>CM074577.1:11540000-14040000 GCA_037305975.1 Chrysolophus pictus | reverse complement strand
AGGACTGCAGTGCCGCTGGCTCTATGCTGCTTGTTCTCTAACTATATGGTACCCTCATGTTGCATTCATAAAGTATTTCCAATTCAGACAACGAAATATGGGTGCTCTTTTACAATTCTGGTCACCAACATTTGAGAAACTGAACCCTTGGTAAGCCTATTTATCAAAGGAGGAGATAGAGGAAGAACTCCAGCTGTCTGCTGATACAGTATAGGAAAAGTGAATAAGAAAATTAAGATGGAGCCAGTTGCAGAACAGGAGAAAACGGGAACAGAAAAAAGACAAAGAATCCGGACAGCTACAGTATATTTGAACTGAATGCTAAAACGTAGCCAAGTGTAGGAGCGATTTGGATAAGGGAATGGCTTTCCAACAAAAGCATGGGACAAAAAAGCTAACAGCATTTACGATGAATCTCGGGTAATCAGAGCAACTGTGTAACTCACTGACTACAACCACAAAGGACTGACTGCAATAATTTGTTTCAATCCTGTGTTTCTAATTACATTCAAAAAAAGGTGGGAAAAGCCAGACACAAAGTTGCCACTGCAATTTTTAGTTGCTCGTACACATTATGATACAGCACTTAATTAGATGATCACACATTAGTTTTCTCTTCCAAAATGTTCAGTGCAGTCAGCAAATGAACAGCTATTAATGATATTCTCTACCTTTCTCATTCAAGATGTGCCCCTGTGCCTTATTATTCAGACCTCACAGTGAATACAAAATCGTAGCTTTCCTCAAAGACATTCCCACAGTGCTGTCAGGATATTCACGTACTTCATAAATATCAATGAAATCACCTCCACTGCTTTCTCATAAGATTATTCCAGTTTTGCAATGCAGGGAGATGAAATGCAGAGGAATAACGTCCAGAATGAGAAAAAATCACTCAGCATTTTTAGGAGTATAGCTTGAGAAATGTAAGTGCTGGGTTGCTCAGAATCCACTGCATATTCATTGTAGGTACTGAAATAAACACACTACCTTTCTGCAAACCAAGCCCCAGAAATACATGCTATAGAGACACACACTGAAGAAACAATCATTGGTGACAACTAGAAGAGCTTAATTGCAGGGAATGTTCTATCATTGTGCACGAACATCCCTGGTGGACACAGACATGAGTACTGCTCTTCAGGAGCTATTCAGCTTCATTCCCCCAAGACTGCCCTCTTTCCTCCTGCAACCCTCTGGCTCATTCACTACACACCTTCCAAATTCTGCAACAAATGAGGAACAGACAACAGCTTCATTCCCACAGCATCATCCATCCTATGCACTGATTCATCCATCCTATGTCCTGTGAAAAAATAGGTTGCAGTCATGTTATTAAAGGCTGTATCATCTTATCTTCATGCCAGGAGGCCAAACAAGGGTTGCCCAGGCAACCTGACTTTTTGCATTTCTGAAAGCCTGGCTTACCAATCTATACATTCCTCTAACTTTACCAAAAAACAAAACAAAACAAAAAAAATCCACACCAACCCACAAAAACAAGCAAACAAAAAAACCCCACAAAACAAAACAACAACAAAAGACTATCTCAAATGTCATTGTGTGGAGCTGTATTTGGGCCAACATGTTTCAGATACCTACACAGGCATTACGCTACCTGTGGCTGGAGCTATGGAGGGAGTCTCAAGCAAGCTGGGCAACAGAGAGGTAAGGCACACATTTTAGAAGTGGGTTTCACAGGAGAATCATGCTGAGACTGCATTGAGGGCTTGACAACTTGTTCTGGAGGGAGAAGGAAGCAAATGGTCACAGCCTCTTTGGTCTTTGTGCCCTAGCTCTCCTTCTTCCTTCCTCTACAGCCATTAATGCCCTCTGTCCCCCACTGCCTTTGCCTGTGGAGGTCACCTTCAACTATCTTCATACTTTGCCCCCACAACTCTTTTCACTCTCCTACTCCCTCTCCTCTCAATTAGCAGTCCCTGACTGGTTCTTTAGGTTTCCTCTCCTCGCCCCACATCCATGCCCTGTTCACACAGGCACCAGGGTTTGCTGCAAGCCCTCCATGCCCAGCTCCCACTGAAATTCAGTCAAGCTTTAAGAGAAGCTGACTGCCGCCCAGCTGTTTCTTTGTTTTTATTTTTTATTTTATTTTACAGCGTATTTGGCTTTTCCCAGTGGCACCACAAGGCACATCCTCAGTACAGTGCTCCCTTCTACCCCGTTGCCACTTCAAATCCTGTAGCTATCAGGTCATTACTGTCTTCACAGGGGTACATACAACCAGTGCATGCATGAGCTCCTCCTCCACTTCTGTGTATCCAGCCAGCAAAAGAAGATTTACATTCATCAGTCTTACTCTTGTTGCTCACTACTTTTCCTGTACGGCATGCCTTGAAGGAGCTGCACAAACTCCATCAGCTGCCACTGGCGGACAAGAGGGGACTGTCAGGAAAAAAATGAGCCCCTTCTGAAAACTGATCGGATATTCAAGAGGGCAACAGAAATCACTGCCTGCTGGCTGGTTTCCTTTAACACAGAAATCTCTTTTGTCTGTCAGACTTAAAAGCTGCCTTTATTCCAATGGTTTGAACTGAATTTCCCACAATGTACCTGACTAACCCCTGGGACTTGCATGGGGTATTTAAGCTTGGCACTAATAAACTACCAAGAAACAAGATCTTGTAAAGGAACGCGTCCAGCAGATTTGTATGGAGCAGCATCACATGAAGCTACCCTGTATTACTGAGCTAGGGAACTTGCTTTCTTCCTCTGTCTAATACATCTGGCTCTTCATCTATCCCAGTCTGTACACAGTACTGTAGTTGTAGCTGTGGTGGCCCGAGGGTACAATCAAAGGTTTTGTAGTTATTTTCTCATATTAGGAAAGGAGACTGGCTCAGATATAAGGTGAACATTTTTTTTTTTTTTTTAAATTTGAAGAAAAATCCCCGGAAAACCACAGCTTTCCTAGCTGCAGTCAGCTTTCATATGCACACACAGCACTTGTAACCATCATACACTTTTTTAATTACATCAGTATTATTTCTCCAAGCTGCAAAAATATTTTTGTGCCTTCTACCACTGAATGTCTCTACCTTAGAAAACAATGTCTATACACATTATGTCCACAACACCATTCTGGTTTGTGTTTTCATCTAGAGTTGAGCAACAGAAACCATTTTTGATATTCTGCTCAGTCAAGCAGTTTTTTTTTTCTGTTAAGGAACATCTAGAACATCATTCACCGAAGGAGAAGATAGGCAAAATGGCAGTAGGGCGGGCTTTCACAGAAACATTATGTCTGACAACCAGGTAACTGCTGCCAGGGCTTTCCCTGCTGTGCATTCCAACAGCACCCACACACAGTGAGGGACTGGGTATCAGTGCAGCACAGACTAGTGTGCAGCATGTGATTTTTTCTGGCCAACACACCTTAGGACAGCTGGTACTCTGGGATTTCCAATATCCCTAAACACTCTTTACTCCCACACTTCAAGAAGTGCTTCCTTAGCCTTTACTTCACTACAAATTGACCGTTCCATAACTGAATTTGAATACCTTAAGTTGGAAGGGTCCCACAAGGACAATCAAATCCAACTCTGGTCACCACACAGGACCGCACAAAATTCAACCCTATGTCAGAGAGCGTTGTCCCAACACTCCTTGAACTTGGGCAGCTCAGGGCCGTGCCCACCGCCCTCTGGTGCAGACCCTTTCCCTCACCCCCATCTGCCCTCCCCTGACACAGCTCCATGCCGTTCCCTCGGGCCCTGTGGCTGTCACACAGAGCAGAGCTCAGCGCTGCCCTCCGCTCCTGTGAGGAGCTGCAGCCGCCATCAGGCCTCCCCTCAGCTCCTCTGCTCTGCGCTGAACAAACCAGACAACTTGGCTACTCCTCATGCATCTTGCCCTCCAGACCCTTCACCACCTTCACAGTCCTCCTTTGGATACTGTGATAGTTCTATGGAGTCCAAAATGACATGCAGTACTCAAGGGGCTCGTGGTGTACCAGTGCAGTGTAGAGTGGGACTGTAAAGCTGTAATGAAAAATGTTTTTGTTCTCTATGCTCCACAGGGGAACAGAGAAGAGATGAGAAAGTTTTAGAAGAAACGGGCAGTGAAAAACCTCTACTAAATTAGTATTATAAAAATACTTAATTTGCTCACGACTGAAGATGGCTTTATTCTGGCAATGTTTTAAAATAGTTCTCAACAAAACTTAACAAGCCTGCTTTATAAGTTACATTTCAAAATGCAGTGGGATAAAAATAATTATTTTGTTGCAACAATGAATTTAAACTTCCCTTGCAAAAAAAGAAGGTGAACTGTTGAGCCAACTGGTAAAATTTCGAGACTTCAGAGATACTCAGTAAGTACATCTCTACTTTCTTAAAAAAGAAAATAAAACTGCATAAATCACCAAATCTCCTCAACATGGCAAAGTGTTCATAGCCAAAATCAAAAGGTGTACCAGTTGTCCCAGAACAAAGCCCTTGCTAAGGGGCAACCATCCATTTGTTTTGCAGTTCAGAACATACATTGCCTTCACATCCTTAGGGAAGGTCACAGAATCACAAAATGGCTTGAATCGGAAAAGAACTCAAGAATCATTAAGTTCCAAACCCTACAGGCAGGGTTCTCAACTGCTAAATCAAGTACTAGACCAGGTTGCTCAGGGCCCCATCCAACCTGGCCCTGAACACCTCCAGAGATGGGGCATCCACAGCCTCTCTGGGCAGCCTGTTCCAGCATCTCATCACTCTCTCAGCAAAAAATTTCTCCCCGACATCTAATTTAAATTTCCTCTCTTTTAGTTTAAAATCATTTCTCTTTGTCCTGTCATTATCTACCCATGAATAAAGTTGATTTCCCTTCTGTTTATAGTCTCTCATTAAATATTAGAAGGCCATAATGAGGTCTCCCCTCATATCAGCCTTTTCTTCTCCAGACTGAACAAGCCTGCGTCCTTCAGCCTACCTTCATAGGAGAGGTGCTTCAGCCCTTCAGTCATCTTCATGACCCTCTGCTGGACCCATTCCAAATGCCTGACATCTTTCCTGTGCTGGGGCCCCCAGACTTGGATGAGGTACTGTAGCTGGGGCCTCACGAGGGTAGAGGAAAGGGGGACAATCCCCTCCCTCTCCCTGCTGGTCAAGTCCCTTCTGATGCAGCCCAGGATACTGTTGGCTTTCCAGGCTGCAAGCACACTGCTAGCTCATGTAATGCTTTTCATCTATCAGGACTGCTAAATCCTCCTCAGCAAGGCTACTCTCAAGGAGTTCTTCTCTCAGTCTGCATACATATCTGGGATTACCCTGACCCAGCTGTAACACTTTACACTTGGCTTTGTTGAATCTCATTAGGTTTACACGGGCCCACCTTTCAAGTTTATCAAGGCCCCTCTGGATAGCATCCCTTGCTTCTGTTGCATCAACTGCACTGCTCAGCTTGGTGTCAACAACAAACTTGGTAAGGGTGCACTTAATCCCATCATCTATGTCATTGATAAAGATGTCAAAGAGCACTGCTCCCTGGGAGACACTCAGGTCACTGAGAAGATGAGGGTAATGTTAATTTACAGTGCTCTCAACCCCAATCCACATCTCTTGTCCAGCTTTAATTTGTTTACCTACTACCTTGCAGGTTAAGCACTACCCATCAGCTGTCCATGCTGCTCTCCAGACACAGAAGCTGTTATCACAACCCCAGTGTGAGCACTATTAAGACAATTCATTCTTCTCCTTAGAGGCATCTTCTAGAAGAACTCTGGAAAACTGCTCAAACAGAGCAAACAAGCTTTTAATTTCTTTTTTCTGCCTAACACATGGGCCACTTCTCTACAGCACAAAGAGGCTACAGAAGGTTAGTCTCCACTATGAGTAGCATCACCAAAGGGACAATTAAAAGCTTTCCTCCAACAATGGGAGCAGTACAGTTCTTTAGAAAGGAAAATACACCTGTTCACTGCTTGGACCACAATTCAAAACTGCATTTTCTTCCATCTCAGAAATACTTCACCCATTTGAATGCTAATTATTTCTGTTATAAAACTGCTATAAACTGTCAAAAAGTGTACATACAACTCCAGTAAACAGTCTGTTACACAAGGTACATTAATTTGACTGTTACAGGTGAGTAGAATTATGCTGGGGTTTCTAGCTGGAAGAGACTGCATGGGACAGCACATAGAGTAACTCGGTCACACAAGGCTACTATCACTAATACTAAACAGCAACACAACAGACCTGAAGTAAAATGTTTTCCAGCCATTTCAGAGAATAAAACAAATCACAAACAAAAACTCTCTCCATGCAGACAGGAAAGCTCAGCAATAGATTTAAGAAGAAACAGGAGTTATCAGCATCAGGCTGAATGACATTCTCTCACACAGACAAGTACAGGCTTTTTGACCATTCCCTACTACAGCAATAATGTCTTTGTGATTACAACATACAAAAACAGAAATATGTTTTCTTCTGCTTACAGACCCAACCAGACACATACCGACTGCACTTTGATCAAATTCTTCACTCAGGATTTCTACTTCTCTTATGTCCTCACTCACACTATCAGTGCCCCCTTACACCTACAAAGAGAGAAGGCCCTTCCAAAATCTTTACACTCATTTAACCCATTTGGTACTACTCTCATCTTAATGTTTCTAGAAAAATAAAGCATCGTTCTACAGCTAGGTTAGGGAAACCTTAACAAGTGGGGTTGCAGAGAGAATTTAAAAAGACAAAGTCAAGAAGAAAAAAAATAAAAGAAAAAAGAATCCAGCATCAGCAAAGTACCAGAACTGAGCACATTCTGTATTACTCAGGAAAGTGTGCAAAAGGTAACATGCTGACAACTATGATATCTAAATGTATTTGCAGGCAGAGTCCATACCACTAAGAGGTACAATAACACTGTTTTGCACATGAAAGGGAGTCCCTCCCTGAACAGGAGTGTGGCTCTACCATGAAACTGCTGGAAAAAGTAATCGCAAGTAATAGTCATAAAATCATTTTGATACTTAGCACTCCTCCAGGGACAATATAACTAGAAACAGCTTAAATAAATCCCTCTAGCACCAAGTTGCATCTTCATCGTTTTCCTTAAAGGAAACTCAAGTAATTATTTTCCCCCTAAAAATACACTTTATTTTGTCTGCAAACTCAAGTAACTAACTGGGTGAGAAAAGCTAAATTGAGACTTGGTTGGAAATCTCCAGGTCTAATTGTGAGACCTTTCATTGCCTCTGAAGCACATTTTCTCTAAGTTCCTTCATCTACCCTGAAGAAAATCTGCAGGACAGAGACAGGGATGGAGATCAGGGGCTGCTCCATACCCTTGAGCTTTTCAGAACTTTACCAACAAAATGTCATTTATACTGCACAGCTATGTTGTGTGTGATGTAGATCTAAGAAACTTCAGACATGCAATTCACGTGCAAACAAGGTAATTAACACAGGTCTGCCAACTATTACAGAAATCACAGCAGTGGCCTTTGTGTGACTACCAAGCTGAAACACAGAACCAAATTGACATGAGCTACTCCAGAGACTCTTGACAATGAGTACCAGCAAAGTATAGAAAGCATCATTCCTAACAGCAGGTATGCAGGTGATGTACCCCTGCAGTCCCTTAGGTAAGAGTAGGTAGAGTATGAAACAGTGAAAAATCAACCCAAAACATTTCCACAGTTTTTTGGTGAATAGGTAGTCTGCAAGAGACACTGTAAAATGGGTATCTATGTGCACTATCAAGACTGTAGGATCAGAAGCCCCCAGGACAGCACTGCTGAGATAGAACAGGAGCAAGATTTGATACAGAAATAGGATGTGATTTAGTTCTGCCATGGGACTGATGTTTCAGAAATTGTGGCTTGGGTGTCACCATCTCACCTATCTGTGTGATGGGCAGGACCCCAGCCAGAAGCTTCCTTACAACAGTTACGAGAGCCATACTAAGCTGACACACTGCAGCCATGGTAAGATCACCCAAAAGATGCTCATAAAAACATATGGCACTGCCAGATGAAATGTAATTACTTGAACTGTTCATCAGACTGTAATTTTAAATATAGTTCTGGACTTTAGAGCAGTTTTTCAAGAAAAACAAAATTAATGAATAAGTGGAATGGTTTTTACAAACAGTAAATAGACTGTTTAAATCTGGATAATAACTTTAGAGAACTTTAGTAAAAAAATCTGAATGGATGGATTCATGGATGCCTGTTGTACTCACCAGGCACCACTCCTTTGATGTCACTTTCCGCGTTCATCCTGTTCTTGCGAGTGAGCTGCAGGATAAGTTCCTTGGATGCCTCAAACTGCTGCGTAGCCATCAGCCACCGTAGGGACTCTGGGAAAATACTTCAGAGATGGAAAACACATTAGGGTTGCTCCCCAGTTTCTGCCAGAGGAAAAGTATAGCAGATAGCTGCTCATTTAAGTATTTGCAGGTAATACAACTATTTTCAAAAAGTGGAAAAATCATCTGTTAAAAATGTAAGAGAAAAAAGGCTCAGGGCACAGGAATTGGTGACATTCACTTTTACATTGATCCACAAACAATACAGGAACCATCCTATCACCTTGAGATAGGACATATTAGAAGTTTATAACATATTAGAGGAGTTATGCCTATTAATACCATTGCAAAAGAACAGGGAGAAGGGGAAAGCACTTTATGCAGGAGACATTTGCTGCCAGGCAGGGAATAGATGAGCTGTGCAGTTACACAGGATAATTCAGGCCACAGAAGGAAAACATCTGACAGAAGTGATTTGAATTCTCTTGTAAAGATGGAGATTAAAAAGTGAAAAATTACTTTCCAGGATTATAATGGAACAGAATTTTTTAATTTTTAAACATGTTAAAAATCTTCTTCCTCACATGCAGATTTTAAGGCATTCTTTTATATGGGTGAGTATGGAGAGTACTCCAGATAAAGTTCAGTTGCTGCTATAAAAGTTTCTCCCAGTAAAGACAAGATTACGTTAATTGAGTTGCCTTACAAGCATACACACAAATGCACATACAGTCATAATATGAAAGAGTTTATTTTTCATCTGCTTGTTTCCCTCAAGTGCTGATATTCACCTGAATCTCCAGCTTAATTCTTCCCTATTTGTTTTTCAGGTAAGTTCATCTCATTAACACCTCCAACCACCACCATCACCAAAGCCCTACACTTCCATCAATACAGATACTTTCAGAACAGACTTTTTTTTTTCCCTCTTGCTTTCACCTCATTTTCATTCATTTTCCAAAAGACTTCTCCAAGAATGAATTTATCAGCTTTTAACTGCAAATATACAGTAAACCTCATCTTTCCTTCACGAAGCACCAACCCTTGCTGCAAATGCTGCCCCAGCTCTTCTAAGCAGTGGAGCAGTCAATTGTACTGTTAGGTTACTACTTTTTACGGTTACTGCAATATGGATCTCACCCTTAGCAAGAACTTAATCGTAGGTAAAGTACACATACATGTGAGTGTATTTAGATGTATTTATACATACCACAGTATTATTGAACAGTCCTAACCAGAGCCCATTTCAGCAAACGCAAAAACCCCAGGCAATGTAAATTCTGCTGCTTTGCCTACTACTCCTGTGTGTCATATCACATATCATCTCAGCGGGATTAATTTGTGTTCTCTGCCTGTCCTGTCCTGCCCAGCCAAAACACCACAAAGCTCTTGGAGATTTGGAAACAAGTTCTAGCATTTGCTATTACTATGATCCCTTGTGAAGAGGTCCCTGTTGAATTCTCCGAAGAAATGCAGGAGATTCTGCCTCAGCCATGTGGGGAGCATGCTATGTCCAGATGACTACTGGGGACTCACCCTGTCTATCATGTTTGTTAGATATCTTCATTCTGCTTGGACACAGATATCAACAAGCATTGTACTGGGTTCTATCCAGCAGTGGATTATAATGCCCTTCAGCTGGTGAGATCCCAGCAGGAGGCTTGAGAGCAGACCTGCAAACATTTTCTGTTTGCACGTGTACATCACGTGGCAGGTTCGGGGGAACAGTATTGTACATTAGCAAGAACATTCTAGGCTACTTAACATCGAGGTATCACCAGAAAGATACTTATTACATACTGCAAATTGAGAAGGGAAAAGAAGTCATTATCTTACAAAAGACTTACAACTTTCTCCTGTGTGCTGCTTTCCGCCCTCAGCCAAGCTGTAGTATGTTCATCTACGTGAGCTCAGAGATGGGGAAAGAGATTTCTACTTAAGGGGTTACGGTGATGAATGGATGAGAACTCTATACCCAAGAGTTCTTTATCCAAGAATAGAAAAAATACAGAACTTAATTGTTGCGTATCATAACAAGTTCTTACACACTGCAACTTGTTAGGTGTTACAACCATCAACTTTCTTCTTTTCCAATCCACAGCAACTAAATATTTAAATATAGTCAGCATTACTTTAAAATTAATTATCTACTCTGTTCTCACTGTTACTGTTTTGTACAATCCTGCTCTTGCAAGTCTCTGCTATGTTATGCCACCACTGTGTGTCACTCTTAAGACAGAAGCAAAAAGACATGTTTTTGGGAGGTTTATGAAGTTCTGGTGGGGAAAGAGCCCCCCACTTCCCCAGGACAGACAGCACCAGGCCTGGAGCCCTTTGTCAAAGCACAGCCCATAGGGCTGGCAGTGAAGAGCAGAAGGAGCCAGGCCAGAGAAGCGACCTCTGGGAGTGCTGCCCAGTGCAGGCCGGCCACCTGGCTGTCAGCCTAGCACACAGTAATTTGGGCAAAACCTAGCAGGGAGGCTCAAGAGCTGGCCACCTCATGCACACACTGGGCCCAGCCATAATACTCACAGGAGGAGGTGTGTTATTTTTAACCTGGATGGGTAACCAAGGCCAAAGGAATGAACAGTGACTGCCCAGAACCACAGTGCAGGTTTAAGGAGAAAACTGAGCTGTGCAGCTACAATTCAAAGCAGTTAAGCTGGGACACATCCTTTTGCATCCATAAAGTGGAAGTGACAGCCAGAGAAATTACGAAGTACAACTTTCTGCCCAACAGAATATTCACCTACTGAATCCTGACACATCAAAATTTAAAACTTATGGCTACTACAGTAAGCTATAGCATTATTCCTTCTTACCTCGCTGTCAAAACATCATACAGAGCGAGTAGAAGAACAAGGTAATAATTTATATGTATGGTGAAGCACCCTTACTTCCAGGCACCTCCAGCATTAGGAACCTATGTTGCCTTTGACCCAAAGGGGAAGAAATACTTACACCCAGTAGAGCAGCATCAGCAGGAAGGGGCAGATGATGACAGCCTGGAGGACCTGCCAGTCCCTGCAGAGAGCAGCCAGCCCCGGCATCAGGAACTGCCCCGCCATCTCAATGAAGCTCGCCACCATGGTGATCATGAACCGGTGTGCAGGAGGGCAGAGCTCTATTCCTGAAACACAGAGCACAAGCAATGCATTTAGACCCCTCACAGGAGCACTTCCCCACAGCAGGCTGCCCAGCTTCATGAAATTCCACAGACTTAGTATCAAGACTTTTGGCCAGAGTTACGTACCATCCCATATATTCTGTTTCCTCATATATGTGGGCTTCAAATACCCTCACAGCAATAGGGAAGCTCATTAGCAGCAGGCTGTGGTGCTAACATGTGCAACTTCTATGCACATACTGCATCTCCTGCAGACCTGCTGCATCTCTGATTGTCAGCCCATGCCTCCTTCCCCCCAAAAACATATTTAAGGAGACTAGAAGATGAAAGATGATCCACAGATTTCATGTAAAGCCTTTTCACAATTCTCAAAGATACCAGACACCTCCCCAGTCAGTCTGCTGGAGGTAGAAGAGCACAGCTCTCAGCCGGATCCCAGCTCTTACGGGATGCTAGCTTCTCACAGCTAAACATGCTGTAACTCAGCTGGTTTCAAGCCAGATGCTGAGTAGATTGTTTTGGGGTTTGGTTTTTGTTTTCATAACAACTAGTCTTGATCAACTTTCAAACAAGACAGCCTTATATCTACCTTATCCTGTCTACCATCCTTCCTTTTGTTGTAGGACAAATTACCACCATCACTGCTAGCATCGGTTGTTTCTGCAGCCCTGTGACAAGTGATGCCAGTAGATTAAAAGCTTCCTTAAATCCTGAATTGTGGCTACCTTTATTCTTGAGAAAATACGAATTTATCGGAAGGGCGGCTTTTTCTTTTTCAAGAAACAGCATTAAAATTGGACTGCCTTTTTCAAATGTACCCAAACATAAATAATGTTTTTGCTAGTAGGAATACAATAGAATCCCCTATTTCATTATTTCTCACTTGTCTACATTCACTTCTACAGATTAATAACCAAATACAATAAACCTGCCACGACTGTTATGCAGTACTTATCAGTATGCTGATACAGAAACACAAGCTCATAAACACTCATAATGTGTTGCTGTCAGTGCTGGTGTTTTACCTTGGGATGTTTCCTATAGTTATTTTAAATTATGATTTAATGGTTGTTAAAACTGTAATTGGAAAGCCATAAGACAATAGGAAGCTGCTCATTTATTCAGTCTCTGATCTGTAGCTTGTTCAGTACTTATCGCTGTAACACAGATCTAAACTCACTGACCAGGAACTGGCTGCCCGCAGATCAAATATAGGATAAGGCACCACATGCTGTTTGTTTCCTTTTCTTTTGGCCAGTAGCAAAAAACACTGACGCTTTTTTGTCAACACGAAAGGGAAATGTATCTGTTGTGAAGCAGCCCAAATTTTCGTTAGTTTAACTAGAAACACAACAACTTCGGAAAATGAAGGGGAAGAAAAAACCTTCAAGACTCTCACTTGCTATAAAGGGCTTTTACGTTTTAATTAGGGAAATGAGATTAAAACACAGGACTTCTTATGACATTAATATGGCTTCAACCTTACTAACGAAGTATTCCAAGCCTTGGTGACTTTTTTAATTGTGCAAAGAATTCACTTCCGTTTTATTTTCCTGATCTTCAAGTGTTTCTGTTTGTTTTCCTATGCCCTGAAGTCACAGTCACTCATGCTCCAGTATGCCTCCACTAAGTGCAAGGATGACTTTTGTTGCTATAGAAACAGGGAGTCTGCATTAGATAGGTGAGACTTTAGCATTTCAATCGCATTGCTCAGGTTAGTATAAGACAACAAAAATTTACTGAGACAAGAACAACTTTTTCATGATGTCAGGAAGAGGCATCAAAATAAAAAACTTATGCTCTTAGGAATCACTGGAGCATAATGTGTATAACTTCACACGCAGCAGTCAATCATTGTATAGGATGGAAATCTCCTCAGGGGTAGCTTGGCATCTATTTTTTTTTTCTGGATAGTCACAGGCCTTCTTTTGCCTTTTCCTCTGGAAGAGCTGGAAAGGGGGAAAAAAGTCCTTGCAGTAGCTGGGTGAGCAAGACCTTAAAGCATCATCAGCAAGTGCTCTGCTTAGAAGAAATATTGCATTTCTGTTGAAATGTTCTACATATCAGGACAGTCTACTGACTTTCCACAACCCCTGCCTTCGATTTGATTCAATAAAATATTCATATTCAGTGCTGCTGTTTTTAGCAAGCATTTAGCAGTCAGGCTTTTTCTAGCCTTGTCAGTAAAGCCACTGCAGCACCTCTATGCAGGACTAGCAAGGGCTTCCTGATGTTCTCACCAGTGCCACAATGTGTTCACCCAGGTCACAAGAGACATTACCAACCCACGTGAAATCTGCAAGACAGAAATCAGCTCTCTGGCAAATCCAGTGAGAAAACTCCAGCTCTCCCCTTTAGCAAAAAGGCTTTCACCTCAAATATCTTGCTGAGTGTAGAGAGTCAAGCAAACCCCTGATACAGAAATGACCATCAGTATTAAAAACTCCTGAACACATCCATTTGCTCTTGGAAAACATAGTGTGGGCGAGGAGAGAGGCACTGAGAAGACTTTGCTTATTTGCTCCGTAGTTCTGTTCCCAAAGACAAGTGCCTCCCCACACATGTGATGCAGCTGTGGGCCCTGCATGCACCACAAACATGAGACACACACCGTGAGCTTTGGTGCACAGCCCAGGCTCTTATGGGAGACACAGAAATGAAAGGCAGAACTCTGCTTTGGAAGTCTATCTGCGTGCCATTTCACTAGTGAAACGAGCAAATCAATGAACACTAGCCTTACAGTCTGCACACCTGCCACACAGAGAGAAAGTGTGAACCATGTCACTCTGACAAGGGTATCAACCATTTTTGGTGGCTGTGTGCTGCGCTCAGTGTAACCCCATGGCTAACACACAGGATGTACAGAGATGTCCCCAGGCACCAAGGGAACAGAACCAGACCCTGGACACATTGCTACAGTCAGTCTCACGCAGTAACCTGCAAGACAAGTGTTAAGACTGGTGATGAACAAAACCACTGTGACAATGTGTGAGAGGAACAAATAAGTTGGCACCAGAAATAGGCAGAGCATGGAACTGGCACACATCTACCATGTCAATCGCAGCCCTTCCGCGACTTCACCCAAGTAAAAGGAGAAAGGACAAACCTAAAGGTATCCAAAAAATGTGAAGAACGTGATCATAGTCATAAATTATCATGACCAAGAAGGAAAAAAGAAAAGAGAAATTAAATTCATTAAGTCTGTCTGAGAGTTATGAGGGATGAGAGAAAACAAAGAAGCAAAAAATTCTAAACAACATCAGTGCCCTTAAAAGTATGAAAGACCCAAATTGGGTTGTTGCTGTCTGCCAAGAACAGCCTCAGGGATGTGATGAGGGCTCAGCAGCCACTGTCTCATGTCCTCTGTGCTACACAGATCACATAGACATAGCACATCTGGTGGCTGTGAGCAGAGGGATGCAAAATTGTGCATGAAAGAAATTCATGAGAGAATGAGCGTGATTGTGCAAAATAAAACCACTAGAGATACTGGGGAAAAAAAAAAATCAAATCACTTTGTTGTTCTGTAAAGGTCTCTCACCTCTGTATTATTTAGAAATCTCATGGGAATTTTTCAAATATTAGCCAAGGGAATAAGAACCAATGCTGGCTGCTCTCAATCACAACAAGAACAAGCTCAAGAAAAGGACATTCAAGTGAACAATTTTTGGTGTACCAACTATGAGGACAGATTTCAGAGCACTCACAACTCCGCTGCTGATTCACACACTGGCCTTCTTGCTCTACCCTCCAGCATTGCAGCAAAGGCCCTGCTTAGTCCCTAACAGAGCAACATGTACTCCTAGGATGTTTTAATCCTTCTGAACCACAGAATCATAGATTGGCTTGGGTTGTAAGGGATATTAAAGATTGATCTGTTCTGAATCCCTTGCTGCAGGCAGGGCTGCCCCCCACCAGCTCAGACTGTCCAGAGCTCCATCCAACCTGGCCATGAGCACCTCCGGGGATGGGGCACCACAGCTACTCTGGGTAGCTGTCTCACTGCCTCACTGCCTTCTGCGTAAAGAATTTCCTCCTAACACTGAACCTAAATCTCTCTTTTAGCTTAAAACTGTTCTCCCTTGTCCTATCACTACCATTTAAAAAGTCTAAATCTCTTCTGTTTTTAAGATCCTTTAGGTACTGGAAGACAATGAGGTCTCCCTGGAGCCCTTTCTTCTCCAGGCTGAACAAGCTCAGCTCCCTCCTCCCTCAGCCTATTTTCACTGGAGAGGTGCTCCAGTCCTCTTGACCATCCTCATGGCCTACCTCTGGGCCTGTTCCAACAGCTCCACATCTTTACTGTGCTGGGGGCCCTAGAACTTGGGTGGGCCTCATTAGTGTGGAGTAGAGCGGAAAAATCACCTCCCTCACCTGTCACAAGGCTTTTCCCCTCAAGAACCTGAAGGGACCAATGTCTGTTTATGTCTTTTAATCTGGAAATCAGTGTGGCTGCAAATGCTTCTGGAGCAGAGCAGAAAATGTTTCTGGTGTGACACCATAAGCAGATGAAGTACGGCACATCTCAGGATTGCATTTCTCTTCGATGCATGTGCTGAGAGCTATTAGTCCCAAAAGCTTTCATTTCTTTTTTAAAATCATTTTTGGAAACGTAGATACAGCTGGCTAAAGGCAACGGGGCTCTAGACTGTTCAGTGCCAGAATTAATTGCCATCCAAACAGCTCACCAAAAAAGCTCAGATTTACAGAAAAGGACAGCACTGCACCACATGGCCCTGCATGGCTGGCAAGGTTTACAACGCCGGGGGCTGGGAGCTGAGGTCATGGTTCAGGTGAGAGAAGGGAGATCATGGGAGGCTCTATAGAGGAGATGGACACGCAGACAGGTAACCATGAAGGAAGGACTACATTAACACTGTGCTGACATCAGCTCCTGCAGCCACAAAGCATGGCCCCAAACCTGCTATGCAGGCTGGGGAGGGACTAAGGGACGTAGACAGCCTTTCCCGCTCAGTCTTAGCCTTGCGCACTGGTAATAGACCTCTTGCTTCAGATTTCAGAAAGACCCTCATTTGTTCACAAAGGCTGACATTTGCACAAGGATGAATAGCAAAGACTTTCATTTTAAAAAGAAAAAAAAAAAAGAAGAAAAAGTAGTAAACCATTTGCAAATAATACATCGGGAGGGAAAAGAGGTTAAGTCACACTGCCTGAAGAACTCTTTATCATTCACTCACCCATCTCTGGTCCCAAAGCACAAAGCAATTCTCTCAACGCACTCCATATGCCAGGTACATTACAAACCACAAGCTAACTGCTTTCTGCGCCTTTGCAGTTTTCTCTCCCCTCCAAGTTTCAGTCTATGAGCTGCCAAGGCTGTAATTATATAGGATAATCCCTTGGAGAAAATGGCCAGGAAAAAACACCTGAAGGCTGGGCAACAGCATTCCCACTGGAAAAAAAAAATCCTTGAGGAGATGGTCTGACTATGGATTCATTTTCAGTTTCATATTATATTTTTAAAAATGCTGAAAGAAAGAAAGAAAGAAAGAAAGAAAGAAAGAAAGAAAGAAAGAAAGAAAGAAAGAAAGAAAGAAAGAAAGAAAGAGAAAAAGAGCTTTTGGCAGTTTTCACCATATTACTATCTATCCAAAAGTCTTAGTTCCTTCACTCCAAGGGCTCTCAAGATGCAGCCCTTACCCTAAAAGGGAGGAGAACAGTCAGTTCTGCAACAAAGCCCTCATTACAAGCTGAGTGGAGGAAAGCTCAGGCAGTGTAGTGTTAGGTGTAAAATGCAGGGCACCTGGAATCATTAGTGTCAGTAGCATTATACACCCTGTGCACGACATGCTCTAGCACCTAGTGATCCTGGGGACTGCTGAGAGGTGACCCCATTCTACTGCTCTGTATTTCCCAATTTCCACCAAGCTTTCTCAAAACCCAGGGGCCTCTTCCTTCAAGACTTCTCTGTGGGATTTGCCCTCAGCTGGGAGCAGATCATTCAGCTGGATTTTCCTAGAGGAACACAGCCCCCATGCCAGCCCGTGGCTAGACTACCAGATACTATTACAGCAGAAGCTATTAATAACTCCCCAGCAAGCCTTTATGTTTGCAGCTGGCTGCCAGGGGAAAAATAAATACATGAATAAAATCCAGCAAATACCTGCATATATATCGAAATTTCCAGGTGGTTACAGACTCAAACTTGTAAGTGCTGCACACCCTACTCAGGAGCTCAATCCTCTCCTTGCCTCAATCAGCATGCTTCTAATTCAGCACAGGTTAAGCCTGCCTGCATTCCTGGCTCAGTTTAGACACAGTGCTTTTTCTTGATCATTTTGGTTGTCACCAGAAGCAGCTAAGGAAGCACGCTGTGTAAATACAGTTTATTAAGGAACAGCAAATAAAGCAGCATGTGGAAGGAAAGGTTATCACACACACCGCAATCAGCCAATTCGTGTAAACAAATGACAGAGATGGAGAGAAAGAAAAGGAAAAATCTAATTTCCTCTCTGGAGAAATTCAATCTGTTGTCAAGCAAAGAGAGCTGTAACAGACTAAACTTCAAATAAGAGAAATGGGGTTATTTTCCTCCTCCACAGCACAGGACAAAAGTTATCCTAAAATGTATGGGAAAGGACACTGATGCTCCTTCAAAAGTACTTTTCTACGCATCTCAGGGTCGATTTCTTTTAAACACACACTATCCCACCAATTACACCCAATGAATGTGTTTAACTATTCAACCAGCCACATGCAAACATGTAACCTAAGGTGGCAGAGGAAATGGTTTTAAACTGAGACAGGGGAGGTTTAGGTTAGATATTAGGAGGAAGTTTTTCACACAGAGGGTGGTGAAGCACTGCAACGGGTTGCCCAAGGAGGTTGTGGATGCCCCATGCCTGGAGGCATTCAAGGCCAGGCTGGATGTGGCTCTGGGCAGCCTGGTCTGCTGGTTGGCAACCATGCACGTAGCAGGGGGGTTGAAATTAGGTGATCATTGTGGTTCATTTCAACCCAGGCCATCCTGTGATTCTATGACTGTGATGGGCATCCCAGTCACATCTCACCACACACATAGTGGCACTCCCCATGCCTGGTCAGGGCATGCACCTGGCGCTATCAGGCTAAGCTAGGAAATAAATATCTAATTTGAATGGGTTTTTCTCACCAAAACTGCACTACTCAATGCTCATTTTGTGTACAGGCACCAGTGTATTGTAACAGCTGCTGCTAGGCAAAGCACCCTTCAGCCTCAATACCCAATTTCTGCCAGCATGAGCACCACAATGTGCAGTCACACAGCACTGGCCAAGATGGCAACACCTCTTGTCCAAAATCCAGCCAAAACAGAAGGCTCAGCATTTCCTGACTTCTCCCCGTAAGAGAAATGAGCCAGCCCAATAAAACGTTCTCACCTCAGGCTTTCCAAAATCACATCAGTATTTGTTTTCATTTTTGTCCCAGAGTAAGATAGCCTAGAATTGTTGCATTCTTCCTTGTTCCAGAAAGTTGGCTTGCTCTAAAAGAAGCATGCAGCTGATCACATGACTACTTTGCAAACCTAACACCTCTGTTGTTCACGCCAGCTGGCCCCCTTTCTCCTGGCAGGTTCTAAATCACAATTGGCATCTTTTTGATGGGGATGAAAAAAAGCAGCTGAAACAAAAACCACTGTGCAAGAAGCATCAGAGTATCTCTATTTTTTTTTTTCTTCAAATGAGGGGAAACCTGCATTTGTTGGATAATTTAAACAATACCGTAGTCACTTAAACTATAAAAGAAGAAGAAAATCAATAGCTGCCAATGCGCATGGCCATCTCCTAATTAACCAAGTGACAAATAATTTTCCAACAGCAGCTATTTCTATATCTCAGCTCACAACCTTCAGACAGATGACAATTACCAGAAAGGGAGCACAAACAGCCTAATACCTTGTTTGGGGTTTATTAAATGTTCCTCTCCAAGACAGCAGGGCAGCAAACACTTTGTGCCTTTAGCTTGTATAAACTTAATAACAAATCACCCAAATGTTTTTATACACAAGGTCTAAGCAAATATTTGGGTGAGTGGTTCTTAAACTTCCCTACACTGTTGTAAACACATACATATAGTCTCTATATGTATATAGAGATACATACAAATAACTGTCAAGCAGGCTGACAACTTAGCCTAAAGTATTTTGTAAGTGCATCTGTGAGAAGCTATGACACGCTGGGCCCCCAGGGTGCCCTTGTTTTTCAAGATTTACACTGGACACTCTAAATAGAAGTCTTGCAAACAGTGTGAAAGAGGAACTCAGGAATTCCGAACCAATAAGCTGTTGCTCTTCAGCTGTGTTCATTAGGGTACCCACCTGCTGGAAAAGGAAGTGCTGTACAGACTAGCAGGAAACTTTCGCCTTAATGGTGCTCTGAGATTCAGCATGAAAACTGACACAGATCAGGGGAAGGCAAAGACAGGAACATAGAATAAAAGTGCTCACATGGCAACCGAGGAAGTGGAACTCCTTAGAGTAACTGACTTGAAGATGTAGAACAGTACAAGAGCTACAGGCATTACATGTCCATGTAAATTGCTCCGGTTTGTATGCCCACACAATACCAAAACAGCCCATCCAAAAACATCAACTTGGATTTGAAGTTTTCTAAGGGTAGGAGCTCTGAAAAATATATGAGCTAGTTCAGCACTGTATGTTAAAGCCAAGCAGACTAGTCCTAGCAGGGGAAAATACCTCATAAAATTGTGTTAAAAGTGGAATATTTCTGCTGAACAGATGGCAAAACATTGCTGCTCCCTATTCATTTGTAATAACTGGAAATGAGAAAGGTGACATCTCTTCATAACTCCCTTTCACAGAGATTAACAGAGATGTCCCTTTGCAGAAGAGCCTGCAGAGGACGCTGGCTCTCAGCAGTGAAAAACCTTTCATTCAACTGTCACTCACAGTGGAGCTTCAAAGATGGCAACACTTGCTGATTTGTTCCAAACAAAACCAGAACAAATTGCTGAACTAATTAATAACATAATATTTAAAAGAAACTAAGCTTCTTGGAAAGAATCCAGCTGCACTTCATAGAAGTGGATTTCATTTGCTCTCATGACAGTGTTAGCAAACTTCATACACATCACAACTGCAAACAGAATTGTCAAGATACATACATGCACTCCTCTGCCCTTTGGAGCCTAATATTTAATCTTCCTTATCAACTCCCAAGCAATTCTTTACATGACTTATGCATTTCACATGCAGTGGGTAAGACTGAGATGTGTTTCACTGCCTATGATGATGCAAAGTCAGAGGCAAGGTAAGAGCTATGGGCAGAGGCAACGCCAGGAGACCTGGCACAGATCTCACCAGCCTGAGTGCAACTGTGCAGCAGTAAGGTCACGGGATTTGAGGGAGATTGTATCTCTACTAAGTTCTGCTGTTTGACTTGTCTGCCTTGAAGACAAATGCAAATAGCAAGCAACATCTCGGTTACAATCATATTATCATTTGTACAACAATACATGGACTGCTCACTGTCAACAACACAACTCTGATATCCTCTGCAGGCAGTGCCTGTACTGCACAGCATGTTGTGTTAGATGTTCCCTGCTCAGGGGGCAGTTTTAGGTATGTGAAAGAACCCTTTTGCATTTACCACCCTTTTGTTGCAATAGAGAAGGGGACAGGGAAGAAGAAAGAAGATGGGAAGGTGGGGGAGAGGAAAAACTGTGAAACGATAGACAGATTGTTCTCAGCTTATCATTAAGGTTTCCTTCTGTAATGCAAAAGCATTAGCACTTCTGCATAAGGTTTACTGATGTTGAGGAAAGTACATGAAGGCAAGTTACCATTCATAAGTTTAATAGAGAGGCACATTACTGGGGGTGGCCAGCTGGTACAGCTTCCACCAAGTCCTCACTAGTGGGGGCAGCCCTGGGGTTCCCCCTGCAGATACTGGTGGTGGCTGGCAAGACGTTCACATGGCTCACAGTGGCCACACACATAACAGTGGGAGACAATAAAGCATTGTGCATCGGGATAAGCAAGGATACCTAGTTACAAGTTACCTAGTTACAAAGCAGTTTCTCACAAACAAACTTCTTCCAGTTACCTGCAGAAGCTAGAGCCAGTTCACTTGCATTCCCAAGCTAACATGAGCCCCTTCTCATGGACTAGTTGCCTGTTCTGTAGTTTTCTACGTATCTTCCCACACTAAACTATGAACAAATCACTCTGTTGCTTAACACAAGAGGAACAGTTAAATCACAGTTTCCAAATTTTCCTTCTGATCTTCTTCCCAGTAAAGAGATAAGAAGGAAAAGGCAGAACTGGAAAAGTATGAGAGCTGAGCTCAGTTTTCAGCTCAGACTGAAAACTGCAAACCTTTGTTTGCAACCATACCCACCACTTAAAGGAATACGGTAAACTAGACAGGTATATCCATCCCTGAGACAAGCATTGAGTGATGGGAGAAAAAAGGTTGCTTTTTGGATGGCCCTGCCACTCCCTGTCCATAAGGGCTCCTCAGTGGCCCCAGGCAGTGCTGGGACACCAGCACCTCCCCAGAGGTGGCCTTTGACCCACTTGCAAAAAGATTCCAATGCAACTTTTAAGCTGCATAATCCAATTAGGAAAACCACTCCATTACTTAACATCCTGAGTTTACCGAGATCACAGAATGGCTTGGTTTGGAAGAGACCTCAAAGTTCATCTAGTTCCAATCCCCCAGGGCTGCTAACTACTAAATTTGGCACTAGATCAGGCAGCCCCTGGCTCCATCCAACTTCACCTTGAACATCTCCAGGGATAGGGCAGCCATAGCTTCTTCACCACCTTCTCAGTGAAGATACTCACTAATGAGCTATATCTATAAGGCAATCTAGTTTGTACGCCTGCAAAGAATAGCTAAATCCATAAGATCTATTCTTACTTAAAAGAAGTGTAGACATTGTTTGAAAAATTAAAATTAATGTTCACTTCCATTTATACGTGTTTACAGAAGCAGAGAAAATGTGAACTGCTGCTCTGTCTTGCTGAGTGATGTTTCTAATCAAAATTTAAAGGCAAAAACTAAAGACATTTGGAAGTGCTGTAAACCCTTCAGCTATGACAGACATGTGGAGAGTGCCGCCATAGAACAGTCGTATTTGTTAAGCTGAACTCCAAGCCTTGTACAATGAAGGAAAAAGCTCAGAGGGCTTTATAATTGGGACACATATTGAATTCTGAGCCATAGGCAAAAATAAGCAAGTAAACAAGGAGGAGTAACACAAGAGTCATAAAAAAAAGAACAGGTCCTAAACAATAAAACAAAATACAATTTAAAGTTGCAAAACACAAAGCTTCCATAGGCATACTGTGCTATTTATGGACTACAGGAAGAAAAACAGTTCTATTATTTTCCTTTTCAGTTTTTATTATTCCAAGTGCAGTCTCAGAAGAAGGGCTTTTTGCCATCTTAGGGTCTGGAGGAGGGATTAAAGGAACTTTCTAAGCATGAGATCTGAGGATCAGAACATGTGGTGGTAAAATTAAGTGGCTTACATTACATGTGGTGAAGACTACCACAACTACCACTACCTTACCTCATTATCTTTGAGCTTGATGGTCAGAATGAGAAAAAGCAGACAGAGGTGGCCACAACTTTCTGATCTCTGCCCATGCTTCCATAATCTGAGGCAGTTCCCACATGAGACTGCAGGGAAAGGTAAAGCAAGCAGAAGTCTCTTCAGACTACCCTGCTTGCTTGCACAACACTTGCAGACATCTTGTGCAGCATTGCTAGCTTCTCTGCCAGCCATCTATTTTTCACAAAGCAATTTTAAGCTCAAGTTTCTAAGAACAGGAGCTTCTATTATTGCCACTGTTTCCTTATTTTAAGGGATTTTCCTATATAGTTAAGCCACGATAAAACACACACTCTACAAAATCATGCAATATGCAACACTTCACTTGAACCGCTTCTTCAGTCACTTCCTCACATTTACAGTTTCACCAGATGTTCCACATGGAAGAAGGAATTTCATTTCTACCAAGAGCAAAAATAGATGAAAGCAAGCTCTTTTCTAAACAAAACTACCTTCGTCCAAAGGAGAGGAAATGCCTGGTACTCTTAAGTGTTGGATGATGAAACAGCCTGAGTCCCAGGCGAGTGAGGTGCCAGACATCTGCTCTGCAATGCACAGCCTGACAGAGACTGAAAGGGAACTGGCTTTCAAAGGGTTACATGGTACTGCACTGGCCTTAAACAACAAAAATCCCAACCCCTATAATCACATTTCAGTGGAAAAATCTCCAGTCAGGGTACATGCTGCATTCACAAAAAACACCACTGGCATCATGACTCCTCTACACATTCATGAGCCAGTAAAATACACCATTAATTTCTTTACAAAATTGTATTTGTCATAATGAGCTTTTATTTTGCTGGGGATATCTGCATCTGTGTACAACCATGCCTGAACAGTTCAGAATTTGCCTGTGAAAGAAACACAGATCTCATTTTAATGCAAAAAAGGCATTAATCAGTCTGGGTATAGAGGTAACATTTCTAAGTGAAGAACCAGCACCACAGGCTTCTCATCTCAAAATTTCTTCTGCTTTACTGTGAGCTGATGCCAAGTATCCAGATGCCCGCAACACATTTTTTGTTTTTATTGTATAAATAAACTTAGGAAGTGGATCTGCTAAATTAAACATCTGGCTACATCAGATACACAAGGTGGTTGAGGGGTGGTTGAGGGTCCACCGCTCTGAGAGCAAGGGGCTCTTCCCACACTGAGCAGAGCTGAATGCACAGCCACTCTGGAGATCATACATAGTGAACTAAAAGAGGTTGGATGCAAGGAAAAAGTCTTTTACAGTAAGCATGGTGAGGCACTGGAACAGTTGCCCAGAGATGTGGTGGATGCCCCGTCCCTGGAGACACTCAAAGTCAGGTTGGTTGAGGCTCTGAGCGACCTGGTGTAGCTGTAGGTGTTGCTGTTCACTGCAGGGGAGTTGGGCTAAACGTCCAACTAATTGAAAGGGTCCCTTCCAACTCAAATGATTCTATGATTCTATATTCCAGTACTCACTGCATGACAGCACACTGCCCGTAAATACACAAACAACCTGCAAAGCTTCCACTACCTATCATGAGTTAGCCTCACTCCCAAATGCAGACAACACCCTTTGCCTGCATAGAGTTAAACAGCGGGAATAACCCTCACCTTAAGTTGGAATTTCCTCTAACCTATTCAGAAGCTGTGGCTCAGATCACTTTGCATCTGGCATTGCAGACCTATAAATAACACAGCCAGGCACCCATGTGCATTTGATTAAAATAAACCCTCCTAAGAGGTAGGCCACCTTTGAAATGGAAACAAATAGAAATGGGAAAGTTGAGGGTGTACAAGCCTGAGAAGTGCTGAGCTAACTATTATCAGTCACCACTGTCACCACGATGCTGCTGTCTCCAGCAACCCTTCTGCATGGCCACAACAATCAAAGCAAAAGCAACTGTACTGTTGTGCTAATTTTTAATTTGGGAGGATGTGAATCAAGGGAGGAATTGGGAACCACGCAGGAAAAAAAGTGAAACAATCACCCAGGTACAAGCCCAACCACATTAATATATTTATTACTACAACTGTGGCTGACAAAAAGCAATACGCAAGTTCCTAAAAAGAGAATACAAACATAGGCAGCACAGAAATTAAACAAGGCAAATTGTTTATTAAGAAAAAGAAAATTGCCTGCAGCATAGATACCAAGATAACGATGTAATTGGTTCCCAGTCCTACTCAGCTCATCAAAAGCAGCGCAGCTTGGCAATGAGCACCAACACAAAACTACCTCTTCTCTCCTGTGCTTGGGACGCTGCTTTTCCTGCAGGTGTCCCCTGTAGCCCTATGGGCACAATACAGCCGGATGGGTGAGAAGCTCGGTGAGCACTGCCGTTTGTGCCCTTTCTCTCCCACAGGGAACTTGATTTACAGCCAATTTCTGAACTCCAGATATGAGAAATTGGAAATGCTGATACAGACATGGCTGCGGGGTTTTCAGCAGCGCAGAATGGTTTTAATATTGACCCAGCTGGCTGCTGGAGAATCATCTGCAAACAGTGGTGGAGATTAAGATCTGAAGCATGGTAGTAACTTCATTTCAAAATCCTCCTCCAGAACTGGAAAACTCCCTAGGCAGTCCACCACACAAAGGACAGCAAGCAGCAAAAAATATCTAAGTTCTGTGCAAAGAAGGAAAAGCGTGGGCATGAAAGGCTTGCACTGATTTATTATTGGCTCATCAGTAGCTACATACAAAACCAACCATAAAAGCAACAGCTGTAAAATATTTTTCATTTCAACAATCATTGCACACCCTTCCTAAAAGACACAAAGATTTTTCCACTGTAGCAAATGCCTGCACAAGCATAACAAAGAGGAAACAGATGCTGAGGAGTTAAAAAAAAAAATAGAAAAATAGAAAGGAAGAAAAAAAAAAGTGAAATTAAATGGATTTGATTTTGGATCCTCTCCCTCACCTAAACATGAATAATGTAACAATTTCAGTGTGTCAGTGTATTGAAACACAGAACCGCAACGCATCAACTCCAGACTAAACCATTAGGAAGAATAGATTAATGTTATTTAGAGACATGCAGGAAACAAAGAAAAATGACTGGAATTGGTCCTACTAAGAGCATCTACATGCTTGACCACTGCACAACTACACTGAACTATTTATAGCAAATTTAAAGCCCTAGATCTACTTATTAATTTTTATACATCATATCAGATTCAATTGCCTATTAAAAGGATTTTCCCTTTTCTTGGTAGTCAATTATTCATAGATCTCCTAGAAACATTCACAGAAGACAATTTATTTCAGAAAAGATTAGGAAATTGTCATTATGAAGAAATTTGAGCTTATTATTTAAGACAGAAATAGGACAGTAGATAATGGGACACAAACGGCCGACATCAGAATAATCACGGGGAAATCATTCTGGACATTCTCAATGAGTACAATTGGTACTAGGTGAAATAATACAATCACAGCAGCAATAAACCAACATTTTCAGCTAGAGAATGTACTTCAAGCAGAAATTCTTACATTTACAATACTCCTGTAGTCATGTAACAGGTTTTCCTAGATCTGACGCTTCCCTCAGCTGTGTTTCCACTTTGTGACTGACCATGCTACTTCCACTTAAAACACATTGTGTTCTGAAATAGCCAAATAAACATCTGTACTACAAAAAGCACTGTGATGTACAACAGACATGATAATCAAAGAAGAGTATAAGGTATAGACAACTCAAAGGATATGTTTCTTTTGATTATACCTTGTGCCAAAGCAGTGAAGAGAAAAAGCTTGTCTGTTTCAGGCTCTTACTTCCCTGGTGTTAAAACACTCAGTGGCTATGGGCTGCAGTATGTGCAGTTGGTTGATATTTATCCCACTCACATTACACAGCTCTGAACACCAAAGGATCCTAACACAAAACATAACTGCCTCTCAAAATACGCAGGAGTTGCTACACATTCACTCAACAGCTGCCGGTTCCTGGCACAGGGTAGAACAGCTTTGCAGAAATCCACAGCAATACTTCACTCCAGCTTAAGAAAGCAGCAAAACTAATCCTTGCTCTGACAAGAGATGGGGAATTTGCCATACAATGGAATCTGCAATACTCTTTCACCAGGATGCGATCTGGGTTTCTGTGTCTTGGCAGAACACTGGTTGGGTGAAAGAGTACTTCATCTCCTGACTTTTGTCTCAAGTAGGGCAACTACAATTGCCCCATGGATTTTGGAAATGATCTGTAATGCTTCAGAATAAAGGGAAGATGCGTTTTCTTCAAGAACCAACTGACGTCCTAACAAAGTTAACATGCACTGCTGTCATTCTCCAACAATCTGGATAATTGAAAATATCATTAAAAGATTCATAGTCTGGGCCCGACAACAACTGAAGCAAGTTTTCTTAGGTTTGGATGGTTAAAAATTGATAGCAACTGGGAATATTTGAGACATTATTTCCTTCTGAATCTTACAGAACTAAAATATCATGTTGAATATAAACAAGGCTGAAACAGCTAGCTGCAGAATTGTCTGAAGCGTGGTCAACATCTTGCTTTCACCAGTGCTATTTGCTGCTGGCAAACCAGGATTAGTTTATTCCCTTTTCTGGAAAATGGAATTCATTTCTTTCATGTAAGTAAACTTCCCCTCATTCAATTTTCTTTTTGTATGAAATACAGAAAAACAGGTTGGTTTTCAAAAATAAATAAGATATACAAATAAAATTACAAGTGAAACTACTAGGTAGATTAGGCAGTGAAATAAGGCCAGAAGCTGGCAGCCTTTTGGTCCCCAGCACGTTCACAGCTGTGCAGCCCTAGGGACCACATCTGGAACCAGGGGAACACTCTACCGGTTATACACCAAATGATCCCCAATGCACTTCTTGGCAAGGAAGCAAACAAAGCACTGAATTTCCAAGGAAATGTAAATGAAGTGGGAGGGTAATTGTGGTTTTGACAAAACTTTAAGATAACTAGCGATGTGTGAAAGCATTCTGGGAGATTTTTGTGTGAAGCATCTAAAAAACATCCACAAGACAACAGAAGAGTCTTTTCTCCACACATCATTGCTTGAATTAAAACTGATCCCTGTAGTAAGGCATACGGTGAAGCTTATGAAAGCCCATGGCCAAATGCACTTATACAGGACCAGAATATGCAGAACTATAGCTAAAAAAAAAAAGTTTTCTGTGACTGGAGCACATTCCCTATGAAAAGCTTGCTAACAAATGCTGTAAGAGCTACAAACAGAGGCTCTGTGCTAGAGTTAATGTAACACGGTAGGACACATACATGCTTAACATCTTTGGAATGAAAGAAGGAAAGGAATAGATAATTTCTTTGTACATCTACAATGCTGGCAACAAAGCAGATTTCCATATCTTGTATTAAGGACAACCACATAGCAATTTACAGTGTTACAGACTTGGTACCACGGGCCAGATCTGCTCCTTATCCAAAGACACAGATGTGAGGCTTAATAAACGATCCTCAAAAGAAGCACAGCCTGAACTCCCTTCCTTCCCATTTTCTTCAGCTAGCAGCTATGTGCCACGTCCCCCAGGTCCCATCTTGGCAATGTGTGTGTTTGAAACACTTCAGCAGCCACTGTCTTTGAGGGGGGCCACAGGGTCTCCTTTGAATTGGGTTAGCTGTTAGAAAGAGGAAGATCCTCTTAAGTCTCATAAATAGTGCAAAAATACAAAAGAAATAGAGCTTGAAAAATAGTATCTTTTTCCTCAGAGCCAGACTGAGGATGCCTTCTGCATGGGAAATCAAGGAACGCAAGTTGGTGCTAGTTGAGAATTAAGATATTTCTCTTCCTAATGGGCTTCTTTGGAGACACTACCCGTAATACATGTTTTGCCTACTTGTTTGCAGCAGTGCTGCTTGCTTACACAAGCAGGTGGTGTGCCAGGTCTCTGCACTGAGGAGGGCTGCAGAACGAGCAGAGGGAAGCATCCTCCTTCAGAGATCAGTCTTCCCTCCCAGAGTATCTGCATTCCAAGCAGTCTGGCACCCACTTCCTTCCCACAGCCAAAGCCATCCATCTCAGACATTTTTTTGCTGTTCGCTTGTTCATCAGCACTCTTGCAAACCATAGGGATTATTCTTCCCTTTACAAGGGTAACAACCAGCCCCAAAGCCATCGTTATCTAACAGTGAGATCGTAGATTCATAAAGGTTGGAAAAGACACGAAGATCATCTAGTCCAACCATCAACCCATCACCACCACACCCATTAACCATCTCCCTCAGCACTGTTTATACCCTTCTGTTGAACATCTCCAGGAACAGTGACTCCACCATTTTCCCAGGCTGTCCGTTCCAAGACCTCGCCACTGTTTAAAAAGAAATTTTTCCTAATATCCAAACTGAATTTCTCTTGGCACAACTTAAGGCCATCACCTCTCACCCTCTTGCTAGTAACCTAGGAAAAATGACCAACCTTCATTTTGCTACAACCTCCTTTCAGGGACTTGCAGGGAGCAACAGTTTCCTTTCCCCTGAGCCTCCTCTTCTCCACGCTAAAGAATCTCCAGGCTTTTGTTGTCCTTCTCTGGACACGTTCAATGTCTTTCTTGTAGTGAGGAGCACAAAACTGGACAAAGTACTTGAGGTGCAGCCTCCCCAGAGCTGAATACAGAGGGACGATCACCTCCCTCATCCTGCTGCCTACACTACTTCTGATTCAAGCCACGATGTCATTGGCTGGGGCACACTGCTGGCTCATGTTCAGCCCATACTTGGCTGCTGTTCTGTGGAAGAACTCATGTTTTTACCATGTACTGTCACATCTAAATGGAGAGGAGCTCCATACAAACTTGTCTACTACCCTTTACATCATAGCCATGGCTAAGTCATTTCCAGAACTCGAGAACACCTGGATCTCCACTCCATCTACAAAGCAGACATAAACTCAGATAATACAGCTGCTTTCCAGTGTTGGCTAACACCTGTTGAAATCATCAAGCACACTGAAGTAAGCTGATGGTGAGATGGTATGCCTTGACTGCATCCAATTCTAGGGCCCTAACAGAAGACGGACATGGAGCTATTGGAGTGGGCCCAGAAGAGAGCCATGAAGATGATCAGAGATTTGAAGCACCTTCCCCTATGAGGACAGACTGAGAGAGTGGGGACTCTCCAGCCTGGAAAAGAGATGGCTCTGAGAAGCTTATAGTGGCTTTTGTATGCGAACTGCTGAATCACGGCCTGAACCTCTGATTGACCACCTGAGGCAAGCAATGAGTCAGCCATAGGAGCACAGGTGAAGGTAATTCACCTGTGCTACTGGAAGGGATGGAGCCTGGCTTCATTTCTCCTAGATCCCATTTAAGTGCTGACTGCCACTGAGGAAGGATCTCTTCTGGAAATCACTCCTCATGGAGAATATTGTGAACCTAAAACGTTTGTAAGCATTTTCCATTTATTATCTTCCTGTTGCAATAACCTTACTTAGCCTAACTTTCCTGGATATTTCTTAATTGTAACATCTGTATATTCATTGATTGTACAGGCCTTCCTGTACAGAAGTACCATAAGGGCCCAACAGGAAAGCTGGGGAGGGACTTTTTATAAGGGCATGTAGAGACAAGATGAGGAAAAATGGCTTTAAACTGGAAGAGGGTAGATTTAGACTAGGTATGAGGAAGAAATTCTTTACTGTGAGGGTGGTGAGACATTAGAACAAGTAGCCCAGTGAGGTTGCGGATGCTCCCACTCCAGAGGAGTTCAAGGCCAGGCTGGATGAGGCTTTGTGCAACCTGATCTAGAGGGAGGTGTCCCTGCCTATAGCAGGTGGCTAGATCTAGATGATCTTAAGGGTCTTTCCAACCCAAACCATTCTATGAGTCTATGATTCTATGAATGTGTGATTTCACTCAAGCATAGGCGAAATTTTTTTTTTTTTTTTTTTTTTTTTACATCAAGGAACTGTTAAAAAGAAGAAATAGGAATAACATCTATGTCTGATGCTGCTTTTTTTTTTTTTATTCATAGGAATTTAAAAACAACAACAAAAAAACCCTATAAATTTAATATCTGTTCTTTCTGAATCACTGTTTCTCCTTCCTCTGCTGGGAACACACCTACCTGAACAGATATAAGGTGATCTTTCTCATTCCCATACTCCTGACTTAAGAATTATGCCAACCTACCTGCAAAGCAACATCTAAGCACAGAGTCTTATCTGATATAAGGGCTGTCATACACCACAGGAATGAGGTAGGAAACAAAGGTAAATTTGGAAAGTCAAATGTGTTATAAAAGTTTTTGTTGTTGCTCTTCCCCCTCTCACCGTACTGGAGGAGCCCAGGTATTCCAAAGATGAGTTGAGAGATGCTCCTTCTCACATGATGAGCAGTTTCTGTAACACCTTAGGTCTGATCTGCTGACGAGTGCATTGCTGAAGTATCAGATAGTCCACAGAGATCTTGCCTTATTTTTGACATACACACCTAGCTACTTAGTTTTTAATCCCCAATGCACTGCAATATATAGGACTAGCCTTCCTTCCTAGAAGACCTGCTTGAGTATGTTGTTTTTCATCTCGGTATGATGTTTACCCAATTTTAAAATCAGGCTACCAGCAAAAGGAAGACCTGCTGGGATGGGAGATGGTTTAGGGAATGAGGAACCTTTCCACTCCAAATCACACTTCTGTAGCTGATTTAAATTAGATCTGAATTTCTTGATCAAATCCTTTTAGTTCTACTACTGAAATCAAAGTATGCTTACTGTAATCAGAACTAATTCTAAAAAAAATTAAACCAAATTAATTGAAAAGTATATTCAAGTAAAATATGATTTGCTGTGAAAGCTTAAAGAAAGACAGATGTTGAAGTCACAGCAGTCCTTGACTAATGCTCTGAAACTGGAGTTTGCAGAAAGTCTTCCTAATTTTTCACAACTCCACTTCTCCACAAACGTGCAAAGAATTAAGTTTATTTCAGCTGGTTTAAAGTAACCTATTACTACAGGCTTTGAATCTGATGTTGAAAATGACCTGAGGGGAGGTTTCAGGACACCAAAGGCTTACTCATCTCTTCCCTCCGGTATATGCTATGTTATCTACAGTGATATCTAAAGTCTTGAAGGACATGGTGACCAGAAACAAAAAGCCACAATGCTCCCTTTGTTTAAAGAGATTGGGTGACTGTAAAGAACAGAAACACATTTTGATAAATTTTCATCTCACTTAAGCAAAAAAGCTTGTGAACAAGCTTTTATTTTACTAATAATTAGTCTTTAAATGCTGTTTGTGCTTTTCAACTCCATTTTCCATCCAAATGCAGCTTGGCACAAGCCACAAGAAAAAAAAACAGCTATTAATCAGGATCTGAGCAAGTGTGAGCTAAGCCCTACAACTGCCTCAGTAAGAATGCGTACAGAGAGATATAGTGTGCACCCACTCAGTTTTCCAGGAACAGAGCCAAATGAATGTGAAAACTATACTTAATTACAAGTCATCATATTTGAATTACTACCAGTGATCACTTCCCCTTGGAAAAGCATCTTAAATAATTTAGCTCTTATTTTAAGATAGAGTTTCAGCCTGAAGGCAAGAATATAAAATCTATGGCCAACTTTTGGTGTTTCCCACACCAAATATTCTATTTTAAGATATGATGTGAAATTGGAATTTAGACTCAGCAGCTGGATCCAGCTTTTGCAATTACTGGCGAAATCACTGCAATTTTGTGGATTACATTAAGCAGCATATGACCCTGCCGCAGACCCTGACCTGAGTGAATGGGGCTGTTACTGCAAGTATGCGTTGAGTGGTTTAAGAACAAACATTTGTAACCTGGCCCTGAACACACAGATGTTCTCATATTCCCATGCATGCATTTTGCATGTATTTCCATGCTTGTAAAGCAGAAATTTCTAAAAACACTGAATTATGATTCTTTTACACTGACTGTGGTTGAAGACCAGAGTGTCCTTGCCATAATAAACCTTACAGGTGCAAACCAAAAAACAAAAACTCAAAACCATATTTGCTGCATCATAAAACCACAACCTCAGTATTCTAGCACACTGTAACAATATCTTACTGATGGCATTTTTGTTGAGACAGAACTGTGCAGTTATCAGGTGGTACCATGTGGCCAGATTGCTATTACTTCTCAATTTTTCCAAGACTAGAATATTTTTCAGTAACAATATCAGATGTTCCTTTCGAAAACACTTTTCTTGGGGGAAATAAAAAAGGAGGCAGCAGAAGTGGCTTTGATTTGAAAAGTTCTTCCTCAATTAAAATGTACAGAAGAGCACTCTTTACATACTGCTTTGACATTAGATTTTTGATATTGCTTTGACAGTATTTTTTTATATACAGAAAGTTCTCTATGAAGCTCTTAACCTTGATTTTTATTTTTATTTTTTTTTAAAAACGGCTCTTAAATATCAGAAGCAAAAATTGACAGCAAACAACTAGAGGGAAAGAAAAAGCACCCAAGCCAGTAGGAAATGAATTTACAGCGCAAATGACACTTTGGTCTGGGAGATTAGACAAGTGGATTTAAATCGACTTAATTAAATTTAAATTCACTTTTATGTGTATTCACTACAGTTCCGTTTTTTAAATATATCCCTTTGTAGGTTCATTCCATTTCCCAGAACAGTCTTATTGCCAGGCATGTAAATTCAACCGGGTTTGAATGATCACAAGGCATTCTTCCCATTCAAGGGCTTAAGGGACATCCAAAGCACTCTAAGTAAGGAAACACATATCCTAGCAGCTTCTTTCCAGCTTTCTTTAAATAAGAGAAGGGAACTAATATGTTTACATTCAAGTGGGTTTGATTTTGACCTTTGAATGAATGACATTTTCAGACAAATGAATACACTGGATGTGCATCAGTGAAAACGTGAAACTCAAGAGATTTCTAAATGCCATCCAGCTGCCGTTCCAGAAGGAGCCATATCCCAGGAGTGTCACTAGATATCTTAAGAACATCAATGCATGCGTAAGGATTTCCTTGGTCTGCTAGTCTGTGCATTAAATGTAACTAAAACCTCTCACTCTAACTGCAAATACATCTTGGTTTGAATCAACAAACCAGAAAAGCAATAGCCCAAAGACCCCTAGGGCTCCTTGGTCTGGATTTCTCCAGCACTAATTGATATAACATCTTTGTGCACACATGAAGTTCATTACTCTGTTTTGACTGTTTCTATGCCAGATAACTTCAAAGCACTGAAGCAAGTTCAAGAAACCCTACAAAATACAGAGACTTTTGGTCTACAGACATGGCTATATAATCAGTATGAGAAAAAGAAGTCTCTGCTGGGGATACTGCTCTACAAACAATCTTCACCTCAAAAACTGCTTTATCAAATAGCATTAAAAAAATAACAAGAAAACTTTTCTTCACAAGAAGATTCCTCGTCCCTTTGGAGAAAGGCAGAAAGAAGCTGCAACCTTACTTGCATGCAGATCAACATCTACCATACCCAAAGCAGCCTAACGTAAGTTTTGTGAGAGGCAGATGATAATCTAAAGGCATACAGCTCGTTGCACTGGTGTGGCACTGTAGAGACATGGTGTAGATGAGGGCTCATCTAAACATCCCTCTGACACCTGAACAGTACTTGAGGGGCGCTCCAAGACAGGACTGAGTTCCATGATCTGGTGGGACACTCTCACCTTCTCTATTTCAGCTCTTCTTTTCAAGAGTGGGGAACAGAGGGCTCTGCTCTGTGTGAGGCAAGTTACTCATTAAGTATAAAGCACCTAACTGAGAGACTCTCATTTCCTCTCAAGAAAGATGCTTGGGAACAACATGCTTCCCAAGAAGCGATGGCCTTCACTCAGAAAGTGGAAACGCTGTCACAACCGTCCTGCTACCCTGTCTGAGCGATTGTGCCATGCTGAGATGCATTTTATCACCAGCCACTCCCTGGCCAGAAGGTTACCTGTACCTGCATTTGTGACCAAATCTCAGTCAGATCTCAAGAGATTCAAACCCCACAAGCCCTGCCCAGCATGGGTTTAGTAAAGCCTCCAGTCAACAAAATCAGATCAACCAGTTTCAGAGTTTGCTATCTATTTGTTTAACCTAAAAGGAGAGGGCACTTCCTTCTATTTTTGAGCTGCGCTACTTTACTCAGCTGCTCCAGGAGAGCTGGAAATATTTTACACTGCACCCACTTGTCCAGGAAGCTTCAGGACACGTAAGCATTTCCTAGGCCTGTCAGCCATATAATGAGACTTCAAAGTTCAAGTTTAGTTGGCAAAGTCATTAGGTCAGTCATTACTACTTCTCCATAGGCATGCACAGGGTTTTAAGTGAAACCTCTGTGGCCACCTACACAGGAGGAGGGCGTGGGCTGAGGTCCTGTTTACAGAAGCACTTGACATTATAAACGTGTGGAAACTTGGCAATGGCTAGCAAAGCTGAAACACCCTATGAGCTTTTACCTATTTCACTACCTACTCAAAAACTTTTGTAAGAGCCTCTTCCTGTCTTTCAGATGATGCTCAGCACCCTCTGAAGGTACTGAATGCTGAGCATTTTAACGTGGCTGGGACAACACAAAGCAGCTGCCATGTGCCTGGCCTGCAGCCCTGCCAATCTCAGTTCTAGGCACTCCTCCTCTTCAGCTTTCCAAATTTTAAGTCTAGTAACACCTGCTTTCAAAGAGAGGGCCAGAGTAATAGTGAGGAGCTGCATACCAAGCTTGTGGTCTTTACCTCAAAATGAGGGCCTTCCAAACAAATGAGATCAAACTCAGATGGCTCCTCAGGACGGGCCATATAGTGCAGAGAGTATGCTGAAACTGGTCAATGGGCTCAAAAGGGATGGGGGCAAGGAAAAGGAAGAATGAACGGGGAAGGGAAGGAGGATACACAATAACCAAATGAGCTAAATTAGTTGATATTTGTAGGCAAACAGGCTTAGAAAAAAATCAGTTAACGGAATGACAAGTATCTAGGCTCAGGGATACAGGACATTGAAGGCAAGGATAGGAAATGTGGAGTGTTCTTTCCAGCTGTGGCCCATAGCAGAGCCACCCGGCAATGCTTCCTCACAAGACCAGTAGTTCCTGGACAGCGCAGGGGACAAACTATGAACTACTGTTGAACTACAGAGCCAGGGAAAGGACACTCCTAAGGAAAGTACTAATTGCTTTCACGGCAGCTATCACACTTTCAAACAACTTTGTACTGGCCCTCTTGGCATGCCAAAGAGACATGCAATAGTGTTTTAAATGGTCTGATTCCCAACCTGCACATCACGCTGATTTACACTGTCACCAATCTGAATAAGCCACAGCACCTGGCTAGAACAACCACACCCAAAAAGTTCAGTTCAGACCCTCACTCTCAAAATTAATGAACCACTAAAATATCCATAACTTAGCCTTGGTGCAGCAAGGGCAGATCTTCTCCTGTGATGTCCGCTCAGTCTTAACAATTACCATAAGTTGATGATAACTTGTCCCTCGCACTCTCAAGTAAAAGGCTTGCTTTCTTACTATGAGACAATCTCTTATAAGTCAGTTAAAATATGAAATGTATAGAAAGCAGCAATAAGCCAAGAAGAAAAATTTTCTTCTTTCACACCAACTTGGCTTGATATTCCAGAAAAAAATAATTTGTAGTTAGCATGCACGATATGATTTTTCATTTGTTGATGAAAAAATGAGCACGAGTCAGCAGTGTGTGCTTGAAGGCCAATGGTATCCTGATTCCATCAGAAGAGGGGTGGCCAGCAGAGAGAGGGACATGGTTGTCCCCCTCTACTGTGCCTTCATGAGGCTTCAGCTGGAGTACTGTGTACAAGTCTGGGCCTCTCAAAACAGGAAAGATGTGGAGCTTTTTTGAAGAGGGTCCAGAGGAGGACCATGAAGATGATCAGAGGGCTGGAGTACTTCTCCTATGAAGATGCACTGAAGGAACCAGGCTTGTTCAGTCTGGAGAAGAGAAGGCTGCAGGGAGACCTCATTTCAGCCTTGCAATATTTAAAGAGAGTTTATAAACATGAGAGAAATCAACTTTTTACAAGGGTAGATAATGATAGGACAGGGAGAAATGGTTTTAAACTAAAGGAGAGATTTAAATTAGATGTCAGCGAGAAGTTTTTTACTGAGAGAGTGACGAGGTGCTGACACAGGCTGCCTAGAGAGGATGTGGATGCTCCATCCCTGAAGGTGCTTAAGGCCAGGTTGGATGTGGCCCTGGACAATCTGATCTAGCAGATGACAACCCTGACGTAACACAGGGTTGGAACTTGACGATGCTTGAGGTCCTTCCAATCCAAGCCATTCTTCGGTTCTTTGATATAACAAGCACTATGGAAAACAGAATGTGTTGGCAGCACAGAGCATGAAATGACACAGGCCATTTGTCTGCCAAAAGCAAAGATTGTTTGGATTAAATAAAACTAACTGTTAAATGTTTGCCTGTGCCAAGAAAGCTTGACCCTGACTTTTGAGAAAAATATATTAATTTGTTGATAACAATAATAATAACAAATTCAAGTTTCAATTATGCATTACTTAGTGCCTGGAAGAAAAAAAAAAAACAACAAAACACACCACTTTATAGATACTCTGTATAAACTGCTGAAGCTATACAACCATACTGCTTGACACTATTAGCACTGTGCTGAGAGTCTCTCCCCCTCTCCTCAGTTCTCCAATTCATTCAGTACAGTCACAATCAGTTCAGTGTTGTGCAGGGCAGAATGAAAGCTAACCAAGTTATTCTCCCCATTCTTGCTGAAGGCTTGGCAGTGCATGTAAACTGGGAAACAATTTTAATTCAGCATTTCAGAAGCTTAAAGTAAACATGCTAAACTAACATCATAAAGAAGCTTTGCTTTTAACAACAACAGTTTTGTGCTACAAATCCCAGAAAAGTAAGGAGAATGTATGGCATACAGCAAATCCAGCCTGATACCTGTATTTCTGCATCAATCCTGCCAGTCCTTCTACTTATACAAATGGTTATGAGCATTTATCTTGAAGAAATGACAGCACTGCCTTACATAAATAATATACCTTTCAGAGCCCAACCAGGCCATCAAAATTAAAAACAAAAAGAAAAAACCAACAGTGAACTAATGCTCTTTGTCACACTGGCAGCTAATCAAGCTGTCTTCCTTATGCTCCCCTCCCCCTTACCGTCAATCAACTGATTTCATTTCAGCTGCTTTTACTTCACATTACAATATGTCACCTCTCTGCTCACAAATACTTGATGATTACTAATAAAAGACATATTGGAAATTAAGTTAAAGAGAACAGGCTGAGGACAAAGTAGCTTGTGTAATTCTATGTAAGATGCCAGTTTTTCCACAGTGCCACCAACACAGTAATAAACATGGAGACAAATATATCCTCGCTACAAACAAAAACCCTGCAAAACCCCTGTGCAGTGGCTTTTGTGTCTTTTTTGCTTTTTATTTTTTGTTTTTAAGCTTTTTTTTCCTCTTCTCATTTGCTATGTCATGGACATGAAGATCACTTTGCTGACACCTCTCAGATGGATCGTACTCAACCTATACATTCCAGCACATACTTCCAGCATGCATGGAGACTCACCCCAAGCATAATGGAATCACAGTTTTTGTGCACCTCAGCTCTATCTGAAGTAATCAGCCAATTTGCATTCATTTAGTTTGGATGACTCGCATACTTGCCAAAGCATACAAGCTGCTGGGAGCAAGGAAGTTCACTAACTACTTCAATTTGAACCATTGCTCTTAGGCTAGTATGCGAATTGTAGCATAGTAACAACTACACATTTTAAAGTGACAAGAAAAGAAATGCTAATTGTTCCCACAGTGAACCTGCTAGCTTCTAACTTTCACTGAAGGAAGAAAGCTTTTCTTCCTAAATGGGTGTCTAAAATTAGAACATGGTTTAAGGAAAAGCTTAATGACTGAGAGGACACACTCCTCCTTCAGAAGCACTTTCCAGTTTTAACAAAGGGAGAGTGGAACAACCCCAAAAAGCAGGAAGAAATGAAGCAGAACTGTGACAATTTGGTCATATCATATTGATAGATCACACCTATCAATAGATCTCAGCTTTCAAAAAATCTCAGCAACGCTACAATCAAGAACATTGTCATTTTACAGCAAGAAGATAGAAACAATTTAAACCTTTACAGAAAGCACAGCTCTTCGGAACAATTTTGATACAGCCTTACACTTAATGCACCAAGGGCTCTGACCCTGCTGGAAGCAGCTGCTAATGTTGAAGAATGTTTTAGACACTTTTTTTCATCGTTACTTTGGGCCACATTAATAGTAATGGCCCACTGTGCAAAGCTAAAAAGGACACAAAATTAGAGCCTTGTCAAATTAGTTGTAACACTAAGTAAGAGCAAGAAAGCTAAAACATATCAGACAAGGAAGTGCCTGAACTCAGCAGAGGGTGAAGAGCTAAATGGAGAGTCTTACAATTCAAATGAACGCAAGCAATGAGCCAGGCTAGATTTGTCCCAGGACACAAGAACATTTGAAGACGGAAAGGGACCAGAAGGATGTGTAAATGACAAACAGAAATTATCCAGCCCAAAACTGAGCATTCCACAGCTGCAGCAACAGAAAATGGCATGAACTACTCAGTTCTTCAGGCACACAGGACTAAATTTTCCCAGGTGAATGTGGCAGGGATGACCTTCCCCCTAATCATATCAGTGAAAGACAGATGTGCTTACTTTCTTCATCTCACATGAGATCTCTGCAGTATCTCCCAGGCTATCTGTAATAATGAGAAAGATCTGTGATTTCCACTGCAGATCCTGTGTGATAATCTTCTCTTTGCAGAAAACCGTTTCAATTTTATTTGCACACCTAACTGTATATTTCTGTTCTCCCTCCTCTCCTAGTATAGTTTGAAACACAGGCACTCTTGCAGAGTGAAAACAAAGATACTGCCAAGAAGCACAACTGAATATAAATGGATTCACCAAAAATGCAGGAAACCTAAGATACTTCCAGAACCTGAACGTTCCAGATAAAAGTTTCTGAATCAGCACATCTGGAAGTTCTCTGTATAGACTTCTTTTCCTGTTACTGCCTTGGATAGCTCTGCACTACATGGAGTACCAGCATCAAGATTGCACAGAACAGCTGCTCAGGAAGACACTTTTCTATGCCTTCTCAACCCTCCTTAGTGTATCTAACAGAGATGCCTGGCCAAACTTTTTAAGTTTTAACTCAAGGCTGAAATTGATTTTGATTCTTCAATGAAATGTTCTCCCTCATCTTCTTTTTAGCTGATGTTCACGTTTTCTTTATTTAAAAACAGATCAAGCAGCTTCTAAATTTAGACTTTTTACTCAACTCATCTTCCAAAAATATTCATATACCTTTTTTTTAATTCATGCCTACATCAAATTTGGAAAATAATTAGCAGTATCTCCTTTGTTGTGGCTGTCTAGGAGCTATATATATACACATGCAGAACGGCAGAAGTTCCCAGGTCATTTCTAGTACATCTCACTTCTGGCTCTACAAATCTTCACCCACACAAAGACTATTATTAATTAATATACGAGAGAGAGAGAAAGAAAAGTGGGAAGAGCTGAAAACTAGCACAGAAAAGCATCTTCATTCCCAGAATGTTCAAGTCCTTTTCCAAGCTGATCAACTTCACATTAACTACCATCCTGAATACAAAGTACTTCTAATCACGCCCTGGCACTTTTTGTAATCAAATCCCACTGTTATAACACCTGAGCTTGTCATCCAGATTATGGCAAGACCTTGTTCATGAGAAGGATTTTGCCCAAAGCACTACTAGTGACAAACAGAAAATAGATTACCAGCACTGAAAATTCTGCACAACCTGGTTCTACAATCCAGGATTTCCACGACAGTATTAAGAATGACCAACAAAAGAAGAAAGAAACCTCTTCATCACTCAATACCTAATCTAAAGCACACATCTTCACTCTGAAAAGCAGAGAGGATACATGCAAGTGATCATGCCCTAGCAAAAGAAGACTCCCACCTCCTGTAAAACACTCAACAATCAGACTGCTAATACTCAGTGAGATAGTTAAATAGAGTCTGAACTAAAGAAGGAAGACACGAGTTTTTGAAATTCTGATGGAGACAGATTCAAGCATAAAAGTACTCGACAACTGAGAACAGAGCTGATACAGGAAGGGGACACAAGAGGATGACATCTCAAAAACTTGAGTTGTAAGTGTTTGCAAGACAAACAGGGAGGAGAAAAACCCATGAGAAAGCCTTGGAAAATTACAAGGTAACAGGAGCAAAAAGCTTCCAGTTCACACTGCTTGTTCACAAGATTTACAGCATTCTTTCTCAACTGGCCCTGCTGTAACCTATTGTTAATACACACTAAGCCCTACTGTATTTAAGCTACCAAAAAATGAGTACAACTGTGATGAATACCTGGCATTGCCCTTGTGCTGATACATCTTCTGGCAGCGCTACGCTAATTGAAATCCTCTGTCTTTTCCCTAAGATTACCTGTCTTTTAGCTTGGTACAGCCTGCAGCGTGTTGTGCATAGTCTATATTTTTGCATGCTCTTCTTTTAGTATCCCAATGAATAATTTAGTCCAGTTGATGATAAATCCTTTTGTGCACTTCGGGCATCCTCCCCTCAAGACTATCAATGCAATCCCAAAATATTGAACTGATGGCACTTAAGTGGGTGTATTGACTGCTCCTTCCTCTCTGCCTGTATTTGGCCTGTTTCATAAGAAATATAGTTCAGAACACAGGTCAATAAGCACAGAAGAGATTTTACCAAAATCCATACAGCAAGAACAGAGAGGTACTCCAAGGGTGCTTCATTGTTGTTTCTTTAAAAGAAAAAAAGGCGGGAGACACTTGGTATAAACACCTCTTTCCCCTCCAGTTCTGAGGAAAACACAGATGTCTCCCTGTACTGCACCATGGAGCATCTCATCAGCACTGACTCCGTTCTCTCTGAAATTCAAAAAATTCATTTCTTGCTTTGTTCACAGGCAGGACCAGGAGAGAGCTCTGCACCATGGCTATGCTAAAGTCATTCACGCACAGCATGTGTATTCCCTGCAACACAGAAACTGTGCCATGTTTCCAAATAGCATCACAGGTTGTTTACAGAGACAAGCCAACTAAAGATATTTTTACCCTCATCTCCCAAGACTGATTTATAATTAGTACAGCCTTTGAACAAGATACACTTGCAGCATACAATCAACAGGCTCACTCTAAAGAGAGCTCCATGCAGCGCCTGTAGCCTTACCAGGACAGCTTTTCTTAATGACTTTTGGTATAATAGAGGCCACCCAAATGGAGACATGGGAGGCCTGCTGGACACAGTGCAGAATGGGAGTTGTGAGTGAAGAAAAGCACCTCGCAGGTGGAACACCCCCAGGAAGAAGTATTCCTTCTCCAAGCGGGTGATGCTCCCTGCAACCTCTGTGTGATTGATCTGTCAAAAGTTTCTTCCCTTCTACAGATACCTTAAGATTTGCTCTGCTGCTGTGTGGACACACAGCAGCTGCTTTGAATAAACACCTACAAGGCAGTGACCACCAGCATGCTTTGCATTGGCTGGCACTGCAGCATCCCTTACATTTGCCTGAAGCCTCTCTACAGCTCCATGCTTTGCTCACAGGAGTGTGGGCCATACAGCTCAGGTCTGAAGTGCTCCAAAGTGCCTGGAGCCTCCAATATAGATTGCTGTTGTAGTGTTTCTCACTACACACAAATACCACAACTCCATCTGCAACAAAGGCTTCCTTGTGCAGCACAGCACAGCCTGAGAGGGGATCACAAGGGCATGTAGCAAGGGAGTAGGAAAGTAGAGAAACTGAGCCAGAAGAGGGAGAGCAACAGGAAATCTGAATCCAGCTGTCTCCTCCTCCCCCTCTCCTCATTATAGTGAAATACTAGGTGACTCAAACTTTGCAGCATTCCACTCACTTTGTGTTTACCAAAAGGAGAAGAGAGCAAGGGAACCCCTCTGGAGTCCCACTATCCCCCAGGTGCTGGGCTGCTGCTCCTGTGGTGACCTTCAGGCACCCAGCATTTGAAAGGCAGCAACTAGAGGGCAAGCTAAAGTCAGATAACACTTCAGGTCTCATTCCTGGGACATGGCAATTATAAACCCTCCATTTGCCCAGCTCCATCAATTGCCAGGTCAGGTAGTTTCACCCAGCAATTTGCCTGCCCAAATAAAACCACACAGAAGTCAGCACCAAAGCAAAAACAGGGAGTAAAGTCCATAAATTGCAGTGACATCCACCCTGAACTCTTATCTTCTTAAAAAAGAAGGTCTGGGGGTTTAAATGCAAGCAGAAATATTTATGACAATCTAAGCAACCCTCCTAAACATAATTAGCAGTCTTGTTTTGTTCAGTCATGAGGTCACAAAGACTCCTTTCCTATTCTGCCAGTTTTCACTATCAAAAAAAAGGCACCAGAAACCTCACAGATGAAGCCCACACTAAATTAACTTGGCTTCCTGTCTTCCTTTGGCTCAAATAAGCAAACACATTACCTCAGGAGAAACAACACTCGTTACCTGCACCAATGAGACTTCAGGACATTTCAACACAAATGGAAAGCCTAATCAAAACACCCGCAGCGTGTTTTGCAGTGAGCTAAGAAACAGACACCATCCACTGGGATCTGCTTCGTTAGATGTGCTCATGCTGCTCCTGACAAAATGCTGTCCCCCTTCCACAAGTTTCTTTGCAGTTTCTCAGCCTGCTAAGGCCCTTCCTCCTATCATAGCTTTACCCTTCCACCAGGAAAAAGCTCCTTTTGCTCCTTTCTGCTGAAAGTTAGCCAAAAAGTAACAACATCACTTCCTACAGCAGGTTCTGCTTTTACAACACACCAGTAATCTTTGCAGCATTTCTCGCATTTTCAAGGGAGGCAAAATATTAGGTGAATATATGCAAGCAACAGCACTTTCTAGCTCCCATACACTGAGCAGCAAACGATTCTGGGCTGTAAATTAAAGACTTCCAAGTCCTGAATTGGCCGTCGGTGCCTAAAAACTAATAGTTGAGTTGCTTTGCCTTAGCCATCCTGACTGCAGCTACTTCAGCAAAGAGAAATAATCCCATGGAAAACGCTGGCCCGTTTCCAAGGTAAATAAATAGCGATAAACTGAGAACAGCTGAAATCATAATTACAGACAACAGTCGGTTTGGTGCTGCATATGGAGTAGCCAGGGAGAATGGATAAAAACCTCTCAAAAGTAGAAGAAAACAAGAGGCAACTTATGACCTCCAGAACAGTGTGGCTACAGGTCAGCGGTGTAAGAAAAAAAGCATGCAACACAGAGCATATTTCTTGTGAACGTGTGCGTGTCAGAGCCCTGCACACAGATCTGGCTCCTGGTGAGAAGTGTGGTCTAATGCTGGCACTAAGCTGTGCTCCTCCGTTCCAGGAAGGAAGAATACTCAAGTATGTGCACTCCAACTCACAGTTTTTCACATCAACAACACAAACTGCAGGACAGCAGAAAATTGTTTTGCTTTTGTACTGCTATCCCTTAGAAGATGTTACTTTTTGAAAACAAAATTGGTAATTAATTTGTTTCTAAAGTAAAATGCATACAGCTTTACAACAAACAGGCAGTATTTCTGATGACTCAAAGCATCGCTGCTATAGCAGCATTCCAAACTAAACTGTAGACCTCAGCAATCCTAGAAATGTCTGTGCTCCAACGTCTGAAATGAAGAGCTGTGCATTTCTGTGATCACAGTGGGAAGTGCATACTTTGCTCTGATGGTGCAGCACTGCCTGTTGGATGTCCTGCTGAAAACTGACAAAAATAGCACCAAACTGAAAAACAATACTGTTCTTTCAACCAGCCATCAATACTAACCAGTACTCATCATGTTACTAACAGCACTGCAGAGAATCGAGGAGCACAGGAATCGTTTTAACCAATTTTCTCTGTTGATTCAGAAAGAAACACTGTCCCATCAAGTGATGCCAGGCACTAACTGTACAATTAAGCTGCTCCAGGCAATCCATACAATCTTGTTTGGGAACTGAGCAGCGCCCCAACCAGATTAAAAGCAGTTAGATGAGGCAGTATGATATTACCCTGGTCTTTTGCCTCTGGAAACTAGGGTTAATACACAGGATCAGCCACAAAGGCAACACTGGTGGCCTTAACTGCACAGACTGCTAAAAAAAAAAAAAAAAAAAGGTTAAAAAGGCAAAAAAAACAGCACTGAGGAAGTCTCCACTTAGACATCATTGACTGATTGCAGAGACCTTCAGAATTTAAGCTCTGCATATTTTTGAATACAACAAAGCAGGGAGGGGCTCAATTCAAAGGGCTAAGGTTGGCCATCAACACTCAATGCACTAGCTGGAAACACATTTTGTTAGAGATATGGCTCTCCACTTCTCTGTCCACCTCTTCCCACTCCTTGGGCTTTAGTAACTAAACCAGAACCACATTATTACTCCTTTCATCTCAAAAAACTTCTTTGTCCTTCCTCTGCCCAACATGCCTTTGCCAGTCCTGCTTTCATGCCATGTGAGTATCAACCAGACTTAATGAGAAGTGGAAGAGCAGGCAGGACAAAGCCCAGCACACAACTGTGACTCTCCCACCTGAAAAAAAGCAGCAGGAGCTGCTCAGCTCAGAGAACACTGCTAGAAAATCCAAGGGGTCTCAGGAAGAAAACAGGTATTGGCACAGGGAGCAAGGACAGAGTCCTCCTGCTTCACACCACTCATGCTGAAGCAGAGGTGTTCCATCCCTTGAATCATTTTTGTGGCCCTCCTCTGGATGGGCTCCAAGAAGTCCACATCTCCCCTGTACTGAGGATCCACATCTGGACAAAGCACTCCAGATGAGGTCTCAGCTCAGAATAGAGGGGCAGGAGCACCTCCCTCAACCTGCTGGCCATGCTTCTCTTGATGCAGCCCAGGATACAGTTGGCTTTCTGGGCTATGAGGGCACACTGCTGGCTCATGTCCAGCTTGCCATCCACCAGTACATTTTGGCAAGGCTGTACTTCATTCTTTCATCCCCCAGCTTGTACTGATAGCAGGGGTTGCATTTTGATTTGCTGGACCTTGTAAAGTTCTGCTGGGCTCACTGCTTGAGCCTGTCTAGGTGTCTCTGGATGGCATCCTGTCCCTTGGGTGTGTGAACCACACCACATGGCTTGATGTCATCTGCAAACTTGCTGAGAGTGCACTTGATCCCACTGTCGATGTCACTGATAAAGATAATAAAGAGCATCAGTCCCAGCACTGACACCTGAGGGATACCACTTGTCACTGATATAGATTGGTAGGTGCTCCAACAGACTTTATTTTCATTTGTAGTTTTACTCCAGGTAGCATCACAACCATTCATTTTCATTAACTCTCCGTTGAAATAATGAAGTGAATTAGAAAATATAAGTAATAGGCACCTTGTGCACAGCAGAAGCAGCTTTCTCCCTCCCTTCACCTTCTTTCCTTGCACATCCTGTCTATTTGCTTCACTCATCAACAAACCAACAGAGAGATTGTGAAGATTAAGAACTCTTAAATACCTGTATTTTTCCTTTAAACTAATCAAGATGACAAATACTGGGAGATTGCAGATAAGACCTGTCGGATTTGAGCAGACACTCCTTAGCACTATTGCCTTTTAGAAGTCAGGTTAGTCTCCAATAAATCCCAAATTCAGATATTCAGAACACCAACAGGCATTTGTGCTCTCAGATCATCTAGTTCTGAGAGGAAAAGCAGAACGCATTTGTTTGAATGAGAAATAGTTGCTATTAACTGACTGGAATTAGGTTTCACTTCAGCGCATTTGATCCAACTGAATTCCAAACCATCCGTTCATAAACACGAGATGCAAGGAGGCACAAAGTCTTCCAGCCTTTGCTACATGTCACTGAGATGAGCAACTCCAGCAACTCCAGTACTTAGTTAAATCCAAAAATTGGTACAGATGCTGAAACCTCAGCAATTTCTCAACAGATTAATTTACTGTACTGTCTCTTGAGGGGAGAAGTTTTAAGACTCTGAAATGTATATTGAAGTACACAGTTAGTTTTAAACAGGAGATGACAAACAATTGCTAAGTTGGCTGTCCTCCAGTTAATCAGCCTGCTTTGACGACTCAGATTCATCTGCGAACTGCTGTTGAAAACCAATTGCTTGTTTAATGGGGCAGAAAGATGAAATCAATTTCAATATGCACATCTAAAGTGTCCCTCTTATGTAAAAGGGCTGCCTGAAGGAGTAGGGGACACTCTTCCTTCTGGTTGCGCCACTTCCGCTCACAATCTGCTCTCCCTACAAGTGCAGAACTATAAATTTACATGATCTTTTTGGTGTACAGCATCCTCGATGCTGAGAACTCGTCCCTGGCCTTCAAGGAGATGACAGCCTTACATCCAAGTGAGATCAGTTCACACTGACTCATCAGGTGTTTCATTAAGAAGCTGTGCCAGCAAAGAAACCAAACCCAGGAAGTAATGAGAATGCCAGCTGCTCTGCTACCAGCACCCACAGTGCCCTACAGAGGGGTGGCGATGAGTGAAGAAACAGATCAAGCTGTTGTGTCCAGGGAATCCAGCTGAAGCTTATAATAGACATACACCATTAAGTCCACCACCAGGGAATCAACATCAGTAGTGAGGCAGACAGGCACGGCATTATATGACTTTGCTTAGGTGAAGAGCGTTTCCACTGGATCGAAGGTGGATGCAATGCCATCAGCAAATCCATCGTGACACAAATGCGTGACTTGCTCCTCCTCCCTGCTCCATGGGGAGCCACAGTGGTTCAACATTCCCTAAAATACTGAGAAAAATTGGGAAGGGGAGCCTAGAAGAGAGAGGAAAGAGTGGCAGCAAAGTTCAGGGCAGTGCAAGTATGGAGAATGGCACAGGATCACACACACACACACAAAAAAGCACTCTCCTGCTTTACAAAGAACGTGAGTGTTGCCAATAGAGCCAAGCACACCAGCAGTAAGGAGCCAGTTCTGTCTGCCTGCGGATCTAGCACCTGATCTGAGACCATTTTATCATCAGATGTAACTAAATTCACAATTTGTATCTGCCAACCTTTCATTACAGACATTACCTTTAGAGGATAAAGTACATAGAAAGGTGAAATGATTCCACACTACACACACAAAAAAAAAAAACAAAAAAAACAAACAAAAAAAAAAAAACAAAGGAAACAAAATAAAAATCATTAAGAGTGGTACTTTGGAATATATTCCCCCAGAACAGAGTTCCAGCAGAGCCCAGGACAGTAGGAGTGGGGCAGCCTCTCAGCAGCAGCCTTTGCTGTACTATTTAAAGGCTTTCCAGGAGCTTCCCAAAAAAGGCTCTGACTTCACACCCAAAGGCTTTGGACTGTTGCCATAATCCTCATTTAAATGAACGGAAGAAGGAATACTTCCTTGGTTATCAGGTACAAACACACACTGACACTGATGTCTGCAGAGTTTGGCAAACAACTGTCTCTCCTACCTCACACCCATGCAGCACACAAGGTATTTCTGAGAACACCTCAGGCCATTCTACACTATGCTCAGTCAGCATCTTCTGTAAACCAGTCTCAGTTCATTGCTAAGAACTTCACGCAGAGGAATAGAAGAGAGGAGATTATGCCTACAGTAGATTATATACATTGTATGTGTGGGATAAGGAGACTCTATCCCACAACAAATTTTATTTTGACATCTGTTTTCACCCAAGTCTGTCCTTGTTACCTATGAATTCCCACGATACCACAGAGTAGATCAGCAAAGAAGAAGGCTGCAGTAAAAATATACGATCCAGGAGTCTGAGCATGAGGAATGGAATAAATATCACATTTATGAGCATCGCATTACTTTCAGAGACCGCAGAAATTAAATTTGACCCAGAACAAGACATTTACGATTTCCACAGCATAGAGAGATGCCACGGAAATGGAGCGTCTTCTGCAGAACGTTTGTCTCAAGGCAATACAGCTTTCAAAAGAAGAAATGTGCATATGTTTTTAGGCAACCTTCCCCTCCTGTAAGTCATCTGCCATGACTTCCATTTAGTGCTTTATCAGGCACCTTTTATCTATTTTCCTCCATTTAGTCATACACCCATGTTTGCTAGGTCTGCTGCTAAAATCTCAGAACTCCAAATGGAGGAGGGTAAAAAAACAACAAAAAAAGGACTCCTATCAAAAACAGTGAGCTGAGAGTGTTTCACCCCCCTTCCCATGTGTGAACTGCAAGCTTAGCTAGAGGCTATATATATGCACACCACTCCTCATTTCTTTAACTTCCTTTACTGGGGTCCAAAGGCTGTTGCCATTCCTTCCCATAGCACAGTGTTGTGATTTCCTCTCTTTTGGTTTCACTCCACCTGAAGCGTATTCTCCAATACACGAGAGCCTCATCTGCTTTCAGCTCATTCTCAATGCACACAGACAATAGACGTGTGAGAAGGAAAGGCTGCATTCCCTCAACTCCACTGCTGATGCAATCTCATAGCAAGCGTATGGTGGATCTCTTAAAACACAGAGGGTAATAGCTCAAGACATGTCTCTGAATTTCCTTAATCCCTTTTGTCTTGCACATCTGATTTCAAGTGCAAAACTGGCTAAACAGGAGGAGCTTCTCCATGCGAGTTCATCCTCAGGAGTCAGCATGCAGGCAAAGAGTGAAAATGCAGCTCTCCTGCACGGTGACCACAGCAATGGGAAAGCTATGGCTGTGATCACTGAGCAACAGCATCTGCTGGGATCACACCCACAGCACAGTTCTCATGCTTTCCTTAAGGATCACCAGGAAAAAGCAGTGACATTCCATCTAATACATTATACACCAAATGACTGACTTAAAATTGTCTGATGGTTTTATAGCAGCAGTAGTGCTTCACACCAGCTATGCACTGTACAAGCATAACTGCATTGCAGCAAAAAAAAATGAAGATATTCTGGTTTGGCATTTAACCTTGTTACAGTAACACCTGAAACGCAAGTCAAAATTCTACTGTTTGAAGTTAGAATTATGCATAATGTTTTGCAGAGCAATATTCTTGATTCAGAATCATCAGGACAAATATATTTTTCTATAAATCTTGGTGAACTTCTCTTAATACATTGTGCGTTGCAGCATACCTTTCTCACTGGTCTTTTCCAAAGAATAAGTACTACACCCTTCCAGTGCCAAGAAAGAAAGCCTTCCTTTTTGGTACTGCTATTTATAGCAAAAAAAATATGGGTGATATTTGAAGCCTAAATGCATGACTCCAGAAACTTCCCTTTGTATTACTCAGTTTTATTTTAAAATAGAGATGTACACTGTAGTCAGACATTGTCAGGCAACAACCTAAGAAGCAATCAAAAATTTATTAAGAAACAACGGGGGAAAAAAACACACCAAAACCTATAAAAATCCTAAAGACTCTGGGGAAGACCAAGGTCATATGAGCTGTGGTCAGCGCAAAGTGAACCTTTCAGCATCTTTATACTAGATGCAAGCAATATCATTTCTGCCCCCTTAGTCTTAACTTTTTATTCCCCTCTAAAGCCAAAAATAAAACCTCGTCTTCTCTTTAAAACATTTAATTTACTGAAAGAACAGCAACCAAATGACCTTTCATGAGTTTTTCCAGTATTGCAGTATCAGATTGATGGTCTGCATTTCTGCTCCCAAAGGTTTAGAGTTGCCAAGTCCACAATCAAGTTGTTTTACTCTGAATCACGCATTATTTGTTGTCATCAGCAGACTGGAGGCTTCTATTTATTCACTAATTTAGATGTTGCTAAGAAAAGCCAGCCAGAAAATTGGAAGTCTCATAGGCAAGACCTGATCATATTTGGTTCTCCAACTGAGTTTTAGCAGTTTTAAACAAATACAAACCCAGTTTCCTCACACCAAGAGCTGAAATAAATAAAGTTAAACAAAGCCATACAGATCACTATAAATCATTTTTAAGAGTCCTTCTCTCTGCTGCCAGTTCATCCACTCATCTCCAATGCACGTTATTGCCCAGAAGACACGAAAGGCCTTCCATCTGCTACTACTGCAAACAGTCAGCTATCCTGGGAGGAAATGTCAACCTGTCCAAGACACACGTTTAAGCTAACACATTAAACCTGCTGTATCTGCCAAGCTGCAATTAAACACAGTACAATCTCTGAAAAGTCTGTAAGAAAGATATCCTAAATTCCGTGTTCAAGAACGACCCACGCAGAATAAAGGCAAGCTTCACAGTGACTTGTAGCAGACTAATCTGTTTTTAACAGGAGAATTTCCAGACTTCAGGTTGCTCAACAAGCATTCAAGAATGAAACTGCACCTAGAGCAGGGCACCACAGCAAGCTAAATTTGTATCTCCTTCCAAGAGCAGGGAAAAAGCATCAGTCTATTTCAGCAGTGCAATTTTGATATTTTAGATGCTTCCAGGGATCAGAGCACGGAGGAGATCTGTATCTTCTCTATAAAAAGCCCACCAGCCCTACACTGTGTGGGCCAGTGAGATATATCTCAGAGATTTCCACTTCTGCATTCAGAACCATGGTGCAGCTGGGTGGTTGCAGCGAGTGGCACCAGGCAGGGACACACACCTGGGCTGAAGTAAGGATGGAAACATCGCATAAATAGATGCTTTCTCATCACAACACACCTCATACTATGATGTCTGAGCAGGAAAAGGCATTAATATGTCCCATGCAAGTGCTGCCAGGCACTCAGAGCACCAGGAGGGCAATACTGCCTGGATCTGCGCAGACTAGCACAACGCACAGCCTGCTCCTCTTGGCTGTGTTTTTGTTTCTGAAATAGCTAGGATACAAAATCTTTCATTGCTGCTGTTACACTTCACTGGATAGGAGTGGATTTCTTCTTTCAGAAAAGTTACCTGTCACATTCCCTCTTACCAGGAAGAACAGAGAAGACACAGCTGCTGTACACACTATGTACTCTGTTTTCCTTACTCTTCCTCTTTGGGTCATGCACAAGCTATTCTTGTTCTCTGCCTTGCCATGCGTATTACTGTCTCCAGAGCTGTGTGAAGCACCTAACCTCAGCCAAGGAAGGAGACCAAAATGTCAGGACAAATGTCAGCTGCACAGATACTTATTTTTTATTTTTAGTTTATTGAGATGTAACGGTCAAGAAGAGTGAAGTTTGTCTCCTTAAAAAGTTGAATCCATCAGGTTAAAGGCTTACAAGGTGCAGACTGAACTTCACATAGTCTCTCCTAGATGTATCACAACCACTAAGAATGAAGTAAGCAAGAAAAGGACAGGATGGTCCATAACTCTAACTGCAAATGTAGCATCTCAAAAGACTGACCTGGGTACAGACAAAGATTGTATAATCAAAGCTTCTCCTGTCCATCCAAATTCCAAAACGTTCAAGTGCAGTAACTGGTTTTCTCTACTCCACAGATACATGAGAAGCCATTTTTCCAATCAATGACTAACAATGACAGCTTTATTTCTTTAACTTTCAAAGCAGAGTTATTTTTAATGGATCTATAAACCAGAGGCTCTTTAATTAATTTTCTTCAAGCCTCCTAGAAATAGATCTGTTTTTGTCTTGAAAAACAAGTCTGTCAAGTTTGAGATTAAACCCCCTTTTCAAGCCAGGGCTATAAAGGAAACTAAAATGGGATTTTACTAGAAATGCTGGTTGCAATTGCAACACAAGCTACTTCTACCATTATACAGTTTTTAAGTCACTCTTGTTCTTCCTCCCTGCCTTCAATCCATTTTTGTTTGCTATAATTAAAAAACCCACAAAGCCATAAACCATTTTTTCTTAAATTGCTTTCTCTATCTAACATTATTGATTCTGCTTCCTATGTGTTTTTGGTGCTTCTTTTGCTTCTAACCTCCCTTATAAAGTCCCTTATAAAGCTTCTAACCTCCCTTATATCCTGCGTACCCAGGATGCAGCTATACTGCCAGCACAGCACTAAGATCTAGCTGAAAACATCACTGTGTCTGGAAGAGGGCCTTGCAGAGGAGCTGAGAGCAGCACTGTACTCCCTACCACACAGAAAACTTGATAGATTCATTAATCTGTTTATTTTAAACAATGATTCCTGGTCCACGAGCCTAAATGTGTGTTGAACTGAATGCTTCACAGAGAAAACACCCTCCTAATTTATCCACACCATTAGTCTGAATGATTGGATAACACTGGATAACAGCTGGCACAAAAAGCAACTTACCTAAGCCTCAGCACTGGGTACTTATTTCCAACAGATGATTGCTAATTGCAGCACTCTGGCAGAGTTTGCCCTCCACCACAGCACCAAATGCCTCCTCACCCACAGTAAGGAACAGTGCTCCATGGCCACCTCTGCCAGCAATTATCCTCCTCAGAGGGCACACAGAAGAACAAATGAAATGCATGCCCCCTATTATGTTGATGATGTGAGGTAAGCCACAGGTGGAGATGTATTTGCACTCCAGTGCCTGACTACATTGGAGACGACTGAAGCTTTACCATACAAACTAAGAGTATGCCTCTACAGAAGAGGATCTCCACCACAAATAGGACTGAAAGGTAGAAGAGAGAAACCACAAGAACGGTTTATCTGATCTGAATTCCTGTGAATACAAGCTGAACTGAGATACTGGGCATCCAGTATCAGGGAAACCATAGACTGATTAGGTTGAAAGAGACCACTAAGGTCATCAAGCCCAGCCATCAACCCATCACCACCAGGCACACTAATCCATGTCCCTCAGTCCCACACATCTGCATGCTTCTTGAACACCTCCAGGGAAAGTGACTCTACCACTTCCCTGGGCAGCCTGTTCCAACGCATTACCACTTTCTCAGAATTTTTTTTCCTAATCCAACCTGAATCACAGAGGTGCAGGAATGAAGACACCGAACAGATGAAGCTAACAGTGAGCCACACTCCCATTCACACTTCAGCACAGAAACCATCAGGAGATAGCCATACTTCCAAACCAAGTTGCCATCTTCAAATGCTCCTTTTCTTCAAGAGACTGCTTGTTTTAGATCACCCAACCGAGCCTAAACTCAGTATGATCAGCAGCTCAAAGATTCATTACTGAACACACTGGGTGCCTAGACAGAACATTAAGCTCAGGTTGTAGAACTGAAGGTGTGCTTGCAGAGATGTGTGTGTTACTCAGTAGAATCCAGTGAACTGATTTCTTGTCTCACAACTCATAACATAACCAGAATTTGAAGAATGCAAGCAAGCAAGTTTTCAAACTAGTAACTAACACTTGTGCCTAAACTCATCTGTAAGAACTACATGGTTGTACGTACAGTTCATTTAAGAGGGGAAGAAATGCTCTCAAAAAACAGCTCATACTCATAACTGCAGCATGTGCTTCATGGAAAAAAAATCATACACAATGCAACTTTGAGTAGCATTCTTTAAAGAAAAAAATGAGTTACATGAGAACTGGTGCAGCATGTTGTCAGCCTACAGAATTTAGTCATACAAATAAAGGCAAGAATTAAAACAAAAGTGAACTTTATTATATCTGACAAAATAATATGCATTTTTTGAAATACTGCAGTGAGCACTGCCTGCAAATTTCAGCTTAGAGTGAAATTTAATTAAGTTGAACTAGTAAAAAAAATTCCATGGGGTCATGTTATTTGTAGGTGAGAAAATAAAAGTCACGTCCATGTGACTGGGGATGGAAATTTGGCTAGTCTTGTTAAATTAAGGTTCCTCTTGAAAGGCACATAAATATTTATGCGAATTTGTGTGCTGACATTTGTTGCTGGACTTTATTTAAGTCACTACAGATAACTGCTAAATCCACCTTCCACATACACACATTTTTCCTCAATGCACATCCTGTTCCCACTTGGATTTTTCTGACAAGTCCATAAGAAAAAGTAGGAAAGGGAAATGAAACACTGTTCATAGCTGATTTATGAACCTATGATTTCCTCCTTCTGCAGCAGAAAGTAACAGCAAGATGTGCATTCATCCATGCCTCACTGGAAGAAACATCTGGGAAAAGCTCAAGCCTGTGTACTGACTGCCTTCCAGGCAGCTCTTGAGCTCTCCTGCCCATCTCATTTCCAGCACTTGCACTACCAGCTTAAAGGTTCACGGGGTGCAGGGAGACAGATCTCAGCCTAGGTAAGGGGACAGCTAAATCTCAGTGAGCCATCAGACTCAGCAGAACAGGCTGCACATGCATGGCTTCAACAAAGGAAGCTTTCTGTGGCAGATTCAGTTTCCTGCCAGGAAAAAGAATAAATAAATAAAAATCATGACTGACAATTTTCACATCTCTGTCTCCAATTCACTTGCATTTCTCAGAGAAGAAACACACTTCTCTGATCATGGAAGTATAGATTGGTGACGGTTGGACTTAATGATCTTAGAGGTCTTTTCCAGCCTTAAAAATTCCATGATTACCCACAAAGCTGTGATGTCAGATATACAGCAGTACTAAGGGTCTGCTCATCCCTCCAGCACAGCTCTAAGTCTGTTCACCATTACTTAACTTAAAGAAGTAACAAGAATTCCTAGAAATGTCATTATACTTATGATCGGTTACAAGAAACTGCACAACAGAAGGTATGATTTCTCATAGTAACCTCCGAGGAGATCTGGAGAGAATACTTCCCCTTAGGCATATTTTAAGAATTGATACAAATTTATTTCAAATTGGCTGCCTCAAACAGTAGAGCATTTCCAGAATTTGGGAAAATTGTTCACAGTGCTCCAAGAGCATTCACAAGGTTAAAACAAGCGAGCCAGATAGTACTCCATGGGCAGGCTCCACATCTCTAGAAGAGTTCACACCACTCTAAACAGCAAAAAAAGGGAAAGAATCATCAAGGAGAAGGAGGTCAGTAGACTCTATTAGGAGTCACAACTTAATTCTACCAAATAGATCCAAATCATTTAGCAATCAATGGCCACTTTAGAGGGATTTCTATGCAGTAGAGCCCTCCGTAATCACCCCTCCCAGACCTGAGTTGGATGACTCAGAAAGGAGAAGGCTGGTTACGTGAGCAGAAGAAGGCTGGTTATGTAAACAGAAGGTAGGTGGCTTAATAACCTTGCTCTTGTCACCAAGTGTCAGCCAAGAGAACTGCGTGTTACTGCAGAACTGAAGCACATGTCAATGCACTGGAACACAGCCGGATGTTTTCCACTTCCCCTGATTTGAAGAAGGCATTACAGTGTTTTTAATTTTGTTGGTTCAGATGGAACAGAATAGGCTTGGAGCCTGTGGCCTGCAGCACCTTACCTGCCTTGCCTAACCAATACCATGTTTGCTGCTGAAGAGTCAGGAGGGGAAAACGGAGAATAAAAATTGAGCAATTATTGCTTACACCACTCCAGCTTCAATGGAGCTGGGGGTTGTGTGCTTGAAGGTGCTTCAGAGCCCAGCATCCTGAGTCCACACGCTTCTTAGCTCATTCTCCAGCATTAGCAAGCTTTCTAGCATGCTGCTCCAGCTTTCCAGGATATGCATTAAAAAAAAAAAAAGGCAGCTTAAGAAATCACACTGTGCCTCTCTCAGGTCAGTGCCTTGTAATTTTCACAAGTAACAGGTTAGGTTGACCTAGCTACAAATGAGAAAGATACATCACAGCTGGGCATCTTAACCAGCCTGGAAACCTTTGCCAGCACTCTTCAGCCTTTCCAAACAAGCTGTTATTTTTCACTGTGTTTCTACCTTTTCCCTCCTACCAATGAAAGGGAGAAAACAATGTGCCTGCTCATCCCACTACTATGCATTAGAGGTGCACCCCTGCTTCCTCACTCCAACCTGCAGAGATGATGTCTCCCTTTCAGCACAGCTATTTTCAGAGCCTATTTACTGTTCCATTCAAGCCTAGGCTTTCTAATTTCACAGCCTAATCTGCAGTTCAGCCACCCATGAAACAACCAAACAGCCTGCAAACCCACACCACAGCTCCTGCTGCCTGAACTCAGGTGTGATCACCAGTGCTGCTATGGGAGCTGCAGAAAAATACTTTCCGCCCCCACCTCCTTTTTAAATGTAATTAACACCATCATCCCAGCTTCTGCTCTTGGTAATGACAGCTTCTGCACCCCAGGCCCAAAAAACACCTAAAGGCAGGTGAGAAGAGACTTCCAGGCACATCTTGCTGGCAACAGTATCTTTGTCCTGCCCTTGGAGGAACGGGGACAGATTCCCCACAAAACTACTGATGCCAGCACAGCCTTGACAGTGTCATGGGTGCAGACCTCCTGCTTGCAGCCCTGCCAGCTCCTGCATCAGCACATACAGATTGTGAAACCCAGCCCTAGGGAAGTGCAGTGTGAGGCCACAGCAATATCCCTGCCAGGCTACAGGGACCCAGCAGCCACTCCCTTCATGCTCTTTAGTGTCACATTTGCTGCTCACTCCTGTGGTTTCCACATCTGCTGAGCATACTCTGTCCCAAAGGGCTGGCAGCCAGAGTAGAGCTATTTGTGGGGAGAGGCACACCTTCACCAGCTGTAAAGGCCTGCAGGCATCAGCTGAGGCAGCACTCAGACACACCTGGCACTGCTCAGGGTTGTTCCCCTTTGCCTCCCTTTCAAGGCCAATTCCTCCTAGGATCAGCCACAGGTCTTCCCATCCCAATGGGTCAACCAGAAGCCCCTCACCTTCAGCCTGACAGCAGGCTACAGCACCCCACACCCAGCTGATGTGAGATGCCCACCCTGCTATCTCTGCACTCTCCTACTCAGCCAAAACAGTCACCGAACCAGCAACCCAAGTTCTGTGCATCAGGCTGTAGTGCACAGCACACTGGGCAAAAGAGGTGGGAAACACCATCATGAAACAGAAGCCTCTCAAATCTGCCTGTTTCATAGAATTGTAGTTTATTCAGGTGAAAAGAACCATCTCCCTCTTATTCTTCCAAACAAGGCCATGAATGCAGCACTGAGAAGAAAAATCCCAGTTCATTCCTCCTCTGCTTGCCCCGTTCACAGCAACTGCCAGCACCTGTGCACAGACCACCTCTTCCTGCAGGCTGACCAGAAGTTTCATCCGAAATCCTTTCCCAGCAAAAGTTTCGACAAAAACTAAAACAACTGCATGATAGCTTTTCATCTTAGCTAAGGAAACTACTAGATTTGTTAAGTCCCGAGTAGCAAGATGCTGCGCAGAATCACAGAATTATTCAGGTTGGAAAATATCTTTAAGGTCGTCAAGTCCAACCATCGCATAACACTATCAGGTTCACCACTAAACCATATTTATAAGCACTACATCCACACGTCTCTTAAATCCTCCAGGGATGCAGACTCCGCCAGCTATTCCAATATCTGAATATCTTTCCAGGAAGATATTCTTCCCAATACCCAATCTAAACCTCTGCTGGTGCAACACAAGGCCATTTCCTCACATCCTGTCACATTTGTCACCTGAGAAAACAGGCCAAACAGGATCTCACTGCAGCCTCCTTTCCAATGTGCAGAACCTACAAGAAACCAACTCACAGCATTCCTGAAGCCAGCCTGCAGCAGCACAGAAGACAAGGCCTGTCCCAGGGCTTGCTCAGCACACTGGCAGGGACCCATAGGAAAACCACATTAGGCTGTTGGGCAGAGCACTGTGTGAACGGTGAAGGCTACTCAAGTTCAGAAGCTCTGTATTTCAAAAGCAGCACTTTGGTGCTATTCTCACTCCTAGAGCATCAGGATGATTATTTACAATTTCCCTGAGGGGGGCCATAAATCCAAGCATAACCAGCAAGGTTGACACAGTGTAAAGAGGATCTCTGTGGCAGACTAATTATCTTTGCAGGCTGTATAATCCTGTAGAGTTTTCTTCTGCACAGTACTATCGGAAACTTCAGCTGGTGTCTCTTTCTGGCTGAATAAACTTTCTATTTTCTGTTGTTCTGCTCAGGGCAACCAAGTGAGAATTCTGGGGCCCAAAGCTTTGGTGGAAGAAACCAAAACCAGAAAGAGAAAAGGGGGTATGAAACAGAAGAGGACTCCACAGAAGGTTGCAATGCCTATGCAGACACACACCCACTTGCAATGGGCATACTCACCTAAGCAGTTGCAAGCAAACACTTCAATTATGGTGGGAGGTGGGCCTGAAATCAAATTCAAGCCCTTGATCTGAATCAAACAGAGCATGGACCAACCCTGCTCTTCCATTTTCTTTTTGAATGGGACCTTGTCTGGCAAACTACTGTCAAACTACTCCAACACAACACAGACTCTCTCAGGTTCATAATGGAATTTTTATATATATATCCTAACAAAAAATTTCAGTTGCAATGACTCTCTTAAAATTTTTTTTGAAAGCCCAACAACAAAGCAACCAAGAAAAATGTACATACTTCAAATGAGCAGTGAAAAACCCAAGCTACTTTAAATTCCATCTGAATATCCTATTGGTAAGAGCTGTCCTTGGAAGGGAAGATCTTTCTTCACAGATCACGATGAGCATTTGGAGTCAACTGCAGCAGTAGAGGTTAGGTTTGATGCTAGTTATGCTTTGCAACAACTCTGTCTACATTGGTTTCTTCCATTCTAGCAAGATCTCGAGGGTCACTAAGTAAAAGGGTTAATGAAGTTTCACTGATATTATATAGAGTGGTGGTGAGGGAATACAAAAGAAGATTTCATGTCTTCAATAACAGTTTTATTTTTTGATGAAGAATTCTTGCTAGGAATTACAGAATCACAGAATTGTAGGGGCTGGAAGGGACTGTCTAGTCCAACCCCACTGTCAAAGTGGGATTATATCACTAAAGGCAAGAGAAGCAAAGGAAAGAAAGTGAAACTCTCTTGGGTACTGTACTGTCTACTACAAAGAAGTGCAAAAGAACAAACCGTTATGCATTCTAGTCAGGTTCTTTCCCCCATGGCACAGTCTCAAAACACAAAAACAAATACTGTAGAGCTTAATACTCCACATAGAGTGAGGATACTGCAGTATCTATAACCCATAAGGATTTAACATCTATGATAGGAAGTGAATAAAATTTTATGAAGATTTGTACAGCAAGTCCCAGGATATATTTAGGCAATACTTTTCCAGAGCCATAATAAAAAGAGAGAAATGATGTACTTTTCCTCAGGTGGTGCGCTACCCGTTTATCACAAACAGCAAAGGAAGCACAAGCACACAGAGCGCCCTGGAGTGCATCCCAGTGACACATTGAGGGCTGGCAGTACCACACGTGCACCCTCTGAAGGCACAGCCTCTGGAGAGGGCTTCCATATATTTTGACAGCAAGTTTACCAGGCATCTCCCCTAGACATTATGAGTACACACACATTTCTCATAGGCTTTCCTTCAAAATTCTCTCAGATTTTATCCCCCTTAAAATACTCAAAAAACAAAAGAACAAAAACTACAAAAAATCAAGAAGCCTTGATAAGACATCAGGCTCCTCGACTCACATTTCTGCTGTACTTCACAATCCAAGGCAGGAACAAGAGACCTCTCAGCTGCAAAGTAGCAGGGGAATTTCTGAAATAGTTCCAGACAGGAAAAGTGTAGAATCTCCTACTGAGCTTAGAATTGCTTCGTACCAACCTAAAGAGATAGTTGCAAAAGTCCCTTCTTTGTTATTAAAACACAGGGTGAAGCTTTTTTCAAAGGGTATGATTCTGAATTGTTTGCTTGTAGGAACGCAGGATGCCCCAGAACAGCTACATACTCTGTAAATATACATTTGGATGGGCTGTAGAAGTATACTCACGCAATGCATACAGGGAGAGGACTATTCCAGCCAGGCAAAACCCCTCAAAAAACCTGAGTGTGCTGAACATTGTCACATTCACTGAGAGTGCCACAGTCAGTCCAAATATCAAAATGAATATGACAGAGAAGAGCAGTATGGGCCGTCGACCAACCCTAAAAATAAGAAAGGAAGTAGAGAGAAATGGTGTTAAAAGCAGGGTGGACATAACACTCCAGCATTGCAAAGAGCACAAATCATGCAATGCCTTTTAAATATTCCCACTCATTTTTAATGCTTGTTCCATTTTCCCCACCCTCCTGCTTACTAAAAACCACTTGATTCTTCAGTCAGCTTTGCATTGACAGATTAACTTCAGGTGGAATTAAGCAGGGTCACCATGTGATTTGTTACTTCTTGACTAAGACATCAGTTGGCCAATTGCACAACACCAACAGTGAACAAAGGAACTTCTAGGAACTACAACAGAACCATAAACAAATATCTTGGAGATCAAAAACAGCTTCTCAGAGCTTTCAGTAGCAGACGAGATGGGTTTATATTATATATGTTACATGATAGCATATATTATTTCCCCACAACCTACAGCCACAGAGCTTATTGCAAAGGTCTCTTCTTCCCAACAAACGTGCTTTCCAGCCTCCTCTGCAAGAGAAGCATGCTCAAAAGATCACTTTTCTTAGCCTCGTTATTAAGGACAAGCCTAAGAAACAGGGACTGAATGTAAAAACAGGGCTTGTGCTGCTTCCCTAATCCTCAGGCAGCTGACAGTAATGCCTGCAGGAAAGTGGTGAGCTCCACTCTTCCATCCGTGTCACATCCCCACAGTGGCTGAAAAGACCCACAAAACCACCTAAGGAGGGAGAAGAGGAGGAAGAAACCACTCCAAAGCAGACACAGGAACTGAGGTGTAAGCATTTGCAGCCCTCCTTGGCAGAGAAGATTTTCAGCTGCAGGTGCAGATGAGGAACTATGCTGCTACTAAACATAGGGCACCTGCTGCAGAAGTCAGCTCCTATGCAAAGCCTCATATTCCTTTTACATGTCTCACATGCTCACTGTTCATAATTCCCCTTCCACCCCTCCCCCCCTCATGTGCAAGGCTGGTAATATGAAGCACCAGAGCACGCTGCTATTTTTAAACAAAAATTGGATCGTTATGTGGAGATTTCCAAAATTTTTCAACTTGTCAACTCCCACAAGTTTTCCAGTGGAACTGAGGATTTCTTTCAGTCAGCTCCATATGCCATTTCTACAAAGAATATATGAACTTGCTTTTCGTAGGCAGCTTTCACAGACCCATTCAAAGCAGACTGTCAGCTGCGAGCCAGCTATCTGGCTGAATGTCAGCGCAATAAAGAGCATATAAACATCACTACCTAATCCAGTTTCACATACTGAAGTGTTTCGATTCAATTATTTGATTGTTACCAGCAGCTGTAAAGTGTATTTCATACATGCAGTCACAACTAAAACTTTGGATTTTGTTCTAAAAAGAAACAAGATCAATGAAATAGAGGACAAAAGGATGGAAAGGAGATATCCTATTTGTTGTCTTTGGAAACTGGAAAAGCGAACCAGTAATTGTATCATCACTTACACTTTTTCAGAGTACACCAGAGATGATGATATTGGACAGGTTTTTGGGTTTTGATTTTTTTTTTCCAGCTGCATCATCAACTGCAGGGTACTTCACCAAGACTTAACTCATTGGTGGAGCCAGGAGTTGGGACTCGAGGATCTGTATGGGTCCCTTACAACTCAACATATTCTCTCCTATGAAAGCAGCAAGTACCAGGGGGCAGGCTGGAGACTACAAGGTCAGAGCAGATGGTTCTTCATCAGGGTGCAAATGCAGCTAGTCAGAGATGAGCCTCAGGGTGAGAACACAGCTTTTCTTCCCTCTAAGCGTTTTGCAATGTGCTGGGAACACGGGGGACACGGTGGCAGTTGCTGACGCCTGTGCTCTACGTTTTGTGTTTATGGGGCACACAGCACTTGGGCAGGGAGGGAAAGTACCTCATACCAAACCTTGAATACGAAAACCGCGAACTCTGTGTTATTGGTGATGTGCACAGAATTTCACAGCCTGGTTTTCGTAACAGTCAAGCTGCAATTCATACTAATTAGTATTTGTGGAAGCGTTTTATGGATGAAAGGCATTAGGCAAGCCCTAGGAATTAAGAGTTTAATTCTCATCACAAGCCTGACCTGCCATTTCCTGATGCTGATTAAAAAAGGCTCCATGCTTCACAGACATCAGTTCCCTTCCTCCCCTCCTCCCATCCTCTTTATTTGAGGTTACCCATCATTAGGGCTTGGAATTTCTCCTACCATTATACAAATTATGTAAATGAATGTTTGCTGCTAACAAAGAATCAGGAGATCCTCCTGGGCTTCTGAAAGCCTCCTGAGCCACTTAGTACCTCCTCCCAGAGACAAAGTTAGCATTTCTCCTCATCCCAAAATTCATTATGTTTCTCAAAAAAAAGAAATCAGAACTGCAGGGCAGCTATCAGCCACATCGCTGGTGATCCAGCAGTGTTTTGACAGGATACTGTCTTAAGAGTATATAAAGCCTTTTATGTGTAGACAGAGTTATTTGACTAAAACTACATGGAAATGCTTGTGAGAGATTAAACCATACACAGTCTCCCTTGTAAAACAGCCCTGGGATGCTATCTGCTGCCATCCACACTACTTCAGAGAGAGATTTCCATGCCACAACAGTCTCAGCCTACACCGCATATTATTATGTGTATCTGATGTTAAATTCTGCCTACACAGGTAAATAACTAGGAATACAAGCAACCACAGGTTTCTGATCAACCTGCAACGTACCCAGAATGATACGCAGATGCATCAGATACTTCCAGAGCCATCAGAGGTGCAGGGCAAAGGCAAATGTTTTGAGGACAGGACCTGCCCTTCCCATGCTCTTACGCATGTGCCTTGCCACCCTTGAGAAGACTGGTCCTTCAGCCAATCTAATTATTCTTCCAGTGCCATTCTTTGCAGGCTCTCTCAGTTTTGGGATCTGAATTGGCACAAAGGCTCCAAGGAGTACCAGGGCAGGGAAGGAAGAGGCACAGACTTTCTGCCTTGATGCCACACAGCCACCAAGAGTGCCTGCTCCAGAGGGACCCTTCCACAGAAACCTTTACAGCTCCTGTTCTGAAATAAGAGTGCCAGCAGCACCCTGCCTAAACAAGCACCTTACTCAGCCTTTGGACACTGATTGTTTTTACACGGCCACAAGTTTGCAGATCTTCTTCCTATGGATTTATCACACACAGCTACTGAAGCTTGCACACCACCTACTGTATATTGAACACAGACCACTCAGTCCACTAAGCAAATTATCCTAACGCCATGTACAGCTTTAAAAACCTTTCAAAAAGGAAAAGCAAAGCTCCAGATCTTATGGACTCAAAACAAACAAAAAACACCAAAAAATCCAAAACAAAATACACACTACACAACCAAACAGCAATAAATCAACCAGTCTAAACCCAACACCCAAAGCCTCCTCTGATTACCTAAACTGGATAGTGATATACAAGTGAAATGAGAATTCTGAAAGATTGTAGTACTCTTGTATATCAATCTGGCATACTTGCCTGCTCTTGCTTTGGATTGACTTTTTAAAAAAAAATAAAATTATTTCTCACAAGTACAATCCCCTTTGTATTTGTCTTTCCACTCAACCCCCAGTCTTAGAGTAAAATTCAAACAGTGATTGAATAATGAAGCTAATCCTGTTTAGGCGCTCTTTCAACAGCACCACTGCCACTACCAAATGAAAAAGGACTATCCCAGTGCAGGACTACCTTGCTGCATCAGTTATATTAGATGGCAGTGATGGGGACAGAAGAGGAGCACAGGGATCAGCTCTGGTGGCAGCAGCCAGCACAATGCAATGCTTGCAAAAGGACAAGAGTTGCACTCTTTCCCCCCAGTTACTAAATTACCCTTTTCTCCATCACATTACACCTGTCAAACTGTTTGTCCTTAAACTCTCTTAATCTTACTGTAGGGAAAACACAGAAAAAGAACATGGTACAGCAAACTACACACTGAGGAGAGAAACGGATAGAAGAACAGGGTACTCCTTTCTCAGAGAACTATTAAATCTGCTTACTGCATCTCTCCCTTGAAGCCAGTGCTTTAGGCAACAAGTTGTTCACTTATTTGTGACGTACTTGTCAACTACAGCAGCATTTCCCTAGCTTGGCAGTAAGTCTGCTTCCTCTATACAAACTCCTATTTTGGAAAAACAAATGAGAACCCTCTTTTGTTTCCCCACTATACTCTGTATGTGTTGTTACAGCCCTGTTTTACCGTGGCATTTTAATCAAATTCAATTGTATTTCACCATGCCCATTCCCTGCTTCACTGAGAAGTCATAATTCTTCACTTGCCTAAAAACATTTAATGACTGTTCAAGAAGACAGACGTAGTTTTGCTATAAAAGTTGAGACACATTGCTGCACAGCTGCAGGGAGCCTTTTCTCTACTCGTTGACTGATGAGCCATCACTGGGGCTTTTTAGAATTTCCGTAATAAGCAACTCCTTCCTTTCCTGGTTTAGCAAACAGTGGAACAGTTAACTTGGGGCCGTCTGAAGCACTGACACGGGCAACTGTGCTGGAACCACTGAACTGACTGGGACGGCATCACAGCTATTGTTTCAGATTCAGCAAGTTTCCATTTAAATCACTTGAATCAGGGCTTTAATTTTCTTCCCCTTTTCCTGCACAAGACCCTCTTTTTGCATAAAAACTGAACTTTCTGAACAACTAGGGAACCTCAATGTTTTCAGTACTGTAATTTAAGGAACTGCATTTTGTGTGTTTAAATCTAATACCCCAATATCAGCACCACATAAGTCTGAGATTTCTTAACATGAATTCAGAATGTTTGCTTAACAACAACTTTAAAGATGGAACAACTGAAAGGTTTACAACAGTCTTCTACCACTCTTAAAAGTCACTGTATAAGCACAGGGTTGACATCACACAACTCTTGTACTCAGTCAAATCAATGCTGCTCTCAACTTCTTCTTACCTTATCCCCTAGTTCAGAAGAAGAAAAAAGAAAACCCTAAACCAAAGACTTCACTCACATGATTACCAAATACATACTTCTGCACCAGCTCTACAACTGTAATAAATTGTGTCAGCAGGAAATAACTAAGTCAACTATCAAATAGCTTATTTTCTTGTTATTTACCTTGGAGCACATTGCTCACTTCAAGCAATTAACACACAGTTTTAAACTGTTCATCACATTCTTTTCAGAACCTGAAAATCATTAAGCAAAGGTTCTTTATGAAATAGATAAAAACCTAAGCAATATTTAATATTGACATTAATTGATATACTGCATTAAAAGATATTGCACTTACCAGTCAGCTATACATCCTGTTATCAAGTGGCCGAAGATTAATCCTACAAGTAGGGAGAATTTTGCAATGTGGACTTTCCAGGCAGAATCACAAACAAGATCCCACTGGAAGAAAGACAGATAAAACAAAATAAGTTACGAAATTCTCAAATGCTTTTAAAGATACTAGCACTGAAATAGACTGTTTTTCAAGCTTCATTCTTAGCATGAGTGATGGAAATTTATGCAGTTCTGTGGAACAGCGGGGAAAAGCTTTCCCCCTCAAATCAAGTCCTAAATCCCATGAAGTTCACATAAAAATTAATTTGAGTAAGTTTAATCAGGCCCTTATTTACAGAAGGGGAGCACCCAGCACAGAAATCTCTCCCTTCTTAGGCCACTTTTGTTTAGACACTATGGGGCTCAACTGGCACTTCTGATGTAATTAGGGTGCACCACCATAATGTCCCCAAACACCTACTGCTAGACAACCTAGAAGGATGTTCTGCTACTGACTTATATGGCATCACTTGGATACAGAAGGAAAAGTAGCTCTTTTGCCACAAGACCCCAGTGGTTTCTGGCTTCAGGCTCCCATAGGCAAAATGGGAAGATGTTTCTGCTGTCAGAAAAACATCCTGAGATGTGGAAAGTGACAAAGACTAATGATATGTCCTGTCAGACCAGCTCTTCATATTGAGCCGGAGAGCCTTAGTACAGCAGCCTCCATCACAGCTCACAAATCAGACAGGAGCCAAACTTTCATTCCAGAGCTACCCCTAATACCAAAAACACCCTTTTCATCCAAAAGAAGAGCAAATGGACCACACTGTGAAGCCCATTATTAGGGCACTCCCACCTTTCCATGAGAAAGATGGGAAAAATAAAGGTCCCTTAGCTTCCCTAACTTTCAAGATGTTTTCCTCTTAGGCTCAGACTAAGCTTCAGAAGAGTCAGGCTGCATTCCTGGCTACAGCCCAACATCCTCATTGCTCTCAGACAGGCAACTTAGTCTCTCTTGGGTGTGTAGATAGCCCTATTGTATCCTTGAATAAATGTAGGAAGGCATGTTTGCTCATGATTTGTAAAGTGTTCAAATATTGATGGTAACAGAAGCCATACACATTTAATAAAAAATAAGTACAGCCAACTTTGGAGGATCAGATACTTCAGAATTAAAACTTTACAGAAAAAACAGCTGCTTGTGTATAATGTAATTGTAGTGGCTGTCCCAAAAATATTTACTGAAATCTAACGGCCAATCATGCAAAATAAAAACATGAATTTGTTTTCAAAAGTCAGATGCAACTTCAAAACAAACCTTCCCTCAAAAGAGCTCAATTAGGTGCTCTGCAGCATTAGGCATTTTCATGACATACAGCTCTGACTCATCCATTTGGTTCAACATCACAGAAGATATCCTCCCCAAAATGTACCATCTCACCAAGAAGCATAGGCACTTCTGTGGCTAAAAGAAACGTGCCAGCTTTCTGCAAACACTTAGACTCAAGTTTTTGTTTTCATTAAATGCATTTTTGAGTTTGTCACTGTACTGGCTTGCCTGATTCTCTACACCATTCTGCAAGCTGCATATTGAAGGTACACAAAGCAACCAAAAGCAAGTGGTATGAGTATTTTTTTCCCCACCAAATAGCTATTGGCTATCTACAGCAAGTAGTTCAGCAAGGCAGTGAGAACTGCTCTTTGAAGCTCTTGACGTCTTCAAAGTATTTTAGTAGGAATTATATTTCTTCCACTTAATATCTGCAATTATTAAGAATCAATTTTTAGTTTGCAACAAAAACGTCCAGGCAAGCTGCAAACAAAACCACATTTAGGAGGTACCTCTGAGTTCCAGGCAAACTTTCAGAAGTCCCTGGACTTATTTTCACAATCCAGAAGGGCTGTGTAGCACTTAGAAATGAGAAACCTCTTAAATATAGATTATAAATTAAAGGTATTAAAGACAGCCATATTTATACACAAGCACTTCCTAAAGACAATCTCCATAAGTTGCTCATTTTTATTTTATTACTGACAGATGAGCAGTAACACCACAAAAAGAATCCAAGGCCCATTTACCTACAGGGCCTACCGCTGCCAGCCACAAATGGCTGGCCACCACCGGGGCCCAGACAGGGAACGCAGCATGCCAGGCCAGGCAGGGGTGAAAGTTCATGGCTGGAGGAGACCAAGCCTCACAAAGGGCTGTTGTGAAATTCCAGGCAGGGACAACATGCCAGACACTAAATTGTCCACTTTAGCACATAGAGCAGCAGCTTAAAAACAGAAGAAAGGTTGAATTCTCCAGCAAGTCTTTCAGTAATGCCTGTAGTGCACTTTCTGATAAGCTATCTGGGAACCACGTGTCTGTTTGCTCTCAAGGCTCTTGCCCAACTCCTCGGCCACTCTGAAAGCAAAAACATCTATTTCCATGCCAATCCCATGTTTGGCCACTCGCTGCCTTCTGAAGGCTCTCTCTGCAGCCCAGTGTAAGTCAATTGAGAACAGAAACATCTGTTTCTGGACATCATCTGAGACATCATGGACATCTATCCATGAGAGCAGCATAACGGGGCACAGGCAGATGCAGCCATCAAAGCCTGCCTATACAGTGTGGTCTACTACAAGCACCAGTGGTTTTGTCCTGTAAAAAGGACAATCAGGTTTGCTCCACAAAGAAAGCAAGCACAAGCTCCCATGTCACTGCACACTGGGAAGGGCAGTTCAAATGGCACTCCATGTAAATGTGCACCAGAAGACTGTTTTGGCCAGAGACTAGACACTAATCTCCCATCACCTCTTACAAAAGGCAGACCAACATGTTTCAAGGAGGGAGACCAGTAAACCCTATAGCTGCTCTGGCAGAAACCCATAGTCTCCCTCCCATTTGGGAGTTACCAGCTTGCAGCCTGAAGGAAGGGTGCTGGTAGATTCACAGTAAACCCTGGGTTTTCTCTATCTTCCATCCAGCTTCATAGTGTAAAAGATCTGAAAGCGATATGCTGAGGCAACAGGTTATGCTTTAAAAACACCCAGAGCTATATAAAGCATGGCATGGGATCTTATAAAAAAGAGTAACTTCTGTAACAACGTAGAGAATCTCACCTGAGCAGACGTGCAATACATTGCAAGTGTTTTTTACATGCTGACAGCACTTTTTGTCAAAGCCTAAGAAGTCACACCTTTAGCATCCTAATGTTTAACTGATCTCAGTGAGTCACCACCCATGCTGAGAGTCACTGTGCTTCAAAAGCCAGAAGTCAAGCCTGAAGACTGTTAGAAACATGCTTCAGAAGACACGTGGCAAAAATTAATGCACCTCAAATGTAACCATCCCGTATCTTCCTTACGTGAGATGGAAGTCTGGACAGGACTCACGCAGCAAGCCCAGATTTGTTGTGAAATTAAGGCAACAGTTTTATGTAAAATGCAAATGTAAAAGCTGTTCCTTGCCTATTTCCTTAGTCCCTGGAGAAGAGGTGCCACCCCGGGATCCCCAGCCTCTAAATATTATGTATGCCACAGCCAGCTGGGGCAGCCTCAGGTCCCTCTGTTGAGAAGCCCCACATTGCTATGGCAGTTTGGAAACAAAAATCAATTACATGTCACTGACACCCATTCCTGATTCATCACTTTATTACCAGACCTTGGCGGTTTTCCCTACGTGGCTCTGGAACCCATCTTTTCTCTCCATTTCCATGTAAGCACCTTGTATAGTAAGTTTATGACACTGTTGCATTCTCTCAGTATTTTTCCCAAAAATATGAACCACAAAATTAAAAAAAAACAACCAACAAAACAACAAATAAAACAAGCTACACAGAAAATAAGAATTAAAAAAAAGTGATGTTTTTCATACCCTATATATAACAAAAAGCAAAACCATCTCCAGGTCCTTACTGTTGGAGGAAAAACTCCAAGTCAGTAGACCAAGGTACAACCAGAAAAGCAGCAAATATACTCCCCCTCCAAAAAAAAAAAAACAAAAACCAGACAAAAAAAACAACACAACCAAAAAAGTAGAACAGTCAGTCCTTCTACCATACTGTTAATGCCTTTTCCCAGTAACTCAGTTGCTGGAGTAGTGCTCACCGTCACAGCCACTGTGGAGGACATGGACAAGAAGTCCCTGCAGGCCGCCACAGGACAACTCTCCCCTCCTTGCTCTCTCAGTCTCTGGCCAGAAGCAACAACCTGGCCATGTTTTAACGTTAAAGTTTGAGAAAACATACAAGATCCAGAAAACACCATAATGCTCAGCTCTACAGAAAGTAACCCTGCAGCTGTGTCACAGAAGAGGCCGCAGGAGAAGCCACCCAGAGACACACATCAGACTGTCCACAGCACAGAGTTCATTTTACTGACAGACATTCTTGAACAAAAAACCCACCAGATCAACAACAAATCAAGACAAAAAATACAACAGGGGCAGCCCCGTCACACTTCCAGCCTCTCCTTCCTGCCAGCAGTAGCAACAAAAGAGCATTTAATCTTTTTAATCTTCAAGGCTCAGGGCAGCAATGCCTCTCTGTTGAGCACACAGTTGGACAAAACACTCCCCAATCTTTGAATGTACTTCAAGCATCAATAAATTGTTCTTGGGAACACCTGGCATTTTTGATCACCAATACAGCCAGCTGTGTGTAAGTACGTCACATTTCAAAATGGTGATTTGGGGTTTAAAATATAAACCAAATAATCCCAAAAGGCTTCAGAAAAAGGGACAACAATAAATTCCTTTTTCCTTGACCAGACACATTCAGAAGCAATAGCCTCCACGATAAGTCTTTCCCACTGATGAGAGGAAATCCCTGCAAGAGCCCTATATTCTTATCAGGTACAACTGATTTACCTGGAAAATGAAAGAGTCAAGGAAAAAAAAGAGAACAACAGGAAAGTCAGCAAACCTCTACTGAAAGCGTTTGTTGTATGTTTGCTTTCAAGAGCTACTCAAAGAAACATGCACCTCCTATACTGGAATGCCTGAACCCAGAACACCAGGCTTTTAAGATGCTTCCTTCCTGCACACTTGACTTCCAAGCACCCCATATATTTAACTTCCTTCAACTCCACCCTAAGTGGATGCTTTTATTAAATAAATAAATGTTAAAATAAATGCTTCTACTAAAATCACTACTAAGCAAGCACCCACTAATATTCAAGGAGGCAAGGGGGTTGATAACTGCCCAAGTTTGGAAGAACTTTTACTCAGGTAGCAAGAAATTGTTAGCATGGTATCAACCGTTTGGGTGTAGCTACTTTTGACTACTGCCACAAAGTCAAGAGTTTGGGGGACAGAGGAAAGGGGAGAGAGAAAAGAAGCGGATGCATGAGCCAGAGGACATGTGCTCAGCAGGCTTCCCAGAAAGATACAATTAGACCACACAATGTTGCATGAAAGCAGTTTCGTGTACCTATGCAAACTGTTTCCATACCTTCAAAACAGTACACAACTGTTGACTTCACAAGCTTACCTCACAGTTTCTGAAGTTGTTGAAATTCATCTTTGGGATAGACACGACTTTGCTGTGAAACTTCTACTCTAATTTTTGAAGCATTCTTTTTTTTTTGAAGTCTGGTATTTCAGCCTTACAAATAAAGCATGCAGGCTGGGTGCCACACTATCACACATCACTATGCAAATACCGATACATAAAACAATTCTCCCACCTGCTTTGCAAACTTCAGCTCCTTCACAAAGAGGGAAACCTAACGCACAGAGTACATCAAGATACTCTCAGCCCTGTATAATACCTCAGGGTAAACAGGTTGGCCCTGCTACTCCCTGTGATGTGATGCTGACTGCTGTGCTCCTCCAGCATAGCTCTGCGCCCCAACTCCACGCCTGCCAGCCGAGCTGCTCCACTCATATCTTTGTGCACAGCATCGTATTTGATGCCTTTTTATCATGGCTCAGCTGAGATAGTCTTCTCCCCACCGTGGTGACATTGCTCCAAAAGTGGTGTGATAAAAAAAAAACAAGCCACAAACTTCAAATACACAAGACCATAGAAACAGACTTTGTCTCTCAGTCACTAAGTTAACACAGAAAAGACTTCTGTTTACAATTTCATTGCTCTGCACTAAATTACTCCCTAGTTTATGCAACAGGTGAAGATGACCCTCTAAGCCACTACACCCAACAGCCACTACACCAGCAGAATCCAACAGTGAGGAGATACAATCTGAAACACTACAGAACTAGAAAGGTTTCTTCTAATCTACAGTTCCATCTTTTAAACAGGAGCAATTAGCTCTTCTGTTCCCAGCCTCGGTCCCATCCCAGATCTGTTTCTTTTCCCCACTGGGACAGGGAAGAAGGAAGTTTGCTAGGTAAATAATCATCAGTAATACACTAACAATTAAAAGATGATTTGTTAATCATATGACAGTCTTGTGAATACTCAACATGATTAAATCAGTTTTAGTAGCATCCACATACCACCCACTTCTCTATCACTTCTTTCATTTTCACTAGCAGTTCCCTTTATCCTGAGACATTCTGATCTTCTCCAGAATTCACCCTACTAAGATTAGTTGACTAACTTGTTTTCCAGCTGTTATAATTTGCTTCCCTTTTTGCTAACTCCACAACATCATCTAGCATCAAAGCACTGGGAGACAGGAAGTCTTGCCTGCAGCTCTCACAGACACTACATTCACATGTAGGATACTTTCACCTCCCTTCTACATCTGTGCTGCATCTTTTCTACATATGTTCTGACATCACGGGGAAACCACTGTCACAAATCTGACTGACTTCAAACCTATGCTTTGTTTTAATACCCACAGATGTTTGCCACCCTCCAGGTGCATGAAAAGACTAGGACAATGACACCTCTCACCAGAGCTGACTGAGATCTTTTTTACAGTGTCCTAATGCCACACCTCAGTTTTCAGCTAACCACACTTATTCTGGAAAGGCACATTCTGGTGGGACTGGCTTCATGATCCAGATAAACAGAAAACTGAACAAGTTGTCAAGTTGCTATCTTGAACAGGTCTAAGCACTGTAAATAGAAGTCATACGTAAAGAACCCACGATGTTTTAGTTAAATATTAACATTCACTATCATTTGATTATCAAAACCAAGTTAACACTTTCAAGGCCAGTATTTTTCAGGACGATACATATTTGAAACAAAACACACAGGCCTTCTTAAGTACTGGAGAAAAAATTTCAAAAATGCCAAGCGTGGGACAAAACTCCTGAACAGGGAGAAGGCAAGGAGACGAGAAAAGGAAGCCACTTCTAAGGAGAAACACTTACTCAAAGTCACTGCAGGTAAAAAGATCAGACGCCTTAATTTTGACACACAATTACTACTGCCATGACCCTGCCCTCTCATCATTGTAACTCAGGTAAGAAAGGCCTATCCTCAACAATATTTGTAGGTTGGATACTGTGACACTGCAAACATCCTCAGGACTTCAGCCCACGGGTCAATAGGAGACTGGGCAGCACCAGAGTACTGCACAAGAACACAGACAGTACTCGAGCCAAGATGAATTCCTCCAGACACATCCTGCTGGGGATGAGCACCTATCTGGTGCTCTGAAACAGTGCACAAGAGTAGCTATAAACTACATGCTGCTGGGTAAGTTGAACTTACCTTACAAGCAGCATTCCTGATTTTTCTGACCCTGCTCCTTGTGTACCTAAATACGTGTCCCAAGAACAAGTACTGGAAAATATTCATTTATCTGATGTTTTGTTCTTGGTGTTTCATTGGGACAACCCATATCTGGGGCTTTCTCTCAGCTGTAAATTAAATACAGAATAGAAAACGTAAAAACCTCTATACTATTGAACCTTCCTCTCAAGGAGAAGATGAGAAATTTAAAAAAGAACTTTTTAACCTACAGTTGCTGATGGATAACCCTGAGACATGCAGCGACACTGCAGGAGCACAAGGGCAGGAAGGAGCAGGGGAATGGCTGTTCCAGGTAGTGCAGAAGGGGGCATGGATGGAAACTAGAAGGCTAATGAGGAAAACAGAACTAAAGCAACATGAAAGCTTAAATCTCTTTTTGCACCTTCTGAATTTAGCAGCTCTCTAGAATTTATCTGGAAAACTTTAATTTAAGCCAACGGTTTTTAAGTGAAGGAAAACCACAAATCTCATGCTATTCCAGAGCATTACTTCATTAAAAATGGACACCCTCACAACCAGCTGGCCTGTAATCCTCATCTCAGTGTTACTATGACAAACGGCATGACCAGCTCCAGATTAAATGTTTTTCCTAAACTCCAGTTCATCATCCTTGACAATTTCTTTAAGAAAACTATGTGGGCATCTTTTACAATCACACACTTGCAGCCAGAGTATGCAGAGAGAAAACTGCTAAAGCACATTAGAAATGAAACCGCCTGAACAGTTGGTAAATACACACTGAAGCTTACAACTCCTGCCACAACAGGTGCAGGGCTGGTGTGTGTAGACTGAATGACTGAGATACAGGATCTACCAGGGAGTGGAAACAAAACCAAACAGAACTCCAACCTTTTCAAACACAAATCCCAAACAAAAAAAACAGTGGTTTCACACACACACACACACACACACACAGAAAATGAGGAATAGGAAAGGTCCAAAAAATCAGTCTGATTTCTCAAGCTGAGAATGATGTGAAGATTTTGTAATGTGGAGCTACCTTCCCAAATGGTTATAGTTTGTGCCCTTTATAGAAGCAAAAATTTACAGTAGGTTGAAATCAGATTCCAGTATCCAAGACACTATCTTCAAGCTGATAATAAACATTAACTCTGTACACATTCCCTCTAGCACAGCAAATCCACACCAAATAGAAAACAAAGTCTATATGAATCCTGGCGGCAATATTGATCTTAATGTAGTTGTTGTTTCCTACAACAATTGCTTAAAAGTATTTTGTTGTGTACATACCACCTCCCCAGAAGTAAATAAAAACAATGTGTGAGCTCACTAGGTACATATTTATCATCTAGTGAAATCACAGTTGGTTATCACATACATCAGCACATGATAACGTACAGTTGGTTACTGCATACATCAGCATATGATAACGCACTGTTTGCATGCAGCCAAAGCCAGCTCAGTACAGCTCCAACACTGGGAAATGTGGGTACTGCAACCAAAACAGCCATCCACATCCTGCACTCTGCTCGGCCAGAACACACACAGATTCATGCCTTGTTTTAGGATGGCGTTCATTAGCAGCCCAGTAAGTGGAAAGCCTCATTACATGCTCCATCCATACAAGCATGGGCAAAGGCAATACACTAGTTTTTATCTTACTGCCTCTGGCCCAGCTACTGCACTGGGTACTATAAGTTGAGGGTTTAATAGATTTGGGATTAAGTAGAAGTTACTCAGTCAGGAGCCCAAAACCATGTCCAGACAGCTTTCGAGTATGTCCAAGGATGAGACTCTATAGGCACTGTGCCAAAGCTTGGTCACTCCTCCTTTTGGGAAGGACCCTGCCAGAGATCCCTTTGAATTAATAACTGTGTTCTAAAAGTACACTTGAAATGCACACTTGTCTCCTACTCTAAGAAATACCAACCCATGAGCAGTGCCAAATTTATTGCTGTTATCACATGCAGATTTGTGTTGTAACCATTCAGGTTACTTGCAGTTACCTGCAGTAATCCTGTAAGACATCACTGCAGCCCAGGGCATGAGTCAACATGCAGAGCCATTTCACCTCATTAACTCAGCAAAAAAACTCAAGAGAGAAAAAGAAAATGATGATTTAAAAAAAAAATTAAAAAATTAAAATTTCTGCCAGATTAGCAAGACAATACAATAGAAGACCAGACCAGAAAAATGCCATAACTGCAAGAAGGAGAAGGAAATAAAACCTGGCAGGGCACAAACACACCCTTGCAGAGGCAAAGAGCATCACATAACTGCTTGAACTAACCCAAGTCCCCACCAAGACAGCGCTGCCCCATGCTCACAGCTGGACCAACACAGGGGTTCCCCTGAATTAAGCTCCCCTTTTCCAGGGAAGACAATTTGCTGGAGGCCCAGCCAAACTAGAATGAGAAAGATTAAACCAGCAGCAAGTAGGTAAAATCATGGCACGTTCCTTGTGAAGGAAGATGATTCAACCCAAATCAAGTGGGAAGCAAAGAGCCAAGAGGAACAGCACTGCAGCAAAACAAAGCATCCAGAATAGAAAAGCAGCCACAACAAGAATTCCCGTGTGACCAGACATGAAATACTATTACATAATTGTTCTAGATGATTAAAAAGCAGCCTCCAACTAACCACTTTGCCCTACACTGCTGATCTGGAATGCCAAGAGCGCGCATGGAGAGATGCTGCACTACCATCCACTGCAATTTAATCAAGCCTCAGTCATTGCCCATTGCCAGCTCTTGGTGTCCATTCTACAGATTAGCATTCAAAACACCACCACACCACCACATAACAATACTGAACACAGCAGACCGGTCATCTTGGTAACAAAGGGAAAAGCAACAGCCATCAGCCCCATAACTACACACTGCCATGAAAACTTCACCCCAGGAGTACAGCTGGCTTTGCAGACTGATAGAAGATGCAGCCATTAAAAAGTGACAAGAAGGCTGGAAAAGTCCCTGCTAAGTACACACTCCAATTTCCTGATACACTGCACAGCAATATACATTTAACTGTAATTACGTTGCTTGTTATGTCAATGTTAATAATTTATTGGAATAGCCACTCTGCAAATACCCAAAGTGAGACTCAGCTTTGTCCTTTTCAAAAAAAAAGAAGGAAATATTTCTCAGCATCCATCCTTCGGACAGCAGTGAGACACAGTCCGTTTACATGATCCACTTGCTAGCTTTTGGCCCGAAGGACAGTTCAGGACGTGTATCACAAGTGATACGGGTGCACTCTGTTTGTAGTGATGTGACAGTGGTGATGATGTGACAAAGAACAGCTGAAAGTCTTCCAAGAAGCATTTAGCATTAAGAAGCCTCACAAGAGAATTCTCCTAGAGAGATATTCTCCTAGGGATATTTACACACGAAATAGCTCAAGACCAAGATTTATGCACCAAGACAGGGCATGAGCTCAGATCCATGATTTAATACGGCCACTGGAATTCCTGTGGTTAAATTATGCACCTGACCTCTTCACTATATGTATCTCAACGGCATTAAATAACGAGCAGCACGTCCTTTATTACCTCTCCCAGTTCTAATGACTGGCAGCACTATAAAAAGCAGCGCTCCCAGTGACTCATTGGAGGAGGGCAGGGCGATGGCAGCGCTAGGTGAGGCAGCGCTGGCCTCCAAGGAGCATGAGGCCACCGCCAGTCCCAGCAGCCTCCTGGGTCAGAGCAGGGAGCAGCCTGTAACAAGTAAGGCTGAATCACAACTCCACAAGCCCCAAGTGTGATTCAGGATGGGTCAGCTGAGAGAACAGGGGCAGAGACACAACACTGGATTGAGGTACCATGAGAGGAGATGACATGGAGACAGTGGATCTTAGAGTAATAGAATCATCAAGGTTGAAAATGACCACTAAGATCATCTACCATCAAGCCATCACATATATGCACACTAACCCATGTCCCTCAGTGCCATATCCACACGGTTCTTGAACACCTCCAGGGACAGTGACTTCACCACCTCCTTGGGCAGCCTGTTCCAATGCATTACCACAAGAACAAAGTGGCTCAGTGGCCAAACAAAAGTGCATTTTTTATTGATATACTTTTGGCTCTGTTTATGATATTTCCATATAACCCTTGGCTATTACACAGATGACTGTATATTAGACTAAGATTTAATAAAACTCTATTTAGAAAGATGAGAACATTGCATAATCTTTTACAGAAACTATTGTTGAGAGGAGTTAAGGGAGATCTGAATATCTTGCGATGGAAACACCTCCTCACTCTCCCAGCAAAGTCCCTTTCCCCCAAGGCCAGTGGGATGCACACAAGGAAAATCAGCAGTGATGAGGAATGCTCCCACACCACAGGAGTGCCTGGCGATTTATGGGAGGAAGACAATTCAGCCATACACTGATGCTCTGTTTGGGTTTTCTCTCTTTCTTTACTGTGATGAAAACAGACAGCACACCCACCCAGAAAGCCCCAAAGAGAACAAAAACACAAGCTAGGGAGGAATCCTGACCCCATAAAAACAATCTAATTATAATTATAAGGGATTAGAAATTGAAGAGAAAAAGCTGCCAAGTTTTTGGAAGCAAACACACAACAAGAACTCCACACTGAAAAAACCCAGAGTCTCAAAAGATGATTATTATTCTTTCTAGTAGAAAACAAGACAGCAGGGACCACAGCTGTTTATTTATCCATTAAAATTGATCTGCCCTTTGCCGCAAGTTCTTCCAAAGAACACTTTATTATTATTATTATTAAGAAAGCGTGCAAGATAGCAAACTAACTCTCCCTCGACCTTCTGAGGCCAACGTGATGATGACCTTCACAAGATTCCCAACATTTTGAGAAAAAATTTTGTTACAGATCGCACTAGAAGGAAATATTTCAAGATCATTTCTTTACACTCCAGCATCGGTGTGAAGCCCAGAAACATACGAATCATTCCATCTCTGGTTATAAACAGAAGGAAATCTGCTTCTCTTAATGTCAAAATTCATTATGCACTCTAACACCACAAGCCAACCAAGTCCACCATGTGCCTGTGCTTTCCTCATGGAAGGAGGGCAGCAGGCTTGTTTTTAATTCATTCTGCATTCAAGTTTTTGGAGGATTTGCTTTGCTTGTCTTCCCAGTGTTGCACACGCTTTCGAGGGACACAAAGAAAAACTGCCATGATTTCCAACGATTAATACCAGTGCCTGCTGGCAGAGCAAAGCACGAGCACACCGGCCACCCGGTCACTGCTGCATGGCTTTCTCCCAACCAGATAAGCACAGCTAATCCCTAACACGCTTCTAGGCAGGAAGTAATTGTGCTGAGTTTGGGGTTTTGAGTCAAAGGGGAACCACTTTCCTGGTGTAACAGTTCAAATCTGCACTTCCAAGAGCTACAGATAACACAGCACTTTCAAGAGCTCTCTGTTAACACCACCAGGCCCATGGCAGAGTCCTCACACAGCCAAAGCACGAGGAAAATCTGAGAAGGTGAAGAGATCAGGCTTCCTTTTGAAAATAGGAAGCATTCAACCTCCCTCATCAGAGTTTTTCCACTTTAGCCACTGCACCAGGGAGCAGAAAACAGAGTTGTAGACCTCAGAAGAGGTACACAACATGCACGAGACATTTCCTCTCTTATTACTCTGTTGAAAACCGTATCAAAGGCGTGACTGTAGAACGAGAGACATTCACAGAACTTTGTCCATTTCCCTGTACCATCAGTTTCCCTGTGCGCCAGCCCAGCTCTTGGCTCTGATGGCACACACAGAACTGAGAGACACCTTGCCTGCGCCCTGCCCCAGCCCTCCCATGGCACCTGCCTGGGACAGACCCACGTTCTGGACCAGCCAGACACGCGCACGAACAGCGCTGAGAACGCCATCCCGTGACACGAGACTAAGACAAACCCACTCAGCAATGGGGACAGGATAAGGGGGGGATCGGTTCCAGGCAAGTGGGAACCCGGGGACCCAACAGCCCTCCGCTCACCTTGCTGACGACGTTCTGGACGAGGCCGGCCCGGATGCGGTAGTGCCACTCGTGGCAATCGCACTCGCTGGCGTTTCCCGCAACGGGGGTGGGCAGAGCGGCCGGGGGGAAGATGCTGCCGTTGCCGCTGCGGTTGCCGTGGCCGGGAGCCACGCTCCAGTTGCCCTGCCCGTCGGCCTGCCGGCACCAGAAGTCCGGCTGATCCAGCAGGAAGGAGTCCGAGAACTTGCTGAAGCCGATGAAGAGGGCCGGCACCCAGGTGAGCAGCACCAGGGTGCGCTGGTACCCGCCGCCCAGCCCCCCGAGGAAGGGCAGCACCGAGCCGTCGTAGTCGAGCAGCAGAGGGCTACAAGCGGCGGCGGGCGGCGGCACCGCCTGGATCTCGGCGGCCCCGGCGGGGGGCGGCCCCGGGGGGGGAGCGGCGGCGCCCGGCACGGAGCCGTTCTCCTCGGGCAGCGGCCGGCCCCCGCCGCCCGCCTCGCGGCGCCGCTCTATCGCCATGCGGCCGCCCGGGGGGCCTCACATAGGGGGGGCACGGCGGCAGCCCTGGCGCCCGGCGGCTGCCGGCGAGGCGGAGGGCAGCTTTTTCTCCTCCTCCCTCTTGTGCCGTCCGCGCACGCACACCTTGCGGCGGAGCGGGGCGAGCAGAGGGGGCGGCGGCGGCGGCGAGCCCCTCGCCCTGCGGGCGCGGAGGGCTGCGGCTGGCGGCGGGCCCCCCTCGCCGTGCCCGTGCGTCAGGCGGCACTCATCCCCGCGCTCCCTTCCCCCCTCCGAGCGGCACCGCCGAAAATAAAGGGAAGGATCCAGCCGGAGCCGAGCATGCGATGGGCCACGGGAGAGGGAAAAGGGAAAGAAAAAAGGAAAAAAAAAAATAGCAATAACGAAGGAAGCACACAAAAAATCCCGCAGCCCAATCACCCTGCGAACCAAACCCGGCAACAGCGAACCAAGCAAAACCGGTGCAGCAGGGCTCTGCGAACACGCCTCCTCTCCCGGTTTTGGTGAGGAGGAGGAGGAGGGAGGAGAAGAAAGGCGAAGGAAGGAGGGGAAGAAAACAGCAGCTCCCGATGCGGCTGCCCGGCTCCCAGCTAAAGGGCCCCCCCCGGCCGCGGCAGCAGCGGCGGCGGCAGCCCCCAGCACTCCCCCGCGGGCCCCTGGCCGCCCCCCGTCGCGCACATCTGGCTCAGCAGCAGCGGGCGGCCCCGCCGGCCTCTCCGCGGCCCGGGCTGCGGGAGCGCCGCCGCCGCCCGCCTCTCTCCTCGCCTCGGCTACTCGCCCAGCCGCCCCGCGCCGAGCCCGGCCGCCCGGCCCTCCGCCTCCGCCTCCCGGCAGCCCCCACCTGCCGGCCCGCCCCTCCGCTCCGCCCCCGACCGCGCCGTTCAGCCGCACCTGCTCCCGCCGCGCCGCGCCGCGCCGCCGGCCCGGCTCCCCGCAGGGACCCGCCGCCGGGGGCGGCCCCGCACCGCACCGCCCCGCTGAAGGCAGAGGGCTGGGAGCGGAGGGCCCGCGGCGCTGCGCGGATCAATTATTTACGCGGTGCGCCTTTACTAATGCAGTGCGGCTGCGGTTGGCTGCGCTGCAGGAGGAGGAGCGGCTGAGGGGCGTTAGGGCTGCGGGGCGAGGGGGCACTTCGGGGAGTAGAAGCGGGGCGAGGGGGGGTCTGCGTCTCTTCGGATCCGTGCGAGCTTAAACTAATCGTGTGAGTGCCTCCCGTTAATTGTAACATAAGCATTTCGGATTGGTGAAGGTTACTTTTGTGTTCGGCTGAACCCACTTGGGCACGTAAGTGCCTCAGCCTGTGCATTACTGAGCTATGCAGTTGTTTCTTTCTATGGAAGAAGAGAAGCAGAGATTGCAGATCAATAGGTGCTCGTACACAGGAACGTGGTTAGTGAGCAGAAAATACGTGAGTGCATTAGTAGAGGAATGGCATCTTCACTGAATGTAAATGGAAGAGCAGGTTTGTGATGGACAACCATATTTATCAGATCAGGTCTCTGCGAGTGAGTTGCAGCGCATCATTAACTCCTCAGATCTCGTTCCCCTCAGCTCCTTCCTTACAAAGGCACCATGAGGCCCCTGCTCTACCAGTGGCTCTGGATCCTGTCTGCATGGCTTCCCTCAGCACTGCTCGCAGGACCCCAGTCCCTGTGGCCTCCTGCATCGGGCAGCCCCCCACCCCGCACCTCACACACTTTGCCAGCCCATCTGCTTCCACCGTTCCCTACTCAACAGCTGCGACCCAGGAAGTCCCCACCCTTCTCCATGACTGTTATCGCACCCTCCCACAACCCTGCTGCCTCATGACTCCCCGGTGCCCTCACGTAGCTTGGCTTGCTGGCTCACGTAGGCCTCAGCCTGCTAGCCCCCTCCTGCAATAGTGCTGCCTCCTGTCGCTTCCAGTTGCATTTCTATAGATTATTTTTAATTTCCATTTCATCCTCTTCTGGTCACTCCCCTGTTAGTGCTGCCTGTGGAGGCTGCTAATGAAACAGACCCCTTTGGAAATGCATCTGTAATCCATTCGATTGCCAGGAAATGACCAATAACTGCTGGCATCAGTTCCATGCCCACTACCTGACATTTTCACATAAACTGACCTTCGTTTATGAACAGAGGCACAGAACCTAACTAAGGTCACTCCGTTCTTCCACAACAAGGTCCGTTCTGCTGCTGTCAAGGGCAATTTGGTCAGGTTGACCCTCCTGACTGTTTGCAATGGATTTTCCTGTTTGTTCTGGGAAGAAAATGGCTGCCTGCTCTCTGTGTTTTTGAAGCACCTTTCCACAGAAAGGCCCCACTCGTGCTTTTCCATCAGCACATTCCTCAATTGCCCTTCCCAAGCTCCCAGGGATGGACTAATTTTTCCAGCCTTCCCAGAGCCACTCCTTTCAGCACCCTCACCCACAGCCAGGCCAGAGACTTGAACACCTCTACTTACTTGAATGCTTTTGTACTTTCTTCTTTCCTTTTCCTTTGTCGCTGCTGTGTGTAATGCAATCACCTAATCACAAGCGACCATTCTTAGCAAAGCCTGGTGCACAGAAGGTATTAGGCACTCTGAGCCTTCCCAGCATCAGTCAATAGCTTTGTCTCTGATGACTAATTCACTTTCTTTTGACTTCCTCTCCCCGCTGCTGTACTTATTGAATGATTTCATGTTACTTGTGATGCTCTCACTAGTTGAGTTTTATTTCTGCATCAGCTTTTTGCACTTTGTCCCTGCAGGCTTCTGCTATCCAGTTCTTAACCCACAGAACCTCACCTGATTTCTCCATGTTTTTGCCACGATGAGCTTGTGATTTACCCCAATCAGTTGCTCACTACTCTTCCTTGATGCCTTCTGCAATAGGACTGGCCTAGCAGTTCCCTGATACCACCAGCTCTCATTTTCCACAAACGGCAAGGCCTACAGCTAGCAAGAATAAACAGAAATGACCTTTGGGAACAGAGGTCAAACAGAAATGACCTTTGGGAACAAAGGACAAACTATAGATTTGAGAAATCTGACTAAAAGCGAGGAACAGAAAACTTTGGAAGAGATAGGAGGGATGGAACCAAGGCATTCCAAGGGATGGAACGCCTCCCCAGCAAGGACAAGCTGAAAGAGCTGGGACTGTTCAGCCTGGAAAAGAGAAGGCTCTGTGAAGACCTCATAGTGGCCTTCCAGTATCTAAAGTGGGGTCTATAAGAAAGAAGGGTCAGTCTCTTTAGTAGGGTCTGTTGAGATAGAAGGGGAAATGGTTTCAAAAAGAGGGCAGATTTAGATTGGGTATAAGGAAGAAGTTTGGGATTTTTTTTAATGATAAGGCTAGAGAGGCATTGGAACAAGTTGCCCAGAGAGGTGGCCGATGCTCCATCCCTTGAGACACATAAGGTCAGGCTGGACAGGGCTCTGAGCACCTGATGCAGCTGTAGGTGTCCTTGTTCATAGCAGGGGAGTTGGACTAGATGACTTTTAAGGGTCCCTTCCAACTCAAATGGTTCTGTGATTTTATGAAGAGAAAAGCCTCAGAGAGAGGGGTAGGAGTGATGTGAATGAGTAGATACGTAGAAACTGAATAAAATCCTACAAGGCAATGAAAAGCATATAACGAGAGGTGACAATTTCTCAAGCTGTCCATATACATTCATGCAAAATACCTCTTCTGGGCTGCTCCTATGCTCTAAGATATTGTTTGGAACAGAAAATTTCCAAGGTGTATATTGCTGGGAATCACATATTTTTATGTAGCAGAAGTTTTCCCATCCTTGAAATAGGGATCCTCAAGAGACTGTTTCTGGATCCAGGAGGGTTGAGGACAAGAAAAAAAAAGGAAAGAAAATACATTTCTAGTAGCTATGAAATGTGTTTTTGAAGAAAAAGTAGTACTGAAGTAGTACTTCACTGAAAGTATCTTTCAAATAACAGAAAGGTCATTACATGTTCTGGTGAAAATTGATTTTGATTTGAATTGAGAATCAAAAACAGTTTGAAAGGAATATTCCAAGTGCACAGTGGTGGTTACACACAAATAAATGTTGAGGGTAAGATTACAGAAGCAAGCCTTTCACTCCTGTGCAGGGCTTCTTAACCAGTGCCTCACTGACCTCTGACAGAAGATGAAGTATCTTTGGGTTGCCTGTTTGTTAGGAGACAAAAAAAATATCATTGAAAAAATAGGTTGTACTCAAGAATGACTCGATGTCTTTCAGCATATTTTTTCCACTGTCACTGAATTATATTAAGGAAGTTGCATGCTGTTAACGTGTGTTCTCAGCAGTTTGGGGAGGAGGAACAGGAAAGGTGGCTTTCATCTCTTCTACTGTTCAGACTGAAAGGAACACTTTGTTCCCTGCCATAACGTGGAGGAGTCTCAATGCTGGAGCAGCACTGGAAACCAGTGAGCATCACCCTGGGCAGAGCAAGCCCCTGGTCTCATAATGGGCATCCTGTCTGTCAGCACCCAGCCACAGCTTGCAGGATTTAGAGTCAGGACTCAGACAAATATCATCTTGTTTACAGAGAAGGAAAAGAAACCGAATTTCCTTAGCCTTTGAGTTAGCATTTCCATATTCTTGGAAGGCAAGCCATGGCAGTATGAAGAGCACCTGGCACAAATTCCTGTTTTATGTAGAATTTGCTACAGCCTCATTTCGTGTAATAACAACCATGGCTATATTTTACTGTTCTATGGGATGTATGCTTGGTTGCCTTTTTTATCTAAAATAATCTTGTACTGTAGAGGTAAAGTTATGACAATGCAATAAATCAAAGCTACTTGGTACAAAGACTGATTAATAAAGTAGCCTATTAGAATGCATACTATTTATATAATGAAGAAAACCAAGAAGAGTTCATAGGATCATGTGATAATTCAGGTTGGAAAGGACCAGAAGGATCATATTCCAGCTATGGGATCAGATCAGGATGCACAGGACATTATCCAGATGCAACAGGGAATTTTTCAGTTCACAACAGCAAGGTATACTGTGAGAGTTGGGTGTGGGACAAGGAAGAGAGACGAATTAATTAAAAATGGTAAAAATGGCTGAACTATGTGGGGAACAGGCAGAAAAGCCTGTGCTCATTTCAGCACACTCCCCACTAATCCTGGGATTAAACTAAAGACACTCAACTTTTACCATTCTTCTGATGTCAGCAAATATTAGTGAAACTCACTGGCAAAATGTCCCATCCCTCCCTGTTGCAGATACAAGCAGAAAATGGCAACCTATTACTTGTACCATTCACGCTGCTGGCAGAGGTCTGTACCGCTATGCAGGATGGTGTGCAGCGAGGGAAAGCTTCCCATTCTCTGTCCACCAGGGATGTTTATTATCCTAAACCCAGAGAAAATTACCTGTACAGTAGCTATTGGAAAAGATAATGAATGTTGCAAAGCCAAGCAACCTGGCGTTGGTAAATGCTGCAACTAAGATTCCTTGGGTAATTTGTTATGGGTTAATTTGTGCCCCAAATCTTGTGCGTATACATTCCAGTGCAACCTTTAATTATGTGCGCATTATGATGCAATCTATAATTACACCCTTACATACAATATTTCTTGTAGAACTCCTACCATTTTCAAAAAAAATTTAAAAAGGAAAAAAAAAAATAGATGGCCACTTAAGAAGCTCTGACTCTCAGCGGGATTTAGGCTCTTAAAATACCTTTGAGAATCTGGGTCTTAATGAGGAGCGATTCAATATTTTGTTTTCTCTTTGTTCAGTATGGAGCCACATGACTTATTTAATGCACTGTCTTCAAACTCTGCTCTCAAGATCTAATGATTAATGTCCTCATGGGCTTTTTTATAGTTCTCCCCTATGAAGTATACAAGTGTTTCACAAATATTAATGCATTTATTTTCACGGCGTCTCCATAAGATAAAGATTTATTGCCATTCTTTTTATTGGGAAACCCAGAGGCAGATAGGTTAAGGTGAAAACTATGAAGTTTTGGGTGCCTAACTTGCAGCTCCTAGCAGTTTAGCATTCTTGAGCACAGTGCAGCATTTTGTATTTTCAAAGCACAGCTCCTCTTGGCAGCCGTGAACATGCAGTGCTTTTGTACATCAGAGTCCGGAGTCTCAAGGCATGCACTCATAAAAGGAGACAAAAGCAACTGGAATAACATCAGATGAGGCTCGGAGGAAGAGGCAGAAGCCTGACATCACTCCTGGGCAAAATGTTGAAGCTGCTGAGGCAGCACTTGATTAATAAAGAATTAAAACCGAGTAAGATAATTAGAGACAGTTGACCTGGATTTTAGAAAAAGAAACCCTGCCACACTACCAATTCTTAAATGAGCTCATAAATTTGGTTAATGAAGACGAAGGTCCTCCTGTACTGTATTAGCAACTGGAGAGTAAGAAAGATAAACCTGTGGTAGCTCTATGTTACTGGGTTGTTCTCTTCTAGTGGTGACACCAGAACAGCTGAAGTTCATCAGCTTCTTGGGATCATTTCCTTGCTAGAAATTAGTTCCCTTTGCAGTCTGCGTGCAGAACTGCTCCTGCATTCACCCCTGCTTCAGAGCAGGACAAATTGGCAAAGTTCATTCTGACGGCCAATTTAAATTGCATGAGCTTGTCAGGAGAATTCTCCGTGAGTGGAGTTAAGGAGCTAGCTCAGATATTTCTATACCTGTCAGCTGTCGCCCAGCTGTCTTTCTAAATGATGAATTCAATTCCCTGCAGAAGCAGTGGCACACCTCAGCTCTTCTTGCAGCCTCCCACCTCGTTTATGATTCACCGCTACGACAAACGGGGCAGGGTCGTATGAGGAACAGCCCTCCTCACTGCAAAGTGACCCACATTGAAAGCAGGTTTGTCTTGTTCACCAAATAAGGCAATCCCTTTATGGAAAAAGCAGGAGGTACTCATGTAATTAAAGGCTTTTGTCCCAGTACAAACAGAAACACTGCACTCATTATTTATACATGTGTAACATAGACGTGTGAATACAGACACACACAGAGACCAAATTAGATTTACATAGGCTTCTTTACCCAGTGTTATTCCTTACTTTCAAGTGTTTGATTTTGCATTCTTTGTGGTGTTTTAATGTAGGGCTTTTTCTCTGTGTGTATACATTAAAACAATGCAAAAAACAATGAGTGCTCACACAAGACAAGTTACACAGTGTGTATAATTTTTAGACACAGATGGTTTGAATGCCTTAATGGAATGTAGGGAAATTAGGTAGGAATTAAGTCAGTCCAGTGGCTTTTTTATTTTAAACAGATCTTCAAATACTAGAATTAAATAAATTAAATGAAATGAACAATTAAGTTAAATTAAATTAAACACAGGCTTTGAGCTGGATTCCTGCTTCGAAGGACCAAAATCTCAAACAGCATTCATTCTACATTCCCTTGGTCATGAGACTGTAGTCAAATATCTGATGTTGAACATCACCAAGTGTAAATATATTGTATATATTTTCTGCATCCTCCTCTGAGGCTGCTGACAGATTCTTCACAGAAATAACGAGACTGGAATAGCAATCCTTAGAGTTCGGTAGAAAGATGGGTGCATTTTCACCTATAATGGGAATCGCAACCAGCTACATGCAGATGGCTACTGCCACTTTTACAGTGTAACTTGATTTCTAATGGGAATGCAAAAGCCAGACAGCACCTAGGATATTCCTTGAGGATTTAGAGGAAAGGAATCATGACACCCTGAGGTAACTCAGTGACTCAGAATGCAGCCCTCAGACAGATAAATTACACCTTGCATGCAGACTAACTGTGCAAGTGTGTGTATGTGCTACTGAAAATAACCAAACAAATGTAAGGACGGCAGCTCACAGCCTAATTGCCTCGAATGTATTAATCACTAGGTTCCAACCTTGCAGGACTAAACCGGCATATTTAATAAGGATAGAACATATAATCAAGAAACTCATTTGCACATGAAATATTTCCCTTTGCTTTTTTTTAAATTACACCTGAGTAAAAGAAACGCTCAATGGAAACTGTTTCATTCCATGCCTGCTCCTCTACTGCACATGCAAGCTCCGACTCACCTGGCATCCAAATGGCTTTGCTATGGGTGAGTGAACTCCAAGGAACACAGTCTTCATATTTCCTTGATCCTGCCCATCCTTTTTTGCATTATATGGCATTCTCTGATGCTGTTCCCTAAATCACAGACAGGAATCAGTGGGATAACTGGCAAAGACCCTGCTAAATTTGACCAGCCTTAATACAGCCCAGGATACTCTCCCATTGCCTATTCACAGGGAGTACCCGCACCATTGGCCATAGTTCATCTGCTGGTTTGGGTTCTCCGCAATAAATCCTTTCAAAGATATCAAGAAGAGAATATTCTCAATTCTCTGCATACCATCCAACCGTGACCGTGCACATATGGTTTAAGTGGGAAACAAGAGTGTTAATTAGTTCAAGTCAGAGAAAGTGCATGTTGATTTTGCTCAAGAAAATTGTTATGAAAAAAAATAACCGCCACAAGAACAAAGGGAAAAGAAAGAGGTGGGGGGGAAATCATAGCTTTTTATTTTTTATTTTTTATTTTCTATCAACATGTGAAGATTTGGGAGAGAACAGGCTTGCACTGCTTGGAGTTAAATGGCTTGTAGCTACCTAGAATCCAGGTCAGCTAGTGTAAATACAGCTCTGTGGTGCGGTCAGCTCAGCAGACTTTGTCTTTCCAGGCACATCCACCAGCTTGTACCCTACCCCACAAAGGTCAGTACTCCCTCTCCAGCACTCTAGCAATGTTGTCTTGCGTTGTTAGACCTGATCCTGGAAATACCAAGCTCCTATTTAACAACACATTTTGTTGTTTGTTGGTTGGCATTTTTTGTTGTTGTTGGCTTTTTTTTTTTTTTTCCCAGCCTGAGCATATACAGCCTAAGATCAGGGAGCAGCTGATTTCGATTTTGCTCTGGAGCAGGTAGGATGTGGCTCAGCAGGACGCTACCCTGTGTGTCCATGGGGAGGTGAAGCCATCAGGCCTACCAAGTGTTTTGCATCAAATGGCTGCCTCAGACCTGCCTCAGCCTGTTCTGCTGATGCTGGGTCTGTGGAGTCTGCGAATACAGCAGCCAGCTAGAAAAGGCAAGTTGCTCTCCATCTGGAGGCATCTAGTTAGCAACATATTGCTTGGAGGGAACAGCTGCTAGCAGCAGCCAGTGGAGAATGGGAGGTTACACCTGGGGAGAGGAGAAATGCTACAAGAGAGGGAAACAACATCTGGTGTGCGGAGGTCTGGCTTAAGGAAAAAGAGAAACAGCAAATAGTAAACAATACTGGGAGGAAACAAACTTGGTTTAGGATGACAGGGGAAAGGGAAAATAAACTTTCCTCCCTGCGAAGTTCCTGTTTGTGGTTCATAGAACTATAGAATCTTTTTTCTTGGAAGGGACCCTTAAAGGCCATCTAGTCCAACTCCCCTGCAATGAACAGGGATACCTACAGCTACATCAGGTTGCTCAGAGCCCCCTCCACACCTTGGATGTCTCCAGGGACGGTGCACCAACCATCTCTCTGGGCAACCTGTTCCAGTACCTCACCACCCTTATCATTAAAAATTTCATCCTTATATCCAATCTAAATCTTTCCTCTTTTACTTTGAAACCATTTCCTCTTGTCTTACCAAGTGGTTAACATACAAAAGGACAGAGGAGCGTATATGAGAAGTGCAGATTTTGCTGTGGAAGTTGTACTTCCCTGTACCCATTTGCTGACCCACTGGTGATCAGGCTGCAGAGCAGGCATTGCCAATGGCCTCCATCAGCAGGGAAGAGTGTGATTTTTGCTAGCAAACCCACTTTTCTCTTAAGACAACCATTATTTTCTACCATCTTCCTCAGGAAGAAACGAACCAAGCCGCAAGTAGCAAGCATTTTAAAAAACAATCTGTACTGGTGACTGCAGCTGTTGTAAATTGTTCCCTCTTGTGACTTGTCATGGGAGAACATGAAAGGCCTCCACCAGCTTCATGGTTCTTTGGGATGAGATAGGAAATAAGCCAAACCTGTCTTGGCAAACATCTCACATATCTCATAGCTTAATTGCTCTGCCAGCTACCTCAGGGGGACATTTTCATGTCTTGCTCCTTCCCATAGTGATGAAGTTCCTGGTTTTGTCAGAAGGTTGCGTACGTTTATTAGCTTTAACACTGTTTCTGGATTTTTAGGCAGGGGAGACATTGTCAGTCTAGATTCTCAGTGGTGTTGACCCATCTGCAATCTCTCAACTCAGTGCCAAATAATGATCCTCAATAATCATCTCTCTGGCTTCTCATTTTCATAACCTCACCCTTAGCTGGTGACTAACTGGTGCCCAGTTCAGCTTCTCCTCTGCAGCACTTACTTGTGTTCCTCACACGAGTCGCCCCTCTATACTGCCCTGATACCTACGAAATGAGGACCAATCTGCATAATTATGCTGCAATTCTCCATTAACCTCTCTCACTTATTTTTAAAAGCATGTTGCTATGGGAAAATGCTCCTGGAGTCAGTTATTTCATTTTTTATTCTTAGAGCTTAAACCCATTCTTCTCATATTTTCAGCTCAGAGGACAAACCTTTATTCCATTAGTTAATGCAGATGCAAACTGTGTTGTTCACTCATCAAAGACCTCAGATCTGTGCACGTTGGGCATTAGCTGACAGTAAAAAAAGGAAGAAGGTGGCAGGTAACAAGTTTTAAAGTTTAAGACCAAGTTTCTTTACCTGATTTCATTATAGATAGAAAAAGTAGGTGTGGTACAAAGCTCATAATTACTTCTTTTAAAAACAGAAATAGAAGAACAGAGTCCAAGTTGGATGAAGTTCACAGGCTGCGTTTTCTTTAAGTGAATTTAACTAAATCTTCTGCAAACTTTAAATCAGACTTCTTTGCTGCCTTTGCTTTCTAATTGCAGGAGGTGCAGACTCCTGAGCTGTGACAGATATTAGGCATCCATAATCCTCTCATTTTTCAGGTTGGCTGCTACTGTCATGGAAAACATTGGTATCAGCTTCACCTTTTTGCAAAACAGTCAGCATTTGGTTTGGCTGAACAAAAAATATTTTGGAATGGACCTCAGTGACCTTCTGCAAATTGATAGCTGGCTTTCAACAAACAAAGCTGAGTCATCAGTTGAATGGGGTTGAAATTCAACCCATTCTGTAGCGAATCTTGCATTTCCAGTGCAATAGGCTTTGTGACATTCAGGTTTTAAAATGGCTTTGAAGTGCCCCTGATCAGAGTTTCACTGTGTAGGATATGTTACACATGATACCTGGGAGGAAGTGAATTTAGATGGTTTGGTCATTTGGGTTCTCCTGTTCTGTATACATTTTCCTGGGAAATTTCCAGTTCCTCAGAGAGAAAAAAATTCTGGCTCCGTCCAAAATCAGACTCTTCTCGTAGATTTGGTGCTGAAGTGAGCAAGTGGTTCACCTTCTTTTATTAACAAGCCCCTTCTTTGTGGGTTTTGTGACAAGGTTTTGATGTGAAGTCCACAATGTTGGCAACATCCTTTTCAAATCTAGTCCACTAATATAGGGAAATTTAGGCTCCTCTGGACCAGAAGGACTGTGTCATCAATTTTACTGAATGTTTTAGGATGTTTGTTGAACTTCTGAACCTTCTTCAACCTCTCCCATCAAGTACAGTGCAACAAAATTTTCACAGAGTGAACAGTTTCATTGCTGGCAGACTACTTAACTGGGCAGAGGGAAGCAAGATACATAATACTTTTATTTCACCTCCCAAAATGTAACATCTCCTTTAAACATTTAATTAAATTCTGTTTTCAGATTTTACCAACAGTGTCAAGAGAATCCCCGGGATCAGTACCTTCCATAACAGTTTCCTAGAGTGCCAAGTTTCCAGCTTACAGCCTTCTCTGACAGCCTGATTGCAAAGCCTGCTGCAGGCTGCCATTTCACAAGCTGCATCATAATATTATTCTCAGTAATTGGTAAGTCTCAGCTTTAGCAGGAATTATACAGATCCTGTAACCACTTTCTGTAATCCGGTGAATGCTACGTGAGCAGTCATGTTGTTACCCACGACAGCAGGCACAGAACCGCTTGTACTTTATAATAAAGTGCTGTAATTTTGCCCACCACAGCTCAGTCCATTATTTTTTTAAAACTTCCCTTGTGCTTTAAGGAACCATGGTTTCCATTATCTCATTTTAAACAAATGAGGTTTGAGTATTTGTTGCGAGTCTTTGAAACGCCGGGGTGACAGTCTGCTTATACACAAAGAAACTGAAATTAGCTTCAAGTCTACATCTCCACGCAGGGATGTATTTTCCTCTTGTTGAGCATAATGGCTTTGGAGTGCAGGGTGGGTTTTTTTGTTGTTGTTTGTGGGTTGTTGGTTTTTTTTTTTACAAAATTAAGTGTTGTGCTTAGTATATCAGGATGTTGCCTTGTACCTTCTTCTTCCTCAAAAGTAAGTTACCACTTACTTTCATTGTTCATTTTGAAGGACTTCATCTGTTTTGTGGGAATATACAAAAGCCCTGTGTTTCCAGTGTTTGTCTTGAGCATTTTTTTTCCCCCCAAAGAAGGAACAGAAACAGTGTGAAAATATTTTCTGGGCACTTAGTTGCACTTTGCACAAAGCAATTTGCATCCAAAATTCACTACAGAAGCAAAATTTGCTGTCACAGGTATCTGAACAATGAGATCACTGCTGAAAAGAGAGTGAAACCAGGCATGAAGAGAGAAAAGCCATGTTTTCCAGAGCTATAGGCATAAATTATGGCTAATAAAGTACCTCAAAAACCCAAGCAGGCAATTAGCCTTTGATTCTAATTGCTGGTAGCAAGGGACAGTCTGAGCACTCTCCAATCTTCCTCACATTTTCAGCATCTAGTTTAAATGCCATGTAAGATGTGTGAAGTTTGGAGCCTATCATACCTTTGCAGCCAGGGTTAAGAGCTGGACACTTCCAAAGATCAATGCATAGCATCCAAAGCTGCCTGCCTTACATTAGCTGTTGTGTGTCTATCCACACTAAACTCTTTCTAACAGCTACCTCAGTATAGCTAAACTTAAAACACATGTATTTCTTTTTCAAACAGAAGAAACAGTGTATAATTATTCACCCCTTCAGGAATCCAGAATTCCTTAAAATCCTGAATATTAAGGGAAATGCAATTTTAACAAAAATCTATGGTACTCAGCTAATCTGGATTATTTTCCTGCTTTTACGCACATGCTGTACTTTTTCTCAAGGTCTCGGACATAGTGGAGAAGAAGGAGCTTGTCTCTTCACTATTCATTTTACTGGAAAAATGACTACTTCTCACAAAATGAATCCCAAATCCAAAGGCTCAGAGGTCAGAGCTCAGAGTTTTCAAATCCAAAGGCTTTGAAAAGGTCCAGAAGGCAGAACAAGGCGACGCCATGCATTCCTTGTGCCTTGGCACAGTGAGGCTTGAGTGAAGAACAACAAAACCAAGACTTAGCGGAGCCAGGTTTCCACCACACTTCCTGCCCTTAGGAAAAATTTCTTCTCAGAAAGAGTGGTGAGGCACAGACTACCTAGGGAGGAGGTGGAGTTACTGTCACTGGAGTTGTTCAAGAAACATGTAGATGTGGCACTGAGGGACATAGTTAGTGGGCGTGGTGGGGATGGGTTGGCGGTTGGACTCGATGAACTTAGAGGTCTTTCCAATCTTAACAACTCTGATTTTAAGACAAGTGGTTCCAGCCTGCAGCAGGAGAGCTGAGCAGGCAATGGGGCATTTCTCCTCACCTTGGAGATGTGGGGAGAAAATGGGCCAGGGTTTCAAACACAGAAATGTGCTGCAGGAGGAGAGGAAGCAGCACAGCGAGAAGAGATGTACTTGAGTGCAGAGCCTAGGTTCACTGACCTGACTTTTAGGGATAAGGATGAAAGGCACCAGAGCACGCTCTGGGGATCTTCAGCTTGGTCTGTGCTACTCAGAGTTGGCTGATACCCTGGGGAGGATCTGCCTGTAATCCTCTGAGGCTATCAGAAGATGTATACTCCTTAGGGCCCAGTAAGAACAAGTTTTTAAAAGTCTCTAGAGGGAGTATGAAAAGCAACATTTAACTATTTAACTGAATGCCCTTCCTGGTAATAACACAAGAGTATATGTCTACCTTCTTCTCACCAGAATGTGGGACAGTGATTTATCAGTCCCCATGGAAGACCTCTACTCTCTGCTGGAGAGCTCACGTACAGAAAAGCTGGGATGCTCTTACTTCTAGATAACTAATAGATGTTAATTAATGGCATCAGTCTGTAAAATCCTGCTTGTGATTCAATGCAAGAACAATTCAATAATGTCATGTATTATGCTGGGTGTACATGTCAAGCAGATATTCAATATATTAGTTGTTTCCCAGGCAATTGTAACAATTTTTTTTCCTTCCCCCTGCCCCCCTTCCCCCCCCCTTTTTTTTTCCTTCCCCTGAGAGAGTAAAATGTTTCAATTGACTCAATTCTCCATCATAATTTTACTGTTTAATCCCCAGGGCCAGAGCAATTACTTTCCTTTTTCCTTTGATATCCGATGCCCTCCAGCTGGGTGCTAGATTAGCAGACCCAGGTGCTAAATTTAGTAGAATTAGTGTGCATAAGCACTAATTAAACTAGTCACAGCAGCCACTGCCTTCACCATGAATACCTTCCAGGCATCCCCGTAAAAAAGAAGACGTGTGAATTTACAGGCTTCCTGAGGAGCCGCACTGGGTACAGAGGGCTGCTGACTGTAATCCCCAATTTAGCTACACAGTGTGGAGCAGCACTTTCCTGAGTTACCTCATCTGAGAATGCCAGTGCCAGCCTAGAGAAGACTATTGCATTCATAGTCTGGAAACAGAGCTGCCTTCAACTGTCCCAGAGGGGAGGCAGCATGGCATCTGGGTTATTTGCTACCTGGGTGTAAGACCTGGAGTACCCACCTCCTCAGAGCTTACATCTGAAGGCATCGTTCTACACTGCAGCTGAAAGAGCAGCAGCTCTCACAGTCCAGCACTTTCTCACAGTTTCTTTCCCACACTCAGTAGACAATTTCTCTAACTGCTGCTTCTGCAGATGTAGGCTGGGGTCTCTGCATTTAAGAGAGGCCTCCTTTATTTTTTTACTTCCTGTGAAACATGGGAAAAATGAAAATTCTCTGGGTGATTTCTACCTTCATTTGTGCAAGGGCAATGACATTCCCTTCAGAGGATGTCTTTTAGTGATGCCATGGAAACCTCCCCATTTTTAAAGGATTTGAGCAGTGTAATTCACTGGAAGTTGCAGAACAACTACTGGTGTACCAGGGAAGAGAATTCAGCTTGTTCTCCTTGAACATGAAAATGAAGATCTTGAAACAAATAACTAACAAACAAAATCCCTTAATCTGGAGTACTCTCTTGAAGCAGAATTCATGCCTGATAATGATCTACCACAAAATGTACCAATTAAGCCCTGGTTGAGTCCTCAAAATAGGTCTTCAAGATGCGTCCGTTTTGTGCTGATTCTCTCCACAGGAGCTAAGTGCACTCCAAGCTCTATTTGTTTGCTGAAACCAAGAGAAAGACAGCAAGGCTTTCTGCAGAACCCAGGCTCTCACAGCTCACTCAAGCTGTTGGCATTTTGTTTAATCATTAAGGAATGGGTATACATGTGTTTTGGAGTCTCCATTTAAATGCATTACCAAGTAGCTGTGTGCTGCTCTGTGTTGTAATTGTATGGTTTTCTTAAACTTTCTGGTTTACTGTGTACCTTTGCAACAAGCGAAAAAAGGCAGCACATCCATTTTGAGCCTTTAAGACAACTGACCCTAAGCAGTTAGCAAGGGAAGAAAAAGATCGCTGGTATCACCAACCAGCTGGAATACAGTGGGAATAACACTGAAAGAGATGAGGTGAAAACAAATGAGTAGACAGTGTCCCCACAGCTCCAGTGGTATTTCATGAAAATGTTCAAGTTAGCTTGTATTGTTTGCCTGAAATTTAGGAAGTTGACTTAAATGATAAGCACAACTCACCAATTCAGCACAAGTAGACTGATAGCTTGAGCTCAGTAGATTAGGCTTTGAGTATTGCTGTCATCATTCTTACTGGGGAGATGGAGAAAAGCTCTTGAAATGAAAGGGGGAAGAGCCCCATGTGGCCCTCTGAGTCTGAAGGCAAATCATGTTAAGATGAGATGGTAGATACAATGGGGACTGGCTCTAAGCCTCTGTGTTGTGCAAGACTGTTATTTTTCTCAAGTGATTTTTCAGAATGGTGCTTTAAATGGTTTTCTCTAAGCTAGAGCAGAAAAAGTATGTGTATTTGTGCTCCAGAGCACTGCTGTCTGCTCTATCAGGTTGGCATGTGACTCTGGTATGTTGTGCAATACTTACGAACGTAAGCCTTCAGAAACTGACTGCTAGTCATTTAAAACAGGTGTTGTCTATTTTGTCCCATGATGCAGAGCCTGCTGTAGGAGACCTCCTGACTTCTGGCTGAACTCACTTTTTACCATCCCCACCTATTACTGGGCTTTAGTTTCACTGGAGCTGTCCTCTGAGCTAATTAGCGTATGGCAGTGAGCTGGGGAATATGTAGGTGACATCCATTTTCTGACATAGATAGCAATTAAAGGTGTGAAATTTCAACAGCAAGGTTAAAAGCTTGAATAAATCACCATAAGGCAAAACACATGCTAATAATATATTTCTCTATCATGCCGTGCACATAAATACCAAAGAAACCTCACTGCACTACTATGATTACTATTATCATGTCATCTGGGCAAGTTTTTATGCAAAGATCATAAATTTGCATTCAAAGACTGACGTGCACACTACTCTGTGTCATACATTCCCCAGGGCAATGTCATGGTGGTGGTGGTGGTGCTAGGAGAAGCAATGACTGGCAAAGGTCTCACACCATGCTGATGCTAAGTCTGTGACAGGGATTCATGATTCCTGACTGCCAGTACCAGGCGTGTAACGTTCAGCAGACAAATATCTGTTCACCCTTTTATCTTCCTTAACTCCAGTTTCCCTCTTATAGTCAAGAACTGCCAAAGCCAAGAGTTGTTGAACAAAGCCTTATCCCAGTCCCCTTTTAGGACTCACAAACCAGTCACAGAGACTCTGTAGTAGGTAGAATGGCTGCAAAATATGTAGATATGTGAAATTCCTGTAAAACACCCTGGGAATCCAAACATGCCGTTTTCAATTTTTTTTAAAGTAATCAGTGCTTCAGACTGTGGGGCAGAATCATAGCATATCCCAAACTGGAAAGGAATCACAAGGATCATCGAGTTCACACAGGACCACCCAAAGTTCAAACCCTATGTCTGGTCTGAGAGCATTGTCCCATTGCCTCCTGAACTTGAGGATAGCCAATAAAGCCCAATTATTCCATCCAAGCAGCAAAATCTCAAAGGTAATCTAGTTTGATCGCTTGTACAACACCAAAATAACAGCTAATAATGAACTAAGATCCCCAAATGGTGCTATGTATAAAACAAATTTGATTGGTATGTTCGTACTATTTATTCTGTGAGTCTTCATGTTCTCTGCTGGAGGTCTAAATTACAACCTCGTCTTTCTGCACTTCCTGCTCCTAGAATGAGATTCCTCAGTCACAGGTTGGCAAGGGAAGGCTGGACAGCATTTACTTTTCAAGATACAAGCACTCCCGTTTGTACAGACTACCGTGATCATTTAGGAACAGCACAGTTTGCTTTCTCCTCTGACAAAGATTGAGCTGCCTCTGCAGTATATTCCATCAGGCTGAGCCCTACTCCACTAGCTTGTGTCAGGTGGCTCATCTGAAGGGAGCTATGGGGCAATGAACTGACACCGCTAAGGTAGGATCAGGGACTCAGGGCAGGAATGGAAATCCATGCCAAAAAAGGCCTCTCAGAGCACAGGGCACCTACCCTGTGGCAAGCACATCTGTTCTTTTATAAATTGCAACAGTCTGACATTTCACCTAAGCCAGGTGCTCCTTCGAGGTCCCTGTTCTCTTTTCCCCCTCCATCACAGTCGCACATACTTGAAACCTGCCATTTGCACGCACAGTGGCAGATGTTCCCCTGCCTCCCTCACTTCTCAGCAGGTAGGAGTTTCATCATAAATGTTATTCATAGGCATCTGGTGGATTAAGAACGCTTTAAAAAAAAAAAAGTTTTTTTTTTTTTTTTTTTAATTCCAGCTATCTAACCTAAACTGTCACAAAATAGAGCACAAGATGGCCATAATACAGCACAGGAGCCTCCTTGCCTGTATGCAAAAGCCCAGGAGCCACAAGGAGCTCTCCGATATTTAAAGGGTCAATAAATATCATTGAATCCAAAGAGATGGAGTTTCTAACTTCTCCTGACAGTATGCAACCTAAGTGCAGTTAAAAATACAGACAGTGGGTTTTCAAGCGTGAGGGAATGCAGTGCCAGCAATTTGATGTCTGTGCTGTTGCACACAGAAGTTGCACACTGGGCAGTTTTTGGTTTTAGTCCTGAAGGTAGAACTGTGAGATTTATAGGAGATGACAACAGTGATTTTGACCCACTGTCCTTTCTGCAACTAGTGCCCTTGCTCTTCATGCTGTTGCTCTTGGTGAGCACTCACAGTGAGGCTTAGAACAGCACCATATCATCAGCACAGCAGCTCCTTTCAAATCCACTGCAATAGCTGTGCTATTACCCTTCCTCCAAAGCATGCCTTGTATGCTCCATGTGCCCGCATGCATGGTTAACTGAGTGCTAGACACAACTTGACAACGCATTATTTACTTTGTATGCCCCTTGGCATGTCAGATAGTTCTCTATTAAAATAAGGAGAATTACAGGCACCTCCTTTTTCCTCAGGGGTTTTCTGATGCAAGGGACCACTTTATTAGCTTGTCCCACAGTAAGGAAGTCGTCGCAATCTCTCTTGCTTATCTATCATCATTTCCTTAAAACTTACGGACATCTAGCATCACTGATATCTCAAGTACCTCTGTCAATTTAGAATGAAATTTGCCAATAAAACCAAGAAGAATTGTGTAGGAAGACAAACAGATGACATGGCTCAACAAACTGCTTATCTTAAGAAACCAGGCTACAAAAATGACAAACAAATAAAACAAAGACACCAGAGCAGCCTCCCTCTCCCCCAGGCTGTGAGCAACTACATCCTTCCTTTTGACAAAGAGACACAGGCGTTTGTCCCAGAGGAGAGGAAGAAAACACAATGTGAAAACCGGCCTGCATAGGAAGCATTCCTGTCAGGTTTAAAAAAAGCATAGCCATTCTTCTTTCTCACCCTTTGAGAACAATTTTTCCTCCATGGAACAACTCCCAGTGCTGAATGCAAGCCCTCAGCAAGGTGCACTGACACGGTACTGGATGGCATCAGCCAGTGGCACCAGGCAGCCCGACCTCCAGGCTCTGAAGGCTGGAGACCAAGGCAAAGGCAAGCACGGTCCGTGCAAGAGCACAAGTGAACGTGTGGGGCCAATTGGCCTTTTGGAGCCTGTGAATAGCTCCTCAGGGGCAGGAGAGCAGCCAAGGGGCAGTGTGAAGGCCAGCTGGAGCAGGAAGCTCGCTGCAGGGCCTGTGGCAGGCAATGGGCAAAGAGGACACTGCAGCAGGGGACAATTATTTTGTAAAGTGAGGCTCTCCCCTGTTGGCAAGCCCCACAGCAATAGAATTCATTCTTTTCAGGAGGGTAAAAATAAAAGCAACTAGCTTTTATTTGTGTGTGAGAGGAGGGTAAAAATAAAAGCAACTAGCAGTTTTATTATTATTACTAATTTGCATAACAAAAATATATCTTGTTCACTGCCTTCTAGCACAGGAGCTCCCTGTGCTAGATAAGTTTTGAAGTCTCTTAAAACCACTCTGAAATCAAGTTTCTGCCTCTCTTACATGCTGAGCTTTGCCTTTCTCTCCAATTTCTGACATTCTCTGTTTGTAGAGAGGAGAAGACAGAAGAAAGCAATAAGAGTTAAAAAAACAACTGTGCATAGATGGACTTCAACAGTGTAATCTTTCTGTGCCAGTGAAAACTTACCCTTCTCTTTTGTTACTTGAATAATAAACCTTCCACAAGGCTCACGCTACCTGGCAACCAGCAATGAAACAAGAGTTTCTGCTGGCTCTGTCCAACACTCCGTTTTGTACCAGTTTCCAGACCAGGATGAGCTCAGCATCCTAATCTGGTTTAGGTGAGGGCTCCACCACTGCTTCCTAGACTGCTTTATTACAGCCCATGTCATACTCAGCTGCTATGAACCGAGCCTGTTGGCAGGCTGCTGAGCCTGTTGTGCATGTAACATCTCACCTGTGTTGGGTCCTGAATGCAGCACGAGCCTGCCTTTTTTCTCATGCAGGCTTTAGTCTGCAAGTGAGGCACAGTAAACTGAGAAGCTGTATTGCTTTCAGGTTCCTGCTCCATCCTGCAGTTCACAGATGTTAAACTTGCTGACACTACAAAACAGCATCCAGGCCGTGGCTATCACAGACTCCCAGAAGGGCTGAGGCTGGCAGGGCCCTCTGGGTCCATTCAAACCAACCTCTGTTTCAGCAGTGATACCCAAAGCAGAGTGCCCAGGCCTCTGTCCAGGTGGCTGCTAGAGATCTCCAGCAAGAGACTCCACAGCCCCTATGGGTAATCTATTCTAGGCTGCTGTAGTAATCCGTATTTCTACCGGCACAAAGTCATAACTGTAAGTCCCAGTATCCAAACACATCAATCTACATGCAAGAGCCTGGGACTGTAATTATCCACTAGATCTTAATGAGACTAAAGATTAATAATGCTCTGATGTCAAACGTTTCCACAGATTTACAGCTGATATCTTACATTTGTCCATAGTTGAACTCTGTGACTTCCTTATTTACTGCAGTATTGCCAAGATGCAGAAACAAAAGTCCATGAAGAAATACTGTAGTAGGACAAAACAAGCTTAGTGTTTTCCAGATGATCTTAGACCTTTATGCTGAATCAGATTTTATTTCAAATAAAGACTCATAACTGTTTCAGTGATCTGCTTCTGCTCTGAATTACCCACAGCGTATGCTCCAGTCAGATCAAGACTGCATATTTCTAAGTTAAATCCCTTAAATCTGCACAGAGCGGTAAAGAAAGCTCTGAACTTTCTGCTGTGAGAGCAAGATTGCAGGGCAACTGTAAAAGAGTCTGGGCTGCAGCACAGAGCTGTCAGCAAGCAACTGAAGGGCTGGCGAGAGCCCCCCAGGCTGTTAGGAAATGATGGATCTCACAGGGCAAGGGGCAGCAGGACGTGTGGGTGGGCAGGGCAGACGTACAAACTGCATTCTTCTCCTCCCACAGGATTTTCTTTACTCCTAAACATGCAGATAAAATAGGGGAAAGAGACACATTTTTCAAACCCAGGCAACTCGTTGAAGATTTATGTTCGATCTCCAACTCCAGTGAAAAGGAAACAAAAAGGATTTATAAGGAATGAGATGAAGACAAATGCAAAAAAAAAGGTCACAATGCTGTAAGATGAATGAATGGGCCGGCCTCTTGGAACAGCACGCTCAGTGCGGCTTATCCTAAAAGCGGCTGTTGAATAAGCAGAAGTTTTTCAGAAGAGAGTAATACAGCCCATCAAAGGCTTAGAAAGGTTTGTGTTAAAGTGACAGAACCCCCTGGGTTTGTCACTCTAAGGAGAAGCTAAACACAGGAGATGAAGAAGCAAAATAAATTATGAGTGGTTCAAGGTGTAGAAACTGTTCTCCTTGATTCGTCACAGCAGCAAGGGGACCGCTGATGACTTCAAAATTATGAGAGAGGGTGAACATTGTAGGGCAAGGAGCTCCATGCCCCAGGGTGCTGGCAAAGACAATTCAGAAATACGACAATTTCTGAGGCTACTGAGAGCCAAGGCACAGATAATTAGACAAGTTTATGAAGAGAGATTAAATTTTATTCCTTAGATCTTAAACCAGTCTGAAATCATTAGGGATCTGGTTGTGGCTGAACATGGCTGCTGAACAGGGATCTTAGAATATGGGCTTCTGGAGAGAGGGTGCTTGAGCGTGTGGGTGCACTGTCCATCTCAGGTCAGAGTCTGTGTAATGAAAGACCCCTTGCAGTTCACACACAAATAGTGGGAATGTTACAGGCTTGCTTCAGAAATCAGACTATTTATTAAGGTACTCAGCCTAGGAAGCCTTGGTTTCTACTAATATTTGAGTGATGTTATACTTAAAGAAATTCAAGATCCTTGCCATTTCCTCTCCAGTTCTTCTGTAGACATTGAATTGACTTATGAGATTTAGCTTTTGAATACAAGCTAGTATTTACTTCTTGTTCACTTTACTTCTTGTTCCTGGCAGCACCAGGATGCAGCAGCCATAGACATGCCAACCCCCAGGCAGCATGTGGATGCGTTTATAGAACCATTAAGGCTGGAAAAGACCACTACGATCATGTAGTCAAACTGTCGACCAAAGAACACCATGCCCACTAACCATGTCTCTCAGTGCCTTATCCACATGTTCCTTCAATACCTCTAGGGACAATGACTCCACCATTTCTCTGGGCAGTCTGTTCCAATGTATTACTAGTCCTGAGAAAAAGTTTTTCCTAATGTCCAAAACCTGACCCTTCCCTTGGCAGCACAGCAAGCAGGCATTGGCTTTGCCCTGGTCTTGTAAGAGTCCTGGGGCTTTCTCCACAAAGAAGCAATAATTGGCTCCTGAATACCTCCTGCAAAAGGCTGGAAGCACACTGTGGGTCTGCTCTGCATGGACCACTCTTCATTTAGGCATGCTTAGCTTGACTTCATCCAAATCTCTGCAAACAGCACTCTTGCTTTCCTCGGTTAACACAACTGTGGCTTGCACATCAGCTATCTCCATTAGAAAACAATTAGGCCCTGATCTCTTTTATCTTTGTGATATCTGATGGGGGGAAATTATTCAGTCAATTAGGTGGTGATGCTGCACCAGCAGCTTTTTACTTGAAACTCCAGATAGACAAGTCAACGCAGATTTTGTCACTGTTAATCAATAAGTCTCAGAGTACAATGTCAAAGAAACCCACGTTCCCTCAAAAGTATCATTAATGACATCGGATGAGCTAAAATAAGAGTTCCAATAGATATAACGAGACACCTTGAAATTAACTCCATTATATTCCAAATATTATTTCAGTCTTCACAGTGAAGGAGGGACCATTAACTGAGCACCTACTGAGGATGATAACTGTAACCAGGAAAAAGCTGATTAAGGCCTTCACATTTTTAAGGATTGTAAGACCACTGTTTATTTTACAAAGCAGCAATACTGAGGACAGTGATGAATTGTTGTAATTACAGTGCCTCAACCACTGGATGCAATGCATTCTGTTAAAAAATATATTAAAATATGGATTTTTCCATCTGCGATTGGGCAGGATGCTCTGTAGTGCAAGCATCAGCAGAGATCTGCCAGGAGTGACCCAGTGTCCTTGGCTGCAGCAAAGCCAGGCCACCAGGAAGGAGTATGCCTACACTGGGGTAAATGAGGGCAGAAATTGACTGAAATGAGAATTTCAGCCTTCTCTTTGCCACTATGCTCTATTAGTGGTTTTTGTTATTGAAGCCAGGAATTCCCAAGTGGGCATAGAAAGAAGTTCCTATTCATTTTAAACAACTCTCATCTGACTAACTCACTCTGTAATCTAAAATTAGGGAGTCTCAGAGGAATATAATTTCTTCTGGTCTTTTCTGCTGATGTAATACTACTTGATCATAAGAAGTCACACAAAGGCATCAAAGCCCATTACATGGTTCATGTTCACCTTTGGCTTCTCTGGCTCCTCATTAGTCAACTGTGAGATCAGTTCAATGTGCCAATGGCCTCAGGTATTGCATCATTTGCCTAAGAGGAACAGCAATGAGCGAAAAACGTTTTACTGGAGTTTGCATCGTTCTTTCAGTTTTTCCTTTAATTGATAGAATAAAGGCTTGCTATAAGCAGAGAGAAACCCCTTTACAAACCAACTTGTAAAATATAAACCCTGCATCATATAATCCTTAGAGTTGGAAGGGATCCTTAAAGGACATCTAGTACAACTCCCCTGCAATGAACAGGGGCATCCACAGCTGCATCAGGTTGTTCAGAGCCCAGCTTTGAATGCCTCCAGGGATAGAGCTTCCACCACCTCTCTGGGCAACATATTCCAGTGCCTCACCATCTCTATTCCTTACTTCTAACCTAAATCTCCCCTCTTTAAGTTTGAAACTATTTCTCCTTATTCTGTCATCACAGACCCTGCAAGAAAGTCTGTCCTCTTCTTTCCAACAGCCCCCCTTTAGATACTGAAAGCTGCTCTTAGGTTTCCCTGGAGTCTTCTCTTCTCCAGCCTGAACAGCCCCAGCTCTCTCAGCCTGTCCTCATAGGAGAGGCGTTCCATCCCTTGAAATATTTTTGTGGCCCTCCTCTGGACATGCTCCAACAGGTCTATGTCCTATGTCCAGCAAAATAAGGATGTAGGCGTTTTTGAAGAGAGCAAGATGCTGGAATAAATGAGACATGTTCTTCCCTATAGGATGTACAGATCACAAGAGCACAGTTGAGAGATTCAACTTCATTTGTGAATTTCACTAACCAGACCAGGGTTAGCCTAAAGCAGAGGCTGATAGCCTCTTTTTCTAGCTGTTAGTTATACTATATATAGCAATTCTTAAACAATGAACTCAAGCCCTACATTTCTTCCTGAATTACCGGGGAATCTGTGAGCAAGAGCATGATTTAGGATTGCTTTCAAAGAAGGTTGAGCAAAAGTAGGTTTTTTTAAAAAACTTCTGATTGCCACATTCAAAGAAAAAAGTAACAAGTGACAAATGCGAAAGTCAGCATCACATGGAAACAATCCCTGGCACTGCACACTTGGTGACTGCGAGGAGCAGAGAAATTCGTGAATCCCATTAATTCTCCACTAATTATTATGTAGTTTTGTTGTCATTTTAAGATTTTGTCTCACCTGATCTTCAGTAGGATAGGATACTGCCACCTACTCTGATTTGAAATCTGACAGTCCTCCGTGGTGATAATTCCACCAGGGAAAAAGCAATGTGGTCTTTTTCTTCTAAAGGTTTTTTTCTCATCAGCTGAATCAGCACAACAGAAACTGCTGGGGATCTTCTCAAGAGGAGCTAATGGTGGGACACATCTCTGGGCAGGAAGAGGAGTGAGAGACACATGAGGCAGCAGGAAAGAAGAGAGTCAGCTTGATACAACTCATCTCTGCATTCCTCAGTGCTTAGGGCCTGTGGGAGAACACCTAAGCATCTAAATACAGGAGGCTTTCCTTGGAGCGGAGGCTACTTGACCTCTGAGTTGGCCCCAGGAGGGTAAAGATGAGGCACCATCATGGCTCTACCATATCAGAGCAGACCTCAGCCTCCAAGCCTACACTAATCAGGGCGTATTTCTCTTATGCTCTTCCAAGTTCACTCCTAATCCATGGGGCCACAGCACTATGATGCCCAACACACACTGCTTAAAATGCTGAGGGCTAGAAAGGTCTGTACAGAGACATAGTAGCTTTTATGGCACGGCCAGTATCCAAATAAATGAGCTCTCGGAGATGCAGGTTCACCTTCAGGTCTTAACACTTGCTGGGTTTTCTTCCTGTCTCTATCAAGTTGTTCCAATAACCAATTTTAAATCTTCTTACAGCTTCAGGCCACTGCTGCCAGCAACAACACAAATGCAAGATAGTGCAGGCAGAGCTGCAGTACATCAGCTGCTGAGCACCCTTCACACAAAAGCATAAATTTGGGGCCATTTCTGCAGGGTGAAGGTGACAGAAGTTGTTCATTTTCTGTGTAAAATGATGCAATGTGGTTGTTTTTCAAACAGTCCCAGCACCCTCCTCTCTGTAAAGTAAGGTTTTCCTATTCATTAGTGGAAAAGCCCTTCTGCTAAAAATGTATATTTAGCATTTTCTGAAAATCCACTGTACTTGGCCAAACCTGGCTACACTACATGTACACCATCCCTATAGGATGTGCTCTGCCAGGAATTAATGGAAATCTATGGGACTCCCCGTGCAGACGCTGCTCTTTGCTGCCTGTCACTCTGCAGCTAGCCACTTTCTTCACTGAAACAAAGAGTGATTTAAAATTGAGGGGTAGAAGGGAACAACCCCCAAAACTCACCAAAAGTCTAAGGCCAAAGGGTCATTAGAGACATTTTGTAGTAATCAGAGGGAAGAAAGGAGACACCAGGACTGTCTATAGACAGATGGCAGCCCAAAATCATGGCCACAGGAGTTATGTAGAAATGATGAAGGCAAGCATAAGGCAAGGAGTAGGACAAGCCACTTTTTGTCCAACTCCTGGCAAAGGAGCCTCACACCCGTAGCATTGATCAACCCAGAGAAGATCAACCTGTCACTCTGTCAACTTGTCCACGTTGGGCTGAGTCATCCACCAGCTGGTCAATCACATGGACATAAAATCCACAGAGCTGATTTCCTGTTGTTTGCATTGTTCCTTTGTCTTAGTTCAATGTACATGCTCGTGGGTAGCATTTGAAAGCTTTCAATCCCTCACGGAAAGCTAAGGCAAATCAGTCACCTTAATCCTTATCCAGAAATTTATTAGTCTTCAATAAATACTACATAAGACTTCTTCTCTGGCATTACTTCCTTATTTTGATGCAAAGAATGAAAAGTACTCACTTAATCAGCAGTCATTTAACATATTGTTTTATTCTTGTCAAAGCTCAGCATGAGACTGTTGGCCTTCCTCATGGCATACTGTCCAGCCCCTGTGGTGAGGACAGAATTCATCTTTTCCTCATGGCCTCATCCACACTGCACTACAGCATCCAAGTCCTTGGAGAATATTAACAAACTTACATAACCCCCCTGAAAATGCCCCATTGTACTTATTTTACAGAGAGGCAACAGACACACAGGGAGATATAGCTTTCTTGGAAGGTCAAAATTATGTACTCAGAGCACATTTTGCCAGTTCCTGTTTAAATTTTGAGGGTTTAATGCATCAAACCAGATTGCAGATGGGCACAGTAATGGGAATGACCAAGAACAGCAGAACACCGGTAGCACCTCACCAGAGCTCTGTAGCTCAGGCTGGGAAGGAATCCCTTTCTCCAGGACCACGTTCAGGTGCCAGAGATTGCTTTCACCTTCTACCAATTCATTCACCACATGCCTTCCAACTTCTGCTGCTAGCAAAGAAGGGGTAGAAGACAATTTCAGGGTAAATGGGAATGAATGGAAGGGACCTGGAAGACTGGCAATTCCCAAAAACATTAACAGGAGTGTTATCTGAAGTTCTGAAACCCAACCTTTGATGCTTCAAGTACATACATCCTGCAATACTTTTAAACAAACATCCAATTAATTATCAGCCATTGACATTCATGTGTTCAATGTTGATTAGCAACTCTGCATTAAATTAAAACTTCTGTCCAAAGTGTGTGGAATCACCACGTGGTTGGCCAGGAACTGACTGCCCAGGAGCAATTATTCTCTTTTAATCCTACCACATTTGTTCAGAACAGAGCAGAGAATGGTGGGAAGCTCTCTCTGGGGAGAGAATTTACTGCTTGCGTTAGCAGAGTGCCTTGGAAAGGAGCAGAGCAGATCTTAACTGGAGTGGGGAATAAAGCACTACCCATTGGACTGCAGCATGGATGGATGGTACCATCTAGTGCAGCTCAAGAAATGGTCTGAAAACATTTGGTCAGCATGATGCTCTTCTGGTAGGAGTTTAATTGGTTAGCAGAAAAAATAAAATAAAATAAAATAAAATAAAATAAAATAAAATAAAAACAGCTATTCAAGGTAAATTTTATGAATGCCAGATAGTAAGGAACAGCTTACAAAACCAACCCTTAAATCTGCTGCCCCAAGGCTCCCTGCCACTACTTTGTGTTTCTTCAGCTGCAGGATGAAATAGCAACAAGTTCCCCTCTGCGGGTGCTGCTCAGTGGAGATCTCAATGTTGATTTCTTCATCCTGCAGGGGATGGGGCTCGCTGCAAGGACTGTGCTTCTGCCCAAAGAGCTACGCGTGTTTGTGGGGGCATCTATTTGGTCTGAGTATGTATGCGCTAGGAATGAGAGGGGATTTTTTTTTTGAAGTTTAGTTGTTTGGAGAGAGAAAGAATTTACGTAGTTCACTGTGCTCAAATGAAGTCGACTTTGGCTTAGAAAACAAAACAAACATAACCCCTAGAGCTTGTGTGTACAGTCTGTATTCAGTCTTTCTAGGTATTTACATTCTGTTATGGAGCTTCAGAAGTTTGCACTGGTAATTTGTTTGCCCTAGAGTCATACCAAACACTTAACCCATCAGCACACATCTCAACAAGAACCTTTCTTACTTCTGTGTCATCACTGTAGACACGCAAAATAGCTTAGATACCCTCAGATAAAAAACAGATGAACGTTCAAATATCAGTAAAAGTTGATTTTGTTAAAGAGCCTGAGGGTACAAGCTGTAAAAGGAAAGAAAAAGTTAAAAAGTCTTTTAGCAACGTATATTGGAAACTTCTCATATGCATAGCAAAGTAATGTTTCCACTGCTATGCAGAAACATCTCCCACATTCCACATCTAGGGTTGTTTACAATAAACAACAATGTTTTTGCCTGTTCAATACTGAGAAGTGTGCCTTAAAAATTGAATAAAAGAAGGAGAAAAAAGTGTCCCCTCTCCACCCCTGCTGCCAAGCTTGCTTTTTGTGCATACTGGGCATCTTGAAGGTGCTACAGGAAGGTAAAATTAATAAAAATAACCCAACACATTACCAAGGACAATTTAAACTCTATACCAAAACAATTCATAGTCACTCTAAACAGCTAGAAGGAGCCCCTACCTAGGAAGACTCATCTCTTTTCTCAGGTAAGAAAACTGCCCAGTTACAAAGGTATGGGACGTTTTGCGAATGTACCCTAGTACTGAATTTGATTCAATGCTGTTCCATAAAAGAAAACCTTTTCCTGCTCTTTTGTTGCACCAGGAAACCAGAGTCTCAGCATGGCACTCCCCCCTCTAGGAATGATGTCGGTATTCTCTCCAACTGGTTTGTGATGAGATCTTCTCATTTGGTTGTTGCGGCCATCCAGCAGGCACAGATCGTCACCAAAATGGCCTGGTGATAGACTTCCCTCAGTCACAGACTGTAAAACACACACGTGTCTGGAGCATTGCTTAAAGTGATGTTAAAACCCTTTCTTTGAGCCCCGTGGCTATTTCTCTTATATGTTACACCACAGCCACTTATCTCCTTGTCAAGGAGATAACTCCCTCCATCACTGCAGCTCAACAGCACTGCTAAAGCCAACAAGTGCTCCAAAAGTGAAGCTCAGCATGCTGTGGTTATCCTGCATTTCTAATGGAAACGTTTTTTTCCAGTAGCTTCCTTTCCTCACAGCTGACTCTAGATCAGTTACCCTGAAATAACGAGGGGAGAGTCCACAGCCCTAGGATATTACACCAGGAAAACAAGAGAAACAATCAATTTCCTTTTGTTCCTTTGTACAGAGTTGACAGTGGGGATCCTCTTCTCCAGGTATTCCTCAAATACTACTTTACCCCATTCATCCTCCTTCAGTGACCCTTGCTTTAAACATTAGCCCTCAGCAATAGAGGATTACAGAACAAGCATGAAAAATAACAGCGCCTGAAGATCTCTTTCCACAGACTGTCTAAATTTCTTCCCTTTGACACCAATGTTCCTGCTATCCCCAGCACTACCACTAAAGTTCATGGTAGCGGAGGGCTGGAAGTCAGCTCAGCAGATGCTGCAAATGCCACCGCTCCCTGCTGAGCTCATTTGAGAGACTGCTGCTTGCAAATTTAGCTCTGATTAAGTGCTTGGAGACTGGGAGCACTGTAGAATGAAATTCTCATTCTCCTTCCTGGAACTGGCATAGCATTAGGCACTGTTCATCTAAGCTTTCTCCAAGCAGTGATCAACTTAGGGAAGTTGAATGTCTTCATGTCCTGCTGGCTTCTGCGCTAGAAATGATAAAGAATGCCAATACATTTGATGGCACTGTGGTGTTGATGGTGGAGAGCAAGGATTTTGACCAAAACTGAAGACTCATCTGAACTCTTAAATCTGACTTTAGACCTCCAGTTCTGATTTTAGATTTTGCTCCAGGCACGTGTGCTCTTTCTCTGTTCAAAACAGTCACAATTTCAGTGCATTTATAGACTCTTGAGCAACTACTAGAAAGAGTGGATTGGTGATCCAGAAATCAGAAGGCTTGGTAATGTTTGGCCCCTTTTGGAATGACCTTTTAATCCACTGCTAGAAAGTGCTTCTAAAAATCACAGTAATTCATACTGCCAAAGAGTCTTAATGCTCAGCAAAAAAAAAAAAAAGAAAGAAAAGAAAGAAAAGAAAAAAAGAAAAAAGAAAAAAAAGCAGCACTAGCTATAAATTTCAAAGAAAATAGAGAAAATAGTTAAAAACACAGTTTCAGTTTAAAATATTGGTTATTTTCACACAACCATTCTTCAACATGGTACCATTTAATCTCTGCCGTGTAACTATGAGCACAGTGTTTTTTCCAATACATAATTTTCTCTGCCATCAAAATATCACCGTGAGCAACACCTCACGGGAAACACATTAAAGAATGTAAACCTGCTTGATTATTGCTGTGGGATCAGTTATGTCAGCAACGCCAAGCAAAATTATGGGTCACACAATAACCCACAACATCAGCCCTGTGCCTACCATTAATTTGTGCACAAGCAGATTTCAAAAGGTTGCTGTCTTCACAGCCTCAGCATGTCCTGCAGAAAGGATCTGATGCCTCCAAACCAGAGCTGACCACGTCTACGTGAAGTGCCAAGAAATAGCACCCAGCAACTGAAGTAATACCGGTGCATGAAGCAGTAATGAGAGAAGAATGAAGTCATGGGGAGGAAGGAAATGGGGACAGACACACTGGGGAAAATGTTCTTTGACAGAAGACAGGTGGTGGCACAGTTGATATACCCAAGAATTGGGAACAAAGAGCCCCAGGGAAGATCACTTGGTCTACTACGTGCAAACCGAACATTCCCACATAGGCAATTTTCATTATATTCACTGTGCAAGAGGGAAAGAGGTAGTTGGCCTTGTAAATGGTTTAGGAAAAAATACAGATTTTATTGACAAAAAAATCTAACTATGCTGAATTGAATGGATCTACAGATGCCCTCACCTCTGAGGTACAGGCTTCAAAAGGAAGATTTCCAAGCAAGAAAACATTGAAGTCTGAGAGTTCTTGCACAGCTCTCAGGGTTATTCACATACAAGAGTTCATATTAGTAGGACATTGGCACACTCTGGTCGTGCAGTATGAAATACATTTCCTGGAAGCCCAGAAAAACACTTCCCTCTTGTTCAAAATGGAATTTGTCTAGAAGTCCTGAATATCATGAACTATTAAGTTGAGAGATTGCAAACAGGAAAAGCACTCGTTTGACAATATGAAAATATACATGACTCCATTCTCAGGAGGTCTTACTTTACTTTCTTTTTAAATTGCTAATGTACAGAACTGAACTGATGGGCTTTCTATTTCAGGATGTTAAACATATTGGGCTCCAAGAGCAATTAAGAGATGACTAATACATTTGTGCTCTTCTTCCTTCGCTCGTTTTTATTGCTGTGGTTTATTTTTCCGATTTACTTGTTTCTCAAGGTGGTTCTTTAACCTCTCCAGGGGAGTGCATTGACTTTTGTCACCATATTCCCAAGAGTAAATGTGCAGGGAGTCTGGTTCCTCGTGCTGAGGTTTAAGGATATTAAAAAGAGCAGGACAGAGGCAGCCGGAGGCCAATGGCTCTGCTGAACTTGTCAATAACTCATCTAGGCTGGGGAAAGCAGAGAGAGAAATTTTTTCCAGTTCCTTCTGCCACCACAGAACTTCCTTCAGCAAACTTCACATCTTGGCTCTGCTACAGTCAATTCCCAAAGCATGTCTGTGAATGTCTAAACCTAAACAAACAGGAAGCAATGACAGCCTTGGGGACTATTGGCTGCTGTGAACTCAGACTTAGGGAAAGTCTGGGGGCTCGAGAATGTGGGAAAGTTTGCTCATATTTCTTGCTGCTAGACTAGCAAATGAAGACTACCCAGTTGCTGTAGTGACCGGGGGAAGTAACATCAGCTGGCTCTTATGCCTAAATACATCCTGAAATTCATATGCATGAGCACACGAAGACTGGAAAATAAACCTCTAGACTTAAGAGTGTGGCTGATCTAACACACACCAGATTATTGCTTTTCCCAGGCAATGTGATTTCCTAAAGAAGAAATCACTGCAACTTGAGTTAAAAGACCTAAGGCAGGCTATTTAATTGCGCTACTCCAAGACTGGTGATGTTTTGCATGATCCCATCTTCTGCTGAGTCTCTCCCTGCACCCCTTTGTGCTGTGTGTGTATTCAACACTATTTCCTAGAACAAGACTTCTGGGAATACAAGTTGGAAGACATTCAGATATCTCAAGCTTGCAGACTCTTTGCATCATGTCCCCTGCAAAACAAGCTTCCTTTATGAGGACAGAATAGGCAGTCTATTGATGTCTGTGTTGCAGAACAGAAGACCACCATAGAGGAAGCTTCACCATGGCAGAGTTCTAATAGCTACAACAATTTGCAGGAGGTGCTACAGACTGCTAGAGTCATATTCCCTATGGAGACCCCAGGCACTCATAACTGCTTTCTCCTCACTGGTCTCTGTCCATATGAGGTCTCAGCACACCCAAAGGTGCAGCACCTACTGTCTTTCCACCAGTCCTCAAGGACTCCAATATATTTTTGGTGCAAACAGGTGCTGGCCCTACACAGAAAGAGGACAGTGTATACGCTGAAAAGAAAAACGGTCTTGTTTTTATATTCAGTAGCACTATTGGAGACAGGACCTGGCTACCAAGAGAGGAGAGAAGTAGCCACTTTGGAGACATATGGTAAGGCAGCCTCTCTACTAACACAACCATGACTGGCCAAAGTTGTTGGGGAAAGAGTGGGACCCATTGTCCCTGTAGGAAACGCAACCTTCCTGGGCACTAACATCTAGTTGTACCAGCCCACTAGTACAGAGGAAGAGGCCTTGCTAGACTTTTGTGATGATCATCATGTGACTGAAAATCATAATTGCAAACACAGATGTTCAGCAGAGGGGCTCAGGGTAGCTGTAGAGCTAAATACAGACAATTTTAAAAATGTGTTGTGAAGTATGCTGCAGGTATTTAAGTTTCCAGGTGGAAAGTTCAGGCTCTACGTCATGTGAGCAGCAATGGCAAAGGCTGGACTTTCAATTGCAGTGAGGACTGCACAGATCTCCTTTAATTGGTGGTCTAGGCCTCTTAAAAAGGTAAGGTACATAAAATCAGCCTCTAAAGAGCATGGTTCAATGTATAGCATTTTAGGTACTGTTGCTTTGAGAGCTGAAATAACCTTTAAAGTTCATTTATAGATTTTACCATAAAAAATAGCCACCAATGTATGCAAAGTTGAACACGTTACTAGTGGTAACACTGGACACATAATAAAGTATCTTTGGGAGCAAACCACAATTATCATTACATTTTTTGTTTGGCAGAACCAAGACTACAGAAGTAAACATTTATTTCTTAACAAAACCAGGGACAAAATAACTAAGAGTTCCATTTTTATAACGGTTTGATTCAATTTCCTTAAGCTTAAATAAATAAAAAAGCCATTAAAAATAAGCAATTAAGCATCAAAATAAATTCTATATGCTTGTGTTTCAAGATGTTTTTAATTCTGCTCAGTTATTGACTGAATTTGACTCAGGATTCTGAGTAATTCTGATCTGAATTTCTCAGTTGATCTGCCACTCACCAGAAATGCTTTGCTTCTTTCTAATTAGGGGTCCAGTTGGCAAGATTAACAGTTTTCTGATTTAAAACTAGACTGTACTTGATCTTATTGCATGTCTGAACATCAGTTCCCTCTAAATGTTGAAGGTAAATTAAAAATCTTTCAGGCATGATTTTGTCGTAATCAATCTTCTAGCAAAGGAGAATGCACTCACACCAAACTAGAAAGAAAAAAATGTGCAAGTCCAAGCTGGAAGAGCAGCTGTTAGAGGATGCTAAGTGAATCAGCAATGTTAGAGTTTCCTGAAGAAAAGATGTATTGTCATATTACCTAGCTCATTTTCAACTCCTAGTAATTAGTGACTCCTCCAGCAAATTTCAACGTCTCAAATTTCAATATGCTCATTATGCTTACAAGGTTAGAGGAAGGTAGAGGTGCCGTAAGTAACCTCTCATGGATGTTCCCAGCTGCAAACTTTCATCTACAAGGAGAGGGGGACAAGGAGAAATAGTTTCAAACTAAGAGTGGAGCTTTAGATTGGATGGAAGGATTAAGTTTTTTACAGTAATGGTGGAGAGGCATTGGCACAGGTTGCCCTGAGAGGTGGAGGATGCCCCGTCTCTGGAGACATCCAAGATCAGGCTGGATGGGGCTCTTAGCAACCTGATGTAGCTGTAGGTGTCCCTGTTCATCGCAGGGGAGATGGACTAGATGGCCTTCAAGAGACCCTACCAACTCAAACGATTCTATGATTCTATTCTATGAACCCCCTAAAGAAGACAAGTGCATCAGAGATGCTGAGCTATGGACACAAAACATTTGGAAACCATGTACTATTACTTCCTCAGTGTGCAGATCTTTTTCTAGTTTCATGCACCATTTTTAAAGACTAGTAAAAAAAACCACAACACCAGTTGTTCATTTGCAGATGAAGGGTGACACAGTCCCATTTGTTGGAGGCTCATGCCCCAGTTCAGCACAAGAACTGCAGAGGGGCTGGGTAGAGGAAGCGAGACATAGAACATCATTCACCAAGTAAATCCTGGCTGTGTTTCTAGCTCTGCAGTTGCTCTCACCTTCCATGTGCATGGAGAGCTATGGCTAAGGAGTCACCACACTATGCAGGAGCAGGTAGCAGTGTCAGGCTTGGGGCACAGCCCAGACCAGAACGTTTATGTCCTGCTTCTTGCTAAAATGAACCTGCAGATAAGAGGTAGAATTGAGAAAAATGGCCAGGCTAGTCCCAGCAATCACTGACGGTTTAAAAAAAAAAGAAAAAGGAAGAAAAAGCAAATAGGCAAACTCCCAATACCTGCTCTGTTTGGAGAATGTTCTGAAAGCCAGTGGAGAAGGCCACAGCAATAACAAAGGGCTGCGTGGAGCAGCACATATGCTACGTACAAATCTGGATAGCCCTGGTGCAGAAAGAGCAGCGTATCTCCAGCTCTGTGGCTTGACACCAGGAAATGCAAATCCTGATAACAGTACACGATGAAGATATCATAACCTAGCTGGAAACATTCCCTCAACTCCCTGCCAAGGAAAATGGTCGAGCCCAGGCTATTAAGCAGCGATAGCTACCTACCCACTTTATTAGCGTGCACTGAATTTGTTTTGTTTAAATGACTCCTAGGGGAACAAAGAGCGGAAACAGGCATTGCACTTGTTGCATATTTACCAATGAATTCATTCAGCTCCATTACAAGCAGGCAAAGATTTCAAAGCCTTTGCTCACAGGTTGGAAAGTTTACTAAGACCTTATTCATAGATCAAACCTAGCATTAGGTCAGCATTTCCTAACCTTTCTTTCTTTTCATTTTTGAAATGGAAGAATTATTTAAGATTTTGGAAAGAAAAAAAAAATCTCACCAAGGCGGTACATTAAGATCCCATACCTTTCACTAACACCCATATAAAACCTAGGTTAATCTTAATGCTCAGTTATTGCTTCCCCCATACTCCCACAGTTCTCCAACTAGATTTGCTTGCTCTGATTTTCTTTCCCCTTCACTTGCACGTCCAAGCTCTAAAGTTTCACAGACCACAAGTGGAGAAGCACTGCACTATGAGCCACTCTCCTGACAACCACATATGCCCTGTTCCACAGAATAAAGTAAGACCTAGTAGATGCAGCGTTCAGTTGTCATTATCCCACCCAGTATCAGTGAATTGCTAAAACTGAAGCATTTAGGAGCACGTTCTTCCTCTTTTTTTTTTTTTTTTAAACCATTAAAGCATTAACACTACTGAAAAACCCTGGAGCTGAGTAACACAGACCTGATACCTGCTTACCACATCTCTGGGCCTCCAAGATGTCCAGGCTCATCCAGACTGCAACAAGGCCTCAGCTTGGAGCCATCAGACATGATAAAGCAACACTTCCAAAACCCTGTAACATGAGGGGGTTCAGAGTCATTTTGCCAGGAAATTAATAGCCGAGCTTCCGCAACATCAACTTCGACTCAGGATGTGCTCAAAACAACTGCAACCGGAAGACAGATGGTCAAAAAGTTCCACTTTAAAGGCAGCCTAATCTTCTCAGCACCTTCCCCTTGGATCCAGCACTCAAGTTACAGGGTCAACCCTTGGCTCAGATCTGCAGGGCCTCTTGTAGCCCAAGCCTGGTTCACGCTACAAGTTGCGTAGCTTGGATAAACAAGGACATGAAACGCACATGCTTCCATGAGGACAACAAGCCACGTGGACAATAAACAGATGATTTCAATAAGAATAACTGCAAACTCCCATGCTTTTTTCATGTTCTGAGTCTGTTTGAGATATCACCCTCATGCAAATAGTCAGACCTACTAAAAAGTGGCCCTAGGCTTTTAAAGAGTAGAAGTGAGTGTATACGTAAGGGCAAGGGAGTGGAGAATAAGATATTTTTGAAATAAAGTTCTACCTTGCATTTGATCTTTTCACTTCAACGTTAAGTGATGTTAAAAGGAGTCCACTCTAATTTTTGTGTCATTGATAAAGCCAAAACCAGGAATAAAAAAAAAAAAAAAAAAGTACAAATATTTAAGGCATGCATTCATGCTTCCAGATTTACCACCAGTGGACTTTCCCCTTTCATACCAAGAGTAAACAGAGCCTCTGGAAGACCGTGACCGTGACTAAAAATGATTGTGTGAGCCTCCCTGGGGCAGCCCCAGCTTCTTCCAGAAAGTGAAGGAAGAGCTCAACAGCTATCTGCCAAACCAACCCCACCTTTCCCCTCAACATTTTCAGGATAGGGGGTTGAAACCTTTTAAATTGTATTTACAGCTTTGGAAAAGTCTCTGTATTTACCAACAGGTATTTTAGAAAAGACATCACTGTTTCTCCTATGACTTCAGAAATAACATTTCCAGTGCTCTTTGTTTTTATCATTCACAGACAAAGAGTAACAATCTTCTGCGGCACGGTGCGTGCAGCAATGATGCAGCCTTTTGTGCCTTTTATCGCCACCCAGATGGGCAGCTGCCTGCAGTTGGCCTCATCACTCCACCCTGAGTGGGGCTAATAACACACTTTGCTCCTCCAGCAATGACTGTCAGCATCCCGAAGGCAAAAGAGCTGCCATAGGTACCCAGAAACCTGTTCTAGAAACAGAGTTAGAGGAATTGGTTTGTCCTCCTTACTCTTACTTCCAAGCAGGATAAAAAAAAAAGCACCTGACCAGATGGAACAGATCCAGCTTTTCTGATCAGATTATTTTTTATTAGTGAACAATGACTGCTTATACCAAAGATAAAAAACAAATACTGCAGAGGAACAGATGAGGTTAGGGAGAAAAAGCTAGGGCGGGCCTGGAAGGAGTCCACAGAGGAAAGTCCCCAATAAATGCCTCACCACAAGCCTGCAGCTGGGCGTTGGAAATAACCTCTTGCTGTACGTGTGGTGTGGTGCCTACCGGGAAGATCAAGTACTTGAGGACAAAGGCAAAGCACAAGCATAAACACAAACACACAAAAAAGTACAAAAATATAAACTAAGAAATATGTTTAAATATAAATAAAACTAGGTTTACACTCAGAAATGGGCTTCCCCAATTCCTGTTAGAAGCCTGTGTTTCCAGTAACAGAGAAACCCAGGCTGAAGAAGCAAAAATTGAAGGGATAAAACAAGCCAAAGCACTCTTCCTTGTCACTGGGTCAATGCAGGTGAAGACTGCACCATGTATAAGGCATTCTAGCACATGTCATACAAATTCCATTGTAAATTAAAGGCAAGCACAGCTATTTTAAAGGTGGAAGGAAGCTGCACAGGGTGGGATACAGCTGAAACATGCGTTGACTGAAAGCAAAGAATTTGCGCCAGACGAGTGACGCACTTGTACCTCAAAACCCCACCCTCACCTCACTGAGGACCAGGCATTACTGAAACTTCAGAGGAGACTTCCTTGTTCTTAACAGTAGCTCTGCATACTTGCTAAATATTTGCTTAAAGGTATTTGCTGGAATTCCTATCAGAGGAAACTCGAGAGCAGGTGACCTCCTGGCTCAGAGCTGCTGTTTGTGGAAGGACAGGTGGTACCTGGAGGCAGAGAGGGTGATGTGCAACTAGCATAGGAGAGAGTGACCAGAGGGCAGGCTTTATTCCCTGCACCTTTTAATGAGTTTTGTCTTGTATACAAGGTACTGAAAATTAAGAAAAGAAAGTACATCGTGACAGCGAACAAGCAGAAAAGTACATATTTGCAGCCCAAAGGAGAGCCTTTGAAAGACCTGAGGAAGCTGATCTTTCAGTTTGATCACCGGGCCAAACATCATTTGCTTATGCCCTCTTGCAATCCCTTCTGCAGACAGGGAAGCCCCTTGGTTCACGCAGGCTCTCTGCCATCCCTGCCCAATTCCCTCTCTGAGCCACTGCATCAGGAAGGTGTCACCAAGGGACTGCAGGGGACAGATACCTTCCCTAGTCCCTTGGTGTCAGCCTTCATGCCTTGTTCTACACAAAGACTTTCCAGAATCCCACATATGCCAATACTTTGTTGAGCCACCTCAACCCATGCTTATCGCTCTACTGTTCTTAAGCAAAGCACAGCTGCATCCCAGCCCAGAAACAGGGGGGGCACGGTCCTCCCAGAGCCAAGGAAGCCCTGTATCTGCTCACCAGTCCCCAGAAGAGGAACAAAGTGTTAATTCTCTCCCCCACAGTTCTCTGGCTGCTTTCCCTACTGTAATATCTGTACAAAGCTGCACAGAGGAAAAAGCCGCCTGTTCACAGCCATTTGGGAGTGAAAGATTAAAAAAAAGAAAAAGAAAACAGCGACACTGTTACACACACTCAGAGACGCCTTTGTATGCAAAAGCGAGGGAGCCAGCAGAGATATCTCCAGCAGCTCACAAACAGTAGAGCAAACTGGGGTGGAATTAGCAACAAACTCATTGGGATGCAATCTAATCACACTGGCCAAAGGCACATTTGCTACATAACCTTGCTGGTGTGCTTTCAAACACCCTCTGTCCTTGAATTCCTTCAGTTGAGGCAGGGCAGCTGTTCCTCTGCTATTACTATACTAAAATTAGTGGGATATCCCCAATGGCAGTGGATTAGAGCTGCTGGAAAGGAGCCGGTTAACAGCAAACATTGCTGGCTTGTACCCCAGTAGTCTCACCATGCTCTTGTTCCTCTGCTTCCTCTTCAGTATTTCCCTTTGCCATACAGGCATTAAGCCTCAGCATTACAGGGTAGGAATAAATAACTCACCTCTCAGAGCCAGAGCAGCAAAACACAGGCTCACGAGCCAGCCAGCAACCTCCCACAGCTATCAGATAGGCAAAGATAGGGAGGTTATATTGAGGTCAAACCCTGCCCGGATAAAAGAGGAAGCCAAACAAGTCTCTAACCACAACTGTGTGATCAAGTGGTCAGGTGTTTTGAACCAGACTACTGTAGCTCAACCAACTCCTTCCCCTCCTATAAATGAGGTTATAAATACCTATTTCATCAGCTGTGCTGCAGGAGCAAGTTCCTCACTTAGCAGAGAGAATAATTAATCGCTTTGTGAACAAGTCACTGAACTGTAATCAGACCTTTGCTATTAGCTGACTTTAATAGACAGATGATTAGCTAGAAAGAGCTCAGCATCCTCCAGAGCATATAACAGAATGTGTTGCCCAAGCTGAGGCTGCCTGGCCCCATTTTGCTGCAAAACCAGCAGGATTAGTGTTTCAGATGTACATGCAGGTAACCTGCACCAGATGTCAATGCTAATTTTTTAGACTTCCACTTCCCAGAGGCTAAATACAGGAAGGCTTCCTACAGCTAGATCTATGCCTTTCTTAGGCATTTATTATGCTAACAACTTTGTTCTCATATCAGCTAGTGTAATCTGTGAACCATCAAAATAAAGCCAAGTGTCCTGGAAACCAAGATATATGATTAAGGTTCAATAAGGGCAGAAGCTTTTCAGTGATCTACTACCATCATTGCTTCAGATGTCAGTCAGCCTATCAGGTTACCCCAATTCCATACATTTTGCTTTTTTAGTAAAGCATATTCCTGGAGGTGTTCAACAAATGCATAGATGTGGCACTGAAGGACGCAGTTAGTGCGCATGGTGGTGGTGGGTTGGTGGTGGACTAGGTGATCCTAGAGGTCTTTCCCAAACTTAATGATAAAAGCCCTACTAAATGCAGTTCTGGAAATGCTGCAAAAAGTAGCAGAAAGATGGGAGTGCTGTTCCCCTAGGCCAGTGCTGGTCAGGCTCTTCGTTAGACGTAGGAGCAACCAGCTAGAAAATGAAATAGACTGTGAGGTAAGATGTCAGGGCATATTCTGCAGAAGAACATTCTTCATTGAAGCACCTCAGGACTTGCTGGAAGTTTCTAGCTACTGCCAGGTAAAGCATTTGAGCAAACAGCTCAGCTACAGGAGCAGCAAGTCCTCAGCACCCCTCTGTGCTGTCGAGCTTGCCACCAGCAGAACTGCTGTGTTTCATCCATTATTGAGCAACTCCTGCCAGCTCTCGTTCACATAGATCACCTGGCATAAATAAGTAAACGCCATACATACAAGCCTGTAACAGGGGAGAGTGATAAAAGCTAACAAGCAGGCAGGCTTACTGCATTCTCTCGTATTATAGAGAGACACCACAAATTTCACTAGCACCCATTATGCTGAGATCCAGGATGATTTTTACTCAGTTAAACACCAGAGAAGTATTTTCATGCTCTTTCTTAGCAAAAGTTTACCTGTGCGAATGCCCCTCCCCACAACCTGTTCCATTAAGTGTCTTTAGAATACTTAAAAAGGCCAACAATAATTTCCAGGGAAAAAAAAAAAGCATCCATAGTGAGTACAGCGTGTTCTAACACCCATAACTGCCAGCAAGAATCCCTATAAACCATTTGTAGTGCGACTTCTTGTCTTGGGACCAACCTAGCAAACAAGGAACAAAGCTTATTGCCACATTGCTGCACATCCAGCAACTTATAGACTTTGTCTGCAGCCTTGACTTCAAGCTAGGCTGAGTCCAAAAGTAGCAGATCCTGCACGAGAGGCTTCCTTGTTAACCAAGGCAGTAATGACACCTAGACTTTGTGATCTTCATTCCTGACCTGCTTCCAGCATCTCAGCATTTTGCTGTGGCAGGCAAATGAAAGCACTCTGCATTCTCCCATTGCTTGCTAATCCTGGGAGAGACTTCTGGATGCTGCCCTGTTCCAGGGAAAGACGCTGCACAATGCAAACCCATGCAGTTTGGTGCATCACAAAGCTCTTGCTTTCTCTCCTTCTCTGAACCAGTAGCTCTCATGATCGTGCTACAAGCCATAGACATGCCCATTCATGATGGCCAAAGTTCTTAATTGAAAAAATCCAAAACTTCACAAGCAAACAACCCCAACACAACCAGCCAATCTCTCAAAAAAGATGTGCGCATTAGTTCTGTTATATGACCACATTCAAGTGGCAGCCTAATCAACCAAAAAGGAAACAGAATCTTAAGAGAAAGAAAAAGAATGCTTTTATTTTGACCAGGAGACAAAATCGTCACTCAATCACTGTCTCTGTAGTAAAGAAAGGAAAAAAGGAAGAAAGGAAGAAATGATCAGGAGTACCAGCTGGGATTCATCAGTACATTGTGTAAGCAAATTGCAAAGTAGTTGATGTACCAAAAGCTTTGGAAAAGAATTCTAGAGCACAAAGTAAGTGATAAATGCTATTGATTGGTTTTTGGACATTGCAACACCTTATTAGATAATTTATTTACGCAGAAGGTAGCATAGTTAAGGTTTGTATAATTTCATTTCTCACAGGACCTAATAGAGCAGCAAATATTCAACACTCCTAGAATGCTGATGGCACACTTAGTCATACACACATCCTTACAGTCTAAATTGCCCATATCTCTTTAAGGCACTCCAGGAAATTAAAGCATCTGAGTTCCACATCAGAACAAGGTGCTTCTAAGGCGGCAAAATAAAACTAAGCTATTTCAGAAGTTATTAGTACAGCAAAATTGATCCAGGTACTTAAGAGTTCATTAGAGCATAGGGAAGACAAGAGCTTTTTTTGTGAGCTACGTGAGTTGTCCCAAAGGTAATGCCTCCTGCTTATTTCCATGGAAACTATAACAGATACAAAGAACACAACTACACTATTTGATAGAGAAAACTTGCTGCTACAAAAAGCTATTTTTCAACACAGTCACTACCATTAGTTCTGTGTTTTTGTCAGTGAAGAGCCTGCATGCAGCGCCTGTAAAAAATCTGCACCAGCAGAAGTCACCCATTGCTTCACAGCTGCTATGATGGCATCCTTGCCAGGAAAATGTTGCCCACACAGCCTAAACAGATGGAAATCAGAAGGCACCAAATCCAGACTATAAGTGAGCGTGGTAGGACAGTCCAGCCAACCTTAGCAATGTGCTCTACAGTCTTCACACTGGAATGTGGCCTGGTGTTATTGTGTTGCAAAAGAAGGATTATCTTCTCCTCTGGCCTGACTCTGGAAGTTAGAGCCTTCAGCTTAGTTAGTGCATTGCAATGCATCAGTCAGAGTTGATGTTTCGTCTGGGTTCCAGAAACCCAGAAGGATCACTATTTTCCTATCCCAAAAGACAGTGTGTATCACTTTACCTGCTGAGGCTGTGTCTTGAGCATTGTCTTTGATAAGGAATTCACATGTAATCACTCCATGGACTGCTGTTTTGCCTCTGGTTCATAGCAGTGACACCACATCTTATCACTGGTAATTACGCGATCCAAGAAAGTGTCACCTTCAGCCTCATATTGGCTTGCTAGGTCCTGACAAACTTGCATACCGTGCTTTTTCTGTTCCTACACATGCATTCGTGGGACTCACCCAGTGAAAACTTTGTGATATTCCAAAATTGCTATCATTTCTAATGCACCGAAGCCAATATCCAGCTGCATACACAGTTCCCTTGTCATAAATCATCAATTCGCATGGATGGGCTACCTGATCAAGACACTCTTCATACCATGATGTAGCAGCCACGCATGGCCATCTGGAACGTGGCTTGTCTTTCATATCACTGTCACCAGAGCTGAAAGGCACCACCCACTACCTCACTGTTTGGTCTCCAGAACTGTTCAGCAAGTATCGATGGATGTCAATGGATGTCATTTTTTCTGCATGGAGGAATTCAGCAACACACTTCTGCTTCATACACACTTTCATATCAGACTGCTCCTCTGCTTCCACTTGTCACACAGCAACAACGTGTAAGGCAACTTCTATTGCCATACCACCAACAACTGCCTCTAACATCATGAGCCAGCATAATAAAATAGGAGGCATTGCTTTTGGAGGAGCCCTCGTATAAAGCCAGGCTCACTTATCTAATTTTCAGCTTCCCGTAAAGCAGTGGAAAATTTTAAGCAGCAGCAGCTTACAGCTAGGCTATATACAAACCTATTTACATTTTAAAAAAAAGCAATTTCTAACATGATAGAGTGTACACACATCTGAGGACCATTAGTTCCCTATAATGCTATCAGGGTAATATAAGTCTTCAAGATTCAGTAGTAAACTGAAACTTAAATGTTTCTTTCAGAAGCGGGGCACGTGTCTGGATGTTCACCTCAGCTGGTTTCCATTAGCATTTTTCCCCTTGTGGGAAACTGGGAAATGGGAACTGCTGAATCACGGCCTCAACCTCTGGTTGACCACCTGAGGCAAGCAATGAGTCAGCCATGGGAGCACAGGTGAAGGTAATTCACCCGTGCTACCGGAAGGGATGGAGCCTGGCTCCACCTCTCCTAGACACATTTCAGTGCTGACTGCCACTGAGGAAGGATCTCTTCCTGGAGATCACTCCTTGTGGAGAATATTGTGAGCCTACAATATTGGTAAGCATTTTCCATTTATTATCTTCCTGTTGCAATAATCTTACTTAGCCTAACTTTCCTGCATATTTCTTAATTGTAACATCTGTATATTCATCATTGATTATATGCTCCTAAATCAAAAGATTACTTTCAAATTATTTGATTGTGGATGTATTTTCTATCAAACCTTCAAAATAGCACCTGCATTGATGTCAGCCAAATTTTACAGAGGATGAGATTATCTTTAAGAGTTCTGCTTATCTGCAAATGTTTTGAGCAATGGATTTAGTGAAGGGCTTTGCACCCATAAGGGAGGGAGACCTTTTAGATCTAAGAGAAGGTTACCTGGAGGGCAGCAGAGTCCTGGAGAGGACACAGCTGATACCTGCCCGCTGCCTACCTCAGCTTCTCTACATTCATCCATCAGGATCTAACACAGCAGAAAGTTCAGCCCCCTGGCTGAGTCAAAGCTCCTATCAAACACAAAGCCTACAGCAAGGAGCACCACAAACACTGGCTGCATCATGTATCCGTCTCCAAGGCCTTTAGAAAACTAGTAGTATTTCAGCTAAAGACTAGTATTTGCCAAACCTTGTTCTCCTTTATGTGTCTGTCAGGGTCAACACAATTTCTGATCCCATCCTGAGCAGAGGAATGAATGGTCTTTGCTGCTGAATCTCGAACTCTCTGGAGTTTGCTTAGGTTTTGCACCAGATTCAACAAGAGGCTTCCTTATACATGGGCATGAATCTTACCAGGGTATCTCTCTTTCCAACCCATAACTTTCACCAGGTTTGTGTGACAATTCCACTGCTGAGAATGGCAGAAAACTATGAGTAGTCAAGTTTTGCTCTGATGGAGCAACTCCAGTAAAGCCAGTAGGACAGCACCAGAATGAAATCATCACACAGATAACTCATTGACATTTCCATGTGCCTTTCTGGTTACCATATCCAAATTCTTGGTCTGATATTTCTAGAGAAAGAGGTCGTAGCTGGACTTGATGAAAACATTTGTTTTAAAACCCCAGCTGCAACTTCTGCTGTGGAAATCCTTTTTACTAAGTTGAAGTAGTTCTGTCTTTTTTTCCCCCTTCTGTTAAATAAAAAGAGAAACAACTTATAATTAGAATGATATGTACTCCCCAGATGCTTTAGAGTTCCCAGAATTAATTCTGGGTGTGAGATGATGTTAAATACTCAAAGGTTTCTCAAGAAAAAGCATTTTAAAGAATAGAAAGAACTCACACAAAAAAAAAGCTGATTTAATGTTCTGATTCCAGGTTTGCTCGTTTACTTTTGTGAAACAAACACTTCAAGCTAAAATTAGATCTTGGTAGCATCTCTCTATGCCCACAGTTCTTCATGCTCTTAGAAATATTTGCAAATTCCTTCCTCTTCCATCCCGGTCTGACCTTGAGCTTGGGTCCTTCACATCAATTGCAAGTTGCCAGGTAGAAGGACAAGGCATGGCAGGGTAAGCAGGGATGTCTCAGCTGACAAAGACCAGTGCCTCAGAAATGCCTTTTCACCAGTGAACTGAATCAGTACATGGGCAGATGCACGATAAGATTTTCAGGGATAAGAAAAACAAGCTAGAAATTAGTTCACTTGTGTATACGCTGCAAATCTAGCATTCATCTTGGTGGAAATGCTGTAATATGTTTTTCCTGCATAAGGAATTTCCAAGTCTGTCCCTCTCATGAGTCAGTTTGCCCAGCCAAGACACAACCTGGGAGGAAATAGATCTGTTCTACCTGCCCTAACTTCTCTGAAGCAGTTGCTCTCCGGCTTGGCAGGCTTGTGTCCCAGGAACACACACTGAGTATCCGCTTACCCTGTCACAGGGCCAGGAAAACAGCAGTATGAAGTGTCAGAGCTTGTCAGGGCTCATCAGCTGGGGAAAGGTTTCACTATTTCCCTTGGGCATCAGCACTCTGCATCTTGCAGAGGCTGATTTTAATGGGGCAAGCTTCAGTAGTGAGATAGGGAGATTAGGTATTGCTGCTGTTAATGCCCTGAGAAAATTCAGGTTTCTTACCTTAACAGAAGTCAAATAGGAAAGTTATATTAAGAGGAAACCCACACAGAAAGATTAGGAGAGGTGTGTGTCTGGTTAAGGACACAATCTTGCAATCACCATCTTTGCAGGAGTCAGTTGGCTCAGCAAAGTGATTATTATCTTCTGATGGCAATTTAATCTCCATTTGGTTCACCCCAGACAAGTTTCCATAACATCAAAGGGCAGCTGCACTAATTGGTATCTCAGTCAGTCAGGGCAGAGCACTAAATAGGGATGTGAGGAGGCAGGGCAGCCTCCAGCTGGGAAGAAGCCAGTCCTGCTTCATCCCAATCAAGGAACCACTGGATTTAATTGGACTCTACATTTTAGACAATAGCTGATAAAAATGCAGACTTATTTCTAGTACTAGCTGTGCTGTCACGGTGTTCAAACTGAACTTCTAAAGGATCACAGAGGAATACCTCTGATTTAGCCACCATGTATAAATTCCCTTTCTGAAGTGTATGAAAGGCAGATAATTAGAAATCCAAGAAATTATTATTTCTACTATGCAAATACTATTTTTTATTTAATATTACCAAAATAATGGGAAGCCACATGTCTAAGAAATAACATCAGTTTTATTTTTCCAAGTCATTAATAACATATGAAGGCCAAAAAAAGATTTGAAAATAAGAATTTAAAGGAGACTGATCTCTTTACTATTGCCAGCCAAGAGAAGGTATAGATACAAGAGCCAAAGGCAGAAAATGAGAAGGGAGTGTGCATGTTTTAGACATAAGTTAATCCAGTGTTCAGGAAAGCAAAATACAAGCTGGGTCTCCACCAAACACTGGTCTCTGTGTCTTGTCAGTAAGTTCTCTTTCCCAGCTCTCAGACTACATCCTGTATCACTTATTGCTTAATGAATCTCTGAGGGGTTTAGGTATTTAATACTGCAACAAGATATCTTCGAAGAAAGAAATTAAAGCAATGGCACCTATTCTTCAATTGAAGAATTAATCATAGTGGACCAGATTCCCTCTGAAAGCAGAGCTCTGCTCAACACAGCAGCAAAGAGATAGCACCTCCAGACAGAATCACGGAAAAGCTTAGTCCAATCTGGCAAGTGTCAGCAGCCCAGGTAGTAGGTAGTACTCTGTTTAATGCCACTGGCCCAAATTCCTGCAGTGCCACCTTGGGCAGAGGATCAATCATGCCCACACCACTCCCTGACAAACGGCAACAAAGCAGAAGAGAAAAACGAACCCAGGAGCTTGCCTGAAGAAATTTCCAGGCTAGCAGATCTAGCACTTGTAACTGGAATCCTGCCTGCAGTTCTCACGAGGAGGGAACTGGCCTCTGTGTTGGACAGAGACAGAACTGCATTGGCAAGTGCTCCTAGAAAAGACACAGCAACAGAATGATTCTGCTAGTAGGCCTTATCTCTGTTCTGCTAGTGAAATGAGCCAAACGGACAGAAAGAACTTCCCAGGGGCTCTGGCCAATATTAAAAAGCCAATGAAGTTGTCTCTACATACTGTTATCATCATAGCAACATCCCTACATCGTCATGGAACAGTTCTAAATAGCATAAGTGGGCAAGAGCTCAGTGGGCAACACAAATTTGACCCTGTGGAGAGAGGCACTGTGCTGCCTTAGTAACACCAGAATCCCCATGAGCTCTGTTTGGACTCCTCAAGTGGGCTTGAGAACATGCAAAGATGTTGTGATGGTTGCTTTTTTGTGAGGATGAGCTCCACCTGTCTGGGGTAGCACTGACATTGCAAACAATAGCTCCTCTGTTCAAGGCAGCCATAAGTTTTGCATTCATAGATACAGGTTCACATCAAGATATGACAGTTACCTACCTTTCTTGCCTCCTGAAGTACACATCTAAGTAGTATTAGGATGAAGGCCTATCATACACAGTTTGTTTGAAATTGTCATCTCTAAACCACATCACAGTTTAGTAGCACTTCACTGTAAGCAGCACAGGAGCACTGTTTAAGAATATTAACAAAGAACAGAGAAGAGAAAATTGATCTGGGAGGGAGTAATAGCATACAAAGCTTTGTGAATGGAAAGCTTATCTTGCACTCCATTCCCACAGGACAAATTGGAACAGTTTACACATAAGGTAAGGGGCATTTTCACACATCACAGCTATTAGCTGGAAACCCTGAACTCCTCAAGGTGTATCAGGCCATCTTTGACTATAATCACTGATAATTATAGATGTGCAGGCACTGCTTGCTGCTCTGAAACCCCAAGATAGGCTGAATCTCAGATCAGTTTCCATCCATCAATCCAGCATCAGATGATATCCCAGATTTACATCATCTGTAACAGAGATCCCATTCTGACTTGCCAGCTCTAAAAGCCTAATGACAAACCCTATAGAGACTGGTTCTTTTTTTTAATGGGATCAAACAAGAGAAGAAAGAAATCAAATCTCAGAGCATTCAGCGGAGCAGAGATTTCACTCTTGCCTGTGGATGCTAGCAAATAATGACCACACTTCAGTTAATACCTACTAGGTGTCCCACACCACCAGATCATATTGCCTGAGAAAGAGCCACAGGGCATCTCTGCAGTGTCAGGCGGCTGCTCCATCTACTGGATTAAACCTACAGCAGCTCAAACAGCTTGGCTCTCCTTATGCACCACGTGCATAGGCCTTGGTAACAGTCAATGAATCACAATTATGAATAATGTTAGAAAGCCCAGGAAGGTCACGAGCACTACAGATGTCCGAACATTGTGGGTAAGCTTAATCATTAGAACGGGGAATACAGAGGAAAAATGGTAAAGGCCATGGGCAGGCTGGCTGCTCTCCAGTTACCCTGGGCTTAGTCAGGCACTTGAAAGTTAAGTTAGGAAGCAACATGACTAAAGTCAAACTGTAAATGAGTTCCTTAAAGCAGATAAACAAATTAGCATTGATGCTGCTGTTTCTATGTTTCCAGGGTTCACAGAATGTGAAGTGACTGATGATGCATGCAGAAAGTCTTGCAACAAAGGAGATTGGTATTTGCTGAAACAGGGCAGCCACATCCTGGAGTTCCCCTTCTGATGGAACTTAATGCTATCACATTTGGTCTTCCACACTCATAGATGCAGGCACCCAGAAGTGAAAAGGATTGCTTTTTCCTCCTGTATCTCTTTACTCCTTGTGCATTTTTACCAGGACAAGCTAAGTGTTAGTGGGGTAAGATACATTTGTTTCTTCTTTTGTGCAGTTATTTATAGCTGCACAAAGATGCAAAATAAAATGTTTTTGCCTTACCAATCTTGAAATTAATAAAAAGTTTCAGGACAAGATGAAGAGATTTCTTTCTTTAAAATGAGCATCATACTTAAGCACAGGATGGGGAAGTTCAAATGGTACGCAGCAGGGAAGTTTAGATTTTACTTGTTTCTTTTCTTTCTAGGACACGCTACGTTTCTTCCTATAAAAACCTCAAAAACTCAGTGTGATAGGAATGGACGCTGGGACAAGGCAAACTAATAAAGAAAACTATGTCAGTAAAATGCATCTGAGCCATAAATTTCATGAGTTGAAGCAAACTACCAAAACTAGGCAGACCATGCTAGAGCACAAGGATGTTAATCCATACCACCATTATTAAAAGAATTCTTCTTGAGGAAAAAAAGCTTGGTTTGGGAATCAAAGAATACACAATTTATTACTAGTTTTTCAAGGAATACACACTTCATTCCTGGCTGTGATGGAGAAGCTTTGTGTGGTGCTGAGTTTGCTGTTATTCCCCTATCAGCATGATAGTTGTTACACTTTATTCACAACACCTCCATCACAGCACATTCACTTGCATCCTGAAATGAGAGGCTCTGCATGAAGTATTATTACTCTTAAATGAAATGATTTACAGCACCTGCCAACTGAACTATCATCTTTACCCAAAATACTTTCTATTCCATGAAAGATGGCACTGGAAGAAATTCTCAAAACATGGAAGTGAGGACTCCCTGAAAGTCATTGTAATTTGAATTATCTTTTGGATCACCAATGCCAGTGCTGTTGTTTCTTCTCATTTGCTGCTTCTCTTATTTGGTGGAACTTACTGAGGACACCTAGCTCCTGTCCTCATTTAGGCTATTTGGGTCAGAAGCTGGCATAAAGGACTGAGAACAGGGGTAGGTCTTTCCTCCCAGATGTCTGCTTCCATGATCTGAAAACATAAGTGCTTGCCAGCCCCAAGGGAGCCTGTGGTGGCTGGCTGTGTTACACCCTCATTCCTAACCCCTGAGTCATGGTAGAGGGGCAGTAAGATTAGTCAAAAGGATCAAGGAGATCACTTGCACAGCACATACTTGCAGGTGACCTAATAGCAACCTTTCAATGTCTTAAGGAACATTACAGGAAGGAAGGGGACAGCCTCTTTAGCTGGGCTTGTGGTGATAGAACAAGCTTATTCTTCAAGCTCAAAGAGTAAGTTTAGGTTGGGCATAAGGAAAAGGTCTTTTACAGTGAGGGTGGTGAGGCACTGAAACAGGCTGCCCAGTGATGTGGTTGATGTCCTGACCCTGGATCAGGCCCCAGCCAATTTGAGCTAGCTGCACATGTCCCTGTTCACTGGACTAATGACCTTCAGAGGCACCTTCCAACTCCAAGTATTCTGTGATTCTACACCAGTGCTCCCCATTCTTACCCTTGTCCTTTTGCCCCAGTTTTCTCATCTGGGGAGGCTCTAGATGGCTACAAGGAAAAAATCTCTTCTCTGAAAGAAGGGTGAGCATAGGCTGCTCAGAGAGGTGTTCAAGTATGTAGATGTGGCACAGAAGGACATGGCTAGTGAGCATGGTGGTAATGGGTTAGTGATTTGACTGGGTTATCTTAGTAGTCTTCTCAAACCTTGATGACTTTATGATGTTTAACATTTCCTTACTGTGTCTGGCCCAAGTAGACTGCAAATACCAACCCTCCTCCTACAGCTGTGGGCTGATATCAAAACATGCAGGTGACGCATGCACAGAGGTTTTTTTATATAAAAAAGATTTCAGAGTTCTGTGGTCTGCACACTGGTAAATACAACTTAAGATTACAAAGTTTGCAGTATCACCATTGGAATAGGGCATTTCCACTTAAAACACAAGGCACTACCAGTGGTCTACAGCGAGGGATTGCTTTGTTTCTTCCAGATTTCATAGTTCAAGGAAAAGATAAGAGGCTTTCGAACTCCTAATGAGGGCTGCGGTGAGTTAGTGGAGTCCGCTGCCTTTCCTGAAGTCTTTCTGTGCAACGCGTACAGAGCTCAGTGAATTGCTTGAGGGCAAACTGGGAGCACCTCATACCACTTCCCACTCTCTGTACCTCCAACCTGGTAATTTAGGAGGGAGGACCAGGCCAACAGGCAGGGGTAATGAAAATGGTAGAGAAGTTTGATTGATCTCAGTGAACAATGTTTTAAAAAACTAATACCAACAACCCAAACAAGCAGTCAAAAAGCCCCCAGACTCTCACAGCAGGCTGCCCAGCTTCTCATTCCTTCCTTGACCCAGCAGAACTTAATCTTCATTTCTAATCTATCACTGAGCACCTCATTGAGAGTGCTGCCAGAAGTGCCAGATAGTGCTGATCACTCCGGAATGGATGTCTAGTGATCTTATAGGTGTTTAATGATCTAAAAGTTCATAGCATGTTTGTTTTTTTGCTAGCATTTCACAGCACTTCCAGGTGCAGGAGCCCAGCAACACACTTTTACTGTGCCACCAGAGTACTGAGTGGGGGCAGATAATGTCTGGGTCCTAAACAGTGTCCAGGCTCCTGAGCTTGAATCAGCTGGCAGGCTGGGTTTTTCTTTGCAGACAGATGACTTTGTGCCCATTAAACAGCACATTATTTACACTTACAACTTAGTGAATAGCTGTTGCCTTTGCCATCAATATTCAAGATGACACTGCAAATGCAATGCTCTCAGGTACCTAAGGGAATGTTATCTGAGCTACTGCCTCCCAAGATGCTGCAAATTTTTCAACCTGTGCTCTCATTATCACTATCTTAAAACATTTGTTTATGTTTTCTCTCTTACCACAGAGAAAGCTGTATTTGAAATGCAGTTATCTTTCAGATAAAACAATACCATAACATGTGGCACAACCTATGTGACCTCAGCAGGGGACTGAGCAGAATAACACACCAGGCTGCTATTTCTTAGGCTGGGATTAAAAAAATCATTAACACTGTAGAAGTAGAAGGCTGATCCAGATTAAATATACTCAAACACTTTTGTCAGAAGGACCAATTGCAGTCTGAGATGTGTACACTTTATAGGATAGCTAGATCCAGAAGCTTCAATCCAGGTGCAACAGATGAACAATAATTGATCCTCAGCTTGAGGAAAAACAGGTGATACACTGACATGTTTTCAGGAAATTGGAACTGGCAGAAAGTAATTACACTGTCCTGGCAGTTTGTCTCTTGTGGTTGTAGCATTTTTGATCTGGTTTACGGAAAGTTTATCTCCCCAGTGACAGCAGAGGAATTGATGGCTGCTGATGCACAGACAGCTCCCCTTGCAAAGGAGATCCAGGTAGAAGCACTAGTCTGAGGTTTCTTCCCAGGACCTGGCTGGCAGTCCTTCCTCTGATTCACCAGAAAACCTCCCAGCCCCAAGGACTGGTTTGCACTAAGTAGTTCCCAGTTTAACTAGAATCTGTTATTAAACTGATTCAGTTAATCCTTCAGAAACTCCTTGAGGGACACAGTGAAATTCATTTATAGCAGTTATGGCTTACAGCAATTTATCTTTCAGCTGGTAAGTTAATTGTGAGATCAATTTAAAACTTAGTATTGGATTAATATACTACCAGTGTAAGACATCAGCTATCAGACTGCCTTCAGTTGTGTTTTCAGGTGATATTTTCAGCAACCGATTACTGATTAGTCAAACTATTCGTGCAGGCCAGACCCAAATACCCTGCCCCAATTACATGTTCTTTGTTTCTAAACATTGAGCAACACACAAGTGAATGACTTGTGTGTCCTCTGGGAAACAAATGGGTAACATAAGCATTGCTCGACCCAATTTTAAACAAGAGGTCAACATGCAGAAAAACAAAGCTGGAGCAATGAAGGATTTGACCTACAGGTTCTCCTTTCAGCTTCTCTCAAAGAGTCCCAGCATTAAGCAGTGTATTAGCAAACAGTGAGTTTCACACACACAGGCTTTCCATGCCTATCCCAGCTCCTAATTAGAGCTTCACATGTTTTGTGCAGCTATCCCCTAGGACAAAACCATTAGCTGCTCTTACAATACATAACTGAATAGACTCCTGTTATCAGAAGCTTGGAGAAGACAACGCCAAAAATTTCATGAAACAAAGGAGAGTTTCAGCTAAAAGCAGGTTCTCCTGTGACAGTAGTTTTCCCAAGTAAGCTTCCCTCCTAATCAGAACCTTAAGATTAATTAGCTACAGAAACAAATATGTGGGATTAAATTAATAAAATTAAATAACATTAATTATTATTATTTTTTTTTTAATGATAGCAGAGGAACAGCAGAGAGAAAAGTCTTTGGGGTGACAGCATAAGAAGAGACCAAACTCCCCTTACTTAACTGCTTCCATCAGAGACAGTGACATAGTGCAGCCATTTTAGGGAGCAGTGTCCCCAGGACACACATTTTAACTTGGTGGTCAGATCTGGGCATTTCCCAGTTTCATCATCAATGGACAGATCCTATCCATTTCATCAGTGCATGCTTTTGAAGTCCTGTGCTATTTTGGGAGGGCACTAGGTGTCAAGGCTGTGCACTGAGATACTTTGAAGCTTTTATTTTTGTTTTTGAGTTCTTCTTGGAGTTAATGTTAACTTCCATTTTCCTTGCTTTGTCATTTTCCAGGGTTCTTTTGGGATTGTCTATGCCATCTGGGCAGAGCCCATTAGTTTCATTGATGGCTTTTGCCTCCCAGTGTATAAGTACTGCTCAGCACGGCAGCTTCAAGAAACTGATGTGATGCTATTACCTTTTTTAAGCTTCTAGTATGCTGCTCAGTGGCAGGTGATCTACAATATATTAGAAGATTCTTATCACCTATCCAGTATTTCCACAGTCTTGTTCACTCTAGTACTGAAGTCACATGCCCATCCAATGCCTTTTAAAGTACACTGAGACATACAGGGGAAGACATTCATCTTCACACTCATCTAGCAACTCTTCATCAGGATCATGCGAGATGTCTCAAAGCTGAGGCTGGCCTCGTTTTCAAGCTTTGCAACTACTTATTTCGTCCACAGCTCTTTACAGAGCTCATTCATACTCAAATCCCCTCAAAGAAGCTTCCACACTCTCATCCTCTAATTATATCCACAGCATTCCCTTTCACATCCAAACCCTCCCATATCTTTCAGCAAAGACACTGATATCCAGGCAAGTCTTACCCAGCACTGTGGAGAAATCTCTCACTATGATAGGCAGTCCAATTCTCTCCTGCAGCAAAAATCTGCTGGGCAGAGAAGCACCCTCAAGGTCACAACCCCACAAGCCACTACTATTAGGGCTACATTCTTGTTCACTCTCCTGGTATAAAATTATTACAGCAACATTGGATGAACCCAGCTTTGCTAGTCTTCTGAGATGGGGAGCACCAACAGCTCCTTCCTACCCAACTGCACTCACATCAAAGTAACCCAAATAAAAGGAATAAGTAAGAGTGGAAGGGAAGATAGGTGACCCTGTCTGCTTGCACATGCTGTGAAGAGTGAACAGCTCTGTGGCAAACCTCAAGGTAAAATCCACTTTGAGGTAGCACAGGGAGAAAGTAGAGGGCCATTTTCCCCATGCTAACGGCAAGCAAGTCTGGGCAGGCAGAATTGTTTGCAAGGATGCAGAGCTCAAGTACCCCAGAGGAAAACCACCAAGCAGGGCTGGTGAAACTTACGGATTTCCACTGGAGACACAGCATTTCTTCAGTGTTTCAGGAGGAAGTTTCTAGCCAGCTCTGAGCAGTGCCAATAATTTAGAACCTAACCCATGAGACCATGGTTTACAGAAGCTTTACCTCTTGAACAGAAGATAAGATCCAGTCTCTGAGCTGGGGTTTGGTATGCTAAAGCACCAAAATGAAACAAAACAACTGATCATTTAAAAGTTGTCTCACATCAGGGTCAGCTGGGCTGGAGGGTAACATTGAGCAGGACAGGGCATAGTGTGGTGCTTTGGTCTCTGCTCTGAGGGTATTACCCAGCAAAGGACACCATTAGGAGCACTGCATGACTACTAAAAAACCATTCCAGGCCCAGTGGCCTTTCATGCAGTGGTCAGTTTCTGCCAGGCCAGACAGCTGAGGGAACCTGGTATTTGTATGCAATCTGATCTGCAGATCTGTACAAGAGGAGGCATTGGTTTGGGCTTCTGCCACCTTTGCTGGCATAGACAGGAAACATGGTCTCGTTGTCCTGGTGTTCATACAAAGTGTGACAGGAAACATCAAATGAAAAAAAGTGGGCTCAACAGAAGTCTGCCTTTAAATATATCGTAGGTCATTAGTTATCCAAAGCCAGTCTGTGTAATCAGTTTTCCAGTTCAGATCTTGGTTTATTATCTGAAATAAACTAAAAGACTCTTAAACTGAAAAATTCAAGAAATGCTAGCAAAGGGGAAATGGCCATCTTAGAGGGTTAAAGCCTCATGACCTTGCAAGTAGGCTTGGTTCCAAATCCATTTACTTTTACTACACAGGTTGATACCTTTACATTAAATATTATTATTCCTTATCTAAAGAAAGGATCAGCTGCCACCCAGTGGAATTAGAGATCTCTGCATTATACTGGTAGCTCCTGCTGTTACTTCATTACCCCTGTGGCTACACAATTTCCTGTTCAACAGTAAAACTTGGTTTGCAGTATTCCCTGCATGTAGATGACTCAGCATGTCAGAATTGTCACCATTTCCATTTATGACAAGGGAAGCTGAGGCCAATGAGGGCCAAGTGATCTCCCCAGTCACACGAGTTCAGAAACAGAGCTACAACCAGACAACGCCTCTCCCTGAGAGATGTCTTAAGCACAGGTGCTGCTGAGCCAAAGAGGTCCTACCATAACAGAGTTGGAAGCAGAAGGGACAACATAGATCAGGGGAAGAGACAGGCACACAGCAGGGTTAAGGCTGCCATATCTGGTCAATCAGTTGCCCAAGCTCTCTTTTTGGTCTTCCACATTTCCTTACAAGTGAAACAAGCAAGCAGCCTGTTTTAAGAGATGCCTGCAGGGATGTTGTGAGCTGTCATCGGTTATTTTCCACTCTAGGAAAGCATGCTCTGTTACTGCAAGAAAGACCTTGACATATGGCAGAAGCTAGAGGTGAAAGACAGAGCTGTCTGTACAGCTGGCAGTGCAGCTCCTTGCAATAAGCAGGCAGCCAGGAAGTATGAGATACAAAGAATGAAGAAGTGCTATACAGAAGCATCCACAGCTCTAACCAAAACATGGCCAGAAACAGTCCTTGCATTAGGCTTTGAACACCTTACATTCAGTGGTAGCATAACCAACATACTAGGGTTTACAGGGAACCTGAAGTCCAACAATCCCTCCTCTGTCTACACAATTAACAGAAGCTTTCAGCCTCTGGAGTCTTTCCAGTGAAATAAAACTGGAATAGTTGGAATACTTCTGCATCATCCTACACAAGCACATTTCTGAGCTGCAGCCCTATCATGTAACAGATATAAGAACAGACAAATGCCATACAGGGGTAGAAGGCCACTGGAAATCAGCATTGGCAGCAAGAGAAGCACTTGTTTTTAAGGGCAGTGTGCATGCATATGTGTATACACATACTCTGTTTGGAAGATAAAGAGCAATGTCAGATTCAAAAGAGACTCAGATTCTGAAAAAAAAGGTTCAGAGCCATTTGCAAAGATAAACCTTCTCCGACCTAAAGTACAATAGCAGGATATATATAAGCAGGTCACTTCTCAGAGAAACACTTTGTTCCTTCTGCTGCCATCCTGAACAACATTCAAACAGCCATCATCAGTAAGTGCACAGCTTTTCTGTCCTCCTTGACCATCTACATTTGCAAGGTGCATCCCCCAGGTCTCACCCAGAGGATCCAGGTAGCTCAGAACACAAGACAGCAAACTTCAGTATTTTAAGGATTCATGAGAGAGCGCCCAGCAGGGCAGGAATAGCACAAATTACTGACAAACAGGAGCCTCACTGTTCACTCTTGTTCATTTACTCAGTCCCTCTAAAAGAAGGTTTAAGGATGCTGAACAGGAGATGAACACATGCAGCATGCTGCCTGTGGAAGTCAGTGAAAACCCATTGCCGTTTGATAGTTTTCCCTTTCCTAATGAGCTTCCACATCACTGGAAGCTCACTTCAAACCAAGAGCCTATAGCAACCGAGCCCCAGACCAACCTCAAGTTGCAGTAGCATTATCTCTATTGGGTAGCATCAAGAAATCTTAAGTTTTACTTTGTTAGACTTCCTAAGCTGAGAACATCAGATGAATATTAGCAAGCTCAATATTTTTAAGTAGGTCACTTCTATCTTTACTTCCTTACCTCAAGAAGAGAGGAAGAAAAGGCACTTCCTATTGCTATGTGGTAGGATTTTAGAACAGTTTCCATAGAAAGCCTCCCTACACGTAGCAGCAGCAATCCTCCCCCGGCATTATCTACTTAACCTTACGTTGCTGTTTCAAATCCACAACTGGTGGAAATCACTGACTGATTGACTATACTGGTCAGAAGACATGATTCTGATTAGCAAGAAAAGAAAGCTGTGGTTCAGAAATCCAAATTGATCTGGCCACACAGAACCAGATCTAGACATACAAGTCTGAACAGATCAATTCCAGGAAAGCCTCAAAATTAGCAGAGGGGAACAGGAGGAAAGATAAATGTGTAAATAGACATCTTATTTACCAGGCTGACTTTATTAAATCTGTTGCTCTGGATGCACAGAAAATTAAAGCCAGAGGACATACTTTGCCAGGTCATCACATAATAGACATCGTATCCAGGCACACAGACTGCTAAGTCTTCTATCTAGGCTGATGGCCTCACTCCCTAAACAGGCCTTGACAGGTGAGATACCATCATGCTCCAAAAAGGCAGTCACAGCAGACCACACATACGTAGTGCCATCTGTCTCTCCCTCAGGAATGCACATCTCTGAATCTCCAATTGTACTTCCATTCTGCCTGAACTTATGGAATGACATCTGTAAATACACAGAGTGCATTGATATATTCACATATTTTAAACTTTGCATATTGAAATTGACATTGCCCTGGCTTTCCTGGCATGCTTGATTTCCTCAGTGCTTTTATTTCAAAAAAGAGAAAGTACATCCAAGTCTTGAAGCCTAGAGCATCAGAGCGATGCCCATAGTTACACTCCTTAGAGTGAATCCAAGGATTCACACAGACTGACCATCTCTCAAAGTAAACCACAGTTCCTTGCTTGGCAAGGAACTACCACAGTGCATGCATGAACAAACCATAAATGAATGTTATAGAACAATGCAGAAAACTATAACCAGAACCAGCCTTCCCCAGCAAATTGGGCCCTTCTTACACTACCTGTCTCCCTGCATGAGGACAGGTTTCAGTTAACCCAAGAAACCCATGTCATCAGATCTGTCCAGCATGAAGAGATAGCTTTTATTTTATCTTGGCAGTGTTAGAAGCAGTGCTGTAGCACATGCTCACAAGTAGGAAGAAATGTGATGCCAAGAGGCTTCATCTCCAACCTTAGGCTGATAGCTTCAGGGGCCAGACAGTATGTTAAGGGAACCCACTTGGAGAGCTTTCCTTTTGGACCCTATAAATTGATCTGCTCTGTGCAGACAGCAGCCTGTGGGGGTCCCCTCTCCATTCATCTTGGCACTCTCATGTCTCTCAGAAAGTCTCATTTTTGGGTGGTCCTGTGTGGAGCCAGGAGATGGATTTGATGATCCTTATAGGTCCCTTCCAATTCAGAATATTCTTTGAGTCTATGCTTGTTGAGGGTCCTCCAAACACACTCACTCTAATCAAACAACATTCAAGGCTAATGAACACAGAAAATGGGAAAATAACTTCCTCTAACAGATTTCAAATGAATTTACTTGAAGACTCAGACAATTGCAACTCTCCAGACTGCTGTCAGCTAGAAATTTCACTAGCATTACACCCTTACTTCTGTTCTGCACTAATTCCACAATAATGAAAATAAGTCAATTTATTTCAGGAACTTTTTGTCCAGGAAAAATACTTATTAACATATCAATCATCTCTCAATCATTCCAGAACTTTAAGCATTTGTCATTCCAGGACTTTAAGCTGTGAGAGCCAAAGCTTTTTATCTTCAAGACAGAAGAATGCTAGTGTACCTCAGTGTATACAGTTCAGCTGTCCCCAGCTATACATACTGATACTTGAAAGTTGATGATATAGGTAAGATTTTGTAACTGTATGAAGACACTCAAGTAGCTACACATAAAGTAAGAATAGTGCATAGTTTCAAACAAGATTTTGCAAGTACTTCATGGTGCCCAAGAAAATTACCCCACCAAGAATACCCACTCTTCCCAACAAATTAGATGTGGATTTGAGGTATCCAGGTTTTGTTTTCTACAATACCTTCTTACTAGGCACCCAAAATAGGCAGCTTAATACATCCAGTAAGAGACCAGCTTCCTCACAGAGAAGGCACCCAGGCCTGGAAATTGCACCTCCACTCTGCCTGCATCCAAAAGATCCAATTGGGCTTCCTCAAAGGCTACTGTAACTACTAATGGAGGCTGGCTGCTGGGTATGGTGTGACTGTGTACAAGAAACCTAACTCAGAGCAGAAACTTGCTAATAAAAAAAACAACCACCCCAAAACACTACATGGATTTACTTATCCCTCCTTCAATTGTTAACCTGCCGGCTAGTAGGGAAAGGGCAGATGAGAGGAGCTAAAATGAGGCAACTGGAAAGATTTGGATAACTCAGAATTAAGCACCAGGAAATGACAGCACAGAGGAAACATCCTAAAAAAAATTAAGAAAAACCAAAATTTATCTTGGGAAACTTTCACTCTGAATATTCTCCAGAATTTTGAAGTTATGCTGTCCCTGGCCATGATGAAGGATTCCCTTGTATTAGGTTCAGTACAATAGGATGGTTCCTGCCACAAATAACTCATGCTTAATGAGTTATTAACTTACTGAACAGACACAGGCTGCAAACAAATGCCAGCAGAGAGGATAATTTGGCTTTGTTTTGGGGAATGTAATAATCAAATATCTAACCAACATTAGCAGCAGCTTCAATTCCTGTCTGCATGAAGGTTTTTGGTAAGATAAAAGCTGATTCTGAAGAAGCTTTTCTAGCTTAGATCAATCACTAGGAGAGGATGGCATATCTCTGAAATCTAGTGAGATTTCTTGGCACTTCAGGATGCAGTTCTTTCCTATAGTACTCTACTGCCTTCCCTATGCAGCATTAATACTCTGGCTTACATCCTCATAGACAAGATCATTCCTATGTCTGCTTGCCTCACTTTCAGGCCACTTGCAGATTTGGGAACAAGTAAAACAGATGCCAGCATGTGGGAACTGCAGCTGTCACCAACTTCTCTTCCTGCAGTCATAGGAACATGCTTCTCAAATCATCTCTTTTCTCACTTTTGTCTCATCTTCTTTACTGGAGATTGTAAACCTCGTTGTTAATAACTCAGTGACATTGGTCTTCATTGTTAAGTTATTTTAGTACTGAAACTGACATGTAAAAACACCATTTCCACTAATATGTCCTTATGGTTACATTTTGCCACTCAAAAATCAGCTGTTGCATGGGCATCTTAGGCTTTAAAATGCAGTAGTAATCAACAAACATAACTAATTGTAAAGCTTGGTAAACACTCAAAAGGTTCCTCTCAAGTAGAGAAGGCATCACATCTACAAGATGGAAGTAGCAGAAATGAGAAGGATGATTTCATTGATAGCCTTCAAGCAACATGATCACTATTTTCTTACAACTCATTTACAGCCAGTGAATGCAAACAGAAACAGATTTCTCTCAGACATCACCAGTCTAAGCTCAGAGCTATCAAATGGCAGAGAAATACAGAAATAGTATATTCCTTTATAACATAGTACATATTTTCCTTCAACTTTTGCTCTTAAATCCCTATCTTGGGATGTTTGGGGAAGAAGCAATACTAGAATATCTAGAAGCACTGCGAAGACTCATTAAGTTTATTACTTAAGAACTCCAACACATTGACAGAAGTTTGTTTTCTTCCTGCAGTACTAAGTGGCATTCACCACTGCTTTACATCATTTACAGCTGCATTCCTACCATCACTCATGGTATGTGCTGTTATGCAACAAAGCAGCAGCAACCACCACCAAAACTACGCCTCTCAGAAACACTTGTAAACAGGTCTGGATCAAACAATGCATTTTAACTTTGGACAGTCATATAGGAATACACCAAAATGCCACTTATCCACCTCACAGGGCCATGGGAAGGACAATCTACAAGTAATAGCCGAATTGATCTTACAACTGTTTTAAAGGCAAGCTACACTGTAGATCTCATCTGCCAAGAGAGCCTTTGTGGCCCTTTCCTCAGCAAGCAGAACATCATCTGGGCAAATAGAGGCTAGCTCGTCTATGGAATGTGTCTGCGTACAGTGCTGCTGCTTAATGTGAAAACCCTGATGTACAAACACTGTTGCTAGAGACACAGCTTTAAATCCTATCAGTCCCATGGGCTTAACACACCTTTACTGTTGATAGATACGGTTATAGATAGATATGGTTGATATGTTAGAGGTTTGGGGTGAGTTTTGTATGTAACCTTACACTGATACAAATGCAAAGCAGCCAAGGAACACAAATTGCTCCAACTCTGTCCCAACCATTATTTTAGTTCCAGCCCAGTATTTGGATCCAAGTTCTTTACTCGTTTAGACTGTAAAGGTTTTTTTTTTTTTAGGCATATGAGAATGGTTGGTAACATCACATATATGAGAGTCAAAGGGATGCACACAGTCATAGATACCTATGTATATACTTGGCTCTGAAGGGTCACTCCTTCAATCATGCTAGAAAATGTCAGTCCTAAAAGAATTGTTTTCCCTAGAAACAGCATTATGCTGATAAGAATGACATGCAGACTCTTTCCAGATTGCTATACTGCAATTATTAGGGGAACAAGAATGCAAATTATTGCAAACAAAAATGAAACACAATCACAGTATTGTCTATACCACATAATGTTTCAAATTACCCTCAAACAGCTGTGATAATTAGCTAGGAAGTAATTCAGTATCATAAAAGTTCTTTGTTACAAGAAAAAAATAATAGGAAAGCCCTAGTAAAAGTGAGAAAACTGAACTCAAGGAGCAAACTGAGTAAGCATCTTGCTTGGGGCTCAGCACGTAAGTCCCAGGAAGAACCCCACCTTTAAAAAAATCTGTTCAGTCCTATTCCATTTTAGAAGCACATGATTGTGTGCTTGAAATAAGTAAGAGATAAGCAGAAAAAGCAAAGAGTGATCAGAAACTACTGAAGCCATCCCTCTGCAGCCACAGGCTAGCCAGCCTCTGATACTAAACTAAAGCAAGTGTTCACTGTACCCGAAGTACACACAAAAATGTTGGAGAAAATGAACAGTCATTTAGGAACGAGTCAGACAGTACTGATTTCCACAAAAACTGAAGGGATGCAGGAAGATGGAAGCCTCACAGCACCTGGCTAATACAAATGTGGCAGCCCATTGCTTCTTACTGCAAGGTAGAGATCCATCTGTGTACTGGAGCATGTATTTCTGCCAGAATGAGGAGGTTTAGGGTATACAGGTGTGATATCATCACTGGTGCTACAGCCAGAAAGAAAGGGATTCAAGCAAGAGCCCTGGTTGTCTCACAGAGCAAGTACAGAAACACAGCTCTGAGGAAAATGCCAGGATAGAAAACATAGCCACAGAGTAAATGGACACTTGCAGCAAGGTAGTAATAGTAGCATTTGTTTTGTATGTTTAGCAAGCCACTGAAAATCAGTCTCTGTCACTGTCATCCAAATATCATTTATGATCTGCAATTCCTCATTCAAGAGAGATCAAGTGCGACCATTTACATCTTTCCCTGCCACATAGCCCTCTGAGCTCAGAAATGTAGGTTGCAATACTGTTATTTAGTAGTTCTTAGTAAAAGGCAGCATCTGACAACGTGAAAGGTATTAATATTTACACTCAACTGAGAGCAAGCTGCTTGTCAGTATCATTCATCTACTGAACACCAAAGCCTTGTCTCTTGAGTCACTGCAGCTCATCTTTTTTTCCTTTCAACTTAGCTGCCTTTCTTGCTGTGACCTATTTTCTAGGGAACATACGCTCAGCTAATGCTGGGAGATCAAATCAGAACTGCAGCTATGCTTCCTTTGAAGAGAGATACATCCTCTGCATTTGAAATACAGCATATTGGTTTCTTTCTGGCACTTATTTCTAAATGGAAACACTAAATCTGATGGGAAGCCTAACTAATCAGAGAATCAGCCATCCTTATTACCAAAAGCACTTCTGGATTACAGCAACAAAAGCTCATTTTTTTTTTTCCTCAAAGCAGGTTGGGATAGCTCTACAAGTAACTCAGTTGCTACCTTTTGTCTGTAATACCCAATAAAAGGCAGATAGGAATAGCTCTGCTGGTCTGACTTCTGATTAATTTGTTCCCAGCTCTACTTACATGGATATGTTCACTATTCTGAAGCCTGCTAGACCCTCACCAAGCATAGAATCAATAAGGTTGGAAACTACTTTTAAGATCATCTAGTTCAATCATTAACCCATCCCCACTGTGCCCACCAACCATGTCCCTCAGTGCCACCACCACACGTTTCTTGAACACCTCCAGGAATAGTGACTTTACCATTTCCCTGGGCAGCCTGTGCTCACCACTCTCTGAGAATGTTTTCCTAATATCCAACCTGAAGCTGTCCTCATATAACTTCAGAACATTACCACTCATCCTATCACCGTTACCTGGGAGAAAAGGCTGACACCCACCTCACCACAACCTCCTTTCAGGTGATTGTAGAGAGCAATAAAGTCTCCCTGAGCCTCCTCATCTCCAGAAGAGGAAGTTCCATTGCCTCAGCCACTCCTCATAAGGCTGCTGGCCTTCCACAGATTCTTTGCCCTTCTTCGGACATGCATGTTAACCTGCTCGAACCCAGCAGGAAGAAATATCTTTGGGATTCTCCTTATGTTCAGCTCAACATGAGATATGCTCAGATTTGCTCCAGCACCTTCCCATAAAAGCTAGATTCTCCTAAGCAGCACTCAGACATGGTCTTCCTTTCACTGGCTCCAAGTTAAGGGGAAAAATCCAAATCGCACAGTGGAAATCCCCTCTTTCCAAAGTACATGAATTCTTCCCAGCTCAAACCACAAAGTGGAAGCTGTTCATTGGAAAGGAAGATCCAGAATAGGCTGCAATAGGTAGGTCTAGACAAATTTAGCTCAAGAAAAGTAAAATCTTCAGTTACACAGCTGCTGAGCTGCAATCTCTGCTATACACTGCAGCTCTAAGTTGAACATAATGGCTTTAACGGAGTACATTTTCCTCATGATCTCATAGCAGCTCCTCAAGTCTGTGCCTGACACATGCCTTTAGCAGGCCATCCTCCAAGGTCTCCCCACTTTTCTCCCTATGGACTTCATGCACACGGAACAAGTTCTCCAGGTATTAGAAGTTACTTTAAAAGTTCCCCTTCCCCCAGAAGGGTACTGATGCTAGCTTGTGAACATTAGAAGACAGCTACTGCATAGACAGAGTCAGAGCAAGCTCTGCTACTGCAAATGGCTCCATTAATCTTTTACATCGTGGGTCAAGGGTCATACCTAAAGCTCTCATCAAGTGAATGGGCATCTTTCCATTTGCTTCACACTGTGAGCTGAATCAAGACCTTGGCCTCCATCCAAGAGCCCCTACACTTTTGACTGCACATTTACCTGCTGCAACTGGAAAGAGGCTGAGCTGATCCTGTAAACATTTCCCTGTTTTTAAGCTACAGAAATGCTTCCATACACCCAGATCTACAAGCTTTTGGAGCTGCAGTTTTTGAAGTGGTTCAGCTAGGAAAAAAGCCTTATTTTTAAAAACGGCTTTGATTTTTGACTTGTCAATTTTTAGTTTTTATACAGTATATATAAGTAAAAGGCAAGTTCAAGAAAAGAGCTGTAAGAGTACATCCACAGTACTTTTAAGCTACATGTTTCCTGTGCTAGAGGATAAAAGGCTAGGTCTTTTAGGCTAGGTCAGCTGGAAAACACAACGTTCCTTCAAGATAGCAAATTGTCAGACCCTCAGATCATCTCTTTGCTTGTCCATTGTCCAAAGAGACTTGGCCTCAGTGAAGGAGGAAAGTGCAGAATTTGATCAGCAACCAAGAAAGTCCTGAGAACAGATTTCTTTTCTCCAGCTGTTTCCCATCATGTTCCTCTATGTATCAACTTTAGACAGACTAACCCAAGGGAGCGGTGCTCCAGTAGTGATGAAGGTGAGAATGCAGCTTTATGACCTAAAAAAAAAAAAAACCCAGCACATGCTCTAGTGCTGATTTTTCATATTCCCTTCCACTCAGTCTTGCATGCATCTTGACAGATACTATCTGTAAACCAGGGGTGGTTTTTTTCCTTTTTCGCTATTTTCATATAATTTCAGTGCATACTAGGTCACAGCGAGATAGCCTTGAGGAATTTGATGCAGTGGATTTAACACACAGCTACAGACATCATAGAAGCCTTCTGCAAGATTACCTTGACCTTCTGGCACATGATCAGCCAACTTCCAAATGAATTATAACTATCCTCATATTCAAAGTGTAGTAACATCGTGCAGAGGGCCGACTGTCAGGAATAACAAATAACAGAAGGAATTCATCACTGCCACATTGTGCAGTTCTGCCCTAAGATGACCAAAAGACACTAATGCCAGTCAGGTCCATGCCCCAATTCTCAGAAATAGCCAGCATGTTGCTATTGGCACAGTACTTTAGTCCAATGCAATTGCTTTCCTGTCTCCAAGCTGCTTTTGTAAAGGCTGATATGAGCTCCTTAGCTGCTCAAGTTTTACTGAAGTTTCTATTCTGCTTATATTAATTTAGAGGCAAATAACACTCATTACGGATCCTAATTAGTACTAAGTTGGCAGAGAGATGATGTATTAAAATACATTGTTTAATGAGTATGTGGCAGATATTAGTCATCTCATTTAACACAGCTGGCAGAAGCTCCTCTCACAACAGAGTAGGCTGGTGAAAAGGAACTAACTACAAACACTTCTGTCCTTTGCAGAAGCATTTATGGACCACTAGTTGACCTATTAGGTCACCAATAAACATTTGTCAAAAGCTCTTCCCATCAGTCAACACTGCTCTGCTGGAAGACCCTCACAACTTCAGGAGGCCATGGTGGCCAAGCAACACAAGCTGCACTCAGTCACATACCCAGCAGAAACCCGTCCATCACAGCCAATAGTTGCTTAAGTCCTCAGCAGTGACAACTTCACAAGAGCACACTACAAAATACAGATATCCCGTGGTGCTGAGCTGCCACCTGCAATAAATAGCGAGGAATTCATTTTAATCGCTTCATTAGAATATGAAAGTCACAAAGCATTCTGCTTTGGGAACTGAATGTTTATTGCCATTTGCAGTGTTTTACTGCTTGATAAGCTCCCCTAAATGGCTAGCTGCTCTTTCCATCAAAAACGCATTTCATTTTCTTAAGTACTGCAGAGCTGTAGAAATTGCAAACAAAAAGGCATCTGCAATTTGGGCTTTATAAGAAGTCTAAAAATCTACACTTAAAATTAATGGGGAGATTTTAGGGTATGTTTAGCCAAAAGGTTCACATTTAACAGTAGCCAGATAATGAAACTTTAAGAAATTAATGAAAATAAAATACATTAACATAAATCCTTTGATAGCCTTGCCTGGAATATCAGTCAGTCTCCTGAGTGCTTTTATCAGCATCCACGAGATGCAGCCGCACTCACCTTGGAGATGTTAGTGTCTGCTCAAACAGTTCTGCACTGAAGACAAAGCTACAGTTAAACATCATGGATGAGGAGAAAAGGAAAAGTAACTACTAAGTCTACCTGTAATCTGCTCTTCTCCTTTTCACTACAGTCAGAACTTGCAGAACATTAATCAAAGTTGCCTGATTGACAATGAGCAGCACATTTTCTATTAAAGGGTGACTTGGGTAACTTAGTTATTCTGTCCAGGCTACAAATGCATGCAGATGCTCTGCAATAACCTCTTCTAAAAGGTCTTCTAACTTACCCTCTGCTTTTGTAGTACGGGCTCCCTAGAGTTTTGTTAGGAGAAGTAATGAGTTCTTTAGTTACTACCAAAGGACCAAGGCTTGTTTCAGGCTTATAGCAACCAGGTAACATGCATCATAAAAAAAGGGTTTAAAGCATGCCCTGTACTACCTCCTGTAAAGACTGCCAACGCTCTTTATGGGCTCAACAAATCAAGCACTGTGCTGAGCTGGCCAGAGAGCCCCAAGTACCTGCCAGTGCTACCAAGGACTGTAATGGCAAGAAAGAAACCCTACAAAATCCAGAGTTTTGAGAGGGATGCAATGTTCAGTTTGGTTCTTTCCTCCAGATAAAGTGGAAACATACTCCTGAGTGAAAGAGAGAAAACACTTTTCTTCCTTACATAAGGAAACCACACAATTTGGTTTAATAGCATATTTTGCAACATAGGCTATTCCCTACCCTTTAACACTCAAACCACTACAGAAATAACAGTGCTTTCAGCAATCTGCAAAGACACAGCAGTAAAAGAGCACTACATTTCACAGCAAGACAAGTGGGCTGAGAATGTCATTTTTTTCCTCATTTCACATTGGCTTTTACCTAGTATGGAATGGCCATTATGGATACAAAGCACATTTTCCTTGCTCCATGTGTGTTGATTTGTGAATTTGCTCTCTGCAGATTTCTTATTCCAAGAGCAACCGTGTCCTTGTAACCATGGAAACCACTTTCAGCAAATTCCCTCAAAATACAGAAGCAGAAAGATGCAGAAGAACAAACATTTTAAGAAGGTTTTCACACAAGGAGTATGACAGCATCTCCACAGAAGCATTCCAAGTGGCTTGAGGATTATGCAGAAATGGATTAAGTCACAGGTTCCTGATGCTAGAAGGCTGGCTGCCAGGCTGCTCGCCTTCCCAACTGGACTCAAAACAGAGGACTTAGGCTCAGACTACACAGAAGACTTGCACTTGTACAGTGTTGGAGCTTTTCTGAATCAGGGGACTCAGTACTGAATTTTCATGGAAGTATAGGACAATCCATCAAGAATCCCATCCATTTTTATCATGTTTTTAGGAATGATAACTTGAATTGCCTTCAAAAGAAAAAAATAAAGGTATGCACCTGTATAAAACCATAAGAAAAGAGGAAGAGTCATCTGAGCAGATCTTAGTCTTCCTAGTTTAGTTTCCTGCCTGCAGCAGGACCTGTAAATGGCAAGAGTAAATACCATTTGGGAGACTCTTCCACCCTAATGCCTCTCACCGGCAATTCCCCAGCTTCAAGGAACACCTTGAGCCTGCTGAAGTTTGTCTAGAGAGTAAAACTCAAGGCAAATTTTCTCCAAGTACTTTTCCAGGGTTCCTTCCAGATCACATCAGCTTCTTGTACCAGCACCATCCTCCTGCAGGCAGCACAACAGGCATCACCCACTCCACATGAACCACCACCTCTGTTCACAGTGAACTAGTCTGCTAGTGCCACTTCATGGCCTCCTGTACTCATGCTAGAAGAAATAATCTCTCTATTCATTCACCCCTTCTACATCACTCATTATTTTGTACATCTGTATCATATCACCCACACAGTCCTTTTCCAAGGATGGAAAACTCAGTCTGCTCAATGAGACAATATCTTTCTCCTCCTGCTGCTGCAACACATCTTAACATGGAAAAAATAGAGCTGTGGAGAGGAGGATGAATCTCTGGGGTACATACTGGCTTTTCTTTTAGCTGCTATATTTTTCATTACTACTGAACAATAAATGAATATCCACTAGTTTTCATTTTGTTCATTTGTAACTCTGCCTGTTTCACTATTACTTCAAAATTCAGGCTGATTGTTTGCTGAACTCCTACTAAGAAGAATATTAGGAATTTCCCCAGCTTCCTCCTCTGCAGCAAGCAGAAAACTAATTAGCTCCTTTGCAGTAGCTTTGTCCACATGGCTGTTAGATGACCCCAGTAATTTCTAGTGGACTTCGATCTTTGTTTAACCATGCAGCCTCTTCCCCTCCCTGGGATTTCACAGCTGTTGTTCAAGGCAGCACTGGCAATGTGCAGCTGTGTGACCTTGGATCTGGTTGCCGGAAACAGAGCTGGGAGAAGCCTTGCTGGATGCCTCCACTCCTCTTTCCCCTGGGAGAGGCATTGACCCCTCCCTTGGTCCCTGCCCAAGCTATGTGGAAGACCTTGAGCCCAAACCTAGTCATCACCAGCCCAGATCCAATAAGTCAACTTTCCAGCCTTAGTCCTTCTCGTCCCCTATGGACTCATCTGACTAGGTGGACTCCTGGATGTACGCCAACCAGCATCACCCAACCTGCCCAGCCATGACCTGCTAGCCTTCCTCACTCCTGCCCCCTACTCCTGGGGGCAAGATAGGAGGAGGAGACTGCTTCGTTCACCTCACCGGTCCTCAAATTGGATTCATACTATGTTACAGTAATTAAGCTCCAGATACATGAAGACTAAATATGAGGTGTGTTTTTGGATAGAGAGATAGAGAGGAGGGACCTCCTCTTTGCTCTGTTGCTGTTAGACAAGGACGCAGGGCAGCTGCATACTCCACATTTCCTGCGCATGACCTTCATCTACTTGCTTAAATGCTCCCCGTTGGTCTCTCTCATTCTAGGAAGGGATGCAAGTATCCTCCTGAGAGGAAAGGCACACAGCTTCCTCCCTCTCTGTAACCAGTGCCAACAGCAGCAGCCCTGACCAGGGCTGGGAGGTCTGGAAGCAGGCCATTAGCCTGAGCAAGTTCAGAGGCTTCATTTACAGAGCTGGGACAAGATAAGCTACAGAGAAGACCTTGGTTCTCCCCTGTGTGTAACAGAGATATCATGCAGGCACTAGGATATAAATAGGGCATCAGGTGTTATTCCTAAGCTTTATACCAATATACTTACACTTGCAGAAAGAAGCTCTCCACGTAAAAGCAGCAAGAAAAGTCTTTACTATTGAGTATACTGTATTAAATTTCTTATGGTAGCATCACTGGTTTGAGACTTGCTTGCAGGCTTGCCTTTTAAAATGCATGTTCTAGCAACAATATTACTATGCTAAGCTATAAAGACCTGTACCTCACCTCTCACTAGGCTTTAGAAAACCACACCTGCAATATTACCTTCAGAAAAACAGAACTAAAACAAGTTTTGGTAACTGCATGTTGAGGTACACACAGAGAAATTCTTTAAATAAAATTCAGTGTAAGGTCTACAGTCATGTTTCAGCAGGCTGCAAATCTAAACTTCAGTAGGGTACCGAGAGAACCTTGGAGGGCAGGAAGCTGTAACACCAGGCTTTCTCAGCATCAGATTCACCCTTGAAATTAAAATAGCTCTCCCTCCCCAGTCCTTTTTTAAGGAAAGCCAAGGTAGTTATACAGAGCTCCAGATTTTAGTTCGTAAGGTTTTTACCCTTCACTCCTTCCTATGTTGTTGCATAAGTTGTCACTTAGTAACACAAAGCATTAGAAGAGGAGGGAGAAAAACAGGGAAATAAATGAAAAGTTTGAATGTATCTTATAATGGAACAGTTCAGAGTATGAACTGTATGAATACGTGGGAAGCTAGGTCTACAGGAAGAGGCTACATTCTCCTTATTTTTAGGAGATTGGATACAGTTAGTAGAGCATTCAGGAACACAGTAAAGATTATGAAGGAAGTCTGCATTCTGAGCGGGGAGTTCCACAGAGCATGGACAGTCTGTTATTGGTAATAATTGCAGTAGATCACTGGAGACTGCTCAGATCTGCAGTTGGAATGGAATGAGGGCTTTGACTTTCGGTCTAAAAGGCTCCCAGGAAATGCTCAATATCTACTGCATGAAGTTGACTACCATCTATCACCCAAAGGAAAGACATCTCCACCTCCCAGCCCAGCAATTTGGTAATGCCTCAGCTGTCACACAAGTGGGTGGTCTGTTATCCCACACACTAAAAAAAAAAAAATCAGGACTGCACATCACACCGAGCATCTTTTCTCCCAGGTCTTTCCTACTCAAAAGGAATAAGGCTGCAGCAGACCTGGAGAGAAATCCAGGCCTTCCCCTGGTTCTGCAGGATGGTGAGGGAAACACTGCATCACACCAGCTGGCACAGCAGCAGACCCGGCTCAGCTCTGTCCTAATACTGATTTCCAGGTGGCTCATCTGGGAACAGCTTGGCTGCCTGAAAGCCATCAGCTGTGCACAGAGCAGAGGCATCTTGAATCCCAATCAAAGCAGCAATTAGATTTTGCCAATTAGATTTCACCACTTGTTAAAGTGCAGTAGCAGCGAGGTAGAAAGCTGATGAAATAGGAATAGCTTCTTTGGTGGAAATAGCCTAATGCAGGTTTTATTCAGGATAACCCTGCTTCCACATACATGCTCCATGCACTTCCTTTTAACCCAAAATTCCATGTTCACAAGTGTCTCTGTTCCTGATCTGTAATCACAATCCCTGCACCAGCCATGACAGCACTCAGCTATTTCTAGCCCCACAGCCTGGAGTCCCATTGATTAGCAATACGTCAGTCTGCTCCATGGGCCAGAACGGTAACATCACCATAGACAGACAGGATATTTCCCCTATTCAGGCTGATTAAAGGAGGCTCCTGAGTGAACTAATCTAACTGCATACAAAGCGCAGAAGATAAATATCTCCCTTTGCAGCTATTACTGAATTACCATTGATATGCCTAGTAAGCTTGCACATTAAGATCTAATTGCTTCCTGCTTTCCTCATTAACCTGAAGCACTCTACCAGAGAAAATCCTACTCTTCCAGGAGGTACCACAGTGCCTGACAGCCTCTGATCATCCAAAAACCGTGGATCTGGAGCTGCAATCTCAAAGCTGTCTAAAGTAATGATGCCGTCTTCTCTACTTATCACAGCCATGTAACTACTCTGCAACACTCCCTTGTCTCACAAAGCAGTGTATTTCTCTGCCCTATTATTTGCCTCATAGAAACCCTAACAATGTGGGTCTACAGAAAATAACACTTGTTTTTCATTTAAGCATTTTAAACCAAAGCTTGATAGATTAATTATCTATTGCAATAGTACCTGTTACTATTCCTTAACCTGAAGTTTCTGTTTGCTGTCATCTGCTAACACTCCTTATTTACTAGATCTTACCTCCTCAGTCAAATACCTAGTCAACTATCCTCCATACCTGGCAGTCCTTCACCATGTCTCAGGTTGTTAAGCACAGAGATTTAATTGTAAGCCTTTTTACAGCCTGATGAACTGCAGGTCTGGACACTGCAATACAAGATGGGTTAAATCTCCTGGACTTGGGGAGATTGCTCAATCAGCTCACAGCCAAAGCCCAAGATGTTAGTGCTCTCCTACCTGCACTTCAGTAGTGGTGAAAGGAGAAAGGAAATCAAAGCTGCTCACTCTGAAAAAAAAAAAAATCACTTGAAGATGACCAACATTGTCCATGGTCATGCAGACTCCACAGTTACACCCCCAAAAAAATAAACATTAAAGGCTTCCAGTAACCCAGTGTCAGCCTTAAAACCTGTACATTGCTCATTCCTAGAAGCTACACATGAACATACTTCATCATTTTACTCTAAAGCCTAATAGCTTATTAAATCTTCATAGATATTAGTGTCACATTAGTGTTTATAAAGCATCTGTGTTCAAGATGAAAAAACACCCAAAATGATATTTTTAGATATCACTGAAGAACTCCTCTATAACAGAAAGGTACATACACACCAGTGTTAGCAAGTGCTTGTAAAGATGTGGTTTATCACAAGCAGAACAGATGAACTCACTGTGAGCAGAACAAGGTGGTGACAGCAAGGAGCCTTCACCAGCTACCCCATGAGCACCAAGCAATGCACCAGCCAGGTCAGAGAGCAGCCCAGGAGCAGAGGCTCTTTTAGCTAGGTTGCACTGAAATAGAGCCTAGTAAGGGGTGGGGACAACCCAGATAGGGGTATCAGGTCAATCAGAGGTAATAGTACCCTTTAGGCCATGGCACCTACATCCACATACATTCTTAGTCCTACAGAGAAGTGAAGTATGCAGTAAAAGATACCTAGGCACTAAATGAAATAAAAGCTGAAATATATAAATCCTTTACATGAGTTGTGCCAAGCATTTTTAAGGGATAAACACAGTAAGTTTTGTTGCTGCTGAAGGTCTATACCTACAAAGGAGAACAAATTCACCTTATACAAGAGCTCCTGATCACACACAGTAGATCTCTTTCCAACAAGGCCAACCAGGACAGCACCATTCCTTGCAGGATAACTAGCAAGAAAATGCATGATTCTACACCCAGATAATATCACTGCAGGAGAACACCATCCACTTGTACTCTAGAGATGACTTATTGCAGATTAAAGTCTAAAATCCCTGGATATCTCCTCTGTTCATACTACAATCCTTCCTTTATTTCCCCATCCTTCTCCTTCCAAGCTGTCCACACGGCCCCTTGCATCCCCTCTCCATACACCCATAGATATATACATCTGAAGGTCATTTCAGGACCTCTGAACCCAGCTTCCACGAGGTAAAGAGAAACTTGATACATTTCCAGAAACTTCTATTGTGAGAAGAGCATCTATTAATTCAGAAGTCATGAATTCTGTTCAACATAGCCATAATAGTTACAAGGGAAAATAATAGACAGCGGTTGTCACAACACAATAGAAAGCATAACAAGACAGCAGAACAGTGAAATCTTCAGATCTACCTAGATATGATAGCAGCAGGCATATAAACAAGTAGCAAAAAAACCCAACACAAACAAACAAACACCACAACTGCTTACCTTCACAAGGCCCAGAAGATCCTCAGGTAGATAGAGAACTCCAGCAAGATACCCTCAGTTCCACTGCCAGCACTTAAATAAGTTCTGGTAAGGGGTCCATTCTGTCTCTACCCCTTCCAGGTACTCAGCTGCACTGCTTACACCTGAGCTCCCCTGGGTTGGCCCTGCCTTCCCACCAGGTGCTCAATCAGTGGTTCAGGCCATGATTTAGCATTTCTGCTACAGCTGTTCTTCTGGGAGTGGTGGTGGGTGTTGTGTTTTCTTCATTTTACATAACCAAGTTGCTTTCTGCTGTGTGTAACTATTTATATCTCAGTTTCACCTTGTACCAAGGTGATGCAGCCAAGAAAGAGGTCATGATTGCTTGCAGATGGTTTCCAAATTAAACTACAATGCTAAATGAAGCTAACCTCCCTATGTATTGTAAGGTTAGAAGAGAATACCAGAAGGTGGTGCTGAGGGCACTCCTGCAGCATGGGCTGGGGTCTCATCCATGTCCTGCTGGCAGTAGTGGGCCCCTTTACAGCTGGAACGAGTCAGATCCTCAGCTCAGAGATGCAGGCAATCTTGGCAGGCAGCAGAAAGTGAATTTTACTACTACATAGAGTATCTTTAGATGTGAAGGAGTTTTCATCTACCTTCCAACAAGGTCCCATAACAGCAGCCTTTCAAGCAAAGATTGACAAGAAAACCTTTGTAGCAGCCCTGTCCTATGACACAAGGCATCTGCTTGCTAGCACTAGGCCAAAACTGAGCACTGCAGAATCCTGTCCTTGCCGCCTCTTGATGCCCCCCTGTGTGATATGGAAGTTTGAGCTGTTCTCTCTCTCACCAGTGCATGTGGGGTTATAAGCTGTAACTGTAAGGATAGATGCTATGTTAGCAGTGCCTGGGAGACCCCGAGGAATTCTGAATTAGTACAATTCAATAAAAAAATGCATCTGAACAACCTCCACATCTTCACTGTTGTTCTGATCTTTTATGCGAATGCAAATTCCCATTATTAAATCTATCTATCTATACAGTATTACCTTGGTGCGTTTCCCTTGTCTAAATCCCCCAATGTATGTATTGCTAACAGTATTAACTGTAATGAGAACGGGTTTAGAGCAAGAAGAAATTACCTGACAACAGGGAAAATGAGAATGTTCTGTGTGCTATAAAACTTGGGAACAGCACTTCAGGGCGTGAATATTTCCATAGGAAAGCAATTACATTGATGAAAGCTGACTGGTAAATAGTTTGAATAATTTGTGAGTGTGTGGGGAAGGGAATTCAGAGGTAGCTGACTGAGACAGGAATGAGTATTATTGTAGGAAGCAATGAGAAAACAGTCATCTATTTTTTCAGAGAGTTTGGTGCTGACTTACAGACTATTGCTGCTATAAAGGGTGGCCTTGGAATCAAGGCTGAGCTTTTTAAAGGTATTAGCTATAACAAATAATAACAAAAAGAGCGATGGACAAGATGTTGCATAGAGTGATATCATCAAGTTTCTGATGCAACACACGCTGAGATGAATGGTAGTGCTTTGCACCCCTGAAGTTGCTTCCTGCAAAAATCCTGACATGCAGCATGCAGGCCCAGAGTCCACCCACAGGCCTCACTGTGCTGCTCACCCCTATGGCCTAGAGCCCCACATCAGCCCTGGGGCCCTCAGCCCCTGCCCCATGCATGCTGCAGGGTGCAGGGCCCCAGCTCCCCACAGCCTGGCCACCATTCCTGCCCAGCCAGGCCCACTCAAAAACCCATGGCCTGGCCCAGCTTTGGTCTGTCCCTGTTCCCAGGAGGTGCTGTGCCTGCCCTGCTGTCCCCAGTGCTCTTACCATCAGCTTGAGAAACTGGAAATGCAGGAAAGAAAAGGAAGAATACCCAACGTGTCCAATTAATGAAAAGGATAAAAAGTTACACATAGCAGACGTTAAGCATTTAAGCAAAGGACTACAAGGTGTGTTTCTGCAGGCTGTTTATACATTGTTATCCAGGACCAGCAGCAAAGAAATCCTTACACGTTAGCTATGAGGTCTTTGCCCAGGCACAAAGCTTGCCATTGATTCAGGTCCTATATCCCCTTTCTTAGACCTAGGACCTAACAATGTGAGAGAAAGCCCTTTGCAAAGAGGCTGCAACTACACAGTCCCAGCAGTCAAGCAAGAGTCCAAATAGGGGCCCATCTTTGCACCAGTGCTCTTCAACATCTTTATCAGCAACCTGAGTGCATCCTCAACAAGTTTGCAGACAACACCAAGTTGTGTGGTGCAGTTCATAGGACAGTAAGAAGGGATGCCATCTAGAGGGACCAGGACAGGCTTGAGGAGTAGCTCCACATGAAATACAGTAGGATTCAACAAAGCCAAGTGCAAGGTGTTGCAATTGGGTTGAGACAACCCCAGGTATTTAATTGTGCAGACTGGGAGGACTCATGGAGAGTAGCCCTATGGAGAATGACTTGGGGATTCTGGTGAATGAAAAGCTGGACATGGACAAGAGCAGAGTGCTCTTGCAGCCTGAAAGGCCAATGACATCCTGCACTACATCAGAAGAGAGGTGACCAGCAGGGACAGCAGGGGGATTGTCCCCTTCTGCTCTGTCCTTGTGATGCCACAGGTGGAGTACTACATCCAAATCTGGTGCCCCCAACACAAGAAGGAGCTGTTGGAGCAGGTCCAGAGGAGGCCACAAAGGTAAACACAAGGCTGGAGCACCTTACCTATGAAGAAAGGTTAAGGGAGCTTGGTTTCTTCAGCCTGGAGAAGAGAAGGCTCCAAGGAGACCTCACTGAAGCTTTCCAGTACTTAAAAGGAGTTTATGACCAGGAGGGAGACAACTTTTACATATTCTGATAGTGATAGGACAGGGGGAATGGTTTTAAACTAAAAGAGGGGAGATTTAGGTGAGAAGTTGTAAGAAATTCTTTACTCAGAGTGGTGAGGCAGTGGCACAGCTGCCCAGAGAAGCTGTGGTGTCCCATTCCTGGAGGTGCTCAAGGCCAGGTTGGATGGGGTCCTGGGCAACCTGAGCTTGTGGGGGCAGCCCTGCCCATGGCCGGGGGCTGGAACAAGATGATCTTTAAAGTCCCTTCCAACTCAAGCCATTCTATAATTCTATGATAGGCAACCAATCTAGTGATAAGTTTCTTTCCACTTACTAAGCACTACAACACTAGAGTTGTATTTCACCGATGGCTTTTGTCTTTTTGCACTCTGAGTACCTCCAAAGGCTTGTTTACATGAACTATTTACATGAACAGTTTATATGAACTGGCAAACAAATATACATTAAGTGTCTGCCACCATGACCACAAGCCATGCAAACTTTATCATTTTAGTCCTTTTCAGGAGGACTGGACCACGGAAATCACCATTTCCCAAAAACTACTGTGAAACAGGAATGGAGAACACCTGCCTGTGCTCCAGGTCCTCCCTGCCCTTGCCTGCGGAGCAGCTTGTATTCCCAGCACCCCCAGACAAAGAGTAAGCCAGGAGCTCTGGTATGACCACCCAGCCTTGAGCTCTGCAGACAGAGCCTATTTAGATGTCCGGCAGCAATGAGCTCCTTATGACTGATGGGAACCATGAAAGAGTGGCAGCAGTGCAGTGACAACCCTGGAAAAAAATTAAGGCAAATGCTTTGAGCAGACAAGCCTGGATGACTTCCTGTTTCTCAAGACATTTTTTTATCCTCCCAGCAGAGAAGCAACTGCAAGACAAGAATGTTTCTTACAGTCACAATGGTGAAAGAAGAGGAAGAAGTGACCAAATGTTTTGTGGGTTTGTTTTAAGGTATTCACTTCTTTGAGATAAATTCTTTTCTGTGAAGGATTGTTTCAAGATTTGAAAATTCCCCAAAAGGATTCTGTAAAAGGGAAAAATGCATGTAAACTCTCCCCTGATGCCCAAAAAACACTTGCAAGGATGTTTTGTGACCTGGAAGAGTCATTCCAAAAGAAGAAAAATGTTTGATCCACAGAGCGAGCACTTGGGACTCCACTTTGCCATGTTTTATTACCTTCTGAATGCTTGATGGTTCAGCTGACAGTTCCTGCAGGCCAAGGTCTCCTCTCACTTTTGTGTAACACTGAGGACATTACCTGGGAAGCTGAGTGGCCCAAGCACCATATGAAGAGCTATCAGGACACAGGAGAAGTGTGTGCCTGTTCAGTGGTGATGTTGTTACCCCAGCACTGTGGAGGAACATTACTCAGTCTGGCCTGACAGAGTAATTCAGAGTACTTTAAGACATGAGCTGGAGAACAGCTGGTCCAAATAGAATCCTGCAGAAATGCAGACAATTCTGAAGACTGTACCATGACATACACAAGCAAGAAGGCTCCACTGGAAACTTAAATTCAAACTTCTAACTTTCTACTGTTTCACTCAAATAGAGGTGCTGATCTCTGCTCGCTGGTGACAGTGACAGGACCCAAGGGAACAGCATAGGGCTACTTCAGGGCTAGGTCAGGCTGGAAGTTAGGAAACCATTCTTCACAAAGGGTGGTGAGCATGGAACAGGCTGCCCAGGGCATGGCCCCAAGTGCCAGAGTTCAAGGAGTGTTTGGACTGTGCTCTCACAGGGCTTGGTGGTGCTGCACAGAGCCAGCAGTTGGACTCAGCGTACCTTGTGGTCCCTTCCAGTAGAATCAACTCTTCTATGATTCTAAATACTGTCTTAATAATCATTTAACAAAATCTTGAGCACACACAATCTGCATCTTGAAATGTAAAAGGCAAGCTTCTTTTTATTCCTCAAAGACTGCTTCACCACAGATCTATTTTGAATGTATGAACCTACTACATGCATAATTCATACTCTGAACCTCTCCCATTTGTAGAGACCTGGTCCACAGGAGAAAGTTGCAGCGATTTAACCAAAGGTAATTTTAAATTGATTCTGTGCACAAAGCAATATACACAGTCATTTACATTCCTTTGATTTATCAAATAAATAGATTTTAGTGAAGTGAAATAAGTTACACAGCAACACCACTTGAAAATACTTGATAAAAATGGCTTCTGAAAAATCCAAGTAAAATGATGCAACTTCTGTTTGCAGATGAGTTCCTTCGCATTACACTCCTCCTTCCATGAAGATTTCAACATGCATGCAACTGTTTTAAATGAGGAATGTGTTTTTACCTTTCAAAAATTAGCAGTGTTTCTCTTTCATTTTTAAATGATAGATCTTAAAGTGCTTTGAAAAAAGTAAGTAATTATAATGGGGTTAAAAATTCTTAAGAACATTCAAACAAACCAGGGGACAATAGCACGACCAAAACCAGTGACACTTTGGTGCTCTAGAAAACATAATTCTAGGAAAGACATGAGGAGACAAAGTAGATTCACCAAAAGCAATACTGTATGCTGACAGTAGAACCAGGGACTGAAATCAAATATTTGAACTCTCAACCCAACACATTTATTTACTAGGTACTAACCCACCACGGTTAACTTAAATCACTAAAGAACTGAAGAAGAATTATAATCAACAAAATTAAAGACAAACAAACAAACAAACAAAGAAACACATTTTAAACTCAAGAGTCTGTTCAGAAAGCCTTACACAAGTATGGACATATCCCCTTCTATTTCAGAAGTTTAATGTACAAAGATCTGCATGATCTTCAAAAAGCATATGTGCCAGACTAGTTTTCACTTAAGGTTGTAAAAGTGCAGAATTCCTCCACTGAACTTAGTGGTATTAAGCCACATACACCTATACACAAGATCAACAGTGAGGCTAAGACGTTTCACATGAGCATGTAATGTACTGGCAGTATAGGCAACACATGCAGCACAGGAGAAGTTGTGTAAACTCAGCATTTTTTCAAAACTATTGGAAACAAGGAGGATTTGGCATGATTGGGAAAGAGTCTTCAGAGATGGAAAAAGAAAAAGAAAGAAGCCACCATCTCAAGTTGCAAAGTGTACTGACAGTGAGTTATATTTTATTTCATTTAAAATATATTTTAAAAACATACTGTGTAAAAGAATTAGGATTCTAAATAATTTATTATTTACATTAGCAAATGCTGTTTGACTGTTATTCTACAGACAGAAATGAGAAGTCTGCAAAGAAAGGGAGTTGTACCAACTTCTTCAGGACAACGTAAGCCCCTCTACAAGGAAATGTTCAAAATGTCCTCTTTCACATTTCAATCCCTTCAATTTCATATTTGCAATTAGATCACAAAAAGCTCAATGACAGGCCACAACAGTGAGTGCTGAGCTCTCACCGTGAGAGCTTGGAGATCATAGCACTCTGCAAGAGAGAGACCCCAACGAGACTTTAACCTTGCACTACTCAGTAGTCAAGAGGTTGCAGGTTGCAATCCTGCTCGTGCTTCCACTGTCACCAATGCATTCACGTGACAACAAAGCCTGCACCCAGCCCTGCAGGCGTATCTCAGAAAGCCAGAAAGACCTTTTGAGTCAGGCAGGCCTGGGAGTGGGTGTTTTTCCTACTATTGTAGGCACGCTGTAGCTTATTGTTCTTTTTCAGTCCAAACACGCAATCTCATTGGCTTTCTCCCCATCCTCCGGGTAGAAACATACATAGGGAACTATCTCTCTGATGTAAACAACTGTAAGCACCATTCACATTTTCTGGTCCACGTGATAAAATTCATATCCAAGTGCCTGTTGTAGCCTTGACCGCCCTTAGCAGGGCAGCTCAGCTTTCCCATCAGCTTTCCAGATCTCTGACATCATTCAGGTACCTAAACATCATGTGTAGCCCATTGCAATGCCAGCTGCTGTCTGCTTTACTACTCGTGGAAAGAGGGAAAGAGTAGTCATCTCTTCGGTGATTACATAAAAACCCAGGATTAAAAGAAGTAAAGCAGTCAGCTCGTGTACTGTATCCTAGAGGCACTCAATGGTGTTTCTGACGTCTCGTGTAAGGCACCAGTCATCCGGCAGCTGAGCAAGAAGTGACCTGCAAGGCATCCATTAAGCAATTGCAGAGGGAACTGACAAAATTCAGCTGGTTTGCTTGCCTTCTCACTTACACAGCATAAAAAGAGTGGGCACAACATCTGGGGAAGTTTCTGGTGGTATCCTAAAAGAGGAAGCCTCAACTTGCACTGCAAGCCAAGAAGCATGGGTGATAGCACACCACAGCACGAGTTCTAGTGGCTGTATCAGAGCTGCAGTTACCACAGACATTACAGGGATTTCCTCAAGTCCCAGGAGGCCTCTGCTGCCTTGTTTTCATGGAAAATGAGTTTGTTGTTCACAGTGAAGCAGCTACCTCCTTACAAGACATCTTTGCAAGACACAACAGAAGGCCAGACTACAAAGCCAGCTTTGTGGTGTACTTGCTGCAGCTTCTTAGCTGTTGGTCTTGCCTGCACAGCCTTATTCACTGAGATGCAATGCTGGAGATAGCAGAGCTTATGGACGAAGAGGTTGGCTGGATGCTGGCTGACTGTGGCATTGAACAGTCTCAGTCCAGAATATCAGTCTCAAATGGGACCAGATGGTAGTATGTCAAATTGGTGACATATGCCGTTGGGTCATCACTGTCTTCTAGCTCTGAGGTAAAGTCACTCACACTTTCAAACCTAAGGAGAAATTAAAACAAAACAAACAAACAAACAAAAAAAAAATGCATTAAGTCATAGAATCATAGAATGGCTTAGATTGGACAAATCTTAAAGGCCTTCTGGTTCCAGGGTCAGGGCTACCACCCACCAGCTCAGGCTGCCGAGGGCCCCATCCAACCTGGCCTTGAACACCTCTGGGGATGGGACATCCACAACTTCTCTGGGCAGCTGTGCCACTTCCTCTGTTCTCTGAGTAAAGAATTTCCCATTATCATCTAATCTCATCTCTTTTAGTTTAAAGCCATTCTCCCTTACAACCATTCCCCCTTGTCCTACCATTCTCAGAATATGTAAAAAATCAGCTTCACTCCTATTAATAAGCTCCCTTTAAGTACTGTAAGGCTGCAATGAGGTCTCCCCAGAGCTTTCTCTTCTAGACTGAACAAGTCCAGTTCCTTCAGCCTGTCTTCATAGGAGAGGTGTTTCAGCCTTCTGATCATCTTCTCAACTCTCCCCTGGACCTGCTCCAACAGTTCCATGTTCTTCCTGTGCTGGGGGTCCCAGGCCTGGACACAGTACTACAGCTGAGGCCTCACAAGGTCAGAGCAGAGGGGAACAATCACCTCCTTTGCCCTGCTGGCCACCCCTCTTTTGATGCAAAAAGACATTAATATTGATGAAAAAAAAAAAAAAAAGTAATTGATATGAATTTTAAAAATTCAATGTAGATGGAATTTGAAGAAAAGTACTGGGGGAGAAGGAGAATATCTGCAGAATATCTGATCCCCAGAAATTTTTGAGAAAAGACATTTCTGAGGGTCATTTGGAAAAAGAGCTGTAGGCAAGAATGTCTCTACCAGTATCTCAGGTTAAGTTTCTGGGTAAATTTAACACATGGACTTGCTTTACAGCAGAGTAGTGTTGCAGTAGTAGTACTTCTAATGCTGGTTTACAGCTTGAACTTTGCGAAGCTCAGTTTGCAAGGCAAAGATCTAGAGTCCCAGTTCTTTTTTTTGAAATCATCAGTGTCTCACTCCCTCTTCTGGCAGCTTGAAATTAAAACATATGCAAGAAGTTCTCAAGCAAAGTCCATGAAAATCAACTGTGAATAGTGAAATTACAGTTTCGTGACATCAGCCTTCATATCATTCTCCTGATGCTGAAAGACCAGAAATTATATCTTCCGTCACTTATGTGAACCAAAATGCAGCACTCACTAAAGAGGGTTGAGATATAAGTGAAAAACATTGCTCTCCATGTCCTTAAATAAACAGAAAACCTTCTTTGTAACCCCCATGGAGATGAATGAGCAAAGGAGTTTGCTTTCAGTAAAACAAGAGAGCTATTCCCTTTTACAGCTGTGCCAAAACACAAATACACAGCACGTTAGGAAAGCAAATTCTCAATCTCTTTAGATAGCAGTCTGCACTGAAAGGAGCTTTTTATGACTTCTCTCCAGTACGACACAGACTCTTCACAGCACTTGTCATTATTATACCTGAACTTTACATCTCATGACATCATGACATTACTATGTTCAGTTGAAGTTGACCTGGATTAAAAACACGATAGATTCATTTTCAACTCCTAGGACTTTTCTCCTACTAACAAATGAATAATTTTCTGGGACACAGCCTTTATTAGGCAACTCTGGATACCTCTGGAATTAGAGCTTTCTGAGTTTAGAAAAAACACACAGAAACTACTCCGAACTGATCCCATCCACCTTGTCACAGCCACATTTATGAATCAACCACAGGACAATGAGAACTATGGTGCATGCACACAAGTCATCTTGTTCTCTCTGAATTTCAAAGCTACTAGTGTTATGTAAGGAAGCTGCAAGTGAGCTCTGGAAAAGTGAGTCATGAAGCTGAGGTCCACATTCTTCCATTTTATTCTCACAGCATTTGGCAGTGACATGAAATGCCTCGGTTCCCACACAAATGCAGAATGGAAACTGCCTTTGTATGCAGATTGAACTTGTACCTACGAAGTGAAAGGGTGAGAGTCTCCTCCCTGCATTTGTCTTTTTATAAAGACAAATGTTCAAGACAAATAGGAAACAATGACTACAGCATCTCTCCTACAGAGTCTCACTGCCCTCCCTATGGCAGTTGGACTCCTGCAGTTAACTAATGCAATTGCAGACGTCCTTCTAACTTCAACCGAGAGAGACCTAAGAATCAAGTATGTCAGAAGATCTAAAAAGACTGGTAGGATAAAGAAACAGATAACATCTCCCACTCCTCCCTCTTCTCAAAACTCAATTTCTTGGAAAGCATCACAGCTTATTGGATAGCAGAGTGCCTACATCCTAGAATGTACGGACACAGATGGCTCTGTCCCTTTTCCACACTCCTGCCTGGTCCTTCTCAATCCTAAACTATGAGAACCACAACTTTTTGAACAGAAACTCAAGGATTTTCTCCTGCAGTGCTGTTGCTATGATCTTTACTCACAACCATGGAAGAACTCAGTATCAACTGAGCTTCAAATGTCTATTGCCTTCATTTCCCTGCTCCCTCCAAGTTGTTTGCTTGCCTGCATGCGTGGGAACACGTGCAGAAGGATTTGGCTTAGTTTCTGGCAGCTAACTCCTAGCTGATGTTGTGCTGTCCTACAGACCACTAGAGGCCCAGGAACAACAGTTATGAAACACCAGTGGGGCAGACAGAATACAATGCCAGAAAAGGAAGCAAGAAAGCTATTCGGACTCAGCTTTCTTTCTCTCGTCAATTATAGAAAATCAGACTATTGCACCTGGAAGGCCACATAGGTTTTGTGGTACTTCAGTCTCGCTGATAAGGTACTACAAGCAGCATGTGAGATACAAAGCAGTGACATTCACATGCTGTGGGAAGGCAGAAAGCATTCCTTGCTGCTGGAAAGAAAGTGCAGGCACAGGAGTCTGCAAAGCAAAGCTCTGCAGTGCTTGGAAGAAACCAAACCCAGTAAATCAGTTACAACTAGAAGCTGTGTAACACATAAAACTACCAATAGGTCTTTCTCCAAAATAAAGTTTACAGAACTCTCAACACATTATGTGCAAGCAGTACCTGAACAGAACTCCTTCCATTTAAGAATAAAAAGCATAGGAGCAGCATTTCCTTTTCTTGTCAAGTGTAGGATTTTTTTTTCCTGAAAACCTTCAGCACCTAACTTTACCAGCTCCATGCTGCTTTTGCATTGCCACACATGAAAGTTTCTCCTGTGGACAACAAGATGCTTGCACCACCACCACTGTCCTGAAAATATATGCCTGTTACTGAAGCAAGTTTGCCAAAAAGGCAGCATGTCCAGTTCCAAAGCTTCTGCTGCCTGCTGCTGGCTGGAAAGACAGAAGTGGAAACAGCCCTGGCAGAGGAAGGTACTTCTATGTAATAAAACCAAAGAGTTCGGATGCATTTATTTACCACCTCTGCTTTGAGAAGCACTGCAGAGTACTGAAAGAAGCATATAAGAGCTGCTTTTGCCACGTGGAGGCTGAGCACACTGGGTTCACCACATTTTGCAACAATGTGGTATTCTGCCAACTAAAATTAGAGAAAAGGAAGGAAGCAAAAAGCAATAACAGAGTAAGCAACTCCAGCTTGCAAAAACATGATAGTTTCTTTTGCAAGAAGTTTCAGATTTTTCAGATGATGGGCCACCCAATGGCTAACCCAGCAAGCAGTCCAACAGCTAACCAGTGTAGCAGGGCCTTGGCAAATGAATGCTACTGGGTGCTTCTATCAAAAAAATATGCTTGCTTTGCAAAATGTCTGATTCAAGTTCATCAGCAACCAAAACACGTATGGATTTTTACTGAAAGGAAAAACTCCCCATTTGAGGATAGACAAGTTCACAAGGAATTAAGTCTAATTTCAGAATAGAAAATATGACTTCTGTAAATCCAAATTTACAAAAAACAAAAAGGAACTGCAAACGGTTTTGAAAGGTTTATAAACTTCCTTTCCAGGTTACTAGTCTACACTTAAAAATATAGGAAACTTTTGTATTTAAAAATAATTCAGTCTTTACAAGACAGCTTTTCTACGTGAGTGCCATTACTTCTAGGCCACTACCTCTCAGATATAAAATACAGCTAAGTTAAGGTCACCATGTACAACAGACATTTAAAATTTATTAACTTCTTTGTACTCAATTTAACTTCCTTCAGGGGAGTTAAAATACAGATGCACAAAGCTGAGCTGTTATTTTGGATTAATTTCTTCCACCACAGTTTCTGGGAAACCGCACCTACCACCCAGTTTTTATCATATTAATATTTTCCTGCCTCAGTATTTTCTGATTTTTTGTGTAGGACAAACATTGGGATGACAAATAGACGAATAAGTTTTTGATCCCAGACCAGTAAGTTTTCCTTGCGCCAAGGCATTCTTTTAAAGCAATACCTTTTGAAATAATAAAAATATTATTTTTATAGGCAGGACAAGGCCTTCTTTGGTAATCTGCTCTAATAATTTCATAGAGTCATAGAGTGGTTTGGGTTGGAAGGGACTTCTAAGATCCTCTAGATCCAACCCCCCTGCTGTAGGCAGAGACACCTCCCACTAGATCAGGGAGACCATTTATCACTCTCGATACTAAAAGATGATCTACTAGGAGCTACCAACTTTAATGTCCAGACAGTGGTCTCATTTAATTACGTCCAGTGCATCATTTCGGCCTCATTAGTACAAGCGTATGAATTTAAATGCTGTTAGTAAATTTTAGGCTCAAAACAGTAAGTGTTAAACATTCTTTCTTATAAAAATTAACAGAAAGACTTTGAGAAATTGCAGTGGAGCCAGATACATTTCAGACTCTGACAAAATCTTGTCAACCTGTAAATCCTTCTGCAGACTGGCAATGATCACATTTCAAATGTGGCAAGACGAATTCAAAGATAAAGCCTCCATAAGGCTTTTAGAGTTCTGTTTCCATCATTTTGATTGCTCTAATGAAAATACAGGTCAATGTTTCTCATTGAAAATATTTAAATGCTTCATTACTTGAAGCTCACCAAAACATCAATCACTTTCCATGACAGAAATCAACAGGAGCTGACTTCCATCGGTACCCATCTGTCAGTACTGACTTAAGACCTAAATGAAAGCCTTCCTGGTTACTGCTCTCTGACCCCAAAATATCTACATGCATTAGCAGGCAGAATTTACAAATAAGGCTAATCTAACATCCTTCCTCCTTAATGAAATACATGTTTCAGCAACTCAAAAAGTGTAGCAGCACCTGAGCAGCTGCCCAGCTTCCTTTGATAAAGTTCAGGGATATATTTCCCTCATCACAGAATGGTGTTTTGCTTCCCTAAGAGATATCTAGGATAGTCTGCCTGTGGGGATCCTTCAGTTTCCACATTTGGGCTCAAGTCAGCTCTCTTCACAGACATGAGAGAAAGAAGAAGTTCCTCTGTTCTCACCTGGCAGAATCCCTATCATAGCCACAGCCTTTTTCTTACAGACAGGACCAACTGAGGTCAATTTTCAGAGAGCCATTTTATCCATTTTAATGGAAAGAGCTGTGAAGCCTTAGCCATCAGACCCAGTAATCTTCAACCAGTTAGAACGACAACTGCACCGGTCTTGCTCCTACACAGAGAATAGCATCTTGCTATGGAAATAAAAAACAGTCAAAAAGTGACTGTTGATCTGAAGCCTGACAGCATTAAGTGTGCATAAACCACACTTACAAGTGTTCTGCTGAATCCACATCCAGGTGCTTCTCTTTTCCATTGGATATACTGTGGTCGATGACTATTGTTTCAGTGTTCGCTAAACAAAATCCATTTGATCGCATGATTTCTGTCAGAAGAATAAAGAGAAACAAGATGAGAGTCCAAGAAACAGAAAGCTGGAAATAACTGCACATCATACATAGTTGACATGATTGTGAAAAGGGATGTGCATATAACACTGAACATCTGTACAGGAAAGCAGAAAAAGTTTGTTTCACAGCTTCTTACACCTACAGATTGGCAGTGCTTAAGCAATCCTATTGGCATAATCAATTCCTGATACAGAGCATCTGAAGCAAGGCCTGGTTTCAGTCCCACTAATGCCAGTGGCAAAATAGGCATCACTTTTAGCAGAATGGGAGCCCATCCGTATAGTTGCAATCTACCATTTTTCATAATTGTGTTTTTCCTGGACAGATTTCCAAGCCTTAAACAAGTTAAGCAGGGAAAAAAAAAAAAAGAAAAGAAAAGAAAAAAAAAGCCCATAACAGGAGAAAGGAAATAAAAAGTTACATTCCAAATTATCTGAGCAATCATTAAGTTATGTAAAACAATACTGTCTTCTATGCTGCCCCCAATTCTACTTGTTTGTCATTGTGTAACAAGTCTCCAATCCAGAATAACTAAACTTACATCTAATTCCACTCACTAACTACCAGGGACAGTGTTTAAAACTCAAGAGCAGTATTTGTTGTGAATGAGAAGTTTAACCATGTTCGTATTATATAGAAAGGCAAACTAGGCAAGTCACAAGGACTTTTCCTAATCATACAATGTCAGATGATGCCAACACAACAGGAATGTACTTCTCTAAAGAGTGGGAAAGGAGAATAGAGAGACTAAGGAGGTAATTTTTAAGTGTACATCTGCATATTACTGCATAAAAGCCAAGCTAGAATACACTTTCATAATTTTCTGAAGAAAGTCTGTACTGTGTTGCAACCTGCTTCAGCAGAATATGTTTGGGGGTGGTAAAGACATAGAAAACCAGCACATTCACACTTCAGCCGTGACTCATATTAAGCCAGCATTGTGCTGCAGAATACAATTTACACCATAAATTCAAATTCAGCTTCCATCAAAGAGGAGGGGCTTTCTCTCTTCCCCATCACTCATCACTCTGAACAGGCCCACAGAATGGGCAGTTTGTTTTTTTCAGAGAGCACAGAATTTGTTGGTCTATTTTTCTGAGCCTGCAAGGCATGCAGAAAGCTGCACTATGACCAAAAAGAATGCCACAATTTTTCCTACTGTCCTTGCCACGACCTAAAAATTACAGCATTTTATTGCAGTTCAAACCGCTTTGTTAACATTTACTGCCACCTACTGACAACACCGACAGACTCCAAAACCATTCCCAGTGTGCAATATTCAGATGAGGCAAATATTTCATCATCAGATTGCCACCTAAGTTCTAAAAATTTATTTTTGGCAACCAGTTAGATGATGAAACAGACTACCACATGGTGCTTCTGAATAGCTGCATAAGCCTTCCTCCGTTCTGCCTCCAATTAATTAGGTATGACTCAGCTACTAAAATCAATTTAGTTCACTTAAAATAAAAGCATGTTATTGTTCTGCTAACATGGGGGTGACTACGTTGAAAAATAGCGTTTTGTAGCTGAAAATTTGCTCTCCCAAACTGTGTGATTGTGCTCTTTGTATCTGTTGTAATTTCCACAGAAATAAGTAGGAGACGCTACTTTCAGAGTCACCTATGTACTGCTGGATCCCTCAATTCATAATAGGCAGGTGCAAGGACTCACTTTGCAGCCCCTGCTCTCACGGGGCAGCAATATATTTCGGACAGAAAACAGTGAATATGTTCTCAGGGTTCAGTACTGAAAACATTTCCGGGTGCTCAGAAGAAAAGCATGTAAACCACAGCCAACCTGTGCAGGATGACAAATGTCAGGAAATACACACATGAGAAATTTCACCTTTGATTTCTACATCAACTCAGCACATCATCCAAAGCTCCCTACTCACAACAGGAACATTAAACACACTTGCTGGCTCCTACCTCCTGGGCTCAAGGAGCCAGACCTGCACCATCTTCTTTGCAGTATGGCTCCTGGGGTGCTGCTTGATGAGCACTATCCTGTGCTGCACTGCAGCCTCTGCTCAGGGGCTCAATGAGAAAGCACCAGACTGGCTGGCAAGACCAATTTTTTGCCTAACTGCCTAGGCATTGTGTTAGGCAGTATGTTTCAAAATAGTCATTGGTGGGCTCCTAAGCAATTTACCATTTAATTAAAAGAATATTTAACCCATGACTAATTTGCTTAGTACCAGAGCTCAGGACCAGAAACAAAAATAGAAATCTACCCTGTTTATGAGATCAATCCTTAAGACACACTGTCTACATCTTTAGCATGTTGACACGCTGCGTAGTCATTAAGCAAAGTACTGTTAGTACCTATGAAAGCAGATATATTTCATCCTAAAGATCTTATGCACCTTGGAGAACTATGCAGTATTTCACTCTTATTTCATTCACCAAAATAAGCCCTTTTGGTGACACTAAAACTGCCTCCTCTTTGGATAGCTCACAGACTGCAAGCTCCTAAGGAGAAATTTGCGGTTCCCATTAAGCTCAAAGGAAACTTTTCAATAGAGAAATACAAATCTGTACACACCAAATGTCCTTACTCCTTTTAACAACAGACAGTAGCAGATTCAGTGGGGGTGGGCTGAAAGGATGAGCGAGTATAGAATGATACTGCTCTCCAGTTTACCTTCCAGCAGGCTGTGGTTTAGAAACTTGCTACTGTCTCCATCTGTGACAGGTCTCAATGTACTCTTCATCCATTTGCTTGCTTAATTCTTTTTTGAAGTCATTTATACTTTCAGTTCCATGATATCTTATCACAATGACTTCACTCCCTAGCCAAGCTCTGGATGAAAACAGCAGAATATTTAACCTTTATTTTGTTTGTTTATAGCCTATTATCTGCCAGCTTTACTGGATAATTGATGTTATTGTTTGGTGAGAAGTACACGATTACTAAACCTTCTCTCATTCAGTTTTGTAGGCTTCCATCATAACCCTACTGTTATCTCTTTTCAAAGATTCAGTGTAGTTATTTGACCTTTTTCTTGGAGAAGCTGTTCAATGACTTTAATCCCTATCCTTTATTTGTTTATTTGTGTTTTAAGATTTAATTATTTCCTGTCCGAGGTAGAGAGACCAAAATTGCACACACTGTGTTCAACGTGCGATGCTTCTCCTTCCTTCTTTCCTAACAATATTTAATATTCTCACCACTGCTTTTGCTAGTTGCTTGGAGAAAGAACAAAGAGAACAATGAATAAAGTCATTTTCATTCTTTAATTATTGAGATGACTGTTAGAAGCAAACAACTCTTACCTGATATTTTAACTGGACTTTGAAAGCTTGGTTGAATTTTATGGACATTGTCATTCTTTAGAACTTGGTCCAAAGGAGATCTCTCAAAGAATGTGAGGACTACTTCAGATCTTGAATACTTAAAAAGAGAAAAAGAAAGAGACATCCATTTCTATTACCAACACTTTGTTTTGTTTCTCTCCACCCTTTACATCACTTCCTAGTACAACAGAAAGACTTATTACAAGCAACTGCCTGGAGACATCATTACATGGTTCTGACACTCAGCACTTCTCCAAGATATTCAGTGAATTGTTGCTTCTTTTACATTTTGGCACAGGCCACCATTTCCTAATCTGCATGCAAGTGTGTGTCACCATCAAGGCAGAGTCAAGCTGGGTTAAGTGTGGAACTTGGCTTACTCACCTTCCATGGCATGTTTATTATAGTCTTCAGAAGCTTTTCCACTTCATTAAGTCTGGCTTCTATATCATGGGCTTCTTTTATTGTGATGAGCCCTAGAAACAAAGTAAACAGACCGTGGGCATAGGCTTCGTACACATTTTCATGTGTACACACACTCAAGCAGCCAAAGCACCAGCTCATGAAGATGTGGAAAGAACTCAAATATTGTGCCTTCCAGAAATAAGACTTCTAACCCACACTGATGATAAAATATGTACCCAAACAAAGGTGGGTGTAGTTACACAGTCTCAGGCCTGACACAAGTTCAGCTGTTTACGATCACGTTTAGGAGCTGCAAGACAAGCAGAAGTAGAACCACCTACACCCTCACCCAGTTTTGCTACACAGTATTGCCAGCAACAATAATCAAAATGCTGTTTTCTGCTTCCCAGAACCATGATTCATCCTTTTTCTGTCAATAAAAAGCAGAAGAAAACCTAAGAATGCCAAAAAACACAACCCACAGATCAGATGAAAAGGCAAAATACAAACTAAACAAAAGGCTTCGAGAGCAGACATGTAAATCCCAATGACAAGTCCACAGATTTCTCAGTACCACATTCTTCAAGTGCAAAACAACTGTTTGGATTTTTGGTTTTTTTAATTACAGAATTATCACAGAGCTGCAGAAAAGACCGACATGGAAATTTTGTGTTCTGTTGTCCAGAATGATGCATTACAATGCTTCTAATTTTGAATTGCTCGATAGAGTGATTTTCAAGTGTAATACCATATTCCATATATATATTCTGCAGGGTGTCCATAGCTTCCCTCTCTCCTAGCAGGGCCAGGGAAATCTAGCACAGGTCATATGCACGTACAGGTGTATGATGTGAAGCAAACCCCAGTATCTGACATCTCTCTAACAGCCCCATTATTTCTGGTGTTGCAACTGCACTTGTTCTAATCCAACCATTGATTTGCCTCTACATGTGTGCAGTTTTTCCAGTGCATAAGATACACGTGTGAACTGAAATACCTAAGAGACTACTAAAGTCTACAAGATTCACTAGTTAAAAACAATAAATGCATAAATAAGATGATTGAAAGTTGGAGCAGAAAAAGACCTGATAAACCAAAACCATCTACACAAAAATTAAAACAATGAAAAAAAGAAAAAACAAGCCAAAAGTAGACATCTGCAAAGCAGTCTGTGAGAAGTCACCTCAATGTACTAAAATGCTAAGCACTAAACTTGTCTAAGTGCAATCTCTATTTAAAAGACAGAGGTACAGAAAGAGCTGTCAAACCCGCACAGTCTGGGGCCAACATTCATGGGATGTTTCTGCCTGCATCAGCCCAAGTTGAGTTACTGGTGTGATGTGACCACATACAAACTTTCCTGACAAAAGCATGACTTTGGAGCTGCCAGCTCTCCTCAAATTACAGACCCGAATAAAACGAGACTGTCTCTGGAGCAGCCAGGCTTACTTGACGGTCGTCACACAAAATAATAAGTTTTTCTATTGCTCACATCCCTCATTTTGCATTTATTCCTTTACGTGAGCTTCACTGCCACCTCTTTGGCACAGTGTGCTTCCTCCTCTGACAGTAGAAACAGGCCTAGAAGCACAGCAGCATATCCTGATCTGGCTGGTGTACACCACAATCAAGTAGCTTCGCATGAAGACTCTCTGACAGGCTGTAAACATGAATTAACTCATCCACAGGATCCATAGGTTGTGTGTTAGCTGGGCGGTGCTTGATGCCTTCGCCCTGACCTGCAGATCAGCACACTTCATCTTCCTAACTGCTGGGTGCATTCAGGCCTGGGTGGCTCCACGTTGCCCCATCCGCAAGTATGTGCCTGTCCCACATCTGATGGAAAAGAAAAAAATCCACCTCACCAACAACAGTGTGCAGTGTACTCTGAGGGAAAGCAGCCAAGCAGTTGGGATTTTCTCTCATTAGTAATCAAGAGAGGCATCTGCAGCTCTGCGCAGCCTTGCTAAGCCTCAGTGAGAGAAGCCAGGACGGCCAAGAGCCCGCAGCACCTCCACAGCTCACCCCAGGGAAGGCTTCACAGCTCTCTGCCTTCACCACGAAATCCAGCCCCACATACTCCTCGCCTGGGCTGCTGCAGAGGCACCTGGCACACAAACCCACCGGGAAACTGGCATGGAACGTTCCAACATCTAACACCGTAACCACTGTTTCCTATTGAAGCTTTTACTGATATCAAAACCAAAAGGCAGACAGCGTAGGAAGGAGAGTAGGTGATACATCAGTGGGGACAGATGCCTATATACATGCTGAATGGCTGTGGATGTGCAGCTCTGGAGTGCAAAGCTGCTGACCCACTGTGATCGGTTGCAGGTAACTGAGCTTGCTGGGGAGCGGCCTTCCTGTGTGGCAGCCCAAACATACAGAAACCACCTGACTGCCCATATATATACTGAGCCCTGTAATTTCTTCTGCAAGAGCTACAGAGATTGCAAGGTTTTCATTTATCGTCAGTCTAAAAGGCTCTGTTTTTAAGAGTTAGCAGATGTGCCAGCGGTTTTCAACTCATCGTGGGCTGTGATCCCACATCCCGAGGGACTGCTAACAGCCCAACATCTGCACTGCCCTCAGCCAGACGCCAATGCACAGACACTGGGAGGAGTGGAGCCTGGTCCCTCCCCTCGCTTCCTTCCAGCCCTCCTGACTGCTTGCTGTCACAAGCCCCAACACAAATGTGCCACGATGTCCTGAGGTGAACACATTGGACTTGCTGTTCATACATTGGCCACGTATGCAGCATGGCAGCCTATTCCTCATGAGGGGAGTGGATGGGCAGTGCTGATCTCTGCTCACTGCTGACAGTGACAAGACCCGAAGGAATGGCATGGGGCTCCATCAGGGGAGGGTCAGGCCCTGGAACAGCCTCCCCATGGAAGTAAACTGCTGGAGTTCAAGGAGCACTAGGGCAATGCTCTCAGAAATGTGGTTTGAATGTTGGATGGTCCTTTGTGGAGCCAGGAGTTGGACTTGCTGATCCTTATGGGTCTCTTCCAACTCAGGACATTCTGTGATTCTATGATCTTTATGGCAGCTACAGAGAATCCTGAAGCCTCTGTTTCTGTCTCTGCTCACAGAGCAAAAGTGTGTGCCAATCTTTTCATCTTTCTGAGTGCCTTTCTTCAGACAGTTCACCCTAAAATAAAAGAGAAGACACTAACAAAGCAGCCAGTAGCCCAGAACCAGTTGTGCTTTCTTCCACTTGTTCAGTATGCCACAGAGCTGTGCTCAAAGCTGGGAAATCTCTCAGTGAGGTCATGGTGAAATGCTGTTCTCATGCCTTTCCCTCTGCCCTGACTGCTGGCTGACTACTAATTGAAAACATGTGCAACCTCCTCCCAGGAAAACTTTGCTCTCTGTCTTGTTACCCGTACTGTGCTTAGACAATTAACTATCATTTCAAGTGATTTAAATACTATAAACACCTGTGTTTATAGGGCTTGAGGTAAACGGGAGCCTTGCTGGCTCCATTTTCCTTATTTATTTTACTACAAAGCCGTCTGCCAAATATGAGAAATCCCTAGGATTTTTTTCACCCTGCTCACAAGAGAGCCCACATGCTGGGTCAAGGGAGGGACAATAGAGGCACATCGTGTGACCAAGAGTGGCATTTGCCCATACCTGGGATATTTATTTTCAGCAGTGTTCTGCTGTGTGCACAGCCCCTGCAACCAGTGACCTAATTTTAGGGGAGGAGAGTTCCCCTTTACATCTTCCCTGACCAAGAGCCCCAAGCAGAGTTCTTAAGACTGGATGAACAGGATTTGCCCACAATTTGAGACCACGCAGACATAGTAACTTCACACATAGCAACACATCTGTGGAAAAATACAGAAAAAAAATCAGCATGGGCCTGCAGCATCTTTTCCTGCTATGGGACTCTGGTGCCAGAGCAGCTGCAGGAGCCTTGCAGATCAGGCAAGCAGCTGTGTCCCTGGCACGCTCGGCCATGGTGTGGGAGAGAGGCCCCGAGCTGAGAAGAAACAGGAAACGAGCTCAGCAGATGAGGAGCATGACCTGGGAGCCAGTTAGTGATGTCAGCATCCAGCCTTGACAGCCTATCCTATTGCTGCCCTATGAGCCACCAAGTCTGAGTCTGCAGCTAGTGACATGCTGACAACCACTTCTGACACACCACACAGCTTGTAATGAGACTGTGACGTGGCCCTGATGGCTGATGCCTTCGATGAGCAACTTGTCTCAGGAGTCCTTCAGGGCCTTCCACGGAAGAGTGAATCCATCCCTAAATCAAGTATGTGTCATAAATCACTCCTTGGTGATGACTCAAAATCATCTGTTTTTCTAGAGAGGTGTTGCTATGTACAAACTGCTATGTGTGCATGACCTCAAACTGTGGGCAAACCCTGTTTCTCCAGTCTGAAGGACTCCCCTTGAGGCTTTTGGTCAGGAGAAGAACGAAGAATAACCAAGAGATCTCCTGCTTTCTTCAAATTATTTACAGAATCATAGAAACATAGAATCACTAAGGTTGGAAAAGACCTCTAAGATCATCTAGTCCAACCATCCACCTACCACCAACATTGCCCACTAAAAACTTCAGCAAGTATAGGTGACTGAGCAAGAACAGAAGTCAAACAAAAGCGTACTTCTGAAGATATGTGCAAGATGGAATAGTGATGCTATTAATACTATGTATTACAGTATACACTTAAAGATTAAAATATTGCATTGAGCTCTCCTCACTTAATCTTCTTCCCAACCCCTGTGAGGAAGATGGCAAAGAAGATATCAAAGTGAAAAAAGAAATAGCAGAGAAATACATGCAGAAATCTCAGTGTGTTTTGCTGAATCTCCACTGCAATGAAGATTTACGGCCTATAGATTCTTATCTTGAGCCCATCCTTATCTCTTCGCACAAGTCCGTGACTGGCAATTATGGATTACAGATCTTTAAGGAAGACACTTAAGCTGTCTTGCACAGATGACTGCTACTCTGGTCTCCCTCCTGACCAGACTGTATGGCTTCAACAGGAGATATGCCTCTTTTCCCCACTTGCAGTATTCATTAATACAACAGTGCTCAGTCTTTTATATCTTTATTTCTTCTTTCCCTCTTTTATATCATTACTTCTTCTTTCCCTCAGATATGTTCAAACTCTTGTGTATATGCAAATAGAGCCATGTTCCAGGATGAAGATAGAGCAAGAAGGTCCCAGCCACAAGGAAGTATATGCTATCACAAAATGATGTACAATGGAAGGGACTTCAGCTGGTCCAATCCTCCATCCAAAGGAGGGTCAGAGCAAGTTACTGAGAGCCATGTTCAGTTGACTTCTGGATATATAAATGCTGCTAGAAGGACAAAGCAATATTTAGAGGCAAAAAAAAAAAAAAAAAAAACAAGATGGGAAAGATTGCTTCACACAACATTTCTTCAATAATTCTGCAGAAATAACACCACAGGAGTCCATTCAGTCCAAAGATGTGCTAAGATCCAGAGAAGGGCAGATAATTAGAGGCAATGAGGGATACCGGAGCTCCAATTACAAAAGACCAGGATACCACTTTTTTCTTCTCTGTAGGTGATTTATACTGTCTTCTAGGGCATCTGATTCTCATCACATGGAATAAAATCCCAGACCTGTGTCCGTGGTTTTAGTCAGGCAGCACTTGTAGCTCCTTGCTGATGCCTCTTCCTTAATTCTACTGCTCTCATCTCTTGGGGAAGATGCATTTGCCCCTTCCCACACAAGAAAATCCATCCACCTCATGCATATGACAAGACACTGCAGTCCCTGAAGCTGTTACAAAGGGTGTGCTATTCATGCAGTATCACTGACATGGTACATCTTGGTGACAATGTCGGGGAGCAGAGAAAAAGATACGATGGAGTTGAAAAGAGGGATGCAGGAGGATGGATGTTTGGACTGTGAAGATATTGAAATCAATCTGTGTCTAACAGAAAGACAGAGAGTTTTCACAATCTTGAATGCTCTTAGCTCTAGCACAAGCCACTGCTTCCTTGACAGATCACACAGAGCAGATGTAAAAACACGGATGGCACAAAGTAAGCTCAAACTGTCCCAGTGACATCACCCAGAACAGGGACTGTGGCCGTGGCCATCTGAGAGCCCTGGCACACTTCTCAGTTAAAGCTGAGCAGCCCAGACATCCAGCTGCTGGGCTTTTCATGCAGGATTGAGAGATGGGGAAACGGCACCTCCCAGTGACAGACCTCAGCAGATAGCCCTTCCCCACTGAGCTCCCGTCTTGATGCCTGATGAGCCACAAGAAACAAGATGTCAAGGAAGCACAAGATAAAAGTGAGCCAAGCAGTCAATGCCTAATGAAAAATGCAAGCTCCTACAGCCACTTTCAGTGCCGGTTTCTTATCAGGTGAGACCTGTCATCAGAAAACAACCTCATTTCCATTCCTCCCCACTGAAATCCCCCCATACACATATTGCCTCAGTCCACCACAAAAAGGCAACTTGTGCCCAGCTTTATAACAACACGGCAAGCTTCGTTTATCTCCAGCATTACCGATGAACCATGAAATTCAGCTAATAAAAAAACCAACCCCAGAAGCCCCAAACTCAATTTCAGTCTCACAGCACTGCTAGAGTCTGATAACCGAGAGCAGCATCCTTTGTCGGCCAGACAGACGCTCTGAGCGAGCCCCACTAATGAACTGTTGACAATGTCAACAATGGGAAGAGCACAATAGATGCAGTGTATTTATCTGCATTGTCACAGCACCCAAACAGCTGCTGTCTGTGGAAAGCACTATGCTGCTTCTGTGGAGTTCCCTCTCTGCATAAATCACACTCCCAGATGGCCCCGTAAACAACAACAGTGTAATGCAGCATATAGAAAACTGTAAGCTATGAATACAGCATTCATAGCAAAATGTGCAGGAAAACATAACGTTCCCAGACGGCTCTTCAGGAACTTTGCTCTGCACAAGGCCTTTAGGCTGCAGCCCTGCAGGATTTCCCAAGCACTTCCTGGCACATGTCTTCCTGGTGATGCAGGAAAGAGACAGAGCTCAGCATCAGCCACCAGGAAGGGCTGCCCAGAGGCTGCTGCAGGAGAGGGGAGAGTTGCTTTGTGCTATGAGCATGCTGCACACAAAGCTTCCATTGGAAATCTCCTCTGCGGCTGGACAGCTTTTATGGTTGGACAAAGGTTGTGCGCCAGCATGGCAGATGATAAGAGAAAAGCTCTGGGGAGCCACAGGTAAACCCTGGTGGCAATAATCAGGCAAGGGAAACCTGAAAGGGAAGAGAACCGAAAGGCCTGGTGCTGTCAGGAGTTGGACTTGATGATCCTTATGGGTCCTTTCCAACTTGGGATATTCTGTGATTCTGTAATTCTGTATTCTATGCCTGCTCTGAGGTTGGGGCCAGATGTATGACTGCACTGAAGCTCCATCAGGCCTTAAGATATATCTTCTCCAAGAAACCCCAGAAGTAATATTTAGAGAAAACAGAAGGTTAGAAAAAAAGAGTTCTGTCCCAGATTAATACTTCACTTCCAGCATCTATTGGGTCTATTGGATCTGTTGTAACTACTGCAAAATCACTGATTTTGACTCAGCTTCCAGGTCCACAAGGCTGTCTTTCTCATAAAGAAATTTAAATACAAAAGCAGTTCACTCTGCATACAGAAACAGACCAGTGGCATTAAGAGTGAACCAGCCCATGCTTTTCTGTGATCTTCTTTCCTGCACTTGCCTGGAGGAAGGGAAGGGCACATTTCAGACACAAATCAGATACCAGCAGTGAATCATACTCAGTCACACTGCAGGTAGGCACTTAACAGGCCCTGTTTACTGGCTCCCCAGTAGGATGCCTCAAGTTGGCCCTCCACATCACAACGCACTCCAGATGCATGCGTGGAGTGCACTTTGCCACATGGTGTTGTCAATTCTTAAAGGTGTGTCACAACCCCTAGGGCCTCCTCTTTCCTCCTACCAAAGGATGAATAAGGCAACAGCGGGTGCAGAATGGTGCAGAATGTCATACCTCCCATTCCCTCCTCTGCAAACACCCACACATCCAAGGAACAGGAGTGACTGCACAATGGTAACAACCGGCTCCTGCTGATACTGCTGACATTTAAAAAATAATCATCTTTCTTTGTAAAGAAGTTAGAAAGGTGAAAAAGCTCAGCCTTGCACTCCTCATATCCGTCACACGCAGCATACTGTGGCCTCACCCAGCCATAGGATAATCCTGGCTCTTTTAATGCTCCTTAAGCAAATCTGTAGGAGTATTGGATTCCTTCAATGCAGTGCAAGTTTGGTTTGCAACATTTTACCACTTCCTCCAGATAAAAGGCACAGCTAATATTCAGATTCCTTCAGAAAGATAAACACACACATAAGCACATTTCTTATGCATATACATGATGTCTGTATGCGTAAGATGTATATATGAAAATATACACACAGATGTATATGACTGAATGCTCACGCACAAGACTGTGCTTTCACCAGGTGTTTTTGCTGGGTTAAATATACTGAGCTTTGGACCTCTGTCTTCAAACAGAACATGAAGAACCCATGCATACCGCAGAGGTTTTCTAAGGGCCACCTATGCATCATGCAGTGTGTGCTCACAGCCAGGTATCGCTGGCATCAGCATCACTTAACCAAACGGGACTCTTATTCAGGTTCAGTATTAAGAATTCTCCTCAGAAAGAGTGGTGATGCACTGGAATGAGCTGCTCAGGGAGGTGGTAGAGTCATCATCCCTGGAAGGAAAGAGTAGATGCAGTACTTTGGGACATGGGTCAGTGGGTGATAATGGTGGCACGTGGACAGCTGGATTGGATGATCTGAGAGGCCTTTTCCAACCTTAATGATTCTACGGTTCTATGATTCTGTGTCCCAGCATCATGAACTTACACATGCTTTGGGCAGTCACTTTAGAGCACAAGCACACTCAGCAAAGTCATTTTCTTCAGCACAGGAGCAGCTTCATTTCAAGGAGTATTATTGAAATTGTGAAGCATGCGGCGACTGCTGAGAAGCCACTCCTGACTGTACTCTGTCTCTGCTGCAGAATGAACCCCCACCTCCTCTCCAGGCTGAATAGATTACCATCTGCTTCTATTAGCTTCCCATTTTTCAAATCCTGGACTGATGCTTCACTCACTGTAGATTCTACAGGGGTCTGCTCCCTAGGGAAAGGTGGGTGAAGGTTGCCGGCTCCGAGTCTTAAGGAAGAATCGAAAACGCTTCCTCTTACATAATTTGCAAAAGCAAAGTTTGGAGGCACTTAAGAGAGGCGAGAAGGGCTGCGGGCCGCCTCGGCAGGGGACCAGCGGGGACTGAACCCCGCTCCGCCGCCCCCAACCCCAGCCGCCTGCAGAGGGCAGCCGGCACCGCCGCGCCGCCGGGGCGATGCCGCCGCCTCGAGATGCGCCGGGACCCGGCACGGAGCGGGGTCCGCTTTGCCCCATTCAATCCCCGCTGCGCGGGGTGCCGCAGCCCCCGGATGGCGAGAGACGAGACTCGGGGGAAGGCTTCTCCAGCTTCTCACCGAAGAAAGCGCACATCGGATACCGGCTTCTCCCCGCTCCCGTTCAGCCGAACTACCCGGACAGCTGGGGAGACTGGAAAAGCGCACATCGATCTACGAGATAGATGCTCCGTGTCGCCCGACACGCTTGATATAATTCAGAGCAAAGCGCAGCGCTGTCATCGAAAATATCCCCCAAACGTCAAACGCATTAAAAGCGGCCCCAGAGCGGCCCCAACCCTCCCGAGCGTGGTTCGCACCGCCGGGCTGCGTCACCTCCTTCGGAAACCAAAAGGCAGAAGGAGCGCGGCGTTGACTGCTCTGCAATCCTGGCTTCGCAGAAAGTTATGCGAGGAATTGCTCTCGCTCCACACTCGCTCCGACCACTGCCAAGCGACGCAGCCTCTTTTTTCTTTTTTTTTTCCCCAGTCCCCGTGGCAAACAACACGCCGACACGCGGGGCTGTCCGCCGCAGCCCTTCTCCCGCAGCCCCACCGGCCCTCCCCGGAGGCACAGAGGGGCAGGGACCTAACGCCCGCAGAATCCATAATAACAAAAACGGCGCAGTGCGAACCAACGACCCGGGAGGAGTTTCCGACCGCGAAAGGCCGCCTCCCCGTCGCGCCCCGTCCCGACCCGTCCCGCCGCTCGCCTCCTGCCACCCTGGGAACGCCCGCCCGCCCCGCCCGGGGAAGGCAGCGGGGGAGAGGCGAAGCCGTGCCCGGACCTTGGAGCAAAGGGGAGCGGGAGAGCTCGGGCCGGTCTTCGGGGAAGGAGTCGAGGAGGCGCTTGAAGAGGCGGCCCAGGTCGGAGTAGCTGCGGTGCAGGTAGAGGATGTTGCGGTCCGACCACTCGGTGCGGATCTCGTAGAACTCCTCTTCGTCGCCCCGCCGGCTGATGATGAGTCGCCGGATGCCGTTCACCCAGCAGCCCCGCACGTACATGTTCACCAGCGAAGTGCCTTCGAACACGGCCGAGGCCATCCCGCCGCCGGCGGAGGGCGAAGCGAAGCGCCCCGCCCGCCGCCGCCGAGTTAAGGGGAGGAGGAGGAAAAGGAGGAGGAGGAGGAGGAGGAGGAGGACGGGGGGTGCCACCCGGCGCACCCCCCGGGGCGGGGGAGCGGGGCGGCCCGGCCCGGCCCCTTCTGCTCCCCCCCCTCCCCTCCCGCTGCGGAAGGGTTCAGCCCCGCGGGCGGGCGGCGAGTCGGGGGGAGCTGCGCCCCACACCCCGGCCCCCCTCGGCCCTCCTCCCCGCCCGCCCCTCCGCCCGCTGCTCCGCGGATCCTCCTCTTCCTTCTTGGGACGGTTTCGCAGACGCCACAGACATGACGAGGAAATTTTTCCCCCTCCCAGTGACCCTAGAAGTTTTTCTTTTTTTTTTTTTTTTATTATTTAAACTTCCAGCCCGGCCGCTGAGGAAGGAAGCGGGGGAATACGCAGCGCACACTGCCTCCGGCTGCTGCGCGACGCGCTGTCAGCGCCCAGCACCGCCCCAAGGCAGTCCCAATGCCGGGGGGGAGCGGGAAGGCTGCACCGCCGGGGGCAGGGAGTGCCGCGACACTGGGGAAAACAGGGACAAAGAAAGGAAGCAGAGGGCTCAGGGCTTGCTCAGCCTCAAGATGCCCAGGGGCTGCAGATGTGTACGTGGATGAAGGCGAAGCCAGTGACAGCGTGTGGTGATGAGGGATGTGTCGCCCGGGATGGTGCCCCTCTGGGCTCCACTGGGAGCATCCCGTGGAAAAGGGGCTCAGAGCATGAATTCCCGGCCTGCCATGACCCAGGGAAGGGAAGGCTATACCTTTATCAGTAACATCTTTATCAGTGACACAGATGATGGGATGGAGTGCCCCCTCAGCAAGTTTGTGGACAACATCAACCTGAGTAGTGCAGTTGGTACGACAGCAGCAAGAGATGCCATTCCAAGGGACCTGAAGAAGCTTGAAAGGTGGGCTCAGTGAGTTTCTATAAGGCGAAGTGCAAGGTATTACATCTGGGTTGTGGCAATCCCAGATTCCACAGAGTGGAAGAAGAATTCATTGAGAGCAGCCCTGCCAAGAGGGACTTGGGGGTTTTGGACGATGAAAAACTTAATATGAGCCAGCAGTGTGAGCTTGCAGTGCGGAAGGGCAATGGTATCCTGGGCTGCATCAGAAGAGGGATGGCCAGCAGGGAGAGGGAGGGGATTGTCCCCCTCTGCTCTGCCCTTGTGAAGCTCCATCCGGAGTACTGTGTCCAGGTCTGCAGCCCCCAGCACAAGAAAGACAGAGCTGTTGAAGTGGCTTAAAAGGAGGACCACAAAGATGATCAAAGGGCTGAAGCACTTCTCTTACGATAGTTTGAGGGAGCTGGGTTTGTTCAGCCTGGGGAAGAGAAGGCTCTGAGGAGACCCCAGTGCAGCCTTCCCGTATCTAAAGGGAGTTTATTAACAGCAGTAGGACTGACTTTCTACATGGTCTGATAGTGACAGGACAAGGGGGAACAGTTTTAAAGTAAAAAGGGAGATTTAGGTGAGATGTTAGTTAGAAATTAGTTACTCAGAGGGCAGTGAGGCAGTGGCACAGCTGCCCAGAGAAACTGTGGATGTCCCATCCCTGGAGGTGTTCAAGCCCAGGGAAGATGGGGCCCTGGGCAGCTTGAGCCAGTGGGTGGCAACTCTCACAGCAGGCGTTGGAACTGGGTGGGCTTTGAAGCCCCTTCCAAACTAAGCCATTTTATGATTGCATGATTCCTGCCTGCAACATTTTTGGGGAGGTTGGAGGTCATTGTCCTCACAAGACCTAATATCAAATTTAAGTTAATTCTGGCTACCATGACACTCATGGTTCATGAGTCCAGGAATTCACATGGTAACAATGCAGGGGCTGTTTAGCCATTTGGAAGAATTGGTGGAAGCCAGAGATGAAAACACTGTTAAAGATATTGACCAATGAATGGTGCTTGGTCTTTATGGTAAAGCAATTCCAAATCTACAAGTGCACTTATGTCCCACTTTCCCTATTCAAATACATAATTGCGTATTTCTTTAACTTCTTCGTAATAAAATTGCTCTTACTTCCATTTGAAGCACAATCAGATGTAACAAATGCACTCAACGAAGCCCTTTCAGGGGCTGGTTCCTGCAGCCTCACTCTGCAGCACCTGCAGCCATTTCTTTCATGAAACCTGAAGCTGTAAAACCAGGACTTGAGATGTTGAAGCAGACACTGGGGAGCTCAGAGTCCCCAGACTGCCCTCACTGTGGCTAGGCTGGGCCTTGAGCTGTCCTATAAAGCCTGACAAAGTGAGCAACCTGGGGCACAGGCTCTCCCTGTATTCAGTGCAGTGTGTGGCACAGGCCCACCCACTTCACCTTGTCTCACTACAAAAGGGTTCCCACAGCCCCATTGGGCTTGACATCCCACATTCAGCAGATGTGGGCCGCTTGAAATATGCAATGCAGCTTTGCAGGAAAGGAACTGCTGCAAACCTTTGTCCTGCAGGAGGATCTTGACACAGGTCATTTTGTTCGGGATGGGCTTTTCTAAGCTCTCCTCTTGTTCCAGTACTAGGTGGTCTCTCCAGCCCTTTTGTGCTAAAACAACACAATATGAGAAAATAAAATGCCTTCTCTTCTGAGAGTTGCTGTGGAAACCTGAAATAACCACAGATCTGAAAGAAGAGAAACTAATAGGAAGAAAGCTGCAAAGCTTGTTGGAGTTCAAAATGCATCTGGACAACACTCTCAGGCATATGGTCTGATTTTTGGGTGGTCCTGTGCAGAGGCAGGAGTTGGACTCAAAGATCATCATGAGACTCTATGATTCTATGAAGACCGAGCCCCTTTTTAAAAAGATGTCAGCCTTGAGTTACTTCTAACTATGCACATGGCTTCTGCTTGCTCTTATTGGCATTTTTGCCTTTGCAATGGAATGAATGTTGCCGTCATCAGCCTGCCCACAAGCGTATGCAGCCCTGCAGACCTCCCAGCACCTCCCAGAGCTCTGGCTGCAGCTGGGTTCAGCAGGGCTTTGGCTAGGAGTTCTCCACTTCTGCTGGGTAATGGCTCAAGCATGGAATGGCTGGTTCTGTTTTTCTCTTTCAGTCTGACTGGTGCTACCCTTCCAACTCTGTTATCAAGCAAAAGCCTGTCACGCTTGCACACGAAAAATGAGTTTGCACCAAATTTTTTCCTTCTAAAGAACTTGGAGTTGACCTAGTGATACCAGATCCTGGTTGTTAAGAATATGAAAAGTAGACATATCCCTATATTTGGTTCTCATCCCAGCTGGCAGGACACATACCTCTCACCTATGTCCTCTCCCCTAGCTGCTATATGTAGCAGTGTAATGCCAGCCTGCCGCTAAGCCTGGGCACAACTGTTCTTCGTGAAGGTTGGCTTAGTAATAACAGTCTGGGACTGCATGGCTCTGTTAAAGTTTTATTGCAAAATGCTCACACACAGGAAAGCAATGTTTGCATGGGAATAACAGTGTGCTGAGAAGGAAGGCAGCCCTTGCAAGATTTTTTGCACTGTGGAAAATAAAATGGATGAGCAGTGAGGATGGGCAGTCACGAGGGACACGGACATCTTGCAGATGAAAGTATCTTTTATTATCAGCACCTTCTATTGTGGCTATACCAATTGTACCTGTCATGCACTTTTAAAAGTACATAGAGGGCATTCATTTGCATTTGACTAGTTTTCCATATGTATGCAGCATGGGCAGAGGCGCTGTGCAGCAGATGCTCTTTAGCAGAAAATGGGGAACACGTATTTGCCTTTTTTAAAAGAAAGGCTGTTATGGAGAGACATTTCATTCCTTTTCGCATCATGTGTTGGGTTGCTATTTTCCATATTTAAATTTGGAGACAGAAGTAATTAGTGGCAATTGCACCTGAGAGAATAAAGATGCTGGCTGAGTATGTGTTTTATCCCCTTGCCTTTTTGTGATCTGATTGTTTTACTGGAACCATATAATACCACCGGGATGCAAATATTCTCCTAAGCACTTATTATCTTCATTTCTACCTAGGAATTTTTCAGTCTTGCATTCAGTTTCACAAACCAGTAATCATTCATTTAAAATGCATGTAGAATACATACCACATGCTGCTCATCAGGCAAGGTGACCCTGGCCCTTTGAAGATTGATCTGGCTAAAAATTCACTCAAATCTTCAACTGATGCAGCAAAACTGCCTGAATTTGAGTGCCAAATCATGGGGTTTAAGAAGCCTAAGAGCAGGTAACTTCCTTCTTATGCTGCGAACTATTGCTAGAAACACAACTGAAGATGAATGAATCTGTGCTTCTAAACTCATGGTGTGCTGTGACATCTGCTAGCCCCGTCTTTTCAGGCTTCCTTATCCATACCGTGGTAATGTCAGAGATATTTGCCTCCCACATACAAACATGCTATGAAGACTTCTGAAAGCCATCCCCAGATGGCCTTCTGGGCTGCACATGCACACTGCTAACTCATGTCCAACTTTTTTTGTCCCCAAGTCCTCCTCCGCAGGGCTGCTTTCAATGAGTTCTTTCCCAGACCATACACATGTCTGGGATTGCCCCAGCTCTCTTCCCTGTGCAAAGATGCCCCTGTGTACAGGTTTGCCAGAAGATCTGGGTGAACACTGCAGCATGGTGGCATGGAGCTGGAAGAAGGAAGCAGAGGCAGAGAGGGAAGGAGTTTCCTTCATTTGACACTGCCACCAAAACTATTCCTTTGGTACATCTGCTGGAAACAGTCTGAGAAGAGCAGGAGGAAGGATAATACCTGCTGGGAGGAAGAGGCTTTCTGGTTGTTCAAGTCTTCCCTTGCTCAAGGAAGCTGACTGTCTATATTCCTGTAAATAAGCAAAAATTGCACCCAGGCTCCTGACTCCATTAATAATTTCTCTTTCTAACAGGAACAAGCATTCAGGATTCGAACATTTCAGCAAGCTGCTTAACAACCCAAAGAGCAGGAACACTTCCCAGACCTGGAGTCACCAAGGACATCTTGCCTGGTGAATCTGTTAAATCGTTCCTACCATGAAAACATGGCCTGGCCTCTGAAGCAAAGGAAGAAGTCACATTTCCAGCCTCAGATCTGGGAGCAGGGGAGAATAGAGCCGATGCAAAGTTCATTTTGCTCTGTTGCCACTGCAGCACTAGAACAAATAAAATACCATTCCTCTTGCTCAACAGTACCAAAAATCATTCGGAAAGCAAGAAGAGCTTTATCCACTTACATATACAGTGAAAACAAGACAGTGAGTTTTGAAGAGCAGCCCATGCTTCTCTAATACCTGCAAGCAATGGGGAGTGGGCCACCTTTTTATTTTCTCCTACGACGTGCAACTTTCTGCTAATTGTTTGGGTTTCATTTGTTTTCTATTTTAAAGAGCAATGCAATGGCAAAGCAGCTCCTGATATTCTAGTCTTTAGTTCACATGACAAGATCATCTGAACACCACTAGTGAGATTAAATGAGCTCCTGAGCAAAGCATCCTTTCATGCTCCTGTGGGGCCACTGGACTACGCGAGGCTTGAGCACACAGCCAGAGTACTGCTGGGACTCTCTATTCTCACTTTGTTCTCCTCTCTCCCCCAGGCTGATTCTGTGAAGTACTGAGCCCTCCTGGACTTTAAAAAGTGCTCAATATCCTTCCAGCTTTGGCTACCTCATAATATGGCCTTTAATGTATGCACAACCTATTTTTAGAATCTATAACATGTTTTCTGGGTAAAACACTGCTTGAAAGACCCCTTCCTTTCCCTCTGAGTTGACATTGAATTTGATTTAATAGAAGAGCCTGAAATTCTTTCCATTAAAAAGTGTATTATAAATGCTCAAGGAGCTGTAACTGCAGTTGAAAGCTAGGTATATTCCTGCCAAAGGGTAAACTAGCTTCATCTAATAGGAGAATAGTTGTAGTGGAACAACTTACCCTTTATGAGCCTTTTTCCTAGAGACAACATAGAAAGTATGTCTTCACTATGCTTCCAGCAGAGCAAAATAAATTAAATATACCTGCAGGTTACTGAAAAAAAAACAAAACACTGGCATAAAAATATGCAAGACAAAATTTATCTGCATTTTCAGACTCTTAGCCCACTGCAGTCAACCAAGTGGGCAATAAAAGTCCACAGCGCTGGGATTTGGTACGGCTTGTAATGATCCCGTGTATGGCCTAAGACTGCACATTTGTATTGCACATCGAAATAGAAAGCCTTAAAGTGCTCAGCAATGACAAGCGTTATAATTCTGAGTCTGCAGAAGGGGAGACAGAGCCCTAGAGCAGAGAAAGCAGCTTGCCTAAGCCTGTAGAAAGAAGCTGTCTTAGAGGTTGAAATATTTGCAGCACTTGGCACATGGACTTGTATACAGCCTGTAGAGAACATACTGTTTTGCAGGGAAAAAATCACATTGCATATTTCCATTAGACCTACAAATGCAAAAGTGAACAATCTGCACATGCTAAGAGGTTGTGGCTTTTTCTTTAATATCATGGTGCTCTAATGTTTTTCCTCTTTACTGTGAAGAAATATCATCCAGCCTAAAAACAGTAGGATGAGCATAATAACTTCAAGCTGGGCATTTTTTTGCTACTGTTGTTAGCAACTGGAACAAATTCTTCCTTTGCTCTCCCTGCACCACCCTAGGAGAAGCAACTGGCTTTGTTTTAGATGCTGGCAACTCTGTCTGTATCCCAAGTAGTGACAACTCTCACTGAAAACATATGAGCCATCCAGCTGAACTGCAGTACCCTGCTCTTGAACTCAATTTTAAGGGCACAAAATTTTAAGGGCTTAGCTATGTGAATATGGAGCCCTTCAGCACTTGCTCGTGGCAAGGAGAAGTTCTTAATGAAAGGAACACATACGGAAGTTGCAGCAACGAGAATGCCAAATATGAAAGAAATGCAGGATTGGACCCTGAGCCTGATGAACAGGTATTACTGAATTGCATTCATTCACATAGCTGCATCCATAAGTTATAGCTCATCAGTGTTTGCTGCTACAAATGCTTTGAGTCAAAACAAGCGTGAATGATTGGATGTGTCTACACAGCATAATTAGAGATGTAAACAGTGGCTGCCATTGCAGAAACTAGAGCAATATGCTAAGTAATTACCTGAGTTATTTCAGTCCAGCCATATTCTGTATCCTTAGTGTAATTACAGGAATTAAAGTCAAGCCCATCATACTTTGGTAGTTCAGTTTGTGTGTAACAACAACGTGTTCCTCAGTTTTTATGATGTTCCCTCTATAACCAGGGTGGCCCACACTCTCCCCCATTTTTAGTTGTCAAAGCCACAACGTAAAGGCCCATTAATGAAAACAAGGCTAATTATGCTTTATTCAGAATGGCTTCAGAGGGGATCCCTTCTAAAATACAGCAGAGTGGGGAGTCCACACACTGTGTCCCGTTCTGCCTTAAAAATGAAGCAAAACCTCACAATGAATGTCTCTATGTTCCTGAGTTCTTTTCATGCTTAATGTGTCTATGTGAATGTACCAAATACAAATGAAGCTTGAATAATACACAACTATTTTTCCTTTGTTTTCCTATATTGCTCAGTGTTCTATTTTTCAAATTCTTCCCAAGAGCAAGAAAGAAACAATTTCCCTGCCCCCTTCTTTTTTGTTTCTTTTTCCTCTTACTCAGGAAGGAGCTGGTAGTGAATCTGTTAGGACCATTGTGCTATATTCACCAGTGTAACTTAGTGCAGCTCATGTGTGAATTGAGGCTCTCTTTCCTATGAGAAAATATATTTCCCCATATTATAGGTACTTTCCCTAAAGCCCTGTTATTATTTGTCAAATTATAAAGGCCAGAATACCTTGAACATATGTATAGTTCATATATGCATTACACATAGTGAAGGTCATATAAGTTAGCATAGCACCTCTTAATAAAAAAAGACAAAATATAATGGACAACTCTCATTATTCTCAATACAAAGAGGCTGACAAAGCACCTACAAAACTTTCATCATTGCATAGGCCAGTGATAACTTCTTCCTTAAAAGATAAGTTCAGTAACTTCAACCAAGGGTTGACTCTCAGCTAAGAGTGAAGCCACAAAGGAACATGAAGAATGACACAAAAGATATGCAACGGTGTCAGTACAAATAATTGCTGCAAAAACAACTTCTATCCATGTTAAAAGCCTTTGGGCTTGATTCTACAACTGCTCCAAGCAGAAAAATACATACTGTTTCACCAGTAATGGTATTTTGTTTGTTTTATTTGGATGAAAGGGGGATGCAGTGACAGTGGGAATTATTTCCATACTTGTAGAATATGCTGAGTTGGGAAGGGACCCACAGAGATCATTGAGTCCAACTCCTGGCTCCACTCAGCTCTACCCAAAATCAAAACCCACAGTTCAATATACAGCACATTTGCTAATCCCACTGTAAACCAGCTTAAGTTTCAAACAAGGTCGGGTTCAAATTAGACCAGCTAAAATATCTACAGATATTTTCCTTTTTCAGCACAGTGTTGTCACATCCCATGGGACAGAACCTACACGCGCTGTAACATGGTGCACCAACCCAACTCAACTCATTCTGTGAGACAGGAGCATTTATGAAAGTACAAGGTCTTGATTACTGCTGCAAGCAGAGCCTATGCTAATGCAATATTCTATTGCAAGATTACTGTAATTTTAATGCATATCTTCTTCAGGCCTCCACAGCATAGTTTTAGCCCAAGTCATCACTATACAAGCCTGATGCAGTCCTTTATCCAGGACCATCTATATCTTCTGCTGCTTCAGTGAAACTAATACAAATAGAATAGAAACAAACAAATAGAAATTAATTGTATTAGAAGTTTGCAGTTGTGCATACAATCACTGACTCCAGAAAATAGCTGGTAAATAAGACAGTTCAAGGAGCAGAGATTTAAATGGCAATAGTTAAAAAGAATGTGACTTCAAAAATCTAAGCATGTAATACAATGAGAAAACAAAGAATTGTGTAATACAGACATCTAATGGGAAATGCATATTGTTATATGGATACTAAGGAAAATAATTAACCAAAGAAGAAATTGAAGATGCCTAGAGATAAAAGCAAAAGGTTTTCTGAAGAATTCTGCTAAGGAATTTATGAATGAAGGCTGAAAGCTTTTCTTAACTTCAGTTCAGGGATTATGAGTAAAAGAGGTTTTCTCAGCTTCTGTAGACGGGAGCCTCTACACAAACAGGGATTCACTGCTGCAGGAACATCATCTTGGCTCTCTCATCCCAGACCCTAGCAGCTTAATCAGTAACATTAAATGATGTAATTATATAAGTAAAGAGATAGGATAGTACAGTCTTATCTTAATGTAAATACAGTACAAATTGCATCTACTGACTAGTTTGTTGTTCGAGCTGGCTCTCTTCAGTTGCTGCCTGGAAAAAACTGAGGTTTATTTTTCTGCTATCATTTAGGTTTCTCAATTGTCTAATTTCCCATTTGCCTAACCCAAGCACAGGTGACAAAAACTGCCCAGAATGGTTACATGCAGCTGCTATACAAGGACTCACAATTTTTCTCTTTTAATCTTTAGTGAACATCTTACACTAGTTTCTTACATTATCTCATGATAACAACTACACATTGGCCTACTGAAAAAGATTAAATAAGAGGTATATACAATTAGCTGAATGTTTCTTCTCCAAATGAGATGTATATTCCACTACTAAGCACAATTTTCCTTGAATTACATACTTTTGGAAACCCACTTGATAGTGTGGATTCCAAGCACACGCTTTGCTTCAAGGAAGTAATAGTTTTATGAGACTATGTTTTCTTTGCCTTTCAATTGCTTTCCCATAGCAATTGTGATCCAAACAACACAACACTGCCTGCAAAGTGAAACTCCCAAACAAAACAATCTGGAAATAAAAGCACTGCTAACGTTACAGGAATACTGTTTGTTCACAGGGTACCAAACACAAATCAAGATTTTTTTAGTTTCTGCAAGAATGGTCTAATCATTCAGCTTTCAAGAGTGGATGGGAACAGAAAGGGAAATAGTCTTTGTGAGGACTAAACGCCTTCTTCCTTAGCGTTAAAGATATTAATTCCCTTAAGAACAGGAAAGTTCTTTGCATCTGAGCATTTTGGAGTGATGTCACTACACAAACACAGCCTCATCAGTGCAAATCTTCAGGGAGCTCTGACTGCACCAACGTACAGGCATGTGTCAGCACAGTTAAACACAGGTGCCAGTTAAATCCATGCTGAAGTAGGCAGACAATCAGAGATTTACAGCTAAATTCTTCAGTGGGGGCACAACTGAAGCTTTCTTTTCCTTTCTAGAAAGAAGACTAGGAATGATCTAATGAAGACACAGGCATCTGCATAGATGAAAAAGAGATGAAGATCTTGATAAGATCTACAGGGAATAAGAAAACAGACAAGTCTATAGCTTCAAAAGCACAGCAGCTTTCTTGTCTTTATTGCTGCACAGAAAAATCAATGCCAGGGCTCTGTATCCTCCTATCCTGAAAGGAAGCAAGAAAAACAAAGGCAAAACAGCCTAAATAACAGCCATCTGCTTGGGGGGAGCTGTCAGTGGCATGATTTGCAATATGTGATGGACTGAAGCAAGCATGTCCTTCTGGCAGGTGGGGTGGCCACAGGCTTTTGTTCTTGCCTTGGCTGGGTTCACAACACTACCTTCTTTTGAGCTAGAAGTTGAGCAGCTTCTCTCTTTTGAGTGACTTGATTCCCACTGAGTGTCAAAAAAACCCAAACACTTGTTTCCTAACACCTAACACCTAAAGCTATTAGGAACATAAGTATTTTCTATATAGCAGCTAAGTAAAACAAGGGAAACTCTTTTGACTTCCTCTCCTCCCCAGCTTTCATTTTAAAAAAGTGTGTGTGTGGGGGGAGAGTTTCAACTGCCTCCTAATTGTTCCTCAGCTTCCTGTCAAAAGATCCAAACTAAATCCCAGGAAACTTGTCATTCCCTGTCTGAGGCAGAGCTCATGAGAACAATAGATGGCTACAATCAATGGTTCTGCAAAGACTTGTTAAAATATAAGCTTGCATTGCTACGCACTATTGAATAGCTCTAATGCAGTTCTATTGGAGCTCCTAAAACATTTCTGCTGTAAGTGCTGTGAGCTGAAAGTCACCAACTAATTTGTCTTTTAGCTTTTCTGATGGTTGCTAGGAAGAACTATCTCCTTCTAAAAAATAGATGGAATATAAAGGTCAACAAAGAAATTTACAATAATACAACATAAAGTCGTGGCAGTCTAATTTAACACAGAAGAGCTCATTTTTTCCCAAAGCCATCATTTCTCATCTTCATTTCAGTTTCAAAGACTGATGATGCCGTAACGCCTAAGATGGTGAAATAGATTGGCCCTTGAGTCATTAGTTATTTTTCATATTCTTCTCAACGTTATCTCACTAATTCAACTTGATTAGATTAGCAGTTTCTCTTGGTGTAAGCCCCAAACTTGTTTATCTTGAAGCACTAAAAGTAGTTTCCCAAAGCCATATCTGGTATCCAAATGGGTTGTCCTGATATTCCCAGAAAAAAAAAAAATAACCCTCCTTTCTTCCTGAAGCAATGACAGAGTTGTCTAGTTGAACAGCATGGCAGATGGAACCTGCGCAGCTCGCCCTTCATGTGTTTGCCACTGCCAGGCAGAAACCCCATCACAGGACTAAGGGAAATAAATATCAGAATACAAAGCAGGTTCTATTTTCTATGAAGTTGCCACTGTCCTGTGCTTGCTTTCCACTGCTGTCAACACAAAACTATTAAGATGCATAATTTATTGCAGGTTACTTGAATATATCTGAAAAGATAATCTCTATTAGGGTCTCCCTATTCAAATCTTGCACAGATTTCCTCTAGTAGCAGAGGACATTAAAGAAGTAGGAGATTTGAGAATGATTTATTTGAGAAGAATATAAAGTGTCATATCTTATTTTCATCTCATTGCTGATACTCATTTGAATCTCCCATTCAGCTCTGGGAACACCCAAGTTATCAGCTGTTCCCACTCATTTGGAAACTTGAAAGATAAAATCTGAAAACAGTCAACAGGTCTGGAGGCCCAAATCCTGTTTGTCTGGTCTTGAGGCAGAACCAACCACACGCTGAATTAGTTCTTTGCATGCAAGAAAGCATGAAGCATAGATATGTATAAGCATCAATGGTTTATTTGGAGAGATCCAATCCAATCATGGCACATCAAGAAGATTAAGAGGCCAAGTGAAACACAACATTCTCTGTCCTGGTGAGAACAGTGAAGAATAATGACCAAACTCTGAAAATCAGACTGCTTACAAGAAGCATTTCTGCATATGAATGTCTAGTACCTACCCACAGGCAACCAAGCTTGACCAAGTCATACAGCTTAAAAATATCAAGATCACCAAGGAAATTCTGTGGAAAAGAAACCAAGAATAAAACTCTTATTGTCCTGTCACTACAAGGCTTTCTTTCTTCTTCTGTTAAAGTAATTCATTTTGTACAGACTTAACAAGCTAAATCTTAAATTCCCTCCTAAAACAGAGTTGGATCCATGCTACCCTGAGCATTAGTTTGTGTAACTGAGATCCAAATTCAGACTTCCATTCTTCTTCATTCCTTACCAGGCAGCCTCTCCTCTCTATCAAAATAAAGCGTAGATTTCAGTTACAGAATTAGGAATTCATCTCTACGTAAGTAATTAGAGGTACATTTTTTGCAGTGTTTTTTGCCTCATTAAAGGCACTATGGTATTTCTGAAAGGTAATGATGGCTGTTATGACTAATGATCATTTAGAAATAGAAGTGTTCCTGCAGGATAAACTTCCTGTATGCGTCTCAGTCTCCCATGGAGATCGTTAACAGAAGCATCGTCACTGCCTTTCACTTCCCAAGGACAGGCAAGACCATTGGAAGGACTCCATCACAGTTATTAGGCCACACGTTTCTTTTGCTCAGAAAGGGTGGCTGAGGTCTTTAACTCCTTAAATAAAGATCCTCAGAAAGCTCAAGATCTTGTCCCTGAGTTGGAGAGGAAAGCTATCGAGGAGCAAGCCCTGGCTTTACTGGCAGCTGGAGGCTGCCTGGCTGGCAGCAGTGCTGCTGAGGAGGTGCCAGGGTGGTGTTGAGAAGCAGGCTGGACAGGAGCCCCAGCACAGCAGCCAGGAAGGCCAGAAGCAGCCCGGGCTGCACCAACAGCACCTCAGGCAGCATACAGACCAGTGGTTATTCCCTTTTTCTTGGCACCGCATTAAGACTGGAATATGGCATTTGGTGCTGGCCCTTGGGACAAGAAGGATGATCACGCAGTGCAAGTCCAGGCAACTGGCACACTGCCATGAGGAGAGCTGAGGGACCAGGGATTGCTCAGACTTGAGAAGAGACAGCTTCAAGGACGTGACATCTCTGAGAAGAGACACAGGGGCTCAGTTTGCCCAGACAGTCTATGCAACCTCAGACCTTGAAGATTTCAAGGATGTGGCTGGTCAAAGCTCTGAGCAACCTGCTCTTATCTCATGCCTAATCCTGCTTTGGGAAGGAGGTTGGACTAGAGACCTACTGAGGTGCTTTCTAATCTAAATCTTTTTAATAGATGTAAAATTTCTATGCAAACAAGTTTAAAAAAAAAATCAACTCTTTATCACAGTAGATCTACAAAGATTTAGGAGGCAGAACATTTCAGATTCAATGTACAGAATCAAAACCAAACAACATCCCTGTTCCTCAATGTGTAATACTGAACGTTACATTAGAATTTATTCCAGATATTGCTATTTGACATGTAAACTTTTTTTCTGACTAGTCATTTCAGAGATTAACGAGTTAGGATTTAGAAGAAAGAAATCCCTCATTTCTCCTGGCAGGTATCCATAGCAAAGCAATTATTAAAGATTAACTGCTGCTTAAGCTTCTGAAATAGGACTTTTGCCTGTTTCTTCCAAGAAAATCCCTGCTTCCCCACTGTACAAACATAAAACCAGACTAAATCCATTTGTGTCATCCAGAGATTCTTATCCTGTCTATAGTGGCCTGAGTCTGAATAACTCCCAAAGAAAGAAATTTCTCCTGATATATACCAGAGGGATTGAGAAATGTATCTCAGCATAAATGACTGTACAAGAAACAAAAAAGCAACCGAACCAGAACAAACAAAAGCAACCAGGTTATGTATTTTTTAAGAAGAATAAAAAGTCATCAAAAGAAAACAGTGAGTGAGTATCATTCCTTTTGGCATAAGGCACAAGTAGGAAGCTTCGTACTAAGTTCTGAAATTTACATGCTGTATAAATTGGTCAAAGGGGTCTGTAGAACCTGAGCCAGGGAAGTGTGCTCCATGAGGACTTCTGAAGTCCTGTCAACAACATAAGAATAGTCATGAAATGCCCAAAGTGCTTATTACTGCATTTCCCATCAAAGGGCCAGGCAACGTACTGCCTTCTTACAGAAATGAAAAGAGTCAGAAACCACTTGCGAGTCATACAGCTGCATTAACTCATTAGACACTGAAAACCATGGGCCTGGTTTAATTCTTCTTAATGACTACACTGACGATGACCAACTTGAGAAAGATGTTCAGGATCTGGTTCCACATGAAAAAAAGCTTTTAACTAAACCCTGGGCACATTTTAGCCTTTTGATCTAAACAGACAGCCTTTATGGCAACTTTTAGGGTGAAAAGTAAGATCTGTGCTGAAAACCTACCTCATTTCATGCTTTGAAATGATACACTTCTGTTTTCAAAATAATTTCCTCTCCTCCTTGGGTAACGCATGTCTAAATATTCCGTCATACACATCTGTATTTTAAAAAGCATTCCAGAATGAATCCCTCTCCCCTGACAGGAAAAATGCTTTTGGGAATTTGTAGGAGGACTAGAAATTTAACAACAACATGCAGAGTAAAATATTAAAATCATATAGTGCCTTTTAAGAAACCAAACTTTCAAAAAGTGGCATTTTCATTTGTTCTGGTCTTTGGAAGTTCTGTGATGGAAAGCCCTGCCCAATTGCATTTTCTTGCTTTGAAGTCCTAACACATTTGTAAAATAGGAAAAAATTGAATCTGGAACATTGGGTCTATAATTACATATCATCATACAAAATAAGGGGGAATAAAAAGCACATGCTTCCTCGAGCTGTAATGACCTTGCCCATAATGGAGATGGTAAAGCCTCAGGATAAAATTCTAGCTTTGCTGAAGTTGACACACAGGATTTCACCCTCAGAATTTCCCTTTGAGGACATGACCCTTTCCTTATTTTGGTTTAGGTCTGTTAGTTTTAATGACGACTTGCAATGACACACAACTCCCACGTACCAAAAGGAAAAAAGCCTGGGTGTGCAAAATTATTTGCCTCACGCACAAAAAAGAAGCTTTCTTTAATAATATCAACATCATTGATAAATAGAGAATTGATCTCTGTAGTTTTAAGAAGAACAAGTTTCTATTCTAGGTAATATTTAGCAGCCCATAATTACAATAAGTTGGCAAAGTCTTAATTTTTAACAAAACATAAGGGATATATACATTTTTTTTCCTTAAGAGCAAATATTTTTCTTTGTAATCAAAGTAAGAAATTCATTACATGTACAAACTGCTTTCTTTTTAGGAGTGTGTTATGTGTCTCTAACATACTACTCTAGATAGGGAAAGATATTCCAGTAACAGATCTAGTGTTTACAGTGGAGGAAGAGGGCCATTGATCAAAAAAGATTGCATGCAACAAAGATTAGGAATAGTAATTTTTACATGTCATGAAATTCTGGGACATGTAAGAAGGAATTACTAGCAATCAGAAAGTTTATTTTTTCCCTTTTCTGATATGTTTTCATCATAACTTTCTAGGGTTGTTACTAACAGTAAATGACAGATAAAAAAATAAAGAATAGCATTTAAAAAGGAATATCTCTTTGCTCATTTTTGCTTGTCTACGGTAAATGCATTGCACAAAAAGGAAGACAAAGGAAATCAAAAGAGATTGTTTCTCTTGCAGTAGTATTAAGTAGAGAAAAGCAGTGTATTTGCTAGCAATCACTTGTATACTTCCCAAATCATGATGAAATAAGCTCTCAATTGCATTTAAGGGCAATTTCATTTTCACTGCACTGATTCACGAAGGGTAAATACATGCTGCCTTGTTACAGCATACTGAACAGGCACGCCTGGTGATGCACTGATGATCAGTGATCCAGGTCAGACATGATATGTATTTACCAGTAAGTTCAAAAGGAAGCACACTTGAACACTACTGCTATCTAGCCCTATCACATATGTTTTGTTAGCCTTGCTTTCAAATTATGTTTTGCATCCTGTCTTTAAGCCTGTAATTCTGGTTGGATCAGATCATTTAACACAGATTATTACCAAGACTTGCCCAGAAGTGACAGTTTTGGGAAAGCTTTGTTAATGTCTCTCGGATCATTCCTTCCTCATTTCTGGTATAGGACTATAACTACAACCCAAGAGTACCTTTTGGTATATGGCATATTGTGTAATAAAGTACACTGCAGTTGACATACAATTCACCTGCTCTTCTGCAACATGTAATACTATGCTGTTGCTACGACATATTGTGCCCTGAGTCAATCCCAGTAAAATATTACAAACATTTCCATATTAGATTATCATAATTTACTTTCATTTTAAAGTACTTCCAAGGATTAAACCTCAAATTTCCTTGTGCCCAAAGAAAATTAATGCATTGGAAATGCTAAATTCTATAATATTATTGTCTTCTCTTTTGCCATGTTTATGGTCATTCCCTGTCCACTGATACATAGTGAAGTCATTTCTCCGAAAGCTAAGCTGGCACACTACTGAAGAAAAGATTCTCTTAAACAATTGCTGTGCTTTAAATTTCAATAGCTATTATGGTGATTGATGGTGAATAACAAAGCAGTCATGTAAGTGGCAAAACCCTACTTTGTGCCACTCTTCTTTGGTCATTTAGACTAATAAATGAAGTAAAATCTTTTCCCGACATCTGTTCCCCCAAAAAAGAGAATGAATCATTTTAGACAAGCAAAGTATAATACTATTACTGAACATCGCACTGGATTCCCTAACAGTTCCAGACTCATGTTGACTTTTCCCATTGCTGAACCAGTTGCCCCAGAGGAGACATTTAGAATTAAAGGGAACACAAAGCTTGGCTCTAATATTTTAGTCTGTAGAATACATCCACAGATTCTTGAAGCTGGTATCTGACAAAGCATCTGTATTCAAGATCTTCAATAATATACAAACTTAAATAGTTTTCATACAAAGTGGTAGCAGAGCAATGTGGTCTAAAATAACTTACGAAAGAACGCTATCTACTGCATGCTCTATGTTGTTGTTTTCATTAAGTTTGTGAGGATTTATTATTTGTTTTACTGTAGACTAAAACATTCCAAGAAATAATGAAAACATCAGAGTCTGAGGAAAGACAGAAGAAGACAGTACTTATTTGGTGTGCCTATTTTAAGATAAGGAAACAAAAGAAATGCCAAAGTGTGCTCCTTCCTCATCTTTCTGACATCACTGGATTTTGGCTCAAGTGCTTATTAAATCCCACCTGAAGAAAACAATCTCCTATTGGGGCCTAAATAATTCAGAAAGCAAAACTGAGGGCTAAAACATGGAGGCAGCATCTTGTAGTTAGTGAAACAAAGGAACATGAGAGGAAATTAGTGAGACTGAAGGTGCCCTGGAGTCCCAGAGACCCCCTGGTGTCTCCCAAACCTCTACTGTGATATGCCCCCTGCAAACATAACCAGAAGCAATATTTTTATGGGAACAGGAGAGCATTCTGCTTTTCTTCACCCCAAGTACTGGGTCTAATCAGCACTTTTGTCCTGCTTAATTCAGTTAGTCACAAATGCTGGAATGGAGGATGAGGTGGCACTCACTGCCACAGTAATTAATTGTGATTTCATAAAAGCATCGTTATGTTATTTGTTTAGACAAAAGGAAGTTGAAATAATTCAGTAGTTAAAAGTTACAGATATACCAACTATAATCATGCTGTGTACAGGCAAAACTCTTCATTCAAGCAATTACACCACATTTGATTAAATATGATGGAAGAAGATATAGAGAAAGTATATGTAACAATGCAATTTAGCAGGAACAAGTGTTCTTACTTTCTCTGTAGTTGGAATGAAACACTGAGGGACACTCAGAATGGTTAATTCAGAACACTTAACTGGGGTAAAGGACATCCACATCCAGTTCTCCCCAGAAAGAGAAGTTTCTCTTGAAACTTTTAACAAGTCTCTTCTAATGAGTGGTGTGAAATATTTTTCTCTACTTTAAGAAACTCCAGTGTTTTGGTATTTCCCTTATTTTATGTCAGAGCCAAAGACTCTAGCAGAGATGGAGCCTGAATGTCTTGATTCAGAACCTGAAGGGACACTTCTTGCCAACGTGCAGCAGTTCATGAACCTGTAAGTCATCTTGATGAAACTGTAAGATCAAACCTTTCTCTGAGACCAAACTGCGCACTGGAGCAGGCAAAAGAAGAAAGCCTTGTGTATGGACAAAACCAAAAGTGGCTTCGTCTTTCTGGTTTTGTGGCACAGCCCCACATGCAATTGCTCTGGCTCCTGTTTGGAACAGGAGAGCAGCAGAAACAAACCATGCTCTAATTTAGTGGCTTCCTTGCTGAGAAAGGATCTGTATTTTAATTTTTAGTCAGCAGCAGTTCTCCCACTTACTTTTAACAGATCTTAAGTTTATACATGTTTGCTTCTATTTGTCACTTCAAAAGCTCAGTTTGTCATAACTGGTTCCTATTGCGAGTTTTCCCTTAAGCACTTCAAATGTACTTGTCTAGACATTACCTCTATATATCAGGTCAACATTATTTTCTCAGTTGTGCTCAGCTCTGAGCAATAATTCCCTCCTGTGTGGTAAGTGCTACAAAGACCTTCCCCTTCAAAATCCAGAAGGAGGATAAAGGTGGTATTTTTCTTACACAGAAATAGCATTCACCTGCCTTACATATAGTTTGAAGACCCAAAGAAAGCTGTTTTAAAATGACTTTGCACTGAAACTCTTCCCACTTTCATTTGCCTACACTTTCATTTTCAGATGTGTTACAAAAAGGAGCTGAAGAACGAGCTTTTGTATTTGGTTGGTTGTTTTGAAAGCCATCAGAAGTTTTTTTTCTCCTCAATTTTACAACCAAAACATTTTCTTGGGAAATAATATAAAAAGTAATAGACAGAAAGTAATACCAGCTTCTCTTTTCTCCACTAGGAATTAAAAAAACCCTGAGAGGAAATGATGGGCTCTCTACACACACATATACGCTAACACTTTCATCTTCTCTATTAGAAATCTAGGACATTAAAGAGCATTTCAGCATGCTAGCTACATTTCCCTTCACAATTTTCTTCATCTTTGCAGAAAATGAAGTCTATTTCCAGTCAGCACTCCATAATAGCAAAAACATTTTAAGAGCTCGCTTGGACGAACACCTTATCAGAAGGTGCTCCATATGAGTCAGGCAGGGCATTCCCAGGCACAGAGCCATCCAGCTGTGCAAGCTGCTGTGCAAAGAGAGATTCAACTTTGCCCAATATTTTCTTTCTTCCTTCCCTCCTTTCCTTCTTTTTTTTTTTTTTTTTCCAATAAAAATAACTGAAGGGTTAACATTTTCAAAGATTGCTATGTGTTCAGCCAAGATTAGTGGCAGACAGAATTATCTGGGTGCACCAGGAGTGCAGCACAGAACCCATCGGGGCACGTAGAGAGGTAATGAATGCCTCTATGAGGAAGAGCGCAAAAGGAAACTCTTTGCACATACACAAACCAGATTTTTATCACTTTAAAAGGGTTCTTTTAAGGACGCTCTCCAAGGACAGGTTTGGGAATTTTTTGATTGCTACTATGTCACTTCCTTCTTGTCTCACAAAAGATGAATTAATGCTTTTTGACAGACTCATACAACTCAGATAATTCACAGCCAGCCATCACATACCATACAATTTAAACGAGCGTGAAAATAAAACAATACGAAAGGTTTGGAGTTTTTAAAAACAGCCTTTTACAATTTCAGCTCAAATTTGCTGCCACTGAAGATGGTTGTGCTCTGGGGCTTTCAGCAGCAGCAGACTTAGCTTGCAGCTCTGGACACTTAATCCAAAAAGAGCTTATTTTCAGGTCAGTTGTTCCGAAAATCTAAATCTAATGGTAGAGGACACTACCGCTATACTGCCTTATAAAACCAATTTGCAGCTATAAGCTTAGGCTACTGTTAAATACTGAACAAAATCTTCACTGGGCTTGCTGGTGTATGCATTTAGAAATGTGAACAAGGAAGAAAGATAAGAAAGGTATCTTTATACTGCTGTATATTGGCCTTTTGCCTTTGGGGAGATCTGCAAACTGCAAAATTGCAAATCCCATCAACTGCAGACTTTGACTTGGTGAATTCAGTAATGCAAAGGAGCAACAGAGCTTACAATGCAGGAAAGAGGAGACTCTTAGAAAACAATACTTGGAAGCTTAACACAAGCCAATTAACACGTAATTTTCGTAACTTTTGAGTATTCACCTAAAATTTATTACAAATATAAATAGGATAGTTTAGTTGTAGGATACAAGAGAATTATAGAATGGCTTGGGTTGGAAGGGACCTCAAAGTCCCAACCCCCTTCTATGGGCAGAGCAGCCACCCACCAGCTCAGGCTGCCCAGGACCCCATCCAACCTGGCCTTGAACGCCTCCAGGGATGGGGCACTACAGCTTCTCTGGGCAACTGTGCCCCTGCCTCACCACCTTCTGAGTAAAGAATTCCCCCTGACATCTTGTCTAAATCTCCCAGTTTCTAGTTGAAAACCATGTCCCCTTGTCCTATCACTATCATGCCATATAAAATGTTAATCTCCCTCTTAGCTCCCTTCACTTCAGGTACTGGAAGGCTGCACTGTGGTCTCCCCAGAGACTTTTCTTCTCCAGGCTGCACAAACCCAGCTGTCTCAGCTTGCCTTCATAGCAGAGCTGATCATCTTTCTGGCCTGGTCCTCCCCTGGACCTGTTCCAACAGTTCCACAGCTTTGTTGTGCTGGAGACCTCAGGCCAGAATGCAGAACTGCAGGTGGGGCCTCATGAGAGCAGGGTGAGAGGGAAGAGGAGATACAATCATCTCCCTTGCTATGCTGGCCACCCTTGTAATTGAACCAGCGACCTAAGGATTCCCACAGGAGGCACCTCTACAGTCCACTGCTCTACCAGCTGGGTATCCATGAAGGCCACAGACACCTTAAATAATGGAGACTGGAGACTGGAAACTGGCCAAAGTGAGAGCTACTGGTGTAGAAGGGACCTGATAGTACCTTGTTGGCAGGCTGGGCCACATCTGCAGGGGTACAGGTGACAGACCAGCAGACCTTAATGCTCCTCTCCTTCCCTGGTGGTCTTCTGACACACTTTTAAAAGTGACACTATGAAAGGCAAAATGAAGTAGGATGAAACTGGCCAGTATGGGAGACATCAGAACTCCTGGTAGAATGGAATAGGGAGGAAAAAATACTGGTGGCCTCCCCATATTGCAAGTACTTTCCCATATAGCAAGAGGCTGCTATATGGGAAAGGACAACACTCACATCCCCTGCCAAGTGGCTGCGGGACACACACTCTGAAAAAGGGGATGGTAAGAAAAAAGAAAGTACTGGAATGCAAACATCCTCTCAAGTGCAATGAAATACAGCCTATGGGAGCAACAAAGCGTGTAACCTTGCAGTTCAAATGCAAAACCAAGTTATGTCAGTTCTTAGTAGGTGACCTCTCAGATGTACGTACACGTACATAACAAGATGAGACAGTTAGGTGCAAAGGAAGAGCCAGCAGCAATGATTGAATATAAAATGACAAGCCTTTTCAGAATAATGGGCTTGTTTCAGATAAGGTTTATATTAATAGGCTTCTGGGGCAAACTATTGCAGTCTAACTCATCTCACCAAGGCCACAGAGCTGAAGAGTTGGAAACCAAAGATTACATCTGAATATGGTTCTATTTCAGTTTTGACCAAAACTTCCAGAAAACTCTTCAGAGGTGGCAACAGCCACTCTGCAAAGACTTCCAGGCCATGCCAAGGCCCCTCCCAAATTAGACCCCAGATCTAGGAGGGATGGAACATCTTAGAATTTCAGATCTCACCTAAAACTACCATTCACAGCTGGAGATTGATATCTGGAAAATACATATACATAACAGGGGAGAATGAATGACTTGAGCTTCTCCCTGGGGAAAAAGAAAATAGCAAGAGTTAAGAAAAATAAGAGATTCCATGTAAAAAAAGGGAGGAGGTGTTTGCAATAAATGTTTCTGTCCATGAACAGCACTTTTCAGTTTGGAGGCAAAAGAAGTGGAGTCATGACCAAAATTTGAGATGTGACAGAGAAAGTCAGAGAGGTTAATTGCCAAGAAAAAAAAAAACATCAGATGTGAAACCCCAGCTCACAGAATAACGTGCGTTTTGACACTGATTTCAGTGCAGTCAAGCCTTCACTGCAGGTTTCTTCAGGGCAAGACAAGGTAATTTCCTTGAGCTGCAAAGGAAAGCGATAATTTCCTCTCTCTTTCCTTTGCTTGAGATATTTTCAAGTTTACTGAATATGGCACAGAGAGGACTTTGCATAAGCCAGGGTAAAGCATAGCCTTTGTGTAACTTCTCCTGATTCTGCTGTAACAGCACTCACGACAGGGCTCACTTTGGCCTGATAACCTCGGTCAATGTCTCGCTCATAGTGACAGCCCCCAGAGTTTGTTCCTGCTTCAAAGCATTGTCTAGAATACTCAGGTCTCTGTTAAAGACTGATTTCCAAATATCTCTTATGTCAAATTTATTGTGCTGCACAAAACTATACGGTGGAAGACAAAAGCAGCACATTTCATCAGAATGACTAAATTTTATGGAATAGGGCACAAGCATATCTAGCACTGTCTTCTCCCAAGCCCATCCCAAATTTACATTTACCTGACATGGAAGCCCTGAAAGTAGAGCTCTAGAGATGACACAAAGATAACTGCATTCATTTAAAGCCACAGCACGCCTCTAGAAGCTGCATCTCTCTTTCTGTGACTGCAAACTAATGGAAACTTCTCTAGAAAGAGCATTAGTATAGTCCCACTGCCCTTCTGAAGCCCTCTTTGGTGCTATTTCTCCCACAGTAGGTATATCATTTCTCTTTTGAGCTGCATGCTTACTCTTTTGAAAAAGTCAGCCACTATTTTCTGTCCTCTTATCTCCAACCCCAAATGACTGCATTTCAAGATGGCCTGGAAGGTCTACAACAAGGTCTCTATCTTTGGGCTCTGGAAGGTCTCTATCTTTGGGCTCAACTACACTTTGGTTCTCCATGGTCTAAAATAAACCTTTCTGGCCCCTCAAGCAATGTAAACTCTTTAATAAACCTTCGTCAGAGAGACACTTGTTGCACAACTTCCTGGCACTTTCCTGCCCTGAGATCAGTACAGTTAACATACACTCAGTATGAGGGAACAGTAAGGTATTGCAATTCACAGCTTTTTTTTTTTTTTTTTTTTAATCCCCTTTTAACACCTTTAACTCCTGAAGACACTTTCCCTATGGCTCCAGACTCCAACTTTGAAGTCGCATACTTTCTTTGCAAAACAATCAGCAACTACTTTTTGCTCCTGAGCAGTTCATATGAGCCTGAACGTTGCTTTTCCAACACAAATAGACCAATATTTTCTTAGGGGAGGAAAATAATGGTGTAGATTAATACTTCAACTAATACTGATCAAAGAGTAACATCCAAAATTTTTCTAGCCAGAAATGAAATCTAAAATAAATGTCTCATTGTGTCACCCGCAGCTTCCTCACCTATGTACAGGGGTGAAAGCATAGCACTAGGAGTTCCCACAGCTACTTTCATTAGGAAAATCATAATTTGCTTGTTTGTTCAAAACTACTAACCTTTATGGAACAGAGTTTGCTGGCTACCATTACATTATTAACTACAGTGTCTGCAGAGCATCTTACAGTGTTGGTAAATACAATGCTAGAGTGACAACAGCAATCCTGTAATTGAGTCACAGAAAAAGAGAGTCACAAGGGACAACTATAATAGAAATCAGCAGCACAGACAGCTGGGCCAGCCAGGCCGAATTTCTTATAAGGACTTCAGGAAGCTCTGCAGAAAGGATTTTGAGAGGTATTTCATTTTAATTTCTCTTCATTGCCCAGAAGTCAATTAAATCACTGCTAACTGCTGTTGGAAAACCCATGTGGTGCATCGTCAGTTGTTTTTAAAATTTGATCTCTTCAAATTCCTCTGTGATTTTTTTTGCTAGCTTTATACAAGTTTCAAAGAATCACTACCCTCACAGGAGGCTTACAGGTGAAGAGAAAACATCACCACCATGTTGTTTTTCATTGGGTAACAGCTGTCACATTCAGAAAAATAACTTCTGTTCTTCAGTATTTTTCCCTGCCTACTGTTTTAAATTAGCATCAGTAACTTACAGTCAAGTAAATAGTCTAGAAAGTCCATGAGGATGTAGCACTCATGCCACAGTTCTTATGAAAACAAAACAAAAAAAAGAACAAACAATGAAAAAATAACTTAGAAAAGTCTGTCTCCAGTGAGTGTTACTACTATGCAGTTAACAGCAGGTAGTCAAAGTGTCTGCTTCTTACCTGGAGGCTGAGATAATTGTATCGTGTGATCTTCTTGGCTCTGCCAGCTCAGTGAAATAATAACCCAGAGCTGTTCCTGCACTCTTCCATGATCTCACAGTGTTAGCAGCCAAGTAAGCTCTTGTTTTGACTCATGTGGAACAGTATTGGTGCCAGTCTCCATTCTCTGCACCGACCATGGAGTAAAAGGAAAACAAGGTCTGAAATGCATCACTCACTAGAAAGTGCCAGGGTTTCCTTTCACTTTAAACTGCAGTGCTTGGAGTTAAGAAGTTTTATTGCTATCATGTCAACGTGGCAAGCCTTTGGTCTGTGAAATCATTAATCCTCCCAGCACTTCCCCTCCTAGATTTATGTCCTTCAGACAAGCCAATCTTCCAAGTGTTTCACAATGTTGCAATTATCACTGTCTCTTGGCATCAAAGTAAACACATAAGGAGAAAGCCTGTGTAGGTAACCACAGGAACATGTAAGGAGTCAGGAAAGCCAAGTTTGATGCAGAACTGGGTGACGTAGCCTCCAGGAGGGGTTCAGCTGTCTTCCCAACCTGTAGTAAACACATCTTTCCTTAGGCAATAAGGAGGAGTCATCAGTGTTACCTCCCTTTGCAGCTACTTGTGAACCTAACACAAATTTTGATACAGCTTACATCACGAACTTAATTGGATGCAGCTACAGGAGGAAGGTCTGGGCACAGACAGAGAAAAGCATTTTTAAAGGTATTCAGGAAATACATCCAGGGCATTAAGAAGCCTAGATGCCATTTCCAGGAGTGGTTTAGGTCTGTGAAACAAAGTCTCAGTGATGTGCAAGAGGGTTTCAGTTGAGTCACAGCCTGACTTTTAGTTGTTCATCCCACAAAAAGTGGAAAGGCACCCAAGAACCTATAAAATCTGAGCCTGGGCCCCCATTCACTGTCAAGACTATGGACCTTTGCAGTTTACCCTTTGCATATTTTCTAAGGCATTCACCCCTTTACTTTTCCATAGTAGAAGGATCAAGCCTAAGTGATAAACCTGCCAAATAGTACAGGCAGTACTTTAGAGCTATCTATCTGATGATCTACCAGATACACTCTGCTTTAAAACATAAAAGCAGATTGGTCTTCTGGAATAGTGAGCCAACTAGCAATAATTTAAAAAGTTTTTATTTTGGAGCTACAAGTATTTGGAAGGGAAATATGATTTATCCTTAAACTATCCTTTACTCCATGGAAAGCATTACTTTATGTGGGTAAAGAGGAAAAAAACAAAAAGGGAGTGCATAAGAAATAATTCAGCCACTTGGGTGAGCAGATGAGTTGGTTCAAATACATTTTCTCTAATTAAACACTTCCGAATAAAGAATGAAAATATCACTGTGTAGAGCAGTACATCCAAGGAAACATCAGATCTGAGGTGAGAATTGTTGTGAGCGAGCTGCTGCAGGGCAAGAAGGCACTACTCGTACAGAGGTTATTTCTGCAGCTGAAAAAATGGTCTAGGGCAAATTTCAGAATGACAGAGTTCAGTCTACCATGGCCATATAGTGAAGAAAGATTACTTAAAAACTTAAATAATTGCTAAGCACCTGATAAGTGATCAATATTATTATAATAGTCATGGCTGCATTGGGGAGGCTGGTTTTGCAGGCTTGGAAAGCCTGCAGTGTAGTTTTTATAAGAAGTGTTGGATGTTTCAGTGCCTGGAGATACAGCCAGTTGTACTGAGCCAAGGAAAGCATGCAACAGTCAGGAGCTTCACTGAAATTTCCAACTCACTGATTTTCAGATCCCTCTTTTGTAAACTGAGGGTGAAGTTTCTTTAACTCATAGAAGTGTTTTGAGAACAAGCTAATGTCTATGAAATACTGTGAAAGTAGAGTGGTAAGAATATTATTTTATTGTGTTTATCTTCATACTTCCTTAAAATCACTGTCCCATAACAAGACCTCAAACACTTTAACAACTGTTTCTTTACATTTATGTAACCAGACATTATGGATGCATGTGTGAGTTTATGCTGGTGCAGACGAGAATCTGTATCAAGACCTTCATCTAGATTATTAAATGGTCACTATTAAATGGTTTAAGGATCCTGATGTGCTCATATCACTGTTATTTTAATCCACAGCCCAGATTGTGCTTGCTGACAGCATGGACACACAGGGCAGTAACACTGTTCTTTGAATGTACCTGGGAACAAACTGCAGAAGAAGCATGAACTAAAGAAACCAAGAAAAAAAACCACACTTTTTTCCCCACAGAAGAATGCTCTTGGTTCTCTTCCAGACATTTTCACAAGAGAAAAGAATCACAAGTCCAGGACACCTGAGCTGGTCATCTCCCTCCAGGTTCAATCAAATCATAGAATCATAGCATCATTAAGGTCAGAAAATCTCTAAGATCCTCTAGTCCAATCGTCAACCTATCACCACCAACCATCACCACCATGCCCAGTAACCATATCCCTCAGTGCCACATCTCCATGTTTCTTGAACACCTCCAGAGATGGTGACTCCGCCATCTCCCTCAGCAGCCTGTTCCACCACCTCACCACTTTTTCAGAGAAATTTTTCCTAACATCCAATCTGAATCTCCCCTGGAGCAATTTGAGGCCGTTCCCTCTTGTCCTATCATTAGTCATGTGTGAGAAGAGGCCAATCCCCACCTCACTACCCTTCAGGTAGTTGTAGAGAGTAATAACGTCTCCTCATCTGCCACTTCTTCACTCAACTAAACAATCCCAGTTTCCTCAGCGATTCATCATAAGACTTGTTCTCCAGGCCCTCCCCAGCTTCAGTGCCCTTCTCTGGACATGCTCCAGGGCCTCAATGTCTTTCTTGTAGGGGGCCCAAAACTGAACACAGTACATGAGGTGCGGCCTCAACAATGCAAAGTAGAGTGGGATGATCACCTGATGACTACAAATGTCAAACATCACCCATACAAAGCAAGAATGGACTGCGTCTAAAGGAGCTGTTGGAATGAAACTGAAGCTACCAGCAGCTAGCAAAAAAATCAATAATATATTTACAAACTAAAAACCCAAACTGTATGACATACATTACAGTCATATACTGCTGTCTGAGAGAAGGGGGCAAAACTCAGTCATCTGACATAAGGGTCATGCAGCTACTGCTTCTTCCATTTTTTGCAGTGAACAATACATCTAAATAGAATATTTTTTCCTCTCTCACATACTAGCTAATTAAAAATAGCCATGGTGTTACAGGACATCTGTAAATGGCCTTGTGTGGAAGCTTTGTATTCCACTGGTAATTACAATTATTCTCTTATTGCAACAGACTTCAGCTTCGCTAAATCAGCCATTTATTTTCTCAGCTGCCAGGGCCATAGCTGAAAACACAGGAACCATTCAACTTCCATCCTCCTCTCTCACACTGTAGTATACAAGAAACATCCACAGTCTTCAGTTTTCATAACACATTTTACTCTTTTAGCTCAGAGCAGATTTCCTCTAATAACGTACACATTCAAGGCAAAATCTAGCTCTTTTGGGACAGCAGATTTTCAATGCAAAATAATTCTTTGCTTCTTTTTTTTTTAATCTTTTTTTCCCATAGTCACGTCTCTTCCTCTAAAGTGCTGTGAGAGCAAATCCAAGATGTAACACGTAAAACCACTGAAAATGTCCAGATCCCATATCAAGCTGTAGTCTTTAATACAGGCTGGACCTTCTGCCTGTGTCAGAACTGGGCAGTTTCACAATGAGTTTCATAATAATTGGCATAGCTCTGGTTTTAGGGACTTTCTCTGATTTTGCAGACAGACTTCTAATTCTGATATTGGTTCTTCAGAAATATCCTTATTTACTACTCCTTGCAGAGAAAAGAAATCCAGTTTCTTGCAGGCAAAGTTTCAGATTTTTAAAGGCAAGAATGAAGACAGTATTTTGGGAAATATCACAGTGAATAGTTTTCTATTACGCATGAAAATATGTATAGGAACCTGAATTCCTCTTCAGAATGGAGCAAGTAAAGCAGAGGAATGATGATGCTGCTTGCTTACACCCAGATCTGGGCACGTTAGGGCTAAAATTGTGTGTGTGTGTGTGTGTTTACAATATGCTATAACTACAGCTACAGCATATTAATGCTGTTTCTTGGAGGGGGTAAGTGACCTAAAAATTTGGTACAAAATCATACAACGGTTTAAGTTAAAAAAAAAAGTGAAAACTGCAAATAGCCAAAATAATTGACTTCTTCATATAATATTTTTTCTACTTCGAAAATTGACCAAATGTGATTTGAAAAGAAATTTAAATAGGTCAACTAAATTTGGATGCTGCTGAAATATTCTACCCAATCAAAACACCTGTTTTGTTTACTTTTCCAGGAAAGAGGGGAATTAATTGATTTCATTTGTGCTTCCCATATATGAAAGCAAGCAATCTGCAGCGTGTGCTGGAGTCATCGGTGAATGTCTTATCTTGTGACCCAACATGACTAACCCCACAAGGCCTGCTGGTTTCCGACTGGCTGCTGCTCTATGGGAGTGCTCGCCATTCTCCTGTGCACTCTTTGAACTGTCAGGGAAACATCCAGCTCCTCTTTCTACATGCCAACCCGCTGCTGCCGCAGCATTTCCCTGTATAGCCTTATGCTTACTTGGAGTGCTGTAAACCTGAACACGTGCCTACACTGACAAAATATAAGGCTTTAATTAAGGCTGTTTTAAACACTAGTCATTCTTCAGATTTCCTCCCACTGAGTCATTAGTTTATTTTTGTAACTCTGAGCCAGCCGTGCTCATGGTGGCAGCACTGGAGCTACTGGCAGGGAAAGGTCTCGTGGGGACGGTCACTCCTCCAAAAAAAGACATTTGTTACTCTCCTTGCACTACCTTTCCTCCTCGCACTGAACGACAGCCAAAAGCAAAAAAAGGAAATGCAGTTCCTGGGTGTGGGGCACTGTGCTGGTGGGGTGAAGCACTAGAGAGGCTGAGGGGTCACCAAGACTTCTCCGCTGGGGCCTACTTCTGCAAGAGCATCCTCCCCCCACACAGGCTGCATGAGCAATGGCTGGTCTGCTGGTCTTCAATCAGCTTCCTGAAATGTCTTTGCCAGTAGGGTCAGAGGGCTGCATTGGTCAAAATAAACACTGATGAGCCTCCTCACCTGCTTCCAGCCGAGGTGCCAGGAAAGCTTACTGCAGCAGATCAGTGGATACCGCACACCATTACAGTCATGGCAGGATCACCCCTTGCACCCACATTACTCCTTCCTGCAGCTGAGTTACATTTTCAGCTCTGCCATCATTATCAGTGCTGCTCTTACTCTTTCCTCCTGGTCCCTCAGCTCTGTCCTTCATATTGCTATTTGTCCTTCCCAGCCCCTTCCAGCATGGTGGGGCCAAGCAGCCCTGGGCTGTTTCACTTTATGCTCTGCTTGTGCCTATTACAAGTAAGCAAATCTTGGGAGGAATTACAAACACAATGGGCATTCAATCTGCCTATATCACCCTCTTCTATATTTTTTCCCACACTACACTCCCCTAAGGACAGCATTCAGGGCCAGAAGAGTGATAGGCATTGCAGTAGAAGTGGCTGCAGCAGTGGCACATCCCTAGCTCACTTTGGCACACTGTCTTGGTGCCTCATACTTTAGCTTCGCTTGCTCTAAAGCAGTGTTGAACACCTGCAGAAGCTAAAACTGGGCTCTTTCAGAAGTTTTTCACACAGAGGGTGGTGACACACTGGAACAGGTTGGCCAAGGAGGTTGTGGATGCCCCATCCCTGGTGGTGTTCAAGGCCAGGCTGGATGTGGCTCTGGGCAGCCTGGTCTGGTGGTTGGTGACCCTGCACATAGATCACTAGATGATCACTGCGGTCCTTTTCAACCCAGGTCATTCTATGATTCTATGATTTCACCAGAAAGATCCTAATGCAGGAAACAATGTGGTTTGTAAAATATGTTCTGTATTATCAGCTTGTTGTTTTAGATGATGGTTTTCCACAGCTTGTCACAAGGTGTGTCTTCAGATACCATGTCAGTAAAACTTCATTACTAACAGTCAACATATATGCATTCCTTAAAAATGGTATATAATGGACAAAAGTAAGCAAATAAGGGAATAGCTGTGCCAATGTCTCACAAACCGAATTAAAAAAGAAAAATTGAAATCAGTACTCACTTGATTTTCCACTGAGGTATATACCAATGTTACCTTTACATTAGAACATGCAAGAAGAACTAGGCGCTGCAAGAACCAGACACCGCTGCTGATTTTTGTGTTGCTTGTGTATTGTAGGAACTGCAGAGACAACCACTGTCCTAGGCACTGTCTGTTGAGCTACAGCAACATGTTGGTTTTCACCAGGTCTTATCAGCTATGCCACTGAATGGTCCTTAAGCCAAAGCCCCTCTTTGAAAGGAAAATATGTCGTTGCAAACATGCTACTTTAGCATCTCAAAGTTTTCCAGGTAATCTCTTCTGAGGCACCAGAAGCACAGTTTCAAGAATCAAGGGATAAAAGATGTACGGCTGTCATGAGTGCCTGGCAACTTCCTTTTCATAATCCTGGAAAATAAATAACTCTTTGCTAGCTTTTTGCTTGCAGAATTCACAGGAATTGTCACCTAGGCATAATCCCTACTTTTAAGAAGGAAAAAAAAATCCAGCCACGCAAACCTGTGTTGGCAATCCAATAAAGAATATTAAAAAAGATTAGATGGTCCTAATAGTTTCTGTACCTTTTATAGGTGCATAATTGCCCATCTAGATTGGATTTTTCTTCGGTATTTTCAGCTACCTCCCTTGCTACAACTTACATTGGTACATCTTACAAGGCCATGACTAGCATTATTTTGCTGACTTGTCAAAAAGCCAAACTGCTTCTGCCTCCAAGCATTGCTCTGCAACCCTTCTTTCAGCAAGGGCTGCATTTTCCAAGGCCTGGGATGGGACGCCAAAGCACTGATGTCATTTGCCTGGACCGCTAGGCCCTTCTTTTCCTGTTTCTCTTTGCTAACAAACTCCTGAATCATTCCAGCTCCACCATGTGACTCAGAGTTTGTTCCATAAATAATTGGAAGAGGGAGCCCAGAGCAATAAAAACAGAACCTGAAAGTGCTGGAATGAGACTGGTTGCCTTGGTGTTGTGAGGTGGTATTTTTTTCCCTTTCCATAAGGAAATCTGCTCTTTAAAAAGGAAAAATGAAAAGTCATCTGCTTTATTTAGAAAGAGTTAGCAATACATGCTTTGTTCCCTGTATGAGGCCAAGCTGATGTCATCACCAGCAGCTGGGTGATTAATATTTTTCAGTATAGCTTCATATATTCCTCAAGCCCTTATACTGAAGTTGGGACGAGAGGATCCCAAATTGATTTGGCTGAATGCAAGTCAGAGGAAGAACTTCCTCGGATGGCTCCACTTGCGCTGTTGTAGGCATTTATTAGGCAGCAGACATTTTACTTGCAATAGTGATAAGACCCTGCCATCCTCTTAGCACCTTCCAGACAAAAGTTAGGACACATTAATTATATTAACCTTGAAAAACTGCTGTGAAGTAAAGAAGAATCTTTACCTATCTTATCTCCATTTTGAACACAAGGCAACAAGTCAAGGGCAAGAACAGCTATTTATGCCAACAGCCAATAAATCTCCTTTAAAACATGAGTAAAATAACAGGACTGGGTTTTTGTATCACTCACATGGTGCATATTAAAGTAAAAAGGTTACATACTTTGTTAGGTGGATTGGATGAACTACACATAAAATAGTCTTATCTAAGCAGGAGCAAGGAGAAGTATCACAGAGTTCTGACACACTGGAAAAATGTGGGAGTAATATTGCAAGGCAGCAAGCAAGCAAAGAAATAAATTGCATTCAGGGCCAAATATCTCTCCATGCGGTATGCTCCACGACAAGGATAATTTAGACATGTGAGAGGAATTTAGCTGACCTATTTTCCAGTGTACACCATTGATCTAGACAGTAGGTATTAGTGGTGACAGAAGGTTACTGCATATGTGGGGCAGTCTGATATTGCAGGCATACCCCAAATAGGCCTACGCCATTTTCCTGAGGCACTGCTGACTTGTGTGGGCACTGCTTCTACTGGACAGTTCACGTCTGAATGTACGATATCACCTGTTCTGACCTCCGTTCTACTAATTTCTGTGTTGCCCAAATGGATTAGCAGACCCACAGTCTATAGCACATTTACAATGCATACAGCCATGAAAACAGTTTAAAGACTGACAGGACTGTGTTTGTACCTCAGAATTATCACCATGGGAACACATTTACACCATGTGAAACAGCTGTGCCTGTTGACAACTGGAGCCCATTTCTGTTGGACATCTCCAAATCACTCCTGTGATTATTAACTTATCCATATTGGGCTCTGTTGCTCATTTTTATAGGTTTGAGAGCAAAATGGGAACTGATGTCAGAGCATCTCTGGTAAACTTCTGATAGGAAAGAGCTCTCCTTGAAATGATCACAAGAGAAAAAAAAGAAGCATCAAAGTAATAATGAAGAAAAAAAAAAAAAAGTAAAATTCTCAAACACTCACATTTATTCATCACAGAAGGCTGTTCTTCAAATATTTTGCCAATGAATGCTTTAGGGCATTTCTTCTGCCTTCAGCCCTCAGGTGAAGTTCAGCATCTGTCATACAGGTCTGCTGTGTCTCAGCTGCTCATGGCTTGGCCATTACTCATGAGTCAGACCAGAGCCATTCTCCACAGAAGGGCACTAGTCTTCTCATCTTCTAAGGCCAGTCTTTCAGTCAAACTGTGGCACTGATACTCTCTTGCTGTGATTCAGCAAATTTTCTCACCCACTTCAATGAGACTTGACACTGTGATAACAGGGAAATTTCTTCCTTTCTTCCTATACTTTCAGGAAACATAAAAAAAAAATAATAATCAGACTGTCACTTACTGGACCCCATTTGTCTATTTTTTGGGACAATCTAAGTCTCCAGTGTACAAGATCTGCTTTCTTTTCATTTCTTTTGGTCCATGTTAACTTAGCCTTTTACTTATGTTTTTCTTCCACAATACAAAATAATCTTTCTTGTCCTCACGTGGCTGGAAATTCACCAGCATGATTTGATCTGTGGGGGAAGGGGCAATCCCAAATGTCCCTTTGGTAGGATATTTCAGGTGCACAGAAGAACTGCTTGCCTGAGGATGCTGCTGTAGGGCCCTCCAGCAATAATCCTTGCTGAACACTGCTGGAAAATATCAGTGCTAGAGTAGGTAGAAATATCAGTTAAAATACGCAGGAGTATCTCTTCACAATGCATTCTGCAAACGGTATCATGACAACAACTTTATTTCTTCACACCAACCTTTCCTATTTGTAATCATAGCAGGTTTATCTTAAAAGCAGTCATGAATCCTATTTGCAGGGCCACTGTTAGAATGCCTAGAAACTATTTTCTAATTTCAAGCTTAAATTTATTCCTAGTCATTTGTATTCTGGAGCGTCCATGGCTCCTTTTCTCCTTTCTGGTATTTACCCACCTGATACATTTCCAGACAGCAAACATCTCCCATTTCTGCTTTTGTTTTGTAAAGTTAAACAAATCGTTCCCTTCAATTTCCTACTGTAAGGCAGGATCACTGTCATGCTGATCTTTCTCACTGCCCTCTTCTGCATCTACCAGTTCTAATTCTCCTTGCTTCAAGGAGAGTGACCAGAAATATTTGTGGTATTAGAATTAAAATCCACAATCTCAAAATAGGGAGAAAAAGGATTGGTTTTGAAGACCAGCTTAAAACTTGTAAAAAAAAAGTCTCCAATTAGAACAAAACTCTTTCATTCCTTATATTTGTGGAGAAAGACTCTAAGAATAGCAATATGTGGCTTCTTTAAAAAGAAGAGTAGATGGCTTATTGGCCATCATCGCTAATACCATGTATAATTGTTTTATAATTGAATCTTAGATTCAAAAAGCAGCTGATAGAAAATAAACTGTAAAGTTTGTGAGATGTCTACTGTGTCACACTGACATTGTTCCTATCCCTACATACGGGTTTAAGGGAGTAGAAGTTAAGTGAAAGTCTATTCACTGATTTCAGCAGAAAAACAGCTTCAGAGATATGATTCCAAATGTTTGAGCCAGTGAACTTCTTCAAGTCCACAAAATTTTCCTTCTTTAGTCAGAAGAGGAATGTAATGCAAAACATCTTACATCCTTGTAGCCCCAGCATTTGCCACTTACTGCAATATATCCAATCTAAGTCCTGATACAACTCTTGCAACCGGTCAAAATTATTTTCTGTATCCTCCTGCACACGGTAGGTTCCACGGAGCAAAGTTTGGTGGATGCTTTCCTAGGAGCATCCTTTGACATGCACAGAAGCTTTCAAAGATTTTTGAAAGACCACAGACATTTTCTTTTGCTAGGCCAGATGTAGAAATGACCTCACACTGAAAAGTGAATGGCTTTACCTGGCAATTATTTCAGTGGCTTTGTTCCTGCAGTCCCAGGAGGGATTGCCATCAACTGTGAAGTAATCACAACGTAATCACAGCAGATACCATCAGTTTGCCACAACAGGAGACCTTCCAGTGAAAACGTGTCACCGTCTGGTACCATACTATCTTGCCTGAATGCATTCCACAGGCAGGAAAAGGAGAAAGCCTGGAGATTCTCACTGCCATTTGCATTCTGTCCTTCACATCTGAAAAATTATATTATGAACAAAACAAAGAAATATATGAAGGCACTAGAGCCAGAACGCCAGCAATGTCCTCAGAGTATTGGACTGACCTTCTTTCTAAGCTGTTTTTGAAGCCATCGAAAATAGAGGGTTTCTTCTATACTTATAATAAAAATAATGTTCAAAAAAGACAAAAATCATGTCGGAACTGACTCAAGCAATCGCCCCACTTCAACACTTACTATTCTCCCATCTCAAGAACAGTTATTGTCCTTATTTGACCAGGTTCATTCAAACTGCACATATTTTGTAGATTAGATTTATGTATGCATAAGCTAGCGTTCTACTCGTATACAGTAAACAACTCCCTTGGGCTTTAACTTCTCCAATATTCTGTCATTCTAGGGTTTGTAGTGCATGTCCAATTGGGTTTCCGTAGCAATGGGAAAGAGTTGTTTCTAGGTCTGTTCATTTGGAGATATTTGAAACATAAATCTTGTTTATACCACAGAAGATTTTTCAAGGTATCACATGGGGACAACAAAACACACTTTTGCCATTATTAGCTGAAGTCACAGGGAATTCACTGGCTTAAAGAGGGCTCTCACTCTTGTGTCTGCTCTATTTTCTTGCAAGAGACTCTGTACACATACTTATTTATGGATGAGAACAGTTACAGCAGAAATCTAATTGAGTTTTAAATTTGCTTACTAACATTTTCTTGACCTAAGGCTCACTATATCAGTTATCGCTAGAGAGAAAAGCATTAAAGTCACATTAACTAGAAAAGTTCTGGTATAGGGACAGAAGCCAATGCAAAAGGCTGAGTCCTTCCCTTCCGAAGTCTTCAGCAGGCTAGTACTGGGAGGGAATCTGGGTTATCTGACAGAATTTGATGTCTCAGGAATAGGTCCACAGCCTGAGTTTTAACCTTCCATTCTCATCCCAAAAATCTATTAGTTCTTCTGCCTTAGATGCTAAACCTAGTAAATTCAAGCATGCTTATGATGTGCCTATGAAATTCCAACATTGTTACCTATGCTAATAAACTGTGAGAGAGCCCCCTGGCATGAAATTAGCCTGCTCCAGCTATTGCTTTCCCAGGCAACTTCTGCACCTGTTTTGGTATTAAGAGCATGCCAGGAACCACCCCCAGGCAGCAGCTTGCGTGTAGCCACCTAGCACAGACAAACCCAGTTCAGCAGTATAGATAGAGATTGTTCCACACCAGTTGGCCTCAGTGGTTGGGAACATTCACAGGCAAGTTTAGTTTACTACTATAAACCCAGCCTAAGTCCTTTTACAAAATTATAAAGTCAAATCCAATTATTGCTGAAAAGCTGCTACACGTATGGTTTTAATTGTGTACCGTTTTGTACGTAACGCATTTTCTGGGCGTGTTCCAGTTATATATTACACTGCTAAAATTTTACAGTAGAGTTAACAGTAGAGCTGTTGTGATACAGAACTCCTGCAGAAAGGCTATATGATGAACCAAATCCTTTAGAATGACAGGAGTGGATGAGCCTAAAAAAAGACTTTTTGAGGACAAGTTTCACCATGACCTAAGTTGCTACTGCTAAATCTTTTCTACACATGACAATCTCATGAAAATCTTCTCCTCTGTCACTGTAATTGCCTCCCACACCCCAGAGATAGGCACAATCTGAAACAATTCCAATTGCTCTCTTATGACAGAGCAAACTTGGAAACACAGATGTGAATGACTGGAGGACTGACGAACTCTAGACTACAATATTTTTAACACCAGTCACATGACTTAGGATTGTCCCATTCAATTCCTGAAATAAATATAGTATCTTATTTTCTTCAAATACAAATACAATATATTCAAATTGTAAGGGAACTCCAAAGGTCTCTAGTCCAACCTCCTCCTCAAAGCAGACCTAGTTAAATTAGGTTGTTCAGCAGCTTATTCAGTACTCCCTAACATATTTACAGAAAGTAGTAACATTTGTATGCCACAGACTCTGTTGAAGCAGTAAGCATGAAACAAGATGTGGTTTCTGTATTAGTGGTTTCTGTACCTTTTAAACATATATCTTGTCAGTGATGTGAACCACAATTGTAAACATTTTTATTCTTCTCTTTATGCCCTAATGGGCCAAACTCAGATTGCACTACAACCAGAATTCTTGCTTTTCTCAGTTTCCAAGGTCAAGATTTGGGAAGTATATTTTAAACATATGATTTATTATGTGAATGAATACAGAAAGCCCAATGTTTAAAAGTCCACTCCTTATCCTCTCAAATTGAAAACACAGATGAGTGAGGGCCAAACAAATATTTTCCCTTTTGTGTCTGTATCTGTATATATGATGCCAGGTAGGCAGATGAACACCAAAAAAAATAATCGAAATGTGCAACAGTCCTTAAAAGAGTTTATAACATATAACATATAACATATAACCTTTAAAGCCTTTAAAGACCTTATTAAAGGTCTGGGCCTTTAATAAGGACAGCTGAGCTCAGTTCAGTTCACTGTGACTGATGATAATTCTGATTGCTCCCACTAACAGGCTTGCTGTAGGATGAACAATAAGAAAAAAATTCCACTACTTTCACCCTGAGCACCCGCATACCATTTAATCAGACATGAATCCATCAAACCTCTGTGTCACAAAGGCTACTCTCCCTGTTAAAACACTTTATTGGGTCAGGGCAAGAGATTATACCATTCACTGAGCATTTAGGCCAGCACAGGTACACCCTGTCGCATGATTAGTTCCCTAAGCAAGCATTAATAGGATTAATTACAGGACATTTTTTTCTAACAAAGATTCAAAACCTTGTGACAGATGATATACCATAACCTGACTACTATTTAATTCAGTCTTGAACAGACTGCTAATATGAGCTTTGTTATTTGGCCTGCATCTTTTGTAGTGACTCATGTTGTGAGACATTTGTCAGGGGAATATTCATATAAACAAGAAATAATACAAACAGGGCAAACAGACACAGTATTATAAAGGGAGGTCAAATTATAGTTCCATTAACCTTGAGAATATTTTTTTAAAAGGAGATGGAAAAAGAAAACAACACAAATAACCAAACCTATCCTCCAGCTAAAAATAGGAGCTTTTCAGCTGAGCTCTTTTTACCAGAGCAAATATTTATAGATTGCTCAAAAATCCTGAATAAAGGGAGTTTCAGTGGAGACTGACAGGTTCTTAACTAAAACAGTTTTAATGGGTACCATGATGAGGCTTCTCTACCTTTTACCATAGGACCATCGTTTGCAGTCTCTAAAACCATGCATATTCACACTACATAATTAACAACTCCTCAGAGTAAAGCAAATGATCATTCCAGGAGCTTAAAAAAAAAGTTAGTAAATAAATAAATAAAAAATAAAAAAAAAAATAAGGCTTTCAGATTTCTGTCATATCCAACAAAAAAGTCTTGGAATAAAATGGAGAGAGAAAGATCTGTTCAAAACAAAACAAAACCAAACCAACAATAGCATGCCTTTGACTGGCATCCATGTACAACAGGAAGCAATGGGGAACTCAGGACAGAGGGGCAGAGCACTCAGATTCTTAAAACTGCATTTTGTTATTTAAGGGCTATCTTTGTTCATTTTCTAACTTCCTACCAGAGAATCAATGGCTCTTTGTAATGTCAAAAACTGTAAAGAAGTTAGCAAGAGACCTGCAAAGGGAGCCTTGGGAGAGCTTTCTCTGGTGACAGTAATAACTCAGAGTATATTTAAGTAAACTCACATGCTAAATCCTGTGAAGAAATGATGGTTTTCATTTACCACCAGCAATTTCAGTAGAAACTGTCTCCTTTCCATTCTTTGCAATTCCATCCCAACTCTTTTTTAGGGCCAATTGAGTGGCTGAGGTCTCAGTGTAAGTTCAAGATACGGAGATATTTGGCTCTAGAGCTTGGATTTGGCTAAGTGCAGAGGTGTGGTACAGCAACAAGGATCAGAACCGGGCTAAATCCTGCACGTGTTCAGGACTCAGCATGTCCACACATCTAGATTGTCTGTTCACCTCCCCAACAGAAATGGAGCCTGTGATGTAGAAGAATTAACAGTTACAAAGACACAAGGTCTCCATTAATCCCTATGACTTTTATCTATCTTCGTCAGTGTGATTTTGCTTATGACTCAATCACCAAGATAATTCTGGAAGCTTTCATTCTGGTGATTCCAAAGCATTCTTTTCTTATTATGATAATGTCAGCATTTATTTGGGGCATGGCACATAACTTGGATATAAAATTTGGCTGAGAGTTAAGGTTAACTGAGAAGAGTGAGAGTGTCTTTTTGCAAGAGATTAACTTTCTTAATTTATCTCAGGACTTACTGTGCACACCTTAAATCTTTAATTTTGAAACAACAACCTAAAACACATTTTAAAAGGCTATAATAGACATTGCAAATTACTGATCCTTCCTATATCAGATTTAGAAAAGTTTTTACTAAGAGAATTGGCTTTAAACCAGTAAATAAACAATGCCTCTTGTTCTGTTTCAGGTAGCTTGAGGGGGTGGAAAATCAGGAAAAAAAAATTGTCTGGCTTTTCTTATTTTGTTAATAAAATAAATGCTATATTGGTGTTTTGTTCTCCTAGTGAACACCTTTTAGTAATAATTGTTTAAGAATTCGTTACCTTTCAACACAACACTTCTTTGACTTTGTGTATCATTAGATTTTCTCTCAGTGACAGTCATAGCAGCAATGCATGCCAGCTACTGTCCTTCTCACAAGTGGCTGCCTTCCAAAAACTTAGGCTATATATAACTTCTTGAGTGTTTGAGGAATTTGGGGAATGAAAAAACTCCAGCAGATTAATTTGAATAGGTCTGTGGTAGAAGTATGAGACCTATCCCTGCATTTCCTAATTAATGGAATAGATGTTTTGCTGGGCCATGTTTAGTATGTTACACCTTCAACCTACCTAAGGTATGGATTCTGTATATCTCCTTCAGTGACAATGCTCTCGTGAACTTCTATCAGCTACCATTCTCTTCAAAGCCATTCATTTCTACTACTCCAGCACCCTCCTAGTGATGCCACTTGTAGATTAGAAATGCATGTTTGAATAAACCTTAGGTAGAATCACTTTGCTGTTAGGGACACCATCCAGAGGGACCTGGACAAACTTGAAAGGTGGGCCTTTAATAATAAGGGCCTAATGGGGTTCAATATAGCAAAGTGCACCTGATGTTGTACAGCTTCATGCAGTTGGTGACTGCCCAGCTCTCTGATTTGTCTAGGGCACTCTGCAAGGCCTCTCTGTCCTCAAGGGAGTCAACAGCTCCTCCCAATCTACTGTCATCTGCAAAATCAGTAAACCTTCAGTTCTTGTACCCGAGTAATTGATGAGGAATCAAAAGAGAAGTGGCCCTAAAATGGAGTCCTGTCCACCAGTGACTGCCTGCCAGCCTGATGTAACTCCATTCATTAGAAACCAACAAACATTTGAACCTGACTCCTCAGTCAGTTGCTCACCCACTGCACTGCGCTTTTTGAAGCTGTATGCTGGACATTTTGCTGAAATCTAAGATTACATCAACCAACTTCTCTTCATCAACTAGGTACCTCGTTATAAAATGAAACTTACGTTTTTTAAACAAGGCCTTCCTCTTATGAGCCTGTGTTGGCTGTGACCAATGACAGCACTGTTTTTCAGCTGTTTTTTAATAGCTCCTACAATAATCTCTATAATTTTATCAGGCACTAACGTGAGACTGACAGGCCTGTAATTATCGGGTCTTCTTTCTTGCTCTTACTGAAAACAGGGACATTTGCCAGCTTCCAGTTGATTAGGACCTCTCCAAATTCCCAAGACTGCTGAAAAATATGGGAAAGAGGTCTTGTGATGATGTTATCCAGCTCTTGGGAGTACCTTGGGATGAAGCCCATTAGGGTCCAAGTGGTTAAATCGTTGCAGAAGGACTCCAAGATTTATCTCAGGATGCAGCACATCAGCTCAGCTCAAGTGGAGGATTCTCACTGCCCAAGTTTAGTTTAGAATACTTGTTTTAGTTAACGGAGACAAGAAACCTCCTTCATGTAGGCACTCTCAGTCACTTTCTAGAGGTTCCATTGGCTGCACGATGCCTACAATTTTATTTTAGTCTTTCAAACTAGATGAATAAAACCAGCTGAGGTGAATGTTCCCTATGTCTCTGTACTTACTTCTATCATTCTGTGGGCTAAAGGAAATTAACAGGATCTCCAGCATTGCAGATTGCTTATATCTCAGAAAAGCTATTACAAATGCATATTTGCAAAAGCCATTCAAACAACAGTATGTAACAAATTGTTCTGAAGAAGAAAATCCTCACTTAGCAATCAAAAATTAGATAATTTCTAAATATTCTCTTACTTAATTTCTTATATAATTGCCAGACATTGAAATTTTATCTGGACACTCTTCTATGCTACACAATAACAATCTCCACCTTTTTTGTTTTAACTCCATACGTGGTGCTGTACAAAGTTCATCTGGATCTCGTGTTTTTGCATTCCACCTCTCTGATAAGAGTGCAAATGCAGCAGATGCACCAGAAGGAGTGAAGTTTCAGACCATCTAGGAGAACATTGCAATTCTGAAGTTCTTTTTCTTTCTTTGTTCAAATTTCCTATTCATTGAGTAGAGTGAGGATATGTATCTCTGTTCTTTGTTCCCTATAGATACACTTCGTTCTTCTTCAAAGACGCAGGAGGAAAATCAGCTTCTCATATAGCAGGATAAGGACAGTGGTTTCAGTAACTATTATTACGAAATGTAAAGTTAAAGGCTCTTAGTTGCAAGACAGTAGAGACCACCCCCAACAGAGCTTTATAAACTATGCTGCAGTCATTCTTCATTGTTCTATCTTTACACTATCAAGCATGGGAGCAGAACAATGGAGCCAGCAAGTGATTAAGAGGTAACATGTAACAACCTTCCACAAATTTTGGAGCTTTTTAATACTTCAACTTCACAACCTGATGTAGCTGTAGGTGTCTCTGTTTATTGCAGGGGAGTTGGACTAGATGACCTTAAAGGATCTCTTCCAACTCAAAAAATTCTATGATTCCATTACAGAGTTCTCGTGTGTTTGTACACTTGTGTAGCAGTTCTCAGTGAGGATTTTTTTGGCTGTCCCTCATGCTCACAGAAGCAGGCATGTGGCAAGTGGGGCTGAACATAAAAAGGAAGACATAGGAGAAAGTTAAAAGGTGTTAAAATATTAATGGTCATTTTCTTTTGTTTTTCAATACGTAACAGCTAAACATATTCATCTTGTTAGCACCGTCATAGTAATGAATAACCCAGTCTGTTCTGGTTTCTCATGATATTGTTCTCCTAAATCTCCTCTGCATTATACTTGTGTGCATACATGCACACACACTCTGATAAACTGCTGTGATCTCACCAGCTAAAGAGTATTACAGCCAGTGCTGGCACCAGCAGAGCAGGGAAGGAAGTACAGCATATTTTTGAACAATGATGCTAAGCAAGCTATTAATTAGAATTTGTTATGTTCAGCTCATTCCAGAACACTGTACTGAAGGCACAGTACAAATGTCCTTTCTAAAATATTTTTCCCCTTGTAAGACTCACATTCATGCAGAAGGCAGATGTGCATTTGTGGTTTGCAGCCTTTCAATAAATAAGTTGTCCTCCCAACAAAAACTCAACAACCCAGAGAAAGCAACAGATAAACCCAGTTTCTAAAAAAGCAAGACATTTTCCTGATATGAGGATGTCACACATAAATGTACTTGAACAGAACATCTGTTGTGTATAATCTGATAGTAGTTTAGTTTTTGTAATGCATAGATTCTAAAACACAGATGCATGATTAAAGGACAGTCCTCATCCTGTGCTACACTCTCCCTATAGATGGAATAAAACCTCACTTCTGCCAGATCGCTGCCTTACTGTCAGCAAACATTTGGACAGCCTACGACCCTATAGCTTGCTTTATGGAGTACCAGCCTTGTATCAGCCAACCTGAGCCTTTGTCCTTGTGAAATCATGCCAAAAGCTGCTCAGGCCAGGGACAGATGTCCTTTGTTCCAGAACAGATGCGGCCTTGCTTTGTGCCCTTTCTTTCACAGCCTCCTGGCTGGGCTGCAGTGGCACCCTGTCCCCTAACATGCCATGTCTGACATCTGCTGTAGCAGCACAGGGGACATCCTTGCCTCGGATGTGGAACAGCTGTGTGCATTGTAAAGGCGCTGATGCTGTGCAGCTGCCAGCATCCACTCACTGCTGTTACCACATATGTGCTTGTGGGGGGCTGCTCACCCCTGTGTCTGCCTTCACTGACTGCAAGAGGTAACATGTTCATGACTGCCTTTGACTGAAATCGGTGACATCGGTGCCGAGGAGGTAAACCAGCAGCAGGATGTGGGGAAACACTGGAATCACTATGGCTGAGTCAGCAAGCTTAGCTACACTCCTGCCTATTGATCTTGCAGCAGTCTGTGCAGGAGGCTCCACGCTGCACCACACTTGATCAGTACATTCAGAAATGTTTAAGAATGGTCCCAGCTCTCCAAAAGCAGAACAAAATATCTAAATTTGCACCACTGACTGGCTTCTTCTTGCACTTCTCTCCCTTGGGCATTGACACATGTTTCATCTCTCCCCCAGCACTAAGCATCTCCCAAAGATTAACATGCAACTCCTTCCAAGCAGACTAATCTCACCCATTGTCTAAACTTGCACAATGCACCCTTCAAACAAGAAGTGCAAGTAAGGTCATTTGTACACCTTCTCCTTGTCCCTCCTACATGACCAGCCAAGAGACCGACATCAAACAGTTTTAGACTTTGGATTTGGTTTATACACTGCAGTAAAATAACTATCCAAAACGTAACAAGACAGGAGAAACATTCCTTGGGTATATTCATAGACTCCACAGGCATTTCCTCAGAGATACTCTTTGAAACTTGGCAGACAGCTTCCTCCCCAGACAAAGGCTCTTCTATCTTTTCTACATGACCTGTTGCACAGGCAACTTCCTTGGCTTGCCACTTGGACTCTGATTTTCAGTCACAACCTTCATCCGAGAGGCCCTCAGAAATCCTTCAGTGCTGCTGTCAATCCCTGTGGGAAATGCGGTCAGTGCCAAGGAAGAGGAGCTGATGTTTATCACAGGCAACAATTGAGTGGCTCTTTGCCAACCAGAAGTGAGGTCCAAGGGTCATGTATGCCCATGCTCTGCTGCCTATTCTGAATGAATACTAAGGACCCCAAAGGGCAGCAGTTTCTATTGCCTTGTGCTGTATGTTCTTTCTTGGTATTTCAAGAATATTTTTAAAAATTACTCTTCTGGTCACAGTTTACATCTGTTTTGTGGGGGGCTTTTTTTGTTTGGTTGGTTTTTTTTGTTTTTTTTTTGTTTTTTTTTTTTTCCCCAGAGAGTTGGTGGATGGTCAATTAACCAGAGGCTGGAGAAATCAGCAAGTTTTTGTTTGCAGTCATTCATGCAAATCTTCCTCTGCTTTTAGTCTGAGCTGATTTGCAATGACAAACAACTAAAATAAACACACTTATAACACTGCCTGACTCGGAATCAACTGAAGTATTGCATGACTTTTAGGTAAAAGCGTAGACCAGTCTAAATTTACTTCATCTCTGAAAGAGATCCATCAACAGATAGGCCTTCCTTTAAACCAAAAGCTGATACAGTTAGACTGAGATTTCGTCCTGTAAGCAGCAATTTCAGGGGAAATATTCACAGAGTAAAAGTTAAGCCATGAGCAGGAGCCTCTCACTTCAGCCTTTTGGGTTAACTCCACTCCCTCAGCTCCTGCATTGCATAATCAGGAGAAAACACCATTCAAACAATTCCCTGGATATTCCCTTAACTCGCCCACTCCTCACTCCAGATGGTTCATCATCAGCTCTGCCAACACCTCTTTGTGAGGCCAAAGTGTAAAACCAATTAGGGGAAGGATCTGTTTTAAAAACAAACAAACAAAAAAACAAATCATAATCATTTGTGGAAGAGGAAGGGATAAGGAGTTATAACCTAAACTGGTTCCCTGATCTCATTTAGAGTGGGATGCCACAAGCCACTATGTTAGCCCAATTGGGTGGGGCTCCTGGAAAGTAGAGAGGGAATTAAGAGCAGGCAGAGACAGACCAAGCACGATGCCTTGCCAAATCATGATCTTCCCCACAGGGACGTGGGCTATGTAAGGCAGTTCTGCTGCTGCACAGCACCCCTCAGATCATGCCACACCACAGGGCAGCCTGAGAATCAGCTTTAAATCCCTGCAAGTCTTCAAAAGAAGATATAACATCTGTAGTTTTAGTGGGGAAATAGAACAGAGGGTATATCATTGCTCCTTGCCTTTTATGATTAGATACTGATCTAGAGTCCACTGAATTCATCTGAAGGGCTGTTACTGAGTGCACCTTTTCAGATCCAGACTTCAAAAATCAAATATTTTAAAGACTTTATCAATTCCTCCATTGGATGCAAAGCACTGAGAAAAAAGCACGGGAAAAGATATAAAACAGGAGAATTAAACACAGAGAGGCAGAAGCAGCTGTACACCACTGAAACAAGATGTTACTATGAGATACAGTTTATAATAATTAGTTGATCAACGTGCTATGCAAGGGATTTTCTCCATTTTGAACCAGTAGAAGCACAGATGGGGTCTTTAATAGAACTGGCATGTGTCTGGATTTATTTTTTTTTAAGGCTGCACAATTTTACAATCACTACTAATGTTTGTGTGTATTGATGTCATGCTAAGAGTACTCAAACTTTAGAGAATTAACATTGTCAAACTGGCTTTCTGCCCATCCGGTGACATTGAAATTGCAATAGTTCTTGTCCAGAACAGCAGTAGTGGTTAGGGCCAGATTGTATAGATCCACAAACTTCTCCTAAATAGTAGCAATAGTAGTAATGTGTTTGGAAGCCATTTAAGAAATATAATTTTTGCCGTGCTTTCAGCTAGAGTCACAGTGACAGGCATCTTGATGAAGCTCAAGCAAGAGATTTGCTTTGGAGGCAAAATAAGAAACAAGCTTTCACAACTCCTGTTTCAGTACTTCTGCAATAGTTTCCAGGTAAAAGCAGTATTTCATACTCACCAGGCTACACCAACAAGCCATGTTCAGGAGCATTCCAAAGCAATTCACCATGCTCCTGTCCATCCACTAATTTCCCAAATGTCCTCTCCGTTACAAGTTTACCACTTCAGCCACCCTCTTCAAATAACCATCACACAAAACCTGAAACCTGGGACGGTCTAGGGACCTTTCCCAAGAGGTGGTTCCAACCACAAGAGGCCTATTTTGGAGGTGACAATAGCCCCTTTGGACAAAGGTGGACTGTCCCATATGACAGCCATCTGATCCCAGCCACAGTCCTCTTACTGAGTTCACAGATGTACTAAGCGGCCAGATTTTCTACAGCAAATTTGAAGAAGAATCATTACCTCTTCTTCATTCATCTCTGTCACTGATAACTGAAGAAAATAAATCAAGCAACACCATCAGGAATAAAAAGCCTTAGAAAAAGAAATGGCTTCAAGAAATGTGTATTCTGCCTTTCTCCAAGGACAGTGCTGGAAACACATTTTGTCCTAGAATTTCCACTAGGAGCAATTAACTACTGGAGATCAGAAAATAAGTATGAGTCAAGATCATAAAACCTGGATGCATTAAAAAAGATCAGTACTAGGGGAGCACACACAGACACACTTTCAAAATTTACCTAGTGCTATCAGTTGAGCTGATCTCCACCAGTTCATACTAAGTACAGGAGGCCCTCCGAGCAACTCATCATCTTTGAAATACTTATTTTAAAAGGCCAGCTACAGCAAGAAAGCATAAACTTAAGCTAGGCGTCTATCAAAGACTTATGCATACAAATATTACGCCCTAAGAGGATATTCCAGCATTTGGAAACTCCTAATACCAGTCCAAATATTCTGCAGAAATGTTGGAGGATGTGTCCAGGCTCCTTAGATACAACACATTTATAAGCACAACTATCTTAAGAAAACAGTAGAGTAAAGCATAACTGAGGTAACCACAATCCAATAATATAGGAACCAAGAATATCTCTGAAAGGCTTCTTTCAATGGGCTGTACTACAAATAAACTTTCTGTTAGTTTGATTTTATTAGAAACAAAGGTGGATCAACGGCACTGAGAACTGAGGCTAATATAGGCAGCCAGTGCACAGCCTGGCATCAGGATGAATATTACTGATCCAGAATAAGCTGCAAATTTTGGGACATCAGATGACAAACAAAAAAAACCAACAACTCACAGAAATCAAGCTCTGGAGCAGCTAACATAAAAAGTGCAATGCCAGTAGAGCCACAGATTTTCTCCAGTATGTTTGTCATACAGATTATTGCCTCCTCAACTTCTGGTAGCTCAAACAGAAGCTTTCTGGAGGGAAATTCCTCAGAGATAATCAACTCAGCTTTCTAAATTCTTGAGCTCTGCACTAGGCCTACTCACAGTTTTGGCTCCCTATTGCAGCTCTCTGCTCTAAGTTCTTTTCTTGCTCAGCTATTTATAGCTCCCAATTAGTGCAAAAATGTCTGCAGGGCACTTATTAAAAATAAGTAAAAAATCTTCATATCAGTGGTGAGGCCAAATTCGGAAAGCTAAAAGTATATCAAAATACATCCTCTTTTTTTTTTTTCTTTTTTTGGTTCTTTTCTTTGCCCTTTGCCCTGAGTCTCCAAAATCATTACCTATGATGGGCAAACACAAGAAAAATACCATCACCTATAGCAGCAATTCTCAGCTTCAGATTGTGAACCACCATATATACACACAGTGCTTTTCTTTAAGAGAAATACTAAAGTAGTCCCTAGAAGGAATGTGTCACAGACATGCTAACATTGTTACAATACAGACCAAAAGGACTGTATGACCACCTTTTTTACATTATAAAGTGCTTTTATATAGAGTGGGAATTTTTACTGAAATAACAAAGCCCTGTTATAACTCATGAAAATATTTCATAGTTCCACGAAAGGATATAACCAAAAGTAACATCTGTATTAACACCAGAAATAGTGCTGCCAGCAGGAGCAAGGAAATGATCATCCCATTGTACTCAGCTCTGATGAGGCTGCACCTTAAGCACTGTGTTCAGTGTTGGGCCCATCACTACAAGAAAGACACTGAGGCCCTGGAGAGCGCCCAGAAAAGGGCAACGAAGCTGTGAAGGATCTGGAGCATGAGTCTTATGGGGAGCAGCTGAGGGGAGTGGGATTGCTCAGTCTGGAGAATAGAGGGCTCAGGGGAGACCTTGTTTCCTACAGCTACCTGAAGGGAGGTTGTGGTGAGGGGAGGTCAGCCTCTTCTGTGTAACTAACAATAGGATGAGAAGGAATGCCCTGAAGCTGTGCCAGGTTTGATGTTAGGAAACATTTCTCTGAAGAGTGGTTAGGTGCTGGAATGGGCTGCCCAGGGAGGTGGTAGAGTCATCGTCCCTGGAGGCGTTCAATAAATGTCTAGATATTATACTGAGGGACATGATTTAGTGGGAAATATTGGTGGTAGGTGGATGGTAGGTCTGGATGATCTTGGAGGTCTTTTTCAACCTTGATTCTATGATTCTACTGTAGGTTACATTCTTCGGGTTCTGCACAAAACTTAGATTGAAATAAGTCTTAATAGCTTTTCGTTTGTTTGTTTTTAATATACACATTTCCTACTTCCAATCCACTCCCCGGTACTGGTATATGCATCAAACTTTCCATGGTGCAGTTGTCTTGTAGCCCTGGAAAACACTGTCTTCATTGCACTGTCAATTTATTCACTTAGTGCAACTATAAAATAGTGTGTACATCTCATAAATATTACTATTAGTGAATTAATACATTCCCTTAGCCCAAACAGTAACATCTTTTTTATAAAGTGTATTTGTTTTTTGACACTTTATTATGTTGACTCCTAAAAAACAGAAGGAATACTTTCATTATTTATATAGCCAAAGTCAAAGGATGCTCAATTCACTTCCTTCCAGGAAGAAAGGATGTTGAATATCTGATATACAGGATTAGTGAAGTCTGCAGTGACCTATTCTAGTATATTCTGTATTGTTAAAAATCATTGAACCTTACAGAGGAAGAGGAACAAGGGGCTTAAGGGTTGCCATTCATTTAAGATAGTTTCACAAATAAATTAAGTTTCCTGAAGGAAACGGGTAAGTCAAAATGACAAAAAAAGTTAACTAAAACACGGGTAAATGTCACCAACCAAAGCAAAGGGTCATGAGAAACTGTTTGAGGGTCTGACATCTGTCTGAGACTCTCTGGGTACTATTTTAAAAGAAATATTTGCCAGAAAAGAAGAAAAAAAAAACCAAGAGAAACATCTCTAGATGCAAAACTTCAAGATTACAAAAACTTTCATTATCTCTAGCTCAGCTCCTCAGCAAATCTGTTAGCTGCTAGAAATAGTGCAGAAATGCACTGAAAATGGAATCAACTCTAAAGACATCACTTTAATGGCAGATGAGATGTGGGCTCCTTCCATCCAGACCCCAACAGAATAAGAGTGAGCAGTGCTTGTAAGTGCAATTTTGGCTAAGGCTCTCCAGTCTGAAATATCATAGATAAAGAGATTAATGCAGACAGAAGTGTAAGTGAAAAAGCTGAGATCATAATTTGGAATTAACTAAAGCACTTTGCACGCAGGTCCTTCCTACATGTCAATGCCTTTTCTTAGTACACTGCAGCTCATGGTCCCTCTTGCTGACACATCCCAGCCCAGCTGGTGCTGTGCACATTGTGAAATTCACCCTCATGGAACAACATGCACCCGTGCCACTGCATCCACTACTTCTAAAGTAACTTGTTGGTTCAAAAGAGCTTTGCAAGTTTGCTGTAAAGTACAGTGAGGTCATCAGAATTGCTCATGAGCAAATTGCAGCTGTGCTTGTACCTTCCCTCCCTCAGAAACAACAAGGTGCAGGACCACATTTGTGCTGATCCCTAAGTGCAATTCTTGCTAATTTTGACCTTTCATTGAACAGACGACATTCTTAGGTATGTTTAACTAGCTCCAAGCTCCTATGCCTATCTAAAAAAGCAGTATCAATTATTAATAAATGATAATACATAATTAATAGTAACACTCAGAAGCAATTCTGTCTTGTACTGCTCTGGCTACTGGTTAACCAAGCTTTACATTGAAACATGCTAGAAGACGAATTTTAACATCATCCTATTATTTGAGTGATATTTTACTGCATATTTCTAGGGTTACCAAAAGGCAACAACTCCATTCGTGGAGTCCAGTACTGGACAGGTATACCCATTCTACAGTACATTAATGTATTTATGAGTCCAATGACATAAGAGTATAGAATGAATTATACAGGCAGAGATAGACTTTCTCAGAGCTATAAATGGCCAAGGTGAGGGCAGAGCAATGCTAATGAGTCAGCACTGCACACATACACAAACTTGTTTGTGAATCTAGAAAGCTGTTGAGCTGCACTCCCTTTTCCTTCAGCATGCTTTCCGCAGGAGTGCTGTTATGGCAGCAGCAAGGTCCTTTCTGCAGAGGAAAATGAGGTCTGGGTCATATAGCAGCTGGCTGGCAGCTCACCTGCAGAACTGAGAACAGCAGCCTGGTCCCTTAAGCTATGGGTCCATGTCTGGTTGAGTCAGTCACATGCAAGTGGAGCATCTTGCTAAAATAAGAGGAATGTTGCCTTGGTAGGGCTTCCTGCTCACCAGGCACATTGGCTTCTGCTCCTGTCTGCTCAAGACCTTTCTCAAGCACTGCACTCACTTCAAATGGATTTACTGAAAGGATTCATAATTTGTTATCAGCCTTCATGACTTTCAGCATTAACTACGGCCATTCTCAAAACTACCAAATAAATTGAATGCAGATGAGCAAATTGGAGCCACAGACAATGAAAAAGCAGAGCAGCAGAAGAAAAGTTAAATGGAAAAATGGAACTTAGAGACATTCAAATCCTGTCAGTGTCCACTAAAGAATGAGAGCAATGGCCTCCTCTGGGGGACAAGAACTGTGCTTAGAATAGCATTTCAAGAGGCAGGAGATATATTAATGTATTTGATTTTGTTTGAAAACTTTTAATTGGACTTTTGGGGTAGGGAAATTCAGATACAACATCACAATTTTCTGGAAGAAACTCTGCCCAAAAGCTGTACATACCAAAGCAGGCATGTTATCACTACACTTTCCTTACTGTGAATTCTCCAATACCTTGGAGTAAGTAAAGGTCTGTTTCCACACTCAGCAAAAAGAAACAACAAACTGCAGGAGGAATGGTGGGGAGAACACTGTGCTGTATGGAACAGTAATGATCCAGGCCTGGCTGTTATGTTTGTAAGGACTTCAACTCTCTCCTGCTCCTCTCCCAAGCAGAAAGGGGAAATATTTTGGCAGCACCATTATGTACCAACAGCCTATCCGTACTGTTCCACTTTTGCTCACTCCTGGCTTTTCTTAGAAAGGAAGAGATTTTTAGATGTACAAGAAAATGCATCTGTTTTTTGGTGTTTTTTTTTTTGTTTGTTTGTTTTTACAAAGCATATTGTAGCCAAACTATGATTCCTGCACAGTGATAGATGTACAACAACGTGTATTGAAGTCATCTTTTGAATTTTTCAAAGTAGAAAAAGTACTTCCATCTCCTGCTGGGAGCAAAGCTACATTCTGCTGATCACAGTGACTTCTCGCAGTGATCACTTCCAGAGAGAATAAGATAAACCGTCAGCATTTGCTGACCATAAGGCTTTAGAAGTCCCAGTCATAAACAAGCAGCACATTCGCTCTCACAGATGTGTAAATTTCAGTTGCAAACCCTTAATAAATAGTTATTCATCTACCTCTCACTGTTATATTTCTCAAATGCTTTGAGCAGAAGTCTTACTTCTTCGCTTTTACAGCTGACCCAAATGGCTTTAAAAATCTGAACACACACAAACACACTTGTAACCTCTGAAGCCTCATCTAACCATTGAAGCCTTTAAAAATGTCAAGTATGGATTTGAATCCTCTGACAGAAACTGTATAATTTTGGAAATCTATTTCCACTACAGCCAGATATGGCAGAAAGCACTCTGGACTAGAACTAGGTTTATGAGCATCTGTCTGAGAAGCTTGTCATAGTTCAGACTCTTCTAAACAGTGCTTTTTTTTTTTTTTTTTTTTTAATTTCTACACTGAAGAACTTCTAAAAAATCTCACCTCTTTTCTGTCTCCCATTTTCCTCCTTTTAGTGAATTCACTAGCTCATGGATGCCTTCTGATGTGCTATGCTACAGGGATGGCATCTGGTAGAGCTCCTGTTCACATTAGCCAAAAAGAACCAAACGAGTGCATACATCATATTTTTCTTGGAATTCTTCATCTTTCAAAACATCCACATTATTTTGCACACACACAGCAGCCAGTTCCAGATTTCTTCAGAGATCTGACCTAGAGTGGTGAGGCAGTGGCACAGCTGCCCAGAGAAGGAGGCTCAAGGCCAGGTTGGATGGAGCCCTGGGCAGCCTGAGCTAGAGGGGGGCAGCTCTGCCCACACATTTGGAGGTTGGAACTGGATGGGCTTTAATGTCCCTTCCAATCCAAGCTATTCTATTATTCTGTGATCTTTAACCTGATTGCTTTTGAACTTATGAAACCTAATAATCATCCTCAATTTCGCCTCTGAAAGTCATAACCAATGCAACTGCATCCATTCTTCTGGTTGCACCTTGCAACCGAGAGCTCCATGTCTGGGGGGAGGACGTTGCCAGCAATGGCATCAGGCTACCATGCAAAAGATGCTTCAGAAGTCTGGGTTGTACCACCCAAGTCCTGGTGAATCACCGGGAATTGTAGGTGGAATTTCTATTTCTTCCTCTGCCACACTGTAAAGTCATCGTCTACTCTGAAATGTACGGTACTTGCAAACTGCTTTTGCCAGCAGTTAAATACATTTTATTCGCACACCACAAAGACTTCTCTGTACAATAGTGCCAAAAATGTCTAGGAATTCTGCTTGGCTTTGTTTATATCTCTCTGGATGTTGTACATGCTGTATTTTCATACATTAGGGATTCCTATAGAATTTATCATTAACAGTAATGATTTCCAGGAGAATTGCTGGCTCAGCTTTAAGAGTGAATAGCTTCATCCTTAGTTTAGCACTTCTGTCAGGCTAGGATCAAATCCAGACACTCGTCCAATTTTTCTTTTAGTGGATCATCTACACTTAATCTTAGCCTCTGACAAACAGGATTAAGAAAACTCTCTATTTTTGTGCAAGGCTCCAAATCCATACATAAACACTGTAATTTACTACATAATGGCAGTTCTTTCAAGGGATAAATGTAAGTAGCAATAACAATTGTGCCTTTTCTGAGAAGTCCTTGTTTCCAGGGGTAAAAAAAAAAAAACACCCACCCAGCTGAAGTGGTAAGTGTGTGACCTTCAGGTCTGACCTTCACAACGCCCCACAAATCCTGCTGCAGAGCAGGAGGATCAGCACAGTCTTTTTCATCCAGAAAATTGAATGAGATTAGATAGAACAGCAACAATTTCTCACCTGATCCATCATGAAAATGAGGTTTGCTTAATTGCTTTGGAGATTTCAGAGGTCAAATTCATCCACTGAGTTGCAGGAAGCATGGTGGGGTTCAGTTTAGTTTCACTGCAGCAAACAGCTTTTAAGTTCTATTGACATTAACGTGCCGGTAGAGGTCTGGAAATGAAATCACTGACTAGGGAAGGCTTAATTTGCTACGATATTTTAACAATAGAATAAGTTTCTAAGAGTCCAGTGTGCATTATGATTTGTGATGGTGATTAAAAAAAAATTCCATGGAGACCTCAAAAAAGAGGAGATAAGGGTTTCCAAAGTAAAATGGTTTCTGTTGTTAATTTTAGAAACAAAGGGTTTTTCTGCTGTAAATACTTTTGAATGCAACATTTTCCTTGTTAGAGAAAAATCCCTTTTTGGTCAAAATCAAAGATCAAACTAAGAAAGGAGAAAAAAATGTTTTGAACAATTTCTACAAATATTCTGAGGTACAGCTTTGCCTTCTGGTTCAGCCATGGTAGGCTAGAAAACTACAAACACTGGATGCTTTTATAAACATACATGTAAATTTCCCTGTTCCTATTTCCTTCACTGCAAAGCTTGTAGGAACAAGAAGGGGAGAAAGCCTTGAGAAGCACTGCTGTTCTTACTCTGACTTACTCTGGATCTCCCCACTGAGGCCCTGACATGAACTCCAGAGAGATTTTCACACATGGCACTGTGGTGTTTTTCTCTCCGCAATGAAGTGTATCAAACTATTATTTCTCTACTATCCCACAGCTCCCATAAAGAGCTAAAACCAGAACCTTTTCACCTGAGCACTGTGTTTGAAGGGTGAACACAGACCTCACAGAAGAGGAAAAGGGCAGTATTTTTTTGTTGTTTGAAAAGTCTGGTGAACTCTGAAATATAGAAAGCACTTGTTATACAAATTTATTTAGCATGTGAAATTTTAACCTAAGAAACTTTAAATAAATGAAGAGCTTTATATGGGGATAATAAGCCTCCAAATAATATTCCGTCAGGGAGTATTTCAGAGAACCTCATGGAAATGAATATAATAAGAGTTAAATTGTTCCTAGTCCAATAGTAGGTTTTTCTTAAAATAAATGCAATGAAAGCATCCTCCCTTGAGTATCATTTGTTACACTGGAGCCAAAATCCTCTCTTATTTACACATAAATCTAGGGGCCTTATTTGCAGGGTAGCAGTTGCCTTTGACTTGCTTGCCAAAGCATGCTGTCTCCATCACTCCAGGTACAACCAACATCTGGTATCAGGCCGTGGCTCTCAACAGACATATTCCAGAGATGTAGTGGGATAACCACATTCAGAGCTTAATTCTCATGCTTATGGCTAATGAAAGCCTGATGTTGCTGAGGTTTATGTACCAGTGGAGGCCAGCAATATCTGAACTGGGGTAGCTTAAATTACCACGTACAACAGCGTTCAGATTCCTTTTACAGCAGTAAGAAAAAAAAAATCCATTTGAATCTGGCTCAAGAAAGGCAAGGTTATTACTCATATCCCAAGGAGATAGGGTATGTGTGATGAACTCAAAATGCTATTAAAGGAGAACAGATTCCTGTTATGATAGGCCAAGTAAGTGCTGGTTTCACCAGCACACTGTTAATTACACATTCAGTCTTCCACATAATGAAAAAAGTCTCATGAAGTGTCTACAAAAGAGGCTTGCAGATTTGCAGAGAATGAAACCAGCAATGACAAATGTCAGCAGTAGCATACGCTGAGGGCATGAATAATGCATAACACAGAACTGTAGAGCTGTAAGTAGAGAAATAATCAAAACCATGGATCTTTTTTTTTTTTTCCCCTCCGCTCTCTACAGCTTTATAAATTCTAATTTTCAAAGCACTTCTTAGCACCCAAACGGTTTCAGGAATTGTTTCTGACTGAGAAAACAGATGAATGCTCATAGTGGCTTCGACTCTTTGATTAACCATCCAGATCTGGTCAGTCAACCATTGTGTTGTCTTATGTATCTACTTGTGTCACTGCCTGGAGTTCTACTTGGCCATCCCCAGCAAAAGCCAGGATTTAGCTGCCTTTACCTGCTTTCCTCCCCAGACAGGTCTTCATAAAAACAGTGAGGCTGATCAGAGGAAACGTGTAGTCACCACTTTCTGCCATATTACTTTGGTTTCTAAGATTTTCCAGAGGGAATCTCCTGGAAGGCAGCTTTAGGGCAGCAGCTGAGGGTGGAGAAGCATTTAACCATACTATGTTCCCAAACACTACTGATGGAGTTACTGAGTTGGGCTTTCTGGCAGATGGTACCCAAAAACTTCCAGAGCAGAAATTCATGCTTCCCCAATGGCTACAGGACGCATTGCAATTGCCTGAGGTGAGGGTTTGCTTTCGTAATCATTTGCTTAACTAAGCAGATGCCCATGGACTTTAGAAGGCATCAATACATGCTGCTATGGTGAAGTTAGCACAACCAGTTCCTGGAGGAAAAACAGACACACACCATAGGGAAGGAAGATACCGAGGGATACCATGGGAGAGTGGCACTGCCAGTCTGCAAGGATGTCAAGGAAGAGACCTCAGGTTGAACAGTTCTGCCAAATGCTTCCCTCTGCCATTATTAATATTTAAAATGGGATTTCAATAAATTCTTACCTGAATGAGGCAGCACTGATCTAATTCTCCTCTGACACTAGCTCACACTAGCACACAAACAAGATCACCACTTCTCCACAGCCATTTCAATACAAGAATGGGAGGAAAATACCATTTAGCTCACAGCCAAACCACATTTGGTTCATGGCAAGCTGTATGCCTTTTATTCAGCATCATCTTACACAGCTGGTTATCTCCATCACTTATCTTTTCCACTACACTGTATATATATACGTGCAAACATATACATTACGTGGTTTTAAATTACTGAGTAATTAAGTACCGCCTGATTTCCTACACAGAAATCCACACTGAGAGTTCCAACAGGATATTCAATCATGCTTTCAGTGCATTATACACAATGGCAAACTTCTTAACCATTTGATCATATGCTGTTTAATCTATAGGAGCCTCATCTTGTTCCCTCCACAGAAAAGATGGTGTCTGGAAATGCAGCAACACTGTAAGACAACGTAATACCGTTGTGGCTCTGGTTGTTATGCTTGAGGTGACAGCTGTTTTACAGTCTTTCTCTTCAGCACTGTTTGCTGCACAGTTCTACATCATTTTATCCAGCCTGAACAATTCTTTCTAAACTAAAATGATTTATAATGTGGAAAACACCAAGTTGTATCTCATATCCCAAAGGGAGTAGAATTAAACTTGCACAGGTGAAATGCTTTGAAGTATTTATAGCCACTTAAGAACTTTGCAACTTTTCTGTCTTTCCAGTAACTCCAGTGACATTTGTTTTAAAGAAGCAACCTCCTGGAAGGAGAGCAGGTTGTTTTTAATACAGAAATCCAATCATGTGAAACATGAGTACTGTGGCTGGAAAACCAAACAACTTTGCCCAAAACAGACAAACAGTGAGATGGTCTTCGGCAGCACAACCTAGCTTTCTTCCAGAAGCATCATCACAGCCCACATAACAAGGGCCTTTATATATTAAAATGCTACACTCTTATGCATGCATGTGCAAACACAATGAAGCACTGAGAGACTATCTATTCAATGGGCACTGCCATACTATTTATGCACGCGTGCATGGGCAAAGCTAATGAAGCGCAGAGACAACTTGATTTATTCTATGACCAATAACAGCATACGCACAGGAAAGAGATTTTTAAGAGACTGTTAATTCAATCATCTAATAACTTGTTTCTTCCCAGCACCAGAAGACATATCAACTATCCAGAGATACAATTTCTCTAAAAATGCAAGACTATGCTTAATTCCAGGTTTATACCAATATAAAACCCAGTTACAATCAGAAGCTAAAAATACAGGTGGCACTTGAGAATGCTTTCCATACTCATTGCCTTGTTTTCTGTTAAACGTTTTTCCACAGTCTCTTGCTGAAGTCATAAACAATATAAGAAAAAGCTGCAAAGGTGTTTGCTTTTTCTTTTCTGGAAATGAAAATCAAGCATTTTTTCTTCCATCTAGAAAAACTGCTGAACTCCTGTAGAAAAAGAAGGGAAAAAAAAGGTTGATGTACCCAGAACAAGTGGGACAAGTACAAGTCAAAGAAGGAAATGCTGGATCAGACTATCTGAAGAGCATGAATTGATGCTTAGCAACCAGCTAAGGACTTGCATCATCCCAGATGCCAAAACAAACTGGCCCAGAACAGAATGCTCTTTTCCCATATTTCACCTATTAATACTTTAGGCATTCCTAGTTTTCAAATGGAAAACTGCATATTTTTTAAATAAGCAATATCAAAGAATAAAAATATTGCAGAAAATTTACATTAGACCCAGAAAAAAAAAAGTAAAATAACATATGCTGCACAGTGCTAATGGTCTTGAAGAATTTAATCTTTTTGCACAGTTCTGGCATCCTGCCCTGCAGTGTTAAGTATTGGGCGTATTTCTGCAAGGCAGGAAGAGCTCTGAAGAGAAGCAGGAGGCTCACATATTTTGATGAGATGCTTGTGAATTCTCAGGTTGGGATTTAATACTGCGTGCCTCAGTTTCAACCACAGTAAGTTGTCAATTAACTTTCTCTTAAAAAAACATATTACCTGCAATGGGTTCCCTAGGGTGATACGTGTAGGTAGAAGGGACACAGATCCTTTCTAAGTGGTAAATGGTCTGGCAGAAGAGGCACTTTCACCATTCTACCACTGATGTATCTCATTCAGCAGCTGCTCACAGTTTACTTTGAAACTGTTGCATATCCAGACAGATCATTTCAGGTTCAGCACAAATAACAACAACAAAAACCAAAAACCAACCAAACAAAAAAAAACAAAAACAAAAAATGACTGGAAACAAAATGCGAAATACTCAAAACTATCCTTGTTGCATCTCCCTGCAACTCTACTTATCACCTCAATACAGGCAGGGAAACTGAGCTGAGAGAGTACAGGAGTTATGCTGCAACAGCTCCTCATTTGGGGTTCCTCCAGGCTTTGCTTACTGTAGAGACAAGCATGTCTCACTCCCAAAAGCTTTAGTTCAGAAAAGCTCAGCTTGAATCAGAAGTACTTTAAATGCTGCTGTTCCTGGGTGATAATTCATAGGGCATTTCAGGTCAGGAGGTAAGCTGGTTGTGGCATGCTACTTAAAATTTCTTTTTAAGTCCAGGAGAAGAGGCAGTGAAGTGTCAGTGAATTCTGGTTAATGAAGAGTGAGAATTGGGAAAACCAATGACAGTTAAGATCAGACTGCTGTTGCCCTGTGCTGCAGTCTTCTCCTGCACTGTTTTGCCTTGGTAGAACATTATCTTCCTTACATAACAACAGATGCAGGTCAGCAAGATCTCAGAACTGCACCTACCCTGGGTTTCCACCCATTGTCATCAGCACCAGACTAAATATCTCACCTGTATATGGCATGCATTTTGGACTGCTCTGTTGTAGCATGTACTGATGAAATTTTACAAAAGCTAGCAGGAACTTCCAAGATGCTTCTTCCACTCAGCCTGCACAGCCACTCTGAGTATTCTCAAATTACTGCAGCAGCTTAGGTAAGTTATGACAAGGCAGTCCTTCTCTGAGAAGCACAGAAGAACAATCATAACAAGGCTACTGAGGGTTATGAATGAGATATCGGGACCTTTCAGAGAGCTGGCTGTATTGTCTGCCTCCAGCTTGCATCATCCATTTCTAAGGATGATGAGAATGACAGAGTTCTTCCAACCAAAGTAGTACATTATACCTCTTAAAAAAATATGCATTTCCAAATGCTGCAAGAATAGCTCAAACATCTGGACAGATTTTGAACCTTGAAAGCCAGTAAACTGAAGTGACCCACCTCAGCCTTTTTTAGGGTACTTTCAATTTCCAGGAGAACATGTCAGGTGTTTTTTAACTATGTCAGCACAGCAATTCTTTTAAGAGGCATTTCTAGCCACTAGTTTTAAATCCTTTGTTTTCTTTTGCTTTGCATAATAAAATTTTCCATCTTCACATAAATCTCCCTTTCCTGTTCTAAGCAGCAACTTACTCCTGCCCCATACATTTGCAGAGTGAAGCCATTTATAAGTCTCTCCATCAATAACAACAGAGAGAATTAAGTTGGGTAACATGAAGACTTACCAGGCTGCCATCTGGAAATCAGATTTTAGAGATATCAGCAATAAAGAAAGAGGCCTGCTACTTGCATAGCTATTTGAATTAAGAGAACTCACTTGAATACCAAAAGCAATTCTCTTTTAGAGAGTTAAGTTCCCAGGCTCACTCCTCTCAAATCCCTAAGGAACAAGGACCTGGTTGATTGGCTTCTCTTGCCAGGAAGGATGCAAACTGAACCTTGTATCTTTAGACATTTTCAGTTGCTTAAACTCTGAGCTACTCATAATTGTGATGTGGGCCAAATCACATAATATTGTCAAAACTACATTTATTTCTGCAGGACTTACTAAAAGTATTGTGACAACCACACTACTCCAATGGTAACATTCAAGTAAAAGTGTAGCATCTTCAAATGCTAAACCCTCTTCCACAATAAGCCTGTGAAGTTGCAATGTTTTCTACAAAGCCCAACTAACATAGTCAAATTTTGTATTTCTAAAGCATACAGAGCTTCCTCGTTTCCTAGGGGTCTGCCTGTTCATCTCCTGTGATAAAACTGCTAAACAGTTCAGTGATGTCAATTTGATCAGTGACGCAACAGATGCTAAACTGTAGTGGATGCTCCACATCAAACTGTTTTGGAAATACTGTCCCCTGGCTCTCAAAAGAGACACTAGCAGAAAATAGAAAGCATGATGGAAATTCTAAAAAAGACTATTTTTAAACATAGCAGAAATGACAGTTTTGAATGAGTGAGAAGAGCTCATAAACTTGCTACAGCTTACCCTAAATCTCAGCTGATGCTCTTTCTTATGATGTATTTGGACATATAGTGCACGATCTGTGAGAGTTTGTCTGGAAAAAGCTTGCTTTACTTGTCTGGTTTTACTGGATGATATTGAAAGAATGCTCTCAACATCCCTGGATCAGGTTCTACGACCCTTAACTTACTACATTAAAACTCACTAGTGAGCCTTATTTTCCATCATTTTGCATTCGTGTCATTAAAGAAGGCTTTAAGAGTTCCAAATGTGTTGCAGAACAACAAAGCCTCAAAATTTCTGCATTTCTCAGAGTTAGCATTACTCCTACTGCAGTGTTGACTGCAGTTTTCCTGCCCCACTTCAAATCACATATACAGAAACTCCTTTCTCTTGCCTGTTAGCTCAAGAAGTTTTTCCCTCTGTTCTGATATTTACCCCTGTAATCTCTTAATTTGGCAACATATTCAAGGAGATGACTTAAGAAGTCAATATGCAGGGGCAGAATTAATGAAACTATCTTATTCAGAAAGATATTAAAAATGTAAAGGTCATTTTATTAAACATATTTCAGAAGAAACCTATTTCAAATTCTACTAGATAATGGTTCCAGTTGTCAAATACATGCCCTAATTGAAAAGTAAGAATCATTACAACTTATCCAATAAGGAAGGATATATGCTGCATTGACTGGAATGTAACAAATTCCAGACACATGTAGGCCACTAATGAAGGGAGAGATGTCAGTCCTTCCAGGCAATACAAACCAGAGATTACTGCAATCTTGGTGTACACACTAGAACAAATTTTTCCCACTTTCCTCATTTTGTCATTGATATCAGTGCCTACATCGTCCAAAATCACAACAAATTACGGAGCAGAAGAGTTACAACTCCCTAAGAATTTCTGCACTGTAAGCAATACTGTAAATCATATTGCTGAAATAAAACAATAGCTGGAAAAAGTTTTTCTCATTTCTATGAGAGCGGCTTGATTATTTAATATTCTTATAGATCTATTTATTACTTATTTCTGGAACTTTCCTGTATTTTTAATCAGGCAAAAGATCACCAAAGTTTTTTCTTGACCATAGGAAAAGCTCCACATATAAGGAAGGGAAAGAAGAAAAGAGCTTTGTGAGATGTGGAGCACCTGCTGTTCCCAGGGAGATGTGTTTTTGGGATTGGATTCATGGATGGGCTCCAAAAACACTCTGAGTTAGATTTAAGGCAATCATCTACATATCCAGATGAGATGCAGTATTGATTTTCGTTCTATTTTACAGCATCACTCAAACCTAACCACTATGCTACACTTTTAAATCATTGCAAAATATTTCTACTTCTCACAGTAGGACACATCACATATTTTGGTAACTCCTAGCAACAACAATAGCTGAATAAGAATCTTATTGGCTTATAAAGAAAACACTCTTTAAAATCTACTTTTTTTCCACATTGTACTTGCAAGGGGGAACTGTAATTACTGCTTCATGAAAGTCATGATGCACAGACTGGTTTTGGCACCTTTAACCTAGCCTAAAGTGTGCTAATTAGCCACTGCTGTGATAAAGAAGCTAAGTCTTAAAAGACATGTATCTGATTTATATTAAAAGGATCTGTTGCTGGATTAACTAATTCAGTTCTACACAGCCAGCAGTGCATCTCCAGCATGGATGTAATTTACGACAGCAGAACCACAGTATTTGCCAACCTTCCTTGAAGTCAACCTATAACTATGTAATAGCTATACTTGTATAAGTGTATTTACATGAAGAGATTTTCTTGGCCCAGCTCCACTAGCTAGAAACCACACTTTTTCTTACTCCTGGTTGCTACTGCTGTGCCAACAGAAGTCTGCAACATAGCTCTGGCCATAGATCTGCCTGTAGTGTGGTTCTCCAGAGAGATTTGATTCATGTCCAACAACATAGCTGTATTTACAGAACGTAAGGAGATTTATAAACTACCATACTAAACTGATATCATTCCTTGTTAGAAAGGGGATGTCAGATTCTGTAGGAGTCGTTCCAGTGGAGAGACCATAGCCTCCTCACTTCTACCAGCACAGAATCAGCGCAAGCCTACTCATTTCTTCAGACATGACCCAGCTTTGTACCAGTGAAAGAGAAGACAAGTTCTTGTTTTGTAGTTGGACTCATTGATCCTTATGAGTACCTTCAAACTTGGGATATTCTATAACTCTGTGCTTCTAACTTGGCCCTAAAATCAATGCTGTTTGGTGCTAGTGACACTGAATTCTGAGCTTCTTTCATTTTCAGGTGATTGGGTTGGGTGGCTTTCAGCTAGGCCTAGTTACCTCTTTACTAGAAGATTTTTTTCCCCCTTAAATTATCAAAGCACCTAGGATTTTTGCCTCAGGAGAACGAAGACAAATTGCTTTGCAGTTGCAATGTGATTTAGAAAAACGATGTAAAGATTATGAGGGAAACTTGCATCAACATTTTTTACCATCATGATTTATACCAGCTCTTGACCTGATCTCAAAAATCCATGCTGATGCATGCAGTGCAAGTCAAACACCATGACATAATGCCATTTTTCTCACAGTTTCAAGCCTTCTTCTAGCAACACTGTCCTCTCTCATAGGACACAGCAGTGACAAAGTTTGAGATATGTATTAGTTTCTTCTAATTCAGTGAGCTTCTTGCTACTTCTGCTACATACCCACAGTGCTATGATGAAAATAGCCCCCAAATTTGGTATCAGCACCAAGCCACATGCCCTTCACGCTTCTGAGTTGCTTAGCAGCTCCCATTTCTTTTCAGGTATCACTGCATGGAGAGATGTTTAAATTGTTCTCTCTCCTGCTGGATGACAGCCAGCACAACATACAATTTCAGGCAGGTTTGATGCAGAGCCAATATTCTGCCTTACAGTGTGAAAGCATTCACAAAATGAAAAGAAAAAAAGAATGAAATGACTTTGCTAGTGGCTTGATCCCCCTTCGCTTTTTAAATGACACTATAATCAAATGCAGGAGCACGAAGTCAGAAAGCAATGCCAGATAGAACCCATGCACTTCACTACCCAGTATGGGAAGTGAAGCACCGTATCCCTAAAAGCTCTGCAGAACAGAACATGCTCACTGGAAGAACAGTTGTAAGAGCAAATGAAAACAGACAAAAATTCAGAAAAATGGGTCTAGAGTTTATAGTGGAAATAAGAATGACTTCATGGCCACAGAGAACCATGAAGCTCTGGAGCACGTTTCCAATAAAACAGAAAACTCTCTGAATGGAATTTGATAAATTAAACAGAATTCATTTAATTCTTGGGATAGAAAGGATGAGACTCAGTGACCCAAGAGCTCCTTTGTACACCTGTATTTCAGAAGGAACTGTACTGTGATGTTAGCTAACAGTTCTAAAACTCAGCTACTCATATAGTTAAAGTATAGCAATGATGTCCATTTCTTTACAACAGGCATGTTTTCCTAGTTACATTTTGCTCCAGCGTGAGACAGGCAGGAACAGACATGGTTTCATTCCTAAACAACTTTTAAAGGGTAGAAGGAGAAAACAGTTCTTCTATGTAGGACTCCTGCCAGCAGTTCTGGAAGCTGGATCTGTTGTCCTTATGCTTAGCAATATAGATACACAACACTAACTTCATTCCATTTTAAGGAGCATATGGTCTGTCTAGCATGCACTTGAACCACTGCCATTTCATTCTAGCCTGGCTGTTTTGTAACAGCAATAGAAAATGATTTAAAATCCATCTATTTCACTAGTGGCACCTTTTCCAACCCGTGCAACTCATCACCCAGTCACAGTCACAGTTTCAAACAACTAAACTTAACTTCACTCTGCAGCAGTGCAGAAAAAGATGACCTGCCAGCATTTAACCATCCAAAGCACATGGCTAAAATATTTCAAAAGATATTATAACAGAGTACACTTTGTATAATAAATGTTTAGCTATGAGGTGAAATGGTAAACTTAAATCTATTGATCAACTTCAGAGATCAAGGACTAAGCATGACACTGCATGGAACAGTGGCAGCTTCATGAGGAAGAGGGTAAAGAAGTGAAAGAGCTGATGATCTCGAGTCACAGAGGGACAAACAAACAAAACTGATATGACTGTTAACACAAGAGAAGCATAATAAAATAACCATTCTGGATAAAAGTCTGACAAAAATGGTAAGCTTAACCATGTTTGTTTATTATTGTAATTGTATTACTTTGTAAAATATTATTTCAGAAAGCATTTTAAAAGAGCAAAATTAGGTCAAACAAATGCTGTTCTTTTGTGATGGTAAGTTTGCCAGAAAAATTAACATAACTGAACAACCCTGTTATTTCTCCTATGCAGGGCAATGAGTTGACTGAATAAGGACCACTAATCACAGCACTGTAGAAACAGCTGGCAATAATGAATTCAAATTGATCTCTATAGTAAGAAAAGTGGAAATGTGTTGTGATAGGCCAATATCTTAATGAATGCACACACTGCTTGACTTCAAGTACGGCATTTGAGAAACTCAAAGGAACAGCATGATTCGACAAATGCTTGCTAATGAATGCAAGAGTTGTAAAAGGAAAACTTAAGATTATAAAAAATGTATGGTGGTACATTGGCTGTTTTACAGCTTGTGCTGTACTAGCATCTTCACAGCCACAGCGTAAAAAAAAAATGTTAGCGTTGCCATTCTTAGATTATCATACATTTTTATTGTGCAAAGCAGAGAGGAAACAGGATATCACTCCTGTGAGTTGTGTGCCATCCAGAAAACATACTATAGACTGACAAATTATAAATTGCTTTTTGACCACATTGATCGCAATTACAGAATAAAGAATAATTGTAGCAGGAAGGCTAGAGAAAATGCTTCTCCACAGAGGCCTAGCATACCTGGCTTATCAAAAAAGAAAATAAAGAAAGATCTGATTATGGTGTGCATGCAGACCTTCACGGTGAAAGACAGCTGGTGTCCAAGGGCTGCCTAACCTACAACAGAAATGCACTGCAGGAATCAAGAGTAAGACATTAAAGCTAAAAATAGCAACAAATTCAGAAATAAGCAATAATTTAGCTCTGACAAATTACTGAAACAGATTATGAATAGAAGTAGCACATTTCTTTTTTGGTTTTAGATAATGTTTTAATTAAACATAATTCACCTTCTGCGAGTTGGCACAGACAAGTTCGGTGAAATGGACTGCAAAGAACAGGCAAGGTAGAAGATGTGACACAGGCTTTTGGGGCCAACCCTGCTTTGAAATCAGTCAATTCTCAATACTCTAGCACACTGCCAACTCCCTCAACTCTACACTTTTGCCAAGTTTCCTATGAAAACAAAACACGTCTTAGTGCTCAACACAGACATGGGTCTGTCCCACTGCCTCTTGGTAAGTAATTCTGAAAACCGATGCCAGTTTTAAGCAACTTCAACAGAAAGGTAAGGGGGTTCTAAAATACTAAATTATTGAATTGTTTGTGAAGACAGAAGAGATCTCACATTCCCCATAGAGGAAACGGCTACAGCATTAGACACCAAGGAATCCACAAGTGACAAGGCAAGATGCATCCTTTGAAATGAGGCTGCTTTAGTTTTGTGTGAGAATATGATGAAGAAAACATCATGCTATGACTACTGATCTAAAATGCAGCCTGCATCCTGGTGTTGATACAACCTTAAAAACTAAACAAGAGTGCATTACTTTTTCTTCAAATCTGTTATACAGTAGGCATCTTGCATGAATCTTAGTCTGAGGAACTCTACAAGGTATAGCAGAAAAAAAGAAGATGGACAATATTGCATTTCTTACTCATCTGAATTTCACATTCAGCATTAGGCTGCATGGACTGCAATTAACAGAAACTCCAAAAAGGAAAAATTTTAATAAGTAGTCTGATTATTGGTAACATTTGACAGAAAATCTAAGCTGGAAAAAGGTTCCTTGCTTTCACAACATAAGTTTGCAGGGAGCAGAGACCCCATCTGTGGCCACATCTAAGAAGCAACCACCTCTCCCCCCTTATGCTCCCATCAAGGAGGATTAATTACACCCAGGAATTAACTACTACCTCCACTGGCTCTAGATCAAATCCAAGTGCTTAATTTTAGACAAAACACAACTTCTCCAGCTACTAAAGTCTGTAAAGATGGATTACACACCTGGCTCCAAGGGAGGTGATACCAGATTAGGTCAGGGAGATTTCAGTGCTGACCAACACAATCTCTTTAAGAAGAGTGGGGAGTAAAATGCCAGCAGAACAGTGCATGGATTCAATGTTAGTAACATGTCTGATATCAACATTTAAACATATCTGTTATCTACAGGAAGGAAAACACAACAGAATGAAGACAATGCAATGTCCATCCATTAAGAGGCATGTATTTGACTGGAGAAAAAAAAATGTCCCAAGTCAACAGGACATGTTTTGTCTACTTCAGTAGGAGATATTCTATTAAACGACCTGTATCTGCCTGTTCCTTAAGCTGTGACTAAGACAGCTTTAATTGCATCCTGTGAAAGGTGTGCTGCATTGCTTACTTGCTGTTAAGGAAACAGGAATTAAAACTGTCATGTAAGAATGGAGATGCTGCATCTCCATACAATGGTTGGCTCATGAAGAAAAGGCATTCCAATCATCAAGACATCATTTTTAGAAGTCAGAAACAGACGCCTTGACACAGTCATACTAATGCTGAGGAAGTGATGTTCTGAGTATGTGAAATGCTTACACTAGGTTGCCATTTCCTTGTATTTGTGTATGAACAAAGAATAGCAACAATGGTAACACAGCTATTCACCATCACATGGCATTTTCTGATCCTGTAACACTAACGTTGGACACACCCACTCTTAGAATACAAGGAGAGCCAAAGAGATTGTCTCAGAGCAAGTGAGTCAGTGTTGGTGCCCTGACAATCGCATTCTGGACAGCTGCTCACACATACAACTCCAGAGGCAGGGCTGGTGGGGACACACACACAGGACAAGAAGCCCCAGTTTCTTGTTGACCCACACTGGCAGGAAGCAATAAAATTCTTGTCAAAGTATTCCCCACGACGCAGAAGAGGAGAGCTACACATTTCTTTCCCTGAGGATAAAAATTACTAATAATTACAGCAACGCATTCTGTTCTCCTGCAAGGCTTGAATAGACAAGGCTCTGAGCCCCACCTGTAAAGAACAAAATTCCTCAGCTCCTAACTGCAGTTAACCAGGACAATTCAGAACAGAGCAAGTTAACAAGGATTAGATGCAAGTCAGCACTTCCAGCAAGAGGTTATGGGCATACCTCTGAATATGCCTGGATAGGAACACAGAGAGCTTCCCTGGGCTATGGTGCCCTGTCACCACTCAGTGGGTGTGGAGCTTCCAAGGCAATGGCCCAAAACAATACTGAATATCAGTTTACAGCATGGAGCTTTTGCCTACCCCTCATCTGTTGGTGCATCTGTGTGTGTCACCTCATTGCACACCTTCTGTACCTGAAGCTCGACAGGCAGCTGCTTACTGTGAAAATAACCAATGCACTGTACATGGGGAAAAGTAATCCGTGCATGGTTTTGGGGTACTTCCTACATACACTGCTGCTGTATTTGTAGTCAATTTATTTCTGTTGGCCTTGTACTGTCATACACAGAATGATCATTCAAAAGAACTTAAAGATAAAGACACAGAGTTTAGATTTTCAATACATTTGAAAAATTATCTAAGATGCTTTAGAGCAATGCAATCCACAAATGTATATCATATGTATCTCGAACTCCTCCTTAGGTACAATCATGAAAAGAATAACGTACCAAAACAATGCATTACCTTGCAGAGCAGAGCTAATGCTTTAACTACTGATCTTCCAACAACAAAAAAAATAAGGCTTTAGTAATTCTATAAAAGTCAGATTTCTCCCTACTTTTCAGTTTTATTAGCTACCTTGAATTTGTTTTCAAGAAGGATCTTCTTGGGGAGGGAAGTTAGCTTTCTTCTCTATTGTTACTTCTGTTCTAAAAAAGGACAGGTATATTTTAAAGTGCTGATAGACGATGTAAACTATTTTTCCAGATTGCTCAGAGAGGTTGTGGAGACTCCATTAGAAGTATTTCCAAGCTGCCTGGACAAGACCTGGGCAAATGGCTCTAGGTGGGCTTACCTAAGCAGAGGAACCAGATGAGATGATCTCCAGAAGTCCCTTTCGACCTCAACCAGACTCATTCTGTGATCCCCTCTCTAACTTCTGCCCTTGACTTGCTTTGTAGTCTTCAGCAAAAAATCTGTTCTGCCAGATATTCTCATCACTCCTAAAGAAAGGGCCCTGACCATAAAAAGCTAAAGGAACATCTGAAACCACTGCTTCAAACAAACTCAGTATCTGTTAGTCAGTAGGAAAAGAAGAAAATATCTACACAACATAATTATGAGGACTAATTCCCATTCCATTCAATATAAAAGATCTAAATATCCTCTGGAATAGAAATTAAAACCCTCATGTTTCATGCATAAATAACACTTTCACAGGAGCACTTAATTAGACCCATTTCCAAAAGGCTTTCATCTTTCGTATTCTCATAGGAAACACAATATGAAACTCTGCCCTTCCATGCAAGAAAAGTGATTCAAACTGCCATACAATATCTAAACATTAGTATCTATAAGTTACTACTTTTTCCAGTCAGAGCAAACTCCAGCCATCAAACAAAGGGGTAGACTAGGACAGGCTGCCCAGAGAGGTGGTGGATACTCCATTCCTGGAGACACTCAAGGTCAGGTTGGACAGGGTTGCAGGGGAGTTGGACTACATGGCCTTTAAAGGTCCCTTCCAACTCAAATGATTCTATGTGAAGTGAATTCTGTCCATAAGGAAGCAGGTAAATCTGAAGATTAAGGGCAAAACTCAATCCTACATTCAGCCTTGCCTCTTAAATTGAAGGTTTCCTGCTCACAGCATCACTATCTTCTGGACTGGACTCTGAGACACTCACCTGTAGTTCAATATATAACCCAAGCCAAGACACCAGGTTGCTCTAGACACTCAAAGCTTGGTGTTTAGTGCTCCTACAACATTTTCCGGATCTAACCTTCAGTCACTTTTGGAAAGACATCATGTCAATTTGGAGTTCTATAAATTTAAGCCTTATTTTAATCCTGAATTACTATCCTTAGGAACAACCTAGATTTGTTTTTCACAGATTTGCCTACAAACAGCAGGAGATTGGATTGTCCAAACTGGACAGCGATAAAATAACACTGGCAGTCAAGCGATAACATGGACCACTCTAATCTGTGGTTTACAACAGATAGGCAAATTGGAGAGGAAGAACAAAGTATTATCCACTGTTCTAATACACACATACATGAAATATAAAGCAAACAAAAAATGTTAAGTTCTTCCTGGCACCTTTAAATCAGTTTAAAGCAAGCAGCCATATCTAAATGGGAGCTACTGGAAAAAAGGGGACAGATTCTTTAGCAGGGTCTGTGGCAATAAAACAAGGAGTAACAGCTTCAAACTTAGGGGAGGTAGATTTAGGTTAGATATAAGGAAAAAATCTTTTATAGTGAAAGTGGTGAGGCTCTTGAACAGGCTGCCCAGTGATGTGGTTGATGCTCCGTCCCTGTAGACTTTCAAGGCAAGGCTGGACAGATCCTGGGCAACCTGATCTATTTGTGGATGTCCCTGTTCATTGCAGGGGAGTTGGACTACATGACTGTCAGAGGTCCCTTCCAACTCTAAGGATTCTATGACAAGATTGGCAAAAATATGGACATAGAAATGATCTGAACCAAGACAAAAATCATTTTATCCCAAAGCCACCTAATAGCCTTCACGTGGACTTGTGTTCAGACATTTATGCACCAATTAGGTGGTAAAACATCTTCACCAATGTTGGCAGAACGTTGTTTAAAATAAGCCCTAAGGTGTGATTTTAAATCAGTTTAATTAAAATGGTACAGAAAGTTGTGTTAATCCTCTGAGATGCCATTAGTGTTTCAGCTTCATGTTCTAGCCATGTGTGAGTAATTGCGCATGCAAGACTAAACCTGTGGCCAACATCAGACAGTGTGACTAATCCCAGGGAAATCTGGCAAGAAATGAATATGTTTATTATCTGTTGTATAACTCATCCCCTACTAATACTTATACGTATTTTCATTAGGTACAGTGCATGATCCTATTAATACTTGATCAAGGAAAATGGAATTTCTGATATCAGCAGGAATCCAGTCTTGCAATTGCCTAGCAAAGTGTTTTAGGCAACTTTCATAATATACGACAGCAGAAACTCCCAGATGGTTAGCTAAATAGGACATTTGTCCTGATTTATATAAAAGAACTCTACCACAGGTAGTACTAAAAAAACCCAATCCACCACAAATTTGGGGAATTAGTTGAATGTTCAGCACATAAACAGAATCTGCCCCTAAAGGATTACACTGATACCAGCAAGTCTGTAGAGACAGATATTTCCCTATGCAGTTTCCAATTAAAATATGCATTATTTATAGCAGCAGAACTTTCAGCTCAACGTAACAAGACAAAGAGTCCTTTGTCAACTTTGTTACAATCCCTAATCTATGCTGAGGCTGCACTCTGTGGAACAAGTGCTCTATGTAAAGTCTTTCCTGACAGACAAGGGAAATAGAAGGAAAAGGAATGCAAGGGACAGTTTGTTAAAAAGAAAAAAACATTGAACAGCTTTATAGCAGTTGCACAGAAAACATTCCTCAGTTTCTCCTTGCAATTGCATACATTCACACTCAAGAGAGGACATATTGCTTACATTTACTGGTTTACACAGAAAAAAAAAAAGGCATATTTGATATTCCTAGAAAAATTGTGCTTGAAACCAGAATATGACTAAGAAAATTTGTAATATATGTGAAAATTGAGCTAGCAACAGTTTACTGATTAAAAATATTTAATATTAGTAAATGATAGTTTTATATGATAGACGCATCAGTCTTCCATAATAGCTATTCCTGAAAGATCAGGGTGTGTGGACGTGGCTAGGATCCCAAGATGCCTTATACTACAAATGAGAAACATGTTAGGACTGCCACTTTCTGCGCCTATATTTTGTTCCCTTTCTACAGTGCAAAGAAGCATTTCTGATGGACCATGTCACATTCTTATTAAAAAACAGGCATACTAAAATACTTCATAACAGAATTACTGCAGTGCCTGAAGATACTGTAAAGAACAGATTTGGTTCTATAAGTCATACCTTGCATGTACAAAAACTGCTATCAGCAGACACTCTTTTCAATACACTAATGCTGAATATTTCTGCAAACTTACAATCGGCTAATAAATATATTAGAAAATAAGAAATAAAGCACTTATTTTATATTCAGAATCAATTCTTAATTGTACAACCTGCTACTGTACAACCTGCACAAACAACAGTGGGGAGAAAAGAAAAAAAAAATCAGCACATTACAAATTCCAGTGAGCATGCAACTGCACCACGCTTTGCCTGCAGCTCTGCTGCTCCAAGCTGCACTTCTGCCTGCTCTCAAATGCTAGTGCTGAGCTTAATGCTTATAAGAATGAAACAAAAATAAAACAGACAGAATACTGTCAAAAGTAATCTCTAGTAATTTGCTAAGTGGTATAGACCATTCTTCACAACGTTACTAAAAAAATTCCCTAAATAACGTAGGCATTAAATTGCTTACACCACAATTGTCAAGGTGACATTAAAACTAAAGCTCAGTCCACTTACCAACTATTAGAAGTCCCCTTGTGCTTTTTGCTAGATTGGGACTGTTGATCTGAATTTTGGCTCAATTCCAGTTCAGTTAATTAAATTCCACACATCTACATCCTTTCTGCAGTTCATATCTTTTGCTGCTACTAAACGCTATTAAACAATGAACATGCAAAATCAATGTCCTCTGGGTTTAACATCAGCAAGGATCAAAACATTTCCCCAAAGCAAAGTTAGTGAAAAACTGCTGGAACACTTGAGTAAAGCACAGCTGTTGTTAAAATGAGTACTTACCATTCAAGCAATTTAAAGAACCATTAGAATATTGCAGCATTTTGAGTGGTATATAAAGTGTAAAAAATTATTTCTTCTTAGTAATTATGCATAGCCTCAGCTGCAATGTTCAACTGTTACACACCCATACGAAGAGGGACCGAGCATTTGTGGCTGGTGCATGTTTCCAACCTTTCCTGCTCTGGCTGTACAGCAGGAAGATGTGGTCTGTGATGTGTATCAGTTTCTAACAGAAAAAAAAGTATCATCCTTTCAGGAAAAAAAAAAAATTAAAAATAAATTTAAACATTCTCTTTAATCTTTAAGATGCCTTCTACTACTTGCCAAAAGCTACTCTATACATATCTCCTTTTACTAATTTTCCTTCAAACTAAGGAAAATGAAATTTTTGCAAAGAGAAATCTATCTTGTTGAACCAGTGGATTCTTTATAATTATGTTTAAGAGAACGGGGTAAGCACAATTCAGTCACTGTTTACTTCTACCTAGTAGGAGTTGCAATGTTAATTTCATTATTTTTAGCAAGTTACATTTCCTGAGCAGCATTCATAACTAATGACAGACTCCACAAAACCACGACAGTCAAAGAACGTCAGAATAAAAGCAGACCTCTAACAGCATAAAGCTAGAAAATATTTCTTTCCTCTAAGCTGATCCTCCTTAAAGTGAGCAATTTTCATCTGTCTGTATTTGGTTAAGCTTGACTTCAGTGACTAAATACAGCTTTGACTCGGGTCAGATTACAGCAGATACATTTTCCTTTAAAAAAAGCCAGTAAACAATTTAATGATTTTTTATCACGTTATGAGAGTCACCACATCAGTGGATTTTCTTGAATAATTTACTACTTTATACAGAGATCCATACTGAAAATGAGACTTTAGCACAGAAATCAGTTCAGTGTCAGCTTTGGTAAATTTCAACAGATTCTGCCTTCAAGCATCAAACTAATCATTTGTAATTAAGCAGAATATATGACGAAGATGTAAACAGAATGAAAAACCAACCAATGTTTACCCTTTGTGCAACACAAATCCTTACGCTCCTTACATCAAGTTGGAGCTACAACCTCTACCACAACACGCACACAGATTATTAGGACAACCATCTTAACTGATTTGAGTATGTGCTTCTAATTGCCACATAAGGACCATTCTCTCTTCTTCCAGACCACCCCTGACTTTCAGCACAAAGTCTGACAATGCCAGCAGCTTCTTTATTTGCCAGGATTCTCTGCTGGATGTTTATTTAACCTAATGTTCCATAAGAAGTGATGTGTGTGTAAAGGTGGGCTGGAAAGTGGCTAATGAGGTTCTTGAACACAGGTGATATTTCTTAATGAGTTTTCAGATAAGTTGTTTGTCAAGGGAAGCATAGTAGCAAAAACTACAGCCAAATGCCTCACTAGTACAATGTTAGTGTATGTGAGAAGATACAAACTTGTCTTCTGAATTCAGTAAGAAATTGAAAGTGTATCAGTCATTAGTACCAGCAGTAAGCAGTGCAAAAACACAAGCAGCCAGTCTCCAGCTTCCAGTACTACCAAGCAGTAGGTCAGTAGGATGAGTAATCACTAACAAGACTGCAACGCTCTGCCCAGTGACACAGCTGGACCAGTATGTAGCTCTCCCAACTCCTAGCTCAGTAATCTCCATTATAGTATGCTCTCTTCCCAACTGAGAGTTTCTAGACTTAAAATACTTTCATGTAAAATAAGACAATACCTTTCACCAGATCTTTTGTCTACCCCAGGAATAAGCAAGTCAAGTTTGCTCCACTTTTTCAGCAAGGTTTCTGTTTTGGTTTCAGTTGGTTACCTGTAGGTATATCCATTCCTTGAAATTAAAACCTCTCAACAGACATTAAAAATAAAACCTCCTACAAGCACAAGTCTGCCAATCTGCTCTTTTGTCTTTACCAGACATGCATGCATTTACATAGTTAAAATAAATTGCTCCAGTACACAACTACACACAGCACAGATGCACACTTGAGCACATGCTTGTGTATCTGCACATAATTCCAGCTCAACACAATACTCTGCAGACCAGTCAGAATATATAGTTCTGACTTCACAGTTGTAACAATCATCAAGGTTGGAAAAGAGCTTCAAGATTACCTCGCCAAATTGTCCACCTACCACTAGTATTTTCCCACTAACCCATGTCCTTCAGTACAACATGTAAATGTTTCTTGAACACCTCCAAGGACAGTGACTCCACCACTCCCTGAGCAGCCCATTCCAGCACTTGATCACCCTTCCAGACAGTAAATTCTTTTCTAATATGCGACTTGACCTCCCTTGGCACAACTCCCTAGTGCCATTGCTAGTTACACAGAAGAAGTAACCGCATTCCATCAATTTTGCCTAACAAAAAAGGGGCAATTCTCAAAATAAAGAATTTAATCATAACATACATAGTATTAAGAACTCACTCTACACTGAAATATGAGGCCTGCTACATACTTCTCTATGAGTTTAAATCCTGCCCAGAGTCAGTACAACTATCATTTGGTCCTAATCAAAACCTCTGATCTTTTAGACCAGGCAAATACCAAATCTAGGATCTAAACCTTGGGTTCCCCCTGTACTAAGTCTAACTAGAACACCACTATATACAGACTGTAAGAGAACCCAGACTGAGACACGGGCATTAGTTTCAGCATTTGTTACCTAACATCAACCAGATATCACAATTTATGAATTTGTAATGTAAGATGCTTTGTACCTAAGTGTCCTCCATACTCCTCTCCTCTCCTTCCCCCCTCCCCCAAGCCAATTTTGAAGATGTCTATTTTGGCAAAAGCAACTAACAGTGTTATGAGATCGGAATCAAAATCAAATCATCTACAGTAGGATTCATCCTAAATTATGTTAGCCAACTATGTTTCCTCTGTAAAGTTAACTACAGGCAGGCAGAAAGTAACCCTACGTGGGTGAATCTGCCCACACATTTAAGTGTCTTAAATGAAATTAAGATGCCTTGCGGGAATGCCCATCATTTTCCACCACAGAGGTGGAACTACAGAGATGTCAGATTAAACAAGAAACAAAGTAGACTAAATATAACTCTTAGATGTAGTAAATATACCATACCAGTTTAAAAATGTGGTGCCGAAAATATTTATGGGTTTTCTATATACAGGGTTGTGGTTCTCAGGCAGTGGTGTTATGTGAACAGAACAAACAAAAGACTGTTCACTTTCTCAGAGTATGCTTACATAGACAAACAATTTCTCTTTTTCCCTCTCAGACCTAACAATAATTGAGCAATTTGGTATATGAGAAAATTTTTTACTGCACAAATGAAAAAAAGCTTGGGCTTTCAAGTTATGATTGACAAAAGAGTAAACATTTTCCCATACATTCTTAATAAGCAACACAGAATTCTTTATATCCCTATCTGTATTATCATCAGGAATGCTTTTCAGAAAATCCTTTTGCAGGCTTTGGCAGCAAAGCTATCGAAAATGTGAACCTATTGGACTCTGTGCCATCAAAGGCAGTTATCTGACTTTGCAGTCACTAAGTAATGCAGATATCTCACGTAAATTTACCTCTCTCCTTCCAGATCACTTTGAGCTTTCTATATGACAGAATCCTTATAGTCATAACATTGTAAATGGACCAGACTGATACACATTTAAATTCTGGAGTTCATTATGCATACACACAGATACTGATACATGCAGAGATGCAATTTAAATTAAATTTCATGGCAATTCTGAATTATGATGAAGAGTTGCCACCCTCAGACTTCACTACACTCTTTTTCAGTAACGACGTAGGTACCAGTGTCTGTGCTAAACTCAGAGCACAAATAAATGAAAAAGCATATTGTAAAAGAGACAAAAATACTATGACATATCACATAACTGTTTAAGAAATAAATTTTCAGTAGTGGAGCAATTTCAATATGAGTCTTCTGTTATGCTTAGTTCTGTCCCAGAACTAAAGCTTAAGTGATAGAAGAGGAAGCAATGCCTTGTGCCTACTACAATAATGCATAAAGATATTGGTTACTCGTGTTCTGCTCTATTTTCTGTGGAGCCCACCACAGAATTTCCATTTCTCTCAAGTTCTCCAACTACTGCTTGTTGCTGTTCATATAACAGGACATACATAATACCTCCTAGAAAATAAACAAATGCAAGCAAGTACTTACTTCTGTAACTGGAACAGTAGGCAACCATTTGTAATTTATAAGAAAAAAAGGCAATTTGAATAATCAAAGAGTGTAATGTTTACAATTCTGTATTTCTACCTAGCTGCTGAGAACATTAGGAAAAGGTTTTTTTTCCTGTTATTACATTACTTAGTTTCTGAAAACCTCAGAGTAAGGAATTTACTTCAAGACTCATAGAATGGTTTGGGTTGGAAGGGACCTGTACAATGATGTAGTTCCAACCCCCTGCTACAGGCAGGGACACCTCCCTCTAGACCAGGTTGCTCAAAGCCCCATCCAGCCTGGCCTGGAAAGCCTCCAGGGAGGGAGCATCCACAACCTCACTGGGCAACCTGTTCCAGTGCCTCACTACCTTCACAGTGAAGCATTTCTAATATCCAGTCTAGTCTTTTGATAGCTGCATTTCCAGATTTTACATGTGGCACCAAAAGATTCTCTATCAATCATAATCATCCCTATCAAGTCCTCTTCTCACAAACCACAGCATACTTCAAGAAGTGACTTGTGGACATTAGCTTACCCTAGATTTAACCTTTGGAGTTTTAAGAAAAAGCAAAGCAAATAGTACATAACTTATCATACAGAGTTTAAATACACAGGAATTTAACATTTAGACAGTCTCTAGGGCTGCTAAGTATATGCTTTCAACATGTACTTCAGCTTTACTTAGACTAGCTAATGCTCCTTCTCATCACATGACACGCTCTGACAACACTGCAAAATGAAATGAGTTAGCAGCAACAGAAATGTGTTCATTTCCTCAACCAGCAGAGGTGGGAGGTTGGAACCAAAACTACAAGCAAACAAAACAGTGTGAAGAAGCAGTATTATACACAACTAGTACAGGAAATTAGGAAACACAATCACTGAATGAATACATAAACATACATGTCACTATCATTTGTCCTAGTTCCTTTGTATATACAGATATTGTCACCTTTCTCTATTTGCCACATTTTCTGTTCTAGACATTTTTTTGAATAATCAGTGCAGAAGTTATGTACTGCTAATTGTACAGAGGGGGGACTGAACTGTAAAGAGGGGACAGAAAGCAATTCCTTTAAATAAAAAAGCCTTCAGAGAGCCAAGCTCACTAAGGTGTCTTATTTGCTTATTTGCTTTTATTAATGGGAAGAAGTGCATATCTCAAAGTGCACTGTTTTTTCTTAAAGCCAGTAAAAGTACAGAATTTGTCTGACGGAGAATTATTTACTTACCAACCTCATGATCAGAGTGGACATCTGCAAGGCCTCTCACTAGCACGCTTCCACAAGTGCTGCCACTTGAATTAATGGAGTAATAAGAACACATTTCATGGGTATCTCACCTACCAACAAAGAGAAAGCAAGCATGAAATATACAGTATCTTCTATGGGAACACAAGGTTGGGAGGGGAGGAGGGTAAAATTCAAAAGAAAAACCAGTGGATTAACATTTACAATGCATCCTCAAATTTGCAGCTCATCTTTCACATGGTCTTGATGCTAATGAAGCATGATCTTATGTAATAACCTTTAACTGCCCAGACTGCTATCTGTTTTATGAGTCAAAGACCTGCTTCCACCATAAGTTCCATCAATATAAACTGGCCAGAATCATTTCCAATTCTCACTTTGATATTTTTTTCCCCTGCAATCCAAGTTCAGTATGCTGACTTTCAGCATTCTCAATGAAACAGATAAATAATAAGAAGAAATACAAAACCTTTCCTCAGAACAGGAAAATGCAGCAGAACAGGAAATTTTCAAAAAGCAAAAGGAAATAACACAAAGGGAATGTCATTGTAACTTAATGAAGAAAGCACACAAGGAATTTTCTGAAAAGACACAGCATCTAGGTCACAGACACAAAGATAAACAATGACTTTCAATCATAAAGACATTGGGAGTTATATTATTTAATAATACCCTTTTCTTTCATCTGCATTCCCACCTGCAATTTCTAATTTGAGATATTTATCTTCATATTTTTCTTATGTGCCACAATCCTGAAATGCACCTAAATAGACAGAAACCATGAACTGAGAAAATAAAACACAACTGCAGAATCACTGAATGGCTGAGGTTGGAAGACACCTGTGGAAGACATCTGGCCCAGCCCCCCCCCCCCCCCCCCAAAGATCTATTCTCTTTTTTAAAAAACAGAAAAACATGCAAACCAAATAATTTTGAGTTAAACAAAAGTGAAGAGATGTTAAGAACTGAAGTGCTGACACCAGTTGTGGTGTAGCAATAATTCTCAAGACAGCATTTTAAGACAACATTATTACAAGTAACTCTCAAACTCCAGTTTTATTAATGTTACCTTCTAGGAACTAATGCAGGGGATACAACAGTGTACTAATTAAATGTGTGTGTGATTTATCAGCATGATGTAAAGCAAGGTTTTGTTTTTGCTCTTTCATTTCTAATGGTTAGTCCCAGTTGTCAATGGAGAAGCAGAAAGGAAGAAGCTGACAACAACTCGAGGAGCAGTTGTCAAAAGCTTGACATCTAGATAACAAACTACATTTTCACAGGTAATAAGCAGCTTCCCAGAATTCATTACACGCATTTGCTGAAGATAACATAGCAAGTCAGTGGCAGAACAATAGTAGAAAGAAATTGCTCTGAACTGTAATCTTTCTTGATAATTAAGGTTAAAATAAGAAAAATGAACTTGCTTTACTCATTTTTGGCAACAGTTTAATTTATTGAGCATGGTTCTGGTCATTTGTTCTACTTTTGCACCTGAACATCATCAGCAGTGCTTGGCCAGTGTCTAGTGGACCTCCCATGTCATCAGTTCTCTCTTCTTTAGATACCACTGCCTTTTTAACTTTCAAAGCCTGTCAGATGCTTTCTCCCTAAGCTAAGAATACTGAATAGAGTACACATGGCACACTTGCTACCACGTCGACTGAAAGCCATCTGTGCCAGCAGCACAAAATGTCTATCAGCCCCTTCGCACTTACGTTTCCTGCCAGACATCTGCCCACCCTTCTCTCCTGCCATGTGCTACACCTGGGGTTCCAGCACTGCAAGATGGAGCACCACCCACATCATCTAAGTGTCAGTGCACCATATTCCTGACAAACCACTGCAAAAGCATTTCATTCCTTAAACTTTTTTAAAAGTTAATTTTCCCTATGTAGGTGATAGTGGCTATATCCTATTCATTATGCTATAGGATGAGTTCTTTGCAAGATTTGCTTCAACACTGCTACAAGCTGCTAAGCATCTTCCCACTGTCCTGTCAACCCACTTACAATATACATTAAGCAGCAGATTTCAGGAGGCTATTAAAGCAACACAGCACATTGCTATTCAATTCATTCAGTTAAATTTGTTTTCTAATCCTGTAAAATGCAGACTCAAACGTTCCAAGCAGACAGTGGTGAAAGTATGTTGTGTTTAAACTCATGATTGCTAATACAAATGCCTTCATTTTGGTGTAATGATGGACTTAATATAACCATAGTAATATGAAGTCTACGTAAACTTGAGTAGGACAGAAGAAAACCCAGAACATTACTCAGAGAGGCTTTCAATATTCCAACAATAAACTTGAAAACAGAATGTTGAAGTGGGAGCTTACCAGGAAATGAAATGGAATATAGCCAAAATGGACAAACAATCTACTACATGAAAAAAATCTTGAAATATGCAAGAACATGCAGGTTGATTTAAGATTTGTAAAGACATTTCCATTCTTTTTCAGCAATTATGTACCAGTACAGAATTAGAAATAGTGAACTGGTTGAAGTCCATGGCCCTCCAAACTAGCAAAGACATCTTTCTCAGTTAATTCACTAGGGATGCAAGATGTCCTTGTCTTTGTAATACCTACAGCTTGTCATAGGTGTCTTCCGAATGCACATCTTAAATTAGGATTTTCTTGTGTAAGCAACTCAAATACATCCTTAAAGACTAACATCCACAAATGCTAGAGAAATCATGAAGTTCAAAATTTGGAAAATCCCTTCTATTGCACAAAAGAAGCACTCTTAAAAAGCATTCAATATTTAACTGTGCATTTGTTTTATTTCCTTCAGCAGTTCATCTAAGCGACAACAAAAACAGGATACGTAATCCACCAGTTTCAATCCATAAACACTGTACCAGAGAGAGGCCTTGAGCCTTGTTTTGTACTTGCAGTAATGGCAGTGGAAGGCTTTGATGTCCACATGCATTCCCACAGATCTCTGCCCAGCTAACTTAAAAAACACTTCCTGACAGAAAGGAAATGAACCTTGTCATAGCTGGAAAAACAGCATCTATTTTCCTGTCTAAGTGGTCTGAAGGAACAAAGTACCTCAGCAACTGTATTATTTTAAGTTTTTGATGATTTTTATCATGAGTATTTGAGGTTATTAGTTAAATAGGAAATCTATCATTAAAGGAGGTATGAGAGCGTAACGTTTCCTATCAGATCTGTCTAGCAAGTAATTCAGTTATTTTGCTACTACTTATTTATGTTCCCAGAATGAGAGTTTCCTGTACTGAAATGATTTACTAGAAGTCAATACTGCATAATGCAACACAACTGTATTGGATCACTGTATTTTGTTGATTGGATTGTCTACTTATGTTTTCTAGAAATGGTCTGTCTGCATGAAAGACAGATTCTACCCTCTCCATGGCATGACTTGTTACTCTTTCAAGCCCACAAGAGGAATTAACTCAAACAGAAAAATTATGTGTCAGAACTACGTATGTGCTTATAAACAAAGAAAGGATTTCTGGGAAACAAAATTGTAAAACACTTACAGATCATAAACACGCTGTTCCAAATTCCCTCATTTGCCAGATTGTTCCCCACACCGTGCTTGTAATACCTCAAAAATATGCAACACCCCTAGCATTTAGAACTCCTGAAAGCTCAGAAATAGAGGAAGTGCTGGTTGTTCACAAATTCATCTGTCATGGACACATCACGTCTTTAGCACACAGTAATATGGGGAGAAATAACTAGGGAACAACTTGAAAACCCAAATCCTGTGGAAGTCAAATATAGGAGAATTGAAAGGTGCTTACATCTCTACCCAGATTATTGATCAACACTCAGCAGAAGGAAACAATACCTGTAAAAAATTAACTACTAAGTAAATACTAACTCTAAATACAAGCAGTACATTCACATTTTATATGGCAATAAACCAGGTTAGTCATTCTTTAAACATTCTAACACAGCTATTTTCAGGATACATTTGTGAAGAAAAAGTCCTGCCATCTTGAAAACAAAGTATCTTAGAAAACAATGAAGTTAGCTTATATTATACTCAACTCTTCTACTGGTAGAATCATCCCTGCGAAGTCCAAAGAAAGACTGAATCATACGGCTGTTATTTTATGTAAAAGGACTCAAAACAAGAAAGATGCAAAAAGTGGGGTTAATCCTCAATTATGCATGTAGCTTAATACTTTCTTGCTTAACGAATAAAAGCCCTTCATTTGCATGAGGGAACTAAAGTACTCGAGGAGCTGCTGAAGTGTTTGATGCATACAAGACATGAGAGCTAAAACAATGATCTCAGTAGAACCAAGGGCCTATGGGGAAAAAACCTGGGATTTAAACAGTGGGCTTCAAGATGAAAGCCAACTCTGAAAGGCAAACAGTACCACTCTGAATAACCCTTTGTATTAATTTTCCCCCTTCTTCCCTAAATATTTGTGTTCTCTCAAGGGAAAAGACCTTCAGAGAAAAACACTGAGAGATCTAGATGCCCAACTCTTACAAGATAGACAATTTTTTAGAACTATGAAACAGATCAAAAAATGCAGAAGTTGATTTCTGTAATAGTTTTGCAAGTCCAATACAAGCACAGTAGTTGAAACGTATATAATGTGCTGATTAACAGACTGGGAAAACATTCTTTGTTAACACTTCTATTCATTGAAATCAGAATTAAAACTGTACTTTTATGCATTTAAAGGACGTCTTTCACAGAGACATAACAGAACAACCTTCTTCTGTTGGTGGATTAAATGCTTTGTACAAGAGTAGAGCTATTTGGTCTTTCCAGCTATTTCAATTAATCTTTATAAAGTTTAAGCCCAGCTGCCTGTTTCTAACACAAGTATCAGCTTTAAATACAAATTTCAGAATTCTGACAAAGGTTTGTAGTTTGCACTACAGACATTGCAGGCTACGCCTATCACATGCTGTGTCTGTAGTGCAAACTACCCATAGTTTCTCTTTTTCTTTAAGGAGAAAAGGAGGACCATGTGACTAGCAGATCTTCGAAGGCTAAGGAACAAGAATCCAAAGGAACTGAAGTTATAACATGGATGGTTTAACCTTTCATCTTTCAGATGTAAATAAGTCATGTTTGAAACAGTGGGCAATTCAGACCTATCAAAGCAAAGTTTTTTCTTTATTTTTGGATCAAAATGGATTATAATGAGTATTCTTCAGTTTTGGGCTCCATAAATGTCTCCCACGCTACGACATTTATGATCTTAATGAAACAGTCAGTCAAGACTGTCAATAAATCAGTCCTGTCAAGAATCAGTTTCATTCTTCATAGTTAGCTTCTCAGCAGTGAGTATCAGTAGCTGATTATCACACATGCCACTACAGTGTTCCCTTCTTTACAAGAACTAGAAGATAAAATTCATCAACTGAAGAGGTAAGATTGCCCTATCTCTGTGGTTTCTTGCTAACTGCTTCTATTGTAACTTAAGCAGAGTTATGGCCACACACCTCCATGAAAGTTACAGCATTAGGCAGTTAGCACATAATCAGAAAAACACCACAAGTCGGTAATACTGTACACCTCCATACATTTTTAAATGATAAAGTTATACATCATTGTTGAAAGAAAGCAATAACATTTGGCTACACTGCTCAGTATTACTAGTATTCCCTGTGAGATGAAGCCATAAACTCACAAGCACTGTCAGCAGAAAGCATGAGCCATTCTTGCATTTGAATTAATACAGGAATTAAAAGCTTCACTGTATTTAGTACGCTTTCAGCTTTATTTTCTGCCAGGAAAAGAATGGCCACAGGAGGACTATCTTGAAATGTAACTTTTTTTTTTTTTTTTTTTTTTGTAACTTGAAAGACAAAAAATGCCAAATATTTGAAAAACCTGAGCACAACTTCAGAGACTAACATATATATAGCATCATGGAGCTCAGTTGTTCTGCTACTTCATCCTTTAAAGTATACACACCCCTAATGCCACAGTCAAAAATACTAAACCTGCAAACTACCTTTTCAATATAAATTTGAAATAGATTTTATTCAAACACTACTTTTTAAAACTGAAAAGAATGAAGACTCTTAAGTCATACATTTTGTATGTAAAAATCATCATTTTCAACTGGATGCCTCCAGGAGTAGGTGGACTTCACTGAGGTTTATAGCCACAGGAACACTGAAAGGCATTTGAGAAGTAAAAGCCATCACCGTGTTGCTCCTTTGCTGCCATCTTCTGGGGAAAAAAAGAAACAAAAGCAGGCAAACAGCTGGTCTGCCTTTGGTTATTAGCTCACTTACTCAAACAACTCAGCCTTGTGACAACATACCTCTTCTAGTTTAAAGGTTTTGCTTTGTTTTTAAGTTTTAATTTTAAAATATCAATTCACTCTGAAATATTTCCTGAACTCCCAAAGTATTTCCCAAGCAAGCGATAACCTGGGCATAATGAGATACTACTGGGGAAGAAGAGAAAGAGTGCTTGCTTTGGCACTCTGGAACTGTACACAGCAGCACAGACAGTGCTTCCAGAATCACAGCCAGCACAGCAGGTTATCTGTATGCCATTCTGCCACCAGCAATTTAGCCTAAGCTCCTGACACTGTACTGAGCTGGCTGCAGGTCACAACAGACTTTGTTGTGCCAGCGCTGCAGTAGAGTTGGGGCCTTTATGCGAAGGAACACAACAACAGGTTGTTAATTTGGCCTTTCAAAGTTGTTTTTAGAAAGAAACAGAGTTAACCTGAAACTTGCTTTACCAGAAAGATAGCACAGCAAAACTCAAATCAGAACTAGATATTAAAAATTTAAGTAAGTTCTTCACCTTTACTGTAACCAGAAGCATCGTTCCAGGGACAGCTCAAGGGACCTGTTCCATAAAAGCACCTTTTACTTCTGAAATAGAGGTGTTCAGCATTTACCAGATAACATGCCTCATATATAATCCTATACTAAGCCTCAGTTGTCATAACCCGCTTGTTCAAAAACAGCTGTAGTTATAGAACAATGTAAAATGTTTAACCTTGTACAATTATACTTCACAAAAGTATAATTTCAAAATACATCAATGCAAACATAAGAGCAGCTTGGCTACCTGAATTTGTTACAATAACCGGAATGTGCTTTGACTCCGACAAGGCTTGTTAACTGCTAAGGAGGAAAAAAAAAAGATGTTTATGTGAAAGGTACATCATTAGCATGTCCATCTACTCTGCAGCTAACAGCAAAGCTGCTACCTGTGGAAAGCTTTCTTGTTAAAGTAAGCAAGCTGGCAAGCAGTAAATAAACAAACGTGTCAGAATTAATTGCTCTACAATAGGGATCTACACAACTACTTACATCAAAACAAACAGAAGAGCAAGTTTTGCTATAATATGGGCCATCCCTATTACAGGTACTGTGTGAAAATCCACTTGAATTCTTCTTTCTAGTTGTTCTTTTTTTGTTGTTGTTGGACCACAAGGGATTATCTTCAGCTTTCATCTCTTCCTCTCTTTCATTTGCTTACTTCTAATGAATTTGATTGCAATGTCCATTAACCTAATGTCTGGTTTTGAGCACTTAACCACAAATAGAACACAAAAGGGATGGAGATGTTTTGTGATTTCTCTTTTTATTTTTAAACTCCACTCTAGAAATTAAGAAATAAATTAAGTAAACTAATTCAAAAAGAAACCCAGAAGTATGGTATCAACCAATATTACCCTCAGTGACAGAAAAAGGCTTAAGACACTTTTAAGTAAAGGATGGTTTTAAAGGGACATTTGAAATAGCATAATCTTCATAAATCAGTCCAATAAGAAAAAACCTTGCAGGTCATTCTGCATTATGCTTGTGAAAAATTCACATGGGAGAAAAAAAGCTTCTCAGAAGAGCTAGACAAGATATTTGATTTTAGCAGTAGGGCAGAATTAGATCTAATTCTGTTGAATGCAGTTAACATTGAGGAAATAGTTATTCTTTTTTACTTCCACATTTATTATAAACACAGTAAATAGGCAGATGACTTACAGCAATATTGAACTGCTATTTACAAACACTTTATAAAAGAAGAAATTATCATTTTGGATGCACACGTTCATCATAAAATTACTACAGTGCTACTCAGCGCAAAGAGAAAAACAAGGTGAAATAAGCACAAGTGATAATGACAACAGTAGCACTTAGAAAGTCACTTCCATCTTTGATATACTTGTTGCCATAAAAAAACAGCCTGTTGTTTTTTTTTTTTAACAATCAGAAAGCAGAGATTTGTGATTTTCAATAATCTCACTTGATTCAAACCTGTTGGCTGTACTACATAAAATGCTTTCATTGTACAGAAGCTGTGTCTAAAAATGTACATTTTATTAAATTGTTTTCTAAGTTTCTTCAGTAGAATTTCCAACTCCCATTGTAAGTGTAGTAAGTGTAGATAAAAGACAAACTCAGAGAGGTGATACAAGCCCCATCCCTGGAGACACTCAAGATCAGGCTGGATGGGGCTCTGAGCAACCTGATGTAGCTGCAGGCGTCCCTGTACATTGCAGGAGAGTTGGACTAGATGGCCTGTAAGGGTCCCTTCCAACTCAAACAATTCTGTGATTCTATTATATTTACAAAATATAACTATTACGCTGTAAGGAACTGATTTTGATTAGTTACTTTTTATTACATTAGGAATATCCAACAAGTAAGCATTCTTCCTCATACTGCTGTTAAAAATAACTAAATTATAATTACATTGTTAAAACTACTATCAGTGAGGCAAGAAATACTTCCAGTGCAAAAAAAGCCAAGTTTGAGATACACAGTGCTGCGTGTTCAGCACATTTTGTACAACATGGAGAAAAAAGCCTGCTACGTGATTGAGAAGACAGTGTTTGTTTCAGAGCAATGGGAAACTGATGTACTTAAGCCCCTGTAAAGACAGAAGCACTGTACCGCTGGCTAAGAATACATTCATCTACAGAAAACGCCATTTGGCTCAGTGGGAAGTCATCAATTTTGTGACCATTTTTAGACTAAACAATGACCAAAAACCCACCAAGCTTGCATATGTCATATGTGTTCCTTGATACAGCATACTCAAGAAAGCATTACGAATAAACAAACACCTGACCTTGCACACAGCCTGTGCCAGCTCCATGCTCCAGTGGAGTCGGGTCACCAATACAACACTGCCAACACAGCATGTGTACCAGAATGCAGTTATAGAGGTGAAGCTGGCTAGAGGGTCTAAATTTCTCAGGACCTAAGAAAGAAATATGCACCTGTAACAATGTGCTGCATAGTTTCACAGCCTGAGATCTAAGGACATACAGCATATCCTGGTAAAGTTGATGTTTTTTTGGTAATTTTTTTCACTATGTTCAGATAGATTCTCAACACAGCTCCCTAAACACAAGATATGTCTTATATTAGAAAGCAATCAAACTGGCTGCTCATTAAGTTTGCTAAGACTAGAAATAAAAAATTAGGAACTGCCAAAATTAAAGTTACCTCAGCAACCTTAACTTCATTGCTTTTTAGCTTGTTGTTTAATGAGTATTGAGTGTATAGACAAGTCTAACAAAGCACTATCAATTCTATGCACTGAACTTGGGAGGGATCACAAGGAAAAAAGATTGTGACTGTACACAGTTAAGCAACTGAACATCTTGCAAGTGTATCTATATACTCACACAGACAAGTACTCCACAACTTCTACTGTGAGCTTTCTTGACTTACCAAATATGTTTACTTTTGGAAACAAGACGTTTAAGAAGTCAAAAGTTGAGATTTCACAGTGGAGAACTACACTTGAACTCCTTGGCACAACTGAAACTATTAGATACATCAGAAACTTCTGATGCTTGAACTAATTCCTGTTTCAGTAATATCAGCAAGAATGAAAAAGCAGCAATCACATATGCTGTTATATTAATGCTAGATTGCTTACTTGAGACACAAAATCCCTTCCTTCAACTTCAAGCCATCCTTTCACCTAAATTACTTTCATTCTCCAGGACATGCTATACTCTTTTATTTTTTGCTCACTATGCCAAACCTCCAACAGTAGTTGCCCTTGCATGAAATTTCACTTGAGTTCATTTCCTAATCTCATCCTGAGCTCTAGCAACTTCTCACAGGTTTTTCCATTTCCACTGCACTTCGATATTCAGATTTTTTTTAAGTTGCTCTCTACCAAAAATAATAATAATAATAATAATAAAATAAAATAATTCAAAACCTCTAGAACCAATGAAGAACAGCCCAGCTTTCTTAGTTCTCGTCCCTGTCTCCCTAATGCATGAAACACTCTTAGCTCTACAGTAAGGTGTCCTCAACACTCAATGAATTTTTCAGGGGCTGTGGAGAGGTCAAATCTCGACAGATTTCTGCATAAGGAGAACACCTTTCAAGCCTTCTGAAGGAAGACACCACCTGAAAAACACTTGGGTCCTTCCTGCAAGCCATGGGTTAGCAGGACTCTTTAAATAAAAAACAGCACACTTGCTGTTTGCACTTAACACTGTGAACACTATGTTTTTTTCCATGTGCAGCATAGAAAGTTGGTTGAACCACTTTGCTTGATCTTTTAAAAGAAAAGTGTCAGCTGAAAGCAAAGACCCAGGACGGAAAGAAAAAACATCAGACAATACAGTTTCATAGAAGTAACGACAGAAGATCTTGGGTTGGAAGGGACCTTAAAATCCATCCCGTTTCAACCCGTTGCTGCAGGCAGGGTTGCCACTCACCAGATCAGGCAAGATAGAAGTCAAGGGAGAAAATTATCTTCTAAATAACTGTGGCAACAAAGCAGTCTATCCAGAGCAGTGAAAGAATGCTTTGTGGTTTAATATTAAAACTAGTAGAAGTTAGCAATTAAAATACAAAGTAATTGTGAGAAATGCAGGCATGTGATTAATTCATCTCATTCCTGCTTTCAGAGGAAGTGATTCTTCGCATGACTTTAGGTAAAATTTATCAGCATGAAGAGGAACTGCTGCTAGATACATACTGCTTTTACTGCTATTAAAAAAAAAAAGTGAAATTAAAGGCAAATTTGGTGATGTCAAGATTCCGCAAGAATGCCCGATTCCCCCTGCAAGAAACAAAACAACAGACAGTCCTTAGAAAGTTGCTCTTAAGAAATCTTTAAATTAGCCATATTTGAATGGAACTAGATGAAATGGATAGCAGCCTATCAAATATTATATATTTTCTTGACAGATTCACCCTGCTTTAGTTAATCTCATTAAATAAAAACATCTGGTAGAAGTCAGAGAAGCACAGTCAGGTCACTCCAAACAACAACATTCTAAGCACCACAAACTGAGGGAACTGCAGGTTGAGTTCTAAGGAACTGGAGCTGCTAGAAGTACGAACTGCAGTATGCACATCACTGAAGGTTCAGGACTAATCAGAAAGAGACCAAGCTCTTTGTCAAAATGATCTAAATTTGTTAGCTGGAGCACAACTGGCCTTCACTTAGAAGTATCAGAATTCTGACTGACATTCCAGTCAAGTTGTTACAAAGACAGAAAAGCTTTATGCCTGAAGCACCCTTTAGATTGGACATATTAAGCATTACAGTATTCTCTCCCCACAATTGAAGGATTGTGTTCATTAACAAAAAGCAGTGAAACTTTAAGATAATGCAGAGACTTCATCATATGAAAGAAGAATCTTTACCTGCTGCAGATAGAAAGTTCTCATAGAATAAGATGAAACACTGATCTGTTTCACACACACGAGTCTGTTGCCTTGTTCCACCTGCAGAATCCGGCACGTGGCTCTTGCTAAATTTCATGTGGTTGGTGATTGCCCAGCTCCCTCACTTGTCTTGATCTCTATGCTTGGCCTCTCTACCTTTGAGGCAGTTTACAGCTCCTCCCAGTTTACTATTATCCAAACTTAACATACTTTCAAGTCCTATATCCAAGAAGAAAATGTTATAGAAAACCATCCCTAAAACGGGAGCCTTGTAGAACTCCACCAGTGACTGGCCACCAGCCTGATGTAACCCTACTTAACCACTGCCCTTTGAGCTGCATGCTGGACATTTTGTCAAGAAGGATACTGTGAGAAACAGTATTGAAAGTTTCACTGGAATCCAAAAACATTACATCAATGACCTCCCATGGTCAACCAGCTGGGCAACCTGGCCAAAGTTTATTAAAGAGCACTTTCTTCCCTCTTGTTAACCTATGCTCACTCTGACCAATGACTGCACTGTCTTTCAGGTGTTTTTCCACTAACTTCCAGAATAATCTCCATAATTTTGCCAGGCACTGAAATGAGACTGACAGGCCTGTAATTATCAAGTTCCTATTTCTTGCCCTTTGTGAAAACTGGGACAATATTTGCCGGCTTCCAGTCAGCTGGGACTACTTCAGATTCCCCAGGCCATTGAAAATAGATAGAGGTCTTGCAATGACATCAGACAGAAACTGGAGTGCCCTGGGATGAATCCCACTGGGCCCTATAGACTTATATGATCCAGCTGGAGCTGGATTATTAGTTATTGTTATTTATTATATTGTTATTTATTTGTTATACTCAAACTTCATACAGTTATAAAGTACTTCGTAGGTTGCTCTTTTTTCAATGCCTTATGAGGCTGAATTCGGTTCAGATAGATAGTACTTCAGAAGAAAGCATAGTTCCTGATCACGAAGACACAATTTGGTGGCAAAAGCAAGGAGAGCTCAGCACTGAACATGCTCAATACCTTCTTTCTCTCCTTCATCAAACAGGCAACAACAGCAAAGGATAGCAAGCAGTTCTCAAATTTTAACCACAAATTGAGGTGTTCACAAAATATATAGCTGTAGCAGTTATTTTGATGTGAATTATGGAGCATATGAAGAACACTGAAAGAAGAAATACTTAAGAAACAAGCAGAATACCCAAGTATCAAAAGACTTTCATGGTGGAATGCAATATACTTTAGATATCTTCTAAGCACATCTTCTGACAGTCTAAATTTAGTCTGAAGAAAGCTACTGGAGGTTGTGGGTTTTGCATTAAGAACTGTTCTACTGTAAACATAATCAAAACCCTAACCCTCTTCTGTAAAGGTTTTAATATAAAATCATTGCATCCTGGTGCAGCTTCTAGTTTGCTTCATAAATTCTAAAGAATAAAAAAATAACAAGCAACACAATTAGTGTTTCAGTTCTTTTGACTCTATTCCTGCTGGAGATGGTAAACTGGCCCCTTGAATGTGATGGAAATTGTAAAACATCTCAGAAAACATAGTCCCAGGATGGCTTCTCACTACAGTAGCAAGAAAGGTGGATTGTGATCTTCTTTCAAAAGAAGGAAAGGAAGGGACAGGAAGGAAATTAAGCCATTAAATAGGGAATTGAAATTGTCAGTACAAAGCAGCTCTCCTTTCACTTCAGGAAATACTGCTTGGATAGGTACTTGTAAGTCTCTTCAACATAATAATCATTTGTTTCGAAATCATGTTACATAAGTAGCAGGAGCTGTCACAACTTCAGATCCCTCTTTGCATTTTCCTACCAAAAGTTAGTGTGGACTGCAGCATTGCTCTCTACTTTCAGTTACATGCAAATAAGTGGAGAGACCGCAGTTGTGAAACAAGAACACCACTCTCTGCTTCCAGCTCTATAAGTGACTTTTTTATTTTTTCAGTTACTTTGCCTTCAAAAATTCTGCTACTGCTTTCTACAGGAAGTCTATCTGTAGCCAATAACTGAAGAGTTATATTTCAGAAAAACCCCACCTATCCCAAAGGTAAACAAGTAGACTTCAAACCTGGACAGCAGAACAGAATCTAAAGTCCTTAAAACCAATACCACAACACAGATGCAAAGTCTGGCCCAGCCACAATCACAGGAACCCTGTTACACCACATACCTGCAGCTAACATTGACTGTTTTCTTATCTGACTACTGCTCATTTCCAAAGCACTCCTGTAATCCATCACCTCGTTCTATAGACATTATGCACTGGCCTCACTGAGGCAATTAGAACTGAACCAGCAGTTCAAACCAAGTGGCAAGAATTTCGGGGGGTTGGCTTCTTCTCCCAGTTAACCAGTGATAGAACAAGAGGACATGGCCTTAAGTTCTGCCAAGGGAGCTCAAGCTGAATAGTAAGAAATATCTAAAAAGGTACTGGAACAGGCTGCCCAGGGAGGTGGTAGTCACTGTCCCTGGAGGTGCTTAAGAAACATATAGATGTAATACTAAGGAATACAGGTTAGTGGGCACAGTAGATGCACTCGATAATCTTAGTAGTCTTTTCCAGCCTTAATGATTCTATGGTCTCTATTAGCCAGAACAGTCACTGCAGATCATCTGTAACTCCAACCACGTAAGCAGAAAAACATTCAGTAACCTCTGCAAACAGCTTTTTCAAAAGATTAACTAGCAACTTCAAGGCAAGCACTAAGCTCATGGTTTTGCATGGGCAAAACACCTTCTTCTGCTCACAGAAAAGTAAAATCATTTCTAACAAGCTCTTAGCAATACCAGGTAAAGGATTCACATGTAGGCCAGCAGTCATATACAGAATGAAAAATCAAACTCAACTAATTGGCAAAAGGTATCTCTGGCTATACAGCACTCCTTCTAAAGAAGCAGCCTAGGCCCAAGAGATGCCCTCCTTTCAGTGGCTGGCCTTTATAAGAGTCCAGGGTAGCTCCACCCCTTCTGGTGGGTGCACATGGGGAGCACAGATGCAAACAATTTGCCCGAGTTCCCTAGGTCAGCCACACTCTTTCACCAGGTGCTCAATCACCAGTTCAAACTGTGATACAACAGTTCCCCTAAACATCTGCAGTTAGTAACAGAAACTCCTCTTTTCATTTGTCTATGATCAGTGTACTGAACAACCATGTCTACATTTCTGGGAATGTAGCAATTGCCAAATCAGATTGGAGCAGAAAGGGGGGAAAAAGATAAAGCTATAGTGGGATGAACTGCTTACCCAAAGAGAGCCTCTTCCCAAGCTTGTTTGCCAATAGTTTGCTTTGGTAAGGAAAAAAAAAAAAAAAAAGTAATTTCCTGCCTTCTTAATCACTTAGTACAAAGGCAACACCTGCAGTCAATGTAAAGAAGATCAGCCTTGGAACACTGGAATTTTGTCCTTTTCTGACTCAGGAGATACAGATTAAGTCACTTTGTCAGTCTTACCCTTACGAACAGAGACAATGTTTAGCTACTAGCTACTTCACATAACTTAAGAGATAAAAAAAAAAAAAAAAAAAAAAAAAAAAAAAAAAAAAAAAAAAAAAAAAAAAACACCAGTAATCATCACAGAATCATTAAGGTTGGAAAAGACCTCTAAGATCAGCTAGTTCAACTATCAAGCCATGCTCATGTGCCATGTTCCTCACTACCATGCCTATACATTTCTTGTTAACTATAGCAAAGTTACTGACCCTTAGGAAACAATTCTGAAATTACTGGAATATGATGGTCAAATATTCTGAATCCACACTATAAAATGAACTAGGATTTTGCAAAATGAAAGAACAACACCAAAAAGTGAAGTTTTACAACATATATGTAATTCTTAGCTTTTCTTTTTCAAACAGTTGGTTTGCTGTAGCTTCTTACAATAGCATATATGATGCTGAAAGTCTCTACTAATTACCCTTGACCATGAAAAGTTACATGCAAGGACAAGTATATAGCTGAGGCAGTTGTACTACAATGTGAAATATATTTGACTTACTGGCAAAATCAAAGCAGAGACATTTGGATGGATCCCGTTAATGGCAAGCTACATGGAGATTTCTCACCTGCTCATTTTCAAGTGGTGATGAATACTTCTTGCACCAGAAGAGATAAAAGTTTCCCCTGGAGGAATTCTTGTGCCATTCCCTGGGCACTTGCTGACAAAAAACACCTCCATGGAGGAAGCCTTGCTAAGTTACTTGTATCTGCTTGGGTAAGTTTAACAGATTTTCCATTAGGACCCACTGAGTCATGTGACAACTTCAATACACATCAAGGCACTTTTCCTGGATTTTCTGAACATCTTTTGACTTCAGCACCACACTGTATATATAACCAGAGGAACAGTGCACTCTTTCAGAACCTGGCTTTAAGGTGCAGACATCTTTCATGGGATGAGCTAGCCATCTATCAATACATCTAGCATTCTTCTAATTTTTGCAATTTTCAGCCTTCAGTTTAGCTTTAGGATCCAAACAAACCATAGTCTGAGCTCTAACACTGGAAACACGATACAGGTTTAAAGGTGTAACAGCTTGGGCTGCTTCTTCGCCTTTGCTCTTTTGCCAGAGTCCACAGAATTTGAAAGAGAAGCAGACACTGCAGGCTGGGGCTCCTCAAGCTGAAACCGATCTGTTTCTTCTCCGACCAAGATGTTCACGACTTTACAAGAGCGAGGGCCAGGTGAACTACTGCTCTGACTCCCCGGGCTCATATCACAGCATCTGACATCAACAGTGGCAACGAGACAGACGTTTTTGCAAGGTTTTCTTTATTTTCTTGGTCAACTTCATCTCTTGTGCTGTATGACACAGTCCCATCTCGGTCCACGCTAGGACTGACTGACACTTGACACAGAATCACAGAGCCGTTTGAGTTGGAAGGGATCCTCGCAGGTCATTCAGTCCAACTCCCCCACAGTGAGCAGGGACACCTACAGTACATCAGGTTGTTCAGAGCCGCATCCAGCCTGACCTTGAGTGTGGAATCTGGCGTGCTGTGATCTTGCTTGCGACGCTGGAACAAGCAGCGCTCGCACCGGGCCAGCAACGTGCGTTCAGAGCCCTCAGACACAGCGGGGTAGCGCCCGGAGGTTCGATTTCCTCGGCTTCGCCGGCGGAGCGCAGCACGTTCGCAATTAAATTCATTCATCTTCGGGCGGTGCCGGTGGGCAAACCGGCAGGAGAACGACGAGAGTCCTCTCCGGGCCGTCTCGCTCACGGCCAACGGACCAGCAGCACTGCGGCCATCCCCCGCTCCGCTCCCCACCGCCGCCCGCGCGCCGCGATGCTGAGGGCGGTGCCGGCGGTTCGCAGCCCGCCCCGCACGCAGGGTTCGCTTCCGGCGGCCGCCACCCCGCCATCCCCAACCCCTCCCGGCGGCCCGGCTGCGCGTGCGCCGCGGCCCCGCGTCTCCCCAGCGGCAGCGAAGGAGTTTGGAAGTTCAAAATGGCCGCCGCGGCGGAGCCCGAGCAGCGAGCGCCCGAGTAAGGGACGGGCGGGCCGGGCGGGAAGGTGGGGCGGCCGCTCGGCACGGCTGCTCCGGGGTGGAGGGGGAGGCGGCGAGCGGCCCCGGCGCGGGGACGGGCGGCGGGCGGCGGGGCGGCCGGGCCGGAGGCGGCGGGGGGAAGGAGGAGGGAAAGGGCGGCGGGCGGCCGCTCGGCGGAGAAGGGTGCGAACGCGGTTGCCGGGAGCCGCTCGCGGCCCGGCCCGCTGCGGGGAGGAGGTCGAGGCCGCTCGGCGGATGGCCTTCGGGGCGGGGGAGGGGAAGCGGCGCCGGGAGCGGCGCGTGCGTTCCGGCCGCGTGCGCCTCCCGCCCCGCCGGGCCCGGCCCGCTTCGGCGCCCGCTTCGCCGCAACCGCTCCCCGAGCCGCGGGCTCTCGCGGTGCCCGGAGTGCCGGCGCCGCTGGAAGCGAGAAGCGATTTGTCGCCGGCGGCCCCTCCTTCCGGCCCGCCGCGTGAGTGGCGGCTGGTGGCGGTGGGGGCTGCGCGATGCTTTCCGCGGGCTTCCGCCGCCCGGAGCTGCCTCGCCGCTCATCGGCATCGCCCGGGTTGCTCGGCCTCGTGAGACGCTGTCTGTGCTCTCCTTGTCTCCCGTACGAAAGTGGTCGTCCGAGGAGGATTTTTACCCGTTAGGCACGGGAGTGGAAAGCCGCTTTTCCTCTCTGTGCGTGAACCGTGTAGAGCACGTGAGCACGCCGATAAATGTGTCCAGTGCTCTACGGGGAACCGTAAATAAGGAAAATAAAGTAAGGACTGAGATAGAAAGCTCAAAGGTAGGGAAGAAACGGGGGAAATCTCTGCAAATCTTCATAGGCTTCCCATAGTTCTTTTCCTTGAATCCCAAATAAAGGGAAAGTGAGGCTGTAACACAGATGTCACAACTCCTGTGGAAGCGTGCAGATACCTCATGGCCTCATCACCTTCTGAAATCTTCTTAAAGGGTTTCTCTTCCATGTAACTCTGAAGCAGTTAAACGAATTAAAAGTTTGCCTGTGTTTTGATGGCGTTACGTGAAATAAATCAGTGCCTGCACGTGGAGTAGCTCTGAACTGTTTCCCTGGGCAGCCTCATCTGGTGAACGGCAGTCCTGCCCACAGCAGGGGGCTGGCTGGGCTTTAAGTTCCCTTCCAGCCCAAACTGTTCCCGTGATTTAATGCTGGCAGAAGGAGGCTTCTCTGGAGCAGTTTGAATGGACCTGCAATATTCTTACAATGTATTGAAAAAACATGAATGTGTCAACAGGGGACCCTCACAGCTCCCTGTAGCCAGCTGAGAAGTCCAGAAAGATGCACGGTCACCTTAATGTGCTCCTTGCCACGCTTCTCTGCCCTTTTGCTAACTCATTGCTCAGGATTGCAGATCCAAATTGAGAAAGTTTTAAATCTACTACTTTTTTTGTGTGTGTGTGCGTCTTTTGTGCCAAACGTACCATTAAACAAACTCCTCTGGAGGCAGTTTGTCTTGTTTTGCATATTCTGTTGTGTGGTGATGTTGGGTGACAGAAGGGGGCAGTTAAGAAAAAAGCCCTTCTTCCTATATGCTCTGGTTGAGTAAGCAGCAGAGTGGTAGAGATGTAAAAGAAGAAACGTGCAGCATTAACGCTTCTGTTAGAAGCTTGCATATTTTTAACTCAAATAGGCTGCTCCCTTGGAAGGGGAATGAGGATATTTTGAAGCAGTGAAGTGTCAACAATCTCAGAAAATTATTTCGGAGTACACTGACAATAAGTCTAGATTGCTTTCTAGTATATGAATTTGCATTAACTCACATAGGAGATAATCATTAACTGTGCTGTTTGAAGTTCCTGTCCTTAATGAGGAGGATGTAAGTTGAATTTGTAGCGAGGTGCCATCCTTTAGCTGGCTAAGAATAATTCTGATATGGTTATGTTAATGGATCATTGGTCATATCCATCAGAGACCTCTGTAGGATGAATCTAGCAGGGTTCTGAGGGTATCTCTACCTTTCCGTGTGCATCTCACCATCACTGTGACCATTACACCCCAAGAGCTTCCCTTCAATGGACGAGGCTGGGGATAGAGCAGTATTTAAAATACCAGAGCGTTAGCGAGTTCCAAAACTAGTGCAGGTGGGGTGAGTTTGCAGAAGGGCGATGCTGGCACCTAGGAGGTGATTTGGCAGCAGATTTTAAAAGGCAAATATCCATCTTGCTGTAGCTGGTAATTGATGTTCTGAAGGTATTTGCTGAGAGCTGTTTATGTCTATTGATAAGCCAGTTTCAGCTTCTAGGGAAAACAATAAAAGTGAATGTGTGAAGTGTGTGGACTGACTTATGTAATTTTTGAAATTCTTGTCTAATTAAAGTGCTTGTTGCTGTGACTAGCTAATTGAAATTAGATTTCTTTTTTTTTTTTCTTTAAAGAGACCACCATTATTATTTTAATAGCCTGTTCTATACTTACTTTCTGTTTGCTTTTTGTTTTTGTCCAATGCCATTTTACAGGTCTAAAGAGAACTTTTTTTTTTTTTTCCCCCTCAGGAAGCTAATAGGCTTCTGTATTCTATTGGAAAGCTTTTGTGAAATTAGGTGTTCTTAATTCATCCTGTTCTTTGATACTGTTCCCTGTATTGCATATATAAATGCAGGACAAGAACAGTTCTGTGTTGTCAACAAGTGTATGCACATACAGATAGGAATGATAATTAAGAGAATCAGCCTGCTGTGCTTGAGACTCTGCGGGAAGGTTTACTTAGGGGGTCAGAATCATCCCTTGAAATAAGTTTTGATCTTTGGAGGACAACTGTGCTCTGTCTTTTGAAAGTACTTTTAGAGGACATAGCTTGGGTTTGGCGTAGGAATGGAGCAGTGAATAAGACAGACACTGGACTAACAGGGGGTATAAATGCACAGCACTGTTGTATACTATTACCAAATATTGGCAGTGCTGATCCAATAACATTGATTTCACCTGTGTGGTTTGTTTTGTTAGTGTGTTTGCTCCATCCTCCTAAGCTAGTATTTCTTTTTGCAGTCATAGCTGTCTGTTCGTGACAAACTGTGCCTGCTCTTACAACTTCGTTACATCGCTGGCACATTTTTAATTCTCCAAAAGCAGATAATTAAATATCAGTTAGCTTCTGTCATAAAAGAGGCTATCAAACTAGCTTGAGTTTGAGGGCTGCTGTGAATTGCTGGTACTGATGGGTAGTTTTTCTTTTTTTGCAGGGCTGAGGATGCTAACGCATCTGAGAAAAGTACAAATGAAGAAAATGGGGAAGTATCAGAAGCAGATCAACCTCAGAACAAGCACAGCCGACACAAAAAAAAGAAACACAAACACCGAAGTAAACACAAGAAACATAAACATTCATCAGAAGAAGATAAGGACAAAAAACATAAACACAGACACAAACATAAGAAACATAAACGGAAAGAGGTAGCTGATGCCTCTGACAAGGAAGATGGACCAGCTAAAAGAACTAAAATTGATTTTTTAGCTCCTCTGGAAGACTTGGAGAAACAAAGAGCTTTATTGAAAGCTGAACTTGAAAATGAATTAATGGAAGGCAAAGTCCAGTCTGGCATGGGATTAATATTACAAGGTTATGAGTCGGGATCTGAAGAGGAGGGGGAAATTAACGAAAAGGCGCGAAATGGAACTAGACCTGCAACTAAGTCAAACACTAAGGGGAAATTAGAACCTGTGGAAAATAAAGCTAGTTCCAAAAAAGGAAATAAAAGTGAATCAAAAGAAAGGACTAGGCACAGATCTGACAAAAAGAAAAGCAAGGTAGCAGTTGATGGAATCAAAGAGAAAACAACTAGAAGCAAGTCAAAAGAGAGGAGAAAATCCAAAAGCCCCTGTAAAAGAAGTAAGTCTCAAGATCAGACGAGGAAATCAAGATCTCCAATGCTTAAAAGAAGATCTCAGGAGAAAAATAGGAAGTCTAAATCTCCCCCAGAAGACAGAAACAAGGCTGACGATAAGAGTAAATCAAGGGATCGCAGGAAGTCTCCAGTTGTAAATGAAAGCAAAAGTCGAGATCGCGGCAGAAAATCCAAATCTCCAGCAGAACTCAGAAGCAAATCCAAAGATAGACGATCGCGGTCCAAAGATAGAAAATCTAGGCGATCAGAGACTGACAAAGATAAAAAGCCAATTAAATCTCCTTCTAAAGACGCTTCTTCAGGGAAAGAAAACAGGTCCCCCAGAAGACCTGGCCGAAGCCCGAAAGGAAGAAGCTTGTCTCCTAAGCCACGTGAAAAGTCAAGAAGAAGCAGATCCCCTCTCTTTAATGATCGTAGATCTAAACAGAGTAAATCCCCCTCTCGAACCCGATCTCCAGCTAGAAGGTTGAGGAGTAGATCTGCAGAAAGGAAAAGAAGAGAATCAGAAAGGAGGCGTCTTTCATCTCCCAGGTAACTTAAAAATGTCACGAACCATTGCAAAAATGTGCTATGGGATAAATGGTCTTCTAGTTTGGTGTTTCTCTTTCATTCTGAAAAGAGCAGATTGTGTATCGTGTTATGAGTTTCCATTACATGCAGTCATCTTTCAAAAATACTAACCCCAGCTGTCAGACACACAAAGCCAGCTTTGCTGTTTGTTGCTCTCGCCAGTATTGGGAACAAGCTCAGGTTCTGCTTTTTGTTGCTGTGTTGAATTCAAATTTCAGCTTCTGTTTTAGTTCTTAAGTTAATAGTAATGTTGTTTTCAGGAATTCCTATGAAGGGAGAACTTTCTTCCCCTTCCTCTTAAATGTCAGTGTTGGCATCTCCCCACACACCTACTGAAAAATGACAGCATGTGTGAATGGTGTAAATTAGACTTTAAGATATGCTCCTTAGTCATTTTTTTTCTTAGAAATGTTTTGTCTCTTTAATTTGCTGGAGTTACGGTAGTTTTACTGCTCTGTTTTGATAGTGGGCCCAAACTTGTATATTATTACCATATTTTGCATATGCATAAATGAGGGAGGAAGGATTTAATCTTTTTAACGTACTTTTGTCATTTGTTTTAAAAGGCAGCTTAGGCTCTGAAAGCAGTTACTTTGAGATTTAATATAAACCATCAGACAGTAGCATCTTTGAATCTGGTAAGGCCTGGATAGCAAGCTCTTTAGCAGAGAACAATAAAATTGTATACACTTTTGGAAGTTAATCCATTAAACTATAGGTGTCCAAACTGTAGGCTTCCCTGGGCCTCACTGAGCAAGAAGGAATTGTCTCAGGCTGCATATAAAATATATAGTATTTTTAATGTATATAAGTAAAGACTTTTAAAATATTTTTCATTAAAACAAAGCAAAAAAAAAAAAAAAGTAGAACTAGTGGGATATTTGACCCTGTTTTTGTGATACCAATGCACCAGACTGGTTCAGTGGCAGTGGTTGCAATTCCTGGTGAGCTCTCGAGGTGTACTCCAGAGATTTTTATTGAAATTTTGCTCCTCCTGTACTTCATCCTTGAAAACAGTTGCTCACAAATGTATGTACTGCCAAAAGCGATGCCATGAATAAGGCACGATTGTGAAGTGAGGGATATTTCTCCCTGGTAATGGAGGGTTTTTTAAAGAAAAATTTGTTGAGATGACAGATTTTTCTCAGTTCCACTAGTTTATCTGTAAAGCATTCCTTGATACACATTGAAGGTGGCTGCATGTTTTTGCATATAGTGTCTTTTTAAATTGTCAACTTTGGAAACTGACACGATTTCCTTACAAATTAAGCACAGTGCTATTTTCCAAATGCTTAAGCACATGGAACATGTAATACCCGCAGGTCTCACTTCCACTGAGTGTGTGAGATGAGCGGGAGAGCTGGAGTCAGCACTTCCCCTGGTTCCACCCAGGCAGTTCGGATCAGGCACGGCTGTGTGGTTGTTGTAGCAGTGGGTGAGTGCCCAGGGCCGGACAGGACCGCTCAGAGAGACAAAGCCACCGCCATGATTGTGTGGGGAAGGGGCGGCCTCAGTGCGAGCTGTGCCGGGCCGCAGGGTTGGACGTGGCTGCATTAAACAAAACAACTCAGCAGGCAAGAGTTCAGCATCTTGATGATGGATAATTTTAAACGCGGGGTATCTTCCACAGGCACAATTACCAGCTTGCTTTGTCTATATGCTATTGATAAGCAACACTGCAGGCACTTTGGAAAACGGCCCCTGTGGTGTTAACCTGATGAAGCAAGTATCATAAATGGTACCAGTTTATCCAAGCAGTTCCTGGTGAATGAGCACTCCATTACGTTTCCTGGACATAGTACTTGTCTGTCTTAGTTTCAGTTTTCATTTCTAGTGAAATTGCATTTCAGTGCAGGCTGTTGCGTTGCAGCCAGTTTGAATTAGTTGTCTAAACACAATTGCAAGAGATGCACACGTCTAGAATTTTGCTGTCAAGTTCACAGAAGAGTAACTTTAGTAATACCTTTTTTTTTTTTTTTGCTACACTTTTGTTTGGGGACTGCTGAGAAATATTTTCTACTGAAAGTGAACAGTCTTTCTTTGTGGGACATCTTGAACCAGTGTTCCCATGTTCGAGTTTTAACTGCCTGTAACTACCCAGGCTGCCAGGTAACTTCAGGAGCTCCAGTGAGCAGTTTCAACCACAGATTCCCAGGAATTTGATTTTTCATATTTGCTTCCAGTGTTCCACTCGTGTAGTTCTCTGACTGAAGTATGTTACTGTACAGCGTTATTTATGAGTTTCTAATCACCTTCTACTTCCCATGTGATCCCTGAACTGATTGGGATTCTTTTTGCAGCTATTTTGATTGACTTTTGGCAGCACAACCATGTTGCAAACTAGAAGGCTTGTCAGTTCATCCTGTGTGGCTTTTTTTTTTTCATAACGCTGTTCACAGGAATGTAACATCAATTAAAAGCGAAAAGGGGATCTGCTCCATCATTCTTGCAGAAACTAGCACTGCTTCTGTGCGTGTTTTGTTTTTCTTTCTGTTTACTATTACCCATAATTCTGCATGTGTGTTCATTATATGCAGCTAGGGTAACTGAAGTTATTAACAGCAGTCACTAAAAAAAATGAAAACATCATTTCAGAATGGTACAGTTGATCTTTCAGACCCGAGAGACTGTTCATTGATGAGATACTGACCTGAAATAAATTGTCCTGATTCAATTTAAAAGAAGTAAAAACAAAAGAAATGGAGTAGCAACATCTTATTTGAACAACAGTGGAAATATTTTCCAAGAATTTCTACTATAGCCTCATCAGAATCATTGTCAAATATTTGTAACTTTTGTTTTGGATTGAAGTCTTGCTGTCTTGGGATACCATTAAGCTTTTTAGCGTGGTTGGTTCATGAAGGATTTTTTTTTCTTAAATAATTGTTCATCTGTATAGATAAGAATGAACATATATAGATAAGAATGAACATATCATATATATATATATATGATATATATGTGTGTGTATAGTTATTTTAATTTGAGAAGTGTTAATTGAAAATTGCTTTTAGCTGCAGTACTACACTATGTGGAATGCAGAAGCTGTTCACTTCTAGTAGCCAGATTGGAAGACACATGGAAGTTGTCATGGAATAGTTTGTCCTAAATTTAAACTCCATGTTGTAGAGTTGCTGAGAAAAATTCAAGAATTTGGTTTTAGGTTTTATTTATTGAATACTACTTCTGATAAACATGAAAACAGGCTGCTATTTAGGTAATACATAACTGTGAGCTTTGTTTTAGAAATTTCTTAGCTTTATCATAGTAATTAACTAGCTCTGCTTCCAGAGTTGTCCCGAGCTAGACCTGTGTGTGGGCACATGTTTCCCAGGTTGGGGAAACAAGTACATGAATGGCAGCCAGCTCTGCAGCACACACAGCCATTTCTCCACTCAGAAATCCATCTGATGGATCCTCATCCGTGGGAAGATATTTAAAAGTGAGATTTTAAAAGGAATCGGAGGATTTGTTTTCAGCTCACTCCTTATTTTACTGTGGTTCTTTCTTCATTTTAAGAACGAGAACCAGAGATGATATTTTGTCTAGACGTGAAAGATCAAAAGATATCAGCCCTCCCAGCAGATGGTCTCCATCCCGAAGAAGGTCTCGCTCACCCATTAGGAGGAGGTCTCGGTCACCCCTTCGACGCAGCCGGTCTCCGCGAAGGAGGAGTAGGTCCCCTCGGAGGAGGTAAAGACACCACGTGTTTGTTTGTTGTGACAAGAGTCACAAGGTATCTTATGTGTAAAAAGATAATGCATTTTTCAGTCCCTACTTATCTATAAGTTGGCGCAGTTGAATTAATTTTATCCTCCATAAATTCATTTGTTGTTTTACTTGGAGTTGCTGTGTATCTTTATTTCATGAATAGATTTTCCTCTTTTTCTTTTAAAAATAAGAAAATAAAAAGCAAAACAAACAAAAAAAAATCCCTCTTACTGTTACCAGGGATAGAGGCCGAAGAAGTAGATCTCGCCTTCGAAGGAGGTCTAGGTCACGTGGTGGCCACAGACGTAGGAGTAGGAGCAAAGTTAAAGAAGACAAATTTAAAGGTAGTCTTTCTGAGGGCATGAAAGCTGAACAGGAGTCTTCATCCGATGAAAAGTAAGTCTCAAGATCTAATTTACTGTCTTAAAATGCAGATCCAGTAATGTGGGGCACCAACCAAAACTTCATGCTGTAGTTTTTGGGTTGTCATCTAAAACCTTAATCATGTTATATGACTTTTAATCTTGTCAAATTGCTATTGGAATGATCGAGATCTGTTGTTTGGTGGGGCAGACCTTGAGGAGCTCATGTGTGGTTTGGTTTCTAATTTTGACTTGATGAATTGTCTTTTGAAAATAATTTGGTCTGGTGTGTATCTTAGTGTATTGCTTGAAAAACAGAAAGGATTAACTGTTACTAGCAAATTGTTCTCTATATTTGCTAAATACCTAATCTGACAGCATGAGATATAATGCATTCATAGCAGTCAAGTCTGCAGTTGGGAATGAAATGCTTGCTCTCAAAGAGCTATCAGTGGATACATTTTCTCAGTAAGTAAACATGAATATACACACTGGGTTTTAATACATTTTGCTTTCTGAATCAGGTTAACAATTTTTGTTCGATATTCTATTGCGTGCTTTCTGCACCAAAAACCAGCATTTAGTAGGATTCAGTACATAATCTTATGTTTATGATGCTATATAAAAAGTAATTATATTGTTATAGCCTTGAAGATTTTGATTTGGAAGAAGAGGATGAAGAAGCAGAAATAAGACAGCGAAGGTTACAGAGGCAAGCCATCGTTCAGGTAATGGTTGTATTATCACATGGGTTACGGAAATAAATTTGATTATTTTAGTGTAAATTGATAAAGGAGAAGGGTATTAGCCCATTACAATAGTATTCACTATCACTATTTTTTTCCAATTAAATTATTCTAAAAGTTAGTCTTGGTCAAAGCTGACACTTCTACTGCAGCAGCATTATTTCTAAGACTGAAGCAACTCTCCCATGAGTCATTTTTGTGTCAAATGTTCTCTAACGGTCCTATGATGTGACATGTTAAAAATATTCTAATTTATTCTCATCTATAGGTTTTCCTCAGGGCTGCGCTGTTGATATTATAATATCAGTTTAAGACTGTTATATATCAGTTAATCAAAGTGGTTAGTTTGTTTCAAATAGCACTTGTTCCTTTTAAAACTTAGTAAAGCTTCTAAATTGGTTTCTCCTTCATGAAAGTTGATTCAGTCAGACATATGCATTTGCTGCCATTAAGGTTTTGCTTCTGGTAAGAAGGTGGCAGTAGTGATGAGTAATGTGTAATTGAGTCCAGTGAAAGAGAGTCCAGGCCGAGGGGATGTAATTGTAAAGCATAAGTGGGCTCTTCCTTTAAAGGTGGGATTTGGCACATAGGACATAGCAGGCAAAATTCTGTGGCATATTTGCTTAATACTTAATTATAAAAACACTGGTTATAATGTAGTGCTTAATTTAAGCGGCACTAAAAATAATGGTCATCTTTTGATTTTTATATAAATTTAATTTTAAAATCCTTCAGAACAATGACTGAATTATTTCTTAAGAACTTTATTTTACTCATTGTTTGCCAAAATGTTGTCATAATGAATCTGCCAGTACTAACATTATGGCAGGCACAAGGAAGGAAATACAGAAATACAGAGGTGCCTGAAATGTCATGCATCTTTTCAGTTTTATTGAGTTGTAGTAGAATGAATTTTCATAACCTATATCCAGTTGCATCAGTTCTTGGGCCCCCAACACAAGCAGGGCACAGAGCTGTTGGAGTGGGTTCAGAGGAGGGCCATGAAGATGATCAGAGGACTGGAGCACCTCCCCTACAAGGACAGGCTGAGAGAGCTGGGGCTCTTCAGCCTGGAGAAGAGAAGGCTCCAAGGAGAGGGCCTACAGAAAAACTGGGGACGGACTGATTATAAAGGCATATAGTGACAGGATAAAGAGAAACTTTAAAGTGGAAGACGGTAGATTTAAACTAGATATTAGGAAGAAATTCTTTACTGTCAGGTTGCCCAGTGAGGTTTTGGATGTCCCCTCCCTGGAAGCATTCAAGGCCAGGCTTTGAGCAACCTGGTCTAGAGAGAACCTGCCTATAGCAGGGGGTTGCAACTAGGTGATCTTAAAGGTCCCTTCCAACCCAAACCCAATCAATTCTGTGATTCTATGATACCAATTCTACATATTTGTAGAATTTGCCATTAGATATGTAGGTAATTATGAAAGCAAAGATTTAATGTTCAGCACAAGCCATTAGGAATGAAAATAAAAATAATGTGTGTAAACTAATATAAAATAAAAATACAGTGATAAACTGTAATGCTGAGGTTAATAATTGTGTTTCTGTTTAGAAATACAAGGGCCAGACAGAAGACAGTAATATATCTGTTCCATCTGAACCAAGCAGTCCTCAGAGTAGTACGCGCAGTCGCTCAAATTCACCGGATGACATCCTGGAAAGGGTAGCTGCTGATGTGAAAGAGTATGAACGGGAAAACGTGGACACCTTTGAGGCATCAGTAAAAGCCAAGCACAACCTCATGACAGTGGAACAGAACAATGGTAAGAATCTGAAAGCTCACTTATAATGCAGTGTATTAAACCAGTGCAAAAGAGATGTATTCCTTTCCTTCTTTATATACCTCTAGACTTGGGAGCATATTGACTTTTTGGACAGTTTGCATTATTTCCTTGAATATTAGGATATTTCAAACATGATAATAAAATAATAAACCTTGTTTGTTAAGAAGGTTGACATGAACAAAGCGTTTTCCATATTTCTAGTAACTCTTAATACAGTTCATTCTATAAATGTGGAAGAGCAGATAGTGATGTTCGACTTGATAATTAAGAATCACCTCTTTTTAAATGAAAATTTTGCACTTATGCATATTTTTTTTCTTACAAGTTTAATTTATTTTTCTTCATTTTGGAGTGGGTTGCAAACCATGACTTCATTCATTCATTCATTCATTTATTGGTAAGAGCAAACAGAGCAACTGTTTGAATAACACATGTGTATCTGAAGTTGTTTAGAATGATGGGGCTTTTGAGAGTCATTGCTAGCATGCCCATATGTAACTTGTTGCAGAAGGAATAGCTATTTTCCTCCTCTTTCTGCCTGGCTTGGTCCTGCTGTGGCAAATTGAACACAGACCATAGACCTTTTTGTTTGTTTGGAATTTTTTTTTTTATCCTCTTTTGAGGCTGGTACACCCTAAGTCTTCCAGCCAGCCAAAGGTGTGTCTCTAATTACCATGCAGACGTACTTGAACTGGCTGTTTAAACTGACCAGCCCCTCAGGAGATGGTTGGACAGCTTATATTTCCTATCACCTACTAGCTATATCCTTGGCTACATCCTGGTGGATCCTTCCTTGAAATAGTAAAGCTGCTCTAGGACTGGTACAGAGCAGTTTGTCCTGGTGTTCCCTTGTGCAGATTGCATTTTGAGATTATTTTCTTGTGATGAAGGTGAAAAGAACACCCTTGTGTACCCCTTTCTCTGTTAGCACAGCACAAGGTGAAAGAGTCCTTTTTATATGAAACACTCACTAATATATTTTTTGCTTTCTAATTTTTTCCACTAAAAGATAATGGAAATAAAACTGTTAACTACATGGGCTTTTTAATGACATTAGAGAGGATTTTAAAACAAACAAAAGAAAAGATCAGTTGCACTAATGCACTGCAGGAACTTTGATATGTTGGTAGGTGTCTGGATTGGAGGTGGCTATAACAACAGAAGGAAACAGGATCATCTGTTTGTTTTGTCAGAGCAATATATAACTTGACCTTCTATAAAGGCACAATAGTAAGTCACTAAAGCAGTAGTTAGTAGCTCACTGTAGCCCAGTTAAAGTGTGAGTAATTGAAATTAAAAGGAAAAATCAAGGCAGTTGCTAGAAGGGTCTGTACCTTGGAACAACAGTGTCAGTATCATAGATAACAGTTTTTGATGCTTTCAGAAGATCCATATTTTGTGTGAAAATGGTTACCTCAGGAGACTGGAGAATTCTAAGGTTAACCGTTTATTTTTTTCCTTTGCTTAATACCTTAACAGTACCTGTGTCTGGCCATGGTCATGAAGGAATGCTGCTACCATACTGTGTGTTATGAAATAGTTTGAAGTTTGTTTGCATTCACCAATGTATACTCAATTTATATTTCTTTACTTTTATCTTGTCAACCAGATAAAATGTCTTTGGAACTTTAAAGATGATTAAAAGGTGACAGAGGGATAATCATCTCAACATTAAGATTGTTTGTCTTTTAAACATAATTAGCTTCATCTTTCACTGTAAGCTACATGAGATCCTTTTTGATGGAGCTGAAGAAAATGTTTTCCAAAGAGACAGTTTTTGGGCTGTACAACTTTGGTTTTTAGTAAAATACTTAGTGATCATCAGAAAACCCCACACTTGTATAGTGAAATCATGTCTGCATCTTTTAATACGTATAAACATATATTTTTGTGCAGTCACTTGTAAGGATTGTATAAAGTACCAACCTTTTATTCCTGGTATGTGGATTGCTTGAAAGCTGCTATACTTAATTTTTCAAGGAGGTACAATTTTTTTTTTTTTTTTTAAGAACTTAACCATCTCATTTTTGTATTTGTATAATGTAAATTAGCTCTAACTTTCCTTGCAAATCTTTAGTTTGCCACCATGTCGATTTTGAGATTGTGTTGTACCAATATACAGTCACAGACTACACTGCTAACTGTTGTCTGCTTGCCATCTTTCTCACCTTGAATAATGTGAATTTCCTTTCAAGGTTCAGCTCAGAAGAAACTGCTGGCTCCTGATATGTTCACAGAATCAGATGATATGTTTGCTGCATACTTTGATGTAGGTAATTCTTGGAGATGAAATGTATGATTCTTTTTTTTGCTTATTTTCTTATTTGAAGGCTTGCTCTCACTTGAGGTTTGTGGTAACATTGATTTGTAAAAGCAAAGTAACTGAGTTGATAATTTTAATATTTTGATCAGTTGAAGCAGACAAAGTAGCTTTTAATATTTCAGTGAAAGAAAACCTGCCATGAGTAGGATTTTGGCCAGAGTAAATGAAGAATTAGGTACTTCACCTGCTGTTCAAATGAGAGCTGTCGTGGCACACAGTAACAAACTTTATATTAACTGTTTATGTTAAAGTTGCTGTGTTGCACTGTTCTTTCTTCAGAGATGTGTACTTTCTTCAGAGGTTTGTGTAAGGTTAACTTAAAAGTCTGTGTAATTTTAATTTGCTCATGATGTGTTGTAATGATGTGGAGGCTTTTTGGATGAAGAGATGCATTTCCCATTTCTATTTCTTGCACCGTTTCAACAGCTTTTTTCAGAATGTGCTGAAGCAGCTTACTAATCTTGGCAGTCCCTTAAATACTTGTTGCTACTGATACGAAGTCACTGAGAAAGTCAAGGCGACGAGTTCCTTCTTAAGATGGAAATTCTCCAGTTAATTGTGCTTTGTGGCAGATGAAATCTATTAGTTTTCACAGAAGATTGTTGACAGAAGGTGTCACTGTAATAAAGCCAATACGTGCACACGCCAAAGGAAAAAGATAAATAGTTCAGGAATAGTGGTGGTTTAGGTGCTTTTAAAAACTTCAGGATAACAAGTAGGGATTTAAACGGCTTGTAAGTAATCACTTTCTGCTCTACACTTTCTGCTGTTCAGTCAAAGATATTTTTTACTACCCATGAATTTGAATTTGAGGTAATGCTGTCAACTCAGTTAAGCAATGTCAGCACTGACTGTAATACTTTCATGATACTAAGTGTAACAGTATGGATTTTGTGAGGTGACACTGAATGAACAGAAAGAAATTCGAGGCTTAAGCAGTTTACCCCCCAAATTGCTAAACTTTTATTACTTCAAATATACTGTAAGTAGTAAGTCTTAATATGGTCCAAACTGTGTATTCTAATTTGATTTGTAGAAATTCATTGCAGATAATAGTTGAAACAGGTCTCATTTGTCATATTTAATAATATTTCTGACCCTATTCTATTCCCTTGCAACAGTCTTCAAATGCTGGTATTTAAGTAGCATTCTGTGTTCAGTAGTATTTTTCTCCTACAAGATACATGTGTTTGTAGTGTGAAGAAGACCATTGTTTCAGTAGGGAAAAAAGTGCCTAGTAATGTGGACTTCTGATTTTTATAAGCAAACATTAAAGAAAACATACAGCTAGAGCACACAAGCAAAGCTGTTCCATTTGTTCTTTTTGTTTCAGAGTGCTCGTCTAAGGGCTGCTGGATTTGGAAAAGACTTCAAAGAAAACCCCAATCTCAGGGATAACTGGACTGATGCAGAAGGCTATTATCGTAAGTTTCATTTATTGGTTTGCAACTGTAGCAAGGAGGATGCTAAATGGAAAAGAACTGAAAAAAGTAAAAGTACTGAAACGCTGTAATGTGAATATTCTGCTGTGAGTGCCACGCTGAATATGGCGTGTCCAAAGCAGTTTTCTGTTCTTGCACACTTGTGCAGCATCAAGTTGCTCCTAGATATAAAATTTTGGTTAGGGTAAAACTAAAACCTGGCCATAGTTACAGCCGTGAGATCATTTTCACAAAGGAAGGGAGGAATGAAGGAATGCTTGCCAGGATCTGAAACCAAGAAATCTAGCATCCAAGAGAATATAGTGACCCTTGTGGTAGCTGTTATCTAGGATTCAGAATGGAGATAGTGAGTGAGTGAGCATGTTTTACTTATTGTCAGTGTTAAAAGCTCATTTGCAGGTGTAAGGGCCTAAATAAATAAATCTTTAATGGACGAAATGAGCATGCAGGTTTTAACCTCAAGAAGGGAAGAATTTCACACTTAGAATTGTTGATGTTCCCCATAATTTCCACAAAGATTGGTGCTAGTATGCTATGAAATTAAGTGATTATACTGTTGATATGATTTAGAACCATTTATTTTTCATAGAACGTTTCACTGTGCATATGACGCGTAACTCTTACTTGAATTGCTTGATTTTTATTCTTCAGGTGTTAATATAGGTGAAGTTCTAGATAAACGTTACAATGTCTATGGTTACACTGGTCAGGGAGTCTTCAGTAATGTAGTACGAGCCAGGGATATGGCAAGAGCAAACCAAGAAGTAGCGGTTAAAATCATCAGGAACAATGAACTTATGTAAGTAATGTTTTTGCTTAATAATACTATAATAAAGCATGTGAGATTTTTGGAAGTTTTTCATGATGTGATTTGAATCTTCCTTTGTTTCAAGTGAAGTAACAGATTACAGCTGTGGTTCCTGCCTTTTCTGCTAATATGAGCCATATAATTGGAAGCGCTTGAGGACTATGTATCCGCACTCACAGGAGAAGGGTACTTGCATTTTCATCAGGCACTTTCTCATTTGCAAAACTGCAGGGAACAGTGGTGGCAAGAAACAAGCTTAACATTGATTATGTTGTCTGCCCAGCCCTAAGATTTTTGAGATGGGAATCGAGGACTGTAAAATTCTGGCTTGATGAACCAAAAATATTTGGGAAGCTGTGGGTTGGATACTAGTCAGTCATCTCGAACTTAGACAAAGATATTTAAGTTAATTATTTTTGCATATTCTCCATATGTGCATGTGTAGAAGGTATGAGAAAGTGATGATACTCTGCCTGCTGGAAAGAAAATCACTGGAGGTCTTCCAGACTGAATGACCCTTAATAGGGTGATGTTGTATTAAACTGTGTTATGTTATCTGAGGACTCAGAATCTCTAATACTCATTTTCAGCATCTACAGCCATGTGTTATGTACTTATCCATTATAGATAGCTTATATGGAAATCTCCATGCATTTTACACTGGAAGTCTTAAAAGTTGTTTTGGTTTGTGTGTAACTGAGTTATTTTGAGCTATATGAATAGTACCTAGAAATATGTAGGGGAAAAAAAAAAGGTAGTAAGATAGTTTAGTTTGGTGTGTTAAGATGATTTGGTTTGGGTGTGTATTTGATTGTAGTCAGTTTAGTTTAAAATTTTTAAAATTATATAAGTGGTTAAATAACTTCAAAACAAACAGGAGGGAGAAGAATAAGTAGGTTACAAAATCACAGGTGATCAAAGACACATAACCAACAATGAATCACTACTGCGGCTTTTTCAAGCAGTGCTACATTTATGTAGTACTATTAAAACTGACAACTAAAACTGCAGAAGTAAATCTCAAGGTGTGAACAAGGCACTGGAATCTCACTTGTTTTGTTTTCTAATTGTATTTCTTTGTTTACAGGCAAAAAACTGGTCTAAAAGAACTGGAATTTCTGAAGAAGCTCAATGATGCAGATCCTGATGACAAGTTTCACTGTCTAAGATTGTTCAGGCATTTCTACCACAAACAACATCTCTGTCTGGTATTCGAACCGCTCAGGTAAGACAAAAAGTGTATGGTGTCCTTTGTGAAAAGTAAAGTACAACTAAGTCATCTTTACCTTTCTGTTCTTGACTATTGTTTTAAGTTTGGGACTTTGTTCCATTGCCAAGATTCAAGAATTGAAGGAATTCCAAGGAAAAAAAATCTGAAAGCACAAATCCCAAATCTGCTGAACTAGTTCAGATTTTTCATAGTCAATTGTGTTGTAAACTCCATGCCCGGTCAATATTTGAAACAAAGTAATTTATTAATAATAAATAATTAATTAATGTAATCACATTAAATTATTCATAAATTACTCATCTCACTAGTGCTCCTCTTAATGATTTTTTTTTTTTTAGTGAAAAAATTTTTCCTAGATTTACAGAATTCTTTACCTTGTGGGTGTGGATTAAGAACGCGTAACCAGAGAGGTCGAGCAAATACTGTATATTCTGTGACAAATAGATACATAGCAACAACCTACAGAAGAAGATGATTACAGTGCTCTGTAAACTTGCCTTTAAATAATAAGGATTCTTTGGCAGGCTAATTGTAGACACTGTTTTATCATGGATCTAGACACTTTGGTTGCCTTAATTCCTATTCCAGCTTAGATGTTATTTGTATCAATTGCTTGTATCCTAAGTTTTCACTGTATATTTTAATTTTTTGCCATAGATGTTTGAGTTGAAGATAAATCATTTGCTGAAACAGTGCAGGTTTTATGAAGTGCCTAATATATTGTCAGTAATAAGCCTTAATTATTGTCAGTAATAAGACAAATAACTTTTTTGTGCTGTCTCTTCATAAAGCATTTGTGCATTGTTTATATCCAGTTATGATTTTCTTGTGGATTCATCTCCATCTGCTGTTCATGTCATTGAAACATTGCCTCATCAACTTCCATCTTTTGCATATTTTCTTTTTAATCGCTTCTCAAGAAACTGAGCACAAAGGCTGGACAGCTGTTAAGAAAATGCTGTTAATGTGTAAATCAATTCTTTCCAATTAATTCAGATTAAAAATGTGTTCTGAAGTGTTATGTCCAGCCTAGTAAGTAATTATATGGTATAGCGTAGATCTGATCAACCAGCATTTTTGTTTCATCGCTGTACAAATAGTGAGCTATGTATCTTAAGCTGAATGTCACTTTTCCTCCAGAATTTCTGAAGTTAACTAACTTATTCATGTTTTTCTTACAGTTTAGAAGGCAAGTATATTTCCCCTTACAGAGCTCTTTTGTTTTCTCTCTTTCTTACAATAGTATGAATTTACGAGAGGTGTTGAAAAAGTATGGGAAAGATGTTGGTCTCCATATTAAAGCTGTGCGTTCCTACAGCCAACAGTTGTTCCTGGCTTTAAAACTTCTTAAAAGATGCAATATCCTACATGCAGATATTAAACCAGATAATATTTTGGTAAGTAATAACTAATAGAAAAATATTTTGCATGGACATTCTATACAGTAAAATCAAGTATGTGAAATTAAGTCAAAGTTCACTTTACCTCCAAATGTTAACAAATTAATGTTTTTGGGGAAAAAAAAGCTATAATGATATAAATAAATAAGTATAATACAGAATTTAAATAAAATATTTCATTTACTATAACCTTTCTGAAACAAATCTGCATTCACTTGTACCATTTTACAAAGTATGTCTTCCAAGGACAGTATTCTTTATTAGGAGAAGTCTTAGGACTTTTTTCACCAGTAGCTGAAAAATGTTCTTGTTTCTACAGAATGAAAAAATGAAAATAGTTTGGTTAAGCCCGAAAGGAGATTTTGTTCATTTGAATAAGATGACTGAAGAAGTCCTTACTGTCCTTTTCTTTTTGTCTCCATGAAACATTCTGCTTAGCGGAGTGTGAGAGCTACGCTGAAGGAATCAAATGATTTGACGTTGGTTTTTTGATGGTCACCTATGGACAAAATTTGAGATTTGAAAATGATCATTTTGTGGCTCTGGGCAGCCTGGTCTGGTGGTTGGCGACCCTGCACATAGCAGGGGGGTTGAAACTAGATGATCACTGTGGTCCTTTTCAACCCAGACCTTCTACAATTTCTTGCCATTGCTGTTGTAAAATTTACTAGCTAAGCATGAGATATGTGAGTAATATATTCTGGTTTATGAGTGGCACTCTGGATACTAGAGGTGGAAGTCTAAACTGATAAAATTTGGTTATCTAGAATGAAATCCAGGTCCAGCAATGATATTTTTCCATACTTCCAAGAGACTGTGAACACTGCATATTACTGGTGGCTTCCAGTTCTCCTACTGAATCACTGTAGTAAATTCCAGATAGCTTTTTTTTTTTTTTCAGTTCACCAACAGAAATAAACTAACAGATTTAATAACTAATATTGTAGTTTATTAATAACTAATATTGTATTGTATTAATATAAACTAATATTGTATTAATAACTAATATTGTAGTTTACATAATAATGTAGTGGTAGCATTTACCACGTAGATTCTGGAAAGCGATGATGAGGCAGGAAGGAATATGAGTAGATTTGTTTTCACAATGGGAAGTATTTAGCGTAGCCATGATTTACTGAAAATAGTAGTACATACTGCATACATGTTGGTCTGGATATTTTATGTTTAAAAATTATGTTTCTTACTACTACATGTTCGATTTATACAGAGTTCCCTTCACCTCTTAGAAATTTCTGCATTCTGTTCTAAAGTGCAGCATACTTTCACTTTCTTGCAATTATTTATATTAGGATGTACTAAAGTTTCTTTCTTATGGCTTAAAAATTAGAAATCTGACAGAGAGATTTTTATTTCCTTCTCAAAACTAAATTTGACACCAGGCAGACTTGCATTCATGTTGGTAATAAAGCTGTTGGTTCACGTTAAATAACTATCCAGTTTATGAAGCTGAGTGCAGCAGTTTTGTTCTTAGAGCTGCCCTTCACCTTACATGTTTGGTCTCAGATCACAACACAGAAGGGACTCACTTGTTTCTTACTGATGTTTGACATGTCTTTGGTCACATTCTGGACTGATCTTGAGTTGCGTATTCTCTGTTCTCTCTTAAGAAGTTTCTAACTTGACTTACCTAGGGGTATAGGTAGTGTTTAGTGGCTGCTTGAGGGATTACCTTTCCAGCTAACTCTGGTACCAAGTCACATGAGGCAAAGCAAAGCTGACACCATATTGCCTTGGAAGAGTCATATGGACACTGTGTCAAATTATGTACTGTATTTATTACCCATTTAGAAAGTACTTTGATGTATGTGTGTGGGATCATTTTTTTGTGTTATTTTCTAAATAGATGCTAATGTATATTAATGCATATGTAATCTGTTCTGTGCCTTTCAATTAGTGTCTTGCCACAAATTTCCAAAGCAACGGGAGATGTCACTGTTAGTGTCTGTGCAGACGAAGAAAGCTAATTCGAAAGCTAATTCTGGGCATGTTTTCTGTTTAGCTTTTAATACTTCTACTGAAGGAAGCTGCTAAGTTATGCTGAGAGTTTTGTTTTTTTTTTTTTCCCCTACTTCTAAAATGTACACTGTTGATGCAGCAATAAAGAATTAATACTGAAAAAAAACCCTAGTAAAATCTGTAGGAGAATAAATACGTGAAACTGACTTCTTTGTATTTCTTAGGATGTGTAGGTATTAACTGTCACTTTCAGTTTAAGGTTTGACAATTTTCTTAGAATACAGAGAAGGCAGACTGAAATATGGGAAGAAAACTAACTTAAAGGCTGAATGTTTTTCTTATCTCTGATTTAAATGTATTGTTGGTCTTACAATGCTATTGCCAATTCTGTGTACAAATAGTGCTAATATTCACTTATGTTTAACTTTCAGGTGAATGAATCTAAAACGATATTAAAGCTTTGTGATTTTGGATCAGCTTCACATGTTGCAGATAATGACATCACACCGTATCTAGTTAGTAGATTTTATCGAGCTCCTGAAATCAGTAAGTACATTTGGATTGAGTACAGTTAAGCAGGCTGTATCAGTATAGCAAATGAAAATTTTGATTTGAGTTTACTCTTTGTTTGGTCTCAGCAAACCATCACTCTGAAAATGTGATGGCTGTCAAAGAATTTAGCCAATTGAAAGCATGTTTTATGGTTCTTCGCGCGTGCTTATTGCGCGTGGTCAGCTCATTGCGAACGTGAAGAAGTTATTCTGATTGGTTTTAGCTTTGTTTTAATGTAGAGGTACTCTTCTGACTTAAGCTGTGGTGATTAGGTAAAAACCTCCCTTTCTGTAATTGGGATACTGTAAAAGTGAAAAGTCTTTCAGTTGTCATACCTTCTTATTCCTAAGAGGAGGAGTACCGATACAGTTTCTAAATCAGACTTTTTTTTATTTGTCTGGTTTTGTGGTATTATCTTCAAAGCTGCCTTTATGGAATTAACTTGAATTGCTCTGTTTCAGTTATAGGAAAAATCTATGACTATGGTATAGATATGTGGTCTGTAGGCTGCACGTTATATGAACTTTATACAGGAAAAATACTCTTTCCTGGCAAAACCAATAACCATATGTTGAAACTAGCCATGGATCTCAAAGGAAAGATGCCAAACAAGGTAAGAAAAATAAGTGTATGATTTTTACTTAATATTTGAAACTGCTGTTATGGACAGTAAAACATGCTTTGTTTTCTCTCTGAAATTCTTTCTTATCACACACATCTCTTAACAGCGAGTATATATCAGATATTCTTTGAATGTATAATTTATATTAATTTAAAATCGTATGAAGTGAAAGTATACAGCTTCTTTTTTGTAGACTAAGTGTAAAGTGAAAGCAGAAACCTTCTAAGGCACTGACCTGAAAAAAAAGAAGTGTAAGTCAGTGGAAGGTATTATGTCCTTCTTCAACTGGTTTGAATGTTATTTTTTTCTTCAGCATAGTTATTTGATATGTAATTCAGAAATAGTAAGTTATTCATGTTTTACCAGTTAGTACATGTTGATGCTAATTGTGAAATTCATTAACATAGAGAGCTTAGCTAAAATTCTTGTCTTTCCCTGATTTTCCAGATGATTCGAAAAGGTGTGTTCAAAGATCAGCACTTTGATCAAAATCTCAACTTTATGTATATAGAAGTAGATAAAGTGACAGAAAGGGTAAGTCCTTAATATGTCCATTGTTACTGGTCTTTCAAACATACCTTAACATTTTAATTACAAACTAACCTTCGTAAACTATCAGAATGTCCTTTTGCAGAGGCGTACTATGCAAGTTACATGGTTGTGGACTGGATGGTGGGGTAGATCACACCTTGTGCACAATGACACAGAAGTGGTGGGGGTGACTAATTTACCAGAGGGCCACACAGCCATCCAGAGGGACCGCAGCAGGTTGGAGATGTGGGCTGGCCTGAATCTCATGAAGTTCAGCAAGGGCAGTACGAAGTCCTGTACTAGGGAAGGAGTAGCCCTGGGCACCAGTACACCCAGCCAGAAAGCAGCTCTGCAGGAGGGGGCCTGGGGTCTTAGTAGGCACCAAGTTGTATATAAGTCAGCAGTGTGCCCTTGTTACTAAGAAGAAGGTTAGTGTTATTCTTGGCTGCATTAGGCAAAGTTTTGCCAGCAGGTCAAGAAGGATCACCTCATCTTTCTGTTCTCAGAATTGGTGAGGCTACATCGGAAGTACTGTGTCCAGTTCTGGGCCCCTCTGTACAAGAGGAACTTGTACATATTAGAAAGAGCTCTGCGTAGGGCCCAGATGATCAGAGGACTAAAGTATCTCTCCTGTGAGGAAAGGCTGAGAGAATAACAACTATTAAGCCTGGAAGGCAGGGGTGAGGAATCTTACTAATACATATAAATACCTGAATATAGAGGGTGCAGTGAAAATGAAGCCAATCTCTTCAGTGGTGCCCAATACCAGGAAAAAAGGCAGTTGGCATGGACCAAAACATCAGATACAATTAGCTGCTGGCAAAAGATGCAGTCCAGCATGCCCCAGTGGTTTTATATCCCCTCTTTTCCTTTGCCTGGCATGAGTATTTATGAGGCCATGTGATGAAGAAGAGCATTGCTGATGAGAGATAAGAAAACCCTGCAAAAAAACTGCTGCTTAAGCGGTGTAAGAATTATGGCGGTTTTGTGTATTTCCACTGTTGTACAAGGTTGCCATTTTTGTGTTTGTAGGAGAAAGTTACTGTAATGAGCACCATTAATCCAACTAAGGACCTCTTAGCAGACTTGATTGGGTGCCAGCGACTCCCAGAAGACCAGCGTAAAAAAGTACACCAGCTGAAGGACTTGTTGGACCAGATTCTAATGTTAGATCCAGCTAAACGGATTAGCATCAACCAGGCTCTGCAGCACGCCTTCATCCAGGAAAAAATTTAAACCAGATGAAGAAGTTCAAAGGGTTTGAGTAATTAAGATACAAAGACTGAAGAAATTTCACAGCAGTTATTAATGTATATAAACATAAATATTTGCCCTGCAAAGTTGAGGAAGAAAAGATACATTTGAATTAACGTCAAGGCTGATATTTCTTTTAGAAATGTTAGAGTAATTCTGTTTTGTGTCTTATGTGAAAATTTTCACTGTAGAACTGTTTTAATTGCCAAGACTGCACAGAAGTACAATGCTAATGTATATGGTTGCAGTTCGTATATATTATAAAAAAGAAAAAAGCATCTGTTTAAAAAAAAAAAAAAAAAGAGCAGTAATACTGGGTGGTTGATTTGTTTTTAGCAGACTTGGCTTCATTTTTGTCTTTAAAAAATGGCCAGCATAAATGCTGTTTATATTCACATTTTCCTAGGTGTGTGTGTGCAGGCCACAGCAGCATGCCCTTGGTGTAGTCAGTGCCGAAGGGGGTCTGTTCCTTCTTGAGCCTGCCCGCAGGGATGGTCTCCTCTTTTAAAGCAGGTTGTGTACAACTTTCAGTACACTGAAGGTAAGCTAACCCATCAACATCACCGGTGTTTAAGCTGTTATTTTACTGGAACAACTGACAAATGAGAGACAGTAGCATTGTGGCAGAATTCCCTGCATGTTTGATAAATGATCTTGTTTTTATTTTCTGGCATTGCAACTGTGGCATAGTTACAACTTCTGTTCTGTTCATCACATTTACAATTTTGAGAGTGCGCACTTGATGGATAGAGCGCCTTCAGTGTACTGTTTCTTATTACTTTAATTTTTTTAATCAACTTGCTATAGACTTTGTATACATTTTGTTAAATACAGTTCACTATGACATAGAGCCAATACTTACGGAAGAGTTTTCATTTAGTAATTACATATGTTGGGATCTCATTTGAAAGAACTTATATCTAAAGGATAGATAGACAACATAATGAAACTTTTTAACTATTTGTATGTCATTTTGAAAGTGTACTGCTTTATGCTAAAAGTGTTTCGTTTGTTTTCATTGTTTTCATTATTTGTGATCATGTTGTCTTTCAATACAGGCATAAACCTTCCACTCTTGAACAAAGCAGCTGCTTTTTAAAAGCGGTAATTGCTTCTTTACCTTTTATTTCTTTTGTAAATGAAGCTTTTCTTTAAAAAAAAAAAAAAACAATGTGACTTTAAAGTGTTGTCTCCTTGCATAAAACAGTTGACACTTACTTATTGTAAAGTGAAGATTGTTCTGCTGCATGTAAAGTGGACCATGCAGATTTCTGTATGTTTTCAGTATGCATCATTAGATAATAAAGTCTTTTGTGAACAAGGCATTTGTAGCCATTTTTAAAAGAATCTGTCTTCAGTGATGGTAAATCAGGTAATTTGTAAAGAACCACCCCTGCCTTTTCTATTAATCATTTAATTAAAAGGATTGTTAAAAGCTATGATCTTTGGAAGAGCTATAGGCTATATTAATTAGATATATAATTATCACTGCTTAAACGAAAAGAAAGCAAAAAACCCTACAGATACTGTCTGCTTTCATTGTAATGAAATTATTCCTGTAGGACGTGAGATTAAATTCAGGCTTTAACTAATGTTTGTGCTGTTTTTCTCACTTTTCCTTTTGATGGTGCTGAAAGAGAAAAAGGAAAGCGAGTCACAGGCCACTCAACGCCTACTCCATGGGGTCTGATTTGCTGAGACACCAACTTCACCTTCCTAACAAGGTTATTTCTGACAGCATGTGTAGATAAACATTTAGCAACAAGTTAAAAACAGCTTGAAACATTTGAGTTGGTTATACAACATGAGGAAAACAGAATCAGACTTTTCAGATCCTTACTGCTGTTCTAAACTACTCTTTATTAAGAGGTTCCTCTTTACATTTTTGATCAGTATATTCTGAAAACCTGTGATAAACCCACTGGTTTCACTTATTTTATAACACTTACTTGAACTAAGAAGGGTTTTTGTATCCATCTAGGTCCATAAATGACAACAGTCATGCACTCAGTGAAGTGCACGCAGGAATGGAAAAACGAGGCAAAGCAGTCATTGTGCTGGTGGGGAATACCCCACCGAGGAGATGTAATGACCTAACTACAAAAACAGGCAGGAGATGGGTCGTTTTGTAAAAGCTATCTGGAACCTTCCACCTGTCTCTCCTCAGTTGTAAAATTCTTTATAAAAAATAATCCGTCCTTATTTCCACATGTTAAGGTATCTTGTTTGTAGCAGAAGTAAATTCAGCTTTCACATTTAATGAAGCAGTAGTTGTCTGCTTGTTAACTGCAGAAAGTAACCTGCACTTTCACAACATAGGCAGAGCTTCTGAGGGCAGTTTTACACAGGAATTAGAAGCTTATTCTTGCTGTTGCTTTGTACTTTATTCTTAAAATAGGAATATGAGACAAATGAGTTGGTGATGCAGAAACAAAGCAGTAGGAAAAATGCACCTTAATACCTACAGAACTGTTTTAAGCTGTTCTGGAGAAGCGTAAAGTTGCTCGTTCACTTGTTCTTTGTGTTGTAGGTGCAGCTCAAAAGAAGATGATGACTACCAGAAGACATGAACAAAGGTTTCTGTCCTATAAAAGATATGAAAAATACTCTTCATACATTTCTGTCTTAATCTTTTGGTTTCCAGCATCCCAGTTTAGAATTAACACTGCTACAGTATTGATAATTCCTGAGACATACTTAACTGTATTACAGTTTTTTTATGCTGATATGCTTGTTTCGTTTCTGGTTTAAGATTTTTTTCTTACTGTGATTAAATGCAGGCAGATAGGCATTACTGTTTAATGCAATTTTCATAGAATGATCAGTACAAGACCTGTCATTTAGAAAAGTCTGCCATTGTATTTGGTTAAAATAAACCCTTTTAACTAGTAAAAATTTAAGCAGATGATGTGCTTTTTTTCTTTAACTTTAGTAGGTTTATTCATTCTGCTAAACTTGCCTGTTGCTGCAGAGAGTAGCTGACAGGCATTATTAAAATCAAGTGGGTTTCAGTCCACCATCTGCTCTCAGCTTCAGCTTTTGTATTGGCAGCAACTGAAAATCTTTAATTCTGACTTCAAAAGTCTCTAGTATTGAAAACCTCATGACCACAGTTAAGAAACGTTTCCAGTTTTAGGCAACACCTGTTCCTGTGGCTTCTGAGGATAGCAGAGAAGCTGCTGCTGGCCACAGCAGTCACTTGAATTCCAGTGGTTGCAGCTTGGTACCAACATAGCAGTTACACAACAGGGTTTTCTTGCTGAACTACTCTTCAGCTGACTCAAGAGGATAATTTATCTTTTCCTCCTATACACTAAGATATAATTTTCATCTTCACCTGAAGGCCTACATAAAGTCTGGTTAAGTCTGCTGGCTTCTGCTTGCTTCTCCTTCGTGGTTACAAGGAACTCCACATATTTGTTTTTTCAGAATGCTTGGCAAACTAAACAAGATATCAGCCCTTTGTATTCATTTAACTCAAACTCCTTGGGAGATTAAATGTTCTTTTTTTCCTTCTTTTTGCACTGAAACAAATGAAATATGCAGTTAGACTGTCTTTTTATTACTATGATGTATACTGCTTTAATTAAAAAAGATAGGAACTGTTCAAAAGCCTTTGATTGAATATAATGATTCCTGTAGAATATTTTTAACAATACTTTATCTCCATACATAGGGTAAGTGGCAATAAACCTCTGAAGAACCTTTATATGTATATTGACCTGTACACAGAAGGCAGACCAGTCTGTGAGACTACTGGAGATAAAGCAATCTTCTACAGCATGTGTCAGATTGTAACTATGCAGAATGTTGGGAAGTGGCTGTTGCTTGAAGTTAATAAAGTATGCTTAAACTTACTTGCATCTCGTCTTCTGTTGTGTTCATAAATACACTTTTGCAAAGCTTCTGAACACATGAAGAATTTTGAAAGATACCATTTCATTTCTGCATGGTGCTGTCTGCTTCAGGTATCAGATGTATTAAAGAGTTGGGGGATGCTGTGGCATAGCCATTAATTTTTTTGAAGAATAGAAGGTACTGTTGATAGAGATGAGATAATGAGCTGCCTGGTTGGTGACATGGCTGGCCCCTCTAAAAGGAGGCTGTCACCTGGGCTTTACAGAAGGCAGGGAATTTCTTTCATAAACTTTTCGTGTGCAAGCCTGAAAAAGCATAAATGAAGGAGGACACAGAGATATCTTTTTAGGCAGCTTAGTGTTGATGGGCAACCTGCAGAACATTTACCTGTTGAGTGTTCCAGTGGTCTTTTTATTGAGAAATCCCGGATCTATAAAAAAATCATCTTGGGTAGGTGTAAAACGGAGCTGTTGGCTTTTGAGAAGTTGCCTGCCTGCTGGTTTTGAACAAATTGTGTATTTCGGTTTGATTTCTCCATGCCTGTGTTTTTTCATCCTAAACCGAGCCTGTATTAGTTAAGGGACAAAAGAATAACATTGTACTGCACTGAAGGGAAGACATATCTATCTATAGATGCATTTGAATGAGAAAAAAGGTGAGGGTACTCAAATGGAGGAAGCAGTGCTTGGTGAATAGAGATGGAATGTATATTTTGATGCTCGTTACATGGGTATGGAACAGATACTACCAAGTGTCTCTCCTAGACTTTCACATCTGTATTTTGTTCATCCAAATATTTAACTAAATTTTAGTTTGAACTTGTGATAAATAATTTTAAATGAAAGACTTGGTGCTTCCTTTTTATGACAGTCCTTCAATTCTTCATCATTTCAACCATTTCTTTATAAACACTGATTTTTTTATTATTGCAGTCCATTCTTTCTATAAATTAATTATTCATGAATCAGTGAAAAATATGAAAAATATTCAACAAAGCTACACAGACTGTTCAGTTTAAATTGAAACAAAAGGTAAAGCTTATGGGCAGGTAAAAAATTCTGGAAACAGCAGAAAATATTTAACACATCAGGCTAAGCAGCCTCTCCATACTCATTCCTATCACTGCCTTTCACTGCTTCTCTGGAAAAAGTCTGTAATAAAATCTGGCTTTATTTTTTCCTGTATTATTTTTTAAATTACAGTCCTCATCAGCTGTGATCACAGGCAAAATGGTTCTCTGTCTCAATCCAATTTCTTAAATCATCATTTCTCAGCAGTTTGCTGGGCTTCTGAAAGAGAATACATAAAGATATTCCAAGCAGTTTGCTGATGATTCTGCTGGCATAGCAGGGTGCCCTGTAAATTCCAGATTTTGAGGCAATCTTTGCCAGAAATATGCAAGAAATCCAGGTGGAGGTGGACACAGCCACAGACTGCTTTATAACTGTTTGTGGTTCATTCTTAGAAGTGTTACTTTTCAAGTGAGAGCCAATGAACCTTTTTTTTATTATTATTCTTTAGCATTCTTCACCCCACGTATCTGCTACTAACCCATTGTTTTGCTAGTACAAGATGTGGCTACACAGCACAGGCATCCCTTGACACTTTTATGTTGGAAAGGCTTGGAGATGTGCTTCCTCACAGTGGAGTTCAGCATTCTTTGACAACGCACGTCTCTGACACTAAATCCAAATGTTAACTCCCAGGCTTCTGGAATTCATTGTCAGTCAAAGGACCTAATTTCAGACCTTGGTGATGCATAATCTAAATTCTGCTTGCAAGTTGCACTTTGAAGCCAGACTTCTCAGTCAAAATACCCATAGAGTTGTGCAATTATCACAAATAATACTGCAGTGCAGCCTTGCTAGGTGCCATTATGTCAGTGTGTTAGTGAGTGGAAAGGGAGATTTATTACTATTTGTCCAAAAGGCCACCAAGTAGAGACCAGTAGTTTTACAGAGAATGCACTGAAAGTAATGCCTCCTACATATTTCCATGGAAACTACAACAGATACAAAGAATGCAAAAACATTACTTGATAGAGCAAATTCTCAGCTACATAACACTGGTTTTCAACACAGTCACCAGGATTAGCTATGCATTTTTGCCAGCAATAAACAAAAGCCTGCATGCTGTGCTCATAAAAATTTGCACCGGTGGAGGCAACCAGTGTTCCTGTCACCACTGCTGAAACGCACCATCCACCGCCTCACTGTGCCCACATCCACTGGTTGGTCTCCACAAACACTCTGCAAACATCAATAGATGTCAGTGGCTGCCATTTTTTTCCACATGGAGGAATTCAGTGACACACCTTAGCTTCATACAGGCTTCCAGATCAGACACCATTCTGTCAGGCTGCCCCTCTGCTGCCACCTGTCACACTGCAACAAAATGTAACAGAATACTGGTGGGAAGGTCCAACCTCTACTGCCATACCACCAACATCCACCTCTGATGTTGTGGGCCTACATCATAAAAAGGTGTTTCTTATGGAGCATCCCTCACAGATTTCTTTCACAAAGCAGGTGAATTGGACACAAGCACCCTTGATCTTGTTCTTGTGTACTACCCACAATTTCTTGAACACAGCCTTAAATAGCCTCTTTCAGAGGGAAACAGTATTCCAACAAAAGGCAAAATTGCAATACAACTGTGTTCAACTTCTGAAAAAGGCAAAACCTACATAAACTGTGAAAGAAACTAGGAGTACCTAAGTGAGGGCTGCTAAGGAATATCTTATCACAAGAACAGGGCTGATGATAGTCACTACCAATTGCAATTAGCAAAGAAAGGCAGCACAGCTTTGAAAACAAGCCCGGAGTTGGTAGAGGAGCTGGTGAATACCAGACTCTCTTAACCCTGCTGTCCTGCCACCAGCTGCATGTGCAAGCTGCCCAGGGGACCCAGAAGGCCACTTTATCTCAAAGGGTTCCTATTAAGAGTAAGGAAAAGCTGGGAGAGACTGGAGCCCAAGCAGCTGCCACACAAGCCTTCCCGGCAACCACTCGGGGCAAACTGATCCGCTTCAGAATTTCCAGTAACATCAAAAGCATTCATCTCCTATATTGTTACAGGAAATGGCTCTTTACATAGACTATTACTGAAGCTGTATTTTTGGCACGTTCTATATGTCTTTGAAAGCCTATTTAGACTTGCAGCTGCAATTGGGCTGCCTTTTTGGATAAGATTTATCATAAAACCCAATACATTATCAAGCAAAAGGATAGATTTGTAAGAGTGAGCGTGTAGGTGAATTTCTGCACTGACAGAAAGAATGGCAACCACTTTGCCATCAGTTGTCTCAGAAGAAATGTTAACAGTCCTTTTCATCTTTTTTTTTTTTATTTAAACATTTTTCATATCCATTTTTCTATGGGTACCACAGCCTTTCTCAACTTTGCTACCTGCAACACCTCCCTGGCTCAGGACCTGCAGGAACTCCAGCAGATCCCACTGCTTGGTGCAGAAACCTGCAGTACAGGAGCGTGGGCTTCGCCTTGTGCCATTTCCAATGGTCACAATGGGTGTAGCTCACATCGACCTCTGGTGGGACTCGAGTCCTTGAGTAAATCCTTGCCCTTTACCTATGGCTGTAGATATACAGCACCTTTGTGAGGCTACCACTCAACCTCCACGACACTGGGCACTGTGAGGATGAATGCATTCAGTTATCTGAGGTCTGATGGAAAGAGGACCAAGGCAAATATTGGTCTGATTTTTGGGTGATAGAGCCAAGTGTTGGACCTGATGATCATTACAGATCCCATCCAACATGGGATATTCTATGATTCTTTGCATCTAAAACTTGTTCTCCAACAAAAAAAGATGAACCCCCCCTGCTATATATAAAAGATTTACTATATCTGAATACACCTCAAGTTCAGGTATTCTACAAATCTATTTCCTATATTAAAACAAAGTTCATCCTAAAACATCATCTAGATGAGATAATCTGTAGAGAACACCCCTATATTTGGATTGTGCTCTTTCTACAGGAACAAAGTTCTCATCTAAAGCCAAGCTCACCTTCATACCACGTTCACTACTGTACCTACTGGACATCCATAAGGTGACACAATTTCAAACACATTTTTACAAAGCTTATTCTGGATTTACTGTCCAGATCAGGTAGAGCCATCATTCCATTCATACTCTTGAATGAAAACTTTTCATCAGGGCTGAACAAGAGGACTGCCTGTGGTCGCTCTTCCTTAGCATGACTTTGTACACTCAGGAAATTGCAATTCAGTCACTCTTTATGGGAGATTTTACGTTAATTTTACAACACTCATAATGTCTACCTATTTTCTTTCCATAGAAGGCCTAAATTAAACAAAACTTTTTTTCCAAGAACTGGCAGTGTAAATTTAGGTATAGAGTTCCCAGTGTTTATAGAACATCCAAGCACCATGACAGAACAGGGAAGAGATGATTTCATGACCTGACCCAAACTGGCTTGCTAGCTCATTAATGCTAATATACAAATCCATTTCTATTCACAAGAAATTCATATATTTTTGTTTCATAAAGACTATGCTTACAATGGAATCTCAAATAATGCCTAGATCAAGCTTTTTTTTTCCTTAAAAATCTCTTACCATGTGGTATATTATGCAGTAATCACATACGTGCAAAAGCAATTGAAGACATGGATACCTGGAGGAACAGCTGAATTTAAAAAAATAGGGAGGTTTGTGTGTTTGGGAAGGCTGTGTTCACAGATAAATTAATGCAGTTTAAACGAATACTTAGTTGATACAACCCTTTAATAGACAAAAAGGTGAATTCAAACATGTAATTCTCCCATCAAAGTTTAAAGAAGCATTCTGGGAACTGTCATCATTGTACTCCAAAATCCAGGAGTCCTCAGGAACATGTTCTAGTCCTCAGTTCCAAGAGGCAGATATAAATCTGTTTACTTAACCATGTACATATTCATTTACAAGGCCATCTATTACTTAGTTTAAGTGAAGAGCCAGAGCTATCAGTAAGCTATCTTGCAATTTATTCATATGAAGGCAAATACAAGCAATTCCACTTGAGTATGAAAAGCTTTGAGCCCGCATCAGTTTTGGAAAATTGGTCTGTGATCCAGAAGCTGCAGCTAATTAATTCCAATGTGTTTTTACATAATTACACTAAATAATACAACTGTAATTAACACACAGTCTACACACTACATTTTATTAGTGTTTTACAAACATTTGGAGGTTAAAAAAAAAGCAATAATTGTAGTAAGGAAAACCCCCTTGGAAGACAGTTATGTGCTGGCTTGCTTATAAAGAGGTCTTACAAAATGTCTCAAAATCCTGGCAAATAAGACAAATGAAATACGATTACTTTTTATTTCAGATAACAAAGTTGCACTCAACACCCTCAAGCTGTTTCCCATCACTTCTAAACAATAAGAAAACAGTAACCTAACGTATAAACTAAACTAAAATAGTGCTGAATGAGACTCACTTCTATTGGGTAAATGAATCAAGAACTTATTATTTCTGCTTTGGCATGGCAAAAGAGAGAGCCTGCCTTTTTGAGAAACATTTACTCATCAACGAGCTCTTTCTAAACAGTTTTTATTTGGTCCTATCCTGTTTACATCCAGTGCCACCTTCCTCTCAGCAAGAGTCAGCAGCAGATATATTTGGTGCTGTAACTTTGAAGTTGCTCAAACAGCTTGGTTCAGCAACAGAGCAAGAAGAACATCTCCCCAGGAGCATATGACCTGAGTTTAAAACTGTGGGCATCCAAGAGCTCCACAGAGTATTGTGTGATGCTCTAACTTCCCTCACAACTGAACTGTAGGCAGTGGGTGTTCCGCTATGCACCTGTCTGCCCCACAGCACCGGCAAACACGTTTTGAACAGTTCTGCTCATATGTACAGAGCCAGGCTTTTTTTCTTGATTAAAAGCTGTCTGAAGGCAGGGAGACTGAGAGCCCTGATGCATGGCCTTTGAAGAAATATGCTGATGGCTGACTACCATCGGGGGAGATGCTGTGAGGTCTTGGTCTTCTCCTGGAATGTAGTCAGATTCCATCTTGAGCAGATGAGAGAACAGTTTCACATCAGAGCCTTCTGGGGAAAGATCAAAGCCTGTCTTGTGGTTATCCTGTTTTGAAAAGGCCACCATCTGCCTTCTGAAAAGACTAATGAACGGCGGGGGAAGTAGAGCCAAGAAATATTTCCTTTTCACATCTGGATATTAGTTCTTCAGTTTATGGTTTTTAAGTTCAAATCCATGGATTTGAACACCTACTTTAGAAATGATGGCAAACCATCATTTATCTTTTCATTCTCACTTGTGTTATTTTCTCCTGCTAAAAGACTGCCCTCTGTGTTACCATTGTGTAACTCAACACTACCTTTTGAAACAGAGAGGGCTTAAAGCTGGGAATACTGGCTTCAGCTCTACTATTGGAAAAAACACACCAGTCATTTTGACCAGCAGATTACTACTGGTGTCTGCTTAAGATTAGTATACGATCACAGAATCATAGAATAGTTTGGATTGGAAAGGACCTTTAAGATCATCTTGTTCCAAACATTCTGCTATAGGCAGAGACATCTCCCACAGGAACGTTGTTTAATACTCAGTCACATTACCTTCACTGCATAATTAGCAGAAAAGAAGTTTAAGAATTACATCTGATCTGGAGTTTCCACTGTGAGACTAACTGATGTGTCCAAAGGAGAAAAAACAGACACAAAGAAATGGGAAATTCCATGTAGAGGAAGAAAATGTACTAAAGGTGAAATAGCTGTCATGCTGAACCCAGAAAAGATCTTTACCTTCATTATATTTTTGTATGCAAAGAGCGTAGCTATAACGTACGTTCCATGCATGTGTTGCAATTTTGTGAGTAAAAAAACTGTCTGAAGTGCTGCAACACAGCAAGATACTGGACAAAATGAATAAAAAGCTGCGTGGTTTTCCTTCAGAATGTATTCTAGCTCCAATCTCCCAATAACCAGGAGAAACCTTGTGATCTGTGATGAATATCTGCATTATAACACCTCCTAGAAGAAATTAAATAATATCAAGATGCTTATCTGTAATAGGAATGGGAAAAAAAAAGGAAGCTGGACAGCACAAGGGAAATTCCTCACTCTGCCCCACTAGATTCACCTTGCTCTATGTTTTCCAGCAAGCACAAAGGAAGCACACATTTCAGGGAGTATTAAATATGAAGGAAGCAAATGGCTTGGGAAGAGAAGCACTTAATGGAAGTGTTTTTTCATGTACTTTGAGCCATTGGCTATATGGCAGGATTTGCTCTGTTTGATGAAGAGATGTGTGGGAACAAAACATTAAACTAACAAACCTAAGGTTTTGCTAAAGTAGGATAATCACTATTAAAATATTTCTGAGGTAACCATTTTAGAGCAGTTATATGAGTTCTTTGTTATCCAGTTTGAAAATCACAAGGAAAGCAATTCAGCCATCACTACAACAAAAGGTGTTTATAGAAATTCACTCCATTGGTTTTGAACAATCCAACTCACCAAGATGACTCTTCATCTTGGTTTTAGCTTCACACTTTCTAGAAAGGACGCCCTGTTCTGGCATCCAACTCATCCATCAAAATACTAAATGAAAGCAACATCAGTGTTACCTCCTGTCATATCGCAGTCTACTGCCTCTCACTTAGATAGCAGATTCTTTCAGCCCATTCTACAACTCTACAATTCTGATTTAATCTAGGTCATCATACTTCCTGGAATTGTTTATGGCAACTGCCATAATCCTGACTAAATGTTAAATTGCATTCACTGCTGTTAGCTTAAACACCAAGCCAGCCACAGTAACTGTGGATTTTATATCAGTTCAGCATTGTTTGTCCTTGACAAACACAGACTGTTTTGTTCTGGTTTATTACCACAGAGTACGGAGAAGACTTCCAAGAAACTCTCTCTACTAACTCAACATGGATACCTCCTGCTACTTCTCCTCATACAGTAGCAGACCTTGATACAGGGACATGGGTTACCTGGCAAGAGTGATGGGCTGATGGGTGGACTAGGTAATTTCAGTGGTCTTTTCCAACCTTAATGCCTCTATGAGTCTATGAAAAACTTATCACTCTGTCCATGTACCACAAGAAGGTGAAGTCACACACAGCTAGAAGATCAGGACTAATGGAATGATATGATCAGATTTTGGCTTCTGGTCTTTTGTTGCTCAAATGCTTTCTGACGTTTTAAAATGTTTCTCAAATCAAATCACTACAAAAGTCAAAAGGAAACATAACATTTATCATAGAATCATAGAATGGTATGGGTTGGAAGGGACCTTTAAGATCACCTCATTCCAACCCCCTCTGCTATAGGCAGGGACACCTCCCTCTACACCAGGTTGCTCAAAGCCCCATTCAACCTGGCCTTGAACGCCTCCAGGGAGGAAGCATTCTCAGTCTCTCTGTGCAACCTGTTCCAGTGTCTCACCACCCACATAGTAAAGAATTTCTTCCTCATATCTAGTTTAAATCTATTCTCTTCCAGTTTAAAACTATTTTCCCTCATTTTCTTGCTACATGCCCTTACAAAAAGTCCCTCCCCAGCTTTCCAGTAGGCCCCTTCAGGTACTGGAAGGCCACTATAAAGTTTCCTTGGAGCCTTCTCTTCTTTAGGCTGAAGAGCCCCAGCTCTCTCAGAGTAGAGCGGCAGAATCACCTTCCCTGACCTGCTGTCACACTTCTCTTGATGCAACCCCAGGATATGGTTGGCTTTTCTGGGCTGTAATTGCACATTGCCAGCTCATGCTGAATCTCTCATCAAATCAACACTCCCAAATTCTTCTCCTCAAGGCTGCTCTGAAGCCATTCTCTGCCCAACCTGCATCTGTGCTTGCGATTGCCTGGACCCAAATGCAGATTTAGCAGGCCTGTGAGACAGCAAAAGTATCCCTTTAATCAATGCAACTGTAACAACTTACAGGTGGCTTTGTTGTCTTTTTTAAGTACACTGTTACAAACTGCAAATAATTTCTGAAAGTATTTTATAATTGTTAATGTATGCAAGTATTTACCAGATTTGTTATGTTAGCTTCAAATCAATAGGTAAAGAACTCTTTGTGTCATACACATAAGGTCAATATGCAACTTTCATCTACGATGTGTCGATAAGAGGGACAAATTACATTTAGAATCCATATCTCACTGTCTGAAAAACATAAATCCTGCATGTCACAGGAGGTTAATTAGAGTGCACATATCCATGAGGGATAAAAACTGGAGATACCATCAGTTTATTCACGTGTACATTTGGGGAAAACCGGGCAAATGAACTACTCAAAGTCCATGCTTTCAATCTGCATAATTTTTTCCTATGCGTTAAAACACATTGTGCAAAAGAAATGCTGTTTGTACTCTAGAGAGTTCTCTAGACAGAGTCTAGTATGAAAAGAGGGGAGAGGAGAGGAATAACCAAAACCAAATTTCCCTCTCTGCTGTATACTACTCTTTTAATAATGAAAAACTGATGGTGGAGCACAATTTACTGAAGAAATTACACTACGAATAGAGTTAATGCACAGAATGCCTACATAGCTACAGGCATCCTCAGGTGCAACTGCAGTACAAAATAACTCTTGATCTAGAAAACACTAAAGACTTTTGCTTTAATATACGTTTGTTACCTCCCAAGTATCCTTCCTTAACTTTAATTAAAACAAGATCTCAATTAATAAAATACCCCCCGAGCACCCCAATTAGAGAACATATAAGCATATATAATTATCTGTTGATGTTTAATACCACAGAATGCTGACATGCCTCTGCATGCCTTGCTTTCACCTGCAGCCTAGTTGGTTCCAGGCTACGACAGTAACTATTTATTAACTATTAAAAAATTATTTCACTTGTTCACAGCAATACTGCTTTAACAATGTGTCTTCTTCCAAACACAACACATTTCTTAGCTGAAGCAAGCAAAATCAGTTTTACTTAAATATCAGTGGCATGTTTCAGAATAAGTACAAAGAATATGGAATAAAACAGGATAGCTAATTTCTTCTGGCCTAAATCTACCTGTGCTACTCTTCCTTTCCTATGACATCAAGTATGGCAACAGTTCCACGGGAAGTCTCTGAGAGTTCTGCAATATCATGTCTCCACTTGAACAAGATGAGGATTTTAGGGAGAAATACCTCCTGCAAAACTAACTATCATAGCTGGGAAACAGAGATGTGTACTTCTGAAGGCCATGTGAAGGAAAGAGACACACGCCAGCAAGGTTCTGTTTTTCACAGAACACAAACTATTCTAACAAAGGACAGCACCTGCTCCTACAAACCTTATTTTGTTTACACTGTTAGCACACTGTGTCTCTGACACAACAGAGGTATATGTAAACTTTGCATGCATGAAAATGCACATTAGAAAGGCCCAGGAAAGAATATCCAGCCCAGGGTGCAAAGCTCTGTGAACCCCTCCTACTGCCTGACAGGATATTCCTGAATTTTCTGCAGTATAGATTAATGGTTTAATTCTGAAGTTACACACAAGATTACAGCAGCAATCTTTGCCTTCATTCCAGCCTTCTGCAGCCTCCAAACTACTCACCTTCCAGAGCTCTGGCTTTGCTGCCAGCTCACGAGTCCAACACGATTCATGAACTACATCTTCCCATGCTGTGCAACTTCCAGGTGAGGAGATGCTATCACAGATGTATTCCACTGCAATTCATTAATTAAAACAATATCATGCTAAACACTATCTACCAGCAGCACTCAACAGTACACATCCACATTTACAACCAATCTATAAATGCAGGGTTAGAAACATAAGAACTGACATTATGATGTGGCATGAATGTCCTGACTCATTTATGATACAACAGTGTAGCATATCATCCATGCTTCATAACGGTTTTATGTGCAGAGTGCTCCATTTTTGACAGATGTTGTATCAATAATGATTATAATGAGTACGATCAATGAATACTGCAGCTCTATATCAGAAATTGTTACTTTGCTGTAGGGGCTAAATAGAAATTGTTGGAAGGGATTCATCAGGCTTCTTCATGGATGCTTCTGCAGTGCCCAGAAAAGGCTGCAGATGCTGCTAGGCAGACCTGTGACAAACTGTATGAATGATTTGATTTTTTGTAAAACCAAAGTTACCTATGAAGTACAATTCCCTAGAAGTAACAGTGATTTATTCTCATTATTCAGCCAGGAGAGGAAAAAAAACCCAAAACAACAACAACCAAAAAAACCCAACTCAACAGACCTAATTCCTTACAAAATCAGTGTTCATCTTCCATTACTGTACGTGACACGCTGGCACTGAGCAAGGAAGCCCCATTTCTGCTATTTCAGCCATCAACACATTGCAAACTGTTGCATTCCTCCTTGTGGAGAACAACGTGGCACACATCCTCTCCTCAGCTGATGCCATGGCTCAATTTAATAGAGCAACACAGAGCTTTCAAAGACTGAACAAACAACTATTTATCCCCAGCTGTGCAAACAACTTAATAGCGGCTAATTGTGCCACCACAAAGAAATCCCAAGAGTCGGTGTTTCCAGGACTCAACACGTGAACAGCGTGCTCCCACAGCCGCCCTCCCACAAACCACAAAGACCTTACCAGCTCCAAGCCACACGTCACCTTCCCCGTGCCTCCTCCCAGCCTGCAGGCTGCCGCAACCCTCAGCCTCCACACAGCGGCCGCCATTTCGCGCCCCGCTCCGAACCTCACACTTCACCATGGATGTGGCGGAGGGCGCCCCCTATCGGACCCGCGGCGCCATGGCGGCCCTGAACCCGCCCTACCTGCCCGCTGTGCCCCGCAGAGCAAGCAGCCCCTCGCCGCCGCCCCCACGTTGTGGGCCGCCACCCTGAACCAACGTCCGCCATGTTGTGGGCAGCCACCCTGAACCAACGTCCGCCATGTTGTGGGCAGCCACCCTGAACCAACGTCCGCCATGTTGCGAGCGGGGTCTAAGCCCATGTCCCTTTTGTGGCCTGTTTCTTGACAACAGTCCATTCGTTGTCATCACGAGGCTTCTCTTGATGAGTCTTGTATCCTTCCTCAGCTTTCTTTTGTTGCCAACCCTTGCTGATCCCCTCAGCTTTGCCCATTCGCTTTTGATCTGAAACACCGCTGAATGCACACGTGGACATGGTTAGTGAGCGTGGTGGTTGGACTAGATCATCTTAGAGGGGTTTTCCAACCTGAATGATTCTATAGTATCATGGTACCTACCCATGTTCCCTACTCTTCAGATATTTACTTCCCTTAATTGTTACTTGGTTCCTAGATTTATTTTGAAGTCCTTGTTTTTAGCACCACTGAAGCATTTCTTCTTGGTACAACACTAACAATAATCAATGCTGTGAAATTCACTCAATTCTGTCACCCCAAAGTAGAACGTTTCCAGATGATGGAGCTACAGTACATCTTACAGCACCACCTTTTCATGGTACACTGACACTCTCTCTGACAGAAGGCTGGAAGTACTGTTGAGCAATACTACAGGCAGAAAGCCTCGATTCGTAGCCTATAAATACAAGTATTTCCTAGTAAAATCTATAATTTGCTTTTTGATGAGACAGAAACTTGTATCTCATCCCTCTGAATAAAGTAAGTGTTGCACTCCAACACTCCAAACAGTGTTGCTTTCAGGGGTTTGCTCTTTTCTCCTGTCATTAAGAGATTATGACCTAACCAAACAGTTTGAAGAAGATACGGAGCTCACAGGATTTGATTTAAGGTGCACTGCACTTTACATTTTACTGGTGTTGCTGATTATCTACACTGAAATACATCAAATAACTAAATATCTTACTCCTTTATGTATTACACACAACATAATTTTTATGGGCAAAAATATTTCAGCTATAAGTTTCACTATTGGTACTCAAGCACGGTGTTTATATATTTATGAGTGCTTTTCTTTTCCTTAAAGATAATTTGGGAAAAGTCAAAGGGAAAATAATTTTTAAGTAGAAATAATTTTCTTTCACATGTGCAGCTAAGACTGTGATTCCCACACTGAACAGTAGATTCTGAGAAATGTTGCAGGGGCATCATGTATATTCTAGGCTGCACTAAATCTTAAAGCAAAATGACTCTTAAGACAGAAAAAGAACAGAGTTCTGTTTGTGAGAAAACCATTATCAAACAGTTTGGAGTTGACTTGGGAAAGACCCACTTTTCTTCCATATCAGAATTTTTTCTTCCTAATCCTTCAAAACTACAGTGTTTAGTGGGCAAATTTCATCAGCAATGTTTCATTTTACAGACTTTTATTTGATTGTGGGGATGTCTAGAACCCTTACAGGTTTACTATGAGGCTGCTTTTTCAAATTTGAACCATTCGAACCATTTTCTTCACAGTACTACCAAAGAAGAAGATAAACAGAAAGCAAAGAAAATTTCTTACCTTCTTCAAATTAAAAAATATACATATATTAGTATTATAAATAACAACAACATTAAGAAGATACCCATAGTCCCTGCCAGGTTTCTTTCACGATCTCGCAAGTAAATACTTTCGTAATAAGAGTATTTCATTAATATACTTCCAGGAATTACTTTCCCTCTCTCTAAGGATGTTTAACAGTAGTAGTAGTAATAATCAGCACAAGATTAATTAAATACTTATATTTATTTTCATTAATACAGTGTTTTCTTCCCCACAGATGAAAAAAAAATCATTTGTTAGACATTGAAAAGCTATCAAAATACAGTGCTATTGAATTTGCCGCTTCTTTCAAGTGACAATCTACTTTAGTACCATTCAGAAACATCATTGCTGCCTACAGGATAATGAACCTTTTCCTCTAATCTAAATAACCATAATGGATCCAAGGCACATGACAAGAATTAATTTCATGAAACAGCTTTAACCCAGTACTCTGTATAGAAATATAGCTCATCAAAAGGTAGAAGAATTATTATTTGCAGAGAAAGCTTACTAAGGATAAGGGCAGACAAGACTATTGCCAGAAGGTAAATTGCTGTTTCCAGAACATTAAGTGCTCTGCTGGTAAAGATTACAGTTTTGATTTCCTCTGAAAGAAGGTGACAAGAGCATTTAGGCATTCATCAGATAACCACCTCTCTGTGAGTACTTCACACTCTTGACTGTTGACAGCATGGAGCTTCTCCTTTTCCATATTTCGTAGCAGTTGCTTTGATACTGCCAAAGACTGAAGGAGAAAGGAAAATAATATCTACATTAAGTGAGGAATACCAGGAAGTTATGTTTTCTATACATTAATTTCAGAAAATAGCACAACAAACACACTAGAATTCAAACTGGAACGTATTAACATTGTACCATCTAGCTTTTAGTCAACTCTTTAGCTGGAAATAGAATACTGCATTTAATTATTAAAGCTAATATGGTTGAAGTTCATGGGGAGCAATACAGCAATCTACTTAGTGCTCACAAGATAAGTAGATGAGTGTAAGAAGTGAAACTTATTTAACTACCTGGAGTGCTAAATGTAACTGATTATCAGGAGTTAGAGTGAGTATCTCCTCTTGTCCAACACAATACAATACCATTGTGACTCAAGTAATTTTGCAAAGCCTGAACTAGTGAAATGGGATGACTGAATTCAACAAAAAAAAGTAAGGCCAGCCAGCTTCATCCTGAACACCCACAGTGCACGTATTACTATTGCTAAAATAAAAAAAAAAAACAAAGAGAAGGAATCCAACTTGCACATAGCCTGCAAGCGGATTAAATAGCTAATTTTTCAATGTTTTTCAGCCATCGAGTCTCTGTGTAAAGTGCATTGTATTGACTTCAGCCAGGGAAAAGAAGTATTTTTTCCTCAGCAGCACAGGGACAGAAGCAAAGTACACTGAGCTTTGTTATTTCAGTTAAGGATTAAATGAAAACAAGAAACAACACAGTTTGGCTGGAGGACTGGTAATACAGGAGGCTTATAGCATAGAGAAAAAAACTAAAATACTGACATTTTTGGGGAGACTTGCATAAGCTTTCAACCTTGCCCAAACTTCCTTCTGGAAAGTGCTGTCAGGGAAAACCTCATTCACAAGTCCCAGAGCACAGGCTTCTGCTGCAGTCAGCTTTTTATTGAAAAGCAACATCTCATTTGCCTAAATAAAGAAAAGCAGAGTGTGAGTGAACAAGACACAAGACACAAGGAACATGACAAGAAAGGTACAAGCTTCCAAGGCACATTTGTTTTAGGCTCTTGCCTGTTAAAATCTGCTCTCTAAAAGAGCAGAGGATCACAGAACAGATGAGGTTAGAAGAGACTTCTGCAGATTGTCTAGTTGGAAGTGCAAGCAGGGGTAGTTGGAGCAGGCTGCCCAGAAGCATCTCCAAGTATGGAGACTTGGCAGCCACTCCTCACAGCCTATTGCAGCGTTTCACCACCCTCGCTATAAAATTCTTATTTTCATCATCTTTCAATGTGTACCCCATTCCTCTGGCCCTTTCACTAGGCACCACTGACAGGAGTTATGTCTCCATCTTCTTTACAAACTTTCCCTGAGATCCCCTGAGATTCTGTTCTTCATGTGAAACAATTCCAGCTCTCTCAGCCTCTTCTCACATGCAGTATGCTTCAATGCTGCAATCATTTTTGTGGTTCTTTGCTTGTCCTTCTCCAGTATCTCCATGTCTCCCTTAAAGGAGAAGTCTAGATCACAATACAGCACTCACCAGCACTAAGAAGAGGGGAGGATCACGTCAGTCCATGTGTGGACACTGCTATGCCTAACGCAGACCAGAATAATTTTGGCCTTCTTTGCTGTAAGAGTACGCACATTTAACTGGTGCCTTCCAGGACCCCCCAGTACCAGGTCCTTCTCTTAAAGCTGCTTTCCAGCCATACAGTCCACAGCCTGCACTAGTACATAGCTCTCCTCAGTGCAGGACTTTGTGTTTTCCTGTGCTGAACACCAAGAGATTCTCAGGTTTGTCCAGGTCCCTCTGATTATCTCCTCTCAGTTTTCTATCATCTGCAAACACACTCAGACCCATTTTCTCTGTCTCCATTAAGTGGTTAAGTATTAAACACAGGGTACACTACTAGTGACTGGCCTCCAACTCCTACTGTTCACTAAAAGCCTATATGTCTTTTTCAGTAGAGCCTCACCTGCCCTGCCCGTCTGCAGAAAGAGCCAGAACAGTCCACAGTGACACACCAGTCATGGGGCTCTGGCCATCAGGTTTCACTTGTGCCAGTGATGTTGTAGCTCTGGGACTGAGCCAAGGCTTCTGGCTCCTCTTGCTTTTTCCTCATGCTGCATACACTGGTGTAGCATCATTCCAAAGATGCTTCACTGTAGCCAGCATCTGGTGGAGCAGACTGAAGGATCTCACTAACATGCAGTCGCTCAAATTTTGGTGTAGCCAATCCATAGCTTATCACTGGCAAGCCTGGTTTTATCTCTTTCCCAATTCAAATCTGGTTTAAAGTTCTGTTTATCAGCCCTAATTCCTGCACAAATCCCTTGCTCCCTCTGAGAAAGGTCCATCCTATGGTGTTATGTAGACCATCCCATGACCCAGAAGCCCCAAATCCTGTTGGTGTCATCGGCCTTGGAGCCACATAATGATGAGCCTGCCAAGACATTTCTTGTGTGCTCTTTTTTTTTTTTTTTTTTTAAAGTCTCTTTTACATCACTCCATCCCATTGCTGGAAAAAAAGATACAACCTTCCACAATATAGAAATAGTCTCAGACAGGTGGAGGAAGCCATAAAAAAGACAACTTCCATCAACATCATTCTATAGCTTTACCAGTGTTCAGTCCTCTGTTTAGGTGCCTGTGCTGATACTGTCATTACATTTATCTTTGGTTCAAAACATGTGAGCAGGAGTTTTTTTTTCAAGGACTCATTGTGACTCCACCTGCAGTGGAGAATACTGACACAAAGTTCAGAAGATCCTACATATAGTGCAGACATTCTTACCTTGGCTGAGCCCATGATTTTTGGAAACAGGTAAGAGGAACATCCTTCTGGACTCTGACCAAGTTGGCTAAATGGGGTATGAAATGTAGCCTGGAAAAAAACAACAACAACAACAAAAAAACCAACAAAGTTCACAACAGAGCATGGTACTAGGATTTAATTTTCATTTTCCAGTTTCCAATATAATGGAGTTCACCAGAAACAGATTTGAACTTCTACCACAGTAGGCTTTAAGTATAATCTGATAACAGAGCCTCAACCTCTCAATGCACATAAAAATTGTCTATATGTATATAATTCACTTCCCTTATCTTATAATCCCCATTTATGAAACTACCTTTTTTGAATAGAAGGCTTGGAGAATTAATCTGCATGTGCAAGATCTTTATGAAAAGAATGCTCAGACATATCTACTCTCAAAGTTAGCCCAAATAATTTGGGAGGTAGAGAATTTCCCTCTTTGAAAGCACACTAAATTTATTCTACTGCTGAAAAATTCAAGTCATTGAATCTTTTTTTCCTCAAATTTTCTGAAAATTTGAAAAAGGAATCTGTGGCAGAAATATATTGTGGGATCACATAAAACCAAACCCTATTTGTAAGTTAAAACTTAAATGCAAAGTTTTGTGTTTTGACAACTCATATCAACTTTAAGCAAGGAAGATAAAAGACTCGTCTTTTAAAAAATATGAACTGATACATGAAGAGTGCTCATTGCTGTTTAAGCTTTCATAGTAGAAGGTAATCATCTCATACTGTACTGCAAGTGACTATATAGTAGGACATATCAGTAGGCTTCCTAGCAAGCTTGGGATATCTGTATGATTGAAAGTTTGTAAGAAAGGATTAGGCATCTGCAAGGATGGAGGCTAGCATAACTGGTTCTGCTTTAGCAAGGGGAGGAGAAAGGGTGTTCCAGGAACTGGAGCCAAAACCAGTGCAGAAGGCATTCTTATCTGATAGCCACTCAATTCCATCTCTTAAGTTATCAGATTGAGCTGTACACTGTCCTATAAACATGGCCATTCTGTGAATACTTGTCTGGGAATAAAATCAGAGTCTGGACATAACAATGCTGGACACCTATAGAGTAGGCCATATCAATGCCTAAACCAAATTAGCAGAGAAAGTACAATATGATCTGGATGAGGATGACCTTACTACATGGAGTTCACAGTCCTGGAAAAGGGAGAACAGAGAATACTCATCTTTGAGAAGATCTCAATAAACTTTTTAGTAGGAAAGACAATTTAAGTGAAAGACTTTGTAAGACCCTACAGAAATCCTCAAGCAAAAGTTGCAGGTGCAGGTAGGAAGGTACTAACAGATATTCACAGCTAAATCATAAGCCATTCATTGACTTTAATAGAAGTACAGAGGGAGTGAAAGCTATGTCATATGACCAAGGGTGAGTCTACTACATAAGTGAAGAGATTAAAAAAAAAAGGAATACAATGCAAAAATAAGATGCAACTAAATCTATGTAAATTTACAGATGCCAGAGATAATAAGACAAGGAAGAACTGATCATAATTCAAAATAGTCTTAATAAACTGGAGAAGTATGAATTAGAAGGTATTATTTAGCATGAACAGGTTTGGCAGGAATTACTCTGTATACAATACATGATAGGAACGAATCTTTAACTGACGGCTCTACAGTAAAGAATACAGGGGTTACAGCAGATCACAAGTACACAAATCAAAGGACATCCTGGGATGCCAAAACAGAAACACAGTGTGCATTATGTGGAGAAGTTTTTCTTACTTTGTGGCAGCAGGACATGAGCTGGATTGATGTATTCAGTTTATACTATTATGCTTAAAGACAAGGAACAACTGGAAGGAGTCACGAGGAATGCAACTGAAAGCGTATGAGAAAAAACTAAAACTCAAAAAAGAAAAGATTAAGACAGCAGATGTAAACCTGAAATACACCCAACAGTATAAGTGCACACTGGAAGCTGAGAGGATGAAAGTAGTCTGTTAGATCCAGGAACAAGAATCAGTAAGGTCATCCTGCAGCAAGGAAAGATCAGATGGGAAGGAAGGAAGAGGGAGAACTCAAACCTTCTGATAAAAAAGATCTGTGGACTGGAATAGACTGAATGAGTTAATGTATACTATATAAGCATATGTCAGGAGTGACATATCATAAACAATCCTTTTGGGGCAAGCAACATTTAGTCTTGCAGATTAGTTTTTCTGAAGTCTCATAATGACAAAGCCAGTCAAGCAGGGCCTTTGAGGAAAAATCTAACTCAGTGCTGAGGCAGAAGTCAAAGTACCACCCATTGCTGACAGTTATGCAACTAATAGCTTGCCTAAAATTAATTAACAACCTGAGTTAAGTTCTGTTTAAAAACAGTATAAACAACAGAGAGCATAAAAAGTTAGCTATATAATACAACTACGTGCTATGTTTTAAAATGCATATTAAACACTGGCTGACGCACAACCCTAGGCAGGTAATTAATAGAGGTATTCCTCAAAGTGATAGAAAAGGCATTTATACCTGTGTGTTCGTGGTTGTTTTTTTCTGTCAGATTACTCTGCACCAAATACCATTTGCTACAGAAAGAGCCACAAAGACTGTCTTGGGATCAGCTATGTAACATACCCACCTTGTCAGAAGCATAGACAACGTCAAACAATCCAAGGAGCGTTACAGAGATTCCAATAGCCGGGCCATTCACCACTGCAATCAGTGGTTTAGGAAAATCAATAAAACTGCCCACAAACTCTCTGAAAAGGAGAAACAAGTAAGACACGCTCCAGTCTCTTCCATCAAATACAAACCACTTTCAACACATAATTAGATACCGCATAACAAAAAACATGAGCTGTATCCTAGTTAGTATATGTTGTAAACTATTTCCCAAATGAACACTAGAAAGGAAAATAGGAATAACTATTTAAAATACTTGTATTTCCTTGCCAGCTGAGAATCAAACATGCACATATCATCTCAGCCTTCCTAATTAACTGCAATCAAATTTTGATTCAGTTGCTGAATGCAGCTCGCTAACAAGTCTTTCACCTCGCCTATATTTCCATTCCAATTCTACTCTTCCAATAGCCCTTTCCTTCACAGATTCTATTCTGCTCTGAAGCTCCAAGCAGGTACCAAAATTGTGATGTTACCACAATGCAGCATTCCCTAGTGCTGTTCTGCACAGGTTTGAGAAGCAGCACTTTGTTTCTTTTGATAGCTACTTCTTCCAAGAAGTTCAAAATGCATTCTCAAAATATAACCTTTTGAAGAAGTAAACAGCACTATAAAGACTCCACTTCTCTGGGATATTTGTCCATCCAATGTAATGAAGCACTGTGCCTGTCTAACATTTACAGCATAACAAATACAGTCTTCCCACAAAAGCAAGATGGAAGAACAAGAGACCACAAGACTATGCATTGTGTGGAATACCCTACAGAACACCACAGACTGGAGTACCACTAAATAGCACTTCTTGCAACTGATCCAGACTCTATCCTTATCATTTTGTAACAGGCAACTGTGAGCCACAGGCAGCTTGCCCAAGTAACAGCTGCAAAACTGAGCACTTCACTTACATTCCTGTTTAAATTATAGATCAAAAAACAGTTTACAAACTGTAGAGTCAAAAACACGTTTTTGTCATTTTATCTGTATGTACTTTGGGGGCTAAAAATGAAAATCAAGTCTACGCCATCACTGTGCTTAAAAGATTACAAAGAGATTGCTAACATGCACCTCATTTCCCCATTTATTTTTTATGATTAATGCTATTTTCCCCCATGGTCTTTGTGTTTATACACACGATGAGCTCTCAGACACAGTCACCCAATTGGAAGTATCATAGCATAACTGGGCTCCTGCTGTCATGTTTTCTAACAATGCCTGCAAATTACATTTTACCTGTAACAGTAATGTAAGGATATTTGAAAACAAGATGTTTTACTTGAGTAATTCTGCTCCTTCTTTTGCCACCTTTTTCATTTCACTGGGTTGGACATTCGAAAAATTATTCAGATCATTTCCACTTGTATAGTACTCTCCATTTCCTGCAAAGAACAGATATAAATAAATGTACCAATGATTTCTAAGTAGCTAGAGAAGCTTTCATTTACTACATTTACATAAGAATTTCCCTCTACGCATCCAACACTATTAAGCAATTAGAGAGCTTGTCTTGAAGTATGAAAAGTATCTTTAAGGACATCTACGACAACAGTTTAAAATAAGTTTTGACTAAGACTTCACTGAAAAACAGTGGGTAAGTAAGTGAGGAATATTAAATTTAAAAGATTTGAGATGAAAAAAATATTTATTTTCTGCAGCACTGTCAGTTGAAAAAAAAATCCATCTTTTTACTTTTATCCCTGCATACTTATTCAGATTTTTGCTGTCACTTCAATCATTCACACAGTAACAAGTGAGAAATGTACCTATTTTTTAAACATGAAAATGGAAATGTAAGTTTACGTATCTCAATTCATTCCCCTTCAAACTGACAAAGGACTCAAGAGTAGATGGAATAATCTGTTTAATATGTTGAGCAAGTTTCACTTTCATTATGATGCACTAAGAAAATGGCATAGCATATAACATTGCCTTGAAATCATTCTATTGAAAGATTTAATCATTAATAAGGAGCAGAGAACTTACTAGTGAATGTACAAGACAGTCTGAGGCACCATGAAAGAAAGCAAGGAGTATTTAAAATCTACAGTGTATGATTTAACTTTCCAAATCACCCTATATGATGGAATAACTGTTTACAAGGGTGGACATTGATAGGACAAGGGGAAATGGTTTTAAACTGAGACGGGAGGTTTAAGTTAGATATTAGGAGGAAGTTTTTCACACAGAGGGTGGTGACGCACTGGGACAGGTTGCCCAAGGAGGTTGTGGATGCCCCATCCCTGGAGGCATTCAAGGCCAGGCTGGATGTGGCTCTGGGCAGCCTGGTCTGGTGGTTGGTGACCCTGCACATAGTAGGGGGTTGAACCTGGATGATCACTGTGGTCTTTTTCAACCCAGGCCATTGTATAATTCTATGATTATATGCAATGAGGATAGGTCAGAAAGGCAGCACCTGCATTAACCATGTCCCTCCCACTTGCGCTTACCACCATGTTGTGCAGTCAGCATCACAAACAGACAAAAGGGTCCTCTAAAGAATTCAAATGCTACTGCCTCAGAGCTACTAGATTTCACAAGCAGCATCACTTTGGGCTTTTCTTTCACATTATAGCTACAGTCATCCAACTGTACTCATCATGCATCTGATGACTGGGGAACAGCAGGGCTTGGCTGCAGCATTCCTGGCAAATTGTTTCCTACAGTGCCCCAGAAGAATCAGGAACCCAAAAACCAGTTTTTCTAATGATCATAGATAAATACATAGCATGAATTTTCTTTTGTGCATGACAGTGCAGCACTTGAGGGGCTTGTTTTTACTATGTTCCAATGTATCACAGAAGTAGAGAGAGTTTACTAAATCCACAAATACAAACAAACTCTAGAAGCAGTAGGGAAAATGCTGTGGAGCAGATGTATCACCTCCTCAAAGGCAATAAAGTCCTCAGGAGTATCCCATGTCTGTCTTCTCATCTCAGAAGCTGCAAGCTTGCTAAAGAATTTGAAGCACCACTTTGAAATAGTTCTGCCAAAATGCTATCTTCAGTCTACAACAGAGGAAACCATTTCCACACTTACATAATTCTATCTTAGCCTAAATGTGAGGTAGATAGTTCATGTCAATACGGTATTCTGACATAAAATAAAACAAATCTAAGAGAAGGATAATAGGTATTGTACCAGTAACAACTGCTATGGTAGAATCATCTTTGGCAGCTTCTTGAAGTGCACTGATAATTTCTCTGTACATCTGCAGAAGAGAAAAATCAACAAAATATAACTGTATATATGCTGCAAAATGCCATACAAAGGAGATTCACACTGACAACAAGGAACCTGAGAGACAGTTTAACTATGATCCATTTAAGTACAAAAAACATTTGCATGTACAGAAAGTAGTGCAATTGAGGTACTGTTTCTGACCACAAAATCATGTCTTTGCAACACTCAGACTTCAAATGCAAATCTCAAGGTCAGAATAAGATCCCTTGGAAAATACAAACTGGAAACAACTAATTTTAAAAGCTGGGAAACAGTCTAAGTCAAAATAATATATTAAAGAATTAGCAGCAGTGGGGTGAAAGCCCTCTCCTGGTATCATTGCCATTGTGAAATAGGATGATCACAATACTCCCAGCAGGAGAGATTTCTTCATGGAGATAGCTACAGGAAGAGAACAACTATCTAGACATACACATGACACTGCTAAGCTGAATTAGGCTGCACGCACTGTTATAAGCAAGACTACAGTCAAATCTTGCTTCCACAAAACAAACTTGTCTTCTTCCAGTTTGCCATTTTAGTTTAGTACAGCCCATGATCCTATAAGTTCGGCTGAAGAAAAATAAAAAAAAAACAAGAAACCAAGATTTTTTAAAAGACATAGAAGAGCCCAATCTGTAAAACGTTGGTGGCTTGATTTTGTACTAGATCTTCATGTCTTACATTGTCACTGTTTGTCAATATACTCAACCCTCATAAAATCCTGACCACCATACTTCAGGTAGCTCTGCTGAACTCGTACCATTGATTCTTGAAAAACCTAAGCAGCTTAATCAGGAAAGAAAAAAATAAATATAACCAATAATTCTTGCAAATTAATTTTTTTACCTTATGATTGATAGCATTTTTCTTGTCAGGTCGGTTAAACATTATCTTTGTGATACTGTTATCAGTGGTAACTATTAGGGTTTCATAGCCACCATGACTGCTCTCTTTTGGAGAAGTATCTTTTTTCTTGCCAGCAGATTCTGCAGAGATCAAACTTGAGACAAGTTTAGTATATTCTTGTCTAGCATTATCCTGTAATAAACAAACAAACACACAAATAAAAATTGAAGAAGATTATCTTTTTTATGCTATTCACAAAATGGCCACTTATAAGGAAAAAAAAAGAGGAGGAGTGTGCTACAGAACCAAATAAAATCTCCACTGGAAAGTATGCAAATCAAGAAGGAGAGAACGTTGTATTTAAACACTGCAAATCACACATAAAGCCAGAATCCTTCTTAAAGGGAACATTAGAATATAAAAATATGAAAAAGTATATTTATTGAAAGTCACAATACATATAGGTCTCTTACGCTGACATGAGCTATTAGCAATAACTGAAATCTATGCTTTCACAGTACAAAAGTAAAATACACTGCAAAACATCGTGGTCTGAAGCAAAGCGAGTCAACTAACAAGTAGTATGTTCAGACATCAAGCATTCATTCATAAATCAGGCACTTCAAGACAGAGCTTAAGTAACTGAAATTACAGCTATTGTCACCTGAGACAAACTGCCAAGAGAATTCCACGCATCCCATTTGGCTTTCTTGACAAAGTCCAGCATGCCTGGCTTTGGAGAATTGCAGGGACCCTCAGTAGCCTGAAAAGTGAGTGAAAGAAACTAATTTAAACCTCTGATTACAGTTCAGGTACCTTGGTTGAAAGATGACTGTTAGGACTGTTACATGATCAGGATACAGAATTCACCTCAGACAGAAGGAATTCCAGTGGTCAGAAAATATTCAGACAGTACACATACCTTGAAATTCCCAATGCCTGCCATTTCCTATCAGTCAGCACTAGGTCTTCAGATGAACCTAACCAATGAGACATTCATTTCCAAGATGCCCATGCATTTACATTCTCAGTAACTTATCTCAAAATTGTGCAATTCTTATATTTAAAAAAAATATGGAATTTATGTGAACAAAGAAACCATTGGATAAGATCTATGAAGTTGGATCTCACTTTAAAATTGGCACTATTATGAGCAAGGGCACAGGATCAGTTGATGTTCAAAGGTCCCAGTTATCCCAAAGTATTTTCTGATCAGTCTTCTTGAAGAAAAGTATGCTATTAGAGAGATATTTACAGCAGAAGATGAGAAAGAAAGGATATATTCATTTTTATCAATTACTGAAAATACATGGAACAACCTGCTGTCTTTGTTTTTCATTTAAAAGAGCAATTCATTGCCTTCTTCCATATAAGAAGTCACAGCCCATGTTACAGAATTGATCCTGCTGACTATCTTGATCCACGAATGCTTCCCCAGATACCAGCTGCTAGTCCATAGGGGTACTCGTACTATTTCTACATAGGTCTGCTTCCACACTGTAGTAAAAAACAACCCTCACTCAGAATCAATGTGGGGAAAAAGTTTCTCGAATTATTAAAAAGTAAAAAAAAAAAACTTGCCACACTCACAAAATTAAACTTTCAAATATTAACACCGTTGTATCATAGGACCAGCTGATCGACAATAGATGCAACACATGAAAGAGGAACTATATAACACTCTTTTTTCCTAAGTGCAAGCAGTTTTCTCTGTGGTGCATTAATATATTTACTGCATTATATGGAAGGCATCGCAAAATTGATGTAATTTGGCTCTAAGTCTTTGGATAAAGGTTTACATTCAAATCCCAGTTTATGTGACAAAATAGTTCTGGTTTCACTCAGAATTCAGGCAGAACTGAAGGGGCATTTCAAGAATATAACTTAAGCTTTTCAAGAGATTGTTAAGACAATACTTTAAAACAATATTTACTTATAGTATATGTTTTACAGGCCCCAGCAAAGAGACCTAGAGGTGTTCAAGGCCAGGTTGGATGGGGCCCTGGGTAGCCTGGTCTAGTATTAAATGGGAAGTTGGTGGTCCTGCCTGAGGCAAGGTGGGTTGGAAATTCATGATCCTTGCGGTTCCTTCCAACCCTGGCCATTCTGTGATTCTGTGATCTATGATTCTGTGAAAAAAGCAAACCAAGCCAACCTGTTTAAACAAAGCATAGAGCTTCAGTTTCGTTTCATTCCCAGGATCATTTTTCAAAAGTTTCAGTTGCTCTTGAGCCTTCTCAAAGTCTTTCTGGCTGACTTGCATGGTGGCCGCAGTCATGTGCAGGTGAACCGATGGAATGCAAACAGGTTGCACTTGCCTGTTAGTAAATGGAAAAAATGCTGGTCATATTCATGACAAATATCTAAGAAACAGAATATTTTTATTATTCATTTTGAATTTCTTTATACAACATCAACAGCTTTACGTGTCTATGAATTAAGAGTACGTGGCCTGTCTGGTTGTGGTCATCTTTTCAAATTTGTGTGCAGTCTAAAGGCCTGGATCTCTGAGGAGGGCAGTGCAGACTAATTTCAAGGTGTACATTAAAAAAGGAATATTTATAACTTAGCACATAGTCATGCAAAAAAAAAAAAAGGTTGGGCGGAATATTCTGGGAGAAGAGCTTTCAATCAGGAAAAAGGTAATTCCATCAAAAAATGAAAAAAACAGTTTCCAAAATGACAACCCAACCCTGTAACATTTTGTTAATGTAAGCTTACTTCAACGTAGCATGGGATTAAAAAACCAAGTAGTCTAAGAATTTTGACATGTCAGTTTACTTCAAGTAATCATCTGTAGGCCATTATTAGAATAGTGCTGAACCCAGACGAATATGTGGGTGAGCCTTCTGCCAGCTGAACTGATGTGCAAGCCAACCCACGTTCTCAGAGCACTGCGTCAGAGTTTAACAAGTTGATTTTTTGGTTTTACACCACTTTCGACAATCTTGACTTCACTGCAGCTTGACTAGGGTCACAGAGTGATTTAGATAATATAGCCTTTATAAATCTGTTTAATACACAACAGTGACCCTATTTTTGCAAATATATACGAAGAAAAGTTGAGTGGGAAGAAGAAGGGAAAGACACAGCAGCCAGCCCAAAAGTGTACACATAAATGCTCAGGATTAAAGGAATTTTGAATTTGGCTGCACATAAGTATTCTTCCTAACAAAGGACACAGATTGGACAAGTTAGAAGAGGAGAAATCAAGAATGAACTTATATATAAATAGCTGGGGAGAAGCGAAATGATCTGACAGTGAACTCAGAGCTACATCTTTTTGCTGTTTCAGTTATACCCAGTTTTACTTCTTAGCAATGTGTTTTTGTGTGTATAAAATACATCATCTACCAACCTTCAGTATCCCATCTTTCACTATTGTATTTTTTTCTCCTCCTTTCCTCATGGCTTTTAATAGGACATAGTGCAACTTAGCTCTTTATTACAGTATGGTTATACAAAAGCCTACTTCTACTCTGTTCTTTCTTACTGCTTGTAGCTCAGTTCTCTGCGAGATACTTATGAGTCACACAGTTCTTTATGCCCTCTGATCTCAGAGGACACTTAACTACACATCAGTGCCGATCTCAAGATCTCACCATTGATGGTATTCTCAAGATGCTAAGACTAAGCTGACTGCTACTGTTTCTCTACTAAAATGACAAAAAATGGAAATGCAAGAGAAAAATGATATCACAGTTCACTTGTGTTGGGCGAGCCCTCACTGTTTAAAGAGCCACAGAATTAGCAGAAACAGAGCTCCTCAACCAGATCCCACGAAGAGAAAGGAGGTGCCTAGGGTACAAAGCTGGGGAAGGGTATAGAGGACAAGGTGTCCGAGGAGCAGCTGAGGTCCCTGGGTTTGTTCAGCCCAGAGCAGAGGAGCTGAGGGGAGGCCTGATGGCGGCTGCAGCTCCTCACAGGGAGCGGAGGGCAGCGCTGAGCTCTGCTCTGTGTGACAGCGACAGGGCCCGAGGGAACGGCATGGAGCTGTGTCAGGGGAGGGGAGCTGGGTTAGGGAAAGGGTCTGCACCAGAGGGTGGTGGGCATGGAAAAGCAGCCCAAAGCTCCTGGAGTTCAAGGAGTGCTCAGACAATGCTGTCAGTCACGTGGTCTGATTTTCAATGGTTCTGTGAGGAGCCAGGGGTTGGATTTGATGGTCCTTACGGCCCTACCAACTGGGATATTCTATGATTGTATGGCTAACAATCTTCCAGCACTAAACTGTGTCACTGAGACCATAGAGTGACACAAATTCAAGGAGAGAGGCATAGGAGAGGCTGCTTTACCACACCAAGAGGCAAACTTGCTCCCTCCATCCCCTCCTCCTTGGCTGTAACGCTATATCCTTCTTACCCCCTCCGTGAGCAAATCCACACCTCCTTTCAGTGGCCTTACTGAAACCGCACAAGACTTTGCTGAAACTATTCATAACACATGGAGAACCTGGAACCTGACCTATAAACTCCAGTGTTAAACCTGTGCTTGTTTCAAGCCAAGCAGAGAAGATGCCCAGGAAAGGAAATCAAAATGTCTTTTGCCTTCCCCCTTCTCATCTACTCGCTGCAAAGGTAAATGATTTCCTTTGCAAAGCTTGCTTTCTTTGTGGTCCTATACTTCATAGGCAATTAGTTACCAACGCACTTGCTGCGATAATTCACTTTCCTTGTGCTGGCACCCATGAAGAGCGGCGAGTGCTGGAGAGAGAAATGAGGAGTCACAACCCAGCAGAGCAGCCACATAGTTCACAACAAATGCTTACATGCTCCTGAAAGATCATTCAATTGGTAAATCACAAGCTGTCTATTTGGGAAAAAGAATTAAAACCTGAGCATCACTGCGTTAACATCCTGCAACATCCGGGCTCACGATCATATTGCATTTATTCCCTTGCCTCAAACATCTGACGGCTCCCATTCAGGATTTGTATTTTGCAGTTCTCTCTGAACATGTTCACGTAGATGTCTCTTATTCTGATAAGCCTTCAGACAAAAGATTTTCAATTCTGATCTTATAAGTCAATTACACCAAAAGTAGTTTCTCACTGTTTAAATGACTAGCAAAGACTGCTAAGCCTGATAAAGAGAGGGCTTCCCATTAATACTGTGGTTCTGTCACTTGTCTAAGGACTTCTACACAGATTAGATGCCAACTTTTTGTAAAACCCTGGCTGCTCACTTTCGAACTTTTAAAGCAACTTAGCAGTTTGCTCATTAAAACACTAAATGGAAACTGAAAGATCTCTTTGCATAAAAAATGCCAGATATGCTCAGCAAAACAAAGAGATGGATACAGTGAACTCCATCTTACCTTTTCTCAATAAAGGTTTTCTTTTTAATGGCAGCAGTGCCTGGGGAAATAAAGCACAGGCAAAAGCAGTTAAAAATCCTATTAGGATTAAAAGCAGTGGGTGGTGCTAGAAACTCATGGATTTAAAACTCCTGACAGAACCAGAAAATGTTCACTTCACATTTCTGTAATCAGTCGTAGAGAGAGAGAAAGCTCCCTTCTATGTTATATATATATAACATAATGTATATGATATCTTGTCTTTGCCATGATTGATATCACAAAGCACTGCAATCTTTTGCATCACTCTTTCCACCCATTCCTCAGGCAGGACAGTGAGCAACACAGCAACCAGTCCTTGCCAACCCTGTAACATTTTGATAATGCAAGCTTACTTCAGCATAGCTTGGGATTAAAGGCCAAATAGCCTTTTGACATGTTTCAATGGCGCAAAAGCACACTGTCTCTGCCTTTTTCAGTTGAACAACAATCAATATACCTAAGTACAGTTACTATTTTAAAACTGTTAACACCATATGTATCAGTGTTTATTTTCTATGGCAGTAAAAGCAAAACAAAAAAGTATTTTCCCATTCCAATCGACAGAGACAGCTATCGTGTTAGAACATCATAAAAGGCAGATTTTGTAATCAGACACATTTGAAAAATGATCATCTCAAATTAATGATTAATCATTAACTTGTTAGCATTTCACTTATAGATCCATAATTTTAAAACTCTACTTAGCAAAAAAATATTGTGATTTCGTAAGTACTAGCAAGAAATTCAGAGAAATGTAAAAGCGTTGCCTATTTGCCAGTGATGACGCTAAAATTATCGCCACTGCTCTTATTTAATAACACTTATTTTCTGTTGAAAGCCTAAAAATTGCAGGCAAGAAGTGGGAAGAATGCCAACTGAATTAATTTCATTACACTTTCATTTCATGCAGACACAAGATTTTAATTGTCCTGTAAAAACGTTCGCAAGATCCACTGTTTTCATATCCTAGCACAGTCCTTCTGTATCACTGAAATCTAAGTTCCTGATATTTACTTTTTGGGGGCTGAATTTGAATGGCAAGAAAGGAAAGAATATTTGCTGTTATATACAGGAAGCAGTAATTCAAGTTAAATGACTTAATGATTAAAAAGAATTCTAGAATATCCTTCAGTATCTCACGCCACTAGAAAGGAAATCTACATGAATAATACAGAATGGAACAGGCTTGTGAAAAAGGCAGTGAGCACAAAAAATCAGTTTACTTCAAGTGATCATCTGTAGGCCTTTATTAGAATAGTGCTGAACCCAGACAAATATATGGGTGAGCCTTCTGCCAGCTGAAGTGATGCACAAGCCAACCCATGTTCTCAGAGCACTGCATCACCGTTTAACAAGTTGATCCTTTACGCCTCTGGGAGGCCATCCAGTTAACTTGCACAGACACAGAACGTGACCTTCACCGTCAGATCCTGCTCTGTCAGCCCAGTAGGTGACAATGCTGAAGTGGATGTTTAAAAACAGAGCTTTGGTTTTACACCACTTTCGACAATCTTGACTTCATGCAGCTTGACTAGGGTCACAGAGTGATTTAGATAATATAGCCCTTATAAATCTGTTTAATACACAACAGTGACCCTATTTTTGCAAATATATATGAAGAAAAGTTGAATGGGGAGAAGAGGGGAAAGGCACAGCAGCCAGCCCAGAAGTGTACACATATATGCTCAAGGTTAAAGGAATTTTGAATTTGACTGCACATAAGTATTCTTCCTAACAAAGGACACAGATTGGACAAGTTAAAGAGGAGAAATCAAGGACAAATATATGTAACATATATATGGGTGATCCACAATGCCTACTCCAGCTCCAGGCAGAGTCTGAGGCTTCAATTCCTCCCTTGTACCTCCTTTGATCCTTCCTTCAGATTATCCTGATTTTTCTCCCTGAAGGAGAAAGAAAAGGATCTAGAAAAGGAGTTCAAGTTCAGACACATGAAGGGATGCAAGGGCACTGCTGGTGGGAAAGACAGCAGTTGTAAGCAACTGTAGCAGCTGTTAGGAAATGAGGCATATGAAGGGAACAAAAACCAGTATTTAAACTTTAACAGGGAGAAAATAAGTGGCCCACTTAGAAAAAAAATTCAACCCAATTCCCTTATTTTCTCCCCAAGACTTCACATCTGCCTCTCTGAAATGAAGATTCAAAATATCAAAAAAGAAGCAAAGCATTTGCAGTGCCAATCATTTGTAGCTTTCTGGTAACTAGGAAAATAATGTTATTGTTTTCCATATTCACTTACGGTTCTTTCTGTGATAAGTTGTAAAACTGTATTTCACTTTATTTTGCTGAACAAGAGGAAGCTACTGTCTACTCTGTTAACCTGAAAATCATTACATATTTTAATCGGGAGATTGCCCAAGTCACCATTCATCCTATATACTACTGAATCCAAAAAGGTACTTATACTTAATGTTATGTTACTGTATAAGTAAATCTGAACATTGCCCAAGCACTTACGTAACAACATAAGAGCTTTCTCTAAGTAACTGAATGTAGACAGGGCTAATCTGTTGTACTGCTAAGTCCTCCAAGTCTTCTCTTACTACAGGCTACCTAGAACTGAGCTGGGAAAAGCAGCAGCACCTGACAAAGCTAATCCAACAGGAGATACCTGTGGGAGGGTTGAAGAAATCACTCATCCACCACTCCTGGATAAAAAAAGGAGTGTTGTAATGTTGGGGGGGAGGGGTGGGGTTAATACAGAAATACTAGGTGAAGGTTCACAGAATCATTAAGGTTAGTAAAACACCTCCAGGATCATTTAGTCCAACTGTTCACCTATCACCTCCATGTCCACTAAATCATGTCCCTCAGCATCACATCTCCATGTTTCTTGAACACCTCCAGGAACAGTGACTCCACCACCTCCACGGGCAGCCCATTCCAGGACCTCACTCCTTCAGAGAATAAATTTTTTCTAATATCCAACCTGAACCTTCCCTGGTGCAGCTTAAGGCCATTACCTATCATCCTAACACTAATTACCTGGGAAAAGAGGCCAATTCCCACCTTGCCAAAGCCTCCTTTCAGGGGAGTTGTACAGAGCAATAAGGTCTTTCCTGATCCTCCTATTCTCCAGACTAAACAATCTCAGTTCCTTCAGGGGCTCCCCATAAGACTTGTGCTCCAGATTCTTCACAGCTTTGCTGCCCTTCTCTGGATATTCTGCAGGACCTCAGCGTCTTTCTCGTAGTGAGGGACCCATCACTGAACACAGCACTCAAGGTTCTTCTAGTTGTAGGAGAAAAGAAATCCTCTTTGTTATCCAGTTACAGCCTTCTATATACACTATTTTTTGTCATACATTCCACTTTTTTTTCTTCCTTTTTTCCTCCCCCCCATTACTTTACCTTCGTTTGACAGGTTTTTATGCTAATATAATCACATAACTTCCATTGTTAACTTCTAGATGTTCTTTTCTTATACTGGGGGATGTGGAGTTACCATATTTGACACATGAACATCTTTCTTCGCAGCTTCCATCATCTGGAAAAAGTCTGTGTCTGCTTCCACAGCTACACCATGTAAGACACTGCTCCTCATTTTTATGCATCTCTGTCAAGATCCTCTGCTACCAGTTAAAAGGAAAACAATTCAGAGCAGAGACCCATGAAATTTAGCTTTCATTCAGAAGATGGAGAAGCAGAAAGCGCCTCAAACAATTTTGCCTGTTCAAATTTTAGCAACTAGTATATTTCTTAGTATCTAGCAACTAAAAAGGAAACACAGCTGAGTTGCTCCTCTGAGGGAAAAAAAGGACTCTTTTCATGACATCGGCTGCTATGCCTTGCTCAAAACCAAAAAGCCAACTAACCAGCAGCAATCCCTGCATGTAAAACAGCCCGTACTTCGTGGCAATTCATAGGCTCTCTCTGTGAGCCTTCAGTTAAGGCGTGTTGCTCTCACCTGCTAGCATGCACCACAACGGTAGGTCAGTAGCAATGCCAGTGAAGCAGGCTGCAGTAGGTCAGCAGTCAGTTAACAGCAGGTTAGCATCTGGAGTTGGTTGATTTCTCCCGTCAGTGTGAACCAGTGGACAGATGCACCAGGTAAAGCTATGCTGCTGCTCCCCACACTCTTACACAGATCTGTTGGAACAAACTCTTTACTTCTTAGGTCAAAAACCAGTAGCCTAAGAAAGACTTATTAACACCAAAGTTACTGTCTTGAAATCAAAACACTTGGTTTTCTTGGTTTTATTGTACAAGGTTTTATTAATCATTGTGACAAATAGGGGCGTGATGACTCAGTAGACAGAAGTTCAGTTTTCCTCAAAAACATTTAAACAAACATACAAACAACCTATCCCACCCTGTTCCATCAGCGTAGTCCTTGGTAATCCTCCACTATTTTGTGGTTAACATGGAATAATTAAGATTTATTATTATCATATAATGAAGATACTTCCAGTGTACTGGTATTTCCTATACATCTAGCTAGTGGGAAAGAACAGTGCAAATTCTCTACAACCAATTCACTTACTGCTGCCTTAATAAACAGAAAGAAATAGAAGCCAAGTTATTTCCTCCTTCACATTAGAAAATTTCAGCAGTTGTTCTAAACACAAGTTCAATGTACAAATCCTTATCAGCTTTCAATATTTTAGACTCCTACATTATTTTGACACACAAAAACTAGAAGATAATTATGTGTCTGCTGGCAAATTGAAGTGCTGAATCACTGTTGTTTAGTTTAAGTGGCTCAGCTGCACTTGACAGCTTTTTTTCAGTTGTAAAGAATAGCTAAGAATCAAAGCTCTAGATTACCATTCACTAAGATCTGAAATGGGCTGTTCTTCATTCTCTGTGCAGACATAGTTAATATTCTCTTATCACAGCTGTTGGAGAGGAGGGGGAAACTGGGATAATCTCCTTAAATCTCTCAGAGTTTTTTTCCTCTCCAGCAGACTTTAAGACAACTGGATGCGGTGAATGAGACAGAAACAGCAGAGGATTTCCTGTACATCCCCAGTTGATAGAATCATAGACATAGTTCACATAAGGAGCCTCTCCAAGCAGGAAGATTACAGACATATCCTCCAAAACACATTTGAAAGTCAAAAATATAAACGTTAGCAAAAAACAAAACAAAACAAAAAAACCCCAAAGCTGCAATACCCACCCATGTGACATTTGGTGAGAAACAAAGTTTATTTGGAGACCAATGAACACAAACAAGTCCTTTGTACACCCAAGGTGACTTTCTAACTAAACACTCATGAACAAATACACCAAATAATTTTGCTGCTAATGGAGAAAGGAAAAAGGCTATTTTTTATTTGGCTGCCAGGGATAAATCTTGCTGACTGCGTGGAGATAAAGGCAGAGTGCTCACTGGTGTTAATGGCTTTTGGCCAAGGCAGCTAGGTTTCCAACAAGGACACAGCCAACTATTGGAGCATTAGAAAATCCACTGACACAACTGCAAGTTCAGCTGAGCCAGTGAATGAAGACAAATGATTTGTTTGAAGCTTACTTTCCCACATGAATCCCTGACACGTAGGTACAATCAGAACAGTCACAAAGATTGTGATTCTATTACTGTACAAGCTCTATGAAAATAATGAGGCAGTATTCTGTCATGGCAGAATTTACAGCTTATCAATGGATAATGTTACTGTAAAGTCTTACCAATTTCCAATTGATCAATTTCTCTTTAGACACCCTCTGTGTCTCTTTCCTTGTTCTTTGTTTCATCAGAGAACCTGATGAGCTTGTAGATGTTACACATTACTAATTCTTGTGTTCAAAATAAAACACTGAGAATGTTAGTCACTGTTAGAAATGAAAATCATATACATTCCAAGTGAGTTCAGTTCATGTCCCATTAGATCCTCATAAAAGGCTTAAATCACATCACTTAGAAGGCTACACCCACAGCAGGAGCTCCCAGGATTGAGGTCTTAAGCTCACATTGGATCTTGGCAGTAACTGGTGGGAATGCAATATGCAGACACACTGGTTTGTGCTGTCAGTACAGAGATTACAGAAGACTGTTGGTCTGGGAAAGTAGCTGACAACCAAAATAGCTTGGAAGTTGCAGTACAGATGTGTTTGAATCTCTAAGCATTTTACAAGCACACCTATCATGGAATAAAATGGTAGCACATCTAAAATAAAAATCATACACTGTTTTAATACCACACAATGAATCCAACCCTCACGAACTCTTACCGAGTTAAGTACAGAATTCCTTCCACGAAGCACTGGTGAGGCCATGCCCAAATCACTGGGTCCAGTCCTCTGCACATGAGAGATGGACCTAATGAAGAGTCCAGCAAAGGGCCACAATGCTAATTAAAGGACAACTCACCATCTGGCTCCCTACTCCAGCCTAACCTTACCTTCTGCGCAGAAACAAAATTATTAGGGGAAAAAAAAAAAAAAAGCAGGGGGTGGGAATAGAAAGAAAAAAAAGTGGAGGCAAAAAAAGAAGAGAGCAGAGGAAAAAGTGCTCTCCATCAAGGGAATCAAATGTCTGTGTGTAATTTAAAAGGACTCTGCCATATTCAGAAAGCAGAAAGTGGTTGTTGATTTTTTCCTGGCGGGGTCCAGGGGTGTTGGAGGTTGGTTGATTGATTTTAAATACGGCATTGCATAACCACAGTCATAAAGATACCATGAACTGTGTAGTCTGATAGCACTAAGGGGAAAGTTGTTTACTTGTTTCTAAACCAACACGGTGATAATTTCTATTTAATGGCTGAGACTTTAAAAGACACTTTAATCCCTAACTAGATCACAGAAATCTCCACTCAGAGTTCTCCATGCTATCAACTGAAGAGATAGCTGTCATACACATAAACAAAGCAACACGGCAAAACATTACTCAAATTCTTTGGATTTCAGTAAAAATGCAATCCATCCTCACACTGAATTTACTGCTATCTAGTGCTGTCACATTTTTTGTATGCATTTAGGACAACATGAAACCCAGAACCTTGTGAACAAAATAATAATGCCTATGTTCTTTCTGCATCTGGTTAACCTGAGTTATCTAAGACTGATCATATTAAAACCATTAACTGATAAAATACTTTTCTGACAACTGTAAGAATGATTAATTTTTGTTTAATATCATTGCTTTCAGTGTGAAAAGTCGACCATCAGGGTATTTTAAGAACCAGGATGTTGACATATTATCAAGTTGCTTCATTATCAAAGATGTTTCAAACTTAAAAGGAAACCATGGTTCCTCATGTCAAGTGGGATTTTCTTGAGCCCTCTTTGGAAGGAATGGCCGTTCAAGCCTAAAAAAAATCCAGCATCCAAACAAAGCTACTAAAGTTTGCATGGCCATATCCAACCACAGCTTTCTAAATAGGATTTACAAAAAGGAGTGGGCATTGCCTACTACAGTGACACAAGGCAGACTCCCTCTGAGGCAGAAATGGCACAGAGAAAAGGATGCCACCACTCTGACTGGTCACCCCCAGGACAGCCTCATTGAGGTTTTCCGCGAGGCAAGGTTTGTATCTGCTCAGGTTGTGCCAACACCTGCAATTAGACCCAAAAGCAAAGACAGCCCATACCATGGCCATTTGGTGAAGACAACAGAAACAATCTCATAGCCACAAGGGATTAGTTCCTCCTCCACTCTCACCAGAAGAGTTTATTTATAACACACATAGTCCCAGGGTAAAGACAAAAACCCCAGACCTCTTCCTAGAACTTTACATCTCTCTGCCTTAACTAACATGGTGGAAGGGAGGGCAGTAAGAGATATAAGTCTCTTACTTAACAAGAAAACTGTAAGGGATTGCAGAAAGAGATGACACTTAAGTCACTGATGAAGGGAAAGTCTTCAAAGGCTACAACATCATGCTCTGCTATAAATATATCAAAGGGCCATTTGCATAATGACCAATGAATGTAATTATGCTTTCAGATACAGGACAACCAACTCAGAGAGCAGATTCAGTTAATTCCCAGACGGGAATAGAAAATGGCTGCAGAGATTGAGTAATGACTGTTGTGTATTGCACTGGGATTTTGTGCTGAGCTCCTGCTGTGGGAGTGGGCTGAAAATCTGCAGGTGCCCAGTCACAAGATGGTGCTGGGAAGCCAAAGACAGACTTTGGACACTGTCCAAGAGAGTGGAAGCGAACTCTAGCCCTTAAAGCTGCTGTCTACCAAGCTGAAGAGCTGACATTGTTGTACAAATAGACTTACTGGGAGAAGGGAGTATTCCAAACACACACAAAGATCACTAAGGCCAAATAAGGAAGGAAAAGCCAACAGTTTACAAAAAATTTAACTATTTTTCAGTTCACCTTATTTGAAATGTTAGTGTTTAATAGCACTTCTTTGAAAAGGCTCTTTAGTGTTGCTGAGAAATAAAACATCAGTTGATGGAAAGCTGTTTTTGATAGGACCTAACCTCTTTTGAAGTTGCTGAGAGTACTATGACAAGAAACAAGCTGGGATGATGGGGTGTATCTACATCAATGTCTTAGTTTAGATGACAACATTCTCTGAGAAAATCCCTAAATTATTTTCAATTGCTCTCCCCTGGTTTCTCTTGCAGAGCTGTCTCACAAATACATGTTAGATTCCTCCTAGATTATACAAACTCATAAGATGTCGGCTGGCTGCTAACAGGCACACAGTGCTAGGATTGTACTACAACTAGTATGAAGTAAACCCTCAAAACGAGGTTAGCATGAACACAGTCTTCCCACCAACAAACGTTCTGCTCCTACTAGTCTGACCAGCCGTAAAAAGCAAATGCAGCCCATCTTGCAGCAATGAAGTTGTAGAGCCTCCAATTCTAAACAGCTGAAAGTACAAATGCTTGGCAGATACAGTATGACATTCTGAGTACAACTTTGTCAGCCTCCCCTTTTCAGACAAATGCAGATCGGAACAATTACATAGAATGAGAAAGAACAAGAAGTGAGCACACAGCAGCATATGGAACTCAGAACTCTGTATCTGGAAGGAAATGTACTGTTCAAAACAGAATGAATTAAGAAGTACTCTTGTGTTTTGCCCTTGTATTTCTATGAGTATTCTAAAGATGCATCTCTTTTTTTGGTACTGTCTTTGATACAAATCTGATAGTATACCCATCTCATCTTTCTGATGCATCTTTTTTCTGTATTACTAAAAGCATTAAATCATTATTATTAATGTCTGAATTACATCTAATAATGTGTAGCAGTCCATTTTCCTTTGTTATCCAATTCAGAATGTCTTTCCTCCTTTCCTGTTGTAATGGCTTAGCATATTAAGTTAATAACATTTACTGGTAGAAAACTTGCCTAAAGGGATTGTCTTGTTGCTTGTTTTTTTTTCTTTTTTTTAACTGAAGGCAGAAGTCATACTGATCACACAATTTGCATTATTTTTGTTTCTCTCTGTATCTTAAGATGCTCATATACATACTTCAAGGAATCTCTCACAAAACTTAGAGAGAAAAGTTCTGCCACTGAATGTCCAGACTGCAGTGACTTCAGTTTCTTGTTGGGAAACAGTCCAAAATCTTTCAAAAGAACAGTGATAAAGAATCAAATCATGTCCAAAGCTGTGCAGATTTTAAGATGTTTATTGTAGTTATTAATATAAAGAGAACTCCTTTAGTTGTGGTGGGAGTGACATTTCTCTTGCATCACGCATTGGACAGGGCTTATACGAGCTCTGATCAGTGACACTGCCTGCACCAGAGCCTCTGCTTTTCCTCTCAGTCTTGGTTCCTTTCTCTTCTGGCAGTGGGACTGCCATCACACAGCTGATCAGCACTGCCAATGTCTACTTTTTTGTTCTGTTTTTAAACTAATACACCCAAAAGATGCCACTGAACTGGACAAGAGGCAACTTTTAAAAGGACAAAGTAGAAGCAAAGATAACTGTTCAGAAACATAATGATCACTTTTAATGAAGTATTTCTTTAAGTGATTCAAAGTTTTTCATTATGGTAAAAAGATGCAGTATTGTTTCTGAGTCTAGCGCTTACACATTTGAAATGTGGATCAAAAATAAAAACACCTGGGCACGGGGGATGTGTGCGAAGAGGTGGCAGCGAGAAAGCAAAAACAGCAAAAGTTAACTTTTGTATATGTGTACAGACACAGGAAGGAAAGCCATAAGCTTATATATATATATATATAAGCTTATGTATATATATATATATATATATACACACACGCATACACATGCACACATATACAAGAAGTAAAGAAAAATCAGCCACTGTAATGGTGGACAATCTCCAATTCCAGTGTCTCCCTCTTCAGTGGGTAAGTTTGCCTCATTTCTGAGATCTTCATGACTGACCTAAGGACAGAAACTGAGAAATGAAGTGTTCTGAAATAAAAACAGGGCGGATTAAAAACGATAAATCCAGCTGAGCTCCGCATCAGCTATCTGTTAGAATAAGATATTATAGTTAATATCGCTGGGCAGGACATATGGATGTGCTCTGACAATTCAGGGCCAAAGAAAACACCTATCACTTACCTTTGGTTGTGGTTACACAATTACACGCAGCTCAGTTTTAATCAGTCCGATAACTTTACGCAAGATCCAAAGAAAGAGAATTTGGACCTCTTACCACTATGGAGCTGTGGCGCTGCTTAAGGATGCGAGTCAATGTTTTACTACCAGCAACAGTATTTCGTAACACTGATTAATTGTGCCAAAGGTTAAGAACTGCTCCACTGCCACCCAAGCTGACAGGACTTCAACAGCGCTACCGCCTGGTGTTAAACGGTGTTTTATTTGTGAAAAGAAGGACCCATCCTCTACGCGAATGCCCAAAGCCGTTCGCGTTAGAAGCATATCTGACACAACTAAAAGAGCAGATCAAAGCGGTGCAAACTCCAACGTTGCTCTCAGAGTCCTGAGTCACCCCTGATATCATAGAATCACAGAACTACTGAGGTTGGAAAAGAGCACTGATCTCACCTAGACCAACCACCAACCCGCCCCAACCGAGTCCCTCAGCGCTACAACCACACAAAGGCCTCGCGAGTGCGCGCCCAGGGCAGCCCCGAGAGGCACGGGCGGCTGCGGAGCAGGACGCGTCGAGGCCGCCCCTCTCCGAGGCATCGCAAGGGGAGGCGGCCCGGGCTCACCTTATCTCGCAGATACGCCGCCAGCACAGGTTCCGAACGAAACTTAGTGCAGAGGCCGCCATGACAACTGAGCGGGCGGACGCGCTGGCGGGTGGGTAGGAAGGAGCCGAAAAGCACCGCCCCGCTCCCAGCCTCCCTCCCTCCCTACAACAGCGGGAGGACACCGCCCCCAACGCGGTCTGGGTTGAAACGGTGATCGTAGAAAATGTGCTTTTGAGACAAAATAAAATAAAATAAAATAAAATAAAATGAAATAAAATAAAATAAAATAAAATAAAATAAAAGGCTGAGGTGTTGTCAATGCATGCCTGTCGGCTGTTTGTGCAGCATGCTCTCTGTGAAAAACTGAGTGTGAAACCATAAATCCCCAGTGTTCGAAAGTCAGGGACACAAATCAATAATAATAATAATAATAAAGGTAATGCATGAAGGCTTAGTTTGCCTCCAGTACCTCAGGGTGGTTGGTGTGGAGCAACTTTCTTGAGAGCAGCCCTGTGGAGAAGGATGTGGGGGTCTTGATGGATGAAAAACTTAACATGAGCCAGCAATGTGCCCTTGCGGCTTGGAAGGCAGATGGTATCCTGGGCTCCATCAGAAGAGGGGTGGCCAGCAGGGACAGGGAGGTGATTGTTCCTCTCTTCTCTGCTCTTGTGAGGCCCCATCTGGAGTACTGTGTCCAGGTCTGAAGCCCCCAGTACAAGAAAGACAGGGAGCTGTTGGAGAGGGTCCAGAGGAGGGCCATGAAGATGATCAGGGGACTGGAGCACCTCCCCTATGAGGACAGGCTGAGGGAGCTGGGCTTGTTCAGCCTGGAGAAAAGAAGGCTGCGGGGTGACCTCATTGCAGCATTTCAGTACCTAAAGGGAGCCTACAAACAGGAGGGGAATCAACTCTTTGAAAGGGTGAGTGACAGCAGGACGAGGAGTGACAGTTGGACGTCAAGGGGAAATTCTTTACAGAGAGAGTGGTGAGGTGCTGGAACAGGCTGCCCAGAGAGGCTGTGGGTGCCCCGTCCCTGGAGGTGTTCAAGGCCAGGTTGGATAGGGTCCTGGGCAGCCTGGTCTAGCATTAAATGAGGAGGTTGGTGGCCCTGCATGTGGCAGGGGGTTGGAGATTCGTGATCCTTGAGGTCCCTTCCAACCGTGACCATTCTGTGATTCTGTGATTCTATGAAAGGTGGGCTAAATGGTACTGTCCACCTGATTGATTTAACGACAAAATAGTATTTCTTGTTAAGTTCCAAAGGCATTAGTGTGTATTGTCAAAGTTTTGTTCTTTCAGCTTCAGCTCCTGCCAGTACATTGAACTTCTCTTTGGCAAAAGATGAATCTGTGTTTTGCCAGGTGCTGGAAATACCTTCTCAATTTGGAGATTCAGATCTCTCAATCCCTTTCCAAAACACATCCAATAGAGTCATTAGTTAGTCTTGACTTCTTTTTTTTTCTCCCAAAAGTTAATGTGTTTAAGGCTTTGATTGTTCCTCAACAACAAATATCTCAAAGCCATTAATGAAGTGTGGGATTCTCATTTTCTATTACAGTTTTCCACAAGCATACATAACCATTAGATTATTCAGTTAACAAACAGGACTAGCAATATGGATATCACTTTTTTTCCTCAAACTGCCAAGGACTTGATGTGTGACTTTGGTCAAATCATGCAGGTGACTTCTTCTAACATGGCCTTGGATTTCAGGATGGGTGGTGGTTGCCTGTTGGTTTTTTTTTGTTTGTTTGTTGTTTGTTTTTTGAACTTGATACCCCTTGCGTTTCACTTAGAATTTAAGATCTGAAGACCTAGCATTTTTCAAATTCAGATGCAAGCTTTGCTGGCTTGCATCTCAAGCTGACCTACCTGAAACAGCTGTTTATGTGGGTTTCAACCTCTTGGTGAAAATCTCTGCTACATAGGGCTGTAAGGTGAAATTCATGTTTGTAGAAGACATTGCAAGCACCCTTCCAGAGGTTGTGTGGTACATGCTGTTGATAATATACATCCCAAAATCGCTCTAGTAGTTTCTACAGGATGCCCATGCCATAGAAGCTTCGCTGCCAGGCGACCCTCTTGGGAAATGCTGCAAGGAGGCTGTTGCATCTCTCTGCAACACATGGTTCAGTGTGAATATTTGGCAAAATTTCTTCTCTGAAAGAGTGGTGAGGCAGTGGCACAGGCTGCCCGGGGAGGTGGTGGGGTCTCCATCCCAGGAGATGTGTAAGAAATGTGGAGACGTGGCACTTGGGATCATGGTTTAGTGGGCATGATGGTGATGGGTTGATAGTTGGACTTGGTGATCTTAGAGGTCTTTTCCAACCTTAATCATTCTATAACTCAGTGATTCTAATCAAGCAAAACGAGTTTTAAGTAAGTGATTGCCGAGGTTAGCTGCTTCAGAGCTGTCCCAGCCGGAACCGCAGCTGATCACGAGGTACAAGTTGGGTTTCGGGCTGCTCCTTCGTCCAGGGATCCCCGAGATAACAGAGCAGCTCGGCAGCTCTCGCGAGAGCGGCTGACGTGAAGTGCCAGGGCAACGGCTCTGCATTCTCTCCTCTTCCTTGCAAAAGCCTCGGGGGGGAGAGGAGGAGTCAGGGTGTGCGATTCACGTGGGCCGCTCAGACGAGGAGAAACGGTAAGCCTCCTTTTCCCACGTTTACGTAGTGTAGGAAATATCCAAATAATTTTCTAGGACGGTATCTCTGATAAAGCAGATTTTATTCGCAATTGCAATGGCGGGCCTCCTGCAAGCAGGAGAGCACACAGAAAACAGAGTTACATCTTTTATTCCCTATTCCCCGACGCTTATCTCTTACTCTCCTGGTTCCTCATTGGCTGAGTACTTCAGGTTCACAATCTTCTCGACGCTTCACTAAACATGGAAACACTGGACAAACATAAATTTTTGCTGCATAAGCGTAAATCTGTAGTTAATTAGCTTATTCCACATCTGATCGTTATTTTGCGGATATCTGCTTGTCCTCCTTTTTACAAAGATAAGCTTGGGAGAGAGGCAGGGGAGTATCCTGGTGCCTGCCTTCACACCCCAACCTTCTCATGGAGTGAGACAGTCCGGCCTTGTGTAGAGGCCCTGACTTCTTTGATGTTTGCTAAATCTGTCTTTCTTTTGCTGAGAGTTTCTTATCCTAACAGAACAGCTCTACAATATGTTTTCTAATCCTTAGTACACTATACTCGCATTGTTTGGAACATTTAAACTATTACAGTTTTGCAAGAAAGAATTAATCACATAATTCAGTAATAATGTTTCTAAAACATGCTGCTAACATATACAGTATTTTACTTCTTAGATCAACTATTTCTACGGATAAGTTACAGAATACAAATGCATTATGTTCTACTTCAAATCAATTGCTACTTTTTAATATCAAATGCAGAAACAACATTCCATTTCCCACAATTCCCCCCTCTTTTTCTTTCAAAGTGTTGATTTCTGCAATTCTCCCCTTTTTAAAGTACGATTCTAAAGACCTCTTCACTTTCTTCATTTTCCATTTCGTGTAATATCATTATTTTATCCGAGTACGGTGATGGTTCCACTACTGTTTGCTTCAGCAGCGCAGTTTCTATTAATCGCTGCACCAATCCCCCCACGCAGGGGATAATACAGCAACCGATGGCCGTCAGGACTCCTGCTACCACAGTCAAAGAAGTTAATATGGATACAATCATCCCTTTCCCTTTGCCAAACTAGAACCCCAAACACCCAGTGAGGGAGCTATCTATTCCAGAGTTTTCGGCTAATTCACTAGCAAGAGTAGTAAGCCCCGTAATGCTCTAGTTATCGTGCTATCTGGGGCTGTGTTATTTGCGATAAAGGTACAGCAATGAGTGCCCAACATTACACACACACACCCTTTTTCAGCTAGTATCATGTCTAGGGCGATCCTATTCTATATGGCTACAGGTCATCCTGCTTTTAGCACCCAATTGTTCTGCAATTCCCTTTATTGCCTCCTTTGAATAGTTTATAAATCTCTGCTGATTGTAATAGATGTAGCTTATCCAATCTTCACTTTTGTTAATTGTCACCCACCAGAATAGAGATTCAAATCCTGCAGAAATTGATTTCTAGCCTTAAATTCATCAGGGACGCCTCCGGGCACCCCAATTGAGTCTATATATATTGTATCATCATCGAATGGGGCTCCCAGGCTCCTTTTGTTCCTTTTTCAAATGTGTGATAGATCCTTCTCAAATGCCAAAGTGAACGGTATAGCCATTTGAACAAGTGCACAGGTACCTCCCCAATTAGATGGGAGAATGGACCGTAAGATCTTCCCACCACAGTACCACCAGAGATCCGCTCTAGGGATTCCCAGCCTTGAATAGTTTCCCGCTAAATCCTTTGTAACATCCAAGGTTTCACTGCATAGTGAGAAATTCCCTACAGGCCTGGTAGCCCTCACACCCTGCCTTGAGAGACAAGCTGTATGGTTACCTATGGCCATGGAGAATGCAGGAGGGATTTTGGCATCCATCTCCAATATCAGGGGAAACAATAGGGAGAGTGATTTACAGGCTTCATTTCCCCAGGCGGTTTTCTCCTTGTACAGGGTGATCATACATTGCATTCCTTGGGAATCCCTGGTCCATCCCAGAGGAAGGGGTACTACCTGAGCTACAGGCCGTCCTGATGTGCAAGCATAGCAATTGCTATGGTTGAGACTCAGGACAGTATACTTTATCCATTCTACCCAGGCATTCACATCTCTGTATCCTGTCTCAATTTCAAATGTTTGTCTGAGATCTTTTATTTCCATAATTACTACAGCTGCAGGACTTTCAGAAGGATTTTTCTCTCTCTTTTTCTTATCCTGAACCTTTTGAGTATGATCAGGCAATAAATCCCATACAGCTACTCTGAATCTAGCTACTGGGTCTCTTCCCCAAACATTTATTCCAATCCCAAAGGTGATGATAAGGCTATCGGCCTTGCTAATTGTTATTGTCACTGGATTACACTGCAAGGCCTGGCAGTCTGGTTGGACAAGTCCCCTAAACATACTAATCTGTTCTTTTAGGGTGTGTTATTGCATCATATCGAATATCCCTGGGATGTATGTCCAGCCTTGATAGGCAGTTGTCCACCTTACATTATTCCATCCCCCACAAGGGGATCTCTTATTCATGCCTAGTTCAGGACACAGGTATTTCTCTTCATGACTCAGTTGTCGTTGGGCACTTAAGCCCCTGCAGGCTATCACACTGCAAGCATCAAATGTGACAGTCTGAGGCGTTTCTCTCCTTGTTACATTCACCCACATCTTAACAGGGTATCCTCCTGCTCCCCTCTGCAGGTCATCTTTCCCCAGGCAATCAGTTGACTAAGACATTCTTTAAAGGTGATCACTGTCAGAATAAAAACTACTAATTGGTCCCTCTCCTGCACCATTATTAACTCCTAAACATCTATACCATTACTATAGTGAAGAATAGGATATACTCTACTAGAAGTACAAATATATATATATATATCCTAAACACCTCCCTACCTATACCGGTTATGAAAGGAAAAAATATATATATAGATTAGTTTATTTACAATTTCTTTCTAATTTTTATCTTTAGAGGATCCTCCATCGCAACAGTTTCCCACGCTTTAGGGTTAGTGGAGGGTTTTACTCAAGTGTAGTGAGCCCAACCTTTCTCGGCCGTCCTGACAGCTGTTTCTGTTGTCAGAAGTACTTGGAACAGTCCTTCCCGGTTGGGTTGCAACTTTGCCTCCTTCCAGATCTGGATGAGGACCCAGGCTCCAGGTTGGAATGGATGAATCAGAGATTCCAGAGGTGGTGTCTGTGCTAACAGTCCTTGGATACTGAGAGACAATAGCGAGGAAGACAATCCGAGTATATAGTTCTTAGGAAACATATCTTTAGTTTCAAACTGCAGTACCTCATTTTTCCTTCAGCTTTCTTTTTAAAGGGGTTATTTTCAACTCCCCTGTTCCCTTCCTTTGCCCAGACCATGGGATCTATATCTTTCTCATCTGTCTCAGTTAACACATTCATTGATACTGTAATTCCCTCCTGACAGGTTATTATTTGTATACCCAATTTCATCATAAGATCTCTCCCCAACAAATTAGTACCTGCATCAGGTACATACAATAATTGTCCTGTTATTGTCTTGCTCCCTAATCTCAATTCAGTGTTTTCAAAAAGTGGTAGTGTCATCCCTTTTCTCTCTACCCCACTTGTACCCTGTTCCTGGTACTAGGATTATACAGTTACTTTCTGGTGTCTGTACCCCCCCATATGTTTTATTATGTTCCCTCAGAACCAAATTCTATAAAATACTAAAGGGCACAACAATGTGTCCATCTGGGTATACACCCATGTGTCAGCTTGCTCTCTTCCCTTCTAAATCATTAATTAGATTCCTATCCTCTTTAAAATACCTTATAGACACTGATTAAGGTTCAGATATTTTAAGTTTACCATCTGGAATTAAAGCCAGTTCACCAATTTCTTTTCCTTCAGCTGCCTGTTCTGCCACCTGATCCACCATTATATTCCCAGTTTCCTGTACAGTGCCACTATTCTGGTGTCCTCCACAATGTATAACAGCCGTGCTGTTCTTTGGTAGATTTACATCGTGCTGAATTTGTTTTCCTTGTGTGTAAGCAACCCTCGCTCTTTGCAGACGGTACCATGAGTGGGTACCACCCCAAAAGCATATTTAGCATCTGTCCATATATTTAAGGTTCTTGTCAAGGCAGCTATTTCAGCCTTCTGAGCGGAAGTCCCCACAGGTAATGGTTTTGCTTCATTTACCTTGTCAGTAGCAGTTACTGCATATCTTGCCTTACTGTTTTCTTGTCTCACGAAACTGCTTCTGTCGATGAATCCAGGAATCCTCAGCGTTGTCCAGTGGTTCCTCCTGTAGGTCTGACCAACTGGCATAGACAGCCTCCATGCAGTGCACACTGCTGGCTTGGAGGTAGCTCTTTGTTGGTGTTCTGGGTGTTCAGCAAATTGCTTCCTTCTCTTTGATCAGTTGTGCCTTCTGTTGAGAAACTTGATAGCCATTTAAATCAAGAAATTCAGCAAACTCACAGTCCATTGTACACAGTCCTCCTTGGTTACTGTGGCATCCACGTACTGCAGTAAAGTTCCACCATGGGATAGAGGAACCCAAATCTCAGGCTCACAGGCTAACCAGTTCTCAAAAATCATATGGTTGTTCTCACTACCCTGGGTAACACTGTCCAGGTTAACTGAATTTTTTTATTATTATTTATTTATTTATTTTCCCCATATTGGAGTTTTCTTATTCAAAGGCAAATAATTTTAGACTTTCTTTAGCAAAACCAGGCAGAAAAAGGTGTACTTCAAATCCAGAACGGCAAACCCCACCTACTTATTCCTCAACTTGGTTAGTAAAGTGCATGGATTTACCACCATGGGTTGCATATCTTCAACATTTCTATTAATTGCCCTCAAATCTTTTACCAAACTATAGCTCTTGCCAATCCAAAAAGTTATTTATTATTTCTTTTATCCTCCCTCCTACAATCTTGTATCCTAAAAGAGCATTGCTTTACCCTGGCTGGGCTGACTCCTGTCTATAACTTAACCTTTATTGAGTTGCCCTTTTTTTTTTTTTTTTTTTAATAATTTTTTTTTTTTTCTGCCAGGCATTCCTGATGCCTGCAATCCTGTATATACCTGATTTAGGATTTACATAACTTCTGGGGGTACAACATTGCTTTTTCCAGTTTGTGTTAAAGCCAGACTTAAAATTTTTCAGTCAATTGGTCTTGCTTGACAATTACCTCCAATTTTTTACTAAATTTAATCTCTACATCAACTGTTCTAATACATCATGCCCAAGTAATGGTTTTAGAGAACCTGGCATGTACAAGAATTTATGTATTCCTATTTGTTCTCCTAACCTGTATTTAATTGGTCCCCAAAAAAGGAAACTTCTCTTGCCAGTAGCTCCTACAATTATTACAAAAATCATCTACGGGTAATAATTCTTGATGTAGCACACAGTAAGAGGCACCCGTATCAGAAAATAAACTCTCTACCCTGCTTCCCCAGCTGCTTCGGTCCAGTGCGGGTGGAACTCACCCTGAGCCCTTCCAGGCTCCCCCTTACCTCTTCTTCTAGGTAAGGACATCCCTGTTACACCTTGCTCAACTTTGCCTTCCTCAGTCTGTGTTTTTCCCAAACCCTTTTCACTTTCCAGACTTTCATCATTACTGAAATACAATGTTAGTAATTTCTGTTTCACCCCCTTCCCTCCCCAGGATTCCGGTGCTTACACTGGGATATCGGGTTTCCCGAGATCTCTGCAGATGACGGCTATTCTCACTCTCACTGTCCCGTCCCATCCCCATTCACAAGTCATAAACCCTGCACAGTTACAGCGGGAAACTCTCGCCCCCAGCTCTTTCTCTCACTCCGAGTTGTTCTTACAAACCGCGGTGGGGGGGTTAGTGCGGGGGATGTGTTCTTGTGCCGACCCAAACTCTAATATCTCACACTCACTGTTTTTCTTAACCTTTTTGCCAAATTTTTTTTGTTTGTTTGTTAGTTTTTACAATTCCGCTATTTGTACCCCCAATTACATTTCCATGTACCATTAACAAATGCACTTCCATACAGCATCGAGACAGTTTCTCTTACTGCCTTCAAAATCCACAAATCAAACAACACAGTTCTTCAACTTCTACAAACACCCAGCACTTGGTCTTATGATTAGGGTACTCAATTGTAAAACCGGTCCCATTACTCATTTATGTTCCGGTTTTTTTTTTTTTTTTTTTTTTTTTTTTTAAATTCAATATTTCCCCCTGGCTCACCAGCAATATTTCTCGAGTGAGCCTAAAAGCCTAAATACAACCCAGGGGGTCTTCTCGGTATCTCTTTAGACACCGTCTGTTCCATAACAACCTCATACATGACATAACATAACATAACGTAACATAACATGACATAACATAAGACTTTCACAACATCAACATTTAACAATCACAAAGACAGTGACAATAATCAGTACAGTTTATCCTCAGGATCCTTCCTCTCTCTGCCTCCCTCCAGGGTCCAACCTTCCCTCTGTATTCATTTCCCACACTTGCATAGCTGCCCACCTCCTTCTCCAATAAACAACATATCAATGATAAACATCATTTCCATCCGTAAGTAGAAATTAAGCCCTAGAAATTGATCTAATTGTTCTGCGACACTTATAGGATCCTCAATTAAGAAATTCTTGAAATTCCTGACTTTTCTTCTAGTAAAAAAAAGGCAAGCATTAGCATATCCTATTTTCCCTTGACCTAAGGAGACTGCCCTAAAGGATAAAGTGAAGTATTAGTAAGGTTAGTGTTAGAGAAAGGAAAACTCTCCAGGTCCCATTCACATTACTCTAACTCCCTCAGTAATTGAGAGTGCATCCTCTCTGTCGCTTGCATTGCTTTAGAAATTGAGGGGGGGGAAGTTATCTAAGGGATCCCATTTGTGATTTTTCTGCTTCTCTTTCCTTTTTCTTTTGAAATTCGACTCCTCCTTGTGAGGATTTTTTTTTTTTTTTTTTTTTTTTAACTTCTTGCACCCATTCAGCAACATAAGCCAATTCTGTTTCAGAAAAAGGAGTCTTACTGTTTACGTATAAATACAAAGTCTGACAGGCCCAATCTTTGTCAGACCCCTATTTTGGTCAAAATCATGATTTTCCCTGTAGTGGCTCTCTGGGCTATGTCTATATACAGTATTTAAACATCTTTTCCCTGTTCTTTTCCCCGATCTGGGGATTATTTTCCAATTCTGAAGCTTCTTTCCAAAGGGGCTATCTCTAGGCACGAATTTGGGGACCCTTTTCCCCTGTTCTACGGAGCTCCTATTCCCCATCCCTCCGGAATGCTGCTGTGAACTCCCCAGCTCACAGGTTACCACACTCCAATTCTCGGATCTAGGGCCAATCCCTCTGGAGCACCTTGCTCCAATTCCCGGATTAATAGGGGTGTACTGCTGGCACTTCGTCAAGTGTCCAGGGTACCGTACACCAACAGCTCCCTGCCGAGACTCACCCGAGTCTAAACCAACCCCCAAGGCAAGAATCAAACTCCCTTACCTTGGTCCGTGCACGAAGTTACCGGGTCTCCAGGGGTCAATACCCGTGCCTACCTGCCCCGTGGCTTTCTCAGAGCCCGTCCTTTATGTAACAGTCTCGGTTTCTTATCGGCCGTCCCAAGGAGTCACCTCACCACCCAGACAGGACCGCTGAAATCAGCGGGGTGCACCTATCCTGTCCAGGGCAGCGGGGGAAACCCCCAAGGGGCGATAATTATCCCGGACGAGCCCCCAAATTGTAGGAAATATCCAAATAATTTTCTAGGACGGTATCTCTGATAAAGCAGATTTTATTCGCAATTGCAATGGCGGGCCTCCTGCAAGCAGGAGAGCACACAGAAAACAGAGTTACATCTTTTATTCCCTATTCCCCGACGCTTATCTCTTACTCTCCTGGTTCCTCATTGGCTGAGTACTTCAGGTTCACAATCTTCTCGACGCTTCACTAAACATGGAAACACTGGACAAACATAAATTTTTGCTGCATAAGCGTAAATCTGTAGTTAATTAGCTTATTCCACATCTGATCGTTATTTTGCGGATATCTGCTTGTCCTCCTTTTTACAAAGATAAGCTTGGGAGAGAGGCAGGGGAGTATCCTGGTGCCTGCCTTCACACCCCAACCTTCTCATGGAGTGAGACAGTCCGGCCTTGTGTAGAGGCCCTGACTTCTTTGATGTTTGCTAAATCTGTCTTTCTTTTGCTGAGAGTTTCTTATCCTAACAGAACAGCTCTACAATATGTTTTCTAATCCTTAGTACACTATACTCGCATTGTTTGGAACATTTAAACTATTACAGTTTTGCAAGAAAGAATTAATCACATAATTCAGTAATAATGTTTCTAAAACATGCTGCTAACATATACAGTATTTTACTTCTTAGATCAACTATTTCTACGGATAAGTTACAGAATACAAATGCATTATGTTCTACTTCAAATCAATTGCTACTTTTTAATATCAAATGCAGAAACAACATTCCATTTCCCACACGTAGGGAGAAGGGTTGTTATCTCGCTGTGAAACGAGTTATTTTCAGGGCAAACCTCGAGCGGACGAGCAAGCAGGCAAGGCAGGATACCTTGCTACATTGGAGCGGGCTTAACGCTTAGCACTTAACAGGTCGTTGCTTTCTGGACACACCGAGGTGCAACCGTGGTCACCTCACGGCGGCGAGCTGCTCCTAAAAGGGACGTGGAGACTCGGACTGAAAGCACGAATGTCCGTGCCTCAGTTCAGGTCTCAGGCTGCAGGGAATGCCTGGCCCCGTCACTGCTACAGCAGGCAGCCGGGATACCGCCTGTGTGCGGTGTGAGCAGGTGGGCGATCTGCTCAGCATGGTGCTGGAGCTAAAGGAGGAAGTAGAAAGGCTGAGCAGCATTATCTCAGGTTGTGGATGCCCCATCTCTGGAGGCATTCAAGGCCAGGCTGGACAGCCTGGTCTGGTGATCCACCCACACAGCAGAGGGGTTGAAACTAGATGGTCATCGTGGTCCTTTTCAACCCAGGGCGTTCTGTTCTATAAAATAAAAAGTATCTCATTAGACAAAGACAGGATTTTGAGCGTATAAAACCAAACTATGGGCTAAATTTTGCTCTGAGATATGGGAATGAGGCTTTCTGTGAACAAGAAAGAGGAAAATTTGGCTGTAAAATAAATACCAACATTTCTTTTAACAAATAAAAATACTTTTTTTTTTTTTAACTGAATGCTTGACCCTGCAATCTTCTACTTTGAAATGCCCAGAAAAATCAACAGAAATGTAATATAATGAACATCAGTTCAAAGTTTATTGGAGTAGCACTGATGCAATGAGGTTAGAGAGGACTCCTTGGAGAACTCATTTGATAAGTCGCTTCAGATTTACTGTTTGACTAGCAAGTCTCTAATGATGTTGCCTTCTCTAGCACTGTACCGTTAATCATAAGATGAAGGATTTTTCCTAGCTGCATGTTTATCCTTCCATAAAATTCTGAGACTCTTTTGTTCAAAATAATATGGCTTCACGTTTTATCTTGCAGTCTAGAAGCTGTGTGAGGGGGGTGGGAAATTCACATTTCTCCTGAATTCTCTTTTTGTCTAGTTTTCCTTTTTACCCTGTTAAAAACAGAAGCTTTTTATTTTATATATTTGCTAAGTGGGAGATAACTAACTGTAATGAAAGAGACTCACTTAGAACCGGTTCACTCATTCCAATTCCAAGGCAAAACTGTTTCTTTGCAGTATGTTTTCCCTTGCTTCTGTGCAGTTGATAGATAACACAACAGCTGTGTTTTGTTGGTACTACTCACTTGCCATAAGTTTTTGCTGTTAAACATCTGAGATAAATATATAAGATTTTATTTTTCTTTAATTATATTGAATATATGTGAATTTAAATAAACCTCTTTAATAAAGTCACACCGGAACCTAAGAGAATCAAAAAGCGTTTTGTAGTTTAACCTGAGAAAAGCAAAAAGTTTTTCTGTGATGTAGGAACAAAATAAAGACATCAAAATTGTTCAGTGTTTATGAGAGAGGAGCACAGAGAGATGGTAACTCTGACTTCTTTTTCTCACCCCATGACAAAGACAGGATCTACGACGGATGCTCCAAAACTAATGCCTCCTGTTTTTTGATGTTTTCCTACGATGCCAGAGGCAGATGTTGGTGATCTGGCATTAGAGGCTGAATCATCCCACCAGTATTCCATTACATTTGTTGCCATGTGACAAATCATGGCAGAGGGCCAGTCTGACAAAATGGCATCTGACATGGAAGTGCGTATGTGTGTCACTGAATTCCTCCATGTGGAAAAAAAGTGGCAATGAATTGACATTCATTGGCACTTGCTGCACATTTCTGGAGAGCAAACAGTGGATGTGAGCGCAGTGAGGCAGTTAGTGGTGCATCAGCAGTAGTGACAGTGAGTCACCTTCTCTGGTGCAGATTTTTAGGAGCGTGGCATGCAGTCTCTTGTTCATCACTGGCAAAAATGCATAGTTAATGGTGGTGACTGTTGAAAAACAGTGTTTTGTTTTGTAGTTGAGAATTTGCTCTGTCAAGTAATGTTGTGCTCTTTGTATCTGTTGTCATTTCCATGGAAATAGATAGGAAGCATTACTTTCAGAATAACCTATGTATATGTTGTATTTACAAGAATGCAACCTACTGTAAGTGTCTCTAAACAGTTATCCTGTTTTCCTTTCTCTTCTTTATTCTCTTCTCTTCTACTACTTAGCTACTTAGCATTCATTTGTCTGCTGAGGTGAGATAGTAACTTGACTTCTGGTCACAATGGCCAGGATGGCTACCAATGGCCACTTCACCCATGAGGCTTTTTTATAAGCAACAGATGTAAGGGGAGCACATTTCCTAGTTGGCTCCATTAGTACCTGTACCAAGAAGTAATCATCAAGGTGTTGTAGGAATCTGCTGGAGCAGTTTGTATCAGCTGTATATATTCCCCGTTAATGTCTGGCAAGTTGAAGCGACTCGTAAGGAGAGAGGCAGCTGATCTAGAGGGTATCTATTAGTTCCAGTCATCAGTCCTGACTAAGTGGCCCATAGCACTCTTCCACAACATCACCCTCATTTGCTAGTCCTTTAATCCTTACCTAGAGGCTGCCAACTGTGCCATCTCTGTACAGTCCAGCCCCCTCCTCCCCTCCCCCCCACCTCACCTGCCCTGCCTGTCCCTGCAGAAAGGCCCAGAGTTGCGACACACAACTCAAAGGTCTCCACCCACCAGGTTTCACTGATGCCAGTGATGTCGTGGCTCTGAGACTGAGCCAAGGCTCATGGCTCTCACTTGCTTCTAAGTGCATGCTGCATGCCCCGGTGTAGCAACATTCCATATGTGCTTAACTGTAGCCAGCACCTGCTGTAGCAGACTGCAGGATCTCTAGCATATACTCCCTCAAATTCCAGCATACCATCCCATAGCTCATCACTGGAGAGTCTGGTTTTTATCCGTTACCTCTTCAAATCTTGTTTAACCTCTATCAATCAACCCCTCTAAGTCCTGCACAAAAATCTCTTACCTTTCTGAAAAAGGTGATGCCATTAGGCATCAGCAGGCCTGGTGTTCTGTAGATCATCCTTTGATGAGGAAACCCAAAATTGTGCTGATGACACCAGCTTTGGAGCCACGTGTGGATTATCTAGTAGCAGGGAACAACACTGACAGGCACAGGCAGAACCAGAAAGATAGAGGAGTAACCTGTCACCCTGAGGCCCTGAAGTCCCATTTGAATTCTCTTCTATTTACTGCCTTGTGACTTCTGACATTAAAAACCAATAATGGATAATAATCAGAGGGCCATTACCAGGATAGTGAGGTTTACAGTCACATTTCTGGTGAAGGGGATCTTTCATTTCTTGTGCTGTGGCCAGCTGACACATCTATCTCAGGGACTGCAGGACACGACTCCACAAGTCCACCTCCTTCTTCGACTCCATGCTTCTTCTCTGCCTGCCCAGCTCTGTCCCCAGTCTGAGCATTTTGACTGCCCTGACTGCCAATCTTGTCCTGGTGCTCCTCAGGACTGCCTCTGTCCATGTGGGCAATGACTCCTGTCCCTGCTGGCCCCTCACACTGTATCAGCTGCTCTCTGAGTGCTGCTGTCTCTCAGTGGGTCTCTGCTCCCACTTGGTTAGTTTTCACACCACTGGATCTTGATGTTTTGATGGCAGAATGAATGTTCTGGCTATTATAATCTGTGCCTACATGCTATGTGTTTCAGCATAATTGCAGATTCTTTGACATGTCAGTGCAAGTCTCAACAAGGAGGGTTTCTTATACCTTCATGCTGAAGAAAGGTAATGGTACTGTTATTACAGGAGCTGGTTCTGTTACATCCAGGTGATCAGTGCATCATCAGCTACATCATGGCTTTCTTCAAAGTTGCAAAATATCTTTCAATCTGAAAAGCACAGATAGTTTTTTTGGTTGTTTTTGTTTGTTTGTTTGTTTGCTGTAGTGTTAATTCCTGCATCTTTGCAATAATTTCTGCAGTCTTTATGACATATGTTTGCCATTTTTGTCTGTGGTTTATCTGTAGTATACCTTCTGTAACATCACTGAGCTAAAGTCAGGTTTAAGGAGCTGCATATTTTTAATGTGATAAGACAGCTGTTCTCTCTTTGATAGAAATTGTTTATCCAGGAAGCAGATGTGTGGGGTATTTTATTATTCAGAATTTGATTTCCATGGCAAATGGTTCTGCATTATCACTACTGAGAATTTTCATATATTTTTAACTGAAAGTTATCCTGATCATTTGTTCATCTTCCTTTTGAAAATCAGTCCAATATATCCTGCAGGACTTGTGAGATGGTATTATTATGTCTTTTCACATTAAGAGCACCTGGGAAAGATAAAATCCTGGCACAAGTTCAATCAGAATCTGTGCTTATGGGAATCTTACTTTCCATATGAATCAACTAGCAACAGAATTGTTGTTAATTAAAGGAATTGGAATCTTCCAAAGCTGGAGTTCTTTTTACTTTCCTGAACCATTAAATGATGCAGGTATTGGCTGTGGATTTGTCAAATGCTTTTGCTGAAGAGCAAGAATTTCTACTTTTTGTGAGGCTTTCCCTTTTCAAAAAAAAAAAAAAAAAAAAGCATTTGGGGCATCATTTCACAGTTTAAACTTCGAACCAGTGCAAGCAAACACCAGTCTATCTACAATTTTCCACAATCCCTCCCTGTTCACTCCCATGCCTTTTTTTCTGCTGACACAGATATTTTCATATCCAAGCACTGAAGTAGTTAAAATTAACCAGGCAAAGCCAAGCGAGTAAATGAATAAAGGTTAATTGTGACCCAGATTAAATCTCTGATCCTTTTCAGCATGTAACTCAATGTACGCTCCTATCGGTTGACAGGATAAGGCATATCTGACAGAGGAGTCTGACAAGTAGCAGGATTGCTTCTTTCAGCCACAGCGCTTTCTGCTTATGACATTAGAGCATTAAAGCATAACCTCTGAGGGATTTGTTTCACTTTCTGTCTTGGTCTAATTTTATTGCTATAATGTTTTACGCTCATATCACAAAAAGTATCTCTATAAGTGGTTATAAATGTGACTGTTAACTTGCTCCTCTAGGAAGTGAGTTATAAAGCTATAATAATGTGCATCTATTAGACCATTAAAACCGGAGCTGACAGAGGGATAGAGGAGGATACTAGGTCCCCATGTTATTTTTTTGTCTAAGAGAGGAAACTGTTAATGATTTCACTAAGCAAAAAATTATATTATGAGCTTCACTCTCCATCAAGCAACTGTCCTAGTAAATATTTTTCTCGTATATGGGATTCTCTTGGCCATGATGGATCTCAATTGTCAGCAATCTCAACTTCTGCTTGTGCCCACCCTTCCACAGCCCTCTGTGTTGTGCTGACCTCAGCATTTGTGTGGGGCATTCAGGAAAGCAGATTAGAGAGCTGATCCAGTATAAAAAAAACCTGCCCAAGAAGACCCCGCAGGCTGGACCAGTTTGCCAGTTTAATTTACACTGTTCAAAAAATCAATGTTTCTGGCACAGCTCAGAGTGTAGTGACTGTTTAAGATAACCCTATTTCTGGAACATTTATCTTTAGACTACATCCTTACACCTACAGTTCCTTCACTATGTTAGTATATCTCACTTTCTATATGCATTATCAGTGGAGTAAATCTCTGCCTGGCTTTATTAACATGAGCATTTGTGAAAAAGTTACCAGTTATCTAATGACTATTATCAAGTGGCTGGAATCAGGATAGCATAAACATATAGGAGTTAAACTGTCTAAGACCTGGATTTACAAGGAGTGAAGAGCACCTCCTACAACTTCAACACTTCAACAACCTCAGTTGGATTCCCAGTGACCATCTTGACTGCAGAATAGACTTATTGCCTTTTGATAGCTCAGTCTGTACTTTGTTATGCAGGCTGCCTGTTGTGCAGGACTAGTTTTCTTATCAAGGGTACAAGGTTTTTTTCAGGGTGGTCTCAGTTATATTGCTAAGGGAGGATAACTGGTCTGATTTTCTTCATCTAGGGCAATTCTGTTTCAGTAAAAGCAAAATTCTGTGATAGAGCTACAGCCTCTGTGGATCAAGAATGGGTAACTGATGTTGTCTACTTGGTCTTCACCACATTCTTGTCTCTAAATTGGAGAGAAATGAATTTGAAAAATTGACAAGACAATGGATAATGAATTGGATGGACAGCCGCAGCCAAAGGTTTGTGGTCAAAAGCTCTGTGTCCAGATGGAGGTCAGTGATGAGTAGTATTCCCCAGGAATCTGTCTAGGAAACATCTCTTTTAGAGAGTAATGTCCTTCTCTGTATTTGAGGGAAAGCAGACCACTTTTGATCTCTGTATTAGCTTTCAGTAAGTCATAGCTCATTTAATTTTCTCCTAACAGTGCTTAACTGTCAGTGTTCTTTCATGCTGTAAATCTGTAGTCTAGTGAAATATATCTGTCTTGCTTTGACCAGTAGTTTGTCCCACTGTCCTCCTCTCTTTTCCCCATGGAGAAGTGCTCATCTTGATCTTTTACAGTGCTTTCTGTAATGTTTCACATTTCATGCCAAGAAGCTTAGATAATACATTCAGACAAGTAATCCATGTTTGGAAAGAAAGAAAAAAAAAAAGGTATAAAATAATGTCAGTTCTGTAATCAGGCTTCATACTGTGCTCTAATGATTATTTCCTGATACCTGTACTGCATCTCTACAACTCTTAATGTCTCTGCTTTTATGTAGATAGCACCTACCATTCCTCTTCCTTGACAGCATCTCTCCTGCTTTCTTGTAGAAATATTTTTGGTTAAACCAGGCAACCAAAGTAACCACAAACTTTGTCTGAGTTACTAACCGCAGTCAGTATCTTCAGATAGGTATGAGCTAGAACACAGGTATCAGCAATGTAGGCAAGAAGAAATTTCAGCAGAAATTCTTTAATAGAATATGACAGTAGTGACGGTAACTGGGTCAGGGCACTCCGCTAGGACTCATTGTAATTTGGAGGCTGGCTCCTGCAGCTCATTTCCACAGCACAGGGCATAGCTGACCTCATAGGCTCCAGGCCCCCACAAGCTTGCTGACAGATGTGTAATGCAGCTCCATGTCAGCAGTTGTGCTTGAACTGCTTGCAGACTTCAGGTGACAGAGGTTTGTCAACCCTCTTCTGATGTGAGCCAGTGATTTTTTTGGTGTTGATGATGTTCTTGGAAGCTACACTAATTTCTTTTTTTTTGTAAATCATCTTTGCCTTGTCTTTTTGCTGTATGGCAAATTTAGTTTTGAAATGTGATTTTTTTGTCAGAATACATTTAAAGACTTTTCAGTTATGTGATATTGATAGAAACTATAATAAAGAAATAAAATTTGTGGGTATGAAGAAAAGCATGTCAAAAGAGTATATTGTATTTATCTAAACATAGAAGTTGTGAGTTTGGATGAGATCTCTGGAGTTCATTTAGTCCAAGTGCCTGTCTCAAAGCAGGGTAAATCTAGACTAGGTTTCTTAGGACCATGCACAGTTTGAGAATCTCCAGGGATGGAACCTCCCCAGCTTCTCTGGGCAACATTTGTGTTTGACTAACCTCACAATTTAAAAAAAAAAAAAAAAAAAAAAAGTCTTATGTTTAAGTTAAATTTCCTGTATTTTGTGTCTATTGCCAGTTGTTCTGCCGGTGACCACCACTGGGAGGAGTCTGACTCTGTTTTCTTTATGCCATCCATCAGATATTTGCCATCAGATATTTGCACATATTTATAAGATTCCCCTGAGCCTTCTCTGCTCTGGAATCTCACAGCCTCTCCTTGTCTGTCTGATATCCTCAGCCCTTGATCATCTTGAGAGGTGGACCATCTCCAGCATGTCCATATCTCTGTCCTATTGAGGAGTCTAAAACTGGACATGAAACTCCAAATGCGTCTCTTGTGCTGAGCAGAGGTGGCAAAAAGCCTACTTCAATCCTCTGGCAAGAATTTTCCTAATGCAACTCAGGGTGCTGTTGACTTTCTTTGCCACATGAGCACATTGCTGACCCATGGACAATTTTTTGTTCAGTGAGACTCCTGTGTCCTTTTCTGTAAAGCTTGTCAGTCCCCAGCAAATGTCAGTGCTGGTCCCAGTGCAGGGCCTTGGCCTTCCCTTTGCTGAACTTGATAAGATTCCTCTTTGCCCACTGTCCCAACCTTCTCAGCTCCTTGTGATTTCCAGCACCACTGCTTGCTGCAGCAGCCAATCCTCCTAGTTTTATATCATTTACAGACCTGCTGAGAGTATGCTCAGTCTTGTCACCTCAAGTAAAGCAGTACTGCTCCCATGTTGGTTTAATTGGTGCACCACTGCTGCCTACAGCTGATCACAACCATTTGAGCCTGACTGTTCAGCCAATCGTCAGTCCATTTCACCATCTACTTATCTAGTCTGTATTATATCAGTTTGTGCATTAGGAATTAGAGGGGATGGTGTCAGAAGCTCTACTGTAGTCAAGGCAGGAAGGAATTAACGTGGTTTTCTGGGTAGGGGAAAGTTATTACAGGAGTTAGACAAGGAGCAGGAGGTTGGATTAGATGAACTCCCAAGGTCTCTTCTAATCTGAATTATTCTGTAATTTCAGCTGGAGTTTATGTTCTATAGCATACTGCAAGTGACACAATAAGAGGATTAATGTGCAGACAGATTTCTTTTGGGGGGGGTTGTTACAGAGTTACTCACAGTAGGACTGATGAAGGCCAACAGCAAAAGTATGCAGAAAGACCTCTTGATATTGAATGACTAAATAATAAAAAGGCAGATGAATTCAGTCCAGATAAATGTTGAGCAATATACACGCGAGGAAGAAAATAGTTATTTTGAATAGAGATGCTAAAGTGTATATTTCTATGCAGGGTTGAAATTTGAATTACAATAGATAGTTAGAGTCATAATAGATAGTTATAATAGATAGTTCCATGGTAACATCAGCTCTGTGCTGAATGGCAATTAAAGTGGAGAGCTGACTCTCTGCATCTTTGTTCCACATGTGTATGAAGTGGATGGAAATGCCTCTACATTACATGGATCTTACGAGGTTAAGTTGATGTGTATTTGTCACCTAGATGCTCTGATAAAAGAAACAATTTCATCTGATTTTGTTTAAATGATCTAACTGATTTCTTTCATCTCTTTTAAAACTTCTGTATTTTTTAATTGGGTTGATTAGCAGATTGTATAAGGAAATATATTAATGATTAGAATAATAGCAGTACTTTCTTAGGGGCAAGTCTTGCATCTTTGGTAGATTTCTTTATCTTGACAGTTAGTGTGACCTAACAGTAAGTCTGACTGTTTCTCTAACAACTGGGTAAAGTTTGCTGAAAAATGCAATAATCCCTTCATGCACATATGCACTCAATTTGTGCATCCCACCAGTGCTATGAACACCACGAACCAGAAGTTTTAGAGGAACAAACCTAGCCTGACAATTTGGTGTTGTTTTAGTAAATCAATTCTACTTTGTCATTGTGGAAATGCTTCGTTGAGGAAAGGATAATAGCATTCTTCCTTCAGCATGCACTGAATACCTTTCATTGTCTAGCTCTAAAATGTGTCTTTAGTCATGTGTGGAGAGGATTTTCCAGCTATTTGTCTCAGCAGTGAACTATTATTTATTTGGAAAGACCAACGGCATATTACGCCTCTTACCATTATGTCTCTTGGCAGATATGAGCTGATTTATCTTTGGAGACCCTGAATCTGTTGTGACATTTGGAATTGTTTTGGCAATATATAAAGACAACAGGGTGTTAGTTTCTTGAAAGAGTACATGGTGTATGCAGTTATATTCCTGTCAGCAGCTTTTTTTATGTATAACTCCAGTGCATCTAAGGGCCTGGAGACCCTAAGCATACAGGATGAAAGCTGTTAGTGAAACATCTCAGTGCTCCAAATTATCATGTTTAGTACATCACTTGAAAGTAAAACTGTAAAGTTCCTACAAAAAATCAAAATTCATTGTCGGCTGAATACCCTGGGATCATGCATTTGAACTATATGTCTGGTTTGGAAAGCAGGGATTTCTTTTGCAAAGTAAAATGCAGTCCTAAAGAGGCACAAAATGGATACAGAAAAAGCTTACTTCTAATTCCTTGCAAATAGATGGCCAAATCATGCCAGTCACTAGCACCAGTTGTCAGGCCTGTAGGTAGCTGCAGTGGGGACACAGGAGGATGAAAGAAAAAGAGAATGAGAAGGAAAGCTTGGGACAGAGGAAACACCAACAAATGACAGAAAGATCTGGTTCAGTGCAGAGGATAGATGCTGAAACACAGAAAATAGGATGAAAATGACAAGGATGTAGTGGCATTTTTTCATTTATATTCTTATTTCCTGTTTTTTGCTGAAATCTTTGTGGTAATTTTCTCCTCCTTTTCTGCTTCATCAAGTCATTCGTCAAAACTAGAAAAAAAATTTAAACATTTCAAAGTACGACTGATTTTAAAATATTTTTTAAAATTATTGCTTTGAATAGTGTGTTCACTGTATGCTACCGGACTTCTACATCTCTATCACTAAATAGTAAAACTGCTGTAAAAGAGAGCAGGAAGCAACATCAAATTCCACTGGTTTGAGAGAAAATTGTTGTCTAATTTCTCCTGTAGCAGTTAAAAATAATGCATATGCTCCATTTGTAGGAGACATTAGAGTCTAATATACACTAATCCATTTTCCCTGCTCCTCTTGAGACATCTCAGCTGGTGCAGATTTCTGCTTGTGGTAGACTTGCCTGCCTGAAAATACACAGGAACCTGTGCATGTACATAGAATCATAGAACTGCTCTGGTTTCATGGAACGTATTTCACATTTATAGTGTGCTCTTCTGTGAATTGCCTTCTAGTTTTAGTATCACTTTTGTTGTTGAGTTACCAATTACAGTGTTTATTTATTGATCCTGGATGAATAAATAACCTAATTTTCTCAGTCCTTTGAGTTATAAAGAATAGTTGTGTTGTTTAAACAGCAATTTAGACTTACCTTCTGAGATTACTCCTACACCTTTTTTGCCACTGATGCAATACTAGTGATTTAGACACCTTGATCTTGGTATATGTACGTTTTGTGTTATCTGTATAGGCAGAAACATCTGTTAAAGGTCTGAGAACGGTTAAATAAATAAAAAAGATGAAAAATTAAAGAAATATGGCCAGTAGCAAAGTGATGTTAACTTTTTTACTTCAGGTGATGGATTATAGAAACTCAGAGCTTGTTTTTGGTGCAAACATCTTTCCTGCTTTTGACACCTAATCAAAGGCCTGGTTTCTAATGTTTCTTTTTGTTTGTTTGTTATTTGTTTTAACAGTGAACTATTGCTGCTCCAACTGTCAGAGCTCAAGAAAATCCTACTAGATTAGATATGACTTCTTTTCTCAGCCACTGATCATTTTTTTTCTGATTTTGATCATGTTTCTTATTTTCTACGGCTTTTAAAGATTTGATGCTGTCATTATTTTTTGGTCTTTTATCTACTTAATAGAAAACTCATTTGCCTTTGCAATTTTCTTTGCTCTTAATTCACATAGTATAAAGGAACAAAATGTTCGTGACTATCTTAATAAGAGTGGTTAGAAGATATAATGAGATATAGATTGACTTATATTTTTAGTGTACCATAGACACTTAAAATTACTTATGCATTACAGTTCAAAATTAGTTTTTGGAAAAAAAACCAAAACAACAAGAAACAGTTCTCTTGTGATGATCTTTCACCTTAAAGAAAACTGTTCATAGAACTCACAAGAGCCTCTTTAAATGGCTTCAGCTTTAAAGGGCTTTCACATTTCATTTTCAGTCTGAACTGTATCAGCACCCACATTCATAAATGTCAGCATGAATTTGTCTCCTAAATTAATTTAATTATCTAAATATCAAAAGTAATTTTACACCTGCAACTCTAATTTAATTTTCAAGACAACATAACTATCCTTGTCACATTCTTCCAAACAATCTGTGGTTCTTTTGTCCAGCTAAAAATATTTTTTTCCCAGGGTTTTTATTTATTTTCCATCTCGTATTGTAGCAGGCTTGAAGGACATGCAGTTATGTTACCTTTAGCACCTGAGAAATGTATTTAAGTTTACCTGCATCACAGCACCTAAAAGAAAGTATACTTTACCATCTCATTTTATATGAGTACTCTATTAGAAAAAAATATATATAAATGGTTGACAGGCAGAATATAAAAACTGCACTGATTTTTGCTGCATCCTGAAAGACCGCATGCGGAGATGTATCACATCACTGTCATAATGTATGATTTTAATTGTGGTGCAGAACAGTGATGTGGTACTGTTATGAGTGCACTATAAAAGGTTTTTTGCTACCTTCCTATTTTTAACTTTCACTGACATTTGAAGAAAAGTCAAGACTTTTTTTTAAACCAACCTGTTTAATAAAAAATGAAAAGAAGGTCCTGACATTTTGTGTTTGTCTTTAGATTTTTGGGAAGAGGAGAGGAAGTATAAAAACCGGATTTAATTAAAGTAGTGTTTAATTGAGAGTGAAAGAAGCATCTTATTTTATATGTCTTAATCATCAATGAGCAAACACAGAATTTTAAGTAAGAGAAAGGCAATTACCTCTTCCTAGACTTATCCCAAGAACATATGCTTATAAACTGGCTATCAATAGAATCGTAGAATCATAGAATGGCCTGGTTTGAAAAGGACCACAATGATCACCTAGTTTCAACCCCCCTGCTATGTGCAGGGTCACCAGCCACCAGACCAGGCTGCCCAGAGCCACATCCAGCCTGGCCTTGAATGCCTCCAGGCATGGGGCATCCACAACCTCCTTGGGCAACCTGTTCCAGTGCTTCACCACCCTCTATGTGAAAAACTTCCTCCTAATATCTAACTTAAACCACTACTGTATCAGTTTAAGACCATTTCCCCCTTGTCCTATCACTGTCCACCCTCATAAACAGCCATTCCCCTCCTGTTTATAAGCTCCCTTCAAGTACTGGAAGGCCACAATGAGGTCTCCCCAGAGCCTTCTTTTCTCCAAGCTAAACAAGCCCAGTTCCCTCAACCTTTCCTCATAGGAGAGGTGCTCCAGCCCTCTGATCATCTTAGTGGCCCTCCTCTGGACTTGTTCCAAGAGCTCTGCATCTTTCTTGTGCTGGGGGCCCCAGGCCTGGACACAGTACTGCAGATGGGGCCTCACAAGAGCTGTGCAGAGGGGGACAATCACCTCCCTCTCCCTGCTGGCCACCCCTCTTTTATTGCAGCCCATTGGCTGAATGTTGGCCTTCCGGGCTGCAAGTGCACACTGCTGGCTCATGTCCAGCTTCTCATCCACCAGGAATAGCTTGAAGTTAGCAGGAGCACCTTTGCAGGGTACTTGAATACATTAACTTGCAGTGTTCCGTCTAGATGTGTGTTTCTCTGATAGAGAGATTGCTGTCCTCTTCCTATCTAGTAAAAAGTGCTCCCCTCTCACCTCCTTTCCTCCCTCCTTTCTGTGTGCCTCAGAACTTACCTACTGCTTTTGCTGGTGCAGTAAGAACTTGTCTTTCAATTTTCTATCTCAGTCATTGTGCAAAGCAGCTACAGTGGAAATTGGCTACCTCTGAACTCACTGAGTGGATCAACTTTTTTAAAAAATAGAATGTGTAGGACTTTCAGTAATTCAAATCAGGAAGACTGTTGATAGGGAACTAAGAACTTATTTCTCCTGAAAAATGTTATTAGAATTATCGGAGGTGAGAATAGCATAAAAGCATTTCTGGGAGTCTGAGATGTAGTAAAATGAGACCGGATATATGAATGATTAAGATCTGTAACGGGAGAAGATGTTAAAAAAGCTATGGGACTAGGCTGAAAATAGATTGATATTGAGACAGTCCTATTTTCCTGTGAATTCTCTCAAATTTTCCTTGAAACAGTAACTGTTGTCAACTGAGTGTAATGGTACTGACTGTTTCAGAATCCATCTGAGCTGTCTCAAAGCAGTGTCCACACCTTGCTTGTATCACAGATAGCAATGTATCAGTCTCCGAGCTGGTCCCCTGAGCCACTCGATGTGCTCTTGCCCAGTGTATAGCTCGGACACTAGCTGAGATCTGGAAACGGGGTAGTTGCGCTGGCAGAGGTTGTGCACCAAGGTTTTTTGCTGTCTGTGGTGGTCTTTGGCTCACGTTCTTAGAGACTGAAGTTTAAAAATATTCTTTCTTAGTTTGCCTAGCCACCATCAATTTTTATTACTCACATTTTCTGCAGAATTGTAGATGTTGTTCCTGTGACATCAGTAACTGCTACTCCCAGAAACAGTGAGGAAGTCTCATTAACATACCAACACAAACTGGTACTGTTGAAGCAGTAGAGTTCAACCACTCTTGCTGCAGGTACAGGTAGTCACGGAGCTGCGTGTGATAAGCAGAAAGCAAGTGATGGGAGAGGAATCCAGAGCGATTCTCATAGTGGTGATGAGGTGTTAGACTGGGCTTAGCTGTTTTGTAGTTTTTTTTTTTTTTTACCAAAGTGTACTTCGATGTATGCTTCAGGTTGTTCTTTTTATGACAGCTTATGAGTATTTTTCACCTGAATACTACTAAAAGGTAAATTCTTAGGGCTGCATTTTAGAGTTCTTTCCCCTAATTGAAGTACCATAATCTGAAATGAAATCCAACCTACTCCCTGAAACGGATTTCCTGCAGAGTCAATCAGATTGCATAAATCTTCATTGAGCCTACTATGAATTTGCTTGGATTTTAAACTGAGAGGAGATCTTGTTTCCATGTAGTTGCTTCTTCAAGGCACTGGGCTGGAGCGTTTTTTTTGGGGGGGGGGAGAAGGAGGGAGGAGGGAACAACTCCACCAGTCACTTGTCCTCCAGCTCCTAGGAGCATAGCGTTATGGATGTTGAAGATACTCTGAATTAACCAGAGCTCGCAGGCATTCGCCTTTTTCCATTTTGTTACTTTTTCCATTTGTTCTCGTTGTTCCTGCCCAGATTGCCCAGAGATGTGGATGCCCTGTCCCCCATCCCTGGAGACTTTCAAGGTGATGCTGGATCAAGCCCTGGGCAACCTGGTCTAGCTGTGCATGTCCTTGTTCATTGCAGGGGAGCTGGACCAGATGACCATTAAAGGTCCCTTCCAACTCTAAGGATTCTATGATTCTATGATCCCCAGTGGCCTGGCCTTTAACAGACTTGTCTTCTCAAGCCTACAGTTCCTAGAGGGCCTTGCTGTACTCCACAGCACATATGTGAGAAGGGAGGCAGAAATGAAGAATCGCTCTGATGTGTAGTAATTCAGTCAGTAAAAACTGGCAGCGAGTGCCTGCAGAGAGATTCAAGAGATGCAAAAAATGCAAGCAGTCAGCTTCCTGCCTAGTTTTCTAAGCTTTGAAGCTCCAACTGAGGGACTTTCCACAAGTTTCAAGGCTGGAATTTTTCCAGGAAAGTAAACTTGCCTTCACACAGTTTCCTCCTGTGGTAGCTTTGACCTGGTAGATTGGTCTCTCCTCCACTCACACATGCCTAAGATCATCTGATCTTTTCTGCATTACATCAAGGCTGGCTAAGAGACACGTGAAATGCGATGCCTGTTACAGCACTCTTAGCTGAACTGTCCTTGGCAGCTGTTCTGAGGGCTGCGTAATTTCTGTGTACCTCAAAGGAAAAGGAGTAAAAGAGCAAGCAGGAAAAAGAGACACTGTTGTCCTGCCAGGATTTCTAGGAAGAAAACTGTAATATGAATCAAGGGAGAAAACTTTTGTTTTAAATAAAAGTTTTGAAGATGCTGATAGACTCAAAAGGCATGATTGCTGTCTCACCTACTCATTTTACACTGCCTCCAGTTGAATTACTCATCACTGGTGCTGGTAGAAGCTTAGATGGGGCCAAGATCTGGAGAGCCAGCAGACTTTATTATAAACAATCCCATAGTTTCAATCTGATGACTTTGTTGTTTAGCTTTCCAGACAAATTAATATTTTGGATAAATGTAAGGCCTAGTTCTTTGACATACTCTTGACTCCAGAAGGATCATATAAATGCTGCTTAATAGAACTTGGCTTTTGTTCAGCTATTGAAATCTGTAAGAAGTGTATTTTACGAGAATGTTTTTTATGAATAAATAGTAGACCAATTTGTGCTCTTTTATACTTTTTATGCAAGTGAGAAACAGTGTTGCCTTCAGTCAATTTCAGATATATTGAGAATCTAGTAAAATTGATTGTAAATTTTGTAAATTACAGGGATATTTGGGAAGACATTGTTCTGAAGACAAACTTCACATATTGGAACAAATCTTCTACCTATAGTTATGAAACTTGATGTTCAATAATAAGGAGGTATCTTCAGCAAGTCACTTGAATATTTTTAAAGATACATCCATATAATTATATAATATTCAAAATACATTACTCCTTAGGTTTAATGGAATCTTTGTCCTGCTAAAGTTTAGGTGTTATTTTTGGTGCAATCCAACTTGAATTAAGGTTGATGATAATAAACTGTTTGCATTGATAGAAAGATATAGTTACATTTTAAGAGGAATTCTTGTAAACTGCAGAGTTCAGGATACGTGGTGTTTGACGTTTTGTGTTTCTACTTAATGTTTACATGCAAGAGAGCAAGACTGTAAGAAATTACACTTTTTTTCTTTGGATTAGAACAAAAATTCAGCATATGGTTTCCAATCTTGACTCATCTATGCTTCTGATAGACCTGGTGTACAGTTTTCATAGAATCATAGAATCATAGAATGGCTTGGGTTGGAAGAGACCTCAAGGATCATCAAGCTCCAACTTCCCTGCTGCAGGCAGGGCTGCCAGCCTCCATATCTAACACTAAACCAGGCTTCAAATGTTCTTCATTTTATCCTGATTACAATTTTGCTGAAATCAGTGGATATAAGTGGGATCAGAAATTTCTTTTGACAGTCTCTCAAATAGGTTTAAAAATTCCGCGCATATATATGGTGTTCTGTGGTTTACCATACATTTATTATGTATATATACAGTGCACCACAAGATTGGTATCATTGCCATTTCTGGACAGTTTACTGTTGCTTTGGTTTTGCTGCTAGTGGTAAGTTGCAGGAGTTTTTATTTACACTTCTTATTATCAGAGGGAATATTTCCCTGCATTAGTGAGCTCAAATTTCAAACGTGATAGGAGAATTAGGTGGAATGTTATTTTATAGCTAAAAGAAACTCGAATCTGATAGCCCTGTATGTGCAAAGAGCTGCTTTCAGTCAGGCAACATTTTATATCCAAGATTTTTTTTCATCAGTAAAGAACTTTAGTGCGTACCTCGGACATAAAGTCAGGAAACTGACCTAAAATGTGACTGCAAGGCTTCTCATTCAGTGTCCTCCACAGCAGTCTTCCATCAGCCGCACATCATCAAAAGGCAGTTGTCGCAAGCATTGTTGTAGGTGACAGTATTTGGCTTAAAAGATGTCTTTGGGATGAGTTTAATAATATCTAGAGGCTCTCTGCATGTCCAACCTGTGGGCCTCATGCGGCCTTCCACAGCTTATCCTGCATCCGCCCTGCACCCCACGCCATCATGGTGGCGGCTGTCCCCGCCAGAAGGCCTGACCCAGCCCTGTGTGCATTCATGTCATTCACAACAGCCACACATCGGTGTGCCGTCAGCACTGTCTGAGCTGAAACCTGGACGTGGGAGGGTGCAGTGCAGAGCTGAGTCGAGTGATGGCAAACAGCCGTATGCATTGTGATACACTGGCTAAACACAGTCCTGTGAACTGCAAAAAATATGCGGCCGTGTTTTCAATTTTGATAAAGGAATTTGAGAATGGGATTCAAGGTTGCTGAAAAATCATCAATTTTTCTGTATATTTATGGCTGTTTTCAGTCGACATAAATATATTACCTGCAGTTTTGAAATGGAATGTACAGAGTTGTGATCACATACTCAACTTAAAAAATTTGATCTCTCTTTCTCCAGACATTTAAAACCCTCTCTTAACAGAGAAACTCATCCCTCATTTCACAATCACGTCTTCTTCACATCATCAATTTTTGGCAGTATGTGCATTTGTGAACTACTTTTTTCAAGGATGAAATTCAGGAAGCAGATTGATGCATTAATTTCCCAAAAACAAGGTCAAATATTTTATGTTTTAATAAAAATATTAAAAATTAAAGTAACTGTTGTTAGTTGTGTACATTAAATATATTGTGTATTTTATGAGGGCTGCTCTGAAAGTAATGCTTCCTATTTTATTATGTTGGTGGTATGGCAGTAGAAGTTGAACCTTCCCACCAGTATGCCATTGCATTTTGTTGCTGTGTGACAGATGGCAGCAGAGGAGCAGTCTGACAAAATGGCACCTGAACTTTTTCATGCAGAAAAAATGTCACCCATTGACATTCATTGATGCTTGCTGAATGCTTATGGAGACCAAATCAAGGATGTGAGCACAGTGAGAGGATGGGTGGTGTATTTCAGCATTTGTGACAGTGGCACTGAGTCACCTCCACTGGTGCAGATTTTTCTCAGAGCAGCATGCAGACACTTGTTTGTTGCCGGTGAAAATCCATAGCTATTGGTGGTCACTGTCTTGAAAAATGCTATTTTGTAGCTGAGAATTTGCTCTATTGAATGGTGTTTGTGTGTTCATTGTATCTGTTGTAGTTTCCATGGAAATAAATAGGAAGGATTACTTTTGGAGCAAAGTACAAATATGCAGCCCAAGACAATTCCTTTTCACTCAGTGCAGCCCAGACAAGCCAAAAGGTTGGAAATCTATGGCATAGAGGAAGTGCTGATGCACAGTGTGCTTTTTCATGAAGTCTTAGGGTAGAAACAAAGCGAACAAACACAACTTGCTGTTCTTCTGCACCATCAAACAGACCAACACAAATGAATAGGCTATGAGCCCTTTTATGTTCAGATCTCTAACAGGTGACAAAAGGTGAAGAGCTACGTGCCACAGGGTATGACCAAAAGCATCTTACAGGCAGGAATCACTCATACAGGTGTTTTCTGTTTAGTTAAAGCAGAGACTGATGGGAGTTGTGAAGAATCTAAGTATCTTTTGGGGGTGGCTTTTATTTTATAAATGCTTTATACTTCCCTTGGAAAAATAAATATTATTTCCAGATAAATTATTTTTTAGTTTTTCAAAAAAAGAACTTTATCAGAGAGATTTCATTCCTAGCACTTACATTAACACTTAAAGAAATGGGAAGATAGGAGTCTTCAACCTGGAGAAGACTGAGAGGTGGTGTAATCACTGCTTATAAATACACAAAGTACAGTGGTCAAGTGGATGAGATCAGACTCTCTTCAGTGGTGTTCAGTGAAAGGACAAAGGGCAGAGGGCAAAAACTGCAACACAATTTATGCAGTTATTGTACATGCTTTCTAGTGTCATCAGTCAGTAGCACCATACAGCATGCAATCTAGAGATCCTCTGGCAAACACCATGTCCTGTTGCCTGTAGCATATTGGTAACAGGTAACAGGCAGTCATTGGTTGTGTCCTGTTTGTTAATGCAGGTATCAAGCAATACCTACTGATACTGATCAGCACTTGCAAAGACAACATTGCTAGCAACTGGCTGCCCTTTGGATTTTGAGCTCTTTGAGGCTGGCAGTTCAGATAGGTTTTACCCACACAAGCTGTACCTTCCAGGCAGGATAAAAAAATGTTTTGTGAAACTATGGCCAAAAACAAAAACAAAAACAAAAAACCCTAAAGTCAAAGTGAATGGCATCCACTTCTGTCCTCTTCTGTACTGAACCAGTCATCAGCTTTATTTCCTTTGTGTGTTCAGAAATGATGTTCAGGTCTACTCCATAATCTTCTCAGGGACTGAGATGAGAGTGGCCTGTAGCTTCCCAGATCCTTCTCCATAAAATGGGAGTCATATTGCCAAAACTGTCACTAGTCAGGAAACTGACTGCTAATACTTCATTTCTAAATGATAGGGCAGTAGAAAAATGAATTTAAAGCTATTTTAGACAATCCGCTTGACTTTTCCTAACTGGATTGTTTGAATCAGTGAGTGTCAGGCCTTCAGGAAATCATACAGCCAGTACTTCACTCAAGTAATTTCAGAAAGAACAGTACAAGTTTTTATCCCATCTAATTCTAAATTCTTCTTCTAATTGCTGATGGTACTTCCTGAAGGTGCTAAATGCCTCAAGAGCACATACAGCTACATTAAGCTTTTGAACAAAAGATCAGCAATACTCCTTAGCAAGTACAAGTAACTTATTTCCTTTTATGAAATCTCATTCTTTCAAGGCTTCAGAGAATAGAAAGAAACTGCAAAGGAAGGAACAGCTAACTGGTAAGGAAAACGTATACTATCAAGGATGAAGACTGTATACTTAACATACAGTTAATTTAAAGAATACACAGTCATAGGTCTTCTCCCTGGCTGCTGTCTAATGAGCGTGGAATTTAATTGCAATCTTTTTTTTTTTTTTTTTTTTTTTTTGGTGTCTGGCTTACTTTTTCATTTTGTGTCCTATATTGATCACAGATCTCACACTTGGATACCTGCTATCTTCAAAGAAAACATTCCCTGAACCTTATGTGAGGCATCAGCATCACTGTTTTGGAGCTTTGCCATTTGTAAAATTATTTTCCCTGGATTTGGTCAAACCTTTTTGGTGATAAACATTTGGTTTATGTAATTATAAGTTACAGTTTAGTAGGTCCGTTTCCTCTTTTCCTCTCCTTCTCTTTGGCACATTGCAGAAATTCCCATTGCAGAGCTCTGTTAGGCTAGTGATTGTCTTCGCACTAGACAAAAGGTCTTTCACAACTGCATTGCCTCCTGATCCTGTTGGATGATGAGTGATTTTTTGGGACTTAACTAGAAAATTAGAGAGCTTAGATGTATATTTTTGAATACAGGAGCTGATTATGCAGTTTACCTTTTACCTGAAATGTTGTTATGTCCATATTGAAATTCTACACCATGTTGTGATCATCTCCACATTTACAGTAGGAGAAGAAATTTATATTCAGTTATGGTGTGCATCTTTATCAATACTATCATTCAGAAACCACAGTTGCTAAGTGTTTTGCAAAATAATACTCCTCCTTGAAAACTTTTGTCTTTTCTCAGTACTGTTGCTTTAACAGTTAGACTACAAGTATCTTCCTCTTAGATCTGTACTCTTAGCTACTAATTCATTCTATTTCATTTCCCATATCTGTAAGACAATGCGAATAGTCTTGCCATGTAGCTGATTCCTTGTGGAGAAAAACATTTTTTCCAGGAGGAACTTTGTATCAACACAAACTTACATTTTAAATTTCTAGCTGAATTTTTTGCAATAGTCTTCATGCTCCTACGGGAATATTTTTTGGATTTCTATTTGTCTCATTACCAACTTAACTTCTGCCTGCATACCTTCTTCTTTCAATAAAATTTGGAAGAGTTCATGGACTTGAAAGGACCAGCTCTAGCTACTTGGTCCCTGTGGCATGGGATGATCCTTACTGACTTGCTAGAGGGGCTGGACAGGGAGCAGTGTGGCTGAGATGCTGCCATGGTAAAGAAATGAGTTGAAATGCAGAAATGGGGATGATGACTGGTTTCCTCCAAACTTCTTGTGAAGTGGATCTTTGTTATTTTGTCAAGCTGTAAATAAATGACATTTTCCTGTTTTGTGAACATCTAACTGTTCTATCTTTTGATTAGCTTATTTATTTATTGTTTGGTTGTTGTTTGCTGATAGTGACATAGTCCAGAGGACAAACTCCATAACTGTGCACAGAAGCAAAGCAGACAGGCTTGCGTGAATGGCAAGCAAAATGAAATTCCCCAGTACCTTTCAGCTCTGCACCCACCCAAAGTGCATTTGTAGGAAAATACATCGTGATGAACCATGGAGGAGGCTCCTCCAGCAGGTGGAGCTGTACGTTTTACTTTATCTGCACGACTGAAAAGGAATCTGTCGACGTCAACAAGTTGTCTCAGGCAAATGCCGATCTGATTTGGAGCTTTTTTTTGGAGCCCTAAACACGCGTGTAAATACAGATCACGCCTTTGCAAAACAGTAAGGTGCCTGTGGGGTCCTGCTGAAGAAATTGTCTCTAGAAGAATGGTTAAAGGGAGTAATGCTAGAAATAGGCTTGAAAGAAGAAATAGAGGAATAATGAAATAGGAGAGAAGTAGTGAAAGACTGGAACAAATAAATATAAATATGTCAGTACAGTTGCTTGAGGAATTCCCTAGTAAATCAGTAACTGCACTTAACTGCACTCTTTTGAGACAGATTCAGGTGAACATACTTTTCTGGCAGTGGGGAAAGCTTATCCTTCTCTGTCCACTTTTTGTTTGTATTCCTTCTCCAGAAGACTTGTGCTTTTTCCTTCCCAGTTCCCTGCCGTAAGCAGATCAACTAGTTGTCTCTTCTTCCTTTCTTATGCACATGTAACCATCCCAACATCTATCTGCTGCTCAGAAATAGCCTCCAGAGGTACTTCCCAATCCTCCTCTTTTCTAGTTTGTCTGGAAACTTCATTATTAGTATCTAATGTTCCTTTCAGGGCAGAAGTTATTCTTTTTATTGATTTCAGTTGTCGTTCTCCCCTCAAACTGATTTTTTGCCCTTCACACTAAAAAGCATATTTAGAGCAAAAAAACCTCACAACCCTATACACAGCAGAGCAAATCCAGTGACAGGATGATTTTCTTCATCACTATGTAAAGAAAACAAGCAGCTGAATATCTTTTGAAGGAAGTTTGTTGTGCCATTTAGGCAATTCCCTGAGCTGGGTGAACCAGTGCAGCCCTGTAAAAGTTAGTGGAGATTCACTGCCCATGTAATTCTGAATGAAGCCTGTTCCCTCTAGCAGTGCGTGTTACAGGCTGATATATTTTATTGCCTTTAGCATATTATCAAGTTGTCTTCTTGATAAATGAATAATGCAGCTTCTAAAGAGCTAATTGATATTACTGTGCTAGAAACACAATTTAATTAAGAATACTATAATTGCTTCAAGAAAGATTCCAATTTATGTACTTAGAAGAACTTCTGAACGATTGTTCTTATAGGATGTACATTTCAAGATTATATGTTTTCTAATCAATTCAAACTTTTTGTAGAATGCACATTTTTTTTCTTACAGAATCCATACTTATATGTTTCCATTTTCTTGTTCCTTTTTTCTTGATGTATTTTTGATTTTATACTGAGGATGCCTCGGATAGGTGATGAGATGAAGGCTGCTGATATTGTTGATCTTCTATCATTCAGAGTCTTTAAAATATAATATACATAAAAGCAAATCAGAAATTCTGCTATTGATTTTAAAGACCTGATTGTAAAATGGTATATGTAACATAACTTAGAACTTTAGTATAAATGGAGAACTCATCTTAGAAATACATTTATGTTCTGAAAGTGAGCTGTTGGGTTACATCTTTCACACATGTTTTGAGACTCTTCCAGATTGAGACTTCTTCCTCTGCTTCTTAATCGAGACTTCTCTTGTTAAGATATAAGGCATTCCGTGGTCTAACCTCATTCATTTGCAGATAGCTCTTGAAGCAGCTTATACTATTCTGCAGAGGGAGTAATTTTCTACAGTCACTTACTGTAGTGTCTAAGCGTCAGGTGAGAGGGGAAACATCTTTTGTTTAATTTTGCATTGATATCCACAGTGACCACTGTGGGGAAATACAGTCCATTGTAGACTCCCAGGCTATACTGAGCTCCAGACCTGTGGGGCATAACAGTGCTTTATAATGGAGCTTACCAGCAGGCTCCACAGTTTGATTAAAATGTTACTGCTTCTCTCTGTGTTACAGCATCAATCGGGGAATTCCCCCTTGGTCATAATGCCAGGAGTCTTTGCAAATGTTGTTTGACAACTGGCCCACAGGACCCGTTCAGCCAGAATAATTGGAAATGCCAGCTTCTGTGCAACTTTGGAGCGCTTGATAACTGAACTTTTTGGAGTTGGGCAAAATACAGAATTTGAAGCTGTGCTCTATGTGTTCTCTACCACAGTTTATTGGCAACAAAGAGGTGCAGAGCCTTTTTTTTTTTTTAATAAATCAGAAGGGACTTTGGTTTTTACTTGTATGTAATGAACAATGTTAACTAGACATGCAGCCAGAATTTCAATGTGCTAAAACAATGCAATGTATACCCAGCTCTCTTCATGGCTTCAGTGACTGTGATGAGACCATGGGACTGAAATCTACTGTCTTAATATCTCCACATGTAGAATGAACTTGCATGAAACGGTGCTTTCAATAACATAGTAAAATTAAAGTAATTAAGTATTCATTTCCTTATTGTCAGAATGTTTCTTGCATTAGTGCATTTGGGAGATGGGGAAGAGGTCTCTTTTTTTCAAAGAAAAATGTAAGACAAAAGAGAAGAATAAAAGAGGATTGGATGTCAGCTGATCTATGACTAATTCCTAGTATAATGTTTTCCAACCAATAGAAATCGCCATCACTTATGTCATCCTTATTGATAGTTGCAGAAAAGAGGAAAAAGAAAGATTTGGCACAGGGAATGTACTGTATTCTTATCCTAGTAAGAAGAGAAGAAGAGGTTATTTCTCAAAGAAAAGAAAGAAGGGGTGAGATGCTTAGTGACTGAACATTAAGAGGACCTGTTGATATGTGGGTATGTATGGTCTTGAAAGAAGAGGAAAAAGGATGAAGAGAAAAATAAACAAACCTAAGTATATCGTTATATCATCTGTTCTAGAAAATGCCTTGCTCTGAAATCAGGCTGATTTTAGGAATGACAGTAGAATAGTTTCGACTTTTTGCGTGTGTTGATGGTAAACCCATCGCAGATTATCATAAACATACATTTTTTCCTTTTAATTTATTTTAGGTAGATCCTGTAACTAAAGTCCATTATAAAACTCTTGAAATTGCTTTAGCATGGGGGTTGAACTCGATGGTCTCTTGACATTATTTCCAATGCTTGCAATTCTGCACTACCTAATATAAAGCATAAGATCATTAACAGATATTAAAATAAAAATGACTTACATTGCCAAACTCAGAAGGCATTCAGGGTTGGTACGGGCAAACGATCATCTTCCAGGTCCCTCAAACTATCAGTAGTGTATGTCACAAGTGAACCCTCCAGAGAGGAGTGGTAACCACCTGCAAAATATAAACATGGCACTGCCATTTTGTGATTGGTCTGGAACACAGTGTACTGCAATCTGAGGTAACTGTCATTCAGTAGAATCATAGAATCATAAAATGGCTTGGGTTGGAAGGGACCTCAAGGATCATCAAGCTCCAACCCCCCTGCCGCAGGCAGGGCCACCAGTCTCCATATCTAATACTAGACCAGGCTGCCCAGGGCCCCATCCAACCTGGCCTTGAACACCTCCAGGGATGGGTGTTTTGCAATCTGAGGTGGCTGTCATTCAGTAGGAGGTATCCAGTACTGTCCCCCTAGCTTGGAGGGAAGCCTGAAGTCAAGACTTCAGTTGGATGCCCAAACTGAGCACTCATGGTGCTGAACAACATCAGGTGACAAAACTTCTTTGCTGTTGATATATAAAGTAGATTAAGATATCGTTGGTGGGCCCCTGACGAGCAGTCATACCAATTAACTGTCACAAAGATGTATTTAGAGATAACACAGTGATACTTACCTCTGACGTTTTTAGCCTAGCACTTGTTTCAAGCAGAACTTACTCTAGTTTTCATTTGTTCTCTTTAAGATGGCAAGCTGTGGTCTGTGCAGGTCTCCTCTCACTGGTCAAATGCACTGCACTTGCATTTTTTGTACCTGCTGATACAGTCCAAATGACTGCCAGAACCTGGCCCCATTCCTTCCCTGTAGGGACACACAAAATCGTGCTAACTCCGCTCCTGATTTGGTGACTTTGAATTGCTACTGTGTTACCTCCATTCAACATCTTGGCATGATCTGTTTGAGTTCATCCTTTCAATGGGCAAGATTTTGAAAGATGATTTTCTTTTTTGTCTTTGTTTGAAGGCAGGTAGAATTGATTCTACCAAACTACCAACAGATGCTAAACAAGTGTATTGTCTAAGTTGCTATGTCAGAGGAAAACATTGCCTCTTATTGTGGAATACGGTCATTGTATGTCATTACATACAGCTGTTCGTCATCTCGTTTGGCAGCTTTTTGGTGTTGCTGTGGCCTCAAAAGGGTTAACAGCAAGTCAGCGGTGCTGCTGTAATCCTCCAGGACTACCAGCATGCTGCACTGTTGTTGTGTCAGACCGGGGGTTCTGGAGGAAGCTGCGCTAGCTCTGGCAGCTGCCTCAGTCACGTCTGTCATTTTGGGTTTCTGTTTGCAACAACATGGCTGACGTAGCAGGTAAAGCAAAAGACCATCGTAGTCTGTACAGAACCATGTTCTTCCACTTCCTACCACATCCAGAAAATGCCCTACTTCCTCAGAAAATGAACGCCATGCGTCAGGAACACATCCTAGTTGGGGAAAGGCAAAAATGTGTGTTTGACAAACAACCCTTGTCCTTTCTGCAGTGGTGGAAACAATGCAGGTAAACCCAACTGCCCTCTGCCCTGCTTCTCCTGTGCTGTCGGCAATTAATTCTCGAGCAGAGTAACCAGAGGGAGCACTTTTTCCACAACATTGCTATTTTCTACAATCTGCATTGGCTTCGTCCTTACATTGACATTGCAACCATCTGGTATGAGCAATTTGAAATGAAGTGGGGCAAATCCACCCTGTAGCTTCTAAAGAAGTACTCTTAGTCAACCATGCTAGTTTTCCCTTTTATTTTTAGAAAGACTGCTTTAAATTGAGGAGAGCAAAAGTGATTGGGAAATATCAGAGCTGAACTTAACTTCAATTCTGTTTGCAGTTGTGAGATGTAATTTCAAGTTCTTTTTTGTGAATATATGTTATTGAAACATCTGACATATTTAGCTACATAAAATCCTATGGGATAAAAATAAAAAAAAAACGATAAAAAAAATTGTTATTATCTTCTAGGCAGAGAATAGAGGCACAGAAAGGGTGAATCCGAAGTCACAAAAAAGGTCTGTGGATAGGCTATTACCCTAATTGCTGGATTAGTCTCCTCTGCCTGTCTTCCCAAGATACTAACAGCCATGATCGGAAAAACTGTATTTTCTTGGTAACATGGGTGTTTTCCTTTGTAAATCTCTGTTGCACAGAATGTACTAAGCTTCAAGATAATCACTGAGAAGGCAAGCAGGAGGCCAAGGGCAAAGCTGAGAGAGTGACCTATATATTCTGAGATTCATCATATGCATGTAGTGATTCAGAGTGTTTGCAGGCATTTCAGAACAAGGAATCTGGTCGGAAGTATTCTGTTTCCATTCCTTCCTTCGGGAGGTTTAGTCAAGGGGATAGGAAACTTCTGCTACATCTTCCAGTTTTACTGGGAAACACAAAAATTACAAGGATGGCTCTACTGGATGAGACTGGAAGGCAAACTTTCTGCCCACTGTAGTGGCCAGTAATTGATGTTTAGGGAAACATAATAAAAACAGGCAAGTATGGTCTTCCTGTGGTATACCTTTCCATCTTCTAGCAGTAGGCGGTGAGGGATTTTTACATCCAAGCTGTCACATTTAACAGGGCTCAGGAGACCTTTTTTTTTCATGAATTAATCTACTTCTTTTTTATCCATTTTCCCTTTTGACATTCACAACATCCTGTGTCAATGAGTTCCACTGCTTCATTCTGCAGTATGTGGAAAAACACTTCCTTTTGTGATTTTTTAATCCTGAGGCTTGATAATTTCCACTGGAGGCCTCTTGATTCCTTCTTTTCTAAGAAACAGCGAGTAGTTGTTCTGCTTGCCACAGATTCTTTAGATATCTCATATTTACTTGGGTTGTGTTTTCTTTACTGAATGGCCTTAGACTCTGAGGAAGGCCTTCCATTATTTTGATAATTTTCTGTTCCTTTTCTAGTTCTACTGTAATATTTATGAGTTGGAATGATCAGAAGTGCACTTAGTATTCAGGCTCAGAGTGCACCATGGATTCATGTATTGGTTTAAACTATTTTCTGCTGTATTCTTTACTCCCTTTCTGGTAATTCTTAATTTTCTGTTTATTTTCTGACTAATGCTGGGGATTCATGTAACATTTTCTGAAAAGTATTTGGAGAGGAAGGAAGAACACTTCCTATGGTCTGTATGATGTAAAACAAAACATACTAATTTAAACATAGACATAAAACATCAGTATGCTTGTTATGGCTTTAGTTCTATCATTATTGCCTGAAGCAAGTTCTCTCTCCTCATCGTCCCAAAATTTGGAGGAGTATCACAGAAATATTACTTATCAAGAAAGTCACACATGGGGAATGTAAATGAAATGAATGTCTTTCTAGCCAAATAATTTCACTTGAAGGTCGGGAACATGAAGAAAATGTAGATTGGGTGTGGAGCTGAATAGTTGTGGGTTCCTAGTCTTGCTTGGAGGTAAAAGAAACTAGCTTAATTGCTGCATTTTACATGCTAAGATTGGGCAGGGATTGAATAGATAACAGGGCTGTGGAATTGGGAATGCAAATGTAGCCATATTGATTGTTTATCTGACACTGATTGTGAACAAGAGTTGGGAAATTCTCCAGTGTCAAACAGAAAGCGTGGATACTTTACTGCTGCCAGGAAGCTTAAATTACTAACCATTCCATCAAAATATGATAAAAATACCAGATAAGATTTTAGTGATTTAATTTATCAATACTGATGGGATATCTGAACTAAATTGGTATCCCTGTCCAACTGCAATTTAGAAGTGAGGCTTTCTTTCAGCCATTCCCCATGCTAACAGCATCACAATACATGCTGGCTTGGATCTGTGGCTGTGCAGACAATTGACTGCTATCATAAAGTCGTGAAGCAGGGCTTCTTTGGCTGTTGTGTAGGTCACATTGTTACCTCTCTTGTAGCCTTCTTAAAAGTTGTTGGAGGTGTGCGGCAAATTGCTGCAGTATACCCATGACACCTTACATGTGGCTCTGAGGCAGCAAGCACAGAGCAGTTAATGCTTTTCCTTCGCCACAAAATACAGTGACTCATCAGCCAGGCAAGGGAAGTGGAAGCAGAAAGACAACAGAAATCACCTTTGTTTTCCTGTTCTGCCTTAGTGAGTCCTGTTTCAAGGGATGGAGGATCTGTGCCATAGGTTTCCTTCTGGGGATATCATAGAATCATTTGAGTTAGAAGGACCTTTAAAGGTCATCTAGTCCATCTCCTCTGCAATGAACAGGGACACCTACAGCTAGATCAGGTTGCTCAGAGCCCTGTCCTGCCTGACCTTGAATGTCTGAAAGGATGAGGCTCCTACCACCTCTCTGGGCAATCTGTTCCATTACCTCACTACTCTTATTGTAAAATAACTTCTTTGTAACATCCAGTCTAAATCTCTCATCTTTTAGTTTGAAGCCATTTCCCCTTCTCCTATCCTGCTAAAGAGTCTGTTCCCTTCTTTCTTATAGATATCCTTGAGATACTGACAAGCTTCTCTCAGGTCTCCCCAGAGCTTCTTTTCTCCAGGCTGAACAGCCCCAGCTCTCTTCACCTGTAAATAATTTGTCAATGCCCTTTTACTTTCATTTCTTAGGAACATAGATGAGCATTTCCTGTGCTCAGCAGCAACCCCTGGCTTCTATTACAAATGGTCACACAATACAGCTACGTGAGCTTTCTTGCAAGGTGTGGCACTGTTGCCATTAGAACATCCAGACTCTCTCCTGTAATTCGTGTGTCAAACTGGCAGTAAATCTACAGCCCCTTTCATCATTAATAACTGTCTTGGGGGAAAAAAAGACATTAAATGAGAAGTCATTATTGCTCATCTGTGTGTGTGTGTGGAATTGTTCAGCTGGGATGCGTGCTCAGACATCGAACATTTGAAATGCAGTAGACAAGCATCCCTGGCCAGACAGCAATTTTAACACGAGCTCTAAATTCCACTCTTTGTTGTTATGGTGCTGCACCGTCTCCATCTTGTGAACTGGGATGAGAGAGCAGAATACAACCCTTAAAATAGCATTTGATAGTCCTGTTTCTACCATGATGATTCATGCAAGAGACAGGGCAGCAATCATTACGAAGGAAATGTTGAGGTGGTGTTTGTGAACTGACAGTTCCTGCTAGCTTGAAATGCTGTCAGCAGAAGGGTTTCATTGACAGTGCCTGCAGCTGCAGAGATCTAAGGGAGACTGGCTGGTAGGAGAGGTTTTGTCACATTTGAGAAGAATTTTATCATAAAGAAATGAACAATTTGTAACAACAGTAAAGGTACAAAAAGAACTATTGGCCCAGCAGCAGGAAGCTCATGGTCTTTCTGCACAGCACCCAAGTCATCTGTAGCCCCTCAGTCCCCTCAGCCAGACCTGCAGCTGCAGTAAAGCTGAAGACCTGAGGTGAATTCACACTGGTGTCTTGTTCAGGGAAGGATATTGATGGCATCAGACACTCTGGGCCACATCCATCTTTAGTGTGACAGTGCTGGACTTACATCAGGAATAATTTTGGCGCAAATATCTGCACTGGCTTTCACAGCAACAAAACTGACTTTCCTTCTGAAGTAAGAGTGGTAAAATAAATCAGGTCAAAGAAACTAAACACCACGTAAAACCCTTGATCCCGGTTGGGAGTTTTGCCTGCGCAGGGACCGGGTTTGGCTGGCTGTGGTAGTCATGGAGTGGTTTTTATGTACTCCAGACATTGCATAACTGCCCGTTTAATTTACTGTGAATGTTACTCAAAGCTGAGGGTTTAATTCTTTTGAACGTTAAAGCACATAGCTCAGTTAACCTCTTCTTCATAAGTCACTGTATATTATTTCCACAGAATATTATTTCCACAGAATATTATTTTCCACTGTATATTTCCACTGTATGTTACTTCCACAGAGTTATAATATTATTATTTTTTCTGTTTTAAATAACAAGTTTGATAGTTCTTTTTCCTCAGCTATTTTAAGATTTGTTTTTCCAACATGCTTATGTACACCCTCAACCAGTGTGAAATTGCCTGTCTACTATCACCTCTTCAAAAATCTCCAGGAATCACATTAATTCTTTACGATATGGTCAAGACTGGTAAAAATCAGTCATGACAAATTTTACTCCATATTTGATTATTATTTGGTTATCAGAGCTTCCAACAACAGTTTAAAAAAAATTATAAGAAATTCTTTCTTTTTTTAAAAGTTACTTAGATAGATTCCCTATATATTTTTTGAAAATTCACTCTGTCCACATTCGTCAAAGTTCAGTTTTCTTTCATGCTCTGCAGGGTCACTTTCTTCACTTTTGCAGTTCACTCAGCTGAGTTCTGGCCACTGGATCAAGAAGTGTAAAGATGCATAGTTGCAGCACAGATCATGTATTTTTCCAAGGGGTTTGTTTACTGTACCATTGCCTCTTTGCTCTTAACTCATTATGGTACAGATTCCACGTCAAAGAACAGCACCAGAAGGTAAACTGTCTTTACTTTAAAAGTAGACAGATGGCTTGTAGTGCTGTCCCTACTGGGATCTGAAGGTCAAACAGGATTGCTTCTTACCTCTGCTGGTTCATTAAAAAATTATGTTCATTATCCAAGAGAAGGAATTTGGTTCAGTTAAGAAGGAATTATGTTCTGTTATCTGTATCATGTGTGGAAGCTTAACTATTGGTAGCAGTAGGAACTTTCTTGCCATTAAAGTCATTAAATGGCTTCTGAATGCATGGAAGTGGTAGATCTGTAAGGAAAGAAAGCATTTACATAGAATTTACTGAGAAATATAATTGGCCATCATTTTCAAAGAGAGGAACAAGCCACATTCAGAAACAACAACATAAACTACTTCAGTGATACTGAAACAGTTTGATTTGAACTCATCTGGATTTTATAATGGTTGAGGTGGCTGTAATTTCCTCTGTTCAAGTATCCTGTTAAGATTTGTAGGATTTGTTGAGGAACTCTTTTTATTTCAGTGGTTTTTATGTTTCTTAAACACTTTGTGAAGAAATAAGCTTGGTTTTGCTAATACACATAATACCTGGAATATTATTCTATCAACATTTCCCTCCTTTTTTTTTTTTTTTTTTTTTGCCAGAGCAATTTTAATATTGTAAACTACATCCCTTTAAAACCTGTCTGAGTGACTATTGCAGCTATGATTACTTCAGGTAACCAAGACAACAGAAGTAACACCAACACGTTTTAGGAACTTGCCAAACTGTTCATTGAAGTAAGGCAAAATGTTTTATTTCAGCATACTTAAAATAAAACACTGTTCCACTATTTTTTCTCTTGTAAATCTGTTCATTTATTATTTTTTTTTAATATTGTTTGGTTTGGTTTGGTTGATTTTTTTTTTTTTGAAGTGTTTAATTCTGAAACAAAATACTGTGCCCTGAGGGAATCTTTTATTTTTTGACTGAATTAAATAATGCTTTGAAAGTCTTTTTGGGCTAACTCATAATTAAATTTGGGGGTTTTGTTAACTTGTTTGTTTTCAAAAGTACCATAAGAAAATAAGTGGTTGTCAAAATTCCACTCTTTTTGTTGCTGTTGTCACATAAAATGGATTCTTTGAAAATAAAATAGAGTATCTTGTGTAGATTGATTTTTTTTCTTCCAGTTATCAGCAGAATTGAATGCTTAGCTGTTACATACCCATCCTTCATCTCCAAATGTATTACCTGAACCTGAACGTTGAACTAATTGAAAACCTCTGCACAAACACAGCTTAGCATGTTAGATTGTGGAAAGGAGGAAGGAATGGGCCTACAGCCTTGTCACCTCTCCCAGTAAGCCCAGTCCTGAAATTGGTGCAACTTTAATGGGAAAATTGAAAAACTGTTAATGAAGGCACTGTCTCGTCTGTTCTTGAATCAAGCTTTCAAATCAATTTTAGTGCTAAATTGTGCCAAGAAAAGAACTTTGACTATTCCAAAGCACTGCCTAAGCTGTTTCTTCCAGAGCTCAAAAAACTGAAAAGAATTTCTGAGAAACAGCAGAGAGAGAATTCTGGGTAATGATGGCTGAATAACTACGCTCAGCACCCTGCTTTCCTTCAGAACCCCTATGTACAGAACAGTGTAGTGGATATTTACATTTCAATACTCAGCATGCTTCCTCTGTTTTTTCAAAGCTGTCTTGATTGAGCCCTGGAGCTGCCCAAAGAGGGTTTAAGCTTTACTGGGGATGCAAGTATGGTTTAAAACAGGGGCGTTTGGTTTATTCCCTTGTCCCCAGACTGTCAGGAATGTAACAGTATAACTCCTTTGCTAAGTGAGTAATCAAAGATGTCTTGACAAATCTTGCCTTGAGAGCCATGGCACAGTAACACTACTTGAAGTTACTTAATTTATTATAAAGAGATATGACTTCATGTGACAGATATGAGTTGATGCTTTAATAATATATGCTACTAGATAAAAAAAACAGTGAATATCTCTACTGTCATGCTCTTCATTCCATTGAAAAAAATGTATACTTGTGTGAGAGTGATCTCTTGTTTGTTTATCAAGGTATTAGCAAAATAACTAACAATAGAGAAAGAGCATACAAGACTGAGCAATATCATATTGATTGGCAGAGGTTAACAAACATGCACAAAGAACATGATAGTTTCTCAAAAATACACGTAAATGATGAAAAAAAGATCTTGTAACACCTCTCAAACAGTGTGACTGGGTGTGTTTAAAAACTGTTTGGATGTAGTGCTTAGGGCCATGATTTAGCAGAAGGTTGTTAGAGTTAGGGTAGTATGGTTAGGTTGTAGTTGGACTCCATGATCTTTAAGGTCTTTTCCAACCTGAGCAATTCTATAGTTCTATGATTCTATGACTGACTTGTAAGTTTTTTACACAGAGGGTGGTGAGGCACTGGAACAGGTTGCCCAAGGAGGTTGTGGATGCCGCATCCCAGGAGGCATTCAAGGCCAGGCTGGATGTGGCTCTGGGCAGCCTGGTCTGGTGGCTGGTGACCCTGTGCATAGCGGGGGAGTTGAAACTAGATGATCTTTGAGGTCCTTTTCAACCCAGGCCATTCTATGATCTTGTGATTCTGTATATAAAAGAGACCCCTGATCTCCATGCCGAATCATTATTTTTAATACTTTCAAGAACTTAGTTTATCCATTATAAATACAGGCAGAGATTCTATTTGATAGTTAAGAAATTCCACATTTTACTTTAAATGATAAGGCAAAAATTTCTGAAAAAGGCAGATAAATGGTCTTCATGGTGTATAGGCTTGTCAGGAGTAAAACCAATTGATTGTCAAATGTTCATCAGAGTTGACTTGTCTGCATGGAGTGCTTTTCTGTAAGAAACAAAATCTTTGGAGTCCTGTACATGGTGGCACCGTCTCACTTCTCAACAAAACATACTGCGTTTCTGCTTTGCAGTGCAGTTGGAGACAGCACTGTGCACTACATGATTAATGATTTATTTTAAATTGTTTTTAAATTTGCTTCTGATTTTCCAGACAATGAAACGCATTCTTTTAAATTAATCATCTTTTAGGTGGAACCTTCCTGTTGCTATCCTTTTTAATGGGAGATGAAATTTCTTTAGTTCTGTTTCCTGTACAAACTTTTTCTAATAACATGGAAGTACTCAGTGCCTGTAAAGCCAGGTTGTCCCTTTATGGTGAGACTACTTGTGGAGATGCTGTAGCAGAAGTACCACATTTCTTATTACAGCTGAAGCTTTCTCTGAAGGAATCTCTTCTCTTCATTTTGAGTTTCATAAGATTTGCAACAATCCTTTTTCTAGATCTATGTATTTACGTTTGAATTGAAAGTTAAATGGCATGTATGACTGATGAAATATGGCAATTCTATTCTGCAAATATGTGGAAGTCATTCTTTTAACTTCAGCAAAGTTACTTTGCTTTGAATCAATGTACAGAAGAGTAGAAATGCCCTATGCATGGTAGCTGGAGCTGTTCTGCTATATAAAGTAGTTGTTTCGCTGTTTTGTTTTGTTTTGGTGTGTATGTGTTTGTTTTTATCCTAAATAAAAACTTAAAGGATGGCAATTATAAAGGAACAGATCAATACTTCATAACAACAGCACTTACTTTCCAGAGCTGGTAACTATTTTTATTTCTAATTGAGATCATTTAGCTCTTCTGAAAATTGATTATCTTCAGCCATCTATACGCACAAGGCTGATTTGCAGACTTATGATATTAAGTATCTGGAGTTTCTATTGATTTCGTGTCTGAAAATCACAGATTTTATTTAGCTGCTAACTAAAGCTGAGCCATCAACTTAATGACCTCTAGTTAGAAATTCTGACTTAGACTCTTAAATACAAAAGATTTGAGTACAGCTGTAGTAAAAAAGGATAAAATGGGGTACCGTGGGTAATCTCACTGTACATCTGTTTATTTTTGAACACTTGCAGTCACTTTCCTGAAGTATTTTAAACAGATGTCAGGTTATACAAAATGCAACAACAAAAAAAAATCAGGAATACTTTCACAAGGCAGAAAACTTGTTATGAAAGTTTGAAAGCATCAACATATTTGAACATAAGTTGGAAGAGAATGGATTTATATGATAGAAATGCTGCTCTGGAGGTTCATTAATATGGCATTAATGTCCCAAGTTGTTCTTCTTTGCCACAATTCACATGCAAACTTTTCAGATATACATGCTTCCTAAACATTGAAATGTGAAGGTAAACATTCTCAGGAACAAACATGTTGAGCAAAATATGTTGTCTTGAATACCCGCTTTTTGGAAATAATCCAATAATTTACTTTAAAAGTCTGACCCCCATGTGTTTCAGATGATTTATTTGCCAAGTAGCGAATGTGTATTTTAAGTCTTCTTTAGTTTGAACTGTGTGCTTCAGATACATAAAGTTATTAAGTGGAAAGACTTTTACAGCATTCCTGCTGAAATAATTCAATTGATACATGCAAAAAGTAGTGTCTCCCATCTCAGCATATACAGTGTTCATGGTACAGTAGCTGTATGTTTTCTGGAGTAGAATTAACCACAGTAGTGAGGGAGACATTTAACCTGAGCGAGAGAAAGAAAATAGCTGGTGACATGACCCGATCCTGCAGACAGATACTTACACTTGACTGCATAAGCAGTTGTTCCTGCTCACTTAAGTGGAGCTATATAATGACGTATGGAGAAGTCTTTATCAGGATACTGGAGTTTGTCTCTCTTCTTCAGATTTCCTATTTCTTATTTCCATCATTACATGTATTAATCTTTAAATCAATTCTCTGTAGTAAAAAAATGCTATTATCCCTGTAGTCAGGTAATACCTCACAGTTGAAAAACTAAGAAACATGAAGACTTAGGAGGGGAAGGAGTGTTCATCTTGCATCTGAAAATTTGCTATAAGATAATCATTCAAGCTTGCACCACACTTCACATAGCTTAGGCAGACATTTCATTCTGTGTCAGGCGGTATGAACATTGCAGATGGGATGGTCTTCCTTCCTTGACGTTGAAGAAGAAACTGACTGATTTTTGTAGACTAGATACTGAAATTTTCAAGGGGTTTTAAATAGTTGAGCAGAATCCTTCTGAAGTGGCTGCTCTGAGTTTGCAGAGAAAATTCTGTGACGTGGAGTCTTGTCTCTTGTTCTTCCCCTTGGATGCTCTGCTCTGTCTTAGGGATGGTCACCTTAAATGATGGTCCTGTCACTGACGTTTAGCAATTCCTGAAACTGTCTGTGGTTGCAACTGTGCAAATTTAATTGAGGATTTAATAATAGTCTAACCATTTGTGTGGGGGAGAAGGACATGTAGATTTTGTTTTTCTCCTTAAAGCTAGATATTCTTAAAAAGAAAATGATTTATCCAGAGGTTCTTCAGGTTGAAGAACTAGCTGGCCTGGTGTTTTTTCTATTTTCCAGGAAGTTCAAATGCTTAATAGCTATTCAGCTACTGACTGTTAAATTTCTGGTTTACATATGGGCTAAAGGAATAGATTTTTTTCAAAAGAACTAGGTATTAGTCCTGCCCTACATGTGCTGAAAGAGTGCCACATAACTTCAAAGAAGGAAACATTAATTCATTGTCAGTAAGGACTTTCAGATGTTCCTTGCTTCTGATTTCTGCGTCTAAACTTGGTACCAGCATGAGATGAGTTTAAGATGTTGTGGGGTTTGGGAAAGACCATTTGCCGTGTTTTCTTTTTCAATATAGATACCCTGATTGGGTCTGTAATATATGAAGAAATGTATCCCACTGTAGTTTATTCTCTTCCTTTGTAGAAATAAACTATACTGATGTAAATAACAGTATTTTATACTTCCTAGCTAGATCTAGCTAACATTATTACATGCCTTTTGCAAAACACATAGCCAGGTTTAGCAAACAGTCAATCCAGTGTAGTTTTCCATGCTACCTTTGCAAGAAGAGATTTTTTGGCTGTCATATGTCTGTTTTGAAACCAAGTATTATTTTTAAAACAAACAAAGATAACTGTCTTTGTTAAGTACAGCATGCCTGATCTAAAGCCCGTTGCAGTTATTGCGGGTATTTCCCTTAATTCTCCTGGGCTTTGGATAAGGTTGTAGGTTCTGTAAGTTTCAAGAAACACTCTGTTCAGAAGTGTTGAGTGAAATATCTCACAGGTACTCATATTTTTTACTGTAGCTTCCTTTTTTTGACACTTGGAACACTTTCATAGATATTCTCTACAAAAATAGATCACCGTCAGGCAGAAATTAAGAATAACAAGTTTCACTTCAAGAAGTAAGTGTTTTTAGGAAGCTGTGAACACCTTACTGTAATGTCAGAACGTGGAAACTATCTTGCAATCTGAACCACTGTGGTCACTAAAGTTACCTGCTATAATTAACTTAGCAATGTGAGTTGAAATGCTTGTTCATTTGGACACTTTACATAAACTGACGTACGCATCAATTTAAATAGACAAAATAACTTTGCATTCTGTTTTCACGCTGATCTCAATGTTAAAATACTGCTGCATTGCAGTGTGTTTTATATTCCGTTTTGCATCTGCAAAGTCATATCCTTTATTAAAGACTAATCACTTGCCAATTTGATTTGAAGAACATAGAAGAACAAATGGGCATCTGGGAAGAAAATATATAAATATTGACTTAGATTAACCAAATAAATCCCCCAAATAGTAGAGGAATTATTTGTCTATTAAAATCATCTATGGCCTGTGTATGGGAACTGTTAAATCAAGGCCTGAACCACTGATTGATCACCTGAGGAAAGGACTGAGTCAGCCGTGGGAGCTCAGGTGAAGGCAATTCACGTGTGTGCCTGCCTCCACCGCTTCCCCAGCCCCCCACTGGGGAAGGTGTTTTTTTGTTTTTGTTTTGTTTTGTTCTGTTTTTCCCCTGGAGATCCTTCCTCTGTGGAGGTTTTTTAGCAAGCCTGGATCTTCAGATTCAGGTGAGTATTCCTTCCCTGTTTGTTTCTTTTCTATTTTCACCGTGTTTCCAGCTGTAACACCTACTGTAACAGGCCTGGGATCATGTATGTCTTAATTGACTGTGGAAAAATGTATCCTAAAAAACCATCTGTAGTTATCATGTGCTCTCATATCTTATTTCTGGTGTCTGTCCATGTATGCCTGTCAGTGTATGTGTAAGATTTCTGTAACAGCAATCATGAAGTCTCACCAAGTGGGACGTTTGGGGTCAATATCATCATTCAGATTCAGTGAAAATTCATTACACTGTAATGTGGTCGTTGTTAGTATAAGTAGGTTTCTTTCAGATGTATTTCAAAGAGAATAGCTGAAACAGTGAAGTGGTATGACCCAAACACAGAAAACGTGTGGTGGCAGAGCAAAAAGCAGCAGCAGAGAAAGCAGCAGTTAACATTTTGCTAACCCAGTTGCTCAGCCTAGTGAAGTCTGAATGGCAGAGTTCCCCTGTAATAGCACCCTTGTGTGATGTACATTAGTATTGCTGAGTGGTTTAGCCAGTGTGCTATTTCAGAGAAAGCTAGCAAGGATCTCTCGTAGCAACCAAGGGTGCAGTTTCACATTACACCTAATACAGTGTGACTGCAGGCTGCTAAGAACGTGAGCAGTCCCCATCCATTACCCACAGCTGTAACTTCCCACACTCTTCCTTCCTCTTAGTCTAATGATTGTGTGGCCATAAGGCAAAATGGTTCAGTTTCTCGTCTGAGTGAAAACAAATCTTTATCTTTCTTTCTCTTTTTTCTGTTTTTTTTTTCCTTTTTTTTTTTTTTTTTTCCCTGTGGTGAATGGATATTTGTCAGATCAGCAAGCCAAGCCAATTCCATTTGCAGCTGTGTGACTACAGGATCCAGTGTAAATGCAGGGGTGGGAACCTTCAGCTGGGCCAGGAAGATTGTTTGAAGTGGTCCCAGATGACATGCCAGATCTACCAGTTTAGGGAGGAATCAAGTTCAAACCTAGCCCGCAGCTATACCACAATCAGGAGCTATCATTAGATGACATCAGATAAAGCTGTATTGTACTTAAGTTTAAGGTCAATATTATACTCTCTTCAGCACATTTTCACATCAGGCTACTACATGCTTGTAGTGCTACATGCTTATTTGTTTCCAGAGAATGTTCTCACATGAGAAGGCTTGTTATCGTGTTCTTCATCCCCAAATGTACTGAAACACAGGCTTACTGCCTTTTTGAATCAGGGTTCTAGTAATACTGTTTGCTTGGCTACTCTGATTCATCTGTGATCAATGAGTCACAGTGGCTTTGAGAAGTGGATATTTTTCACACAATCCAATTTTCCTACTTTTTGAAATGTAAAATAATTGAGATCGTTGAAAAGACCTTAATCCTTTCAAATAAGGCTAGCTGTTGAATCAACTGGATTTAAGATCTCTTGCAGTGCTTGTATTTCAATATGAAGTTTGAAATATGACCTGAGCATAATAGATTTCTTAGTACTGTATGAAATTCTTGAGGATGACAACTTAATTCTAAGAAAGGATGGAATATTTGTCCAAATTCAGAACGCTTCAAGGAAGATGGCAAAACAGAAACACAGAACTGTGCAGGCAAAGGATATAATTGGATATCTAGTAGGAGGAAGGGAATATTCCCTTTTTAATAAATGGAAGAATGTAGGAGAATAGAAGTTTACAGAGGAAGCCTGTGGGAGAGGCAGGAATGGAATCCAGGCATTCTGAATGCTAGCCCAGAGGTTCATCTTTCCATCTCACTTGGGCAGGAGAGGGTGAGAGAACAGGAAATAATCTTTAGTTTTAAGATTCTGAAATTTCAAAATATTTCCAATTCCATACAAGCCAAGAGCTTCTGGATTTTATTTTTTTGAAATCTTGAAGTCTTTTTTCTGGCCTACTGAATATTTAGTAACTTGCATGAAGGGAACAGTTTCAGCAGGAAAGCCTGATCTCTGATTGCTTCTTTCTTCATCTTTGCTTGTAAAGTCTTGCTTTCAGGGCCTCTTGTGATCTTCTCTCCATCTCTCAAGCTGTATTTAGAAATGTGACTGTGGTGTCACGATCATATGGCATAGACCATTATACAATACACTTGACAAGTATTGTCCTGATGTAAATCAGAGGTAGCACGAGCTTGGGACTTCCATATCTCGCATCCCATTCCAGAAATCCCATTACTAGATCATATGCTACTTTAAGGTAAATGAATCTGTGCCTCTCCTTTTAGTTAGAGATGTGATGTGTTTTGTGTTGACAAAACTAAAAGCAACCTCAGCTGCCCCAGTGAGGACTCTGCAAGAAGTTTCAGAGGAAAGTTTTGGATATACTATTTTAAAATGAGAAACTTAAGTTAGAAGATGCCCAATGAGCAATGATAGCAAGCGTCTCTTTTCTTTCAATAAAAGAATACTGATACTGTGTGTAGGTCATGTGGAGTCAGAGAGTTGTCTAATTCATCAGAGTGAGGAGCTGTGCAGAATCCACAACCAGCCTGAGATATGCAGAGAGCAAAGGACTGCACCCTATCCCTATTGTGTGTCCTTCAAGCAGAGAGTTGCCATTTAAGTATTCCTTCATTTCAGTGGAATCATAGCTGTTTAGGGGTGTGAAATAGCTGTGAACAAGAAAGGTATGCGATACAAATTGTTCTATGCAGAAACCAAATTTAGCTTGTCACTGCCTCTGCATGTTGTCCTTCTACGATTGCTGTTCATGCCATCCCAAAACAAAACACCTAAGATTATGTATTTTTACACTTCCTCAGTGACTGAATCTTGCCACCAACTTCAGCTGAAGTAATTTTGAATTCATGAATGCATTTCAGATGTTAGGGGACCACCAAGTGTTGTGGAAGTGCATCACTGCTCAGGCAGGAGCTTTATGGAGGAGATGGGATGATTTGCAGATGTCACTGCTCCCTGTCTTCTATTCAGGGGACTGTACTGAAAAAAATACCCTATCGGTCCTCTCACCCCCTTGTCCAAAAAAATACAGCATTGCATGCAGTGCCTGTGCTATCAGACGTGGCTGCTGCAGGGTGAAAGAAAACAGAAAATAACAAAAGTAAATCCCATTACTAGAATTGATGACTTTGAGTTAGCACCATCCACGTATCAAAAAAGCAGACCTCTAACATCTTCCACAGAAGCAAGGATTTGTATGGTAAATCTGATGGAAGTATTTAATGAGCAAGGTCATTGGCCTAAAACAGCAAGAAGAGTGGAAAATCTCACAGTGAGGAACAAAGCTGCAAAATAAATCAAGATTTGATGAAGAATAAAACCAGCAGTGAATTGTAGAGGAAAAAGAATGAAAGAAATGTAAGAGAGTGAGGAGAGGAAGTTCAGAGGAATTGTAAAGAAGGGGGTTCCTTTAAACGTTAGGCAAGAAATTAACTTCTTCATGCAAATGGAAACAAATCCAGCAATCACTGTAGATGGTGCCCAGAAAGCTCTCTGTGCCCTGCCAACAAATTCGTAGTATGAAAATGGTGCTCTTCAAAAGGGATAAGATTCTGAAGAAGGCTATAGTCTTTTTGGGGAGGAGGAGGTGAAGCAGCTGTTTTTCAGTATCTGTCAGTGGCTTCTTTAGGGGAAAAGGAAGAAGTGAGCAGTACTGAGGCCTGCTTTAGAACAGTGAGTACAAAGTGCAAGGTTTTTCTTTCAAATACCTTTTTATGTGTCAAAAACACATCATAAAAACTAAGAGATTAAATCCCTAAAGAAGTGATTGTGGTTGGAGGACAGTCTAGAAATACAACCTGAGTCCTATGTAACACTGGAAGTACACCATCGTGATATCAGATGGCAAAATCTTGTGGCCAACATAAAGGTGAAATTAAAGGATGGGGGCAGGACAGCAAATACGTCAAAATGTGAGTATTCAAGAGGACTTGATGAGCAGTTAAAAATAATATGAAGGAAAGAGTAAGAAATGGAAGGTGGAACATCACTGAAAATAATAGAAGTGTATTTAAACTCCTGGAAATAGTTATATATAAAAAAAGCGTGTCCTGAGGCTGAAAGAAAAACCCAGGGAAAAAGAAAATACAGTTGTAGCACAGAAGTGAGCCAGGATGGCAGCCTTTGACGAATGTATCACAGGCCACAGCTTTTCCCACATTGCCTGTCAAGAACCTTCCACTGTTCCCCTGAGGAGGGCTTAACAACCCCTCTCCAGAAGAGGATCCAGGGAATTAAATTTTTTATACCTTTTCTGCAGTAAGAAATATTTGGGGTTTCAAAAGGGTGACAAGGAGAAGCGATTGCACGGTCAGGAAACGCTGATGAGGAAATAAGTTCTGGCTAATTGTGACTTCTGTAGGCAATTTTAGGGCTGTAATATATAATAGGAAATGCTTTGGGACAAAAAAAAAAAAAAAATCACAGTACATTGAGGCCTAGAAGTAAGCTAGATTTTTAATGTCTGCCATAAAGAGTGCAATTAGTTTTAAAATAAAATCCTTATTACTGTATATTCAACAATTTATAACTATTTGCAATGTCTGCGCTGAGAGAATACTTTGAAAATGGGGAAGAATAAAATAATATTGCTAGAATGGGAGAACCAAGGAAAATTAATTTCAAACGTTCTCTAAAGGCTCTGTTGTCCAGTGAACTTTACAAATGCTATAGTGGAATACCTGCTGTTGTGCCATTACAAGAAAAAGCATGGGAACTGATCCTTTCCTCTTTGAGTGGGAGAGGGGTGTGGCTATATTATTGGTTTAGTATATTCTGTTTGTCTTTATAATGGGTATGCTATATGGCTTCAGTGTTTGGCTATACCAGCTTACCTCTGCATCCCTAGCAATGATCAAATGGTCTGAACGCTCACTAATGGATCTGATTTAGGGAACAGTTTGCATTCAGCCACCTGATACGCATAGAGACTGGAGGAAGTCCCTCATGTGATCAATTAAAAGAACAGGAACTAAGGAGCAAGTTTTGGAATACTTAGGAAAGAATGGTAAAAGCCATATAAAAAATGAAATGTATGCTGGCAAGGACTAACAAAGAAGTGAGAGGCATCCTTGTCAGAAAGCTTCCTCCCTTTAGAAGTCCAGAATCCAAGATGAACTACATTTAACATAAGCCTGTTCTGGAGAGCTGGATTTTAAAGAAAGGAGTGGATATACCTTTAACAGTCTAAGATGTGTAAGGTAGCAGTCCGTAGTGATTTAAAAGCTGTTTTACAAAGGCTTTAAAGAGAGTTTTTACTCCTGTAGTAATAGGCATTTAATGTGATCAAGCCAGGAGGACACGATGCTTCCCCTGGGAAGGATGTGGGGAGAATTGGAACATGTAGAGGGAAGAGAAAGTACCGCAACTATTAGTTGTATTGAGCTGTAAATAGCAAAATGAAAATTTGCACCAAGATATTGGCAGATGGAGAAATGAGCAGAATACAAGTGACTGTACATTACCAAGTACTTCTAGTCTAATCTGTTAAGGTTGCTGTAGGTAAGTGGACTGAGTACAGCAAAAGGAATGTCTGAAATGACTGTATAGTATTGCAAAACAGCACTTCTCTGCACACCCAAAAGTTATTTGATCAAATAGAAGGGAATATATGGAAGGTGTGTTAATAAAAAAGGCTTGGGGAGTAAGTTACAGTTTTCCATTTTATGCAAGAACTCTGTAACCTTGGAAAAGTGAATCTTACCACCGATTGATTTAGTTTAACAAGAATTATGTAAAATAACCTGTACCAAAGTATGCATTCTTGTTATTGTACTTTCTGTGTTAGGTTTTCCTCTGAAAGTCAGTGAATATAAATGTGGTGAGGCAAAAATGATGCTATATGCATCAAGAAGTGGAATCTGTAGTGTTGACTTTTAAATTGGAGGTACTCAAATTGATAACAATAATAAACAACCGTTAAGTATATTCTCCTACTTCAGTAAGGCAGTATCTGCAATACTAACCTTGTGCCCCATTGAACACAACCTGGCACAGCCTGGGCATCCTGGTAGATGAGAAGCTGGACATGAGCCAGCAGTGTGCGCTCGCAGCCCGGAAGGCCAACTGTGTTCTGCACTGCATTAATAGAGGAGTGGTCAGCAGGGAGAAGGAGGTGATTGTCCCCCTCTGCTCGGCTCTTGTGAGGCCCCATCTGCAGTACTGCCTCCAGACCTGGGACCCCCAGTACAGGAAAGATGTGGAGCTCTTGGAGTGGGTCCAGAGGAGGGCCACTAAGATGATCAGAGAGCTGGAGCACCTCTCCTATGAGGGAAGGTTGAAGGAACTGGGGTTGTTCAGCTTGGAGAAGAGAAGGCTCTGGGGAGACCTCATTGTGGCCTTCCAGTACTTGAAGGGAGCTTATAAACAGGAGGGGGAACGGCTGTTTATGAGGGTGGACAGTGATAGGACAAGGGGGAATGGTCTTAAACTGATACAGTAGTGGTTTAAGTTAGATATTAGGAGGAAGTTTTTCACACAGAGGGTGGTGAAGCACTGGAACAGGTTGCCCAAGGAGGTTGTGGATGCCCCATCCCTGGAGGCATTCAAGGCCAGGCTGGATGAAAGCCTGGATGTGGCTCTGGGCAGCCTGGTCTGGTGGTTGGTGACCCTGCACATAGCAGGGGGGTTGAAACTAGGTGATCTTTGAGGTCCTTTTCAACCCAGGCCATTCTATGATTCTGTGGTGTGCTGCTGGCTGTCAAGCCATTGCCCTCAGGAGCTGGAATATTGCTGTGCAAGACATTGCTGGCTGCTCCAGCCGCGGGGAAGTAGTTGGGTTAGGCCAGGCCCCATTTCCCTTCTACTTTACTGACTTACAGCTCTCCCTGTTCTTCTAGGAAAGGCCATGGAAAGGACCATAGCAGATCCAAGGTTGCAGCGGTTTCGTGTGTGTTGCTGCTGGACACCTGAAGGAAATGGCAGAAGGAAAGGACTGTTCCAGGGAATTAATTGCTTTGTGTCCCAGCTGGAGGAGAAGAGGAAAGGGAGTCACTGCACACTCCTGTTGCTTGAGGAGACCCCTGGCCAGTCCATCACCTCCACTGACCTCTTCTCCAGAAAGTGTAAAAATAACGATATTGTTCTTTTGAGGGAGAAGTATGATAGAAGACTGAAGTAACCTTGTGGCACTTAACTGAATATTGCCCTGAGGAAAGTTGAGTGCTGGATGGGACAAATTTCTAGAGAAGAGGCAAAGAAGAAGAACAAATACTGAGACATAAAGGCTCACGTTCCTGACTGCCAAGGTAAGTAAAAGTTCTCTGTGAAGTTTGCCTACACTCTTTGATTATTATTGCCATTTTCTTTGGTTATTTATTTATTTTTTAAAAGCTTCATTTTTGCCCTGGATGCTTATATCATATGAACTGCTTCCTACTACTCCCTTTCAAGACCTATATTACCTTCAATTCCATGTAATTTATGTGAACACTCTTCTGTTTGGCCATCATTGTGGTTTTTTGTTTGTTTGTTTGCTTGTTTTTGGTATTTTATTCTCCTAATGATTTTTTTAATATGTCAGCTCACGTTTCTTCTTTGCACCCTAAAGAATGTTTCCTCTTGCATTCTAACAGACCCTGCTTAGGAAGGTAAAAATACCTAGCAGTGCTGAGTGATAGCAAAATGCAGTTAGCAGCAATTATCCTGGGGAGTGGTAAAGCTTTGGGACTGTTCTATATTTGTAGACAATCAGCTGAAGTATCAACTAGTCATAGCTTTTAGAAAAAGATTGTGCACTATTGAGCAAAAACTATATAGGAGCCCAGCAATGTAGGACAGGTTCTTGGAATGGTTTCCTGTGGAAAAATTGATTGCTGGTGCACACTGTCTTCCATCCAAAGTATCCATGGCAATATAAAATATGTTGTAGGTTTAGTATGGAGAGAGAAGTTGAGGCTGGAGTGAAGACAGTTTAAACAGAAAAGCCACATTTGAAAATGCTGTATATATAAAACAATTCATTTTTGCACTCATTTCTATTGCAGAGGCTGCTGTTGCTAAGTTTGACTTCTTATTATTTGCTTTAATAATAACCTATATATTTACAAAGGATCAGTCCACATACAAGCCTCATTTAATGTCCATTTGCTACCATTTGCACCACATTTACAAAGGGAATGTGAAAACAAATGTGAGCCCTATGGAAAGCCTCGCTGAGCCTGTGTGTGATTGCAGCCGTATGTAACAGCTCATAAATGGTGTCGGCTAGAGACCGGGCTTAAGTACTACAGCACAGGAGCTTGTCATTTCCTTAACCAGATTGCAGCATCTGTATTTCCCTTGCCCTTTTCCTGGTGCTGTTAAGCCAGAGAATTCTTTCTAGAGCAGTCATCTTAAAAGCCAAATAGCTCCTTTGGAACAGTTCATAATGCTGTCATCTTTAAAATATGTCATTCTGCTGGAAAACACTCTTTAAGAGCTGTAGTGTTGCTGGCTAGCATACTACACTGAGATACAGAGGAAAATCAAAAGCAGTCTCCAACGCGGTTGCTGTCATAAATGCAGAATTTCAGCAAATAAGAAATTGTTATGTCCTCAGCCAGCTTGCTGAAACTTGCCACATCCTAGTCTGCCTGCGTCTCCACAAACGTCCATTAGCTGTGTCAGCCCTTGTAGTGCACCACTGAAGATAGTACTATCGTTTTCACACATGTGAGTAAATACAAAGTAGGGCAGTGTGCCTGTGTTCATAATCCAGCCACAGGTCTCAAGGCTGAAGCCCTTTTTTCCATTTAGAGACAGGAGCCTTGGATCTGAGGCATCAATTAACTGGCAAACATGAACTTCAGAATACAGATGTCAGAAATAGCCTTCCATATAAACAACATTGGTTCCTTTTGGGAATAACCATTCCTTCTTTTTTTTTTTTTTTTTTTTTTTTTAAGTCTCAACATGGTTCATGAAAACTGAGTACTAGAAGACACTCATAGCTGAGCAGTATTGACCCACTCCAAGTGTCAGAAATGAGCAGTTATGTATGTCTTCCTCACTAGAAACAATTATCTGGAAGACTGAAAACAAAGTCAAGAGAACACCTAACACATTTGAGTTAGACCTTCATTCTTTGGTACCCTTTTTAACAGTGTTGCTTGTGTCATTCTTTATGCACATTTTCTCTACTACTTATATGATGCATACAAAACATATCCAAAGCACTTGAAGTGTACGAAGGAGCTCCTATTAACCCCATTGTGTTTCTTGAGGTGATTCTTGAGGTCTTGAGTGGAAAAACACATTTACTCAGTCAAGTTAGGGATAATAAGCACAACAGTGGCTTTACTCTAAACAAATGTCTTGTGATAATCAGTTGCTATCATGCCTGAGACCATCATATGGTTATTGACTCCCAGTTTAGTGACAGATGCTTGCAATTTTATCAGGAGTCTTCCCTTTGAGCAACTTGCAACATTTTCATGTAATGCTTTTCTTGTATCCATCGAAAAAATGTAAGATCGGTTTTGTGATTTTATGGCTGCATATAAACTCTGTTTTGCAGCCTTCTATATTGGAGTCTATTTTCCATTCAGAAATTTCCGTAGGTCCAGTCCTGACAAAGAATGCAGGCACATTTATCACTGTCTTCAATTCTAAAATATGATTTAGAATATGATAAACAGTGAAGAAAAATAAATGTATTTCTAGTTATAAAATTAAGCAAGGGAACTGCCCTTATTTACTAATTCTGTTCACAGATGAGCATGTAGAATAATCACTAATTGACTGCTACACACAGAAAGTCAAGAGGATAATACTATACATACATTTCCACTAAGTATTTGCATAAGGTCTTTCACGTAATAGTCTCTAATATGGCTATGAAAAGTTACAAGTCTTTCATTCTCATTCTACTGGTTGAATTGTTTTTTTTTTTTTTTTTTAATTCTTATTGCTCCGATTCTTTTTCATCTATCACATAGTGATTTTGAGCCTGGAATTTTGCTGTTTGCTTTTCTGAAATTTATCTGTAGTTTCTGACATTTCATAAAGGTTGTATCTTCTCTGCTTTCAGTGATCAGGATGAAAAATATGGCAAATAGACTGCCTTGTGTATATTATGGTGTCTGCTGAATAGCAAGTTTCTTACAGTGCTTTCCAGTTCTCTCTAAAATCAAGATGCTGAGGTACATTAAAATATTTGTGGGTGAGGGAATCATGTAGGGACTGGCTGAACTTCTTCGAACTTCAATTTGATGGTGTTTTGAGGTTAACGTAAAGGGTTGGGCTGGTTCTCGTATTATTTAGATAAACTTGCTTGTTTTTAATACAGCTTTCAAAGCAGATGATTTCACATCATATGATGACTATCTAAAATGATTTCTAAAATACTAAAGTCTCAGAGACTTAATTCTCTATGAAAGCAGACAGACGGATATGTGCTTGATGTTTTGAAGTGCAATTTTTTTAGAACAATTTCATTTGAAAATGAGACACTACTTTTTCAAAATATGAATTAATTTATAATTGGAAAGACAATATTTCATGAGCCAAATTGATGTCAAGAATAGTATTGCAGATCCAAGAGCCACAACTCAGAGACAGAACAGATAATCCTGGAATATGAGGTAATAGAACTGGAACAGATGTATGGCACCTTATAGGAGGGAATCACCCATTTGTGAGCCAAAGTAGCACATGCATTTAAACTCTTTCTTGCTTTTTTTTTTTCTTCTGCATTTTGATTACTCAACTCAGTTTCAAAACAGCCCTTAGCTCCTGCTTGACTAAACAAAGATGGAAGGTATGATAACATTTTATCAAAGGCAGAGTTGTAACCACAGTGAGCAGATGTGAGAGATTGATGTTAGAAATTGTAGTTTAGAAGTTGTAAGTATCTCCGAAGTTGAAAAGCAAGTTGTCACTGAAGAGAAATTGATAGTATTTTTGTTTCATCACTGTGGTCAGTGGGACCTTTTAACTGCTTTCTTTTAGACTATAGACAATGTTCTGAATTTTAAATGGCACCTGCTTTGCATCAATATGGATGCAAGTTAAAATGTTTTTTGGTAAAATGAAAAGTTTTGCAGTTTTTATGATAAATTCTATTGTTCCTTCTTCATGTTATAATATTAAACTTAGCAAATACAGGACCTACTCCAGCAAATATTTACTCCTGCAAGCAGCTTGACATAGGTGACCATGTCCAGCTCTCTCACCCACTTAGAACTGCTGATACTCAGTTTACTCTGGATCAATTAAACAAGGAAACTGGAAAATTTCTTCAAGCTATGTACTTTTTAGGTGGCAAAATGCAAAAGACAGAAGATGTGCTTTCTCCTCACAAAAAAAAAAAAAAGGAAAGGCAACATACTTGCTCCTCAGAAGGCATATTCATAGTGCATTAACAAGATTTGAGACAACTACTACATGTCTAATATCTTGAGAAATCTAAGCACAATCTTCCTGCTTTTTCTGCCGGGGGGAGTGGCAGAACAGGAACCACGTACATAGCTTTCCATTTTAAAACTAATTTCCATTCTCTTTGTTTATGGTTAAGGTCACACACTGTGGCATTCACAGAAATAATAAAATTACATTAATTTGTAAATCCAAATGCTTCAGTTTCAGGATGAGTTGTTCCCAGTTCTCTTCACCATTGTCAGCCTCCCTCATTTGCAGCAGATATTTATCTCCTCTTGCCAGACCCCTCTACCTGTCCCCCAGATCACACGAATTAACTGTGAACAGTAGTGAATAAGGACAAGGAGGTCACACCATCCAAATGTCCCATCACCAGCAGCAGTTATCTTAAGGGAATAATGTGCTTTTGGACTGAATGCATTCAGCCTACCTGAGAATGTTTGGTTGTGCTCTCCAGAGCAATGGCTTGAAAAAAGCCTTTAACCAGCTTTAGGGGTAAAAAGACAGAAGAAAGGAAACAATGTTAGGATGGTGCTAGCAAATGAAAGAAATTGCTTGCAAAGCTGACTAGATATGGAGACAAATAAAGAACCAAATATAGATTACAAGGACTTTAGAGTATGAAAGAGGAGGAAAAAGGAAGAAGGGGGGAGTGTAAGGGGAAGCAGTGGCACCAACAGAAGAGGAAAGACATAATGCACAAATAACTGTGTATGAATTTTCAGCCAAATATGCCAGGAGTGAATGTTAAAGCTATACAGAGTGTATAAACTGTGTGTGAACTTCTGAAAATTATACAGAAGAGATATTGAAGTCTTGCTTTATATAGTGATGGGAAAAGCCCTAGAATAAGCGGGCAAATATTATAATCAGCATTGCAGCACATAATTGAAAAGGAGGGAGAGTTTAAAAGAAAGTAAGAAATGCGGGCACGTGCACTTGTAGGGCTGCTCCAAAATGTCTGCCTAAACTTCTGAATGGAGGATACAGTGACTGAGGTGTGTAATTAAAATTATCTAAATCCATGTTTGATGTCTTCAGAGGAACACTACTTCTGTAAGGGTTGTGCTGAACCTCATGCAATCGATTGCAAACCCTTAGGCATCTGTGTGCTGCCAGGGAGATAAAAATAATAATATGAAAGGAACCCTGCACTAATATCTAACTCCCCCAAACTCCTGGATCTTACCAATACAGAGACCTATAATCTGCCTTTGCTTCTGACTTCCTATTCTGTTAAAGTTCTCGCAGAATGAAGCCAAACCACAGCATGACTTGAAATGTATTATCAGTGTAGATAATACATTTTCTAATACATCATAAAAAGAATGAAAGGAAGAGTATCAGTATCTACATGTATTTTGGGGATACAAAAGGAAAGAAATTCCACGGGGCTGCAGAGCAGATAATTGTATAATGCAGAGCAACTGACTTATGTTAGAAAATTCAGGCTGCGTGTTAGGAAAGCTTTTTGTCAGTGATGATTTTTAAAGCTCTAAAATAGGTCCCTGGTGAGAGTGAACACCGACCTTGGATGTCCTTGTTTCCTGAAACAAGGGAATGGTGAGCTCTTCAGTTCTGCGTCCTCTTTGCTCTTTGAAAAGCCCCTTCTCTCTGACTGGGGAAGAAAGCCTGGATATACCAGAGATGGGCAGTGGTTGGGTAGGGATGAGGTGGGAAAAAGAGATGCCATCCCTGAGCCACAGTCCCACTGGCAGGATTACTGGCAGGGCTGTAATTTGTGTTACTGAAAAGATTTCTGCTGAGAAAATGTTCTTGTCAAATTCTCAATAGTTTCTGAGACACACTCTCAATCTGCTTGCCCGTGCTAAAATGTTCTCATTGTTTATAGTATTGCCTGATTCATTTTGAAATACTTAGCATGATTTAAAACTTTTTAGACATTGCAGTTCCTGGTTTCTCTGTAGTTCCTTTGCTTAAACTTACCTTAATGGAGAGGCAGACTCCCACTGTGTTTCAGGGACTTTTATGTGTTACCTTCATACCATGCAAATTGGTGGAATTTATGCTAGAGAATACATAGATAAATACTGGAGGGGTGTCATGTCTCAAATCTGATAAAACACCCCAAAGGAGTCAGTAAGGTCACATTTTTAAAATTCTCTGGTTATCAGCAAGGTGTATTGCATTTTCTAGAGTCATTCACAGAGACCTTCACAAAAGATTCCTGTGGAAACTAAGCTCTTACTGCACAGAAGGGAAGGGGTTTTTTTGTGTATTGGTAGCTGACTAATAGGAAATAAAAGCAGATGTTTGGAACAGTCTGATATTTCCAATGGAGTTTCTCAGGCAACTGTGCTGGAATCACTCAATTTCTAGAAAGGCCTGGGAAAGGAGTCTCATAGTGAACAAAGACGCTCACAGAAGAACCTTGCAATATCACATTGCCAGTCTGTGGCACCTTGGGGGGAACATCAGTACAAGTATTGTTCTTTGCTCTATTTCCTTTATTATTTCTGAAATATCTGCTACTGACTGCTGTCACAGCCATTGAAGTAAATGGCCTTTGACATGGCAGTCATGTTCATTTGAGCCAATGTGGAAACATACGGTCTTTTTTATTTGTAGTGTATGATCAGAGTTATTGATTCAGTATGATCTTGAGGTACCTGCCCTTTCACTTAAGGGTTCTTCAAGAAGATTTTCCTGTTCAGCCCTACTGTCCTTTACTTTGTTCCCATTACCAGTTTCTTCTGCTCCTCATTGCTGGGGCAGTATTTTCCTCCTTTCAGCAGGTTTTATTCATTCAAAAATGCAGAATTAATATATAAATGGAAAAAAAAAAAAAAAAAAGAAAAAAGCAGTCTTCTAGAACAAGGGAAGGGAAATTTTTGCTTGCTGAGAGTTGAATAGATCCTTTCAAACACATTTAACAAGCCACCTACTAACACAGACCTTCATGTTACCCAGGAATAATATGAGTGTGTTTGTGTGTCTGTGTGTACATATAGATGGATAAAATATTGGTGGGCTGTGTAAAATGAAATCTTAGTCCCCATCTGCTACTAGTGGTATGTTTGTCATTTTTGCTCCAGGCCATTAATGTTGACAGCAATTCCTTCACTATCTCAAAGCTGTCTTTTTCTTCTGTTTCCTTGAGATGCTGACATTTTACCAAACTCCTGGGTCACTCAGGAGTTGGCCAGATCGAGGCTCTGAGCAGGGCTGCTCACAAAGACAGCAGAGGCGATTTGCTGATGGGGTGCCAATGTTGATGTTTTTAATAGGGATGTTGATTCACAAGTGGTAACAAACCAAGTCAGGAAGAGCAGAAACTGTTGCCATCTTCTTTAGCTGAGATTCCTTTTGATGGAGATAGACCAGAAACGGGTGTTATCCTCTGAAGGAAACAGTCTTGTCCATTGCAGCAAAGTAGCTCTGATTTCAGCTTACCCTAACTATTGCCTATAAACCATTATGGGTGCTGTAGATTTTACACAGCCTTTGAAGCTCTCCTTGCAATGTGTGAGCAGACAGCTGGGAGCAGTAATTACTTCAGCCATCCTCATTTAGTCTGCCACTACAAGTGAGCTGACAACCACAGCTCACTGGTATTATTCCCCATAAAACCTGTTCCTAAGTTTTCCAAAGAACCGTGGTCTTCTCACTGTTATCATATCTTCTGATTCTTGTTCTCTTTAGGAAATGGAAAGAATGAAATAAAACGCTCCCTATCTACAGGCTAGAAGCCCACTGACTTTCAATCATTTTTATAGTCAGTTATAGTCAAGAATATTTGTTTTACCCCTCCTCCATATCCTTTCGCATAGATCTGACCTGTCACAAATCATTCATTGTGAACTTAGAGAAATTATATACATGACTCCCATCTTAGCCACCAGTGTCACCTAATAAGTCATTTATAGCCTTTTATTAATTGTATATTCAAATAATGGAGAAAAAGTCAGCACTGTTGGTTTGTCTCCAGGTCTGTTTCAAGACTTGTGAGATAGATTACACGCAGAAAGGCTTGGGATTTGAATATGAGACAGTTGTCAAATGAATAACATATCAGACTTCGGGCTTTGTAAACAAAACCATATCAGTGGATTCTGCTTTGATTTCATTGTAATTGGTTTTACACAAACCTCCTGTAATAGTTAAGCATCTGGTGATAGAACTGAAAGATATTGATGTTAATAATGAAGCAAGCCACTCACTGCCAGTTTCTGATAAACTACACTGTATCTCACTCCAGTGGAATCAGTTAAGGAACAAAGTGCTATTTAAACAGAATAAGAGCTTAAGCATCTGGACTAAAGAATTTAAAATGTGTATTTACAGTAGCCAATCCTAGAAAATCTCAGATATGAAAGATGTGCTTAGTAAAACCCAAGTTTATGCATAAAGAATTTATATTCTGACAGAAGAAAGTCACTTTTTTTTCAGACCACATTGTACATGCTACATGAAAATTACACTGAAAACTTCTGATGAATAAAAAATGGTCATTTTAATTCTATATTTATCTCATTAATTTTAATTCCTATGTAAGTAACAACAAACATTATTATGATTCAGGTGGAAGAAGTCAGCAGCAGAACACTGACTCCAGATGAATTAAATGTAAGTGGTTTAACTGGAGGCAATGAACAACAGAAATATGAAGACATTCAGTTTCTGGTTCTATAGTGAACACTTCCTCTACAATATTGCAGATGCACACGTGCATCAATACAAATACCTGATGTGACCATATAAGTCTAGCAATGTAAATACAAGCCATTATTCATTATCTTATTTTCTCATGACACTGCTGGCCTCAATCCAGCCCAGGTTAAAGATGTGTGTAATTTTCAGCACATCTGTAGCACTACTGTAGTCCTTTGGGGATAAATTACAACCTGCACATTTCAATTTCTCCACATGTACTGCAAATAGTATCACTATAATATGAAAGCAAAATGATTCATACAAAAGGTTTGTGTGTTTCTTGTTTTAGCTCACCATACTATTAAATATCAATACAGAAGCCTTTCTCCCATTTTTCACTTCTGCAATTCATGCTAGCTTTAAACTAGCATTGATGGAGGCAGTATGAAGCAGTTAGCACACTGTAAATTGAAATGCTAACCCTATTTCACAGCAATATCCCTATATGTCTAGGACTTCTGTGCCTCCTTAGGAGGTAGATTCACTCAATACCTGTGGATCTGATAACCTCTAAAGAACGTGGAGTAAGAATGTGACCACCCAACAGCCAGAGGGCAAGATGCTTGATCTGAATGCCACTGACAAATGAAGCTGAGATATTTACCAACTGGACAGTAATTTTAATTTTTAAACCATAACCGTTTCTTAATTCTAATGTTAGGTCTCTTTGAAAACATCTGTGTGCCTTGGTTTCTTCTGCTTGTTTAACATGCTCAGTGATGGAGTAGTCGTGTAAATAATATTACTAGCAGTACTGGTGTATGCAGATCTGATCATATCAGCGTTTTCAGAAATAGAATCTGGTGCACACAGACCTCATCTGGTTAGGAAATTTATGTTGTATGTTGTGAATCATAGCCTGTGCCTGCAGTTAAGATTTTCCTTATGCTGTAACAGAGTATGATTGCAGCAGTCTAGCTTCAAGCGACCTGGAAGTATTTTAGGAATATCACGGTATAAAACATGGGTGTCTAATGGAGGAATTTTCAACAGTTTGCTTCCAGCACGGTTTGTATTTTCTTCTATTTCTAGCAGGGCTGACCATATGAGATGTCAGAATATTAGGCAAATCTGACAAGGGTTTCAAATAGAGAAGAAGGTTATGCAAAGTTTTGATACTTATGACCCTTTTGGCTCCTGTGTTTTCAGAATAGAAGTATGGTAGGACATTGCTATTCAGCATCAGTAATGCAAAACTATGGATATGACTGCAAGGAACTGTATGTTGGCCAATGTAGCTTATAGTTGGAAGAGCAAAGCTGGAAGACCCTGCTCCTTCCTCTGCAGCAAAGTGCTAGCAAATGTTTGAACACTGTGCATGGTAGGTCCAACAATACTGTCAGTCAGTTGTTGCAGGTCTTGACATTACCACACAGTGTCGTCAGGTGTTCAGAGTAAGTCACAGATCTCTCAAGAGAAACTGTGAGCTAAACCAGATATGGACAGTATTTCACAAATTGAGAAACTAAACTTAATTACAGGAGAAATTATGATAGTGAAGCATTCAGCTGTAAGTATCAGTTACAACAGTGTACCACTGAATCAGATTTCAGTAATTTTCAAGGTCAGGAAAGTCCTAAGATTGAATGCCCAAACAGATGTCATCAAGTTAGATTATTTCCAAGCTCAAGTTTCAGGCAGCTCATTGACATACAAGTTCAAAACTGTTGGCACTATTTCAGAGCTTAGAGGTAGTCCTTTGAGTTACGGTTTGCTGAGTGCCATTCATGAAAACTTTTGAGTAGTGGTTGAAAAATTAAGCCTCAAATTTAAATGAACCAACTGGAAACTGTTTTAGGCAGTTTCACTGAAGACTCAGTGATCCATGTGAAGTTTGTAGGTGGAAGTCAGATGCAGGAACATGGTATTGCATTTTATGTTTTTCATTAGTTTTCGGTGTGGGGAGAAAGCGGAAGATCTTTATCACACATACTGCAATCATACTGAAAATTGGCTAGTTCTAGAGTTACGCATATTGTTGACAAGGTGCATTGAAAGATGAGATATTCTCATGCTTTATAGCAAACAACAATCAATGTTGCAGCATGGTAATTACCCGTGTGAGATAAATGCTGTAAGTTTTTTATAGGCCGGTAATCTTGTATTTAGCAATCTGGGTATGAATTGCCTTGCAGAGGTAGCAGTTTTTAAGTCTTTGCTTTCTCTAATCTACTAATCAAGATGTATTCTTGAGTATTAATGTATACAATGTTAATGTATGGACTAACAGATGGGATCTTGGGCTGTGACTTGGAGGATGCACAAGTAATCTTAGCTTTATCCCTGGCCTCTTGGTGATCACCCACTCAGAGATTAATGCTCTGTGTAGGGCTCATAGAGCTCAGAGATTAAATCCCTGTATTGAGCTTGTAGACAGTTTCTGATCTGGTTGCCCGTGTCTCACAAGGAGAATCTCAACATGCTAATTTTGCTAAAATAAATGTCAGAAAGAGAGTTGAAAATAAACAAGTTACCAGGGACAGAATTCATTTTAATTATGTTTACTTTTCCACTGGCAGAAAGAAGTAGCTCTCACTATCTATTTTAGTCACTTACTAACTACATAATTAATAGGGCCAGGTTAACCTTGGCTGTGAATTTCCCTTGGAAACTGGATGCCAACACATTTGAAGTTCGTTTGCTCTCATGCTCATGGCCTTGTGGAGAAAGTGCTTCCTACCCATTTAATGAGCTGACCAGTTCTTTCAGTTTGTTTTATTCAATATATTCTATATAGAATATAGAAAAGAATATTGAATATATCTATCCTATTTGATTTATTCAATAAACTGAGAATACAGTACAGAGTAAATTGATCTGGGATTGTACCAAGTAAGAAGATATCATTTGCACATAAAAGGATTTTTATCTTCCAAGCTCTTGTCTTGAGCCCATGTACTGCTCAATACAGTACCATCAGGGTGAGGTGAAAAGAGGCACTTTATTGACTTTAAGGACAGATTTAAGGACTTTGTTTCCATCTGTTGTAATCTCTATATGCTCTCTAAAAAGCAATTTATCAGTTCAAATCTAAGAGTTTTCATGAGTATTTGGCAGATTTCTCCAGATACAGCAACAGGGCTAAGATCTTTAACTCTGTTCTTTTCCTTCCAAACCTTGTTTGGTTGTGGAGGAGAGCTAGGCCACACCTCCAGCTCTGCTGTGGGAGTTTGCAGTTTTACAAAGCCACCGATTTCCTCTGTGCTAAGTGGAGAATCATTTCATGAAGTGCTGGGCAGAATTTCAGAAACTGGTCAGTGATCAGTTTTTGATAAGCAATTACTTGCCTTTGATCTGATTCAGACAACTGCTTTCAGATCGAGTGGTTTCTCACCTTTACTGAGTGAAGGATGAACTAAGATTATCTTTTTTTTTTTTTTTAATTAATGTTTGTGCTGAACTATTTTTTTAACATTTTATTGTGACTATCTCTCTTAGAAGCCTGGTATCCATCCAGTAAATCTATGACCTGATCCTACTGATTCTCCTCCTCCTTATCAAAGACAGAATGGTGCCTGATTCTTGTAAACCATTTTTATGTCCTATGCATTGGCATTTGTTTTAAGGAAATAACCTTAAATTACTAGAATGCTTATCTTTCAAAAAGAAAGAGCACTAGTCTCCACTTTTCTGTTTACCTGGAAAATTACAGGATCTTTGATGCAAGTAAGAGATTACAACTGCCTTAATTTCATTATTAGGTTTTGAGTGCCTTTCATTTGCAGAGGTGGTGCAGAAGGAGATATCTGTGAACAGGTAGAAATGAGAGGGGGAGAAAAGCAGGTGTTTTAAGAGAGCACTAGCAATCTCAGATAAAACCTTTAATGGCTTATATGGCTTATGTCATGACGGAGACTTTAGCATATCACACCTTTTTATAACAGTTTGGTGAACTGAAAAGCTTCTCCAGTAGATTGAAACTAGCACTGCATTACTCAGGCATGGATTCCCTTGTTTAAATTTTTACCCTGTTTAAATTTTACACAAATAAGCTAGAAATTTCTAGATTTACAGTAAAGCCCAGTGCTAGGACATTGGTTCAAATGCAGTGAAATAACATAAGGAAGGCTGAATGGAGGGTTGGAAGCAGTGTGTAGCTGAATTTAAAATGTCATCAGCTAGAGAATTCCTCCACAATTTTCTGTTTGGATCTGTCAGTGCAGAGGGCTGAGAGGAAGGCAGGACTGGAGGAAGTGGCAGGTACACAACTGCCGTTTTGCTGCCAAGAACAGGGAGGCTTCAGTGAGGCAAGTTTGTTTGTGCTGTAGATACTGTGACAGCACAGTAGCTGCTGAAACTGGTCTTTGTTTTTGCTGCAGAGATCGAAGTTTAATCATAATCAGTTCCTTTTTCTCATACGCTTGATCTTCCATGTTTGCTCCCTCTGCTGGCAAAGTCAAAGAGACATAAAGGAACATGAAAGTGAAAAAGGAAGACAAAATGGTGGGCTTACCCTTTGCAGTTTGACAATTAAAACCTGAAATTTAGTACAACATTAACCCACCTTTTAAGACATTTCTCATCATCTTGTCTTCGTTATTTCCAGGGGGAGAAGATGTCTGTTGTGGTAATACTGGATCTCCTTCAGACTTTATTTTCAGAAAACAAAGCATCCTATTCTCCTTTTTAAGGAAAGAAAATAGCGTAAGCCGATTTCTGACTTCAGTGATGACTTCTCACGTCTTGAATTTTATCTTCTTTTCCATTGTGTTTGTAATGCACATTGTGGAAAATCAGCACCTCTTGTCTTTTCTATGTCACAATTGAATATTACTTGTTATTTAAGGATGGAATTCTCATCTCTCCTTTTAAAATCTTAAAACCTAACCCAGGGATTTTGTGCAAAGTAGTTGTCCTCTTTTTTAGAGGTGAATGTTCACCATACTGCTGTCATAAAATGAACCAGATCCATTTGCACCTTTCTCTCCAACCCATTATCAGTTTCATGTTCTATTCCTTCCTTTGCACTGGCAGTTCTCTGTAGTTTCTCCAAATGCAGAGTGAGCCAATGTGAGCTTTTTTGTTTTACTCTTGCTAGCTTAATTTTATCCCATTAAAATGAGATGGATCGTTTGAGCCCAAGGTCAGAAGACAGTCAGAGACAGCCCCAGAGATGGGGCAGTGGCATGCAATGAATGATCAGATCTTCTCAAGTAGTGTGGTGCAATCTTAATGCCAAGTTCTTGTTGAAAAAAACAGTAAACAATGCTGGTAGATAAAGTTCAGTCAAGCTTTTCTCCATGTAAGTAATTGGTCCTGTAATAGGTTTGGGATTAAGTGTAAGACTCTTGGAACGTTTTCATTGGAGCTAGTCACTGGTAGCATTAGATGATGAGCTGCATGACCGAAAAAGGCATAAAGATCTCTTGCCCTTTGTCACTGGCTCCTTCTATTTGGCCTTGCAAGATTATGTTACTGAAGATGTTGTTCTTACTGAGCTCTCCCTAATCACTGACTAAAAACATGGTGCTCTTTTTTGCATCCCTTCTTGAAAAATCACAACTTTTCTTCTGTTTCCCTCTGATCTTTCCTCAATTTCATTTTGTCTCAATAGTACTCTTTCTGGTGCTGTATTTGAATTCTGCAATGCTTCTTTTCACAAGGATGTTCTATTTTCAGCTTCTCTTGTTCTCAATGACCAACCATGCATGCTCGCTTGATGAGGTAACATTTGTTACCTCAGCAACATCCTCTGATATTTTCTCAAAGTAATTTTTGTCACGAAGTACCGTGTGAGGCTCAGGTGCTCCTTGTTCAGTTGTCTTGAATACAGGGGTAGTGAATGATAACCTTATTTTTTGTTTTGAATATGGCAAGGAAGGAGATCCTTTAATACTCAACAGAAAAAAGAAAGGACTGCAGAGAAGTATTTGAATTGTGCAAGCTGAAGAACATATGGTGTGGATGGATTGCAGGAGGCAGAGGAGGGAACTCTGGAGCTCTGCAATTGCTGTTTGTTTCTTATGTTTCTTTGTTTCTTTCCTGTGTGATTCCTGAGCATCGTATTAATCTTTCCCACACTAACTAGTGAGCATAAAGAGTACTGGGAAGTTTAATGTACAACATAGAACAGAACATGAGGCTTGCTTTTAAAATTCACTTTATGCAGACGTTTTATCACCTAAATGTTCTTAGACAGCAAACACAAAAGGACATGAAAACAACTGAAGCTCGTTCTCTTTTGTATTTAAACAAAATGACTCATGGAAAATATTTGCTATGTGGAATAGAAATTTGTCTGGAAAAATGATTTTTTATGTACAGGATGTACCTTATTAAGGATAAAACTGTCATCCTACATGTTGCCACCTGTGTTAGACATATCTGTGATTTAGTGATAATTTACATCAATCATTTTAAACAAGCCTATAAATTTTCATTTCTTTTGGTATAAATTTTGGTATAAATTGGCACTTTTTGTTTATAAGTAAATGGTTAGATCCTTATATAGAACCAGAAATGCTACTGAATTATAGAGAATAGTGTGGCAAACCTTTACTTTTTTACCTAATTTAGGATATTTTCAACCTTTTTGTTTTGTTTTGTTTTCCCAGTTGGCTAGATATCTTCGTTGCATCAGCAACAGTGATTGATGACTGTTGTGTTTTTTACCATTAATCTCCTCTTGCCTTTAGATTTCCTGTGTGAACTTCTTCTTGCGTGTATGCTACCTCTGTCCCTACAGGTTCAGTAGGGGTGGGATTTTTTAATTTGTTTTTATCTGAGTAGTTTCCCCACCTTCTCTCAGTATGCATTTCTGCCTCCTTGTTGATCCAGATAAGTTATTTACTGTATACACCTTACACCAACTCCTACTTAGCAAGTATTATGTTTTCTAATGTTGAATTCATGGTGATCATGAGATGAAAGGATGAGCCTAACAAAATTATGACCATCTAAGAAGTGATTAAACAGGAAACTCCCCTGCATTGTGATTGAAAGGAAATGAGTGGGTGTCAGCCTAGTGAGTTGTTCCATATGAATCAAGCTATAATGGGTCTGTTTTTCACGTGTCTTAAAGGAGTGCTCAGAATCATCCCTTAAATCTTGCCTGTTGACAATTTAGAACAAAAAAAAGTGAGCTCGCAGTCCTGCACTTCCCACCATCAAGTAAAAGTTGACATAACTATGGAGCAAACATGAAAAAAGAGCAAAGGATTTTTTACGGTCCTTAATTCTTCTGCGGAACAATTGCAATCTCTGCTTATCAACTGCCTTTTCCTTCCTCTAATTGTCAGATGTAATAGCTTCTTGTCCTAAATTTCTTTTGTAGCTCATCTGTTTCAAACATGCAGTCTATAGTTGACCTATTTCTCCTTTTTTAACTCAGGTGGAGAATGTTTTCCTTCAGAAAATTATTACTTTTTTGGATTCCAACCAATATAGCCAAGTTTTTCTACAAACTGAGCTTTAAGCATTTAGTAAATTGTTCCATCTTATGATACAGGTTCTAAGTGGTTTTCTGAATTACTTTCCAGTACGTGGGGATTCCCCTGATAAATGGGCTGGAGGACAAATGTGTAGGATAGATTCAGTCCTCTGGAAACTTGTGCACTTTCAAACAGAGATGTTTCTTGAATGAATGTCATCCTGGTGGATGAATACAATTTTTAAACATTAAAAATTGTGTGTGAAGAGAGTATCTTGAAAGAATCCACAGATGCTGGAAATCTGTAGATTATTAACAAGTGGTTAGTTGTTTGAGTCAAACTGTCATGGCCTATGTATCATATATCATGACTTACCGACTCCTCTTTCTTCTATACATTATGACTGGATTCAGCGCTTTGTTCCTTTGCAATTCAGCAGCCTTCTTTGAACATACCAACTCTCTCTGTGGGTTACATGAAAAAAGAGATAGTAATCCCAATGAAACACGAATTGTGCCCTGACTACAATGTTATCAGTTTAAACTGATCAATACATGCCGATATTTACAAAGGAAAAAATCATAAGTAAAATTCAAAATGTAAAGATGGACACAATTTCTGTTCATATTTCCATAATCAACAGAAAATAAAGGAATCTAATTGTGGCTTATGTAGTCTGGTCAACTGAGAAAATTTTATTTAGCATTCTACATGTTTATACCACAGATTTAAGATGAAATGCCACTTGCTCTGCTGTGCTTAAGCGTCATATAACTAGATTTGGCTTTTAAAAAAGGACATGCCTTCCATTGCCTGTAAAAAGCATACACATTGTGAAACCACTCTTCCTCTGAAGGACAGATGGTGGAAACCTAAATAGCGAATAAGTGCCAGAGGTTCCAACATCTGCAGTTAGTGGAAGCCCAGGACAGTGCATTTTAAGCAATGCATTTTAAATGGAACTGTGATTGGAATGAGAAACATGTTGGCAGGAGCTGATTCTCAAGAAAGAAGAATCCTACAGTGGTAAGAAAAAAAAAGTTTGCAGTGGTTGTCTTTGGCTTCAGATTTGGAGAAATATCTAAAACATGCCAGTCAGATTCTGTTGTCATACGGCAAGAAAATGTGCACTTGAATGAAAATGGCCTACATCCAGGTGGGCCCCAGTAGGCAGTGATTTATAGTCTGCATTGTACCTGCATGTGAGCTGGATATTTTAGTAGAAGAAGTCGAGTCATGCCTTTGAAGGCAGGATTTCCCAGGCACCCAGGAAACTGGTTCTGCCGGTTCCTGGGGGCTCTCACCTCCTTCCTCCACCGCACCCATTCCAGGCTCTGTGCATCTCTGAAACACAAACAGCAGGTGAGATTTTATCTGCTGAAATGTTTTCAAAACCACTGGATTTTGCTCTTTCAAGTTGCTGGTCTCTATTTTACCAGCATGGATAACTATGGCTGTGTGCAAAAATGTTCACATCCTCAGAATGATCTCACCCTTTTTAGCTTATGATTTTTCCTCTGAAAATATGGACACTTTCTGAAAGCATAATATTCATCTCCAATTTAAAAAGGCAGCCTTGAATCACGGAAAAGAAGCAGTGCGTTGCTGAAGGATTTGATCACAGCCTGCCAAATTTTGTTACAAGTTCACTCAGAATCCATTTTCATACAGGCTGCTCTCCTGATCAGTGTTCCTAATTCATTGTATGGACTGTCATTACTCATCAACTGCAAAAGTATCCCGAGTAAAATTCAGTATGATCGGTCAGGCATGTCCAACCCACAGCCTGTGGGCCGCATGTAACCTGGCACAGCTTGCAATGCTACTTGCCTTTCTGACCCCGCGTTGTTGTGGTAGTGGCTCTTCCCTGCCAAGTGGCCCAATCCCACTTCAGAACACAGGGAAGGTGTAGTGCAGTGCAGAGTCTTCTTCTGACACCTGTAAAACTCGCTCATATACACTGAAACCTGCATGTATTACACAAGGCATGTACTCGTGCGGTTTGTTGAGTAAAATGCAGTGGTTGAGGATATTAATATTTCAATTTGCCTAATGGCATCACAAATGAGAGAAGAACCAGAAAAAAAAAAAGAAAGAAAAATTATGGATTTTTCCAGGAAGAGTGTTCAAGGAAAAATGGACAGATAAGTACTTCTATCAAGACAAATAATATGGCACTGTGCTTAATTTGCAAGGAAATCATGTCAGGTTTCAAAGATTACAATTTGGAACGCTATTATATGCAAAAACATGCTGCAAAATTCAATGCATGTCAAGGAATGCTTAGTAAAGGCAAAACAGCAGAACTGAAAAAAAGTGTCATATCAACAAAATCTTTTCAAAAAAGTTAAAACTCAGACTCTGTTGTAGAAGTTAGTTACACGGTAGCAAATTTGATTACAAAAAATCAAAACCATTTACCAATGATGAGATCATTAAGCAGTGTATGGAAATGTGACAGATATAATGTGTCCTAATTAAAAAAAAATGGGTTTTTCTACAATCAGTTTGTCTCTCCAGACTGTAGCCACGTGAAATGACAAAAGAAGAATATGTATTGAAAGGCATTTGGAGAGTGAAGCTGCCAATTTCACATTTTTTTGCTTTGGTGATAGATGAAAGTACGGATGCTACAGATATGGCTCAATTTGACATTTCCATTAGAGGTATTGATAGTGAATATAATGACACTGAAGAAATTGCTTTTTTTGGGCAATTAGAAGACAAAATAAATCTCCTGATTTGTATGAAGCAGTAAAAAAATACATTAAAGGAATTTTCTTCAACCTTTGTCAACATATGTGGTATAGTTACTAGTGGCACCCCCCGTGATGGTTGGTAAAAAAGAGGGACTTACAAAATTAACAGAAGACAGTGCAATTATCACTGAGAACTCATGTTTGATGAAACATCACTGCATCATACATTAAGAAAATTTATGTGTAGAGGCATTAAATAGGGATAATGTCGTGCAAATAGTCATCAAAGCTGTGAATTTCATAAAATGCAATGGATTAAATCATCACCAATTCCAAGAGTTCCTTAGAAATATGGATGTTAATTATGGGAACATCGTTAACTTTTCTGAAGGAAAAGTGGCTAAGTCAGGGTAAAATGCTAAAGAGTTCATGATATACAGAGTGAAATCAAATCATGTATGGAATGAAAGGGAAAATTTGTGCCAGAACATGAAGTTTAAAAATGGCTCACACATACAGCATTTTTTGTGGACTTGACCTCTTATTGAATGAGTTAAATATGTGCCTTTGTGGTGAAAATCAACTTATCTGTGCTATGTTTCAAACCATAACAGCATTTGGAATGAAACCTACATTACAGCAAGCTCAAGTTATGACAAATAATTTCATACATTTTGGTGCTTTGGCTAAACACGGTCCTGTGAACAGCAAAAAATACACTGCCATGTTTCCTATTTCAATAAAGGAATTTGAGAGTAAGTTTTAAGATTTCTAAAAATATAGCTTTCACTCAGCTTAAATAAATTACCTGTGAATTTTCAAATGGAATGTATTCAGTTGCAATCGGGCATGCAACTCAAATTAAAAATTGCTCATGTCTCTTTACTAGACTTTTGTAAGACCTGTGTTAACAGAGAAAAACATCCCTCGCTTCACAGTCATGCCTTACTCTTGTAATCACTTTTTGGCAGTACATATATTTGTGAGCAATTATTGTCAAAGGTGAAGCACAGAAAGAGTTACATTTCATTAGAGATCTCTGACAACCATCTTGAGAAACACTAAGAACTTTAGCTACTTGTATTGAACCAGCCATTGACACATTAGTATCCCAAAAGCAGGGTGAAATATCCCACTACTTTTATGTTTTTGTTACTCTGATTTTTGTTTTAATCAAAAATACACGAAGAATGTTTTGTCTCTTATTTAATTAACTATGTAATATATTTAATACATGGCCCAAGACAATTCCTGTTTGCTCAGTGCAGCCCAGGCAGGCCAAAAGGTTGGACATGCATATGATAGGCTATAAACTGCTTTAAGATTATTTACTATAAATGACAAATTATCATCAAGTAGTTACTGATAAAATCTGTGCATTTCTTAAACTGTTAGGGAGTGCTGAATTACAGTAAAGACAGAACATCGGGACAGTGACATGAATTATTTGATACACCAGCTATAAGCACAAAAACCAGACATCTTACACAGGATATCGTCCATCCTTACGGAAGGTGGGGCAATAGCATGAGAAGTAATGAGTCTGAAAAAAATTAAGTGTTGTGTGGAATAATGAACTGTACAGATCTCTGCACTATGATGCAGTAGCTGAAATGAAACAAGAAGTAATGTAAGGTTATGTTACCAGTGGAGCTGGCACTGACGTGATCACTGGAAGAATGTTGTCTACCAACATGCTGGCCATTCAAAATATGCTCTTGAGAAAGTTCTTAAACAACTGCTTTGGGACAGACACAAAATGGTTAAAGAAAGATTGATGCAAAGAGCCCGCTGATGTAGAGATATAGGAGTGATTTGATTACTGTCTGTGAAGAACATACAGAAGGTAGCGGAAGGTAGCTTTTATACCTAATAAGCAAAATATAAAATGATCTGATGCTGAAAGTCACAGCTAGAAATAAAATGTAAATGTCTTGGGATAAGTAAAATCAACTAAGCAAGAATTGTAAGGGATGTATCACTGGAAATCTTCAAAGCAAGATCACTCTTGTATTTGAAGTAGGAATTAATTGTAACACTTGTAGCCTTTTGTGGAACAGGGAATCATTAGTGCAGTATTTTGTGATACAGTACTTCCCTGTATGCTTAAAATGTGTGTTTGTAAATGGATCTACTTACAACACGGTAGGCATCTTAAATAGCCTGATAAATACAGTAACAAGTATTCACTGAAATAGAGAAGTCTTTAACTGTTCTTTTACATTTACCATTAATCCTCTGTGAGCTTTAGTATATTGCAGAATTGTTTGAAAACAGGCTAAAAAATCATATTAATAAAACCTTCACATTTTTCATCAATCTCTGTGAATATTATTGAAATTAAGAGAATTTATATGAAGAAAGACTCTTATGTAAGACTTCTGTGTCTTGTAGTGACATACTACCCCATAAATGCACTTACATAATATACCAGTGACACTAATCTGTGTTTACCCAAAACTTAAATTATTAAGGAACAACTTAGAGAGCAAGGTTATGGTCACAATATGAGAAACCAAACAGAACATAAATTCAGCCAGTTAAACTTGTCTGAAAGCAAGCTTAAGTACTATAGAGAAGATGGAAAAGACTATATCGTAAAGGAAATCTATGGCAAGGTCTGATTAATATTTTTGATGAAGTGTTTTGTTGAAAAATGAGACTTCACTGAAATGAGATTCTCTGTAAGGTCTTTTATATTTGTTATGAACATGGCACATACGCAGGCAGCTCTTGCAAAAGCTGAAGATTTGGCAACCTTGGAAACCTTGATTGCAGTGTATTATTACTATGAAAGAAGCCAGAAATTTGATAAAAGATGTCTCTTTTCAGCCAACTACAAATCCGTGCCTTATCAGCAGAATAAATATACTAATGTCAAGATATTTTCTATCTCCCTTTCTTTTTGCATTCTAACAAACAGGAGAAGAAAAATCACTCAGATAACTCTGAGAAGTCTTTTGGTTTGAATACAACACTGTATTGTGTATTGGAAAATATTGGAAGGTAAAAGACCTGAAGAAAAATGAAAAATGAGATAATCTGAGTTTTATCAAATGTAGTGTCAGACTAAAATCTTTTTGCATGAGATATTTGGCCTTTTAGACAGGGACAATGCAATAGACTGAATTTTCACACATGAGAGCAGCACTTCTTGTAGGGTGATTTGAAATTATTGCTGAAGTACAAATGATGTGGGTGACGACAAGAACTGATTAGGCTGGTAAGGCATTGGCTGGCATGAGACTGCAGTGTATTAAAGGAGAAGTTCTTAAATCCTGTTCTCTAAGAAGCAAACATGACAGGTATGCAAATGTTGCATTGTACAGAGCACTAAGACCTTCTTCGTAGTGTTGCATGCAGGTCTTCACATGTGTTCATGAAGAGAAAATAAAAATGGAATGGCTGCAAAGAAAGGAAAATGAAATTAAAATTAAAGGAGATTGAAATAGATATTATAGAGAGAGAAGAAGATGAAGAATAACAAAATCAAAGGATTATAAGGCAATTGTGAGGCCTTATTGTGAATTGTAAATGAGAAAAAAGGTTTTAATGAATTTCTTGGACATGGACTTGGAATAATCTTTGAAACAAGAGTAGTGAGGGTAAGGAGACAATGATGTTTTAAACACTGAACTTTATAGACAGAGATGTGTGACTGTATGATAGAATGAGAGAATTTCTGGGAATGAGAAATTAAGATCCCTTGAGAACCCAAGGTATTAGTATCTCCAAAGGTCTTTGAGAGAAACTGAATCACTACTTGGAAGAGGCTGCACTATTCATACGCACTGAGAATCCCACATTTCCATGTTTCACTGGTTGTCTGTAGAGGTCAGAGAGTTGTGTGTTCTGCTCATATGCCCAGAGAGAAACAAGTCAGATTTAGGATAAAAGTGAAATCTTACACTTAGAAGATACTGACAATGACTATTAGCTTTGAATCTCTTGGCACTGTGTTCTTTGAGAGCCATTCTCTAAGATATTCTAGGAGTTATATATTCTAGGATTTTTGTTTAAGATCACTTTGTTATTTCAGGGTCATAGCACAGTGATGAAAGCATTGCCTTTTTCCCTACTTTCCCTGGATTTTCCCAGGTTCTACATTCATCAAGTTATGGGAAATATTTGTTGTGTACTGTTGTTAATATGGTGATTGCAACTGGTACATTAGAAAGTACTACTGAAACGTTACCAACAGTTATGTGTGACTATAACTGAAAACCCCTTAAATTCTTGTTCCTGGGTGATACTCTGACAAGTATGTTTTTGTAGACAGTAAGACCTGAGGAACTGGTATACTTACAAGAAGTGATATACTGGGAAGTCCTCCTGTGTAAGCAAGACCCCCGTGAAATCCGAATCAGTGCAATTTCTGAACCATGGGATATGTATGGAATCAGAGTGAACTCAAGTCCTTTGCCTGCATGCTTAAGCCTGAAATGGAAATTACTTATTAGTATTTCTTTCTACAGTGACAATTGCTTTCAACTTGTAGAAGAATAGAAATAAGTCAGAAAGTGTAGGTCAGAAAGAAGGAAGCTCTGGGACCAGAAGCAGAAACATTTGGTGCCATACTGGGGGACTAAAAAAACCATATTTTTTACTACAGTAGTTTAAAAAGAATTGGGGTCATCTGCTAATTTGCATTAATTATTAAAACTTACAAGAAACTGAAAGCATAACAGCTAATACAAATCTTAGTTGTGCTCCTTCTTTCATTGTGTCTGAAGTAAACAACTGATCAGCATGAAGCAAAAAGAATTTTATCAGAATTTCATTAAATTTAAGTATGAAATAGCAGCTTTTGAAAATAGGCCAAAAGACTTGAAGAATAACTTCAGTATAAATTTGCTCATGTGTACATGAAGTTGCATTTGTTTATCTAAATATATGTTTTAAAATGTAGTTAGAAAATAACAAAATTCCTTGTATACATCCTTGATTAGATTTTAATATGTCTTAAATTCATTAAGTCAGTGTTTGATGATTTCAGACAAAGGATGCACACAAAGGAATTTGCGCCACTATCACTAAATGAAATCATTGATTCAGTGATCCTGTAGGTGCAACAGTTTTGTAGGGAAAAGCTCTCTTTTGTTGATCAGCCTGAGTATCCAACTGAAGATCCAAATTTACATCTCAGTAAAATTCAGATATACTGAAATACAGGTCCAAGCACATATTTCTGTTGGAAAGCACGAAGTTATCCACTCTACTAAACTCTCCTGTGTATTTTTTGCGAAGTCCTTTTGTGAAATTCTATGGGCAATAGTTGCTTTAAACAAATATTATAAAATCATGCAATGAGTCTGGAGTGCTTATGTAGCCATGCCATTAAATTTAATGAGATGTTATGCATTGCACAGACACCAGACTAGCAAACCTAGCTATAGGACTTTCACAGATTGCAGTGCTAGGAAGTTTGTACTAACTGGGGTTCATGTAAACAAAAAGCAATATACAGGTAAAAGCATACAGTCTTCATAAAATTGCTGTCTTTGTATTATGATGCGCATTTGATTCTTCAAATGGAGAATGAACTACTCAGATTTTATGAACTACTGATGCTCATTCATGGATAAAGATAGAAACAGGCAGTTGGCATACTAAGGAGATTTATGTATTCTATTACTCAGTATATTCTGAGACTGTATCATTCATGGGATCCAAAACTCAAGCCATAGTCATTTACATAAAATGTATCACACTGCTGTTAATAGCGAGATAAAAAGTGGACAAAAAGACTTTTTTTTACAGCTAAAGAATTACAAGCACAGTTTTACATCATACAGTTTTTTGAAACTGTTAAACTACCAGGAAAGCAGGAATAGATTACAAGACATTATATTCTTATGGAAAAAGAGCTCAGAAACTAAATGTAATACAATATTCTGCTGTTCTAGGACATATTCTCACAACTGCATATGACTGAGCAGTAATGGGTGACAGACAGATGGTACCATCCAGAAAGCCTTTCTCAAAGCAACAGCCAAGTTAAAAATGGAACTGCTCTAGAAGCCAGAAGAAAAATAAAATCTGCTTATTAACAGCTATAATTTCAAAGTTAGACATTTGGTATATACTACAGTTGTGAGTATATATGTAGTAGTAAGACTTTGTCCTCAGTTACATCTCATCATCTACAGATTTGCTTCTTCTTGTTGATACTTTTAGTATTGTGGTAAGATATTTATTATGCTTGAGCAGCTAACTTACAGATATTTGCTATAGAGGAAGTGTCATGAGGGGGGCAGCAAAACTGCTACCTTGGACTTCCAGAGGGTGGATTTTGAACTATTCGGAACACGGTTAGGGAGGGTCCCTTGGGAGCCTGTCCTGAAAGGGCAAAAGGATGGAAGAAGGGTGGATGATCCTCAAGAAGAAAGTCTTAAAGGCACATGAGCAGGCTGTCTCTGAGTGCCATAAGATAGGCTGGAGAGAAGTAAGGCCGGTGTGGATGAACAAGGGAACTTTTGCTGAGACTTCATGAGAAAAGCAGTGTACGTACTGTGTAAGCCTTGGAGTATGTCCAGAAAAAGGCTGTGAAGCTGGTGAAGGATCTGGAGCACAGGAGTTATGAACAGTGGATGAGGGAACCGGGTTTGTTCAGTCTGGAAAAGAGAAGCTGAGAGGGAATGGCTTCAAGTTGCACCAGTGGAGATTCAGGTTGGATATTAGCAAAAACTTCTCTGAAAGAGTGGTGAGACACTGGAATGGACTGCCCAGGGAGGTGATGGAGATATTGTCCGTGGAGGTGTTCAAGAAGAGTAGACATGGTACTAAGGAACATGATTTAGTGGTAAATATTGGTAATAGGTGGATGGTTGGGCTTAGAGGTCTTTTCCAACCTTAATGATTCTGTGATTCTGTAAGACTGCGTTGCCCTCTTCATTAGCTGAAGGCAGCCTTCTCTACCATTTGCTCCTTGCAAAAGATTCTGAAGTACTTCTCTACTTTATGGCATCCCATCTTTATCAGTAGTTCATTGAACTTTATGAAGCTTTCTATTACAAATATGAATATGTTTTGATACATGGATGGAATCTGCCACTGATGATGCAGAACCATTATTGTGATATTCTGGAAAGCATGCCCTATTCAAACCATCTAATGCATGTAATGATTTTCCTGGACAGGATTATCTTCATTTATTGTGTGTGGAAAAAAGAATTCCTGACAAAAACTGGACTTTAATTTTGATTATGAATTTTTGTGCCACCCTAATGAGAAGAATGAATTGCTAGTTATCATAATCACCAATCATAGAAAAATGCCGTGACAACTTCACATCATTATACTGTAGTTATAGTATATTGATCTGTAACAGAAGTCAGCTCCTGATGCCTTCTAACTGCTTGAGATTATATTGTACATCAGCCTCTTTTGCAAAGGTAGACTGTTGAAATCATCTCACTCCGAAGAGCACAAAGATTGTAAATGTGGCACTGAATTCAGAAAGGATCAAATCCATGAGGCAGAGAATGTGTTTAGAGCTGTGTTCTGAATGCAGCATTTATTATAGATTTTATAGATATTATATATTATTTTATATATAGATAATATATAGTATATATATATATATATTATATTTATATCCTAAATGGCTGAAAGTCAGAAGGCAGGGGACTGTCATAAGGGAAAGATGTCTCTAAAAATACTTATCCTCTTCTTTTTCTTTGAGTCTTCCATAAGTAGCTGATGGTGGCTGCTGCCGGGCGCTCCATTTGTTTAATATCTTTATTGATGACCTAGATGAGGAAATTGAGTGTACCCTCAGTAAGTTTGCAGGTGACACCAAGTTGGGAGGTGGTGTCAATCTGCCTGAGGGTAGAGAGGCCCTTCAGAGAGATACAAATAACCTGGATCGCTGGGCTGAGGTGAATGGAATGAGGTTCAACAAGGCCAAGTGCCGGGTCCTGCACTTTGGCCACAACAACCCCATGCAGCGCTATAGGCTTGGGGATGAGTGGCTGGGTGACTGTGAAGAGGAAATGGACCTGGGGGTGTTGGTTGATGCTCGGCTGAACATGAGCCAACAGTTGGACTAGATGATCTTGCAGATCGTTTCCAACCTTGTGATTCTATGATTCTATGATTCTAGACAGAGCATTTTAAACTAGCAATTAATTTGAGCATTATCTTTGCATAATGTGGCCCTAGCTCTCTTTGGAGACCTGAGAGCTTTGCAGAGCTATCAGTCTATGGTAGCTGTGTCTCTTACATTTTCTTTTTACTTTCAATGGCTCATTTTTTTGATATTTTGATTTTCTTCCTCATTGTTTGATAAATACTTTGAACTTTTTTTTTTTTTTTGCCTTCTGTTAGGCCATTGTTTCCTTTTGGGAACACAGTTGGTCATCATCTGCATTAATTTTCATCTTTTAAGTCTCTCTTTGCTCTGTGTCCATAACACATCAGCCACATTCTTCCAGGTTGAAGATACAGCTTACTCATGTTGCCATGGCCACATTATGGCTGCCTCCACGACTTTGCTACAGTCACAGACCTAACCTCACCATGTAACTACAAACAAAGCAACTTAATGTGTGCAATTTGCAGAATAAAAGTGTTAATGCCCTAAGCTTGTGCTGTGGATAGTCTCTTTTTCATAGTAAGTCTGTACATTCTCACATTTGTGTGAACCACTTCTTATATGTTGTTTTTTTTTTTTTTCATCAACAGCACTGGGATATTATATTAATCTTATTTCAATATTCATAAAATCCTCAACCCCAGGCATCTTTCAATCTTCTTTCTGTGTCACTTTCCACAAGAAGGATACTAGATTGTGATCCTTCCTGTCTAGTTTGTTTCTTTTACCTCTGGTCCTTGGTCTTTAGTATTTTTTCTGAGCTAAGACTGTTGTTGATTCATCCTCTGAAGCAGTTTTTTAGATAAACTGGACTTATGTCTCACATACTTTTTCTTTAATAAAGATTTTTTTAATATATTAGAAGTAAAATTAAAGACCTCTTACCACTGAAAAGTATTGCTTTTGTGGGTAAAAAATTTGCATCCATCTACAGCATTCAGCAAACACTCTTTTCTAGCATCTTCATTGCACTGGTCACCTATCTAACAAGAAAGGCTTTGGATTCATATTCTTCCCATTAGTTTTTCACATGGAGAGAGAAGAAATATCTGCTTTTCCCTACTGTTTACCAGGTTCGCACATTCACTGTACCTGCTGCAAACCCTTTCCTCCTGCAACCTATGTGTTTCTCTCTCAAGTGCCAGGCAATTAACTACTAGGTGAACATGGGAAAGAGCAGTGAAATACACAAGTTAGGCAATCACCTGCCACTGTTCTGCAATGACCTCAACTAACAATATTGTGCAAGATAGAGCACGGGTTGCACGTGCTGCAGAAAACTAAGGAAAACAAATATTCCCACTGTCCTGCTGCGGTCAGAGACAAGAATGAGATTTGCATGGGGAGGGAGCTGATTTGTCTTCTGTCTGTTGTCAGTCATGGCCCAGCTAAGCCACAAGTCAGTTCTCCAAAGTCATTGAGGAGCCCAGGTTTGGGTCCTAATGGCATACCTTTCCTCTGATGCTAATTGTTTCCCTTTCCTCAGTCCATAATGGCACTTCTTTCCTCAGCTGTTAATGATGTACCTTTCTGCAGCACTTCCAGGTGCCCTTCCCACCGTGGCCAAGGTGACTGGGTGTACCCATGTTCACTGCCTACCTCCTCCTTGCTTTGATGCACAAGTGTGTCTGCCTGACTCCACAACAGACCTATATCTGTAGTCCTTTCACTGTCAGGATGATTCTACAGACACAACAAGGAATTGGCTTAGTCCAAGAAAGCTGTTTTTCTCTGCAGAGTTAAAACAAGTCATTAGTAGTAATGCAGTGTGAATGCTTGAACAAAAACTGTAATTGGGCCTTAAGCTACATAAGTATCCATGTTACTTCTTACTTAAGGGCTTTGGAATCTACCAGTAGTGCCTCTTAACTACTGCTCCAACCAGACAGGATCCTAAAGATAGGATAAGGCAGGATAATTAGATACATTCACAGACTGAAATTCTGTAACAGTTTATAGCAGTGTAATTCCAGTTGACTTCAATAAGGTGGAGTGGGATTTTTTATCAGTGCAAGATTAATGTGTACAACAAGGTCTTAAGAGCTCTACACGTCACAGATATTATGCTTAAAATTTCCAGATCTTTGTCAGCGTTTTATATATTAATAAGTTATATTCATAAGTTATATTCATAACCTCTATGACCCTAGGCAGAGCAGATGAGATGTCAAAAACTGCTGTTTTAAACAAGCATGAAGTTCAAGTTCCCAACATCCAGCTGGGTATTTTTCATTTAGCAATCATCTCCCACAAAACTGATGAGAAAACTCCCACAAGGACAAAGGCAATACGTGTATCCTGGTGTTGCTTAAGATTAACCTTGCAAATACCTGGGAAATAAGGATGGGCTTTGCTACTAAATTATAAGACATTTGATGCTATAATGTCCCTTGTTACTTTATTTTAAGAATTTGTAAATATAAATGCATGGTAAAGCCAATTGCTTGTACTGATCCAGTAACAATGATACGTCCTCTCTGAATTTATTAATTTATTGTCATATCTCAGTTGGAGTATCATTTATCCTGCTAATAGAAACTTGATCTGTTAGGTAAACCAGTCAAAATCAGAATTAATTTCTTTGTAATCATTAATTCATAAACTCTGATTGTAAGCAAAACATATTAATATGTGAAAGAGTGAATACTTGAATCTTGATCCAGCTGAGACTCTTCTCACAGTCATTAAGAATACTGCCTTGCCTTGAAGCAGCAGTTATCTTCAGGTGTTGCTATCAAGGATCAGTCACTCATTTTGTTGTGAGAATAGCAGAGATCTTAATTACCAAATTAGAGGAAAAAATACCAAAACTAGTGAAAATAATGATCTACATTTGCTCTCACCCTTTCTTGCCCTAGATGAAATAATTTTGGTTATTGGCCAATAGAGAAATCAACATACTTTTCATTCTGACTTTTGCCAGATAATTTGGATTTGCAGGCTGTGTGAGCCATTGCTTTTCATGTGATTAACTACAAAAATCTGCCTTATGGACACTGAAATATAAAACTGTCATGGAAGAATTCTCACTGTCATTGTATTCATTGCCAAGGTCATAGAAGGCAGAAAAAGTTCAGGACAATTATTTATAGTGAAACGTAATCTCTGAGGATCAGTCTTTCAAAATTGTACATACTTGTGAAATTAAATTAAGTTGATTTTGTGAAAAGTATCAGGCAAAATTCTTTTTAGAAATTTACTTTGCATGCACAAATGTATCATTCTAATAGTAGGAGTCTCCAATCTGAGTATATTAGCTGAGACTACCTTGGGCATTGCTTCTGAATAAAACAAATCATCCCCCAGTGCTCTCAGATTCTGTTATTATGTATATTTTCAGACAGCAGGGCCAGAGAAAATTATTTTTTTTTCTCGTCCCTTAGCTGTCATGATAAATCGATTAAGTTGTAATAATTTCACCTACATGTGGTACTTAAGAGAGAACAGCCTGAATGCAGAGCCTGCTTTCAATCTGTGGGTTGTACAGACATCACAGGAGGGTTGCCTAAAAAAAAAAAGATTGGAAGCTATTTTTTCCCTGTGTGTTATATTAGATAATACTTCCTCCCTAGGTCTGAAGACAAACTGTTGTTTGACAGAAAACTGCAGTGGGGGAGACTTGAAGTGGAAGTTGTAAAATACGTTATGGAAGATCCTTGGCCAACATGTACTGAAACAGAAGTGTTAGTTGTGTGATAAAATTAATAAATAATAAAGAGGCTTGCTTCAAATTACAGATGCTGCTGAAAAGAAAAAAAATAAAATCAGCCCAGGACTTTCTCTTCCAAAATGCTGTTTACAGGAATTCATCTCTGAAGACAGCATGCCTATGCCGTATTCTTCCCACCCTGGCACTGCTTCTTGCTTTCCAGTCTGTTCTCAAGTGAGCCAGATAACACTTCTGCTACCTGGGCATGATAGTCATGTACCACTCTTAGTTTGCTCACCACTGTGGTCATCCCAAGAATACCTTATGAACAAATCCAGGTCGCATCATGGTCTCACTCTTCATAAGTAGGTACGTTCATGATGAAGCATACATCAGCTAGGCGCAGAAACACAACTAATGTTATTGTCCAGCACTGTAGATCATAAGTGGCCTTCTTTTTTCTCTCGCAGAGCTACATTATCCTGAGGATGAATGATATTATTACATGTCAAGCCCTGCAATAAAAATACAATTCGTAGGATTGTTTATAAGATGAATTTCCCCTGCAAATGGCAAATAGCCTAAGCCTGAGCTTTGGAATGTTGGTTGCCACATGTCTCTGTTGGACTTCTGGTTTTAACAGTCATTTACAAGAATAGGCAATGCAGAGGCATCAGTAACCACAAATAAGTTCCTAAATTATTATTTCCCAGTCTAAGTAGATAATACTGAATATTTTGGATTGCTGGACCCACTCCTCCAAACAAATTCTTTTAGGACTATCTTGAAGATAAGCTCTGCATAATATTGACTAGTTATTACAGACTTGAAAAACTGAGTATTCTCTAGGGCAATCTACTTGTTAACAAACTCTCAAGCAGCAATAGCATTTTGTTAAGTTTACTCTTTGAACTTCTTTTCAGACACAGTGGGAGCATTCTTTCAGGCGGCATTTCTTAGCCTACCAGTTTTCTAACAAAACCAGCAGCAACAGAATCCTCATAGGTTTGGCCTGGGTGCATTGTCTTGGATTCTGTGGCAAGTTTATTTAAAGGGATCTTCCTCCATCATCTTTGGCCCAGTATACAAGAACTGTACTATGCAAATGTGTAATGCAAATGACATGAAATAGCTTCACTTTTGAAAAATGTCAGTGGGTAAACTCCCTCTGATTTTGAGAAAAAAATAGGCTTTTCATCTGCTTTGTATTAATTTAAATGAAAAGTTTTTGATCAGTTCTGAAAGAAAGAAACTGTTTTCTCTTCTTGTTAATACTGCTGAACACATCAGACTGAGAGAATGTGTTGTTATATTTCAGTACCTGTAGCTACCGTGTCCTTTTTCAGCAAGAGTAGCTCTGGTTCTTGTGCTGCGTGCATGGGAATGGTATTTAGGATACAAGAATGACTCACTATCTCTTACTTTAATGTATCTACCACTTATGGCCAAGTTCTGGTCTGAAATCTATTCAATTCTGCTTGATTTTCACTGTCCTCAATGATAATGTAGTTCGGTCTCAAAGGTTTTTAGGGAGACTGCCTGCTTACTACTGGATTTGGTTCTCTGTTTCAGTCACGCTGATCTGCTGAATTGAATGGACTTGTCATGCTGTAATACTGTGGATTTGATTATCAGGATCTATGAACTAGAAAATACCTCCTGCTTGGTTTTTCATCTCACTCTGTTAATACACTGTTAGCTCCTTAGTGGTTTCTTAACACTTTCATTTAACACTGAGGTGAAGAAGAATCAAATCCTTAGACTGAATACAAACTTGTGCAGATTCGTATATAACTCTCTACTCTCTGCTGTTTAAGTATTCGATAGCTCCTCAAATACCCTTTGCTGTCATTCTTCTTCAGACCAGTCAATATCATATTCCCCAAAGAGCTCCACTTGGTTGATGGCACCATGCATAACTAGCTCAGAGTTGCCAATGCCCTCATGGGAATGCTGAGAAATACATTAAAAAAAAACAACAGTAGAAGAGAGTCTTCACACATTCTGAGGATGACAGAAATGCTCTAGCTGTTTCCTTCCTGCCCTCCTCTCCCCCCCCCCCCCCCACCCCCCACTTTAATGTGTAACATCTTTTCAGAAACCAGCCTTTCCAACTATTGATTTCCCAGTGGCAATGGGAAGAGAAATGACTAACAACTCTCTTCTGCAGAAAACAGAGAGATCAAGACTACAACATGTATTCTGACATACTTCTGCTTAGTCCAGACATGAGCAATGTGTCTATGTCAGTGACTTAGTAAATCTGGTCAAAGCCCTCTGTTTCTTTTCTCTTGTGAGATTTTGACATTTCTTGATTTGCTCTGATGTGAATCAGAGTGGAAACAGAACAATCTTTGCAAGATGAAATTTAGAACATGAAAAGCGTATCAATAGCATAGCTTCAGGATAAGCAACACTGCAATTTCCTCAGTGAGCCACCAGAAACTGTTATTTAGGGTGATTGGCATAGTGAAGTTCTATGCACACTGAACTGTAAGATGTGTTGTGCTGTTGCAAACACTAACAAAAGCAGAAAAAGAGGCAGAGAAAAAGAATCCATGAAACCACATTCCAGATAAAATTCGGGAACCTGATTAATTGATTGTATGAATATGAGGGATGAATCAAAAAATAAAAGTAAATTCATAACTAAGTTATGTAAGCCAAGAGTAATGTCTGCTTGCCTCCCTCTCACATATATATATTTATGAAGTCATATGATGTTCACTAAATAATCAGATGAAAAAACATAATAAACATTCTTTTTAATCAAAGATTCAGACAACCATGTTGGGATGTTATCTCCTGTAGAAATACAGAGTGTGGTTGTGAGCAGAAACTGTTGGCAAGTTATGTTATGATATGATATGTTATCACAGAATCGCAGTATCATAAGTGTTGGAAAGGAACGAAGTTCTCTGAAGAACATCTAGTCCAATCCCCCTGCTAAAGCAGGTTCCCTAGAATAGGTTGCACAGGAAAGCATCCAGGCAGGTTTTCAGTATCTCTGGAGGAGGAGACTCCACAGCCTCTCTGGGTAGCTTGTTCCAGTGCTCCGTCACCTTCAAAGTAAAGAAATTTTTCCTCAGGTTCAGATAGAACTTCCTGTGTTCCAGTTTGTTCCTATTGCCTCTTGTTCTCTTGCTGCACATCACTGAAAAAAGCCCAACAACATCTAGCTTAGATATGCCCTTTAGATATTTATATGCATTAATAAATTCTCCTCTCAGTATTGTCTTCTCTGGGCTGAACAGCCCCAGGTCTCTCAGCCTTTCCTCATAAAGGAGATGCTCCAAGCCCCTCATCATTTACGTGGCCCTCCACTGGACTCTCTCTAAAATTTCCCTGTCTTTCATGAACTGGAGAGCCCGGAGTTGGACACAGTATTCCAGATGTAGCCTCACCTGGGCAGAGTAGATAGGGAAGATTACTTCCATCAGCCTGCTGGCAATGCTTTTTTCAGTGTACCCTAGGATACCTTTGACCTTCTTGGCCTCAAGGGCACACTGCTGGCTCATGACCAACCTGTTGTCCACCAGGATACCCAGGTCCTTTTCTGCAGAGTTTCTATCCAGCAGGTTAGCCCCTACCCTGTACTGATGTGGTTATTTCCTCACCAGCTGTAGGTGAGGAACCTACAGCTTACTCTAGTTGAACCTCATAATTTTCTACCCCACTCCACTGTCCACCCTGTTCAGGTCTTGCTGAATGGCAGCACAGCCTTTTGGTGTGTCAGCCACTCCTCCCACCTTCTTATCATCAGTAAACTTGCTGAGGGTGCTTTCTGTTCCTTCATCCAGGTCATTGATGAAGATGTTAAACAAGACCTGACCCAGTACTGACCCCTGGGGAACACTGCTAGCTACAGGCCTCCTACTAGAGTCTGTGCCACTGATCACAACCCTCTGAGCTCTGCTAATCAGTTCTCAGTCCACATCACTGTCCGCTCAGCTGTCCCACACTTCCTAAGCTTATCTATGTGGATGTTATGGAAGGCAGTGTCAAAAGCCTTGCTGAAGTCAAGATAGATAACATCCACTACTCTCCCCTCATCTACCCAGCTGGTGATGACATCATAAAAGGCTACCAAATTGGTCAAACATGATTTCCTCTTGGTCCTCCTCCACGTTGACTACTCCTGATAACATTCTTCTCTTCCACTTGCTTGGAGATGACATCCAGAATGAGCTGTTCATCACCTTTCTAGGAACGGAAGTGAGGCTGGCTGGCCTTGTGTTACATTATGGGAAAGAGTGAGATAAAGTCAAGATAGATAATTAGGCTTTCCTGTCTCTTCTACCCTTTATAAGTGCAAAGATATCTTGGAAAGGAGATGTACTAGGTAAAGCTGAGAGTGCATTTCAGGCCGTTACTTTGGAATGATGAATAAATCTCACTACAGCTTGTATGGGAAAAGAATGGGAATACATAGCTTGTATGTATTTGAGAAAGTGATGCCAAATAATTTAGAGGAAGTTATCAGAAGTCGTAAACAAAGAAAGACAAGCTGGACAAGCAACAAAATAGAATGTTACAAGAAAAGCATAAACAGGCCAAATCTGCTGGCAAAGTAAGAGCATGATCAAAGCAGTTAAGACATCATAAAGACAGCACAAGCAAAGATTTGTGGAGAAATAAACTCATCAACTAGAGTATACCTCAAGCAAGCAAGAAAAAAAAAAAGAAGGAACAACAACAAAAAACAATTTACTTGACAGTTGAATAGTAAGGGAAAAGGAACTGAACCAGTACTACTGGTGCTACGATGTCTAACAATGCACTGATGAATCCTATAAGAGGTGCTGCATATTGAGCAGGTTGTTTTGAAACTGTGTATTCCCTGTAGTTGATGGTGCATGCTTTTTGAGTGTACTGTAAGAATGGGACAGCTTGCAAAGCAAGATTATTTGGCTCTCCAGACGCTGAATCTCAATACAGAATCTTCATCAGTAGAAAAAGGAAAACAAATATAGAGGCAAATAAAAATGCTAAAGGTACAGGAATGCATAATGTTAAGGTGACAGAAGCAAGTGGAAAACATATCTCGAGTGCATTGCATTTAAAAAGTATTCATGAGGAAAGAATATCATGACAATCCATATAGCTATGTAGATAAAATTTATTGCCAGTTCTGGAAAAAATAACTTTTAGTAGTATTTGTGAACAGGCTAAGGTTGCTTTTAAAAGAAAGAAGGGGTGAAAAACAGTACAGCATGGTCTGGCCAAAATCATAATGATTCAATATTCATTTTCTAAAACGGAAATGAAAAAAAGATTTTTTTTAATTTAGGCTTTCTTTAAAAAAAAAAATCGTTTTTTCATTGATTTTATAATAACATTTAAGTCATCTCAAGAGGGACCATTATGAAAGATGACTAAATCAGACTAATCAAGGTTGTAGTTGAAGTGAAAATAATACTGAAATTTGTGTATTTAAAGCATCCTGCAGTCTCATAAGAACTGGTAGGCAGCTGAACAATTGATTCATTTCAAAGGCTCGTGGAGCAGAAAAAGCCACAGAACTGCTATTCTTCATCGCTCTTGAACCAGACATGATGAAGTCCAGCATTTAACTCTGGTTAATCAGTGTTGTTCAACGATACCACTGGAAAATGCTTTATTTCATCTTAGGACTGCATTCCTCAAAACTTCCTCTGTCATTCATCTGTTAAGTGTGTCTGTGAAGTGATCAAACGTGACATGTCCCTGTGGGTCTGGTCCCTAAGGGAACCTAGATTGGAGCTACAAATAGTCCCTAATCATTTTCCCCAACATTCTATCATGGTTTTCTCACTGATCATCCAAGTCATGTGATGTGAAAAAGCTTGTGCAGCTAGTATGCTCCTGTCACTTAAGTTTTGGAAGAACAATCACCATTTGAAAGAAGATGTTAGAAAGTAACACACCCACTATATCTAACCTCTATCTTACTCACAGACTGTGTCTGAAGGACCAAAGATAAGTGGGTAGGACGAAACTAACTGTTAGATTAAAATTGTTACAACAGGCTGGATCTGGCTCATAAAGTTTTTTTGTTGTTTTTTAAGGCTTTCTGATAGAGAGTTAAGCTTCCTAGCTTGTGCAAATAATGTCATATAACTGACAGACACACCTGAATTGATGAGAGGTTCTTGGCTATTTTAGAAAATTGGTGTAGTTGCCTTGGATTCACAATAAATGCCTAGAAGACAAAGTGATTGTATCTAGAAAAAGGGAAAATATATTAAGTGTTGGAATGAAGCAGGGATAATCTTATAATACAGAATCTTGTTTATACACCTAGAAACCTTGACCAGCATTGATGAGCTTACAGGAATAGATGCTTCAGCCACAGGAGTTGCAAAATTTCTTGAAATTCCACATAACATAAAAATAGGATGTTTGGAGAGAAATGCACTACCTGAAGTGAAAGTTTGAATTTGGGACACAATGAATGTTTGCCATCTTGCAAACTAGGCATATGATGCTGATCAGGAAGACTCTTTCTCTTGGGTCCACCAAATAGCTGTTCTTTTATATTAAGACAGCAGTCTTATTCCATGTCCCATTACAGGTTTTTCTGATGTCTGGGGTGCTGTGCCAGCACTGTGTGGTCAGGAGTTCTGAAGAAATACTGTGTACCTGCTTCAACAAGCAAGAGAAGAATACTGAGGAATATTGGAGACATCAAATCCCTGAGACCTTACTAAAATTTAAGCAGCATTTACTGAATCTGTGCTTTTTTTGGGTACTGGCAATAAATTTTGTCTGTAGAATTGTTTGGATTGGAGACACATTCTTTCCTCATGAATATTTTTATACAGGACACATTCCAGATGCTTGCTCACTGTGTCCCAAGCAGTTGGATAGTTTAATAGACTGTTAATATAACTTTTTGATGAAACTTTAGTATGCCAGCCAGTTCCATTACTCTTCTGTGCAGTTGTCTGGGTGATCTGATCTGGGAGCTAATTTTTAACCTGAGAGTAGTTAGAGGGAGATCTTTGGTTCTTGCAGAACTATATTTCCACTGGCTGAGGACTAATGTCAGATCTTGAAGTCATATGACAACTTATCTGCTGAAGTAAAAAGTCCAATAGGAGTTCAATAATAGAGGTTTCATTTGCTGTAAGCTCAAAGGAAAACACTGCAATTCACTGCACTAAAAGCAAATGGCTTCTCTGTCGGAGATACAATACTTTGCTTTGAAATGTCATTCAGTTCACTTGAAATGCCACTTGGCAAATGTGGGAGCTTTACCATCTTTCCGTGATGTAAAGATCCATTGAAATAAGAAGACTGCTATTAAGCTGCACTGACATTCAGACAAAAAATACTGTACCACTGAAGCTAGTGAGAACTGAAGGAAATTTCAAAATTATCCTTTTAGCACTAATAAAGTTTATTTTCAATTATTATTAAAACAACAGAACCGTGCTTAAAATCAACCATTTGTGGAAATCATAAATACAAAGATCTTCATCAGCCACACTTCCAGAGCACTGAAGCAGAGAAAGTCTTATCATATAGTCTTGTGCCATATATATGTCTGACCCCAAAATTAAATACACCAGAGTTTTAGAAAGATTGAGTTGCCAAGGTGAGAAATTGCCATTTAAGAACATCTAGCTTGATTTTGGCTATTTTATATCCATCTTAAATATCTGTGAACTAGTTTGATTAAAAATATGTTAATGACGAGGGAAAAACCTAAAAGACAATGATTATACCATGCATGACATCTTTAAATCACCTTTAACAGATCATCAAAGCAACATTACTTTTCTTTTTAAAGCATAAAGAATAAAGAATAGAAGGTGATTTTCACTAACAGAACTGTTGGAACATTCTTAACAGGAGACAGTTTTCTCCACTTTTAGCAGTTAAAAAGCTAGACATCTAGTCTGACCTGCTCATTTAAGCTCCCTCCATAGACAGGTATCTCAAAGATCAACCTCACCTTGTCCTAAAGGACAGGATTGAGATAAATTGGTACCTGTCACCTGTTGCTGACCAGAGGTAGAACATTAAAAATTAATTATGACTGAACTGAGATTATTATCTCTAGTCACTTAGAACTGGTTTGGAGTTCTGTCTTAATCATAACTGAAAATAAAAATCAGAAATTTTGAAGGTCTGAATTTTTTCCTTTTTGAAATCAGTTTTCCCCACAATTATTTACTCCTTCAGCAGAAATTTCATGGTGAAGAAATCAATTTCTATTATAAATGCTTTCAGGAATGAACTCTTTATTTCCTCATTCTGAGAGATGTTCCTCTCTCCATTGTTCTAAATACTTTGCAATGTCTTGCTTCAGTGTTCCTATTTATGAAGTCTCTACTTATTTTATCAAGCCACATGAAATAGTTGTGAGAACTCACAAAACAAAATCAGTTCCAAGTATTACTATTGGTTGGATGGTTGTAGCCAGAGGGTTGTGTTCAATGTATCTGTGTCCAGGTGGAGGCTGGTCAGAAGTGGTATCCCCCAGGGATCAGTCTTGGGACCAGTGCTCTTCAACATCTGTACCAGCTGACATAGACAGTGAGATCAAGTGTACCCTCAGCAAGTTTGCCAATGACACCAAGCTGAGTGTTTCAGTTGATGCAATAGGAGGAAAGGACAAGCCTGAAAAACCTGTGAACTGAATGCTATTCAAAAAGCCAAAATGCAGGGTGTTGCTCCTGTGTTGGAGCAATCCCAGATATGTGGACAGACTGGGAGAAGACTTCATCCCTACAGAGAAGGAGTTGGAGGGCTTAGTGGATGAGAAGCTGTGCATGAGCCAACCACATGCTCATGTAGCTTTGGTTGCATCAAAAGACGGATGGCCAGCAGGGTGAAGAATGTGATTGTTTCTCTACTCAGCCCTTGTGAGCCCCATCTGGACTACTGTGTCCGTGCTTGGGCCTCCAGCACAAGAAAGACATGAAGTTGCTGGAGTGGGTCCAGAGCAGGGCCACCAAGATAATCAGAGGGCTGAAGTACCTCTCTTATGAAGAAAGGCTGAGGAAGCTGGGCTTGGTTAGGCTGGAGAAGAGTAGCTTTGAGGAGACCTCATTGCAGCATTGTAGTACTTGAGGGAAGTTTAGGGAGGGTTACTTGAGGGAGAGTGACTTTTTATGCATTCTGATAGTGATAGGACAAGGGGGAATGGCTTTAAACTAAAAGAGGGGAGATTTAGGTTAGGTGTTAGGAAGAAATTCTTTACTCATATAGCAGTGAGGCACTGAAACAGATTACCCAAAGAAATCATGAATGCCTCATCCCAAGAGTATATGAATCATAGACTCATAGAATCAAAGAATCACCAAGATTGGAAAAGACCTCCAAGATCATGCAGTCCAACTGTCTACCTACCACCAAGCAAAAGTGTGTCACTGAATTCCTCCATTCAGAAAAATTGCACCCATTGTCATTCATCAACCCTTGCTGAATGTTTCTGATGACCAGACAATGGATGTTAGCACAGAGTGGTGGCAGATGGTGTGTTTCAGCAGTGGCAACGATACTGTGAAAGACGAACCACATTTTGAATGGTTGTGCAGATTTTTATGAGCATGGCATGCAGGTTCTTGTCCATCACTGGCAAAAATTCATAGCTAATGGGGGTTACGATGTTTTTGCGGCTGAGAATTTGCTCTATCAGTTAGTGTTACTGTGCTCTTTGTATCTGTTGTAGTTTCCATGGAAATTCATAGGAGGTATTTCCTGCAGAGTGACCTGTGTATGATTCTATGATTCTGTGGTCATATACCAGAATGCTCTCAGTTCATGAGTTCATTACTAAAAAACACTTCATCATTGGAACCGCAGCCTATCTGCATCAGAACTGTTCTGCAAGACTGAATAATATTACTGAATTTTCCACTTTTGTCTGATTTTGCATTTTTTTCCGCTTCATTTTTGGACTTAATTCTGCAGTAGTGCCTCCCTACATTACTCTCTTTACAGGATTGCTGCCTGACATACCACAGTAATATACAACACCAGTAAAACCTAAAATATCTTCTTTTCATATGATACTGACCATTGTCATGCAGGATGATTTTCTCTGTATAGTAAGGACACAGTAATTGGTGTATATGAATTTAAATGCACCTTCAAGTTTTTAATATCTTACAGCTAGTTTATTCTTACTGTTAAGAGAATTGCTTTTAGTAGCACTTTTGTTAATAATGCAATATTGGATGTTCCCTTCACAGTTGTAGTATTTCTTCTGATAAAGTTATCAAGTGTTCCACATTAGGTCTAGAAGTTCACTTATTCAAAGCCATTTCAACAAGAGATCAAAGGCAGAAGTTAGACTCCCTGACCAAATTAGTATGTTCTTTAAAAGTAAAAGAGCTAGCACCCTTCAGGATAGATTCATTTAAGTCCCAAAAGAAAGCCTGGAAACTTGGGACAGGGGAAATATATGACTGCACAAATCACGTTCCTAACTTTTTACTGCAGGTCAGACCTAAGTACCTAGTACTAGCTGTTCAACTGTTTTCTTTTCAGTAGATGTGTTTAAGATGCTGTGGACAATATGTGAATCAAGTAGAGATAGGTTTTTAGATGTCTCTTTAAGTCTTTCATTCTCAAAAAATTTCCTTCGTTTCAGTTCAAGATGTTAGATAATGCATTGTTACTGTTGGTAACTCTACTCCTCCCACCTCTTCTGTACAATCTTCTTAATGTTTCTTTTCAAGAAAGAGAAGGTACAGTTTGATACCATGGTGACAATTGTCTCCTGTGATTTCTTTTGGAATTCTTCAGTATAGTTACACAGTTCACTTATTAACCTAAGGCATCCTTTGGAGGCAGTCCTAGGAGTTAAAGAATAAATCATAAATGATGAGCAGTTAAAAGGTTGTGTTTGGCACTCCAGTCATACTGTTGAGGGAAACTGCAGATGTTTTTGGAGAAAATGAATGAAGATTCAGGCCTAAGTCTACTTGTGTCTGTAAGTTTGGAAGCAGATAGTCTGTAATTACAGTCATATTAATTTAACATCAGAAGTCCTCTAGCATAATTTGACTGTACGTTTGTCTAATGCATCTCAAAACTCTACCTTAGAATTACCATCAGGGAATTAGAGTAGCTGTTGTAAATTCTCCTAAGTAAAATGCAGAAGCTCGTTCACCATTTTTTCCAGTTTAAAACTGTTGCAGCTCTAATGAAATCATAGTACGTAGTAGAGTATTTGATTTTTCCAATGATACAAATTTTCAGTGGTTGCAGAACCATTGGAATATGCAGGTTCTTCAAGATACCAGCAGAAGAATGTCGTAAAGAAATAGGTTTTAATAGTAAAGACAGTACATGCCCAGAAGTCTTTGGATGAGGATTGTTAATACTCCCTTGTGACATTTACCCAATATTTTATAATTCTTGCACTGATTATACAATCAACCATAAAGAATTAATATTAATGTCCGCTGAATAAAACAAAATTATTTCTGACTGAATTGCCTTTCTGCTTTATCCATGAAAAAATTCATACTCATGATGCAGTGACAATGTTTCAATTTCAAAACATCAGTAAAGGATGGAAAACAACAGAAATAGAATTCAGGTTTTTTATTTTGAAATAAATGACCTTTTATATTATGAGTATCTTACTTTTGATCTGGACACAATGGAGTTATAACTCTGCTGTCCTTAATGGTGTTTATTATTCTACTCTTGGCTGCTGAGTAAAGGTCATGCTGCACTTACTTTCAGTCATTACTATAAATGTCATACCAACATGATGCAAGATATGGTGTCGAAGTCAGAGCTCTGATATCTTCTTTTTCTTCTCTTAATTGCTTTTCTTAACTGTATCTTTTTGCCTTTAATGTGCATGATCAGTTGCATCATGGTACACTTTCACCTTGCTATCTAGATGTGTTTTCCTGGTGTTCACCAACAATAACAAGACATTTAGCCTTTCTTTCTGGTTGACAGCTGCCTGTGAGTAGACTGTGATTTCATTGCTTGTTCCCATTATTCCAGAGTATTTGATGAACATTAGTGTAGAAACTTTTGACTGTGTGGCTGGAGAGAGAACAGTTATCCAGGGGTTTTTTTCGTATCTGAGAACAGATTAATTAAATAAGTCCCATGCCATTGTTTTCTTTCTACAATTTCATGAATATGGAAGCATTTCAGCAATCATGAATTAAAAATTCCATTCCCAATATTACACTGGACTCAACTCTTTGAAACTTGTTTCTTGTGAAGGTTTATTAAAGGATCAGGAGACTATCTTAAGTACCTCAAGTTTAAATATAAAAATGGGTAAGTATTTGCATTGATTCTTGTAAAAAATGATTTTCCATTTTTGGATAGTCTTTGGATATACCTAATCTGAATGTAGGTTGTGATAACTATTTCAAAGATTGATGTTCAACTTTAATTATATGCCGTATTGTATCTTCTGTCATAAATGCATTTTGTTCTACCATGCATCTTAACATTCTGTTACTACAAATCTTAATGGCCAACTTTTGGAAGTAGTTGTCTTTAGAACAGGGCCAGATTCTGCCGGATATATGACTAGTACTAAAGGGCAATACTCAACATAGGCAAAATTGGCAGAAATTAACGCTTGGAAAGGCTCAGTGGATGCTTTCTTTGTGAAATTCTACTGTACAGGCTAATGAAAAGACTGATATGTCACGTCTCTTCGTGTAACACTGCTTGATACTGAGTTTACCATACTGCCCCTGTTTTTCCCACCTTTCTTTCTTTCTTTATGTTGTATTTTCAAGAATTGTAAATTGCTCATTCATTGCATTGGGTTGACTTTGGCTAGCTGCCAGACACCTACCCAGTTGCGCTCTCACTGTCATTCCTCAATAGGACAAAGGGAGAAAATAAGATAGAGAAATATGTAGGTCGAGATAAAGAAACATAGATCACTTACCAGCTACCATCACAGACTTTCCCTTAGCTCTCTAACCCTTCATTCCAAATGATGCATTCTCTTTCTCTCTTTCTGTGTTTGAAGGAAACTGCAATCTAAAAACCAACAGATCGTCATTGATTAGAGGCAAAGTAGATCCAACTTGTGTAAAAGGCTAATTGTAGAAGAGGGTGAAGCAGTGAACACCTTGTAGAACCTTATCCATTTGAAACTGGAAAGCAGAAGAAAACCTTGTACAAAGATAAGAATCATTGCACATCTTCCTGTCTTAAGAGGCTCAGGCTCTCTGGCACAAAATGCGTTAGAATATAAATATATAAAAGTCTATCCTAAATAAAAAGAAGTCAGTTATATGCTCTGGGAATAGTATGTTTCCTTTTATTGATTGTGCCTTTCGTAGCTGTGGTTTTTGCACATATTTTACATTATTTAGCAGCTTGCAAAATACTGCATTTTATCTGATTTCCTTATTCATACTTTCTGCTTTGTTTTATGGTAGACAAACTTTTCAGCAAATTAAACACTAAAATGGACATACTTAGGCAAGCTAACACTTTATTAAGATGCACAGAGCAATTCTGATTCCGTTTGGTAACATGAAGTGTCTTTGTTGTGAATCCCATAGGGCATTAGAACCTGGTTTATACAACTTGCCGTAATGGGAGAACTGTATAATGCTATTTTAATAAAAGGAATGGGAATTTATAAAATGGTAAAATGTGGCACAGTCTGCTTTGCAGAATAGCGATGTCATAAATTTCTGGAATCAGAACATTTTACACAGTTGCAAATTTCTGTCACCAGTGCTGGTTTATATTAGGCTGCATTTATTGTATATTATTCCCTTAGTGTAGTGCTAGTAAGTTATATTTTATCTACAGTATCTCTCTACTTCAGTATTTATGTTTGCAAGACTTGTCTACATACAATATAAAATGATGGGAGAATGCTACATTGATGAGTCTAATGCAGAGTGTACCACTAATAATATTCTATTTATTTCATTTTCCTTTATTAGACTAAAGTAGCACTTTGAAATCCAGGTGACCTCTAACTCTACTGTGAAGCATTAGTGATCCACTTGATCTCTGTGTTCTGTGGGATTGGCTGATCAGCAAAACATATATGTTAGTGTTAATGATGCAGTATGTCCACACTGCTCCACTTCACTGCTGTTCTAAGGCTGTCCTTCTGCTACACAGAACTGCAGCATTTTGCTCCCTGGACACTTTTCTCCAAAGCTGTAACTGGTTTTGAAGAGCCATTCTGAGGCTTGTAGAATTGTGAAAGATTAGGTCCTGCTGAGTTCCTAGGAATTTTTTCATCAACCGTTGCTGACTTCTTTTCTTATAATGGAGGCCAAGGAGAACGCTGTGTTTATACTCTGGTGAGGAGTAAAAAGTATCTGCTAGAGTTTCTGTGCTGTCAGCTGGAACGTCAAACTGATGTGGGGCATCTTGGAAGTACTCACTTAGACCTATGTGAGCTCAGCTAGAAACAGCCTGATTTGTATGGTTCTCCAGGGTGGTGACATATGTGGCTTTTTTGTCCCGGTTAAAAGAACAGACTGGCCAGGCAGATTTGTTTTCAAGTCTTGAGTTACATAGGGAATGTTTTCCCTGGAAAGCAGAAGACGACATTTTTGTTATTAGACCAAACTTCCAAGGTGAGAGCGCTCATCACTAGCAGATTCCTAAAAGTCTTTGGCTAGCCTCAACAATAGTGGTCAGCCAGGCTTTACTTCATCACTAGGCAGTTCCTGACCTGCTGATATGAAACTGTGCATGGAAATACCAGTGTGCTGAAGAAACATTTGAAATATTTTCACAGGTTTCTCAAGAGCTGCTGATGGAATTCATGTACCTCTTATCCCTTTTTTTTCTCCCTACTTAAGCATGGGAAAACTCTATAGGAGAGGAATATTGACTGAGAATTAATGCAGTTTCATGGTCTGAGTTGGTAGCCATGGCAGATGCTGTGAAAAATAATTCTTCCTCTGAAGAGCTCTCAGTATAAATAGCAAGTGATGATGATGTAAGTATTAGTGAATCATCATAGGAAGTTGTTACTTGTACATGAGGAGGCCAGGCAAAATGTATGCTTTCAATTTTTGCTTCCTTTGGGAAGAATAGTTGGCTTCATGTCTGCCAAAACGCTGTCATTCATAATGTCTTCACAGTGCAGCAGTTCTAAGTGGCCCTGCATACTTTCCATGTTTTTCTGAAGGAGTTCATAGATGGAGGAGAGCTTCATTGAAGGAGAACTTCAGCTGTATGGGAAGTAAATACCTGTAATGAACTTCTGGGTGATGTAAACTTGGAAGTGTTGTCTAGCTGCAGTTCAAATTTAATGATTAATTTTCATCTTCAGTGTAATGCATTTTTAATTATACACATGAAAGCGATGATGGAAGCTGCAGTAGCAGCAATAAGGAAACAGCAATAATCTGTTGCGCAGCCATACAGGCAATATATTGATAACAGCATAGAGGTAGTTTCTTCCTTGATTGATAGCTGCAACAAACATCAGTGAGAATATTGTACACGTTTTCAGAGTGTTTCTTTCTCAGGGTGTCAGGAAATGTTCAGCCTATATGTTGCATTGTTATTAACTTTCTCATGCAGTAACCACTGTAGAAAGGTGCGTATGACATTCAAGTCACCTTGCTTTCTCCTACAATTTGTGTGCAATGTCTAAGGTGTTGTTTGTTCTAAACTGAGGTTGCTGTCTCTGAAATAAATAGTGGTGTTATACTCATGTTAAGAAAAGGTGAGAAATGGCCAATGTATGGTTTGAAGCCTCTTAAATACCAGAACACAAATTCATATATAGATAGAAGAAACTAAATTTGTCTCTGGTTGCACATATATTTTCCCAGTGGATGCACTTGTATAAACAGCTCCCATATCCCCCTTGCTAATCTTTCATTTATATCGGAACAACTGCATGTGGGGCCTGTGCTATCAGACAGATGAATAAACTCATGCAACTGAAAAGCTCTTTACACTTTTTCTGTATTATTTTTTCTTATTATTAGACAATATTGTTGAGAAATCTGAGGCTTTTTGAACTGTAGAATTGTATAATCATTTGAATTGTGGAAGGGACTTTAAAGGTCATATAGCCCAACTCCCCTGCAGTGAACAGGGACACCTACAGCTAGATCACACAGCTCAGAGCCCTGGCCAGCCTGATCTTGTGTGTCTCCAGGGACGAGGCATCCACCATCACTCTGGGCAGCCTATTCCAGTGGCTCACCACCCTTATTGCTAAAAGCTTCTTCCTTATATCCAGCCTAAATCTCCCGTCTTTTAATTTGAAACTATTTCTCCTTGTCCTGTCACAACAGACCCTGCTGAAGAGTCTGTCCTCTTCTTATTATAACCCCTCTTTAGGTATTGAAAGTCTACTGTCAGGTGTCCTCGGAGCCTTCTCTTCTTCAGGCTGAAGAGCCCCAGCTCTCTCAGCCTGTTCTCATAGGAGAGGTGTTCCATCCCTTCAGTCATTTTTGTGGATCTCCTCTAGACACTCTCCAACAGGTCCGTGTCTCTCCTGTCCTGAGGACTCCACATCTGGACACAGTACTCCAGATGAGACCTCACCAGCACAGAGTAGAGGTGCAGGATTGCCTGCCTCAACCTGCTGGCCATGCTTCTTTTATTGCAGCCCGGGATACAGTTGGCTTTCTGGGCTGTGAGGGCACACTTCTGGCTCGCGTCCAATTTCCCATCCACCAGTACCCCCATGTCCTTTTCAGCTAGGCTCTGCTCCATCTTTACATCTCTCCAGCTGATAGCACTGATAGCAGGGGTTGCCACAACCCAGGTGTTGGACCTTGCATTTGCGTTTGTTGAATCTCATGAAGGTCTCCTGGGCCCACTGCTCAAGTCTGTCTAGGTCTCTCTGATGCCCTCAGGTGTGTTGATTGTACCACACAGCTTGGTGTATACACCAATGTACAAACTTGCTGAGGGTGCACTCAGTCTTGCTGTCAATGTCATTGATGAAGATACTGAAGACTGTTAGTCCCAGTACTGACCCCTGGGGAACACCACCCGTCAATGATCTCCATCTGAACACTGAGCCATTGACCTCTTTGGGTATGACCTCGTAATCAGTTCTTATCCATCAAACAGTCTATCCATCAAATACATATCTTTCCATCTTGGAGAGAAGGATGTTGTGGGGGACAGTGTCAAAGGCCTTACTGAATTCCAGATAAATGACGTCAGTTGTTCTTCCCTTCTCCACTGACACAATTACAGCATCGTAAAAGGCAACAAGATTTTCTCTATTAGCATCATATATTTCTCCTGAAGCGAAAGGTAGGACTCTAGAATTTTTTGTATTACTTCTGTGCAGATAGAGAATAAGAGTGACAGAATGGGAAGTGGAAACATAAAAAATGTTGTGCTCATGCACTCTGAAAATTAGAACAGAGAATTACAAAGGGTTCAGAGGAATCACTGAAGTCCTTTTTATTTTCAAGTTGTTTTTTTCTATATTAGTAGTAGATTACTCTATACATTTTTACCTAATTTATTAGGCAAATGATTTTAATGAATGTAGGAATGTGGATTATCAATGAATTTTTATCAGTGCTATGGTGGAATAAAATCTTCTCATGCATTTTCTTGTTTCTGTGATTCACATTTTGGTAGTACGTTACATTTAGTCTTTTGTACCTTAAAACTACTGGAAAATGGGTAACTCATTGGAGTTCTTGGAAAATTTGTCCCCCTTTCTCCAGGAAATATTAAGATACCCAGCTTTCTTGGAATTACATTGCAGTTCAGGGAACATGGTTTCCCTTTAGATCTTCCTGTCATGAACCTGCTGTATTGTGCAATTGCAGTCAGCTACCCATTTCTGCTAGTTTTTCAAGCATTTAGTCATAGCCTGCAGTGCTTTGATTTGACCTTGCTCAGCTGAATCTAGCTTTATTTCTCTTCCCAGTGGATCATTGCTTTTCATGTTCCAGATAGTGAAGGAGAAGGAAATGAATTAGTACCTCTGCAGCCAACTGCTGTGAAAATAGCATGTGCCATACCACTTGCGTAGGCTGCTGAATGATATTTTCCTTGATGGTCAATGAGGTGAAGGATATTGCATGTTCATAACGAGCTGGCAATGCTGCCCCTCCTGCCGTCTCCGCAGTTACGACTGTCACCCAGAGATGACAACTTTATCCAGCTAGGGATGTTTGTGCATGTTATTGTGTGAGATATTACAAGAACTGATGGGCTGGATGTCAGTGAAGCTTCGTATGAGATATTCCTCTATGAGTAGATAAAGCCAATGAGTTGTGAAGACACATAACCTTTCGGTAGCAGTGTCAATGAATAACTAATGCTGCTACTTCCAGAGTTGATACTCTGAACCATTTGCAGAGATGATTTGTGAGTATGTTTTTGAAAGAAGCGTAACAAACCTTGCAGCCTAAGCCGTGCTCTCACTCAGTGATGAATATAAGTCCTACTGAGTTCTTGTCAGCTGTATACCAGCTTCAGATTGTTGTGGGAAGATCCAGCAAGCCTGTGCAGGGAATGGAGGTCAGGCAGATGGGAAGTGAATGCTGCAGAATCCTGATGAGTCATTTTAAGTCCCGCGTTTAATTGATTCATGTAAGAATATCATAAACACTCCTATAACTGCCATCACAATGATTATGCATACTGCAAGAGTTGCTTAACGAGGCTTACCTAAGTCTCTGTGCCAACCCTACCATTCTGCAACAAAAGAAATAATGGAGCGTTGTAATAACTGAGCCTAAAGATGCCTATTCTGTAAACACAGAAAATTTCTATGAACAGAGATGATTTATTTCCAATGGAAGGGCAGCATAGGCCTCCACATGTGCCTGTTTGCACGTATGTGCACCAAGTCTGAGGAAGGTGCACGTGTTCACCAGAGAAGAAACAGTGGTTTTACTTGTAATGTGCAAGTAATTTAAGCTGCTGAAGCTTTATTGGTGTTATACACTGAAGAGAGGATTATTTGGCAAAAGAGAAAATGTAAGGATTCTGGTGGAAACAAGGAACTTCGATGCGTATATCACATCTCAGAGCAACAATAAAAACAAGAATAGAAGAAGACATCTGGATCTGTAAGCTGCACAAACCACTGTCTCTTAACTGACATGTATCGGAAGCAAACAGTGAACACAGAGGCTGGTTCTGACTGCATTTATACCTTAATAACTCCATCATTCCTAAGAGGATATCGCAGTTGTGACCCTGTAAAAGGTCTGAACATAATAGAAGAAAAAATAATAATGTTTTCAACTCAGGAGTTGTGAAAGACTGGAGGATAGCCAATGTCACTCCGGTCTTCAAAAAGGGCAAGAAGGAAGATCCAAGTAATTACAGGCCAGTCAGCCTCACCTCTGTCCCTGGAAAGGTAATGGAACAGATTGTGCTGGATGCCATCACCAGACAACTGGAAGAAAAGGAGGTTATCAGGAGTAGTCAGCATGGGTTCACCAGGGGGAGGTCGTGCTTGACCAACCTGGTAGCCTTCTATGATGTTGTCTCTGGCTGGGTGGATGGGGGGAGAGCAGTGGATGTAGTCTACCTTGATTTCAGCAAGGCGTTTGACACTGTCTCCCACGACGTCCTTATAACAAAGCTGAGGAAGTATGGGATAGATGAGTGGACAGTGAGGTGGGTTGAGAACTGGCTGACTGGCAGAGCGCAGAGGGTTGTTGTTGGCGGTGCAGAGTCTGGTTGGAGGCCTGTAACCAGCGGTGTTCCCCAGGGGTCGGTGCTGGGTCCGGTCTTGTTCAACATCTTCATCAATGACCTTGATGAGGGGATAGTGGCCACCCTCAGCAAGTTTGCTGATGATACGAAGTTGGGAGGATTGGCTGACAAACCCGATGGCTGTGCTGCCATTCAGCGAGACCTGGACAGGCTGGAGAGCTGGGCAGTAAGAAACCAGATGAGGTTTAACAAAAGCAAGTGTAGAGTCTTGCACCTAGGGAGGAATAATTGCATGCACCAGTACAGGCTGGGGGATGACCTGCTGGAGAGGAGCTCTGCAGAGAGGGACCTGGGTGTCCTGGTGGACGACAGGTTGGCCATGAGCCAGCAGTGTGCCCTTGTGGCCAAAAAGGCCAATGGCATTCTGGGGTGCATTAAAAAGAGCGTGGCCAGCAGGTCGAGGGAGGTGATCCTCCCCCTCTACTCTGCCCTGGTAAGGCCTCATCTGGAGTACTGTGTCCAGTTCTGGGCTCCCCAGTACAAAAAAGACAGGGATCTCTTGGAAAGAGTCCAGCGGAGAGCTGCAAAGATGGTGAAAGGCCTGGAACATCTCCCCTGTGAAGAAAGGCTAAGAGAACTGGGTCTGTTCAGCCTTGAGAAGAGAAGACAGAGGGGACCTGATCCAGGTCTATAAATATCTAAGGTGTGGGGGGCAAAGTGGCGAGGCTGGACTCTTTTCAGCAGCGTGCGGAGACAGGACAAGGGGAAATGGCCAGAAGCTGGAGCACAGGAAGTTCCGCACCAATGTGCACAAGAACTTCTTTACGGTGAGGGTGACGGAGCACTGGAACAGGCTGCCCAGGGAGGTTGTGGAGTCTCCTTCTCTGGAGATATTCAAGACCCGCCTGGACGCCTACCTGTGCGACCTGGTGTAGGGAGCCTGCTTTGGCAGGGGGGTTGGACTCGATGATCTCTGGAGGTCCCTTCCAACCCCTACAATTCTGTGATTCTGTGATTCTGTGAAAGTGATAGTGATAAAGAGAAGAAAGGAAAGGGAAAGGATAGGAAGGGAAGGGAAGGAAAAAGAAAAAAGGGAAAAGGAAAAAGGAAAGAGAGAGGAGGAGGGAGAGGGAAAGGACATAAAAACCAGCTTGAAAGAGCTGTGCATTATCTTACTCACTGTCTGATTATCAGAGAGGGCACAGCCTGTTGTGAAGGAATTCATTACAATTGTAGCTGGTGCTGCTGTTTTTAGTTGGCAGCACATCAGGAGTACTTGGATGTCCCAGAGGTCTGTCCTGATTCCCTCTGGCAGACTTGAGAAAATGGTGGCATTTGGCAAGAAAGCAGTGATGAGCAGCTGTGGGAAACGTCCCCTCCAGCTCCCACAGTCGGGCCAGGAGGGGGATATTCATCCACAGCCCAGCCACCTGGCCAGCTGTGCTTTTAGTGAATGTCAGACAATGTGATCTCAGGCTGCTGGCTTTGTTGAGCCAGTGTGGTAGCAGTAGAAAGCAGTGGCAAGCTAAGGAAAGATGCCGAAACCACAGCAATCAGTTTTCAACAAGAAGAGGTGTTGTCCCTGAGTACCTTCAGGGAGCCTTGCTAGGGATGGTGTGAAAAAGGCAACAGCTACATAACTGGAAGGAAGTGTAGAATATATTGTTCCTGGAGCCAGTCCTAGAATCTGTAATTCCCAGCCCCAATTTTATTCTCAGGGCACAACAAAAGAGGATTGATAGGTGTTTAAGAGTATAAGAGGGAAAGACTCCTGTGCCCCCTCCTCATTCACTCAGCAGTGCAACAGAAGCCATCGCTTGTTGACCTTTAGTTAACCACACTAATTTTCAGCCTGTTTCTGCAGCAACCAGATAAACCTCTGCCTCAACTAATGTAGTGCCTCCTGAGTTCCCACAGGTTCCCCTTTCAGAATCCCCATGGGCAAATGGAAGAGGGAGGAATGGCCAGCTTACTATTAGAGTTGTTGTCAGCTGTCAACTGGCAATGTCAGTAAGTGATCTATTTTTGCTGGTTATTCAGAAAAACCTGATGGTCTCCACGAGTCTGGCACTGTCATGCATGTCAGGAGTCAGCGTACACAGAAGCATTGACCAGACTGCTCCCTAGGGATTTACTGTGTGAGTAATAGTGGGTTAATTTCTCTGGAAATTTCTGAAAGAGATGATTGTGTATCAATAAGTTGTTCCAGATGACTAAAATGAAGTGTTGGAAAAGCCTCAAGGGGCTCATACAGCCATGTCAAGGAGATGCTTTCCTCCTGCTCTTAAAGGTGACTTGCAGTATTTAAAAAAAAAAAAGCTTTTGTCCTTTACTGCTGGTTTTATGAAGACAAAGACCTGAAAGCTATCCATACCAGGTTGTGATTTTCATTAATTTAGAAACTTCTACTGCTTTGTTTCTCCCTGTTTTACTGTGAAGTATAGGGGCATGTAGTGCATGCTTTCTTAGCCTTTAACTGAAACCGAAAGTGGTGGGCTGGAGATTGAGTAGTTTTATGCTCTTGAGCTCCCTTTGTAGCTACTGCTAAGATGTTTGAGTTACATAGGTGTAAATCAAATTTAAGGATTAGATTAGTAGCTTTTACTGTGATTTAATTCAGTTGATGCAACCCCAATTCAGTTTTGTTAGATCAGCACAAAAAAAAAAAAAAAAAAAAGACGCATAGACAAGTCCAGAGTGTTTCGGGGAACTCAGTGAAAACTTTCTTTCACATTTTACTACTCCTTTATTTCCTTGGTTCTTCTGGAACGAGGTGAAACTACTGGCTCACAAGTGATTACAGAATTTTCTCAGAACTAGACTGTAAACAAGATCTGAGTGAAAACAAAAATAAAAATCAAAACAGCTGGAACCACTCACCAGCATTATCACTGCACTCCTTACTTTTAGGAATAAGGTGTGAGGGAAAGCTGTGTTGAAAGCCCAAGAGGGATCTAGGCGCACTATGAGACTTGGTGTCTACTTCTAAGACCTAGAAGTCATTCTGTTCTGCAGTGGACATTCCCACCTGCCCTGAGGAACAGTTATCCTCACACAGAAGACACCTAGAAACAAACCAGTGTGGAAATCAGTACTGAGACTTTGTTACAAATTGACATATCCTGCTAATGTGGCCTTTATTTCTCCCTGCCATCACAGAAGTGAAGGGGACAGAAAATGAAAGCTGTAATTCTGTTACTTGCTTTTATCCTTAACAGGAAAGAGTGACACTGCTTCAGCATGGGTAGCAAAAAATGCCTGTCTTAGAGATTTAAGTCTCTCAGAGAAAGAGACAACCACATAGGTTTGTTCTAGGTCTACATCTGCATTGCCCTTTCCTCTTTTTCTGTCAATTATTCTGTTTTATTGTCCAGAAGGAAAAAGAGAAATACAGTCATTTGGCCAAGATTTCCAGGCCTCTAGCCTGGATAGCTGAGCATGGATAAATAGCCATGTTCAGTCCATCCCTTTTATTGCACAGCTGGTATGTGCTTGTATGATAACTCAGTGGCAATCAGCTATTCCTCCAGTGTTTCAGACTCATTGTGGTGTGTCACACAGTGCACACTCATACACTTCATGTCATGAAACATTAGGCAGAAATATAGCAACTTCAATCAGTTTAGACTTGTGGGGTTTTCTCATAAGCAAAGCACATGTTTTTGCAGTGAGGCAGAGGCCAGAATGTCTCTCCATAAACATAAGCAATTTTGTGTGTATTCTGCAGTGCATCCAAAAGCCATCGTAAGCAGTGTGGCAGTCCACAGTCCTTCTGTCTCACTCCTTGCTTTAGTGGTGATTGGTGATAATAAAGGGATTAAAAATAGGAACAATGCAATGGCTGTTATATAAGGGAAATAACTGCTCTGTGCTGAATGTTTAATGTAGCTGCTGTAAGATTTTAGTATGCATTTACACTCCTTCCTGAAGTTTGTGGCTTGAAAATATTTTTTTTTGCTTCTCAGCTGAAATCATTAGCTGGTAACTCTCTTTCTTAGTTATCAAAGAATAATTCAAATTTGAGGAAGCCTCAGTAGGTCTCTAATCCTGATTTCTGCTCAAGGTGGGATCCTCAAGAATTTAGCTGATCACGTCTTGAAAAGCTCGAAGAATGGAGACAGCACAACCTCTCTGCCAACTGGTTTTTCTGCTTGACGCGGGGAAAAGCGTCTTTTTAACATCTAACCTGAAGTATTCTTGTTTAGTTTTATGTCTATTGTCTCCAGCTATGCACTGCCATGACAAATCTGGCTCTGCTTCTATGCAGATACTGGAAGGCTGCTGTGTAGATCCCTTGAAAGATGTCTCTTCTCCACACTGAGCAAGCTCCCTCTTCTCAGCCTGTCTCTCAAGGTCAAGTTCTTCAGCACTCTGTACTGAATTTTATCCAATGAATCAGTGGCTTTCTTGTACTGGAGAGTCCAAAACTTCACACATTATTTCAGATACTGTGTAACAAGCACTGGGTGAAGTTGAATTATCAGGTCTCTGTGCTTTTGCTGAAACAGTTCAGGATATGGTTGGTTGTCTTTGCTGCCAGAAAGGTTGCTGGCTTATACCCATGTGGCTGCCCACTGTGATTCCAAGTCCTTCTCAACAAAGCTGCCCCCCAGCTAGTCTGTGCCCAGCACATATAATTGCCAAGGTTATTCCTTCTCAGGTGCAGGAATTTCCATTTTTCCTGGCTGAATTTAATGAGATTGTGTTTGACCTGTTCCCCCAGCCTGCCCAGGTCGCTTGTACTTCCAGCCCTGCCCTGAAGTGCATCAGCTGTTTCCTTGTATTTGCTGTCACGGGCAAACTAGATGAGAGTGTACTCCATCATCCCTCACGGTCATGATAAAGGTGTTAAAAGATATTAAGAAAGCACCTAGATTATAATGATGTTATAAATATTTCCATACACAAGCCAGTGTTTTGAAATAATGCTTATAGCTGTGTATCCTCATCCATTTGCCTATAATCTACAGAGAAGATGCTTGATGGTATGTGTGAGTTCTGTGACAGACACAGACAAAGTCCTAGTGGGCAGTAGTGCCATTTGCACTAAAAGTCCATGCTTGTATTTTTGTGATCAACCTCAGTAGCATGATGATCATCTAAATGGCTGAATTGTTTCTAAATCCTGTGGTCTCTGCAAACTAGTCCTCCCTGCAAGTCATCTATATCACGTGTCAATGAACCATGCCATACACTGAAACATATATGCATAGGGTAGGACTGGGGATATATAGTTCTCTGTCTTAGAGAAAGGAACATGGCCTCAGGAAAGACTCAATTTCTGGATCCATGTGATCATGAATAAGTCAATTATTTTCTTTTATGATTCAGTTTTTCTCAACTTTAAAGTAAGGATAATAACAATGCTGTACTACATAAGCATATTTGAGGGTAAATGATGTTTCAGAAATGTTGGTAACTGGTTTTAGACTGTGGTAGTTTCTGCAGACATTAAGTGAGATCAAAAGCCTCACTGTGCATCATACTCTATACATACATACACTGTCACTGTGGGTCATGTGTGTTCCTTAGAGGGAGGTCCATAGGGGGGAGGGAAGATGAAGGAAAGAAGAACATGAGTGATAGAAACCGTATCAATAGTTACATTAAAGATTGTTGAAGTAGAGAAGAACTGCTACATAAATGAATCATCAGCAATACACATACTATTTGGGAAATTACTCATAAGAAGCATAACAAAATTGTTCTATCTAGACTTTTTAGTACAGGCACCAAAAATCTCCTATATAAACCCTAAACTATCACATATGTGATAAAAGCACTCATCTGCTGGTAATACAAAATTTTTTAAAAGGCAAGTTGATTGTTTCTTTTTTTTTTTTTTTAATTATTTTCTGATTTCACCATATAGATCAACTGCTCGTAACTACAGTTACACCTGCTTCTAACTTTATTTGTTATTAAATGTATTAGCAAAGCAAAATAAACTCCTGGTATTGAGCCTGAGTCCAAGCCTTTGAAAACAAAGAAAAAACAAGATTCCTGGTAACTTCAGAGGGCATTACATCCAGCCCATTGTTTTTAAAAGTCAACAGCTAACACAGATTGTTCATTTCCTGGCATTGGCATCAGCAGTAAGTGGGATTGCCTCACAATTCGTTTGCTCAGTCCTCTGGGGACAAAGGATAAGAGCATGTTGCGTTGCTCAACAATGATCTCCTCGACCAGCTACACAGCAGCCCTGTTTCATTTCAATAGCTCGTTACCTCCTTGGTTAGTAAAATGAGACCATGGAGTTGAAAGTATGGGGAGAAGAGTGAAAGCCAGCCAGAAGGGTGGGTCTGAAATACTATTCTAAAGCATACCCTGCTTCTAGATTGAACTAGTAGGAGATATAGACTAACAGTATTCAAAGGCAACAAAGTGGTGAATGGCTTATCTGAAGAAATATAGGGTCTGTGTGACAGACACAAACTTGTTGGTGTCGCTTCAGAGCACAACATTTCTCTCTCTATTGTAGTATCTATGAAGTAGGCATTTATACCATTGCCAGTTATTAAGACTCTCTTGATAGTGAATAGACAGAAATAGGCTGTTCTGCTCTATCTCCTAAATGAAGGTGATTTGTTTAATCTATTTTAGACGTCAGAAATGGGATGAGGGAAGCTTTGCCCTCAGAAAGCCTTTTCTCTTAACTCTAGGGGAGCCCAGACAGTTAACTCAGATACAGACACCTACAGTGCAGAATCTATATTTGGACAGATGAATCCCACTGCTGTTGTTTACTATAAATAGGGAAGTGCACAGTATATTTAAAGCAGAAAATCCATTGGGTACTGCTGAGATTATTGTTAATGCTGCTTAAACTAGTTAATTAAATAACTCGTCAATCACCCCCTAGTGTACAAAGTACCAGCCATACAACTACTGAAGTCAATAGTAAAATTCATGCAGGCAGCAGCAGGCACTGATCTGGGTCTATCTATTGACCATACATTGAAGCAAGAGGTTCTGGATCTAGTTCCAGATATAGTTCTTTCCATTTTTTTATATCAAGGGGGCATGTATATTTCATTCTGCTGATTGTAGAAGAAGAGAGCAGCTGCAAAGCTCAGCTGAACAGCTATCACTCTCTGCATGAATGTTCCTAGTTTGCCCAATTGCAAGATACAAGACATTAACGTAAGTTTGTTTCAAGGATGTTCACTGTCCCCAAAATATAAGACTCTTCAGGCTTGAAATGCCATCACTAATAAATTGTGGGTAATGACTTTACAAAATTAAATAGCTGGCACTGACGAGTTGCTATAATATAAGAGTGGCAGCACTGAATGTCATCAGTGTAAATCAGATCAAATGAATGCTTCTGGTACCTAAACTGCAAAAAAACCCCCCTGGCACTTGATACTGCCCAATGAACCATAGTAGGAATGTGTTCATTTATTCTTTTGTAAATCACACTGAACTGTATCGTGGAAGCAGCACGATAGGCAAGGGAGGCATTTGTTAGGATATTTTTATAATTAAAATGAAGAAAACCTTTCATAAGAACAACTGCCAGGTGGCTAACTGCCATCTCTGAGAGAGTGTTGTGAAACATTGGGCATGTTTACCATGGAGAAAGACTCACCAGCCTAAAGGGCTGGATAGACTGCTTTGAACTTGATAGTGGTTGGTGGAAATCCTGACGTTTGTTCTTAAAATATAAAAGAGTTTTGGCTGTAGTAGCTAGATCAGGATCCTTAGTTTCCTTTTTGCCTTAATAGGGTATTTAAGTGCTCTAATGGAATGTAGCATTCCAGTAAGCATCCCTGGTTGAAATGAATCGGTTTGTTACTTATTTGTTGACTTCTCCATACATCTGTGATAATTAGAGACTATATGCCTATTATAATTGTGAAATCATCTCTGAGAAACTCATCGAAGTTCATAAAGTATTGCAATTAACTCTAACATTAAAGATGACAGAAGAGAGAAGTGACAATAATCACTCATTCAAATATGTCTTCTTTATACAGTCAAGGGTAGTATGAAGATGACGTATGAAAGACAAGGAAAGGGTGAAATGAGAGATTAGCAGACCGAATTATTGAATGAGATAAAGAAGGGATGGCTTGTTCAATCTCATATCACCCGGCGAACCTATAAAAGCTAAAAAAAAAATTGAGACCCACAGGGTAAAAGAGATTTCTGAAGGACTTAATGAGAAGAGGCCATGTATTGATTCTTGGCTCCACTGGGCAGCTTTTACCAGAGACAGCCTATCAAACAGTGTACCTCGTTGTTTCCAACAAACCCACAACCTGACAGAAGTGAGATGCTGCCTTGCCTTTCCAAGTTTTCTGAGTCTCTTTGTTTCCCTTTGTTACCTTTTATTTCGGTCTCTTGCTTTCTGTCACTCTGCTTTTAACATCAGCTGAGAATACCTGCCCACCTCTGCAAAATGGGCAGTGATGGATGGAGGGGACTTGATTTGGCCAGGAAGGGGATATCCTATACCAGCAAGGGAATTGGACTCCAGTTCAGCAGATACCAAGGGTAACTTATTTCTCCAAAGTGTTTTCCATTCACTTACCATGTAAGAGCTCAGCAACAGCTACGCCTCCCCTGCTTTCCGCTCTTCTGTCTTTTCTCCTTCCATGTCTATATTTATTATCAAGCAGGAAATCAATCTTTACTCCTACAGTCCTGAACTGAAAGATGAGTAAGAGAATTAAACCTTTCTTGTTGCTAAGGACTTCTGGCAGGCATAATGGATTCTAAATGAATAACCTGCATCTAGCAAAGGGACTTTGACATATTTTGATTAAGTTAGTCTTGTTTAACCTCTTGATTTCAATTTTCAAATGCTTTGTGTTTTGTTTTTGTAAGTACTAATCAATATACTTTCCAGCTTTGGCATGAATTTCTTGTGCAGCTACCATGTGACTGAGCAGGCCGAGCTCTCTGTACTTAAAACCACAAACCATGTTAAATGGTTTAACACTTCAGATTGGTTAGATTACATGAACACCTAAGACTGAATTCTCATTTATTCCGTTGAAACTAACTCAACGTGACTGATTACATATGACTGTTGCTGCTTCTGATGCCACACTTTATTAAAGATAGGCTCCCTTTAAAATTCCAAACCCCCCTCTGCACCACTATATAATTTGTACGATAACAAGTAGAAAGAAAAATACAAGTTCTCTTGTTTTTAGCTTATTTGTCCATGTAAGCGTCAAAGTAAAATGTTAAGAAGGCACAACTAAGTATTGATGCTTTGGCAAGCCACTGATGAAGGAAAAAATGAAGGTACTGGAGGCTTTTACCTGTTACTGCATTTAACATCACTAGATTGTGAGAAAAATGTAAGTTAAAACACCATATATTATAGAGATAGTCGAGCATCTGTAACTGGCAATATTTCATTCAGGATAAATGATCGTGTCCTGTTCTCAATGAAAAGAAGCTTGGGAGCCCATGGAATGGCAGAAGATGAATCTCTGTTTCCTTTTACATGTCCTTTCAAGGTGAAAGAGGTCAAATCAAGCAGTCTCTAAGCTTATAAATCACTCTGCTAGGCTAGTTTAAAATATCATTCTACAGAAACATAGGTGACAGGTTTCTAAAATGAAGATAAAAGAAGTTGCTGTCAAGGATTTGATTTGTTGAAGGCTTTCAACAAGGGCTTTGGACAGGAGGGGAAAGAAGAAATGCTAAAGAAAATGGGAAAATCTCTGGAGAGCAGAGTTGTTAAGTCTAGAAAACTGAAGAAAACCCTGGGATCCAATAGCATAGGATTTCTGATACAAGGTGGGAATGGAAGAAAAGTGATGAAATACAATTGCAGATAAAGTGCAAAACATAGCAGATCTTTTATTCTGCATGTGTTTTCTTAAATTTGCATTTTATTTATAATTTCTAAGCATTTTTATATGTCTTTACAATACCTGAAACTAACATAATGAAGACTCTGACAAAACATCCTGCAAATTTCTCGTGGTTCAAAGATTATTTATATGAACATAGTTCTTTCACATTGAGTCAATACAACATAAAAGACACGAAGCTGGTTTGTTTCAATATCAACCTTACTAGAGTCAAGCAAATAGTAAGTACAGAATCGACAATATGCTACTGCCTAAATATTTAAACAGAAGGCATTTTAGGCTCTTCCCTGTTGTGAGAAGGAGTGTGTGTGTGTGTGTGTGTGTTTGCGTGTGTCTGTGTGTCTGTGTATAAACGATGTTGCAGTGAAGTTTCAAGCGGGAACAGAAAAGGGGAACGGTATTTTTATTCATGTTTCTCTTCAGGCAGTTCATGTGCTAATTCTGACAAGAAGAAACAGTTTGAAACATGATTTTTCTTTCCTGAAGTAAGAGCAAAAGCATATTTAACATTGTTTTAGCTGACAACTTTCCTACTGTGGTGCATTTTCCCAAACCAAAAAGGATAGGAGTTTCATTAGCAAGTGTTCACAGGCCTCACTGGAATGAAGGCCAGGCTGGAATGAGCTGGATTTTTGTCGATGATGTGTACAAATGAGGTCTGTATTTTTTTTCCTGTTGTTTTATTACTAAGCAGAGGAATTCTGTGAGAGCAACTACTTCTTAATTGTGTAAGAGAAAATACTAGGACAGGTTTGGTTTCTGTGGTGTAGTCAATTTTACTCTGCAAGAAAGATCGGTTGAGGGACAGCATCATTGGATGGCTGCCCTGAAGTGAGATAGAGATAGGCCTGAGGAAATAACCCAGGCTTTCTTCACTGTTAGTAGGAGACCACATACATTTTTTGAAGTGCCCATAAAGTAAAACCTGGATAGTTTGAAACACACTTTTTCTCATGATGCATCACTCTGGATTTTTTTGTGTGTTTCATTTCTCTTATACTTGAGATTACTGAGTAACTGAGACAGACTGAATATTTAACCTTTTCTTTATGGAGGCACATTTATGCATAGACATAAAGGGTGGAAAAAACTTTGTTCTCCCTGTTTGGTTATGTGCATCTTAGCTAAACTGCAGCCATGGTATATGTGAATGTTGTCACACATCACAGCTACACAGAGAAGCTAGTTTAGAATATGAGAAGGTCCCTCCCTTGGGCTTTATGCCCTGCTGCCATCCTCTCCCTAGGTTTTCTTCTCTCCATGGTTTTGGGGAGAGTAATTTCCTCATACTTGCTCAGCTGCTCTGACCAATTCATTCTTGAACATTTCCATGTTTTTAACATTGTTCAAGGACGTACTGAGCTGCTGCTTGGCTTTGAGTAATAATCATCTTCATTCACGCTGAAGGTTTCCATTGCTAATTACCTTCAGTGTCTCTGCCTGCCCCCAGCATGTGTAGACACTGAAATAATATAAAAGATAACTATAGCAATGTCATTTAATTCCAGCAAGACATGTTGACCTGGGAAGTGAGCATGGATAACAGTAAATATTTTGCTGATCAGAAGAAGTGATTTCTCAAGATGAACCCCAAATTCTCAGACTGATTCTTGTCACCCCATTTGGTTACATTCTTTAGAGCAGGTTTCACACAGAGCCTCCAGTATTCAGGCAGCATGCTGACAGTGTTTGTGCTAGAGGAAGTGCACCTTCTGGCATTGCTCCGGGTGGGCTCTGAGATGTTATTTGCAGTCTTCAGAGGTGTTGGTTCCTGTAGTCAGCTATAGTGCTGTTTCTTTACAGGAAGCTGAAAACTGTCTGCCACTGACATCAGAAAGAAGGGAAGAACATTTAGATTGAACAGAGAAGTATATGCAAAGAGTTAAAATTATATATATATATATATATATATATATATATATATATATATATTTTTTTTTTTTTTAAGAGAGCAAATACTGTTTCAAAATTAAAATAAGAGCATCAAAAACAGCAACAACAAAACCCAGGACAGAAGAAAGAATCGAGTTTGCACTTTGTATTTTTAAGCACTGCTGATTTGGAAGCCAACCATGAATGCCAATAGTTGCTTATGCACTGTACATGCTGTACTCCAAAAGCGTATCCGCTACGGCAGGCCAACCAGAAGGGAAAGCATGGAATTTTCCTTTGAAACAGAAAAGGTCTTGTTGCTCACAAGCACTTTGCTCTCCAGTTAACTCCTTTGTTTCTTCCGTGCATCCGAGCAGTCCTGTGGTAGCACCTCTGGAATTACGTTCAAAGGTCTTAAATTAGTTTCTGATGCTCAAACACTGCAATAGTATCGTTTTTTTTACTTATTTTGATTTCTTTCTGTTACAACTGCCAAGACCTTTGCTGTGGACATCTTTTTTCTCCTTTGTCTGCTGCTGCCGTTGTTTCACGGTGATAAACGAACTGAGGGTGGACACAAACTGATGTCTGGTCTGCTCTGCAGCTCAGTACTCTGCCCTTGGGGAAAGCGTAGGTGTACATGAAACGGTTGTTGTAGTAAGCTCTGCACAAATTCTGCAATGGGAAGAAAGAATAATCCATATTTAGGGTGTCAAAGCAAGTTAGTGAGAAAATAGTGTCATCCTCCTTACTACATTTGCTGACACAGAAGATTAAGGCTCTGTTGAGAGCAGCCAGAGAACAACAGGAACGTTCAGATCTAGGGAAAAGGATCTTGTTTTCTGTGTCCTGAATTTGGTTATCCCAGCTCTTTGGATGAAATCCTGGCTTTAAGGAGAGAAACTGGGATAGAAAACACAGACATGGTCCTCTTTACCCTCAAAAAATAGAGGAAGAACACAACAAAACCACTATGTTTAGGGAAAAGAAACTATAAAGGAGCTCCTGGAAATAATCCAAGCCAGATCTCAGTAGGAAGACATGGATGCTCAGAAAGAGAAAAAAAAAAGAAGCATTAACAGATGTTTTCCTTCCAAAATGGGATAACCATAAGTCCTGACTATTGCATAATTTGGTAATGTGGTTATAATTATAGACAGTTTTACTATTTTCTTTCACTATTTTCTCTCTTTATTAGTCATGTTTGCTGCAGGAAATCTCTCTCTAAATACTTTTTTTTTGTAGCACAGAGAGATGTCTGTGCAGTCTCTTTCTTTGTTTCTCCTGTGCTTTTGCATATTTTCACCTGTGTTCATTCTGTGACTAAACAGTTTTGCTGTGTTCAAGTATTCAGCACCAGATACTTTAGCATCTTAGAAAATAATTGTATGTTGGGGAGGAGTGCTACTGCTATAAATGGTAGCACGTATATCATTGAATATCTTCCCAAGCCTCATACTCTGAGGAAGGAAGAAACCAAACACTTAAATTACATGAAAATCCAGCAAGGTACTATGCTGGTAAAGGTAACACTTATTCTCCTCATGCATTTGAAGGCCAGGACACCCACACATTTGGCATATTGCCACATACATTTGGGTAAGGTAATGTCATTTGCACAGCAGGCTGTTCTTATCCTCCATCTGTTCTAAGTCATGCAGATTCAAGTTGTGTGTCCCTCAGAAGTCCACTTTTCCAGCACCATCCAGTCCGTAGCAAACAGAGGCAAGGATGGCCCAATGTACAGATTCTGTAATACTTGAGCTGTAACTGCAGTGGAGCACCAGACTTTGATCTACAGTATAATCTCTTGCATCTGAAAAGTGTGTGTGTAGGGACAGTTCTCCAATTTAGTATGTGAGGAATTCAACTATTGTATTTGAGCAGTTCTTCAATCCAGTTGTGCTGGTTCTTAATCTGATGGAGTTAGATAGCCCAGCAGAATGCTCTGTGTTTCTTAGAGCTAATACAGTTTATCTATGTACTCTATGCGAAATACAAAGTATTTGTTACTTTACAAATCCATATAATTTTCAGTAGCTTTTCCATTGGGACTAAGTTGTATATAAGTGGGGGGAGGGCTCAATACACAGAACAACAGAAAAAAATATACACAGTGTTCTCAGCAAAAATATCAGTTTCTGTCTGTAGTAATAATTCCTTTAACTGCCAGGACAGGGAATGTTGTGTAGAGATAAAAAGTGATGCATCATTGCTCTCCTTCTAATGAAAAACAATAGACCAGGGTGTACTGAGAGCAACTTCTTTTCTCTTGACATTCACGGAAGCAAACTGACTGCAGGCTGTTACATTCAGTGGTCAACTTTTTTTGTAGCATTGTCCTAAACATTTATGTGTGTGTTGTATGATAGTAGCATGCAGCTGTGAAGAAGCTCTTATAGCATAAATGGATGAGAGAGGTAAATCAAAATTACTTCAGGGATCCAAGGCAGATTCTGATTTCATTTAGGCTGGTGTAAATACAGAGTCACTTGCAGATTTATGGATCGTATCTGGGATAAAATGAACCCTCTTGTAGCTGTGCTTTCTAACTTCAGTGAAATTCTGGTCTGAATCTTGACAGTGGTTAGCTGTTAGTTGCTTCTATTTACATCTTCAATATTTCTTTCAGATTTCTATTGTCTTCCCTTTTTCTTCACTTTCTGTGCAGCTGTCATCATAGCACTTCAACTTTGTTTGGAAGGGCAAGACAGATGTCTTCCAATAGAGGCTCTGCCAGCGTCACTCCAATGACATCTGTGGGAGCAGTGCTGTGATAACAGTATGACCACTAAGTGTCAACAGAGAATGACCACATCACATCTGCAAAGCCTTTCAGCTTCTACTGGTTTAGGACCTGCAGCTTCAGATCACTTTTACACTTCAGTCTCTCTGCTGGCAGCACTGAATACTACTTAGTTCTCTCTTAGTATATTAGGAATATTTCGTTCATGTTTGTTGATTTGCTATTTCTTTAAATCAGAGTTCTCACAATCTAATATAATCATGGGGTGAGAAGGACTTTTAAATACGCCTTTTTCTGAGATGCTCCCCCAGGTATCAGAAAACGTAATTGAATGTGGCAAAATGCTACTATGAACCACATCTTTCAAGTTTCCAAATGGAAATAAGCATGGCATTATAAAGATTAAGAATGAGAAACTACATCAATATTTACTCAAAAAGGAGAGAGAATTTAAAGCTAGCAAATAGCAAAAGCTTGCAAAAAGTTAACCTGAAACCAAAACTTAAAGCTTATTTGTATATTTTGTCTTGTTTATGTTGTGTATAAAGCTTATTTATGTACAGTTTTAACAAGTACTAAGGAAGATGCTCACTGGTGGAAAGAAAGAAAATTGAAAAGACATTATTCAATGCTTGCTGTAGAAGCAATCTCATAAGTCCAGTGATATTTTCACATACTCCCTTTCTATACCAGAGTCTGTGTAGTAATTTTGTCTATGATAAAATATTTTGTCAAGTGAAATTGTAGTTTAGGACCAGAACTCCCTCTCACATCATGAAGCTGAATTGTATCTGTGCTCTCACAGTCCACGCTGACTACTACCAAGGGCTTCATCTTCTCCACATCTGCAGGTAAAGCCTGCAGATTACTGAAGAGAGTATTTATTTATTAAACTAAGAGTCAAATGGTCACTCAGTCTTTTGAGCAAGCAGAAATTTTGGTAGTTATGTAAGTACTATTGCTTATAAAGTAATGAATGTTGTGCTCAAGGTCCTTTCCACTGCTAGAGACTGTGAGATGTGCAGCCCCAACAATTCTCTTACACTGTTGAATTGGGAAGAAAGAATGTTCCAATCTCTCTCTAGCTGTAATAACCTTTATCAGCCAGCAGACAGACCCAGCTCTTAAGTTACACTGTACAAACAGGAAGAATATATATATATAAATTTGGAGGGGGGAGATAGGAGATATTCCTTTCTCAGATTGATACAAAGGTGCTTGGTTCTGACTGACTGAAAATACACATTGCTCCAAGGAAGACTAGAATATAGAAGAAGATTATGCAAACACGTCTAAAATCAACCACAGCTTACAAATTACTGATAAGCCTTGAATGTGTGGTAATGCTTGTAATTGACTACACTGGAATTTGGCAAATAGCACTGGGTTAACCACGTGCACCATTTCTACATGAAATATTGTCATACACAGTTACGTAGTTATCTAACAACACTCAACTTCTTTTCCTCTGAGAAGCTTGTTCCTGCAGCTGCAGTTTCCTTGCTCTCTGGGCTATTGGATTTGTCTGATTCAGAAGGGAAGGCACTGCCTGAGGATTGCCACAGGTGCCTCTTGCAACATTTTCATACTGAAGGTTGTGGGGAAGTTAGAACTTGCGAAACTTGTAGTATCTGATAACAGACTTCAGTCCTATTTCAGGACATCATCCCTGTGCAAAGAAGCTCATTAACATATGCTTCAGCTCTGCAGAAGACAGTAAAATTACACACGCTCTTAAAGCTGAGCGTGTGCTTTCCTTGGAAGCTCACAGTGTAATGTGATATGCCTGCAGATGCAAGTTTAGGCAGGAAGGTGTTTGCAAAAACTGGGGAAGACAGGTTGTGTCTGTCTGTTGCTGTTTTGTCATGTACAGGATAAGGGTTTTCTTCCAAGAATAAGAGAACCATTTAAAGAGGAATGTTTGGGGCTTTTATTTATTATATTTTCAAAGGAAAAAGTCTGATCTTGATTGCCCTAAAAATTTGTGATTCATTTGTAATGCAAGCAACCATGCAAGTGAAATGTACTTAATTGAAAGAGGAAATAGTTTTAGTCAGCTTCAAATTCTTTTTACTTCAAATGCTTATTCAGCTCAAATATTTGTATGAAAAGATGCTCTAGTGAAAAATTGAACCCTCTGATTAATGACCAAAAACTTCCCGTCCACACCCGTTCATCTAAGCTATCCAAGAAATCTTTCAAAAGCAGAAAAGATTTATTTGAGAACTTGAAGTGCAAAGCAAACAGTTTTTAAAATAGAGGTACTTCATAGCTTTTATTTCATAAGGAAATGAAAAATTGCACAAATACGTGTTTTCTCCTTTCCCATATGCTATTAACAAATTATACTGTGATGTTAAAGAGCTGCTTGGATTGTCCCCCTTCACTATGAGGGATATTTTTTGTACTACCTGAATTTTTCTTATGTTCATTTCAAACATTCCAGCTAGAGTAACACTTTGGACCTCAGAGGGTAGACACCAGCAGTCCAATGGCAAAGGACTGTCTTTTGTCTTTCAGGAGAAGCTTTTTTTGATTACTGTGCTCAATATGGCTATTACACATCCTATGAACAGCTAATGTGAAATATCCAAGGCTGGAATTCGGCCTTGTATAAATGAGGGATTTTGGCTGTCTGTGAGTGTTTTCATTCAGAATGAAGTTGCCGTATTTCTAAATAATTTACTTTTAAAATCTATTTTATTTCACAATTGAGCAGTATTGTTCTAAAATTATAGCATTTATGAAGACCTGAACTACCATGACTGTATGCATAAAATATAAGCCATTTTGTTATTTTGGTTCCACTTAACCATGTAGGCAGATCCTTATATTCCAGTGTAAAACTGGTTGTTTCAGCTTATTTTGTATCCGTGAATTTCACCGCTGCCCTATTTTCTTTCTCAGTAAATGAGTTCTTTGTGTGAGAACAGAGCTGATTGGTGCAAAACCAAGGACAGTCAAATGATAGTCCTATGCACTGTCCAAATATATTTCTAATCAAAACAGAGTTACGGTACAGACTCACTGGATGTGTGCTAAGTAATCCTTAAAATAAAGTATCCATTTTTTCAAAGCCCAGTGAAACTAGCCCTGATAAAACTACAAATACACTGATTTTCCACAGTTCTTTCAACCCTGTTCTATTTCAAAACATCTCTTATTTTACAGAATAACATACCAACTCAAAATTCGTACAATCAGTGACCATTACAGAATGTAATATACATGCTACTAAATCTTAGGAGGGAATGTGAGAGTAATAATAATATTAAATTATAACATATGGCTGTTAATGAATTTAACATTCCAAGTGCTAAGCAGGACAATATATCATTTTACATGATTTTTTTTTTTTTTTTTTTTTTTGCCTAGACACTGAATTAAAAACAGCTACTTTGACTTTGGATCTCAGAAATAATCTGACAAATATAAAGGGTTAGCTTTAAAAGATAAATTATATCAAAGCCAAACAAAGAAAATGCTAAGGTATACATGCAAGACATTTATGGTCAAATATTGCATATGGAAGTGATCTCCGAGAATATTTAGTTGGTGAAATCCCAAATATAGATGCCTGGAATCCTCAGTTAGATGCCTCTTTGCCAGAAACCATGTGAAATCTCTAGATGCCCAAGTTTTCACCATTTACTGTGTGGTAAATGAATGAAATTGGGAAGGTTGATGTCTGAGCTTTGTATTTCTCAAGGAAGGTATGCCCGCCTTTAACTTGTATCTGAAATCCAGTTCAGAAAACACACTAAATATGAAAATGTTAGATTGGGCCATACCAGAGACATGGCTGGAGAGCTTTCAACATTCACTGTGCCCTTTTACTCATCAGCTAAAGAATTCAACTTAGACGGGGAAGATACAACTCCTTTTGTTCATTCCCTTCCCTTTGAATAGGCATTTCACACCTTCCAAAATCATGTTTTAATTTCAGATCTGTCTGGTTTCCTAAGTGAAGGCATTCAACATCCATTCTTTCTACATGTTTTCACTGTGCACAGATTAGCAAAATACTTGTTAAAACTGAGAGAGAGCTGAGAAGGACAAGGAATATGAAAGATGGCTCAGTGGTGTGCTCTCTCACCTTAGTAAAGAGAGGCCCAGATTCCAGTCCCTGCTCTCATGATTAGTTAATATGGGATACTTAAAATTTCATCAACTCAGGCATGGAGGCCTCTTCTCTCTTAGCAGGAATGCTAAGCAATAAGGTAATGCTCTCTCTTTTGCCTAATGAATATTTAATTGTTCCCAGTGAAGTAAAGCAGCTTCAGTGAGAGGAATTAATGGCTCTTTTTCTGTCCTCACGCAAACCAGTGAGCTATTGGTTAAAACTGAGCGTCTGCCTATCCCTCTCATTGAAATATGTGAGCCCAAATGTTCATTCAAGGTAGTAAACAACAAGAGAAAATGGGTCTCTTGTTATACTCGACAGCAATCACTCAGGTTGTTCAGAGCTTAGCCTCCAGACTCATGCTGGTTTTCTTGTTGACATTATTGCTTTCCTGCATCCAGAGTCTGGGCCTTTGAACTCTGAGGTATAGGCATCCAACTTTAGTGAGTGGTAGCCCTGACCATGGCGTAGGAGTTGGAACTAGATGATCTTTAAGGTCCCTTCCAACACAAGCCATTCTGTGATCTTTTAGGAAACTGAGGCTGTAGGCATGGCACCTGGAAGTCCAGTGCTATAAATTTCGGTATGGGGCTATCTCTGACACTCAGAGATCTAGCTCATAGTTTCCACCCTCCTTCAGACAAAACAGGCGCTGGATGTAATAGGTAGTGATACTGTGTCCCATATCTTAAAGCACAAGTTGGAACAACTAAATTCTAAATAACTAAAATCTGGAGGAGAGAAATGTATCAGAAAGAGCCCAGCACAGTAGTTATGCCCAAACATGAGGTCTACCATAAAAGATAAGTCACCTAATATATGTAATTTTCAGAAGCACAGAAGAAAGATAGCTGACAAGTCATAAGAGAATTAACAAAGTAAACTCAGATCTGCTGGAATTAAACATGAATATTTAACTGCCATCACTGTAGCCATTATTTCTAAACTTCCAAAAAATATTGGTTCACAAGAGAAAATCAGTATTTCACTGCTAAGCTGGTTAATACAGTGGGAAATTGGTGTGCATTTTTTTAAGACTTCAAATATTTATTCTTAGCAGAACTTTTTGCATGTTCAAGATCTAATCTTATTAGTTGATCAAATGTATTTCCTGCATAGTTGTTGAGTATTCCCAGATGAGCTGTAAGTGCCCATGAAATTTTGGATACGGTACTTATCCTCTTTGGCATTAACTGTGTGCAGAGTTCTCTTAAGAAGAGCACAGGCTACAAATCTCACAGCTGGCAAAGCTTCAGCTGGACTGAAGTGTCCAGCTCTGGGCATTGCTCTTCAAGGAAGAAGTGAACTACTAAGGATAGACCAAAGAACAGTGGTGAGAATGACTGTAAGTCAAGAAAACACGTTCAGCGAGAGAAGACTGAAAGAACAGTCATTGTGTGCCCTAAAGGAGAGACTTCTGGTGAGAAGGGTGTATATGCTAGTTCTCACAGTCCATGAAGACAAGACTTCTTGTATGACAAGAAACAGTAGACTTAACTGCAGGAAGAAAGAATCAGGTTAGCTGTTGGGAAAAATTTATAAACTTAGAAAGTTATAAACTATAAAGCAGACATACTAACACTCTGGAGCAGGTTTCACCCAAGGCTTTAGTGCAGGTTAAACAATCTATTGAGACCACAGAAATTTGATAGATGTTGATGATGTCTGAAACTCCATGAGCATACAGCATTCTGCTTACTTTTCAGCCTTTTATTCCGATGGCTGTCAGTTAGCTTTTGGTTTTAAATTACTTATTCAAATTTATTGAAAGGATTTTCTTCAAACACTCTGAAATCATTTGTGTTTGGATACAGGCCAACTGTAGAAAGAGTCTAAGACAAAGTATTATTTTTTTGTGAAAGATACAAAGTAGATAAAATGGCAGTAACTTTGAAGTATGACAAACATTCCTCCAAATACCTTAATTAGATGAATAAACCTATGCCACAGAATTATACAGAACATTAACATCATTGGACTTCCTACTTAGAAATGTATGATGTCACTCTGTGCATGATGAGCATCTCTGGTTTGTGCAGCAAAGCTGCTGGAACAGCTTTTTGAAGTTGTAGCATGACAGGCTTTTGGCAACTGCTTGGAACAAAGCTGCTCTGATGGTTGTTTGATTAAGCAAATCTGCTGTGGTAAATGTCTGAAGCCAAGCTGTTTCTGCAGCTGTCTGAGCCAGAGCTAGTCCTGCAGTTTTTGAAGAAGGTATTTGTGAAGTATGGAGGGGAAAAACAGGAAACAGAAAGGAAGAGAGAGAAAAAGAAGAGTTTTTAAAATGTTTTAGCAACATATAGCATTACAAGCAAAAGTATGTTTGTTTTCAAACAGTTTTGTAAAACAAAACTATAATGCCATCTTGGGGTTTTGGTGATATTGGCAATTACATATGTATAATATGCAGAATTGCTAAGGCTCTGTATGTCTGTATAAAGCACATCAGAATATAGGCTTTAAGGTGCAAAGTCAAGCAATCTAAAGGTAGAAAGTACAAAAAGTCAGGTCATCTTCAAACTTTACTCCTCTCTCATATACAAAAGCTTTTAGTTTCATGTCTGTACTGAAGTTTCCTGCCAAGATTTTTTGCTCTGTCAGCACTCAGGGATGACAAGTAGTTTTAAATGGTATCTTACTTTTTGTTTTCTTTTTCTACTTCAGTATGAGCCCATTTGCTTTGTTTATTTCACAGTATTCAAAATATGCTCTGATAACAGAATGATTAACTTCCTCATGATCTTTTCAGTGGTTTTCATCACTGTAGTCTGTGTGCTTCACACATTTGAATATGTTTACTTTTATAACTCTTGTAGTTAAAGTGATATAGCTATCCCTGCTATCTGTAGAGAAAAGGTTAAAACTACCCTGTAATTTGAAATGCTCAATTTCAGGTGCCCAATCTTGAGCAATTAACTTATACATGTTTTAATTCCTGTTGATAACTCACATATGCAACAATTCAGTAATCCAGATCACAGGAATTCAGGTGAGGCACCCAGAAAAAGTGGGTCTGCATAAGAAAAGCTTCTAGTACTGCAGTAGTTTGCTAAGAGCTACACAGAGAATTTCTGAGCTAAAAGAAGGTGCATACTGCTACTGTAAAATAAATAAGACAGATAAGCAATCGTGCAATTACATGTCCACCAAAACACAAAGGAGCCAATACATAGTCTGCATGGCTGTATAGCTTTAGTTCTTCCATTTTCTAATTTACAAATACTTGGTCTTAACGAAGTTCCTTCAGTGAGCAGAGAAGTTGCCCTATTTCGAGCCAAAGTAGAAAAAAACCCAACCCCACATGTTCCAGCTGTCACCTAAATGCTATGTGCATGTTTTATCGATGGGTTAGGAAAATGTACATACCCCACATAGCTTCCTGACATTTAAGCTAATAGAATAACTAGGAGTAATATTTTCTATCTTCTGTGCGGACTGCAGCAATATGATAATATATTCTGATGGATGGTTTCCAACCTATTTTTTGACAATGGCTGGATTGTTAGAGTTATTTAAGGTTATTGGGCTCTTGATTGATTACACATCCACAGGACACAGATATTTGTATTTATTCCTGCAAAGCACAGCTAATGGCTCTACCAGTCACTGTCTCAGTCTTATCTTCTTAACCTCACTACTCATTCCAGCTCCGCCTGCATTGCTCGACATCTCTTAGTTATTTCCATTAGTTCATTTCCTTTCTAACTTTGAATCTGTATCTTGGCCCTTTTAAATTCTCCACCAAAGATTTCTCTATAAACTGATTTCCAGCACCAATTTCTCACCTAGTTTGAGTATATCCTTCAGTCTTCCTCACAGTTGCCAACATTTCATCATCTATTCTTCTTTTTTTATTCTTGCTGGCTCAGAATTTCTTCACCTCCTTTTTCATGTGCCATTTACTGTCTTTATCGCTGTAGTTCTCCCATTTCCTTCTTCTATCACTCTCCGTCTGCATCCTGGTATCTTGGTTCCTATCTGCTCCTCATCTCCAGGCAGATCAGCTTTTTGCACATTCTGCTTTTAAATAGTGCAGCTTCCTCCTTCTCACTTCCTGTTGAGAGTGGGTGGGAGAAACAGAGCTTCTGCGCTCAGCCTTGGACTGCAGCCCAGTATGACATAGAGCTGGAGTTGCAAGGAAAATCCTGCTCAGCCTCAGTCTGGAATGCATTATAATTACAGAATCTTTGAGAAATGCAGCCACTGACACCTGAGACTTCTGTACTGACTTCTGTGGAATAGTTTTTGTTGTTGTTTTTGTTTTTGTTTTGTTTTGTTTTCTAAACCATTAGAACTTAGCCAAAAATGACAAATTGTCTTAAGATAGAGCATAGCATGTCTTGGAAATAAAGTCAAGCCTTCCCAAATTTTAAGCCCATTCCAAAAATCCTGGTAGCCCTGTTGTATTCCCTGTAAAATTTCAGCAGAACTCTCTGAAGTTTTTTCGGTTTGTTTGTTTTTGCTTTTTAATGAAAACAACATATTTTCCCTTTTTCCCTTAGCCTTGATTTCAGAGATGACTGAATTATTTGTTTCAAAAAAAAAAAAAAATCACTCTAGAAATTCAGCCTCAGGCAGATACTCAGTGTGGAAAATTTCAGTGCAAATAATTAAACTTTGGCAAAGTTACAAATAACAGAAAACAGAGTCTCATAATGGAAAATTTGGATAACCTTGTTAGGCATGTGTGCATCCAGGCCTGTCTATAATGTAATGCCCATTAAAATTTGAAACAAAAACTCTTCTCGTGGTCATCAGAGGAAAACTCATCTCATTGCTTTGCTGTCACCACCATTTCAAGTTTTAATACAAAAACAGTTAGAGGGTGCTTTGAACACTTTATTTTCATTAAATGGTGGTTGCTTTATTTATGATAAAGTAGCTGCAATTATTGCTATATGGACAAGTCCATCCAGAGATCCTGAATCAGATCTCACAAAATTAGAGTGATTTAAAATTTATGAGAGCATTGAGGAAAAGTGGATTGTTCTCCTACAGCTTCTGAGCATTGGGGTTTTTTTTCTAATATTATCAAGTCCTCTTCAAGTCTGTAATTGCAAAGGCAAGAATCCTTCATTTCCATATTATCAATACTACAATATGAATTTTAGCCAGGAGCTGACACTTGAGGATAAATACTGAACATATGTCATGATGTTGGGCTCAGAGACAAATGCAATTGCTAGTGCCTTCCCCATAGCATTTATTATGGACTTGAAGGCTGGTTACTGACTGCTCAGCTGATGCATTGCTTCTGCTTGTCAAGGTGCAACAAGTCTCTTACGCATTTAAGCCTTGTTTTTTCCTTAACAATAATAGGTTTTGAGTTCTGTATTTTTCATACTGCTTAAAGAAAAAACTAAGACAACTGCAGCAAATACTGAATACCACTTGAAAATGAATGAAGTATTTTGAAGGTTCAACACGGGGCTGAAAAAAGCCCTTGAAATGTGTCTTTATCTGAAGGAAACCTTAAGCAACACTTGAGCTTCTCTCCTTTGGCAGTAGCTGTATATCCATGGTTGCTACCAAGAGGGATTCTAAACCCAGTAAGACTGTAACAGCTCCAAGAGTTACTGACAAATTTTGTATAGGTCAGAGAAAATGTGATTGTAAGTGAAAAAAAATTATATATATATACATTTTTAACTGGATTTCAGCTTCTGGGAGAGCTTTTTCAAGGTGAAGATAGCCAAGTGAACCCAGCAGAAAACCAGAGCTGAGTAAAACACGCAGTATTCACAATTATTTAGAATGCTGTGGTGGGTCATCTGAGTTACTTATCTTTAATATATATCAGATGGCATTTTCCCTGTGTTTTCTCTCTAGTAATATGTTACAAATATATAAGAAAAAAGTTCTTAATAATGGTTTAAACATTTGCAAATAGAAACAATACTAATAATTAAGGTTTTTGTAAGACATATCGTTACTGCTTTATGGGTAAAATCCCATCCTGTGAGTTAATGACAAAACTCCACTGACTTCAACAAGGTCATAGTTTCATACTGCATGTTATGAAGTCAGTTCTAGTCACACAACAATTGAAGTTAATTTCCAAAATAGAAGGCATTTCCTCATGATACAGTTATCAAAATTCAAGCTTGTTTTCAGCCACTTACAGATAGTCCCATTCTGTTTGGGATAGAATTTCACTTCTCTGAGACAGTGGTCAGGCACTGGAATGGACTACCCAGGGAGGTAGTAGAGTCACTGTCCCTGGAGGGGTTCAGGAACCATTTAGTTGTTGTACAGAGGGACATGGTTTAGTGAGAAATACTGGTGACAGGTGGATGGTTGGACTGGGTGATCTTGGAGGTCTTTTCCAACCTTGATGATTCTGTGATTGTGGGGGAGTTTGGCACAGAAATGTTAGAAGATCCAAACAGATTCACCTGAATCACCAAGTACTGAACATTCTGTAATAACTGCATCAGATGTTTGGAACATCAAAGTACCAACACAGAGGAGTGGCTGTTTACTGCTGTAAAGGAAACTGTGACTAGAGCAAGAAGATTTAAATTAAATGACAGTCTACTAAAGGTAAATGTTAGGACATTTCCCTGCTTACGAGATTCACAAAGATTCCTAGGAAACCAATAGACATTTGGCTTTTTCAAACTTGCGGGTCTAAGTTCAGCAAAACAATACACAGGGCAGTTGCAGAGGGGTGACTGAACTGATCCTGCTTTGATTTATAATTATAAAAATTCTGCTGATGCAATCCAGAAAATATGGGCTTTTTTGCTTCCTCTAAAGGGCTTAGTTAAGAGAGACATGAGCTGCCTTTGGCTTTGTCTTGACACGTTGAGATTGAGATGAGGCTAACTAGATAGGGAAAGCCTCTAAGGCAACAGGGTGACAGAAACTGTAAAACTGAATAATTCTGAGTCTTACAACATTAACCCCTCAATATTTGGATCATAGTACCATATATTTCATCATCTGCAGTTGGACAGAAGGTGTCAGCCTCAGATGAGATTGCAGCTCACTTAATTTCAGTAGCCTGAAACACAGACAGCTGCATCTGAAATAATCACCTTAAGTTCCATTTACTATCAAGGGAAAGAGATAAACATCTCATGAAGCACAATCCATTTCATCTGAAAAAGTCCAAAATAAGATAAGAGGATGGCACTGGAGGTGAATATTTCTTGCTGTTTCTTGTAATGGCTGTCTAGAACAAATAGCCAGCATGGATTACATAGATGAAATTATTTCCTTCTTTTTGTCTAGGGTGGACATAAGTACAGATTTCTCTGTCCAAATTACTGAGGAGGTCTGTGATGATTGGAAGAGCACTAGAAATGCAGTTTGGAGATTCTGCAAAATATAGTTGTTCTGTTCCTGCCAGAGACAGGATACTGCAGGCCCCAGACAAGTCTTTCCTAAATTCTGCCCTAGTTTGAAGTGTATTTCTTGTTCCAATGCAAAGTCAGTGCTTATTTTTAACTCTCTCAAGTGTTTCATCCATGTTGTATCTAGGTCCTGCTGCTAACATAATTAACATCTCCCACCCTGAGACCGGCTCTTCTCAGTGGTCTGCCACAGCCTCCTTTCAGCATGCCAGGTAACAGTGTGCTGGTCTTGTGATTCATTTGTCTCATAGTTCTCTTCTTTCATTTATGCATGTAGAGGAGGATGCCTACTGTTCTTAAGCCAAACTGCACCATCACCCTGGTGAGTCTGAGGGTGAGTCTCCATACTGTAGCTGTGGAACTCCTTTATAGCAGCTGCCAGAAGCATGGTCTTGTTCTGCAGCTCTATCCCCGAGCTGTTGTATATGATAATGCCTCACATGTGACCTGACACAGCTTACCAACCCAAGGAACTCTTGTATTTCCTTCAGAACTAATATTTCACTGGATCAGCCAGTTGAACTGTCTGCCTTTTATTTATACTTCCATCAGGTGTGGTATGCAGGAAGCATGGCCACATATTGGCAGGGGTACAGAACTCTTTCCATCCCTTCCACTGCATCTTTGCATCATCTTAAATGCAGAATAAAATAGAAATGACTTCAGTACCACTGTTCATCTGGGTGGTTATTGACCTGCAAGAACAGAAGGTTTTTAATGTACGTAATTGTTTGTTGTGTCCAGTTAATTGGGTTTAGTTTAGCTCTATAAATGAGTTTATATTGTTAAGGAAAGTCTTCAAAGTCTGGTATCACTTGAGATAGAAAGACGTTACCGAAGTGGTGGGTCTCGCTTGCAGCTCTGCTATTGCATTATTTTATGCCGTAGCATAACATGCTTTTTGTTGTGCTGTTTTGTTGTTTTTTTTTTTTCCAAATGAGAGTAAAAAAACCACAAGATGGTGGTTCATATATGAGTTGCAGCACTGCCCTGGCAAAGCAGGACAAGTTCCCAAGCAGTAACCAAATTCAGAGTGACTACTGGAACTTTCCTTGCAGTTTCAGCTGCATGCTGCTCTTTAACTTCCTGTTCTAAAATAGCAAGGAATGTTGCTATCAGCATCTAGACATTTATTGCTTCCTTCCACAGCAGCAAGCGCTGCTGTACGATTCACTTGCAGGCCTCAAAATATGCAGCTAGCCCCTAAAACTGAAAGCCCCTCAGTAGATGGATGGTTTTTAATGATTGCACCCATAATGCAGACCCTTTTGGCAACAGGAAACTTGCTAATGCAATTTAGTATTATCTTTCACAGCAGGAGTTCCCCTCAGGGAAAGACTAATGTTTATTGTAATGCTTCAATTTCATGAGGTGCCTTGAGAACACTGAATTATTAGGGATCAAGAAGATGTTAAAATCTTAAAACCAGAGTGGGCAGTTTGACCTGGACTGACAATTGCCTGAAAGTGCATCTCTTCCTGAGATTCCTACTCTGTGCAGAATTTTCTGATTTTTTAAAATGATTTTTAATTTGCTTCCTGGTAGCAATCTTCAAAAATCAGAGTGCTTCAGACATCTCAGCTTTAAGCACTCAAAATCACCGTTCCTGAAAGATTTGTCCTTACGGTAATACCGCACATGTAAGTGGAAAAGAAGTGAGTCTGTGCAGATTTGCTGTATTCTGCTCCCACTTCATTGTCCCAATGCCAGACGGCCAGCCACAAATTGATTCCACCAGCACTGGAGGAAGTATTATGTATGAAAAAGGAAATTATGTCTAAAGTTTGTGAAAGAGCCTTAACTCAGGATTTCCTGTACTTTTAGTTTTTGTGTTATTTAGGAATGAGAATCAGCAACTCTAACACCATCTTAATGTAATTTTGTGTGCGTATGCTGGAATTTCCCTTGGTTTTTTGGAATGCAAGTGAAGTCAACACATGGACCCAGATGAAATGTAGTTGAAGAAAGATTTTTATTTAAGTAAATATTGTCAATTGTAAATGTTTACATTTTTGTTCATAGAAAAGAGATGAATAATATATTTGTATGCCAAACGCATCCTCTACCAGCCAACAAGGAGTTCAAGCTCTTTCTGGCATCATCTACAGAGGAAAAAGAGCAGGGGAATTTCCTCTAAGAAACCTCTTTGGTCTAGTCCACCACCAGTTTCTATAGAGACAGTATTCTCAAAAATCATCCTCATTTATAGCTATAAATAACTCCCACAGTTCAGTGCAAAAGTAGAGCTTAGCCACCGAACATGCTGGGCATAAGTTGGCCATTATTTTTGGAGAAATGGAGATCCAAGGTAGATCAAATGTTTGTGTGCAGTTGTCAGTGTGAATTTTTATAACCATTGGAGATGGAAAAGACATGCAGAAGCAGCTTGTTAATGACACCATTTCATTCTGGGAAGATTGCATCCGTTTCTGACATCTCAGGGAGGAATATTACTGCAAAGTGAACGCGGAATTGCATGCTACATGCTAATGGGAGGACAAGTACTACCTTACCCTGTCTTCCCATCCTGTTAGTACAGCCACTGCACAGACTTCCTTGGCCATGTTGGTTTATATTGCTTTGAAGCTCTGCAAAATCATTCATCTATTTTTCTTTATAATGACTACATAAGAAAAAAAAATATTCTCTGCCTTTCTGATGGGGAAACAAGTCCCAAAGCAATAAAGAGTTTGATTTTTAAGGTGCTTTGACACCTTGTTTAGAAGCTTAAAACTGTTCAAGTGCTTAAAGATGCAAGAAAACTATGTGAAAGTGCAGACTCTAAGTGGAACATCACCTTATTCCCACCCTCTGCCTTGGTTTCCATGGGAAGGCAGTCTGTACAGAGACAGAGAGCCCTGGAATGCATTGCTTTGCAGTCTAGACATGGCCATAGGCACCGAGTCAGTATATTTGAAAACACCAGGTGCCTAATTCCTATTATTCTGTGGCAAACAGGCCCTTAAGTATCTCTGGAAAGTCTACTGACTACTTACCTGCATTCTTTAACAATTCTGCCTCTAATGCTCAAGATTACAGAAGTAGCCTGTGGCTGCCATACCAACCACTGGCATATTCTTTCTTCTATACCCATAAAGACTCATTAGAATGGGGAGCAGACAGTTTTCCCGACTGGGCAAAAATGAGATGTGAACATTATGTCAGAAGGGACAGAGGCTTCAGGCAAGACTTAGGTACCAAGCCATGTTTCCACAACTGAGTATTCAGTAAGTTAATGAACCTAGCTCTGTTATACTGTCCCCTCTATACTGTCCTGTAAATCCTAACTGGTGCAAAATTTTTTTTGTGTTGGTTTCACTACAGCAAAATGCTGTAAATTGCTTTGCATATCCACAGTAAAATATTTTCATTGACAGATGCATTACAGCAAATGAAAAGTTATGGGAAAAATACTTAATTGAGGCAATACTTAATTGAGGCAATATAAATTCAATACATGCACTTTATGGTAAACATCATCAGTATATGTATGTGGATAATTCTACAGTTTGTTACATTTAAATGTATTAAACTAAGATTTGTTGTGAACAGCAAATTAAGAAAAAAAATGCTGTTATTAGATATTGCTAATTTTCATAAAACTGAAAAAGAAATCAGTGGAAAGACATTCTTTTCTAGACACAAATAATGGGAAATTTTGATAGGCTTCCTTCAGGAAAATTTCACCTCATCGAAAAAGGGAGTCTCATGTTTTGAAATGAATATAATCACCCATTTTGCCCAGAATTACATAACATGTTGGAGACCAGAAGTCTTCACCTCGATTTCTGTGCAAGCATCTTCTATACAGAGCTCATCCAGGAAGTGAGGATGCTGAAGTGATATCTGAAATGGGTCATGTTTTACCCTATTATATTTGTTTACTAGGACTCAGACAGGAGTGACAACTGTCAGTGCAGCACAGAGATTCCCAAACAAGAGTTATTAGCTAGTTTGAATATGGGAATAATTTTGGCCATGGCAGTACAAATTAATTCACACTGCTTCTTAGCAGGGAAATTTAGCCTTCATGAGCTTCATGCTGCTGCAGTTTGTTTTTTTCTGGCATTCAGAGTATCTCTTTTAACACTAACTTGACAACACTGTGCTTGATTACAAAGTGCTGAAATCCAACTTTCATATCATGCTTTGTAACCTGAAAAGGTTTCTTTGTTCTGTGTGAGTTATGTTTTATGGAGCACTCACAATCATATGTTTCTCTGCAGTATGGTGTGGTTGTTTTGGATGCTGCTTCACTTAGGCAGTCATAGTTTTCAGCTACAAAAATAGCTATAACAGAATTCACTCTTTGCATAAGTAAATTGAAAACAACGTATTACTGATAAAGTAGTACACAAATACTGCAGAATACACTGTATGAAAAGCAAAAAATTTCCAACTTAATGTCTTTATAATAACAACTAGTTCTGGGAATGGTAAAAGCCTTGCTTCTTGCAGATTTTTGCATCCTGGTTTGATTCTCGGATGCCTAAGAAGGTCTCACCTCCAATTACCTAAGAGTGAAGTAATTCTATGGATAGGGATGTAGTGATGGCTGAACTCATGTTCTGTTCTTTCACATAGCGAGTGTTTCTTTCTGTTTGCCTGTTTTCATGAAAAGGTATTCATTTCTGTGATAACAGCCTTCTGAAGACATTGGTTGAAATAATCAGCAGGCTCAAAATTCACACAGACAGTAAGAAATGGATACACACATATAAACACATACTGTGTGTTACATATGAACCTCTTACCTTAAGAAACCAAGCTAAGAATAGAAATGCACATTAATGAATGGTAACGAACCCCAGAACAAATTAAAGCCTGGTTTGTTCAAGGCAGCAAATCACTGCCATCACTATTTTATAGGAGTCGAAGCTGAGCATTAACTAAATACCCATCACAATCTGTGAGTCAAGTATGTCAATGACTGAAGTGTTTCACATGGAAATATTTTTACCAATACTGAAAATATTCATTTAGTTTTCCTGTAGAATAATCTTTATAATTTTCAGCTGATCTCATTAGTTTAAATATTACCTAGAACTTTGTGGCTTTTTAATTATGCCTTTGCAGTTGTGATTAGTGTGTATGTGACGGTGGGAGGTCTTTCATCCTCATTTATTATTTTCTTTCAATTTCTAAGAAATATGTTCCCATTAATAGCATTTCCAGCTTTTTGTTCACAAAAGAATCGTTTCCAGAATCGACACTGACACATCTACTGGGCAATAACTTTCTCAGAATAGGCTGGGATCTAATCATCAGCTTGAGTCATGAACCTGAGGAACAAGAGGCAGATGCATCACTGCTTTACCACTCCAGCACAAATAAGAGCCACGCTCCCACTGCAACCTCAGTACATTCCAGAGGCATCTGCCATGAAGGAGAGCAGAAAGATGAGATATGTAGTTGTGCCAGCTCACTTGGTTTATTTGGGGCTGAAGTGCGGCACGTATGAAAATACTGGCAGGCCATGGCACCTTCAGGTACAATAACAATCTAGCATAGGTGAAGTAGTGTGGATAGGTAATAGAGGACATACTGGCCACCTCTCTGATGTAGTGAAATGCCCCAGATCACTTTCTGTGTAGAAGTCTGTAACAAATGGGCTGTACTGATGCTCTGAGGCTAACCGTATGAAGCTCAGCAAGACAAAGAGCTGGGTCTTGCACTTGGTATACAACAATCCCATACAACACTGCAGACTTTGGACAGAGTGTCTGAAAAGCTACCCATCGGAAAAGGACCTGGGTGTATCAGTTGACAGCTAGCCAAACATGAGCCAGCAGTGTGCCCAGGTGGCCAGGAAATCCAAGGCATCCTAGCTTGTGTCAGAAATAGTGTAGCCATCAGGACCAGAAAAGTGATGGTCCCTCTGTACTGGCTCTGGTGAGGCCGCGCCTCAATTACTATGTGCAGTTTTGGCCCCTCACTACCAGAAAGATTGTGAGGTACTGGAGTGTGTCCAAAGAAGGGCAACAAAGTAGCTGAAGGATCTAGAAAATAAGTGTCATGAAAAGTGGCTGAGGGAACAGCAGGTATTTAGTCTGGAGAAAGGGAGGCTGGTAGGAGAACTTAACACACTTTACACCTACTTCAAATGAGATTGAGTGTGTGCAGTCCGTTCTTCCAAGCAGCAAGCAGTAAGACGAGAAGAAATGGCCTCAAATTGCACCACAGAAAGTTTAGGCTCGATATTAGAAGAAATTTCTTCACTGAAAGGGTTGTGAAGAACGGAACAGGCTGCTCACACAAGAAGTTGAGTCACCATCCTTGAAGGTTTTTAAAAGGCATGTAGACTAGGTGCCTAGGAACCTGGTTTAGTGGTAGACTTGGCAGTGTTAGGCTAATGTTAGATTTGATGATTTAGGCAGATCTTTCGATCTTTTCCAATCTAAATAATTCTATGATTCTAAGTGGGACTGGTATGACTTTTCATCTCATTCTCGGAATTTCCAATATTCTTTCTTTTATAATAGACAGAGCCTTTGTGGGCCACTCTTTTATCAGCCACAGATGTCTCATATTGAAACGAGTTTCTAGAACAACTAGGTCAGATTAACCTCTGGTTCAACACCGGCACTGCACAAAACTTGTGCGTAGATAATCTGTGGTAGAGGTTAAAGTGGACTTAAAATAAAATTCAGTATCAAATTGAGTCAATCCTTCAGCTCATGGCTTACGCCTCACAGGTTCTTGCACTTGTGCTAGCTGTGGCACTCGTGAGACTTTAACCGAACAGACCAAACTCAGAAACCCAGGGAAAAAAAAAAAAAAAAAAACCACCAAGGAGGCAAATTATTTTTTTTTCTAAGGCTAGTGAGTTGAATCAGCATCAGGAAGGGGAATTACAGGGTGGCTAGAAGCAGGGTCATGGAAGATAGCAGCAAGGAGCTGGATTGCCCCTTTTCTAGCCATGAATCCCTAGGTTTTCTCTATCATTTTATTTGACTATCAGATTCTAGGCATAATGGCAGTGAAAGACATTTAGCAGGAAGAGGGAAAGCAAAAGCTGATAAACAAACAGGTGGCTGAACGGCAGACACAGATGAGGTTTTCTTTGGATTTGTATCTCAGGATTGGTTTTAGATGTGTATTCTGTCAAGTCTACTTGGTTTTGTGCTCACATTTCCCCTTTCCTTCAAGGGAGGGATTTATAAGGGTCTGTTTTTCTTGCTTAGTTAAATCTTTATTCCAAACTTTGCAGGAACCTAAAATCTGCCAAAAATGTCTGTCTAAATGCAAAACTTCATTGAAATAAATCCTCTAAGTTCTTACAGGACACTAATAGTCAGGAAGCATACTGACTGAGACAGAAAGTAAAATAGCATAGGACATATTTGCTTAGAAAGAGAAAGAAAATTGTCACATCGTAAAGGATCAAGAAAAAATACTGAAATGTCAAAATTGGAAAAGAAAAAAATACTGCAATTTTATAAATCGTTAGTCAAAATATACTGACCAACCTTCTAAGACTACAGTTCAACATATATTTTACACCTTCATGGATCTCAGGGTCTCACAGAAAGCACAAGCACGTAATTTACTCGTACATTAAGTGTAAGGAACAGAAATAATGTGCATACCTTTTCAGGCCAGCAGCTTAGTAAAGATAACCGGAGATACAATTCCACCAAGGGCCTGTCACCATATGGGTTGTAATTCTAATTTACAGCAGCAATAGCACACCCTGCATGAGCCTCACTTGATTCAATAACATTCTATTATTTCTAAGAGCTGCACAGCAAACCTTTATCAATCTCCCAATACTAAATATATCAAGATGTGACAATCACCCCTTTCCTTATGGATTAAATAACGATTTGAAATGTCATATTTGGATGTAGTGAGCAATATGCCTGCTGCCAACCATTGACAGCAAACCACAGTAGTTAATATGACTCTATGAAACATGTGAAAGCAGGCAAGCCTGAAGCATGAGCATAAAGCATATTTGAGGCTTCACTTACGTATTTCAGCAAATTGATCATATATACCTATTAATATTTCAAGATATTTTTATTTAAAAATATCTTCGCACATGGTAAAAACTAGATACAGGAATGCTTAGACACCCTCTTGTTAATGAATTACCCTCAATTGAAATTCCTCTCACAAATATCCTTACACAGAGGAAACATTTTTCCCCTCATAAACTTCACTCCCATTAGAGAACATTTTATATCTTGCCTGCAAAACAGAAGGATATTTTCAAAGCCTCACAAGCCCTTTCTGATTAAGGTAAACAGTGTAATTACCTATCTAAATATTTAGTGTGCTTCAGTAGGCTGAGTGACAGTTCTCACACTTAACAGACTTTATTTTACCTGTCCACCTGGCCTGGATCATGAGCTATACTTCAAATTCTTCATGAGCAAAAGCCTAGTCATTTAAATGCAAATTATCTATGCCCATGAATTGGGAAATAAGCTCCGAGGTTCTTCCCCAAATTCTACATTTACTGCTTAGAAGTTGGGGTTTTTTAGAGGTCTTTCCTGCTTGGGTGTTTTTTTGAGAGTCACTAAGCACCAATATAAAAGCAGTGTCAGCATCAGACACTGGGTTTTATCCAGGTAGGGTATGCTTAGCTGGGAATTGTATGTATCACCTGGGGCTAGAATGGATGTTTTGTGCCAGAGGAAAAAAAAAAAAAGAAAAAAAAGAAAAAAAAGAAATACAGTCCTATAGGTATAGGTTACTATCGCAGAAGGGGTGGACATACAGACGTCAATGGAGAGATGACCTTTCCTCGTGCTGACAAAGTTTCCCTGGCTCCATTCATGTCCTAATGGATTTGCCTATCTATGGATGTCTTGATGTTTACAGTGATCAAGCCTTGTGTTTCTTCATAATCATGACAAAAATGGCATCATAAGTTTAAGCTGTAACAGTCCTCCACTGGAGGTTAGTGTGCTCAAAACAAAGACAACAAAAGAGAATGGATTTACATGTCTCAGCCAATTCTCTACAAAATCTGGTGCAGGGTTGGTAACTTCAGGGAGAGAGGTGGAACACAGAGCTGGGGGCAGTAATTTCTTAAACTGCAAAAGCAGAAGCTAGATTTGTCAGAGCTTGTTTGACCATGCTCTAACTACCCTTTTTGAAGTGCACAACTAAGCTAAGAAGAGACAGTGCTGCCCATTAAAAAATGCCTTTGAAGATACCTTTGAAAACAAAGCCAAGTCGATTATATGACTATACATTTGTGTGAAAAAATAGCTGATTTCATCTCTAAAATTACAGGAGAACCTCAACTGTAAATAGTTCCGTGTATCAGAAACAAATACTGCTTTGGCAAAAAGAAAATATATATATATATGTCCTCCAAACCTCTAAGAGATCTGGTCCTTTGGATTATAGGCCACCAACTGACATAACAGTAACAAGATTCCTGAGGAAATTCAGCTGATCTGCTGATTTTCTATGACCCAACATGAAACAAGCTAGTAATTTCCATTCAGGGACTAATAGGTAGATATCACTGGCACCAGATTCTTCCTTTCAGCCCCAAATAAACAAAGAAGTACCGCCTGCTATTGTTGTGTGAAGCAAAAACTATATTTCTCATCTTAACGTTTTCTTTGTCCTTTGTGGAAGTCTGCTCATGGAATCAGATGGAATGACGTCATTGGTTCTGTGCAGAAAGTTCTTGTTCCGTAAATGAATAATTCAATTTTCAATCTTGTTAATCCACTGCCTTTCAGGAGCATTAAATTAAGTTTCAATTAAGTATTTCTGAAGTAATTTGACTGTTTATCTTCCTGTTTTCTACTCCATTAAACCACACCACCTATAGAAATGCTTAGAAAGACAATTTCTAAGTGCCAGGTTCTATTTGGAATTACTGGAGAACTGTTGGACACGAATGTAAACAAGATTTTAAACCTAGTTATTTATTTATTGGTATTTTAAAAGAAGTTATTGGGTATTTTTTTCAGCTTCCTCACACTATAAATAGGCACCCTTTTCAAAATCTCTCAAAAGTAGTAATGTTCTCTGCGTAAACGTTAATCAGCTTATGCAGTGTATCATCCTCATGTCCCTTTAATGAGATTAAGCTCTTCTCGCTGAGTGCAAGGTTTCCTGCAGTGCTCCATTCTTCTTGCTGTTTCTATCAGAGGAAGACCCCACCCTTCCTGCGTCAAGTATTTTACAAACACATAGAAAAGATAATACCTGCTCTGACAGAAAAATTCCCTTCACTGGCTCTCTTAGCATCATAGGGCAAGGTTCTCTGTACCTCCTGAGGCAACAAAGTGACTAAAGTAGCCAAAATGTGGAAGTACCTTTCCTGGCATGTCTCTCCTCTTCCTTCAGGACCGCCGATGACATTAAATGCTTGTAAACCAAGACTCAAAATATAAGCAGTACGAGTATGCCTCCCTAACTTTAGCACATCAGAGGTTGACTGCACACTGTATTTCCTTGGTCCACTGAGCCATCTTTACCTACGCCTATCACCTTCTCAGTTGTGCCACTGTTTCTGGAGGTGTAAGGTGACCGAGTCAGTGAATTTATTTTAGTTAAATATAGCCTTCTCCAGTGCTCTTCTACCTGGTGGCATCACACAGCCCCACAAAGACAGGTATCAGCACAAGCAAGTGTGTGGTGCAAGGTTGCAGGGAGAAGCAGGGGATGCCTAGGTTATTGCTATGGCTGAAGAAATGCCAGGGCTGTTTATACTATTCCCTAACACTGTCTGTCTTCAAAACAGAGCAGAGTATCTAATTCTCAGACTTTAATTCACTATGCCTCTAGGTAAAACTGGCAACCAGATGTAACAATTTTTTTATGAGTTTAAGAGAAAGAATGCAAGTATGATGAAGCGCATCCATATTAGTTCTGCAGTATGTGTGTGTAAATTTGTGTACACACATACATATACACACAGGGAGCAGTCTAATTCTTAGCCATTAGCTGTTCTCTGCTGTTCAGTCTGAAGGGCTACAATGTAAGCAAGGCTTTATGCTCTGCTGTTTCTCTGTGCCCTTGGGTGTCTTGTAAAAGGAAAAGGAAAAAAGAACTTGGAGAAAATGCTGCTGCTTTGTCTCTTCAGCTGATGGTTTTAGGAATATGTGAAACAGTTTCCAAAGGCTGCAGCCGTGGTTCCACTCCCTGCTCTGCCTTTGAAAAACTGAGTAATCTGCTGTTGGTGAGAAGATCGAGATGTCCAGGAGGCAGTTACTGCGGTGACCTCTGCCCACAGCAGAGGTCTATCTCCCTCCCCATCCCTAATCTTGCTGCTCCCACTGTCACCACTCAGTAGGATTTCATCCTCATGCTCCAGCCTGCCTCCTTTCCTCAGCTAGGTGCAGCAAAGCTGTATGTTCTTCTCTAAACCTCTTCTTTCTAAGTTAATTCCCTTCTACTTTAGTCCAGGAAAGGCAGTGATGAAAGGTACTGACTCCCTTTGTTTAGATAACAATTAGTATTCTGAGACCATCTCTTAGATGCTGATGATGTACAAGCATATCTGCATAAGGAAAAAATAATATTTGCAAGAAATCTCACCCTCAAATCTTTAATACACATAGTTTGACATGCTTAAGCATTTTCCTCCTTTTTCACAGGTATTGGGGAACCTTGTACTAGAGCAAGGAAGGCAGTGAAGCTTGAACTAAAAATCTGAAGCACTTTGCTGTGTCATCTATCTTCATTGTCCCTTCTGGGAGCCAAAGAAATGGTACACACCCGATCTGGGAACCAGAAACACCTAGCAACTGCAGCCCGAATGAGGGCTTGAAATGCTCTGCCATTTCATTTATCTTCTCTGTCCCTCCTGGCAACTAGAGAAACAGTGGCTGAAGGCACACCCCACCCAGAAACCAGAGACAGAAAGTGCTGTACCCTGAGCAGAAGCCTGAAAGCAAGCCATTCCATTCATCCCTTGCTTCCTGCAGCACTGTACCTGGCACAGGAGTCACTTAGGTAAACAAATGCCATCATGGTCCCCGTAACTGAAAAATGACGTAAGCTTTCCATACTGATGAGAAACACAGTCTGCCTCCATGTCCACAGGGCAGCCTGTGCTTCCCATTTGGGCATGAGCCAACATATAACCTTGTCTCACTGCATGGGTCTGTATAAATGCACCCCATTTGTGGTCTGTCAGAAATCTAGGTTGTGTGCAACCAATTACATCAGTAATTAAAGAAGCAACAAACATTTCATTATGCGCTTTTGGTGGGAGAGAACAAATGTACTCCCTCCAAACATCCTGTTAAAAGCACATTGATCTGCTCAAGCATATCATCAGGCATGAAGTCTAATCAGCTGACACTTAATTTATTTTCAGAATATGCAAACTAAGAGGATGGAACTTCTAGAAATTTTCACGGAGAAAATATAAGGTAAAGAGATATTTTTCTTCTAATAAAAGCAAAGTCTTGGGCTCAAGTAGGTAGTGTACTAAAGTACAGATTAAAATGCATTTGTACTTTCCCAGACAAGTAACAGAAGTCAATGGATTTGAAGCTTAGTATTCATTCCTCACTTCACCAAGACTAATATTTGGAATAGAATGTAAACTACTTTCTGAATACAGGGATGGGTTTCTATCATATTATTTAGAAAAACTAGCATCTTAGCCTCTGATTCCTCTCGTTTTAGTAGTTCTGGGTTTGTTTTATTACAGAAATTATTTATTTTTATTTAGTTTACTGTTTAATAAACTTACGTGTCACTTTCAGAAAATTTATTTTGGCTTTATTTTTACTATTCATTTCAATTTTCCTTTCCTTTATTTGCATATATCTCTAATTTAGCATTAGACTGTGAAAATAAATCACTGTATATTTCCACTGTATACTTATTAAAGCCTTCTTTCCTTGAGCTGGTAATGTTATGTAATGCATAAACAAAGGAAGAGGGCATAAAATCAGACTGACAGCACAGCTGTTTTCCAATATTTAAGATGGGACTAACAAACCATCTTTAGTTCCAATGGCCTGCAAGCACTGAAACCAAGAATTAATTTGGTGACAGTGAAAATGCAATTCATTTTATCATGTACTGAAAAGATCTACCAGTCTACATTGTAACTTGCCGATAGGGATCAGAGGTTGTCCATCACACCATCTGCCTTTCATTCAGCAGGCTTCCAATTTCCTACAGACAGTAGAACAGCTGGGAACAAGCCAGCCTGGAGGCGTAGAGCTGGGTGCTGTCAGCATATTGCTAGCATTGTAGCTCAGGGCATTGCACATTCTTTCCCAGAAGTCTTGTTGAAGTGCTCTTGAATAGGAGTGGTGAAAGGTCATGAGTAAAAGGAGTAGCTGCAGGTCTGCCAGGAATGATCAAAGCCATCTTAAAGTGTAAGTGTTTGTCCCTGTGAGGTCTCACAGCCAGGTCTGCAAAACCTCCTTCTTAATCAATGACATTGAAAGCAGCAAACATGTTGAGTATTATTAGCATGATGCTTCTGACTGAATTAATGACAACAGTAGAAAAGTTCTTGTGTGGCTTCCATCATATGAAGATGCTTGTTAGAGTCTCTAATGGAATAAAAAGAAAAGATTTGTCAAAAATTGCCTTTTCAAGTTCCTTTTATCAATATTGGCAAACAAATCAGTTTCTCACAAAGACATTTTTAATTTAATTCCAAAACCAGATTGCAAACATAATAGTTCATTAGAGTTTACAAGACTTGAAAGATTTTGACAAGTCTTTCCAAGATTTTTAATTAGAAATGCTCAGAAAACTGCAAAATGTGAAATGAGTGAATTTCAAATATTTCCAAACCGAGAACAAAAATGTTTCGAAATTTTTTATAAGCACATTTATAGCTTTTGATAAATTCTAATATTGAAGTTTGGTCTCCTAGAAGGACCTTGGTCTGCTTCTGTGCATTTTGCTGACATTTTATCCTCAGGTCAGTGCTTCCATTGTTTCTGCAGCTAAGACAACTGGAAATTGGAAACCCATTTGTCAAGTTGCTTACTAGAATAAAAATGCAAGGAAGCTTCTATAGCCAGTCTTTGCATCTTCCCACTGAAAGTGAGCTCATTGATTTCTCCATGGAAGTGAATGCCAAAGAAGAGCATTGTCCAGTGGTTAGAGTACAAGATTGGAAGCGAAAGTAAATGTTTTCTCCTCTTAGGCATGCCATTAGCTAAGTGAGCAAGTATTTGGCAAAGGTAGTATGTCCATTCTTTTTTGTGCCTACCCGCAAAACTTCACTATATCCATATATATTGCAGGCTGTGAAATGCCTGGACATACATGCGAAGCTGTTGCAAAGTATTCCTTTGCTTAAGGAAATAATGTTTGTATAGCTGAGATTTCTTTCATTTCACATTTACTTTTTCACTTGATCAGAAACTTTAGATTTGACACAGATTAAGAGCACTTGTAGTTACTAAATTACTGAAATTTCCTGAAAATTGTCAAATAAGTCCAGAGAGATCCAAATTGGCACTGCAATTCCCTTCTCACTGCACCTTTTGGGAAACACTGCAGTATAATCCAAAGTGTTACCTGTTCTGTTTTTCCTGATGCAAAACTATTGAGAGCATCACATCTAATCTATCCATAAATGGAGCAGCAAGTCAGCCTCTGAATGTGCTTTTTCTTCCTAGCTTATAAACATTTATAGGAGAAAGCTATGGAATCTGTGGGGATGCAGAGGGAGAACTCAGGGAAGTTAATTAAGGGAGCTGCGATTTCTGTCCGTGTTTCTGAAAGGGGACAATTGCATGAGAGAGCAAAGTTCACTGATTCCTCTGTTTATGGAATAGCTTCCTGTTATTCATAGATCATGATCTATCAATAGCATTAAATTCAAAATCAATGTCTTTATGTTATCTTGTTCTTATAGGACTAGATGAAAGCCTTTGTGTTGAAGTAAAGTCCTCTTCAAAAATGTTTTTGCGTGTAATCTTTTTCTAGTTCGTGTCTGGAGCTCTGACTACAGTTATCACATTTCATGTAAGTGGGCAGTAATCTCCAATAGAAAAGTGGCAATTCATTAGATTACATGTTACTTAGCATAGTAAAGTTTACCCTGAGAAAAAAACAATGTTTTAGGGACAACCTGCCAAGAAAGTGACTCCAGTTTAATTTAAGGTAATGCAAATTTGTGTAAATACTAGTTTGATTTACTGTGATTTCAGTATATTTTAAATCACTTGGGACCAGCACGTATCTGACCAACATGTAGTGTCCATGTAGTAGTTTTCACTCAGCTAAATTGGCTTTAAACTGTCAAAGGAGTGAAGCTTTTTAGCATGTACAAATACTTTGGATTTTCTGGCAAATAATCTAGAACAACTAAGCATCTTGCCTAAATTTGTCCCTCTTGAAAACGAAAAGTAAATTAATGTCAAAAGAGCTATTTGTTAATCTTTAAACATGAGATAAGGTACAGGAGAGGTACAGTGCTAAATAAATGAGTTGTTATAGTTTGGTTTGTTTGTTTATTCCAGGGTGGAGTGAAGGGAGAAGCAGAGAGGACATAGAACATTATTTTAGTAGTGATACCTCTGATTTTCTGAATTGTTCTTATTTCCATCCCTGGTTTCCATCTTAAATTTCTCTATTTTGATAATAATAGTTCAAGCATTTCACGTATAATCCCTGGCTGTTGCTGCTAATGTTAAAATATTCTGAAAGTACACTAAACTATAGGGTAGGAGTTAAAAACTTCAAAATTGAAGCATGTCTTTGTATTTCAGCACAAACCCAAGCACTAGATTTTAACACTGGAGTCACTGCATCTTAGTCTGATGACAGTGAAATAACATCTTAATTACATAATTACATTCTCTTGAATTTAGCAGTTATGATGCTGATTGGTGTGTAGTTTCCTGGCTCCTCCTTCTTGTCCTGTTTGAAGACTGAAGTGACACTGGCTTTTTTCCAGTCCTCAGGCATCTCTCCCATTCTCCATGATCTGTCAAAGCACTCGGCAATCACTTCCTCCAAATCCCTCAGCACTCTTGGGTGCATCATGGGCAGACTATAGATTTGGTTGCATCAAATCAGACCTTTGACCAGGTCCTCCTAGACCAAGGGGAAGTCCTCCTTTCCCCAAAGTCTCTTACCTTTGGGGTCTGGGATTCCCAAGGGACAGTCTTAGCAGTAAAGAGTGAAGCAAAGAAGACATTCAGTAACTCCACCTTCCCAGTGCCCTCCAGGTAACCCACATCTTTCAGCAACAGACCCATATTTTCACTAGTGTCCCTCTTGCTACTGACATACTTAAAGAAATCTTTGACCTCCTTTGACAGAATAAATCCAAGTGTGCCTTAGCCTTTCTCGTCGCATCCCTGTATGCCTTGAGAATGTTTCTATATTCCTAAGAAAAGGCCAGATCCCTTTTCCACATTCCTTTGACTTTCTTCTTCCATTTGAGTTTTAACTTGATCTCCTTGCTCATCCATCTGGATCTCCTGCCACTTTTTGCTGATTTCTTACTCTGAGAGTTGCACCAATCTTGAGCTTGGAAGAAGTGGTACTTGAAAGTCAACCTACTCTCTTGGGCCCCCTTACTTTCCAATGCTCTAAGCTACGGGATACCTCCAAGTAGATCCTTAAGGAAGTTAAAGTTGTCCCTCTTTAAGTGCAGGGTTGAAGTCCCACTTATTGCCTCGTTTCTTCCATATAAGGTCCTGAAGTCAACTATCTCATCCCACCTAGTACCACTGCCACCATATTCTATAATTCTCTGGCATGAAGTTGCATCAAAGGAGATTCAAATTGGATATTAGGAAAGAATTCCTCACTGAGAAGATGATTGAGGACTAGAACAGGCTTCTCAACGCAGTGGTCATGATATGAAGCCTGCTGGAGTTCAAGAAGTGTTTGAACAAGGCTCTCAGATATACAATCTGATATTTGTGTGGTTCTGTATAGAGCTAGAGTTTGACTCTATGATCCTTTCAGGATTCTTATAACTCAGCTATTCTATGATTCTGTGATTCTATGAACTCAGTAGAGAAGTTCTGAGGAAGTTGTATTTATGTCTCACAGCCCAACTCTTAACAGCCAAGCCCTTTAGCTGCCCTTAATCAACCAGTCTCTGTTCCCATACATCCCTCTTTCTCAATGCCAGATCATTGCCTGGGTGTATTCCCCACACTCAGTATGTTTCTCCTTTGCTTGGAGGGAAAGGAAAAGGTGGAGAGAAGGGTGGACATCTACCACTGACGCACTAGGCTAACACAGTGTAGCTTGGGCTCCCTCTCACTGACTTGGAGTAAATGTTACACACTTTGCATGAGAATTTTGGGAAAAAAGGAGAGGGGAGAAGAGGCAAAGGTCAGTTGTATTTTCTTGAGGCACTCCTCCATGTATTTAGGCCGTCAGGATTTGCCTGGCATTGTTGTCCTTCATTGGGGAGCAGTTTTAGGAGCAAACTGATACTTTGGGACAATTCTATTTCCGCAGTTACAGTGCATTTCTTGCTCAATATCAATAATATCTAAAACTGATTGAGGAAATATTTTTTAAATACGTTTTTTAAAATTACTTTGAAATGCTTATTTATTTTTAATGCTCATTTTTATTGGATGGTTTTTTATAAGGTTTAGTGATTAAATCTAATTATTCTGGCTGCTTTTCTCTTTAATTTCCTCCAAATTGCAATGTGAATAGCATTGTTTCTGGGGATTTGATTTCTTTTTAACTTCTAGTTATTTTGATCAGCAGGACTGCTGGGATTCTCCGCCTTTAATAACATGACTTGATTACCTTTAAGAATGTAGCTAGAGTTCAGAAATATCACCCATGTCCTCATCAGGAGGGATGTGAAAAAACAATTTTTCTTGCCTGAGCCTTGTCTGTTGATCTCTTATTCTCTTAACAGACAAGTGTGAAACACCTGAAGATTAACCTGAAGTAAAAGTTCTCCATTTCAGATAATATTTAGCCTCTTACCCATTTATCTTGATGTCTCTATTAGCACATCATATTTTAATTGTCTTTCATCAAATAGTTAATATTTCATTCCCTGGGCAGTGTTTTCAGCTTGGTTTTCCAAGGTTGCTAACCATATGCAATTACATCATCTATCAATCCTCATTTTCTTCCTTCTCCCTCCTGTAAGTTTAGAAATTTTTGTCAAAATCAATCATTTTTGACAGTCTGCATGCACCACAGTGTGTTCTGCTTTCCAAACTGGTGGGTTAGTACTCATAGAAGTGCTGTGTGTAGGGAACTGTGTAGAACAAACAGAAAGCATTGTTGGGTCTTTATGGGATGTAGCAGTTTCACAGTGAGAGTGTAAAGTAAGGGAGAATTTTCTCTTAGATTATTGTGTTATTTAAATATACTTTGTAGGATAGATGATCATATAGATATATAAATTCATAAATATGTGTGTATTTATCTCACAATTGGAAGTACTTATATGTGATACACACAAATCACAATTGAAATATGTTTCCCATGATGGTGATTTCCCATTACAAGCAGCTGGCATAAACTGCTAAATCTTTTTTAACAGAGAATAAAATAAAGCAGACTTTTGCTATCGGCTTGACCCAAGCTTTTAACAGTGGTATTTACTGGAACAAGAAGCACCCTATCCTCTTTGAATCTTTTGATGATATGGACCAGTCTGTATTATGAGAAATTTGTTTAGTTTTCTTGACTCAGACAGTGCAGGTACAGGACTATATAAAAGAGTACCAACTTAAATTTAGTACTAAAATTCTGAAATGCAGTGGCTCTGCCCTGTCTCAATTTGCTTCTGCTTGCAGAGGTGAAGTAACATCCAAGAGATTACAAAAAGTGATCAAAAAGAGAAGATAAGTTTTCAGACCCTATGGCAAGATTTGATGGAGCCTATCTGTAGGAGCTTTGTTGCACCATCTGACCTAGAAATATTTTTCCACCCATTGCTGACCAATGGCTTGAAGTTGTGAATATGTCCATGGAGCACAATTTGGTGCTATGCAAAAATATCCAGGTCCACTCACACGTGGTGACTGTTTGGCTTAATGAGAACAATGCACGGGGAATAACGATGTAAATATATCCCTATTAGTAGAGAGCAAATACAGCTTTTACAAATCTGTATTACTGATTTGCTATTATATCTAAAATGTGTAATTCATTGAGCTTGAAAGAGTTGGGAAATTCTAGGTCTGATTTTAAAGTGGATTAGTTGAGATTTTGGTAAGAGTGTAGCTGTGGCAACCTAGGATGCTGGTGGACTAAAGATGCCAGGAGCCAGGCATCCTAGGGAATTTCAGTTTCATTTGGGATATTATCTTGTAATGTGGTGACTAGATTACTGCGATCCTCATCTGAATTGGGCTGAATGGCTACATGGCTGAAACTGTGTTACATGACACAAGTGAAAGCTGGATGGGCTGATAAGGTTCAGTAGCAATTTTGGTTTGGATGATCTCCTTGATTAAGAATGATATCTTCAGTTACGCTTTGGTCAAATTTCAACAGAGATTCCCACTCTTATTGACAAGCTTGATGCTTTCTACGGGAGGAAGATGGAGCTGAGATTTATCTCTTAGATCAGCATTGACTCAGCCAAGACTAAAAGTACTAATGCATTGCTAATAACATGTCAAAGAAAAGGAGTTCACAGAGAATGGCTAAAACTTAAGACAGGAAATACTAGTAGATGGGGTATTTTATGATAACCTTATGAATTCAGTCCCTCCAAAAAGGCAGATTTAAGAAAGTGAACTAACTGAAGAGTTTTCCAATTTCAGAACTGATCTCTTAGGCAGCTGCAACTAAGTAATATTATTATAAACGGAGTGAAAACTACGATGGTTTAATTACATTGCTAATATCACATTACAAGAATTCTGAAAACCTATTGTTATCAGTGACAGGAGAAGAAAAGAGTGACCATGTTGTGAACCTTTCCTGCACTGTGGTCAGACACTTCTGCAGCACCCTCTCTTTTTTACATTTTGTCTTGGGAGGGATTTTTTTTCCCACTCTCAGATCTCCTGTTTCCTTGTTGCTACCTTTTTATCTAGCTGTGTTCATTTTATGGCTGCCTAACAGCTTGTACCAGAAATGTACTTCTGTTTCCCACAGATCATTTGAGGTGTATCAGCATCATAATCACTACTACATTAAGCAATATTATTTTTACAAAAACAGAATAAGGATCTTATTTTCTTTGAGTTTATTATATATTGAAATATACAATATTATTGCCAAGTTTTTGTGTTTTATTTAAAAAATCATTTCAAATACTCTTTTTTTTCCCTTTTTTTTCCTTTTTTTTTTTTTTCTATTTGGCTTCTAAGCAGTCTTCCTACCCTTCCCTTTTTTTTTTTTTTCTTTTTTTTGTACTGTACATATTTAGTTCTCTTTTATTTTTCACTTACATGTAGACTTTAACATGCTATCATTAACAGTAAAGTATGTATACTGCAGGGCTTTGCCAAAAGCCAGGAGACAAATCGGAAGAGATTATTTACTTTTTTTGTACCATGCATATGTTTCATAGCAGGCTGACAGGATTTTGGAAACCTGAGGATCTCTTTTGAGATGAATAATGTAATTGAGAAGTCTCTCTCCACTTATTCCCTGCACAAGATTAATGAATGGCAAAGATTTCTCATTTTAATTCTTTCAGCTCAATCACAGAACTCTGAATTTATAACACAAGCAGATTATACTCCAGTAGCTTTTGGCTTCATAGAAAGCATGGTCAGAAACAAAGCTGAAGTAGGTGCACAGTAAGTGCTCAGTTCCTAGCCATAAAAAAACCACACGGCTTTCCAGTTCTGGTTCTCCAGCCCAGATGAGCACAAAGGAATGTGGGTGGAACTCGCCCTCCTGCCAAGGCTATTACCTAAGCCCAATTTTGATTGGGGTTTATGTGGTGCATAGGCTATGCACTGCACAAGTGGGGAACGGAAAAATCACAGAGACCTCTATAGATCTTCTTTCAAAGCAGAGCTGTAGGACAATGTGTATTTATTTCTATGGCCAGGAGGCAAAGATGTCTCCATCCCAGAAGAAAGATCAGTGGTCAGGAGACCGCTTTGTGCCCCTTCAGCCATGAGGCTGGAGGAAATGGTGCAACCACATCTTGCTCATTGCTATCTGATTGGCACAGAGAGGGACTCTAAGAAAAGGAAATCCCAGGTTTGCTTTTTCTCAGCAGTTGTAGCCTAAAAAGGTGTGTCTGCATTTTAATTTAATTCTTAATGAATGCCAGAAAGTGTTTTAATGCTATTTTGCAAAAGATTAAAAGAGAATGTCCAAAGGGGATAATGTAAGCATAGAAGGGTTATATTTTAGTAAAATTAATCCTACCTAGAAAGGAGCCCTCTAACAATGTCCATCTGGACAAATCCAATTTAACTGTCTGAGAGGCAGCGTTTAATTTACTCAGTGCATTTCATGGAGAGTGGAAAATCAGTAAAATCCTCCTTGTGTTAGATGAATGAAAATACTTGGAGATACTAACTGCAAAATGCTTCAATTCGAGGAAAGAGGATCTTACATTCCAAGGCTTTAAACAGAAGCTGATAGATGAAGAATGCAGGACAGTCTCTGAGACTTTATCTCAGAAACTGGAGATGAACTGGAGTATCAGGGAGAAAGGGGTAGAAAGGGTAAAGAAGGCACCCTTGGCATACATCTCCTTCAGAAAAATAGTAAAATTATGGTGAAAATCCACTGTTAAAGTACCTGGTTAAAAGCTCCTTGATTCCACTATGAGAGAAAAATACTCTCATCCAAATAGATCGTTACACATACCCATAGTTTTTAGAACATTCTCCCAGGCTCCATTATAGATGCTGAGGAGGCAAATAGCTCTGTCTCATGCTCTCTCTCTCTTTCTCTCCTCATTTTTTTCTAATTTTTTTTTTATACAAGGAAATAAGGAAATGTTGGTTCTTGCCAAGGAAAGAGGTTAGTCAGCTGAAAATGAAATTCTCCCTACTGTGCCCTCACGTGTTGCTGCTTGTACAGCTGAAGCACCTGTGCTCTGAGCACCCAGAACCTTCCAGAGAGAAGTGGCTATTGGCTCCCCACCCTTTCCCAGCTCTGAATTGTGACCCATGGAGCCCAGTACACATGTCCGCTGCTCGTGGGCTCTCAAGGTGAATGAGTTACATCAGGCTGCTGAAAGGCTCAATGTCACTGATAAATGACTGATAAATGGGGCCTTGGGTCCATCCAGTAGAGCCCAGGTGTCTGACAAAGGTGTTAGGGTCTGATTCCAGAAGGATATGAAGGTGTAAAGCCTGCAAGCCCTGCTTGGTTCAGAAATAGTAGATCTAAATTGCACTTCAAGTGTTTGATTGGAGACACTTTGTACCAGTTCGGTGTAGAGACAGAGCACAGCCCCTCCTTTTGATAAAGCCGGAGAGCAAATAGTATCCTTGGAGAAGAAGGAGGCACTCAGTGCAGGTGCAAGACATTGCTTAGTCTTGCGTTACAGCTGCAGACATCTGTTCTTTTATGGATTAGAAAGTGGTAACCAGCAAGTATGTCACCTGGAGAAAACAGGTGATGTATGCTAAAGCCTCTATCAGGACCTTTGCCCTGTTGAACAAAAACCCTGAGGGTGTGCTCTCTCCATGATAGATGAGATGTCAGCTCTGCATGGTGAGCACAATGAATTTCATGAGAGGGAAATTCCCATGATACAACTGGCTAACCATAACTTGTTAGCCTAGTGGCTCCTACTATGCTGTCCCTCAAAACTGAGACCAAATTTGGTGTATTAAAAAAAAATTTTTTAAGTTGTCATGCAAAAAGAAATGTCATTTCCAGTACTTTTATTTAGAGTCATGTCTTCCCACTTGAATAATAAAGCTGAGAATGAGCAAGAGCTATGATAGATAAATCTGACTTCAGCAGGTGGTAAGCAAAGACTTCCTTTCTGTTCTTTCTATTGCTGTCTATATACAGTTTCTCTTTAGAGAGTATAGCTATTTGCCTTAGCACATTAAATGCCAAAGAAGGTAAATTTATTACAGTCCTGACTACTAAATTGCTCTTTTTGTAATCAGAAATACCTATTTCTCTATCCCCTGTATCTGCTTTTGGATGACCTAGCAATTAGCAAAGCAGTCTAAGGCAACACATGCACTTCAGAAATTATCTTCAGTGATGGAGATGTTTGAAACAAAACGGATTAAGAACTGAAGGATTAGGTCCAGAGTTATGGACTTCCATTTACTGATTTTTGCTTCTGTATAGTATACCATACTATAGTATACATTTCTTCTTCTAAGAGCATTAGATAGCATCATTCTTGCTGTTTTTGTTGTGGACCATGGCTAACATGCAAAGTATTTGCTTCTGTTTTTCTCCCTACTTGACTGTCCAGGTCTTTAGATGAATCTGAGGTGGAGAACAGCTCCCAAACTATTTGGGTTTGGTGATAAGATTGATGACATACTTTGAGAGAAATTAGTGGAAAAGGCTGATAATGTATGCAAATATGAGAGACTGTTACTTGAACCTAATCTTACGTATTAAAGGAAAGCTCTTATTCTAGTGAGCAAAATTGAGTTGGTTATTAATAATGCAAGGATGGTTACTGAGGGAAATACTTAGCTCATATGAGTGATTCTCATTAGGAGAGACTGGAAAAGCAGAATTGAAATGGGATAAGTGCAGCTTAGCGCTTCTGCTTAAAGCATTACTATTGCAAACAGAAACCTCTCAGATTTATACTTATGTTTTCTTTTATTTGCCTGTGGTCACTCCACTTAGATGTGTGATCTCATCAGCTCTTGCAATGTAAGCAGAGTCCAGCTAGGACAGTACTACTGTAAGAGTAACAGGGAAAAGTGCTTCTACTTTTCCTGAGAGCCAGCTTTTCTCCTATGGCGGCGTTGACCTGATGAATTACTCTGATAGCAATGATGCTGAGCTGCTAGTGATAACTAATAAGAAAGAACTCCTAATTAGTATTACCATTGAAAATCCCAACATGGCATTTTTCCTGGTAGATATTGGCCTTGAATAGACAGATGAGACTTTGCTAATATAGTTGCTTCTGCACAAAGGACAAGATTATGTCCTTGTGCCCCCAAGGGGGCAAAGAGCAGAAGATGCATATCTACAAGAGAAGGTACATATTTTTGTATTCTGGGCTATGGGGGAAAAACAAAGTAAGGGCCTCAAAAGAGAGACCTCTGAATGAAGATTAACAGCACAAGTGGATAAATGTTTCAGATAGAAATCAAAGTAAACAATAGACGATCACCTATGGGGCTCTCGTTTCCTTGTCAGGAACAGAAAATACTGTTTCATTTCTTAATCTTATATACTAGTACCTGTGCCTGAATTCACAGTCCAAGGATGTGCACATATCATCATATGCTTTCTAGTCAATATTATTATATTGTCTAAAAGCATGATACACAGATGATTTTTGGTGTATTTTTATTGTGCTTTCTTAATGCATTCTATACCAATCTCATGTACTTAAGGCTGAAATTTAAGCCACGCCTGTCTAAAGTTTTTATCCTATACTTACTAAATTTAATGAGTTTTAAAACTGATTTAATCTGTACAGGAGTAGTGCCTAAATCCTTTAGGCAATGGTAGGCATGAAGGATGTTTAATATCAAAGTGGAAGATGTGCTAAACTACAGGCCAAACATCCCACACCCACAGTGGTATACCTCAACTATTTTTTTTTACTATAGTTGTATGCTGGTGAGTTTTCCATAATGTAATCTGCATGTAAAATGGGGGACACAGTTTTGGGGAAAAAATACTTTGAGTTTCTCGAGAGAGTTGGAAGCTATTTCAACAAATATTTATAATGCTTGTGTAGAAAGATGTGATAAATAGATCAAGTTCCACAAAATTATTTTTCATCTCTCCTGTCCATCCTACCTCTATAAATAACAGATAAACTGCCTCATAATGCTTTATCAGTTGAATGATATTTTTTGTAGTTCAATAATACCAAAGTACAAAGCACAAATTTTAAATTCAGCTTTTAAAGATAAAGATGAAAGGTTAGTTTAAATTTATCTGGGGTTCAGAAATATTTTAAAATATATCTTTCCACTGTTTGTTTGGATTTTGTAAATTACCATTTAATTTTGGTATCCTGTTTGTGACACCTTAAAACAGCTTCGAACAACCAGTGCCTCCTGCTTCTTGAAAACATGGTCTCCTCAAACAGATAAAAACTTCAAAAATGAGTGAAAATTCAGCTGGTAGTTCCCATATCTCTCCCTTACATTCAGATTGTCAAGATTAATACTCTGAAAACCTTTTAACTGGTAAGGAGCTACCCCATGAGGTTTGCCATTCAGAAAGCCAGACTATATGCCTCTCTGGAAAAGAAGTTCATTTCCAGCTAGCTTGTGAAGGAATAGACAACTCAGACTGAAAAGAAAGGACACTCTAATGTCAACTGCAAAGATAGATATCCCTTTAGGAGAGATACATACAGGCTTTATCAAAAAAAGGGTTTTTTTAGGTCATTTTTAGTGGTATAGATATGTACTGTAACAAAATTTAATCTTGCTTTTGCTGGTGTAAAACAGAAATAATACCACTGAAATCATTAGGCTTACACTACTTTCATGCATACAAAATTCTGCCCTCTAACAAAAACAAACAAACAAACAAAAAAAACCAGCCTTCTTTTGCTCGTTGTTTAAGCTGACATATAGTTATTGGCAGTGAGGACTCATCTTCGTAGATGATAGGATTCAAAATCAGGAGCAGCATAAATATTAAAATATTAAGCAACAGTGAAGAATTCAGTTTATCTCCATCTGTGTGGCAAGGAAGAGTCCAGCATACAGTGCTCTGAGGGTCACCAGCATAGTGTAACAACCTGAATAGACTAGAATTTGCCAAAGTTTTAGAGGAAAGGTTCTTACTTACCATTTCAGTAATGTCTCAAAAAATAACCCAAATTCCAATAATTTACATCAATGCTTTTCGGAATTTTGTTTAATGGGTAAGTTAACACAACATAAGCTAGGATGAGAACTTTGTAACAAGTCAGAAAGGCTATCGTATATCATTATTATATGCAAACTTTGTATCATTAAGTAATATTGCTTAGCTCTTTCACTGTAACACTGACAACCTCATAGCAACTGCATAATGCAGCTATGCACCACGGCAGTTAACATGCACTGACAGAAGCACTTTTGGTTCACACCATTGTTTCTTCCATAGGAACTTGCTCATGGAACTGTACTTTGCACTATAGCCTCATTGCTAACTTGCTGTCCGTTCTTCAGCAAACTCCTCTCATAAGCTCATGAAGGAATCAATGTTTCTAGTTCCTTACTTCTTTCTCTTTCCCTCAATACTGATCTGCAATGTTTCTTTCATGTGTTTACACCATCTTCCACATTATCATTTACAAATGTTAATGCTTTATATTTTTTTCTCCAAAACATCAGTGTATGTGTTATATGACCTAAGAAAGGCAATAGTCCTTGGATTTACGTTTATAGTACAGAATTCAGCAGTATTGGTTTCTGGGGCTTTGTGTTAACCAAATTCCGATCTAACTTTTGACATCCTTAGGATTGTTGGACCACTGGTATACCTACTCAGTCCTTTTCAGGTACATGAGCCTCAAATTGTCTACCCTTTAAACTGGACGTACTATATAGCATTGCAATCCTATTGCTAAGCACATTTTGGTTTATTCTACTCTTCAACATAGCATTTCAGATCAAGCATGGAACTGCAGTAACCACAGCTACACAACATCCATCTCACAGCTGGTTAGTTCAGGCCGTAAGCAAAACTTGTGTAGACTTATCCCAATAGGTTTAAGAGCAGGATCTTCCTTTAGGTTAGGTGAGTATCAATTCACTGAGTGTGTTTTCATTCCCTTTCACTTCTTATTCAGTTATTTAAGTTGAAAATCTAACTCAATTTGCATTCACATTATTGAATTTAAATCCAAGATTGACTGTCCCCTAGATCAGGTCCCAAACCTGCCAAGCCTTAAAGGGCCATTCCTTGAGTTAAATTAGGATTCAAGTCTGCATATGATAAGTACACATCTTTTGGTAGCGTACTTTTGGGAATGAGTGGAAGGAAATGGTTTTTGGAACTGAACAGTCTTCCTTTTCTTCCATACTGTATCAGCTGTCTGCTGATTCTAGGACTTTGCTTCCCCTGGCAATATGTGGAAGAACTGCTCGTGAGAGCCAAATGCAGTTTTCTTTTTCACCATTCTTCTTCTTACTATCACCTTAGCAATGTTTGCACTTAAAGTTGCTCAGCTTCCAGGAGGAGTATGAGCTGAATAAAAGAAAATTTAATTCAGCTCTGAAATTCTCTCTCTCTCTCCGCTGCAGAAGAAATTCCCACAATGCTAGCTGTGCAGATGTACCTCACTTTTGATTCAATCTTGTCTGCCTCACAGAAAAAGAGAAACAAGTCAGGCAAGCTCGCATATCACTTTAGTGATCATGAAAACTGTCCCCACCACCCCTTGTCTTTTCCCCTGCAGAGACCCAATGCTAGATTAAACACAGCAGTGGGTGTTCGGTAGACTGGTATAGCAGAAGGTTGAGCTTCAGCCTTAACTTACAGTGCAGACATCATTGGCCAGAAGTCACACAGAATACTAAAATTACCTTCAGATCCATCATCTGAAGCTGTTCTCTGGGTAGCTAATTAAAAATCCATTTCCTAGACTCTGAGGAATATCAACCTGTTTGATTTCTCAGAGGTGAAATATTAGAACTTAAATAAACAGTAGATAAATAAACAGGTCACCATTCCTTATATAATATTCTCTCTGTCATGGAAAAATAGATGCAATTTATATTTGTCAAGAGGCTGGAAACTGTAGAACAGAGACCTGAAACTTAACTACCTCCTTTCAAGACATTGCTCTTACTTACAAAATGAGCAGCAGAAAACTCACTGGAGAAGTCTCAGTCTGCCATTGAGCTGCAAAATGAGTAAGTCAAAATATCCCTTCTCTACTTAGTACATTACTTAACTACTGGCTATATGATTTTTATTTAGGATATTTGTTTGCCTTGATTTGTGTATCTTCCAGAAGCAACCGACACCTGAATTTTCACAATGTTACCTTAAATAGTCTCTGTTCATTAAAACTTCTTTGTTTTAATGTTTTTCTATATTTTAATAACCTGTTTTTCCCCTTTCCAAAAGATTTCTAATTCATATAGAATTCAGTTTTTCTTTGACCATCTTAAAATTGCCCTTACATGCAAGTTTGTTGAGTTCTAAGACCCTCCCAAATCTGTGATCTAGAGGATTTGAGCAGACATCTTTTCAAACGCAGTACACGCTTGCTCCTTCTCAGTTATATGCAGATGACATGGAGCTGCCAGTTTGAAGAGGTAGGAAATGAGACAGCATGTGTATTAAGTACGTGTAGAAAGACTGAAGCCATGTCTGCATTAGCAAGTAACATGGACCAAAGGCATGGGCATGCAGAGTGAAAGAAATAGAACTGAGAACCTAATGCTCACAGTGTACACATTTCAGGGCTTATAGCTCATGATGTAAGCAGGGCAACACAGATCTAATCTTTCTGTATCCATTTCTGGTTTTTTCCATTCCACAAATTGTCTTTGAGGTATAACCACTAGAAAGGCCTGCCTAGGCCTGCTGCACAAGAAATGCTGAGGGCAGCTTCTTCATTATCAGATGGTGTATTTCCACCATTCTTTCTGCAGACTCTCATTCTTATAATAACGTCATCAGTCTGAAATTTAGGAATGAAAATGCCCTTTATTTTATGGCTCTGAGCAGAGGTTTTGGGAGGACCAAAATGATGATGATCAGGGTGGGTTTGGAGTTCAGTTTCTATATCTAAAATAATACAAGGAGTAACATCTAACAGGATAGATCTGAGGACGTCTACTATAATGCATGTGTTTGGGCCTTCTGCACAAGCCATCACTTTGACAACCAGATTGTACATTTCAAACTGTAAGGAAATATTAAAATACACCCAACATTTTTTGTTATTTTCATTAGCTCTAGTAAACATATGCAAGTCCATGCTTTATGACATGTTATTAACACTTTCATCACAAAATTTCTTAATCAGAATGTGTTTGGAGAGATTCTGACAGTTGTTTTTGATATGCCTCAGTGAACTTGGTGGTTTGCACAACATTAATAATACACAAATTAACCTATTGTAATCTTCTCAGCACTAGTGTGCATTATGCTTTTGTGAGTGATACCAAATCTCCTACAGTATCACCTAGAGTGGTAGAAAGGAAACGAAGGGACAATTAAACAAAGCTTGATTCAGAAAATTGTGTGTTAAACAGGCTTCTTCTACCTAAGAGCAGGCACAAAATTGAATATAGTGCAGCAAAAACAAAAGTTGTTATGAACACTATAAGTTTTCAGATACTATTTGACAGCATCGCTTGTGAGTAATTCTGAAGCAGAGCTGAATATTCTAAATGCAAAAAGAAATTGAGCCTAAGGTAGAATTAAGGTGAGCACATGTTAAAATGTTTATATACATAGGATATATTTTACTGTAACACATTCATTGCCTACTTCAACAACAGAATGTTGCGAGAGTTGGATTTTGATGACAATATGTTTTTTCTAAGGGATAGCTCAATTAGTATCCAAGCACAGATTGAAGAACTACTCCACGTCAGAAAGATTGGGTTAAAAAACAATTATGAAAAACACCTAGGAAGAATTTCAGCAGCTCAAAGTCAAGTATTATCTTAAAAGGCAAAGGAACAAAAGAAGTAATTCAGTTTGCGTATCTCCTCTGGGCAGCAACCCAAGAATATAAGCATAGTTGTACTGGGTCTGTGTAGCCCAGTGTCCTATTTTGGATGGTTGCCAAGTGGGGGTGGAGGTACTAAGCTCAAAGCTACGAGCTTTTCTGCAGTAAATGGAGCTGGGATTCATATCCTACTCTCTGTTTAATAGGCTAACCCCTCCTACTGGTGGCAGTTCTTCAGGTACTCACCATAGGCAGTAATCAAAAAGTATATGTCTGAGGAAGAATACAAAAATGGAACAACAACCATGTAATGATATTTTTCAAATACTGTCCCAGGAATTTGAGTAAGTATCTGGGAGACAACGTGACTGAGGAGGCTCTCACACTCTCATTGTGGAAGCAGCATTGCTAGGAGCTCATCTCAAGTGCCTGTACACAAATGCATACAGCCTGGAAGCAAACAGGAATAGTTAGACCTATGACCTTGTTAGAATTACAGAGCCATGGTAGGACAGCTCACATGATGGGTGTGTTGCAGTGAATGGATACAGGCTTTTCAAGGACGACAGGCTGAGAAAGCAAGGAGGAGAGTTTGCACTCTGTGCAATGGAGTGGTTAGAGTATATGGAGCTTTGCCTTGGAAAAGATGAAATGCACCACCTGAGACCTTATGGCTCAGAACCAGAGGACATACCGATACAGGTGATACTGTTGTAAGCATGTGCTTCAGACTACCTAACCCGGAAGACTGAAGTTTTGTTCAGACAGACAGAAATTTCACAATCACACACCCATAAACTCATCAGTACTTAACCACCTTAATATCTACTGCAAGGAAAATATAGCTGAAGAGAAGCTGGAAGATATTTTTGAGGGTCCCTTGGGATTCAGTACTGAAGGGTAAAGACGTCCAGGAAGGCTGATCACTCCTCAAGAAAAATGTCTTAGAGATGCAACAGCAAGCTGTCTGTGTACGTCATAGCATGAACTGGCAGGGAAGAAGATCGGTGTGGATGAACAGGGAACTTACTTCTGAGACTTCAGGAGTAGAAGAGAATCTACCTCCTGTGGAAAAAGGGATGGGCAACTCAAGGAGAGTACAAAGAATTTATTACAATATGCAGGGAGAAAATTTGGAAGGCAAAAGCCCAGCTTGTATTCAACTTAACCACTGTAGTAAAAGAGAACAAAAAACTTTTAAAAAAATATGTTAACTGTAAGAGGAGAACTAGGGAGAATCTCCAAACATTACTGGATACAGAGGGAATGTGACAACTGAGAATAAGGAAAAGGCTGAGGTTCTTAGTGCCTTCTTTACATCTGTCTTTAAAAGTCAGACCAGTTATTCTCAGGGTACTCTACCTCCTGGCCTGGAATTCTCGAATGGGGAGCAGAATAAACACCCCACAATTCAGGTGGAAACAGTTAAAGACCTACTACTCCATCTAGACTGTCACAAGTCCATGGGACTAGAAGGATCCACCTGAGCGTACTGAGGTAGCTGGCAGAGGTGATAGCCAAGCCTTTCCACCATCTATCAGTGTTTCTGGTCAACCAGAGAAGTCCCAGAGGGTTGGAAGCTTGCTACTGTGACTTCCATCTACAAGAAGGTTTATAAGGAAGATTTGGGAAACTACAGGCCTGTCAGCCTGACGTCAATGCCAGGGAAGGTTATGGAGCAGATCATCTTGAGGGAGATCACATGGCAGGGGTTGGTACTGGGGCCTGTGCTGTTCAATATCTTTATTTCATACCTGGACAAGGGCACTGAGTGCACCCTCAGAGTGTCTTGCAGATGACACCAAGTACAGAGGAAGTACTTGGTGATCTGTGTGGGAGAAGGGAGGCTTTACATGTGACACTGAGGTTCATGGTTTAGTGGGCATGGATGATCTTAGAGGTCTGTTTCAACCTTAATGGTTCTATGTTCTGTGCTTTTAGGCAGCAAAATATGCCAGCCAGATTGCAGGCATATTCCACATAATGTTCCTTCCTGTTGTGCTATTCTGTTCCTTTAGTAGTTAGTCATGGAATTTGCAAAAAGGAAAAAAGGAAAAAAAAAAAAAAAGAAAAAAAACCCACAACATTTAGAAAATCAACCTCTTTACATTCCAGTGAAGCCAGCAGTAACGTCAAGTGAAGTTACCTTCAGTTTCACACCCACAATCCAAAGGAGATCAAGTATTTGACCTATCAGTCTTCGTAGGGTACTTTACAGTCTTGTGGTCCACGGGCAAATCAATACAAATAAGATTGTCAGAAGAGTCTGGTCTAATAACTTTTAGAAGTTGTTCCATTTGCTAATCCAAAATGAACACAGCTTATAGAATGTATGTCTTGTTTTTTAAAAGTAATTTTTTTAGGTGTTACAAACTTTGGTGAACAAAGTAATGTGATGACAGCATATATTGAGATTTCTACTGTGAATTTAACTTAGTCTTGCAGGACATTAATTTATGCTCAAAAAAAAAAAAAAATCAAACTTACATTAAGTAGATTAAAAACGTGGTAAGAGTGACATGAAGTCATAAATGGTGAGTTGTCACCCTAGTGTAGAAGTTACTTGTGTATTCATTAAGAAGTTGCACCAAGTCTTATGACAGTCAATATCTTTTATAATGTTCTCAAGAAAATACAAAATCTTTCTCATAACTGTTGCAGACATACCATCTCCTTGGCCAGACTCATTATCTCCTTCCTCTGTTAATGCTGCGTGGCATCTCAGTGAAACATTCTGTGAGCAGTCTGACTTCCTCTACTACAAATTTATTTACTCCCTTTCAATTTTTCTGTCTTTAAGTGAAACAACTCTACATTTTCATATTGACAGACTTCCACTCCCGTACTGTAGATGCTCTCTTTTTATCTGCAGCTTAATTCTCTCAGTATTGTTTTCATTTGTACCTTTGATTTTATACAAGAAAAAATGTACAAACTGTGATGTACTCTTTCTCACATTTTAGCTAGCCTGTTCTTCTTTATACTAACATGACCCTGCTTGAGTGGAGCAGTTGGACTAGATGATCTCCAGAGATCCCTTTCTACCTCAACCATTTGGTTGCATGAGGGCATGTGTATTTTCTGGTCTGCTGATATTCTCTGACCCCAGTAGTGACTTCCTTGCAGATCAGGAGGCGTTCTTACCCATTCGTATTACCTCTCCGCTTTTCTCATCACTTCTTCTCCTTGATCTTTCCTTTCATAACAAAATCATTTTATTTTCTCCCATGTTAAAAAATCCAGTCTTTCCCCCTTCTTTCCAGTCTCTAAGTTTACATTGTCTGCAATTGCTTTCAGGAGTCTCATGCTCTGATTCTATCTTCATTTCAGTTCAGCTGACCTTTCACAACCTTTCAGTTTACCTTTTCTTTCCATTAGACTTACAGTCAGTATTAGTGTATGGACTTAAGTCTGCTCAAGGCTCAAAATCAGTGCCCTTTCCTTGCTATCTTCACTTGTCTCTTGCTCTTAACACAGTAGCCATACTCCTGTTGAATTCTTTTCCTTCTGTAGCTTCAGTGATTTTGACTTTGTCCTTTCTGAATTTTCTTATGAATCTCTCTGTTACTACCTCCTTTGGAGGGTCCTCTGCCACTGCATGGAGTTCTGACTTGGGCTCAGATTTCTTTTTTCTTTTAGTAGTCTCATGCACAAGTAAAGTTTAACTACCATCTCCATGTGGAGATAAAAATTTATACCTCTACTTCATCGGTAATATCTTGTTTTGTCTCTCAGCTTCAGCATCTTCTGATAACTATCAGCTCAAATGCAGTTTGATTAAAGCACCTCACCCTCTTCTCCCTTCCCTAGTCACTCCTTAAGACTTCTCTCTTTTAGAACTGTGGTGAATAATGATCTGCAGGTTTGTCAGACGGTGATTCAGACAGCTTTTAATCTGTCTAACTTTTCAGAATAAGTTTCCACCTTGTATATTATTTCTGGCGTTTGTAGTCAGCCACAAAATTATAACTCTTTTACATGTTCATGATCTTTTCTTTCAAACACTGCAGTATTTTTCTTCTGCTCTTGGCAGAAACAATACTCATATCACTACTGAAAAACTTAATTTTTAGAGTTTTCTTTTTGACTGTCTCCACTGGCTCCTTCTTTGCTATCACATCAAGAATAAATTCCTCTTTTTAAAAGTGGGTCTGGTGTTACATTTTTTCCAGTCACCAGGGACTTCACCTAATTGCCATGACTTTTCAAATATCGTGAGAGTGGTTTGGTGACTACATCAGCTAATTCCCTCAGGATTCTGGGGTGCATCTCATCGGGATCCATAGACCTGTGGATGTTCAGGTTCCTCAAGTGATTACAAACCTGATCATCATTTACAGTGGGAGAGATGTTGCTTTCGTCATACCCTCCTACAAAACCAGATGTTTGGGGACTGCATGGCAAGCAGTTATCAGAGACGACTGAGGCAAAAAAATGTAATGTACCTTAGCCCTAGTCTGTTGTTAACAGCTTGCCTGTGTCACTCATGGCTGAGGGTACGCTCTCCTGGGTTTTCCTTTTCTGGTTGAGGTACCTGTAGAAGCCAGTGAATGTAGATATCATAATCAGAGGTCTGAAGCACCTCCCTTATGAGGACAGGTTGAGATATCTGGGGCTCTTCAACCTAGAGAAGAGGAGGTTCTGGTGGACTTTATAGTGGCCTTCCAGTGCCTGAAGGAGGACTACAGGAAAACTGGAGAGGGACTTTTTATAAGGGCATATAGTGACAGGACAAGGGTTTTAAATTGGAAGAGGCTAGATTTAGACTAGGTATTAGAAAGAAATTCTTTACTGTGAGGGTGGTGAGATACTGGAACAGGTTGCCCAGAGAGGTTGTGAATGCCTTCTCCCTGGAAGCATTCAAGGCCAGGCTGGATGGAACTTTGAGCAACCTGATTTAGTGGGAGGTGTCCCTGCCTGCAGCAGGGGTTTGGAACTAAATGATCTTAAAAGTCCTCCCTTCCAGTCCAAATCATTCTATGATTCTACGATATTTAGATTTTCAAACCATTTTGATTGACTCTAAGTCATCTCCTGTCTGCAGCTGACTGATTATTCCAACCTTTTTTCCATATCTGTTAAATAAAATTATCTACATAAGGCTTTGATCTGTTTGGTTTTGGTTTTTTGTTGTTTCTTGAGTTTTCTAATATTACTTCATAAGTTTGAAAGGATCATCCTGCAAATGAGAACTACAACAGTTCTATTGGGTGAGGGGTACTTGGCGATACCGCAGAGAAAATAGTAGAGGTTAATCTGTAAAATATGAATTTTTAATATGTAAAATCAAGATTAGATATCAGGCATCACTGAATCACAGAAGGCATAGGCTGGAATGGACCACAAGGGGTCTCTAGTCCAGCCCCATGCTCAAAGCACACATAGGTGGAACAAATATCCCGGGATCATCAAGGTCTCACATCCCTCCAAAGCTGAGATTTCATAGCCTCTTTGGGCACCTGCTCCAGTATGCCCACCTTCATAGTAAAAAGTCTTTGCCCTGTATTGAGCAAGAATTTCCCAGGTTTCATGCTGTGCCTGTCACCACTTGTCCTTCCGCTGTGTGCCTCCACAGAATGTAGTGTCATCTTATGTACAACCTCCAATCAGGTAATTGTAACCAGCAATAAACTATTCAATCTTCTCTTCTTAGAAACAAATCTGTAGGCTGAATTAGTAAAATGGGTGACTGTATTCTGGAATGAATGACTAAGAGGAAGACTAAGGAGTCATGACAGATAACAATGAATATAAGCTTCCCCTGAGATGTTTCAGGTAGGTAAGCAGGCAGATAGAGTTTTTCAATGTAAAAGCAAATTGAAATGAAAATCTGATGAAATGTTATAATGAAATCTAGTGTCTGACGATGATAGTACATATGTTCAGGTAGGAAGGAGTACCTTTCTTTATGAATTTTAACTGACTGGAAATTGACAGCAAGTTAGGAGGATATGTTTGATTCTTTGGCACGTGAGGCCTGAGTTAAAGTTAGATGCCTTTTTACATGATATCTCAATGAGACATTAAGATGCAGATGAAGAAATTACAGGGTGGTGTTCTCTGGTTTATGTTATGCAGAATCAAATGTTAGGTCATTGAAAAACTCATGTTTTTCCTAATAAAATTTGCCATGTAACATTTGGAAGAAAGGAGAAGCAGAACCTGAATCAACAGATTTTCTGAAGTGGACAGTGCAGCACATTATTCTCTACTATTCCTGTTTCAGGCATCTGGCTTTGCAATAGTGAAATTAATCAGTCCATATTATACATAACATATAAATTCGATTAAGTCATATAAGTGTTTATCAACTGTAAAACACGCTGGTACTATCACATAGTTTTTGTAGGAAGATCTATACTAACAGGCTTGCTTAGTTAGAAATGTAAATCAGACAAAAAAAGATGAAGGCATGTTCTTCATTAGCTTCCATTCTGGTCAGTGTTGTTTGTATCAAAGTAATTTTAATAACACAGGGATTAGTCCTGATGATTTCATACATGCTGTCCATATTTTAACATCATGTAGGAAAAATTCCAATTGCTGATCAAAGATGGACTAAATATATCCTCTGTTACTCCTTTTCTATCATTAAGTTCTTTTAATCTTGGTGACATTTCAAAGAAGCTTTCTCTTTGAATTTGCTTTCAATTGAATTATTTTGAATATATTTACAAATAATTGCAATCAATTTCTTTATTGCCTTTCTTGATATGTTATGTCATATCCACACTTCACAGATAGCTCAGTGTCACCAAAATGGATCTAATTTATTCTCTTTGTAACTTCTTCAGCATGTTATGTTTAGAATCAATAAATAAAAAAGATGCAAAGTAATGTTATCTGTTTCAAATGACCAATGCTTCCAAGTCTGTCTGTGTAACAACAATGAAATCTGTTTACCCAGACACTACTCTGTTTCATGAGTCACTGATATTGCCCAGTCCATGATAGGCTGCTGCTTCATCAGTAACTGACATTTGAGGTGTATGAAGAGATAGAGAGAGAATATAAAAGATGTATAAAATAGAAGCATGTGCTCAGAAACTGGATGGAGCAAAAAAGTGGTAGATATTTTGCTACTCGTAAGTCCTGCCTTTCTACATGTCAGCATCCCTCCAAAATATTCTGTCACAGGTTCTGTGCTCCAGCAAGTCCCCTCTTCAGCACGATTAATTTAGCTTTTGAGAGACTAAAAAGACTTAATATTTCTGCTATTGCCTTAGCATGCACCAGCTACACTCAAAATCCCAGCTTTAGTAATGAACCTTTGATTCTTTATCAAGGTTTATTATCAATCTCACCTAGTTGTACAAAGTAAGCTTTTATATCTGAGCTACTCATACTATGTTCACTCTATTAAAACTACATAATAATAATGCTATAGGAAATAATTCCTCCAGCCTATTTTGGATATCTTCTTTAAGCTTAAGTAAATCATGTCTAGGAATGTTATTTTCTATCCCCTTCAGTATAAGAGAAGTCTAGACAAAAAGCTCAAAGATAACACTGTTGACATCTACTTCCAGTTAGATAAATCCTACTTCTGTCTCCATTTGTATTTTTACAGAGACATCAGTGATAAAAATCTCATCTTCCACTTTAACATACAGGTCCAAGCACAATTAGTGGTACAAAAGACCTTTGATATTTTATATTCTACAATGTGTTTGACTTTTAAATATGTTCAGTAATAATGTATCCCTGGCAGATGAAAGTTTAGACATCTCTGTGTCATCATTTTTCAAGCTGAGTAGGTCATTTGTGTTTGAGAGTTTTCAGATGCACAGAATAGTTATAAAACATAGATACCTAGGTTAACATTCAAGCAGATTTGAAATGGTCTTTTCCATATGTTATGCATATTCATATTCTTCAATAGCATCACTGGAAGACAAAACTGGAATCATCACCATTATTTCATATCATTACAAAAACTCTTTTCAAAGAATTCAAAATTAACTAGAAGAGACTGAGAATATTAAGAACTAAAACAAACAGGATAATGACTTTAGTTATTTATCTTACAAAATGCATCTGTGAAAGCAGCAAGGTTTCTGATTATGAATACTTTTACGCTATTTTTAAAAACTACAAACAGGAACACAGCTGGAATAATATGCCAGCATGACACTGAAAAAAGATTAGAAGAGACAGTGTTAGGAAGCAATAGATTACTGTCTTTCTGATCTCTGTAAAGGTGAGATTCATCTCAATAATATTAATCGTATAAAAACTAGACTCTACCTAAGTGAGTTGTCAAGGCTCCCTCTATAGTCAACAGAGAGAGACTGGCATTTCCCAGGAATGATTAATCAAAATGTAGAATAAACATCTGAGGGCATCGTCTGAGTCCTTGTTGAAGTTCCTAGGTCTATTCCTAGAGTGTAAGAGAGAACTATATGACTGAACTTGCTCTAGGGTACCCGCTTTAGCAGGGAGGTTGGACTTGATCTCCAGAGGTCTCTTCCAACTCCTATGATTCTGTGATTCTGTGCGACTAGCTCAGAGTTAATAACTAACTTCTAGATCACTAAATTGAGATGAATTGAAGGCAGATCAAATTTTATCTTACTCATATAGTCATACAGTAATTGTGACTTGTAATGGCTGCCAGACCTTGGCCAAGGCTAAATATGAGGAAAGCATTTTGGCAGTACTTCAGAGGTCAAATTACGTTGGTCATTTGGATATTAGGGATATCTTCACGTACATATCCATTCACTGTGCTTATTGTAGAAAACATAAATAAAATGTAATTGTAATTCAAATACTCAAGTATTTGAAATTAATTTGGAAAGGTGGAAAATGGAGACTGTAATAATTTTTTTTCATGAATCTCGAGTTGTATTTTCAGAAGGGAAAAACTTTGGTAGTTTCAGAAATATTTTCTGTTATCTTTAGTTAAAGATGCCCTATCTAAAATATTAAGGAATGATAAAAGAATAACTTGTGATCTTTTTAGTGTATTTTTAATAAATAACTTCCCCTTAGCTTGTTAGTGAGAGCTTTTTCAAAGAAGTCTTACTATATAAGCATGCCAATTTAGCAGCAACATGGTATTAAAATGTATTAAATGATAAGAAAGATTCCTTGGAACACACTTGTCTTTGATCCAGTGCACTGTTACAACACTGATCTAGTATCAGAACAGGGAAATGGAAGAACTATTTGCAGCCCTGATGTGGGCTCTCTGTGACTTTGCGTAAGTCACAATTCTGCTAAGTCAGAGAAAATGACTAAGCTGGGGTGGATGGGGGAGAAGAAGGAGGAGGCTCCTACTCACAAATCACAGCCTCCTCTGGGAAGAGAAAAGGCTGAGAATAGAATTCAAACTTTACAATGAGTCTAGCCCTCAGGAAAATTTTATTCAACCTAATTAAAGATTGAAATAGTACAAACACATTTTATCTACCAGCACTACTGAAATGGCACGCTCATGACCCATTAGCTTTTTTTTACATCTGTATTTTAGTTCATCTCTATAATTATTTGTGATGTCAGTGCTTGAGATTTTATAACTGCCATTAGGAATCAACATGTTCCAGTGGATGGATCAGAATTCTCCAAAGGATGTACAAAGAATTATGTGTAGGATAATTACATACTTGGTAACTGAAAAATTATTTGCTTCAACAATGAGCTTTGCTGCTGACTACAGGGTTGATTCTCTAAGGAAAGTTATTCCAATTGCACGAAATCTCCTTGATGTTAATGGAGCTTCATGTGTTACCAAGAATTGATTTACCTCATGAGCTTGCAAAATCAGAGCTTTAAAGCAGTCATTGTTAAAGCTCAGTGACCTCAAGAAGGCTGCTTAGCAGGAAGATCTTAGAAACAAGCTCAGTTTAATCAATGAAGTCTGCTGACTGCCAGGATCTCACTCTACTTCTCACCTCTCCCCCTGTAGTCAGTAGAACAGTGACCACTACCAAGAATAACCTGATTAATTTGTAAACTCAGTTCTAACCAGACAGATTAGGAACTCCAAAATAGGTAGGCATCCAAGAGGTCCCAGAGTCTTGTGGAGTAATAGATACATCAAGGGACAAGGAGTCACAGTCTCTTAGCTGTACATTTGAAGATACAGGCATTTCACTACTTCTGCAATGGAAGTCCATTGCAGGAAGGTGTCATAGACTCCTCTTTGCAAAGGTGTTTCTGCTAGCCAGGGTTGTCCTCAATACATGAGATACTATCATTGGAATAGGCTGAGATACTGAAAGAAGCCAAGGCTCAGTATTCATCTGAAGATGGATAATTTTCTTCATAACTGCAAGATTTATGGTATAAAAAGAATATTTGAATAAAATAGTGCTACACTTACAGACCTGAGTTTGTATCTGATCGTTGTATCCTAAATAGCATAGATATCAGGTGTGTGAGGGATCGTGTTAGTGAGGACCATCCTATCAGACTACCAGACAACAGGTAGTAAGTTTCTGCCTGTCCCTATTCGTGTCACATCATGTTATCAAGCATATCTGTGGAATGTGCTTGCAGTTGGACAGATGGGACTAAATATATTCTTTGGCTCTTTGCTTCTAGAATAAGTGGTTGTGTGATCAAGAAAATGCTTCAATTTTGTGCTCCACAACAGGAGGGCTGAGATCCCATTGTGGGTAAGACTTTGCACCTCAGTGAGTGGTTGAAATGGCATGAGATTCAAATGATGCTCTTTTTTCAAAAACACCTCAAATGCTAACTTCACAAATTACATATGTACCTATTGTAATTGTCTCTAACGAGCATGTACAACAAATCTGAATTATAGTAATTACCTGTATCTGTTACACTCTCTGTTGTAGTACTACAGTTACTTTCTAGGGATCCAGACAAAGTTTAAGTTAAAAAACTGAGAGTCTTTAAATGAGAAACTTCATGTTTTTAAAAACATTAGTCCTCTAAAGAATAAAAAATAAAAAGTTATGTGATATCAAAATGACATAGTTATTTTGATGGTTTTTGTACCTCTCAGCCCAAATTTTAATGCTGAGACTCTTTAGAATAATCATGTTTCAAATCTGCCAGCAAAGACTTCAAATTCAATAGAAAAAGCAGTGGGGATTCAAGTCCAGGTGATGACTCAAATAAAATCATTTGTAAATGTACAACAGGAGTGGAGTCCAGTTACAAGCCAAAGTGTTTGCAGACAGGCTTCTACCAGAATAAATATGTGGCTCACAGTAACATACTGAAGTCATAAAACCCAAATAGCACTTGGATAGTGTGAATTTGAGTCTAGCCATTTTAAAGAATCCTTTATGTGTGTTGTTTGCATTCTTTAGGAGCTCTTCAAGGGACACTTGTTGTGAGAGCACTTTCAGAATTAAGACCCAATATTTCAAAATTCTTTACAGTCAGTGTGCATACCCACATTATTCTAAAAAATTATACACCCAGGGAAGGGAAGAATTAAAATTGCAAGTTTAAGATAATTTGCTTCATTTGCCTTCTCAAAGAAAATTATTTTTATAATGAAGATGCTTGGCTCATGTACCTAAATACAATCTTTTGAAAACAATATGAAGTAGTAGAGACTGAAGCAGAATTAGCTGTAAAAACTTCAAGATTCAAGTCGTTTCACAGAATGACAAAAATGAATGAAATGACATTTCATTTAAAAATAATAGTGTTTAAAAAGCCTTTAAATTTGGAGGTATCAAAAAACACAGGATTGAAGTTAATGCTAGGGAAATACTGACAGCTAATAGTGATTGTTTTCCTACTTTGCCTATATTTACGTGTAGAGAAATATAACACATAGGACAACAAACACCAATCGTTTGAGGAGGATTTGTGTTTAGATTTTCTTGTAACTCTGAGCAAAATTGTGCCAGAATACTTTGGAGGTTAATTCACAAAAAGGAGCTGTGAAACAGAAGAGCGTTAGTACAGATGGAGGCTTTGTCATATTTAGCTAGCAACTGTCTCCAGGCTTTTCCAAAAAATGACATTTGGCCTAATAATTTCTGGGTGAATTTTTGAAGGAAGAGTAAAAACTTTGCCAAATTTTAAGCTTTTGCTCAGGATTACTGGAGTACTAGAACTACTTAATTAGTTAGATTCTAACATAGAGGGAAATAAATGAAAAATGTTTCGTATTTTGTTTGGAAAGAAACTTTACCTGGAATCACAAGCTGAAAGCAGAACTTTTGTAAAAAGAAAATGCTAAGTTCAAATTTCAATGTAGGGGTGTTTTAAGTTCTTTAAATTAACAGGCAAGTGCAAACAAACTCATAATGGAGCATGTCAAACAAAAACTGAGGCTACCAATAGAAAAAAATTACTTTTTAAAATTTAATTTGTATAACTTGAGGCGTGGGTGAAGCTGTATAGGGATCAGTTCTTTCGTGAGCAAGAGAAGTGCTAAGAAAGCTGTTGGTTTCAGTCCCTAAAAGCCCATACTATAGTAACATGACTTCTCCATAGTGGTAATATGATTGCATTTGCCACCTTGCTGCTGACTTCCACTACATTTTAGGGAACTCTGTGAACTCAACCCTTCTGTTAAATTTATTTGAAATCATTTAACAAGTTTGTAAGTCATTAGTGAGACTAAAAAATATCACATAAGGTATCATTTGTCAGGCTACCAAAAATAAACACTCTTTCATTTCCCAAGTAAATAATTTCCTTTTAAGAGTGAATGTTATGTTACAAGTCTATACAACTATAGAAACATAACCAGTTGGTGTAAAAGTTACTTTTCTCCGACATAGACAAACTGTTAAGATTCAGTCAGGTGATCTCATGTCAAGAAGATCTGATAAAGTCAGGATGCTTCATATGAAACCATTTCAGATAAAATGCAGTAGCTGAGAGTCTGTGTATTCTGTGCATTCTCAGCTATGAAAATGTAAATAAAATCTTTTAAAATAAAAATAAAATTGTTGTGACAGTTATACAGTATTTCCAGATTAAAATAACCATTTATTAGTGACTAATCGTGTTTCTCCCTCTTACCACTATTGTGACAAATTTAGATGAATATGAACAAGCTTATTTTAAAAGTTCATTGGAAAAAAGAAATATTTATATAAAGTATTTCTTTCTCAGTTTGGCTCAGAGGGACCTAACATATAGATTGCAATTGTTTAGTTATGCCTTCTTTTGAATGCATTTATTTTAAATTGTTGTGATCCTGCTTAAAGTACTTAATTATTTTGTTCAGAAGCTCCTGTGTGTTTTATGATGTGGATGAAAGACTTAAAATTTGGCAGCAAAATAGCCTCTCTGTCAAGGATGAGCCTTTTGTAATCTCCCTGATGAACTACCACAACGGTAAGTGAAACCCATTCTTTGCACATGTTCAGAAATGCCAGGTCACAGTTTGGCACCTCTTTAGAGTCTTTCCTCACCAAGATGCTGAGCTGGACTTGCTGCTGCCACTCCTGATTGCTGTAGGAGCAGGCACTGGAGTTGAACACAAGAAGACCCTTCTTCATGGTCTCAGTGTTCTTCTATTGCCACGTCCATACTGGGGAAATAATCTGTATGAAATGTAGAAAGAAAAGGAAAATGTCTGAAATGCAAACTGTAGCAAAAGCTTGGACTTTGGGAATTTGGGTAGATCTTGGGAACTGGGAAACGTTGTTACTGGCAAATTTAGAAAAAGAAATCAGCTTCAGGAAAGGAAGATTTGGGGCTGAGATAGGTAGGGAATGAGAAATCTGAAACAGAAGGTTGAAGGAGACCCTGAGATGAACAACATGAACAAACTGAAACGAGTTCTGGTTTGGGCTGGGAGATGGCAAGGAAGCAGACAAAAAGCTGCTGGCAATTGATAGTGGGACTGGGAGAAGAGATTAATTATGCATGTCTTTGAAGAGAATTAAACAGAACAGGGAGCAGGGAACAAGGGCAGCCTGGGAATGGCAAAGCATACTCACCAGGGTTGTGAGCCACTGCTAGAAACTGATTAGAACAGGAGCGGAGGAGTGGGGAGGCTGGAACTGTGAGAAGAATCTTGAAACTGAAGATGTATATTAATTGGCAAGAAGTTAGTGACAGAGAAGACTAAAAAGAAAAGAAAAGAGAGAAGACTGGCAAGACAGATTTGAGGGGATGGGAATCCAGTTTGTGGTGAACAGAGGAAAATTCTCTGCCTAACTCAGAACACACTCAGATCATGATTGGACCTGAACCCACGTTTCTTGACTGTTAACGTTCTTCTGCTGTCAGCAAGTACTTGTGAAAACCAGTAATGGGCAGACATCTAAGGATGTGCTTTTATATTTGGCTTAAGTGGACTTAAGAGCACACTGCCACTGCAAAGGATGAAGGGGTTCTCTCCTGCCTCTGATTGTCCTTTGCTTGTTTCAACACTGAGGATTATGGACCCACAGGAAGAGATGATGCAGGCCATAGATCCAAACGGGAAAGAGGCAGTTTTCAGTAAGATCAGCAAGCTGGTCTGAAGTATGGTATTGCTACATGGTTACTCATGCCAAGGAAAGTTAAAAGGGTACAAATTGCAGCAGAGATAGATGGGAATGCAGGGAACGCCACTGGTCCCAAATTTTTTTGACAGTTTGGTCTTAGATCTGCTTACACCAACCCTGAAATTATGCGTTCTTTACTCTCTGCTTGTCAACCATATGGAGGTGGATATCTTACTACTACTAACTGCTACTCAGTGTCAGCAATCTCCTTTCTCTAAAAAATATATCTCTGCTAGTGACTGATAATAGTGCAATCCATATGATGCTACATGTCTTGGAGTTTTGTTTGCTTGTTTATTTCTCTAGAAAACGGCAAATGAAAAGATCTATGCTAAACAAGAATTCTGAGATGAAGGGAAGTTACTACTAAAGTTGCCTTTTAGAAAAAAAAAGAAAAACAAAACCAACCAAAAATATGTTATTCGATGACTAAAGTCAGTATCATAATGCCCATAAAAGTGTCCAATTAAGGCAACATAGAGTTCCTGACTTTGCAAAATTTCACAATTTTTTAAGATGTCCTCTGTACATGCGTAGTAATACACATGGTATTTTGAGTATCAGCTTAAACATAGTCAAGAATCTCAGAAGAGAGAAAGAGGACAAGTAAAAGTACAATTTCTGAAAGACAGTAAAATGAAAGGCAGTTACATCATACAGTTTTACTGCAATAAAACTAAACACACCAAGTATTCTTGAATAATCTCTCCAGGTTGCTTTTTGGCACCTGCAAAGCTAGAAGAACTCTTTGTATTGCATTAATTATAATGTCTCCATACATTACTAATAATGCCACAGTACTTTTTCTTTTTTTTTTTCCCACTTAGAAGGCAAAAGGGAAAAGTCAGTACTAATCAACTTATTTAAAATATATATTTTTTACCTGAAATTTCATACACGGAGTTTAGGTAGCTGTGCTTAGAATTTGTTTGGGTTGTATAAATGTTAATATATTTTCTTAATAGTTGACAAGAGAAAATGCCAAAGAATTGCAAAATAATAAAAATAATAACTCTGTTGTTATTATTATTATAAAAATAGGAAGTGGACTTTGGTTTGGTAATTAAAAACAAATTCAGCAAGCTCAGGGAAGAAACACTTCATTTGTACTGGCATATCTGCTTGAAAATTTTGTATATGCATCTAGTTAATTTGACTGAAGCTGCGTTTTTAGAATTGACCTGAGAATTACCACATTGATAGCATTGATAGACGAGATCCAGTTTCTCCAAGAGGCTCGATAGGTGGTGGTACCTCAGCCTGACTCATGTCGGAAGACTGGACCAGCTAGCACCACAAATAAGATGGTTCCAACATATTTGCTACCCTTGATATCACCAAAGCCATGCAGACTGATCAGTAGGATGATTCCAGTTTGAACCTGCAACAGTATGATGGGATGATTTTGAGCTGTTGTATAGTTTATTTTTCCTACTTTGCTGTGTTCATATTCTCAAAGAATTTTGCAGATTGTAAGATATCATTTTTATGGATAACTATGGTTTAGTTTCAATTTTCCAAAAATCAACTAGATGAACTGTAGGTAGGACACTCTAGATCTTGATGATATTTCATTCTTAAGATAGAATGATGAGATTGATTCAAACTTTGTTCCTAGCACTGGCTTCCAGCGGAAGAGTCACACCTTTTGAGTTAGATTGTCACTTAGCATCTCTTTCCATCAGAGCATTGTGCTGGTGTGCTAATTGAGGAAGATGCTCATTTTGTTGTGGTTTTGAAACCAACTCAATATATGAATATATTTGTTTATATAATTAATATGGCCTATGTATTTTATGACATCAGCTTCATATGTTTATTTTGTGACAGAGGATCACTGAAACTGAATGCGTATTGATCAAAAGAACATCCTCTAAATTGTTATTACAGAATCCTACAACAAAAGCAGACAAAATAATTTTGTGGAAGTTGTAAAGCACTTTAGCCAGAGTCAGACTTACTGTGGATAAGGAAGAGAGTCATAGAATTGTAGATACATAGAAAGGCTTGGGTTGAAAGGGATTTAAAGACAGTCCAGTTCCAACCCCTTGTTGTGGGCTTCCACTCAGACTGCCCGGGGTCCCATCCAAACTATCCTTGAACACCTTCACAAGTGGGTCATCCAGTTCTCTGGGCAATCTGTTCCAGTGTCTCACCACCCTCTGAGTAAGAATTTTTATCCTAATACCTAACGTAAATCTTCTTTCAGTTTAAAACCATTTCCTTTTGTCCTATCACTAACAGATCATGCAAAAAGTCTATCTTCCTCTTGTTTATAAGTTCCTTTTAAGTATTGGAAGGCTGCAGTGAGTTCTCCTCAGAGCTTTGTCTTCTCCAGTCTGAAGAAGACCAGCTCCCTCAGCTTTTCTTCATAGGATAAGTGTTCCTATCGTCTTCATGGCTTTCTCTGGATGCAAGTACTTGACAGCAGTCTGCACAGAACATCAGCCTCACTTGAGGCCCACTGAAAATATAGTGGAACTATCTGTGAATGTAATTAAGTTTTAGAAGACTGCTTCTTTCACTAGTGGTTGCTCCAAGAGTGTGAGATTCCACTTAATTAGAAGAAAAAAACTTTACTTTGACACATTTGAAAGGCTTGCTGAGTTCCAATCTAGGAGTGCATTCTCTGGGTACTGCACTTCATTGAGTGAGTTAGCAGAGTCTCCAGAGAAAGTATCAGAAAAAATGTACAGACTTTTTTGCCAAATGTCATTATTTTCTGTGAATGCATTATCTTGTGAAATAGTTTGAGTGTGTCACCAAACACGTTGTGCATACCTGCACTTGTAAAATACGCCTAAAGAGAAAGGAAAGATCAACAGTATGTCTCCAAAGAGCAAATGAGACATTATTCACACTCTGAAAAACAAGAAATACCAAGACTCTTTGGAATACATGCTTAGTACTTTGGTAGTGTGGACACTACAAGCAAGAATATAAAAAAGCCCCGGTGAGAGGAGTCTTAGCTACAAATTATACCAGAATGGACTTGAAAGGGATTTCTCAACATTGAATTCTTCAGTTAGGTTTGTAAAAAGAGTAACAGATTTCTCCTCTAAACTACTTGAACTTATAAAATTAAATTGAGACTTGCTTTCTGAGTGAAAAAATCTACTGTAGTGGTAGAATGGGTTTACATGGCATTGTTGGTGAACCTTGAAGAGTAACGGTGTCTCTGGGATTTTATAGGCTTTACTCCTTAGATCAAAAGAATAGTCACTTACTGTTTAAGATGCTGCAGTCTAAAGTGAATAGGAAGAAAGTATCTGAGCTGGAAAAAAAAATAAGTTTTCTTCTGTGTAGAAACCAAAAATTGGAATTTCACTTAGAAGGGAAAAGATTAAGTGAATTTCATGCTATTTAAGTAAGAATAACAGCCAGCAGTGAAAGCCAGGAAACAAGAAGTAGTTCCTTAAGGAATGTGTAAGGCCCTCAAAATTTAGGAAAACTCTGTTCACAGTGAGATTTGACTGGGACTGTTAGTTGAAATGGAAGTCAAAGCTGACCAATCTTAAGTCTTTTTAAAATCTGTAATTACTACTGCCAATAGACAAAGAAGCAATACCCAAAAAACTGTAAGGATCCATTCATTTGATCCAGTAGCATGCAGAGGAAAAGAGATAACAGCAAATTTAAACGAACTCTGAATCTAGATTACAGGATTTGTTTCACAAATGGCAGGATCTCAGGGCTAGCACCAAGGAAGACATAATCAGAAGGAAAATTTTAAATGAACACCCCAAGAAATGACAGGAATTATCATGAAGCTGACTTGCTGACCTGTCAGATTTTGCATAAATTACTTGATTACCATTAACAATAAGCCAAGTATTTTAATCTCTTACCAACCTTTACCTTGCTGGACACTTAACAATGAGAACTAGAAATTCCATCAATTATCAGGATTGTTATCCTTTTCTTCAGGAATGGGGTTTATTTTTCTGAAATATTATGCACGTGGAGACTCTTTATTTTTGTTTTCATCTCCCAAAAGCATTTATAATTGTCTAACAAGACTTAAATAGAAATTGGATTTCTTCAGGAAGCCTGAATCAGCAGAGCATTAGTTTACATGTTGAAGACTATTTATAGTGGAGGGGAAAATCTGCACATGTGCATAGATGTCTTGCTTTAAAGTTTATGTTCCACTGAAAAGAAAAAATATTTTCTTTAAAATGCTAAAATGTCAAACAAAATTCTTATATTAGGCAGCTCTTCAAAACCCAAGGATCCTGACACTCATCTAAATGCAAACACTCTTTTAATATTTTTCATTGTATCAGGAATAGCATAGAGAATGGATATTAATCTTCACCTTCATAAATTTCCTTCATCCCCAGAGATTCCAAATCAGCTGACATGTTTGAAAATTCTCCTTACTAGTTGCACAGAAAATAAACCTATTTAACACTGACGTACCTTATTCACTGCTACATTTTCATCATAAGGCATATAATTGTCTTTTATGTTACTGAAAAAATAACCACAATGAAAGGTAGCAGAGGCTTCACTGGAACAGAATAAATAATAAGATGGAAAGAGAACTTTGAAAAAAATATATATTTATCTTCACTAACTATTGCATTATTTCATCTCTGCTGAGGACATATTTACAGCTGTTCTCCTCTTCAGCTTTCTGTAAGTAAGCTAGTATTATATTTCCTGATGTCACATCTTCATGATAACACCAAGCACATATTTTAACAGATCGTAGAATGCCAGATAAATATGAAATTATTGTAGCCAATTCCGTTTCATTCATGTGCCTCTGTTTATTTTATTTTTGCCAGATATTGTTTTCCTCTTACACAATGTAATAGGAATGTGTCTGTAACAAATGTGGGTGTGCCTTTGAATATTTTCTCAATCCGTATTTGGATCTGTCCTTAATATAATATATCTGTACTGTATGAAAGGTACTGAATATAATTGACCTTTGGGTTTTGAAGTACATCTTCACTTTCCATTTTTGGTGTGTAACAGAAGCATACATCTAAACACCCAAGTTGACCTTCTGTGGATGAGGATTCCCTTAACTTTCATTAATATCCCCATTTAAACTCACCCATGTAAGTCGGGTTATTTGACTTGAGATACTCTTTCAGAGTTGATTGTGTCAGTTATTAGAGGTTGCCTTCCTTGGGTCTGGGGTGGTGGGGAGTTGTGAGAAGCCATTTGGTGACAATCAACATCACTATGTTATTCCTGTCTATCCCTATGTATTGGATTGGTTCCAGCTGGACCGTAACCAAAACTAAACAAAATATGTGCTTAAGCTCTTCGGTGTTTCTAAAATTCCCTTTTTTCTCATGCTTTATTCCAACCACTAAATATACATTCCTTCTTTTATGGGAGCTGCTCGTCAATATTAAAAGAAAAACAGGTGCCTGAAACCAGTCAGATCTACAGGATGATAGGCATTAGTACATACATGATAACACTTGCCTCCTAACAAAAAATAAAAGAAGAGCAAGATTGCACACAAACACGAGCCTAGGATCAGACAAGTCAGGAGCCAGAGGTGATGTCAATCTTGTAACACTGAAAACAAAATGTCAGGATTCTGGTAAAAGATAATGGTGATTCCACTGTCTGCTCTGAAACTTACACTCTGCAAAAAAATTAAATAAAACCCTGTTGAGTTTATTTCCTCTTCAGTACAGTACAGTCTTTGCCCAAGAGTAAAGTAGTAAAATTATATTTGCTGACATTTAGAGGCTTCTTTATAAAACTTCGACCCTTTGAAGTCAATGAGATTTTTGTCACCTGACTTATGGAATATAAAACGTAAAAAAATAAATCTGTTTCGTCTTAGTACGTGAAACTTACCAACAATTTCCTTCAGTACATTCCAAGTATACTCGAGAACTACCAAGTAAATAGGATTTGGAGTAGACCCTGGGCCCTCAGCTTCTCCTATTTCATGCAGAAACAGGAAAATTTCTTCTGTGACACCATCTCCAGTTTTCTTGATGTGTTCCACATGACAGATTCTCTGAACACAGACTAGAAGATGAACAGTCACTGTTCTCCAGTCTGGACTTACAAACTTTCAACAGAGATACAACGGACTTGTGATACTTTTTGTGGTATATTTTTGATGGTTGACAAGTCTTTTTCCTTGCAATTCTGCAAAGCTGAACTCTATAAGAACTCTATTCCCTTGGAACTGGCAGTGTTCCAGCCTTTGTAGTTGTAGAAAATCCATATACAAACTAATGCTTGGTAGTTCTGAGGTTTTTTTACAGGTATTAGTCTTAAGTCTCTGTCTCGTGTGAACTTTGAACTAGCTCACTCAGGTTAATTAAAGCAGCCTTTATAGGTACAAATGGTATAAACAACAATTGCAGTACTGCTTTTTCAAATTTTCAAAAATATACTTCTTCCCTGTATATATACTGTATACAATATAATACTGTATGTATTATATTGAAAGCACTTAACACTATGATGTCATATATAAAGATGGTATCTCCTACACTCACTTGGGATGACCTGTATAACTAACTCATAACCATGCTATTTGTAAGCGATGGAATCATCCCCTATTTATTTTATGAAAATCTTTATACTGTGTAGTGTTTATGCATGCCTGTGCTGATCTGAGATTGTCTTTGGGGAGTGCATTACATGCTATGTTATACTGCTTTTATTATAAGCAATACAGATAGTAATGCCTACAGTTAATGTTGCTTGACACTTTCTTGTATAAGATATTTTTATGTTGTTATCTTCACTGAGTTTAAGCCATTTGGACTACAGTTTTTCAGGTTGGATACATGCCTCTTGATGAATTCTTTAAAGGAAGATTTTACTAAAAAGATTCTGCCTGGGGCTTTTCCCCAGAACAGTGTTCATGAAAAGTATGCTCTTCTTTGAATAGCTTTTGTAGCTTCTCATTATTGGGTTGCACCAACAGTACAGCTTGATAGCGGCTTAACTCTTTGTGGCAGTACTCACTGCAGTGTCCTCATATCTCGTTTGCTTACTTGTTTTCCTAACTGCTGCATAGTGATCTAATGGTGAAGAATAAAAGGTAGAGATATAAGGAACAGAGTTCCTTCCTACAGAAGTGATCGGTGGTTGAATTTCATTGAGTCAAGGTGACATAAATACCCAAACATGGTTGGCATTTAATTAGTTTATTGTTTTCATTAGACATGGATTTGGACCTTTTTTAAAAGAAAAATTAGTATAATGCTGCAACATATTAATGCCAAAATAAAAAATGTACACTGTGCCTGTGTTAATTCTTGACCTTCTAGAGAAAAATCATTCCTCATTGTGTTGCTGTAGAAATACTGATAGAAATACATCAATGCCCCCCTTCTAATGCACAGTCTCCTTGTGTGAGGACAGTTAACACAGTCCAGGCTAACATAGAGGCTTGATGGCAAAACAAAGTGTTTACCAGTGAATTACCCTTGTCTATTGACAGGAAAACTTGAATAATGATACCAAAAGATCCCCAGCTACCATCTGCTACTAATTAACAGAACAAATCCAGTAGAATTCAACCTATCCTAATAGAGGCAAACTTCTGGAACTAGGCCTTTTGTTCCAGTGACACCAATCTAAACAACAAGGCTATTGACTGCGTGCATGTGCCAGCTTTTGTTAGTGGGGGCTACCTGAAAAGATGAAAATTGCATGAATCTGCAATTTCAGATTCATTGATTTTCAGCTGAAAAAACTCCATCTGTGAATTGACATGAGAGGAGTGGTCAAGGTGAATTAAGATTCCATGTAAAAGGATCATATTGTCATAGTCTATCCCTAGGAAATGAAATAAATTTTGTTTCCAGTGGCAGTGCTGAATAGGTCTCAAGAAACCACAGCATAGTTTTGATCTTCAGGATCACTATGGTTATTGCTAAAGGTCATTAATTTATGTATGGATCACCAGTCAGATCAGTAAGCCCTATGGACAGATAAGGAAAAAAATGAAAGGCATTCAAATAACTTCCTCAACTACTTTATCACATTTTTGCTAAGCTATGTGCTGACAGGAACATGATTCCCCAGAAAGGAACTGTTCAGGAACCACCACTACCACCCAGAAACTACATAACCTCTCCCACTAAAGATTCCTTACTGTTTTCACCCCTTCCTTTTCACCCCTTCCTTTACAGAAGACAACACTGATTTAGTTCAGACTACATTGAATTCACAATCAAATTTGAAGTCTAATATTGAATCAAGTAAGACACTTTCCCCACCCTATAATGGCAGTTAGCTTTTTTTTTTTTTTTTTTTTTTTTTTTTTGTAAAAACGGTGTTTCGAACACTAATCCTATCTGATGAGCATCATATTCTTATATATGGCAATAATTTTTGTGAGTTGTAATGATAGAACAAGGCTACACTACAGATAAGTCTACTTTATTGTGATTACAGAAAGTCCAAATTTAATCCACTGTCCAGAAAACCTTCCCCTAGACTGTCGAGGGGAATCAAGTAATAGATACCATACTTTTATGTAGGTTGCTCCAAAAGTAATGTCTTGTATTTATTTCCATGGAAACTAGAACAGATATAAAGAAATTTGATAGAGCGAATTCTCAAGCTACAAAACACTATTTTTCAATGTAGTCACCACTATTAGCTATGCATTTTTGTCAGCAGTGAAGAGGAGCCTGCGTGCTGTGCTCATAAATAACTGCACCAGTGGACATGACCTACAGTCATTGTAACCAGTGCTAAAAGGCACCACCCACTGCCTCACTGTGCTCACATCCACTGTTTGGTCTCCATAAACATTCAGCAAATGCTGATGAATGTCAGTGGGTACCATTTTTTCCACAGGGAGGAATTCAGTCACACATCTTTGCTTCATCCATCCTTCCATGTCAGACACCATTTTGTCAGACTGCCCCTCTGCTGCCATCTGTCACACAGCAACAACATGGAATGGAATATTGGTGGGAAGGCTTCACCTCTACTACTGTACCACCAACGTCCATCTCTGATGTGATGGGTGAACACAACAGAATTTCTTTCAGAGCAGCCATCATAGATCTATATTCCCAGTATGAAGGAGAAGCAAAGAACCAGGTAATTAGACTTAAGAAGATGATCCCAATCCTGGTTATTTCTGCATTACCTTCTTCAGACAATGTGTTGCTTCTCTGCGAGCTGGAAGAAAGAATGATCTGTGCCACTCTCTCAGCAGCTGTTGCTGAGACATCACAACTATACTTGATATTCTGAGATCACCATGTAAAATTACTCATATATATATTTGACCTGTTTCAATCTGCAAAAAATTCATCTGTTAGATCAAAAAGTTCATATTCTTTATTCTTGATGATGCATTTCTATTACTGTAGGAGATAGCTTTCCTCTGCATTTTCCAGTTTTCCTTTCTATAGAAAAAAAAAAAAAAAAGAATGGTCAGGCTTCTAATTTATTCCTATCTAAAAGGAAAAAAACAATGTTTGTCAGTCATCTAAAACTATCAAAAGGAATAGTCTGTTCTTTCTTGATAACTGCAAATATACTTATCACAGAGAACAACTCATAACCTGGGAAAAAAAAAATCTCTATGAACAACTATCAATGTGTCCTGCATGAGCTATACTGGAATATCTAACTTAAAGATCTGTAGGGTTCTCTGTATTCACTATGAAAGCACATAATTTCAGCTGCCTCTATTATTCACACATTAATGACTTTAAAACTGTATTTAGCTATGAGAAGATAAATTACAGATTCCAGAGAAAATGAAAGAATTAGTATCTTTTAGACATGGAACCTACATTTACATCAGTTCTCAACCTACTACTTTCTTAGCTTACGGTGTCTATTTTCAAACATTTAAGAGGACATTCTCTAATTAGGAGGACATTCTCTAATTTAATTTTTGGTTGATACGGTCTTCATAATGATTATTATTTTGACTATGAGCAAATTTTTACAGCTGATCATCCATTTAAAGAGTTCTGCAAGGATGAAATTATTCTTCAGCTTCACTCCATGCTCTCTTACCAGCTCACTTATTAGCCTAGGATTTTGTTTTCACAGTTGTTTTTGCAAACCAGTTCTCATCCATACCAAGGGAAGGAAGTGATGTTCCACTGGTAATGTTCCACTATTCAGCACCAGTTTGAATAGAACCAAGGCATTTAATGAAGTAGCTAATTTCTTTTCTCTCTGATGTGAATATCGATGTCTAGGGTCTGTTGGTAACCAATGGGGTAAACTGAAATGGAGAACAGTGTGATTGCACAAGATAATCCTTCTTTTAGCTTTGCACTTCGGGGTTTTTAAAGATAAATTTTTTTGAAAGTGGGATAATACCTGTATATATGCCTCTAAAACCTGTAATCGGGGGTGTGTAGCAGACAGATTTACCAGGGATGTGAAGAGATTTTAATCTTACCCCCTTTACTATTGACAGTATGGCTCCCTTAGCTAAGGCTGTGTGTCCCTCTGTAATGATGAAAGTTGTTGTATTTAAGATATCAGAGTCATGCACTGCAGAACTATTAAGGCAGGTAGTGAAAGAGGCAGGGAAAAGCAGAAAGAGAAAAGCAGGTCCCAGAGAGAAAACAAACAAGCAAACAAAAAATAAACAAAAAAAAAAAAAGAAAAAAAAGATGTATTTTATTTTAACCTAGGAGATTATAATTTAGTCCTACTTCTGTCACAAAGCTCCCATTTGATACTAAGCAAGTCATTTAAAACGTAGTAATCACAAATGCCTTCGATATGTATTGTTGGAGACTCAGCTCAAGATGCTGAGTACAGGGCTTGAGTTGCAGAAATATTTAGTATTTACATCTGCAATTTATACGAATTATATTTTTAGCATATAAAGCACTATGTTATCTTAGATATGTATACACAACCAGACAGCAGAAATCAGTGGACATCTCTGACAATTTTGACTTTAATTTCATGTCTCAGTTCTATATAATACAATAATAATACAAACTCATTTCATGGGCAGATTGTGAAGAAAAAAAAAGGTATTTGTTCACAAAAATTATTACATCATTGAAATTCACAAGAAAACAGTGGACCGTTTGCTAACATTCCAGAAAGCAAGTATCAGTGGAAAGAAACTACACCCTTATCTATAAAGATATGATGATGAAAGTCCACAAAATTAACATGTGTGATTAATGTGTAATTAACATTCTTTTCTTCAGTTATTTAAATATGATTATATTACCGTCTTAATATATTTGAGAAGTCAATGCTAACAGATCAACAAAAATTATGTCTTCATAGTTTAGATAATAAGGAGGTTCTATCTTCCAAACTTTCATTTTAAGAATCATGTTTAACAGCCATTCTTTCAGGTGATTGTGTTCTTCACATTGTGTCACAGAATAAAGCTTGTAATAAACGTGTTGAGTGGCTTTTTTTGTTCCTGTTTTTCTTTCTCCTTAGCATTTTCAATTGTTTCTTTTAACTTAGATATCCCAGAACACTTAGAAGACAAGAGAAAGAGGTAGAGATGAAGAAGAGGTGCACAAAAGAAGAGCAGTAGAGATTTCAGATCTGAGTACAAGGATGAGCCACATCTTTGGAGTTATAAGACAAAACAGCCATAGCACAAATAAAGATAGGATCAAAATATGAAAGCAAAGCTGTAAGGGACAAAAGGATTTATTTCATATGTACTCTATTGACATCGTTTGGTCAGTATGTAGTTTTAAATCATCCAGTTATCTTGGATCAAAAAAAAAAACCACTGGATCATAGAAATGTGAGTGGGATCCACCTCACTTTTCTTTAGGCAGTTGCAGAACAGGTATCATACTTCCAATCTATAAAACTTCAGTTAACATATTCAATCAGATTCAGAGTGCAATTCATCTGGCCAGACATAGGCATCTGTTTAGGATGAGACGAAGCATGCCATTAGTTCTATTGAATATTTTGGATAGCTTTTCCTTGACTATGAAGTAGCATAGGATGAGAGACGTGCACGTACTGGGAAGAACCCAGCAAAGGACCACCAAGGTCATCAAGGTACTGGAGTGTATCTCCTATGAGGAGAGGCTTAGGAAGTTGAACAGTTCAGCCTAGAGAAGAGGAGTCTCACATCTCTACAGTGTATATAGAAAACCGAAGGGAGGATGCAATGAAGATGATGTCAGGCTCTTTTCAGTGGTGCCCAGTGTCAGAACAAGAGGCAGTGGGTACAAACTGGGACACAAAATGTTCTATCTAAATATTGGGGAGCACTTCTTCTTTATTGCATTGGTGATGGAGCAGTGGCACAAATTGTCCGGAGAGGTTGTGGAGTCTTCTCCTTGGAGATCTTCAAAAGCTGCCCGAATGTGGTCTTGGGCAATCTGCTCTGCATGTCCCAGTTAGAGCAGGGGTTGGACCATATGGCCTCCAGAGGTTCTTCCCGACCAACTGTTCTGTGATTTTGTGGTAAGATTTGATCAGATATTAATGCCTACAGTGTAGAGCATCACATTTAACAGTATCTGTCCCATCTTTTGAAATCCTTCAGCTAATCACTGACTGCATCTCAACTACTAAATACTTAATTTCCAAACCCTACTTCCAAATACAAAAAGTCACCTTGATATCACCAATCACTGATAGTCACCTCAATGTCAAGAGTATGGTCTTGTGAACAAACGTCGGCATATCAAATAAGGCTGGGATGCCTTGATTACAACAGATTGATGGTGTAGACCCATTCCCTTCTAACACAGACTTCTATGGTATTTGCAATCATACAAATTTTTAGCCAGCTACGGTCTACCACTGTAAGAATCTCAAATTCAGCTATTCCCTCATCAATTCATATCCTTACAGACATGCCAGTGGTAAATGGTGATATCAAAATGAAGCTGACCTTTCAAAATGAACGTAATTCCATGATCTGTACCTTATCAATAAATTAGAACATTATGCAAAATAGAACTGCTGTCCTGACTTTCACTAAGACTGCCAAGCCAGTTGTCTACTTCAGACTGGAAGCTCTGTATGCTAACACTACCTGCATTTTTCCTATTTTCTGATTCTTACCAAGACTGGATTAACCAAGCTAGTTTCAAGTATCTCGAAGAACACTTGCTGCTACTTTCAGATTTGCAGCTGGCCTAGCTTTCCAGTTTCCTAGACTGGTCAGTTGGTGTTCTCCATACAACCTCTCTGCTAGAGACCTTTATATGCCATGTTACTGTAGCCATTTACAAAGTTGCTACAAGGTTTGGTTTTAACAGCTAAAATGCTGTTTAAAAATAATAGCAATTATTGACAAGTGCTTCCTGGATGAGGGAAGTGTGAAATACATTAGAAAATAAGATGGCAATGCTGATGTGGCAATTCACCATACAGCTTTTAGACAACTTGATTTTTATATTTTTTTGTTAGATTGAGCAAGATGAGAACAAGCTATTGTGAAACTTACTGTAACCAAATCCAACTGCTTAACTTCAACAGGTCACAAAACTTGGTACCTGTCAGGTGATTGAACCATGGCAGCAGCATCTTGCTATTATCAAATAGTATGGTTAATTCATCTGATAATTCTTATAAAGCTACAAGGACAGAAGCTTAGAATAGGAGGCAAAGAAGAATTAATGGCATGGCAAACAATGAATATGTGTGAAAGAAGAACTTCCTTCACTGAAGACAAAATGAGGAGGATGATTGAAACATAAAAAATTAGTAATAACTCTCAGCTTTCATTGTTTCCTTGAAGTACTAAAAATAGAATGGTACTGATGAACTGTATTTCTTTTTAGTCATCCAGAAGAACAAAATGCCTAAGATCTAGTTGACTTCAATGGTAAAACCCTTAGAAAAAAAAATAAGATGAACTTTCTGTGTTCTATTCTTATGCCTTGCAAGCAAAGTAACATCTTCAGCAACCACTGCTGCCATCTCTTTGCCAAAACACGAGCACGAATTACCTTAAAAAGCTGTCCTTCAAAAGATGAGCAATGATGGTATGCTGAGTACAGTCAGAAAGGATTCAGAGCACATCCCAGGAACTGTGAGTAAATGCTTAGCTCAAGGTGACACTTATTCTAAGCCCAACTCTTGAAGACCTGAAGAGGTTGTTTAAACATAGGTCTTCCCATAAACTTCCCATAGACTAGGTAGGAAATTACAAAAGTATGAAAGGTGACAGGTATTCTATTTATGCAAATAGTGTCTGTCTGGCAGTCCAGCATCAGGTAGGATTTCCAGTCATCTAGAAGAAGAACATTGACCTGGAGGAAGCAAACGATGTGCCACTAAGAATGGACAAGTAAATCATGTCCACTACAAGAGTTTCCATCTCTTTCTGTATAACTTACCCAAATCTCACAAACAGATCAACATTTTCTAAACGGACACCTGCTGAACAACAGTTCAAAACTTGTTTATCAAAGTAGAATATTGAGGAGCATCTGAAATGCTTTGCAAAGCCTTCGGAAAAAAGAGAGGAAAAAAAAAATCTACAAAAACAAGAGGTAACTTGATCAAGACTTGGTTGAGTCAGTGTGTGGGTTGACCACACAAATGTGATGAACTCTGCTTTAACTTGTGCTGTTCTGCAGTAGAGTGAGGCTTCCTGGTGCAGAGCAGGGTAAGAAACACCGGAATGAATGCCTCCATATGGTTCAGCTCTTGTCCTGAGCTTGGTCTGACTGGTTTTGTCCCACCCTTCTACCTTTTAAGACCAGAAACGCCACCTTGCAGATTCTGCTCTTGAAGGAGTGACTCTTCGTGTCTGACTTGGCACAACGAGGCATCCAGTCCATCAAGTCGGCAGTTGACTATGAGGCACCTTATTTGCGTGGTTCCCCATGGAACACCTCAAATGAGATACACTGTGGCAAGTTGCATGGAGTAACTAATGCCGGCCCCAAGGAAGTGGAGAGCTCGGCTGTTTTCCTTCGACCTTCATGCCAGCAAGGCCTCAGCGTGGCCTTCCCTAACACCGCAAGCACAGCCAGTTGCCAGACGCAAGTCTGGTGCTTGTGGTCGGCAAGGATCGGTGGGGACCAGCCATTCCCCTCGCCCATTTCCCTCGCGCGTTCGCCACGTCCTTGGCTCGGAAAGACCTTCTGCCAACTCTCTGCGGGCTGGGAAACGCACGGGGACACCCGCCACGGGCCGGGCCCGGCGGGGGTCGGAGCGGGGCGGGTGCGGGCGGGCGACTCGGAACTCCGCGGCCGTCCCGCAGCAGCGGGCGGCGGCCCCACGGACGGCTGCTTTGCGCCCCGCGGCCGCCTGCGGACCCGGCCGGGCGGACAATGGGAGATCAAAGCGCGGGGAGGAGGAGGAGGAGGAGGATGGTGGTGCTGGGGGCGGCGGGAGCCGGGGCGGAGTGGTTACGTGTGGCGCTCTCTCTGCGCTCGATTAGTGTTCCTGGGGAGGGAGCGAGCGAGCGAGCCGGCCGGGGACAGCGGGGTGGGGGTGCGGGGCGCGCCGCCGTGTGCGCGCCCGCCCGCCCGCGTGTGCGCGCCCGGGTGTGTGTGTGAGCGCGCGTGTGTGCGTGCGTGCCCGCCCGGCGGGGTGCGCGAGGGGGAGAGCGCGAGGGCGAGCGGGGAGCGAGCGAGTTGCGCAGCTGCGGTGCGCACAGCCCCGCCGCCAGCAGCAGCAGCAGCAGCAGCAGCAGCAGCACCTCAGCGGCACGGAGCGAGCGGAGCTGCTAGCTGCGCTGGAGAGAGACGCGCAGGGAGGAGGAGGAGGAGGAGGAAGAAGAAGAAGAAGAAGAAGAAGAAGAAGAGGAGCAGGAGGAGGAGAGGAGCAGCAGGAGGAGGAGGAGGAGGAGGAGAGCGACGGAGAAGACGGGGGAGGAGGAGGGAGAAGAGGAGGCCACACGGACACCAACTGGAACAAAGTATTTCCAAACCAGCACCCAACTCCACCTTGTGAGGCTCCCAGCATGGCTTCCGAGGAACTCTACGAGGTAACAGCCCCCGGGCGTCCGCCCTGCCCCCGGCCCCGCCGGCCACCCCGCCCCGCCCGCGGCTGCGGGGGGACGCGGAGCTCCGATCTCCCCCGTCCGCCGGGCCCCGTCCGCCGCCGGCCCCCCGCCCCGCTCCCCTCCCCGGTTCCGCCGGGGGAGGACGGAAATGTGAGCGAACGGAGGAGACGGCGAAGTGCTGCCCGTGGCCTGCGCTCCCCCCCCCCCCCTTCCCCCCCCCCCCCCGCGGCACGCAGCCGCCCGCACGGCACTTCGGCCCGGCGGCAGCGGGGAGGGAGCGCCCTGACAGCCCCCCGGGCGGCCCGCCGCGCCGCGCCGAGTTCTCGCCGTGCGCCGGCCGGGGGGGGGCTCGGCCCCGATCCGTCTCCGTCCCGGAGTCCCGTGCCACCATCGTGCGCCGCCGCCGTGCGAAACGCCGCGATGAGAACTCGGGGCGGTGCGGGAAGCGGGGCTCCGCACAACATCCCCCGCCCGTCGGCTTTGGGGGGCACGGGAGGGTGCGACTTCGAATTTTCTGTCCCGAGTGTGTCAATTTCACATCCTTGCCCTTAATTGAAAAGCATGATGGTCCTCTTGGATTTAACTTCCTTGTTTTTATTTTTGCAAGAAGTCATCCCTGGGAGCTGAGATGAGGTTGTCGTTTTCTTGTCTTTCGGTTGAATAAATAGTCTTCCACCAAACAAAAATGCTTTTATCTGGTGGGTAATAGGCATCTCGGCAGCGCTCTATAAAAAATATTTATATCCATGGGCTGGAATGCTAAGGTCAAAGCAGCCGGCCGGCCTTCAGGACACTTGACAGAAGGCAATAGCTGCCCGTGCTGGTGGTGCGCTCGTATCTCACCGGTGGGATTGCACCCCTGTGTTGAGGTGGAAGGCTCCCCTTGAGGGATGGTGTTCTAAGCGAGTCGAGTGCCGAGCGGAGGTGCTGAACTGATGGACGGGAAGACTGGAGGCCTGTGTTCCCAAGGCAGATAGATCATGGCTAATTGCTTTGGCAAGTTTCCCCACCCTCATTGCATGGCTTAAGCCAGTCTAGAAGGGATGATCCCTGGAAGTAGGCGAGAAATTTAGAGACTGCTCTCCATAGAGGAAATTTGTCCCGGCTTTGCTTTGACTTCAGGAAAAGTTCTGTCAGGCTGGAAGAGTTGGGCCTACCGTGCTGTGGCTGGTACTTGAACGTTGCGTCTTTCTGGATTTGTTCAATGACCAACAATGGGTTGTCGGTTTTGATAGGCATAAGAATGACCAGAAAAACTGTTTGCTGGACATTGGGCTGAAGTTAACTGTGACCATTGCTTGGTTGACTTGTGTTGGAAGTGTTGGCTTGTGTGAAAGGTTCCAGTAGGCCGTTGACCATGGTCATTTTTGCTAGGCAGGTTAGGTGCTCAGTTCCTTGGGCAGAAGCCTGTTTTTCAAAACACCCAAACTGATAAACTGCTCTGTTTGGTTTTAAAATCAGTCACCACTGTTTCATTGTTAAGTGCAAAGTTTATTGGAGGTGCTAAAATTATAGATGCTTTTGGACTCGCATGTGGTCAAGCTGTCTCTTTTGCAATCTTTTTTCTAAATTGCTGATTGTTTTGGACAAATTTTATGTTGTAATGCAATTTACGGAAATCACAGATAATTTAAATGTAGTGAATACTAACTTGGGAAGTACACAACTACAAGTTGATCTGAAATGTTGAACATTATGTAATTTAAACATTCTGTGAGCTATCACGTATGAGTGACTGTTTCGTGGATATTTTCTTTGTAATGAATGCAATGCAATATTTTTTTAGTCTTAGGTTATTGAAGTCTAATGCAATTTGGTATATCTTTATTTTTTTTCTTTTGAATCTTGATCGTGTGTTTTGAACAAAAAAAAAAGTGCACAATTTATTTGAGATTATTAGGCTAAATATGAACGATAAGTGATAGGTGTTGTGATTCTTCCAAAATTTAAGAGAGAAATCTACATATAACCAATAAAAACGAAGGTAAGTACCTTTAAAAATAAGAATAAAAATAAAATTTAAAAAAAAAAAAAAAAGTGGATTAGTTGTTGTTTGTGGGTTGATTTTTACTTTTACTGTGGATATGATATAGTCTCTGGAGAGAGGGAGCCTAACTGTAGGCCAGTGATTGGGAGTTGAAAGATAGAAACATGGAAGAAATGTTCTTGCAGGCTGAAAGAGTGGCTTTGTTGGGCTGACTGTACGTCCTGCATGTTTGTTTCTCAGCTTTCTCAGGATTGTGGTGATGATGACCGGATATATTTTTTTGAGGGGGGAGATGGTCTGAAGGAAATGCGAAGCATGTAGCGAAAAGCATTGAAGAGGCTGTCTTTTCTAGATAGAAAATGAAATGCTTAGTAATCTTGCCAACCTCTATGGGTGAGGCTAAGAACATAGTTCTTCTGTTTGCAAGTTTGAGTTTTCAAGTGACAACATGTTGGTGAGGTGGACAGAGTTCGGAGAAACTGGTGAACAAGACAGCTAAGGGAAAATATAAGTAAAAGTGCCGTCTTCTTTTTTTTTTTTTTCTCCTTTTTCCCAAATTTTGTGTCATTAGGCACACTTTAGGACATCTTTCTTCATCCATGCCTTCTATGTTTCAGTACTTCTTGAGAAGTCAGCAAGTGCTAGGTCTACTTTCTTGTACACTGTGACAAGTTCACTTCACTGTCTGGTTCCCCACCTGTTGCAAGGTTGTTGCTTGTTCTCATCATCTTCCCTGATGTACTTAGAAGTACAATAACCACACCATGTAGGTGGTTCATCTGGAAAGCAGCTGCAGTTGTGCTGCCTCAGCAGTCATATCACTTGACCTTCTCTGGAGATCCTTACTATCACATCTGGGATTAAAGTCAGCCTGAATTGCGGTTGACATGATGGATTTGTTTGATGAAATGTGGAAGTGATCCCAGGAAGGTGCTTCCCAGGACAGCTGTGCGTCAGCCAGCAGGTCAGGAGCACCAGTGGTAGTACTTAAGTGCACAGTGTTGAAGCTTTGCTGGGTTTGGCGAAGTATCTTCTAAAATTCAATAATTTCTTTACTAACTGCAGAGGAAATGTACTAAAATTCTCTGCCTGTTGGAGATGATAGCAAGATGATTACCAAGCAACCAAGTGTTTCCATCTTTCCTCTAGCTATGCATACAGGGTGTCTATATACGTGCTCCGCTGGATTGAGCCATTTGAGAGACTGTAGTGAGACCTGAGCTGCAGTTGCTGTTCAGATGAAAACATTCCTTTTGAGGTTTACCAGGAAGCAAGCAAAGCAGTTTGTGTAAACTTGGCAAGTTCATGTGTGCATTGGTGTTTTCTTCGCTATATATATTTTACCTTGACATTGCCCATAAACCTAGCGTTTAAGGTGACTTCATCAATATCCATGAAAATATCAAAGATGAACATATTTAAGTCCTGTAATCCTATTATGATTATTTTTGTAAATTATAGAATGGATGGACTTTTTAAAAATTCTTTAAGTGTCTTGCTAAACGCATGTGCATTTTTTCACCCCAGTGTCTTGTGTTCTCAAGGTGATACTTCCCTTCAGATGATGATTTGGTATTTTTGTTTTTATTTTTAGAACTAAAGCCTTTGACACTAAATTCTACAGAGACAGTGAAATTACAAACTGAAACCCATCTCTGGTGCACCTGACCGAAGTCCTGTAGCCTTCCATTAGCGTGTAGGTCAAGTCTGACCACCAAATAATAGCATATCCTATGCAATAACGTGTGCAACAGTGGTCAAAAGTAAAAAATAAAATAGCTTCTGATACCGTGGGTTGTTCTTCAGATAGTGTGCTAATTTCTGAAATGGCAGAATATAGAAAACTGAAGGAGAAATGCTGTCACTTAGTTGAAAATTTTTCCTGCATAGAAATTATCAATTTAAAAGTAAAGTTTGTATCACAGCCCTAGTTACACTGTAGTCACATTTGGTGAGGTTCTACTGGAAAGTCTAAGCATTTGTTCTACGTAAGTTAACAGAAAGGTTGAATCTTCCATTGTCTACAGTCTGCAACTTGTAATTTTTTGTGAGCACTTGATGAGAAACTGATATTAACGCAAAATTGATACTGCACTTTTGGGCTGTAGCAATTGTTTTCCCATTGAAATGGGTTGTTTTTATTCAACCTGTTTTGCAGGAAGTTTGAAATATCTTGGGACCGATCTTCTGCTTCTTGTTTCTTTTGTGCCAATTCCTAAGATGTTGGCTAAACATCAGTGACAGTTCTTCATAAAGGGGATCTTACATTTGGTGCGCCGTGGTGACTGAATGGTTCGGGTTTTGTTTTGACAAAATGTTGCATGAATGTTATTGCTTGTTTCAGAATGGGTGAAGGAGAGATTTGCTTGACTAAGCAAGTGCAAAGTGCTGCACTTGGAACAATCCTACATATGAGTATGGACCTCAAGAAGAACTCCTTGAGAGCAGCCCTGCAGAGAAGGACCTGGGGGTCCTGGTGGATGAAAAGCTGGCCGTGAGCCAGCTGTGTGCGCTTGCAGCCCAGAAGGACAACGGTATCTCATCAAAAGAGGGGCGGCCAGCAGGGAGAGGGAGGGGATTGTCCCTCTCTGCTCTGCCTTTGTGAGGTTCCAGCTGGAGTACTGTGTGCAGCTTTGGGGCCACCAGCTCAGGAACGACGTGGAGCTGTTGGGGTTGGTCCAGAGGAGAGCCCTGAGGATGATGAAAGGGCAGGAGCACCTCTCCCGTGAGCACAGGCTGAGAGAGCTGCACTTGTTCAGTCTGGAGAAGAAAAGAATCCTGGGAGACCTCATTGTGGCTTTACAGTGTATATGGGAGGGTTATAAGAAAGCATGAAAGACTTTTTCAGGAGAAAGGGCAATGATTTTAATCTGGAGGATGGTAGATTTACATTGAGTGTAAGGAAGAAATTTTTTACATTGAAGGCAGTGAAACATTGCAGAAAAGTTGCAGGGAAGCTGTGGTTGCCACATCTCTTGAAGTGTTTAAGGCCAGTTTAGATGGGATTTGTGTCCTTGCAGTGCAAGGGGGGTTGAAACTAGATGAGCTTGAAGGTCTCTTCCAATCAAAACCATTCTGTGACCCTGAACAAGAGTAGAAACTGTACTTCTAACTTAGAAAAGAGTTGAGGATTAGCTTGATCCCTTTTTGGTCAATGTCACTCTTTTAAAATAGAGAACTAATGCAAGAGAACCTTAAGAATGGAATCACCACTGAACTCTTTTCCATGTCCCTTGCTACATTGTCCTTTACCAGTTTAAGATATCTTTTATCATCTGCCCCAGAGCTCTTGAAGAGCCCAGGAGGCCTCAGTGCCTCCCCTTCCACTGCTGCCTTGGAAGTGCCCAGGCCCCAACTCCTTTGGTATGTCTCGCCCTCTGCTGTGCCACTGGCCTGGCAGGACAGTAGTAGCTGTTCCTGTACTCCAAGTACCCAAAGGAGGTAAATTTTGCCTATGACCTGTGTAGGATTGCAAATGATTCACGGAAAATGAGTGTTTTTTTTAATGTACAAAACTGTTTTGTACATGCATGTACATCTAATATGCATGTACATTATGAAAACAGACTTTATTTCTTGATGTTTTGGGTCAATCAAAGGTGTTGATGAATGCGGTACCAGTTACACTTAAAGAGTATCAGAACAATTACTTCCAGCTTACAAGTCTATAATGTCACAGATGCTTGCTACCTACTGCCTACACTCAGTACCTCTCAAATGAGGAAAGCCAAGCCATGGGAAGAACAAGTTACTGACAGTTATGGTGTCATTTCTATCTGAGAAGTATTCCTTGCTTGCAAGGATTGTATTTGATACAAAGCTTTGGCAACTGGAATGACTTCTTAAATATGTGATAGCTGGATGTGCAGATCTATTAGATATTATAGATAGGCAGATCTATGATGCCACTCATACACTGTAATGAACTCCCAGTCTGGTGTCGCTGCATGATGTATTATTTTTGGTTATCTGATGGAAGTACATACATCCTGTACTTGTAAAGTGAAAAAGAGCACATAAGTCCCATTAAATTCTGTGCTTTTGGGATGGCTGGATGACATGTGATAACATTACATGTCAATAACTGCAGACTTGTTGGTTTTTTTTTGTTTATCTTTGTGTAAAAATGATTTGAAATTATTTTAGCTACTTTGCTAGCATTAAAGTGTTCAACTAAGCAACTATTTACTAAATACCTATTTACTATGTATATATATATATATATATTTTTTTTTTTTTTAATGAAGCAAAGTAATTACACTGGGCTTAATATGACTCTTCAGTGAGGCTGCACAGTTTATAATCACATTGCATGAAATAAATTAGTACAGCTTCTTGACCGTGTTTTCTCTGATTGTTCGTTTCTCTCTTTTTTTTTATTAGTGGGGAAAGATGAATGTGTGTTTTAAGGGGCATAACCACATCTATAGTTGTGCCTCTCCAAACTCTTCCTCCACCACAATTTCTGAACGTTTCACAGCTTCTCAGTAATTTAAGTCTTATGCTTGGTTTTTAATCTCAGAAAAAGTTTGGATGTACATTTCACAAATATGTATGCAGGGGAACACTGAGGTACATTTTTATTGTTGAAATGGATATAACTCAATTGTAAAATTCTTCCCCGACACTGTAGTGTGATGGATGTTTTATTTAGTAGATATTTAAAAGCCTATGGTTTTTGAAGTTCTTTCCATAAAACACAGTTATTAAATGAAGCATCATCTGTATGTTGATTACACTTGAATGTAGATATACTACAGGTTCAAAATGATTCCAAGTAACTTCAGGAAAATTATCTGCATTATGGTCTGACTGGTTGCTGCCTCAGAGTTGTTAGTTCTGTTTAATTTTAGCACCTGACTTTCCTCAAATGTACGTATAAAATACAGCTTGTGCCAGCACAGTGTGACTCTTCAGTCATATTTTACTGGCTAGGTCACGTACAAGGTTAAAATTAACAGACCTGGAACTGTGTCTTGAAGAAATAATGAGAATGTAAGGCTATACGCATCACCACAACAGATTTGCCCAGTTCAGCATCCTGATGCCTATCACTGGTCAGTAATTACAAACAGCAGAAGGGAAAAATGGGAAATGTGGTAATCATTGGGAGCTTTTGTGGTTGGTTTTGTTGGGGCCAAGGGAGATTTCAGCCATGGCTCCTAGAACTTGGGCAATGTAACCCAAGGTCTCCAGTGTTTGGAACCGTGTTGATGCCCTGCACACATTGGCCAAGGGCTGCTGCAGACTCCAGAGTGGGCAGGCACCCCTGAGCAAAGATCATTGCCTTGTACATCCAGCGTTTCTGATGGTGTCAGTAGGGCATGGAATAAGTGGTAGCACGATATGATTGCCAGATCTCTCACCTTCTGTGTCAAGCTAAACGTCTGTCCTCTTCCCTTTAGACCTCATTTCTAAGCACACTTTGTGATCTTGTTCAACTGGTAGAGTTTAAGTACAAGCCTTATCTGAGTCATAACCACTAAAAAAGTTGCTGTTAGCAAAGTAGTAACTTGAACCTAAGGTTTCAAGAAGAGGTTATTATCACGTGTGGTCAAGCAAAACAGAAGTACAAACTCTAGATAAAAACTAAAATCATCATCTGCCGTGTATATTCTGGATACCTGCAAAAACTTTCATGAAGACTTGATATGCATAAGGTCTATATCCCAAAATACGGTCTAGATAACTGCTTTGAATGAGCAGACTCCTAATTTAGAAAAGTTAGAGAGAGAGGAATATGGTCATAGAAAGAAACAAATAGTCATTACAAATTTCAGGAATTAATTCCATTATTTGAAATGAATGGTATTTTGTAAGTGTGAACATAAAAGTTTTACTAGAGTGTAATCATTCTTAAATTTGGAAGATTTGTGGAAAACTCTTCCAAAGGAAGAAAAATCAGATTTTATTTATTTTAGCTATGTAGGCTTTTTGCCATACAGTAACTATTTGGTAGCTCTTAAATGGCTTTTCATGGTTACAGGGTAGAGATATGCTTGTTTGGGTCACAGATAAGGAACAGGTGTGATTTTTTATTAAAAGAGATTTTTAAGAATTAAGAAACACAAGGACAGTAAAAGCAATGATGTTTTCATCAGACCGAGAATCTTGAGCTTTTGTTCTTAGTGCACTTTTCTGTGGAATTAGACCATACACATATTTATTTTGAACAAATGTATTTAAAGCACAGTACAGCCAGTTGAGTGAGCATTTCTAGATAGATGATTTCTAATGCTTTCTGAAGGTGACACTGTACATCCTCTTCCTCTGGAAGACTGGACTTCCATAGAAACAACTACTTATTGTCTTTTACAGCTGAAGAAATAACTATGTCCTAACACTCACAAGGGAATGGAAGTTTTAAATTAGTGAAGTTTTAGAGGAGTCAATCAATATTCAGTTATGATACAGTAAGGTCAGAAGATTCAAAGTTAAAATTTAAACTCATTACACAGCAAGCTGTTTATAATGTATGTACATAACCAGAGGAGGTTAAAGCCCAGCTTACAAAATTCTTTTCAGATTTTCTTATTTTCATTGTGTGGTTCATATGCATAGTACTTCCTGATTTTGTTTCATTATACAAAAAGTTATGTACTGAGAGGGGGATTAAAGGACTCTTGTATGATATCTGTTTTATTTTAATTCAAAAGAAACATACATGAGGTAAGAGTAATAAAGAAGTCTAGTACTAGTTTAATAGAGCATAATCTTTGGGAGGCATCATTTCCAGAGAATTAATATTAGCTATATTTTTACCCAGATCATTTCTGATCATCAAGGAATCACAGAATTATAGGAATTCGAAAGGATCTCTAGAGATCTTCGAGTCCAACCTCCTGCTATAGCAGGTGCCTTACAGAAGGTTACATAGGAAAGTGTCCAGGTGGGTCTTGAATATCGTAAGAGGAGACTCCACAGCTTTTCTGGGCAGCCTGTTCCAATGCTTCATCACTCACACTAAATACACTAAATGAGCTCTTCCTTAAGTTAGTATGGAATTTCCTGCATTCTAGTTTCTGCCAATTTCCCCTTGTTCTATCACTGCATGCCACTGAAAAGAGTCTGCCCTCAATAATTTGACTCCTTCACTTTAGAAGAAGGAGCTTTCTCTTCTCGAGACTGAGCAGCCCCAGTTGTCTCAGCCTTTCCTCATACAAGAGGTGCTCCAGGTCTCTTATTGTCTTTGTGGCCCTCTTCTGATCTTGGTCTCTAGATCTAGGTCTTGCTGAATGACAACACAGCCTTCTGGTGTGTCAGCCACTCCTGCCAGCTTTGTATCATCAGCAAACTTGCTGAGGCTGCACTCTATCCCTTCATCCAGGTCACTGATGAAAGTGTTAAATAAGACCAGACCCAGTACCAACCTTTGGAGAACACTAGCTGCAGGCCTCCAACTAAACTCTACATTGCTGATCACAATCTCCTGAGCTGCACCAGACAGCCAGTTCTTAATCTACTTCACTGTCTGCTCATCTATCCCACTCTTGCTGAGGTTCATTGCAAGGATGTTCTGAGAGACTGTGAAATGCCTCGCTGAAGTTGAGGTAAACAACATCCCCTGCTCTCCTCACGTTTATCCAGCTGGTGATGACATCGTTACAGGCTACCAAATTGGTCAAGCAAAATTTCCCCTTGGTGAACCTATGCTGACTACTCCTGATAAACTTATTTTCTACCACTTGCTTGGAGATGACATCCACAACAAGCTGTTCCATTGCCTTCCCATGGACGGCAGTGAGGCCGACTGACCCATAGTTGCTCAGTTCCTCCTTGGCCTTTTGAAGACTTGGCTATCCTCCAGTTTTCAGGCAGAACTTTTGAAGATAATAGAGAGTGGTTCAGCAACCATCTCCATCAGCTCCCTCAGCAACACTTGGTTGAAACTCATCAGGGCCCATGGATTTATGTGCATTGATTTTGCATAAACAATCTCTGACCAGCTTCTTCTCAACCAAGAGGAAGTCAACCTTCCTCCAGTTTCTAATTTTCCTCAAGGATCTGAGATTTCCTAGCAGCAGTCTTGGCATTAAAGACTAAAGCAAAGAAGGCATTCAGCATCTCCACCTTCTCAGCATCCCCTGTTAGCAGGGCACCCACATGGTAATGGTTAGTAACAATGAATAATTTTTCCCAGGTGCTGATGGCAAATAAAGTACCTTCATGTTTCAAAAGTTCCATAAACATTTCAGATCCTACTTAATTCTTGTTGCAGGCATCTCATATCAGGGCAGCTGCTTAATTGATTTGTTTTTTTTTTTCTCTCTTCGACATTATACTAATCAAATCCCCTGAGATTAGTGCTTATTTATTTAAACTGCTCAGCACTAAAATATTACCTTCTGAATTAGAAATAAATTGTTTTGTTTAAGGATACTTCTTTGAGATGTGGCATTGTAAGAATGTTAAATCATGGAAGACAGCATACCCATCTTAATTGTATGCAAACAGTGTCATGCTTCTCTACGTTCTCATCAGTGGAGGCTAAATAGCAGGATTGGTTGTATTTTATTGGATTTTTTTTAATGCTTCTTGAGGTACATCTTGTTTTTAAAGCCATCTATTTATAAGTTTCACTGTCAATTGTAAGTTAAATTTTGCTTATTCAGTGTTTCACCTGTTTCAAGGCATGTTGAATGAGATGATGTTTTGGAAGTTCTCTCTGGTGGCATTAGTGACAAAACATGGATTTTGTGAGAGCACAGGATCGTAGTAGGACACTGTATTGTTTCTGTTCCCTTGAATACTCCAGCTTGATCCATGTGCAGTAACAGATGAAACATTTTTTCTGTTGCCCATCTATACCTATTCCTATGTTATTTACCTCTGATCACCCGGATGAAATTGTTTATGTTCCAATAACAGTTGTTGGTTAAATTACAGTTAAAACAGTGCAAGATACAATTTATGTTCAACATAAGTGAAGATTGTTGTTATTTATACTTTACTGGCGTTGGTCTCTAACATGTGAAGTTTCTGTCTTTATTACTGACTGTTATTTGAACATATTCAATATTAATTGAATTATTCAACATTGAAATCATTTCTCAAGTAATTACAACCAAGTTTATTCTAAAGAATGTTATCATCTGTACTTGAACATGTATCTCTCTAATTAAAGCTATTAGATGTAACAAAATGGAGTCCTTGCGTGCGTACAAAATGATTTCCTTCATTATGACATTATTATTGACAAGTAAAAAAATGTCTTTTGGCTTATTTGTTTGTTCTTGATGAGCATTTTTATAAATAGTGGGAATCCATGACATGAATTATTCTAACACATATATATATATGTGTGTCTGTGTGTCTTTGTGTTTCCATTAGTAAAATAATGCTTTGTATGGCTCTAACTTTATTTTTTTTCTGCATTCTTGTTTAAGAAGCTTGGATTAAGATGTGAATAGTGATGACTAAATTTAGGGAAGAGATTTTAGATCTTTATATGCCGAATCAAGTCTTAAAGTATACAGAGACATAACATTTACAATAAGTGGAAGAAGAAAGTCACGGCTGGACTGTGGAACCATGTGATAATTCATTATATTCTGCTTTTCACTAAGCAAATGCTCTCTATCCATTAACTTGTCCCTTTTGTCAAATGTTTGAGCTCTGCCTTCCCAGCCTCTTCCCAATAGATGTTTCTCTCATTTTCAGTCAAACCACAAGATAAAGCTTTTTCCATCTGACTTATTCAGAAAAGTACAATTTCAGAGTGGAATCAGTTCTCTACTGATTGTGAAGTAAGGATGATTTTTATTTTTCTGAGCAAGAAACTGGAACTTTCTAATGGAGTGGAAGAAAGACATATTCTGCTAGAACTGCCTTATCTTTTGTAGAATTTGGCAAATGGGTAGGCAGGTTCTGTAGGGAGAAAATGTTGGATCTCGTCATTAGGATACCTGAATGCTGTCTTGAAAAATGTAATTCTTTCTTTCCCTCTGTGACAGCTAATGTAGCACTGAGCAAACCAGTCAGCCTGAGTATTTCAGAGATGACTGTTAATTGTTCATCTCATACTTGAGTCAAAATACAAGCAGTTTAAAGTTTGTTGTTTTTTTCTAAAGTAAATATGGTCAGAAAATCTTAGAATAAAATAATCTAATTGAGTCTTATACAGAGAAGCTACAAGTACAAGTCACAGACAAAACTCTCTCCCTTTTCTGCTTTATTTTATTCACATATGTGGGGCTAACTGTGAACAGGTATTCAGCTAGCATGCGATATCATCTCTGATATTCTCTGTAATCATTGATGAGACTCATCTGGCCATTCAGACCTTCCAAATAAATTTCTCTAGAAGGTCATCAGAATAGAAACTTTATCTCCTTTCTCTACAAAGAGGTATAGAAAGACTAGTCCGGTTCATTTAGTCAGTTCTGTTAAATATGCTTAAATTGCAACACGTTAAGCACTGACCTTTTCTCCCCCTACAGTCTTCTGAACCTACTGCAGGATAGTACTCAGCTTCTTCATTACATGCCTTCCCTTGGGACTGTAAACTGTGTTAGTAGGTGAATGTTGTTGAGGGATTGTGCTACTGAAGCTGGGTTTAGGGACAGCACTGAGCTATTGTGGTGTAAAGCAAGGAGTTTTTTTTTAGCTTAGTGACAATTATCTGAGTGGTTGATCAAGTTGTGTTTTTAAACCATAATTGTATTTAATGTTTTTTTTTTTTACCTTAAATCTCTAAAGGATTTTGGATGGCACATTATTATTGACTTCAGCAGCTCCTTCCTCAGACATCTCAGCCATTTCTTCCACTGAACCACAACAGAAGCTTGGCCATTTTTCAAAAGGGTTGAAAAATTAACCTGGCACAATTAAACAATGAAAAACTTATCTCCAGAAGTTTTAATTTGGTTGGAACCATTCCTCTGTGTGTTTCAGTGAGCAGCTGTAGAGATATCTGCTGATATGACATCGCATGTGTCCGAGGTTGTTAGAGCTCTATGGGCAAGTAGTGTACAAGGAACAATGTAAGCACACAGAGAATGGGAGAGGAAAGTTGCCCATCCTGACAACATTTGTGATGGTTGTTGCATATGCTGTGGTCGAAGGAAGATAGGAGAAGAAACTGGGTAGATATTGGGGTTGATTGCAGCAGTGACTTTGATCAGTTAAAAAACATCTGTCCAATAGCGTATTGCATTTTATGCTGGGCTAATTCAGTGTGCTGCTTTGTGGTATGGCCACAGGGCTTCTTGCCCTTGATTTGTGCTGGCTTTGGAAGAGGATCCACATCCCTTGGGGACACGTGGAGGGCCAGAAGCTGCAGGCAGGGACAGAGCAAGCTGTGGGACAAAGGAGCTGTGCTAGGTCATCATGTCAGAGCTGAGGACAAACCTGTTCTGCACCATGTAGTTTTGGGCCACTTGCACTTCTGTTTTGATACAGACATGGTAAACTCCTGCTTGCAACAGTTTGGGATTCCAGTTAACTCTCAGTCATATCATAGAATCACAGATTGGCTTGGGTTCTGAGAGACCTTGCAGCCCACCCAGCTCCAGCTCTGTGCTGCAGGCAGGGCTGCCACCACCAGCTCAGGCTGCCCAGGGCCCCATCCAACCTGGCCTTGAGCCTCCAGGGATGAGGCATCCACAGCTTCTCTGGGCAGCTGTGTCACTGCCTCACTGCCCTTTACACAAAGAATTTCCTCATAGCATCTCACCTAAATCTCTCTTTTTTTCAGTTTAAAGCCAATCCCCCTCATCTTACCACTATCAGACCATGTAAGAAGTTGATTTCCCTCCTGCTTATAAGCTTTAATTATTGGAAGGCTGCTCCCAGTCTTGCATACTACTTATTAACGTTTTCCTAAGTTTTACACTAAACTCAGCAGTTAGAAAGTGTGATGAATTTTTTCATTACTTTTTAGTGCCCAACACAAGTGATAAAACTCTTGCAGCCATGTGAGGCTGGTTTTGGTTGGTTTTTTTTTTTTTTTTTTTTTTTTTTGCCTGTCCACCTGGATCATATTATAATTTCACTGAGATGTAAAATTGTTGTTGGGCAAACCCAACCTGAAGCTGTGGGTGGCATAAAAATGGAATTCAGAGTATAATTTATTTTTTAAGTTAAATTTTATTTTAGTTATGTACTGAATGGTGAGTGGGCAGGAACTGGGATAGGACAGCAACTGGGATAGGACAGCACGTCTCTTAGTAGTTGAGCTCACTTTATGCTTTATTTCATTGAAAACGCTGCAATTAATAAATATTATATTTGGTCTCTACAATGGAATTAAAGTTCAAAGTGTGGGTACCATCAATAGCTTTTGAGTAGGAAAACTTGTGCTTTTATGACTTTTGGTTTCAGTTTCATAGGCAAGAGCAAATTATTTTCACTTTAAATGTGAAGGTGGGAAAACTGATAAGGAAAGTAAGCCGTGTTGCTCTTCAGCTCATTCGAACATATCAATAAGAACTGGTAGAAAGAATAATAGTAGTTAATATTAAAGACTACAATGCTAGTGCTTTATTATTAAAAGTGTTCATAACTGAGTGAGAATTTATAAAGCAGCCAAGTAGTCTAAGTGCCACCAGTCCAGTGTTCTCAGTTCAGTGTATGGTTGGGCCCATATTTTGTTTATATTAAGCGAAAATATTCTGTCATTTACTTAAGTGTAGCTCATCATTAATTAAGAAATGTAATTTTAGGTTGAATATGATGATAAAAAGCCTAGATTATGTATTCAGTGTTCTAAAGACAATTTTATTTATTTACAAATTTATGTGTACTTACTGCAATCTATTCTACATTTGTGTGCAATTTCAAACATCATAAAATAAATTGATTAAAATATTATTTCAGAAGCGCAGTATTCACAAATTAGGATTGTATGAAGGTATATTCAGATGACTCACTGTTTTAACAGGTGCACACAGCAATGAGTTTAAAACCTATACTTGGATTTTAAACCAGCACAATTTAATGTCATTGCCAACCATTGGCATTGATTCTTCATTTAGACTATATATATGCATATCATTAAATAAATAATTTGAAAGCACGGAACAAGATTACACTCAGAAAAAAAAAAAAAAATTCTGTTGATCGCCATCTGGAAACTCAATCCAATACATTCAAACTGATTTACTTGCCAACAAGTATAAAAAAAATACACCCAAACACTTCAGACTACTTATGTGAAAATGACCAAGTCAAACAGACTTCCACTGTGCCAGTTTTTATTGAGTGCCACGCTTCATTAAGAGTAGGATCAAATTATAAAATCAGGCCTTTCTCATTGCCCTTTCTACCTTTTCTTCTTCTGTGGCTCCATTCAGGCATTACTGTAAAAGACAGTCTGGCCTAGACACTTGTTCTTTTATATATGTGTTTTCATTGAATTCCATGTCTAATTATTTGCAAGATAATGACAACTAAACAAATTGGATTCTTAGGAACAGAAAATTGCCTCTGAAATTTCTGTAAGTTCTAAACATTTTTTCACAGACATGAGGGCCAGCGTTCCTAAGGTTCATAACATCCAGTGCTACTTTTATTTTTAATGTATTATTTTGGACTTGGAAGACATCACTGATTCTTTTGATTTTTTTTCTTTAATTTCCCCAAAATATAATCTGAATAAAAGTTATCATAACTAAAAAGGACCATGGACACAAGAAAGAATCCTAGTTATTTTCTTACTGTATAAGAACTCTTTCATATTTTAATATTTGTGCAATATGTTGTTAGGGCTGTTTGTGCTGTTGTATTCCTTCAGTAATATCAGGAATGTATGTGCATATACATATATATACATATATATAAAAAACATATATTTATTATAGTATATATAACAATATATATATACTGTTATATGGGAGATACTAAGAGTGGAAAATAATATTGGAGGTGCTGTTTGCTTAGAAATAACCGAGGATACATAAATCAAAAAAATGTTCTTTATTGGGTAAGTGCTCTGTCTCGATGAGTAACCTGTTTCATTTGGAACACTTATGTGGAGAGGAATCTTTCTTTAACTGTCTGAATGCAGAGAAAATATATATTGCTATTTCAGAGTGATTATAGTAGGTGATCATTAACAAAACCTTCCTAGACTTCATAATGTCCTCAGGTCATTTGTCATGCTTTCCTGAGAATGAGAGATTATTTTCTGTAAAATTTTACTTTTCTGAAAAGAAATTAACTGAGATTTAAGCTCTCTTAACTTTCACCAGGATAGTCAGCACTGGTAGCTCTTGTATATTTAAATTAGTGCAGTCCTTTCCAGCAATATATACTCACTTTTTTTTTTTCAAAAGGATGATTTCCTAAAAATAATTCAGTAGAGTTTTTAGTGAAAATATAAAGAAAACTATTTTGTCTGAAAGTTACATCATTTAAAAATAAAAATTATGCTGGGGGTTTGTAATTCTTACAGTGCAAATTCAATACAGATATGAAGCTGTCATAGCATAATGAGACAGAGGTGAACCTTCTGTCAGTGGGGTTAAGAGCAATATTTAAATTATCTTACTTACTGAGGGCAAAACAACGCTAGTAATGACGTTAGTCTACTAGATAGGGACAATAATAGTAAAGAAAACAAAAATAATGCAAAAATATTATCCTGTGTTTCTTTAGAAATCCTACTGTGAATCTGAACACTAGTTCTCTGGGCAAGTTCTGGATGTTGTATTCAAAGATTGCAACAAGTTACAAAAAAAAATTGCCTTATCTGCAAGGAGCAACCAAGTTTATTTTTTTTCTTTACTGCAGTCAGCATTTTCACAATAATACACATCTAAGAATACATGTAAGGTACTTGGGTTTATATTTTGTTTTTCTTCAATTTTAAGTATAGAAGAGGTGTAAATGAAATAGGATGGGCCAAGATACAGCATAAACACTAGACTGCATAGGCTGTTAATGATCAGAGGTAGAACTGTGGAAAGGCTGGGATGAAAGCTTGGTAGCAGAAAATAGAAGAAAGACTGCAGAGTCGGTGCTTGCCCAACTGTTCGTGCTGAATACAACCTGCCTGTATTTATTTCTTCATTTTGAGGCTGGAAGGTTAACAAAGATATTCGCATAGATATAATAAGCTTTTGGAAGGCACTTGATGTAGAACTGCACGGTATTCTGATTTTCAAAATCTAGCTCTTTGCTAAGTCAACGTGGCCAATATTAAATATATTAAATATATTAAATTTATTAAATATATTAAATATATTAAATATAGATTCATAGAACCACAGAATCACCAAGGTTGGAAAAGACCTCCAAGATCATTCAGTCCAGCTGTATGCCTACCACCACTATTTCCCCCACTAAACCATGTCCCTCAGTACAACATCTGAAAGTTTTTTTTTAATACCTCCAGGGGTGGTGACTCCACCACCTCCCTGGGCAGCCTGTTCCAGTGCCTGACTGCTCTTTTGGAGAAGTTGTTTTTCCTAAGACCCAACCTGAATTCCCTCTGGCACAACTTGAGGCCATTTACTCATGTCCTATCACTAATTACACAGGAGAAAAGGCTGACCCCCCCCCTCACCACAACCTCCTGTCAGCCTCCTCTTCTCCAAACTGGACAATCCCAGTTCCCTCAGCTGCTTCCCGTAAGATTTGTACTCCAGACCCTTCATCAGTTTCATTGCCCTTCTCTGGAAATGCTCCAAGGCCTTGATGCCTTTCTTATAGTGAGGGACCCAAAATGGAACACAATACACAGTACTCAAGCTGGTTAATGAACAGATCATAAAGCAGTAATAGATGAAAGACACTCATGTTGGATTTTATAGAGATTTCACAGCCCATTGCTTTGAGGACTTGGATAATGACCAAGGGGAAAGCAGAGTATAATTTTCGGTCAAATGCATACCTGCAAAAATTGGTGGATTGATAACTGTGAAGGATGGTCTCTACTTAGTTAATTGAGATCATTTTAACATATGTTAATATAGCTAAATTTATCTGTCTAGACAGTAAGATCATACATGTAGGCTGGAGAGTAGTACTTCAGAAAGTGCTAACTCTTCACGGATAAGATGCAGTAGCTAAAATGCACTCTGTAGTTCTTTGGTATGGATATGAGGGATCTCAAGTGATATGGGGTGTACTTTTATTTTGATGTATGTTTCTAGTGATGTAATATTAGAAAATGATATCCTGTTTGAGGCTGAGATACAGAGAAGCACCCTTGTTGAACTCAGAAAAGATTCAGAAAAATACATAAAGAACAACAAAAATCCTTGAAAGAAATATGTGAACAAACCGTGATGTATTTAGTAAGAGCCTACGGTCCAGTCTACTAAGTTTAGCAAATGGAAGTTTAGGAGGTGGCTGATAGCCTGCAAGTACATATATGGAGCCAGACATTTCAGAAAGAGCCATTACCTTTACTGTAGTAGTCAATGATATTGCAAAATACGGCAGCTGAAGGCTGAACTCAGGTGTATTTCTTTTAGAAACAGAATAAATCTAAAACTGAAGGCAGTTATCTATCAGAAGAATTTATTTAAGGATGTTCTGAATATGCAAGTGACAAAAGCTGTGAATCTTTGCAAAAAGATGCCTCTAGCTCAGGCAGAATAAGATGATCTGATGCAGGAATGATGGAGTGATATTGTAGAGGAAGGCAAACTGCACTCTCCTCACTTGGCGAAGTCTGTGAGTTTGGTAACACACAAGTCATGGACAAAATATGGCAAAGATGTTTCAGCATCAAAGGTGCCCTGAACTCAGCTTTAACACGTGTCCATTTATTTACAAAGGGGAGGTTGAAAAAAGAAAGGAAAGGTATGGCTGGGGTGGTGAGAAGAGGGCACAATGATCAATTTAAATTGTATTTTAAATATACAAGAAAATAAATTATGAGATTTATTAAATAAAAATACATCACAAACCAAGCACTACATACTTCTGCCTACCATGTTGAAGGATTTCAACATGATAATTGTGTGAATTAGCAACCAGCTGGGAACAATACTCTGCTATTTGTTAAAGGAGAGGACAATGAGGTTCTTCTAGACAGGAAAGAATCTACATTGTTAACAGATGACCTGAAAGTTCAGCTCATTGAAAAGGCAAATATTTTGACCAGGAGAATAATTCTTCACGTGCAGCACTGTGAGTAGAGAACTTAAACCATGCAACTATTTTTAACCATGTCACAGCTTTTGAGCTCGGTATTCCATTTATTTCATAAACAATATTTAAAAAAGCTAAATAGACCTTCTTCCTGGATGAATGTAGAGGTGAATATGTCACAAGCCCTTTAGATTGCATTTTTTGTTTATTTTGTGTAATTTCTGTGTTTTCTGTAACAGTTTATGAATAGATTTTTGTCTCGTTCTCGGTATCTGCCGCATTCTGTTTTGTTAAATTCCAGAATTATTATTGCATTAGAGTAACTGAGAGCAAAACCTGGACTTATATATGGAATGAAGGATGTTATGGTCAAGGAATAAAATGCTAAGACTCTGTAGAAAATCCTACTTTCCTTGAGTAACAAAGCTGTAGTTTTTCAGAAGTTTTCTCATTAACACTTCTGTGGCTTAAAATGCAATTTTATAATACTGTTTGAGGTCAAAGTTAGCTTTTCAGCTTGTCTAGATTCTTTCAGATATTTGATTTGAGCTTCCAAAATTTTCATCAGAAAACCTTTCATTTGATTTCTGGAATTCAAGATGTAATATTTTTAAGCATCTCTAACTTAGAATTGTGAGATGAGTTGTTCTTTCTCCTGTTCAGGATAGTGGTTTTGCTAACTGTGATAAAGTTCTAGATTCCTTCAGTGCTTTCTAAATCTAAATTTGTGTCTGAATTTCATTTTGCAAATTAAAATTCTTCAGATCACAAGATTTGCTGGTAACATAATTAAGATCTAATGCATGGCAACTCTGCCCACGGCAGGAAGTTGGAGCTCAATGACCTCTAAGGTTCCTTCCAACCCAAGCCATTCTATGATTCTATGATTGAACTGAAAAAATATTTGAATGGATGACATACTGTTTTCAGATTCTACTGTGGTCATAGTTTTAATATATCTTGGTTTTCAAAGACAGCGTGATGAAAAATGATGTATCAAGGAAAATCTGTTTTAACCTCAAAACTATGCATCATTTAGAAATATATACATTTAGAAATAAACATCCAGGTAGTTCTTTGTTGCGGTCTCTGAATGTTATTTTGTGATGTGTTTTTTGAGATTGTGAGTTGTTTATGTAAAGTTCTACATGATCTATTTCAAACATGCTGTAAAGTTATGCTTACTCCGTGTGTCTACGTAGGTGTGTAATGCGTCCTTTGGGAAGAAAACAAGTCTCTTCCCTCTGTAATTACCATGCTCTTCCCTGTAATGTGGTTTTACCTTTTTACCCATTTTGGGAAGGCACGACCCAAATAGGAGAGACTATGAATTGCACATCGTGCAAAGCTCTGTGAATTTGGTTTCTTGTCACTGTTGAAACTTGTAAGCACAGTTGCTGTATATTTCTACATGATGAAATTTGATCAGGCCTAATGTTTTCCATCTTCTCTCTACCACTTCCCTGCACCCATATTAATGTGTGTGCAAAAATGGAAAGCAAGCATGATGTACTAAGTATTGTGGCACCTTGCTTATTGCTTAGGAGCAGATTAAGAACAGACCAACCTTTGAATATTATTCCAGAAAGTGAACTAAGAAGTGTAGTAGAAGCATACGAAGTATCATAATGTTCCTTATGTTAGTGCAAGTTTTGTAGTTCATCATATTTTTAAATATATATAGTTTGACATTTTGGAAAGATTATTTGATTGATATTTAAAAAAAAATGAAGTGATACAATGTAATAGAAACAATACCAAGTCTGCTCTGTAATACAGTTAACTTGGAATGTTTGCGTTGCCACAAAACAACAACAACAACAACAAAAAAAACATTTCAAATTCAGTTCCCACAGAATTGTAAGATGGTTATTTTTCTTGCGTGACAAATAATGTACGTATAAACAAACCATATTTAGGTTAACCCCTTGTTCGCGTGTGATTGAAAAATCTGATAAAACTCTTGCACCCTTGGAAGTGGGAGCTCTCTGGGGCAAAGGCTGTGTCTGAGCATCTGTTCTTTTCTTTAGAGATTTTATACCACATTGTAAAAAGACTGTTGTTTACATCACAAATTCAAACACTCTAGATTGAGCAAATGGCAGATTTATGGTTGCCTATGAGTTCCTAATTCTCTTTCTTTATATCTAATTTGTGCAAAGAGTCAATCATGAATCCTGTGTTCATGGAAGAAAACTGTTTGCGGTAGTAATTAAAAGAGAACTAGAAGGTGCACAGCTAATCTACTGTTTCAGTGGAAAGCAGTGCTTCCCCCTTTGGTACTCCCAGGAAGGAAGCAAAAGCCATTAGCCAAAAAAACCCACCATGTTACCAGCATGTTTAATTTCTCCTGTTTATCCTTCTTCTCAGCCACTAGAGATACCCACGTATTACAAACACAAAGTATGTTGATATCTTGCCTTCCCACCCACCTCCTCAGCTGGGTGTTCCCTCTAGAAACTCTGGAGCTCATTGCATTTCATGCAGAATCAGCTTAGAGAGTTCAGCAATCTGAAAATTCTCCTTGCCTTCATCTCCTCCCCTATTTATTTTATGTAGTTTGTTTGAGGCTGAATTTCCTTCATGAGCACCGTCAGTGTAAATTTTGGCAGCTCCATGAGGATTGCTTTAAGTAGCTATGGAAGACCATCCTTGGGATGGTTCAGTCCTTGGGACAGTTCTATCTGCTGAGCTTCAGAGGCTGATGCTAATTTTGTAGGTGATACAACTTCTCAAAAAGACTGACATTATTAGGCAGCTTTAAATGTACTATTATTTTAATAACTTCCTTATAATGGAATACCTTCTAAATATTAAAATTATAATAACTTTGTAGTTGAAGTACCGGTGTTGTTTTGTTTGTAGCTGGAACCATCTAGAATGAATTTGTTAGTTAAAAACTTGAGTTATATCTACTTAAAAAAGAAAAGAAAAAGAAAAAGAAAAAAGTCCAAATGCTTAATCTGGAAGTTAGAAAAACAAATGTTCTAGAAATTAATTTGCTGAGTCTGTCTGTTGTTTTCTCACAAAGAAGAGCAGGGTCAAATTTTGGTTTTCTTCCAGAATTTGTTCCTAATTCTTTGCTGTTCAATATTTTTCTTAATTTGGATTGTGTATGAGGAGTTGATGATTTTTCTCAATTTTTGGAAAATTAGAAAAATCTGGAGCAGGGGAAGTACTTCTAATAAGGACAAACAGTACTTCTAGCTTTTCTCTGTTCCCATCAGTTCATCAGTTGCGATTAGCATCATTGCAAACCTTGTATCCAGTTGTATAAGTATTGAGTTGATAGCTGTTACCACACCAACAGACTTACTTCTCATAGAAATAATTTTGTTGCTCTTTAACTGGCTATGTGAATCCCAGTTAGTCTGCTGGACTTCATATGCAGAACATCAATTTTCTGGGTAGTAAGACCCACTGGGATAGTACGTATTTTCTAGAAGTTGTTGGCTCTCTCCCCACCTGAACTGATGAGTACCTGTTTTTAGAACAACAATGTATTTCATGCCCATGGAGTATTTCTTGTAGTCTCTTGCCTTGCTTAAGAAAAATAAAAGTAACCCACTCACTATATATATGTATATATATTTGCAATCCTAATTCAGCTGTAGTCATGGCACTGGAAGAACAACCCACACTTCATCACTGCCCTCTGCCTGGTGTCACTTGTCCCTCTGGTCTGCTAGCTGAGCCACTCATGAGAGCTCTCCCTAATCCAATTCGGTCAAATTGAGCCATGTTAGGAAAGATTTGTTATTTAAATTGCTTAAGCTGATCTGGCTTATTTTGACTGACATGTTTAGGTAGTTCTTATATATGCAGCTCGGCCAGAAGATTTGAGAAGTGGTTACCGTCACGAGGATGTGGTGATAGACTGAGGACATGGGTGGCAAAGAGCAGGTCTTTTACGGGCATGGCCAAACTGGTAGAAGTGTTTTTGTGTACAGCCTGAGATTTGGGAACCTGCTCTTCTTCATGGAACTCTCTTAAATCTGTTGGACCGTTTAGAAAGAGAAAACTGCCCAACACCGGTTGCTTTCTGAGTGCTCCTATTAGCCACGGTTTCACCCAGAGCCACTTAGTGTACATTGGCCAAGAAGCTTTGATTGTCCACTTTTGAACAGCCAGCATTTTGAACTAAAGTGCAGGTCTCCCTCTGGTGCCTACTTTGTTAAAAGCGCAAGGTTTTATAATTGGGCTGAACAATTGAAAACCGACTGTATGAAAAGAGAAAGGTATCTTTGTAGTCCTGGTAATAGCAGTTTGGAGAATGCTGACAGTAACATTAGACAGTAGACTACTTTTTTTTTTTTTCCTTGTGTTTTGTAGTGCTAATCTACACATAAATTCAGAACCGTGTATTCATTGTCAGCTGCAGCAGTGCTTGTCCTCTGCACTTCTTCTAACTGTAAAAGTTAGAAGAATATCTCTCCTATTTGGGACGTATATGTTTTAGCAGATACGTGTAAATATAATGGGAGGATTTTTGCAAATTCCTAATCTTTTCCAATTTCTTTTAGCTTTAGCTTTAGCCTCTTTACCAATTTCTTTTAGCTGCTCATTTTGGCAATTGCTAGACCACTGATCAGTCTTACACAACTGAATGTTTTCTGCTTTGGTGGATTTCAAGACGTCATGATCAAGATCTAGTTGAAAGCCCTTTCCCTACTTAAATATCAGGCATTGACAGGAGCACACCACCGCACATCTTCCCAACAAAATACTATAAACTGTTGCCATCCCCGAGGGAGGAATTTTTCATTTGAATAATTTCCCACCCTGAGGCCTCTGACCCCATAAAAGAACCCTGCTTTACATAAACAGCCCTGCAGTTCACAGCTATCTATGTGTACATTTTTCTTTCCATATTCCCAAGAACACAGAATGCAAGTGTTTCTCAGACATATCCTGGTTATGCCAAACTTCAAATGAACTGCATGCATTTTGGACTTAGGTACCTCCTGGTTTGTACCTTGCAGACTTTGAATACCTTGACAGCTTCTGACATGAGCAGGCAGTTCTCAAACAACCACAAATGATGTGTGTGACTCAGTTCAGCATGTGGGTACTTCCAGAAATAATCTGATTTAGAAATGCCCAAAACAGTTGTCTAGAAATATACACGTAGAGGACTGTTAATGATTCAGTTGCATGCTTTTGTCATTTTTTGTTGTGAACCAGTGTATGTCCAAAACTTTGCTGGTGCAAGAAACAAAGCAACAAAAAGAACTGATTTGGAGTACCCCAGTATGAGCAAGGTCAAGTTGATACATAGGGATGATAAACTAACAGCAGCTGCACAGCACTTTGCCTGCTTGATGCACTTGTACAGAACAGCACCCTAAACCTGCTTTTGAAGGCAGTCTCAGAGCATCTTTGCAGGCTAAGCTATTCATAAAACCCTGCTGCTCCTCTGAGGTTCAGAATGCCTGTCTATGGGGGGATGAGCTCCTAGCCCCCAGAAGAAGCCAAGCAGTCTTTTAATTCCCTTTGTGCTTTACTAGTCTTTGGAAAACTGCAGGGGAAAGAGATCATCAGGTTCTTTTGGGGTTTTATATGGAGCTGGGAGTGATGTTGGCTTTTATTCTTCCTCTTTTTCTCGACCCTGCTGAGATCAAACTAATGTTTCCTGTCTGAGTGTTAGGCTGTAGTTAGGCAGTACTGCAGCAGGAATGATGTGTGGGGTGGAGGCATTTGGTTGTTGTTGTTATTTTCCAGTGCTCTCTCTTCCATTATGCTGGCTCATCTGTTTTTATGGCTGAATGTTAAGCAGGTCCAAAAATCCAGCTAAAATGTAAATATTATCTTCAGCTGTTTCTTGGTAGAATTAGTCACCTGAATAAGTACAATATGCAGCTGCACAACAGCTATGCCTGCACAATAGTGGATGGAATGAAAGAGAACTTGAAGAAAAAATGTCTTTTTAAAAAATTTTTATGAAGATTCTGGAAAGGAAGAAAGTAAGGATGAACAGATAGCGGGTCGTGCAATCGATAATATTTTTCCTGCAAGTTGCTGTTAAATGGCTTCTGTTCATTCACACTGTAGCAAATTCTCAGCTTGAACATTTGGCTGTAACTGGCCTTTGTGTTGTCGTCTTCTCCCATATTTTTCTGATTTTTTTTTCATAGAAAACAAAGTGTTGGAGAAGCTCTTTCATACTCTCCTATTCAGCTTTCAAAAGAAATAAACTGAGCTTTGTAATTGCGGTGCTATCCAAGGCAGGTCAGCGACCTCATCTAAGGGCACATCTTAGAAGACGATTACTTTTTCACTGCTAGCATTTAGTACCTCTTTAAATTCTGCCCTTGAGTTTAGATATCCTTGCAAAGAAAGGCAATCTAGATCCCAGTGGTAACGGATATAATATGAAGAGGTGGTGAAAGATTACTTGCAAGATTCTCCTATTTTTCAGTGGTATAAAAATTGTTTTGTCCTGGAGGCACAGTCAGACACTTTATGAGGCTTCTGAATCTTATTCCTCCATTTCCTTCCCAAGGAAACTTCCTTTCTTTGTGTAATTGTTTTGTCTTTAACGATTTGTTTGCTTGTAATCTTCCAAAGTGTCTTTGAATCCGGGAAATCCTAAAAATGCCATGCTTTGAAAATGCACTTGGGTGCTCTGCAAGAATATTATTCAAGAGGCCCTGCCATTTTCACCTACTGTGATCTTCATAATAAAATAAAAGAGGCACTAAAGATTAATGGAAGCTATCCAAATTTCTGTCAGCACCAGATGATGGGAAAGATCAGTGAAATATAGTTCTGAATCTCCCTATTTACACCTACTGTATGTTGTACTACATCCTAAGGCTGGGAATCTCTGTAAGGACTGTACTGCAAGGCAAGTGAGTCAACATGTGAGAATGTTTTCCACTAAGTTCAGACCTTAAGAGTGGCTGGTGGGGCTAGGAGGTGTTCAGAAGAGTGTAATGCATCATCATAAAGATATTCCAAAATACCCAAATTTTTCATGAGATCAGCAATGTCTTCCTGGAAGACAGTACTCAAATACGGTCATAATATTAGTGTTGTCTGTTCCACTGTGGGAATAATTCTTGTTCAACCCGAAGGAAAAAACAAGCTGTTGGAGTAGAGTACTATTTCTCAGATTAGCCTTTTCTCTAATTTGATTTGTTTAGTATTGCTTACATTTCTTTTAAACATATATTGAAGTTACCCGTATCTTGAGCACATTCCTGCCCTTCTTTGAGCCCTGATTGAGTTTAGCCAATAGTTAGGAATACTTTCTAAAATCAGGGTGCTTCTGAGCATCAGCCAGGCAGCCGTCTTAACATCTCTGCTTGAGGTATTGTAGCCCTGCAGAATAATAGTATTAATTCATTGCATATTTCCTGCTTTTCTACGTGACAGTTTTATTCCCACTTTCAACTCCAAGTTTCTTGGAAATTTGTCATTGCATACAGTGCTACAAACGTCTTTTTTTGTGAAGCTACTGTTGTGCTGTATTTTCTACATACAACCTTTGCATCTTTTGTTCTAACCTAATCCTCACTTTCTTTTTACTTGGCTCCTTTCACAGTGTTCCTTCTTCCCTTCTGCTTGAATCACAACTCCCAAACGTTATTTCCTTGAGCCCTTATTAAAAAATACCATCAGCTCTGCCACCTTGAGAACGGAGCACAGCGAGGGATGGCGAGCTGTCTTTCAGATGATGCTGTCTCAGAATGTACTGCTTTATTGTTACCTTCTGTTCTCTTGTCCTCCCTACCCTCTCCTTCCTTCTCTTATTGTATTTTAAGACTTTGTAGAACAACTGTGTAACTAAGCACTTAACAGCAAGTTTTCAAGTTGTTTGGCAGGTGCCAAGCTGAGCATTTTTTTAGAATGCCTCTGGTATAAAAGTACGATCTGTTTCTGCTGGTTTTGATTAATTAGTGGTTGTGTGCAGTCAAGTATCTTGCAAGCTGTGTTAGTGTGATTGAGCCGCACCACTAAATGCAATGCTTGCTGGTTAAGCATGAATGGATTTACCTCTGACCCTTTGCTCTCACACTAATTTCACACTAAATACAAAAACATATACTGGTGTTATTTCCATTGTACCTAGATCTACCACTAAGGAGAGTGTTTTGGAAACCATTCAAAATAAAGTAAATACTGGTGCCTTGCTAAGTGGTGGGTTATGCACTTGTTTTCTGAAAGAAGTCAAAGCCGACCCTGCAACAGCTACTTATGTGGAAAATGTGTATTCAACCAAACAATCCTTCAGACTGATTTATTTTTTTAAATTTAAGAATTTAAATTCAAACAATGCTTTATTTTTTATACTTGAAATATGTATGTAGGTGATTTTTAGGACAGAAGCAGTTATAGAGATGTACATGTATTGGACACACTTCATCAGAGTACGTGCAAGAGAACATACTGATTCTCAGGCCTGAAAATGGTTATCTGAATGAATCCTCACATACTGTACTTGGGACTCTTTATGTTCCTTGACATACTTCCTTAATTAAGCTGCTCATTTGCTACATTTAAATAGCTGTCCCCAGCTGTTGTGCATTAGCAAATCCTCACTACTAGTCTAAAAAAAATGGCTGAACTGGTGGTTTTTTGTTTTGAGTTTAGAATTTGGTTTGAGTTTAATTTAGCCAGTGTTTACTACTGTAACATCTTGTTCTTCTGTAACGTATAACAGACACAGTAACACTTCAGAAAGTAGATGTAAGGAAGCTAAATCCGAGGAATTGAAAGGAATCTCTCTTCACTATTGAACATGGGAATGACGGTAGCTAAATGTGGAAAATAGGTAAGCAAATAAGATATAGATAAATGTAAAATTCTGAGTGTGTGATGACATGGATAGGTATATTTCTAAATAATTATTAATTTATTGAAAAACATACTTAAGATATGATACATCTGTGTAAGACTGGATTTTCTGTAACCTAGTAGACCACAGAAAATTATAGAAAAATATAAAACACTGTGTATTTTGCTGCTGGAGAATTATCTCACTGAATTCGTCACAGCCTGAGCTTGAGTAAACTTCAGTTTCTCATAAACAATTCCTTCCTAGAAGTAAAATGGTATCAAATGCTATTATAGCAGAGAGACACTTCGTTATTTCAGCTTATTCTCTGCTATCAATTTATTAACTTATAAAAAGCTAAGAAAACATTTGGGTCTTCAGAAATCAATGTCACCTATTCCTGTCTACATAAAATAATAGGTATGATGGGAGCTGAGTTATTTCAATCCCAAAATCTTGATGTATATAGTAAAAAACAAACCAAACCCAACCCTTAGCTCCCTGCTACTGATGATTCTGTTGAAACAATTTCTAACAAAGTCATATTAAATAAATAAAAATCAATTAAGTATTCAAGTGTATAACCTAATCTTATTTAAATAATAGACTAAAATAGAAAGGTAAATTTTGTACGTTGTAGCTGAATTTTCGTTGATTAAAAAAGAAAAAAAATCATACCAGCAATAAGTAACTTCCTATAATTTAGGATTTAGCACGTTTTCCTTAAATCTTTTAGAATTCAGAATGATGCACCGCCTGACTGTATAGCAAGTCAATTAAATACTTTCACACCTTTATCATTACAGTAATAAATGTGAATAATGCATCATTGTCCAGTCTGGTAACACCTGCCACGTTTAGTTAAAGATGGCGTTTATCATTCCAGCTTAGCAGTACCTATCAATGAATATGAGCCTTTTAATATAATGTCAGCTGCAGATACTGTTAAAATGTAAAAGTCAAGGCAAGCAGAAAACCTTCGTTTAAGTCAGGATTCAGATCTGTAGTGGTTTTAGTGGATTTTGCTGTCTGTTTGTTTTTTCCCCATTGAGTCTGTTCTGCTGCTCCCACACCTTCACATTTATTCACTCGTGTTACCCCACCTATGTTGTACAACAGGGAAGGAAGAATAGAACAAGCTGAAAGGTTTTATACCCAGGCTATAATGAAGGGGAGAAACAGAACTGAAACTGTAATATTTGGAAGCTGCAGGTACGGTTGAGGACAGTGAGTAAAAAGACCATAGAACTAAACTGGAGGAAGCAGCTCTCACTAAGCTGATCTGATTCATTTCCATTTTGGTGGGAGAGAGAGTTAAAAAAAGAGCTTAGTTGAAAAGTAAGTTGAGGTAGCCGAACTTTGTTTTAGTAAGTTAGTAACATCTGAAACATAGCTTTATTTTCTCTTTTAAATTTGGCTTTCTATTCGGTGTGGTTTGGTTTCTCTCTTATTCTCCTTGTGTGATGGTTAGTCTCTTCTGATCGCTAACGCTTACAAGATAAAACAACAAAAAAAGCCAACGCCAAACTCTTTCAGACAATTTAAAAACACGAGGGTGGAGTTAACTACCCAGAGGAGTGTAGGATGAGTCACGAGTCAGGAGATTCATGGTTTGAAAAGGTTCTCAATTACCCAGGGCTGGACCAGTGTGTCCAAACAAAAGGAGGTGGGGGTTCAAGGTGCAATTCTGTTGCAGCTTTCAGGCTGAGCTGAGTGTAGGTAGGCTTTTTGTGGTTTCCCTTTCGAGCCATCTCAAGCTGCAGTTTCCTGTCTTGGGCGAGTGCTGCTGGATCTCTTGGTGAGGCAACTCAGAAAAAAGGTGAGTTTGCAACCGAGCGGTGGGATGGGGGGTAAAAGGTCCCCGAATCTGAGATCAGATGAAGCCCAGCACTGTACCGAGGGACTGTGGCAGAAGTATCTGAGTGGTTGTTTTGAAACTTCCCTTGTAAGAAATCCAGAAAACGAGTGGGTGACTTTATTAAATGACCTTTCCTAAGGCTTTGCTGAATGTGTAGGAGTATTGCAATACTTTAGAGTTCAGCTTATCTTTAATAGGCTCAGCTATTGGACGGCAATTGATTGTGGAGAGGAAGGGGAGAAAAGAGAAGAGGGAAGATTAAAAACAGGCTGCAAGAAAAAATACATTGTGACAGTGGAACAAAGTGTTCTATGACCCGCTACAAGAAGTCTTCAGACAGTTTGGTAACGGCACAAGAATGGTTGTGATTGATTATCACGGAGTGGTGCCATTTCTGCTTATAGTCGTTGAGTTTGTCAAATCATATCAAGATGAGAGAGCTTGCAATTGCAGGGAAGAGCCGTGTTTAAATGGAAACTGTATCTGATGCTAGCAAAGGCCATAAAACCCAACTGCAAGTTTTCTGAGCTGGATGCAGCAATTCTATTTGAGGAGGACTTCTCTGGTTTGTTTTTGTTATCGAAGTAATTAAAAAAAGCCCTTCTGATGCCTGCTGTCAGCTGAAAGAAAGAATAAAGGGAAAAATAACCCTGTTATTTCACAGAATGGCTGGCTTTCTGTCGAATAAAGTAATTAAACCGATTCTTCAAGAGCTGCAAAATTCCTGTAACTAATACAAAGGGTTGGAAATGGGTAATAGTGAAACTATCTGCCTGTTCCGGTGATCATAGAATACACTGAATTGGAAGGGACTCATGAGAACCATTGCGTCCTACTCCCGTTTCCACACAGGACCACCCAAAATTCAAACCCTATGTCTGAGACCATTGTCCAAATGTTGCTTGAACTCCGGCGGCTCGCAGCCCGTGCCCACGGCAGAAGGAAGCCTGTTCCAGTGCCCTCTGCAGAGCAACCTTTTCTAACCCCCAACCTGCCCCTCCACCGTGTAGCTCCGTGCCTCTGGTTCTGTGGCTGCCACCATTGAGAAGATCAGCTCTGCCTCATGAGGAATTTTGTTTACCTGCAACGTTGTGCCTCACCAGTAGACTTACGTTCTATTTCACCACACACAGCTGAAATGAATGTCAGGTTGGCATAGGTTAGCACTGCTGCCACAGAAAATGGGAAAAGTGTGTGGTTGGCTGCTCCATCCAGTGCCCACGTATGGTGACGCTTTTGTGCTAATGCCACAAAATGGTGTCTGAAACAAATTTAAGTTGGAAGTGTTTTTTTTTTTTTTTTTCTTTACTAGGCTGGATCTGTTTTCCAAGCTGGTTCATTGAATTGTACAAAAAAAACGCCAAATTCTGTGCAAGGGAAGGTTTTACACATGTCCAAAGAGCAGGGAATACTTAAAGTGGTACTGGTGCCCATGCTGAAAGAAGAGTGTTCTGTATTTCTTGGACACAACTGTTATTCTGGGATTTAAAGCATGTTTGTAGAAATATCTTCTGTTGTTTTAATTTTGAAGACAAGGTCTTCCATTATCATGTGTTTCTGGCACTGGCATCCTAGCTATGTGATTGCCTGAATGTCAGCTTGCTGTAGGGCATGGAAATTCACAGAGATGGAATTTGTTAGATCTTGGGGCAGGGAAGAGGATAACAGGAGATGGCGGGACTTTGTGTTTCTGGAAGTCAAACTTTTTTTTACGATGGTGGGGTGGATATTTTTCTTTTTTTCTTTTTTTTTTTTTTTGTGGTTTAAGTTTTTATTTTCCTTGTTGGGAGTGGTGATCTGACTTTTGATGCATCAACTTACATTTTGCCACTGTAGCGTATCAACTTCATAGTTGTATTTTAAGAACTTCAATGTATCGTTTACCTGAGTGAACCAAGATCTCACTGATGACATCATTTCTCCCAGAATGCATTGAGAATTACATCTCTTGGGATTCCCGTGTGGAGTAGGTAGGCAGGATGCCTGCTTAGTGTCCTTTATATAGGAATCCCATAATCTTTGACTTGGTATCTTCTAAAATGAGTGGGGAGTTTAGGAGTTCAGAGAGGAGGCCATTCTGTCAACTCCTGTTAAATAGGTTTTTAGTTACATTAAAGCAAAGTGCATTGAGTTGCTTTAAGTAACATTAAGATATTCCAATTGCAATCAGACAAAAGAATGAAAAAGTATCTGATTTTCTTGTTTGTTTGTTTTTTATTTTGTTGATTGAGGAAAATAAAACTTTCAGTATGAATTAAAATTTCCAGTGGAAATTAAATGGATTTTATGAAAGCAGCACTACTGTTAAGAAAGTATTTTATTTGAAAAATTGCTGACCACATTTAAATTTAATAATTAGTTACAATTGTTGGTTATACTTTCAAATCTGCCTCTGTAATTCTGACTCTAAACTATCACTGGTCTGAATTACACAGAACATAAAGGGTACTAGTACAGTTCAGGCACTTGATTTGCTGGTTACCTTGGCTTTTTCATTAAGCTCGTTTATTCCCTTGTCTTTCTACTTCTGAAAAGTACTGAACGGCATTTGATGCAAGAGGAGCTTTAAGCCAAAGAACCATGTAGGTAGTGTCACATCTTGAAATGACAGTGGTGAATGGGTAAAGAGTAATAGGACTGCACAAAGTCATTCTTCCTTTCACATACCCTTCTCCTAATGCTAAGCAGTAACTTAACAGTTTCCTCAAGTAGAATTTGTGTTCGGTGATCAGTAATATACAATGGATCTATTGTTTGTAGGTTTGCAATCTACAATGCAGTGTGGCAATGTTCTATAACTTTTTTTTTTTTCACAACATGCCCCCTGCCTTCCTCCCTGCTCCCCATGTTATCGGAAATACAGGAAACATTTCCTTTTCATGTTCTTATTCATCATTTCATGCGCCTCTTAATCTCATTCATCTCTTTCCCAGACTGAAGAGTCACTCTGTTTAGTTGTTCCTTCCTTGAAAACAGTCATAAATTTCTGACCATCTTGTCATTTCTGATCATCTGATCTTAAAGAAGAAAGAGATATAGAGAACTGCACATGATGTACAGTATTTGGGTTTATACTGTGCCATGCTTGAGGCATTCAAGTAAACTTCAAAACAGTCATTAACTACATTTTGTGGTTTTCCACTTTGGACAAAAGTCTGGTCCTCAGAAACAAAGTTTTCTTCTTTGTGATGAGTTGATTAAACGAGGGATCTGATGATACTGGGAAGTATAAAAAGATGTTCTTTAGATTTTTATGTGGGAGAGCAGAAGTGCCATCGGCTCTGGCTGTGTTGGCTGAAGTGGTTGGAGAAAAAATATTAGACAAAAGCAAAGGATTCAGTTTTACACAGAGTGACTCCACACAACAATCCTAGCAAAATATGAGAGGTCCAAAAAAGAAGCCCCTCGCAGTACCATCTCGTTCTTGAAAGGTGGGCTGCTAGGTTGTTTGTCTTACCTGTCCCTCCATCCATATAGCACCACGCTCACCCATGAGCATTTCTGTCCCATACGCACACAATTTATGAGACTTTGAATGCAGCCAACAGAACCTTCTTTTCAGCAGTTAGTTCAGAGAAGTCTTGAAGAAATTTTCATTAATTTCAATTATTCTCATTTTCACTCTCTGGAATTGGCTGCAATCTCCTTCATTCAAATTAAATTGCTGTGATTATCTTTATATTGCATAGTTGCGTAGTGCAAAGTAAATCCTCTCCACCAATATACAGAAACTGTTAGAAGTATTCTCAATTAATGTGCTTTTTAAATGACAAATAATACTAGAAATCAGACTTCCATAATCAGTAATTTCCATATTGTCTCTCCTGATTTTATCTTAATTTAGTTACAAGTTTTAATATTTTTTAATTTATTTATTTTTTTTTTTAAGTGACAACTTACTGCAGTTTGTTGGAATGTCCCTAGTTTGTGACAGTATTTTGAATTCTATATCTCCTTCCTTCCTAACATAACTATACATATATTATCCTCCTTCCTATTATAGTCTGTTCACAATTGTTAGCTTATTAACAAATGTTAATAAGTGTACTTGATGATGTGGAAGGACTATTCATCATATTATCAAAGTCCTACCTCTTATCCAACCTGATGATCTCATCTAAAAAAATAATAGTAAAGACTCCATTGTAAACATATTCTGCCTAGGGAAAAACCCTACAAGGGAAAAGGAAACCCTAGTGAATCTGATTTTTTTTTTTTTTATTTTTCTTTCAGGGGAGGAATGGTGATGTAGACTGCAAACTGGATACCTTGATCTAGACAGGATACTGGCACTTGGAAAGCTGTGAAGGTGTAAGAGTCAACCTGCACAACTTATGCAGCAGTATTTTAGGATGCAAGGAGGTAGATTAAAACAGTTATATTAAGGTTAATGGCAGAAGAAATGTTACATTTCTTCTCACTCCCATCATGTTAAGTTAAAAAAAAAAAAAAAAGAGGGGTGGGTGCAAAATAAATGTGTGCACTAACTGTAGTTGGTTTGCAAAAGTGTATCTTTTTTCATATTCTGTCATAAAGTGAGTGATAGGTAGTAAATATATATACATATCTTCTGCAGTAGGTTAAGTATATTTAGCTGAGCATCTCTAAGGTGCATCACATAGATGCGTACAAAATCCTTTAGAAGAAATAGACTGTTTTTTCACAGATTTCCTTTTGAAAACAATAATTGCTGTTTATGCGTAGTTGGAACTGAAATTAAATTTCATGTTCATCAGTAAATTTATCCTTTAGTCTGTTTTGTGCTTCCCTTTCTTCTCACTCTGGTGAGATGTCACGGAGTTCTGGAAGTGTCAAGAAGAATCAATTCATTCAGAAATTGGCATCTGAATATCACTTTTTTTTTAACACTTGACTTAAAGGTTAAACAGTTTTCTAGTTTTGAAGCAGTCATGCATAGTTTGTTGGTAGTTTGTTTTTTTTTTTTAAACAGAGGACTTGAATAAATATTCCAGTCTGGCCTTTGAATAATTATTTCTAAATGTGAGGTGACAACTTAAAATGATGTTATGCATACAGAACAAAAATAAAAACTTTGATATAACTTTTTTGTGTTAATGGAGAGTACTGATATAAGTATCTGCAAAAGTCTGGAGTTTAAAATTTCCTTTTATAGATTGGAGTGGTTGCATTTTCACTTATCCCCTGCCTAAGTTGTTAGAAAGCAAAACTTTCAAACAGGCAGTCAGGTTAGGAATACATGAAGAAGAGGCCAAGGCCCAGTCATTTGTTTAGGCATCACACTGTACTTGATTATACTATAATAAATCTGTGAAAAGATTTATGTCATAAGGCTAAAGACTGCATGTAAAAAAGCATTTGAAGGAGATGGACTCTTCAAAAACGTGATAATGTCCTCTTGTACTTTAAGACTATTCATAAACTAGGAGTAAAAGACAAACATATGCAAGGTTTAATTCATATGTTTTCCAGTGCTCTGGAAAACGCAATTAATTTTCTTTAAGAATTCTTGGGTACACATATAATTATCTTTAAACTTATATACAATTTGTATATAAATTCAGCATTCAGTATCTAAACTAGTGTCTAAAAATAATACATTCTTTCAGGTAACTTCTTGGGCCTGAAATAATGGAGATGTGGGATCCTGGGTTAAATTTCCTTTGTTCTTGTGAGAACCCTTTATAAACAGTGCTGCTTCCAAACTGCAACAATTTTCTCCGTAACTCTTATTTCAGAAGTCACCATTGCTGTTTTTATGCTAACTTTTTATTTCCTGCCCTTTCTCCCTGCTATCATCTGCATATGATTCCACAATAACCAGATCAGCTGAAAAACAAAAGTTTTTTTTTAATATATATTTCTTTCCAGCAGATCCATTTGCAAATTTAATTAATAACATTTCTACATTCTGTAAAAGGAAGGGGCCAGGTACATTCTTCACAGTAGCTGAGCTAAGTTGTTCCAAATTCAACAGAATAAGGAACAGAGGTATTTGCTGTCATGGATTATAATTATGAGAACATGGCTACTTTTTCTTAAAACCTCATTTGTTGGAGGAGGCTTACATTGCTTATATGCACTTTTTTATAAATGCATTTTTTAAAGAAAACATTAATAAAAAATGTTGAAGGAATTACTAAACAGTTTTTAAGTTCATTGATTTGTGCTGTTTCAGATCAAAAAGGTATTTCTCACGTTGATGGTATGGCTAATTTCTCTCAAAGTGAAAAATACAACTTTAATGTCATGCTTGAAATGGGAGTGTATCTACTGCCCAAGCGGCAAGGACTGAAGCATGGAGCCTTCTGACAAAATGCAGCAGTTTGGTCATAGCTTCCTGGAAATTCCTTTAAAAATTCATTAGTGTTTTGGATTGCATCTAAATTTTGCGTTTGCCTCAGAGATTTGATTCTGCTCTCTGTATCACTGTTGTAATGGTAATAATATCAATTCATTTAGTTCAATTTTCAAGTAGCTGTAGAGATAAGACTTAAGTTTTGTTCTGAGTAGAACTAATTGTACTCTAAAACTGTGCTAAAGAATTTGAAATGATACCAAAAACTATCGCAAAAGATCTTTAATGAGCAAGTATCTTTTTTAAAGGTATGTTTCAAAAGGTATTCCTGTTAGCCACCAGCTGCTTTTCATAGTGAGGTGATACTGGATATTGCCAACAGTTGACTAGATTCATTATCAGCACCTAGAAGAGAACAAATACCTATTTTTAAAGAAGATCTCAAGTTCAAAAGATTTTGAAAATATTTTCTTATTTATAGAAACAGACTCTTTTTGCGAACATTTCACAACATAAAATCTTTGGATGCAATGTAATTATGCAGTGATAATGCTAGGAATCAAGACAAATGTGTAGGGAGAAAGCAAATCACATCTATCCTTCCAATTAAAATTGAAAGAACACGAAATACAATTCTTTATTTCAGTGTTACTGTAACTGTGCTATGACAAAAGGATAATGCCATATTCCTGGAATTGGATGGCTTGCTTCTAGATAAATTATTTCTATTTTATACAGACAGAGATTACCAAGTTTAGAAGTTTGGAAGACCAACATGCTAAATCTTGCCTAAGCATTTCCTGAATTTGAGGACTTGTTTGTGCAATGAAACTGACAGGAATCACTTGTGCAGAAAAAGAGTTTTATGAGTTGATAACTATTGGGGAATGATCACTCCCCACTGTTTCTGTGACCTATGATGACTATTGCTCATTGTAGGCAGTCTGTAAATAACATTGATGTTAAACTATATAATTTTTATGTAAATGTTTACTTTTTTTGTGGTGTTAGTTTGAACATCTTTTTCCCCTTTCTCTACTTGGAAAAAAAAAGAAGCAAAGATGTTATCTGTTAAAAACAGCTCTTAATTAAAAAAATGTTCATACTTAGAATGCATATTTAAACCCATTTTAAATATGAAAAGTTGCACTGAAGGGTAAAATAGATGCCAGATGTGGGATTGGGAAAGGCATTGCAAATAGCAGTATCAGACAGGAACAAAAAGGGGATAAGGAATAAGAAATAACTGAGGAATAAGAAGAGACTGAAGGAGATGGTGTGAGAGAGAAGAGACACTAGAACTTTTTTTTTTTTTTTTTTTCCCAAGAACTACTCTTTTAAATAGATTGAGCATTATCTTACAAGTGAGTAGAACGAGTGAGTAAGGGGCTACCAGAAGCCAACACAGGATCCACTTCTGGTGGAAAATGTAGAAAAATATCTTCTCCCTTTGCAACACAGCTCGTAGTAGTTCTCTTGCTAATATTTTCATAGTAATAACAGAAAAATGACAGATCATTTTATGTGACATCTCTAAGAGGGGAGCACTTGAATGTAAGTAGAGAAGGACACTTATGCTCTGGAAAGTAACTCTTAATTTCTTGGTATCTGAGACTGAACTTTACAAATTTAAGTACCATCCATTTCTGGCTAAATGAAGATTTTAGCCTTGGTTTAGTTTAAGAGAAGGCCCAGACTTCCTTCAGACTGCAAAGAGCATTGGTAAAAACACCAAAACAAATAGTATAAGTTTCTTCATTTGCCATGCCACCTTAAAATACCTACATATAGTACTTTTTTATCAAGACTACAATGGCTCCTTCATACTAGGACCAATTCTAAGATGGTGTACCTTAGAAAAAATATATGAGTAAAAATAGCAAATGTTTGGGTTAACCTTTTCTTTTCTGCTATCTGTTTCTGGAAACTGAGTTTATTTTTCCTCTCTTTACATAAAGATTTTTCTGAAGGAAGTCTTTGTATCTTTTATGCCATTATCCAAGCCTAAAGCATTTCACTTTTTCTTCTGTTTCTGTTGTCATTGCCAAAATGTGAGGAATTATGAGATGGGACAACTTGTTTAATTAACCCATGTCTGCATGATCAGTTTAATTTCTGCTTTCTTTTTTTTTTTGTGCATATATGAACAGAGAAGTGGATAGAATCAACAAATTATGGAGCTTAAGACAGTGCGCATTATCAAAAGACAATAGAAGAAAATCATATAGGCCTCAGTCCTATTGATTCAGAACCCATAGTGTGTTACACTGAATTAAAAGTGTTTTAATATTAGAAAGTATTCATCATGCAAAAGCATTAAGATACATTTCAGAAAAATCATAATTATTAGAAATATAATTTCATGTAAATAAAGCCGGAAAGAGTTGTGTGTGTTTAGAAATATTAATAAAAATAAATTCTGTTTTATATCTGATTGGCATGTTTAAAGGATGAGAAGATGAGGTTTAGGAAACTCCTTAAAGTTATAAATATTGGTGAAATAAAAAAGTGATTTGAACAAATACGTTATTGCAAAGCTTGTCCTACGAATGTGCCATGTGGAGGCCAAGTAAAAAGTAAACAATGAGCCAAAGATGATGAACTTCTTTTTTAATTATTTCAAAAAAACCCGGAAGTACACATTGTAAGAACATTATAAAACTTACTTGTTGTTACAAATAAACATTAAAACCTTGTAGCCTGTGAGAATCTTTGCCAAGCAGAGTTGCCAGCAATAGCTGTTGTCTGTATAGCTTTACATGTATCCCATAACCCTGTTCCTAAAGACAGTGGAGATGAGAGTGGAATCACAGAAGCAACCATGGTATTAAATAAGAAACAACAATTTAAGTTTATAGCAAAAGCTGGGCAGATACAGAGAGACCTGACACCTAAAATAGAAAAATGCCTGTTTCCAACTTTCCAAGGAAAAACAGATCATCAACTAATAAATCCCAGAGAGAAACAACGTAAGAACTAATAGGCATCTGTTCAGCGTTGAGGCTGACTAATTAGAGGAAATTTTTTTATCACCATCATTTTGAGACAGGGTTAGATCAAGTATTGAGTGATGTCATTACAGGCAGGGAGACTGGGAACTGTGCTCATATAGCTCGTCCATTAGGAGATCTTGAAAGAGAGGGAAGGCATACAGTGAAAGCTGGTAAAGAATGTGCATCTTAAATATGGCCTGGAACTGTTTAGTGTGTTTTCTTCTGTGTTTGGAAACAAAATTGTGGCTGTAGTTTTGTATCCAGATGCTTGAATTATGTCTTGTGGAAATAAACTTTTACTCCCTGTTTATCTGCAATCTTACATGGCAAGGGTAAGAGAAGTCTGGTAATGTAAGATGTGCGAGCGTTCTGCCTTCTCATATCCAGTGATTCCAAAGAAAGCTCTCTCTAGTCAACTTTACTTAACGTAAGCACCTCAGGACCTCCAAGAGGAATTAAAACAAATAAAAGAGTGCTACCACTCTTTTACTGAGAAATTGTCTGAGGCCTGGTGTGCCTTCTTACTGAGGTTTGGTCAAGTGATCTACAGTAGCAGGCTCCCCACTGTCCCTCCTGCAGGTAGGAGGCTGCTGAAAAGCCTCATTTGATTCTGGTCTTTAAAAGTGGAATTAAAAATTTAATAAGTCAAATACAGCATACCAAATTCTCTCTTCAACTGTCTTGTGTTTTTCTTTGTCTTGCTCTTCCTTGCTATAGCTCCTGTTGGGAGAAGTTTACTTAGGCATGACAAAGCATTCTCTAAGATTTGGAGACCATTTGTGCTGTGACCTCTCTCCTTAAGACGTTATTTTTAGGTAAAAAGTTTTGAATATTTGTCAGTCATTTGCCTTTGCAGTGTCTTTGTAATTGGGCACTGTTGAAAGTTCTGTTTCTCCTGCTTTGATAGCAAGTATCTGCTGCCTTGATATTTTGTGATGAATTTTTATTCTGCTACTCTATGTTATTCTTCTGATGCATGATAAAGTGACTGTATTTCTATTGGCATTATCCTTTAAGTCAATAGTAGTCAAGCTGTTGAACCTCTTACTGTGAGATAGCTTGAATTTATGGCTATGTTTTCACAAATTATCGCATCCCAAAACATGATCATCTTTAAGTGAAAGAGAATTTTCTGTATTTCATGGTGTTGGTACTGCCAATATACATCTCAGTTTTCTCTGTTCTTTTTCTTTGGGACAGTACTGCTTATGCCAAATTTAAGACTTGTGCTATTCGTGTCTATGAATGGTATTTTTCAAGGGACCATTGAGGAGTTACATATACAGTGATACCCTGTTACTACCAGGCATGAAACTTCCTAATGTGCCATTTGAGGAATTTCCTGTGCAGCCCGGGTGTGGCATGTGCCACTGCCATGATTCTCAAACCATTTGCTTTGATGAGAATGCGGTAATGATTTTGTCTACTGTCTGTGTAAAGGCTGTGGATAACTATCAGTAATCAGGTTAATGGTAAATTACGAGCTTGACCAAGATGCATACATTTTCATAGGCAACTGGATTAGAAATTTCTGCAGAACTAGAACTTTATGTGAACTAGAACTTTAATTAAGACCTGTAGGGCGTAGTATCCATTGAGTGCTGCAAACAGCCACAAAGTTAGCTCTTGCATGACTTGTGTCCAGGAATCCTAAAAGAATGAGCAGCCATTCATCAAAATAAAGCTTGGAAAAGGGAAAAATCACCATGCTTGTTTTCACACTGTTAAGTTTTAGAAATAGGGTTGAGAATACACAATTGTCTTTGTTGGGCTGTCAATATGAAAGGACCACTGGCAGTTTTTTAGACATTTATCTGACTGCTGATAGTATATTCAAAACTTAACTGCACAGACTGCTTCCTCAGAGGGAGGCTGAGGCTGTCAGACCCTCAGCAGTGGTTTGAAGCACAGTGGCTGCAGGCTGTGAAGTGTTGGTTCAGTGTGAACTCTTCCTGCTGGTCCTGAGTGCCAGAAGGCACCTGGTGGGCTGGCTGTGTTAGCAGGCCTTTGGCTGCGTCAGGCATCTGCTCAGAGCTATCATAGAAGTCACACTAGAGCTGTGACATCTACTGTAGCTGGCTGGACAAGACAACAGTCAGCCCACATCTGATCCAGATTTATATGGCCCTGGCTTGCAGATCAATATAACAGTAATACAGGTGGCACTGTAGCCAGAGATTGCTGCGCTGTACAGACACTCCAGCTACTCATGCCACAGGGATGCAGCAGCTCAGTTTGCCACAGTTCATCAGCTGTTAGTCCAGTCACTGTGCTGTAAATTGAATCAGTCAGCTCCAAGAGTATGGACTGCATTTGCTCCCAGACTAAGGCACATGGAGTAACTTGGAGCTGCGTGAAGATGTACATGGTATTTTAGGAGAAGTTTGTAATAGTATCAGTGTGAACTTAAACTATACAGTACCATGGTTTGGGCATTCTAAGCATACATGTCTTATGCTGTTTGTAAAATTCATCACCTTGTGCTAACTGCAGTACTCAGAACTGGTGTCAGGTTATAGTATTGGGAATAATGTATTTTCTTATTAAATGTGTACATCAAAGATTTTAGTGCTCACTTTGCAGACCTTGAGATGTAATTTGACTTTCTCATCAAATTATTTTTTGAGTAACTATTTTCCCAAAATTACTTTCTCATTTTGCTTTAAGCAAAATTTGTTGCTTCACTTTTTCAGCTGTTGTATGCATTTTTATGTAGTATTCATTTCTCTTAAAATAAAAAGTATTTAAATATTTGATTACTGACTTTACTGAGTTTACTCAATTTATTACTGGGTTTATCACTGAAAAGATGCTAATAAATAGAGGGTGTAGTCATTCATAACCACTGTTGATAGCTTATGGATGATCATTTATGTCCCATTTGTACATGGGACAGTTTCTAAGTTAACAAAGAGTGACTGTTCACGTGTAGCGTGTTTAGTCGCACAAAACTAGCATTTGTTGTGCTTAGCTTCAATCACTGAATTAGGGAATTCTATGTGAGAAATGTGGATCAACAGGTAAAAATTAGTAGTGTGAAAGAGCTGCTGCTGCAGCCCTTACCTCAGTACAGTATGTTGTGCAGCATTTTTTCTTGGACTAGATTTAGTGGTGCTTCTTAGGATCAAATATCCATGCCACAACATGTGTTGAAACTGATCAGAGCTGTTTTTCTCTTGGCCCCTTATTCCCTCAGTGCTTCAGCACGTTCTGTGCATCAGAATCACCTTTTCCAGTTTATATTTCTCCCAAAAGAAAGCACATTGCTTATATGAAAACTAGTCTGTGAACAAAACTGTTGCACCGTAAGTGGGAATAGTGGCAAGTGGAAAAGGATTTGCTTCCCAGTTGCGCTGTTGCTCTGAACCAAACATAGCCTCAAGCTAAGAGAACAAGGTCTTCTATATTTCACAGGCAACAGAGAGGATGAAGTCAAACGGATTCTATTCTGTTTACCTTTAAATTAATTTAATCTGACACAAACGTGAGGACAGAGAGAAACACCATGGGAATGGAAAATGAATTTATGATTAACACAGCAATGCTTCTTGAATATTTACTTGCCTACTTGTATGTTTATTTTGCTCACTCTGTCTTTTCCCTCTTCTGGAGGTGGCATACCTTTACTTCAGTCTCTTCAAGTAGTCCATTAAATTAAATTATTTTTAAAGATATACCTACACAAGCATTTTCAGTATGCCTTACACAGAGTTTTAAAATGTGTACAAATTGCAATGATATGCATGGAAAACATCCTTTTGAATTTCATCTTTATTTAGACCTGAACTAAAGATCTTTCATCTTGGAATAAGAGTGCATAGATCATAGAATATCCAGAGTTTGAAGGGACCCACGAAGGTCACTATGTCCATTTGGTGCACATCCAATTTCTGAGTGTAGCAGTATGAAGAGGTTACCGCACCCATCCTGCTCAAAGGTGTTTGATGCCCCTGCAGTCCTCTTAGATGCGTCAGAAATACTGCATATGTGGCTGTTCTCCAAACCAGTTATTTCAGGATGCCTACATTAGCTTAATATCTAAACCAGGTCACTTTGACAGAGCTACATTAGGTAACAATTGCACAAGGAGTTATGTGGACAGATGGGGAGGAGCTGATGTCTGTGAGCATGGGACAGGGAGGAGCAGTTGCAGATGGGCTGTAAATATGACTATTTTCACCTGGCACAGCTGTAGCTGGACAGCACTTTTGATTGCAACCATGTTTTATCTGTTCTGTTTTAAAGTGTAAATGCTGTTTATTTTGTTATTAAAAGCAGTTCAAACCAAAGTATTTCCTTCCTCAAAGAGAGAGAAAGCAAACACTAACTAATTCTTACCACAGTCGGGGAGGGAATGGAAATTTACCATTTTGCGGATGGGAAGTCTCAAGTATAACCATTGTGTGTGAGATTATAGTATGGATATTGCAGTGTTGGATTATACCTCAGAGCAGTGTGTTAGTTTTTCTGTCGATTTTTCTGCTGAGTTTCAAATGTGGCTGAGTACTTCAAGTGGATAAATTGGGATATGTTGACTTTTGCCATCCAGATTGTTCTTCCCTCACGATCATTTTTTCTTCTTTAAATCGTTTTCATTTTTCTTTTGATTCTTCCACAACACTTGGAAACTAGATTGTGCTGCCAGTATCTGCAGCTAAAGAACCTTTTAAGAACTAAAAATAAATCTTACCCTGTGGCAGAAGGCATTGGAGGCTGTAGAAATGGTCGTTGGCAAGAAGCAGTTGTCACCAGTATTTCTGGCATGATCTTGGCCTAGGATGTGGTCTTGTGCTTACCTGGTGCTTTGGGGCACTCTGCCAGTTTTTGGCTCTCAGAACTCACTCTTCATAGGATCAGGAAAGCACCAGCTCAGCTCCACAGTAGCAAGGGGGAAGAAAAAAATGCTGCTTGTTTTGATGTTGCTTATTTCATCTGTTTAGCTATACCATCAAACTGAGCCATATCTGAAGTGTCGGAAAGTGGGAATTTGGACTTAGGATGGACTTCCCCACTCAGTTATATTCTTGTTCATTTTAATATTTGGGTATATTAGTATATTTTAATGTAAGAACTAGAAGTGTCTTGCATTATATTTCACATCATATCACCACTGTATAATAAAGTAGAAATGTATGACTTGGTCAAACTACTTTTCTGTAGCAAAAGAGGGAATATACAAGTTTATAGTCCTGTTTTTGCTATGAAATTGAGATCAAACATTCCTGTTCAACTGTGGCCCTGAGTAACTCTATTAAACGACTCTGTGTAGTTTGTGGAAATGTTCTAGTCTTCTCTTCCCAAACCTGGATGAGAAACGCTTCTGTACCTGTTATTGTCAGCAGAAGTATTGAAGTAGAATGTTCCTGAACAGCTTTCCTAGTGGCCCGAGGGCAGTTTAATTAAGTGGAGGCAATTCAGAAAGTGTATAGAATTGTGTATAACAGGTTAATTGCTATATTTTTTGTGTTGTAAATAAAACAGATAGAAGAAGAATTAAACAGCATCGTAAAAAAAACCCTGTATCTTTAAAAGAGCAGTATCAAAATGGGTTTTGTTGCAGATTTGGGCAGTACAGCTGAGTGCTACAGCTTTCTGTATGCATTCCTGTTTGCTCTATAAATTATTGGGTTAGCAATGGATTTTTGCATCTCCTGTTTTAAGGTTCATCTGTTATCTCTGCAAGGTGTCTGTTTTTTTTGGATGAGAAGAATGGCTTCCTGCTTTAAAAGGACATGTCCTTAATGGGTGGCCTTCCAGTATGCAAAGCATTAGTAGAAATTTGTGCCCAGAAATCAATGCCCTTTGGATTGTTATGAGGATTTTCTGATAGAAAAATAAAAATACCTTACCTGGTTGCAGAGATATTTTAAAAATCTATTTCAATGGGTCATGAGAAAGATAAATAACAAGCAAGACTAACACGGTAACTGTTTTTTTGACAGTATTGTATTAGGTTTATGGTTCATGAGTTTATTTACTAATTTAACATTCCTGACTTAATACTTAAAGATCTTTTTACTCAGTGTCTACAGAAGAGAAAGGAAGGCTTATTTCTGTATAATGACTTACTTGTGGCAGCATTTGTGTTAAGAAGTTAAGTACAGTTTCATGGAAAAATAATAGTTTCAATAGTGAGGTATTTTTTAAATCCAGCGACTATTAAAATGTCCAATAATCAGAATAAAGACAGTTTTAATATGTTTCAATTTTTAAATATTTAATGTCGGTACAATTTATGTTGTGTTCCATAAAATGTGTTGAATTGCTAATACCATGCAACTGAGGAACAAGGTGCAACCAATCTGACAGTTTGTGTTTGCCATTTTTTTTATTGTTTTGGTTCTTTTTAATACCAATGCAAACAGAACTATGTAACGTCTTCTTGTCAGGACAGCATAGTTCAACACTTGCAAGATAAGTGTGAAGTTCTAGGAAGCACAGTTATTTTGCTTCTGAAATTACAGTAATAGCAATTATTTAACCTCGCTGTTGTAAACCATGCAGTTCATTATGATAACAGGCCACATAAAAAAATCAAAGCTGAGGTGTAATGTTAAGGGAACCTACTGTCGAGAGTAACGTGATTCAGCAATGACATATGTGTCTGTATATTGCTTCTGTCTTTCCACATTAGTCTGTAGATGCTTCACTCTAATGCAACTCCAGTACATGTTGCTAGTCTTCAGAAGTTATCCTAGGTATGTGTGATTGTTGCTTGTATGCATGGTCTTTGCTCATAAGGTGCTGAGCACCAGGGTTAGGAGGTAAATTAAGAAGTGGTAGTCTCATCACATACCTCTTCCCCCTCCTTTTTTTTTTTTTTTCTTAATGACCAAAAGGGAGATAGAGATGTGAAGAAAGCTGTGTTGGTTCCACAACTGAAACAGAGTAGGCTGGAGAATTTACCAGAAAGCAGCCTGGAGAGGAAAAAAAAAAAGGGGGGGGGGGAAATCTAGAGTTTAGCCTTACACTTACATCTCTTTCTATGAAAGAATTCCCTCTCTGTTGTGGTAGTATGACTGACAGCAAATTTGGTGCAAGGCATGAACCTCTGTCCCTGCAGCTGCTGCTGTCTGCCCTGCCTGCCTTACTCCAGTGCCTGAATTCCTCTACACCGTGGCTCCTACACGCAACTGTAGCATGTACATGCTTAATGCTGGTGACATAAATACCATCTCTATTTGCAGATAAGTGAGGCATGGTAATTGGTTCAAGTATGTGTACTGAAGTCTCTGGCCAAAACAAGTTCTCTGTTTTCACAAAGTGAACAGCCTCTAAAAACTATTCCATGTTTGCCCTGACTTCTGAGCTGTACTATATTGTCCCTGGTAACTAAAGGATAACTTGTCATAAGCAAGATATTCTCACATACGCCTTATGCTAAATAAACAAGTTATTCAGGTAATAATACATTCATAAGTTTTGTAAAGTAAACAAACTGTGTTTTTGCAGTACATTTACGTGTGATCTCTGTATTCACAGAGTGAAATCCCAGTCACGTTGATCTTGGTGTTGAAACTCATCGGGAGCCAATGCCAGTGGTTAACAACATACATTTATTCAGATTCCTGCGCATGCAAAATTCATATTGAATAATGACTTTGGTATTCTAGAGCATCTTTTATTAGGTGGAAATAACAGTCTGAAGTATAAAGAGAGGCATTTCCAGTCAGCAGTGAAAGATTGCATGCTATAGAGCTACAACAGAGAATTACAGGACTAAAGAGCATTTTAAAATCTATGTACACTTCAAAAAATTATTTGCATGTGTGTTGCTCGATTGACTTGTGTATCTGCCTGTAACTAATGTTCAGTTTTCCTTTCTAACAGGTAGAGAGAATCGTTGACAAGAGGAAAAACAAGAAGGGAAAAACAGAGTATTTGGTGCGATGGAAAGGATATGACAGTGAAGACGACACCTGGGAGCCAGAACAGCACCTTGTTAATTGTGAGGAATATATACATGAATTTAACAGGCGTCACAATGAAAAGCAAAAAGAAAGCACATTAACTAGGACAAATAGGACCTCTCCAAATAACGCCAGAAAACAAATTTCTAGGTCTACCAATAGTTCTTTTTCAAAGACTTCCACTAAATCCTTAGTTATGAGTAAAGACCACGAGTCAAAAAATAATCAACTCTTTACTGCCACACAGAAGTTCCGGAAAAACAATTCACCATCTCTTTCTGGAAGGAAAAATATGGACCTTGCAAAATCAGGTATTAAGATCCTAGTGCCCAAAAGTCCAATTAAGAACCGGACAACAGTTGATGGCTTCCAAAATGAAAGCCCTGATAAAATGGACCATACAGAGCAGGATCAAGAAGACTCTGTAGCACCTGAAGTAGCAGCAGAAAAACCCGTGGGAGCTTTATTAGGACCTGGTGCAGAGCGTGCCAGGATGGGGAGCCGACCAAGGATACATCCACTAGTGCCACAATTGCCAGTGCCAGTAACAGCCACAATTGCATCAGCATTAACAATAAATGGAAAAGGTAAGTGTACAAATCAGTCATTCTTATGTAGATTTTTCATTTGACTGATCCATTTTGTGAATTAGATGCAAATTACTTGCTTTTGTCTCAGACACATTAAATCTGGAGGACTTCACAGCTTTATGACTACAAAGCCATTTCAAACTTTACTAGCCTTTGCTCTTCTCAGAGAGATTCACTGGTATTTGTGTTTTCAGAATCACCATGAGATATATGTGTGTTTGCTTTGACATGCTTGGTTCATATATGCAGTGTACCGTTTCCAGGGATAGCACCACTGCTTCTTGAAATAATGTCAAAGACTCAAATTTGTTATGAATATTAGAAACATACATTATGTGAACAGATGAACCATATGAGGAAGGATTTCTTATAATGGCTTATTTATGTTTTATAATGAAATAACTGGGAGAGTGATGTTTCTTAAAAACTGAAGTTGATAATGTTTTCTTTATTGAAAATTTGAGCCAATTGTGGAGATACTTACACCTTCTGCATGGATTGAATTCTATCTATCTTTATATTTTATCAATATTTTGTTGCTTATACCTCATTTCATATTGAGAGTTTATTTAGATTTAATGCCTGGCTTGGCAATATCTCAGTAGATTTACAGTGGGAGTGAAATAAACTACATTTTTAACACCAAAGAAACCCAAACTGTTTCTTTGGCTGGGAGTAAGCTATAATTCCCCTCACCCTGATGAGAGTCTGGTTTAATATGGTCATCATTCTGATGCCCCAAACTTTTGTTTTCTCATGACAGACCCAACTTGTTGTTGTTAGCTTCTGAAGCTAAGTTTTCAAGTGTATCCTCAGGTGAAATTCGGAGGGTAAAATCTGCAGGTATACTTTTAATGATTACTTGCTGGAAAAATTTCTTGAAGTCAAGGACTGACAAAAACTATGCTTAGAGACAAATTATATAGGCAGAAAAATATGTTGAAGATTTTGTGGGAGGTTGAGCTGTGTGTCCCACTGTTGCTTGCATTCAGATTTTTATGAAAAACAAAACAAAACACTTCTGTAGTGGCCGAGAAGGGAGGAATGCTCTCCTGGAGCTGTGGTGTCAGGTCATGGACCAACCCCTTTTGCTGCAGATGAACTAGGTAACCATAGCAATGCACATTGGTGCCACGAATATCCCTTCCTTTGCATAAGCTAAAGAGGGAATGTGTATCTCTGAGGATGTAAACAAAGCTGAAGGGGGAAAAGGCAAGAGATGCCAGTGTGCAAGTTTCCTCAGCAAGTGAGGTAGATGAGTATTCACACACACAATGGTTTCATGATAAATAATATGTGCTTTGGAGTACCGTGGTGTTCCTAGTGAAGTAGTTGAGTAGGATTGCTTCAGCATCCTGGTTTTTGCCTTGAGGCACTCACAAAAACAAACCAACAAATAAAACAAAAAACACAAAGAAAAACCCCACACAACAAAACAGGAATAAAAGAGGACCTTCTTAGGTAGGTTAATAGCCTCCAAATAATTAAATCATTCCCACCAGCCTTTCACTCTGGTAACGCTAGTGTGGCTAGGGCTTGTTACAGGGCATGAAATGGAATTGGGAAGTCCTGTGCAGGAGTGATAGTGGCATATAAAAGATTACTGGAGGTGTATTAACCTGTTTCACTGAGGTGTTGCAGTTCCCTTGTCACCACCTCCTTCATCTAATGCTGAAAGCTGTGCTTGCAATAACAAGAATACAAGATTTTTCTCACACTTACATTTTCACAAGATCTTAAGATGTGGACCAAAGCAGGAGGAACCAAGGAGATAGTCACGATGCATGGTTGCCCAAAGATACACAGAACATTTCTGCTTCTTTCAGCTCCTGGAGAGCTATTAACCGAGACTTTTCACACAACACTGCCACCAACCTGAGCTGTGCAGCTTGTTTGGAAATAGAAGCAAATATCCTAATCTATTATGGTTCTACAGATAGTTAGACTCTACAATTTTTTGGGGGTACTGTCCAAATCGAGCAGTAAATCTCTGATTATAGGGCTTGGAAATAATGTTATGAAGGAATAATACTCAGTTGTATCAGACATCTGTCTCTTTCCCTCTTTCTGTGGCAGAACTCTTTCTCCTAGAAGCCTGTGGTACAACTCAGCTATTCTGCATCAGCAGATTAGACCTCTGTTCAGAGGGAAGCCAAGAGTTAGCCTGGCCTTGGAGTTTACCAAGCTGACACATTCTCCTTCTCTTCATTAAAGCTGCACCCTGCTCTTTGCTGGTTTTATTTTTAATGTCACTCTGCTATTCATTGAAATGTAATAAATAGACACTCCTATTCCTCCCCTGCACCGGTCTCCTGCTGTTCAGAATCCTGTTCTGTTCCTTACTCAGGACATTCCTCCTGTTCTGACTGGACACCTCATCACATTTTCAGCACTGTTGATGCCTCAGGATTCATGTCAGAATTGTTAATTTTGCAAAAACTTCCTCAAATTTGTACCTTCATTGCTAGCTCTTCATACTCACCGAATCTGACATATTAATAATGCAAATGATAGGTCTGGCATTGTGGAGCACTCTTTCCAAACTTCCCACCTCCTCCACATACACCTGTTAATTTTAAGAGTTCCTACTTCCACATGGAGGGTGCTGTCAGGAAGACAAAAGCATATTTTGGGAAATAACTTTGTACTTAAGCTGATTCAGGAAATTTTCCTCAAAACATTTTAATGGGAAAAATCCCATAATTTAATCAAAACAGAAATCATTAATTGGAAAGTGTAATTGTGAAACATTCTAGAAATATGCAAATTATGTTTCAAATCAATTTTAGGCAGTTTGGATTATCACAGCTGATTTAGGTGTTGATTTTTTTAAAGTAAAATTGGAAAAAAAAACATTAAAAATTTTAATATGAAAAAGGTATTCCAAATTTTGAAATTATTGCTATGAATGCTTTTTGATTGTATTAATCATTATTATTTTATTTTTTTTAGTCCTGGTTCAGGATGGTGAAACTCTTCAAAATCTTGTCTTTGTGCATTTTTTTTCCCCAGCCTCTTTTTATTTTTTTTTTTAATCAGAAAAAAAAAAACCCAAAACCTTGTATGCATAGGAGAATCCCAGTTTAATGACTGGAATTACAATGAAATTTTGGTATTATTGTAACATCTAGTCATGCTTTCAGATGACAAACTGCATTGACACAATTCTTGTCCTAAGAATGGTCTCAGAAAAGACGACCAGCAAATATTTAGAAAAATATGCAGAAGTGCTGGAAGAATAAAATAATAGTTTTATTTGCTCTGGTAGTTGGTGGCTTCAGCATACCAAAATCTAGCAGCTGTCCAAACTATATGTTTTAAGAAACCACATCATTGTATTGAGTATTTATATTTTAAAGGCTTGGCCTCGAAAACAAAGTTGATGGAGTAATATTCTATATACTAGCGTAAGAGGGGTGGCATATGGACAAAGTGGGACTTGGTCACTGAATTAACACTTCTGTGGTTCCAGTTTTTCTAAAGATCCTGTTTCTAGAAGTCGATAGAAGTGATCTTTAAATGGATGGATGAAACAGAAAAAAAGCCATCACCAAAAACTGTGATGTTTTATAAGAGATCTTAGTGGTACCTACAAGCAATCTGTATTACTCAAAAATAGGCAAGACAAAAAAACGGCCTCATATCTGACATTCGGTTTGGATGCATTTGACATTTTTTGAAAGCATGCTTCCTTAATCAAAATTGAATAACTTTGAAATTTCATTGCATATTTTTTAGACAGAGTATGCTTATAGCTATCTAGGAATTTCTCTTCAATAGAATACACAAGAAGTGAAACTGTAAAGGGAATCTGTGAGCCACACAAGGCTAGAGAGTTGTTTTGCAGTTTTAGAAAGGGTTAAAACACTGGATTGGTTTTTAATGTCCTCCAAAACTTGAGTAGAAATTGGTTGAATTCCACTGCTTGGCAAATTCTAGCTTTCTTACTGTACTTCTTTTCTGGGTTTCTCTTTGGTCGCTAACGGTCTTATTCAGGTAATGGAGTCCAACATGTGGATGTAATTGAGAATAAACGGCACAAACAGATTTTGGGTAAAATGGTATGCAAGCTTCTAAAACAAGCAAGAAATGCCACATAGCTGCATGTGTTGTCACAATTAGAGCAATGCAGGCTGGTGGCTGGTGTGCAGGAAAAGAAAAAATACAAGAAATGCAATGGAGTATGTCGCTTTGCTGGATGAACAAGCACTGCTATTGCACACAGTGGCATTCTCACCTCCCTCCTTGCACAAGCTACTTCAGATGTATAACTTGCATGAGCAATAGTCTGTCTGACAATAGAAAGATGACTGGAGTATATCGACCTGTGGGCAGCAAGGGTGTCTGCTGATTTTTCGGTTGAATGATGGTGCTGTTCTCAGCTTGAAACAATGGTATTGGCACCAAAAGAAAAGCCAGGCATTCTGAGAAAAATTATTGAGCTCACATTCTGTTTGTTACCCATTCTCTCCCTTATTCAAAACAGCTTATGGGATTAAAACCTACAGATATAGAAAACAAAAAAACCCACTTTCTGCAACATTGAAAATAGTGGCTGTTATTTGGTTAAGTCTGATAGCTGCGTTGCAAATCATTAGGTCACTGTCAGTAGGCCCTTGGGGAGAGTATTGCAGCTGATGAAGGCGTGTAGGGTGTGAATCAAACTAATTGTCCTTGTAGACCACAAGTGATGCATATAACCCATCAGTAAAGCACGAGGAAAGTCGCAGAACTCGCTCCTGTGGGAATTTGAGTGAAAAGTACAAATAAAGGAAAGTTGGGATGATGTGTTGCAGTTCTTCAGATTCCTGTTTAGCATTCTGGAAAGACAGAAGCAGCTCTGAGCTTTCATTTTATTTGTTTTTGTTATGTTTTGGTAGTAAAACATTATTCCAAAGAAAGCCTTGAGACAGGAACTTCCTTTTCCAGTGTGTTTGTACATTGCACTTGGGTGGTGGTTTGATCTCCATGGAGTGATCTGGAAAGCAACCAAGCATTTTATTAGTGGAAACAAAAGCCAATTAAATGGGTTAAAGTCCTCTGTGAACCTGCCTAACTTTTGACATTTCTGGTTAAACCTCTTTGTTGAATACAGCGGTGTGTAATTTTGTAATTTTTCTATTGTGTCTGCATTTTGCAAATCACTAATTCAGAGTAAAGCAGTTTTAATTTAATCAACCTTAGACACCTTTATTTTTCTCCTTAAAGTTGCGTGTTTAGAATTTACTTTTGAAGGGTTTGCGTTTATTCCTTCTATTATGTGCTAACTTGCAAAATTTTAACCTACCATCAATTTTCCATCTGTTAAGTCATTTTCAAATTCTTCAGCTTCTCTCCTTTTAACTAAAATAATACTCTAAATTGTTGTTAATTTGTTTATCTTTGTTTTTCTGCCTTATCATACACGCAAAAGCTTTAAGTAATGTGGTAGTCTGGATGGTGTGTATTATGTGGAAAATCAGCCTGTTGTCCCATACTTTTCTGAGTTCTGTACATCACACTTCTGCAGTTTCTGGTACGTGGTACAGATCATGATATGATTCTCCAGGATTGAGAACTTGTGTGAAAATCTTTTGTCTTCAAGATATACTGGTTTATGTCAATAGATTATTGTAATAATAAAGCAGGATTTAAGTGCAGGCTTGTTTGAGTTTTAATGCTGTCTTCCAGAGAACATAAGGAGTAAGTATCTGCTCTCTTGCTTTTTCTGCCTTCTGCTTTCACTGCTTTGAACAGAGATGCTGTGGATTTGGATGCCAGGTTTGTCTGTTTGAAGACTGTTGGTGTGGGCTTCTGATATAGCTAAAAAAAGGGGAACTATTTTGGAAAGAATGAGCCCATTCCTTTTGGTTGCTTCCCTAACCCCAATTCCAGTGTGGCCTAAGTGTTCTTGTAAGGGCAAATTTATTTTCATCAGTGTGACAGAGAGGGAAAGGGTATGTTCTTGGAGGCATATACACACAACATTGTATGCAACTTGCCTCAGAAAAATGAGTTCCCCTTTAATGGGAACTCTGGATTTTATCTATCGGTAAATATGAAAGAAATGTCTCAAATACTTAATTTGGACATAAAATTTTGAACCTCTGTTGACAGAAATATTGCTGTTATCTTCACCAACATTTGTATTGCATCTGCAGGCCCAATGATAAGCCCCATGCTCTTAGCTGTGCATTTCTTCAGGTGTTGCATCAATTTACACTGAGTGAGGATCTGATCTTTGGGGTCTAAATCTCATAACTGCTCAGAAGGAGTCAATAATGATCAGTCATCACATATTCCTATGGTATTTGCATCAAGATCAGATAGAAATGATTTCTGAGGATTTGTCATACCTGTTGTAGTAATGTTGGGAAAGAAGTGCAGTGTGAAGCAAAAGCTCTGTTTGTGTTGCTCACTTTCAACCTATTTTACTTACATCTCTGCAAAGAAGACGTGATGAAGATCAGACTGAATGTGTTGATAGAAGTGTCAAACTGGTTGTTTTTGGGTTTTTTCTTTCCACATTGTTAAAGTCGTGCAACTTTAAAACAGCTGTTGATAATACAGAAGAAGCAGGAAGTGCAATATTTTCTACAGTGTCTTTTACTTTGGCATAGTAACCATCAATGCCTTTTTGTCCCATGCTGTTTCCACTTTTGAGGAAGATACTTCTCCCATCTTTCTTAAGACCGTGAATTAGATTGAGTGTAACTTTGCTACGAAAACTGTGTGGGAAAGAAGTTTCACAGATCTATGTGGATCTGTGTTCTGTTGACAAGAAGATTGTATAATCAATTAACATACAGATGTTATAATTAAGAAATATACAGGAAAGTTAGGCTACACAGGTTATCACACCAAAGAAAAATGGATGGAAAGCTTACCCTCATCCTGAGCTTGCTGAGAAGACTCCCCAAGGAGCAATCTCCAAAAGAGATCCTTACCAGTGGCAGTCAGCTCTTTAATGGGGTCTAGGAGAGGTGGAGCCAGGCTCCATCCCTTCCATTAGCACAGGTGAGTTACCTTCACCTGTCCTCCCAGGGCTGACTCATTGCTTGTCTCAGGTAGTCAATCAGAGGCTCAGGCTGTGATTCAGCAGTTCCCACACAAAGATTAATCTTAATACATTGATACAAAAATCCATAAAACCTGGACAAAAATAATCTTAGTATGGTTCATTATCTACTTGAAAGGGGAGATGCTGAGAGTGCAATTAAATTTTCTATCAACAAAAGACCTCACAGGGAGGCTGTTATAGGTGGGGAAAGATCACAGAATTAGTAAATGAACTTTTTTTTTTTTTTCATTTAATCCATGTGAAAGATAGAAAATGGTTTGATTAAAACAAAAAAAGAAAAACAGATTTTTAAAAAATATTTATTTTCACTAGTTACTTGGATAAGAGAAGATAACAGACTTGTATTGAACAGGTGACTGCAAATACATTTGTTATGTACGTTTGTTTCGTTATCAAGACTAAATGAAATTTCAAGATCCTATATTGCTTTGAGATATCTACTTCAAGTGCAAGTTGCCAAATTCAAACTGGGATAATCACGATTCAGAACTGCTGCCATGATTATTTCTACTATTCTTTTAAGTAACAGAAAATAAATATATAAGCAGTACACTTGTGAAACAGTCTGCAGTTTTTAGAATCAAACATGAAGATGACAAGATTATCTTCTGTACATACCATTTATATCATAAACATGTTTAAGAATGCACACTCAAATGCATTAAGCCACAAGTCATCAAACAGTGTATCCTGCTCTAGTAATTGTTTGCTTAATTTTGCAATATGAGGTTGCATAAAAAGATTTTAGTTTTTATTTGAGAAGTACTTATCATTTAAAATGCTTTAAAGTTTATTACATAATAGATTAATTTAAGAAACAAAGGCTAGTCATAAAAACTCGTGCTTTGAATTAGACTTTCTAGGTTAGAACATATCTGAAAACTGGGAAGGATTTAACTGGAAAGAGAGAGCATCTTTCTATTGTATTGAGTTCTTTGAACATACCTGAAACAGTAGATAAAGTACAGAATGTCATTTATTTTCTTTGAAAATATTCCTTGAAAGAAACAACTAAAGGAAGTAAGCAGGTATGCTTCAAAAGACTGCTGAGAATCTGGCTGGGAAGATGGAAAGTGGAGGAGGCTTAATGGCTCATTTCAGTTGTGTCAGAAGCTTAGCAGTAGGATGTCACAAGGCTCTGTAATAGGATCTGTGCTTATTTATATGTATTATTGATCTTAAAAAAAAAATGCAGTGGTCAGTGGAAGTACAAAAACTTGCAGAGAAGCACATAGTTATTAGGATAGAAGAAAATTGAAACTTCAGAGGGGTATATCCAAAGCTGAAACAGAAGTGATGTGATGGAACAGCGGGGAAATAACTTGGACTGATCATTTTCACTGCTGGCTCCTAAACTGGGCTTGAAGACTGGGTGTGGATAGGAGTGCCTAAAGATGTGAAGGACAACTTCGAGACAACTTTGGCTTAATACTGAGCTAAAGAAGTTCTCAAGGTTTCTTTGCCACACACATTTGTCATTACGCTTCAGTATAACCAAATATGAATAACAAGGATTTGCTGGTGTAGTGTCTTCCATGCATTAGCGCTGCTGTACCTCAGATTGCTGTATCGTTTTTAAGAGGAGCTCGAATGAGAGGGAGGAAGTGGAAAAACTGGCTAGCTGCCTTCTCAGGCAGTTCCACATGAGAGGTTCCTGAGTAGACTTGCTATGTATATATAGTTGGCAAATCTTGGATAAGCTACTGCTGAACACTGGTGCAGTAGGAACAAAAGGGTATTAAAAAAATTATACATCTGTTGGGAATACTGAAAATATTGCATCTGATTATTTTAGAGAAGAATTAAATTAGAGATGTGATGAAATAATTACTGATGTTGGAAATTTTTGTTCTGGAACGAATGAATAAGACATGCGGACGTCAAAATAAATTGAAAGGTGTCACATCCAAAGTAGATAGATAATGCCTTTTGATGAAGTTTCCTTTTAGTTCTGAGAACTGCTTAACGGTAATGATCATATGAAAGAATTGTAGGCATTTGTAAGGATAACAGTAACAAACTATGTTTATAGGAATGAACGTTATAGTTTTAGAAAGAATGTAAGTCTGCTTGCTGTGGAAGGAAGGAAGCTTTCTGTGACATACCTGAAAATTGTAATGCAGGGATTTTTATATCTCATTCTGCATTGCTAGCTGTTATTAGGTACAGAATATTTCATCAACTTTTATTTATGAATGTAATTTGTGCTGTACAAACACCGAGAGAATCTAATTATTTTCCTCTTAGGATATTAGGATAGGCATTAGAAGAGTAATAAGAAGATGGAGGTCTGGTCTAGTTCCTACTGAGGACTTTATTGTGAAGGACCTCCAGCCCCTTGGAATCCAGAACTAGATGTCTGTATGTCCCCACGTAGCGATGTGGACATCCTTGGTTACAGAGAACCGGCATTTTTCTCATAATGTAGACCTTTTTCTCACGTCCATTCTGTTTGCCTCTTTTCAGCATTAACAACTGCACCCACTTCTTGAACCACACCAAAACACACCAAACCAGTATCTAATAGCTAGAGAATGTCTGTTGTTATTAGCAGCACATGCAGGTCTTAAGAATACCTCTCCAAGTATTTTAGGCTTTGTGGATTTACAGGGAACTTCTAGCAATTGTACCTGAGTAGCAAATAAATGGGCTATATTGAAGTAGTGTGATGCAGTTTAGTTTGTGGAGTTCTGTTTATTTTTGGAGGATTGGAAAGCATCATCCATCATATCTGTTGGAAATTGAAACTGGTGTCCTGTTGCTAACATACTCCAGTGGGCAAGCTGTGAATTGGGACACTGCCCTTTCTCTACTCCACAGCCATATTCTTTCCAACTTAAAACAAAAAACAAAAACAAACAACAACAACAAAACCAACAAAAAACCCCACTCTTTTAAAAATTCCATCCATATTCATACCCATCCTTTAGAAAATGCTCAGAAAGCTGTATGAAATTATCATTTTGAAATAAATAATCCTTCTGCAAAATGTAGATGCTTTCTTTTCGAATCTCAAATAATATTGCAGCAATAATAAAAAATAATAAAAATGAGAAAAAGATATTTAGACATATTGCTTATCTCATGTCCTTGTAGGAAGTGGTATGTTTTCCATTAAAAAAAAAATGTATTTTGTAATACTCTTAGAATAAGAGAATGGGCTTTTAAAAAAAGATCTTGTAGTATAACACATTTTGAGCAGCCACTCCATTTACTAAGATCAGTACGGGTCAAAATTCAGGATCTATTCTGGAATAAGTACTCTGAAATGAGAGTTATCTGAACTTGATTTATTTTTACTTGATGTTTCTACCCTTAAGATTCAGAGGAAATGCTTATTTCAAAGATTTTCCTTTCTGACATGTTAGATTCAACAACCTTTTAGATGCTGTAAAATAAAATTAAAAAATTAGTATATTATGCTTAATGTGCTTTGAAAGCAATGGCGCTTTTAAAACACATGGCAAATCAACAGTATGATTTTTGTCACGGTGTTTTTTCCCCCCAGTTGACAATTTAGATACCTTCCAAGTCTGTTAGCTTAACGGGAAAGCACTGGTACTCAGGACCTTTGAAAATCAGACTTTGTTTTCATTTCCAAATACAGAGACTTAGCTGGCATTAAAGTTTGAGCTTTAAGTCTTCTTCTGAAGTAATGCAAGTCAAAACAAACACTCTCCACAACTGTTCTTTATTGTTTGGCTTGCCTTAAAACTGTGAAGAAGAAAGTGAATTTGATTCACTCATAGCAAAAGGTATTTTGCTCTGAAGTCATTTCTATTCTGGTATTAAATTTTACTCTGGCATGGTGATCATCTTCAAGAAACCATTTGGATTTAGTCCTTTATTTATTTATTTTCTTAATATATTACTTTGCTTTCAATTTTTTAATTCCTGGCATAAAGTCTAATATTTAATGAACTTATATCCTATTTGTTTTAGATTGGCAGGTGAAATTTAAGCCCCAATGAAATAAATAAGTCTCTCCAGATTCTTTGCAATTCAAGTACAATATTTGTTCAGTGCCTATCTGAAGAAACTGTTACTGCACTACTGTGTATTATAAATTACAAATCCAGCAGAGTAATGTAATACAAATAGGCCATATATATCCATATGTTCAGCTTAAAGATGGGGAGGGGAAATATTAAACAAAGTGTATTTCCTAATAAACCTGTATAAAAGTCACTCACTGGGTCTGTAGTTGATCTGACGTCAGCATCTCTATACTTCTTCCATAATTTTCTCTTGTATTTTAGTACTTAGCCAGGTTAATAATAAGCTGTACAATGATCTTCCAACTTCATGATAAAATATTCAGATCTTTCATTTTGGATTTTGTTGTTGTTTGAGAGGGGGTAGACTTACATATTAGTCTGTGTTTCTATTATAAGGCTGCCCAGAGTGGTTGTGGATGGCCCGTCCCTGGAGATATTTAAGGCCAGGTTGGATGGGGACCTGGCAATCTGATCTAGTACTTGGATCTAGCGATTGGCAATCCTGCCTGTGGGAGGGGAGTTGGGACTTGATCCTTGAGGATTTCAACCCAAGGCATTCTATGGCTCTGTGGTAAGTGCTCCAAATAATTTTTGGGTTAGTCTAAAATAATTCAAAGAAAAAAATTCAGTATAGTGAGTCAGTTTTTGAAGGATTCTTTTTTTTTTTTTTTTTTTGCAGTTTGACTACTTAATGCTCTCTCTACAACACTTTTTCTCGGTTGTATGTGCTAATTGTTTTTTCTAGCCTCTCACTGAAACGTGCTGTAACCCCAGCACATTTGCTAATGCACTTTACTTGCTCTCCACATCGCCAGGGAAGAGTGAGTTGCAAAAGGGCTGGTTTGGCAGTCCTCTTTCAGGATAGGGAATCATAGAATGGCAGAGTGGCTTGGGTTGGAAGGTACATTGAAGACCATCTAGTTCCAACCTCCTGCTATGGATAGGTTTGCCAACCACTCAAATCAGGCACCAGATAAGGTTGCCCAAGGCCCATCCAATCAGGCCTTGAACACACTTGCAGGGATGGCCCTTCAGAAGGCTATTGTGGTCTTTGAATGGAAGCTTAGATACACCAGCATTCCAAAGAATCCTCGTAAGTCAAGGAGGATTTTGTTTTTTGCATTGTGATACTTACACAATTATTTTATGTTTTTACAGTGCTTGTTTATAAGTCAGTAACTTCCTTGCTAAGTGTCCAGTATTCACAGATATTTCTGCAAGCCTGCTCTGATTGTATTACTGCTCTACTTACAAGGAAAGAGAAGTTTCTGTAGTGACTGAGGTTACGTATGTAAGTTGGTTTGGTTTTGGCTTTTTTTACATATAGATTTTGTAGAAAACTGTGGAAATTGCTATGAGATCCTAGAACTGCTCTGCCCAGTGCTTATCTTACTTCAGTTCAGTTAAATATTAGTTACATTTGTTGGTATCAGTTGTACTGTGAAGTAATTTTTTTTATCAAATCAACAAATTAAATGCTAAGTGAAGTGTTTCTCCAAGTTACACAGTTTGCTCAGCAGCCCCTAGTAATTTTTGCAGACCTGTTAAGACCTTTTAGCATTCTGGATATATCAGGGAGGAGAAAAATAATGACGCAGGCTGATGTTCTGAAAGGCACTTTTGAGTTGGATAAAATCACTGAAATAATAGTGGTCTCAGATTCTTCTAAAGATAACAGTTGCACATTTAAACAAAACCTAAATTTTGTTTTCTGACCCTTTAAATGTTCTGATAAGGCTCATTATAGTAAAATTAGAGTGTCAATTGAGAAATAGAATATTCACAGTAAAACTTTTTTTTTTTTTTTTATTTACCTACATCATTTACCACTGAAATGCACAAAGAGAATGTTAAAATTTTTAGTAATACAACTATAATTTTGTAAACTTTTATCATTCTTAATCGTGAGAACTTTGAGTGCAAGCCTTCCTGAGATGCACTTAGTTCGATAAAAGATAAAATTTGGTTTTTTATCTTAACATCTGATTGCACATAGTAGATGACATTGTCTTCTGGGGAAGCTGGCAACCCGTGGCTTGGACAGGTACACTTTACACTTTTTACTGGGCAAAGAGCTGGGCAAGCCCAGAGAGTAGTGGTAAATGCAGTTAAATCCAGCTGGTGACCAGACATGAGTCATCTTTCCCAGGGTTTGGTACTGGGGTCTGTCCTCTTTTGATGACCTGGACAAGGGGATTGAGTGCACCCTCAGTAAGTTTGCAGAAGACATCAAGTTGGGAGAAAGTGTTGATCTGCCTGAGGGAAGAAAGGTCCAGCTGGATAGCTGGGCTGAGGCCAATGGGATGAAGTTGAACAAGACCAAGTGCTGGGTCTTGCACTTTGGCCACAAGAACCCCAGGGAACACTGCAGGTTTGGGGCAGAGTGGCTGGAAGACTGTGTGGAAAAAATGGACCTGGGGGTGCTGGTCGATACTCAGCTGAACATAAGCCAGCAGTGTACCTTGGTGGCCAAGAAGGCCAATGGCATCCTGACTTGTATCAGACATGGTGTAGCTATCAGGAGCAAGGAAGTGATAGACCCAGGTTGCTGCCCCTGAGAGGGAGGCTGCTAGCGGGAAGTTGCCACTTCCTGCAACAACTGCATGCTCTTTCTGGCAGCAACAGCTCTGCTAGCCCCCTTGCTCCTGCAGCAAGGCTAGCAGCCCAAGGATGGATGGTGCGTGCAAGGAGCAGCTGTTGCTGATGGAAGAAATGGAAGGCAGGGTTATTTTTATGGGAGAAAGTGAGGAAGGGCTAAGGGCATCCTCCCACAGAGTATGGAAGGTGATGGTCTTGTGTGGGGGTGCAAGGACTATCTGGAAACTCTGGAAAGAGAGGGGAAAGAGAACCATAGAAGTTAGATATATATACAATAACTGCTGGATTGTGGGATGCAAGGTTGTAATGAGAGAATGAGTCACTTTTATTGTATTGTACTATTGTACAGGGAATTAGCCTCAGTGTATCAACATGTGTGGATATGTATGACTCTTCCCTATTAAAAGGAAAAATATCGATTAAAGGTAATGTTCAGCAGTCTCAGAGATTAGTTGTGGTATAAGGAGGATCAAGAGAGGAGAATGTTTTAGAGAATTTGGCTTCTTTTTAAATTATGTCTTGTGTGTCTGTAGTCATATGATGTTCTTTAAGATTATAATTTTCCACAAAATCTTGGTAGGAGCTTAGACTTCTCAGTGAATGGAGATATATGGTCATGATTCAGAAGAAATTGCACAAAAACACAATATGGAAGCTATGTGCAACATCATATGGAATCACACAATGCCATATTTGCATGACAGTATTCCTGACATACTTTATAATAAGAATTCTTGCTTCTGTTTTCCTTTGTATAAACACTAAGCTGCATTAGACACTTCTGATTAACCATAGGTCATGGGCTCTGTCTATCAAATGTGCTCAATGGTATGGAAGCTATGATTGCAGATTGTTCTTTTTTTTTTCCCCTCTCTACATTTGGAATCTTTTTTTTTTTTTTTTTTAATAAATTTAAATCAAAAGACACTGAGGTCATCTAGTCTGCACTCCAGTGTATTACAAGTCATTACATTTCATCACTTACTGCTATATCCTGAGTTAGCCTAGAGTATTACCAGACTCAGGGGACTGAATTTTTGTTTGTCATTTAATGCTGAATAGCAGGGAGTTGATTAGAAAAAATATGCTCAGATAAAAATACTTGTTTTCTGTGTCATGTTCTGCATAACATCTTGAGAGGATGCCATCTGCTTCTGAATAAATAAATAAACTGAATTCCTATTAGAAGAGCTTCCTTGCAGAAAAGTAGCTTATGTTTCAGCCATGTACACATAGCCTGGCCTTTCTACTGTACCCTCCAAATACTTACTTCTGGCAACCTCCACTCTTCCCACAAAGATCCATGCAAATTGCTCAATGCCATAGTATGCTGACAATATAAAAATGTGTAGGCTGGTTATTAAAACGTCTGCTGGAGTCATGCTGTTAAAAGGCTGTCTCTCACTGTTAGCAAATTCTACAGCGTCCTTTTCAACTAAGTAATAGAGGTGAGTTCAGGCAATCCCTTGCTAAACCTCCTGCAGCATAATCTGTGGACTTTCTTCTGCATGTAGAAGTTGACTTGGCATAAGCACTTTTATGAATACAAGAGAAATATAGATTTTCTTCTTTCTGTATTTTTTTGAATGAGAAATGGTTAGAGGCGTTTTGTTTTCATGTGGTCTTTTTGTGTTTTGTTTTGGTTTTGTTGCAGTTTTCCATAGAGTAGCATATGAGCTGAGGCATTTTTTAATTTTACATGTCAAACGGAATGAGTCTTGCAGGGCTTTCAGAGAAGGGAGATTCAGTGTGAATAGATTTTGAGATTGAAGGGCTCACAAACACTGCATTTTTTCTTTAATCTAGGCTCTGGGTGTTCTGCAAAAGTAAAGACATTATTTAGATTTCAAATTTTTGGAAGTCATTTTCAGGAATATCCTCAACTTCTCTGTGCTGAACACTCACAGGAGTGAGAAAGCTCCAGACAAAAAGTAATTAGGTTGTTTTTCCTGTAGCTGAAGTGTCTTCCCTAATTTTGTCTACTTTCCTTAATTTTGTTGAATGCAGCTCCTTTGAATCTTTGTTCCCTACTATTGACTGGAGGGGAAGAAGAAACACAGCCATAGATTCACGTTAGGCAACCTAGCCCATGCCTTCTTTACTTATTCTCTCCATTTAACACTGTGGTTAAACATTAAGTAAAAGTGCTTCCAAGACAGGTTGCAGAATGTCTTTTTTTCTGCCCATCTTTTCCTCTTATCACCCCATGCTCTTGTCTGCTTATTTCTGTCTGTATCCTTAATTCATGCCAGCCACTTAAAGCAGGAGCTGAAACAAGGAGAAGTTGGGCTCAGGAGAACCTGTAAATTGGCACTGCTGCTTACAGAAGTGTACCCTTGATGTTTTTTGATTTTTTTTTTTCCCTGCTAAAAACATGTAATACAATGGTGGAGAGTGGTAAGGAACAGCTATTTTCTTCACTGGGCAAAGGCTAGAGAATAAAAGAGACAGAGATAATGCTGAGGTCCCCTAATTAACAATCTCTTAGATTTTTCTCTTAACTCCTGCACAAGATACCAAACTGTTACCTATTTCTTAGAAGCAAGTGGTATTACTGAGCAGTTTCTTCAAATGCAGGCAGTATGTAATCTATAAAATTCACATAAAAACCTGTGAACTGAGTTTTATATCTCTGGAAAGAATACTTCATATCTCAGCTAAGCTATTACAGAGTCTTTTTAATGGAGACAGACAAAGCAGAGACATTTAATGCCTTTCTTCTCCTCCATCTTCAATACTGATGATGGGCACCAGGATCCCTGGAGCTCTAAGTTGCATGACTGTGACTACAGTAACAACAAATTCCCAGCCAATCCCAAATTTGTGCAGCACTGGCTGTTTCAGCTGGATGCATGTAAGTCTATAGGGCCCAATGGAATTCATTTCAGGATACTCCAGGAGCTGGCTGATGTCATCAAAAGAACTCCTTCAATTATTTTTCAATAATCCTGGGAATCTGGGGAGATCTCAGTGAACGGGAAGCTGGCAAATGCTATCCCAGTTTTCAAGATCCAGATAATTACAGGTCTGTCACTCTCACTTTGATTCCTTGAAAAATTATGGAAAAAAATATTCTGGAAGTTATTGAAAAATACCTGAAAGTCACTGCATTCATTAGCCACAGCCAACATGGGTTCACAAGGGGAAAGAAAATCCTCTCTAACAAAACTGGTCTCCTTTTGTGTCCAGTTTACTCATCTAGTTGACAAAGGGAAGCCAGTTGATGAGGTATGTGTTTAGGTTACTGCAAAGCTTTCAATACTGTTTCTCACAGTATCTTTCTGAGCAAAATGTCCAGCATACAGATAGACAAAAACTATGTGGTGAGTGAACAGTTAGTTGATGAGCTCAAAGTCTTATAGTAAATAGGGTTACATCAGGCTGGTGGCCAGTCAACTAGCAGGGTTTCATTTTAGGGCTGATTCTCTTTCCAGTATTTCTGAAGGTATACTGGGTAAGTTTATGGAAAACACTAAATTGGAAGGAGATGTTGACTCCCTTACAGTGAGATCTTGACAAATTGGAGAACTGAACAATCACCAACTATATGAAGTTTAATGAGAGCAAGTGTTGGATTCTGCACTTGGGATGGGGCAGTCCTGGATATGAGAACATCCCGGGAGATGAGTGGCTGGAGAACAACCCTGTGGAAAGTCATCTGGGGATCCTCGTTGATGGCTAATTGAATGTGAGCCAGCAGTGTGCCTTGGCAACCCAAAAGGCCAACCATGCCCTGGCCCAGCACTGCTACTAGGCAAGGGAAAGAGTTATCCCTCTTTGCGCTGTGTGGCTACACCTTGAACGCTGGGTACAGCTTTGGGTGCTACAATATAAAGAGGGTATAAAACTGTGAGAGAGCAACCAAAAGAGTGCTACAAAGATTGGGAAGGGTTGAAAGGCAAGGTGTATGAGGAGGAGTGGCTGAGGTCTCTGGGTTTGTTCAGCCCAGAGCAGAGGAGGCTGAGGGGAGGCCTGATGACAGCTGCAGCCACCAGAAGTGGAGTGGAGAGCTCTAGTGACAGTGACAGGACCCAAGTGAACAGCATGGGGCTGTGTCAGAGGAGAATCAGGTCGGGAGTAACAGAGGGGTTCTTCACCAGAGGGAGGTGGGCATGGAACAGGCTGCCCGGGGCAATGGGCATGGCCCCTGTGCCAGAGTTGAAGGAGCTTTTGGACAGTGCTCTCGGACATACGGTTTGAATTTTGGATGGTACTGTGTGGAGCCGGGAGTTGGACTTGATGGTCCTTGTGGGTCCCTTCCAACTGAGGATATTCCACAACTTTTCCTAGCCATCCATACTCATCTTATTGGCAGCTGTATCCCTATGGATGAAGAGAATGAAAGTAACTGACTTGAAACTTTGCTTCAGCCTAGAATTTTATAATTCAGAAGCAGCAGAATAAGACTTGGGGTCATTCGTTAATAAGATGTTTTGAAACTGCCTGAGGAGAAAAGATACCATTTGACACACTAGATAAATATGATAGCAGGTCACAGAAAGAAGCTAAACATTTTAAAAGGTAGTATTTAACATATAAATATGTCCCAGTTCTTTACTCAGCTCAATAATAGGATTAGTTGCTAAGATCTAGTAGGGAGTTCAATGAACAGAATGCATTAGGTTGTGACTATTGAAAAAAGTTAGGTGATTCAGTCTTGCGTTTAACATTCTATTTTTTTATTCTGTTTCTCAACAGACATTCAGACACCCTCTTAAGGGTTGCTTGGGGCTTGCTTACAGTATCTCCAAGACATGCTTGTTCTGTGCTTGACTGCCTCATTATCACAGAATCATAGAAGTTGGAAGGGACCTCTGGAGATTGTCCAAATCTCCTCTAATGCAAGTTCCCTACAGTAGGTTGCACAGGAAAACATCCAGACAGGCTTTGAATGTCTCCAGAGAAGAAGAATCTACAGCCTCTCTGGGCAGGTTGCTACAATGATGTCTTTCATTCTTTTTTAACTGAATATCTAATCAGAATTTCCCTGGTTACAACATGTTTCCATTACCTCTCATTCTAATATGCACCTCCAACAAGAGTGTGGTTCTCCTTCTTACGTATTAGAGGCACATTAGGTGCTACTTTCTAATGTGTCATGCTATCCTACATGGCACCATAAGAACCAAAATCAGAATGGTTTTTGATTTTGCTTGTTCACTTTTCTCTTCAGAAGTCTGCTTTTTAGGAGGAGAATAGGCAGTTTTTCACTTTTGATAATCTCCCACCTACCTCATCAAATTTTCAAATTAAACTTGCAAACTGTGTTCAGACCGTGTTTTTGTTCCAGTATTGGTTACTGCTTGAGTCATTTGATTATTTGAACTTGTAGCCTCACAGTTCTGGAGAATTTGAGAGCTCAATAGAGCTCTATTTAAAAATGGTGTTACCAGATGGGAATTCCATGTTGTGTGTTCTGGAGTCAGTTTAAGTCTTTTGTAAAGTTAAGGTTTCCGTTGGCTCTGTCATTAGTGGAATGGATTTCTACCAACAGCAAGATGGTATGTGTTTACCGAATGCCTATTAGTTGAACACTTTCTCTCCATTTAGAAATAACTAGCATCTTAAGGTTAATAGCTGTGTAGAACAATGTGTGACTGAAGCAATAAAGCCTTTGCTCATGTTATAATGGCACTGAGTCCAGGATGACCCATGTGGAAATCTTAGGGATGGTTTTAGAGCTACAAGTTGGACTAAAGGATATGTTGATCAGCTTCATCTCTGCTTGAACTGAGATAGAATAGATAGAGCAAGTGTTTCTTTTCTCAACAAGGATTTTATAATCTGTTCTTAAAATATTTCCATAATGGGAATTAGACCATCTCTAACTCAGCTCTTTCTGCAATAGATTTTAATTGCTGCAGGATAAACTGATGCTATTCAGTACTGTTTCTTTCAACAAACAATTCACATATGACTTTCATCTGCTGTAGAACAACTATTGGAGATCTGTAGTTCCTTTTTCTACAGATTAAATATACACCATTCCTTTCATCTTTTCTCTTTATCTCATTTTCAGTTTTCTTATCATTGTTCTTCAACTGTGAACTGTCCAAAGTATTTATCTTTAGATATGTTGCCCAAAACTGGGTTGTTTCAGCAGATACTTCACAAGGACTTAATAGAATATATTATCCGCTTGCACATGTGAAATTTCCTTACCAGTGTGCCTCAGAATAGGGCTTCGCCCTTCTTGTTACATGATGCTGCTAACTGGTGTACACTTTATAATTGATCATAACTGGACAGACTTTTCTGTGTTCTGCTTCTTTGTTTCTGAACCCACATTTTTTCATGTATATTTTATTTTTATTCAGTAGGAGTAAAAATTTACTCCTCAAGATCTTCCAAACTCAGCACTATAACCTGTCTCTCTAAAACCTTCTGGTCCTTTCAGTTTTATACAACCTGTGAATTTCATAAATATACTTTCTCTCACATCTTCCAAGTCTTGAATCAAAAAATAATTATTAGAGTTGGTCCCTAGACAAACCTTTGCACTAGAGACAAACCTTTGCACTTGTTTTTAGTTTGATAATTCATAAATACTAATGTTTCTGTATTTGTTTTTTCAACCTTGTGCTGCATTCTTCCTCCCACCTCCCAGTTGTTGTCACCCTTAGACAGTTTTCCTTCTTGTGCCACCAAAACCAAAAGCATCTAGTCTTTTCCTTTAGCACTAGGTCATTTGCTTGATTTCAAGGAGCCTGCAAATGTTAGCTGTGTGTGTGAGGTGGTTTTATTTTTTGCTTTTTGGTTGTTTTTTCTTGTGTGTGTGTGATTATGATTTTTGTTGTTGTTTGGTGTTTTTTTTTTTTGGGGGGGGGGTTCATTTGGTGGAAACAGTCTTGCAAAACTGGGTGGTGAGGAAACAAAAAAGGTGCTAAAGATAAGTCATACAGTTCTCAGTGAAGCTTAATACTCTGTTTGCATGTACTACACCAAGAAACCTTGGTGATATATGCCACTAGGAGAAGAAAATGTATTTCCTTCTTTCTCCTTCTATGATCTATTGACCTGTCTGGTGGATGAGGGAAAGGCTGTTGATGTGGTCTACCTAGACTTCAGCAAAGCATTTGACACTGTCTCCCACAGTATTCTCATGCAGAAGCTGGCTGCCCATGGCTTGGATGGGTACACTCTTGGCTGGGTAAGGAACTGGCTGGAGCGCCAGGCCCAGAGAGTGGTAGTGAATGGAGCTAAATCCAGCTGGCGACCGGTCACAAGTGGTATTCCCCAGGGTTTGGGGCCTGTCCTCTTCAATATCTTTATTGATGACCTGGTTGAGGGCATCGAGTGCACCCCCAGTAAGTTTGCAGATGACACCAAGTTGGCTGGAAGTGTCGATCTGCCTGGGGGTAGCGAGGCCCTACTGAGGGATCTGGACAGGCTGGATAGCTGGGCTGAAGCCAGTGGGATGAGGTTCAACAAGGACAAATGCCGGGTCCTGCACTTTGTCCACAACAACCCCAGGCAACACTACTGGTTTGGGGCGAAGTGGCTGGAAGATTGTGTAGAGGAAGTGGACCTGGGGGTATTGATTGATGCTGGGCTGAACATGAGCCAGCAGCGTGCCCATGTGGCCAAGAAGGCCAATGGCATCCTGGCTTGCATCAGGAACGGCATTGCCAGCAGGAACAGGCAAGTGATTGTCCCCCTGTACTCAGCTCTGGTGAGGCTGCACCTCAAAACCGTGTCCAGTTTTGGGCCCATCACTGCAAGAAAGACATTCAGGCCCTGGAGCGGGTTCAAAGAAGGGTGCCAAAGCTGGTGAGGGGTCTGGAGCACAGGCCTTATGAGGAGCGGCTGAAGGAGCTGGGATTGTTCCGTCTGGCAAAGAGGAGGCTCAGGGGAGAGTTACTAGATCTCCATAACTACCTGAAGGGGGGTTGTAGTGAGCTGGGTATTGGCTTCTTCTCTCATGTAACTGATGATAGAACTAGAGGGAATGGCTTCAAGCTGTGCCAGGGGAGATTTAGGCTGGACGTTAGGAAATACTACTTTTCTGAAAGAGTGGGCAGGCACTGGAATGGGCTGCCCAGGGGGGTGGTGGAGTCACCGACCCTGGAGATGTTCAAGGAACATTTGGACATTGTATTGAGGGACATGGTTTAGTGAGAACTATTGGTGATAGGAGGATGGTTGGACTGGATGATCTTGTAAGTCTTTTCCAACCTTGGTGTTTCTGTGATTCTGTGATTTCCGTGATTCGTCCTCTTTTACACTTTCCCCAGTGAAGGGCTAGGTGATTGGGGTTTTTTGTTGAAAACTGGTGCCACAAAGGTCCAGTATTTTACTGTTTCGATGCAGATCTGAACTGCAGTCACTTTCCTACCTTTCCTAAGAAGGACTAGTACTCTTGGGCTCAAGTTGTGACTGCTCCTCCAAGATCTTTCTATGTCTTGCAAGCAGGCTGTGTTTAACAGCCTCTGAAATGCCCCAGGTAAGGTTTGTCCACCATGCAATCAGGCATGACATTGGGCTGCTTTAATTTATGACTACCTTGTATTTTCATCAGCTTTTATGACCAAAGTGTGTGCTGCGTCTGAATCGGTTACAAATTTAAAATGTTTTGCCTATCAGGTTTTAAAGATCACTCTGGAGGTTATCTACTCTTTGTAGATGTTGTCTTCAAAACATACTGCTTGGCCAGTCTGATCAGATGATGACGTTTGCATATTTTTATTTGCTACACACAGCAAATGCATACTTTCTTCTCTTCTTTTTTTGAGCGGTGGACTTATATTGGTCTGATTTCCTTTTGGTAGCATTAGCCACATGTTTTGACCAAGGAACTGTGTAATTATAGTTATTTTTAGTATTGATTTTGGATGAGTGCATCTTTTTTTCTGTGGGAATCCTCTCCAGTGTTGGTAGCGAAGCAGCTCTTCCATTCCACAGTGACTTGCATTTTCAGCAGTTGACACTGATGAATCAGTTGCACTTTGCTTCATTTTTAGCTCTGAAGTTTCCAAAAAGTTATGCATTGCTTGTTAGAATAATTTGTTGGCTTTTCTGTGCTTGGTCCTTCTCATACCACAATCAGAATGCTTTATTTTCCCACGTACTCTCCACTATTTGGGGTGTACTTTGCAAGTAAAAATGAGCAGTTTCTCATGTATTGTATTTGTTTCAGGTGGTGATCCCCATCCTTTTTTTTTTTTTTTTTTTAAACAGTTCTAGAATTATTTTAGCCTATTCTCTCTGTGAAGGTAAATGATATATATAAATCATTCAGACTCAAACACATTAGTTAGTTGCCTCATTATTGGACTTCAGCTCATTTAAAGGCTGTGATTCTGAGGCTAGAGGGGAGTACTCATCTCAAAATATTCCGTTAAATCTATGTAATACTATAATAAGTCTGAATGGATGTGGGTGGTGAGATGTGTTCATAGCATGGTGTTGTTCAGAGGGCAGTGACGTTGTTAGCTGAGCATCTGTCAGCAGGTGGTAATTGCATTATGACTGTATATATTGATCTTATTGCATATTTGTTTCCAATTTCCTTTTCTGTTTTAGTAAATAGTTTTTATCTCAACCCATGAGTTCTATTTTGTTTCCAATTCTCTGCCTCATCCCATCTGGGGGATGTGAGCAGATAACTGTGTGGTGCTGTGCTTTTGCTGGGTTAACCCACAGCACCCAACCCGGAGCACGAATTGTTGAGATAATGTGAGATTTGACCAGAGCATGTTAAAACAAAATTGTTAAAAGTGTTTTAGTAGTTTAATAGCTTATGGTCATAATGTTATTTTTGTTACATTTTTTGAGATCTGTCAGAGCTTTTTCATGGAGCCATATTACTTACTATATATTAACCCAGCTGCCCTGTTTACAATCTCCAGAGACTGAGTTAAAGATATCATTTTCTTACATGCTGTAACACTGGACAGGAAACTAATCTAGCATTTGTATTTGATATTGCAGTCCTCTTCATACTTTGGGAAACATTCATAATTTCACTCTCTACTTTGTTTCCTTGGGGAGCCAGACTTTGTGGGAGACAAGCAGGAAAGTTCAAACCAGCACACTACTATTGCTATGCTTACTGAATGCATTTTAGTTTTTGTTTAAACAATTATTTACAACTGTCCCTAAGGGGTCTGCCTGAGGCTGGATAGTTATGAGGGGCATAGAATGTGGGATGGTATGGGAAGGTACCTAGAACAAGGGGCACGCTTAGTATTTTGGAACATTAAGTAGCTGCCTGCCTTGCCTAGTCTCTCAGAAGACCCTTCAGTTGTGGAGCTGCTAAGAGTAGAACAGACAATGCCAATCATTACCACAGCGGTGTGCCAGTGGCAATACCACACCAAACGGGACTCCCTGATTCCCATCCATCAGCTGATTTGTCAACTGGAGAGCCAAGGAGTAATAAGCAAGACTCACTCACCATTCAGTAGTCTTATAAGGCCAGTGCAAAAGTTCAGCAGAGAGTGGAGGCTAACAGTGGACTATTTCACACCACCTCTAAGTGTAGTTGTACTAGACGTGCTTGATATGCCAGTATGAACTGGAGTCAAAGGCAGCCAAATGGTATGCCACCACTGACATCACCAATGCATTGTTCTCAGTCTCTCTGGCAGCAAGAATGCAGGTCACAGTTTGCTTTTACTTGGAGGAGCGTTCATTACACCTGGAATTGACTGCCCCAGGAGTGGAAACAGCCCTACCATTTGTCATGGGCTTATTCAGCACTGGTACAGGGGAAAGCTCGTGAACATCTACCATACATTGATGACATCATTGTGTGGGGCAACACAACAGAGGAAGTTTTTGGGAAAGGGAAGAAAATAATTTAAACCCTTTTGGAAGCCAGTTTTTCTGTAAAGTAAAGTAAGGTGAGACCAAGGGACCAGCACAGGAGACTGGGTTCTTAGGAATGAAATAACAAGATAGATATCATCAGATCCCCATGGATGTGATCAGTAAAATAACTGCCATGTCTCCATCAGCTAGCAAAAAGGAAACGCAAGCTTTCTTAGGTGTTGTGAGTTTCAGGAGAACACATATTCCAGATCACAGTCTGATTGATGATTTGAGCAAGAACTGGTGTGCTATTAAAACTGTTTTGGCTGGAACCAGGACACCATAGTAATTATGTATGGCCTACGGAGTGCAGGGTGCTTTAAGTGGGACAATTACTGTTGGAAGAAATTCTCAGCTTGTGTATCTCTTCAGTGCTTTCTGACAACACAACTAAAATAACTTTTTGGACCCAGTTTTAGTATTACATGCATAAATGATATCATATGGTCTGGTTGGGAACTAATGCAGTTTACATTACAGAATATAAAGTTGCCAATTTTATAGGCTTCTTCCAGTAACCTGCAGTAATACATAACTAATTTTAGCATTCCTGAGATTTAGATTTTTTGCTTAAAATAAGCAAATACAAAGGACATAGTGCCTTTTCACTATCACGTAGCCTATGTTCTGAGGGCAAATGGATGTGTTATTTCTTACTGGGCTTTTGCCTGTTTCCACTATAAGCATTCACTAAAGTCACAGGCAGATGTTAGATTTTCTCATGATTAAACTTGGTATACTTCTGATGGTTAATTGCTTTATAGTCACTTGGATAGTTTACCATATTCAGATCTTTTGGTAACAGTGCCAGTGCACGCCTCAAAGCTATTTTTTTATATTTTAACAAGAAGTTGTGTTTCACTTTTAAGAAACATAGATATGATTGGGGAATACATTTTTTTAATTTCAAATTAATATATTCCTTTACACTTGAGGCAGATAACATGTTACCATCCTATACCATTGCTGCTCAAACAAAAAAGCCCTCCTTCAGATCTGTACATTTTATTTCTCTGTGCATTACATTCATTCGTTTTGTTTTAGTTTTTCAATACAATCTCTGGAATAAAGTTTTGTTCTGGAGTCCTAATAGATCACTTAGGTTTCTGTTTGTTTGTTCTCCTCTCTGTGTAAAACAATTTTTTCAGTTGCTGTGGGGTGAAAAGGTGCAGGTAACAGCAGCAGGGTAGAAATGAAAGCTGCAGAAAACACATTGCTCTTTTTCATTTCTAGTGTACTTGAAAGGATTTGAACAATGAGAATCGCTAAGACAACAAAGCGCATTTAGTAAGAGTGCCACAGGTTTCACTGGGTAAAAGTGCAGTAAAACATCGCCTGCCTTAGAAGCTCACTCTCCAAATCTACCTAAATTTCCTGAGCAGAAGGTACTTGGGCTTCCCTGTTGGTTGCGGTTCTACAGCTCCCTTGTTTTGCCAGCTAATTTTAGTGCAAAGCTCTACAAAAGGTTGTTCCTCACTTGACTTGTTTAGTCGTCGGTCTTTAAAATGTTTGAATTTCTTTGGGATGTCAGTAATTGTGGTTGGCTTAGGGGTCATGTTTGTTTTTACCTCTTTGTTGCAAATAGCGTTACATTTTAAATTGGGAAGCAGACTAACTGCTAAGAGACAAGTCATTTGACATGCAGAAAGAAGGGACTTGTAGAAGAAAGGGACACATAGAATGGGTTTCTTTTCTTCATGCATCTCTCTCATAGCATTGTACATTTTTATAAAGAAGAGGGATTTCAAAGACAAATATTCTGTTGACCAAACCAGTTTGTTTGAATTATCCACGATTCTGTTACATTAATTTTATTCCAGCCCTTACAGGCTTCACAGAACTAATAGCACATCTATTCTCCACTGCTGGAGTGGGTAGGGCTGCCGTAATTTTAGTGCTGCTGTAACTCACAGTCTTCATCTCTCATCTTGAAAAGTAGGGTTTGGTGGTGTGTTCCTACTTGCATTGAAGTATTTTGATCTCAATCTCATGTTTGTATTTATTTTCCTCTTACAAATTATTTGTTGATTGATTCCAAGTGAAACTTTAGCAATTAGAACTTGCAATAAGGACATGGATGATGACTGATGACTGGTGTAGGATAAATGCATATATGCAGAGAAACTTATATGTGCTTCGGATTGTTAACACAAAATTATATTCCCTTTGCTATTTTGTGGTGATACTTACTAATGTGTACTTTGCTGTTTTTTATAAGAGAAAATAGATCTTAACATGTCACACTGTTAAATATTAACCAAGAAGCCTTTTCCAAGTGATAACTAAAGCAATTTTTAAAATGTAGAGTATAAATGTAAGTTAAATAAGCCAATATTAAATTGTTTTAATGAAGTTTAATGCTGAAATCCACACAATTAAAGAATCAATTACACACATTTAAAAAAAAAATCAAAAAAATTGATTTAAAGAATAAAATTTTTTTTGAGTCATAAAAGCAGCTTTGCTAAGCAGATGAGAGAATGATTTTCAGTGCCAATTAACCTCTTTTTATTATGAGAGACAAAGAAACATTTATTCCCAGGATTATATATATATTGTTTATATTCATTTTTTGTGTGTGTACAGCAATATTTAATGGGTAGAATTCCACTGAAAATGTAACAGGATACATCATATATTTGTAGAAGTTGGATTTACTCTTGGACATTTCACTTACAGTACTCAAGTTTTAGGGCAGCAATGAAATTTTAGTGTCTTTTTTTAAAGTAAAGTAACTTTAAAAGAAAAGGAGGAACCAAAATGTCAGACTTCACCTGTAATGCAAAATTATGCATACTGCCTTCTTCATCCAGAAGAATATATTTGATCTGCAGAAGGAAAAAGACAGTAGGAAAAAAAGCAAAAAAGTCATTCCTTGCACTGGAGGGAATTATGTGGAAAAAAATGCATAGGATGTCAGGAATTCTCATGTCTTAACTCTAGCATGGAAATGAATGAAGCAGAGGCTACAAGCGTTTCACAGAATGGTTTGGGTTGGAAAGGACTTTTAAGATCATCAAGTTCCAACCCCCCTGCTATAGGCAGGGACACCTCCCACTAGACCAGGTTTCTTACCAAATACAGAGGAAGCACTTCCCTCAGCAAATTGGTCTCCTCAGCAAAGAAATACTATGCTTCCTAGCTAGACTTGCCTAATAACACTTTTTTTTGAGAGAGAAGGAGTGTTTGCCACTTTCTCCTTTTGTACTGAGAAGGCTGTGTAGCCACACAGCTGAAGCTCTGCTCAGGCCAGGTGGGGAGGGGGCTGCTCACCAGAGTACAGCCAGCTGTGGCTGCCTCTGCTGGCACACAGCTGAGGGCTCTTTCTGCTTCAACTCCTCCTCTTCCCTCCCTTCTTTCCTGACAAATTTAATCAGCCTTTGCTATCTTTCTGCAATACAGTGCTTTGTTTCATTACAGAAGAGTGACTGTGCTCTTGCCACATCCTTTCTATGCATGATGGGAGCCTACCTTCTACTGGCCAACCTGTGGCCGTAGTCGGCTAAAGGACTTTCAACTCTCTTTCAGCTACTGAATGCTGTTTTGGTTCACAAGTATCTTTCCCTGACAAAGTATTGCTCAGTTTAGAGGAGAAAAAGGAGGAAACTGAGAGCCCCTAAAAAAGAACTGGCTTTGCATTGGCTCAAGCTTACAAAAAAACTGATTTATTCTCCTCTCTTACCCTGAAATGTGCTTTGGATGATGGGGTAACTTCAGGGTTCTGAAGTAATGAAGTAATAATGAGCAATGCTGGACTAAACAGGTAGTTAAAAAAACTAGTGTAAGACCAACAAAAGGGGAAGGGTACTCCACAAACTTAATCATTTTCATCCCTCCTCGGTAAATGCAGAGAGATAGGGATTCCTGGCACTTGTGAATTTATGCCCATCTTTGCTATCATTTTCTCAGATATTTGTGTCTACTCCCCATTTTAGGAGAAAGGTAATTTTATTATAGCCCCCCTCTTAAAATACCAACAATTTCAAAAGTATTAGACTGTCTTTATTTCTAGTTTAGCACCAAGCACCACAGAAAGTCATATTGGACAATGACTTCTACAGTAGGCTGTAAACTCCCTTGGGCAATCCAAAAGGTATTGCACAAAATATATCCAATAATAGCACCACTATTTAATTTAGATAGCATTTTGGTTTGAGTTGAAACCAAGGAGATTAACAGATTCTCCTGATGTATGATTGGTCGTGCTCCTTACCCTTGCAGGAAAGGAAACTGCCAGTTTTAATCTGATCATTTAGAAGTTTCCTCTTACCACAGGCTATTTTCCTCATTTTTACGTTGCAACTCTTATGAGGTTATCAATTATTGTACCCAGTCACAAGGCCCAGTTTCCTGATTTTGAAGTATTTTACATATAATGAATGAGTGCAATATTTACCTCAGTGAGGCCATTGCGGAAATGGTGGATATAGAATGGAGGCTGCGAGGCTGCAATCCATAGGAACATTCTTACATTAAAAAAAAAAAAAAAAGAGTCCAGATTCTGTGGCACAGGTACAGATGTACAGATTCATTTTGGAGCTGTGGTTGTGGCTTTGCAGTCAAATACTCAAGGTGTATCTGCAGAAGTGAACTTTTCTCTCCAAGGTTCATTCAAGGACACAGGCAGAGAGTTCCCATCAAGACTGAAAGCAGCAGTTAACTGAGAATCCAATTGTTCCCAGGATTTGCTAATTTGTGTCTGATACCATCAGTCCATGTACGTTTCCTTTGTTCAGCTTGTTAAAAAGTAACTGCCTATAAGTTAGGACAAAAGGCATAAATTCTACATAATGCTTTCACATAGGCATCCCAGCGAATAGATCTGGAAGAAACTTTTGTCATCTAAGTCCATCCTCCTTCCACGAGACTGCTTTGCAGATCTTGATGTTGATTTAGTCTAATGGTTTGCACACGGGCGGAATCCATCATGGTCACTGGGAAACAACTGTAGTGTGGACATGTGGTTAAAGAATGGGCTGGTGGGTGAAAAAGGGCAGTAGTTTCTATATCGCAGTGAGTAAGCAAAAGGAAGGAGCAAGAACCAGCAAAATGGAGGTAGGTTTTTACTGAGCTGTTCCTGGGAGGATCATGAAACAGATCCTCCTGGACAATATGCTTGATCACTTGAGGAATGAGTGTGTGATCCGAGACAGCCAGAACAGTTTCATTTGAGGAAGGTCATGCTGAACCTATGATGAAATGACGGTATTGGTGGACAAAGGGAAGGTGACCAATGTCATTTACATGGACTTGAGTAAGGCCTTTGATGTGGTCCCCCACCACATCCTTATCTCCAAATAGGAGGGATGTGCATTTGATGGGTGGACCACCGATGGATAAGAAATTGGTTGAAAGGCCACAGACAGAGGGTAGTAATTAATAGTTCTATGTCCAAATGGAGGCCGGTAACAAGTGGTGTCCCCCAGGGGTCTGTCTTGGGACCAGTGCTCTTTAACATCTTTATCAACAACGTTGATGACGGAATCGAGTGCACTCTCAGCAAGTTTGCTGATGACACCAAGCTGAGGGGTGTGGTTGGCACAGTGGAAGGAAGGGATGCCATTCAGAGAGACCTCAACAGGCTTGAAAGGTGGGCCTGGTGAACCTGATGAGGTTCAACACAGCAAAGTGCAAGGTTTTGCACTTGGGCCGGAGGAATCCGAGGCATCCATACAGACTGGAAGGAGCGGTCCTTGAGAGCAGCCCTGCAGAGAAAGACCTGGGGGTCTTGATAGATGAAAAGTTTAATATGAGCCAGGAGTGTGTTCTTGCAGCTCGGAAAGCAAATGGTATCCTGGGCTCCATCAGAAGAGGGGTGGCCATCAGGGACAGGGAGGTGATTGTCCCTGTCTTCTCTGCTCTTTCGAGGCCCCATCTGGAGTACTGTGTCCAGGTCTGAAGCCTCCAGTACAAGAAAGACAGAGAGAGCTGTTAGGGTCCAGAGGAGGGCCATGAAGATGATCAGGAGACTGGACCCCTACAAAGACAGGCTGAGGAAGCTGGGCTTGTTCAGCCTGAAGAAAAGAAGGTTGTGGGGTGACCTCATTGCAGCCTAAAGGGAGCCTACAAACAGGAGGGGAGTCAAGTCTTTGAAAGGGTAGATAACAGCAGGACAAGGGGAAATGTTTTTATGTTGAAGGAGGAAAGATTTAAGCTGGATGTCAGGGGGAAGTTCTTTACTATGAGAGCGGTGAGGTGCTGGAACAGGCTGCCCAGAGAGGTTGTGGATGCCCCATCCCCAGAGGCGTTCAAGGCCAGGTTGGATGGGGACCTGGGCAGTCTGGTCTAGTATTAAATGGGGAGGTTAGTGGCCCTGCATGTGGCAGGGGGGTTGGAGATTCATGTTCCTTGAGGTCCCTTCCAACCTGGGCCATTCTGTGATTCTGGTGATGCAAGTGGTGTTTTTTAGATAGCGTTGTAAGTCAGAATGCAGCTTGCTTTTGTAGATGTGCATGGGGTGTCAGGAGCTGTGACAATGTTAGTTGGTTAAGGCTAGAGGGAAACAGTCTTAACGAGGGAGATTTAAGTGAGAATGGTATTTAGTGAAAGTAATTCATAATCTCTAGAGATACTTCATTTTCTTTTGAACCACGCTTGTTTGTGATAGCTGTGAATAAGAGAATTTGATTTTGCTTTCACACTAGGTTAAACAGTAAAATATACATCGTAGGTTAGTGGTAATGCAGAATTACAGTACTGAGTAGTAGTCACATGTTACTTTACACTGGTCATGCTTTTATATATGGGTGTAAGTTATTTGCTTGCTTGTGTAATGTGGCTGTCCAGGGAAACCAGAACTTGTGAGCCTATGTGATATAAATTCTTTATGTTTTTTAGTGGCATCCTGACTGCAGGGGCAGTGGGTCTGAGCCTGTTTTTTACAGTATAAACTACTCCACAGATCCATTCTAAGCAATAGTTTGCCTTATCCTTGTAGAAGTAGTTCTTAATAATTATTGTAGCTGCGTAGTTGAAATATTAGAAGATTAAAAAAAAACATACCTGATATGCGTTTCTTTTTAATGTTCTAAATTGTAGGGCAAAGGAGAGCATCTTGCATGGCAATTGTTCTCTCATTATTTCAGTGTTATCACTTCTCTGTGCAGATAGATCAGTGGCTTATTGAAACTTATTTTGTAACTTTGGGGCTTAGTTCCATAACTAAATGGCTTGTGTGAGGAAATACCTACTCTTTTCTACAATGATATCTGCCAGGCAGTATATTTTTATTAAACTGGAAAGAAATGTGTTGCTGTTCTCACTAGATGTCCTTCTCAAATTATTCTCAATTGTCCCATCCTCTTTTTCCACAACCCCCATCCCTCTGCCTGGACAGCAGCATCACTTGCTGCATAATGAGGCAGCTGAAGGAACTGATGAAGTTGAAATCCAACCCAACGCACCCCACAGAAATGTTTTGCTTGTTCCTGTTGTTAAATTAATCCGACAGCCTTTGTGGGTTCTTTTTGGCATATCTTCATTTGTTTCTGTCAGTTTATTATTCATTTTTTGCTACTTAGTCATAAGTTGTTATCTCTCCTCAGGTAATGAGCACACAGTAGGAAAACACTGACACTTTCTCCTGGATATTCTGCTGTAATTGAACTATATTTAACGTTCTTCATTGGTTTGGGTTGGGATTCCATTTGTCTTAAGACAGGAAAGGAGAGGGAAGCTAAATGGGGCAAAAATACTGATGTAAATTGTTATAAACTGGAATTGATTTTACCTTTGGAAGCCTTTGTGGAATTGTTCAGCAAACGTATCAAGGGTGAGTTATCTAGGAGCCCTTGTGCCCTGTTTGTGGGTGTATGGGAACTGGTGAGTCACAGCCTGAACATCTGATTGATCACCTGAGGCAAGCAATGAGTCAGCCATGGGAGCACAGGTGAAGGCAATTCACCTGTGCTGCAGGAAGGGGTAGAGCCTGGCTGCACCCCTCCTAGATCCCATTTACGTGCTGACTACGGGGAGGAAGGATCTCTTTTGGAGATCCACTCTGCTGGAGTTTCATAGGCGAGCCCAGGATATGGGTAAGCATCCTATCTATTCTCTTTGTGTTATTATAATCTGCTTTGCCTAACTATCTTGTTTATTTCATAATTATAACATCTTTGTATTCTTTGAGTATACAGTGAGCTGGACACAAAGATGTATGGAAAATGATTATTTCTAGTTTGGTGGGCTCTGTGCAGGGAAGAAACAGAGCTGTAAAGGAAAACAAATTTTGTTTTGTTTTTTTTGGCTTTTTTTTTTGTTTGTTTGTTTTGTTTTGCATAAACTAGATTGATGTTTAGGTACTAGTGAGTAATTCAGGGTCATAGGGGAAGAGCAATTTCCATGGGTTACAATGAGACTCATAGGAGATCCTGAACTTGGTAGCTAAACTGCACATTAGTCTGTCGGCAAGAAAATCTAGCCCACAGACAGATGTGCAACAGACCTCTTTCCTCTTGTAGTAGGAGTGAACTTTGGCAGTGCTTTCAGAGCATGGGTCATCTGATCTGAGCCAGTGTATGATCATGCTGCTTCTTGCTCTTAGTCTCTTACCTGATTTAAGAAAAACCAAGGGGGGAAAAAAAGGAAGAAAAACCCCACCACATACGTTCTCTTTGAAATTTCAGTAAGTGTATCATTTTGTTTAAGAATTAATGAAAAAGTAAAACAGTCCCACTGCAGCATTTTTGTTAATTATAATGATTTGAGAGAACACCTTCAGGATAAATTCCTTTGAGATCTCAATAGCATTTTAACTGAGCTGTTGAGGAAAATATCTGTAATATCTTCTGTGATTTAGCTATATTTGAAGATTCATCTACTGCAGTGATTAAAAAATATTGATATATTCATAAATCACCAATACGGTGATGTGTAGATAACAGAATAGAAAGCTATACATAGCATCTTTGTTGGGAGTTAATCACTGACCTTTTGGCAAATTATTACTGATATATCAACATATTCTGAGATCAAATGAAGATATGGTTTTGTATAACTCTGTATAACAAGTTCTCAGTGACAGAAACTGTTAAGTCTTATCATACAGTAATCCCAGAATCTTAGTTCTTGCTAGGTAGAAAAGCAAAAATGAATACTAACTTCCACCTTCTGGCATCAATTGGAACTTGATGCAAGTTTAGTAATGGTATGAAACTGCAAAATATTGGTAAAATATGTGGCTGGCAATGAGGGTGCTGTTGTAAGGAAATAAAATTTCTCTGCAGTATCCAGTGTGGTTCTCTTGAGCATTGCTTTGGATCCCCAGTAGCTTTTAATCAGAAGGGAATTACTAAAACTTCACAAAGTGAAAACAGTCTTCTAAACAGAAATATACTGCAGTGATTTGAAGCTGTTTGTTTTGGGTTGGGTTTGGGTTTTGTTGGTTTGGTTTATTTTTTTAATTGTAACTCCAATTATATTAATACAAATTTTATTACTCAAAGTACCTTCCAAGTTTGCCAGTCTTTAAGCAAACAGGTCTTAGAAGTATTACACTTGCTATGGTACATTTCCCACTTAAAGCTGTCACACTTGTATGTATTTTTTTTCATTTTCTTCCTTTTTTCTTATTTTTGTAGTAAGCAGTCTCACCATGTTCAAGCCTTTTAGTTTGTAACCTGTTGTATGTACAATACAGTCATTGTAAGTCCTTTCTGTTTCCTTACAGCATGCTGGTTTCCCCACTAATATTTTAATTGACTTTGTAACTCACAGTACATTTCACTTTCTTATTTTTGGTCTAATTTTCCTTTTATCATTTAAAAATAATTTGTTTACAATCTGTAACTATGAGAACTTCAGAGTTTTACTTTGCATTTCTAATACCATTCTTTATCTGTTTTAGCATCTCCCTGTATTCTTCCCCGTGTTCTTTACTTCCTATTTTCTTGTAAGTATAGCATATTCTATTCTTACCCTCAGTTCCTATTGACCTGTTTAACCATGTGAAGTTAATTGAAGCTTCATCTCACTCCTGAAGAAAATCACACAATTGTAATACAAGAGTTCAATTTCTACAACCTCTCCTTATGAGTGAGGTCTCAATGTTTGTCTAAAAAAGTATTTAACTCAGTATTTTTTTACATAACACATGTATCTAAAATTGCACAGCTTTCTTCTCAGTAGAAGTTAAGTTTCAATTCTATTTGACAATACCATCATGTTTCTGTTTTATTTATTTTGCTCTGTTTAGAGGTCGGCATCTGCTTTGAACAGGTTTGTACCTGTCAGGTTTGAGGAAACAACCACTCATGTAATTGCTCTGTCACTTCATCTCATTTATGATATGTTCTAAATGATTTCCAAATTAAAAAGTTTGCTGACAATGAAGCTAGTTATGTACAAGTCCCAGAATTTTTTCGTGTACATGATCTCTGGTTTCCTTAATAGCAATTCTTCTGCTTTTTCTGTAGTGATCACCTCTGATATTTTTGGCTTCTTTGTATGTTCTTAATGGGTTTTTTTTCCTATGGCAAGATTCAGCATTTTAGGCTTCTGCTATATATAAGAAGTTCAGTGCTCTTCTCCCATGTACCATCTCTGAGTAAATTAAAGTCTGAGTACAATGATAAAATACAGGAGTCAACTTGTAGATTTTTTTAACCATGATCACACCAGTATGACTCCTATGTAAAGATGTGCTCTTAACTCTGTTTGCAAATAGTCAAGTGTACCTTGCTTTCCTTTTGCGTCCTACACAAGCTAGAAAAAACTCTCTGAGGCTGCTGCATACTTCAGTTGTAAGGATCTGATATGATAGTTTGATCGTGTTTTTGCTTCCTTTCCTCTTAGCACAGTGGATAATAGTTGCTGTGCCCTGCTGTCTGAGATGGATCTTAACTGGTTTGTCCTTTTTTTGCCTTAAACCACATTACTAGTTTTTCTATGCTACATTTATAACTTCCTAATTTCCTGAGAGTTTCTTCAACATCTCAGCCTCCTAATATTAGTCTTAGTTATCTTTTAGTTGCTATCATTTTGTAATGGTGCTGCTGAAATGGTATGTTAAACACCATAGTGTTTTATTCCATTGCTTCCTTAGCTGTCTGTTCTATCTAGCTGTTGTATCAATATTCCTAGTGATACTACTTTTTTGGATGTATATAATTTCTGGAAAGGGAAAAAAACAGTAATCTATTAAAGAATTTTACTGTAGCTTTTAGGGATTGGGACCATCTGTAACTGTAGTAATCCTGGCTTCTATACAGACATGTTCTTTAGCTTGAGGGGAAACTACTTGTGCAGCTTTGCACCACATTCATGAAAGCCTCAGCAATGAAAGACAAGCTGATTTCTTTCCTCAGCAGCATGAAGAGAATACACCCAAGCTCTGCCCATTTACGTTTGATGCATCCTGCTGTATAGGGGCAGCTCACTGTCTTCCATTCTTTCTAGCTTCTGGCTGAGATTAGAGCATTGCCCTTTGTTTGCTGCTTTCAGCTTTAGTTATTGTCCTGTGGCTTACCCTGCACATGTTTTTTGATTTCCTTATTCACCACTATACTCTCAAGTTCTAAATGTGATGAAAATGTTCTTATGATGGGTCTTTTTCCAAAACATACAGCTGTGTTTAAGATGTTGGCTACCTCTGCAAATCCCCAAATGTGGAGATTCACACCATTATATCTGGGGTCAAGTTGCAGGCTGAATGATACAAATACTTCCTGTGTTCTACCACAAGGGCTGCTCCAAAAGTAATGCCTCCTATGTTGTTATTGTTGGCCTGCAATGTCAGAGGCAGATGGTGGTATGGCAGTAGAGGTTGAACCTTCCTACCAATATTCCATTATGTTTAGTTGCTGTGTGACAGATGGCAGCAGAGGGGCAGTCAGACAAAATGGTGTCTGATATGGAAGTGAATGCCTCCATGCAGAGAAAAATGACACCCACTGACATTCATTGGTACTTGTTGGATGTTTCTGGAGACCAACCAGTGAAAGTGAATACAGTGAGATGGTAGATAGCTTTCAGCAGTGGTAACAGCAATGGTGGATCACCTGCACTGCTGCAGATTTTTAGGAGTATGGCATGCAGGCTCTTGCTCATCACTGGCAAAAATGCATAGCTAATGGTGGTGACTGTTGAAAAATAGTGTTCTGTAGCTGAGAATTTGCTCTATCAGATAGTGTTCCTCTGCCATTTGTATCTGTAGTAGTTTCCTTGGAAAGAAGTATGAGGCATTACTTTTGGAGCACCCTCTGTAGTTGCCTACCTCCTTGAGAGGGAGGATATTGCCCAAGTTTTCCTCATGTGTTCCATACGTGAGATCCACACCTTATGCTCTCAGGAGTCTACTACTGTTGACTTTATGGCTTCCTCTTCCTTCTTGTTTGCTTTTGGTTTCAGGTTTAAGTTTGTTTTTCTTTTAGTATAGGAAGTATAAAGAATCCATGAGTTCTCTACTTCAGAGATGTCCTCATGCACCCACTGGGATTGCTAAACAATAAACAAACACAAGAAATCAAATTCAGCTTGAGAGCACAGGTTGCATTTACTGTTCTCCTTTTCATCACAACTTAAGCTGTTTGGGATTAATTCCTCTCAAACAACACAAAAGGACAAAATTCACAAGACAACGTGCTGTTCCGAATCATTTTTTAATTCAGTGCATTGGAATATTCAGCACCTGTTGCATGGGATGCCTTTAATCATCCTTTATTTAATGTGGGCTTATTTTCCCTAAATACAGGGAAATCCTGGGGAGAGGTTGCCTTTGGAACAGCTCGTGTCTTTAGATGTGATGTAAATAACCGTTATGTGCTTTGCCTAAAGGCAGGATCTTTAACAGATCTTCTTGGCTCAAATCCTTGATTCTTCAGTGGAGACTACTTTCCTCTGAGAACTTCTGAATAAAAAATAACTTGTTTGGCACATGTATTTCTGAATGCATGTTCATTCACAGAGTCATGAAGTATCCTGAGTTGGAAGAGGTCCACAAGGATTATTGAGCCCAGCTCTTGTCTCCACACAGGACCACCCAAAATCCCAACTGTATGTCTGAGAGCACTGTCCAAACACTCCTTGAACTCTGGCACTTGGGGCCGTGCCCACTGCCCTGGGCAGCCTGTTCCATGCCTACTGCCCTCTGGTGCAGACCCTTTCCCTAACCCAGCTCCCCTCCCCTGACACAGCTCCATGCCGTTCCCTCAGGCCCTCTCGCTGTCACACAGAGCAGAGCTCAGCGCTGCCCTCCGCTCCCTGTGAGGAGCTGCAGCCACCATCAGGCCTCCCCTCAGCTCCTCTGCTCTGGGCTGAACAAACCCAGAGACCTCAGCTGTTCCTCATACATCTTGCCCTCTGGGTCCTTTCTCATCTTCACAGTCCTCCTTTGATACTCTAATAATTATGACCTTACATCCATCAAAGGACTTGAGCTATGTTGCACAGTGCTGAGACCTCTGATCTTTTCACCTATACTTTCTTTCCGTTTTCCTCCCCAGTGTCTCTGCCCAACTGTGTTGCTTCTTGCTCTGCAGGCCTTCAAGCAGCAGAAGTACTCATGGAGCTAGTAGTTGTCTTGCTTAAGCACTTGGCTTGAGACCAAACACCCAGCCCTGCAACACTTAAGATTTTTTTCCTATGATGTACCCCAAGGAGTCAAATGAAGCTTCCTCCTTTATGCTTCCCCAGACAGTTATTTCTGCTGAAGTTAGTAATTTCTGATAAGGGTGTACTGCTGCAGAACAAATTGTCACCCAGCATTTTCTGGTGCAGATAACCCATAAGGTATAAGGTCTAGCTGGCCATATTGCACAATGGCCTGCTGTTGTGTACAGGCAGGTGGCCTTTGTGCATCAAGCTAGTTCAGCCTCAGGTAAATTACTGACAGTCCTTAATGAACCTGTTGGTTACTGGCCCTCAGGAGGTCAAGACATCTGCTATTAATGACAGACCTCAGGCAGTGACTGGAAAGATAAACATTAAGGGAGATATGTGAAAACAGAGATGTTTCTTTGCAGATGGGATGCTCGCTCTAGGTTCTCTGATTTGAAAGCTGTTATTTTTCTGTAAAGCCAAATACGTATGTATCAGCATGCTAAACCTCTGGCCCTCTTTGCCTGGTACGTTTCTCCATCTGAAAGCCAAATGTTTATGTGGGTGGTTGTGAATGGAGTTCTTGCAAACTGGTATTAAAAAGCTGTATTTATGTTAGAAGAATGAAATGTGAATACTTATTGACATGTTGTTTTCAAAAAGAAGGCAAATGACAATATTCAGCCAACGTAGTGTTGCTAAACTTGCCTATTTAAATATCCTTAAGTTAGCAAAATGTGCTAGGAAGTTTTGGTGTCCTTACAAGAATGATGTCATGTGTACAGAGCATGTATATATTCATGTCTATACAGGAAACTGCCTGGGATGTCTTTTGGCAGAATCTATTCTAAGCTAGCCTTACATTAGGGCACTCTTATTCCACGTGAAGAGAGCCTTTTTTTAGATCACTTTGGGAATTGGATTAAATTGCAAAGAAGTGTTCTTAATATAGAATGTGTTCACCTCAGGAGTTACTGTGAAATAGCTGGGTATGCTTCAAGTTTTAAACCTTAGCCTATTTTGTGGTAGCTTTCCTCTGTAGATAAGCCCCGAGAGATGTCCTTACTTAACTCTCAAATTTGAGAGCATTTTGAATGAATGCTCTGGTATCATAACCTGCAGCTCTGAGAATATTGAAGGACAAGATAGCAGAAGGCTCTTCTCATAAAATGTTCCCAGTGCTAAGTGGCCTCAAAAAGGAATTGGTAACCTGGGAATGGCTTTTTCTCATTTGTATTTATTTGTAAGGAGTAGAAATACAAATGACTCTTTCCTTCTCTCATCAAATACTCTGCTGCATACTACTATGAATTATGGCTGGGATTTGTTGAGTGGAGTGATATCAGAAGGACTTGGACATTTTTTTCCTTTTTATTCTTTCAACCATCTTAAATAACAGCTAGAATGATGGGAATGGTCATATGGTCTTTTCTATTTGTCAGTAGTATTCTGACTAGACTCAATGGAAGAAAAATCACTGCAGAATGAAAGAGTAATGGAAGGGGAGAAGGGAGCAATCCTAATTTGTCTAAATGTCAAGATAAAGGAAAAAAGAATTTACTCATCTGATGAGTGTTTATTTCATCTGATATATGTGTGTATATATAAAATAAGGATGGAGATGTATTTGGACAGCCTTTTGCAGTTAAGAGGAGGACCTTCTCCTCCCCCCCCCCCCCCCGCCTCACTGTAACACAGCAAAAATAAAGTTTAGAGCTTTGTCGCCAGCCAGATTACATTAATAATATTATCCCTGTTTTTACAGGTGTTGCCCTAACAAACGTCAGGACTAGTGTTTTGTTGTTTACATCTTTAAGTAAACTTTCTGTTATTTGTACTTAGATGACTAAAGAAACCTTTTTAACTTGAGAATGGAGAAATGCTGTTTTCTCTCCTAATGACTGCCCACTTCCAGTAGAAGAATTTTAGTTGCATTTTTAGTTGAAATTTAAAAACTTCTATTCATCTACATGCTTACTCTCTGAGGAAGAAAGACATTCAAAAGCAAAATTGCCTAGCCTATAACCTACTAAAATAAAATGCAACCAGGAATGCTGTCACATTCCAAGTGATACAGTTGCAAACTTGTAAATGCATTTGATTCTGTAAGTAATAAAAGAAACAGAGAAAAATATCTACAATGAACCCCAGGGTACCATTTGGCCTTCTCATCTACAAGAGTACACTGTTGTCTCATAGTTAACTTATTGTCCACCAGACTGCCCAGGTCCTTCTTCACAAAGCTCCTTTCTAGCAGGCTACTCACTGTAATGGATTTGTCTTTTTGTAATGTTCTAGGCTCGTCCAAAAAATTATTTGTTCTTTGAGAAACAATACTCTGTTTGTACATCAGCATGTGCATCCTCTTTGAAGTCAGCACATTTCTCAAGGTCTCAGAATTCAGAGGGTTGAAAGGGACTTTGGAGACATCAAGTCCAACCCCCCCTGCAAAGACAGATTTCCCCATAGCAGGTCACGCTGGAAAGTGTCCAGGTAGATACTGAATATCTCCAGAGAAGAGGAATCCACAGCCTCTTTGGGCAGCCTATTCCAGTGCTGTCATCCTCAAAGTAAAGAAGCTTTTTCTCATGTTCATATGAAACTTCCTGTGTTCCAGTTCATACGCACTGTCTCTCGTTCTGCCACTGGGCACAACTGAAAAGAGCCTGGCCCCATTTACTTGACTCCCATCCTTTAGATATCTTAAATGCATTGATAAGATTCCCCATTCAGCCTTCTCTTCTCCAGGCTGAACTGCCCCAGGTCTCATATGGGAAATGCTCCAGGCCCTTTCATAATCTTTGAAGCCCTATGCTGGATTCTCTCTACAATTTTCCTGTGTTTCTTGAACTGAGGAGTCCAGAACTGGACACAGTAGTCTGGATGAGGCCTCATCAGGGCAGAGGAGCAGGAGAAGTTCACCTCCTGCAACCTGCTGGCCATACTCTTTTTAATGCAGTGCAGGATACCACTGACTTTCTTGGCCACAAGGGTACACTGATGGCTCTTGGCTGACCTGTTGGCCTCTAGGATACCCAGATCCTTTGCAGAGCTTCTTTCTATCAGGTCTGCCCTGTATAAGACTCTGTGCTTGCCCTTGTTTCATCTCATCAGGTTGCTCTGTGCCCAGCTCTCCACCCTGTCCAGATCTCAGAGAATGGTAACATAGCTCTTTGGTATGTCAGCCACTCCTTTCAGCTTTGTATCATCAGTTGTAGATGTCCCATCCTTTGAGTCATTCAAGGCCAAGTTGGATGGGGCCCTGGGCAGCCTGATTTAGTTGTTGGCAACCCTACCCACAGCAGGGAGGTTGGAACTGGATCATCTTTAAGGTCTTTCCAGCCCAAGTCATTCTATGATTTTTTTTCTTTCATAAGTGACATGTGTCTTCTGAACACTTCAGAAACATAGAGTAAAACAGTATTGCTGGTGAAAGGTGTAACAAATTTCTTTTTTTTTTCTTACAAATATTTGAAGTGACATTAAAGGAGGCTGGAACTTTTGTTTAATTCCAGAGCATAAATGCTGTAAATATGTATATCAATTTGTTTGTCTATGTGTATAGATATAGAATAGCTCTTTGCTCTTTTTGAATTTCTACAGTCCCTGCCAATACACTGCATTTTTAAAGTAATATTTGCTGTGTAATTGTGGAAGCAGAGGTGGAAAAATTACTGGAAACTGTTATATATTGTTTGCATTGCAATATCACTGTCTGGGGTTGGTGTCTCATAGTGTGAAATGTTTGGTGTAGTGCAGCTTTTACATTTGTGGCTTGCTAGTACCTATGAATGTCTTGCCAGAAATCACTGTATGCAAAAAGGGAGCATGAGGCAACCTGCACAGATCAGTTGGCACAAAGCCTCGTGGACTGTATGCCTGGAGAATCCAAAACAGCACAAGTATGGAAAGGATTTTATTTCCTAAAATCACAGAATTGCAGAGGTTGGAAGGGTCCTCAAGAGATCATCAAGTCCAACCCTCCTCCTAAAGTACATTCCCTACAGTAGCTCAGACAGGTAGGTGTCCGGATGGATCCTGAGAACCTCCATAGAAGGAGACTCCACCACCTCTCTGAGCTGCCTGTTAGAATGTTCTGTCACTCTTATCATAAAGATGTTCTTCCACATGTTTCTATGGAACTTCCTGTGTTTGAGTTTTAGACAACTGCTCCTTGTCCTATCGCTACACACTATCGAGAAGAGTCTGGCCTCATCCATTTGTGTCCCATCTCGCCTTAGATATATCTTAACATTTATCAGATCCCTTCTCAGTCGTCTTTCCCCAGGCTGAATGGACCCAGGTTAATCAGCCTATTTTTTGGCATAAAATGTGACTTCCACCAATGTTTTTTTGTTATTTTTTTAACTGGCTTTTCACATCGTATTTTTCCCTCTCTTGTACTTGCGTTGTAATCAGTTACAATTACATGTTATTTTTGCAGTTAACACTTAAAGAAATCATTGCTGGTGTTAGTTCATTTGCTTACTCAGTAGAATGCTTCTTATTTACAAATTTGTTATGTAGTTTAAGAGAAGAAGTGGTTGGTGTGTTACTGCATAGGAAAGGTGTGAAGGTCCTTGAAGCTCACTATGATCACTGTAGACACACCTTAAAATACTGAGCTATTGTCTGATTAAAGTGAGATTAGTTGCAGTGGAAATATGTGCTGAGTAATGAGGAGGGGACCAAACATAATTCTGTACAACACTGCCTATAGCAAAACATAAAACTGTACCCAGATAATGATTAGTTCTGGACTAGACTTTTTTCTTCAGAGGGGTCAGTGGATTTCTTTTTAGGCAGTTTCCTAAAAACATCTACTCAGAGCTAGTTATAACTTTTTTAAAAGTCACAAATTGTTTTAGCAAAGGAGAAGAGGAGAAAAGAGGCTTGGAAATGCTGTAAGTCCCCATCTTGAATATTGTGTGCCATTTGAATCCTGTTCCAAGATTTAGAAGAAGAGAACAGCACACGGAAGAATGACATATGTGGAATGTCTTCTGGAAGAAGGAAGGGCAATTGGATTGGGACTGAGCTGTTTGGAGAAAGGTTGTACTGAAAGGGATGAAGAAAATGAAAAATCACAGGGTTGTAGGGATTGGAAGGGAATCATCTAGTTCAATTTCATGCTAAAGCAGGTTCTTATAGCAGGTTGCACAGGAGGGTGTCCAGACAGGTCTTGAATCTCGTTAGAGAAGGAGCCTCCACAACTCTCTGGACAGCCTGTATCAGTGCTCCATCATCCTCAAAGTAAAGAAGTTCTTTCTCATGTTTAGATGGAACTTCCTGTGTTCCTCTTTCTGCCCGCCGTCCCTTGTTCTATTGCTGTATGTCACAGAAATGGTTCCACCCCCATCTGCTTGACTCCTACACTTCAGATATTTATAAACAGTAATGAGATCCTCTCTCAGCCTTCTCCAGGCTGAATAGTCTGAGGTCACTCAGTCTTTCCTCATATGGGAAAGGCTCCATGCCACTCATTCACCTCCACTAGACTCTCTCTAGGAGATCTGTCTCCCTTGAACCAGCAAGCCCAGAACTGGACACAGTGCTCCAGATGTGATTTCACCAGGACAGAGTAGAGCGGAAGTTTCACCACCCTAGACCTGCTGGCCAAGCCTTTTTTTTTTTTTGGATACTGTTGGCCACCTTGGCCAGAAGAACACGCTGCTGTTTCATATCTCATGGCCAACCTGCTGTTCACCAGGACACCCGTGTCCTTCTCTGTAGATGGATGTTGCAGAATTTACTGGGGGAAAAAAAATTGGAAGACAAAAACATAGTGGTCTTAGCAGTAAGCTGGGCAGTTTCATGGTGGATGACGATTTGAATATTTGGCTTTGGGAGCATGCTCTGGTAATGGACTTGCAAATTCTAGGAATCCATAAATTTCTTGTGGGTAGTATTGAGAAAATACTGAAATCACACCTTCCATCTTATACTCGTTCCTCAGGGATTTGACACAGCACTGTGTTGGGCTATGGATGCTAAACTAAACTTAAGAATTTGGGAGACTAACAGTAAAGAAAATCTAGTTTAGAGTGGAGCCTGGAATTTTAACTAGTAGCTGTGTGTTACTTGTTTTGAACTCATTGTGTTTATCTAGGAGATTCCTGGCATCAGATATTTTGATTGTTATCCCCTTCATACTTTGGAGAGATGACTTTTGTGCTATCCTTGTCTTCTCTAGGATGGATGAGGATGTTACCTTTGCTATTCTACCCTTTTTTCAACGCCCACATTTTGTGTCTGCCTTCCTTTTTGAAAGAGACCAGTTCCTTTCCTATCTACTGCCCATTGCTTTTGTTTTTCTTCTAAGAGCAGCTGCATGAAAATGGTGACTGTTATCAGGTTTTGATTAGAAGCAGCAAAATGAAGTGTTCCTGTTAATATCAATTTTGTCCATATGGTGAGGCTTTGAGCAGTAGTATGTCTTCACCTTTAAGATGGTCATGTTAATGTTAATTAACTTAGTTGCAAAAAAAAAAAACAACCCACAAAAACTTTCCAGCTGCAACTATGATCTGTTTATTTTTTAAACATAGCTCTGCATTCAATGATGTAACCTTTACCTGTTGATGTCTATCACAAAGCTCTGCTTTACATCTCTGAGCTGTTTCTTTGCTTTTAAGGACTGAATATCAAAGAAACTGTCCCCTACGCTTCAAGGTGTAGAACACCAGACATGCAGTGCTAGTAACAAATGCTAGTTGAACTTCTCTTAAGTCTGTCAGTGGAAAAAAATCTCCTTCATGTCTTGTAAACACACTTAAGACAATTACATGGAAACTGAAAGCCCATCGGCTTTAGAAACAGCACTTCAGCACAAGCTAAATATCCCTTTTTCCACTGAACTGCAGCTGTCCCTTGTTTGTGGTTTGGAACTAACTATTGACAAGTGTGGACAAAATTTACAGAAAAACCTGAAACATCTCTTGCCCATTCAAAAAGCATGAAAACTGTGTAGTGTTTATATCTTGGTCTCTCTTGCCAAATTTTCTGCTGCTTGAGTACATCCTTAGCAGTATAAGTTGTGAGCAAAGATCTACTCAAAGCTCTTATGCAAGTTTATTGACTTAAGGATTTTTTTTTGGTGGGTGGTGGGTTTTTTTTAGTTCAGTCTTGTCCATTGCACTCTCTTGGTTCTCTACCTTTTCTGTCCTTGCCATCACAAAAAGCAATAAAATTGATATATTAAGGTTTAGAAATCATGTTTGCTTTAATTCATATTTCCTATGGAAAAACAAACTGTTGCAGACAGTGATGCAATTTCATCCCATTTTCCTAAAGAAACATGGGGTAACAGTATTGTTTGTGCACATCTCCTTTGAAGGGAATTATTTTTAAAGGAACGTAATCCATATAGTATGGTTGGAAAGGGAAAAGTATCTAAAGCATCGCTCATCAATTTCACATTTGGTCTGCATCAAATTTTTATTTATTCTGCTGAAATGAAAAAAGGGAATTTGATGAGATGTGAAAAACTTGAGAATAAGCATGAATCTTCTGTGACAACATAAAATATTTATTTTCCTTTTCATTTTATTCACATCTATTCTCTCTGAGGATGTTTACAAGCTGAACTCAGCTCTGTAAACCTTTTCACTTCAAACACTTAAAATTTTGAATTGTCTTTATCTTCTTGAGAAAATGCTATGTGGTAAGAGAATTAAAACACCATTGCAGCAAGAAAGATTTGGAAATAGCAAAATAAAACCTTATTGCATAGCTCCTTTGACAGGCAAGTCGCCTATTTAATTAGGCAAAAAATTCTTCTCAGAAAGAGCAGTGAGGCAGTGGCACAGGCTGCTCAGGGGAGTGGTGGAGTCACTGTCCCTGGAGGTATTCAAGAAACATGTAGACATGGCACTGAGGGGCGTGGTTATTGGGCATGGTGGGGATGGGTTGGTGGGTGGACTAGGTGATCTTAGTGGTCTTTTCCAACCTTCATGATTCTGTGATTCTAATTAGACAAGGTGTACAATGAGAGAAGTATTTATTTACAAACATTTAATATAAAAGTTCACTTATTTGAAAGCAATTTCTGTAATACAAATAGAAGAAAATATTTAGCGTCCCAAATTTACTTTCATTAGTTTTTATATATGACTTCATATGGTCAAATAAAGCAACATTTAAATAAAGTTGAAATGTGGAAATTTAAATTATTTAGGTGAGTCCATATAATGCCGTCACTGGACCAACAGTTGTTTCAAGTATTTTGTAAAATAAATAATTACAGCTTCATGTATTATCCAGCCTTGAAAAATATGGCTTCTTCAGCGAGTTTATGAAGAACGAAACAAGATCCACCAGTGATGCTTAATTGCCTATTTATGTGTTTAAACTCTGCTTTTTAAAGGCAACATATTCATGATGTCCTGGAATATCAGTGAGATAAGAACTGAGGCTATCTGGTAGATTTTAATACAGGCTTAGATCTCAGTTTTCAGCAAACGGCTTTCAAACCTCCTGTGTCACGGCCTGCAGCATTTTTCCAACATCTTAACCCCACTGTTTCCTTTCACCTTGCACATTCCATCACATTAATCTGACGAATCTTACATTGAAATTTTAACATAGAGATGGATATAATGAACCCAAGATGTTCTTATTTTCTCTTATGACTGCTAATTATTTGGTATTATGCCTCCTAATGTGGAGTGCAGAAAAACCTCTCTCTTCTGTGCTATGATGAATGGCCTGTTTACTTGCATTCCTTCAAATACTGTCTATTTAAATTACTGGGAACAAGACCAGAAAGACATAATACTCTGTTTGCCAGTTTTAATAGCAAAATTGTTTAGACTTGAGAAATATCTCATTGTCTATGAATCCATTAAAATATCCATCGCTGCATGCGTCTTGTTTCTCTCCCAAAGCAATACAGCCTGTATTTCTTCACTTCTATTTTCCTTTAAAGACTATTATTGTTTATATGATCTTGTCAATCAAGGTGTTTATTTGACTTGCTGTAAGTGTCATTTTTCTTCCATTTATTAACTTCTCGTGTTGTTTGAAATTGAAAGGCATCTGCTTTCTCTTTGCAATCTTGATGCTGTCAGACCACTTAAAGATGTTGGAAAAGGAAAAAGCAGAGCATTCATATCTCTCGTGTATTTATTTATTTATTACACTTCATAAACCTTCTGAAGTGCATTGGCATTAGGGACAAATAAACCTTTCCCTCCTCTCTAAGAACAAATATCGTTGATTTGCTTTGCTCTTTTTCTCACAAGCATAAAAGTCATTTGCATTATTGCACTGTGTACAGCGTATATTTCTGTAACATTTATCCAACATTTATCCAACTTCCATGGTAAGAAGTTTAATATTTATTGTATGTTCACAATGATATGCCTAGTGTGTTTTCATGCTGTAGGGATTATGAAACTGTTGAACTAATAAAATGTAATTAATAGAATGTTACTGTTTAAACTATTTTCCAGGTACATCTACCTTTATGGAAGCATTAGCAGCCAATGGTACAACCAACATACAGACTTCTGTGACGGGAGTGACAGCCAGCAAGCGGAAGTTTATTGACGACAGGAGAGATCAACCTTTTGATAAAAGGCTGCGGTTCAGTGTGAGACAAACGGAGAGTGCATACCGGTACAGAGACATTGTTGTCAGGAAACAAGATGGATTCACGCACATCTTGCTATCAACAAAATCATCTGAAAATAATTCACTAAATCCAGAGGTCAGAACAATCCTGATTTGGGAGGGGGGGAAAGAGGTGGCAAGGGTGCAGAAGGAATTATAACTCTCTGCCTTATTTGTACCTCTTATTCAGGCACAAACACACTAAATGAGATTGTTTTTGCTTGCAAGTTATTATGCATCCAATTGACTTGTAGGTTGATTCAGTTGAGGGTGTTAACTTATATTATCTGAACGTTTTGATGTATTGTATTCTCTAATAAATGTGGAAATCACTGAAGTGCAACTCAAAACAAACTTTAGCCTGAATCAAGGTTCTTTTCCTCTGAACTGGTTGCATGTGCCATCTGCTGTCCAAATTACAGAAATGCTGAATTAATTCTATAGTTAAAGATAACATCTAATAAATTTTTTCTTAATGATTTCATTATCTCACTCTGATTATGTTTACAAACACAAAGCTAACACTGGTGGGGCTTTCGGTTGTTTTGCTGTTTGTTTGTTTTTTAAACTTCCTTATATTTGAATAATAAAAAAAACTTTATAAATAATAACTTTTCTAATATGATGATTGGATCCTAAGGAAAAATGAGGATCTCAAAGACTGAGATTTTTCATGACAAAGGGGAAAGAACAGCATGCTACTTTCTAACACTACAATAAAAGTACTTTAATGAATTTTTAATTTTTTTTTCTAGGTAATGAAGGAAGTCCAAAGTGCACTGAACACAGCAGCTGCAGATGACAGCAAACTCGTGCTGTTCAGTGCAGTTGGTAGCATTTTCTGCTGTGGTCTCGATTTTATTTATTTTATACGACGTTTAACAGATGATAGAAAAAAGGAAAGCACTAAGATGGCAGAAGCTATTAGGTATGTAAACATATCTTCAGTCATCTGAGCGGGTTTTTTTCATTATCTAGTCTGACTTGCTTTATCTTTTCTATTTCAAAAGCCTCTAATTCAACAATATCTCAAACACTCACCTGTTGTGTGATAAGAGTGCAGCACTTCTTTATACTCCCTGTCCATTTCTATCTGAGTTGTTATTTCATGCATCACTTTTTATACTATTAAAATTTAACTATGGAAACTAGTATTATGATAATATTTATCCAGTTGAAGCCAATTTTAAAAGACTTCAACAACCATACGCTTTCAGGAAAGGTAACTGAACATACAAAAACACAAGATGATTGTGTTGATTGTGACTGAATGATTAGCGGTATAGTTGATACCGAGCAGTAGCATTATGGATATTTTAGTAGTGAACTAGTAGTGAATAAGTCAATACTAGTTACCTGTTGTGGTTGAACCCAGCAAGTAGATGAATGCCTCACTGCCTTTTGCTCATTCCCCCCCATCTCAGTGGGATGGGGAGAAAATAGGCAGGAGGAAAAAAGGTAGAAATTGTGGATTGAGATTAAAAACTATTTACTTAAACAGAAAAGGAAGAAAAAAATAACAGTAATGGTAACTTATACGCATATACACAACCATAAACTAGAAGAATGTTTATGGAAAAATGTATGGATCTTGCATCCCCAAGTACAGGGAAGCAGCTTATCATCTGAACAGTTTCCTATGGCCTGAGATCTTGCAGTAACTCCTGCATACTTCCAGAATAACTATACTCCTTCAGATACCTATGTTCAGTTGCTACCAAGCTGTATGTGTCTAAACTTTAAAAAACAGGTGGGGGGTAGGGGGAGGCTTTACTCATAAATTTATGGAAATCCCCCATACAGTATCTAAAACTGAATTGAAAAGAAACCTGTCATTCAGATCAAAAGATTGTTTCACAAGTGCTGATTCCTATATGCTCACCTGAGAATTTAATAATCATGCACCTGCACTAAATATGAACAACGTTATCTTTATGTATCAGACCTATTAACTATGTGAGGGAGCTGGGCTTGTTCAGCCTGGAGAAGAGAAGGCTGTGATGTGATGTCATTGCAGCTTTTCAGTACCTAAAAGGAGCCTATAAACAGGAGGGGAATCAACTCTTTGAAAGGGTAGATAACAGTAGGACAAGGGGAAATGGTTTTATGTTGAAGGAAGGAAGATTTAGGTTAGGTATCACAGGGAAGTTATTCACTATGAGAGTGGTGAGGTGCTGGAACAGGCTGCCCAGAGAGGCTGTGGATGCCTTGTCCTTGGGGTTGGAGATTCATGATCCTTGAGGTTCTTTCCAACCCAAGCCATTCTATGATTAACTAAGAAATATCAGTACCGTACTTGTGAATTTGGAGTCTCTCTCCCTATCCCCCAACTTTTATGCATGCATGCTTTTATTGGAACTGAGATGATTGTCTTTTTGTGTTGATAAGTATGAGAATATACAATTGTAACTTAATATGACCCCATCAACTAAGAGAGAGTGGCTGTGTGAGGCACAAGATTTTAACATATATCAAGGTTGTTAAATGCACATCTGTTCTATAACTGTGCTTTGTTGAACTGGGAGAAGTATCAGACTTTCACGGGATCACAGAGTGGCTGAGGTTGGAAGGGGACCTCAGGGTTCATCTGGTCCCTTCAGCAGGGTGCCCAGGACAACGTCTAGACAGGGTTTTGAAGTTTGTGCCCATTGCCTCTTGTTCTGTTACTGAGAACCACTGGAAAGAGCCTAGCTCTGTCTTCCTTGCAGCCTCCCTTCAGCTGTCTGTATGCATTGATAAGATCCTTCCCACCCTGAGCCTTCTCTTCTCCAGGCTGAACAGTCCCAACCTTTCCTCATGGAAGATAAGCTCCAGTCTGTTAATCAGCTTTGTGGCCCATTGTTGAACACTGTCCAATATAACCCTGTCTCTCTTGTACTTGGGAGCCCTGAACTTGACACAGTATTTTAGGTGTGTTTTTCCTCATGCTGAGGAGAAGGATCACCTCACTCAACCTACTAATGACACTCCTCATAGCGCAGCACACAATATCATTAGTCTTCCTTTCCATGAGGCAAATGTCTGACTTGGTGTCCACTGGGACTGAGTCTTTTTTTCTGCCAGGCTGCTTTCATTGGCCTCCTGAATGAATTAGTGCATGGGGCTGTTGCTTCCATGATGGACTTTGCACTCCTTTTTGTTGAACTTTGTGAGGTTCCCGCTAGACGTTGCTGCAGTCTGTAGAGGTCTCTGGATGGCAGAACAATATTGTAGCAAGGCTTTTTAATGGTCAGTAAGCTTTCTGAGGGTACACTAACCCATTTAAGTCACAAATGAACTTGAACGTGACTGGACTAAGTACTTAGCCCTGGGATATAGGGCTGGTAACTGGCCTCCAACTAGACTTCGTACCACTGATCACCACCCTTTGGGCCCAACCATTCAGCCAGTTTTCAATCCACCTTACCATATCCATACTTCATCAGCTTCCCTGTGAGAGTTTTATGGGACATGGTGATGAAAGACTTACTGAAGTCTAGGCAGACAATAGCTGCTGCTCTCTCCTCATTGGCAAAGCTAGTCACCTCCATAGTAGGTTATCAGGTTGGTTTTGAAAGTGACATTGCTATAGAGATTAATTATTAGAGATCTCAAGGGCTGGTATATTTTGCTTTTAATACATGAGTGCATGTTCTTGTTTTTCTTCAGGAATTTTGTGAATACTTTTATTCAGTTTAAGAAGCCTATCATTGTAGCAGTAAATGGCCCAGCCATTGGACTTGGAGCATCTATATTGCCTCTGTGTGACGTGGTTTGGGCTAATGAGAAGGCTTGGTTTCAGACACCATACACTACTTTTGGACAAAGTCCAGATGGATGTTCATCCCTTACATTCCCCCGGATAATGGGCCTGGCTTCTGTAAGTAGCTTGCAGGGCAGGGGATGACAGCTTCACAATACAGTTGTGAAACTTTATCCAATGATTTCACGATCTTTTAAGCTTTGCTGTGCTATCTTTATTATTCTTTCTCTCTTGAAAACCTTTCATGAGAAACCAGTATTTATAGGTTCTCTGCTGTTGCAACTTAGCTTACAACTGAAGGCACCAAACAACCAGTGTGAGACCTAATCCCCATCATGGGTACCCTTAACTCTTTTGGTGGCAGAAGGGGAAGGTGTGTACCTGGATACATGCTCCCAGCTGAGGTCTTACGAAGACCAGCCAATGGTGTCTTGCATTCAGCACAGCATCAGAAAGTGTAGTAAAGAGTACACTTGTCTGTGCTTATGTTGCAGATCCCTGTATCACCAACTATCAGCAGTCTTGTGCTAGTATGCAAAATAGGTAAATCAGCTTTCATGCACTCATTATTCTCAAAAAGTTTTGTTGAGCTTCCCTACTTTATGGATCTCTCCTGATGTTAAATGAGTGCATTATGCAGGAAATACTTGGTCCAAGTCACCCCTGCAAATCTTTTTTTTCTCATCTAAATTTTAGTTTTGTATTTTGTTTGTATGGTTTTACTGGCTTGAAATAACCGATAATGCTTTGCATTGCTGCTGAAGCTATAAGCCACATTATTTAAGTTTTTCTTTTTTCCTGTTTTCCAATCAGAAGAATTGAATGTAAAAAAGAAAATGCTACTTAAAATGTTCTTACCTACATTATTTTCATGTTGTTGTTTACTTTTTTTATACTGCATTCCTTGGAAACTTGGACCTACATCCCATTGCAGTCGAAACTGAATAGTAACAGTGTGAAACAAGCACTCACAGCTCTGTTGTTTTTTCCTAAGTTACTTTTTATTATAAAATCCACAGGCATTTATTGATTTTAAAAATACATATTTTTAACATGTTAAAAGCATCAGGTTGAACAGATCTCATAACTAATTAATTGCGTGATGTCTGGATTTAGTGAGTAGAAGGGAACAGGAAAGGTAATTGAAACAGGTTAATAGTTATGAGTATATTTAATATATTAGCATGTTACAACCTACTGATTGTTCCTTTCCCTTTTTATTTGGACATCAATCCATTCATTCATCCATTCATCCATCCATTCCATCCATCCTCGTCCTTTAGAGTGAGTCTTGTGGTTGTTACTTTTTGTTTCTTCAGAACTTTCATAAAAACACAAGCTCTTCCCTAGTGTACTCTTTCATTTGCCTTTGTGAATGCTCTCATTCTTAAATTTAAAGATCTAAATACAAAGCTTCTAGTGCTAATAATACTGTGTTATTCCGTAGCTAAATGCATTTTCCAAGGGAAAGTCCAAACTGCTGCTTTCATACTATCATTGACCCTTTGCAGTATGGCAGTGTCAATGCTGTGCAAGGCAAAGTTGGTCTTTAATCAGTGGGTTTTGTGAAATATATTCAGAAGCCACGTTGGAAATTTCATTAAAGCATGCTTCCCAGAGAAGTCAGCAGAAAAAAAGAGGCAACAAGCAGGAGATGACAAACATTCGGGGGGGGGGGGAAAGTCATACAAAAGAAGGGGGACCTCTGTCTGCTTTGAAATTTGTTTTACAAATGTATGGAAACAGATACCAAGTAAGTCCCACACATAGCTCTTATAGGTTGGTTTCATTGCGTTCTTTTTATCAGCAGCACCTAGTAAAAATCTTCTAGGGCAAGACTGTTGGAAATACCTTCACTGAGTGGGTCAGTCTCAGCAGCTGAGCAGTATGTCATGTAGAATTTTTTCCTAGAATATGGTTGATGTGAAGCTCGTTACTGCAGGAAATTTGAAGTACAGACTTAGGATTCAAAACTGATTCTGTATTGGGAATACTAAGAAATTTAGAAGGATGCTTAAGCTCTGCTTTTGTGTTCTGAAAGCAGATCTGTAATAGAGGTTGTGAAGTCTGTTTGGGAAGCCCTGTTACTGTGTGTCTGCTGTGGAGTTCTTGCTCTGTTTTTTCTGGTTCTGGCCATAAAGCACAGGAGCTGTGTGATCAAGTTCCACACACTGGCTTTTTTTCAGTCAGTCTCCAGCATGCCAGCACTACGTCTTAAGCTTTTGTGTCATACATGGGGAATTCATATTTCCTGGAGTCTGTAGTCTACATCAGTCAGGATCTTCAGCACTATAGGGAGCTGCCTCTTAGCAGTGCGTGGGAGAGTTGGGGTGCTCTGTGGTATTTGGGCTTGTGTGGAAGTGCCTTGATGCACTTTCTGTTGAGAGAGGGAAACCGAGACCAGCAGATGTCTCAGTGCTGTATGGCAGTTCCTCAGTGAAAGGAGAAGTATGAAACTGAGTTAATGAATATGAGAATTGGTCATGAGAATGTGGTGTTAATGAAGTATTTTTATCATCTTCATTTCTATGGCTGTATTTTATTTCTTGGAAAGTAGGCAACAAGTATGCTAAATTGCAGAGCAAATACAAGATGTGGTCAGATGAATAAAACTTGTTTGGCAGTGGGTCTCCAGCATACAATATGTATAAATCTAAAGATTCCCCTTTGAAATCTGTCAGCTGAGATCACTGTTGAGTGCGCATTTCATGTGATGTTTTCTGCTCATGCTGTGCTACAGCTTGCAGAAATAAGATAATTACACCACTAGCCCTTGTTGTCTTCACATTCAGGAGAACAGTGTCTTTGAAAATAATAATGGTAATGTTTCCTAGCAGTTATTTTTTACCTCATCACTTAAGATCTATGTGAAGAATACGTAACTGACTAGCTTACTTAAAGTGTTAAATTTCCTAACTGCCAGTAGATTGTCTTCACATCTTGATCAAAATCATTACTAAGTATCTTTCAAAATTGAATTAAAATTTCTAAATATTTTTTCCTCTATTTCCTATTTTTTTCAGTCAAAATTGTGTCTATCACTGATTTTTGGCTAGCATTACAAGTCAGTATTGTTTGTGTGTGATCCAGAAAATTAGAAGATATAATTATGATGATAAATCTTGTGTAGTTAAGCTTGATGGAACCTTTCACAGAAGGTATTACTAACAGGGATATATAAATTATATGTCAAAGATCCTAGGAAGCATTCCTTTTCACAAGCCAGCCGAGCTGGGGGTCAATAACTGAACAGCCTCATGTTCCAAGTGTCCAGTGATGGCTTTGTCATATTTTCAGTGTAATTAGTCATTAAAGAACAGGAAGGCTGATTTTTCAAAGTTGATGATTACTCTGAGCTTTTAATCTTCACTGGCTGTTTCTGTGCAGATATCAAGACAAATACAAAGTTTAATTGTCTGTAGAAGAAACTTCATTAAGAGAGATACATAAACATATAGGGTCATGTTTAACAGGGAAGCTATTAAACAGTCAACTGTGTGATTGGAAATCAACGAATTTTACAGAGATTGTTGTATAAAATAAAATGTATTGTTCTTCTGTACCTTTTATTAATGTTTTTTTCAATGTATAAGGTCTTCCTAAGATTTTGGGTTTTGATTGTTTTGGGTTGTTTTTTTATTGTTGTGGGGTTTTTTTTTTTGTTGTTTGTTTGTTTTTTAATTCTTTCCAAAAAGATTCCTCTATCAGCTTTGGAAAGAATCAGTTCAATATTAATTTTCTATGACTTCAAACAAAAAACAGCTAATATCCCATTCACACGCCTCAGTGGGTTTTGGAAATTGAACTCCAAAAGATGAACCATCTATTTCAAATGTTGCATCATAAATGAATTGCTATAGTGCTGAAGACATTTGAGACAGGCTCAAAATAAACCATATATATACATTTAGGTTTCAGAATGTTCAGTATTTAAAAAAAGTAATAATTAACAGCAGACTGTTTAACTATGCTTTTCTTGCAAGATGAGCAGTTCACAGGAGGTCTACCACCAGAACTGGGTTATCTTTATAATTTACAGATAAACGTAGACTTAAAAATAAATAATAATAATTTTTAAAAATATTTTTAAGAAAGACTTAGTTACTGCAAACATTGCTATCATGGAAAGCAAGGTGATGAGTTCATTAGGGACCTGTTAGGCATTGTAATGTATTACCATATGTACCATATGCTGCAGTACTCCAAGAAAGCTGAAGCTTACAATACACTCATGAATAGGAAATGACAAAAGCCATCTACACATTTCACACTTAATCATAGAACTCTGTTTCTACAGCTACTGAAGCTGTATAGTCAACACCACTGACCAGCTCAGCTGTAGGCAACTCTTTGTCTTTAAAAGCAGGAAGAGCCATAGTCAAACTCTTTCAAATAGCGTAGGCATTTTTTCTTTTCTTTTGAGCATTTTTCCTTTGATGAGTTCTGTCTCATTACATTTCATACCAGAAGTAACTTTTTATCCCTTCAGGCCAATGAAATGTTGTTCAGTGGAAGGAAGTTGACTGCGCAGGAAGCTTGTGCCAAAGGACTGGTCTCTCAAGTGTTTTGGCCAGGAACGTTCACACAAGAAGTAATGGTTCGAATTAAGGAACTGGTGACATGTAATTCAGTTGTAAGTGTCCTTAATTTAACTACAAACAATTTACTATAAGGAAATAAATACAAATTAATGTATTGTTAGATTGTATCATCTTTGCATTCTCCCTCTCAAAAAAAAGACAAGGATCACACTCAAGTATAGTAATGACTATTAATGGACTTTTTTTAATTTTTTTGTTGTTCTGAATTTAAAGAGGTCATTGTTTTTTTTTTATAAACCATATGCTGTAATAAGTTGCTGTAATAAGTTGTGGTTAAGAACACTGCACTCTTTAAGAATATACTTTATTTTTAACTGAAGTATAAATGATACAGTAAATAAGTCCAACTTATTCTAATTAAGTTGCCTTAGTCATATTTTGAGTTGTAATTTAAATTATCAAGGTAACTGGTAACAAAAATTGTGTAGCAAAAACGAGGTTTTTGACAACAGGTTAAACTTTCAGTTTTTACTGGTGATGCTTGTGGCACTCATGTCTGTATATGTTATGGCAGTTCTGCATGATGGCTGCAACCACCACAACCTGATGCTTCCTTAAGGAAAGAAATTCAGTACAAAGCAACTGTTACATGCATTAGATAGTGTGGATTTTGAAACATAATGAGTGAGAAAGTCAACCTTTTTTTTCCAATCTGTTTTAAATGTTGTTTAAATTAGAATGTCTGCCTGTTTATTAGAGCAGTTAACCTTCACCAAAATGAAGTTAGTTTTCTCACGTTACCACTATAAAATCATGCACATGTAGTACATGAATAGTTTGAAAAGCTCATTTATGAATAACATCAGGATCTGTTTGTATAAAACTAAATGCCCAAGTTGCTCAAAACTGAACAAATTCTTCTTTTTCTGGTGTAGGTACTTGAAGAATCCAAAGCTCTAGTACGTAATATTATGAAGGTGGACTTGGAGCAAGCAAATGAAAAGGAGTGTGAAGTTTTGAAGAAAATCTGGGGCTCAGCACAGGGGATGGACTCAATGTTAAAATATCTGCAAAGAAAAATAGATGAGTTCTGATGAGGTGCCCATTGACACTGGAATTGTACTTCTTGGACATCAGGGCAAACAGAACATGCCCGTTTTGAAACCTATATAAACTCACCCCTGGCTCAGCTTGGGAACAGTAGTAAATCCCTTCTCCCCACCCCCCCAATTTTATTGTCAAGGGGTATGAAAGTACTGTATCACTTAAATTTGAACAAAACTCCTTTTTCCCTGATTGTCGTGTGTGTGTATATATGTGCACATGCATAAAGTATGCGTGTGTGCACATATACATAGCTTTTACATATTCAAAATGTAATGTGTGATAGCGTGTACATAGACACATGCACACAGAAGGTAAACAATGACAGAGCGCACTACCAACCATCTCTTTAAAAGGCTCTAGTTTGGGTCATTGTTGGCTAGTACTGTATCAGACAGAGAATGGATTATTTTCTGCGTGGCAGGGAAGTCTGGAATAATGCTTTTCTTTTATCATTAGAATACAGAATTGAAACGGGTATTAGCCAGCCCTTACTTTCACTGCCCAACAAGTCAGCTAAGATGTAAGGCACTGTCTCAGAAGGTGGTTGACATACCTCAATGGAACATCCTAACATTTTTCAGATGAACTCCTTAAATCAAAAATATCACCCAAAAGAGAGCGTGCTCAGGATTAATGCTAGGGAAACACTCTCCCCTTTTCAGGGGAGTGGTATAGAGGGGTGGGAGGAAGAGAGCAGGAACGCATTTAATTCTTACCCAGATAACGTGAAGAAACCACTGTTTCATGGGGAAGGGCAATGAGGGGAAGCAGGGGGAATGTGGAGGGGAAAGGAAAAAAAGACAAAAAAAGCTTGTTTTGCAGTATTAGTGAATCACTGAATATCTATGTATGAATATCCTAAGTTATAAGTTAGTTTTAGTGGGTTTTCAAATAGCCTTTTTTTTTTTAATAACTACATAAGTGCTTCTGTTGCTGGGTGAGAATACTACTTTATATACAGTTGTTTGGTTTTTATTTCCTATTTGCTGGTTTAATTGATGTATTACACCAAAAATGCATTTTATGTTCATAAATTTTAGGTTCACTTAGAATATATTATTTAATAAGTTAAAATTCTTTTGGCACACTATTAAGTAAAAAAAAACTTTTAAAAAAACTACCTTATATTAGATGTTTAATGTTCTTTGTCTACGCTTTTTTATTATTTTAAATATACACTATATACAGTATGGTGTAAAAGAGTGCCCTGTGTAAATAGACCTATTTTGCATTCCTTTCAGGAGTGGTTATTGATTCCTGACTGCAGATATCTATTATTATTTGGGTATCTGTGCTTGCAATCTTATTGAATGTATTATGAAGAATGGAATAGAAATCAAACCTTATTTTTGTACAGTTTTGAAGTTTTTACTTGGAACTGACCCACCTCCCCTTCCCAGTGGAGAGCTGTACAGTGTGTAAATCTGCCTTTACCTTGGATTGGTACAGTATTTTTGCATCTGTGGGACCTACTTTTTTGTTCTAGTAGTTTGAACTATATATAAACTGTACAATCTGTAAAGTTTTTATAGAATAAATATTCAGCTGTGAAAACTGGTTAAATAAAACTAATATTTCTTAACACATTTTAAACGTGGTTCTCACACAGTTGTCTTCTTCAAAAGGCAGTTCTGATGTTAGAGGAAGTATTGCTTAAAACTTGAAAATTAGTGACCTCATTATTCATTTTTTACTCTGTTAAATGTATTAATAAGCTCTTACTCATTCCTTTCAATGAAAGCCTGAAAAATCAATTGGTTGTGGTAAAACTGTACCAACATTTTCTCTGAGAAGAGGTTGATAATACCTCAGGACAGCCCTTTTCTCGCACTTTGGAAGAAGCATTTGAGCAGAGGTTGCAGCTATTCTGGCTTGAGAATCATTTATGCTGTCCTTACATACAGGAGAATTTCTCTGATACAGCAAACTGCACCTAGAGATAGGTAGAGGAATTACACCAATCAGAGGTTAGTCAATTCAGATGGAAATTGAATTCCACTTCAACAGCACTATTTTGTGCTGTTACTGTCAGTCAGGCTGTTCCTATGCCTACAATATGCATATTCAGCTACAAATAAATTGGTCTGAACTAAGGATTCTTTCCAATTTCTGTGCACAATAACCAACTTCACACTTATAAATTGTGCTTTCATTCATAAATGTACATATCAGTACAGTGCACTATACAGATACTGCTTCTATAGGAACATACTGTACAGCCCCATATAGGTCAGAAAGCACCTTTGGTGCCCAATAGTTACTGATGTGCAAAACTTACTTGCCTAGGGCAGGTCTGAGGAATTTTTTCAGTGAAGGTCAGAAGCATTCAGCAGAAAATGTAAAATAATAAAGGCACTTGTAGTTATACTGAAGAGATCATACAGGGAGTAAACAAGGTATGGTTTATTATTTCTTTGGTTCTAGAATGAATATACAGAAGCAATGAAGGAAAACCTTACCCCACAGGAGAAGGCCATCCAGCAAGGCAGGCTTCCAGAGTTGAAGCAGAACATACTGTGCTCTTTTTTTTTTCAGCCTCCCCTCAACTCTGAATTGCTGCCATCAATCCCTGTCCACAGGAGCTGTCTCCAATAGCCGCAGGTATGTGAGTCTTCTCTGGTCTTCTCATATTAATTTTTATGATTTCCTAACACTGCAGGAAAAAAGTGACGACAAATTAAAATTATATTGTTAAGGAAACGTTAGAAAAAAAAAATAAGGATTTGTTTCTTCCATCAAGTATCTAATAGGTAACAGAACTTCCTTTCAGCTGCTCCCAAATAGAAGTTCTCTGCCTCAGAAAACTAAGAAGTGTGTATCTGAGTGGAACAGCATTAAGGAGAGTTTTGTCTTTGAAAACTATAACAGAACAAAGCCAACACGATAATGGCCTTCTAATAGCAAACGATAAGACATGAGAGATCATAAGTAAGTGACTTAAGAGCTTTTAAAATGAGTATTTTCAAGTTGCCTTCACAGAAGTCAGGTCTTTGTCTAGCCTGGTTCACTGCAGATACTCGCATTGTTCCACATAAACTTGCACTACTGCATAGATAAATCAGGTTTAGCTTCCTGCTGCTTAAAGGCAGCTGCAGCCACTGGGGGATTGACTGGGCCCAGGAGAAGGGTGAGAAGGGCTGCTGAAGCCAGTGTTTCTTCAAAGGCACCTCACTTGGAGTCACAACCTCCCAGAAGCAGTTGTACACGAAGACTGCTTTTCTATGCTGATTCTAGTACTGATGTGTAAGCAACTTCTGAGCATCATGAAGTTGTTGGACCCAGGTGCAAAGCAGGATCATAGAAACAGAACTTCTCTGTGGTGTTTCACAGCTTATTTTTGTAGTAAGGAAAAATAAAATCTACACTTTTTTCAACCTCTAGGCATGAAGACAAATCATGAAGCCTGTTTTCATGTCAGGCATTTAGCCATTGGTCAGAGAATTGGGAACGATGGTGCTGGAGTATACATTTGAGACAGGACTGAGCCAGGCTGAAGCTGACTCCTGAGGCTCCTATCAAGATTGTCTGCTACTTTGAGTGCATTACTGTACTACACAATCAAAGAATGCAAAACTCAATAGAGAAACATTGGTGCTGAAACTTAAAAGTAGAACAGGGGCTGTGGTAGTACAGTGTAGGAATCTCTCTGATAGTCTAGTTCTTCTGAAGTAGGTATGGCCACGGGCACTAGAGCTAACAGCAAATGGTTAAGTATTGGCAATTAAGCTGGAGTAAGTCCTCCTCACATAATACTGCGTTACACTTGAGTTCATTTTGAATTAAATAACACTACTTTTCTCCTGTCAGGAAACAGGACTAGATAAACCAGAGGTTGAAGAACATACTTAGAACTGGTAGAAAGCCACACACATACTCTTCTCTTGTGTTACTTTGAGCAGAAATAGAAAGCACAGCAACATTTTTGCTCTTTGTAAGTTAACCTACAGCATACAAAAGGTATTTTGGGGTAAGCTGAAGAGCTGAACTCACCTAGATGTCTTTCCTTGTTCCAAGTTCCAAATTTGCCCAGACAGCATTTAGAGCAGTTTTCTTCAGAGAGTCCTTGGCTGTATTGCTGCTGTCATTGCTAAAGGGTATTTTTCTCTGTACTTTAGAACCTTGTTCTGAAAACAAGGCTCAAGGGAATTAAATCACTTTGTTAGGTGAGATCCATTTCTTAAAGCTATGCTTACTTGAAATTAATTGAAACACACATAATACTGGAGCTATAACTGCCTCCCCTTGCACTGATACAAATTCATCATGCCTTTACCCAAAGGTGGGCAGAATTGAACTGTGAACAGCTAGAGAATGTGGCAATGAACAGCATTTCTGGATGAGAGGATGAGAGACCTTCAGTAAAATGGGTCAATGACCTACCTCGGTTTGTTGGTTGAAGTTGAGGTACTTCATGTTCTTCTGGGTTGTGACAAGTATGAGTAGGAGGGAGGAGATACCTCTCAACTCATTTACAGTTATCCTTATGATTTTCCATGCTAAGGAACTGCCAGCAGCTGTCAACACTCAGGCAGTCTTACAGTGCTATATCAGAGGCTGAGTTGGCAACCTTAAATCATGCAGCATGAGGGCACAGTTATGCTGAAGACAGCACACAAGTGTTTTTTTTCCTTTCCAAAGATGTGAGCATCAGGATGAGAACCATGATACAGCACAAGACCACCATGTTGCATTCCTGTCCTGTACAACCCTGCATCTTTATAGAGAGAATACTTCAGTTACAGGTCTTTGCTTTTTCCTGCTCTTGAGGAACACTACTAGCAGATTGTCATGTACCAGTCTTCCAAACAAGGAAAAAAAAATATATATATATATATATAAATAAAAATACACTGTGAGGCACTCACTCCCAGGATGAAGAGCGGCTTGACATGTGATTCTGAAGTGCAGTGCAAAATACAGCAATGGAGATGGAGTTCTTTTGGTCCTATGCATCACTCCTGCAAAGGGAAAAAATAAATAAGGGGAATTGGAAACCACATAGACACAGAGGATAAGTACTTAAAGCAGCTGCATGGAGAAACAAAGGAGTAGCAGTTACTCTCCCTTAAATCCTTATTTACACCACCCTTAGGATTAGAGGAGATAAACAGGAGGTATACATATACCTGTTCAGTACATCAGTGTAGAGTACATTATCAGTACACGTGCTCGAACTCATGCAAACTACAAGCCTCATGTTTGCAGGACCTGCTCCTCATGGGAGACTTCAAGTACCCTGATATTTGCTCGAAGGATAACACAGAAAGGAGAAGCTTGAGCTGGTGAACTCATTGATGTATGTAAATACCTGAAGGAAGGATGTAAAGATGACAAAGCCAGGCTATTCTCCATGGTCCAGTGCCAGAGCTGATGGGCAGATGCTGTGGGCACAAGCCAAAATACAGGAGAGTCCATCTGAATATCAAGAAATGTTTTCAGTGCAAGAGTGACTGAGCACTGACACAGGTCTCTTGGAAAGGCATAAGATTTTCAGAAGCCTCCTGGACACAGACCTGGACAATCAGCCTTCAGTGGGCCTGCTTGAGCAGAGGCTTAGACCAGGTGTCTTCCAGCTGCATCTTCCACTCTCAACCGTTCTGTGATTCTCTGGAAGGAATAAAAATACTGGTATTCATTTTCCACCAATCCAAGCATCATCCACAATCACTATGGCTAGGGTTGGAAGATCATCAGGCTCTTACATGCTTTAGTCTTTGGACTAAGATACTAAGATGGTACCAAATCCCGTAGGACAGAAATGAGCCTAAAGTGACTTGGGTGTTTTGGGCAAGACAGGAATCATCCTTGACTCTGGTAAAAAGCATAAAGGAAAAAATCTTACTTGTTTCTTCAAGGATAAATAGGATTGCTAAAGAAAACATATATACATGCCTTCTATATAGTGCCCAAAACTTTGCTTTAGACTCAGTAGCTTAAAACTTTGTATTTTTCTCCCCAAGATCAAGCCCATCAAGCAGCAGAGCAATCCAGTCATCCTGAACATAACCAAATGGACTGCCAGAGACAACAGCATGTAGTCTCAGTCATTAGTTCAAAATTAACACATTTTACTACATTCCCTGGCTATAACTTTAGTCTAAACACACACTAGAAACTACATAATTCTGTACAGAGATAAATCAATTCATAATGCTATAATAAAACAGTATTTCTATGTGAAGTTCACTGAGCTTGTCAGGCTCAACTGGGATCTTTGTCAAATGGTTCTATTTTAAAAACAAGAACTGGAAAACCTGCTAAGTCAGGAACAAATAAAACACATACATACATAAATCACACTTGCACTCCATCATATAAAAATGATAAAGTAAGAAACAGTTTTCTTTCAGTGCTACTTCACATATGGTCAATTGCATCACAGGACTGTGTCATAGAAGCATGCTGTGATCAAATGTCAAAGAGCAGAAAAATGTTCCCTTTCATCTCATGACCCCTCTGCTGTTCAGGAAGGATTTTTTTATTCTAAGTAAGGTTAACAACAAAGCAAAGCTAGGAGCTTCTAAACAAGATGACCCCTTGAATCAAAAGGATCAAAATAAGAAAGCAAATGGAAGCAACACTGCCCACCCAAGCAAAAGCTTTTTGCTTGCTTTGTAGGCCTGAAGACCAGTGATGTCAAAACAGGGGTCTGCAAACTGAGCTTTGTGATCTCAGTAGCTGAACTGTGACATCCACAGAAGCAGCTGTAAAATCAGCACTATATTTATTGGCTAAGAAAATTAAAGTTACTCATTTTTGAGTGTTTATGAAAGAATTGTGTGTTCATTTATGCCAACGTGAAGTTACATTCAAGAAACAAATTAAATACATCAGTACATCCAAAAGGCAGAGAAAGTCAGGTTTTGATTCCAATTTTCATAAAGCAAAATGAGTTGCTGAATTTTCAGAAACAACTAATACAACAGCCTGTAACACTGCGCATATATAATAAAAACAATACGCCATATCAAAACCGTACAGAGGTCCCCCGATAAAAGTTGATCAGCTAAGAATGAAAGTGATTTTGCTAGTATCTAGAAAGGCACACACAGAATCTGATTTTAGCTGGGAAACTTCAGAAACCCTCAGCAGGATTTTGTACCCCTCCAAGAAGTTGCAAGAACATCAGAATAAAGATCTTTCACATCTGTTTTTCCTATCTCCTAGCAGCAAGACCAAGCTTTCTTAAGTGGGGTAGAAGAGTTTCAACCCCAAGAAAGGGAGGCACATGCACACTGCTCTTTGTGAGAAGACTGCATCTGTCAGAGCTGCAGAACCTCTGACTGCTTTTCTGTGGAAAATCCTGGGGAAGAAGTAAGGATCTCCTCAGAACTGACATGAAATTGTTAAGACCATCTTGAAGAAGGAAAGAAGCAAGGCATGAGAAATCCAAGGCAAGAAGTGCAACTATTCCTAGCAATCATGGCAATTGCAGCTTTGTAAGTTAGGCTGGCCAGGTGCCCAGAATGGGTAAGCAACCCTGAACCAGCAGCACTGACAAGCATATGGGAGTTGGCACAGCAAAGGAGTGATGCAAGATGACCTCCAACTTCTCAAAAAAATCTTAGCTACACTTCTAAGCTTTTTTTTCTAATTGTTGTTTAAATTAATAGACTTAGAATTACTCCAGGATGGTCAAGTTTGATTTTTTCCAACAGTACGATTCTATGATAGAGAAACTTTCACAAGCAGTACTAGGAACTCTGAAGGTAGATATCAGGTATCTTTTACTTGATGTCCTGTGGTATAGACAAAAATGGATGAGTTTATTTATTTATTTTTAAACAGAGGATGCTAGAGCGCAATTATTTCATACTGTTACCTGCCCTGCATGGGCTTTTCATGTCTAGAAAGAGTTAATCTGAACAGCAGTGTTCCTTCTGTAGCTGGAACTATGCATTCCCTGATAAGTTTGTAAGATGACGAAAACACAAAGTCATAAAAAGTGGTGTCCATCAGTTTTAGAGAGAGAAGGGGCAGAAATCATATGATACAGGAGTCCCTGAAAGGCTGTGCATCACATTCTTCCCTGGCTTTCTCATCAGCACTGTGTCCAGCATCATACTTAATGTCCTTCACCACTCTACTACATTGCTATTATCCCACAGTGATTCTGAAGCAGAACTTTAAAGAAGTTAAGAATAGCTCTTACCAATGACATGCAAAACCATCTGCATCTAATGGGGTCAGAAATACCTGTGTAAGGAACACAGGTGTGCTGGAATTCTGACATCTATCTTGCGTGGTACTGTACCGGCAAAACCCAAGATCCTAAGGTGCTTAGGCTCCTTAACTCCCATTCACACATACATAAGGTAGCTCATGAGCATTGGTGGCTACGAGCTGTGGGAAATTATACTTATTATCTAATTTTAACAGGCTCATCTTTCTTAATGATCTTTTTTATAATGAGCGAATAAACAGTCCCTTGGGATCTCATTTTATTTCTCTTCAGGCCTTTTTAATTTGCTAGTTTCTCAGGCCTTGATGCCAGCTTCCCACATACTCAGAGTCACATAAATCACAATTGCATCTAATTTGCATCTTTTCTAATAAGAAAAAAACAAAGCTTATTTCTCTCTTTGGACTACGTCATTGGACATTGTTCTGAAGTCCCACGGAGCTGCATCCAATTCATAGCAGTACAAAAGTGACTGGAGCATAGCAAATCTTTTTGGTTGCCTTCATTCCAACCTCAGTTTCTTCTGCTGCTATCTTTCCCACAAGTTCCACTTGATGCCTACTAACACAATGCACAGCATGCTGGCTCTAGACTCACTGTTTATGCTACTCTTGACACTTCTCTTCCCCAGCCCCCTACCAGCTCAGTACTTTTTTTATTCTGCTCACTCGTGCCAAACACTGAAGTCATAGTTTGAGTCTTCAGTTCCCTCACATCCCTCACTCTTATCCTTATTCTATAGCTCCCTCTTCCCTTTCCTTACTCAGACTTGACAGTGTTTATAACTCCACCTTTTTCAAATCTGTATTTACATAATGGACAGCTGTAATGTATTTTCTTCTTCCTCATCTCACTAAAACCTGGCAGCTCACAATGCTCAGTCCTCGTGCATTTGCACATCTTCAGGGAAAATCTGGAGTTCACAGTGACATGGGGGTTAAGAAATATGAAGCTTATTTTGGCTCTGCCATGATTCCGACTCCTAGCAGCCAATTTGCCTCTTTCAAAATGCCATTTTTCAACAAAACCCACGGGCTTTAAGACTTTAATTCATGCCAAAACTGCATGCAGATGAGCAGGTTCCAGCCAGCTCTCATTTGCTACAAAGCCAACATGTAATACAGCTCCATCCTTGCTTTCAAAAACCTCGTGACAGAATAATTCATTTAATAGTCCAGACTTCTCTTTGGCTAGCTCCAGTTCCCTTCCCAGAAAGCTCCCCTTAGCTCTTTACAATACCTTGAAAATGTTTTTCACTATCTCACACAATTATTGTTTTTGACAGTTTGTCTCAGAATTTCCATGCACCAACATTTTCCATCACTGAGGCAAGCCAGAGCAAAAGAAAGAGAAAAAATAAGGCACGATAGATTCATTTCGTACTTTGACCAGTACCTCCAAAAAGTGTTCTGTGTGACAATCTGCTGACAGCAACATCCTGAGAACAGCTACAGAGACTCAGCACAACAGGCTATATGTCTGACCACAGGCAAGGACAAACTTTCTGAACCTTAAGAACAACCAAACAAGTTTGAAAGCACTGGCTTGGGGGAAACATTCTGAAGTGCATTTCCTTTCTCTCTGTCCTTTTTTCTATCAACAGCAAAACGTTCCCTGGAACTTTACCACGTTTGTACAAGTCTGTTTGTTTTTTTTTTTTCTTTAACATTTGGAAGCAATGAAAGGCAGAAGAGGATTCTTTTTGCACATTACTACAGCACTGGACACAAAACTGCTAGCAGAATATGAGCATTTCTCAGAATTTTTGCTGCTTCCCTTCTTTCCTATTCCCAAATACCGACTCCTTCAGCAAGAACACTCAAGGTTTATGCAGGAAGGTTTTAGCAGAAATCAAGTTCACCCCCATTGTAGTAAACCTGACTGTAATGACTTCCAGACTACAAACACAGCAAAACTTCTGTGGGGAGTTAAATTGAGAAAAACAAACAAACAAAAAAATCAGCAAAATGGAAATAAATGCAAGTCCACAAGAACACAGCTACTTATTTCTTCTTAGAAACGTAGAGTTCAAGACATATGACTTAACTCACACTCAAGGCCACGCAGAACAGCTCAGAAATCATGAGAGGACAGAGCTCAAGGGCTGTCATCAGATGATTTAATCAAAGACATGCCATCCCCAACAACACTTACTTATAAGAAAGTGAACCACAGGTAATTTACAAATTATATACATTTGGTAGGCATTCTTGTGTCATAAGAAAGCAAGGACAAGAGACCAAGATGGTTTATTACAACAGTAACCAGATTCTTGACTCTCACACAGATGCTGGCACTTGCAGGTCTTCTCTTAGAAAAGGGCAGTATCTCCTCTTCTGGTTGAACTGGGAATGGAATATATCTAAGTATGGATAAAAGCATTTGGCAGGGGAGGCTATTGTAATTTTACCTTTCCTAATAAAACAACTAGTTTTTAAGAAATTCAGGAGGCCGTGGAAGAATATGGGAATTCATAGTTCACACTAAAATCTTAAAATCAGCCACTGTTAAGATCTCTGTTGTGTGTACAGAAGCTGTTCTGTTTTGGCCACGTGGCTCTTACTGAGTTTGAAGAAGTAAAACAGAGCAGATCCTCAACTCAGTCTTAAACTGCTCTATCTAAAAGATCTCCCTTAGGCAAAATTTATCATATTAAATCTCAGTCCAAGACCAGCTTCTAATTTGTTCTAGTTTTTTTGCTTGTCTACCTTTACTTTTTTGTTGTTGTTACTGAAATTTAATTAGGGGGAAGGAGAGCAAAACAGCCATTTTAGAGCAGTAATCGTGTGAGCTTGCACACTTCACTGTGTGTGCTTTTACTTTGCCCTCATAACTTACAGGGATCAGAACTTCTGACACTTTGAACAAAATCTTCCCCATAAAGCAAATTTCTATGCTATTGAAAAGTCTCTATCAAACTTCTGCCTTATGTTACCACTGCAGTTTTCTATCCCGTCTGTTTCTGAATCATCTTTTCAGGGTCTTCCAGAAAACAACAAATAAGTGACCACTCTCCAAGAAAAGAACAACAACAATGAAGAGGAAAACCACAAAAACAAAACCACCACCTTCTTGGAGATGTAGCATTTGTGAGTCAAACTGTGAATTGTCAGTGCCGAGAGCTTTTTGTCTGAATGGTGGTTGCCAGATTGCTTTTCCAGAAGAGAGGCCAAGAACTCCACAGTTTTTATTTCCTGGAAACAAACCCTGCTTGCTTATCTACACGGCCTGTGGCAAACACTGGCCAAGGGCAGGGTTAGCAGGCCACTAGGCAGGCCCTCTGCCTTCAGCAGCTCCCATCTCCCTGGCTGGTTTCTCAAACTCAGCACAATAAACAATTTTAGAAACTATACAAGTAAATACAGGAGGAGCATTTGAACTTTCTCAATGAGCCTACCAACACCAGTGTAAGAAAAAATAAGAAACAGTCATTCCAGACTACAAAGTCCCACAATAGTCCTGAATAGGGCAGACCTACCTACCTTCTGATAGGCATGAAGAAAAAAAATATTCTTCACAGCTCCTCTTCCTAGAGGTCCTCAGCACATAGTTAACTTGGTCAGGCCACAGATTAGAGAAGGAGCAGGAAGAACAGCATCTGGATCTAAGGATGTCTCAAATTCAGTTGAAACTTAACAGCAACTCCGCTTTCAGCCCCTGGGGAAGAAAACTCAGTGTAGGTTTTCATTCACAAAAGTAGTAAATGTATAGAATAAAAATTGGCTATCCCACCCAGATTACCAGTGTCAGTGAGAAGCTCTGCATAGAGCATGTGTGTGTTTTCTTACACTGAAGTGTTGTGGCTATGCTCCAAGTTCCCAATTCCATAGGAGCTATACAGAGAGGTTCCCACGGCCAACAATACTTTAGGGACTTGAAAGGAAGCTGCAGGAATGCTTCAGTATTTAAAAACACATTCAATTCTGTTCAAGAGAAGGCATAGAGGAGGAGGGCTCCCATACATAAGTAAGGTTGAGCTGAAGGCCCTTTTGAAGCCATAAGTTACATAGCTTCTTGGCAGTGTGTTTAATCTTGTCCCTCTAGATCTTTACCCAAGGCAAGGAGCTTTTAGTTCACCTTCATCTAACTTGGCTTAACACGTAGATGTTTTGAGCATTGCTTAGGGAATAGTAAAAGGAACCTGGCAGGAAGAAGCTGAGGGGAAAAAAAAAAAAAAAAATCAAAAATAAAGCCTCTGTCTGAGAAACCAAGGAACCAATTAGCATCCTACTGATTCTGCAAAGCTCCAGGAACTCTATCAACAGGGATCAAAACCTGACTCCTAAAACTCATGTATTATCCTCAGAATAGTACTGGCTGCTTCCCACCAGATGCACCAATTTCTGTCTAGATCACATTGCACTGACACTCCTGTAATGGAAGCCATAACTAATAATGTTTCAACAAAACAATACGTGGGAATTTAGCCATGTCTCTCTGCTCATTTTACAGGGAAGTCCTAAAGCTAAAAATCTGAGCCTTCCTCTTGGGGAAAACAGAACAATGAATCTTGCTGCGGAGTGACACATTCAAGGCAATTAATTACAAAAGATTCAGCTCACAAAGTCACACTCTGAGTATGACTGGAACATAAATAGATTAGCAGCCGCTAAGGATTGCTCCTCCTGATCTGAAAAGAATGTTCCCTCTTCGCTTTTGTAGCCTTTAAAGATGTACAACCATTCTTTTAACAAGAAAAGCCATTTCACATTTTTATAAATATCCCAAATGCTTCAGGTTACCCTTAGTTACGCTTCATCTCTGTTCTCGACTGTGCTGCCAGAGTCATGCTTTCCAGCAACTACAGCCTTGCCTTAAGCAGAATAAAACCTATACCACTTCCTTAGTTTACATCATTCCCCAGACAGGTGGAGGAAAGATATGACTTGTTTTGCCCTGAAGCTCTGGTCAAAACCACTGCTCTCTGATCAGCAGCCTTCAGAGGAAGACAGATGCAGCCAGAGCTGATTACAGGTTTTGAAGTTTCATGAGCACTGCATGCACCTATAGCCATCCCGATGTGCTTTACAAAGCCAGTAGTATCACTGAGTCTGATGCACTGAAACTGTCAGAGCAGCACAGAATTACAAACTGCACAAGGTCACCCAGTAATTTGTTATCAGAACTAAAACCCAGCTCTCTCTACCACAGTCCTTCAGGCAGCTCTCCCAGCTCGACTTCCCCTCTTCAACAACAAAAACAAAAAAAAAAACCCACACAAAATCCATTTTTCTGTCAGAGCAGGCTGAGCTAAACCGCAGAATGAGAAGAATCTGGTGCACCTTCAGATTCCTGTTGAAACAGTTACATGATAGAGTACATGATCGAGTGTTTACACCAATGATGTGAAAGCAAACAACACAGGCATAAATCTTTTTTTAAACACCAGTTAAATAAGGTGCAAATTCTTGTTCTAGGAGCTCTGAAGTTGGATTTATTATCTAACAGGCTCAAGAAGTGATGCTTAGATGCTTGGTTTTGTGCCTGCCCTGCAAATGCTGGCAGCTAATTTGCTTCAATAATGAAGATACTTCATAACACGTAATCTGTGATGGTCCAATGACAGAGTAGTGCCCAGCTCAATAAGCTATCACCCCAGTGCCAGCTTCTGGTGTCAAACTGCAAGAACTTTTGAAGGCTGTGGTGTTACACAGTGTTAGCTTCCCACAGTAGCTGAAATTATACTCTTAAAACACTCAATTTGGTAGTGTTGGAGAAAGGCACAAAATTTAACAAGGGATTAATCAATACATACACTATTTTTTCAGCTACAACCAGTAATGAAACCCAGTTTCTCTGCATACTCTACAACCCTATCAGTATACAACATAGGGATTTGAAGTTTGGCTGAGATATTATTAATAACACTCAACTATATTTGATAGCGGGTGGGGATAAAGGAAGCGTTCAGCACTGCCAGACAAAACAGCACATACTACTGCATAGGATGTTCTTTAATTACAAAACATCGCCATTTTCTAGCAGAGGAAGTCCATGGAACTGCTACAATATAGCCTACAAAAAGAAAGTTGGCATAGCCACCTCACCCTACTCTGGAAAGCCAAGAACTGCTCAAATCACTTCAGCCCCTTTTTTGCTCCTGTAAGCAAACTTCCAAGAATGAATCAGAAGCCCCCCTCCCCCCCCCCCCCCTTTTTTTTTTTTTGCTCTGCCAGCAGAGGTTTTTAATATTCAGAAAGTGAGAATTTCATAGCCCACTCATTGACTTAGTCTGTTTTCGCTCTTTAAGCTCTATTTTGGGAGTGAAAATGATTGAAATACTTCAAACATGTTCTGGTATAGCCACCACATAAAGAAACGCTAAAAACAGACCCAGTGCATGTAATTATCACTTAATTAACAGTACTAGAGGAACTACAATCTAGTACCTAAAGCACTGGACTAGCTATAACGAGCTTTTATTCTAACAGCAGATTAGCAACTGACTTGCTATGTACCTTTTATGAGAGAGGAAAGAAATACTTGTCTAAGCCTTCCTCCTTCCTTTTGCCTTTTTGTCTTACCTATTTATTTTTGCAGGGTTTTTTTTTTTTTTTTTGGCAGTAGGAGCACTCCTTCCATTAATCCCTGTTACCTCTCTGTCAAGCAGCCTCTGATCAGCACTCATTCTTGTCTCTCCTGCATTACCCAGAATTAAGCTGTGCTGTCTTGTTGCTTTCCTCACTACAACAGCAGCATCTTTAGAATTCTTTGGATAGCTGAAGTTTTTCCTCATCCTTATCTCCAATTTTCTTAGATTCCCCCATGTTAGTATTACTTAATATTATTATTACCTCAAACAAAATAGTGCTACCAACATTAACTCCTGTTATGCCATTTTCAGCCACATATTCCCCAGCTTGCTGCAAGATCACCCATTAGCCTCTCAGTAAAATTTCCTGACTTTCCATTTGCCCAGTAGAAGGGCTGAGGTTAAAGCAGAGCATTGTCTCCTTAGCTCTCAAGGAACGACTTATCACTATCCGCATACCAGGACAAAAGCCTCTACTGCTTATGCAACCAGCTTGCCCCAGGCTTGCCTCTGCATCCAAATATTTGACTCCCCTTCTCCATGCTAGATAAAAACACTCCCCAGAGGCCAAACTTCATAGCGAGCAGTCAGCCCTTTGATCTCAGAAGCAGCTGGTGCACAGCTGCTCCCTGTTACTTCTGCAGCTCTCAGGAACCCTTTGGATTTTCCTGTCCTCCCTCACAGTCAGGCACAAAGGGCAAGAACACCACCCACAGCTATTTCATTCTCCTGCAAAATTTCATCTGCCACCTCACCTTCTCTGCACACTTCCTTGAATTACTGGCTCAGTCCTAATTCTTCCGTTCTAAGCAGCCCCCAACGACACAAGCAGTGATGCTTTCTTCAGCGTCACCCACGGTTGGGAGTTTCCTGGGGAAGATGTGATCTCCTCACAGCACTCCGTCTGTCCTACAGACCATAGGGAACAAGCTGCTGTCCCTTCTCTCCCATCTCAGGAAAATCTTCACTAGGATCGCAAGTAGAAAGAAAGAAGCCAGTTGCACTCAGTGAAGTCTCTCTCTTGTGCAAATATGAAGTCCAGTCAGCAAAGGACAGTCTGCCTTCTGAGAGGCAGGCCTTCCATAGAGCCTTCCTCTGAGCACGGATCTGACTAATAAAGTACCATTCACAGAGCCTCAGAGCAGACAACCGTATTGACTATCTACAGCCAAGTATTATCAATGATACTTTGTAAGAGCCTAAGGAAATAGAAAAGTTCAAAATCAGCTCAGCACCTCCAACCAGCTGCAGGACTCAGAGACAGTATTTTCATCCCTTCCCTATTTGGAAAAGCCCTTTGAAACAACCACCAGGAGATGACTAGGGATGACATAAAGCAGCATAACCAAATGACTCTACTCACAATACTGGGTGCTGAGAAGCATTTCAGTCCTTTGGCCGTAAAGAGAACCATATAAAGAACCACTTACATGACTGTAAAGAGGTCAATCTGATGAGATTTCCTCAGATATCCCTAAAAGATTAACTTTAGTACTCACGTGCTGAGGAAAACTGGTATGAGTTGAAATGCCTGACTTCTGAGCTTACCTTACAGAACCATCTCAGTGAGACCAGAACAGTTTAACCACCAGTGCTTTTGCACCAGCTGCCTCATCAGCTATCCCAGGTGCTCTGTAACCAGCTGCCTCAAAGGAAAGTCACTTCACCTGATCCTACCAGCGTCATTACAGTCTGAAGACCAGAAGCTGCTGCACTCCTGCTGACTATATTACAATGCAAATGAATAAGGCTTAATGCTTTGATTTCAATTAATAAGGGAAACTAACACACAAATAAGAATCTCAGCTCTGGAAAATCGTCTTTTGTAGGAGAGGAAAAGAGTGTGTGGGTCAAGCTAGTTTTAACTGAATCTGACAGAAAAACAAGAACCTTCCTTGGAACAACTACAAAGTTTCCAAGGTCCAACTTTTCATAGAGATTCACTTAAAGAACTTTTTCCGCAGTTACAACTTCCAGGAAAGCAGAAACTCTTAAGAGACCTTCTGATAAAGAAGAAAAAGTAAGATGCTTCTGCTTACTAGTCTCCTTTGTGGAAGTTGAAGTGTGGTGTAACCCCTAAACAGAGGCTTTTAAAAGCAAACTTTAACCAATAAATGAAGTCATCTACACTGCTGCATAGTAATGAAACAGTAATGTTTGAGCCAGCCACGGTAAATGTCCACTAGTCAAGAACCAGAACCAAGCTAAGAACTTTCCAAGACTCTTGTTCACCATTCATTCTGTGAGTTTATGTCTGCACATAATGTGACAAGGCAGCATTTCTGCTCCTGGTAATTCATTAGAAACACCTCATGGCAGGATAACTGTGAAAAACAATGTACTGAGTTAGAAAACAGCACGCTGATTTGTCGCAGTCGTGTGTTTGCAAAATGCTTAAAATTGAGCAAAAGGGGTTATGGATGATGGAGGTGTATGACAAATACCACCCAGTTATCATCCAGGATGATTTTCCTCACAGAAAAGGATCAATAAACAACAAAAATTCCAACTGCTTCCCCCAGGTTTTCAGCTTTTCTGTTCTATTCACGCCGATAGGAGATCTTGAGTTTTTCCTCCGCATTTCATCACTACTATTTCTCTTTCTCCATCACACAGTACAATTTTCATTTCAGACTGCATTGGTACTTTAAAAATACTGGTTTTGTAAAACAAACAGTGAACTACTAAGAAAAACACCAACCAATCTTTCATAAATTTTATCACAATTTAGATTGGATATTTTCAAGCTGCCTATGCTCTTAGTGTTAACTGTTTATTACTAACAAAAGCTGTTTCAATTCAGCTTTTTTTGTTTGTTTGAGGATATCCATGGGTGTAGTTTCCTGAAACGTATCTCTGTGATATCATGACAGTGAAGGCTTTCTTTATAAGCAAGAACATAAGCCAATTCTAGAAGTAGAGACATGGTGGTACTGGGGCTGTGTGGGGAATTAACAAAAAGATAATAATCAGCAATAAGCCTTTAGTATTGCTGTTAGTAACAACTTGTTTCTGGTAACCACTTGTTATCTGCAATATCCAAAAAGCAGGTCTATAGCCACATCATTCCTATCCATGTTCAGCAGGTGTCCCACTTACTCTTATGTATCGTCTCTTCAACTCTCTTCTTCCTTTTTCTAGTTTACAGAGAAGGCATGCCTTTTTTTTTTTTCTTGCACCTGCATGTACACTGATGTCTTAAGCATACATTTAAAGCTTTCACAGATCTTTAATGTAAAGAAACAGAACATTCAACCCCAAGAAGAGCTTTCCCCCTAATACTTTAACTAACTGTAATTCTATAATGCAATGGAAAGTACAGCAATAATAGCAGAGTGACACAATCCAAGGCTACAGCAAATGAGAATAAGCACAAATACAGCAGCCATGGATGCAAAAACAATTTAAAAAAAAAAAAAAAAATGCTTACCTTTGGAAGGCCTCAGGGAGACAGGAATCTCAAGTGAGATACCCTTACCTTCGCTGCCAACCCTTAAACATGGTCTGGGAAAGGGTGGATCCTGGCTCCACTCCTTCCAGTCACTCAGTGTATTGCTTGCACCTGAGCTCCCCTGGGCTGGTCCTGCCTTCCTACCAGGTGCTCAATCACTGGCTACTTAGCATTTCTGCTACACTCAACCCCTTCACGGTGTGAACAAAAGATTGAGCAGGTTGAAGGTAACCCCTTTCCATTACAGTGACCCAGTATACCACAATGCTTTGTACAATTTGCCCGTCACAGTGTAGGCTGACAAAATACAAGATGATTGATGATTGGTTCTTGGTTGAGGTTGATGTTCCTTTGTGGGCCAGTACTCAGTGGCTCTCTGGTGGCACATAGTTGCTTCCCTGAACCAGGGAAGGTTCAGCTCGAATTCTGTCAGTCCCATATAGTACACCACTGGGTGTCATGCTGAACTTATACTGACAGTAGAGCATCTCGATGTCATGTTGCTCCTCCTGATGATCCTGTGACTCAAAGAGACTCAAAGGAAATAGCATAGATGTTACAGACGTACATGATGGTACACAGAGGTACCAGAAGGGGTAGGTCTGCCCTCCACAGCAAGACACAGGCCATATTCCTTTCTTCTGCTCCACACCAAACCCAAGACCAGAACCTAACTGGGGTTCAAACAGAATTTTGACGCTGCCATAGGCCCCAGCCAAACCTATCCTGAGTTACACAGACGTCTAGTTTGGCCAGAAGGGTGCAATCAAATATACCCAGTGCCTGGGCCTGTTTATAACAGCTAGCTTTGCTTGCTGGAAGGCCTCCTGTTCTGTTCTCACCTAGTCCCATTTTTGGCCTTTGTGAGTCAATCGATACAAAGGCCTCAGCAGCTGCACTAACCGGGGTATAAATGAAGGCCAGTATCACAGCATACCCCAAACTTCTTGCAGATGCCTTGGCATGGTAGGGACTTGTCTATTATTGCACTGAATAGTACTTTGGTCTTTCCAATCAAATTACACCCAGGTATTTCACAACAAGATGGGTCCATGCACCTCTTGTGGGTTTATACCCCACCCTTTCTCTTGTAAATGAGTAGTTAACAAATCTACTGCCTTTCCTAGTGCCTCCAGCAAGTCAGATGTCAAAGCGAGATCATCAATATAGAGGTATAGTTTGATGTTGTTAGGATTATTTCAATCTCCAAGTTCACGTATCACTAAGTTATGACGAGAGGTTGGTGAATGCACATACTCTTGCAGTAGGACCTGAAAGGTCCACTGCCTGCCTCCCCACCTAAATGCAAATTGGTCTTGTGATTCATCACGAATGGGAGCACTGAAGAATGCATTTGCCAAGTCCAGGACACAATAGTAGGTTTCTATCTCCTTACTCAATGTGTCCATCAAGGAGGCAATATTGGGTACAGCTGCATGAATGGATGGTGTGACCTTGTTTAATTTTCTGTAATCCACTGTCATTTTCCACATGCCAACTGATTTCTGTACTGGTGATATGGGAGAATTGTATGAGCTATATGCAGGTCTTATGATCCCTACCTTTTCTAGTTCCTGCACTGTTCTACTGATTTCCTCCTGCCTCCCCAGGAGTCTATACTGTTTAGTAATAGTAATCCAGCATGGATTTGGCAAACAAAGAGGCTCATGTTTCGCATGGCCTCTTAATATCGCCCGCACCACCTAGATACTACATCTCTCTCAGTGTGAACTCTCCAACAGTCCTCTAGAGTATCAGACCCCATAGTATGTCTCTGCCCAGTATATACTCCAGGACTGAGGCAATAGACACCTTATACTCTCGGGGTGGGAGATTCCCAAGCCCCAACCTCAACCGTGTCTGGCTTACAGGGAGGGTCTGTCTCCCAAACCCACCAATCATCACTCTATCTCCCTGGCATTTGGTTGGATCGCCATAAATAACAGACATTTCTGCACCTATGTCAACTAGTGCCATAATTCACTGTTGTATGGAATGGCCTAAACCTCTGACTGACCACCTGAGGCAAGCAATGAGTTAGCCCTGGGAACGCAGGTGAAGGCAATTTACCTGTGCTATCAAAAGGGGTGGAACCTTGCTCCACCTCTCCTAGACCCCATTTAAGAGCTGACTACCACTGGGAGAGGATCTCTTTTGGAGATCACTCCTCTTGGAGTCTTCTTAGTGAGCCCAGGACAGGGGGTAAGCTTTCCATCTATTCTTCTATAGTGTGATAACTTGTTCAGCCTAACTTTCTTACATATTTCTTAATTATAATATCTGTGTATTCATCAATTGTACAACTGTATGTTCTTTTGGGACCAAAAAATAGTCAGCTTGACATAAAGCCTCTGGTCCCATCTGGGGGCCCTAGGTGCAGAATGGCTGGCATTCCCTGTCATGCAAATAACTGAGCAATTGCTCATTCTTTTTTCTCAGGTAGCTCAGGCATAGTGACTGGGGTCACTTGAGGAGGCTTTTTACTTCTATTGGGAACTAGGATATCTTTCAGGTTCCATGTTCTTATTGGTATTTTCTCAGTAATTCTCACTCCTGCTTTTTTTTTAAGGGTATTTCAAAACTTTTGCTTATCCTCCCCCTGTCCCCACAGCTGGAGGAGGATGTGAATGGGCTAGCAATCAATTTTATCAAATTGAACCCCAGCCTAGATTAAATCATGAAGCTTCTGCTTTCAGGATACCTGTATGGGTCCCAACTGAGGAGTCCATGGGGCAGGACTCCTGCTTTTAATTAAGGAATGACCTCAGCCCCTTCCAATGTTCAGATATTGCACCTGTTCCAAAGGTGCTCTGTCTCCCTCGGCTCAGGCACCAATTGGGTGGCTTGTTGGATGATGGCCTCCAAGGCCACTAAAGGGTTCAGTATGGACATCAATGCCCCATACTGGTGGGGAGGAGCTTGCTGTAGTATGAGGTCCCTCATTCCTGCTGAAAACTTAACCAGGTCAGGGCTCACAAATACATCATCATTAATGGCCTCCTTCATCCCTAGTTCTCTGATATAATTTTGGAGCTCTTCCATTGAGGTCCATGAACTGGTATTTATCAGTTTCATTTGGCCATGTAATTCTACATGCTGTCATTACCTGCTGAATTAAAGAATGATTTTCTTCATTATGTATTACTATCACATTACAGCCTCTGTTTGAGGGCCAGGTGTGTAGTAATGGATGCAGGTTGGAGAATCTTGGGCCCATCAACTACCATGCTTTCAGCCCCCACATCCCATAATCTCAAAAGCCAGGCTAGTATGTTTTCTTGAGGTCTTTAAATCATTGCAACAAATCCACAAGTTCAGCAGCTGTGCATGGGCATGCTGTTACATGTTGTGCATTGTGGGCAGGGGGCCACTCTTCAGGTGTCAACCCTGTTGGTCTATCCTGGATTTTATTTATCTTTTGAGTTATTACTGGACTTATTTCTAGAGGATCCGAGGCTTCCAAATCCTCCAGGTGAATTTTAGCCTGCTTTGCTGCCTTTTTGTTTTTTGGATTCAACTAGGATCCAAGGATCTTGCTGATCCAAGTTCTTTTCCCCTCCTAATAACATGGATCTTCATTTCAAAGGGGAAGTTCCAGTTGAAGGTGTAGGAGTTTACCCTGCCCAAGATGTAATTTCATTTTCCAGTTGCCTAATATAGGCTTTTAAAAGCTCGTTTTCGTCTTTTAATTCTTCCTACAAGGAATAGTGAGTAGCAGTGGCCATGCCACGGCAGATACTGCTGCTACTCGTTTCTCAGTTGTCAAAAGATTTTATCCTCATTTATTCAAAAAGTCAGCCACTTCTTTTTTTTGAAGGGGATTTAATAATGGGAATGTTGCCCCTTATAAGACCCCATTCTTCAATAATCAATGCAGAACTTAGCCATGGGGAGCACAGGAATCTCAGAGTTTCCCCTGGGAGTTCTTCTTTCAGTGTATTAATGGTCCTGGTGACCATCCAGTGCACCTTTTCCTTTTTAGATAATCCATCCTAATAAGCATCTGGCTGGCTCACTAAGTGTAATACTATAATATGATGGAAAGTACAGCAATAATAGCAGAGCAACACAATCCTAGGCTGCAGCAAGTGAGGACCTGCTCAAATGCAACTATGGAAAGAGAAATAAAGGAAAGAATCTGCTTACCTTCAGAAGGCCCCAGGTAGGCAGGGATTTCCAGCAAGATACCCTTGTCTCCACTGCCAACCCTTAAATGAGGCCTGGGAAGGGGTGCATCCTGGCTCCACCCCTTCCAGTCACTCAGGTTTGTTGCTTGCATCTGACTCCCCTGGGTTGGCTCTGCCTTCTCACCAGGTGCTCAATCACTGGTTCAGGCCATGACTTAGCATTTCTGCTATACTAACAATCTTTAAAAATACTTTCAAATGATGCTAGGATAAAAAGAAACAACCTATGGTCAACACCTGAGAACTTACATGCACAAAATATTTTTCTTAAATATAGAATTTTGTAGTCTTCCAGAACTGAAGCCACTATACAGCAGTGAAGAAACAAATCCACTCTTTCCACTGTAGGTCATGCTTCAAGGAATATACACTACAGAAAAACACAAAGCCTCTTAAGATTTAACTTATCTAATTATTTTTTATAAAAACTATGTTTTTATACAGTATCTGGGGATTACTAGAATGCTTTTTCTGTAGACAGAGCATTACGGAGGACAATCATCATTAGTTCCTAAAGCCATCTGAAGCCAGTAGTCCAGATTTCTAAAAATGACAAAGTTGTACAAGTTCTCTCCTCCTTTGTGAAAACCATGTTCATTCTCTCTCCATGAAACAGGGCTGTCTGCAAAGCCATGCACAGTTAAGGTGAGCCACTGTGCCAGTTTTGGTTCACCAAAATAGCAACTGCAAGAAAGAAAACAAGGTTATCAATAATTACAATGGAATGAACAGGCAGTTCAAGTATACAAGGTCAAAAATTTAAGACATTCATCTTAATGAACATCAGTAATTAACAGAGTTTAGAAGAACACCCTGCTTTAGTACATATGTAAATTTGAAAATATTCTACCAGAATGACATTAGGAATTGAAATAAGTCTGATTCTTGATTATTCCTACCATACTTATAGACATGACCAAAAAAAGTTACAGTTCTAAAATCATCAATTAGTAGTTCTGAATTTCCTACAGAATGTATTGCCTTTCAGAAGGTATTACATTGTCTAAGAACAGACATCATCAGAAGGGAAAAAAAGGCATAGGAGGAAGAAACAGGCTGTGCTTGACACAAATGGATTACAAATAATCAAAGCCAGGCATTATATACTGCTCTTAAGCCATGGGTATTCATATTCTAACTCTATAAGACTAGTGAGGCTTTTTGCTTCAGATTTGAAAATGTGAAGAGTAATGATAACCTCCCAGACAAACCAACAGCAGTGTTGACTTGAGCCAGTGCTACAATCATCAGTAGCCACTGATGAGTTCAAAAACTCTCCTACACATGCAGCAAGGAAGCTCCAGAATTCACTGTCAGTAGAGCTCATGTACATTACAGGCAGACTTGCACTGATCCAAGATACACTGTATTAGGTAGACTGGTAGTGCATTAAACCACAGCTACCCTGTTCATCACTACTCACATTATATGATTCATGTTATAGCATGATTTAAAAATATATGCAAGTTGATTTACTATAATGTCATAATAACTTTGAAGTGCCTTGTTGCTCTTTCTGGTTTTATAAAGGGATTTCAATCGTATTTTCTATCAATAGTTAAAAATGTTAAGTCAGACATATTTCAGGGTACTTGATGTTCAGGACATGAAATCTGAAAAATGTATAAGCTCAGCAGAGCCACTGTGCTTTAGAAATTAAGATATAAAAACAAAGTCATTACTAGAATGCAGGGCAGGCATTCACAAATTTGTATACATCAGGAAAGTGTCCAAAAACAATTACTGCTTTGTCATACCAACATTAAACTTCTGCTCATTTCCCAATTGAAGTCTTCATTTTGTACTTTATTTACTTTCAACAGCATGACTGAATACAAGTGTTTAATTTTTGAAATCACTTTGAGAAAGTACTGAAAAAAAACAATGAACTCTAAGAGTGTCCTTCTGTAAGTCCTTACCACAGCTGCTCCAGTAACTGAATTATCTTCTCAGGAATTATGAAGCCTGTGATTGTGCACAAAAATGCCTGGTCCACTATTGTGTTGGGCTGAGGACAGCAATAGGTTGACAAAAAACTAGAAGATACATTATCTCTAGAAAAAAAAAAGAAAAAATAAATAAAATAAATGTACTTTAAATCTTCCAAATAAAGCTTTAGCAATCAAAACTTGTACCAAAGAAGTATCTATGTATAGCATCTAAATTGATGTCCATTAATTGTTTGGGTAAGTGCCACCCAAATTGTTATGGGTATCCTCAAAATCACAGGTAAGTTAATCAGGACTTTAAAAAAGCACTTAAGTGCATAATAGACATTCCACTGGCAGAAACATGTTCTTCTTAATCCTTACTTAGCTGTTCCTTAAATAAATTGTGGCTTTTCCTACTTAAAGTGTATTTTAAGATCAAACAAAATCAAATACTTACAGATTAACTTGATTTAAGACAGCACCCAGCCATTCAAACAGTTCCTCTGTACTGCAGGACTCTTCTGGCTTTCCTTGAAGTTCATTGCTTTGTAACACTGGACACTGCAGGTCTCTTAATGTGCTGAATGTTACTTTTGGCTTTAGGGTCTGTATTTGGTTTTTTGAAAAGTATGACATCAGTGTTGATCCCTCTGCACCTTAACAACACAACACCACAAAGGGCTGTTACAAAACCATTACACAGAAGGCACACTGAAGTCATGAAACATTTGTATGCGTGTTTAAAGGGTGCAGTGTTGAACCACAACTAGAACTGCTTACGACCTTTTCTTTTGCAAAAGGCATTGAATTTTCAGTTTCCTTATCTTCTTTGAATTGAGAATTAGTACAAAATCCAGCAACCTTACTGGGGGGAACGGTGATTGATGTCATCTACCTGCACTTCTGCAAGGCATTTGACACGGTCCCTAACCAATCCTTCTCTCTAAATTGGAGAGGTGTGGGTTTGAAGGATGGGCTGTTTGATGGGTTAGGAATTGGCTGGCTGATCGCAGCCAAAGGGTTGTGATCAGCGGTTCTGTGTCAGGGTGGAGGCTGGTCACAAGCAGTGCCCCTAAGGGGTTGGTCTTGAGACCAGTGCTCTTCAACATCTTTATCAATGACATCAAGAATGGTATCAAGTGCACCCTCAGCAAGTTCATGGATGACACTGAGCAGTGTGGTCAATACAGTGGAAGGAAGGCAAGCCATCCAGAGGGCACTGGAGAGGCTGGAGAAGTGGGCCCATGAAAACCTAATGAGGGGTTCAATAAGGCCAAGTGCAGGTGCTGCACTTGGGTCAGGGCAATCCCAGGTATTTATATAAACTGGGGGAAGAGCTCTTGGAGAGCAGCCCTGCAGAAAAGGACTTGGGGGTCCTGGTGGACATGAAGCTGGACATGAGCCAGCAGTGTGCACTTGCAGCCTGGAAGGCAACTGTGTTCTGGGCTGCATTAAAAAAGGGGTGGCCAGCAGAGAGAAGGAGGTGATTGCCCCCCTCTGCTCAGCTCTTGTGAGGCCCCACCTGGAGTACTGTGTCCAGGCCTGGGGCCCCAAGTACAGGAAGGATTGAGAAATCATCTTCACATACACTGAACTTAAGATTATCCCAGTAAAAGATCAGAATTAGCCACGGAGACAAGCAGCTGACTACAGGTTTGAGAACAGATTTATCAATTGTGTCAAGATAAATACTAGGATAGTCTGAGGGACAAACACCTTGAAGTGAGAAAGAACAGATGAAATTCAGGAACAGGACATAGTTAACTGTAGAATACAATATCTGTGGCCCACTATCAAAAATTCTGGACTGCTTAAGCACCATCAGCCATATCTATCCCACCGAAGGCAATCACTTGGAGGAGAAGGGCTAAACTGACCCTTTTTAATCATCCTGCACAAAAAGCTGTCCAAGTGCAGAAGGGCCCACATGACAGATACTGAACTTCTGTTAGCTTGTATGTTTACATAAAGATACATGCGTATTTATGTTTGAAGTGCATTAGGACAATCCTCCTTCGGTCTATTCTTCCCTTAAGTACTTGTTATACTAACAGGCTCGAAGAACACATAATATTGCCTGCGAATTCTGGATCAAACAAAAATTGATACATTTTAAATGTCCCTTCTAAATAGGAACGTCAGCTGTAGTCCTAACTTCAGGAAATCTCCAAGGCTACAGCCAGGACTCTAACAGAACAGCTCCTCTAGCTACAGCATAGCTTTCCATGCCCACAACAACCAGCTACACTGTCAAAGTTCTCTCGGAGTCCAGTGAATTTCAGCCAATAAATATTTAAAATTGCCATAGAAATTACAGCAGTAGAACAGAGAAGAAAAGATGGCTTTGATTCTGTCATTAAAGACATGAGACACTCTGTATTCCTTCTTTCTGTTTCTCTGAGCACCAGAACCAGGAAATAGGGGAAAAAAAATAACTGGTACGAAAACTGAAAACCCTACTTTTGGAAAGCAATAGGAACGTTTACAGGCCTCCAGCAGTGCTGGCCATGGCAAGAAGCACTAGGGTTCAGCAGGAAAGCTGCAAACACAATGCTCATGGAGGACAAGGACGCTCTAAGAAAATACAGCCCTCCTTTCCTCTTCCAACAGAATCCACACAATGCCTCAGTGCCTATAAATAAAATCTACGACGGTTTTATTTTTGTCAGTACAAAAAAAGAGTCTTCCTATGTTACAAACTTGATTCTTGCACAGAACGACATTCTAATTTAACTCTGTATTTAGAAGACGATTAACCTGACTACAGTTTTTTGGCCATAAGAAGCTGAAGAAAAGGGATACTGTTCTTCCTGAATGCTGCTACATGGCAGGAATAAACGCGTACTGGCCCTAACAGCGTTTTGCTTTCTGCCCAGAGTCAATAAATCCAAGCAAGCTGAGCCTGAGGATCTGCCACCTGAGCTGGATTTATGTCACCATTTATGGTAACAGGAGTCTTCACTGTGACTCTTTCCTGAAGATGACAAGGGAAGAAACTGCAAAGCCTTAAACAATTTCTATGATGACAAACAAGGACGAATCCATGTAACACAGTTTGTATTAAAAAAGGTGGGGAAACACAGGGCAGAGCTGAAGGAGCTTGAAAGCAGCTTTAATTTCTCACATCAGTAACACTCAAACTTGAAAGAGTCCAGAATCACTAAGAATGTAAAGAGCAGATGGGAAAGCACACTCGAGAACTTCTCTGACATCTCACTAGTGTGAGACTTCTTAGTGACTTCAAGCTGCACACAAAATTCTGATAAGGCAAGGCTCCTGTGTTTTTTGTCAATGCAAATGCTGCATACACAAAACGATCTGTTCTGAGGAAATACAATTGGACAATACTGAAGAAAAGCAGAAAACTACAAACATTTGGACATCATGTCAGTTCCATTTTAGTTTTACATTCAGTTCTTATTACCTGAATTATACCAAGCCAGTAAGAAGTCAAATTCTAAAGGTTTCTTTTCTTTCAAGGCCCAAAGCACCCTCTTATGTTTCTTGCCATCAGGGTGAAAGTTGGAATCGGTCAAGTCAATAGTTATAACTGCAAAAATGTACAAAAGCTATTTTAATTCAATAGACTAAATTTAATACCAAAGTTAAGAATTAGAACAAAGAAACCAAAAAGCATTAAAATACATTTTCACATGTACAGCATCTTTACAAAATATTTGACTATGCAAATATGACTCCCCTTTATGTAAATAACCTCCTCCTGCCATCTTTATTTTGATGTAACATGGAACTGTTTCCTAGTGATGGCAACAACAAAGTCCCAATACAGGGCTTCCTGTGTTCCAGTTTCTGACCAGTACCCCTTGTTCTATTGCTGCACACCACCAAAAAGAGTCTGCCCCCATCAACTTGACTTTCATGCTTTGGGTATTTATAAACAGCAGTGAGATCCCCTCTCAGCCTTTTCTTCCCCAGACTGAAGAGTCCCAGGACTCAGCCCTTCCTCTTAAATCAGAAGGCACAGATACCTCACAAAGCAAAAATTCTTCAGTTCTACTCCAACATAAGCACTTAATCAGAACACCAAAAATTAGAGACTTCATAGAATACCCCTGAGAATGTTTATCTCCTTTTTCATTTCAAAAATTCAGTTTTTCTCTTCATGCAATCTTTTTTTACCTACATCTGGAAAAATACCATCATTTTTAAGGAAAGGTAAGTTTCAGAGTTGCTGTTTTAGCATCCTAACAAGGCATTTCACAAACAGATCTGAAGTAAGCACTGTTAATATAATTTTACACTTACTGTATCTCATTGGTTTTTTACCAGAATACCGAGAAGGGTGGCCTTGTAGTCCAAGTTCCTCATAAGTATCTTTATCTACTGACAGAATTAGTTTTCCTATAAACAAAACAAATTTTAATGTAAATAATTTTTCAATTTAGTTCCCTTGAAGTCTCCTGAGAACCACATACTTTATACAATGTTAACTTTGGATCACTCGGTATTGCTAATGTAATCCAGACTCCTTAGTTTCAGTTAAGCTGATTACCAGATCTGCTGCTGATTCAATTGTTCTTTATTATCCTAGAGGCCTTATGAATTTGAACGAGAAAAGTGCAATGTTTTTACTGATTTAGACACAGGTTTTTTTGTTTGTTTTACTGTACTACGGAAGTATTTCACTCAATCCTTCCTCTGCTTGACTCCTACATTTGCTGTGTCACTGGCTGAACACAGAGCTACACTTGGGACTTGATTTTGTAAACATTCCTTCATGCTCTGCTCAATTAAACATACAAATGCATTACCTCCTGCTCCTACAGGACTGCTCTCACTGAGCGAAACACACTTATTAGCAATGAGCAGATAATGCTCAGAGACACCTCCACACCCTGATTCACAAGCCAAATCTGGCAGCTGCTACTTGATACGCAACTGGTACACAAAAGATTGCTGCCACAGTATTTCAATTCTACTACAATATATGTAACACTATAATACAGAATACAAACAGATACAGTTGTGCTGAAGGTTTCAAACATTGGCATCACCAGAAACAGTAATGCTGTCCCTGCATTAATGCTGCTCAGGTGCTAAGAACTGCACTCTACAAACTCAGTCACTACCAAGTACCTGTTCTGCTAGGACTACACTAATGGAGTACATAAAATAATTCCTCCTCTGAAAAATTCGAATTTTCTTATGTCCTGATAGGCACCTGATCTGTTTTAACACCTTGAGCTAGAGGGCAGATAACCCAATTTGTGTTTCTATTATGTTTGATACACAAACTTAAACGTGAAAACATATTTGAATGTCAGAATAGTTCCATTATTTTCTTTGAGTGCAAAATTCCATCTGAGAAATAATGCTTTGTCATAAAATAATGATGGGAACACAGGAGAGGTTTTTCATGTTAAACATTTCTCAAATAATTAACACTGACTATTTCAAAAGATATTCCCAAACAATGTTTATTATTTCTTTTTTTGTACGGGTTCTATCTTTAAGACCGGTATGAAACAAGAAGTAGGAGCGTAGTGTATTGAGAAAAATAATCATATGCAGCTATTTCTGCCAGGAGAAGCACTGACATCTAATACTATCAATAAGCAACATGGATTTTTTATTTTACTTTCCTTTAGACAAAATCATTTAACAGTGTAAATCAAAGAAGCTGAATTATTTTAGCATACTTCTAATAAAGTAGGCAAGTATAGTAGGCCCACCTTCTAGTTTTCATAATTCCACATTGAAAAAAAAAAACCAACAAAAGACACAAAACAACCAACACTGGAACTCATAATCAACGTATATATCTTAAAAATCAAAAGAACATACCGCTTGGTAGTAAAGCAGCTGTATTATCTTGATCAATTCTGGTGTTATACGCAAGTGCATAGCATGAACCTTTAATAGTAAAGCAGAAAATTCTGAGATTATGCAGCCTCTGGAGAAAGATCTAACAAGCAGGAAACATTCACTTCAAGATGCTCACACACGCACCAAGTCTTTTGAATTATTCTTAATTCTTGTGTTTTTTTACTAGGTAACTTTCTTCCTCCTTCTCGAACAAAATGTCTGTTATTAATTTTATAAAGTTTACAGTGGTACTATTGCTAAGGACTTGTAATACAGGTAACATTACCAACATGCCTCAATCCAGACATACATTGCTTCCATGTGCAAACATAGCAAATGGAAGGAACCGTACACAGCACTGAGTTGGAAGGGACCTCTAATGGTTCAACTCCCGTGCAATGAACAGGGACACCTACTGCTACATCAGGTCGCTCAGAGCTCTGTCCAGCCTTACCTTGAGTGTCTTCAGGGACAGGGCATCCACCACCCCTCTGGGCAGCCTGTTTCAGTGCCTCACCACCCTCATTGGAAAAAGCTTCTTTCTACGTCCAATCTAAATCTCCCCTCTTTCAGTATGAAACCATTTCCTGTTGTCGTATCAAAACAGACCCTGCTAAAGAGTCTATCCCCTTCTTTCTTATAGCTCCCCGTTTAGATACTGAAAGGCCACTATCAGGTCTCCCCAGAACCTTCTCTTCTCCAGGCTGAACAGCCCCAGATCTCTCTGCCTGTCATTGTAGGAGAGGTGTTCCAACTCCTGAATAATTTCTGTGGCGCTCGTCTGGAGCCAACAGGTCTACATCTCTCCTGAACTGAGAACTTCATATCTGGATGCAGTGCCCCAGGTGAGGGCTCACCAGCACAGAGTAGAGGGGCAGGATCACCTGCCTTGCCTTGCTGGCCATGCTTCTTTTGATACAGCCCAGGATACGGTTGGCTTTCTGGACTGTGAGGGCACACTGCTGCTTCATGTCCATCTTGCCATCCACCATTAACCCCAGGTCTTTTTCAGCAGGTCCTTTCCATCCTTTCATCCCTCAGCTCGTACTGACAGCAGGAGTTGCCATGAACCAGAAACTTGCACTTGAATGTGTCGAACCTCACGAGGGTTTCCCACGCTCACTGCTCAAGTCTGTCCAGATCTCTCTGGATGGCATCCCATCTCTCAGATGTATTGATCACACCATACAGCTTCTTGTCATCTGTAAACATGCCGCTGGTGCACACAATCCCACTGTTAATGCCATTGATGAAGATGTTAAAGAGCATTGATTCCAGTACTGACCCCTGAGGGACACCACTCATCATTGATCTCCATCTGGACACTGAGCCATTGACCATCACTCTCTGGGTAGGATCTTGCAACCAGTTTCTCATCTGTTGAGCAGACCTCCCATCAAATCCAGATAAAGATGTTACAGGGAGCCATATAGAAGACCTTACAGATGAAAGCAGCATGTCTTCCTTTGTCCACTGTCAGTTACACCATAATAAAAAGTGACAAGGTTGGTCAGGAAAGATCTGCCCTTGGTGAAGCCATGCTGGTTGTCCAACATCACCTCCCTCTCTTCCATGTGTCCTTTAGCATAGCTTCCAGGAGGATCTGCTCCATGATCTTCCTCAGCACAGAGATGAGACTGACAGGTCGATAGTTCACTGGGTCATGCTTTCTATGTCTTAAAGAAGTGGGTGACATTGTCATTTTTCCAGTCAACAGGGACTTCACCCAATGGCTGTGACTTTCCAAATATCTTCTGAACCATCCACTCAAGGGCTGTGTGAAGAGCAGTTGTCAGTGAAGACCGAGGCAAAAAAGTTGTTGAGTACCTCAGCCTTTAAAGCTTGCTTTCCTCCCTGGCAATCATCCATAAGATGCAACATTCATCAGGAGCCAAACATACTCTGGAAAACAACATACTTTGAATACACAAAACAGGTTTGCTGGGCAGAGGCAGCATCTTTCTGATCTTTCTCTGCAACTTCTCTCTTCTTACCGTGAAAGGATGGGCCACAACTTCATCACCCAAAAGAAAAAAAAGCCAACAAAAAAGTCTTCCTTGCATTTAGGAAAAGAGGCACAGGCTGCACTATGTTGAAATATGAAGGGATCAGAGAGGAGAATCACAGAATTGCTCAGGTTGGAAGAGACCTTAAAGATCATCAAGTCCAACCACAACCTGACCATACTACCCTAACTCTAACAACCCTCTGCTCAGTCACGTCTCTGAGAAGGGAGGTGACTTCTGCATAAGCTGTAGAAGATGAGAGGTGAGACTACATATAGAAGCCCTCCTGTCAGCTGGCTTGCAGAATTTAGATGGAATGGGGAAAAAACAAAGAGGGATCAAGTGTAACTTTTGGCCCCATTGGTAAATGCTGGTATCACAAAGCAGGAAAATAATAAAAAAAAAGCAGATAAAGAAATGCACAGATTTTATTATCGCAGTTTCTCCCCTTTCTTTACAACACACTAAACAGCAGCAAATTAACGTTGCTGCCTATGGAAGAAAAGATGAGCCTTGTGCGTGTGATACACCCTTACCTTTCCTCACAAAGGACTCAATGAATTCGTGAGCGACCAGCTGATGGACGGACAAGCCCCTCACCACGTAGTACTCCCCGAGGTCCGCAACGGCGCTTTTCAGCACTTGGGGCAGCACGCCGCACTCGGGGATCAGCACAGACACCTGCTGGGAACACATCCGTAACGCGAATCGCACCCGAAACGCGTGAGGGATGAAAAGCAAGAAACGCAGAACATAAAAGGAACGGGCGCGTCACTTCAGGCTAGCGTCTTCAAAACACAACCGTGTGAGCACGCACACACACACCTCTGGCTTTTGCGTCTCACACGCCGTGCAAAAAGATGACTGCAGCTGGCCAGAAAAGCGAGGCTCAAAGCAGACCCGCAGCTAACGTCCGTCCCGCTCGCCGCCCCTCCTCCCCACGGCTCCGGGTCGCGGCTCCATTCCCCTCGCGGCGCCGCGCCGCCCGCACTCACGCGGCAGTTGTAGGCGTGGTCCCGCACGTGCGCCGCGTGGCGGGAGCGCTCGTGCCGCGCGTGGCCCTTCTCGCACACCAGCAGGTGCCGAGGCGCTTGCTGCAGGCGCCGCAGCGGCGTCGACATTCTGCACCGCGACCTCCGACGGAAGAACAACCGCACCGCGCGCCACCCGCCGCCCGGCGGAGATGCGAGGCGTGCACAAACCCTTGCGTGACGTCACTTCCGCCTGCCCGGACAGAGCGCTGCTTCCGCGTGGAGTCGGGTCCCCAGCGCGATGCGCGCATGCGCTGCGGCGCCCCTCGGTGTGGTGCGCTGTGTATGCTGCGCTGCCTCCACCGGTGCCAGCACACCTTCATTCGTGGAGATAGGGCTGGACCCTTCACAGACACACTGAGTACCTGAACACCCACTGAGCATGTCGTGTCCTTTAGATGCTGAGCGAATTTGCAACAATAGCAACACTTGTACCAGATATAATGCAGCGTCTGCTCACAGCCTGATGAATCATAGGATCACAGAATGGGCTGGGTTGAAAAGGACCACAGTGATCATGTAGTTTCAACCCCCCTGCTATGTGCAGGATCAGGCTGCCCAGGTTAGCCAGCACCACGCTGAGTGCCGTGGGGTTGGGTCTGCCCGCCACATGTCCTCTCACAGATCATTTTGAACATCATATATTTGGTATAAATTACAAAAACTTTACATGCAGTTTTTTTCTCTTCTTTGTCCCTGAACTTTTTACCCCCACATCTACTTTACAATGGTAACCACTAACTTTCCTGGTATTTGTTCTGCTGCTTCTACATGCTGCACAAGGCTGCATTTCAGTCTAGGTCACTAAGAGCTGGTCAGTACACATTGTAGAATCACAGAATATCCCAAGCTGGAAAGGGCCCGTAAGGATCATAGACTCACGGAATGGTTTGGGTTGGAAGGGACTTGTAAGATCACCTCATTCCAACCCCCTGCTACAGGCAGGAACACCTCCCTCTAGACCAGGTTGCTCACAGCCCATCCAGCCTGGCCTTGAATGCTTCCAGGGAGGGGGCATCCACAGCCTAACTGGACAACCTGTTCCAGTGTCTCACCACCCTCACAGTAAAGAATTTCTTCCTGATATCTAGTCTAAATGTACCCTCTTCCAGTTTAAAGTCATTTCCCTTCACCCTGTCACTACATGTCCTTACAAAAAGCAAGTGGTCCATCCATCAAATCTATTTTTCACCCATTTGGTGACCAGGATGTCATGCAAGATAGTGTCAAACACATTGCAAAAGTCTAGGTAGATAACATCAGTTGTTCTTCCTTTATCTCTGATGCTGTAACTCCATCAAAGAAGGCCACCAAATTTGTCAGGCATGACTTGCACTTGGTGAAGCCACATTAGCCACTGTGCTTCTTGAAATGGCTGGACACCAAGAGGACAAGTTAATTCAGTTGTTAATGTATAGATTATGGTAAGGTCATTTGTTAACAGCCACATGGTTGCATAGATATGAATCATCAAACTCCTATAATTTTACTAGTTCACTAGCTAAACATCTTGGTAGTTTGATATCACAATTCAAGCACTCTCATTCTCAACCTGGTCAGTTCATTGGCAGAGGTTAACAGCACTTCAATATTCTAGATCTGTATATTATGCCTGACGCACAGCTCGCTGAAGCTTCAGTGTTTTGCTTCGAATGGAGACTACACTTTTCTGGTGTTCGGTCTCTGTTTTGGTGTCTGTGATATTGTTGACTGTAAACAGGAGTACTGTGAGAAGGCTGATCTTTGCACGGCCTGCATTAAAGAAATGCATTTGGCTAACGGTAGGTGGGATGCTCCTGAGAAGCTACCAGTTCAGTGCTTCTGGCTTGTTAGGCTGGCTCAGACCCACTTGTTTCTGGGTGCATGCCTTCCGGGTGCTTGCTAATACAGTAACTTCAGGACAATGCTGCTCTGAACTCAGTGGCTTGTACACGTTATGAGGTCCCTGTCTCACTAACATTAGTTGAGGAGGTCTGAAATATGCACTTACATTGCCTGTGTAAATTGGTTTGTTAGGAATCAAGAATGGCTCTGTAATCATAGTAGTCTTCTAATTTAAAGCGTGCAAAAATTAATGGGAAAAGCACTTCTTGATGGATGTCAGTTATTACTGTACCCGCAGGCAGAAGCCTCTGTGAGCAGACAGGCATTACTCTCTGATGATCAGGAAGCCTGTTCTGCTAATGGGGTGAAAAGTTCAAACCTCTGATCAATAAGCCCAGACAGCCAGAGAGGAAATTCAGCTATATTCAAGGCAGCCTGTGGAGCTGGGTTTGTTTTGATGGTTTGTTGTTGTTTTTTTTTTGTCTCTCTCTCTCTCTCTCTTTTTTTTTTTTTTTTGTGAGCTTCTCTCACAAAAGTAATTTATGTTTTCTGCTAGGGATACAAATGGATTAGAAAAGAAATGTGGAAAAAATATGTTGTGGAAAGAGCAAGAGAATCAAGATTCATGGCTGTATATTCAAGTTAGTTCAGTCAGTATTTGGGGGATTTTGGCAGGCATGTATTTCACTGCAGTTCAGTAGAGCATTGAAGGGTTTACATCATTGTTCAATTAATTTAGTTCATATGTCAGACAATTAATTTTAACCTACCTTTACTCTTTTCTGTCATCTGTCCTACTATAGGGCATGTCTGCTTTAGAGGATCCCAAGAAGACACTGAACTACATTAAAAAAAAGACATTTAGCAGTCCAGTAGTCTGTGCTGTAACATGCAGAAATTCCCTCCTTAAATACTGAGCTAGATATCTGTATGCTAATTGTCGGTAAATGCTGACATTTTTATAGTGATTATTACAGTTTTGTGCGTAATTAGGTATATGGTTTCTGCATGTTGTTTTTTAAGAAAAGATATTCTGAACTTTAAATAACTTAAATTATTTGGCCCCAGTGAAGCTATCACAGTTTTTCTAGGGATTTAAACCTATTGAGGTAATGCAGTTTTACTGCAATTCAGCTTTGTCATGCTCACAGAGACTTACAGCCTGTAGTCAAGAGAAGGAAAGAAATGCCTCAGGCAACCTCTTGTAATAGCCTGGAGTAGGCAAGGGTCTCTAAGACGCTTCCTGGGACTAGTGAAAAATTGATTCAATTTCTGTATAAAACAACTGAGATCAGAAAGGAAAGCCCGATTCACATTATGTACAGTATCTCTAATTGTGAAGCCCAGGTATTTCTTTCATATATCTTTTCGTTACTGAAGGAGAGCCGTAACTCATTCTTTCAGGTGGATATTCTGTGATTAACGTGACTAAAGGACCTAGACTTTCATAAAATCAAATCCTAACAAGTATTTGTCACACTGTATTTTTAATTTGGTTTGTGTCTTTAAGATGAATGAAGTTGTTTTTTCTTTTGAGACACTATTTTTTTTCTTTCTTAAATATTGTTGACTGCCAGAGAGAAGGAAGGAAGCTGCCTAAACCTTTTAACCTTGGCTATCGTAATTAGTAATTTGTAAAACAGAAACAATTATCTCTAGTGCCTTGTTTATCTGAAATTAGGATAACGTGTCTAAGACTGAAAAATGGCACTTCACTTGACCCTCATCAGCTGCTTTTTTCATTGAGGAAAGGGGAAAGATGGTGAAGAGCTTGATAGTTAGCTTTATATCCTGTTTTTACATGCTGTGGTCCAAATGCTCAGAGCAGCGATGGGTTGTAAAAACGATCCCACTCAGCCTTGTTTTTCTAGGAGATTACAAACAAAGCTCCTGCCAAGCTACTCCCCAAAGCTGCTTTTCAAGCCAGGAAGAATAGCAAGTGCTGGCTGTGGACAGAGCTGCAGGTTTTGGTTTAAATGCAGTTAAAACAAAACAAAACAAGATACAAACTCCACACAAGGGATCTGTTTCTTTTATAGTTAAAAAAAAAAAATCCTCTATAATCTGGGAAACTCACTCATTCTTGTGATGCAAGGGAGGGAGAAGAGAAGAGAAGGATCATTCATCTGACAGGGCTCCAGGGAGCAGGAGTGGTCTTGGTCTTCAAGCAGTCACCTCTTCTTGCCTTTTAAGGGCCAGAATTTGGCTGAGCCCTGCATGGTCATGGGGAATTTTCCTGACTTTGTGTCTTTCCTTAAACAGATCCAGTATTGGTTGCATGGTGGCTACTTAGAGGTACCCTTGCAGGATGCCCTCTGTGGCAAGTTACTCCATGGTGGTCAGTGATGAATAGGAGCGTGTTTTCCTATTCACACTTCCAGCAGAGGATAATATGATTGCTCTGAAATGCCCTGGAGAGTGCTTTCACACTCAGGTAAATACTCGACCTTCCATGGGCAATAAATAGGTGTTCCTTTTCCTGTCCAGCAACAAGATAAAAAACAACACCACCTTTTCCATTGCTGTTTTTCTTCCCCAACTCTACAGATAAACAGACACATTTCCCACACACATTTTTCCTCAAATGTCTACGCCATCACATTAAACTCAGAGCATTAGCCAATAATAGCAATTTTTTTACAGTTATATCAATGGGTGTGGTAAAAGATCTTACCTGTCCCTGCAAAATTTGCCTTCATAATATCTTTAGAGCACTGTGTACCGTTCCTGGGACTCCAGCAGATCTCTCTTTAATTCACCTTCAAAACAAAGAGAAAACAAAACCAAACATTTTTTCCTGTACACAGCTGTGGGGTTTTTTTTTGTTTGTTTATTTTAAAGGCCCTGTTGAAGTTTAATATTCAAAGCACACTATATTTTCTGTTAAGATCAGTGCAGAGTAATTCCTTCCTGCCACAGCCAATGAAGCTTCCAGTCTGCTTCAAGGAGAGGATTTGCCATTCCCACCAAACAATCATTATTTGCTAAACCTATTATTGTGCACTCCTGTATATGTTGATGCATGCTGTTAACAAATGTTCTGATTGCAAGACCATTGGAATTTTTGTCCACTGAACTGTTTCTCTTGCATTCCCAACTCACAAAGGTCCCATGCTGCATTTCTTAGTGCTGCACGTTTGTGCAGCTCTCTGTGTTTTCACCAAGGATGGGCAGCAGAGCTCAACCCTCAAAGCTTAGCACAGTAACTTCAATCATGTTTTTTTTTAAAGCAACACCAAAATTATGTGGCTGCCTATTTCAAGCAAAGGGAAGCTGAAAATGGTGCCAGCGAGGAAGAAAACTATAGAGAGAAGAGACTGCCTTCTAGCTAGCAGGAGAGCTCTTTCTCCAAGGCTGGAAGGTGAGCTTTCCTGAGCAATCCAGCCTGTGCACAGGTATTCAAAAAGCAATTGCAAAAGTGTCTGGACATCAATTTCTTTCCTCAAAGTAAGCTATGAAGTTAAGCAACCAAAACTGTGTAATAACTTAAAATAACCTAAGATTAAAAGAAAGCATCATGTTCCCAGGTAGGAGTCGTTCCCTCAGGAGGATTCAGGTATCAAAGTGGTATTATCAGAAGTGAAGTTTAAATTTGAAGTTGCACTTTTTATCTATCTTAGCAAGATTCAAATTTGAATGTAGAAATAGACAAAAATAGTAATTCTGGATACACCGATTAAGAACGGAGGTTTTCTGCACATATGCCCCTGTTTCATTACATTTATTTTAGAGTAAATCCTCTCTTTTCTCATTTCAGTCAACTTATTATTAGGATTATGGATGCCAGAGTTGTTCTGAGACTTATATTTCATTATATTTACAATTATAGACATGAAGTTCAATAGTCTACTACATTATACATTTCAAAGACAAGATGTTATCATTCCAAAGCTTTTACAAATATTATTCTCTAATAGTGGGCTGCCCTTACAATTCCATTTTAGATAATTTTTTAGCGCTCAGACTATGTGTAGACTGCTCCTGTCATGCCAAAGCCTTATTTCTACACTGGGATTTCAGTGTAAAAGCAGGAGGTTTTTACAAGCTGCCCTGTAGTCAGTGTGTGTATTCCTCTATCATTTGGAAAATACTTTTCAAAAATCTCACTGAGACTTAAATGAGGATTCAGGCTTTTATGTTTAGCCCCCCATCTTTACGTTGTCTAAGTTTTTGCAAAATTCTTGACATCAGTGTTCGAATAACCCCATAAACACCTGTTAATGAGGCACATTTATTAATAGGCTTTGAAAGGCTTCTCTCCAGTCACCTGGAAGCTCCACTATGAGAAATAAAGGAACCTCAAGGATTGTCAAGCTCCAACCCCCCTGCTGCATGCGACATCTAATACTAGATGATATTATCTTTTCTGGTCTTCATCATTTTTAAGATTGGAGGTCTCCCAAGCACCTTTCCATTATTTTTGGTTCCTGGATAAAGTGTTTGAGAACAAAACTCAGAAAAAGTTTTGCCTCTTTAAGTCAACTTTTTACCTGAGGTCTGAGAGCTTCTGAATTTTTTGGTATACAAGCCATTCACAGCAAACCAGTTGCTATTTGCCACAGTGGGAGGAAAAATTCTTTAGAGCCAGAGTCTTTATATTCTGCCTGCTAGTGGTTTATGTCTGGATGAAGTTCTTGCCAATACTGCTGCTCCTGCTTCTGGCCAAATGTGTGAAGAAACAGGCAAGCCTTTGTACGTCCAGGCAAGAAACTGCACCATCCATTCAATCAATCAAGCAGCAAAAATCACATCAGTGTGAAGATACAGAACCTCAAATAAGCTTTTGAACTTCACTGTTTGCTTGGAGGATTATTGCTCTCTGCAGAACATACTGGAAGGTCACCACCTCACTGCTATTACCCACTGCATTTAAATGTGAAAAACAAAGCTGCTTGCACCTTGGCACAGTTCAGTGCCAATACTTTATGGGTCTTCCTGTTCTGTAACATGAGTCAAGAAATGATGACTAAATGGATTCAGTCATAAACCATAATGAAATCACACCTACTAAACACATGGCAGGAATGACAGAATGTTACATAGAGCCGTTAGTCTTTACATTCGAAAAGAAGACAGGCTTCACAGTTAAACAAAAATACTCTGCATTTGGCCAAGATAAACCTTTTGTAAGCAGACCAAGAAGAGTGGGACTTGTATTGGAAAATAGATGTATCTTTTTTGTGGGAGGAGTAAGAATTTCCATTTTTTCTTCAGCTGGAGTAATAAGTAGAAAATGGCATGCAAAATTAACTGAAAATAAACAGAATCTTTGGGACAATGGATAAAAAAGGAGAACTCAGAGAGAAAATTACTCTTGAAATAGGCCTTTGAAAGAGAAAGCCTAGAAGTCATTTAATGTAATCACTGAAACCCTTCAATATTCAGAAGGAAGATGAATCCATGGCTCTTCAAGTTTTACTCCGTTCATTAGTTCATTCTTCCTCCTTGGTCATTAAGCTGCTTCTCCCTGTGACTCCAGTCTGATTACTAAATCACTCCACAAGATAATTAAGAGCTCCACATTTTGGTTCTCAAAGATTAACCTGGATACTCTTGATCTTGCTAAGTTATCCTTAGGTCTGCAAGTACGTTTGAAAGGATTTGGCTAGGACTGCTTATATAATTAGGAAGTAGTGGTACGAGGGGGAGGCATTAGCTACCAGAAATCAATTAGTAATCGAGACTCTACACTCTGTGATTTACTTAAGAGATTCTCAGTTATATTCTGCACTCTTTTACAGCAGTGGAAGCTGGGAATTACTCCCTTAACATCAGCTAAGTTACAGATGGTATGAAGCAACATTTCCAGTGTGAGTGGACATTGACCAACTGGTGTTGCAAACAGGATAATCTAGCAAGTAAAAACTTTCACTTTAACTGTGCTCGTGCCTATCCGTTGTTTGTGTGGGAGACAGAGCAGAGTGTGAATGGCAGCACTTCCTATTCATGGACATCCCTTTCAAAAAAGAAGTGTCGTCTTTCAAAGGAACTGCTTTTGAACTCCTTATGTGCAGTGGCTGCTTGAAATATTTTCAAACTGAAGTAATTTGAGTCCTTCTGCTTCACCAAGTTAAAAGATAAACAACTCAATTTTGGCACCATTAGGTTGCATTTACTATCTATCATCCTCGCATTACAGACACTAGAAATGAGGTACTGAATCACAGAAGTAGCTGCCTTTAAATGCCTCATCAGTTTGGGAGTGAAAAGAAATGAGAGACATGTGGGATTCATCTTTTTTTGTTTTAGTTGGATATGGAAATGGAGGCAGAAGCTACAGCAGATTAGTAGTCCAGATACCAGGAAAGGCAGCATATTTAGCTGAATTTATTCTTAAATATTTACTGTATGATAATCTGAAGTGTCTACTACGTACAGATGGCTCATAAATGGAAACTGCCATGAATTATGCCAAACATGTACAGGGAACCAGGAGCCTCAAGGCTGCAATCTCCATACATGTAGACATGAACCGTGACAAAATTTTTTGGTAAGGTTTAATCTCCCATCCCATACTCCTTACTCCATGTAAGTACTCTGTACTGTGCACTATGTATTATGCAGTATGCACTATGGAGGACCCCATGAGGAAATCTGACTATCTCCAGTACGAGATCTCCAGTATACTGTTCAATAAGTAAAGCCTACAGCTACACACTGAGCAACGTACAGACAAAAAAATAACAAGAGCACTGAGTAGCTGTCTATCATGTGTGCTTAATGTGACTGTCCTGAGGGGAAAATGGCAGAGGAATACATCACTACAGGCTGTAACCTAAACAATACACTCCAAAACACTGCATTACGGTTAGAAAGGCAACGTTACTTCGGGCATTTTCTAACATGGGGTGCTCGAATCTTTTTCCTCAGCATTCTTCTAACAGATTCAAGAAGGTACCACTTTTATGACCTTTCAAGGTGATAAATTATACTGGGGGCAGGGAGAAAGAAGGCAGCTTCATAAACCGTAGTCATTTTCTTACATTAAAAAGTGATCAAAGCACTTGCTTTGTTTTTCAGAATAAAATGTTCCAAATCTATTCTAGATAGAACAGTTCAAGTTTCCTTGACGATGGGACATGCAGTGTCTTTTCCAATAAAATTGCTATTCTGATTTTATAGCATTTTCTGATTTTAAAATGTTAGACGATGCTAGCCTAGTTTGCAGAGCAGTTGATCCTTTGCATGTTATTTCCATTTTCATTTTGTTATTGGGGAAGAATGTATTTGCAATCAAATGAAATTGAAAAGTAATTATAATCAACCACACCACTAGGTGGGGCTACTTTTCTGCCTTTCCCACTGGAGGTGATGGAACTGTGGGACTGAATTCAGAGTATTTATGATCTACTGCATTATTAGTCAATGAAATATAAAGCTCTTTTTTCATCATTATTATTTTTAATACGTCTGGCATGCTTTCATTCATACATGGCTATGTCAGTGATTTCTATGTGCACATTGATAACGATGGTTACTATGCCAATCCATTGCTTTTGCAGAGTTAGGCAGCATCACACAGTCCTGGATTTTTGGTTCATGCACTCCAGAGCACATGAACTTGCTATAACAGTATAGTAATATTAAAGCAGCACATATTTCTGCTGGTTTTTCCTACTGTAAAAAAAAAAATATATATATATATATATATATTTAGAAATGCATATCTATTTCATTCACTGAAATTCAACTCTGAAGTCTTACAGGGTTTTTTTTGTTTCTGTATTTTGCTGTCTTGTAGCAGTATTGTACCGTGTTACAGACACCCAGTTGCTGGTAGGTATGTGCACCAACTGAAACAATCCTGTTGTGAGCCATAAGAATAAAAATGACTGTGATATAAAGTACCTCTCTTACAGGATCTCCTCCTGGATACCTGTTTTTCCATCTTCTATCGCACTTCAGCAATTCATAACAAACTCTAATTGAGGCAGTTTTGGGGAAGTGCAGACTCAGGGTTGAATTTACTACTTGTGCTGCAGTTTGGAAAGCTACACATGCAAACAAACAATTTTTAACACTGGGTCTATGCAGCCTATATAGGTCTATACAGTGTCTCAAGAGAAGTGAAAGAAACAGCTGATGTACTACTAATATACACAGTTGTGACTGCCCAGCCAGAAAGGCTGCCCTGCATTAGCTAGGAGTTACTAGAATATGCTGTTTGCACAACTCTAGTTTCCTGAAAAACAGGGTGGCACCTGAGCTGATGACGTCAGGTTAAAGTTCGATTTTCAAAAAAACCACATCCAACACAATGCAAAGACCAGCAGAAGCTTTGCCAGCTGACATCACAAAGGCCCTTCTGACCACTTGGCCAGCTCTGATGTCCTAGCAGAGTCCAAACGAGTTCATGCCTCTGTTGATTTTGAGGTACAGGACTCCTCCTTGTGACAAACAAAAAAGCACAAAACAGAAACTATCTGGGTGCAAGTTCATGTAGAACACCCTTTATATAAGACTACTCTGCATAAGATGGAGCTCCATTCACACTGAAGCCCAATGCAATACAATGGCATATAACACAGTTGAATTTGATCCACATCAGCAAACTTGCTGAGGATGCATGCCATCAAGCATCCAGATCACTGATAGAAATGTTGAACAGAGCTGGCCCTAGAACTGAGCTCTGGGGTCACTCCTGTGACTGGCCGCCAGCCAGATATAAAGAAGGAAATTAAGTCTAATAATCCACTTCTGAATAACATCTAGTCAGATTATATAGACCCACCGAGTGTTTCATTCAGTATTTGATCATCCTACAAATGCACTGAACTGAAATCCTGTCCTTATTACAAAATACAAAGAAGCTCGTGGGCTATGGAACATTTATTTTCTTAAAATAATTGAGGAGACCATTAATATCCTCCTTGCTATTTGTGTACAGCAAGCTCAACTGTTACAAGTGGGATGAAGAAGATGACTTTTGAAGTGAAGTAAGAAGATAGTTCAGAACTAATGTTGTTAGAATTTGGGAAAAGATGCTATTAATGTAGTGTACAAACTGTGATAATCCCTGCATATCTATAAATCCCTATAAATTATTAAATATCTCTTAGTAGTTATTAGTCATTCAAGTTTTCTGATAAGCTGTTGCTACAGGAGATTTTCTTAGTTAAAACTTGAGTGGGAAATTGCAGAGATATGGTGAACTAGATACATTCTATGTAGTAGAGTACTTTCCGTCTGGACAGATAGGAAAACCTTCTAGTTTTGGTCTTGAAAGTTTGAAGCTAACATCAAAATTGCATAAAAAGAAATGATGACAAGTGTATGAATGGCCTTTGGGATTAAACTGTGTGGCTGAGTTGAATCCTCCAGTTACATGACTCTAGTTGTCTGCAAACTAATATTTTTATGTTCATTTTGTGTCCAGTGATGACCACTGATCCAAGAAGCTCAGTGTATTTATTAAACTGCACATCAAACAGAGCTCCCTCCCAAAGCAGCAAACCAAAATCTCTGATCTAACAAGTCCTGAGAAACACATCACCATGCAGTCACGGTCAGAATGGAGAAAGCGATGCTGGGAATCACTTACCACTGATTTGAGCATTCCTATTTTTCTCATGTCGCTCAGTAGTCATCTCAGGATGAAAATGCTCCTGGAGGATGTGTGTTTTGAATGCAGGATGGGGATTAGAGGGACAAGGGAGGAAGATGGGAAACATGGAGGGGGATGAAAAATGAAGGTGCTCAGCTGATTATTTATGTCAAATGTCCTTTAGTATAACTGGCAGAGTGTCAGGGAATGCAAAAAGCCTGTGAATCTGTTGTCTTCTACTAAAAATGCCCCCAGTTCTATCTCAGTTATTTCTTGAATAACAAAAGCAGTGAATAGTACTTGGAAGTACCCTGGTTACCCATTCTTTTAAGAGAATCAATTCTGAAATATTTCAGAGACAACAATGAACGCCCCCTAAATAATGCCCCCTCTCATCAGTGCGTGTCATAAAGGTTTATCCAATTGCAGATCACACTCACTTTCACTTTGAGCCAATGACTAACACCAAAACTCCAGGACTCCTCCTTGTGTGCTGCTGCCTCCTTTTAATTCTTTTCATGCAAAACAAAAAGAATTTAATTCCTGTGGTCTTAACTGCTTTTTCTAAATTTCTGTGAACAGTAGTCCTTCTTGCAGGCCTGTCTCCCAGACTTGCAGAGCATATAAGGAATGCATATTAATTTCCACAGTACTGCTTAATTTTTTAACAATATTTACAGCATGTTTCTCTTTTTACAGTCCCTTATTTTGCTTAATTCTTTCACATTCCTCTTCAATTTCTATTGCTCCAGGCAGTTTTGCATTATCAGCAAACAGCACATTTTTCCCCTTTGCTGCTTAAAACTTTGGCTTATGTGGTCAGGAGCAATGGCAACTGATTTAGGGGTGCAACAGTCACTCACAAAGGCCATCAGCTCCAGCACCAGCACATCCTGCAGGGTGCAGGGATGGAGGCACCAGCCTGTGCTGGTCAAATCCCAGGGGAGCAGTCCCACCAGGAGCTGGTAGTGCTCAGAGGGCATCTGACAGGACATGAGAGACCGGCAGTGATGGTGGCCATTGCCCATATGGCCCTTGAGAGCACTGGGCCAGGGTGGGCAGTCAGAACTGCTCAGCCTAGGGACAGAGCTCTTAGAGGTGGTGGGCAGGCTGAGGGGCATGAGAACCTTGCTAACTAGAGCCCTGAGCAGCCTGACGTCTGCTCTGCCCATATCCGGGGCTAAAGTTTTGGTGACAGTTTCCTTTTATCACTTAGGATGGACAAGGATAAGGGTGGTTGATCTAGAGGTATCTTTTAGTTCTTAAAGAATAATTCATTGGTGTCATTGTCCTAAGTAGCCCATAGCAGCGTTCCATACCATCCCCTTATTTGCTTGTCCTTTCATCCTTACCTAGATGCTGCCAACTGTGCCATCACCACCTGCCGGCTCTGTACAGCCCAGCCCCTCCCTCACACACAGCCATCTCCCACCTTACCTGCCCTGCCTGCCCTTGCAGAAAGGCCCAGAACGGTCCATTGCAACACACCAGTCACAGGGCTCTGCCCACCAGGTTTCACTGATGCCAGTGATGTCGTGGCTCTGGGACTGAGCCAAGGCTTCTGGCTCCTCTCACTTGTTTCTCAGTGCATGCTGCGTGCACTGATGTAGCAACATTCCAAAGGTGCTTCACCCTAGCCAGCACCTGCTGGAGCAGGATCTCTCTAGCACGCAGCCCTGAAACAAGCTGCTCACCTGGCCAGTCTTTGTTTCAGCTTGGTTAACTCCAGGTGCCACACACGTAGAATGGCTGAGCTGTGTCTCACTTCCAGGCACAGTTGACAAAGGGCTTACGTTGCATCCTCTTTTGGTCAAAGTCAGTGTTAACAGCAGAGTGACCCAGCACAGCTGTCTGTTCTGTTTGTGGCCTTCTTGCAGCGCATTGCAAACCTCAGCTCAGTAACTCCATGGCTTACTTCCATTACAAAGAGGGTGTCTAAGGATCCAAAGGGTGGCACACCAGCCCCTGGGACTGGCCAGTTACGGGGTTGCCCTACAAACAGCCCAGCCGAGCTGAAAGCAGAGCATCAGTGATGAGCAGCTGACAGCAAACCGCTATTAGTCATGTTTTCCATTGGCACCACTGATGCCACAGAGAATCTGTCCTTCATCCCTGTTTCTACAAAGCTCCGAAGTGAACTATGAACAAATGCTGCATGCAATGCCAGGAGCTGGAGGAGTCATTCACTGGCAGGCCGCAACTTGGCAGCGAGGCTTCACACTCAGAATAAAACAAAGGATGTACAACAAATGAGTGTCTCTCCCTGAGAAAAAGAACAGTTTAAGAACAAAGTGTTTTTGCAGTCATCCATAGAAATCACCACAGACAATGGTGATGGTGTGCACAGAGAGTTTGGAAAAGGTCTCAGATACGGCTCTGAGCACAGTAATAACAGGGTGTTGTTAGCAGGATGCTGGTGGCCATGTGTAACCCTCGGAAAATAGAGCTGAAGGGAATTCAACTGGAGTCTTATTAGATGTTCTGAGTGTTGGGAAAGGCTGCACCTGCACGTGCAAAGCCTCTGGCCTTTATTTTCTGTGGGCACTGCTGGGACCAAAAGAGGGGGAGAAAAAGCAACTGAAGAGACCGGTTTAGAAAAAAACCCAACCTTAAAAAGGGAACGCATCTGTCGGTCCATTCACTGGCCGAGGGTTTTGTCCTAGCGTTCAAGTCTCAAAACTTTCCTCGGCAGAACCCATCTGGGCACGAAAGCCGTGCTCCTCGCTCTCAGCTGCAGTCGGACGCTTTGCTCCGCCGCCCGCGGGCCGCTCGGCTGCCGCCCCGCGCCAGGAGCCGCTGGCTCCGCGGGTGTGCGGGGCCGTCCCTCCGCTCTCGTCCAACGGCCGTAAAACCGAGCACGTTGCTAGCAGCTCGCTCCTCCTCGCTGTGGTAACCGCGGCCCCCGGCGGGACCCGGCCGCGAGGCAGCGGGGGACGACGTGCCCGGCCGCCCGTCGCACCTCCCCGTACTTCCTTATTGTTTGCGCCCGGGGAGGTCCAGCCCCGCCCGCGGCGCGGCGGCCGCAGCCCTGCGGGGTGGCTCCGGGCCCGAAAGGGACGCGCCCCCCGCCCGGGGCTCTCCGCGGGGCCGCGGGATAAAGCGCTGCGCGCCCACCCGCCGCCGCCACAGGGCCCGGCGGGGCGGCCCGCCATGGCGAGCCCCGCGCGCCCGCAGCCGGAGCCGGCGGCCCCCGGGGCGTGGGGCGGCGGCGCGGCGGGGGAAAGGCTGCTGCTGCTGGAGCTGCGCTGCGCCCGGCCGTCGTCCTCCGGCTCGGAGGAGGAGGAGGAGGAGGAGGCGGGGGAGGAGGCGGCAGCCGCGGGGGAGGACTGTTGCCCCAAGTGCAAGAAGCGGGTGCAGTTCGCGGACTCGCTGGGGCTGAGCCTGGCCAGCGTGAAGCACTTCAGCGACGCCGAGGAGCCGCGGGTGCCGCCCGCGGCGCTGCACAGCCCGCCCGCCGAGCCGCGCGACCCGCCGGAGCCCGGCGCTGCCCCGGGGCCGCCCCGCCAGCCGCCCTCCCTGCGCCTGGAGCCCGACTTCCCCGACGGCGGCGAGCCGAGCGCCGAACGGCTGCGGCGGCAGCGCGTCTGCCTGGAGCGGCTGGGGCGGCCCGCGTTGCCCTCCGACGTGCGGGGCACGGTGCGGGCGCTGCGCGGCTCCGGGCGCGGCGAGGTGACGGTGCGCTACACCTTCAACGAGTGGCTCTCCTTCATGGACGTCCCCGCCTCGCCGCTGCCCCCCGCCCCCGCGGACGGCTCCGAGCCGCCGGCCGAGCGCTTCTCGTTCGCCCTGTGCGTGCCGCCCAGCCTGCGGGAGGGCTCGGCCCTTCACTTCGCCATCCGCTACCGCGGCGCGCACGGCGAGCACTGGGACAACAACGACGGCCGCAACTACACGCTGCGCTGCCGCCGCGACCCCGAGGGCTGCCCGGAGGCGGCCGCCGCGCCCCGCGACTGAGCGACAGCCGTGCGGCCGTCGGGGGGAGGTCGGGGCGGCGGCTGAAGTAGGAACGGGGCGCTGCGGGACGGTTCCGCGTCGAGAGAACGAGGAGGCTGAGCGGGACCTCCGTGCCGCAGCCCTGCCCGAGGCCCGGAAGGACGTCCGCGGATGGGGCCCTGCCGAGCACGGGCTGCCTTTGCCGGGGCGGAGGAGCGGTTAAAAATATTGGCTGATAGCGAGTTATCGGGAGAGCTTCGATAACGGCACGCCGCAGTCACGTGCTGTGCGCTGGAAGATGGTGTCTGTCTCGCAGGCGGTTCGGCGCGGCTGTGTTGGGGAGGGCGATGACATGGACGGCCTTGTCACAACACAGTGACAGTGTGGTAGGGAGGGGATCTCGTTAAGCAAATGCTTCGCTTCAGCTCTCCTTATGTTACATTTTGCACCACGCTTTCAAGTGCTTTTAATTTATTCAGCTCATTTTGCAACATCTTTTCCAGTATTCGTGCGTTGTTGGGTTTGGGCACTTAACCTACAGCCTTTCACTCTCGCATTGCATTGCACTGCACGCCTTGAGGTTGGCACCGCTGTGTCCCAAGTCCTGACATTTGGCAAAAAAGTACCATTTCAAATGGCTTTGTTAGAATAAAACACTTTCAGAAAGCTCACCGACACAAACCCTTTTTTTCCTGCATCTTCTGAACAGCAGAACGTGTGTGTTAATCCTACCCTGTGCCCTGTCGAGGCAGCTCGTGCAGAGCTGCGGTGTAAGGAGGCTCTTCTGTCACAGGGTTCTGTGGAAGATGTGATGGCTGCTCTGCAGCTTGATTTGTATTATTTTAGTATTATTATTATTTTTTTCCTGATGAAAAAACAGATGAGGTGTTATCTGGGTGCAGAAAATGCTGTGGCATATATCCCATACCTGAAAAGAGTCTCCGGCTAAGCTGCCTTTTCTGCAAGCTGGTGCAGAGCTGTTGTGCACTGCTAGGTTACAGGACATGGAATAACGCAGTGTGCATTAGCTGCTGATAGTTGTACCAATGAAATAACATGCTCTTAAGCTGATATGTGACGCCAATCGAGATAGGTGGATTGTTCTTTTAAGTACAGTGTAACAGCTCAGACTTGTGCAGTGCATTCCTTATTCTGTGTTTTGTTCATGAATTGCTTTAGAGAAGAAATTTCACCAATGAAGGGCTGGCCACATAGAAGAATTGTAGCTGCAGTCTGCAGTTATGTGTAGAGGGTGAGAAGCATTTTCTGCTATTCTGTAAGCTATGGATAATGGGTGTGAAACATCCAGAAAGTGTAACATTTATGCGTAGTCTGAAATCCAAAATGCAGGGGTAAAAAAATCCTGCAAATGATGATTAAAGCAGAACATTTTTATGCTTTGACAAGTAAAATGCTTTAATTTCTTACGCAATTCACTTCTTGTGAAAGAGGAAACTTCTCACAGACAGGACTCAAACATAACCACTTTTTAATACGCAGAATGATTTTTCCCCCTGTATTTTAGTGCTGCAGGCTGTGGAGACACAAGGCCACACTGTTACATGGGTACATAGGACATGTATGTACCAAATGGTGGCATCCCAGAACCAACACGGCACAGGGTTGGTGCTCGTGGTCATAGCTTGAGATTCATTGCTTGTACCTTCATTATCAAAGAAATATATTCAAATTGAATTAGTTCTAATTATATAAAATGAGAAAGTCCAGTAGAGTCAAATGTTAAGTGAAACATGCTTCTTGTTTGGTTGCATTATATTAATGTAATATTCTATAGGGATTGGGGGCATAAGTTTTGCAGAATGTGTTCATAAGCACATTCCCCACCCCAACGTCAGAAGTAAAACATAATACAGATTTGGTAGCACTCTTGGATAAACTGCAGCTGTAAAGATTTCCAGTTCATGCAGATTTTTTCTTTTCTTTTTCCCATGGTCTAAGGGCATAATGGAAAAATAGATATAAAAGTTTTTTTTATAGGTGTAAGTAAAATAAATAGCAAATAGTTGGTCCTCTATATTGGGTTACTGTGAAGGACGTCAAAGTTATATCTTAAGTAGGTGTTTTTTCTTTATAACCATGTTTATATTCAGATTGAAATCAGAAAGGACTGAAGTTGCCCCGAAGCACTACAAACTTGCATGCAGGCTGCTTCTGTTTTATTTGAAGCTTTCAGTCAGAGCTTGAAAGTGAGGCGTCCGCTCCCATTGACTTCCTGGGATCTGGACCCATCCCAGGTACTGCACAAAGACAGGGGAAATGATTGAGGTTTAATTGTCTGTTCCCAGACCCGTGTTATGTGGCACTGTGATGGATGTTCATCTGTGAGAGCTGAAAAACTGCCATCTAGGCCTGGCAGTAATTAAATCACCTTAATTGTTTTTATGATTCTTTCTAAGAGAGGAAAATTACTTGCCTTGCATTAGCATATTTCCAAAGGCTGGTATAAATATTTATGTGGTGCACTCTTTTAGTAGAAAGCCTGTGCATTCTTCACAGGTCTCCAGAGTTCTCTTCTTCTGAATGTAGAACAGTCGTATGAATGCACTGCTTACATCACTTCCTCACACCCCTTGTGAAGCTTCAGTAGTTAATGGGCTTAACGGTAAAAAAAAAAAGGAGAGTTGTTTAGAAAGAAGCATCTCTTACATTAACAATGCTCTGTGTAACCTGCGGGGTTTTTTGGAGGTGCATACGTCTGTGAAACAGGTTTGAGAGTTCCTGATTTTTTTCCTCTTACAACTGTAGAAAATATATACAGCGTTGGAGGAATGAGTGCTTTCTCTCTTTTTTTCTGCTTCCATATTAAGGGCTCATGCACACGTTTTACTTTCTACAATACTGAAGTAAGAATAAAAACTCATGGGAAAAAGAACTACACACCTTCAATCTTTTTTATAGATGTCATCAAGCAAAACATTCCTAAAAGTATGAAATAGTTTTGGCCATGTTAAGAACCAAGAACAAAGCAATGAGTATGCTCATGAGTTCAATAATGCCAGGAGTTCACTCTAGATCATCACACAATCATAGAATCCTTAAAGTTTGAAGGGACCCTTAAAGGCCATCTAGTCCAACTCCCCTGCAATGAACAGGGGCATCCACAGCTACATCAGGTTGCTCAGAGCCCTGTCCAGCCTGGAAAACAATCAACATACAGCTCCTTTCTGACTCTTTGTATACATATCCTTACTAAATCTGTCTAGAGAGATGCATTTATGTTGCCTTACAGAAAGTAAGTTGAGGGGGAAGCGTTTCTCCATAGAAGTATTCTTTCTTCTACCTGCTGATGTTAGAAGATACAACTAATACTTCTAATGCTTGGAAACGTGGTGAAATTTCATACAGAACTATCTTTCTACAGATGTGAGTTGTAGGTTAAAATCCTTCTTGGTCTGCTTCACTACTGGGTATAAAGTGTTCATGTGCTACTCCAGGTTGCTTTACTTCAGGACAGCTTTTTCTCCAACATATGTAGGTACTGTGAAATTGGGCTTTCAACTGCGGTAAAATCCAGTGAGCAGTGGTAACACAGCAGAAAGGCCTTTCCTTTTGACAGTTAGTCATGTTGAAGGAGTTGTTCTTTCTTTTTTTTTCTTTCAGGGAGCTGTTTCCAGGTTTATACTGTAACATTCATCACAAACCAATTTTGGCGATACTGCTGAGATAAATAGTTTGTTAAAATGATCAGGGAGAAACTTAAAATTTTTAATACAAGCAGACTTGTTTTGATAAAACATTGCAGCTTTAGTAGATACTTAGCAAGCTGCCTTCTTTTATAAAAGATATACCTTCTATAATAGTAGACATTGTATATGAATCATGGAACCATTCCTTTGCATTTTATCACTTCTCACCATTTACACTGATTTGACAAAATCCAGCAAAACTACTGATAGGTGCCAAGAAAGATTTCCTGAGTACTACACTGTAAATACTGCTGGTGGAGCACAGAAGGTGCAGCAGGAAGAAGATAGGAACTACCAGGATGCACCAAAATGCCAGCTCCGGAATGCAGTGTCCATCAGTGACAATAAGAGCAAGCTTTGCAGAACTGGAACTTGTCCCAGCCTACAACTATTTCTGTTCTGTGCTTGCTAAGCCAGGTGTGGCTTCTAAGTATGTTCCTTCCATAGTTCGTAGGATTTCAACAATAAAGAATTTGATAAGCTATATTTTTATACTAAGTACACTATGAGAAAAACTTACAACAGACTTTAGGCAAGGACAAAATCGTATTTCTGGGCATCTTCCAATTCCGTACAACTAATAGGCACATAACTGATACTAATGCAGAATGCACTGTGTGCGTGTTGATGAGCAAAGAAGTCATAGATCTGACCAAAATAGGTAACAGATACCTAAAATGTTCTAATAGTGTGGGATTTGAGGAGTAAACACTAATATCTTCACTAGCTTTGCATTCCTGTTTACAAGTTAATACAACACGGGCTTTTGGTCCTGAGCAGCAGAAGTTTCTTAATAAGTGATGTATATATACTATATAGTAAACTCACGGTTAATATGGAGTTAAGAATTGATTTTTCCTTGACTTGAGAAAGTGAGCTGTCTTAACCTCTGCACTACAGATGGGGGAGACAGGGAAATTACAAGGCCTGAATTTCATTTATGTCTTTCTAGATGGGTTTCTGTAGAATGCATCCTGAAGATAACGAGCGCACGTTTGCAATTAATAATGGCTAGGGGAGAACCTGGTTGGCAATGCTGAAACAAAAAAGAAGGAACAGGTGGCACAAATTAGGAGTAAAGCAGAGATTTATCCACCACCAAAACTTAACAGAAGAATTTTCAGGCATTAAAACATAGAAGTGATCTTCATAATGTTAAGGCAATTTTATACTGACAATTGCACTTTCATGACGAGGTGCAACATCTACAGTTGTACTCCTGGTAGAAACTGAGCCCTAAAGGCTCTCACAGGACAGGTACTAATATTTTGAAAGAAATTATTATGTATTTAAAAGACTTGTCTTTGAAAATCTTTTTTTTTTTTTTTTTTTTTAAACTGATATTTAGATAGCAAAAAGCCTACAATTGCAATCATGCCTCTTCATAAATCAGGGCTACACTGTTTACAAGGACGTTTATTTTGTTTCCTAGCATACATTCTCATACTTTGGTCCTGTAAGCTGTGCTTGTTCCAGCCCTGAAGCTGTTCTAAAGAAGAACTGCCAATGCTTCTAAGCCAGCGTTCTCAAGTGTCAGATGTTACTACATTTCTTCAAGTTCACTGGAAGTTTAAATAGTAACTCTTTTCTCCTCTACACTTTCTTATCAAGAAGTGTGTTTAATTATCTGGTTGTGAATATGGAGATTTTAAAATGAGAATCAACTGTGTTTTACCTGTTAAAAAAGTTACATTTCTTTTTAATGGTCACTAAGCACAAGTGACAATGCAGTACTTATAGACCTAATACAAGGAGAATTATTACTGTACTCACTTCTTTTTTTTAATGAGAATGAAGGCTACCTTTGTAGTCTCAGGCCTCATATCTTGTTCTGTACACTATATTGTTAATGGAAAGCAGTACAATACATTTCAACTGTACAAAATTATACAAAACACTTTAGATGGTGGTGAGGACTGGGCTTTTGTTCTAAATTAGACACTTTGTCTTCTGCTTTAATAATGTCATAACATGGACAATGCAAAACAAATAAGGCCTGAGTAACGATGAACTCTGAGAAGTAACAGAAACGAAAGGAGGATTTTAAAGGCCATGGTGTCATGGAACTACTTTGGAGTTTCGGATTCTCTTTAAGCAAGAACAACAAAACCCAGCAAAACAATTCCTTGGGGAAAAAAAAAAAAAAAAGAAAAAAGAAAAAAGCAAGCCTTTTCCATATACTATTAAAAAACCATTGCACAGATTATTTTTCCCTCTGGTTTCTAACAGAAACCAAAACAAGCACAGCACTGACTGAAACAGAACTTGATTCAGCTTTAAAAAACAAACAAACAAGCAAACAAACATATAATTTTAAAAATGTTGACTAATCTACAGATTTAAAGATTCAATAAAAAGCTGAGTGTTCCACTTCTGCTGAGTAAAGCTTGCTTCCGATTCAGACGTATAGCACTTCAGTTATGGGTAGGTTGTTGGCCTTTTTCTCCTGGTAAAATCAGGAGCTTTGTGAGAAAGGAAAGCCTTGCATGAGGTGATTTGGTACTTTCTGCCAATAGCTGTGCTTCGACACATTTAGAAAAGGAAAATAAAATTTAAAGCACCCAAGCCTCAATGATAGAAGTTTTACATTCTGCTACTGCTATCTCTTCATTGCTAAAAGTAGGGTAAGAGGCTGCTTGTTGACTCTTGGAAACTGAAGAAAGAACAAATGAATTCTTTTTGTTAACTGCTCAAATGTCAAGGAATCTTGCTCTGCTCATCTCATATGGTTTTAATACTTAAGATAAACTATTTAGAGATTAAATTTAGATGCTGTACATTTTAAAATTTAACCGGATTAATAAGAATTTTCTCTTAGTAATGAAGTGAAAGGTTTTACATCTAACATCTTTCATGCCTGGTGAAAGAAAAGGGCAGCAGCAGAAGAATGTGTCTGGTTGCAGGTAGGTTAACAAAGTTTTATTGATGAAGAAAGCAGGAACTATTTAATCACAAGGAACACAAAAGCAAACAGACTTCAGGACTACCGTACACACTGTTGTGAATCACAGCAGTATATTTCAGAATGTGCAAACCATAAGAAAATAGTACTTTGGTTGCCAAAAACAGAGTCTCTCAGACATTTGTTATGCTGAACAGAATAGGCCAGATGTGCAGTGACGTTATGCATCTGTATGTGGCACTGAAAGATGCTGAAGATGGTCCAGGGTTGCTTCAGGATCAGAGCCTTCTCACAGCTATGTGTTTCCTGGACTCTCAATGACCAATTTCTGTGTGGCATACATCTGGCCGATAGTAACCTGAAATCAAACCAAAATATTAGCAAGCCAAATCCAGAAAGTAAGCACGTTATAATTTCAGCTTCAAAGAGGAGATTAAAAACAAACCAAGAAATGTGTAGCCCATGTATTAACCTTTTTCATAATGACATTTTTCTTTCTATAAGCATCTTTTCTAAATAAGAACCTCACCTTAGCCCATAACCAATATGTAAAATAGCTCTGTACCTAAAATCTTGAAATAATTGGGGAAACAGGGATACTGTTCAAAGGCACTCATGAACAGTTAATGATGGAGCAAAAGCAAACAGCCTCCATATTTAGAACAAGGGAAAGATGAATATTATCAGCCTGTATTTCTGATTACGCTTTTGGGTGGACAGCCAAGTTATAAACTGCATGCTAGGGTGTTACTTTCTAGTCTGTGTGGAACCTCAGTTTGCCTCACAAAGGGTCAAACCATTGTCTGTACAGTTAGTTCAGCAGTAAGATATTACACATGCTGGAGCTGACCATGAGACAGTATTCACACCTCATGCACGTGTGCATTCTAGTGAAATGAGGAGATGAAAAATACAAAAAATTCAACATCAGTGTTGTCTCAACTCCTCTCGTCCTTTTCTAGTCTGCACTGTAGCACTGCTAAATTGTGGTTGGTGACAGCAGTCACAGAGCTCTTCACTTAATAGCTGAGATGTGGATGGAAGTTTTGTGCAAGTAGGCTTGTGTCAGCAGGAGAAGCCAACATTTATTTTAAAAGTATGAATTTTGGAGTCGAATTTTTAATATCTATTATGTCTTTTCTCACCCCCTAACTCTCTCCCCAGGATGTTGGTACACAGCTTTGTGTCCTTTTCACTGGAAAAATGACGGTATGATTAATTATGGAAGTAGGACAAAAAAGGAGGTGCTTAATTACATGAAACAGAATACATGTTGCAGAATTGAATACTGCTCAAACTAAGGCTGACAGCAAGTCAAGCTCTCAAGGTAGTGAAAAAAGTGAGGGAAATAAATTTTTCAGCATTCTTCAAATACTATTTTTGATGGAAAAAATCCTGGTAGCGGTTAGATTTTTTCTTGTGTGCCCACGTTCACATAAACGTAAATAACATCGCCTTTTTGGAAATGAACTATTTAATCTTGATAAGCAGTGTGGTCTGAAACATGTAACACATTGATCTGAATCCTGAAACGCTCATTACGAGGGAGGATTGATGAGCCCTTAAAGGGAACAGCAGTTCTCCTTGCCAGCAAACACTCCGCTCTTGGCACTCAGAACTAAGTCAGTAACAGCATATGAGCAACTCTGATTATTTTTGAAATTACTTATGAAGTGTGTTGCACATAGAATATTTAAAACAAAGGCCATACACAACTGAGGCATGTGTTACCAACAGAAACTTCAAGCTGTCAGCAAGTGTTACTTATCAAACAGAACTCGCTGCTCCCGAGTTACGTGGCAGACTCCATCCCTTAGTGGCTGCCTTACCACCAACCATGCTGTAGAGTTTGATTTTTGTATCCTGTGTTCCAGACTCTAAATAATCATAGAATTACAGAATGATAGAATTGCTCAGCTTGGAAAAGACCTTCAAGATCATAAAGTCCAACCACAACCTAACCATACCACTCTAACAACCCTCCACTAAATCATGTCCCTGAGCATCACATCCAAATGGTTTTTAAACACACTCAGGGATGGTGACTCAACCACCTCCCTGGGGAGCCTATTCCAGTACTTAACAACTCTTTCTGTAAAGAATTTTTTCCTGATATCCAACCTAAATCTCCCCTTGTGCAACTTGGAGCCGTTTCCCCTCATCCTGTCACCAGTGAGAAGAGACCAGCCCCGCTCTCATTGCAATCACCTTTCAGGTATTCTTTAGTCCTTTTTCATACAATGCAGCAAATTTAATGGAGGCTGGGAGAGATTACAAAAAACCGTGGAACCTGAACTGTGATTTTTTTTTTTTCTCTACTCACTGAGAGACAGATGAGGCTGAGTATGTAACTTCCCAGTCAGTCTTGGTAGGAGAGATACAAACTGCTGCTTTCTGTCCCCATGCCAAGAGATGATATTACCTACTTGCTGTACCTTTTGACTTGAACACAGTGAAGTCACAAGTGTGTGTATTAAGCTGCTTCTTTACTAAAGTGCACATCTCATGGAGTGCACAGCCAATGGCACTGTGCCATTCTGTCTATGGCAGCCTGTTGCAGCTGGCATGCTCTGCTGCCTCACTTTCAGAATCTATTCTGTGATGTTTTAGCTGAATTTTGAAACATCAGTATTTTTTTCTTAACCGCTAGCCTTGAATTTCCATCTTTATGATCAAGCTTTTCGATGTTTCCCATGCACTTCAGACAAAACAAATATATGTTCCATTTATAGCTGTTGAAAAATTCACATCTATAAACATCAACTGCATCAGCAGAAAGACTGCTGCAGTATTGACACACACACATTCGTTAACCCTCTGAATTGAAGCAGCATTCCTAATGTGCCTTCGTGGGAAATTAGGTCTAGAGGAAGCACTTGAAAAAGCAAGCATCACCGAGGACTCTTCTCCCAAAGAGTTAAGTAGCTATCTCTTGTGTTTCCACTTTGCCATCTATGTGCATTTAGTTCATACACAGCATGCCATTTGCTCTTCTGGTAGATGGCTGGCAGCCAGCGTAGAGGTCAGCGTCAGCATTTTCATTAGAAACAGGAAGCTGTTGTGGAGAAAGACTCTGCCATTTGCTCAGCAACCTCATTAGCCATAGGGTTATTTACCTCTATGGTAATGGTGCCATTTAATTCTGCAGTAATGAGTGCACAATGAAAAAGCACTTTATCATCAGGAGAAACTACCAATAGAAATATAATGCTGCTTCTCAAATCTTACTGAAGTTTCAATTCTGCCTGCAAAATTCTATACATTAAAAGTAAGTATGACAAGTTCAGCCTTCAGACCTTGACAATTTATCCTTGCTCAAAGATTTAGTACCATTCTATATGGTCATTTTTTTCTTGTGATCTTGAAAAAGTCAATCTTGCCTTCCATCTGAATTCCGGTCAAATCAGGGTTTCAGAAAGAGATTTGTCAATGGATGTGAGGCAACAAATGGAAAAAAGAAATTACTGAACAGTAAGCATTGATGCATCCTATAGCACAGCTCTCATTACCCAGGTGAGGGTGTAGTAAGAAAAGTATAGTAAATGAGAAGAATTAAGTAGAATTAAACACAGAAAAAGTCAATATCCCAGAGACATCAGAAGAACGTGCTACCATCCTAAAAACTCAGCTCATCCAGTTACATTGCCAGCTCTGAACTCTGTCCTCTCAAATGGTCCAGAGCTGCCACTGCTGGACCCGCAGGGACACCCATGGTGATGGGCAGGTTTCATGCAGCTGCCACTGCACATGAGCGTGGTGGGACAGAGGTGGGCAGGGAGCTGGAAGCGGGGGCTGTTTTCCTGTCTGACAAAGCCAGCAGGTGAGGTATTGCAGCCTCATTGCCACCACTTGTCAAACACTGCCAGATCTTCAGCTTCTGAAGGGATGCGGCACATATTGTGGTTCTTTGCTGTGTGAAGGTTTTAGTTTGCAGCTCAGATTTGAGGGAGAAGCGACTACTCCTGTTTCTGCAGGTCTGAAAACAAGGTGACCAGGTTTCAAAAAGTCTTCTGATTTGCTTCAGTCTTTTTAGAGTGCGTGGTTCTGCTATGAAAAGTATGATGGCAGCTTTCCCTGGCACCTCTGTGTTTTTTCCTCCTTAGGACGAAGGTGGACAGGCACCTGCTTTTCCTGTGTACTTGACAGAATTGTAATTGGCAGATAAGCTGTGAGCACTAACAAACCCTTCTGTGCCAGTGGAACGAGATGCTTCTCACTGCTCCCAACTTCTCATCATTATCCTTCTGCCAAACCCAACAGTCTCCCAGCCCCATGCCACCTGCTAGTGTCAGGCCTCACTGACAAATCCCAACCAGAATGCCCTGAAGTTACTCAGGGAAGTGGCTGGGGAGCAGATCTGAGCAACATCCAACAAGTGTGGCAATATATGACCAAGGTGGGCTCCCACACGGGTGGATCTGATGAAGGGTGTCCACAGCTTCAGAAAATAAATGCAAAGTGAAAATGACAAGAAATCCAGCTTGCGATCTCTGAGCAGGACTGACACATAAGAAGGAAAAACACCAACTGGTGTTGGTCTGACTGGGCTTCCCAGCACACTGAAAGCATCATCTTCCTAACTGCAATCATGGATGGTTTTATGTAAGTCAATGCAATATGACTACAAACACTCCTGGTGTCTTTATGGTATTTTTTACCATCACTTCCTAAGCAAAATCAATGCAAAATCTGTATGGGGAGCAAATGGATTGCTGAACGGAGCATAAGATAAAAGTGCTTTCTTCTAATGATGTTTTGGGCTTTAATTAATCTCTCTGCTTGCAGCATAACTAAGTCTAAACCTCTCCATGGAAACTCTACTAAGTCAGTTGTTGACCAGCTGATGAGACGGTGTCCAGAGAAAACCCCCTGCATGCTTCCAGAGTGGCTTCCCCTCTCTGTTACTTCTACAGATCACCCCATTTGTAAAAACAACCACAAAAAACAAACAAACAAACAAACAAACACCTGTACTTATTTAATAATTAAAATTTGTTTTAAAACAGTTTCTGAAATAATCACTTGGGCACAACTTCCACAAAAGCAAACCAACCTCAGGACTTTTACTGCCATTTGTTTTTCTGTGGTAGACAAAAGCAGGAACAGCCCAACAGGAGATGGCAGTAACACTCTTACCTTATGCAGAACCAACTCATGGGTGAAGACAAGGACTAAACAAGTGAAAGTGCCACCACAACACAGGAAAACATCCTAAGAAAGCGATTCCTTTAGCTCTCAATAATTTAAAAACTGATTTCCTGAGAGGGTCATCATGGGAACAGTAAAAAATACTTCTTGTTTCTCTTAAACAAACGCAGATGATAACTGATGTAGTAGAGATGGTTTTGCACAGTAAACACATTTACATATATAAAGGCATACATGTTTTTTATATACGCATGCGCAAACGCACACATGAGCAACAACCTCTGTGTAAACATAGCAATCTTCTCTTTTGCTGCAAATTTGTTTGCAGGGAAGCAATGGTTCCTTCCTATAGTCTGGAGTCACACATGCATTTTCACAGTTTTATTATGGAGAGAAAGGAAATGCCCTATTTATATACCTATATACATACCTATATGTATGCTCACATATATATATATTCCAAATGTAAGAAGTGGATACTACAGCTATTAAGAAGCATTTTTTTCCCTCATTTCTCAACTCAGATATGCTGTACACAGCACAGTTAAATCTATTTTCTGTGTTAACTAAAGCCATTTTAATGTTTGTTTTATATAAATACAGTCATTTCTGAAACAACTCTGTAATGCAATAATAAATACACCAATGTGGTGCAGAGTAATTAAACCCAGACAGCAAACCCAGAACTTATCAGAACTGTTCAGCGCTCTGCCAAATCTTTGTGTTGGCATTAAATGCTGCAGCAGTGGCCTTATTTATTTTTGCTTAGGAAAGAGTGTTGAAAAACTGCATTTGGCTCCTTAGCTATATAAATTATTTCTGTTCTTGAGCTGGAAACGGTATACAAAACCGTAACATTTTGGAGACACTGCTCTTCGTTTTCAGTGCTTCCATCTGTTACGCAGGAATGGGAAAGGAAGTGAAGGGAAGCACAGAGCAAAGAAGTTGTAGTTATGGCATACTTGCTTTTACCCATGTTTTGCAAATGCTGTTTTCTTTGTTCCTTCGTGTCAAAGCAATTTCTACTGCCAGTGCTACACTGAGCTTCTGAAAAGCCAGGAACAAATAACTTACAGCTGCTGTTTGTCTGACTTCCAGTAAAGAAGAAGGCGTGAAGTAAACCAGCTAACAGTCAAGAATTCCTCTGAAAGTTATTTCCCTTCATAATGATAAAATGCAGTTTTGTTAGAAATGTATGCAGTGTATCTTGGTATAATTTTGTTCAGCCGATGAGAAGTAGGATCACATATATTTATTTAGTGCTCTTATTAATCTGTTCTGGGGGTTCCCCTGAAGAGGTGCTTCTCGGCAGAGAATCATATCTAATCCAGCAGCGATTAACATAAAATACTGCAGGCATATATGCTTCTGTGTATTTGTTTATGATGAAGTACAACAGCAAAGGATTCTTCTTTTTAAACGCTGATTATGTCTTAATAAAGAGAATATTTATTTTTTTTTTAAACTACACTAAACTGCTGCTATCTTTACAGACAGTGTGGACAAGAGAGACAGCCTCTGCTCTAATGCAATGCATGTAATAGAGTGTGAGATAACAAGTGAAGATCCTAGGTAGAAGAGAGAACCATTGGACAGCCAAGTGGGCAGGATCATGTGCTCCTTCAGTCAAGTCACACTGTTTCACTTCTCTGATTTCCTGCAAGCCTTCTGTACTGCAGAAAATGGGAACGTGACAAAGTCATCTTGAAAGCATGCAGGACAGGCTGGCCAGTGGCACGGGCAGCAGCCTGCTTCTAAGGGGTAAGGGAGAGGAGAAACTTGGCGTAACCTGGATGTAGCATGTAGAGCAGGAAAATCACTTGGCCGGGATGCTGAGCATGGCAAGAAAAGCAATACAATGAATTGGTGCTTGAAAACACAGAGAGCTGGACACAGCTGGCTAATACTGTCCTGAGTGCTGTCACATACCAGATGCTCTAGTAACGCTGACATTTGGTAAGAAATGTCCAAACTGTGCAAAGAGGATCCTGTGATCTGTAGCAACTGCATTAGCAGAATTATCCAAAGTGAGTTGGAATGCCTGCCTCGCTCTTGTGCACGATAATGCAGCAGCCACCTCCTCAAAATACACGTTTTGCACAACATCCAATAAAATACTCCCTCCTGCTCCAGGGACAGCATCAGGTGGGGAGTTTGACTGGGGCGGTACACCTGTCAAAGCCTAATATAGGTGTCCCAAGGTGAGCTCAGTGGGGCCAGAAACCTCCTGTGGAGAAGAAGGGCAAAAGCTCGCTTGATCTTGATTTGTATTTTGTTAATGGCATTCGTGCCACAAAAATTTTTTAAAACATTTTTTAAATTTTTTAATTTGCTATTGGTACTGTGTTTTGGGAGGTGAAAGACTGTGAGCTACGAAAAGTTTATTTATTGATGGTATAATAGCCAGAGTTCAATTGTTTGCTGCTTCTTATTATTTACTCTTTGTCTGCCCCAAGACTCCAGATTGTCCTCACTGAGGCTGCTAGTGCTGCTTACAGGATGGCACCAGATACACTGCATTCTGTAGAGCTGCCAGATGACTCAGTACGCTCTCAAAGCAACAAGTCTGTCAAAACTTTGAAAAAAACTCAATCCTACACTAGATACATGATTTCAAGACATAAATTACAGAGAAACATCTTTTCTGTGCTTCAACAAAACTAAAGGTTTCATAAAGTGAAGGATTAAACTCATTTTTATATCAGGAGTAACTTTAAGGTTCCAGTACGTCTCTTTCTCACACACATCTCAGACATCCTATGATTACAGGCTGAACCTTAGACGTGCTTACAAGCTGAGCCAATCTGTGTGCACATTCAAATGATGAAAGAGAGAAATAAGTGAATTTATTTTTAGAAAATTCCTATGTCCAAAATAAATTTTCTGTTGGAGAATTTTGATTCAATCTGTTTCCTCGTCCAGAAAGAAGCACCTGATCTACTTAAACATTTGCATGTTGAGTCCCTATTGCTGAAGCTAATCCAGCGTTCAGCTGATCTGTAATGAATTAGGAAAGGAGTAAGAGCTTTTCTTTTTCTGCATTAATAAGACTCCCTTTTTTGGCAAAGTACTAATGTATTACTAAACTACAGTCAACTGTTCCTGACAGAATCACAAAGATAATTTCCTTGTTTATCTGACTTTCTCTGATGGATGATATCCAAGATTTCTTTTTTTCTCACTTGGCTGTCATTTGTGTTTCACTGTCTCCAAGTCCCACACCTGAATGTGCCACGCACTTCAAAGAGCTTTGTTCTGGGGGAGGAGAATTACACTGGGAGCTGTATAAAGCACAGAGCATCCTTGTTCTCATATTCCCAGGGGAGAGGAGGTAGCCTTTCTAGCTCTTGGGAATCAAAGACTTCAGCTTTTGGAAATTCAGCTGGAAAAAACATTGCCTGCACTGTTTACACTCTTCAGAACCTTGCACAGGCAGCAGATGGAGTATATCAACGTTTTAGAACTGAGGATGAATTAGCTGAATTTCAGCCAAGGTTTGTGACTATGTTGTCACTATGTAAGGATTGTAGTACGAACAACCTGAGATGAATTCTGTGGTTCAGCTGTGTCCAAATGACACTCAAGTGAAAAGATGCCATAAGGCAGTCTCAACCGAGGCAAGCTCACACGAGATGTGCTTGTTTAACGTGCCCTGTGCACAAATGAGTTAACTTCCCAGTGCTCCTCAGCCCAGCCCTTTGCACAAACATTAAGGAGAATTAATGAGGGAGAAAATAATTATTTGCAAACCCCTCAGCTCTTGAGCAAGAGATATCTCTGTTTGTGTGGATAAAGGGTATCGCTTACATTTTACTAGTTTAATTGGAATAAACTATAGCAGCACTTTTTTCTTTCTTTTGGCACAGATAAATTACTGGGTTTAGCACAGCTGGTAAAAGCTAATTCTGCACAAAGAGTTCTTTTCAGTAGTGTGGGTGGCAAAACACTTTCAGCAACTGGCTTAATTAGTCCTTCCTTCTTTGCAATAGCACAGGACAGTTAATGGGAAAGGAAAAAAAAAGATTTAGTGGAAGATGCAGCATAAAGTAATCCTCTTTGCTCTTCTGCTTTTGCCAGCTCTCCCTCACTTAATGCTGTGCTAAGCAGAGACTTGCCCTGGTGTTTCTCAGCAGCGCTAAGCATCAGGAGTGAGAGGCCAGCAACTATTCCAAATATAGCCAAAAACCAATGCAAGTGCCAAGCCCAATGGTTTTCGCCTCGCTGCTCCCATCCCCCAGCTGCTGATAGAGCTCTGGAGATCCTCCAGCAGCACAAACATTGAGTACCCATGGGATGCAGCTCCCCCGTGATAAGAGCTGAGACTAGTCAGAGACACGCGGCCTCCCAAATGCCAGACAGAGGGGGTAAAGGCCGGGAAGGATAGATGTGTCTGTATTTACCTTCACTGTAGGTCAAGTGGGAAATAGCCAGGAATTTTTGTCTAATTGTATCGTGTTGAGTAATGAATCTGAAGATATATAGTACAATGGCTAACAACACATTTAAAAGCCAATCCAATATGCTAGGAATGCATTACGCATTTCTCCTCATCACAACTACTCTAGGAGTATGAAACATTTCTGTTACGGAAATCTGAGAATGGAGGGGAAAAAACAAATTAAAACTGGAAGGTCTATTGTATGAAAGCAAACAAAATAATCAATTAGTGAGGAAAACTTTCAAGATATCTTCAGGAAAAAAGCAAGCAGTAAAACTGCAAGTGTTTACCCACATTTGCAGTTCCTGTTTTTTTCAGGAGATTATTTTTATACTTGCCCATTCATTTCTTTTTGGCAGCCAGTGGAAGACAGGGCTTCTCCCACAGATAGCATCGGGCAGACTGCTTAGGAACAAGAGCCCATGAAAATGCCTTGCAACTGCTCACTGCTCGTTTAGGGGCAGCCTGATACTGAGAACGATATTTTGCTAATGCACACCTCTCTACAAAAGTTGTTTGAAAGTCTATGAAACCTTGTCCCTTGAAAGGCTGCTGTTAACCTCAAAAAAATCATTTAAACACACTTCAGCAAAAAAAGTCTAGGATTTTGTCAGTGGAAATAATTTCTAATATGACACTGCCTATTTTTTTGCGTATTGACAGGTTATAGATTTCTTAGTTTTCATTTACTTGTATGAAAACAATGAAACAAAAAAGGAAAGTGACTGACTACAGATAGAAAACCATGAAGCTACTTGCACAAAAGCTACTATGAGGGATCTAGACAGTAAGGTGTTATCTTTTCAGTGCTTTTAAGTATTCACCATCTCAGAGTTAATTCTAACAAAAGAGGAATAAGATCAACTGGAAGAGAGCAGAAGTGATTATTTAACTTGTGTGATATGTTTTGTTCTTTAATATATATATGTCACCAAAAAGTATCTTGCCCATTCTATGGCAGCCTATTTTAATATTTAAAAATGTGGTACAAGCCTTATATATAAGCCTGACTGTACGAAAGAAACTCCACTTGGTGAAAAAAGCATAGGCAAGCAAGCCAGTAGATGGCATTGTGGCACTTCATAAAACATTTCAGAAAACTCCACTTAAAAAGAATGCAAGCCTAAGGATTGTGTTTAACCACTTACTACTTAACCAATGCAGTATCTTGTTCCTGCTCAGTGCTACTCATGCAAAACCGAACAAACAAAACCACGCTACTGCACGATCATATTAGCCCTGAAAGAAATTTCCTCTGTGCTGCTTCCCAAAACCAATTAGCTCGGTATGCTAGTTACAATCCCAGATTTGAAAAGATGGTATCTGATGGCTCACATCCCATGAGCCATAGCCATCAAGGGGACACCAGAAAGGATGCGATTATTTGAAAAGTATTTTCTAAAACGTAATCACATACAAGACCTTACACATCAGTGCAGATGATACCATACAAAAAAAAGAAAAAAAAAAAAATGCAACTACAAAAAAACACTGCAGAATAGATATTATCCATTAAAAATAAATTTTTGGAGTATTTTATGAATACTCCCATTTTCTCCCTCTGCAGGCCTCTTCCCATCTCAGGTATTCCATGAAGCTTACATATAGATCGTCCTCATGGTATTCATGTTTAAGAAAATGTCTAGTTTCACTGCAGCATTTGTCTTGCATCCATATACCAAGGAAATGTCAAGACAGTGTAACCAAATTTGCACTGCATATGGCTTTAAGAAAATTTCAATAGCTCTCTATAAGTGACAAATTGCATACATTCAGAGTTCCTCCATGTCACTTGCATCAGAGCAAGTTAAAGCAGCCTACTTTTCCTGATGAAGAATTTCAACTTCAGATCTGCATTTCCTGCTTGGCTATTCCATGCAATGGTAGAGTTCACATTCCTGAAGGATATGAGACAGGCAAAGAGTAAAACAAGGAAACTTAATTTTAGGAAAGCCAACTTCTAGCTATTTGGGGAGTTAGCTAACAAAACCCCCTGGGAATATGTCCTCAAGGACAAGGGAGCGGAGCAGAGCAGAGCTAGCAGATCTTTAAAAAAGCTTTGCTTAGGGCACAGGAGCTCTCCATCCCCAGGTATATGAAGTCAAGAAAGGAAGGCAAGAGACCAGCATAGCTGAACCAGGACCTGCTGGTCAAACTGGAGAGTGAGAAGAAAATGCACAGGCATGGAAGCAGGGACAGGTAAGCTGAGAGAAGTATAGGGATGCTGCTCGGCTGTGCAGGGAGACGGATAGGAAGGCTAAGGCCCAACTGAAACTGGACTTGGCAAGAGCTGCAAAGAGGAATAAGAAAGGCTTCTACAAGTAAGTAAACCAGAAAAGGAGAGTCCAAGAGGGCATGTCCCCCTAGTAAGCAAGTACAGGCAGGCTTGTAACAATGGACAAGGAAAAAACTGAGGTACTCAACAACTTTTTTGCCTCAGTCTTCACTAGCAACTGCCTTTCACACAGCCCTCGAGCAGATGGTTCAGAAGGTGTAAGTGAAGTTCAGGCATGCCACTGCCTGAGGAACCTGGACATCGTGGGTTCTGATGAGATGCATCCCAAAGACCAGAGGGAATTGGTTGACATAGTCACCAGGCCACTCTCAATGACATCTGAAAAATCATGGCAGCCAGGTGAAGTCCCCAGAGAGTGGAAAAAAGGCAACGTCACAGCCATTTTTAAAATGAGTAGAAAGCATGACCCAGTGAACTGTCGACCTGTCAGTCACATCTCTGTGCTGAGGAAGATCATGAAACAGATCCTCTTGGAAGGTATGCTAAGCACAAGGAAGAGAGGGAGGAGATATGGGACAAGCAACACAGCTTCACCAAGGGCAGGTCCCACCTGACCAACCTTGTCACTTTTTATGATGGAGTAACTGAGTCTGCAGACAAGGGAAGAAACACTGATGTCATCTACCTGGACTTCAGTAAGACCTTTCACATGGTCCCCCATGACATCCTTCTCTCCAAATTAGAAATATATGAATTTGATGGGTGGACTGTTTGATGGACAGGGAACTGGTTGCGAGACTATACACAGAGTGTGGTGATCAATGGCACTCAGATCAGTGATGAGTGGTGCTCCTCAGGGATCAGTAATGGGCCTGATACTTTTTAACATCTTCATCAGTGACATCAACAGTCGGATCACGTGCACCCTCAGCAGTCTGCAGATGACACAGAGCTGAGTGGTGTAGTCCCAAGGGTTGGGATGCCGTCCAGAGAGACCTGGATAGGCTCAAGCAGTGAGCTTAGGGAAACCTTCTAAGGGTCAATAAATCCGGGTGTAAATCTTACACTTGGGTTGGTCAGGTTAGACTGGAGCACCAGGGAGGACAGGATAACAGTTCTTTTCTCTTACCATCACAGAAAGAAAGGATCCCATCTGTTTAGGGAGATGACACATGTCACAACCTCCAAAGCATTTCAGAGAGGAAAAAATGCCAGAGGAAAGAAGGGAATACAAGCCAGTGCTCTACTGGGTCAGTTCTAAGTTTCTTCCAGTTGCTTGTCCCCACCACTGGTCATCAACAGATCCTCAAAGAAATGCATACTGTAAACATCAATTCTTCTTACGTAGCCAATACCTCAATATGATAATCAGAGTTGGAACATGTGCAAAAGCACTCATATTCTGGTTATGACATCAGCCCATCGTTAAACACTGCACCAGAGGTGCCTCAGCTTTTCATTGCTCTTCCAGACCAAAATTAAGAGTCAGAAGAAAAATATCTGCCCTTACTTGCACAGATGTAAGGAAGATTTGTGGCAGAATTCATGCTAACTAACATAATCTATGCAGTTTTCCCCTGCACCTTCACCGTTCGCAGAACTAAAAGCTATCTGTGAACCATAGCCACCCAGAGCCACGCAACATCTGCACCAGCAGGGGGTTCAGTCTTTAAGTTCCCTAAGGCTAGAGGCTCCCTGCTGACAGCATCTGTCCAGAAGGAAAAGCAGATGGCCAACACCTACAGACCATTCTGCCTACTCAACCTGATACTCTATACCAGTCACTGGGGCAGATTTAAAGTAGGCTTGTAATATCTGTTGGGTAAATTAAAGAGTTAATTGTGTGATGATACTTTTTAGTCCTAAATATTGGTGCTCTGTATAGTTTCATTAAAAGATCAGAGAACATATTACCTTCAAGATACTATATTGCTAATCTGCTGTATAATTCCAGAGTCAATTGACAACTTCTTGCCATTTTTGAAAGCAGTTTGACAGACCTTCCAGGTGCTTCAACACTGCCTACAGCAAATCTATGCCAGATATAATAAAATCTACTGCCTACAAATAAAAAGCTTTCAGCTCAGCAAGAGTTAAGTTTCTTAAAAAAAAAAAAAAAGCAACAACAAAAAAATCCTTTCTCTATAGTGATATATATAGATATATATCCATCTCTTACAAGCTGGTGCACAGGATCTTCTCTATAAATCAACATTTACAGACTAATATTTCTCACTTTGTTGCAAATCCAATCAATAGTTATATTAAAATAAATGTCACAAAAAAATTATAAATAACAGTGAGGACAAGAGTCCTTAACCCTAAAGTGCCTTCCAACCATGAATTTCTTTTAAACCACGAGAATCTGTTCTTGATTTTTGAGCATTTGTATTCTCCCCTCTATAAACTCATTCTTTAACTGCATAGTCAGTTACAGACAAATTCTTTCAAGTGATATTTAATCCATTTTCCCAAGTATGAAAGCCTTTATGGTTACACTGTTTGCTTTTATTCTAGCCGTAACTTCTGTAGCTGCCAACTTGTACAGCAGAGCAAAGATCCAAAGTTCTCACAAGTTCCTAGAGACATTAGCAACCACCTACAGGACAGTCCCAACACAGTAGCCCCTCCAGAGGAAAGGCTGCAGCGTAAGTACAGCTCTCCTTGGTAAGGTGCCAGAGAATCAGTTTGGGAGGGCCATTATAGATGTTTCACCTACAGGGTAGTTTCAGAGAGTAACTATGTGGAGTAATAAGCTAAGTGCAGCTAAACTGGGTGTGCTAGAACTCCAGTGTGAACTGGAGTCAAAGGTAGCCAAGTGGTGTGCCACAACTGACAACAGCCAGGTGTTTTTCTTCATCCCTCTGGCAGCAGAGTGCAGACCATAGTTTGCTTTTACTTGGAGGGGTGTCCAATACACCTGGAACCAACTGTCCAGAGGTGGAAACACAGCCCTACCATTTGTCATGGACTTATTCAGACTACGCTGGCATGGGTGGAAGCTCCTGAACACCTGCGATAATCACGTGGGGCAACACAGCAGAGGAAGTTTTTGTTAAAGGGAAGAAAATAATTTGAAGCTTTTTGAAAGCTAATTTTGCTATGAAGCAGGGTAAGTTCAAGGGACCAGCACAGGAGAATAGGTTCTTATGAATGAAATGGCAAGATGGATTTTGTCAGATCCCCATGGATGTGATCAGTAAAATAACTGCAATGACTCCACCAGCTAGCAAAAAGGAATCACAAGCTTTCTTAGGAGTTGTGGATTTCAGGAGAATGCATATTCCAGATTACAGACTGATTGTAAGCCCTCTATATCCAGTGACCCGGAAGAAAAACCATTTCCTATGGGGCCCTGTGCAACAAAGAGCCTCTGAACAAATAAAACAGGAGATAGTTCATGCAGAGGCCTGTGGACCAGTATGAACAGGGCAAGATGCAAAAAAACATGCTCTACACTGTAGCTGGGGAAAACGGTCCCATCTGGAGCCTCTGGCAGAAAGTCCCAGGGAATACTCGAGGTTGACTCCTAGAGTTTTGGAGTTGAAGATACAGAGGATCTGGGGTCTGCTATTCTCCAACTGAGAAAGAGATAGGGTACTTAAAACTAACTTCACGAGTCTCTTCATGAGATCTTAGAAGGACTCATGAGAGAATCATGATTATTGTGCCATGAGACACAGCAATATGGAAGAGCAGATTTCCTAAATTCATACATTCACACCCTGGCATGGTGACTGGGTAACTCACTCCTCCATTACTGGCCCCTGCTTTCATTACCAGCTACAACTAACTTCTGCTTGATGCAGGTAAAGAGCCACAAACAATGTCCTTTAAAGTGAAGTCACTCATCTCCTGCAAAGTCCCTGTAGCTTCTCTGACAGCACAGTAAACACCCAGCTATCTCCCTAACTTTAGATACAAACTCTTTAACTTGCTGGAAGAGTTGCTGAACTTGCTATGTTTGTCTCAGTTGATGTTAAGGGACGTACATTCAATTTCTATCAGTAACAGGAAAACTTTAAATAGTTTTATCTATCCTAAGAGATGGACTAGAACTCACCCAATTACTACGGCCTGCCTGAATCAATATGGAAGTGTTACAAAACACACGCAAAATGAGGCAGTTACTCTTACCAACAAGAATGATAAATACTACACTTGCATAAAAAAATGCTTTTCCTTTGGACTTCCAACTAGACAATAACAACATCCATACCATTTTAGGGAGAAGCTTTCTCAAGAAATATACTGGTAACACATTTATTGTTTCCTCTCACTCAAATGATACCTGCCATAGTTCCTTCTGTCCGTCTGCCTGCCTGAGCTCTGGTTCTACAATGACGCCCAGACTCCTGTCAGCACAAAGGACATGAGGAACTGCCCAGTATCCTTTACAGCAGCGGTCTCCTTAAAAATAAAGTCTGGAGAGTAAGAGTCTGAGCAGATGCAAGGTTTGTTTTGGCCCAATAAAGTTGGAAAAGACCTCTAAGATCATCTAGTCCAACTGCCGACCCATCCTACTGTGCCCTCTAACCACGTCCCTCAGTGCCACATCCACATGGTCCTGGAGCACCTCCAGGGACATTGACTCCGTTACCTCCATGGGCAGCCTGTGCCACTGCCTCACTGCTCTTTCTGAGAAGAAACTTTTCCTGGTAAAAAGATACTGTTCACTTTTTATACTTTGTGTAAAAATATACTGGCAAAAATCGACAATAAAATAAAATGATCTGTATTTTTGTAAGTGGTAAGAATGTTCCATCTATTTCAAAACAAAGTAAGACCCCACCACTTATTGTTCTGTTAAATGCTAGAAAAGAAAATACTACAGATATTAAAACTCTGCATTTCCTTTTATATTCATAAAGGACCACCTCTCTACTATCAGCAAACTTCAATTTTTAGAGAATGTGTTTTTCTTCTGATGAAAAAAAAAAAATATATATATATAAGAAGGAAACTCTCTGGCATAGAGATTTGGACTCTTTGTGCCTATAATGCCTGTCAATATTGGCACGCAAGTTTTTAATGATTCACTCTACTGTTTGATTATCTGCTCCCCCAAAACACCTTAATTAGCAGAAATATTGATTTTACACTGCTCAAGCCTAACAAGCTTAAGAAATATGAGCCAAAAAACCTATTACTGAATAATAAAAAATTAAACTGATATAGTAATAAAACTGTATCAAGAAGAAAACGTCCTCCTGGATCTAAACTAAGTTGCAGCAGATAGCATTTAAAATAATTCTAGTTGAATCCTGCCGAGGCAATCATTTACAGAGCACTGCCATGCCAAGCGAGTCTCTGAGTGCTCCTTGAGGTGATGCGGTTCTTGGCTGTCCCCATGGACTGCCTGGTTCAAAGCATTCTCCATCAAGTATAATGGAGTCATGGCACAAAGCAAAGGGTGCAAAAGGCCTAGCAACCAAACTTTTCGTATCAAGCAGAAAAGTCACCAGCTCCGAATCCAGATTTTAAAAAGAGTGACGGAAAGTTGGTGTTCATCGATGCAGCAATGTTTTTTTCCCCATACATTTTTTATCTAATAAACTTTCTCCTTCTCTTTAAATGTGTGAGAAATTCTGAGTGCCTTTTCAATCTTAGAAATCATAGCATAGTTTAAGTAAATGGGCACATATTAAAATGGAAAAAATAAATCTAGTCTTCATAATGATATCTAATAAAGACTTTGATGTCCGAAGGGATAACTAAGTCAGTCTCACTTTCAGTTCTAGGTGTTGTCAGTGATTCCCCAGATAAGCCTGTAACTACTTAAGCTGCAAAACTCTCTAAAGTTCTACATTTTCACAAGCGTATCTGAAAGAAAACAGTATCCTTATTCTATAATAAGAGATTAAACGCTCTCATTAAAGTGCTCAGAGAGATCATCTAGTTGAGAAACCTCATCACTTCCTCTGCATCAACAAAAAATCCCCAACTCACCCTTTCCAACTCTATTTCTTTAAAGAGCCAACCTACATCATGAGGGCAGTACTCACAGACAAAGGAGGGAGCAAATAGTTTTTAGTAAAAAGAACACATTTTAATTCATTCTTTCCTGACAGTAAATGTATCTTTCAGAAAAGATAAAAAGCATGTCCTAGCTTTAAGTAAGTCCTTATGCAAAGAGCCAAAGTAAATAACTGAATCCTGGCTAATATTTGACAGTTGCTGCCTTATGGATACAGAGAGGTCTGCAAGGATAACAGCAAAATGATTAAACCATAAAGCAATATGTCAGCTGCTAAAGAAATTTAATAACATGTATGCACATTGTGCCTTCAAAGTTCATCTCTACGCAATGAAGTCCTCAAAGCTGCTTAAAACACTCTTAAATGCACTGTTTGAAAGGATGCAATATGTTGCTTGCACTGACCTTAAGCCTTGACTTACGTACTTTAATTAGTAAAATTTATCAGTTCATTCATATGTGGGACATATAGGTAAGAACTTAATTAATGAAGTGGCTGATAATGCAAACAGAAATGAAGTATTACCTACTCAAAAATAATTAGATAAATAGATTCCTACGGAGAGAGCTGTTTTTAGATCATGATCAGTGTAATCAGTAACAACTGAAATGGAGTTGGTGCTTATTTCTACCTGTTACTACAGCTTCCAACTCTCACTCATTAGTGTTCAGTACCAGCTCCAGCCCTGCAAACTATTCGAAAAAATACATATTCATTCCTTTGAAAGCACATCTCATCACAGGTATTCAAAACATTCTGCCAAATGGATCAGTTAAATTTCACAACTTTCCTGTGATGTAATGCAATACATCAACTTTCTGGTAGGAAACGTGAATATGTGCACATAAATAAACAAATGATCTTTCATCAGCCAAGACCATTCAACTGGAGAAGAATGCTGTCAGCTTTTAAGCAGCTTTTAATTCCTGCTGATTGAATCCATGTTGTTCTTTGAGTCAAGATACACAAGGCAAACTGATACAATTATGAGAAATGGAACCAGAGGACCCAAGCAGCACATGGACAAAGGTGAAACATGACTAATTTGTCTAAAATATTGATCATCAGTTCTAACTTTTGTCCTTATACATTTTTTCTGATGAAATAAGTTCCTGGTCAAAAGGGAACAAGAGAACAAGGCAGAGGTTGATAATTTCTAATCAAGGACAGCAACCTGATCAGCTCACTATTCCATTGTCACTGCCCTTTATTGAGAGCTGTAAGATAGGTATACTTAAGGGACACATTAAGAATGTCAACAAGAGGCTTCCTAAACAGTATTTTCTTGCAACCACAGAGCAACCTAGAAATATCTTCTTATAGTTCAACCATGACTATAATAACAAATATAACGAATGTAAACGTCTTGCAAAAAACAAACACCAAGTGAAAATGACTGGTGGAGTATGCAGGAAGGAAACAGCTTAGATGTGGACCTTTCAGGCATGCTGTTCTGTCAGATCACCTTATCTGACCATGAAAAAGTTAAAACATGCTAAACAAACATCTTCAACATCTCAGTACTTGGAGCAGAACCTCTGAGTCATGCACCTATAGTAGGAGCTAAGACTTGCCAAATTCTGAAAGCTTCCAGTTCCCTGAGAAAACCAGAGACTGCAGCAACATACAAAGGTAATAAAGAGACAGGTGTGGAAATAAAAAGAAATCTACAATTTCTCTATCTACACTGCCTGTGAACACACCCCAGTCTGCTTGTCATGAACAGTATCCACTCTCTCTCTTCAGCAAATCAGAGCTTAATATAATATCTTTAGCTGTTGTGTTTTGTATGTCAAATGTATGACAAATATTGATGGACTCAAGTCTAGCAGCACAAACAACAAACAATTTCACGATGAAGAACACAATGATCTTCTTAACTGTTATAAACAATATTTTTTCACTATATGACCTATCATCCTTTATTTTTTATCATTGCTGAAAGGTAAGTATCCTTCTTGGACCCCACAGGGAAAAAATATACATGTTTGTTTGACTACAGGGAAGAAAATGGAGGGGTTCTGACTCCATTGGGCCCCCTCACCTTATTGGCCTTTCTCTCTACAGAACACTATACATCTGAAAAGGGGATTCTAATTCAGCCTGGAAGGAAAAGCAAGGAATAAGCAAATAATCTTTTTTTTTTTTTTTTGACTAAAATAAATAAATCAAATTCACAAGCTAGAGCAGAACTTGGGCAGGTATAAACTGACATTTTCTGCTGCAGAAATATTGCCTAAGCTCTTTCAGAACTTGCTTGTATGCCAGAGCAAATATTTTCATTTCATTGAACTTGCTAGGCAACTCACCAACATAAAGTATACGTAAAAACACTCTCCAGTAATATCAAGCCTGGAATATTTATTAAAAACATTTGCAATCCATGAAAACAAATGCTAATACTGCACATATTCAAACTATGAACTCCACTTTGTGTATAAAATAGCACAACAGAACTTAATCTAAAACAGATTTTCATATCAGAGGAGAGCTGGTGGTGAGTGGGTGCTCTTCTACATATTACTGCTTAGATTTGACCTTCTGGGCCACCTTTGCCTAAAATTAGCAGGCTTCTTTTTGAGCTCCTTTGGATGCATGCTGTGCTACATTTCAGTGCTCTACAGAAGAATTAGTAGCAGGATTATGAATCATTCTGAGGTATTTTCTTATGAGAACATAAAGGGACTTAAGTTATGACAGAACTTCCCACACCAATGCTTTTCTCTCTGATACACCTAACATTCTGCAGGCCTACATGATGCATTTCCATCTGCATCACCAAAAATTATGTTTATCTACTACTGTACCCTCTAAATAATAGAAATCTTAGTGTAGTTTAGGGACTATTTTAATGATCATATTTTTAATATATATTTATATATATAAAATATACAGGACAGCTTGTATAATGATAAATGACATTCAAGGCCCCACTACTTAGGAATAAGAAGTCAAATTAGTAAAAAATCTTGTTCTCATATGATATGATTACTTAAAATTCATCCAGATCACATCCTGTTCTTTGAGTCTGTGGTTGTCCCTATTCTGTTCAGAAATGGAAACAGCTAAATTTTATACAGCTGAACAAAGACTATCATCCAGTTTTATATAATGATTGAATATAATGCTCAGAAGTATTTATTTAAGCAAGAAGTACCTTTCTGAAATGAACAGAATTCATAATGACTGCTATTGCTTTAGTTTGTTGACAGGGAATTTCAACCACCCTTGAAAGAGACATACATTTAATACGACAACTTCTACTACATACAAAACCAGAAGCAGAATTTATTAGCATAACAATGGAAGACATCATTAAACATGTCTGCCCTTTAAGGCTGATTTCTAGCACTAAGTCTTTGTATTGTACATAAGCTTGATAGCAAAATAGGTGTTACTGCCTTCATGGTGAAAGCCTGGCTCTGGTGAAGACAGAACGCTTCCTTATGTTGGCTGGGCACTGATCCACATTTCAGTGGAAATCCACCTCTGTGAAAGAGCTGAGTTTCAGTCTTGTCCTTGAAAGTATTAGGCAGGAAATATACATAGACTGTTTTTTTGTACACTTGACATTTCTGATCAAGATTTAAAGCAAACAGGAAAGAAAGGACAAGATCACGGTCACCATCTTCTTAACACTGCTTGTGAACAAAGGTTAGACAGCAAGATCAAGCACCTTGCAGCTCTAAAAGTAGTCTACTGGAGTTTGAGGTCATCTCATATGCCTATTAGCTTTACCAAGAACAAACAAAAACAGCCATTCCTCCCACTCCCCCCAGAAAAAACAAAAAACAAAAAACCAAACCAACACTCAAAATAACCCAAAGTAAAAAAATCCTAGCCAATCCACTGCCACTAACTCCCATTCCCTGCTTTGTTTTCTACCTTCTTTTGTAACAGCACCCCATCATCAGATTTGTAAACACTGTACAAATAGCAAAATTCCAATGCTTTATTATTTTTTTTTTTTTTACTATCTTTTGGCCTTAACTGTCCTGGGCCACTAAAACAGAAACAAAAGCCACCTAAAAAAAAAGCAACCCACTTAAGAAAAACAACAAGAACAACAACAAGAACAAATGGAATTCACTATTCCCTACTGGGTGAATTCAGCCAACTTCTGTAAATAAGACACTAAAATAGTTTGCTCATTTTGGGGTTTCATCATAGAAAGCAGAAACTGAGTCACAGCTGTGAATTTAGCAGATGAGTATCAGAAAGTGAGGAGTAGGTGATGCAGGTTGGATTACAAATAGAGCAGGTGGGACAGACCTTCACAGAAGGCTATTTTCATACCATAAGTGAGCAGAAGATACTAAGACAGAAGTAGAACAACGGAAGTAGAAAAATACCTGGACATAATACTTGGACTTAAAAAGCTTCTGACAGAGATGAAGTAGTGACATAGAGAAAGTCACAAAAAGAAGGAAGAAGAAAAATACTGTGGGAACTGTAATTTTGTCTCTGAGCGACTGGATGCTATTCACTGCTTCATCATTAATCACTGGATTACAGGATGGCTTGGGTTGGAAAGGAATCTTAAAGATGATCCAATTCCAACCCCTGCCAAGGACAGGGCTGCCATCCACCAGCTCAGGCTGCCCAGGGCCTCAGCCAACCTGGCCTTGAACATCTCCAGGGATAAGGCAACCACAGCTTCTCTGGGCAACAAGCTATTTATTTCCAGGTGGGCTGCTGCATAAAACTTTCACTTGGGAATCTGGAAAAGCAGATGCTAAAGAGAAGGAGTTGAGATGAAGGTGCTTGGCAAATCCATGAGTGAATCAATATATAAACTAGAGGTACCATTTTAAGCTCTATGCTTACTATGTAAATCCCTTACCCAGAATGAAAAAAAAAGAAAAAAGTTGCTAGACAAGGGTGCACAGAATGTTAGAATTTAACACTCCTCAGACAGCAGTGCTCCAGTTACCGATTGCCAGTGCAGACCAGTATAGTCTGGTGATGATGCTTTCCAAAATCCTCAAAAACATTAGAAGTTTGTCACTTGCTGAAATAAATGACAGTAACTGAAAGAGATGACTTCTCAGGCATCACCATTTTGAAATTCTAATGTTCCTCTCTCAATACACTGCTTATTTAAAATTTCTGAGAAAGCATCAATGGGCAAGGGGTCCGAAACACGCAATGCATTCATCCAAACTGAAGGAAACCACTGCCTTTCTGTCCTTGGAGGTGCACAGAGCAGTTTTGGCTCGGTTTATTTCTAGTTGCCAAGGTCTCATCACACAGCCTCTGGTTCTGAAAACTGCAAGATATTGTATATAGATGAAGCTGTATGCTGCCAAGAATCCAAAGCACTGATCATGGACAAAAATAACAGCGCTACAGTTTAGTAGGAAAAGCATGTGGGGAGACAGCATTTTAAAGGACAAACAAAAACAGAGAACAGTGGTGTTTTAGTCCTGCTAAAGCCTTAATTTATGGCTCTGTATGTTTGTAATTACAAACAGTGCACTTTCCAGGAACTACCTTACTCTATACACTTAAGGGAGGAAAAGTTCTTTAATTCCTGTTCTCTCTGAATCCCTTACCAAAATTCCCATTTGCTTTAAGTAGGATCAAATTTGTTTATGTTTGTTAACTAGTGTTTATTATCCAGTTGCATGATTTTTTGATTAAATTTATATAAAAGAATTTTTAAAAAACAATTCAAACTTTTTTGTTTATCTTAGATTTTCTAGAAACACAAAGGCCTGCTTCAGCTCATGACAAACTGCTTCAGCAAGCTCCAAAGCATCCACACAGCGAGAAAATAGATTTAATTCGAGAAACTGAATTCACGTGGAAACTTTTGGATGTACAAACTTACCTATTTGCAGTTGTTTACCTCCCTGCCATTGAAAAATGAGGAAGTGCAGCTATAAAACAAACAAACAGCTAAACTGTACTAATAAAAAGGGGTTTTAAGAGCAAGATAGAGGTTTGTAAGTGGAAGATGTATCAATAAGACTGCAGTGCTTCATGGAGACTAAAAATCAATAAATGACCCTGTATTATTCCAGTGATGCTTGTAAAGGGTTTTGTTGGTATTCTAGAGGAGGTGTGATTACAAGGCTGATCACTTCTGTGCAACTCTGTCACGCAATGCAATAAAGGCGTGCAGCCAAAAAGCGCTGAGAGATTTTGCTTCTTGTCTCTTACATTAATGTGAGAAGCATTCAGCATCCATAATGAGACAGCATCTAATCATGTGCACTGTGCCATAAAAACAGTCCTGCTAGAAGAATTGTAGAACACGGAGCACTCATAAGTTTTGCAGAAACTCCTTCAGGATCACCTACTGCAAAATGCCACAGTTGGCTGGTTGTGTATTACAGTGCGTTGTGCTAAGTTGATCTCCTGTTTTACTATATAACAATTTTCATCTCAGCTTACTGCTAGCATCAAATCAACATACTGCTTTTGTGATAATTCTCCAAGACTGATAAGACTGACAGACAGAAAACAGTAGCCATGCTAACGCTTGCTGACTGTGCAGAGCTGGCACAAGTAAAAGAGAGGGCACTGAGAGAATCTGCATCTTTGTCATTGTTGATAAATCCATTTCATGACTGCGGAGAGACACGTCTGCACTTGGCAACAGCTCCATGTAAAAACAAAAACAGAAGAACAGAAATCCTTGTTGCGCACATTACAGAAACATAACTCCCTAAGTGAGCCTGATGCATTAATGACACCTCTTTAGCCACTGTCTAATGACTTCAGCAGACATGAAATGGAATATTTTACTACTATTTTCAGCCACCTATGCTGCTTTTTCTTTCAGCTCAGGTTTGCCAAAACTGCAATCAAACTCTATGTACTTTATACCATTATGTATTTCCTAGTATCATACCAATGCACCAATTATATATATCACTGATGCACACATACTGACTGCTGAACTCTCACATTGACAGAAGCACAATTTTAGTGCTTATATACCTAGAACTTTTTAGTTATTTAGCAATCCTCCTAATCTAGTTTAAGCTTTCTCTCTATAAAGGGAATGTGGAATAAAACTTGCCTCCAAGTTATAACACAGTGAGAGGATTCAGAAGGCCATCGCTTAACTCCTTGCTCTAACACAGCTTCTAAGACTTTGGACAAATAATTCTGAGTGCATCTATGCTGGCATTTTACTTTTTACCAGAAGCATACTTCTGAAGTGAATTTCTTCATCTTCCATGCTTTGCTTCCCATTGTCAACCAGTGTCTCTGAATGCATGGACTGGATTTAGCTCAGACTAAGCCACCTGAGATATCTTCTGCAGAACCACATCAAATGTGCTCCAGCGGCAAGTGAGCATCAGGCTATTGGGGCTAGACAGGAAATAATCTATATCAAAAACAGACAAATAAAACTACCCCACAATATTAAGAAAACCCTCAAAATCAAGTCCAACCCCAAAGCATACGTAATGCAGACACAAGATTCTGATGCAAAGTATTTTGGTTTACTAACCTATTTCTAGAGATCTGTGCTAGAAGTTCACGTGGACATTGTCTCAATGTTTTCAACTCCTTTGATATATGTGTATCTTTTGGGGATAGGGATGTTTAGGATACAGAAATTGAGACCACATCTATATATAGTGGCTATGCTGCTTGCACTAACTTCAGTGGACCCTTCCATCATCACTCTTTGTTCTTTATATATTATCATTAATGCTTTCATGGCCATAAGGAGAATGAGAAAACTTTCTAAAAAAGACCACATCTCTCTTTTTTTACAATAGAGCCTATTCTAATTACTAGCACAAAGAGAACAGGACTGATAGACAATCTCCAAATTCAGAGTGAAAAGTAACAGTTCAACCAGTGCTGCTTTCAGAAAGATTCATAAAACCTTGTAGACACTTCTCTTTAGAACAGATCTGTGTGACTGAAAATTAATGTTGTCTCTATTCATGTGTAACCTGCTGTCAACTCATGTTCTACTGAGGGATAATGCTGCTGTTCTCCCTCCTTTCCCTGCGTTCCTCAGCAGTTGAGCAAAAATGAGTAACATGTAAACCAAATATGGGAAAAAGTTGGAAAGCAAATATCTCTGTTCAGGTAATAAGTATTGGACAATGCACTCGGATTTATTTGCATATATAACTAGAGAAAGGCTGCTGTGAACTGACAAGTCAAAAGAAGGCTAACTCGCAGATAGCTGCAATGAAATTGTATTTACCATTTATAAAAATTTAATTGCAGTAAAATAGGATTACTTAAGATTTGAAGGTACACATAGGAAATACATATCTTTTTCTTGCTATTCCTTAGAAGAATGGCTAACTTGAAGCAAGATCTTAAATACTCACTGCAGACTAGGTTTCACCAAACTCTTTGTTATTTCAAAAGCCAACTAACTTTTCAAAATCTTCTGGTTTTGACAACTAAGAAATATTTTCTTGCCACCCATACAGTAAGATTTTTCATGTATTATCCAGAAAAAATGCAGTGTTTATGTGATCTAAATGAAAATTACCAAGGAAGAAGAAAGGAACAATTTGCAGGAAGTAAAATCAGGATGCTAGGGGCTAAAGACTAGGGAGGAAGGAAGTATAAAAAAGGAGGAAGAAAACTGGGATAAAAAATTGGTCATTATAGCAGCAAAATATGTAAAATATGTCTCTATTAAGTGACATGAGCAATTGCAATTTCATCTAAGCTTACTCAATTAAATCAAGGCAAAAATGTACGCCCTCTGGAAGTTCTTACTCAACGTGAAGAAGTTAGACAAGAGCAATAATCTTCAGTTCAGACTACAATCAATGGTAACATCCAGCTATCAGTTTCACAAAGTATTCCTATACCTATGCTAATATCATTGACAAAAAATAATACATTTTGTCAGCCCCTACCAATAAACTGAAGCTGCTGATACATATTTAACACACAAAGATATCTTTTCCCATGATGTGGCTTAGCAGAGAGTGTTCAGCACGAGAGGAAAACCTAAGTGCAGCAAGAAAGGCCTCCAAGGATTTAATGCATGGCATCACTTACTTCAAGTTCATCCTAGCAAAATGATTTCTCCCAAAAACTGAGGGCCACTCACTTACTGCTGTTTCTGAACCCTCAGGAGCGATGGCCCAGAAGCTGCCTCCACTTGTGCAGTTTGGTTCACATTTCTATAGAACAGTCTAAATGTGGGCTCCCCCCTGTATGGGAACTGCTGAATCACAGCCTGAACCTGTGATTGACCACCTGAGGCAAGCAATGAGTCAGCCACAGGAGCACAGGTGAAGGTAATTCACCTGTGCTACTGGAAGGGATGGAGCCTGGCTCTCCTAGATCCCATTTAAGTGCTGACTGCCACTGAGATCACTCTTTGTGGAGAATATTGTGAGCCTACATCATTGGTAAGCATTTTTCATTTATTATCTTCCTGTTGCAATAATCTTACTTAGCCTAAATTTCCTGGATATTTCTTAATTGTAACATCTGTATATTCATTGATTATACACCCCTTCTTACGTGTCTCTGCCATACCCTGCTTACACCTGATTGATATGCAGCTCTAGGGGCTGCTCAGAAACCTATACTGGAAAACCAGCTCCCTGATTTTTGGAGGTAGAACTGCTTATACTAGCACTGTTAGGTTCCAGTTGCATCTTACAGAAGATAAGGAATGCTATTCTCAATTTGTTAAAAATCAGTACCTGTCATTTGATGCACATTTTATCTCATGGAAGGGTATCACTGTCAATCAAAAGCAGCACTTGTGCCCCTTCCTGCATTTCCTCCTCCCTACCCTGCTCCTGCTAACACCAACATCTGTATACAAGAGCAGGCATCCAAAAGTCCACCACCACTTTGGTTCCTACCTGCAAAGGTTGTTGTTCTAGCTGGTCTGATCCTGCTTCCCCATGTACTACACAAACTGCTTGTACCTGCACAAGTGACCAGGCAGGAGTGATGTTCTCAGAGGCTGCGCTAACTTAAAAGCTTTTCTTGAACTATAGACTGACAGCTGCAGTCTGTTTCCCAATACATTCTTCTTTGGCTTAAAATACATATCCTGTGTTTTCTTCTCTTGGCTTAATCCTCCACAGGCACATCTCAGCAAGGTGTCTAACTGATGTCTTCGAAACATTCAAGTTTCTGCTTGAGTGCCAACAACTTTTTATTCAATGCCTCAGTATCAAAGGTGCTACGCAAGATCTCATTTTTAATTGGGTACAAACTGCAAGGAGAAAAATACAAATCATAAGTAACAGTTTTAAGTTATTGAAAAGCAATTAGAGCAACAGCTATGCTAAAGAGTAAGTTCTTTCTAATAGAGAAATGTGTTTTTTAGGGAGACAAAAAGTGTGACAGTTCCATACGAACTCCAGTCAGCATGTTTTGCAAATACTGATAAAGAAAACAAAATTTGTGCTCTTGGTGACAGCTGTTCATGTGACAGTTGCTGGAGTCTTTATTTTCCAATATAACAAGTATGAGTTTCAATCAGATACAGTTACTGGAACAGCAGCAGCTATTCTGTGTCTAACTCAACTGAGGAAAGTATGTGGAAAGTCCTATTGTATAACAGCACTAGAACCTGGCTGTGCATTTTGTAGGGGTTTCCTCAGATCACGACAGGCCATCAACCTTTCACTTCAGGTAAGTAAAAAACGATGACTTCTCCAACAAAGGAAATCAGCTGTGTTACCAATGGCAACTCCACTTTTAAATACATGCACCAACCCCCTGTGCGTGCACTTATTATTTTTTTTTTTGAAAAACCAATTCTGGTCTGAAATGAGAAAGGTTCCCTTTGGCTTCACCTTGAGTTGATAATGAACAAACCCTCCATGAAGTCTGCTCCCATGGAAGTCTTCCTTAATAGCACTGATTAAAAATAAAATGAAGTTTGTACTTAGGAAGCAAGATGAATTGCTTCCTGCTCTCCTTCACCGGGATATCTTGTAATTGGACCAATGCTAATTGGACACTTCCACCAGACAATTTAATTTGAAAGTGGAGGAAAAAACCACTCTCATTTTCCTTGGTTCTACCAGAGTCAGTGTCACTGGCCAACACCAAAACACTGAACTATGAAATCAACATAAGACTTCAATAAAAAGAAAGGGAAAGCACACGAAAACCCTGGCGGTGTCTTCATCATCTCACTTCTGTACTACATCAACGCGCATCTTCAAGCAAAACCACAGAAGTGCTTCTTATAGTATCTCCTCTGATTTAATACGTCTTGTATAAGTTGGGCAGAATAGGTGCATTGCTGACTTCTGCAGGTTGACACAAGGGGATAATCTGTCAGGGTAAAAGGTGACAGATTCAGGACAAAGACAGAAGAATGACTCACGCAATCAAGGAGATCATTTCTTAGGCAGACACTAACTGGGAAAGACTTGCATCTCTCTATTTTTTTCTTAAATATAATTCTGATCAAAACCACATAAAAATACCATGAGCTGAAAATCTTAAGCAGTAACAAGAAAAGTTGTAGTATTTTTCTTTTTCCACTCTTTTAATTCGTTCTTAACCCCTGTGCCCTCAAGTCTTCTCTTTCCTTCATCATTTCTCCTATTAGCATGGCTTCCTCCTCTCCAAAAGCAGCAGATATGAACTACTTCCTTTTAACATCTCTTTCCAAAAACAGCTTCCTCCATGAAGCAGGCATACCACAGGCCATCTGAGCAGAACACAGGAGCCTGAGAAATCTTGGAGAACAAAGGAGAGCCGGGGAAGAATCTACCTCACATTTTCTAATGCTGTCTCTGTGTTTTTTCTATGGCAAACCCACTAAAAAGGACACACCAGAAGAACTACTTCTTCCTTCTTTTAGTTCCGTATGTTGGCATCCATAATTAGATTTTATTTATGAATATTAAGATAGGTTTTATTTCATATTGTTTAATAGAATGATATAGTTCAGTTTTCTACAAAATACACGTAATATTATTGAGGCAACAATGTACTGCTGCATAATGCCTTCATGTATATTGTTAAACTTTACTCATGCTTCCTTAATATTCTGCATACAGAAACTAGAGCTGCAAAGAAGTGCTGATGGGCTGCATTTCTAAATTCTGCATTGCCTCAAATACTAGCTCAGTCAAGACTTCAAAAATAAAAAAAATCATAATTTAAAGCCTCCGGAGATCAGCCTGACTGCTATTCTAATCTGTAATGGAAAAACAGATGCAGGAGAGATTTCTGATTCTTGTGAAAAAAATTCACAAGTCCAGAACACCACTTTTTCTTATTGTTTTTCTTTTTTCTTTTTGTAGAATAAAATACATAATACCAACATAGACAGGGCTTGGCTTGTAACATGTTTTTTATTTTTAGATCTTATGTCATGTGAACATAATTAATTTACCTTTTATCAATCACTTCTTTATGAACATAAAATAAACAGTTCCACACCTTTGGATTCCACATTAATCACTGCTCTGAAAGATCACTTAATTGCAGCAAGAATTAAATGCATCAAAGTATTTCCCCCAAATTGTTGTGCATCCTCCCCAGAATTTCCTGCCTTGCTCTGTGTTTGCATGAACACTCTTTCACTCCTAATATTTAGAGATGCTCTACTTGCAAAATAAGATAGGAGTGCAGATTTCTGCAGTTCAGACTGCCTGGTAGCCACATGTACTTAGCTGCCTCCACTCCCTAACTTCTCCAGTGTATATGCAGGAGGAGTTTAAAAGAACATGATAACATCCAAACATTTGCACAAGCAAGATTTTGAAGATTCTTCCAATTTTCTTCTGTACATCCGATTCATCCTCTTCCAATTCAAATGATGCTGGGCTGCCCTCAATGGTAGCTGTAGCTTTCAAATGACACCATTTACCCCCGAAGGTTTGAATACTGAGATGCCATGTATCTGACCATAAATTTTTAACAACAAAGGTCTCCAACGAGACACAAATGGTGGATTTCACTGATATCTTTCCAGAAAAACAAATCCAGTGCAACAGGTATATCAGTTAATCCTGCTATTTAGCTATGTATTAAAAAAAAAAAAAAAAAGCAACCTGTCAAGTTTTTGTTGTTTAAATAAATAAGTAAAAAAAAAAAAAAAAAACCACAACAGAAGCCACCTACAAAAATACCTGCATCCATAGTAGGGTTTCACATCACACAGCATCTGGTAACTATAAGACTAAGTCTTATCCTTAGGCTGCCTCTCTGCCTATCAGCTTGGTCCTCCTTTGCAAAACCATAAAGTAGTCACACAGTAATGACAGAGTGCTGTTAGACAAGCAGTTTCATTTGCTCAGGGTATTTTGGTTAGATTGTGCAGCTGTAATTACCCCCCGATGTAATGCTGTTGTTCTTAAAAGCTACAATTCCCTGCCAGAGCAGCTGCTATGTCAACATGATGACCATTAGTCAGGGTGTTTAGCGTCCAGTGCCAGGGTAAAAAGCCATGAGCACAAACCGGAATACAAGAGGGCCTGTCTGAACACCAGACAGTACTTGTGACTTGTGTGCTGTGTGGTGATGAAGCACTGGCATCGGCTGCCAGTCTCTTTGGAGACCTCCAGCAGCCGTCCAGAAAGGGGCCTGGGCACCCTGCTCTGGCTGTCACTGCTGGAACTGAGGTTGGGTGAGATGGACCCACAGAGCCCTGCCAGCCTCAGCCCTTTTGGGATTCCATAATTCTTGTGAAGAAATCTTTATTAATTTACATTCAGAAACAACCACAGACTTCACTGTGAAGCTTCTAACCTAGATCTCCAAACCTGTCCCCCTTCAAGTTGGGAACATATTTTCATTTCAGCCTGGAGAAAAATTTCAGCATTGGCTGCTAAAAGCCTCACTGTGGTTCTCTCTCCCCTTTGCCTCATCCATTAACAGACATTTTGTCAGCTATTATTAAGTGCTAATACAACCTACTACAGGAGGTAAAGCTGACTTCATACAAGCACGTGTGGGCTCACTGGGCTATGGTGCATTCAGATTTTGTTTGTAATAGTGAAGAGAATGGAGCAGACCGGAAGGTTTTATTGAAAACTGCTGCTTATTTCCAACCATATCATCTAAAGAAAAAGCAATTTACTATAGAATGCAGGAGGTTCTCTAGGCAAAATGGAGACCTAAAAGCAATAGATGCAGGCCTAGTAACCTGTGAAGGAAAACTCAAACGTTCTTTCAGTACTACAAAAAAAAAAAAAAAAAAAAAAAAAAGTGCACAGATACAACAGCCAACTGCAAAAGATAGAAATGTTTGTGTGGAGCAATCAACTCTACTTCTATCAGTGTGCCTGGGGATACAGGTGGTGTGGACAGATACTGCAGCATCAGTAGCTGTGGTTTAATAATAGCAGATGGTTCACACACCTATTAGCAGCATCAGTGATTGCTAGCCAACAGTTCAATGTTACCAGTGGTTTTCTTGGATGCCAGCTGACAGCAGAAAGAGAACAAGAGGCTGGTAAAGGAAGACTTGGCTGTCTCTGCTTTTCAAAGCATCTTCCACTCAAAAGGTGATGCAAGAGCCTGGGCTTCATTAAGGGACACTGCCATATGTGGACATGGCCTATGTGACAGTTAATTTCACAGGTAATAAAATGCAACAAATCCCTTACACAAGAACCATCACAAGATTGGCAAGTATGTGTCAGGAATCACTGGAAGAACTATGTCATATAACTTATGCCATTTTCTGACTTTCTTATTCCACATGACACAGCTGTCTGAAGAGGTGTGCTGAAATAGCTCACTCTGTGCTTTGGAACAGTTATGCTTTTTGCACTTACAAAGAACACTATTGTGCTTCTTTGCAGAAGGGCAAAAATAGACTCAGACATCTTCCAGGGAATTGCCTAATGCAAAAAAGGCACCCTTCAAACACAGTTTTTAGGAAACAAAGGCATGGCTGTTATTATTTTCCTTGCGTAGTAAGAATTACGTACACTTTTCTTCACATTCTCCTCTATGTATTTATTTTTCATCATGACTTCTTTTTCCTGTAATGGCTTTTTGTGTGACAAATGGTGAGCTGTGGGGAAAGGTGCTTTGACAAAGTACCTCAGCCAGGTTCCCTCTGCCCTGCCTTATTGACAGCCACCTGACGTTACTGAGTCCTGAGCAGGCACAACCTGCCTCCAGAAATGTTGCTGGTCCAGAATTCTTTGCCTGCTACAGCCTCTTACATCCACCTCAGGCAGCACCCAGTGACCACGCAAGACACACAGCAGGGCAGTGGCAAACTCCTGTTACAATTTTTGTTCTGGGCTTGGGAACTGTTTTCAAAAAAGCCCCAAGATATCAATAAAACAAAGGGTGTTCCCCCATTCCTGAGAAAAGACATGCAGCGTGATTACAAAGCGTAATGCTTTGGCATGTCCTTCCCCTACTGAAACGTCACCTATACCACGCACCTTATGACTGAGCATAATGATACAGAGGAATTTTGATGCAGCATTAAGGAAAGTGTGACCAAGATTAAAAAGCAAAGTGACAAAATTCCCCCTCCGTGCTGAGCACTGGCAAAACGCTGACACATCAAGGGACAGCACTCTTACACCTAAATACCAGACTGTAATGTTATGAATGATGATTGATCTTCCTCACTAGGGGATCAGCTTAAAGGATTGTAAAGTGAGGACTCAATCACAGCTTTATGTGACTGAGCAACATAGGTGACATAAAATGCTTGAAATTCCCTTAGCAAGCACTGCCTGCAGGCAGGCATTGGAGTGTAACTGGAATCGAATGTATAGGGAGCTATAGGGTCTGCTCTTCCTTCCCATCAAAAGCATCCCATCTTCTGCTCTGCTGCAGGTACCTACACCTAGAGAGGATCCAGGAAATTAAATCTAATTGTAGAAATGAAGCACTGACAATTATTTCCATTAGACACGTCACTCCCCTATAGAACATAAAGCAGCACAGATCTCCAGCGTTTGCTGAAAACTTGGGACACATCATCACTGAAGGACAAATGGTTACCTTAACAGCTCTTTTAACTGTTAGCATTAGAATAATCAGTGTGTTATTTTATGTTTATGTTTTATGATTAAAAGCCACAAAATATTTGTCTGAAAAAGATATAAACATGTAGAAAAGAAAGCAAAACAAAACAAGGAATTAGAAGACAAAACATGGTTGAGGATGTTAAGTCTGTACTGAGCATGCAAAGCTTTTAGTCTTTTACTTCTGAAGTTGAAAGTAAAGGAGTATGTTTTTTTTTTTCCTCTTTAAACAGAACTACCTGTGAAGTTCATTTTATGGCTTTTAAAAAAAAGTTTAAAACCAAACCAGACCCCATTCTCACAACAAATCATACATGCACAGTTCTTAATTCCACTACAGTCACACAGTGAAATGTTACCTCTCTCAATTACCCACACATGTTAAATGTGTGATATGTGGGGGTTTTTTGGATTAACTTTAAGAGATGTAAAATGACTTGTTGCACCTAGTTATGGTTTTTAAAAACATGCATAAGTAACAATACTTCATGGACCTAACATTTTCTTGGTTGACATAACTACTGAAATAACAGTGTCATGGAAATGCTAAGTCATGGCTTGAACCAGTGATTGGGCACCTAATGGGAAGGGAGGGCCAGCCCAGGGAGCTCAGGTACATGTGACCTATGGAAGTAGCTTACAAGAGGACGGATCTTGGAGTCTTTAGCATCTACAGGACAAGTCTGCAAACAGCGGCATCACCGATAGGCAGCTCTACAATGCAGCAGAGGTTTGATTCCTGGGGTATATGGACAGGGAGCCAAGAAGTTCTGTGGACACTTTGGCAGATGATCTTTCCTGTGACAAGATTCAGAAGAAAGATTCATGCTGGTGCCACAGGGAGGAGGGGAAGAAGTCATTACAGGGCACAGGTTTCAACAGCAGGGAGGGACTTCTGGAAAAAGACTGTTTGGAGCACTGATAGATCTGTTAAATGAAAAACTGGAGCAAACAGCTGCAGCTATAATAGGGTAAATTAACATTTTGTGTGCTGATGGCACAATGGGTTGGCACTAATGTAAGTCCAGCAGGACTGGCTGACAAAAGTGAAGTGTCCCATATCCTGCAGAGGTGACAGTAATCCATCACCAACTAGAAAGAACAAAGGGGGGAGAACAGTGCTGACAAATGATAGAAAGCAACCAGATCCAGCAGTGTTTGTGGTCCTGTCCATAAAAGCAAGCAGAAGCAAGCTGGAAGATTGCTCAGAACTCTGGGTCCTTGAGTTCCCTCATTAGAACTGACCCAACTTGAGGAAGATCTCAATTTGTCTCAAGGCTTACGAGCCTCAAACACAACTTGCAGGGCCACACGGTCTCAAAGCAAAGTCCAGAAGGAAAAAAAAATTCAGATCAAGACTCATTCCTATAGCGTAAGAAGATACAAGATCACTTAAGAAACACCACACCATCATCATGTTAATCAGCAAGAACATGTTTAAGAGCAAGTCTGCAGGAGTTACTTCTGCAAGGGAGTGGTACTTGGAGCAGAGACCAAATGTCAAGTACACAAGAGGGTGAGAAGGACACAACTGATACCTGACTCCAAGAAATAGCTGAAAAGAAATAGAAACAGAATGAATACAAGAGAAAAATCAAAGGAGAATGAAAATGAGAGCCCTCCTGTCCCCAAACTCCAGCTCAGGCAATTAGGAAGAACTGCAGAGTCATAAAAATTTTGCTTTAGATCAACTACACCTGTTTGTTATTCTAGTTATCAACAGGCCACTGCTGGGGACTATCTCCCATGGATGACTGTGCTTTTAATAGTACATAGAGTACATAGAGCCAGAATGCCAAGTTTCATAATGAACTGTAACAAATATTTTATGTAAAAATGAAGGAGTAAAAATAATTGTGTAAAATGCCTATAGTTCTACTGTCCTGCAAATACCCACACATCACAGACAATTTGTCAGTGACAAGGCTTCAAACTTGGAATGATAGAATACTGACAAGAGAAAATAAATGGAAAAAAGGTGTCCTCTGGCTTTTCTGCTTCAGATGTACACGCTGTTAGACCTCCAAGGCTTTGTTTAGCTACTTTGTACAGGGGATTGGAATTTTGTTCTTGTGTGCATGTAAGAGTATGAACACATGGCAAAATCCAGTAGCTACACAAAAAGGACTTTTAAACTATTGAACCATACCTCAGCGTCAATTGCTTCCACTCCTTGTCCTTAAAATTCAATACCAAACCATTAAGCAATTCTGTATTTGCTTCAAAGAACATCTGACTGATGAGAAGAATGACACATGATGGTACGCCCAAGCAGCCCCTTGCAGGGTAATGCGCTTCATCCTTCCTACGGGGCAAAAATATTGCTGAAATGATAACAGCACTGTCTAGTAATAGTAGACCCTCAGAACAGAAATTCCAGGATGCCACTCCTGTATTTGTGACCTTTTTGAGGGCTGCACAAATCTGCTGTTTTTTATCTCCCCCAAGTAGTCAAGAGAGTATTAAGTCTGCCTTAGAGAAGCAGCTTCTCTAGGACAACTCCAGAGTCAGATGTAAAGGCTAGCGGTGGTATTGAAAAACTGCACAGCTAAACTAAATAAAAAGGTCATCAAGAAGGCAGAAAGCCCAGGAAACATTCAGTCTCAGAAGTAAAACAGTTAATCCACATATCCCCATATAACACCTCAACTTAATTCCTGACTCGCTTTCCAATATACAACAGTCTAAAGTACAACTTGAAATAGTACCTTGTTTGACAGTTTACAAGTGGGTTTAATCACCTTAGTACAGATTTGCTAATAATTTATAATCCAATTCATCTTTGAAATAACTAATATTTCAAGCACCTGACACCAGAAGTATCCGAACTAGTATCATCTCATTGCAATTAATAGCCTTAAACCATTCGATTGCAATCTATCACTACTTCTCAAACAGCACTGATTGCAATTACATTTCACTTTTCCTTAATGTCTCCTGTAAATTTTAGTAAGTAAGCAACTGTCCTTCACCCTTTCAGTTACACATATTTGTTTTAAAAGGGTTTGGAAGAGTATGGAAAGAGGAGGTCTCTACTGTTATTCTAACTATACTCTAAATCTTTTACAAATGTTAATGTGGCTGTAGGCCAGCTTAGACAGGATATAAACAACTGTCCTCCAGTTTGCTCTTTCATTCAGTCATTAGCATTCATATTCATGAAAAATACTTCATCCTGGAAGCTAAAAGCCTCTCTTTATTCAAGGAACAATTACACCTCTGGCTGCATCATAAATTACCTGCATTCTCAGGACAACATACTTATTATAAACTTCATCTAAAGTAACAATCCTAGATATGAGAGAAGTACCTAATAATTACTAAAAATGCTTGGCTGTTTTTTTAAGCTATAAAGAGTGCTATTTATACGTGGTTGTCAAAGTAACAAGGATCACTGAGAAATCTTCCAGTCAGTGAAAAATTTGAAATAGTAGATTTCCACTGGTGTTTGTACTTACTACTCACACACATTGAATTTCCCAAGAGAGATAAGTGCAATTCTATGATTGATCTTCCCAAAGAAAGGTCTACCTGGAGGCAGCTGGCTTGGGCTGGGAAAAAGCAGTAACCAAAAAGGCATCATTCTCATTATGACAGGCAAGGGTGGCACTGAAAATGATAACAAAGCACTTTGACTTGTCAAAGCTGTCCCTGCAACTAGGATGAAACACACACAGCTTTCTACAATCTGAAGTTCAAAACTACGTCTCACCTTCTACTTCCACTGGAAAAAATAAAATAATAATAATAAAAAAAAGAGCACAATTTTATAGAAACAAGGTATGAATCACAACTTTGGCTTTAGGTATAAGCTGATGGATCCATTACTGTTTTATGTCCACTTTACTTTTGACTTTCTATGGTAATGGTTGAATTCTACTATTGCTAAGACTGAGGAGTTCTTTTAGACATTCTCATCCTGCAGAACTTTCCAGAAAGAAGTCACCGTTCCCCTTTGCTAGTTGACTGAAATTTTCTAGCATTTGATTCTGTGATTCCATAAAACACCTAGGCTTAAAATCTAAAAGTTCTCTGTAACTACTTCCTGCATAGGAGAGCAGATCCCATACATGAAAGAACAAAACCATAAATCAAATACTAACATTACTGTTAGGAGTAGGCTGTACTTCTGTGAACTAAATGAATGCTGATGCTTGTTAATACAGTAGTGGAAATAATATTGGCAACAACAATTCAGGATAGAATTGCAGAGGTTTCAAAAACCTATGTGATCTGTCCTTCTGGTCTTCAACCTTAAGAAAGATCATCAGTGCTCCAATAAAACCAAAGAGAACCATCAAAGGATCTCCCTTTGTTCATACTGTGATTAATAGCTGCCCACTGTGTTTGCTGTTTTCCGTATAAGACACTTTGTGCACAAAAGACCAAATTCTTAGCCAGCAACATGTCCCAGTACGCATTACACAGCAAGTCCCTGTGCCCACCATACAACAAATATTGGCCTATGGAATTGGCTGTGCTAACATTAAGCTGAATAAGTGGCTTTTCAGTATTATTATATTGCACATTTTTATCACAAAGTTTACAAGGCATTTGTATACTAGCAGTGTGTAACTGAAAATCTGGGCAATATAATAAAGAAAAATGCCTCTTACCTGACTTTCCATAATTTGGTCTACAAGAATTCAGAGGACTGAGTCTCACTAGTATGCTAAACATTGGCATGTCATAGTAAAGCAAAGAGTCAGTCGTTGGACAAAGAAGAATGTCATGTAGCATAAGAAAAAAAAATTACAAGGATTTTTGCTTCTCTAAAGGAAAAAGAAACCTAGACTGACAAGTCTGTGGAACATGCGTCACTTACGATGAACTCATAGAGAATTTCTGTTAAATTGTTCAGTTTTAGCTATGTTACTTCTCTTCTGTTAAACCATTCCCCTCAAGTTTTTCTGTCAATGAATCAGAAAAGGGAGTGTTTCTGTCTCTCCACATACCACTTCCATGTATTCCTTCAAAAAAGACCCACCATTTTTTTTCCCAAATATTTTTACGTTGCTAAAGATGCTTCTTATATCTACACCGCTTTCTAAATCTTAGTATCACATTTGGGGGACAGAATTAGAAAATAAAAAAAAATTGAGGAATTCACAGCCAGACAGAAAAACAACCTCAAATACCAAAATAGCTATTTCTAAAGCTGTAATTTACTGTATTTTTACAACTCTGTTTAGGTGTACAATCAGGTTCATATAGTAAGAATAAAGTTAATAACAAGCCAAGCCTCCTAAAACATACCTAGAAAGGCACCAGGCCTTAGGGTGTCTTGATAGATCTTGTTGAGCAAAATTAATGAAAACAAAGGGCAGGACAAAACACAAACAAATAAATAAAACTAAGAAGCCCTACCCAATTCTACAAAATTGAATTGAAGTGTGCTATAAATAAAGTTTATGCATCAAATTTACTTAAGGAAAAAAATAAAAAAAATCACTCACCCTTTACATACAAACATAATACAAATCAATTTTCTGAAATACTGATATATAAAATAACATTAAGCACTCTGGGATCCGGTCAGTATAATGAAAGCAGAACTGCAGGGAAAAAGCAGGCTCAATTTTCTGCAGAGGTGTAACACAGTTTACTCTGTATTCAGTAATCATGCAAGATGCCTAATGCTCAAGTTTATGGCATCATTGGACAAGATGTAAAGAAACCTCTGTCAAAGAGCATTTTAAGGAGGTAAAGTCCAGCCACCTTCTGACTGAGATCAACTGCAAGCTAGCTTTGCACATGAAAGCACTAAGAAAATGATTAAAATCTCTAGCTTGATGTTTCTGTGTACCGGTGATTGTAAGATACTGTGGATTCTTCCAAAATAACAGTATGGCTAGCAATGCTCTATTTTTCTTCTTCCCAATACCTCCACATTCAAAAAAACACATCCTATGATTCTATAAGGGGAAGTGGTTTTAAACTGAGATGGGGGAGGTTTAGGTTAGATATTAGGAGGAAGTTCTCACACAGAGGGTGGTGACACACTGGAACAGGTTGCCCAAGGAGGTTGTGGATGCCCCATCCGTGAAGGCATTCAAGGCCAGGCTGGATGTGGCTCTGGGCAGCCTGATCTGGTGGCTGGTGACCCTGCATATAGCAGGGGGGTTGAAACTAGGTGATCATTGTGGTCCTTTTCGACCCAGGCCACTCTATGATTCTATGATGATTCTATGATTCTAAAATGTAAAAGCTGGATTAGTTGTTTTCTCAAGGTAGCCTATAGCTCTACATTCTTCCTGTGATATTAAATATCGTAACAGCCAAAATCTATCTACAATAACCAGGAAATTCATCACCCATGCTCACAAGTTCCTGCAGAACAATTTGCTAGGTATCCAGAGCTTCAAATGGATAGACACAGAAGCTAACTTGGAGCAGAAAAAGGATAAAGTAAACTTGAATTTCTTCACAGATTACATAAGGAACTAAAGTAACATCTTTAGGACCCTTGGGAACAAATTCAAAACAGATACGAACTTTTAATCCAACCACTGCAAGCTCTCTAATGCAAAACTGAAAAATCTGAAGAACATTTCCTGAAAGAAAAACATACAGCAACCAATATCAAAAAGTGTCTTCATATTATGCAAGCCTTAAAACACCTTTGTTGTATATGCAACCGAAAATTTACCTGTTTTAAAAATGGAGAATCCAAGAGAGCGGGTAAAGAGAAGAAAGGTAAACAACTTTCTACATCATTGAAGTTTCTGCCAAAACCACAAGCATTGGTAATATTCTAAATCTCTGTTTCTTGATGCTACATACTCTGTTATCTCATCCTTTTCAAGTATCTTATGGAGCATACTTGTGGTTCTTTTCTGAACACTTAAGTATGCACCTCACTCCCACTCAGCTGTAGAACAAAGGGCTGATATTTACCCTTGCAAAATTTCATTAATACCATTGAAATGCTTTCCTTTTTCACAGGAGAGACCTTCTTCCCAGCATCACACTCTTCACATTCATTCTTTAGCCAGGGAATTGCTCTCCTGTTTTTGGCGAGTACCATTTAATGTAAGTTACTACAGAAATCTACTACAGATCATTAGAATTTTCTGTCACAATAGCATGGCTCTCACATAAGTGTTTCAATCTTTCAAACAAAAAAAACTACGTCAGCAACTATTCTCCCACAGAAGAAAAATCTGATATTGTTTATTAAGAGGCAAGTTACAACAGCATGTTTTCATTGCCTTAGTGTAAGTGCTCAAAGACAACTTCAAAAGAAATAGGTTCCCATCAGAAAGGACAGCACAGCAAACACATAACTGTCTCTTACAACACCTCTGGTCACTGCAGAAACCAGAATTCATCTCTCTCTGAGGCAAAGAAGAGCTGCCAATCTGCAAAATGCATGGTAGTACAAGCATCCTTCTGCTTGTGGGTGATACAGGACTTCTGTACCCTAAGACAGAGATCCTTATCAACTCCAAGCCTGGAGTAGCTCTGTGTTCCTCTTTCACCTAGAGATGGGAGATGTGGAACAAGGACAGGAGCACAGCTTCACATGGGAAGCAGAGAGACAGAGGTGGGCTGAGCAGCACCAGGAACTGTGCAGAGCCACTGCCTAGATGCTGCTGCTCAGTGTCACATAAACTTGGGATTGGCTGGCTGCCTGTCTTGGTAGTATTACTGCCTGCTGCAGGGCTGTAAATCCCTTGTCCTTTCCTTCAGCAAGTAACAAATAGCAGAAACAGGCCAAATAACTGTTTTGTTATCTACAACACAAAAATGTAGTATGCTTAAAAACTAAGCGTTCCTAGAAACCAAAGGTTTGGTGTATTTTTGCAAATGCTACATTAGTAATGAAATGTTTGAGTCTAGATACACATTGTTGCAATATGAGCTTTTTTTAAAAGGAATTTTTCCATCCCCGCTATACCTAAATTTCTCTATGCTTTCACAATCACAGATAAACAATGATGGTGAATTTCCAAACAGACCATTACTCCCAAACCTGAATCTCTGCTCAAAACCCAGCAGAAATGTTTTCCAATAAACACGTTTCTAAAAATGGCCCAATATATTAGCATAGCACAGCACAGATTTTAACAAAGAATGTGAGCTTTTCCTCAGTGGGATACTGAAAACAGCATCGGTATAATTTTAAACACAGCCTCCTAAATGTGATAATAGGGCACAGGTATATTAACGCAAGGAACATCATCAACTCATTCTCCTCTTTGCAAGCTTTCAGGCTCTTGAAGTGTCTTATTGCCTTACTTGGTTCACAACCAATACAAATGAGACCCAGTGACACAGACTGGCAAAGCTGACAGCTGGATCAAAGCAGACAGATGTGGCTTGGTATTTCAGGACCTGCAGCCCTTCACCTCTTACAGTAGCCTTCTTCTGCTCACAAGCTCTTCTACTGTTTTTTCTCCTTTGGAGATCTGACTTGAAGGACAATAAGACTTAAATTAAGGTTTAATATAATTTGGTGATGGATGAGCACACACAAAACACAAAGAGAGGAGAGCATAGCACAGTGCAGAGTAAGGACAGACTGACTACACGGACAGGAACAGAACTACAAGAGCAGCTCCAGTGAAAGCAAAACTCCTGTATCCATAATCATCTTATGAATGAGTGCTGAGCACAGAAACAGCATAGGAAATGTTTACTGCTTTGTTTGCATTTTACCTTCTGATGAATCCTGGGGTGAATAATTATGTCAGGAAACTACAAGTAAAAGTCCAGGTGATCACATGATAGGTATCAGGTCTTGATAGTCTTCTTGTATCTATCTCAAGCTCTACATTTCCAAAACATGTCTGCACTTGATTATTTTAATTATAGGATCACATCCAGCACAGATTTTGCTAAAAAGGATCCCAGTGACACAGAATTTCCCCTTCAATGTGATTTCTACCAACTGCTCTGCTTGTTCAATGTTATTAATAAAAGCAGCAAACAAACAAACCACAAAACCAAAACAAATCAAAGAGAAATCTGAAATGCCCCCATTATTACTAAGAAGAAATGGCAAAGATAAATCACGTGTTAAATTAGGAAATCAAGCTCTCAGTTCTTCCAAAATTATAGATGGTATGGGAAGTATTTAATGGGCTTTATTGCAGCAAAAAAAGTGTTCTGATCTCCAGGGTTCACAGTAGTAAGCTGCTCAACACTATTCTTGTGAGACAGCCAACATTGCAGAGAGAAAGATCTGCATGTATGCGTAACAATATTACAAGTTAGAATGCCAGGTAGGAACACAAAGTCTTCCCTAACCACAGAGTCAAATCGACTCAATGTTTATTGTCTGTGCAAGGAAAAAAGAGATGAAACTTTGCAATGACATCCTGATGAGAAATTAAAAACAAGCTGAACTTGTCTCTGTATTTCTAAAAAAAAAAACAAAAAAACCACCCACAACCCCAGATGTTAACTCAAATGTGCTTCTTTACCTACTACATCCATGTGTCATGTTCCAGAGTTAGATGTGTGATTGTAAAATGCAAGGTAAAACTGTTATGTGAAATTGAAATTTGTTGCAAGAGCGGATGGGGTTTTAAAATGCTGTATTTAGGCTGATAAGATAAATGCTAAATATACGCTATTTGACAGATGTAAAGACAGACTGTTTCACAAGTGCTATTACAATTTGTACAGAACCTTAGAAACTTCAGGCTAATAGCAATTTATACAGGTGAACTGCCAAGAACTGGAAAGAATGCTGGTTTTATTTTTGCTTGTTTAACCAGCGCAATGCTGAGATCCAAAGGAGAACCAAAGGAGAGGTCATTGCAAATACAAAACTTTTCCTCTAAATAGCTCGAGCCTGATTATTAGTTTAGTTGAAATAAGTCATGCTAGGTATTTGATTATTCATGTTTCTGCAGTTAGTATACAGACTAAATACAATAAATTTGGATTCTGAAAGACTTTTCCTTATCACAGAAAGTCAAGCTTGGAAAACAAGTTCCAGATCTATCATGTAATATAGATTCTGATTTCTTTAAAGCACAGCCTAACTACTATTTATAGCAGGAACTTTCACACAATGTTTCATTATTTAATTCCTAAAGCAACAATGAGATCATGTGTCACTAGGATTCAGAGCAATGTTAACCTGTCTCAGAAACCATAAGCTCAAACCACAGCAGGAATCTCAATCAAGCTTCTGAAGTGTTTCAGGCCAACACCATGCTGCTGTGTTGCATCTCTGGTGCCAGAAAAGAGTTCCCTCAAACAGCAGCAGGAAATAGAAATTAAAATGCGTAGGTCATAAAGGAAAAGCAATGAGCAGTTATCGATCAGGAACAAGCTCCACGTACATGAATGTTCGCTAGCAATCACAGAATCACCAAGGTTGGAAAAGACCTCCAAAATCATCCAGCCCAATCATCCATCTACCACCAGTACCTCCCCACTAAACCACGTCCCTCAATACAACATCTACATGTTTTCTGAATACTTCCAGAGACAGTGACTCCACCACCTCCCCGGTTAGCCTGTTCCAGTGCCTGATTTCTCCTTCAGAAAAGGAATGTTTCCTAATGTCCAATCAGGCCATTCCCCCTAGTCTTATTGCTCAGCTGCACACGCTGCAGAAGTGACAGTTTTGATCGCTCAAGTTCATGGAGCACACTGACACTGCGGCATTCATCCTTACAGCACCATACGATCCATGGCTAAGAGCAGACCAACAACAGAACCCGAGCGAACAACATGAAGCCGTGACAGGGAGGGTCAGGTTGGATATAAGGAAGAGGTTCTTCACCAAAAAGGGTCAGGCACTGGAACAGGCTCCCCAGGCAGTGGTCATGGCACTTGACAGAGTTCAAGAAGTGTTTGGACAATGCGCTTAGATGTAAGGTTTGATTTTTGGGTGGCGCAGAGACAGAAGTTGGACTCAAAAATCCTTGTGAGTCCCTTCCAACTTGGGATATACTCTATGATTCTAGACATCATCAGCAATTACAAAAAAAATCTTGACCTTTAGTCATAACATTTCATCCATTTTTTAATTGTTCATCACCTGTTTTTCAGCTACTGACACAGACATTTCAAAACTGGAATTACTTTTGTAAAACACTCCTTGTTACTTCTCATTTCCAACTGTCTGCACAACAGGACACATCCAACTGTACCTCCATAGTCATTTGGCTGAATATGCAAATGAGCAGCTGAATGCTAATTTTCTTCTGTTACAGTCAGAGGCTGCCTTGTTTGACAGCAAGGGATGCCATGAGCAGTGAACTGTAAATGCCTCCATGTGATTGGAGATGCACAAAATAACTCCATGTGTGATACTTGAGGTATGAAATTCTTGGTCCTGGTCAAAGACAAAGAGCAAGGGTAGGATCATGGGCCTCGAGATGAAGATGGGCAGCTGTGAAGGGTAAGGGAAGCCAGATATAGGGTACCAGGCAGGAGCATTCAGCTATGACCAGGCTGGCTGTTTCAGGCCCTGAGATATTGGTTGTAGTGAGGGAAGAGAACGACCCAAGGGATGGAACACTTTCCCCACAAGGACAGGCTGAAAGCTGGGGATGTTTAGTCTGGAGAAGTGAAGGTGCCAAGGTGACCTGATAGCAGCCTTTCAGGATGTAAAGGGGCTGTAAGAAAGAAGAAGACAGAGGAGAAATAGATAGACAGGACAAGGGGAAATGGTTTCAGAGAGTTGGAGGATGCCCTGTCCCTGGAGACATTCAAGGTCAGGGTGGATGGGGTTCTGAGAAACCTCATCTAGCTATAGGTGTCCCTGTTCACTGCAGGGCAGTTGGTTAGATGGCTTTTAAGGGTTCCTTCCAACACAAATGATTCTATGATGATTATATCTACTGTCTCTCAGAGCTGCACAGAATTACACAGAGAACCATGATCACTCTGTACTCTGTATCTGCATTTATTTATTGAGCCGATCTACTCACAATGCAGACAACATTTTCAGATCTACCAGCAGCATGCTAAGAATAAATTTGCATTTTGTATAAGAAATAACACACAAATCATGCTGTTCTGAAAGTCATGTTGTGTAAGAAGATCCAGTATTAATTTACAAGGGCAGGACCTCAAGTACACATCTTAACTGCAATGTGTCAGTAATCTATGAAACATAGGGTAATGGTTATTTGGTGTCTCTCCCCACATGCTCAAGAGAATCTATTTTAGCTGTACACCTATTATTTCATGACTCCAAAAGCATCAAGCCCAAATGATCAGAGCACTGTGTGGCAAATCTAATCACAATGGTTGAATCAAAATTAAGGGAGGGATATACAGCCTCTAACTATTTCATGCTACAATTTTATTCCTTTTGCTGAAGAGGTTAAAGAAGGCATTACTATAAAAACATCTTAAAATGGGAAGCAAATGGCATTTAAAACAGCTTCATTTCCTACTTAGAGTAGACTTGAGAGCAAGGGGAGCAAGCATGTAGGAAGGAGAGTGCTCAAAGAAAGAAATAAAAGCACAGTAACTGGCACTTCCCTGCAATAATATTATCAGCCTGCTGAGAGCAATTACAATAGCACAGACAGCACTTGCTTTATTGTGACCTTATTGAATTAAATTACAGGAAAAAAAACACTGAGATTCAGCAGGGAATTTATTAGAAAATTTTAATGCCAACTTAAATTTGATCCAAAGGCCTCAATATTAAAGGTCATATCCATTACTGTGCTGTGGGAAACCTTGGACCTCTGTTCCTATCTACTACCCTTTCTCAGTTCTGGTTTCTTTTTTTCTTTTCTTTTTTTTTTTTTTTGTAGGAGAGGGTCAGAGTCTCCTTCTTTCAGCTTCACAGCACTCTGTATCAGAAGTACAAGACTGCTATTTACATTTTAAACAGCATTAGCTAGTAAGTCAAATAAAGAACTCCAATCTTCATTTAAATGAAAAGCAAAACACAAACCCCCAAGTCAAACAGCAGTGATGAAACTAACGTAGTATACAATCTACTTTTGTTACCTTATGTGGATGTATAAAACACATAACTTGACCTTCATTGAATTATCTGCCACCGTACTTCCAGATCAACTACCATCATGATGGGAGCCAGGTGTAAGCTGACACCCAAGTTCCACAGATTTAAAGAAAATAATAAAAAGACCCAAATTCTTAACTCTGAAAAATCTTTGAAATTGGTAGCACCTCCAACAGAAGCCTGATCAACTGAGCCTGCACAGGTTCCTTTGCTTGTAGCCAGCAAGCACAATGGTGGCAATGCTTATGGGATATTTCTTCAAGCCCCATGGTTCCCTTACACACAGCTTTCAGCTTTAGAACAGGAGATACGCATGCTAAGTGTCAGTGAAAGAGAAAAATGCACTGAAAGCTCATGAAATTCCTTTCTGAAGGAGAGACTGCTTTCAGATTTGTAGGATGTACAGAGTAACATGAAATTACCCTGCTTCCTACCTAAAGTTAGGAAAGAAGTAGAAACGGATATGGCCTTCACTTTATCAAAATAATGAAAAAAAAGCAAACAGGAATTCTACTTTTATACCACATTGTTTTCCAAATATGAAATGTATGTATTAGAGAAACAAGCACCTGTTCTTAAATGCTTATATAATCTCAGAGCTTACACTGGGAGTGACTTCCAGTGCAGCCTGATCTCCTAAGTGCCTAATAGCATAAATGTGTAAAGACAAATCTAAGTCCTTACTGTCACTCTGCTCAGGTACCCTTTGAACCAAAAAACCATCTGTTCTTTGCAACCGATGAATATCAATTCAGGTTCATTATGGTTCTTTCTTATTCAGTAGCCTCAGTATTCACTTAAGGTAGAATGTCTGAGGAAAAGCAAAAAGTCCAAAGACCTTCCTCTGTCGGGCTCACCCAGGCTTTGGAATGATCTTACCTACAGACATGCATCCTCACACTGGTATGCTGACCAAGCATACCCTTCTATATTAGATGCAAACTATTCCTGGCCTAGAACCTGTGCAGCAGTGTTCCAGTAAACATGCCAGTATATGCCAAAATGTCTGGTTCTGAAACTAAGTAGACCATAATTAAGCAATCTACCACAAAAACCTTGATACACAACACAAACGTACTTAATCTGACATGCTAGAGAAAGCATCAATGATTTTGTCTTCTGAATTGCTTTACCTTTCACAAACATCTTTGCTTTAATGTGGCTTGGCTTGCTGACCTCTGTAATTTTGTTCCTTAGACAGCTATATCCTACTCCGAAAAAGGGAGAGAGAAGCTTAAATAATTACTTTTAACATTTCCAGTCAACAAAATGGCTGCTACATTATAATAAAAACATTTAATAATTTACTTCATCTTCATATAAGAACAGTCAGCCATGATATTAGAGTACAGACACCTTAGTTTCTCAGTACGCTGACAGGTCTCTGGGTCTGATTTTTTTTTTTTTTTTTTAAAAGGATCTAACAACATCTTATTTGAAATACAAAGAAATATAGCATATTAGGTTACTAGAGTACTGTGTGAGGGACCATGGAACTGAGGTGAGAACAATAAAGGCTGGAGGACAGTGGAAAGGCTGATCTTGAAGTGAGCATATGAAGGAATCTTTGCATCAAGATTTGAGCATTTAAATTGTTTCCTAGGACAGAGATCCTGGTAAATTTTTGATTTACTTATTTTTTTTTCCTAAATTCTTTCTAATCTCATTTTCAACTTAAGCAAATGGAGTACCTGACTCTACATAGAAAATCACTTAATTATATTTCAAATAACAATTTAGTCAACAGTTTCTTCTACAAAACAAGCAGCACTGTAAAATTCAGCACTGTATGAGAAATAAATGAAGTAAAATAACTTATTTTATATAACAACATTAATGAGTTTTATCTTAATTTTAGTATGTATATACAAGTTTGCTTGAAAATCTGCAGGCCACCTTTAAGACTTAAATTAAAAAGATAAGCAAAATTACAAAAAGCACAAGTAGTGGCTTCCCTACTTTTATCTTTCCTTACCCTGGTGTTCCATCACATGGCTCTGATTAAACTAAACAAAACAGTCTCATCTATTGAGTCTTTCTTCAGGGTTCATTAGACAGGATTTTTAATTCTCCATTTGTTTTATTGCCCAAAAAACATGGTCAAATTGACAGCAACAATGTGGTCAGCATCCTGCCAGCTGTCTGGTCTCAGTAGATTTTCCCTTCCAGTTTACTGCTATTTGGATCTAGTAGCAGAAAAGAGTGAGGTTAATGGAAGGGCTGTATCTACTGAGATAGATGATATTGTATAGACTTAGAATATCAGGCTCATGCTTCAATTCCTGCTGTCCATGTACTCTGGCAACACAGGCAAACGATTTAGGTCTCAATGCACCAAAGTCCTGAAGTATATGCTTAAATCTAAACAGAAGTTACCTCCATCTCCACCTCAATACCTTAAGGACAGGCACGTGGTGAAACGCATAGCTAAAATCACATGTCTTGGTCTCAGAGAGAGCACTGCTGCTTCCGTAGAACAGTAGAAGAACCAGCAATTCTCCCTGCCCTTTGCATGGCTTGTGCTGCAGAGAGCAGAGAAACACTTCACGCTGACAAGTCCTTTGGAAGGCATAACAAATGTACAGGTACTGCCACACAAAATTGTATCAACATTAGTAAAACTAGTGGTTTGAACAGACTTTTTTTTTTAAGCCATGAAACATACTTTACATTTGGTAAAAGTACTTTCCTGTTATTTCAGTGGGTTTGTACTTCAGTATTTGTTTATGGGTTACCCTATACCACACGACCTCGCATATTAATTTTTTCTCTTCTTCCCCCTCGAGCATACATACGAATCATTTAAAAGCAATTTACAACATGTCAAACTGCTTATGGAGACTCTTAAGAATCTAATGCATGAAGTTAACCACTGGCATGATTTATTATTGAAGTTCCACTGTTATAAGTTGACAATTAAGAAATATTGATAAATGTAAACACATTATTGATGTCAATTAAAAAGCACAAGATTGATTAACCTCCCAGAGGTATACTGGCACAGGCAGTTAGAGAGTAATCATCCTCAGTAAGTATTCACCACTGACAAATGTGCACAGAAATTAGACTGCTGTGAGACAAAAAGTACTTTCAATTAAAATTAAGATCATTTGAACACATAACCAAAGCATTGGGTCAACAACAACAAAAAACAACACGACTACAAACAAGATGCGTATTAATATGAAATGCTAAGTGATTAGGTCATGTAATGTTGTCATTAATCATGCACTGATAAAAATACAGTTAAAAATTACCAAAGGAACAGCTCAGCTAGTGAATTATACTCATGAAAGGAAGACTAAACATTATTTAGCCACCATACTGTAGTGTTCATAGCTGCTCTGGAAAGGGACAAGACTTTACTTACAGGATACACAATAGGTTTCCAAGTATGTATTTATGCACATTCTAGAGGTGATCAATCTATAAAGGTGAGCTCAAAATTCTACTTAGGAATGGTTCGCTTTCTACAGAGTGAAGTCTTGGAAGGACATTCAGGTATTACATACCTTGTAGGGCAAAGCTTACATCTGACATATCCCAGACAGGAATCAGTTTGCGATTTAAATGTGACTGAAAGAATCTGGCCTCCTTTTTTCTTATTCTTTTTACTTGCTCGTGGAATTAATATACTGGCATAAAGCCTGTCACCAAGATGAAGGGCACTGCAGCTACAGCTTTTAATGACCAGGAAAAAAAAGAACATGCACAAAAAAACAACACCTCACAACAAAACCCCCCCAAAAAAAACCAACTCCAAACACCTTCACCTCAGAAAGCACAGAGCTAAAGACAGCAGCAGTGCACCAGTATACCAAGGAGACTGCGTAAACACTAGTTAAACTTCTCTCATCTAGAAAACAAACTTCCGTGCTTAGACTTCCAAGATCTGTACTGATGTTGGAATATAGCAACTTCTTTCCCAAAAGCTTGGCCTTCATCACAACGTCGTGTATCAAAAATTCAAACATAACATGTCCTCGATTAAAACGTCCATGATAGAGCTTCTTTATCTGAAAGAGCTGTGCATGAAGGCTACACTCGTGTTTATGTGTATTGCCAAAATAAAGCTAGACCACTGTGAATCTACTTGCTTGTAAAATTCACTTAAATGGTGTTAGTGACAGACACCACGTTTGGTGCTAACCTAAAACACAGAAGTTATCCCTTGATAAGCTGTAAAGAGAAAACCTCTACTTCTCACACCCCAAGAGACTGGTAACTGAGCATGTCTGGAGAAAACGCCATTAAAAAAAGACAGTATACCCAGGTCTACACTTCTAGGTGACCTGTAGGACAATGGGTGCATCAACACCAACACCACCATCCTAAACCGCAGACTCAAGTTCAAGAGCAGCAGACACGATCCTGGGGACCTAAGGCACCAAATAAGCCAAAATGCCTCCTGGAGGGAAGCATACTTGCTCAATTACGATGCTGCTGAACCTGACATCATATCCTCGCAATAAGCAGTACAAAGCCAGAAAATAAAGTTCTCAGAAAGGAAAGATAAATGAATAACAAGTTAATTGAAAGCAAAAAAAAAGTGTGGAAGATCAAAATCAAGATCACCTTTGTAATAATTCTGTAATGTCTCGCTTTTTTCAGAAGTCCTCAAAACAGCAATACCTTTCCTCAGTGTCTTGGTATACTTAAAACTGGTTTACCCTGTTGTACCACCACAGATGTCCAGAGAGATCTATCATCTGGAATGAATGTGAGCTACAATCTGTATGCAAGGGTCCTACAAGATAGCATGTTTGAAAAATAACACACAAAACACAGCAATACTTCTCTTTCTTCTATCTGGATTTTCCACAAATGTTCTTCTTTGCAGCAGATCAGCACTTCCATGAAGCCACAGATCAAGCAAAAGAAAACTGCTCCAAGCTGAGCAGTTTCAATGCTAGGAAATCTCCCTCAGCCAACACTACTACCAGTCGGAACAGCAGACATTTCAGCATCACAATCAGGTCATGAGCATGGCAGAGGTCATCTGAGCTTTGATCAAAATGGGTAGCAGTTATTTTTACCTTCCCTTTCTTGGTAATGCTTAGGATTTACAGTAAGACATGCATGTGTTTGCAATTACTCACTTTGTTTGGAAAAGGCCCACTTGACGTTTAGTGGCAAAAGCCATCCTTGTGAGCTGCATTCATTATCTACCAGGCAGAAGCTCTAAAACTGAACTCAAGCAGGAACATGAAAAGCTAAGGGTAGATGAATACATCTCACTGAAAATGAGATTTTTGCTTTTTTTCTGGGGCTTTTTTTCAGCACATAAATTTAATCAATGCTGCGGCCTCATTCAGGAAGCTACCGACCAGCCAGGATGGTGAAGCTTACTCTTCTCTATGGGGATGTTTGCATCTGGCACTGATTTGATCAGATGCGACGTACTGTCAAGCCAAATTGCCCATTAGAAAGTAAGTCCTCCTCCCGTCCTTCAGACAGCCTCCTCTGTGTGTAAGATCAGATGCTCAGAGCTCTGGATACATTACACAACTACTTATTATTTATGATAAGGCCCCAATTTCTCCAGATTAGCACCTAACTATAAGTTACAAAAATAATAAAAATAATAACAGCTCTTTCTGAAAGAAATTTTAAAAGCTGCTCCCAACAGTCTTGCATTGTATTTTTTTTTTTTTTTTGAAGGTTGCTGTGTGTGTCAAATGCTATGCAGTAAGCACTTCTGTTATAGCTCTTACATCCGAGAGGCAAAACTGCACACTTACTTCTGAATGGCCTCCACCTGCAGCCTAAAGGACACTTCCAATGCAGGGCCTACCTCGGTATTTAACATGGCAGGCAGAAGCCACCACTTGCAATTTAGACAGAGGGCAAACAACAGAAAATAATTTGTGAAAATTCAGTCTTGCTCTCCATCAGGAGAGCTAAATGAGAGCCTGAAGAGTAACACTACCCTGGAGAGCAACAGCACATGAAGGTGGGCAAGATGTCTGCTACACTTCCTGCACATCAAGGTGTTAGAAGTTAAGCTGGTCTGACAGCTCCAGGCTTGCAGCAGCTGTTGAAGTATTGCATGTCTTCAAAACTATCCAACATACCAAAAGAAAAAGCTATTTTGAAAAAACATTTGAGGGAGATCTCACTACTAGCACATTCTGTGAAGGGCCAAACTCCAAGTTACCTGTGCTCCAATTCAAATTTACCAAACTCTTTTTCCAAGTGACTCCAACTTCAGTTTTCTCCTTGTTGCTTCTCACCCTTTCTTTCTTCCAAAATCTTGGTGAACAAAAAAAAAAAAAAAAAAAAAAAAAAAAAGCATTCCTCCCTATCCTGGAATACAAAAGCAAGGTGAATTTGATGCTTCCCCACTTCAGTTTTAAAATCACAGGATTGTTTGAGTTAGAAGGGATCTTTAAAGGCCATCTAGTCCAACGTCCAACTCCCCTGCAATGAACTGAGACATCTACCGCTACATCAGGTTGCACAGCCCTGTCCAGCCTGACCTGGAGTGTCTTCTGGGACAAAGCATCCACCACCTCTCCGGGCAGCCTGTTCCAATGCCTCACTGCACTTAGTTCCAGGCTCTTATGTATCATTTACTAAAATCTAGGTATCATCAATCCCTGTCGTAGAATGGCTATGAGAAGTGTTTTAAAAAAACAAAAACAAAAAAAAAAAACAAAAGATCTTTGGAGTTAAAACCAAAACCAGCCCACAGAACAATCCCCTGATGCCTCCACTACTCTAAGTCAGCTGACTAATTCCAGCATAAGTTTGGAACCAATCAAGTGGGAACTCATTATCTGCTAAGGCAATTAAAAATTGACTACTTGTATTACATCAGACTAGGAGTAAGAAAAGTAAAAGAAGTTCAGGCCAACCATTTTGAATATAGCTAAATGTCACTGCCAGCATTTACAAGCGTATGGATGCTTGATTACCTCCAAAAACTGATTCTGTTGAATGATTTAACTATTTTAATAGGATTGTAAGCCACTGTCTGATAATGTTGTTACCCTTCATCTTCTTCCATAAGTGAGGCATTTGAAAACTTTTTCCAGCTTCTACCTTTGCTTTTAACATACTAAGTGCTCAAAACACAGGAACAGTACTCCCTACGTGCAACTTTGGCCCTGTCCTTCATGGAAAGTGTCAATGTGCATCTGTAATATGATATTTCCAATGACATACCTCTTAAGTAGAAATGGTACACAAATAAAACTTTGCAGAAAAATAGGTATTGGCCATTGAGCACCTGAATACTGAAAGTATATACATATGTCACATTTTATATATTTTCAAAGAGCTTTTTTTTTTTTTTTTTTTTTAAAGAAAAACAGTAAATTAATCAGACTTTACAACTTCCAGTGACAAACTTGATACAACGAACCCCCTCCCCCCACGTAGAGCTCCAACATCACACATTGCCAGCATGAAAAAATATGTGATTTGCCAACATCATACATATTTTTGAGCACCAGTGTGGGTGCTGCACCCTGTATTCAGTGTTGAAAGAGCTTTTCCAAATATTACAGAATCACAGGGGTTGGAAGAAACCTAAAGAGATCATTGAGTCGCCCTGTCAAAGCAGGTACTCTACAATGGGTTGCACAGGTAGGTGCCTAGCCAGGTCTTGAATATCTTTGTAGAAGGAGACTCCACAAGCTCTCTGGGCAGCCTGTTTAAGTACACCCTTGCCATAAAGAAGTTCTTGCACATCTTAGTACAGAACTTCCTATGTTCAAGTTTCAGGCCATTACTCTTTGTCCTATTGCAATGCAACACTGATAAGAGCCTGGCTTCATCCATTTGCCGCCCACCTTCCTTTAAATATTTATAAACATTTATCAGATTCCCTCTCAGTCTTCCTTTCCCCAGGCTGAACAGACCCAGGTTACTCCTTTCCTTTATGGAAGATGCTCCAGGCACTTTATCCTCTGCTGGACTCCTTCTAGGAGATCCCTGTCTTTTTTGAACTGGGGAGTCCAGAACTGGTTACAGTAGTCTAAACGTGGCCTCATCACGTAGAGTGATGGACCCAGGCAGGATGCCACTGGCCTTCTTGGCCACAAGGGCACACTGCTGGCTCATGACCAACCTGTTTTCCACCAGGACACCCAGGTCCTTCTCCACAGATCTCATCTCCAGCAGGGCATCCCCTAATCTGTGCCAATGCATGTGGTTGTTCCTCCTCAAGTGCAAGACTCTACATTTTCTCTTGCTAAAACTCGTCAGGTTTACTGCCAAATTCTCCAGTCTGTCCAGGTCTTGTTGAACAGTAGCACAGCCTTCATGTGTCAGCCAATCCTCCCAGCTTTGTATAATCAACAAACTTGCTGAGGGTGGACTCTATGCCTTCACCCAGGTAGCTGATGAAGATAGTGAACAAGACCAGACCTAGCACCAACCTCAGGGGAACACAGCTAGTTACAGGCCTACAGCCAGATTCTGCGCTGCTGATCACCACTTTGAACACTGTGAGTACAGGGTGTAGCAACCACACCGCTTGTCAGCCAGTTTTCAATTCACCTCACCGCCCATTCCTCTATTTCACATTTTCTAAGTTTCATAACAAGAACGTTGTGAAAGACTGTGTCAAATGCCTTGCTGAAGTCAAATCACACAAGATCCACCGCTCTCCCCATATCTACCCAGCCAGTGACATCATCATAAAAGGCTATTAGGTTGGTCAAGTGTGATGCAGAGAATTCAAAACAAAACCATACCAATTATATTTACTGGAGATGGCAAATATGAAGAAATGAAAGAATATGAAACCTAAGTCTCATACTAACTATGACATGGACTTTCATCAAGACATAGTCATGAAGGATTTCATTAAACAGAGCTAAAGTTACTATAATAAAAGAATATTGTGAGGATTAGAAATGAACTTATAACATCCAAAATGCTGCTAGCACTTAACATTATTATCATCAGTGAAGTCTTTTTAATAAAGTTTTCGTACTTCAAAACCATGTTCCTCCTACACATCTTCACTCTTCTACACATCTGAAGGAAACCATAAGAGAACTCAAGCCTGAGGGGGAACAACTTACGCCTATGAGGACGTTTGTCCGTCTCTCCCCTTAGAACACACCCATGAACAGCTGCAAAGGAAGCAGATCCTTGTGTCTTGACTGGCTAACACTTCATGTTGTCTCTGGTCTCCCTGCTAAAGATCTGTGAAAAGTGATTTGCATCTCTCATTTGCAGTTCTATGGTATAAAAAATGGTACAATTGATAACATTTCAGGGCAAATTCTCCTGCCTCGCACATATTTCAACTGTGACAGAAATTCATAAATGACTCCATATTAGCATGGCTAGGAATGGCTGTTGCAATAATATCATTCTTAAGGACACCAAAGAATTCTCCTGAAAGCTTACAAAAACTTCCTACTTGTGACTGTGCATTTCAGACAGTGCCCTTCTTGAAAGGAAGAATGCCATAAATGGTGCTGTTTACACAGTTAAACACACAAGCACATGATCTTCATAAACTACATTAAGAATCAGAGTTGTTCCTTTAGCAACCCTATTTTTAAATCAAAACATGCAGAGGAGGGCTATGGTGGAGATTAATGTTCCTCCATGCTTTTCAGTTTTATAAAGCTACTTTTATAACATTCAAGTAAATTGAACAGTGACTGACATGAAGAAAATGACAGTAATCTGTCACTATTTCACATTTCCCACTAGGCTGATTCAAATAGTTATTTATGAACCTTACACTTCAATGGTCACTCTGATGACTAAACCATAAATTAGAATGTAAAGTGAATATAAATTTGATTTTAGAGTAACAACAAATTGTCAACTAGGTGAGATATTATTTAATTTCTATTGATACGCTATGAAAAATCAGCAATAACAAAATGTGCTACATCATAATAAATCCCAAATCTAGCAAAAAATGCTCACTAGATCTTATTCTTGCTTATGCCTTTAAAAACTCACTATGTTATGCTCAGTTAGTTTCAAATATAAACTCTTAATAATGTCAGATTACATCATTACTTATATTTTCAATTAAACAAAGAACAAGAACGATTCTTCTGCCCCCACAGAGCATGATTAAATGTGACAGCAAGCACATATTAATATGAAATTTGATTCTAAGTATACTATAGTTCTGATGAAAAGTTTACTTTTAAGAGACCCACGTGGTTCCCTCCCAACTCAGGATATTCGATGACTCTGTGACCCCATGACACTGACATACAATAGAAATTCTGCAAAGAACAACAGTTCTCCATTTATTAGAAAAACTTTTCTTTGGATGCACTGCTGGTGAAGGAATGACTGAGCAAAACCAAAACGTTGTAACCAAACCTTCAGGAAGTCTTGAAGGAACTCATGGCTCAAAAATTATCTTGATGAACTCATTTTCCTTTATAAGATCACTTTTTGCTAAAAGTTCCTCTGCCTTACATTGTTTTTTTGACTCCAACAAATACATACATTATAGAAACACACTGTTTTTAAATGTATACAGCATAATCATGCTTTGAAATTGGAAATCTTCTATTAGAGCAACATACGAAATAATTTAACGTAAGTTTCAATTTTAGCAGTGTTAAAATGTGAAAGTTGTGCTGAAATCTTTATTATTCCTTACCTTTCAAGTGCATTTTTGCTAAAATCATTACGTGGAATGATATAAAAATGTGATCCAATTTAAAACTTCTTTAGCAGATACATTTTGCACATGGGAGAAACCCCTTCAATTACTGAATTCAATTAGAAAACTTTTGGCTTTAGCAATAACCAAAGCCCTTCTGCATTATTCTGGTTATGTCCTAGTGACAAAGACATTCTTCAAGGAACAACCACATTCATAAAGATAGGTATTCAGTGCCACTTACTTGACAACAGTTTATAATATATTTAATGTATTCACACTAAGCACGAAGTTTCATATGTTTGTAAAAATAAATATATACCTTGATATTTTCATATTCAGAAAATCCCAGTGGAACTTGAATCAAAAGCGTACTAGAACCCCACATGCCTTTACTGTTTCTGAATATCTTCCTGGCTGAAAGATTCACACCCACACATAAAGCATTTTAAAACAAGAATTATATGTTACGCTGTAAACTGAATATGGCTCTCCAGGATTTCTCTATTGTGAATTGAGAAATATTTATTATAATATTTACTATAATATTTATTTGATTAAGTAGCAAAGCGGTAGAAAAAAGTAGCACATTAGAATGGTTGTACTGGTAGAATTAGCAGAATCCTTCATAAGAGAAAATAACAACTCTTGTCTATTTTTTTTATTGTTGTCATGCTTTTGATTAACCTATTATACTTTTATCACTGCAAAACAGACTGGTTTACGATTGCTGGTCATGTACATGGTTGTTAAAAGTATAACTGTAAGTACTGGCACATGCATGTGTTCTATGCACGTTCAAAATGTTTACTATCAACCACTGAATGCAAAGTGTTCTTACAGCACAACTACTCCTTTGCAACAAACAGCAAGCGTGTATAACATCAACAGATTAATCAGGCCTGCTTCTTCTTCCTACTCTTTCCAAGACAGCTGAAATATCTGATACTGAATGACAATCTTTCAAGTAAAACAAAAATTTGTAGGCTTTGAAACAAGATGCACGCCATAGAAGAGAAAGAGTCTCCTTCATCAAGACTCTTGTTTCAGAAAACTACTATCTTTTTCCAGTATCTACAGTAACAAGGTAATCTCTATGTTCACAAGATTTGTGCAGAAGAGCTAAGTTCTATTTTAAAATCTGTCCCAGATCTATTACAGCTGAGATGAATAGAAAGAATCACGTCTTCTTAAAGGAAAAAGATTGAAAGCTTTTATTTTAGGAAGACTTATCCACCATCTAACTTAGAACTGGTCTTTTTGTTTAGGCTTATACAGAGAATCAAATTCTACTTGTATGAAGTTGGCGTACCCCAAAAGTTAATATACTATGAACTATTCCCACATCCAAGTCAGGTGTATAGGACTGGTATTTTCACCTGTTTCTAGCATTTTGATATCTTGACATTGAGCTCTTTTTAGAAAAACACTTGTTCTTACAAAAAAATTGTGCCAAGTAGGTCCTAGTAACAACATTTAAAGCCATAAATAAAATGTATTACCACATCAGTCATCCATTTCACAGCAATATTGTTACCATAGCAGCCTCACTAACATTTTTCCAACTTATCAAAGTTATGTTTATATTTTCACTCACAGCCAGAAAAATTTTCTGACACGTTGAGATTTTATTAATTAAAATTCCAAACAAACCTCATCTATAGCATTTCATTATGGGAGATCCCATCCCCACAAATTGTTATTACTATGATGCAAAGTTCTGTAAGTGGCAGACTTGATCTCTCTATATTCTTATCTTTCACTACTTGTTTATGATTTTTCTCCTGTTTTCTTACTTTTTTGCATAACGGATCTGCATATATTGCCTATTCAAGTTCCTATCTAAATATGGTACCTAGTGGAAGGGATAGAGATACTATAAATGCTACTCAGACCATGCCAGAGAAAAGTCCTGCCAGTGACTCAGCTTTTTTCCAGGAAAAACGTATCACCCTGTTTGGAAATACATTTAGTCAGCATTTACTTAATTTGCTTTATAATCTTTATGTTCTGATGTTGTTCAAACAATGTACCTGGAACTGGAGAAAAACAACCAGAGAAGGCAAGACTACGTGGAGAGGTTGTCACAGCCACACTTATAAATTCAAGTGTGATTCAAGGAATAAGGAATGGAAATCTGTGAAAGTATGCTCTGAAAGTAATGTCTCCTACATTTTATTATGTCAGCCCAAGACATCAGAGGCAGATGTTGGTGGTATGGCAGTAGAAGTTGAACCTTCCCATCAATATTCCATTACATTTTGTTGCTGTGGGACAGATGGCAGCAGAGAGGTAGTCTGACAAAATGACACCTGACACAGAAGTGTGGAAGAAGCAAAGGTGTGCAATTGAATTCCTCCAAGTGGAAAAAAAAAAATGGCAGCTGTTGACATTTAATGAATGCTTGCTGAATGCTTCTGGAGACCAACCAGTGGATGTGAGCACAGTGAGACAGTGGGTGATGCAACTCAACAGTGGCAACAGTGACAGTGGGCAAACTCCACAGGTGCAGATTTTTACTAGTGGAGCATGCAGGCTCTCTTTCATCACTGGTGGAAATATGTAGCTAATGGTGGTGATCAGTGAAGAAAAATATTTTGTGTCTGAAAGTTTGCTCTATCAAATAGCCTTATCATGTTCTTTGTATGTGTTGTTGTTTCCATGGAAATAAACAGGAGGCAATGCTTTTGAAGCAACCTACATAATATACATGAGCTAAAGGAAAGAGATTCAAAGGAAATTGAGGGCAGAACAGAGGAACAGAGTGAAGAGAAAGACAAAGGTAGTAAGGTAAACAGCTGAAAAAATAACACAAGACATACAAATTTTTGTATGTCTTCAGGCTACTGGAACAAGCATCCCTAAATTCCCCGTTGCAACCACAATGGATAAGTGAATCCTTTCCATCCTCACAACCCAGAAATACAAAAACTATAGTTCATCCAGGGATGTTTTGCAAAAGGACCTATTTTTTCCATCTATAATAGCATAAACCAGTTGAATGAGATGTATACAACTCTTAGATAAAATAACAGAAGTAAACGTACCTGCCGATGAATAATCTCTAGGTTTTCTTTTGCTTTATTCACTAGTTCTTCTATTTTTTCAGAATCCTTTATACTCTTGTTTTCTCTGAAGGCGTCTCTTATCCTTCTGATGGCGTATGTCCTAAATATAAACAAGACGACATGTTGAAATGTCATAAAACTGTGGCACATTTATAAACATGCCAGAAAACATACTGAATTAGTTCAATAAATGTACACATGCTTTTTTTAAAATAAATACTTTTATTTAGAATTTTGTTGGAGTAGAAATAGTGATCACATTAAAAAAAAAAGTAATTTTACCGAAAGCTTTAGGAAATCCTCATGTTTTCCATAACAGTCAAGTCACAGAATGATAGAATGTCTTGGGCTTTAAAGATCATCTCATTCCAAACCCCATCAAAACAGTCCCTATAGCTCTGCTTGTTACTGCCATAAACATACTATTGCATCCCCAGCCTGGTTAATGCAAAACTCAAGAATATTAAAAACAAACAAAAACCCAAAAAACAACAGCAACAAAACAAGAATAAAAAAAATCATATCCCAAGTGATTTTTCATCAGTGTGATTACTTTTATTCCTAGAGCTCTGGAGCTCTCAGTGCTAACTGCTACATGCATTATACATTACTACCAGTTCTGACTTTCCAATCTGGCAGTCAAAGGTAGAGTCATGGATTGACTATACCAAAAAGGGTTCCTTCTTTGTTATCCCTTCCTTCTCCTGACAAAGCAGATTTCAACTTTCAGTCCAAAACCTCCTCAACCACTTCATCACTCACAAGCAGTAACACACATGATCTCTGCAAGCAGAGAGAGCTTTTGATTTCTCCTTTCAGAGAGGAAGATCCAAATGTGCAGTCATCTCTGAAATTGTCCTGTTTCACCTGAAGCCAATAAGAACCTTTATGCAGTTTGCAGAGTATTGCTTAATAAAAAAATAGTGCCCATTTCAATAATAAAACAAAATTTCCAGACTCAGCAGTATATACTTTTTATTACACATTTGTTTGAAGGTTAGGAGGAGAACTGGCCTTTTGCTCAGCTATCTTGGTAACATTCTACTTCTTTACTGCCTGGTCAGTACTACTTTTAACGCAGAAAGTAAAACCCTGTGTGTGGGACTAGAAGTAAAAAACGGTGCTGACACCACCACTATTAGTGTAATGTTTCAACAACTGTTTTCAATCCTGTGTACAAGTGAAACATGAGATGCAAAATTGCTTTGAACGTGATCATGAAAAACCCCGCATACTATACTGAAAAATAAAATAAAGATTGGCGGAGGCTACAGAGAAGGAGAAAGGAAGAAAATGAAGGATCACCAGACAGTGTCACTCCATGCCATTAGATGGTGCTCTCCAGCTCCTAATGCGGGCACCATCAGCCAAAAGGCATATTTTCTCTTTCAGCTCATAAATAATACATTTCAATCACAAGAACCAGGACGGTTATGGAGTCCCACCCTGCTGCCACACACCGGCAGATGGTGTGCGCTTTTAATTAGGGCCTGTTCACCTATAATGTGACACTGGGGTGTGCGAGTGAGCGAGCGTTTGTATGTGTGAAGTTAATAGAATGTATTAAATATGGAAGCTCATTCTCATCTGCAGCTGGTGTCCTAGAAAGATTTGAAGGGGAAGCTGCTTTCTCCTAGGAACAAATAAAAAAAAAACCAACAACAAAAACCAAAACCCAAACAACTCCAAGTCATTAAGAGGCAGTGTAATTTTGCTGCTTGATAATGGATGGATTTCAAATCATCCCACATATCTATGTAGGGTTTAACTGTGCAGAAACATAATATTTTCTGCAAGAAAGGAAGGACTGACAGAAGATACAAGGTCTTAGCATAATTTGTTTTCTTAGCTTAAAGGAAAAGGAACAACAGCAATCAACAATACAACAGCAAGTATCCATTATTGGGAGCAAGCCTTCTAAAATGCAATACAAATGGGTATACTATCTTAAGAAAAAAGGAAAAAAAATGGAACTAAAGTAAATTCTTATTCAGCATACACCTACAGACTGTATTTTCCAATTTGTACATATGGTGTGTTAATTGTTCTGTTTTCTCCCTCTTTCTCTCACAACACCCAACAGCCACTGAGAAAGAAAATAAATGTAATTAAAAACTGGTCTGATAGTTTCTGACCATAGATAGGAAACATGTTGCTTTGTTTTTTCTCTGAATTTCTTTAAATCTTTACAGTGTAAACACTCAAATGAAGCTATTTCACAGACACTTAAACACAATCCTCCAGCTTAATCGTTACACTTTCAGTATATTCTACATGTGCTCCAAAGAACAGCTCTATATCACAGCTCTACTGTTCACTAAGGTTAGATTCAAAGTGCCACTTAAGATAAGGAAAAGCTGAACTCAGAGCTCAAACCAGATACTATACCTGACTGTACAGTAACGTATCCATTCTTCCCCACTTTCTATAAGCTTGAGTCGGGAAGCAACATCAGTTTCAAGTACCAGTGCTCCCTACACTCCAAGAGTAGAGTATATATCAAAACCTAGTACTAATGTGGCCTCAAGTCCATGAACAACCAATTTCTTTCGTAAGCACAGTAACGCATGTGGCAACATGCTGCAAGCATATTCATGGTATGAACAAACCTAATTCTTTAGACATATCTGTCTTGTTAAGAGCACTAATCTCCCAGATTTCTGGGTGATGAAGAGAGACTGGTCAGCTGATCAACTCCCCTTATGATGGGTATTTTCAGTTCAGTAAACATAAGCACCAAAAAACCAATTGCGTACCATTTGAAGGCACAGCCAGTGAAGAATGCATGTCTATCTTCATAAAATCCAACAAAAACCAAACTTAAAAGAGCACTTCTTGAAGACAGGGAGAAATGGATAAAAAGCATATTGTAAAGTCAAACAGTTGCAGAACTCATGGATACCAGCCCAGTGTCTGACGCAGTCCTACCTGACACACTGACAGAAGCCCAAGGTACAGTGAGTAAGAACCATACATTTATTACTATTTTCTATATTGATGAGCTCAGTTGGCTCTGCATGAGACTAGATGAGCATTAGCACTGAGAAAGAGGAAGGAATAAAGTGGTGCTGATTCAGCTGGGTGCAGTGCATGACAGAACCCTCTGTTAGAGAAGCTAAGCAAAGCAGATAATTAACTGCGCTCTTCAGGGAGAAGGCAATGAGAGAGCTCCCTAGAGAACTAGAATGGAAAAGCAATCCTGCCTACACCAGACACAAGCAGATTCTCTATCTTTGGGAAAGGTCCTAGAAATGCAAGAATACTCATTAGGAAACATCGTTACAAATGAAAACTCAAAAGTGCACTACACAGTCTACTATTTTTCTCATCATTCTCTGGAAACGGATATTAAAGAACAGCTAAAAGATGCAGTAAGATTCTACAATTCTACCTATGATTCTAAACCCTTTCCTTTTTGTCATCAAGCCAACTGAGGTTTTAATAGAATCACAAAGGTTGGAGAAGACTTACAAGATCATCCAGTCCAACCATCCACCTATCACCAGTAGTTCTCACTAAACCACGTCCCTCAACACAATGTCCAAACATTCCTTGAACACCTCCAGGGTCGGTGACTCCACCACCCCCCTGGGCAGCCCATTCCAGTGCCTGACCACTCTCTTTCAGAAAAGTATTTCCTAACGTCCAGCCTAAATCTCCCCTGGCGCAGCTTGAAGCCATTCCCTCTAGTTCTATCATCAGTTACACAAGAGAAGAGGCCGACCCCCAGCTCACTACTACCTCCCTTCAGGTAGCTATGGAGAGCAATAATGTCTTCCCTGAGCCTCCTCTTCTCCAGACTGAACAATCCCAGCTCCTTCAGCTGCTCCTCAAGGCCTGTGCTCCAGACCCCTCACCGGCTTTGTTGCCCTTGTTTGAACCCACTCCAGGGCCTCAATGTCTTTCTTGCAGCGAGGGGCCGAAAACTGGACACAGTACTCGAGGTGCGGCCTCACCAGAGCTGAATACAGGGGGACAATCACCTCCCAGCAGGTGTTCCTGCTGACAACACTGTTCCTGATGCAAGCACTTTTGATTGTATCCTCTGTGAAGACTTCCCAGCTAACTAGTGATAACAGCATCCAAGCAAGAACGTACAGTTCAAAATATTCACTTCACTAGTTCTAATGTGCACACACTCAAAGACTTTTTACAATCTCTAATTACATGTATCCACCGCACAATTAACTCCCAATTAAATTCAAAGTAATGTAATCAATGTGTAACAGACTCACAACAATGGCTTCAGACCAAAGCTGCTGCAGGTGGATGGCTACACAAGGTAGTGAATGTGCACAAGTACAGAGCTGCTCTGAAAGAAACACCTCCTATGTTTTATGATGTTGGCCCACAACATCAGAGGCAGATGTTGGTGGTATGGCAGTAGAGGTTGAACCTTCCCATCAGTATTCTGCTACATTCTGTTGCTGTGGGACAGACGGCATCAGAGGGGCAGCCTGACAAATTGGCGTCTGATATGGAAGTGCGTATGAAGCAGAGGTGCGGAATTAAATTTCTCCATGTGGAAAAAATGGCACCCATTGACATAAAATGAATGCTTCTGGAGACCAACCAGTGGCTGTGAGCACAGGGAGGTGGTAAGCGGTGCATTTCAGCAGCGGCAACAATGACAGCGGGTCATCTCCGCAGGTGCAGATTTTTATGAGTGTGGCATGCAGGCTCTTGCTCATCACTGGCAAAAATGCATAACTAATGATGGTGATTGCTGAAAAGAGGTGTTTTGTGGCTGAGAATTTGCTCTATCAAACTGCATTGTTGTCCTCTTTGTAGCTATTGTAGTTTCCTCTAAAATAAATAGGAGGCATTACTTTTGGAGCAGCTTAGAAAAGAGAATGCGGATGGGGCTTAATGTGAGAACAATGTCAAGGCATTAAGACAGATACTAAAGGAATGAGCACTATGTGCTACTGTTAAGAGACAGCAATGTACCCGAAATAATAGCAAAACCCACAAAATTATGATTAGGAAAGTCTTTTTCTTAATGCTCCAAGAGCCCATCTTTTTCTTTGCCTGAAGCACAATTGAAAGCCTAACATGAGGCCTCATAAAAACAAAACCTACAAGAAATGAAGTCTGGAACAATGGTTATTAAATAAAAATGAAATCACAGCAGTTACTTCAGAAAATAATTGCTGTTTGGGGATTTAGGCACTTTATTTCAGAAGTGTTCACTTATCTAATCTGACGTCTAACTAGAAAATAAATTATAAAAAAAAACCAACAGTTTCCTTTCCAAGTCCTCACTCTTGTACCTTTGTACTCTACTAAACTGGAAAATAAGAAAAAAGGTTTGAGAACTGTGCAGGTGCACTTCTAAGCATTATAACTTCAAAATAAATCTGGCCCAATAATGTTAAACTCAGCAGCACTTTGCATTTACCAGCATCACAACCTAGTAAAGTTTTAAGTCCTATTTAAAAGACAGCTTTACATATATTGATATTTCTTCTTGGAAACATCATACAAATAAAATCTATTAATCGATCACATCACAGTTAAAGTTGTTAAAGACAACACACAGCTAAACACTGTAGCTATTATGATTTGTTAGTCAGTGAGTACTCACACAAAGACAGAAGAGGAGGATTGTGATATACTACCTGGGCAAATAAGGCAGACATCACTGAGGAAGCTGCTGTCACTCAAGACTTTCAAAATAGGAATAAATTAAAATGCATTTTTCCTTTCTGGCTTAAGTTGTATTTAACAAAGGTGAGTGATCAGCATCTAATCTATAGCATGTCCACAGTAGTTAAATATTCTGAAACAAAAATATACTGTGCTTTCACTTAACTTGATAACGTGCAGAAGGGAGATAATGATATACAATAAAAAATATCATAGTGAAGGATTCTTCCTGTAAAGGGCAATTGTTTCCTTTCACTAACTGTATTTTCTTATTACCTGCTCCCTTTCAATCTATTGGATTGGAACAGATATTAATTTATGGCAAGAGCGATATGACTTTTCAGACTTTGACACTGTTACTAACAAAATGTGCACCTGAATTTTTCAGCATTACTTTTAATTTAAAAATTGAGAGTTTTTAGAATTAAAAAAAAATCTGCAGAAAAATTAGCACCTTAAACTTTTGTTAGTATCAGTAGTAAAGTGGAATTATTAGTATTACTAATAACCAGTGGTACAGGCTGCACAGTGAGGTTGTGAATGCCCCCTTCCTGAAAGCATTCAAGGCCAGGCTGGATGGGAATCTGACCAACCCAGTCTAGAGGGAGATGTCATAGCACCATTTCAGTCAGAAAGAAGCTGGAGAGACCTCCAGTCCCACCTCCCGGTGAAAGCAGGGTCAGCAATGGCATCAGGCCATGTTCCTCAGGGCTTTGTCTTTTCAGGGCTTCAAAACTAGGATGGTGATCAGACCACTCCTCTGGTTAACATGATGGCTTGCTTACACATCCTTGTGTGGAAAAAAAACTTTCAGCCAGCCTGATAAATTCTTTTTACTTTATACCTTGTGTCTCTTGTTCTCCTGCCCAGCACCTGTGAATTCTCTGGTAGGCTGCTAATAGTTGCCTTCAAAGTTGTCTCTTCTTCAGGATGAAGAACAAACCCAGCTCCTTCAGCCATTCCTAACACCTAAGGCGGGTGCTTCAGCTCTCAACCATCCCTTGGTGGTTTCTGCTGGACTTGTTTCACATTATGCATGTCCCTATCTCATAAGAAAGACAATACTAGATGTGGCCTAGCAAGCACTGAGTAGAGGGAGATGATCACTTCCCTCCATTTACTGGGAGTGAAATTGTTGATGCAGCCCAGGGTATTCTTGGTCTTCCTTGCTGCTCAGGCCCAGTTTGCCAGGAACCCTGCCCCTTCATAGCACAGCTGCTCTCCAACTGGTCTGCCCTCACACTGTTCTGTTGCCATTGTTTTTTTCCACATTTGCCATCACTGAATTTTGCAAAGTTGCTGCTGGTCTATCCTTCAGACTTCCCAGGTGCCTCTGGATGGCAGCCCTACTCAACTGCATTAATTCATTCCCCAGTGCAATGTCACCTGCGAAGTTTATGAATATGCACTATTTACTTCCTCCAGGTCATCAATAAAGATGTACCCAAACATCATCTTTATGTCCCCAGAATACTACCACTGCTATTCATAGTTACTACGACTATTTCTGCAGTTCTTTGAAACATTGACTTTTGTTGCTGTACTTCTAAAAATAAAAGCAGTTACTGGCTTAACTTCTTAGTGTAAAGAATCTCTGCAGAAGGGAATGCTTTTCATAAGGTTGGGGTTAAAAGAAAAAAGGGAAGATGTCCAAATGAAAGAGATCTTTTAATCTTAACTGGAGTTGTAACTGCTATGTTATATTGCAGCAGAGGTTTAAAAAGGGGGGTTACTACTGAAGGACCCAATCAAAAAAGTTGTTCAGTTAACAAGGCACAAGGCAGGGATGTGCTACAGGAACTAGAAACAGAATTTGCTACAGATGAAAAGCATCCCGATGGCCTCAAATGACAAGTATTTCTCTGCTGAGCCTTTATCACTCAAGATCCTGGCAACTCTTCATCAGGACATCAGGGCAGCTGAGCAGTCCAATTACCAAGCAAGAAATGCCTGGAAACGCAAACTCAAACCCTTACAAAGCTGATTTCTCTTCTTTTTGTGACACGTATATACTACTCCATTTGTTATGCTGCTATTTATAAGCAGCTCTTAATAAAAGTCTAGCCTGCTGTGAACTGCCATTAGAAATTCCATTATATTTTTCCAGAAACACTAGAGTTTTAGTCTATCACTGTTGCCAAAATTTCTCTCTTCACCGCTGTCTAGGGATTGCCTTTCATTCAAAAGAAAAATTGTCTGGTTTGTGACATAAGTAACCCAAAAATGGTCAGCCATACTGCAGTTCTTGGCAGCGCTAACCATTCATTTAGAAACCAAGTGGGTACTGAGCAGCCTCACTGGCTGAAAGCATTTCCCACTTGTCAGCGTTTCTAAAATTAAGACTTAAATTTAACAAATACAGTTACAGTACTCAATATTATTCCTTTAATACAGAAATGATAAAAATGCCAATTCCTTGAGGGGAGAAAAAAAAGAGAGGGGAAAGAAATCAAGTACCTGAAATATGTTGATAGTGTACAGGTTTAAAGTTACAAACAACCGAGATACCTTGAATTATGACAGACTTAAAGACAGTTCTCTGAAGGTTTTCTGAGGAGTTGATTGAATGGTTCTTCTGACAAGCTAATAATTATGAGTACAAAACAGACACCTAGAAGTTTTACTTGGCAAAGGCAATCCTCAAATTCTATTAACTATTTAAATATCACAGATTCACAATGAATCTAGTAATGGAAATCATACTGAAATTAGACAATCGATCTCATGACAAAGAAAACAATAAACCAAGAGTACCCCTTATCAATCAAACCCCTTAACAATCCATACAAAATAACAGACTCCCCTGTTCTGTCTGCTTACAGATAATTCACTAGAAGTCACATGATTCAAAAGATTGTCATTCTCTCCGTATTTTATCCTCTCACCCATTTCTTTGATGTCTACAGCTTATCTGAAAGTCTTTGTTTCTTAAAACACATTCAGTAGTGACAAAGATTCCCCACTGGACCTCCCATCACCATATGGCTCACTGACCTTCCCTCATTTATAGCAAAGCATTGCACGTTTAGCTTAACAAATTCGCAACATCAATTTTGACAATAACGATGGATATTTGAAATTACAATGTAATACTAAGCAGCACAGAAAATTCTAATATATGCAGAGCTCATTAGTCAAATCTAAAGTCTAAAAAAAAAAATCAATTTGGAATGTGTAACAAGATCACCACCCTACTTTTTGCCTACAGAATACTGAATATTATTATTAGAAATTTGGGATTGCAAATACAGTGCCTTTGAACAATACATAAAACGTTTCAGGAAGCTCAGGCACAAACTATTGTGATTATGGTATCAGGGGCTCTGTAGAAAAACAAGAATCAAATGCAGATTTTTTTTTTTTAAACATCATGAATGCAGTAATTCAAAAGCTGTGTTCTGTCTTTCTGTATTTTCTTCTATTTAATTAGTTAAATCTAACTACATAAAGTCCAGATGTTAAAAGTTAAAGGTGAAGATAAAGCTAAGGGAAAGGCCAGTAATTTTTAAAGAGTTTTCCAATCAGCCTATTAATATTTTCTCTTAGTCTTGTGCTAGGTGGAGAGAAAAAAAACAACACCTTTTTCTATTAAGTAAGTTTAGATTGGTACATTAATGCATCACAGGACATTCTGCATTTCAGGCCAATAATGTGGTGTTCCCCCCTCCAAAAAAAAGCTAGATAGTACTTAAGAGCTAATTAAAAATGACAAGAAAATACAGATTCATTAGCATGAGTGACGGCAGCACTTTTTGTGCTCTATTTATGAAAAAGAAACCACATAGCTTCACTCCTTGCAGCCACGTGCTTATGGGAGAAGTTCCTCCCAGATAACAATTACTTTAAAAAGTGGAATTAACCTCAGGCTTAAAATCCAGTAACTCATACGAGTACAGGCTAAGGTTATCACACGAGATATTAGGAAAGGAAAAGATGTATGACGAGTGGTCTATTTATCATAATAATGTTTTCACTAATAACATCTTCTGACTAGGGCAGATTACCTTCCCTTTGACACATGACAAGACCTTCCATTTCCTAGGGCAGCAGAAAGATTTCCAATCTCAGAACAAATTATTGACAGAAGCCACAGAAGCACTAGGTCACTACTTAATGGCAGCAATAACTTGTGCTGATAGACAGTTTCTCCTTCAAGAATTTCAACAAATTGTTGGAAAAAAAAACAGCAAAAATTAAGTCTCAAAATCCACTTAAGTTAGTAAGTACCACCACTTGTTCACAGAATGAAGAATTACAATACAGAGTATTTACTTGCCAAACAATACAAAGTACTATCAAAAATACTACATAACAAATTTGGAAATAAATGTACTCAGCAGCTCTGAAAATCAGGAAATCTGTTTAGATGTCATTTTCTGTACTACACCAATTACACTTCTTACTGTTTTGTAAACAAAACGCTTAAACCTTTCCATATTGTAAATTAGAGGAGAAAAAAAGCATTATTAGTGAGACATCTAATTTATTTTGGGTAGTATATTATTTTAAAATAAGTTATTACTTATTTAAATTAATCAATTATTTAAAATTATTTAAATCAATCAAATGTTAATCCCTTCAAAACTAGTTTGCATACAAAGACCATTCATTTAAAGACCCATTTGGTAATTGTTTGGACTAGAAAAATGCTGTTATATTTTAAGTGGAGAAATGTTTTCTGGAAGTTTGTAATAGGTTATTATCAAGACAACAAAACACACTTCTACCAGAAATCCACAACATGATTCAAGCTACCATCTTCTATAGTGTACTGCAGCAGGTACTGCCTCTTCTGAAACACAGCTCTCATTTGAGCTGTACTGATTTAAAAACTTTTTCCTAAGAAGAAAGCAGTCTAATGTTATTTAAGAATCAATGGCAAGTGTAGAGTCCTGTAGCTGGGGAGAAATAACTGCATGCACCAGCATGGGTTAGGGGCTGACCTGCAGGAAAAGAGCTCTGCAGAGAAAGACCTGGATGTCCTGGTGGACAATAGGTTGGTCATGAGCCAGCAGTGTGTCCTTGTTATCAAAGAGGCCAGTGGGATCCTGAGGTGCATTAAAAAGATGGAGGCAATCCTTCCCCTCTATTCTGCCCTGGTGAGGCCACGTTTGGAGTTGTGTCCAGTTCTGAGCTTCTCAGTTCAAGAAAGACAGGGAGTTACTGGAGAGAGCCCAGCAGAAGGTCACAAAGATGATGCCGGGCCTGGTGCACCTCCCTCACCAAGAAAAGATGAGACCTGGGGCTGATTAGCCAGGAGAACACTGAGAGGGGATTTTATCAATGCTTATAAATATGTAATAGGTCCCATCCTCTTGACATCTGCCAAGCTCTTCTCAGTGATTACCAGTGACAGAACAAACAGAACAAGGGGCAATGGGCACAAAAGGGAACGTAAGAAGTTCCATATGAACACAACGAAAAACCTGCTTTGATGGTGACAGAGCACGGGAACAGGCTGCCCAGAGAGGTTGTAGAGTCTCCTTCTCAAGAGATATTCAAGACCCACCTGTACAGTTTCCTATGCAACCCATAGCAGGGAACTTGCTTTAGCAGGGGGTTGGACTCTATGATAATCTCCAGAGGTCCCTCCCAATCCCTATGATTGCAAAAAGCACTGAAAGAGGAGGCACACAGTAATGTATGAACAGATTATTGTTTCTCAAATAATACCATTAATGATTCAAACCAAAATCTTATGAAATTTGATAGTTTGCAGCTAGACACTTCCTACCTGTGATAAAGAAGGCCAATGAAGGATGGTTTTAGCATTTAATTGTACTTCTATTCTAACATGGGCTTCAGAAAAGCTGCACTGCACATTCACTGAACACTGAGCTGTCACAAATAAACAAAAGCAAATAAAACCCCAAACTCCCCGCACAGTCCATGTCAATGGAGATGCCAAGTTCTAATTCACTCTAATTAGGTGGATGATTACTTTCTTCACTGTTACTTAGCCTATTCAACTACTTATGTATATGTTTACATACTTAAAATAGTAGTTTATGTACAATATACATGTTATTTCCTACAGTAAATAAAAACTCAGACATATTTACACGCACATCTGTATCCATGTTGACTTATCCACATGCTGACTGATCAATTGATTGTCTCCTTTCTTGCTCATCTAAAGGACAAAGCTCAGACCATCCTTTCTACACTAACGTAATATAAAACACCATGAGCGCATCCATTTCCTAAAGAAGATACTCTCAAACCTAAATATTTGTTAGTTATAGTGATGGTCATGTGATAATCTGCATAATTTATCCAACAAATTATTGTTATTTATGGTGGGGTTTTTTGGTTCTTTTTTGTTGTTGTTTTGTTTTTAATGGGAGTAACGTGAATTACTTTACCAAAAACCTGGCAGAGTCTCAGGGAGAAATCACTACCATACGCGCTACCTCATCTTGTTATTCTCCTCATAGTCTGTAGACAACGTCAGGATGCATTTTTCATTTTCCTTTTTCAGTTCCTTTATAGTTTATCACTATTTTTCTAGTACTCACCCCTTCCATGCCCTCCAGGCACTACAGAAGCTGTCTTTTGCTCCAAGTCAACTTCTCTTTTGAGATGTTATACAAAAACAAAAATCAAGCTGCTTTCATTTCATTTCCCCCACTCTTTTCTCTGTACTGTCAGCTTCAGCTAGAAATGAATGTTTTTCCCATTCCCACAGAAGAGACCTGCGTATTACAGAATCATAGAATCACTAAGGTTGGAAAAGATTGCTATGACCATCAAGTCCAATTGTTGAGTTCACCACCACCATACCCACTAAACAATGTCCCTAAGTGCCACATCTAACCTCTTCTTGAAAATCTCCAGAGACAGTGGCTCTACCACCTGCCTGGGCAGCCTGTATTACGTAAGTCATTCTTTTGACACACTGAGAAGAGAAAACTGCTAAGCAAGGCACAAAAATCCAACAAAAAAAGTATAAGTTTGTAAAAGATATTTCAATGCCCTGGTTCATAGAGCTACCCAATGCAGTTTATTGCAGTTGACCTTCACCATGCCTCAGAGTTCATATCAGATGAAACTGTAACAGAATGTTACTGAAGTAACAGGAATAGCGCTAGTTGCCTCTCAGCAAATTTGTTCATATTTAAGACATTTGCAAAATGCTGTTTGGAGGAAAGAGATGAGATGTGAATGCAGAATATGGACCAGACACTAGAGATCCGGAGAGTAGAGAACACAGAATCAAAACAGAAAGTAGTCTGAAACTGAAGATGAACAAGACATACCTAAAACAAAACACATGGACACATTCTTAAAGACATCTGCTGAAAATTTTCTGGGCAAAGCAACAGCTTAGGTCTGCACTGAAAAAAGAAAATCAAGTTAAAATGACAGATGCCTTGTAAGAGAGAAATTCCCTGGGAAATGCCTTCTGTATTCATAACCTGTGTAAGATGGTTTATTAAAGCTCTCTCTCAACATGATAAATGCATCCAGCTTTCACTGAGAAAGGACTGTCAACATTCTGAAGGAATCTTATCATGTAATCTTACCAAGACAAAATTTGAAAAATAGCAGGGCACCAACATGTTGATAAGTGACAATATGTCTCCATAACATAATTATAAGTGAGCATCTATGATATTTGTTCTTCTTTTGAATAAGGGCCAAATCTAGCAGACCGTTTAACCAAATTCAGTGCTGAACAATGGCTTACAGGCAGGCAAGAAATACCAAGGCTCGTAAGAGATCTGGATCCACATTCCTCCTACTTAAATATATGATGAACAGGTGCTTACACTTGCCTGTGACTGCAACTCAGTGACATTCTGTGTATTTGCTGGAGTAACGAATTGTAAAGGTGAAGAAATACTGCCAAGAAACAACAAGATGTACCCTGCAAGCAAATACTCAGAAGAATGAATCACATGGTGTGCATGAGAAAGATGAAGACAACTCTACAATAACTTCAGAAGAAAGAGGGAATTCTTCTCATAGGTATTTAAGGCCAAAATAAAGTTGAATGAATAAGATATTGCCAATAATCACTGATAAGTGATAACCTTGCATGGAAAGGTGGTTTTTTTTGTTTTTGTTTTTTTTTTTTTTAAAAAAGAAACATTCTTTCCTCTGACAGCTAAAATGATACTACCTTACTCTTATATTTGCTAACAATTTGGAAGTAGGTTGTGAATGGATTCAGACCAGGACACGCCACACAAGCAGACTCAGGAGGAGTGTCAAGACTTGGCAGTGAAGTTTGTAGAGACTCTGACTGTTGTCACATTCAGAACCTGAATAAACGTTTTGAAACTCCAGCTGATGTGACATAAAAATTTCATGGAGCTGTATTTATTTAATGTTACTGTTACGTTGAATTGTATACAAAAATACAGCTAGTTCTGCTGATTTATAAATCAGCATTCTCACAATTTAAGCTAGACATCTCTCCAAGCATAATGTCAAGATAGAAGAACACTGCAATTCAAAGGAAATCATTTGTAGTAAGTCTTAACAAAATGTCATGGTTTTGTGATTTTTCTTCTGTCTTCCATATCATAACGTCCACATACAATCCAGGGTTGCACTACTTCCATCGTCAGCAAACCCAGAAACTGCAGGAATGGCTTTAACAGAAGGGTAGTTCAGACAGCTTCCTTGTTATGAGTTGCTACAGCAGCGGTTCTGATCACCTGCAGTTTCTTTTTTTGGTAGAAGTACTTTGATTTATTTATTTATTAATTCAGAGCTCTGATCTTCTACAGAATACTTGAAATAACAGCTTGTGCCTAGTCTGCCTTGAGTAAGTCTTTAAGTTACAAAGTCAGGATCTTTTCACTGTGGGCAGCACACAGCAAGATACAGCCAGGAGCTAAACATTAAAGCCACATGCAAGAACAAGAAAGGGAGATGAGCTAGAAAAGTACTTCAATACTTAAGAAGTATTACTACATGAAGTCTTTTTCCTTTACCAGAAACCATACGCACACATCTATCGGCATAAATCATTGCCTGAGGCACTAATTTTTCCATTAGTTTCATTAGTTCTCAAACAAATTCTAATGGTAATTAAGTCCTACAGAAGAAGAAAAATGTCCTGTTCTACTGTGCTATATAAAGAATGCAAATATCCAAGACATTAACAACCACATCAGATTTACTCAATTTGAGTGTCTTTACTAAAATTACAAAGTCCATTAATCAGTCTTTCAAGGAAGACTACTTGCTCCACTCATCTGTTTTCCAAACATAAAAGCTTTTCTTCCTCCCCCCCAGAACTCTGGATGCCACATCCAGGCTCCACATTGTTCCTTATAAGTTACTAGCACTTAAAACTCTCCTGTGGGGAACTAATAAATAAAATTTGAAATCAATGAAATTACATCAGAATTGATCCACAAATATCCCTTAGCATTTAGAAGGGCATAATTTTACAAGGATAAAGTGAATGCATTTGCAAAATGACAAATCCAGGAAAGCAACTCCTAACAAACACGTTCTACAACTCTGATGGAATTGCTTAACACTGGGAAAGTCACCATCAAAATCAAAACATTTTGCAGAATTGTTTCCATTTGGTTTATAATCTCATTTCAAAGAATGTTCTGATGGTATCCAATGGTTATGTTTTAATGTATCTGCTACAGAGCGTTTAGTTGACTTTCCAAAATATTTTTTATATAGAATACTGAAGTCAAATGGAATACTGTCAGGCCCAAAGTCTTACAATCCAAATAATGTTTGTTTTTCTAATTTTTTTTCCTCCTAGAAAGTGCATACATTTCTGTGTTTTACTACAATTCAGACTGTAGTAATTTTAGTCCTTCTCACAGCTCCAATCCTAGAAGTACCACCTCACACTATTGACACCTCTATTCAAAGATGGATTGATTCTCACTGAATTAGATATAGAAGATGCCCAGATACCATCTGCTTGGTATGTAGTCACTGCAATATAATGTCCAAAATTTAACTCTCTGGGAAAGAACTCTATTAATAACACCAACCCCAAACACATCTGAATGCTCTACAAAACCAACTCACAGATGCGCAGCTCCTGTTAGTCCACAATTTTGGGTCATACAGCTGCCAAGTCTAAACAAGTGTCTGGAACAGCGCGTGACAGAAATACCACTGCATTCTTGACTCAGAAACACCACAGCTGCTTTGCTTTTTTTTTTTTTTTTTTTTTAAATGTTTCAGGGATAGCCATGTACTCATCATGCAGGAAACCAACTAAAAAACCCTGAAGTTCATTATTATCTGGAGCACAGCCAACAATTACACAGTGAGAAGGGGAAAAAGTTCTCCACTTTCCTTGTGCAGCCAAGGAAAAAACAGATCCTACAAATCTGCACATCTGTCATCTCATTCTTACAAAGGAGTCAGACAGTTCTGCTGGATAGAATCGACTGTTTTAATTTCTGTGTTTCTTATTTCAGTCACAGACTACCACTTAAGACAGAACACAGTACTTCCTACAGCATGGCATGTCTCTATTTCCTCATTATTCATTGGATCTACACTTACATAATTTAATAACATCACGATCTAGCTTTTGCACCCCTTCTCTTCCCCCCCTAATACACAGTAATGTGTCACCAAGAGTTGACAATCTGCTGGTGGATCCCATCAATCACAAGCATGATCAGGAGAACCAACAGGAAAAATGCTTGTCCAGCTAGGAGAACTATCTCACACGAAATCTTAATACAACTGTTAAGTGAGCTGAGTGACAAAAATACAAAAGTACTAAACAACGAATGACCAGATTCCATACAATAGGGACTAAAATTAAAGCAAGATTTCCATTAAAGTGACCAAAATAAGGTACGAGAGGAAGAGAAATAATCCCATTTTCAAAAAAAGAAAAAAAAAGAGAAATGCATATTTTCTTGAATTTTCATTGATATGAGTTATGCTGCCAAAACAGTTACTGGAATCTGAAAAGCCGTGCCTCCTTGAAGGCCGGGGATTGCTATGCAACTGCAGGTCAGGCTAACCTGTACTTGTGCTCAAAACCAGTGGCTCTGCCCAATGCTGAACTAAGGCACACGTGTACCTGAGCATCCCACAGCTACTCCTTCCCAGCAACAATTTTACCTCATATAACCTCATACAAGTTTATAAATCAGGTGTTCTGCAATAGGGCCTATAAAACCCTACATATTTAACTACATTGTATAATGTAAGAAAGCTTCCAGATCTTACAAGAATGAAATCAAGGAATTGCAATGCACTGATTATGCATTTAACCTCCACTGAAAAGTCCCTTTTATTCTAACTGAGGCAAAGCATTAAGAAATTGAATGGCACATCTGGGCCCACCTGGCAAAGGGGGAAGAAGAAAAGGTTGCGTTAATTCTCAAGCAACTGGTAACTCTCAAGGAACTCCTGACACCGTAGACAGCAACATAATGAGCTTATAAGAAAAATAAACACCTGGAGGATAGATAAAAATTAGGCGGAAAGCAGAGATAAGAATTGATACAGACATGATACAACTTTCGATGATGATTCTGATAAACAAAAAATTCAAATTTTGTTTAGGAAGTAACAAGATAGACACATTTAGGATTGTTTTGAATACATGTTAAATTTATGGTCAAGCTCTCTAAAGCAAAGTTTCACATCTTTCTCCATTGCAGGAGAGCACAGAGCAGTACACTGACATAGAAAAGTCAAAACAATTTATATGCCCCAATTCCTCACCTTAGCCTAAGAAGTTGACCAGCACATTTGGTATCTGAGTGAGAATTTAACTGGGATAGCAGTTACATCACAAAACGTAACAAGACCAACATTAGTGGAACAGCAACAGAAACAGCAAGAAATGGTGCATCAGTGAACCAGACCACTGTCCAGATGTCCAAGGACAGCTCTTGGTTTAGTTTTGTTCTTAACCACAAGTCCAGATTGATCTTTACCTAGAAACAGCTGGCATCCAATATTGTTTATTTTTTATTTTCCTGTTTGCAAAGGACAGATTACCTCTTGCATACACTGAAATTTGTGTCAGGTGAAATCTTTTGCTAAACACAGATCAGCATATATACATTTATTGTAGGTCACTAAGAATTACTAGACCTTAAGATACAGAACACGTAGATGTCCATGCTAATCACAACAATACTGACCACAAGGGACTTTTTTGCTACCCAATAGGATTTATGGGATGACTAGCTCACTGCCACTAAAAGAAATAAAAACACATTCTTTACATTTAATTCAGATATTGAGCCTACTGCAAAACCACAGAAATCAAACTTATGTTTCAGAAGAGCAGCTTTAATATCTAAAAACATTTTAAGAGCACGCTCTGCCCTACACAGTAAAAGCCCCAAACGTTTACTTACTGCATTTTCATTCAAAATAAGAACAAACAAGCCAACCAACCATATTTATTACAAACAACTTCTGGAATTTTTAAAGTGAAGGGTTTTTTTTTAAAACATATTGATAAGATCTGTTGTAAAAATATAACAAAAATAGTTTCCTTTTAAAAACAAATCTATTTAAAATTCTGAAGTTACAATCTTGTATTAAAAACTCAGCTTACAACAGTCTATTTTTAAAGTAAATAAAGTAGCATTTAGTTGTCCCAATCACATTGCCAATTAATTAATTCAATGCAGGAGGAAGAATTGATGCCGAAAAAAACGCCCAGCCTAACTAATTATGCTTATTCGTGTCCTCATAGTGGCAGAGGCTTACAAAGTCAGATTTACTAATTGCAAAATCTTGGACGCACCCAATTCCATTTGAGCCAAGTCCATCAGTGAATGTTTTCCATACAAACATTGCTTTGACCTATTTCTTTCCCCAATTCTTCTACATTAGGGGTAGTTTTATCAATCAGGTAATATTGCACATTCTAACCAGAAAATCAAATCCATTAAAATGCAACTTACGCAGACAAGAAAGTAAAAATCTGCAACATCCACCAGTTATTAGAACATAACAGATAACTGAAATAAATATTTGATAAACCATAAAGTGTTAGACAAAGAAATAACTTGAAGCCTGTGACACTGCTCATAAACTAAAAAAAAAAAAAAAGGTGACCAGCAGAAAGAAGGTAAAAGGATGTTCCCAAATGTTAGTAGTCAGCAGCAGTTCAAGACTGGAAATCAGAAAAATCATAGTGGTGGTGATGGTAGTTGGTTAAACAACACCAACATAGTGGTATTGTTTAACTGAAATTTTTTGAAAGCAAAGTCGGGTCAGCCATGGCATGGTTTAGTTGAACCTGTTGCAAAAACCTTAAAAAGGAAGAAAGAGTTGAACTGTCTCTGTGACCTGATTCAATCCTTAACTGCCCCTCTGCACAATTCCAGTGAGTTCTGACCACTGACCATCAGTCACATTAAACAAACAACTTTAAAATTCAGATTATCCTCATTTGCAACCACTTGTTTTAACAGTTGTAACGCTGTAACGTGATGGAAACCGCAGCAGAGTAGCAAAGTCCTGGGCAGCAGCAAGTAAGGACCTGCTCAAATGCAACAGCTCGGAACACAGAAATAAAGGAAACAATCTGCTTACCTTTGGAAGGCCTTAGGTATACAGGGATCTCCAGCAAGATACCCTCACCTCCACTGCCAACCCTTAAATGAGGTCTGGGAAGGGGTGGAGCCAGGATCAGTCTGTGCCTGAGCTCCCCTGGGCTGGCCCTGCCTTCCCACCAGGTGCTCAGTCATTGGTTCAAGCTGTGACTTAGCATTTCCACTAAAAACACTTTTCACAAGTTTTAGAATTCTTTTGTTTGGCATTAAAAAAAAAACAACAAATCTAAATAGAATTTCATTCGTCATTTAAATAGAAGAAGTCACCTCCTCAGATCAATTGAGATTGTAATGTATCATGCTACAAACTATCAGAGGATCTCCTTTTTGTCAACCAAAAAAAAAAGAACAACCTTTCTTGACTGGAAACTTGACACCTTCCCTCTTCATATACTGATTTTCCAGCAGTACAAATCACGCTTTTTTCTTCAGATAGATTGTCGGCATAGGTGATAGAGCAGAATGGTAGACATGAAATTATTTACTGTCTGCTAAGTTCTCCCCTGATGTTAAAACCTGGCAGCACGTGTGGGCTGCAGAAGTCTCCATAACACTTAGTGCAAGACTCCAGAGACAATCCTGTGCGCTGTTACTCTAAGACAGTCAGTGGTGACCTCTGTTACTTAAAGGTTTTAATGCTGTTCTTCACAGTTACTGCACTAAAAGTACTGCTGGGTAGTAGAATAAAATGTATTACATGGTGACTAGAAACTTACAGAACAAAAATACTCAATTTTACATCACAATCTATACGTACACTTCAGAGAAAAAGCACAGAAGGCAAATATGGAGACAACAACCAGCGGACCATCCATCAGACACACACTTATGCACTGCCTGCAACAGCATTCTGAAATTCTGCAGCTGAAAACATGAATCAATATGATTCATCTTTTATATTTCTTTATTACAAGTTAGTTCTATACAAAGTCATTGCCAAGTCCTGGAAGAAATTTAATATCACATTACAGCAGCCGCATGGACGCAGCAGAACGGCTTATCAGGGCAGGGAAGAAGCTCACGTGGTGCCCATGTTAGCCATGCACACAGTGTAAACAAACAGCAAAGCAGGATGGTTGTTGTGGTCCTGGGCAGATTACTAAGTGTAATAGCTGCCAACTGCTTCTTGCTAGCAATTGCTATTGCATTTGATGTTCACAAACTCTCTCAGAAGGGCATCTTTTTGGCACAAAGTAGCAAATGCCCCCTAACCCCACTTGTCCCAGCTGTCTCTGAGCTCTCTCTGTTCTGCCCAGCTCCCAGGCTAGTCCTGCCCTCAGCCTTGGGCTGCAGCTCCCAGGCTAGGCTCTCCCTGAACTATTAAAGAGCGTCCAAAGGAGGGCTACAAACGTGGGGAAGGATGCAAAGAGCAAGATGTACATGGAGCAGCTGAGGACCCTGGGTTTGTTCAGCACAGAGCAGAGGGAGGCCTCATGGTTGCTGCAGCTCCTCGTGAGGGGAGCAGAGGGGCAGCACTGAGCTCTACTCTCTGTGACAGCAACAGGGCCCGAGGGAACGGCATGGAGCTGTGTCAGGAAAGGTATAGCTGGGGGTTAGGAAAGGGTTCTTCATCAGAGGGTTGTGGGCATGGAACAGGCTGCCCAGGGCAGTGGGCACGGCCCCAGTGCTGGAGTTCAAGGAGTGTTTGGACAGTGCTCTCAGCCATAGCGTTTGAATTTGTGTGGTTCTGCATGGAGCCAGGAGCAGGACTGAATGATGCTTGTAGGCTCCTTCCAACTCAGGATATTCTATAATTCTACACATTCGCTGGACTTATTTATCTAAGGACAGGTCTACATACAAAACTGAGACCTTCTAAGGAAAGTGAAATCATGTGCCGCAACATGGCATCAAGAAATAGCAAATACCCAAGGAAAATGTGTATCCTATGATTTCCAAGCTGCAAAATTTGTCAGCACAAAAACACTCACCAGCCCACCTGTTGCTGTGTGATGGCCAGCTTCGAACTGTAGGCCAAAATGTCCACATGGTTTAGACTCCTCAGGAACATATCTCACTGTGGGGGGAATCTGAGCTCGGTATGGCTTACAGAAGAGGAGAGAACCTAACAGTTCCCTAAGTCCCCAGCTTCTGCACTGATAACCCCAGCTGGAAACAATGCAACTCGGATCAGGGGCTGCACACCATTGCTCAGCCTCAAGCCGTCCTTGTTGCATTTAGACATCCTTGTTGCTCAAAATACCAACAAGTACACGGGGCAGCAAACAGCAGGAGGAAGTCTTGATAGCAGGGGAACTAAGGGAGGAAAATGGGAACTTGAGGAGTTAGCAGTAAGGGCTTACGAGCTCCAGCCCTTCAAGCTTCCTCTCAGGGCACTCTTGCACAGCAAATAATACTTATTCCTTCAGGGTCACAGAGCTTGCTGTGGTTATGCCAGTTCAAAGCCTTCTGTTTCCAGCTCAGCAGTTCTTGCAGGCCTGGAGATGATTCACAGCGAGGGTAGCTCACGTGTCTCTGTGGTTCCACAGAGTGGTAAAGCGGACGTAGCCACACCAGGGGACAACGCAGCAGGGACTCGAACACAGCCAGGCCTGTGCCCGCAGCACTCAGACACCCTTTACTGAAAGCATCGTTCAGTGTCACCCAGAGCAGACAGACAGACAAGCAGCCGTGCTGCATGGCGCGCAATACAGCCCTACTCCTTCACACAGCACAGCCAAGCCGGGAACTCCTTCAGCCTGGGCTGAGCCCGCAGCATTCAGTCAGTCAGTCAGTCAGTCAGTCAGTCAGCCAGCCAGCCGAGCAGCGCAGCGCCCCGCATTCAGCCCCAGCCCTCCGCAAGGTGCCCGGGGCCGCCCGCGTCCTCCAGCCGCAAACACGCGCACGGGGCACGAAGAGAAAGCTGAGCTGAGCTGTGCTGTGCTGTCCCCGCCCCGAGGCTCCCCGTTATTCCCCCTTCCCGACCTCCGCGAGGAGCAGCACCTGTAGTTGTATCCGCTGAAGCGCTGACTCTCTCGCAGCAGAGCGCGGTACAGCCGCAGCACCTGGGCCCGGCTGGACGCTGCCATGTTGCCGGCGCGAGGCGGCTCCTCCCTCCCGGGCTCTTTTCCCCGCCCGCGGCGCTCGGGGCCGCCCCTCGAAGCCGGCCCTCTCTGCGCGGCACCCGGCGACGCGACGCGGGAGGGTGAGGAGGAGAAGGGGGGGGTTGAGGCTGGGCCCGCCCCGCGCTCTGGGCGGGGGAAGATGCTGGCGGCCTAGGCCCGGCCGAGGCGGCCCTGAGCGGGGCGGCGGGGTGTTTTTGTGCGGGTGTCTGTGTGCCGGTGTCTGTGTGCCGGTGAGTGCAGCCCGCAGCTCGGTTGTACGCGCACCTCTTGCGTTGTACGTGCGTGCGTTTGCGGCCTTCTTAAAGGCGCGTGGAGGAAGCGGGCGCTGGCTGTAAATAATGGAGGGAGAGGGGGGGAGAAACGGTGTGCGAAGTTGGGCAGTGTGAGGTTGGGTTCGGGGTCAGGCCTGGAAGTAAGCAGCGGGTGCATAACGTGATTGCTGAGCAGCTTGGCGTGCCTTAGCCTGGTGCACCATGGGCTTTGCCTGCTGCTGCCCTAACGGAGGCCGCGGGCACGGGCTGAGGCTCCCTCTGAGCACCAGGCAGCACTTCTGTGCTGTGTGGAAATGAGCACCGGCACGGGCTGCCCAGATCTCCTCCTTGGACTGGATAGGAGACTGCGAACCCTGCTACGACCACCCTGCTCCGGGCACCTTGCTGCAGCTGGGGTTGGGTCAGATGGACCGCAGGGTCCTGCCAGCCTCAGCCCTTCTGTGATTGTGTGCTGTGTGAATCATTCCTCCTTCAACACCCCACCTGGAGTTGAGTTCTGTTATTAAAACCATACTTGTTCCGCACGGCTGTAGCTAAAATGCTGTTTGAATTAAGCAGTGAGAACTTCTGAGGGAGATTAACAAGTTTTTCCTGCCTCAGCGCTTTTATTTGCAAGAGGAAAGCCCCGTTAGCATTTTTCCTACTTTCCCTACAGCTATGAGAAATGACCACAGCGGTGCTATTGGTGAATTTAATGCACAGGCCCACATGTGTTAGAACAGGCCTTGGAGATGGCAGTACCCAGGCAGCAGTCTGTATACTCACTGCCTTGGTATTGCACAGTCCAGAGAACAACAGGTTTCTAAACAGTTTTAAATAAGCTCTGCCTGTTTATTTGTATTTTATTCCCTACAGCGAGGCTGAGACTCAAATTCTGCTTAATCACCTCTTATATTGTTTATGTCTGAGGCATCCCAGTACTGTTCCTGCTGGAAGCGCATAGCATCCCCTCCTGCTGAAAGTTTTGCCACTACAGAATAAATTTGGCCTTGTAACGTGCATATATGTTGTCCCAGCTGTGATGATAGTATTATTATAATATGAATTCTTTATATTTTTACCTGTAAAAATATAGTAAATAGTCTATGTTTATACTTATTCTAAACGTGTCTCTGTCAAAAGTATTTCAATTGCTGCTAATTAAACTCAGGACAAGGGGAAATGGTTTTAAGTTGAGGGAGGGAAGAATCAGGTTGGATGTCAGGGGGGTGAGGTACAGAGAGTGGTGAGGTGCTGGAACAGGCTGCCCAGAGAGGCTGTGGATGCCCCGTCCCTGGAGGTATTCAAGGCCAGATTGGATGGGGTCCTGGGCAGCCTGGTCTAGCATTAGATGGAGAGGTTGGTGGCCCTGCCTGTGGCAGGGGGGTTGGAGATTCGTGATCTTTGAGGTCCCTTCCAACCCTGGCCATTCTGTGATTCTGTATAGCTCATTGTGTGTGTATGCTTGAGTATTGGTTTTTGTGCCAGTTGTACATCTGATGCAATTACTGCATAAAACTAAAGTAGTTCCTAGTATAAATAATATCAGTGGTGTGTCTCAAATTTTTGCGTGCATGCTCATATGGCCTTTATATTAGGGCAGCCCTTTTAGGCTTCTGGAAACTGACATTTTCCACACATGCCAAAATTCTTGGGTATTCTTTTTATCAAAACCCAAACTGGAAACGTTAGAGGAAATGCCTTTTTTTTAAAAAAAAAAAAAGAAAAATACAAGCAATGGAGACATCGCAATGAGCATCATGTTGTGAAGGCCTTCCTTTTAAAATCATGAGATAATGTGTTTTATTCTAGCTTTTGGCCTTTAGGAAACACAAACAGAAAAAATCGTTGAACGCATGGTTCAAAAGCCTCTGTGTTTAAAGAATCTAAAGAACTCTGCCTGAAGGACTGAGTCCTTGTAGCCCAAGCTATGTTGCTAGCCCGGGCTGCCATGCCAAGAGTGGAGTCTACATGAATTGCCAGCATTCCCCCATCCTGGTAGTTTTCAGCGGTTGTGGTGCTTAATATGTGTTAAAGCAGAACAGCTTTAATCCAGGGATTTATTGTCTTCCCTGAACACAGCAGCAGCAACCCCATCCTTTGTTTGGGACATGGGCTTCAGACAGCTTAAAAGATGTCATGAACAGAACAAAACCTAGCTTTGAGAGCTCAGCAAAATTATATGGAGGTAGTCTGTAGGTGAGCATGACAATGGCTCTATCTAATTTTAGAATAAGCTTTATTATTTTCAATAAGTAGAACATTGTTATTACAGTCATCAGCTGTAGAAGATGTGAGAGTAATTAGGAAGAAAGCAAAAGGCATTAGGTAAATCTTGGTTACAAGAGCACTTGGTTTAATATTTGTAAGGTAATTATAGATGATTTAGAAATGGCTTCAGGTGTTAATCCTGTTTCTGGATCTCCTTGACAGTGATTGAGGTTGGTTATTTATTTATTTGTTTGTTTATTTAGTAACCATGGTTTTTTTTTAAAGAAGAATCAAAGCTTATTATATTTAAAACAAGCAATAAGCATGTGTACTATCAAATGTGCAAAGGAAGCACACCGAAGTAAAAAAAGTCTTCTCCTGTCTCCCCTTCATGTCTTAACCTTTATTTGACTTCAGAAGGGAAGAACAATTTTTAAGCAGAGACTTATCTTTATGCAGTCAAATTGGTACTGTTAGCTGGAAAAAAAATATTATTTTCTTAAATATTTTACTAATGCTTTTTCTTGGAAGCTTTTCTGAAGCCATGGATTATGGACTCTGCTAATCTGCAGTCAGTGGGGATTACTTCTGCTGTGACTAAAGTTTGTAATTTTGAGTAGGGTGGGTTGGATGTTTCTGCTGGCCTCCTGTTCAGGCACATCACTGCAGGCCTACAGAGTATTTCAAGAACAGACACAGCCCAAATGATTGGTGTGACCTCTGTTACGTCCTGTGACCCCGAAGCCTGTGTTTTGGGAAGCAGAGAGGACTTCTTTAACCTGTTTCTTCACTCCCTGAGTTTAGTCCAGATGCCAAACCAGGACCAGTCAAGACACAAGATCCAAACAATCCGGATGGGTGGATGTTTTTCTTCCTTTCTTTTTTTTTAAATTATTTTTTAAAATTTATTTTACTTTTCAGAACAACTCTGGCTTAAAACTCAGTGCTATTTTCTTATTTTTTATGATGGTGGGAGTAGAGAGATGTTGTTCTTAATTGCAGAGGCACATATAATTGAAGGGGGTTGACCAGTGTACATTTGTATAAAAATTTTTGCTTCTGGCATTTGGTCTGGCAGAGGAAGATACCTTTCCTTTTTTGCATCTTGTGATAAATGAGCAATTTGAGAATAATACAGTAATATGGGTATTTGGAATAATTACTAGTATTTTGAATATGTAGCTGCTCAAAAGGAGGGAGAAAAAAAAAAGAGAAAAAGGAATTTAGATGATGTACCTGAAGAGATGTTGGACTGCTGTGAAAGGAAACAGCTGTTATATTCTCCAGTACATGTTGGATGTTTTGTTGTACGTTGCCAAATTGTTCCTTATGGTGCAGTATTTCAGCTTTATGACATGGCACTCAACACTTTAAGAGAACATGTGCTTTCCTGTTATGCTGCTGCTCATGTTGATTATTTTCCTTTTGGGGTCAGAATGATAATTGATTGCTGCGATATTATCATCTCTTAATTATTATTTTCCAGTTTGTGAAAACTTTCTCACCTTTCCCTGCTGTTGTGGCTTTCTTTCTTTCTCTTCTTTCCAGCTGGTAGTTGCTGATGGACAGTGTCATGCACAGTGAGATCCAATCTGGGTTATTTTAGATCCTTTACAATAAGGACTATAAGTCAAGAGAAATCTTTGTCAGAGCTGTAATGAATTATATGATTCAGCCATTCCCTGTTGTGAGCAAAATTTAGGCAGTATCTAAAGAAAGCACTGAATAACTCTGCTTCTTACAGTTCTTTTTTCTGTTTTTTTTTTTTTAACTTTTAAAATATTTATTTGATTGCCTTTTTGGACAAGATATTAAAGGTAGCTTTTAATCAGGAGAAGAAACTTTTGTGTTTCAAATTCATCTGTGCTCCTAAATTATTTGCACATCTTAGAAAATTTGAGATAAGCATTCAGAAGGAAAAAGAAGCAGTAGAAAACTCTGTCACTTTTTGTGAATTACCCCATTTCTTTCTGAATTGACATGCAAGGTGTTTGAAGACTGTAAGAACAGAAATAATAATTAAAGAAACCAAAACTAGCTGTTGGTCTTCTGTTGTAATAGTTGGCCTTGTAAGGAATTCCTATCTTATCCCTGCTCCTAAAACTTTGCTGGTTTGTGATCTCTAGTGTTGCAGGTGTAGGACTAGCCTCCATTTTAATTTTTGGCCTCAATTTTAATTTTTCAATTTCTTATGGCCATGTGCAACTCCAGAGGATTTCATGGGCATTGTATTTGCTTATTAATTATATAGCATGTTAAGTAGCTAGATAGTTCAGCAATCTTGGGATAACATCTGGATCACTGTTGTGCTAGATTGATATATTTCATATTGATTGTAAAGGATGTTTATAGTGGATGTACCTGTAAAGTACTTTGACATTCATGTATGAAAAATGTTTTAAGAGTCTAGAATTAGAAGGATGATTTTGTGTCATAGCACTAGGCCAGAGTAATAATAACTAACAGGGGATTAAAATTTCTAATAATGCTCAGATAATTCAATGTGTAATATAGTTCTACCAAATATGAACAACACTTCTAACCTGAAAGCTGATGAAATTCAAGATATTTTTCCAACCAAGAACTCAACAAGGAATGAATGTATTTCCACTCTGTGGTCATTTGATATAGTGAAATCTTACCAAGAGGCCTAATCAGGGGAAGAGGGAAGGACAGGGTTTATGAAGTGTTCTTGTCCGTGACCTCATCAATTCTGAAGAGCTTTCTCTGCCATGCTTTCCAGTGCTTTATCCCACCTAGTCTTAAATAACTTCCCATTCTAGATCACGTCTTGCTGTAAGCAATGCTCTCGGCTGCTTAGCCTAAGCCACCTTCTTACCCAGGTTCATCCTGCTACTTAAGTTATGCCCCTTAGAGTCACTCTGTGTTATATCTCTCCCTCCTCATGGCTTACACTAGCTTCATACTGCACTTGCAGCCCAGGCAGCCAACCGTATCCAGGGTTGCATCAAGCAGATTGTGACCAGCAGGTCTAGGGAGGTGATTTTGCCCCTCTGCTCTCATAAGTCCCCACCTGGAGTACTGCATTCAGTTCTGGGGTGTCCAATGCAAGAAAGACATTGAGATATTGGAGCAGGTTCAGAGGAGGGCCATGAAGACTATCAGAGGGCTGGAGAACATCCCCTACAAATACAGTTGTGGATGCTCCCTCCCTGGAAGCATTTAAAGCCAGTGTGGATGGGGCTGTAAGCAACCTGGTGTAGAGGGAGGTGTTCCTGCCTGTAGCAGGGGGTTGGAATGAGGTGATCTTTCAGGTCCCTTCCAACCCAAACCATTCTGTGAGTCTATGATTCTCCAGAGCAGTTGCTGTTGTTATTTGGTTATTTTGATTATTATTATTTTTTTTTTTAGTGGATACTGAGAATTATAGCAAATCTAGCTGAAGAACAAGATTAATACTTCAAAAGTAACTGCTAATCTCTTTGTAGCCGTCCATGTCTCTTTTTGTTGACTTGTGGTTTTGTTGACAAGTTGGTTACAAACAGCGCTGTCAGCCTTTTTTTGTTGATTATGATCACATCTAAGATGTCTTGCTAGTGCAAAGTTTGTTCTTTTGACTTTATTTTTGTTGTATGAATTTTATGTGATTAGCTTTACCACTGTGGTGGTGGTAAGTGTCTATTATAAATATCTATCTGCAGATCTCCATTTGGGGATTTGTGCATGCACAGCACAGACTTGTGTGTTTCTTTCTGGTTACCCAGTCCTGTGTTCCAGGTGTTGGAGGTCAAAGGCAACCTGCAGTTTGCGTGCGTCCTCATTCATTCCTTGCTCCTTGTGTTGTGGGCTTAGGCCCTCTTGCATGCCATAGAGGGCCAGCTCCACCCAAGCCGTGGGCTGCTGTTTCTCTTAATAAGTCTTTTCTTATGACTACCTGTTCAGTGATGATTTTCTGGAAGCTGTTCCTAAAGCAAAGTATTGTAGTGGAGATGCTAAGTAATATCTTGAACCAGTGGTTGAGCACCTGGTGAGAAGGCAGAGCCAACCCAGGGGATCTCAGATGCAAGCAACGAACCTGAATGACTGGAAGGGGTGGAGCCAGGATGCACCCCTTCCCAGACCTCATTTAAGGGTTGGCAGAGGAGGTGAGGGTATCTCAGCTGAAGATCCCTGTGTACCTGAGGCTTTGTGAAGGGAAGCAGCTTCTTTATTTCTGTGTCCATGGCTTTTGCATTTGAGTAGGTCCTCCCTTGCTGCAGCCAGGGACCTTGCTACCTTGCTGTCATTACTGCACTTTCCATGACGTTACAAATTTCAGAAAGACTAGAAGTGTCTCCTTCCCATCAATTAGAGTCGAGCTGATGTAGGAATAGTTGCTGCCTGAAGTAAAATAAAAGCTAAGAATCTTGTATAGTTTTTCGAAAGGCTGTATTTGTGGGAGATATACCCTGCAAGTGTGAAATGTGGAAGACACTGATATTTTGAATTTCTACGAAAGAAGGGTTGAACAAAACAGTGGTTTACTGTACTTAATCCTTTACTCTGTAAGGCAGTAAGGATTAAGTGGGTTGTAAGCAAGCTGTTTAGTTTTCTGGTGGTGGTGAGAGGAGGGGAAATGTAGTTTTCTGTATGTAATGCATTTCTGTTTTATATGCTGCTATGCATCTGTGTGACTTCTGGCACTGTTAGTGTGGAATTTTGATCCAGAAAAAAAACCAAACAAGCTTAAATATGAAAATGAAACAAATTTCCAGAATGGGAAGGGAACTATGAGACAACGTTTTCATTTAAATGAGGAAAATAAGATACCTGTATTAGCATGCTGGAGTAATAGTGGAGTTTAAGGTATACCTTAAACTTTTGCCTCATTGTGACATCTTTAGTCTTTTATCTTTTGTCAGCATCAGTTTTTGTTCCTGGAGGTCTGACCGTACTAATTAAGGACACGTTTATAAATATATTATGTTCCTGATGTATTTATAGGATAACTGTCAGTATCTTCTATATGTCTTCATAGTTTTTATTCCGGTTTTCATATTTGGACTGACTGTGCTAAAATTTGCTTTTCAGCCTGTCCCCAGAGAGAGGGTACAACACACCAAAGCTAACAGGCAAATGACGAGGGGCTGAGAAAATATCTCTAGTTGCTGGTAAGTAGTTACAGATGCATTTAACATTCAGAATCTGTCCTTGACACTCACATTGCCAGAATTTTTAGGCAATAACGAGTTTTCAGTCGTTGCCCATTTTAAATAGTAACAATAAAAAATATTTCTCATCTTCACAGTCAACAACTGTTAAAGACCTTGCTGTACATCTAACTTTATTTTCCACATAGATCTAATGGGTTTCCTTGCTACCAATTCCAAGTGAAAGAAAGCAGTGAGACTCAAGGTAAAGACAAGTGATAATAATATTCTAAAGGACAAATTGTATCACTTGTGTATTAGAGCGTGTCTGTTTCTTTGAATATAGTTCCTTTGAAAGCTGTCCATGTGAGCAGCAAGTTACTGTTTGGTGTGAGAACAGGCAGCAGAATCCTTATTTTGCAAGCCATTTATAGCTGATTCAAGTCAATCCAGTGCAGGATGCCCTGGTGAGCGGTGATAATTACAGACTTAGAAACCTCACCATTAACTTTCCAATGTTATGTTTCTGTTTCAGACACAAAGTAGGCTAAAGGGAATGCGTGCTTGTGTCCCTTCATAACACTTTTGTTTTAGCTCATATTGAGGTTGAAGATGCTTTTCAGCAGGGATGCTGACGAGTGAAATAGAGCTACCTGTAGGGAACAGTGTAAAACTCTGCAGAGGGGGAAGGACAGTTGATGGGAAAATCAGTAGTTTGAAATAATGTTTTGGCAAGACTTCTGTCTGAAGTCCTGAATTTAAATGTCTGCTTGTCCTAGATGTTCTGTGATCAGCTTTTTTGAGTATGCTTCATGACCTGGGATCTGTTTGGCTTTTTTTTTTTTTTGCTTTGTTTTTCTTTCCTGGCACTACACATTCTTTGTTTCTTTTTCTTTATTTTTATACAGGTTATTTGTATATTTATTGAACTTTTGCCTTTTTTGAAAATACATTATGATGAAGTATATATGCTCACTTTAAAGGGGGGGGGGAAGCAGAAACAGAACAATTTATCAGAGTTCTTGCAGAATTTCAACTGTAATTTCTTTTAAAGTTCATGATTTATAAATTGGTTTGATGATCTTTGCTTTGTATTCTCAGTTATTTTTGCTTTAAACATACTTTTTTGACATTGGTTTCAACTTTGATTTTATTATACTAATTGATTTCAAGGTGGAAAAACTATATATTGCATTGCTCCATTCCTTATGTTCTAAAATGGACACATACGTATATAAAATCATTAGATGTTCAGGAGGTAATTAAATATCAGCTCTCTACATAGGGTCATTGAAATTTGAAAAGCCAGTTGTTTTTATGTTGGCATCCCAGCTTGATCAAGTTTGGTGGAAGAAAGTTCTGAACGGAGAGATGCTGAGTGATAAAATCAGTGACTGAGTGGGGATTTACATAGGTTACTGCAGCCTGTGTTTTATGTAACATAATTGCTTAGCCTTTTATTGGATAGCATTTTCTTGTCTCTCTCCTTCCCTGCACAAGTTGTTTTTTCTTCACTCACCCTGCAATGTTTCTTACTGTGGTACTGCTGTTTTTTTCCACAGTTTTCTTGTGGTAGTTTTTATTTAATGTTTGTTCTACAAAGAAATTCTATTGGATGCATGAAGACTTGAACTAAGTACGTGGAAAAAATCTATTCTGTTTTTGTGTGTGACTCTTATTTTAAAATAAAGTAATTTTTAAAAATAAACACTGGTTAAAGGACCTTGCATGTTTTAACAACTCTTGTATTGTCACCTGTTTTAAGAGTTCATTTGACTGCAGTGTCTACTGATTCTCCTTTCAGACCCTTGGTAGAGCTCACTAGATTTGTGTGAAACTTGATCTTTTAGGACACTAATTGCAACTGGTTTTAAAGAAAAACTAAGACAATGACTATATTTTAATTTGAATTCTCTTAGTTAATGCCACATCCATTACATACTTACGATTCTTTTGTCGTGTGTCCATGACCTAAAATAACACCTTGTTCTTCATTACTAGTAAATATTTGATTCTTTCATGTTTTCTATTTCTCCCCAACTTGTATAGCTTTGTCCATCCATTCAGTGCGTATATCTTGGGTCAGTAGTGCAAGATGAGGGGTCTTACGTTACCTTTGTAGAGTAGAATGGGGAATACTTCCATGTACCATAGTTTGAGATATGTATACTGAGCTCTGTGTTTACTTTTCACTAAGACTTGCTTTAAAGGCTATTATTTTCAAGTATCTGGTGTCACAGAAGGGCTCTCTGACATAATCAAAATATATGGCTTTCTTGAGGCAAAGCTTTTTTTATTCTCTGTACTGTGCTTTATCTGGCTTAAGGCTTGCTAATGTTTATACACTTATAGCATTTGTTACCTGATAACATTAAAGATAATAAAGCACAAAGCTGCTTGAGTGCCTATCATGCTAGAGTGCTGCGTGCCATGGGCCCAATATATTCTCTTTTCTAGCTTAGTGACAAAGAAGTTAGTAATGCTAGTCATGTTCTTTCTACTGTAGAACTGTCACACTTTCTTCTATCCTCTAATAGCAGGACTGGTGGAGATACGAGCAAGTGTATAGTTTTGCACCTGGGTAGGAATAACCATATGCATCAGTACAGGTTAGGGGCTGACCTGCTGGAAGGGGGCCGTACAGAGAAGGACCTGGGTGTCTGCTGGACAACAGCTTGACCACAAGCCAGCTATGTGCCCTTGTGGCCAAGAAGATCAATGGTATCCTGGGGTGCATTAAAAAGAGCATTGTCAGTAGGTCAAGTGAGGTGATCCTCTTCATCTCTGTCCTGTTGACTCCACATCTGGAGTACTGTGTCCAGTTCTGGGCTTCTCGGTTTAAGAAAGACAGGGATTTTCTAGAGGGAGTCCAGCTGGAGGATTGCAGGGATGATGAGGGGCTTGGAGCATCTTCCTTATGAGGAAAGGCTGAGTGAGAGACCTGAAATGCTTCAGCCTGGAGAAGAGAGGACTGAAAGGAGTTCTTACAACTGTTCATAAGAATCTAAAGTGTGGGAGTCAAGCTGATGGGGGTGGGCTCTTGTTAATGACTAACAGCAACAGAACAAGAGGCAGTGAGTAGAAAACTACAATACAGGAAGTTCCATACTAACACAAGGAAGAACTTCTGTCAGAGTGATGGAGCACTGGAACAGGCTGCCCAGAGAGGTTGTGGAATCCCCTTCTTTGGAGATGAATTCAAGATACCTACCTGTGTGACCTACTGTAGGGATCCTGCTTTAGTGGGGAGATGGACTCAATGATCTCTATAGATTCCTTCCAACCATTACAATTCTGTGATTCTTCAATTTAAACCGATGTTTAAATTTACATTCTCCTTGCTTTGTTTGCTACAGAATACTTAGTTCTCCTTTAACAAGTTACAGGAGATAACACCTTTCTTGAGCGCTGTAAAGTCAGTAGTGTTCTAACATGATCAATTACAGTGTTAGAAGATAGTTATGCCTAAATAACTATGAAGTGTAATTGGCTAAATCAATCCTAGCTGCAAACTTTAACAGAACCAGAGCACAATTGTATCAGGAAATAAGAACGGGATTAAGCAAATCCATTTTAAAACTAGACTGATATTTATTTGAGTAGGCAGAATTTTAAATTGAAGGGTTTTATTTTAAAATTTCTAATGAATATTTCTTAGCATCGCTGCCTATAACTCATTATCACTTGTTGCAGTTCAAATAATTTTAAGGAAAAAGACTACACCTTTTATCCTTAGGCTTTAAACATAGTTAAAACGTTTCTTTAGTTGCAGATACAGAAAGTATTTGACAGTATAATCACAGTATTTTCAAATTGTGTTTTCTGTCTTTTGGTAATGCCTGTGCATTCGTAATGTAGAATAAACAAAGTGAAATTTTAAAGCTTGTTAACGAAGGTTGGCTGGCCAGTTAGTTCATGTGAGTCTTCTTGAATACACTTGTTTTTTAGAAGAGCAAAGTCAGTCATATTGCAGGCCAGCAATGTGTTGGAAGACTGACGAGGCAGCACAGAGATGTGATAAATTCATGTGGGATTTTGAAGAAATGATTGTCCATCCACATGTATTTTATTGCTGGGATCAAGGAAATAACAGCAGAGTAGTTAAAAATATATATAAATACATTTGCTAGGAAGAACAGGGTAAAGGAATAAAACTGAGAATGCTTAGCGCTGCAGTCTGTGTTTTTTATTTTCCCCTCTGAAATTTGTTTTTCTGTGAGACCAGTTGTCCTGAGACAAATACTGTGGCTGCATGAGATCTGCTGACAGAGCCCTTTGTCTTGTTTGTGAATTCTGCTGTTCATATACGTACAGCATTTTGTAGAGGTGGTGGTTTGGATTGGAATGGGTGACTAGCGTTTGGAAATCCACGTGGTAGGTTGCTTCCCTCTTCTCCCCCAACCTTTCTGTATAGCACTCTATAGGCTATTGCTTTTTTCATGTTTTTTTCCCCTATCTTATTAATATCTACAGCCCATGTGATTTGAGATGGGATGTAAATTGTGGTACAGTGTTTCTGAACAGATTCTGTAGTGTAGTCTTTATCAGCAATTCCAGCCTGAGACTTGGGGTTAAATTGTTCCTGTAAAATGAATGGGCCTTCTGCAGGAACAGAACACAGCAACCTAAATCACTTGCACTTAAATGGAGAAATAAACAAATCCTATCTTCGTTTTCTGATTCACTCAGTCAACAGAAAAAGGCTTCAGAAATGGGGAATTATGCCAAAACAGTAAAGGCTTTTGCATTATGTAAAGAAAAAGTGTCAGAGTAAGTGGGATTTACTTCTCTGTACAAATCATAGGACCCCTTTACACGTTTCAGAGATAATGGTCCTTTGACAGTGAACCAACAGTAGTGTTTTAAAGCACAACAAAGGCTCTCAAGTGTTTTTCAAGAGCAATATTAATGCCTGGGTGAACTTACAGGGAGAATTTTTTTACTCATATCTTAATCTATAATGGGTTTCAGCTGAATCAGTGCTAACAGCACCCTGCTGTTTGGGTGTTGCTGAGCGATGGGTGCGGAGCAAGCCATGATGGTGTGGGGCAGGGGCAGCCTGGAGGTGAGACAGGTGCCACAATCAGGCCAAGAGATATTCTGGACCCTACACAGGAAGATTGTAAAGCTGGGGGCAGTTGACTGGTTGCTGCTTGGGGTTGCTGAGCATCAGTGAGAGTGGGACCTCATGTTGCAGATGGGCATCATGTTGGTGCTGTGTGGTGGCTATTTAATGGCAGTTAATGGCAATTAACTGCATTGCAGCTGTGTGTGTTGTTATTGCATTTCTGCTTTTATTTTTCTGTTTTGGTTGTCAATATCCCAACACAAATTCTATTTTGTTTCCAATTCTTTCTCCCATAACACTTGGGGGGTGTGAGCTAATGGCTGTCTGATGCTGAGCTGCTGCTGCGTTAATCCATAGGAGTGGAGCATGGCCATCTGGGACTACTGAGCAGCTGCAGCAAAAGAGATCTGAGGTCTGGTAATAAAGGCAGTACTTGCACCATCCTCTTCTCATTTTTTTTTTTTTCATGTTAGGTCTCTAATATGGAGTAGGAGGTGCTAAGAGCAGACCTCTATGGTTACACCTCCAAAGCCTTTTGAATCAGGATGCGATGAATTTGATCAAAGGCAATGGCTTGTCCATTCAGAAATGGTTGATGTCTTAAGGCAGGAAAGATGTGAAGTGGACAACTAGTTGGCATTGCATATACAAGTTTGATTGAAATTGTCTGAAAACGATTTTTCATTTAAGATTGTTGTCCCCATATTGAAGCAATATGAGATTTCAGTCACTGGTCTTCCTGTCAGAAGCCAACTGCTTCAGTTCTCACTTAACTGTTGATTCTTGAATAGAGAAAAATATTTTTTATTTGATTTCCTATGTAGTGTTCAATTGTCTGAAGTTGTCTAGCAGTTGTGGCATTGCATTTGACATCCAATTAAAAATGGGCAATTATTTGATCTGAGTATTCATTCACTTTCTTTGACTTTGGATGTCTCAATTTTAGGAAGCCTTTTAAATTCAGTGCTGTTTCAAGTACATTGGATTGACACTTCCCATGTTCAGATTCTACAATATATTGCAGCAATGAACAGTGTGCTACGTAAATGCCTTCATAATGAAGGTAAACCTGTCTGTGAAAGAAACAGTTGAAATCCTTTGGAACTATTCATGAAGCAATAGTAGCCAATTTGCCTTCAAAACTGGGAGTATCCTCTACAGCAGCTTTGTGACAAAAGATTCTTTAATTATGTATAACATAGTCAGCTGTCAAATAATTCACTTGGAATTCAGATCCAAGAGAAGGTACAAAATCTGCAGACTCTTGGAGTCCTCTTCACTATCACACTGTTGGAGTCCTTTTGATAAAGAAGGAAGAGGACAGAGTAGCAGCTAGCTGTCTGGAACTGGTCCACAGAACGTTGAATTAAATGGGCATTTTTTTCATTGGCTTTGATCATCCTTGGATTGAACCTGTATGCATATGATCTAATTAGTAGCAAGCGTGGGAAATGGTGGTATGTTGGCTTTTTAGTGCCTTACCAACTGCAATGGTAATTGTATAAACAAACACATTTGTGTATCTATGATAAAGATATCATAGATATTGGTTTTCCTAGTGGTGGCTGGACCTTCATTTAAAAGCAAGGTGTTGTACTGCTGTAGATTGAATTTGCCAGAGTAAAATGGATACTGTTATGAGTCTGAATGAGTTACAATTTAAGAATTTATGGAAGCTAGCAGGCTTCTGAAGTATTTATTAAGTAGGAAAAGTAGACATAAATGTCAAGGATTTTTGGTGACAAATGTTTATATTAATATTATGTTTATTATACAATAATTTGTATTTACATAACGGATCATATTGAGAGTATCCCCAGTATTGCTTTGTGTTTGTTTAAATTATATAAAATGACATGGCTTAATGCTGGGAGGTACCTTCACATTCTACATGAGTTTCCAGGTCAGCCAGGGGAAAACTGCTTGCATTAAGTCAGGTTTGCATCAGATTTGTAGGCTAAGGCATTGCTTTGTCACAGTTCACAGTGGCCAAATGTGTCATCTAAGCATTTTAAACATTGTTTTCCTTTATCACAGACAAGATTTCTATCATAATTCTGTGTTACACCACACCTTACTAGGTGAGCTGTCCCTATGCTTTAAGTGCTTTGCAGCACTTCATGAAGTTAAGATACTGCGCAGTGTGAGAAAGGGTGGTAGGAACTGACTGTGTGTATTTACACTGAACACAGAGGTTCCGTGTGGGTCTGTTCTATGTTTGCTTTGCAAATATTGGCAGATAGTATTGTGAGGCTGAATGATTTACAGTCAAAGAGCTTCTGAAAGCTCAGGCTTCTTAAGCATTAATAGTGTAAGTAGGAAGAGTGGGTATAAATAGCAAAGTAGGGAGTGGAATGTTAGCTTGTATTCTTTCTCAGTTTAGCAGCTGTGTAACTGGCCTTGACTCCATTGCTGCATTTGGATATATTTCCTATAGTTTGCACCCAGTCCTCAGCCCAAGAAATAGGGATTCTCGTATGTTTCAGCTGCATACATGTCAGTGAAAACTACCCCAAAAATGAGGTCTATGTCAGTCAGAAGATACTAAAAGGAGCCTAATTTTTTTTTTCATGGGAGCATTTAAGAACTACTGAAGCAACATTAAATAGTATACCAAGAAAATGCTGAAATTTGATACAATATATATGTTTATATGGGTTTTATACTGCTTTACCAGAGAGAAGATTTTCCATACTGACATAGCACAAAACATACGCTGTTTTTGAGGCAGATGTTACTTTTAAATAAGCACAACAAATGCTCAGGCTACTCTGATGAGTGTATGCACATAATCTACAATGGTTTTGGGCTGCATGTATTACAAAAATGTCTGTTTATGCTTTAGGAGTGATCCAGACCCGGCAGAAGGAATGGAGCAGGTGTTCTAAGATGTCTTTTTTTGTCCCTAGCTGCTGATAGCTGAGCTTACATTGCTAATTCTGCATTTCAGTTTGAGAAGGGACCCAGAAAAGCCTTTTTCTGTCATATATATCTAAAAAAGGTTTTTAATCTTGCATATTATGTGTCTTGTAGCAGCACAGGTAAATAATCAGGATATTCTTGTATGCATGCACCTAAGAAAACAAACAAACAAACAAGAAAACAACCCCAAACCTGCTGTTTGGTAACAGCTGCAAGATTTTTGAGGATGTAATTGGAGTATGGTTATCTGCTGACTAGAGTTTAGGATTTGACTTCTTGTGTTTGAATATATCAGTTTTTTACTATCTGGCAATGATGTAGTCTACTGTTTCCATATAGTCTAATGTAGTCTAATGTTTCAAACACTTCTCATCATTGCTCTTGAACCTCCCAGTCCTTTCAAAAGTGAGGATCTTTGGAAAATGGGGGCTGACATACCTCTCTACCCAGGATCACCTACAGAAAAACATGCAGTCTGTACGCTGTGCAACCACTCTGTGTGTGTCTGGATTGACTCTACAGAGTCTCTAGTAGTCCTTTTTGTCTCAGCTGAAATCAGTGGTAGTTTCTTTCAGATTTCTGGGTGTTAATCAATCTGCTCATACTTAAGTGTGTTGCTGTGCAGTGAAAACAGTAGGTATACTTGATGAACTATCTTTAAAGGAGTGAATAGATTATATATAAGTGTAATCTGCTCCCAGGGTAGTAGATTGTCTGTAAGTTATTTAGCAATGAACTTCACCAGAGAGGAAAATTTGTCACTTTTCAGAACCAGAGTGGTACGTTCACTTAAGCTGTTACTTTGTTTTGCAGTCACTTTTTGTAGACACAGTTGATTTTAAAGTTATTCTTGCAAATATTAGTTCTTAAATGTAGATTTGGAAAGGAAGTGAGGGCTGCAAGATGGTATTTGAACATCTGCTGTTAGTCCTTCTTTTTCCACTTATATTGGTCAGATTTCTCAGGGGGTGTCCAGATCCCAAAAAGACAGGAAGCTACATGAGCTAGTTGAGAGAAAAAGGCTTAATAGAGGAGAGAGTCCCTATTAATGCCTCAGCTGAAGCAGAGCTAATGGGGTGAATTTGTCCCTTATCAGTGAATCTGCAAGCGAGCTTTGCTTCCAGACACAAAGGAAATAGTTTTGTTGGTTTTGCTGTTTGCCTAAGAAAAGCTTACTCTAAGGTACTGAGGATGAATTGTATTCCATTGGCTTCCACATCTTACTAAGCAGAAAAGAAAATAGCACTGTCTGAAATGCTTTAAAAGAACAGAGAATAGGCACTTTCTGGAAAAGTCTGGAAGACAACACATGCATTTCTATTTCTGAAGAACAGTGTATGCCTGCAGGGGAGGGCTTGATGCAAAAGACTTTTTTTTCTGGTCTAGAAAACCATTAGCACATGTTGAGATTTCAAAGAAACTACATATGTAAGCTGTTAGATTGTTGCAGAGGGAAGGCTGCTTAAACAATCAACTTTACAGTGATGCATCCACTTCTTCAGAAGCAGAAAGCATGTTGCCATAATATAGAGAAGGATGCAGTAGGTTGTCATAAATATATCAAACTTCTTCCTCAAATGAACATCTCTATTAGTGATGTAGGATCTTAAATGAATTTTTTTTTTAATGGAAGCTGTTCTCGCTTTGTGGTGTGATGTTCGGAAGTAGAAAACCCAAAATTAAGAACCTGTTTTGCAAGTAGAAGACCAAGAAATGAATTAGTCTTATTTATTCACTTATATATTTATTTTAAAATTCTGGCTATTTTGTTCACTATAGAAATCAATGTATTCTTCCAGCATAAACATACATTTTCTTTCTCGGCGCTGTGGATAAGCAGCTCTTGAGGAGTGGGGGGAATTCTGACATCTTCACCATACAGAGTTGCAAAGTCCATCAGTATCTTATGTTATTAACTAGACAGAAACGAAAGACAGGGCATTTGTTTATCACACACTTCAAATCAGGCATAGACAATGAAGATGATAAAACCTGGTTTCTAAGGCCTGAGAAATGAACGTGTAAATTTGATATTTTTTTGTGTGACTTAAGATATTTGTGTAGCTTTGATTATTTCCCAAGTTTTGCAAGTAAAACCAGACTTCTCTGCCTATTCACCCATTTGGAAAATGTGTTAACTGTAAGTTTTTTTTTATGTTATCAAGCAAACTTATCACAGAATCACAAGGTTGGAAATGACCTGCAAGATCATCTAGTCCAACTGTCCTCCCATTACCATTAGCCCTGCAGATCTGGAATGGATCCATTTAAAGCTCCGTTTTTCTGATCTTCTACTTGTTCTGAGAAAGCTGTTCCTTTGTGGTACCCATCACCAGTGGAAGGAATCCACAGTAATTAATGAATAATTAGCAACAATAGCTGATTATCCATTTTGAGGACCACATGCATTCATTTTTTTTCCCCACTTCAGAGGAAGTTGCTGTGATTCAAAAAAGCAATGGAGAAATGTAGCTCTCAGCGTTTTCAATATTCTTTTCTGTTGCTTTGGTTAAAGTAGCAGCAATATCCCAATGTGTGCTTGGACAGTTTATATGCTGTGGACTTGCTGATGCCAAATTGATTGTGTGAACAATCAAGGAAATATCTCCCATGTAATTTGAAGTGATTTGACAAATAATAATGTCTTTTCCAGTCATTGTTCCCCATGTGGATGTGTACAGAAACACACACATAGACATGAGCATATGCTGTTGCAACTGAACAGGCTGCCTTTTGGAGACATGCTTTGAGTATGCATGATCAAGCCAGAGTTTGGACTTAAGTGACCTTGTTCTGTTACTGGATGTATTCAAAATTTGATTAAAAAAAAAAGTAAGCTAGTAATTTAAAACTGAATGACTTTTCATTGCTTGAAATATGAGGTCTTGTATTAAAAAAAAAAGAAAGAAACTAGGAGGTAATATTACTACTGTGTCTGCTTAAGATGGTGATCTGTCAAGCATATATTAGGTAATATATTTACCTTATGAAACGATGTCTTATTTTTATTTCACTCTTAAAATGCACTGCTATGTACTGTGCATGATTTGCAGCTGTCAAACCATACCTGTTTAGAGCATCACTGATGATATTTAATAATGATCTTATCACTGGCTGCGAATACAAAATATGCAGAAAACCATGGTGGAATTTCCTACTAATGATTGCTAATAGGCTTTTCTTCTGATGGAGTGACCAGCATGCTTTGATGTTTATAAACTGTGATTTGCATTTGGAGCTGGGCTCTCTAGCTTATGTACTCACAGGGAACCAGAGCATTTAACAGTGAGGTGTGAACCAGAGCATTAACAGTGAAGTGTTCTTTTTGTAGAAAACTGTTCATGATAATTCTTGAGGGAAGAAGATAATGTTCTCTACTGATCCTAGACTACATAGAATCCTGGATATGAATAAACTTTGTCCTAGAGGATTTGCACCAGCACTGATGACTGCTATGTGGTGCAATTGATCTTCTGGTTTTCTATTCATTATCATCATTTCTACTTATGTAAAGTAGTAAATAATTATAATTTTTAAAGGGTGATTCTAAATATTCAGGAATAAGGACTGGGCTGACCATTGCAAATGACAGTTCTCTGTCATTTCTTGGTAGCAACAGGGTGTCTTGCAAGTGACATAAAAACCTGAAAACCTCCTGTTCTCAGTTTCTCTAGATGTTGTGGAAACAGGTATTCTTAGGTTGGGAGATGAATATTTCTTGTTCCATTGCTCTCTTTGATTTTTTTTTTTTTTTTTGCAAGAAAAAGGATATGTTCTTAATGAAAAACTGGGTGCTCCAAGGTAGGATTGGGTCAACAGAGGAATGAAGAACCATTACTACATAAGGAACATCTGGTTTGCTCATTTATTTGCTTTGCTTGTGGAGGCTTCCTCATTTTCCAAGCTGGCCAGAAAGTCTAGCAGAAATAATTAAAAGTAAAAAAAAAAGAAAAAAGAAAAGAAAAAAGAAATCACTCTAGCACACTGTGATATGCCTAAGTAATTAAAAGTAATTAAAATAGATTCAAATGCTTAGAGTGGATGCACAAAACAGTGTAAAATGATGATTCAACTGACAAAGCTCTTTACTGCTATAAGAGGATGTTAGAATGGAAATATAACCAGTGCCAACATCAGGAAAGAAAGAATGCATTTAATTTGTTCTTCTGGGGGGTGGCTAAAATCATCCCATTTCAGATGTCCTCTCTCTTAGGAGGAAGTCTTTTAAATCGGTTGAATACTGTGCTTTTAAAGCCATTTTCCACACAGTGCCTATAATTGAGAGAAGAAATAAACTGAAATCAGCTTAGGGAAAGAATTTATGATAAAACTGGGTTTCTATGCTTTCCATGCCATTCTCCAACCGTATAAGTTGCCTAATTCTATAATGCCTATTTCTAATTACTGGCCCTCCAGGCTATGCTTTTAATTTGGAATGGATTGTTTTGCTGTTTATGTTTCTGTAAATGATGGTTTCCAGAAGAATTAATGTTATGGTAGGGCTAGTTAATAAGTTCTTTATTTTCAAGGAGGCTGATGCCAACCGTTATTGAATCTGGTAGCCTGGACGGAAAGGAAAAACTCAGTTTTTTGCATTGTAATAAACAGCTATTGAGTAATTCTGTGTACATTCAGGAAAAACCTGTTGCCCTGTTGAACAAAGCAGTAATAATTTATGGCCACAATACAGTGTGAAATTTGTTTCCGCTGAAACAAACAGAAATGTTACTTCCTTGAAAGATTTTTTTGAGCCCAAATTCTAAAATTCTAACTAGCCAGCTCTATTTAATCAAATGTGAAATAAAATACTGAAACTTTGCTGTGATTTTTTTTTTTTTTCCTGAGCAGTTTTTTAGCATAGTGAAATCTTTTTGAAAACAAAAGTTTAGGGATATTTCTGCTTGGGAAATTACAATGCCTTCTTAAATAAGTAGCGTTACGCACACTAGAGGCAGGATGCTCTGCTCTGAGATGAACCCTGTCCCAACAAGCTCACTGTACACAATATTAAATGGTCTCAGTGAGCTGTAAGTACAGATCAGTGTTACCACTTATAAATGCAATTTTTTCCTTTTCACAATGTGAACTGTTAAATGCTTCGTAAAATGAAAATGTGTTGCATCTTTGATTTTTGGTTAGGATTCATACTGAAAGATATGATTAGAAGCCTTCAGCAGCAGAGCCTATCCAAAGCCTTTTAGAAATAAATGGTTTGGCTCTGGATACTGACTACTTCTGTCTTTTCTTTCTTGTTTCTAGTGTGGTCAAGATCTGCCTCCCACAGCAGCGTACCTTACTCATACGCTGTACTGAAACACAAATGACTGGAAGTAAGATAGAGTCAACTAAAAAAAGTGAAGAGGTGTTTTGCTATGAGTGTATTGGGTGATTAACGTTATAATAACTTTAAGTCTCCTCCTGGTGCTTTTTTATAGTAGGCATTAAGAATTTAGGATGCCTGTTTGGCATACAAATTTTTAGTGGTGCAGGCTTTGTTCCATATGTTTCGAAAAAATATTTAACAAAGAAAAACAACAAACTTCCGTTTCCATTGGTCTAGAAAGGGGATGCATTGAAAATAATGCTATAGTTAAAAATCTGTGACCTGACCTCAGGAGTGCATTGGCTTTCGTGGAAGTCTTTCTCATTTGGATTCAGGGTTTAAGAATTCTGGATTTAAAGGGAATTCTGTGTTCAACACTGTGCCTGGCAATTCTCTCTCTTAACCCACAGTGGTTCAAAAATTATTTTTGTTGAATCCTTTCTCTTTGTACATGCATGTAAGTGTGTTTCAAGTTTAATTTGGTCACATTTTTCATAGAATCACAGAATGAGTTGGGTTGGAAGGGACCTCAAAGCCCCCCTGGCTCCAACTGTGTGCCATGGGCAGGGCTGCCCCTCACCAGCTCAGGCTGCTCTGGCTCCACCCAAACTGGCCTTGAGTCTCCAGGGATGGGGCAGCAGAGCTTCTCTGGGCAGCTGTGCCACTGTCTCACTGCATAAAGGATTTCCTCCTAGAAGGTAATGAACATCTCTCCTCTCTTAGCTTAAAACCATTCCCCCTTATCGTATCACTGTCTGCCCATGTAAAAAGTAGGTCTCACTCCTGTTTGTAAGCTCCATTTTTATTTCTTTTGTTATATGAAATGCTAAAGTTATCACCAAATATTTGTGTACAAGTCTTAGTGTAAAGGAAACTGTACAAATATGATAATTTTATGTATTCACAACCATCTTTGAAACAAACGTGGACAATTTTGTGATTGAATTGCTTTTATTGATGTGATAGAATTGATGTGTCAAAACAAAGGTGGTGGATTTTTTTTAGCTGCATTTGTCATATGCAAAAAAGTACATGGTTCTGAAACAGAAGATCAGTCCTGGAGCATCTGAATTTCTGTTACAAGCTCTTACACCATTGTTTGAATAAAAAACAAAGTCTGACAGCTGGTACAGGTTAGTGCTAATAAAGAGCCATTTTACTTTCAAACACATGAAACAAACAGCTATGCTTTAGTTCTCATCTTTTTTTCTTCTTGTAGTAATACTTTGGGAGACCCAAGTAGTGCCCGTTGCATTTTCTGTTGGCTCTGATGTCCTTTCTCAATTCAAATTTAGTATCAGCTAAAGGATTTTACCCGTAGCTATTCAGTGTGGCCAGCAGAGGAGATAAACTGAGCTTCTACCAGTGCTCTGTGCTTCTCTGTGAATGGAGGTACTTTCAACTTCTCCTATCTCAAGAGGAATACAAACTTTTCAAACTTTTAACTGCCTCTCCTGTTCAGAGCTATCCTTACCAGTTCATTTAGTTGGCCAGCAACATCTTTTCAAAGGCAATTTGAAGGCAGCAGTGATTATAGAGCTTTTGTTTATTTAGAAGGAAGTTGTTGGAGCTGTCTGTTGTCATGAATTCTTAAAGCTTCTGACTTGCCACGTGCTTCCAAGGATTACCTTACAGAATTACTGTGTTCAGGGCAAGTAGCTATAAGTCTCTAATACAAAAATAAATATTTTAAACAAACAGGTCTGCTGAAAGCATGTGAGTAGTGCTGAGGGAATTGTATTCTTTTATATTTTTTTCTAGTGAGGGTTACTTATCAGGGTGAGCAGATGAGCACTACTCATTTTTGGCATTCATTGATAAGTCTGCTACCTCTCCAGGTGGCTCAACAAAAAAATAAGACTGTGGCACTGTTCCCATTTTATTTTTGTTCCTCTCAGACTAGTTAGTCACCTATCTCTGCTCTCCTCATTTAGAGCCATCTGCTGGAGTTTTTTTGCTTCTGTTTTTTTTCTCCATTCTAAAATCACCAAGGAATCTCGCATTAAGAGCTGATAGGAAGTCTTTGCATGTTTTGAATTGGGATCAATTATATCTTTCAGTTTCTTCTCTTCAGTCAGCTTGTGTCTTGAATTGTCACCAGCTAATCATAGAGCGGTTTAGGTCAGAAAGGACTTTAAAAACCACACAGTTCCAACCCTCTGCTGTGGGCAGGGCTGCCACCCACTAGATCAGGCTCCTCAGGGCCCAAACCAATCCGATCTTGAAGATCTGCTGGGATGGTCTTCACCCACTTCTTTGAGCAGCTCATTTCCTTACCACTCTCTGAGTAAAGAATTTCTTCTTAGCATCTAACCTAAATTTCTCCTCTTTTAATTTCTTTTTTTTGCTCACGTCCAGGTTTTCAACTACCAGAACACCCAAGTCCTTACTGACAGAGCTTCTCTCAAGGAGTTCTCCCAGTCTGTACGTGTATCAGGGATTATCAACACTCTGCACTTAGCTTTTTCTGAGCCCACTTCCAGTTGTGTTATTCATCCCATGCTTCTTGTGATAGCAGTCAGATCGTAGTTTTATAGTTGCACCACAGTTTCCGTCTCTTCCTGCTTATTTCCCATGTTGTATGCATTGGTGTAGAATCACTTCAGCTAGGCTATCAGCCTCATTGCCTTCCTAAATTCCTCTGGACAAATATGAGGTTTCCCCTTGCTGTTTCCTAAAGTGAGAGCATTTGTTGGTCCTTCTCTGTCACTTAGAAGTACATCCCCTGTCCTTATGGCTGTAATGCATGGAACATCAAATTATTCTTCTCTTTGTGGACTTTCTCACCTTTTGTCATAATTAATCTAGCAGTTTTCTTATTTTCTCTGAAATACTAAAAGAATAGAAATAAGTGAGAAACCACTCTCAGGCGCGTTTGTTCTCATGATCATCTGTGTTGAAGATGACCTTGAAAATCACCAACTCCAGCCAACCTTTACCTACCAAGTTCCAACAATAAGCCTTGTGCCACATCCACACATCTTTTATTTCTCTGTGGATGGGGACTTCACCATTTTACTGAACAGCCTATTCTAATGTTTGATCACCTTCTCTGTGAAGAAGTTCTTAATATTCATCTAAACCTCTCCTATTGAGGCCGTTTGCTCATGTCCTATCACATGTCACCTGAGAAAAGAGTCTGAAACTCATCACTGCAACCTCCTTTCTGGAAGTTGTAAGAGCTGTAAGGTCTCCCTTTGTCTTCCTTTTCTCCAAACCAAACCCCACTTCTTTCAGCTGTACCTTGTAAGTCTTGTTTTCTTGTTTGTTCACCAGCTTTATTGCACTTTTCTGTACACTCAGTATCTTCCTTGCAGTGAGGAGCCCTAAACTGAGCACAGTATTCAAGTTGTAGTCCCTGTGGTGCAGCGTATGCCACCTATCTGTTCAAGGAAACATATGAAGATCTCATTGTTCTCACTGTGTTTACTGGATTATTTTATTATCCACCCATAGACCTATTTTTGCATTGCTGTTTTAATAAATAGCCATTGTCAGTCATACAGAAAGAATCAAGATAAATGATAGACTTTAGGAGGCTATGACTGAAGTTTTGCAGGTTTTCTTTTTGTTTGTTTAGTTGGTGTGAGGTTTTATATTTTATTTTTCTGAATGGTAGTATGGTATCCTAGGATAATTGATACCGATTGTTGATTGTAATCAATTCAGTCAGCAGTGGCTTGAGATCACTGAGAGCTGATTTAAACCATGGTGTTTTAGCTATTGGGTAATCAAGAGTGAAATTTATAATTATTTATAATTATTTACATATATTTATATATTTTTTATAGAGTCTTTATGTGTTCTTGCAATTTTCTTGCAGATGAGTTTGCCTCTGGTGAATGACGTGTTTTATCCATGGCTTTGAACACTTAGTAACTGATTTTTCACTCTTTTTGAGTTTGCATTTTGGCAAGTTTTAAACTTCATCATTCATGATGGAGAACCACATTGACACATTTAAATTTAGTTTGACCTCAGTGATTTTTGTCCCCTCCAAATATTAGTAGAAAAATAGATTTTGGTGTTTTCAGGAGAGATTTCTATGCAAAAAGGGGTCAGCTTAAATATCTCAACCTTAATGCTGATGTTCTGGATGAGCGAATAATAGACCTGTGTCAGGCAGAACTGCTTGAGTGAAAACCTATATATTTTTTTCATCAATGGAGTCCAAATTTTTTATTTTTTAATTTTTACTAATTTAAGGCCCTCATCTCAAGTCCTGTGTATGATACTGAAGGTAGCTTTCCACTAACCTCGGAAACAAGGGAGCAGTCTAGTTATAGTATGAATAAATAACATGTAGATTTTTGAAAGAAGGGTAGACCTTGTAGACCCTAAAGCAGTGATCAATAACAGGTACATCCCTTCCCTTTTAACTCACAGCATAAGTGATCCATTATCTAAGGTAAGGCCTATCTAATGAATTATTTCTTTGAATCAAAGCTGATGTGTAACCAATAATACTGAAGTGTTCCTATAGTCATTTATTTAATAACATAGAAATAATGGAGTTTTAAGAGAGTAGTAAAACAATATGGTCAACGAGTAGGTATTCGCCAGAGTGCGTTGAGTCAGCATTTTAAACAATTTTTTTTTGATTTGGTGAAAGTTTCTCCTTTGCCTCAATTGAGGCAAATTTGAAAGAGAATATCTGTCAGTTCTAAATTTCCCTTGCTGCTGTTACACATCTTTATTTATGTTTAAAGTGTTCCTCTTTACTGCCAGTCTTCTACTCAGTGCCTTTATAAGCAGTTGGGCTCAGTCCTCCTGTCAGTTAAACAAGTGCTGCTACATGGAGCATCTGACCCATAGGTCAGTGTTCTGTCTTTCACTCACAAAGGACAAAGATACTGAAATTATGATCTACAGAAGAGGTGCTGCGTGGTAGAGAGGGAATGGCATGCTAATGTTGGAGATCTTTGAATTAAATTTATGCGTTTTTTTTTCCAGAAGAAGAGATGGAAATAATAATTTAAAAAGTTCGGAGTGACTGTGTAAGAAAGGCCATCCAGAGGGTTGGTAAATAGAAGACAATGTGCATGAACCATCAGTTCTTTGCTCCTTAAAATGTGTTTTTCTCCTTCTTGTTTTTGTTTTTAATGTCACATAGCAACCAACCATTACAGATGTGAAAGTGAGATGGAACATTATATTGTCTAGATTGACAGTGCGAGTAGGACAGTCAGAGGAATTTCATCTATTCTGTCCAGTATCTTACAGCCAGGGCAGGAACATCTTTCCGAGAGACACACAGACTTAGGCTAATGGCAATTATATCATGTGCTCCCAGATAATTTCGGAGAAAAAAATTGGATAGTGGAATTAATCCATTAGAGAAAAGTGTAAATGGGTAGTGCTTCTTAATCAAATATACAGAATAAAGTAGTTGAGTTCAAAGGGACCATTTAGATCATCTAGTCCAACTGCCTGACCATTTCAGGGCTAGCCGAAAGTTAAACAGTGCTAATAGGGACATTATTGAAATGCCTCTTGTATATAATTTGTGTGTGTACATGTATATATATATATATATATGTATTTACATAAATATATGTACACGTGTGCAAATAGTATTGACGTGATTGTACTCTGCAGCAAAATAAATTATCTCCTAAGAAGTATCTATCTCAAACCAGTGTTGATGAATTATGGGATTATTCTTGACCTTGCACTTGCCCCGGCTTTGCATGAGCTGCTATTTTTCCTCCCCAGGTATGTCAGTTTGCACAGTTTGTGTGTTGAACTTTTCACATACTTTCTGCTTTCCTCACAGATATTGAAAGTGATCAGTGTACTCCCATATGTCCAAACCAAGATTACAAACTGTATATGCTTCATTTGCAAGAAATATAAACAATTTAGTTATGCTTCCTATTGTCAGAGCTTGGTCTTCAGTTCATGTGTGGTAGTGCTAATTAAATTACACACGGGTAGTTTCAAACCATAGTTTATTTTCCATGTATCCAAAGGAAAGTCTTAATGTTGGTGGTTGCAGTTGCCAGTCACCTTTGTTGTTAATGTTTGTTAAACATTCAAGGCCCTGTTTGAAGAAAGTGTTGCAGTCTTACAAACCTACAAATGTTTGGAAATAATAAAATATCTCCAAGTGAATTATTTTGAACATAGTTTGTTTTTTGGTGCTTGAAAAATAAGTAATTCATGTTTCTAAGTTTCTTTCATAAGGAATGTATGCTTACAAAATGAAAATAAAATTAAAGCTCATTCTCTGCTTTCATCCTCACATTCCAAAAGCTGGAGACTTTAAGCAGAATGCCAGGGGTTATGAGATGCTTGATAAAAAATTTGATGATGAAAGGACAGGAATGCATGGAGACTTCTGCTTTACTTTTTTTTTTTGTTTTTCAAACTGGGAGGAGAGTGAATTTTGCTGTTTCTGTCTCAAAATCAGAGGACGAGCTTACTTTAAGATGCCTGACTTACAACTTTATTTTAAGATAAGAGAAAGTACTTTCAGTGGGAAAAAAAGTGTTTTACTTCCTTTTTTCCCTTCAGATAAAAAACCAAGCACTAAGTCAGTACCCCTCCCTAAGTAGAAACAAATCAACAACTAAAATGTATCCGACTTTCTCTTTTTAGTCTCTACAGTTATTCAGTCTTCTTCCAGTGTTTTAGTGGTTGTTGTCTCTTTGAAAACTCTACAAACTTTCTGAAGTAGTTAGCACAAGTTACACATGTGCACAGCTGCATCAACCTGTGAATTGTGATGGAAAACACTCCTATTGAAGTTTGTGATGTGTAGGTAGAGGCTTCTGAGATTTTCAATTAACTTGAAGAATTAAAGCATTGCAGCTATTGTTCCTACCTTGTGTGAGGTGAAGAAATGGTGACCTGCTCATTAGATAGGGGCAGTATTTAAACTGGAAAAGTCATTCTGTTTCCTTAATACTTCTGCAGTGAAATTGCTAGTTGCTTGTGGATTCTTAATAGGCTCCTCAATAAAAAGAAGAATAATTATTAAACAGGAGCTGCATGTAGGCTATTGCAGTAGAGATAAGTATAATGACACTGGAAGATAGATGTACCAAAATAATACGTACTCTAGTTGGGCATGCATGTGGTGTGCATTACAGGTTAATCTGAGACCAAAAGAATGGGAGGATACTATTGGATTGCAGGGCAAGAATAATCTTGTGTTTTCAGTCTGATATTTCATTTTCTAACATTTTTCTTTGGTGACTTCAGTACATTGTGTGAGAGGGAGAAACTTCTCCAGAGAGTGATTTAGATCCAGTTCCCCACTGGGAAAAGTAATCTATTTAGAATCATAGAATCACCAAGTTTGGAAAAGATCTCCAAGATCATCCAGTCCAACCATCCACCTATCTACCCCTTTTTCCACACTAAACCATGTCCCACAGTACAACATCTAAACATTTCTTCAACACCTCCAAGGACAGTGACTCCACCACCTCCCTGAACAGCCCCTTCCAGCACCTAACCATTTTTCTGCAGAAGAAATTGCATCCAACCTGAATTTCCCGTTGTAACGTGAGGCCGTTCCCTCTAGTCCTGCTGGTAGTTATGTTGGAGAGGAGGCCAACCCCCATGTTGCTACAGCTTCCTTTCAGGTAGTTGTATAGAGCCATGAAATCTCCCCTGAGCCTCCTCTTCTCCAGAAGAAACAATTCCAGTTCCCTCAGCTGCTCGCCATAAGACTTGTGCTCCAGACCGCTCACAGCTTCACTGTCTTTCTCTGTACACATTCCAGAGCCTCAATGTCTTTCTTGTAGTGAGGGGCCCAAAACCAAACAGTACTTAAGATGTGGCCTCACTGTTACTGAGTACAGGATGATCACTTCTTTGCTCCTGCTGGCAACACTATTTCTAATACAAGTCAGGATGCTATTGGCCTTTTTGGCCACCTGGGCAAACTGCTGGCTCATGTTCAGCCAAATGTTGATCAACACCCCCAGGTCCATTTCTTCCACACAGTCTTCCAGCCCTTATGTCCCAAGCCTGTAGCATTGCCTGGGGTTGTTGTGACCAAAACACAGAACCCAGCACTTGGTCTTGCTAAACTTCATCCCCTTGGCCTCAGTCCAGCTATCCATATCCCTCTGTGGGGCCTTCCTACCCCCAGGCGGGTAGAAGCTTCCTCCCAGCTTTGTGTCACAGAAGGAAAACTAACTTAACAGTATAGAAGGAGACTTTCTGTTTTTCAGGATGCTGTCTATTCTGCTGAAGCTAATAGAAGGAAGCGTTTAGTTTAAAGCATTATGCAACCATTGGAAAGTGTGAATGCTTTTCTGGGATGTTGACAGGTCAAAACAGCAACTTGCAGATGGGGAACTAGAAACTAGGGAGAAGATTAGAGGAGTAGGTAAAGACACTCAAAGACACTCACTATAAATAAGGCAGAAGTCTGAAATGCTGTGGCCAGAGAATGTAGCATGTTTACAGAGAGCAGTAAGAGGGGAGTGAGATCATGTATGTGAGCTTGTATGTGTATCATGGCTGTACATGAGTGTCTTTCCTTGAGAGAGAAGATGTATATGTAGCATACCCCAGTTGGATTAAAAGGTTGAATGGAAGCAATGAAACATAAGGACATTGAAGAACTCTAAATGCAGTTTTTGGAAAGTGGAGAAAAAGAATACAATAAACAGTTAAATGAGGAGTTAAAAAAAAATGTGTAATAAACATATAGGGCAGATAGAGTAGGTTAAAAAGGAGGTAAAGCAGGAAGTATTTCTTCCAGAATTCTTGCAGCATATAAAATAAGTGAAGACTTTTCCTCTCCTTTTCAAATAAGGTCTCCATCCCTTCCTATTCACACCTCACTGCACTGGCTGCTAACACCCTCTAGATGGTGTTGGGGGATACAGGCATGTTGAGTTTCTCTCAACTCTTGAGTTGCACTGATATGTTTTTTTCATAATGTTATTTTTGACAAAGTGTTGGCATAATTGTAGGTGGTGTTTGAGCCAGTGTAGAATTAAACAGATGAGGGAATCAAATACAGTCATGAAGAAAGTGGTCTGTTACTCTTTATTTAAAACATTACATATCATAGGATGTTATTCTATAAGGAGTTGTGAGCACATAACAGAATATTTCCATGGTACACATCTCTGGAGGGGGATTACATGGGTTTTTTGACACTGTTTTTTTTGTATGACATGCCTGTGTTTCTCAGAAGCAGTGTGCCAGAGCTCCACAGTTCCTTTTTCTTAGCACAGCTCTAAGTAACTACATCTTCTCTTTGGTAGAGTGAAACAGACTCCTTTTTAAGGAGTAATGTAATCATATAATTTCTTTCTATAACATGCAAGTAGTTGCACCTGCTCTGTTTTTTGAACCAACAAAATAACTAATCACCCATTTCTGCCAGTAAGTAGTTGGGAGGGAAGTGCCATTGCAAGAATGTTTTTGACTTGCCATACATAAGGATGGAAATCAGCAATTTGTCTATTCTCTGTTTGTCTTTGTAAACAAAAATCTTGAAGTATTTTTTTAAATACTGAAGGGACAACCTTTGAGTAGTCATCTTTTCCCTTGAAAATCCCGAAATATTTTAAAATTATACAAAACATGCTGCTTTGCCTCTTTAATCATTACTGTATAGTGGGGACACGCTGCTTTGTGTTCTGTATAGTATACTAAATAAGCTGTAATTGTGCAGGTGTAACATTAACCACAGTATTCTACAGGAAATGATGTCAACAAAAAAAGACTGTACCCTGATTACTGCATCACTATCCATGTTTTCTTAGGACAGTGACTACTTTGTAAGATGGTACGTTGGCTGTCACTGAGGCAGGCAGTGAATCTTGAGTAGAAAGCAATGAGTTATGAAGCAGCATACTGAAAGAGAAAGCATGCAACACTGACATCTCCAGGGCCACAGAGCTGAACAATCAGATGCTTAACAGTTACATAGTTTATGACAGCTTCTTCCATGTGATCTGAACTAATTGGTGGCATTAGGTGGGAATGATGCAATGGTAGTTCCTGTTTGCTTTTACTCCCATGCCACAAGGATTGCGGAGGACCAGAAGCACTACATTCTCATTAAGTTTAGCTGAAGACAGCGTATTTCAAGATCTTTATGTTATAGTTTTCTTTTCTTGATGTAACCTGCTTTTTATTTTTGTGAAGACATTTAGTTTAGACACCACTATACAATTAATTGAGTTTAGCTTGACTATACTGTTGGTCCTTGGAAGCAGAGCAACTGTTTCTGACAAGTTCCTTGTCATTACTAAGCAGAACATTATTAGGAATATCGGTACTCATATAGAAAAAATTCAACTTACCTAACTGGTGATGAGAGTCTCCTGGCTATGGAACACCCCCTTCTCTGGAAGTAACCTTCACCCAGGAGACATTCTCCCTGGGCAGGCTGGCCTTTAAATGAGCCCTGGGGGAGGTGGACCTGGGTCCACTCCTTCTGGTCAGGTGAGAAGCACAGGTGAGTTTCTTGCACTTGTGCTTCCTGGACTAGCCAAGCCTTTCATCATGTGCTCAGTCATCAGTTCACATCAAGTCATAACAGTTCCCCTACATATATGTTCATCAAATTTTCACCTTTGAAGTTGGAAGCAGGATAGATTAGTACTGAATATAAATAAATCAGTATGCTGAAAGCAAGGTAATATATCTTGTATTTATTCTTCTCCCTTCTACTTCATTAGCTGGAAGCAGCCCAGGTTAATTGAGAGTTGGAACTCTATTCCAGACTTTCACCTTTAGAAAGAAATCAGTTTTCCTCAGAGCATCACGAGGTGATAGTTAGGGAAGGCACTTATAAAGGTCTTCCTTTGATGCTGATGAGAAATCATTCATGTGAGCTAGCAGCTTGCTGCCCATCAGTGTGAAACTTAACTTTCTTTCTGGTCTTGGAAGAGGATGCAAACCAAGACACCAGTCAAGCTGAATTGATTTAAGTCATTTTTAAAACAGATTCTTTAAAGGAGTAGGCAATCTTGTGCACTTTCAGTATTATTTTCTTGAAAATACCTGACTCTCACTGTTTTGCAAAACTTGAAAGAATCTGTTTTAAATTGCTGTAGTCTCTTATGAAGTTAGCATCAGTATTGCTCAACATAGAATCACAGAATGGTTTGGGTTGGAAAGGACCTCTAAGATCACCTAGTTCCAACTCCCCTGCTAAAGGAGTGGGCACCTCCTTATGCACTTTCAAGCGATCACAGAACCAAACACAAATTTAATCAGTTCCTTTAATATTTACACATCTTTATTTTTTAAAATAATGATTGACAAACTTGTTATTTATCAGCTACTGCTTAATGTCGATTTAGGGCATATACAGTTGTGTTTAGATGGAAATGTGAGATTGTTTAAAAATACAGAAACCTAATGCCATATACGCTTTCCTGCAAAGTGTATTACGTGCTTTAAAACTAATGAAGTAGACTAAGCAAAGGCAGTATCTTTAGTGAATAAAGCAGATTGTTTCTGGGTATTATGGCCCTCTAGTCCATGTAGTTAACGAACTAGTAGTAGTTCCACCCTGAGATGGAAAAGTACATGTGTTTTTGTCTGACAAGTCCTTTATGACTTTCTTCTGATGCTGTGCATGGAATATAGTGGCATATGATTTTTTAAGTGGCAAAAAAGACCAATTTTTTTTAAGAGTTCTTGTGACCTATGTTTTATTACGATAATAACTATTCCCTGATGTGAGCAGATGCTTGTTCTATTGTGCAGGTAGCTAGTATCCCTGAGCTTCGTCCTTTTGTTGATGGATTTTAAGAATTTAGTGCACAGAATACTAATTTTGCTAAATTAGAAGAAAAAATATGAAGAAACTTGCAGTGTCTCTGCTGTTTTCACTTTTGTCTCTTTGATTGTGTGCTGCTTGTGATGAGGACTGTGTGTGTATGTACAGAGCTTAGAATGGTAAGCTTCAAAGCAAATGTCTTCCTTTCCTGTTAATCATTTGCTCTAAGTGAAGTAAGGAACATAAAATTCTTAATGTGTCTCAGATAATTTTCATTCTATTTTGGCCAAATGCACTGTAAAGACTTCTAACATGGGAAGGTTAAGGTCTGAAATAAATTACCCTTTCCCTGTATTCACAAGCTACTGATGCAGCTATTTGGCACAGGGCTGAGTGCTCCTGGCCTTTCCTGAATCATTGGGTATCTCCTCTCTTAGGGTCTCATCCTCCCATTTTCTTTGGGCTTATTCCAGCAAAAAGGCTGAGGGACTGTCTCTTCTCTTTGCATCAGAAGAGAACAAAGAGTACCTCAGATTTCACACTGATTCAAATGTGTGCTGTGGATCTCCTTCCTGGGGTGTGTTGCATGCAGCAAAACCCCAAGATGATCTGACCATCAGGAGGAGTCAGTAATGGCTGAAGCAAGGGGTTGCTGTAACTGTTACAACATGATTGCCTTCAGTGCTGTTTTACTGCTGTATTCTGGTGATGAATTGGGCCTAAGATACATAAGAACAAACGAGGAATAATGGAATAAAGTATAAATATATTACTCTATAAGTCTCGCTCAGAGTGTGCAGGGTCTGAAAGGTTAATATATGTAACACTTAAGTGCTGGCAGCTCATATACTGAAGTGGATTCAGAGAGATACCTGCAGATTTAATTACCTCACTAACTGACAAAATCCGATTTGGTGAAATTAACGAGCAAGGAAAATTAAGGTACAGGGAGAACCAAAATTCGTGGTATTTGGGTTTTGCTGTGGGAGCTCTTTAATCTTTAAATCACTTTTAATAGCAGTATGTAACACCACTTGCTAAGACAGTGTGCATGTTGTATGCTTGTGTTTAAGGAATCTGATTTATCTAGGATGCCTATATCTGTGTTTCCCAGCCTTGTTTTGCAGTGGTGGTGGCCATAGTGGCTTCCAGCTCTATGCAAAGCTGTTGCACATGTGCAGGTAGAAATTTTGCGTTACCTTGGAGGTGATGATTGTGTTTTCAAGTGACTTGCCATGAAAATATTTTTTACCATTATGTACTCTAAACATTGCAGCTTCAGTGTTAAATTTTTAAAATTTATTTATTTATTTTGCAGCATTGTTATTTAATTCTTTTACTCAGAATTTAAAGAAGTGCCTGGACAGTTGTTAGCTGCCGGAGAGGAGAAGAGGATTCTGCAGTTATTAAGCTTTCCACTTCTGTCTGAAATCACCTCTTCTGCTCAAACCTGTAAAGACTATTATTTCTGAATTGGAGATTTTTGTCAAAGTTAATTTTGTTGGTCATCTTTGTTCAGAGATCAGTTCTGACTGACTCTCTGTGTATTTATATGCATATATTTATGTATTTATACAGGAATATACGTTCTGGCATTCATTAGGGGTGCTTTGAGAAGAATGAACACTCATTTTGAGAATAAGGACTTGCTTTGGGGTGATTTTTAGGAATTTTTCTGAAGGTGGGTTACCACAGGAAGGACCTGTGTTTGTTTTGATTCCTCTGTGATCAGAAGGCTTTTTTTTTGGCTCTGCTGAGTATTTTCATTAAACCATTAATAGATATGCCTTAAAACTTCATGTCTTATACACGCATTCAATACTGATGGTAACTGCTATGGCCAAATTTGACATGCTTATTAAACAAACAGATGCCATTCAGATGGTAAAAGCCTGTTTTGAACTAGAAGACTGTTATAGAAGTACTTGAAAAGGGAAATGAACATTTTTATTGAAGTAGTTATTCAGCTTTTACTGTAAATTGCTATTATTCTGCAGTACAACTGCTGCTTCATCATCTGTCAGTAGATCTTTCTAGGGCCAAATCTTTTCAACTTCAGTAGTGCTGCTGAAGTCAGTATGGCCGTGCTGCTCAGTTCCTGTACACAAATAATGCAAGAAGTGAGAGAGGAGGAAGTCTGATCACTTTCCCTTCTTGTTGCCCATATTCTTGTACTGAAATTTACATTGTGGAATTGACAATAGAAGAATTTTCATCAAACTATTGAGTTGAGTTAGGCTATTTTTACAGGAATACACCAGGCAGCGCTCTCGAATGAAGACTCTACATCACATAAGGCAAAAAAGAAATCTTATCTCTTTGTATCATTAGGTCATTTCCGTGGTGACAAATTTTGTTTGGGAGCATCCATTCCTTATGTTGCAAAGGAAACAAAGAATACTTTGAGCTACTTCAAAAGGTGAAGTGGTTTAAAAGATTCTCGTGTTCTATTTTCCTTTTTTTTTAACATACTGAAATCAAGTATTTTTCCTTTTACATTGCTGTAGTCATGGATTGGTGGTCAGAGAGGAAAATAACTTTTCCCATTTTCTGCAAACTCAATTTTAGGTTCTTCAAGCATGGACAATGATTTTGCAAATTGCTATCTTCATAATGTGCAGAGAAAAATTAAGGGTTTCACTCATTCTTAAAACAGAGAAAAAATCTATTTTAAATTAAAATCAGTGTCCCCCTTTATTAATGCAATGAAGCTCTCACTTTGCAGCCACACTGCACAGTTTAAATTGTCATGCAAGTTGACATTTGAGCATGTGAATGACTGTTAATTTTCCCTGGGCTATGCTCATACGTTCAGCTCCATAAAAGATTCAGAGAGGCGTGGTGGTGCAGTCAGCACTTGAATAGCTTCATGTTTGAGCTTATGCTCAAATTCCAGTGGAATCGTGCAGGAAAGTCTAGTCAGAGGTCCTAAATTGTGTGAGATAACTCTGGAGCAGAACTGAAGCTCTCTGCGGTTTCAGTATGCCTGCAAATTGTTCTGCTCAAGCTTCATTTTTCTCAATTACAAAATAACTTCATTTTACCCTACGCTGGTATTCTCTGTGAGCTTAGAGAAGGGTCTTGTGCAGTGAATTGCTAAACAGAGTTGAACTGGTTTACGATTTTAATGGAGAATGGAAAATCAAGCAGAGTCTCAACTGATGCCAAGAAAGACTTGGCAAGGGAAGAAAGGAACTCTGGGTTAATAAATGGAAATTCAAGGAGAGTTGAGTCCCCAACTGACCTGTGAACAAACGCACCAGCATTATGTGTGTGGAGCAATGCAGTCTAGTATTTTTAGTGCAAATAGGGCAAATATTCCCTATCTGTCTCTATGCTTTTCTTTTTTTTTGTCTTTTTTTTTCTTTTTTTAATGCAGCATCAATCAAAGTAAGCTGTTTGAGATTTAAGCCAACAGAATAGTGGTGTCATAAAGTATAGAAGTTTTAACATTGCTTGCTAGTTTGCATTAGTGAGACTGGCGTTACTTGTGAGTTACAAGTGGAAATCTTAAGATCATGTCAATAAGATCTTTATGCTATATACTCACTGTTATGTTGATATACAGTACACCAAAAATGTTTTACAGAAAAGAAGTTTATTTACTAACTGTTTAGAGAGCTTTGCATTTTTACTGAAGATGGTTTTTGTTTCCCTCACCTGTAAATCTAGACTGTTTAGCTATTCTTTTGCTGTATATAGTCGAGAAAGGAAGATATTTTAGTGCGCATTCAAAGCCTGTAGTAATTACTTGTAGTAAAATATAGTACCTCAACAAAGTGTTGCTAAGATTTAGTACCTTAAAAGTATAGGAAATAAAAACATACGCTTTGGGTGCCACTGCATAAGAAGGACATAAAGCTATTAGTGCCCAAAGGAGGGCTGCAGAGATGGGGAAGGGTCTGAGGGCACAGTGTGTGAGGAGAGGCTGAGGTCCCTGGGTTTGCTATGGCTCCTCACAGGGAGTGGAGGGCAGTGCTGAGCTCTGCTCTCTGGGGTCAGCAGCAGGGCCTGAGGGAATGGCATGGAACTGTGTCAGGGGAGGGGCAGCTGGGGTGAGGGGAAGGGTCTGCACCAGAGTGGGCATGAAATGGGCTGCCCAGGGCAGTGGGCACGGCCTCCGGATGCTGCAGCTCAAGGAGCGTTGGTTCACTGCTCTCAGACACGAGGTTTGAGTTTAGGTGGGCCTTTGTGGAGCCGGGGTTGGACTTGAGGATCTTTGTGGGTCCCTTCCAACTTGGGATATTCTATGATTCTATGATTCTACTTTTTCCCATATGAAAAATATGTAACTTTTTGTAGGTTCATGAGATAGGTTCTTAAAACAGGTTCATGATTTACAAGGTATTGTTGCCTGTCCTGTTCCAAAAGTCAGAATTGTTCTTGAAGAGAAAAGCCTTAATTTTTGTGTAAAAACATGAAAACTGGGAATGGCTATTTGGTCAGTGATATGATTCATTTATTTATGCCCGTAAGGGATGAAGTTCATTTAAAGTAACTTAAACATTTAAGAGGATTTGGAAGTATGGCGGGTTTAATTAGTTTCCAAGAATCGTAGTGTACGTGATCTGTAAGGATGTCCCAGAAGGGTTACCTGATTCTTGCTCACTGTCTCCTTTTAAAGGTCTTGAAGTTGCATTCCTGTGGGTAAGCGCTTTGCTTGGAGGCAGACACGGATGTACGGCCTGGTGAGACTGCACCTCAGTGCTAAAGAACTGCCAGTAGTTCAGGAAGAGTAGGAGGAAACACAGATGTGATTTTCCTTTATTACTTTAGGTGAACAGCCTTATGTGACTGTCAGATATTTGGAGAGAGTACATTTCTAATTTGCTAAGTAGCAAAGGTTACTAAACCCCACCTTTTTTGTGATCACACTGTCTACCTGTATGACACAATATATCACGGAAACAATATATTCTCTTTTAGTTTGCCTTGACCATTGGACTGGATGATCTTGGAGGTCTTTTTCAGCCTTGGCGATTCTCTGATCCTTTCCAGTCTTACTGCTAAGTCATTAAATTAGTAATTTTGCTCATAATGTAGTAGATTCTGTGGTTATATAGAAGGGCATCATGAAAATTCTTCACTGGGAGCAGTCTATGGTGTATAATGCAGTAAGAAGAATTCCAATTTTTGAATTGCGTTTTTAGTTTTTTCAGTTGTCTTGTTTAAAGTTGGCCTTCAGATGAATTTGAATATCTTGGAAATACATAAAAACATTAAAAACACCAACACGGGCTGTGTGTCTGACTTCTTGCATGACTTTTCCATGGTTATGAGCATTTTGCTACAAGAAGCAGCTGTTAACTCTTGACAAACTTTAGAATATGAAAATGTGTACATATATATATGCATATTTGCAAAGTAGCACAGGATAGAGAAAATTTTATCTCCTCTGCTTTTGCCAGTGTTCACCTGCATTAATTTTCTTTAACCATGAAATAAAGCAGTAGTGACAGTAAAACATTTCTTCTGTATCAGAGGAGTGTGCATGCCAGCTGTTGGTAGTTAGGGGCCACTGTTGTTCTTATTTTATAGCTGTGGGAAAAAAGTGAAAGACTAGTGAAAAAAATTCAAACTTGTTTCTTGCATTTATGTTTGAACCTGCTTAAGATGTTGAAGTAATGAAACACAGATTAAAAACTTGTTGCTTTAAGAGGAGAAATATTGTGTTTTCAGATCCTTCTAGCAATAAAGTCACAGACACCTTACAGACTGACGTTGTGCTTAATGCTTAATCTTGCTTTAGTCAAGAATTACCCAAGATGGAATGTTAGTAAGCAGCAGAGAAATGCTGACCTGCAAGAAAGAGACAACAGTGAGAGTGTTTCAGTGATAATCCATTGAAATGTTGGATCTTGAATGTTGTATTGAAGTCCTCTCATTCTTAGAAAAGAGAGATTAAAAAGAAAGCAGAGTATGTTACTTAAGAGTGTAAATGAAAAAAATTCTGACTTCTGTATAAGAGATTACTTAAAAAAAAAAAAAGGTATTTGCAGTATGTCCAGCTGCAGTTTGAAAAGTGGAGTGTAAGAAGTATTTGTCAGCCTGGTGTGATTTACACTGACATTTCTGGTGGCTTTGCATTCAGTTTGGTGGGAATATGTGTCTGGACCACCTACAAAACTTTAAGACAAATGGAATTATGGAGAAACCTCCTCCAAACTGATTTTTCTGCCTGTCCTATGCCTTGGATAAAGCTCAAGGATCTAATGGAAATGCAACCATAATATATTTTAAGTAAATCAAATATCGTTGGTGCAGCATTCAATTAGCAAGCAGTGTCTGAGTGACCACTGCAGTTTGTATGCAGTTTTATTTCCTTTTGTACAAAACATCACTGAGAGATTGTGTTGTAATAAGAAGAGAATATTGTGTGTTCTGTGTACTGGTATTACACAGCTGTTTGTGACATTTTTTAAAGATTGTGAGTATTTGTACTCTTGCCAGTTAATTTGGGAGTAGTAATGTCAGTGAGTGGAATAAAATATGAAAATAGTGCTGTGTTTTATGTAACACCTGCCGTACTCTGCAGTCTTAAATCACTTGCTGAATAAATGCTGAGATGGATAAAGTATGACAGTGACTAAGCAAATACATCACCTGCTAAAGTTTCGGCAGTACAAACATTATACAGCCATTAGCACCATTAAAATTGTTGCTGAAAGAAAGACTTGCCCAGACCTGTAAGGGGTAAGGCTCTGTTACGTCTTTCATTAAATAATAATGATAATGATGATCATAGAAATTACAAAACAACAAACCAGGGTAAGACTAGAAAGCCCTAGAGATGCAATTTAATCAGTTCTTTGGTCCCAAGATTTGGCTGAATTTTATACCTATCTTTAAGTGCAGGTTTCCAGAAATCTGTATGAAATAATGAAATAGTGGGGTGTGCACGAGCCCTTTCTTGCAGTAGTTCACTCCATTTGTAGAAAGACTTCTAATAATTTTCATAATTTCTTCTGACTTCAGTTTAATTGATGCTTTTCCTAACTAGCAAACAGCAAGGTTAAATTATTCCCTGTACTGTGCAACTTTCCTTCTGACTTGATGAGGATGAAAATGCCTCTGTTTCTTTCTTCTTTGGTCGAAATAGCTCCAATGTGTTCATTCTTTCCACATAGTTTGTTCTTTTTGAGATGTGACAATTTCTGTTGCTATATGAAGAATCTTTCCATTTTCTTCACGTGACTGTTTGATTCTGTGTTCCTTACTGCTGTTAAATGTACGGACAGGACTGCTTCCTCTTTAATGGAGTGTATACTTCTGTTTTATATTCCTGTATGAGAATGGCTGTTTTTCCTTCTTAAATCACATTTTGAACTTGTTTTCAGCTTGTGGTCTATTATAACTCCATGTCTTCATCTGAAGCACCTGCCATCTAGCTACTTGCTGTGCAGTTGATTATCTGCCAAAGTACAAAAACTTGCACTTGCCCCTGCTGAATCTTTCTATTATTTTACTGTCCACTTGTCTAGGTTGACAGAATAATTTTGAATTTCAGCCTGTTATCCAGCATAGCTGCAATGTCAGCTCTTGATGATCTGCAGACTTAAGCATATTCTCTGTTCAGGTATGTAGGTTGCTCGTGAAAATACTGCCTGAAACAAGTTCTGGTCCTTGCAAAAAGCAAAAACCCACTCGGTACCCTCCTTCATTTTTGACAGAGAGCTAGTGACAGTTTTGGGTGGGGGGTCCTTACATCAACAAATTTTGCCTCTATGGTAATATGGTATATAGCAGATTACCTGCCTTTTCTTTTTATAATGCAAGCACAGAAGGGAAATGAGGAATCTCCTACTTCCACATGCCTCTGCTGTCTTCTCCCCACTGCATTCTCAGTGGGATAGAAGAAAATGTGAATGTTTTAATGAGATTGAACTATAAGAAATGGAAATAATTATTCCTAGGTGTAAAGTGGGACTTACAGTACAGAATGAGAAGATAATGTGGAGGTGCTTGTTTGCACCTGAGTAACTCCATGTTTGCTGATAGCTGGGTGATGAAATCCAGGTATTCGGGGACTGTTTTAATAGCTTTGATTATTGAAGCTGTGCTTTCTGAGGTTGGATACCTGTAGAAGTGCTCAGAGAAAGCTGACTCAGAGAAAACTGAGTTCTGGAGGAGGCATTCGTGTGCAGGCCTTATTGCAGTGTAGTATAATACTTTGTCAATATGTAATGTACTCTTAAAATTATTCACCATTTGTATTTATAGAAGGAAATATGTTATAAGCTCAATCATGTGTTATAAAAACAGTGACATGCTGAAAAATGCATAGAATTCAGTGTATTTATTTTATGGTGAGGGCCAACTGTGGTTGCATGATGTAGATAGACGTGAAGTCCTCAGTAGTCCTATTATCAATATTTTACTGGTGTTGTCATGCGTGTTTGTGGAATTGGAGCAAACACTGAGGAGGACGAATCCAAATCTGCTGCTAATTCTGCTAATTGCCCGCTAATAACAGGTTGCTAATAACAGCCTTGGGATTTTTGAGAGAAGAAAATGGTAGAAGTTAAGTTGACAGATGTCCTGACTGCACTGAGTTTGATGCTGGTGGAATTTAAACTGAATGAAGTATGGGCACAATTAGTAGGGAGATTAACACAAGTTACATGAGCAGTTGAATGCAGGATTATCATACAGGGATATGATGATACTTAAAATACCTTTTTATTTGTCTCTAGCATATTGGAGGGTCATGTTCTGAAGTTCTTGGTAGTCAGTTTTGAGTTCAGGTCTTAAACTACAGATACCTACCATTTGAAATATGTCTAGTGTGGGATTCAAGGGCTGTAAGTGATTTTATGGCTGTCATTGCAAGGCATACATGGGGACGAGTTGAGTGCTAGCCTTCTGCAAAGCAGTGTGTTTCAGCTTTAAGTGTGAGCATACATCATTTGCAGGTATACCTGGAGATATTTTTATTGATTGTTTCTGAGTTTAAGCATACTTAGACAAAGTACAACAAAAAAAGTTGAAGGTGACTGAAATTTAGGTTTTTTTCACTGGTGAAATAGTTGTGTTACCCACACTACCTAGCATCAAAATAAACACTAGAGAAGAGCAGTAATTTGAAAGTATAAAAGAGAAGAAACAATAAAGAGCTTTCCCCAGTTTGTGAGTTTGTTGGGAGAAGAAGCTGGTTTTCAGTTTTTAAGTCCTCTACCTAAAATGTCTGATTGAGTGCTTCATAGTTATTTTAAATCCATATAGTGGTAAGGAAGACTGAATGCCCACAGCAGGTCAGCACTGGCAATAATGCTGGAAACCACCTTTCTCCTGCTTCTTTCTTAATTAAATAGCATCAGCCTGGAAGCAAGAGTTTGCTCTTTTTTATTTTTTATTCTTATTTTTTTCTGTCTGACTGTATATGATATGTAATCTTTTCCTATAATTATGAACAGAGACGCTGATTCTAATGTCTTTTATATGTGATTTTGCATTACTCTGTGATTGAAGGCTCTGTCATGATGTAGCTGTTCTTTAATGGCGGTTGAAATATTAACACAATCTCTTGATTGCTTTGTTTTTCTTCTCCTTTGAGCTGTGTTTCTGGCTAGCTCTATAGCAAGAAGTAAATGAAAATAGAAAGACAGACTTCAGTTTCATTCTGCTTAAATTCAAGGTTAGTAAACCTTGCTATGCAGCGAACTCACCCTATATCTTATTCAAATGACATGCCTCAAAAAAAGTTCATTTGTCACAGCGTTGCTCTTCAGCTTCATTGAAGAAAATTTAAACGTTCCTGTTCGTTCTTTTAATTCTTATTTAGCAAACTTCCCTCTGTGGTGCCAGTGAATGAATGAAGGCCATCAGCAATTGCTTGAGTGAATCCAGTTATTCTATTCTGTCTCCCAGCAGATGATGGGAGGGATTGGAGAGTTCTTAGCTCAGATGCCAATGTGTTTATTAAAAGAGCAGAAAACTAGGTGCCATGAAAGACCAAGACAGATAGTGGTGGATAGTGGTTTTGACTTGTAAGAATTCAAAAACTTTCATTCTGAGATTTTTCATCTTTGCTGTAGTTATCTGTCGGATTTTATGGAAATATTTCCTACCAAAGCTCAGTTGTTTGATTCTACCATGTCTAAATAAATATCAAAGGCAGCAGTTGGGCATGCGACTTCTTATGGTGAGGTGACAGAAAATAATCACCGTTATTAAAAACCATGTACTAAGTCCAGTCTGGCTTAGCCCCAAAACAGAGCATTAAAAACATTTGGACTTCCAGGTACTATGAGGCAAGGACAGAGCAGTACATCTTGGTGACTGGAACTAAAGTCAGCTATAGCCAGGCACTGTGCTTGGAGGGCTTCACTGGTGTGCCACTAGTGTTGTTATTAACTCTGAGCCAAGTGTGTGAACACGTTGTTTACACTGTTAGGGTTATTGTTATCATTTAAACTGCCACGAAGAGTAAGCTTATGCTTTCTGTGATCTGCATTCTAAAATGTTTTCTTGAACATACACTAAAAAACAGTAGAAATTATTTTCAAGTACTGTGTATTTTCCATATTCTGCTGGAACACTTTTGCAGATTCATTTAGCATTCCATAAAATATTGGAAACCTCAAACCATTAGCGGCATAATACTGAAACACAAAACCCTTTCATTAAAATAGTTGTCAGTAGTCTTTTAAGAATAGATTAGTGAGTTGTCTGCTACTGCTTCAGACTCAAGAAAGCGTAGAAAGAGAAAAAGTAGCTGTTTCGCATGATAAATGAAATTTTCTAGTAACAAACAAGAAAACAACCAGGGAGGATAGTGGAAGGGAATAAGTAAACAACTGGAAATGCTTGGCTGTCATTTATAAATATGAAATTACTACATGAAGATTTATTTTATTTCTACAGAAGATGGATGTTTATAATCATGCATATAAATCTTTGCAGTTTTACTTAGATTTTTTTTTTTTTAACAAATTGTCAGTTCATTTTTGGACATTTGAATCAGATTCATCAGACATGATGAATATGGTTTTGTCTGCTTGGGCTCAAAAGTGAAGTCAGTATTCTTATTTTAATGTTGTCTAGAAAATGAGGTGATGTGCCAAACTAGACCAGATGTTGTATTGAACAGCAAGCTGTACAAATTTCTTGTAATTCTTTTGGTTCCCTGAGCATATGTAATCATACACTGGCAGTGTGAAAATGAAGTTAATCCTTTTTTAAAGGACTTGGTAAAGTAGTGATAAATAGTGGCTACAGAAATGTTAAAATTGAATTTAGTCACCGTATTGATTATGTGATAGTCTATCTATATCTAGTCTATCTATATCTAGTCTATAACATTGATATTAACAAGTGTAGAGAATAAAACAATTCTAAACCAGGATTTTTATGTAAGTGCTCAGGATGGTAGACTCTGGAACTCCTGGAATATAATACCAAAGTTTTATAATAAAAAAAAATGTTAGTACATGTTATAAATCTAATGGTTTGTCCCTGTTTGATGCTCTGGAGATGCTACTTCTATTTTCTTTTACTGAGTGAGACCTGATTGCCTCACATTTCAAAGCAGTTCATTACAGAAATAGTCAGTTGGTTTTCACATGTTTAAAGGAGAGAAATTCTGGCCATGCCTTCTACCTCAGTTTGCTCACTTTATTCTTCTCATATCTCATGTAGTTGACTGGCCTTAGAAAATTACCATTTCCTACCTTTTTTCACATTTGGGGACTTGCATGTTGTGCCTCTCCATTCAATTAGGATTTTAGCTCAGAGCATCCTCTAATGCTTTTAAATCCCAGCAGGGATTTATTTCTACTCTGCCCCCTGGTCATAGGAAGGGTTATCATTTAGAACTTATTAAGGTCTAGTAAATGGTATCTCTCAGTGGTGATCTCACACTTCTTCCGATTATCTGCGCTGGCTGCACCATGCATTGCATTTCTCCTTTCTAGATGCTGTTACCTTGAAATTTTTAGGCAGGAGCTCCTATCATTTTTTGAAGCAGAGCAAATGCATGGCTCTGCTGTTTCATGGCATTGGTTAGGTTTGCTTTCTGTCACTTTTCTGCTGAAATCATTGTGGGCTTTGTGTAAACTCTGAGCACTTGGGCCCCAGTTCTGTAAAACGCTTCATCAAATGTCAGCTGCTGTGCCAGACTGGGACTCAGATTCCTTTTCCCCAGCTGAACCAGGTCCTAAGGCTTGATGGCATGTTGATGCTTTTGGTTGGGTTTGCACTGATAAAGATGATTTAAAGATTCTTAACTTTTTTGCCTTGAATCTTGGTATCTCAGATGACTCTGGCAATTCTCACAATTGATTTGGAGAAAGTAAAGCTGAGATAAGCTATTTTTAAACAGTGTAGAATCTTGTCATTAGCTGAAATTAAAATGCTTTGAATAATCTCACCCTCTCTGGAGGATGAAGAGAAGGTTTTGCACCCAAGGAATGGATTACAATAAGCTAATGAGGTGGGTGTGAGATAATGTGCCATGGGGGCTGGAGGAGAACAAAACCTGCACATCAGCAGCCCTTCCTCAGCAGTTGCCAAATATTGTGGCCTTGTGGTAGCTGCCACTTGCTGGGTAAACATGAAGGTGTGTTCTTATGCTGCACTGAGGCAGCAGGCTGCTGTCAAAAGCACTTTGACCATCATAGCTGACAGTCAGGTGCTGGGGGGAAGTTCAGGAGTTACTCTGGTGGAAAACTTATCCACCACATAATGGTTTTTTTTTCATGGTTGGATTGGCAGGCTGATGTAATTCATTCTCCATATCCTGAGGTAAGAGCAGCAGTGCAGTTAAACAGGTCGTAAAACTTCCCAGTGAGAAGCCCCAAAAAATCTCCTCAAGGTAAACAATGTCTTTGGTTCTGGTAAACATGGTGATCAGAGGTGGGAGACAAAAGGACATGGCCAACCTCTTTTCAGTGGTCTGTGGGGACAAGACAAGGGGAAACGGCCATAAACTGGAGCATGGGAAGTTCCGCATCAATATGTGAAGGAACTTCTTTCCAGTGAGGGTGAGGAGCACTGGAACAGGCTGCCCAGGGGGGTTGTGGATTCTCCTTCTCTGGAGATATTCCAGACCCGCCCGGATGCCTACCTGTGCAGCCTGCTGCAGGGAGCTTGCTTTGCAGGGAGTTGGACTTGACGATCTCTAGAGGTCCCTTCCAGCCCCTACAATTCTGTGATTCTGTGAAATGCTAGTTAAAAGGAGGTGGTTTGTGAATGCCACACCGGTTTGCAGATCAGCCCTGCCATAGAGCGTATATATAATGAGCAGCAGTGGTCTACACTGTGCCACCTCACTGAATTTGTTACTGTTTTTCTTTCATATTCCTGTTTACCTCAGCAATGCTATTTTACTCCACTTCCATTCTCTCTAATTGTCTTCTATTTCTCTGATCGATCTGTGGATCATACTAAGTGCATAATTACAATTACAGTAACGTTAAGGCCAGTGAAGTTTTTGTGACACAGTACAGTGACTGTATTTCTTCCTCAAGGAATCTAGATTTAAGACTTAACATTTGCATATTCCAATAATTAGTTTCAACAATAATAGCTCAGTATTTCTTAACTGTTTAGTATGATTTCTAATAGGTAATTTTGGCAAGCTACTTTAAAATCATTTTGATTTTTTTCACAGTAGCCACTGTAGTTGTCAAATCGTTTATAGAATAATATTGCCAACAAAAATAAATTCTGAACCGAGAGGAAAATGTAATTAAAACTGTTTGAAAAGAAAAAATAAGTGAAAACAACATGTGCAAGTACAGTACTCTTGAATCAGGAGCTGCTGCACTAATAGGTATAAATAATACAATACTTTTCCTGTGGGAATCTTGTAAGGCTTGATTGGCTAAAGGCTGAAAAGCACTTTGCGATCCTGTGTAGAGATATGCTGTGTAAGAGTGGAATGCTACTTAAAAAAAAACCTAAATGCTGTTGTACAACATTTCTGTTCTGTGTATCTATCAGTACATCCAACTGGTGCCAATGGAGATCAGACCTATGGGTTTTATTGGTATTACTGGAAATGTTTCAAATCTAGAACAACTTAAGCTGAGTAGGGCTAAGTTTTGGTAAATCATATTATCATTTAATTAAATTAATCATTTATTTGCCGGTAGCATCACCTTCTTTTTTGCTAAAGGTTTTAGATTACTTGTCTTTTTAATCTGTGATGCCTTGTTTACTTGCTTTTCTAATCTGCTTACACTGAAGAGATTTCTGGAAGAAATCAAGGCTTGAAAACTTGAATTCTAAATCTTAGCAAGTGATGGTCCCTTGCAGAAGTCAGTACTTGTTAATACTAATTCTGAATGATGAATTTTCATCTTTAAATTCTCACATTCATCCATTTATTGTTTTCCTTCAAAGTTTGTAAGCATGGGCAAGCAAGTGAAAGTGTTCTTTTTTCCTTTTAACTACTTACATCAAGCTAGGGCAGTACAATCTCTTATTGCTTGCCTCTCCCTGTGGTTGCCAAGCTTTTCTACATAATTTCCTTGCCAAATGGCCTACATATTAATATTTTAGCCCTGTTCTTACCAACCTCAGGGAAGTGGTTTGCCCCAGGCACAGAAATACAGTTGTTTCCTTAGTAGCCTTCTAATCTTCTCCTTAAATGCTTTGTCAGAACCCGTGACAGATAAATGAAGACAGTACAGTTCAAGCTAGAGGTGACTTCTTTGTACACGTGTGGTCATGCGTTTACTAACGAGGAAGCATCGTGTTACAGTGGAATCTCTGCTGTGAACATTTACATTTTCTCTTCTTTATCCATACTGAAGTCTGTGAGACTTATTGATTTTGAAGTAAAATCCATAGAGAAATTTGTCTCTGTCTTTCTTTTTTTGGTTGGCTGTTGAAATATACATAGTTCTGGTAAATGCCCTGTCTATTTGCAGAGTTTCATTATTTCTCTAATAGAGACAGACAAAGGAGCGATACTGCTGCTGAGTTGGAGTTTGAGCTGAGATCAAGTTCACATCACAGCTAAGGCTGAGATGTCTATTTCTGGTGGTACTGTGATGTTTTAGCTCAAGATGACAGCAAATACATGAAATTGATCTATTTAGAGCTTGATGAGTCAGAAAGTTGATATGACAGAAAATTTATAACTCCTCCTCACCCTCCCCCAACACTTAGGGGTGAAAGATGGTAGAGAAGGCTAATTGATTATATGTGTATTGAAACAAAAAAATAACTCCCTGTTCTAAAATATTCATTTTATTTATTATGTGCTATTAATATCTAAGTTCATTCTTTTAAACTATAGCATACCTAGAATATTAACATGTTGAGGACCTGGAGATGTATGGTGAGTCATGGATTTTGCCAGTTCTCAGTAACAGGAGATGGGGGGAATCAGAGTAATACCTAGATGTAGCAGCTGAATATCTAGATGTAGCAGAGATAAAGTCTTCCCCTAATATGTGGAACAGTTGAGAGATTCATGCTAAGCCTACTTCTCTGGCATGACCCATCTAAGTCATTTGGCTACTTAGTATTGGGTAGGTTGGGCTTGTTTCTTAGGTTTCCTTTTCTCACTGTGACATACAAAGTGCCTGTACTGTGTGTATTTGGGTATAGTGCATTTTTTTGCAAGTGAAAGTTAATGTAACCCATTAGGTAGCTTGTGTGTTGAATCTGGTAGGTGAAACGTTGCCATATTTCTGCCTTCTACTTGAAGGAGGTTGTCAGTCATTATTTGATCAGTGAATGATATCTTTTGAGCTTAACAGTATCTTCTGTCTACCAGAAGCATCTGCAGGAGGCTGGGCTGCTGCTGCCAGGGGCATGCTTCTCCTATGGGAATAACTGCTGCTTTCCAGTTGGCCCATCAGCTGGTCCAGCAGTTCTCATGGCTGTGGTTAAGGAGTTCTGCCTCACATTGTAAAGATAAAGCTATGTAGCTTTATGCTTTTCTGAAGTTTATAGCAACGTGTGTCTCCATCCCACCTATGTCACTGATACATGGCAACACATGCGGAAGTGACTTTCAGTAAGTGCAAAGCAATCCCAAAGTTCAGGAAGTTCTACTGTCTTAGGAGTGCAGTGTGTGTTATGTTTGTCATGCTCCATACTGTGGAGCTGCTGTTTTATAATCTACTTTTCAATTACTATGAGGGAATCATTAATGCTTAAAATGAATTACTTGCTGTTCCTCTACTGTCCTTTGCACAAGTCTATGCATGTCCCATTCTTGTTACTTAATAACTGACTTAAAAAAAATATTACTCCCTCTTCCTGCTAAGACAGGATGAGGTTTTTATGATTTTATGTTCAAATGGAGCACCTAATCAGTGGGGAAAAGAAAAGATGCCACTGCACTTAAGTACTGCTAATATCTTATTTCTAACAAAAAAAAATCCGTAGGAGTAAAATCCTTCAGGACATATTCTTCTATAGAAAAATAAAGATAAGTTGCAGATGTTGATGGAAAAAAGAAGGCAGAGGAGAAATGTTGGCAATCTTGACTGAAGTGAGAATTTTATGGTTATTTGATTGTCTCTGTCCCTTTGACCTGATAGTCACTTACACTGTGTCTTCCAAGCAAGAGAGCTGGCTGGCAACTTCTTCAAGGTACTGAAAAGAGAACATTCCCTCAGACAGAGGTAGTGGGTTTTTTCAGATTGCTTCCCTCAAAAAATATAGATTTATTTAAAAGCAGGAGACAAATTTGACAATATTTGACAGCGATTTATTGCTTTTCTTGCAATCTAATTTGTAATGGATTGAAAATATGCTTATGTAATGAGGATTTTCATTTGAAGTATGGAATTTGCTTTTAACAATTTTGTCTTATTGTGGAGGGAGGGAAGAACACAGGTGTGTCAGTAGGAGCTCAGATTAAGACTGCTTAACTTTCAGTAGGGTTTTGTGCTTCTCAGTTCTTGCACGTGATGGAAATTTTGCACTAAAGAGATTAATCGGCGTTTCTTCTGTAAAGAGCAAACTCTTTTAGTTTGTGAAAAAGAAAATTGAGAAAAGAAAATAATGAAGGTGTAAGTGAAAAAAAAAGCACACTGTCTAAGCAGGCATGATTTTTCCTGAATTTAATCTGCTTTCACATATATATATCAAACTGTTCTTTTACACTGATAGCTATATTTCCTCTGGCCTTGTATTTCTTTCTGTTCAGCCAAATTATTTTTGTTTGGACTGCTCACCTTAAACTTCTACATTTCACAAGTTAAAATGTTAAAAGTTTGTTGTCTTTTCATCTTCTAGAACCAGAAACTTGAATTTGTTTGCCTTGGATCTTCCAATTCTAATTGTGCTGAAGACTTATATAAGCTGTTTATGACTGATAAGCTTGCTGATTGCAATTTCCAGTGTATGGTTACTCTGCCCTTCTTGGATAAGCCATTACTACATGTCTTGAAACTTCATTGTGTCTATTTTTGAAACAGTCTTATTCCAGTTACACAGTGCAGCTATAAAGTTCGCCACTGTTTTGAGTATTGAGACACATGCTACCTGTCTTGAATCTTCACTAGAAAGTGTTATAGTTTTCGTAAGTGGGAATTTTATAGATAAGCAATCAGGTTCAGCTTGGTAATACTGTGTCAGGAGAAGCTGTAGGATCTGTAGCAACGTTTGATAGGCAGCACAGGGAACTGAAATTTGTTGCAATGTGATGTGAAGTCCTTTCTCATTGATTCCATGATCCAGCCCAAAATGTAGTGATGAATGTATGTAAGATGATGGCTGGAGATGTTTTAAAACTGTTGCTTTCCCAAGTGGTTCTTGTAGAAGTGTGTTCCCCTGTCCAAAGATACGCTGCCTGCTATGAATATCTTATCCTATTCTGCAGTCCTAAGGAATGGTGAAGGTGGTTGAAGGTATGCTTCATGTTTTCTGTGCTTGCCTCTGCTTGTAGGACTGAGCACAAAATCATGTAATTTCTTAAGACAATAGACGTCCTCTGGGTCAGTTGTTTTAAAAGGTATGTGGTTGATAATACCTTTTATTTCACATTTAAGGAAGTATTATGTAATACTGAGAGAAAACATGGTCGTCTCTTATGCCAGAAAATGTTTTCAATTTTCTCTCAATATTGCAAACCTCAAGATGTTGCCAAAGGCATCATTGTGATTAATGGATCACTGTTAGAGAGCAGACAGGAAGCCAGCTTGTGACACATTTTTGTTTCTGTTAGGAACAATAACAAAAAAATGAATTACTCTTCATGTTTCTTGGAGCTTGCAAATGGATTAATAACTGTATGAGCACTAGGTACATGAAAAAAGTGAGAGCCAAATACTTACAGGCTATGTTATCTTGCTTCTTGCCTGCTAATTTGTAGTGTATGCAGTGTTTTGTTTCGCTGAATGTTCAGCTATCGTTGGTGACATCTGAAAACATTCTGCACTTGGGAGGTCATATTCTAAAATGAATTCATTCTAAATCATCTGCCAGGCTATTTCAGAGGTCTTTGTTTGTTATATGAATTCAGCATATTCAGTAAGAGGGGGAGTCCATTGTAATGTGCAACAATATAGCTGCATTTTAAAATGAGTTTTAAAAAAGACTGAGTTCATTATTGCTATTGCACATGAAATAATTTCTGCTATATTCTGTGCGATGTAGATATGATCATGGCAATACAATTATATTTGCTGCTGTATGCCTACATAGTTTTCAAAACTAAAATTCAGTGCTTAGCTAAATTGCTAAGTAGACTGGTAAATGTCCAATTTTAGCAGCCTAGCATATGCTTATAATTTTTGTCTTAACATATGCTATGTTGGTTGAACTCCCCTCCCCACACATACGGTAGATAAAAGCTGTCACATCACAAAATGGTGGCAGCCCAACTTTCTAACGTTTTCCATGGCACTTCAGACTCTTGCATTAATTAGCTATTCCTGGATAGGAGACAGACTCTTGTCTTTGTAGAATTTTGGTTTCAAACCCGTTCTATACTTCAGTTGCTGTATGCTGTAGCCCATCTGTATTTTTGCAGCCATAAGCAGTAAAAAAAAAAAACACAGCAGGGCATACAGTGAAGTGGTCAGTGAGAGTGAGGATGCTCCTGGTTTACAGGTCTAAATACCTAGCAAATGGCACTGAAACCAGGCTTGTTTGGTTCCTTGATGGGGAATACTTTGCATGAAAAAGAACATTTATATCATTCACTGTCCTAGAAGATATGATTGATTAAAACATTCCTGGTGTACAGGGCTTTTTCTTTGCATCATGAGATGCTAATCTTTCCCTCTTTTTTCCTCCTTTTTCGAGACAGGGGACTTTTGCTGAGTATATGATTCTTCCCTAAAACTCAGTGGAGTTGAGGGCACTTGTGACAAATTCCAGCGCATCTGTGATAATGCTGTCTTAATCCCTGCTGCACTGTGACACAAAAGCCTGGATTTAAACATGAAAAGACATGCCTTAACTAAAAGAATGGAGCTTTAGGTGAGATGTTAGTAGTAAATTCTTAGCTCAGAGGGAGGTGAGGCACTGGCACAGCCTGTGCAGAGAAGCTGTTCAAGGCCAAGTGGGATGGGGCTCTGGACATCCTGATCTGGTGGGTAAAAGCCCTGCCCCCAGCAGGGAGGTTGGAACTGGATGTGTTTTAAGATCCCTTTCAACCTATGGTTTCTATGGTTTACATTACAGCAGTATGATTCCTCATCTCATCCAAATGCATTTGGAATGTGCTCCAAAATCATGATTTTTACTGGTACTTTGTTCTGCCGTTTCTGTGCTGCTCAGCTCTTGACTATGGTATAGTTGTGCTATGCGAAGTCCATTCTGCTCCTGTATAGAGATTGTTGGTTTTCTGTGTGAACTGAAGGAGCCCTCTGCTGATACTGCTTCAGAAATGGCACAGGGGCTGTAGTAGGGCTTTGGTGTTGGCGTAGGGCAATTACACGTGTGCCTGGCCTATCCACAGAATGGACAGGGTTGCTCTGAGGCCCTCATCCCTGGATAGCATGGGTCCCAGTTTCTGCTCCTTGATTTGCTTCAAAGCTGATTTAAAAAACTGTACCCACATGTGGGCATGTTTTCAAATGCACTGACAAAACACTGCATGCGGTATCAACCTAAAGAAAAATCCTAGCTGCAGCCACTGTATGAGACTTATTGGTATGGAGGTAGAGACAGAGGGACAAGCCTGTGGCCTTTACCACATCCTCTTCAGAGGAGCTGGTTAGACAATCAGGAATGTGGCAGTGGCAAGGTAAGGAACCAAGTGACAGGAGATGGTGGGCCTGTCCATTGCACGTCCATCTACAGTGCTTCAGGAAGCCCCAGGAGCTGTTTTCCAAAAACGTGCCTCGGCTCCCACCTGTGTAAAAGCCACTGTCACACCCTGAACTCACAACCCCTTTGGTGACCCTGGTGGAATACCGTGCCATCTTTAGATCACAGATGTCAATGGTGGTTGTTCAGTGTTTATTTCCTATTTCTGTGTTTGTTGTCAGCTGCACTACTGCTGCTGTTTCGCTAACTAGAAGTCTGTGTTGGGGCATTCAGGATCTGTCAGCATGCACAGAAATCACTTCCTTGTTACTTCCGACTAATGAACATGGTGGAAATGAAGAAAGAAAAGGATATATTTTTCACACCTGTAGTTCGAAGTCTACTAGGCATAATTGTCTATTCATTATAAGGAGCAGAAATAATTAACTTACATTTAACATCAGTTATTTATTGTTACTAGAAAGGTGAAAGGGATCTTTATTTTCTGTTGTAGCTCTTCAGCCTGTTAAATATTTTGTTGGTATCAGATTTTCTTGCTTTTTTCCCCTTCCTTCGCTATGATTTGTTTTTCCCCATGAATGTAATTTGTCATCAGTTGAGTTAAAGGCAGTTCAGTACTTATTTTTGTGCATTGATCCTGGAAATGACTTGTACATTTCTGTGGTCAGAGAGGGAAGCAGAAGAGCGTGCCGGTGAAGAACTTCAGTGTTTGTGGCACTGTTATGTGATTCTGCACCAGTTTCATCTTTACTGTTTGTTGGTTGTTTTCAGTACTTAGACACTGGATAACTCTATGACTCATTGAGAAATGTTGAGTTTTTTGTTTTTTGTTTTTCTTTTTTTTTACTACTGCTCACAGTAGATTCTCTTTAGATTAGGACGAGTGCAGACGGTAAGGCAGTTCAGGCATAAGCATAATGTTAGGATAATAACTGTGAAGTAACCTAATCCATTCTCCTCCCCACATATGATTGTGACAAGAATGTATCACACGATCTGAAAAATTAACATTTCAGAACTATCAGAGGCTGAATAGCAAATGAATACGCTAAGAAGAGTCTCCCTTAGAAGTCATGCATCTAAAAATAAAAAATAAATACCCTTTTTATTTTTTTTCAAGCACTTGTTATGTTCTATTTTTTTTTCATAATGCTGTAAGCCTGAGAAAAACTGTTTATGTGAACGTTAAACTTGTGATTCTCAAAGGAATGGCATTTAGGAAAGAAGTAAACATCACGAGATTCATGATAAAGTCATGAGAGTTCTTATATTACAGTTATGTATAAGTTTTGAATTGAATTTTTTAGAGAAATAAATGTATGGGCAGATGGTGATATTTACTTAAGGGAAGCTGAATACATTATCTGACTAGAACTGGATATTTCAAGCAGCTGTTTGAAAATGAGAACTTGCTTTCCATGAAGGAGAACGTATGTTTGGGGAAAATGGAGCCTCTCTTTTGGAAACATAATGCTGTCCATCGCTTTGTCTGTGTCAGAGGGCTTTCTGTTATTTGTTTGTATGAATTGATCTATGGGAGAACCGTAACAGAAGTGGCCAAGAACTGAAGCAAGTTATCTTACTGTGCCATGACTATCTAGCTTGTCTTTATTTTGATACAGTGAGTTACAATTGCTTCAGAAAATAAATCTGTAGATATCATACAGACCAGAGGAATGGAAACCAGATACAAACAGAGCTGTTACCTGATTTTGAGGGGCTGTGTATTCTAAAACATTCCTGTTCTAATCTATGTTTTTGGAGCTTAAGAGTATAAAAACCAATCTTAGCTTGTGTGTTCTGTAATGCTATTGTAAAGATGAAAAGCTATCCCTTGAAAATAATTGTCTATTCAATTCTTGTGTCCTTTCTTCCCCTGTTTCTTTAAGAAAACTTTCTCAGGAAATTCTTTGGCCCTGGAATCCTTGATTCATAGAGAAACATAGATTAATTTGTTGTTTGGAGCAGGTGCCTTGCCCCAGTCACTTCTAACGCCTCTGTTTTCCCATTTTGCAATAGGAGTTGTAATGCTTCAGTATTTTACTGGAATCTCTGCCAATATTTGTGAAGGACAACTATTGATCTTCAAGTGATTTTACATCTCAGAATGGGCTTACACGTTTTGTGTGCCTGAAGGCACTGTGATCCTCTTTGTTTACAGAATTCTCTCTCCAAACACTACAAAGTCATCCTTGTTTATGCATGAAGTACAAAGAGAGTCTGTTTCTAAACAGTGTGGATGTGTAAAGATGGTACTTTGATAGATAGACACATTCTGCAGAATCATATCATTTCATTGACCTTCCTGATAACTATCAAGCCTTTATCCACTACAATGGTGTAAGCAAGAAAAACAATACAATATCTTAATGCCAGGGCTTTTTTCATTAGCGTGTCTCTGTCCACTGAATAGCATTGCAACATTTCTGAGCTTCTCATGTTCAGTAGTCTGATATTGCCTAATATTTTAACAGAATGAAAAAAAAAAACTTCCTAATGCAATGTTTCCTCATTTGTAAAGAGTTACAGTGTCTGGAATGAGATTAAGACTAGGTCTAGTGTCATTAATGCTGATGCAGTGGTGCAGAAGACTGGTAATTGAACAAGATATCCTGAAATTTGATCATAAGTTTATTTCTCCTCCAGAGTCAAAACAGTAGTCTGTAATGGGAACTTTTCATATTAATCAACCAGACATTTGGATTTCACTTATCTGTGAGGTGCTAACAGTTTCTGCAACAAGACTGGAGTTACGAACTTTAATTTTGTTCTGATTTTTTTCTTCTCTTTTAGAGAGAATGGCAATGCTCTGGAAATTCATGAGAGTAGCCAAGTATTCTAAAACAGCGTTACCACCAAAAATAAAAGTAAGAGGAATTCCCACCCATTCAAGACAGTCTGTACCTTCAGATTTTGCTGCCGGCGTACCCTGCTCAAATACTGTAGAACTGTTTGGTAAATCTTACCCTCAGGATGACTACAGCAATGTCACAGAGAAGATTCTTTCCAAAGTGGGGAAGAACTTGCATAACAAAAAGCATCACCCTTTGTGGCTAATCAAGGAGCAGGTGAAGGACCACTTTTACAAGCAATATACAGGACGCCGTGGGAATCCACTCTTTTCTGTCTATGATGGTCTTTCTCCAGTGGTTACAGTGCAGCAGAATTTTGATAAGTTACTTGTCCCACGGGATCATGTCAGCAGAAGAAAGGAGGATAACTATTACTTGAATCGTAGTCACATGTTAAGAGCACACACATCAGCTCACCAGTGGGACTTGATACACTCCGGTCTAGATGCCTTTCTGGCGGTGGGAGATGTTTATCGCCGTGATACAATTGACAGCACCCACTACCCAGTCTTTCATCAGATGGAAGGAGTTCGGCTCTTCTCCTGTCACGAGGTAGGAATTCTTTAGTTGAACTGAAAGAGATTTGGGGTAAGTTGCATGATCATGTATTTGCTATGAGGAAAGTGCATGCCTGTAAACAAGTTACCACAACACAGTTGTTATGCAGTACATTGATAAGAACCAAGTGTTTGGTCATGTAGTAATACTTCTAATTTGTGAAAAATATAGGTGAAAAAGTGGAATTTGATAACAACTGTGTAAGCTTCCTCAGAAAAATATGGAAAGCCAGGGCGATATTACTGAAAGCTAGTAAAATAAAACAGTATCTGAAAGCAGAAAGCTTGCTCAGCTAACGATGCACATTTCAATTCTCGTTCTATCAAAAGTCCCTTACAGTAAAGTCATTTCACCTAAGACTTTGTCGTATTAATACTTCAAGGACTTGTGGATGCGAACTGTTGTAGCTATATCCAGAATGAAGTTTTTATTCTTTAGTCTTTTTTTCTTTTAACAGCTCCAAGCTTCTGTAAATGAATGGTTTTTTGTAATGAATTGTTCCATTCTTTATTTGATCCCAAAATGTTTTGAAGGATTTATCTATTGCAGCCAGCATTTATGGGTTTGTAGTACATACATATAAACTGAAGAAGTCCAGAAACATCAGCTCAAGAGTGCTAGGTAGATGTCCAAGACTTCTAAGTTTGTGTGTTTTATTGGCACAACTTTCATGTTCTGCAGATGCATGAATGTCATTAAGCATTCTGTGGTATCATTGATGAGTGGTGTATATAAGCCAGTTTGTTTTCCAAACAGTAATTGATTCATATAGCTTGTATATGCTTGTAGCAATACTGCCAAATTCCCATTTATATAGCTAAAACTGGCTTATTCTGAGATGACTGTTCTTAATGTGATTGCCAATGGGTGACAGGAGCTTGGCAGGGAAGCCTGATGGTTTGGATGCTTGAGGGAAAACTAGGGAAATCACAGTGCACTACTTTTCTTGCTGGTGGGAAAGGTTCATGCTGTCTTCACTGGTGTTTTCCACCCCATGCCACCACTTCCTTTTCCGCCTTAAAAAAGGTAGCTGTATCTGGAGATGGCTTGGGCACTGTATGATACAGAAAATAGCTTGTAACCACTTCTTTGGTCATTGGGAAATAGACGTCTTGCAGTTTTATCCAAAATTTGTTTGCTGTTCTTTCTCATAGGTCTGCAAGGATATATATGATGGAAAAATGGATAATACTTAATGAAAATGCTGGTTTTTAAATATTTTATGTTCATGCCATGTTTTTCACTTCAGCAGGAGTTCAAACATCCAGATCTTATCTGTCACAAAATTATAACATCTACACTCGGAATTTCTACAAATGTTGACATGGTTGATAGAATTATTGAGATTATTGTCAAAGAATGTGCTTCTTAAATTCTGGCCCTCAGGAAAGAATATTTCTGCCTCTTGCACAAATTTAATAACAGGAATAACAATAGGATTTAATAAGTGGGAAGAAATTTACAGAAACGTTCACTGACATTACCTAGTCAGTTAGTAATACAGGATGTATAACTATCTGATTCATTGCATTATAGATTGTTTCTCCTTCTTTTTTTTTTTTTCCCCAAGAGAATGATTGAGATGTTATTGGAGAATGGTAGTAGTTGATGAATTCGAAGTTAACTGTGTTAAAAGTGGAGAATGTGTCTGCCTCTCAAGAGTGAAAGTCCTTCCTGTCAACTTTCTAAGAAAGAGAGAAGTGTGGCATGGAGCACAGTGTGTAAATTTTTTGTTTGTTGGGCAACAGGCATTAATTCTAAACTCGAGGATGATCTAAAGCATCCCTTTTGCTTCAGCTGCAGATTGAATAGTGGTGGACCTTTGCAATATGTAAAACTTCTTACAGGCATCATCCCAAGAGCCTTCTGGAAAAAAATGAATGTGTAATTCTGAAATTTCACTGAAGATTGGTTCTGCGTTTTATATTCTTGTTGCCTGTTCAAAATAATGCAAAAATTTAAATAATTCTAAAAAGAACTGTCTGAGTGGAAAAAAAGCAAAACCACATTTAAATGCAGCTAACACTACATGAGAGAAATATTACTCTATTTTTATATTCATTTATTTATACTCATGTTTGAATTATAACATACTGAACAGAAACATGTGGATGTCAGGACCAGCTACCTTCATCTCAGTCTTTTCATTCATAACCACACTTGCAGTCTCTAGTGAGGAAATTTTCACACTACTGAGGATAAGAAGATGGGCAACTAAAGGAGAAAAACCTGTTAGCTCTTAGCTGTAAGCCCTAGGTGAATTTCATTCTATGTGCTATGGCTGGTTTATTGCTCTACTTTGTACTTTTGATGCCTATACATTTATGATTATTGTTTTTTCATCAATGGAAGTAACCACAGAATGGGGGAGGATGGGAAAGAGAGAAGTGCTGAAGAAAAGCTTAAAATCTAGAATGATTTTTGAGGAGTTTGAATTGAGAGGAATTTGCCATCTCTTCTCAGATTGGGAATGACAGAAAAGGTCAGTTCATCCACAGCTAAAATTTGAGGCAGGATAAAGAAGATATAGAAGTGTCTCTTCTTTTCAAGTTCTGTAGTCAGGATTGGGTTAAAAACTTCTGCCCTTTGAAACCTTTGTTATAACTCTTATTGGTATTAAGGTGAAAAATCAACACCAAGGCCAGGTCTGTATTTATCCTCTTAAAGGGCACATAGATTTTTCTCCTTTGACAGTATACAACTTATTTTTAAAAGTCCTTTGGATTGACAATATTGGTACTTCTGCAGTCAGATTTGAGTTGTCAGAATTTCCTGCATGGAACTGAACTGAAATGATTTCTGTGCTACGCAGTGGTCCTAGGTACAGTTCTTTACTTACACAGTTTATGGAAAGGAAAAAAAAAAACCCTCAACTAAATTACACTTCACGCATATTCACCACCAGAGGGAGCCAATATAAACCCAATGGCAACCGCAAAACATTCAGTTGAGAACAAGTATTGTTTACATGTTGCAAGGAGACTTTATAAGGTATTTTATAGTCTGTATCGAATTATACATAAATTTTCATGGGAACAGATGTGAAAACTTAGGAATTGCTATTCTAATTTACTAAGCTCATTCCAATGGAGGCCAATATCAGATTGTTCATGTGGGAAAATAATGTTCTCATCAGTCTATCTGATCATGCTAGCATCTGAAAACTATCAATAGGGAAACTAGAAAAAAGCGTAGATACATATTTATTCTTTATTGAAATTTTGCCATTTCCTCCAAAAATGTTTTTTGTTAAGGTGTGTATAAGCAATGAATATACAGATGCTATAATTAAGAAATATCCAGGAAAGTTAGGCAAAGTAAGATTATTGCAGCAGGAGGATAATAAATGAAAGATGCTTACCGATGTTGTTGGCTCACAATATTCTCCAGGAAGAGATCCTTTCTCAGTGGCAGTCAGCACTTAAATGGGATCTAGGAGAGGTGCAGCCAGGCTCCATCCCTTCTGGTAGCACAGGTGAGTTACCTTCTCCTGTGCTCCTGTGGCTGACTCGTTGCTTGTCTCAGGTGGTCAACCAGAGGTTCAGGCCGTGATTCAGCAGTTCCCATACAAGGTGCAATGAAAAAAGTATAAATTTGGTTAAAAAAGAACAACTGCAAAGCAAAGGCAGTTGGCATCTGTGAATTCCTTTCAATTTTGCAGTTTTGTGTCATTGCAACAAAGCATTTCCTTCTTCTAGCTTCATAGCATTTACAACCTGAAACGTTAAGACACTTGTCCTAGGTAATACAAATGTAGATATTTCTCTTTTTCATATAAACTTATTCTTCTTTCTGATCATTTTATACTTCTGTATCTTGGCCTTATTCTTTGTGTCCTTTTCTTCATGCTTTGGGGTAGGTGTGAATAGCTTACCAAAGTACATCTCGTCCTCTTTTTTCTTCGTCTTTTATTTGCATGTTTGTTTGTTTAGTTCATTATTTAATCACTGCATGCCATGTCAGCTTTTGCTTTTCACTGACAAGTCTGACATGACAGTATCTTTTGGTTTGTCTTCTCCGCAGTGTTACTGCAGCTCTGGACACTGTGTTTCTGCTCTGGTGTTCTATCAAATGAAACCTGCCTTTTTTTTTTTTTTTTTTTTTTCCTCACATGCAAAGGAACTCAAATAAATTTACTGCGTTCCAGGGATCAACCCTCTATATAGAGATTTGGACAGTGCTCCTCAGTGAATCAGCTGGCAAGGGCTAAGGACTGTGTGAGGAGTTGGTAACCATTGCCAGATTGCAGGGACGTGGGTTGGTGCGTCTCTTTGAGGAAGGCCGTTTGCCTGCTATTGTGTGTAATAGAATTTGTGAATCAGAGGGAATTTTACATTTCCTGGCTTCTTTGAGATGATGCTGTTATAAGGTGGAGTTCCATTCATCTCTTCTATAGGTGACAAAATTCATGTCAGGATGGGCATTTCCAAGGTGTGTCCCTACATGAATCCATGCTTGCGACAATTCCTGATGCAAGTATTGTGTGCCAGCAGTTGTTGGGCCCATATTTTAAACACATACAGATGTGGGCACTCAAGAGGGTTGCATGCGTCAGCTTATGGAGCTGGGAATCTCACTGAAACATGTCACATAATTGGAGGACTGAAAACTGAAGGATGCTGAAATTAAGGAGATCATTCTGCAGGCTTGCTGCTCGAAGTGATTTTCACCATTCTCTCCCCAAATCAGTGCTTGGTTTGCTGCAAAGAGTATCCTATTGTGCAGCTGTGGCCTGTATCTCTCTTTGACACAGGAAGCTATCTATCTGGATTGAGGTGCAGATTTATGCATTTCATCGTATTGGAAACTGATTGGAGCTGACAATAAGTTTTCTTTTTGATGAACCATCTTCAGATGACATCATCTTCATCATTCCTAATCCTTCAGTTGATTGTTACAGCACATTAAAGATGTTGCGGTAGTGGTTTGCTATTCCTAAGTGGATTTAGAATGCAGCCGTTTGCTTATTTATGGAGATATTCTTCAGAACCAGAGAGTCATATCTTATTAGGTTTGGCAAGGAGGACTGTTGCAACATGCAGATCCTCATATAGAGCTGGTCATCAATGCCGCTTTGTTCATAGAGGTAAGTATGCGAGCATGATGTATTCATTATCTCAATACTGGAGCATGCATGGCTGGTAGGAGTAATAAACAACTTCATTGTTTAAAGCCAAAGTGTAGTCACAGACCTTCTGGATCTGAAACCTAATGTAAGTGCTAGCTTCCTGCAGAGAGGAACTTACTCTTTTCCTGAACCCTGAATGTACAGACAGTGAAGTGGTGTGAGATTTGAAGGCTGCTGAGCGACTGGAGAAATGCTGGGGTTTTTGTTGAAATCATACGTGTGACTTCTGTACTCCATGCCATGCTGAGAAATACAGTAAAGTACTTACAAAGGAGCATAGTTTCATTTTTCTTTGTTCAAGGCTCTACATGTTACTAAATTTTATTTTATTCTTATTATGAGCTGTCCTGACGTGAGTAAGAATAAAGTTCATGCCAGATGGTAAGGTTACTTTGATTCCTTTATGCTGCCTTCTTTGTAATGCAGCATCAGTCAGATATGATGATAAACTACTGGTAACTATTATTATGCTGTAGTATCATTATACTATAGCTATTATACTGGTAACTATTTTTTTTCTCTCTTTTTTTTTTTTACTTCTACACGATGACACAATACTCATTTTTTGAGTACTTACTTAAAGAAAGAACTTGTCCTTGCACTAGACAGAAACATAGGTATTTACTGAATGAAAGTTCTCTTCTGGTAGTGATAATAATTGATCATATTGAATTCAATAGAATACTGTATTTTCAAGTAGTGAAATCTTCAATGTGCCATTTTTTTTTTTCCCCAAGATTGATAGATTTTTTTTCCATTTGTGGAAAACCTGGGAAGAACTGCCATCAAAAAGCAGCTATTGCACATAATCATTTTGCTTAAACTTTGACTTTCCTGGCTTTATGTATATAGAAACGTAGGAGTGTTTTTAATCCACGACACACACTTAGCACAGTTGGTGATCATAACGGTGAAACTGGTCTACCAGCTTTAAACTGTGTATCTTGACATAGTGATATCTGTGAATGGAATAAATAGTAAAACAGCCATAAGGTATCTTTCTTTCCTCGATATCACTCTGTCAACTGGAGGAATTGGCAGAGCCTTTATGGACAGCACTGCAGTGAGGCCTGGCACCTGGCTGGAGGGTGGCCATTTTGTTACTGCAACCCATAGGTGACCAGCTCCACAAGGGCTGTGCTCCCATAGCCTGTGGGACCTGACATGGTTTGATACTGATGCCCAAAGTACCCCTGCCCATATCCATGCACCGTGACATCTCTCCATGCAGCATTTAATTACTGAGCTGACTTTCCAACTTCTAACATCCCACAGTTTCCTCTGTTCTCCGGAGTTTATTGAGGATAGTCTCTTTAGTCCATAGGAAAAAAGAAAAAGAAAAAAGCTGCCTGTAGCGTGCAGCTCAGAGCAGCAGCCCAACATGACCATGCCAAATGGCCACAAGGGAGCCAATTCTTCTCCATTGACTATTACAGAAGCTTATGACAAATCCATTACCTGGGCTATGACAGACTTTTGAGAATACTTTCTGGTGTTCAAAGCCAGATGGTTGATGGTCAATCTGCCCTTCTGATAATAAATTAATTGTAGGGTAGGTGTCATTTGCATCTTCCAGACTGTGTAGAAATAATGCCAGTATGGAGGAAGAGGCCTTAATCTTTCAGGTGAGCACTTGAATAAAGAGTGTGCTGCTTAACAGCATAATGCCTAGTTTTGTCAGTCTGTGGCCTTTTGATTAGTAAAGACATTATTGTTAGACTGGTGACTAATTGTTTTAGTATGTATTTCTCTTTTTGCTTCATAATTTGCATTTTTCTGCAGTGTGCTAAGGAGATTAAATTGAAAGGTGTTTTCTCAGTCTGGCAGTACAAAGTTAAGTGCTGCTGATCAGTTGTGTTTATTTTTTTTTAAAAGTCCCTATATCTGTTTGACTGCTAGATTCTGTACTATGCTCAAGCTCCTTCTGCATGCATCTTGTGTGTAAAATGTACTATAAATTAGTCATTTCATTGTGGTCAGCATTTGTAAACTACCAGAGTTCCATTTGTACTTTTTACAAGCATTTCATGCACTGAAGAAGTCAAGCTGCAACTAAAACAACTTCTGTGCACATCCATGGATTGTTAAGATGTAGTTCATGGCAACTCTTGAATAAGAGCTAGTTATTTTTGCAGGTGCAATGTGCAGAAAATCTCAATGTGTGTCTTTATTTTTTTTTTCCCCTTCTGTGTGTGATAGATTTAATGTGGAAGGTGGAAGAGGACGGGTAGAAAAGGACACTGGAGGCACTTTCACAATTAGATTTCTCTACTCTCCAGAATTAAGAGCTATGTAGCTGTAAGGATTTCCAACAAAATCCTCTGCTGTGTAAAACTGTCTGCTTGTCTCAATGAGGCACAGAACATCTGAAGATGTGACTTAGTGAGAGTGTTTTATTGGTCTCTTTGAAAGCATTTAGAATGATCAGTATGTATCTGCCTGGGACTTCCCATACAGAAATATATGAGGTTGTACAGGAAATCAGAAGTCTTCAACTTGCAACAGATGTAGTGGGGAGCAGCCTCTGCATGAAGGACAAGTTGGTGCATCTCCAATAAGGAGGATCACCTGCCCATGTGCTTTGTAATTTGGAAACCTCAGAGCAAAACCATGAATCCTTCAGTGCCCCATCAGCAAAATTCCTGTGTGACGGGTGCCATATGTGGGAAAATGCAGGAAGATGGTAGTCCTTATACAGATAAACTGTACTGAAGGGTAATCAAATGTTGGCAGCTTCTGGTCTCATTAAAATATAAATATGTTTTTGGAAGTTAGTTTGATTACAACTTTTATAAATGTGATTTTTTTTTTGGGGGGGGGGGAGTGGAAAGAAAGGGCAGAATTTATTTTAGGTCATTAATTTAATTTTAAAAAATGTTGAAGTTGTGATTAATGCCATTGCATATTGTAGTTGCTGGGTTAACATATACTGTACAGTGTGCTTTGTTTTGCATGATAACTTTTCTATTTCCTTTATAAATTATTTTTTTCCTGTAGCTAATCTTATTATTGAAATAAAAGAAATCTTACTTGAATATTTCTGTTCCTATGATAATTCTGTGTCAAAGTGTTTAGTGAACAGAATTTGTGTAAAATCATTCTTTACATTTGTTTTCCATGGTGCAGGCTTGGCAGGTAAGATTCCCCTGAAATCAGTAAAACTTCATTTTTTTTTGTTTTGAGAGGTCATTGATGCCAAACTCTATTGTGTTTTTGTTCTAGTTATTCTCCAGTATTAAAGATGGTGAAAGCTTCCAGTTGTTTGAGCAAGGGCATCGCACTGCACACAAACAAGAATGTCACACCATGGAGGCAGTGAGGCTGGTGGAGTTCAATCTGAAGCAAGTGCTCACAAAGCTCATGACTCACATCTTTGGTGATGGTAGGCTCTTTGCACTTTTTTCCTGCTCTTCTGATATCTGTAGATGGCCATACTTTTCATAGAGATTTTGTTGTATAATGAAAACAGGAGACTTGGGAGTGATGTTGAGTGATTTAAGCTGTATGTCTTAATGACAGCACAGTAGTAATTTTATGAGGCTTCATTCATATTATTTATTTACATTTTCATCTTAAGTTTCATCAGAGTTCCATCAGTGAGTGTTTTAATGTCAGGGTATCTGGGTATCGATTGGTCTTTCAGCTGTAGTCTGTATTTTACATGGTCTTTAGTACTTTTATATGTGTAACTTATAAAACTGCTGAACACAGCCTAACAGACCATGCATACCCATCTCTTAGTTTTCTTGAAGACTGACACACACAAAACTGTGAGCCAAGTGTTAGTGAAGAGGTTTTAGTTTGTTAGTTTTGGTTATGCCAGTGAGTCCAGAACATAACGAGTGTGAGGACAGGTAGGGACACAATCGATCCATCTACAAGCTCTCATGTGACAGCAAGGAGCTTAACAGGTGACATATGTATGTGTATGTGCTGCCTTGTTATGGAGATGCTATCAGCTGAAAAATAATTGTTTGGTACTAAGTGTGGACTGAGGAAAGGTAATGAATATCAGGGTGTAAGAATGAAATATCCTCTCCTCAGAAATACCTGCTTTTGGTTTCAGTAGCTGCTGAATTTATAAATGGCATGAGTTAAAATTGCTGCCCAAATGCTATTTCCTGGCAAAGAGGCTGCTCTTCTAAACTGATTCATTTTTCTGTTGAGGAAATACTGAATAGTATTAGAATGCATGGAGAATGCTGGCTGCTTTCAAAGCTCTTTTAAGATGCCCACTGAATTTAGAGCAGTAGTTCCAAGAGTAGATTGATGATGGTAGCAAGTCTTGTCTATAACTCTTTGAATATTCTTCTGATATCCTAAACTACAGCTTACAGCAAGGGAGATTTCTACCAGTTTTTGTTTAATCCCACCTGCACATAATTGTTTTAGATTCCCAAGATCAGTTTTTCTTGTAGTTATATTTTGCTTAACAGCAGCCTTTTGATGCGTACAAAATTAGGATTAAAGTGAGTAATAGGAAGAACTGTATTTTTAGCTGAACCTCAGATGCTGAAGATGTTGTTGAAGTGGCAGTTTTTAGGTTTTATTAGTGATATCTAAAACTGTAGTGATATTCTTCTCTGACTGTTGACAGATGCTGCACTTTAAGCTTCAGTTTGTTGATTATCACTTATTTGTCTACCATCCACATAATAGCTAGAAATACATTAAAAACAAATGATTGTGAACCTAGAGTCTGGAAGTAGGTGCCTTCATACACACAATATTTTTCTGGAGACACAAAAGCAAGACATATAGGTAGTGATTTAAATATGATTATGTCTCTTTTTTCCCCTCATTTGTGTAAATGTGAAGCTCTCTCTCCTTCACTTTCTTGATTTTCTGAGCCATCAATAAGAACAGGAAAGTAATACTCAAAGAAGCAAGCTTCATGCTAGGTACTAGACATACAAGATGGGTTCAGTGCAAGTGGCCTGAGACACGCGTAATTAAAGTTATCTTTTGATAGCTGTCTTTAAATTTTCATTTCATTTTTTTACTTTACAGAATATTGTTAATTAGTTTTGTCTCATCACTCTCTGATACATCCTATAATGTCCCATTAACATATATATGTTTAATTTGTGTGACTGGCCCCTAATTCAGTCCTCTTAGTTTTTCAATTTCTAACTCCTTCTTGGTGTAGAGGTTTGGAGGCTAACTTTACCTGTGAAGACCAAAGTAAAAAGCATAGAGTATCACAGCCTTTTCTTCTTGTATTTCTGCTTCTTATTGACTTAAGTACAGATGCTTCCTTGTTATTCTTGACATCTCAAGACAGTTTGAGCTCCAGATGGGCTTTTGCCTTCCTAGCAGCATCTGTGTGTTCCCAAGCAATATTGGTTTGCCTTTTCTGGAAGTCTCTCCTCTTTTCCATCTCTCATATACTACCTCTTTGCATTTGGACACACTATATACCTTACTGTTTAACCAAGCTGTTTTGATGTTTCACCATCTTTTTTCATTTTTTATTTTTATATTCTTTTTTTGCTCCATAACCTCTTCTTGACCATTAAGATCTTAAAGTCTGTGACTTACTGTCACTGTAGTCAAGGCTGCTTTTGACAGTGATGTCTCCAATCTTGTTTGGAGACAGGTTGGTCCAGGTTACATTCCAATTATTAAATAAAGGTGTGTGTCTTATTATATTTCTCAAGTATACTAGTTTCTGAGTACCCATTTCCAAACCAGTTCTCTTGCTGTTTTTGCTTAAATTTTTGCTCTTTAGCAGTTTGGTATTCTTTTCAGTGTTTGCTGCGAATTTCACATGTATTGGAATGAACAAGTGTAACTAGCAAGCTGTTGCTCTCATTTTTATCACATTAGGGAAATTTCTGTTTTTCCAAGAACTGGTTTGGTTACTTAAACAAAGTAACAAACAAACAACAAACAAAAAAAAATCCAGGGAGTTTATAAGTGGTTGTCAGACATTCATCCAATTTCTGTGAAAAGAGCAGCCTTTATGAGTGTTGCTTTTATCCTGCTTGGTGGGACAAGGCAAATTGAGCAGTGGAGATTGTGGAAAGCAGATAGTTCTGTACTGAAGATCAGTTGCCTTGCCAAGTTCAGTTGTAAAGTGATTTGAGTTCAACGTTGATCATACTGATTTTTGGGTGTTAAACCAACACGTAGTCCCTAAACATATTGAAATCGTCTTGTAGTATTTTATTAGATTTTCCTCACTGAAGTTTTCTTTCTCCTGTGGTTTATTATTTTATTATTTATGTAACAAATTCCTAGGTATCTGTAAGAGAAGGTTGAATGGATAAGTAACGTCATATTTTGATTAATAGTTCTGTCATTTTTAGCTCTCATGGAGCAGCCACTGAATGTCATTTAAGTCTAATGCATTGCTCATCTCTTGCACTCTGTTCTACTGATATCTCTGTAGGTTGCATTGATATCTGTGAAAGCAGAGAGTTGTGGAAAGAAATTATTGATGACGTAATGGTGTGATCAGCCAGCTCCTCTTTGCTGTGGGAAAATACTACACTATGGAATGGCAATACCCTGCTTTCATGGCTTGGTTGTAATCTTTTTTAGTGCCTTTGGTTAAGACTTTGTCACTAGGAGACTCAATTAGGCTAGCTCTAACAGATACTTTCTTAGTTTAATAACAACCATTAGTTGTAAGTGCAAGCCAGGACCAATTTCTTACTTAGTACTCAGCAATTACAATAACTATTCATTTTTTCCTTTCTCATTGGAGATGCAACACTTAGATTTCTAACAGATATGTGCCCACTGGAAGGAGTCCATGGACACCATGAGGCTGTGAACTAAGTTAATGTAGATCATTCTTTGAACTGATTAAACTGATGAGTATTTATGTAGTGATTGGAATCTGGTTAGATTCTGTATTGTACCTGTTTAAATTCCCCTCTGGGTTTTTAAGTCAGATATGCATCTGTTGGCCTCCCAAAATGTTTACAGAAGATCATTTTTTCTAAGATAGCCATTATCTTTATATGAAGAAATAAATCAGGCCTCATCAAGTAAATTATCTAGTAGTACAGAAAGCCTAATCTTTGTAATCCTTTATAATCCTTTAGTGTTTTAATTTGCTGAGTGCAAGCAATGTCCTGTATTCCTTGGGAATATGTTGAACAGCAAGGCAGTATTTTGTGTCTAAATAATAAATGTAACCATTTATTCTGTGATGCTCTGTGGAGAGGCTCGATGTTACTGAGCCCTCTGCTCTTCAGTGAAGTCTTTCAGAGCCAGGACTCTCAAAGACGACTGTAAAAAAAAAAAAAGAGGTATTACCAGCTGTCCTGGCTAATGTATGGATAAAATTATTGTGTCATATGGAGCTTAACTATTAATTTAGAGAGCAAGATGAAGGTGAGACCTGTTTCTTCCTTTGAATTTGTTTTGCTATATTCAGTTTGTTTTTTTCTTTTTTGCTTATTTATGTTTAAAACAAATGTCCCTTAAGAAAAGTACTTATCTGGCTTAAAACTCAAAATAAACTTTCGTTTAAAATTTATTTTAATTAAAAACGAAGAGCAGAGAAATGCTTTTTTTTTTTTCCTGAGCTTCATTTTGAAGTAATTAGATTAAAAAAAACTACAGTCAGAATGCTGTTTCTGAAGATCAAACTATTTAAATATTCAATGTAATTCTTGCTGCAGTTGCAAATTTTGCAAACTAAATGAAAAAATTTTGTGTACGGTGCTTTACTGTGAATGATGGCTTCTACAGCCCTGGAATTAAAAGCATTTGTATAAAGTTAGGGAAATTTCCATGTCCCGTATGGTTGTATACACTTCAATTTACATTTGTGTAATGTTTTTATTGTTACATGGACAAAAAAAGCAGTGAAGCGATGGCTGTAAGTCACAGTGCAGTTATGAATGGTATAATTGCTAATATTTTCAATTTTCTGAATTCTGCATGTAAAATTATCAAAGAAGATTCAAATCAGTCTGAATCCTGATGTTGATTTTTAACAGAGGGAAGAAAATTTGGAAGTCTTACTGTATTTGTTCTTCCAAATGTGTTCTGCCTCTCCATTTGGAAGTTCATTACCTCCAGAAAAATACTTTGTGACTGTCACTTCAGGCTACATTTACCTGCTTTTCTTGTAACTGTTTCTGTAGACCAATTTAACGTTTCAGAAATGATCAAAGAAAATCTAATTCGTGAGGCTACAGCAAATGTTTTAATTCGAAAAAATTCTCCAGGTAAATCATGCAATTGCACATTTTAAGTTCCTTATATGAAACTGATCCAAAAAAAGCCCCTCAGACTAAACTGGGGTGCTAACATTTGTTTTCACCCAAAGAAGCTCGTCTCTGCCCCTTGTTTTAAAGACTGGGCTTGTCTAATTGTCAACAACTCTTACACTGATTAGGATTTGGCTTAATTGAAGGGAGGGATGATCTTGGGGTTAAGGCATTACCTGGAAAATTAGCAGTTCAGTTATCTTCCAGTTTTTTGTCACTTGTTTCTGAGACCTGTTTTTCCTTGTACTTAATGGCTAAAGAAAATTGTTCAGGGTAAGAACACTTTGTAAACGATTATAAGATCTAAAACTCATCAGTTATAATAAGAGCCTTGACAACAGCCCTGCATTTGGCAGCAGTGCAGAGCTTGCCCTTTTCTGGCTCCTCCGCTTTGCGATGTCAGGTGGTTCTCATCCCTGCTCAGACTTCAGATGTATGGGGAGCTCCTGCACTTCACAAAGTTGAAGGCTGGTCTCCTGGGAGAACAGGAGTTCTCTGCTTGTATTTGCATAGAGCATACCTTAATAATGCTGTAATGCTTTAAATGTGTGTGTGTCTATTTGGATGCATCGATCTGTTTTTAACTTTCGTATTTAAACATATGCAGAAAGAATAACTATGTATTTTAAATAGTGTCTGATGAAAAAAATTTCTTGCCTTGCCAATCAATAGAATGTAAGACTTAAGCACCTTCTCCTCACAGAAAAAAATTGCATCCTGGTACAGAGAACAACAAAATCACTGACTTTCCAAAGATTTTGGCTCATTTTCATTCAGTGCCAGGTGGTTGCCAGAGTTTGACAAATGATTGATTTGGTTTCAAAGGATGCTTGAATTGCACAAAGTGTTTTTCATATTAGGAAAGACATGGTCATTTTTTTCCCCATAAGTTTTATCACTTCGCACAAGTGTTGTAAATTAGTTTGTTTGCTATTTTTTTTTTTCTCTGAATTGCTGTAATTGGGGTCATTAGTTGAAGGGTGAGTTAAAGGTAATTGAAGGGATGGCCTTTTATGCATACACCTTTTATTTTTTAAACACTGCTACAGGACTGCAAGTCAGATGGGTGGACTGCTACTTCCCATTTACTCACCCTTCCTTTGAGATGGAGATCAACTTCCAAGGAGAATGGCTGGAGGTCCTGGGCTGTGGTGTCATGGAACAACAGCTGGTTAACTCAGGTACTGAAACTCCTTTAATTCCTTGACATCTATATTAGCAAATACTTCCAGTGCAATCAGCTTCACAGCCTGAAATGCCCCCTTCTCTCCCGGTGAGTGCAGGCATCTCTGTTAGCAGCTGCCACAAATAGTCCTTAGGTGGAACACAGAGCTTGCATGCTGTGATTTGAGCATTACCTCTGAGTGCCTGAGCCCGAGCCTGCAAACAGAGAGCTTGTCTTTTATTTTGTGCAGTAAGGAGACAGATGGATCTTGGCTTTAAAAGAGAAACTGATGAATTGGGGTGTGTATTTTTCCTTCTTCCAAGGGGAGTTATGTGCATGGACAGTTAAGATTTTAGAGTTTTATAATCAAATAACATCCCCTAGTATTTAGAATATGAGAGTGCTCCTGTAACTCTAAAGTGTAGAAAGAGGAAAGTGACTACTTTCACATTGCTGTTTGGTTGCTGGGTAAAGGTAGGGTGCTTTTTAGCTTTGATTCATTTCTTTTATCCTCAGATTCATGACTAATGCAATGGCTATAAACTGCTGTAAGAGCAGCATCGTTTATTTTAATTGGAATTATTACAAAGAAATGTCACCCGATGATTTGCTTTCTGAAACTCATGTATGAGTACAAAGGAAAGAGAGGGGAAGCTGATATGTTTTTCTGATTATTTTCACTGTTTAACATACTTGTTTTTTCACCGACTGACAGACAGTAGTCAGTTCTGCACAGGCCAGTGCTCAGGCATCTATCATTCAGTGTCTTTCAGTACTATTTAATGAGTTTGGGAGCATTTTGGAATATGATCTGTGTAATTCTTATAAGCATGCTTTCAGATACTCATGATATACTCACTTGATTTTGTTGCAGTTAATTTGCAGATCTATTGTATTTTAACGTGTCCTGAATTCTTTCTCTTGGTCCAAGTACAGTAACTATAAATGTCCCATTTATTTGGCATTGCTTATATTCATCAGTTTGCATATATTTTAATGTGATCATTTTTCTTTAAAAAAAGTGAATCCAACTCTAGAGTTTCTCCCCATTGTGTTAATGCCTTAAGCTAATGATCTTTCTCAGGTTACCGTGTTCATGATGTGGTAAATACAGCACAGGTTCTGATCAGCTTCAGAAGTGGAAGACTACTCTGTAATATTATTTTGTTCAGATATAGTATGCTAATGGCCAGGCTTTCTTATTTTAAAGCTTTTATGTTGCTCCGTTCTTATCTTTAGGTTCCTTTGATGTTTGGGTGGAGAGCTAAATTGTGGCCTCTAAACCACCACTGGATGTGTTTGGACATGTTTGGATGTGAATGAATGTGCATGAAATGCCAGCAGGCAGGTTTCTACAGCAGTCAGTGTTTTCAATTTAATGTGCCTCAGCTCTTTTTCACCCCTCTGAATTATGGCCTTGAAAATTAGTCTCTTGCACCAAAACTCTCCTAAATATTAATCATAATTCTAGTTGTCCAAGAAAACATGAATTTAATAACTCAACTGTAGCTTTTGAATGACTGTATTATTAATTGAAAGAGCAGCAGAAAAAGGAAAGATTCCTTTATTAGCAAGATATTTTTAGAAGGAATTGCACTTTGTGCAACTTCTGTTTTTCTACTCCCTCTGGTAACTCTGTGAAAACAGGTAGCTACTAAAGCTGAGTCTAATGCATATCAGTCTAATTTATTGAAGCACTGATATCTGTTTGCTGAGAGGAGGAAGAAGTGTGATCATAACTTGTATTGGCTAACAGCATATTTGTTTTAAAGTGACACTGTGGACAAGGTAGTTCACATTTTCTATCAGGTAAGTCTTCTTTGTCTTCTGCTGCATGAAAAATTCTTTTCTTTTATCCTTTTTTATAACAGTTTGAAACCCCAGTAGGTGCCTGGCATGATAAGTTGCATCTATTTATGGTGAAGCTAAGTTCACTCTTACTAACTGGTAGGTTTTTGTGTGTGTGTGTTGTGGCAGCAAGTTGCCTTTGCCCAGAAGTGAAAATGCCGAAATCCAGAAAGAGGATTTTCTGTGGAAAACAAGGAAGGTGAAAATTCTTTCCTATTTCCTTCATCTTTTTTTGCTGCCAGGACTGTGGTGTCTTCCAAAACTGTCTTAAGCTTGAACAGTTTCTAACCTGCTACGTTTGGAACATCCCTAGCACTTCCAGCATCCACAATCAATGGGTATTAACTATTACTCTGGTCTCATGCCTTTAAGTGTTTGAAAGACCAAAGTTTTAATTTTAAAGCTTTCAATTTTAAACCAGTACAGATCAACAAGGAATAAGATCTGTATCAAACTTGGGAAGGAGACCTGTGACTTCCAAACAGTTCTGTCTTTGCGCCATTTGTTCCAAATACTGCCTGTTCACCTGTATAAGAGGCAGCATTATTTTGAATAAATGCATATTTACAGCCAAAAGAAACCAGGGTAGGCTACTCAGGAGTACGTAACGTAAGTCTGTAATCTATTTATGGAGGAACACTAGTGTTTTCTTCTCCTACAGTTTGTTCACTAATAATAAACTTCCTTTACCTCAGATAAGTATCACGTTGCCTAACATCTGTCCTCAGTGCTGTGACTCATGCTACAGACATATTTCCCTTTCTGAAGGACTAAACGCTGGTGCCTACACCTTGCTGCTCTGTATGTCTCCTTTGTCAGATGCCCAGAACAGGCACTGCAGATTGCCTGTTCACATCTCAGTCTCTTCAAGGACTCTACTGGAAAACACCTCCGTAGGGCTGAATGAAAGAAACATTACTCATTTTTGGATGGCTAGCCTTGTGCTGAAGGAGTAATTCACCGGTGTGCCAGTTCACCAGGTAAATACAGAAAGATCTTTTTATGGTGTACTGCACAGCTTGGTGATAAAAACTGGCAAATAAACTGATGAATTTGCAGAAATTTTAATTTTTTTTATGTCATCCATAACATTTCTCGTATCTTGGCATTCAAGATTTTTGTTTTATGGTTTCTTTTTTTTTTTTTTTCTTGATATACTGTTCAAATACATTTCTGTAATATAATATTTGCTAGCAAGCATCACTTTTCATTCCAAGAGAAAATATTTTTATAAGGGAAAGGAAGATAGCTTTTGCCTTCAAAATCCTCTTCCTTTTTTTTTTTTTTTTTGTTACTGTTTGCAGATATGAGTGGTTTGTAAGGCAATCAGAAACAATCAGTCAGAGCAGAAGTGCATGTGCCTGTTGATCGATGATGGCTGTAATTTAAACAGCCAGCACAGTTGATTTATTTGTTTATTTCCCAGTTTTGTTCTGTTTCTTAGATCATAGAATCATATAATGGCCTGAGTTCAAAAGGACCACAATGATCATCTAGTTTCAACCCCTCTGCTATGTGCAGGGTTGCCAACTACCAAACCAGGCTGCCAAGAGCCACATCCAGCCTGGCCTTGAATGCCTCCAGGGATGGGGCATCCACAGCCTCCTTGGGCAACCTGTTCCAGTGTGTCACCACCCTCTGAGTGAAAAACTTCCTCCTAATATCTAATGTAAACCTCCCCTGTCTCAGTTAGATACCTGTGATAACAAAGGACTGATGAAGCTTTGTGGTTGGATTACAAGACAAAGTCCTGTGTTGGGGCTGGGATGTTGGGCCATGAGGAGCTGTTTCTTTATGCTGACAGAAAGTCCTATTGCAGTGACATCTCCCTGCCTCATCTTCTCTGTAGTTCTTTGGGGTGACCCTTATCCTCCCCATGCAGCAAATCTTGATGATATTGACAGATTGTTAGTCAGATTTTTAGTGTTAGTTGTAGAATTCCATTCTTGCTATAATGCCTCTATGGAATTGGTGCTAAATTTGTTAAATTATTTTCAGAAAATAATAGTACTTTGTTAAATTTTCTGATGCTTTAATAAGTTTATGAAGGAACCTTTGTTTGATTTTAGCCACTTTTAAATAGAATGTGATAGACATTTAGTACATGTAAATAGAAATGAATTTGTGGTAAGGAAAAATTGGTGAATCTGTTCGAATGTACTGCAAGTATTCTGCCTTACCTGTTTACCTGCTGTACTTTTTTCTTTTGAGGTCTCTGAAGGTTCTCTGTAGGCTTCTCTTTTTTTTTTTTTCTCCCTCTGTATACTTCTTAACACACTACATTTCTAGTTTCTTACATAGATTTACACAGTGTAGATGTCATAAAGAACCAAAATATGAGAGGCATCAAAACAAAATAGCACTTTTTTTGGTGGCACTTCATTGCTTTGTCATAGAATCATAGAATCGTAGTATTGCTCAGGTTGGAGAAGACTTTAAAGACCATCAAGTCCAACCTTACCATACATCATATGCAACTTCCACAGTGTTTTACGCCACCTTTGAAGTTTCACTAATATTTCTAATTTTTTAAGCCAATTTAGGGTTTGCCCAATGAGGGATAGCGAGCCTCTTTCTTAGTTGTTCACTGCATAGTGGGGATGATCTGTTCATCTGAACCATCCTGAGTTTGTGTTAACAGTGAGTAAAGTTTCAGTTCAGTTGCCTTTCTGTGTGCACTGGCAAATAAAATCTGCTAGGCAGCATAGCTAGCATTTTCAGTAAAGCCAATCCAGCTACTAAATAATCTTGCTTGCTTTAAGGGAAGTCTTCTCTTGCCAAATGAAAACATGGAGATATTTACTATTTCTAACAGTGATATTTATTATTCTTGAAAGAAGAAGTAGTGCATGCACCCTGTGACTGTTTTTATAGTGTTGTTGAAAAAATATGCACTTACTGCAAAGATGCACGGAATTGCAGGGATTGATGTTAAATGTTCCCCTAAGGCTGGCGGTGCTAAAGTAGAACAATTATATGGTAATGTGAACATGGGGGATCACTATTGTAATCTGGTATTTGATATGTATAAAATCTAACTCACTGTTCAGTTTTTCATTTTTGTCTGCTCTTTTTTCATCTTAAACTGTTCCTGCATACGTAGCTTTAATAAGAATGTTATAGACACTTTTTAATGTAAAGCAAAGTTATTTTTATTCTGGATAACAGCAGAAAAACACAGAAACTTAACAGTATAGTAGCAAGTACTCTAAGTATTAGGTCTGTGAAGAGGAGATGAGGAAATGAATGTCAGTTAACGTCACATAAGGTATTTATTTCTGTGCTTCAGGAGTTTACTATTCAAGATTCACAAATATTGTGTTCACTGATGGGTGCTGAACTTCCCAGATCTGTGTGGAATTTCATGATTAAAACTTTTGAATACAGGATGCTGCTTACTCAAAGGCTGTGATCATCGTGTTGCTTAGTACCTGTGAAATTGGAAGTAGTTAGGGTGTGGTTCTTTGCTGATTGAGATCAATGGCAATGTTCTTGGTGCTTGCTGTTGCAGAATATGTTAGCTTGGGACAGAAACATGAAAATTTGACAACTGAATTTTACCTTTCAAACCAAGCAACAAAAAATCTCCCGATTGGAGGAAAAAAAAAAAAAAAGAAAAAAAAAAAGAAAAAGAGACAGGATAATTCCATAATTTTTGGTAAGGCTCTCTTTCTGATGTTTTTGAATTTCTGATGTTCTTCAGGGAAATGACCCAAGGATGGGTCAAACCTAAGTTGGACATGTCCTGATACGCTGTCTTGTGTGGTATCACAGGCAGGTGCTTAAAGAGTGAAACAGGACACGGATCTTCTGATACACGCTCGCAGCTCTCAACTTCCTGAGGTGAAAGCAACACCTTTGTTTTTATTGCTTCCATTAATTTGTGAAATGCTATTCTGAGTCCCAGGAAACCTACAGCATCTTCTTTTGACCTTGTGATCTACCAGTTACAATGAGAAGAGACGTGTGGGTAATAGTTTCTTTTCCTCGCTTATGCCACTCGTGATTTGTAACTCTCACTAGTTATTTCTTCCCAGGCCAAAGGATGCTATCATACAGTCGTCACCTGTGTGGGAGCTGATCCATATATTTGTGATCGTTCTTACCTGCATCTTTTCCAGGATTTTGTCATAGGAGGCCTACATCTACTGTTCAGTTTGTGGGCATATGGTGTTTTTATGCACCAGCGTAAGAAGTTTGCGTTCTTTTTCCCTTTTTTGATGGCTCTTAGCATTCATTTTGCAATACTTACCTTTAACGAGCCTTAAGTTGAAAAATGAAGGAAGGCTTTGTATGAGAACTGTGGGAGATGAACCCTTTGGTCACTGCTGGGTGTTCAGCAGCACTGATATTTGGCTCTGGGTGTGAGCTCAGGTTGGTGTTGTGTTTCCTAGGATTGTAAATTGTGAAGGCAGCCATATTTAGCCTGTCAGTAGGAAGAGCTGGAAAGACCTTTTTGTGGTGTGTATACACTTTTCTTCCTTCCACATCAGAAAGTAACATTGGTGTTTACCACTTTTCTTCCTTCCACATCAGAAAGTAACATTGGTGTTTACGATCTTAAGAAACAGCTCCCTCCCTTTTTCTCATTCATTTTTTCCCTGGTATGGACAGGAGATGGTCATGGCTTTAGTGAGGAAATGAGTAGGTCCTGGGCCTTCAGTAAGGCTCTGATGAGAGCTTTATGTCAGCAGTTTGCATACAGTTACAGTTTTAAAAATTGTTGTGCAGTCTTGGCCTTCAAATTGTGTGTGATAAACCTGGATTTATAACAAAGGCAGCTTCCCTGCTATTGTACTTCTTGTCAATTTTGTGTATGCTTTGCATGAAGAAAAGAAATTGTCAACCTTGTTTAAATGTCATTGTGAATGAACACTGTTGAACGGAAAGAAAGGAGTTTACCACAACTTTTGCGTATCGTTGCTTTTGTTTTAAAAGGTGGAAGCTTATTTGTCATCAGTGAACTCCTTGGATAAACCTGATTCATGACATGTAAGCTTTTTTAGCTTTTTGGAAGCCTTGCTATTGATCAGCAGCAGGACTTTATTCCAAAATTTAAGTAGTACTTGGCCCAGGGCTGCCACCTTCAGCCAAATCCACGTCTTGACACATCGAACTTGCTTGGCTGTAACACTGTAGTAAATAATTTTTTCTTTAATCATTTATTGAAGATCATCAAAACTGTACGAAGGGAATTAACAACTTTAAGTACATATTTAAGTACATACTCTGCCCACTCCTCTTTTCTTTCTTTTTTTTTTTTTTTTTTTTTTTTTTTTTTTTTTTTTTTTTTGCAAAGGGGTTATTAGGTTTGGACAGTCTTCATGGGCAGTAAATTAGTAATTAACAGAAAAATTATGTCAGTGTTACCTTGTTGACATAGAGGGGAGTTGATTTTTTTTTTTTTTTTTTTTATGAACATGTTCTTAAATCCAATCTTATTTAAGGGTGAGTTGGTTTCATATATCAATCAGCAGGAGGTGTTTTGGGGAAGGAGAAATTTAATATCTTTCATCTAGCAGGTTTTTTTTTCCTGTTTGGCTTTTGCCTGGTAAATTACATTAAAATTTTGGAGCAGATGGTGCACGTGGCTTAAATAGTATGCAGACCCATGTTCTGTCTATGCTAACAGCTCTCTGTGGGGACCTTGAAATAGTTAAAGCTGTATGTGTGTATACGGATAGAGCGTATAAGGGTAAATATAATGCATTTAAAATACATTTCTGCAGTGCTTCAAGGTGAAATTGAAGTTGCAAAGGTCTGTTGCTGTCTTGAGCAGCTGGGGCCTCCCAAGAACATGGGATTAAAAATGAGCATGGGGGATGCTGGGTGGGCTGCAGTTCTTCCCACGCAGTACATACAGCAAAGAGATTTAAGTCTGCAGTGCAAGCTTCACAGTTCCCCATCACAAACCTTTCAGTGTTTGAAATCTGTTCTTTTTAGGTCACTGTCTGTCTCCTTTGCAACCACATTGCTGCAGTACCTGGACGTCTCCCAGTCTTTTCTGTGCTTGTTCTCCCGAGACAATTAAGTGTCATCATCCCTGTTTTATGGCCCGGAACTGAAGTGCACAGGAGACTGACACACGCACGCACACTGTAGGCAATGGTGTTAGCTGCCTCGGTGAGAAAGTCTGATTTCCTACAGCGCTTATATACCCGTAGAGACAGAAGGTCTACCACCATACTTTGAAGGCATGACTCAGGGTTTCTGGATCACGCTACCAGAGCCTCTCTCTGTGACTGGCTGCAGGGGGAGCCTCCTCTCCTGATTTAGGCAGGTAACTGAAGGTAAAGCAGTCAGTGTTTCAGATTAAATGAAATTAATGGGAAATTAGGAAGCAAACGGGTTTGAGTGACTTCTGTCTGTGACAGAAATATGAGCTGAATCCAAGCTGAAGGTTTTTATCTCAACTTCTGAGTTACCTTTGTCTCACTCTAGAGATTACATTGGCACACACACATATTTACCTTATGTATGTATGTGGTGTACTCACAGAGACAAAAAAGAAGTGACCAAATAAATACAAAATGAGACAAATGTGGCTTATTATCATTCTTGTTGTGGTTCCCCCCTGCCCAATGTAAACATAATAGCAGGTCTTCACAGCTGCCTAATTCCAGAGATGCTCCACTAAACTGGCAGCCACTGAAATTTTGCTCTGGCTGGTCAGATATAGAGCTGGTGAGGAACTGTAGGTTTTTAGAGAAAGGTATTACTGAATGTTTGTATGTATTCTGCAAGATTTTGTACAGATACCCACAAATGTGTTGTTGTGGCAGATACAAAAAAATGCATGCCAAAAACAGTGCTGATAAGTTTAAAAGGGAATAAGTGATAGGACGGAGGACCTGATTTCCCCCCAAAATTCATGGTAATCCAGCCTCCTTCTGTACAAGGAGGAGCTCTGATTGTAAAGTGTAAAGCCACTTCGGTGGCTTTAGGAGGCTCGTGTCAAGGCCCTGGCATGTAAGTTGAGCTGTTTGTTGAGGTTGGGAGAGAAATTATCTGCCCTTACTTGACTATGCGTCTCTTGACTGGAAAAGAGTCACCCAAAGGCAGGGGCAGCAGAAATATCAGCCACTTTTTGACCCTCTTTGTGATAACAGTTGGTGACAGCTTCCTCCAGGATCACAAACCTAAGTCTCTGCTTGTATTGCAGTCCAGTAAAGGAAATTGATACTGCACTGCTCTTTATTTTTTTTGAGTTGCACCTAAGCTTTTTTTTTTTTAAAGTTTTTGCAGATATAGACTGTAGAATGTGTAGAAAAGCCCAGGTTGGAAAGGACCTTGGGGGTCATCTGGTCCAACCTTTCATGTTGAAACCAAGACCTAAGCAAGATTGTCTAACACTTTGTCTAGCTTAATCTCAAAAATCTCAAGTGCTGGAGAATCTATCATATCCTTGGACAGGATATTCCAATGATTGATTGTTTTCACAGTACAAATTTTTCCTCTTATATCAAACTGGAATTTTCCTAGTGCATTTTGTACCCACTGCCTCCTTGCCTCTCACATGTGATCCAGACTCTTGGGAGCATAAAGGTTTGAGTTCCTAAAGAGTATTTTTAACTTGGATTGACTCTTATACAGAAAATCTATTTCTTATATCTCCTTTCTTTCCACTGGAAGAAGAAATCAGGGGGAGTTTGTTTCCTACTTTTGACTGAAGATTGCCAATTCAGTTTGATATTGTGTTGGCTTCTTTTGAGCTGACTTGGAGGAAGTCTTGGTCCTGCCTTGATAAACCAGATGTAGAAGTGACGTGAACAGAGTTGATGCTGTGGTCGATAAAAGTACATGTTGTTTTATTTCTTACTTCTTTCTCTTAATCCGTTACCCATGGCTACACCACCAAATCTGTACTGTGTAATAAAATATAAAATACCTTTCCTCCACCCTTCCCTTTTTCTTATCAAAAAACTTGCCTGTTGTCTCCTCCTTAATTTACAGCTCTATTTTTAAAACTGTTTTTTCATCAAGTTTTTCATCCAGAAGGAACCCATAAAATTTTTGAAATGTTGCTTTCTCTGATTTTATTACCCTTGACAGACTCATTATGTATGTTAGAGCTGGTGTTCTTCAGAAGAATTAGTATAAGCTTACTCTCAATCTCTGTGTGTTTGTGTAGAATGAACAAATGTAGTATTCCATTTTATGACAATTCTATTACACCTATTTCTGAGGAATGTGTTATTTATTTGCAGGGATATTTTGTGGGGAAGTAAGTAGAGGATTGGATTTTGAAGTGAGTAGTTATTATAGAACTTGGATGGCCATTTGAGTTTGTGGCTCCATATGATTTTGCCAGCTGAGTAGTACTGTCAATAGATTTAGAAAATAATTTCACTTTCATGCAAGACCACATTTTTAGATAAAATTTATGTTCCTTATCTTTGCAATTTAGGAAACTACTTTGTCTTCATGCTTCATTTTCTCCTGCCCAAAAATGTCTGTTGAAAAGTGTTAACTCAGTCTAACATCAATCTTGAAACCAGCAAGAGCAGTTATTTGATTGTCTGGCACATGGTACTTCTTTCCATCTAGCAATGAAAGCTTTTTCTAGCTTGTGAACCTAATTTTAGTCTATTTGGAATCTAAGAAAGAAAAAATAAGCTCACAGAATGCATAGTATCATCCTCAAACGTTTATATTGCATTTAAAACGCTCTGCCCATGTGTATGCATTGCCTCTCCTTCCCTTTAATTTTTTTTAAATCAAAAGTAAATTAAAGGTTTAGTAATTCAGTGTGATTTGTCTCCATGGGATCCAGCAGAGAGGAATTGAGTACTTCACACAAGAGAAGGCTAAATAGTGTAGTTTATTAAGCGACACCGAAGAAGAAGAAAGTGCTACTCTTGAAAACCTTGAAGAGCAACAATTTATAGCACAGAGAAGGTGTTTCCCTTGCCTTTATTTGTGCAAATGAAAATACTGCCAAATAACAGTAACATAACAGCGTTCATGAACGCTGACTGGATTTAATGAGCTAAGAGTTAGTCCAATGAGCCTAGTATCCTCATCAAGCTAGGATACCCCATGGGTTTTTTTTTTGTTGTTGTTGCATTGCAATATTCATTTTTGCTATTCGCAGAACATTTATCGGAACTACCCAACTGAGGATGGGGGAGAGATCTTACTGTACCTGACTGTTACACAAAACTCAGCTGAGATAGTTTCAATTCAGCTGAGATTAGATCAATCGTTTTAGGAAGTATTTCTCTTTACTAGATCGCAAACACAGACTTAATTTCTTATTTCTGAAGGGAGAAATTTTGGTTAGGATGTTCCTGTTGTGCGTCTCTTCTTGTCTTTAAGATTTCTAGCTGCTGCATGGAATGAATGAATGCAATTCTCCTGTGTGAGTGTTGGAGGCTGAATACTCTTTTACATTTTAAGAAAATAACAAACTGTTGACAGTATATGGATGATCGGCTTTTCCACCCGTGTACCATTCATCAAGATCTTCATGTCACTGAGTTGTGAGGCACATGTCTATAGGGGGTAATGGTTGATGGAGAGGAACCTTTGTGTGTCATATATAGAGACATGGAATAGCCCGAGTTGAAAGAGATCCACAAGGTCCACTGAGTCCAATTCCTGGCTCCACACAGGACCACCTAAAAATCAGACCATGCCTGTCACTGTTATCCCAACACTCCCTGAACTCCGGCACTTGGGGCCGTGCCCACTGCCCTGGGCAGCCTGTTCCATGCCTACTGCCCTCTGGTGCAGACCTTTCCCTAGCCCCAGCTGCCCCTCCCCTGACACAGCTCCATGCCATTCCACTGGGCCCTGTTGCTGTCACTCAGAGCAGAGCTCAGCGCTGCCCTCCGCTCCCTGTGAGGAGCTGCAGCCGCCATCAGGCCTCTTCTCGGTTCCTCTGCTCTAGGCTCAGCAAACTCAGGGACCTCAGCTGCTCCTTGGACACCTTGCTCTTCAGACCCTTTTCCATCTTTGTAGCTCTCCTTTGTGCACTCTCTAATAGCTTTATGTCCTTCTTATATGAGGCACCCAGACCTGCCCCCAGTGCTAGAGATGCGGTCGCAGAGAGCAGAGGGGACAACCCCTCCTCTTGCCCGATGGCAGTGCTGGGCCTGATGCACCCTAGAGTAGATTGGCCCTTTGGCTGCTAGGGTATGCTGCTGACTCAGCCAACTTGGTGCTACCGAAAGACCCAGATCTCTTTCAACAGGACTGTCCTGCAACCTCTCGTTGTGAAAGGTAATGGTGATTTCCCACTGATCATGCCTCTGTGGTGACAGTGTGTAGGTTGAGGCAGTGACACCAGGCTCATGTGCCTTGTTTGGGCCAGAGGCTGACAGGATTGGCTTGCCTGGCTGACTGTGTGCTAGCACCTCGTGATCCATTGCTAACCACACATGCGAGCTGTGGCTGGGGAAAGTTGTTTGAATGGTGTGTAAGCAAATACAGAACAACTCCAGAGCCAGAGTTTGGTCACCACTCCTGCCAGCAGAATGGCCTTTTATGTTGCTATAAACTCAGACTTTGTAGAAGTACATAAGTCAGCTCTGCTGATTTTTGTTTGCAACTTGTATTATAAAGAATAACTTTCCTTGAATCTTGCTTGATTTCTTCTGCAGTTGGCCTGATTTGCTTTGCAGTCCATTGTTCACAACAAGGAAATCTTTATGAGCAGTAGAGAAGATAGAACATACAGCATTTGAACATGAACGTGTTAGAAGGAAGTGATTATCCTGTGAGGGGTGATGACATTTGCAGAGGGAAGGAAAGAATCTGGAACAGATTTGGCTCCTCTGTTCTGCTGGAGCATTTCCATGATGCAGGCTAGGAGTTGCAGACAGCTCTTCCAGGTAGTGTACCAACTAGTTACAAGCAGAGTTTGCTGTTGCATTGAAATGAATCAGGGAAAAATGTCAGCCTGTATTAACACTTCTCTCTGTGTAAATAACCATGACAGGTTACTAATGGATATTACAGCAATGTCTCCTTTTTCCTGAACAGAACAGATGCCATAAATTATGTAGACTGATGACTATGTAGTGAGCATCAGTAATAAGTTTGATCCTAAATATTCTGTCATAATTCCACTAAACTTCTGTATATAACAAGAAGTAGAATTTAAGAGGTAGCCATGGAGGTAACCTGGTACCGATCTTGTCTGGGGGCCAAGCTGGAGGAGAGGTTCAAGGAGGAGGCTTGTTGCTTTGCTTTCTTCTGACAACCATTTAGATTATTTAAAAACCTTAGCTGAATGTTTGAAAATCTTGGCTGGCTCTGTATTCTCTGAGTCAAAATTTGCCTTACCAAGAAAAGTAAAAAAAAAAAAAAAATTTCCCAGCAAAGAGCCATGAGCTGGTGGCTATAACTTTGTCCCTCGTCAGCTCCTACCTCTGCAATGCACAATAACTTTTATTTCCTTTTTTTCTTAAAATTGTGAGAGGACAGGAAAAATGGCAGAATAATAATTCTTGCAACTCTGAGAATCGCTGCCTTTCTTATTCTGAAGCTTGAGCTGCTCATTCAACAGCACCAATTGTCTTTATGCAGATGCCAGAGGTTAATGCTGAGATTATAACTTACAACTTTTTCTGCTCTTAAAAACAATAATTAACATGAGTTTACTGAGTTTTCTTCTCAAAAAGTGGATGCAAAATGCCTGTGCTGGCTGTAACAGAAGAAAAGTTCATAGGATTCATTTAAATAAAACAAGAGACTCCAGTTAGGAGTTCAGCTTTAACTGTATGGGTTGAAAAGTTATGAGTTATTCCAATGAACAAGTACAGTGAGGGGAATCCTTTCTCCTATCAGTTCAGGTTTATTTAGCATCTTTCAAAAGTGACAGTTAAACTCTTGACTGCAGTCCTTTTTCATCTTTGAGAGGATTTGTTCTTGATACTGCCACGTGTTACGGTAGAAACAGTAATTGCCAAAATCCCTCTGCTACTGTACTAGAAGCTATTGTATTGCAAACAAGATGGGTAGAGCTACTCATCTTTACAAGTGCTAAATTACTTCCTATTCTTATTGAATGAAAGCTGGCGATCTTAAATAGGAAAATTATTCCTGTATTGGCACTTGCTTCTGCTATTTTTATTTATTTAATAGAAGCCAAAGTTCATCTTGTAAAGGAAGGGCTACTTTCCCAAGGGTTATCTGCTCACATGTGGCAGATTGTCCTGTGTCTGCTCTCTTGAAGTTACTTATCTGAAGTTCTAGTCGTTTTCAGAAGAGGTTTAGTAGTTCAGCTAGATTGCAACTCTTGCGCATCATAGACCCATGAGCAGGAGGAACTAAGAAAGTGCATTTACAGGGAGCTAGAATTCATGTAATCCATCTAAAGGTGCACTTAATCATAATTTAAAACAATATTTATGTATTTTGTTTGTGTTGCTATCTTTTTTCACGTATCAATAGTGAACTCAAGCAGTCTGTGCATAGGCATTTGCCATGTTCTGCATGTGGCTGATTGGACGAGCTGTGAGCAAACATTAGACAAATGTTGTAGCACCCTCTGCAGCGTCCTCTGAGTTGTTCTCTGCCATGGATGTGGGTTTTTTGCTTTTTAATAGTACCCAGTTGATGATGGGGGTGCACTGATGAGTTTCTGGTTTTTTTTAAAATGTGACCCTAGGAGCTGCTGTCCTGCTGAGACAAGAAACAAGCTGCTGCTTTGTTTACACAGCTCGTGAAGCTGACCAGAATCGCTTCTAGCTCAAAAAAGTGTTTCTATTTTTCTACTGTTAATTGATACAAAATACTCTCAATAAAGGCAGACCTGTACAGAAACCTGGGACAAAGAGAAGGAAGACTGTAATTTAGTGAGGACTGTAATTATAAGACTGTAATTTAATGGAAAAAAAGATGAAGTGGTTTTTGTGGTGTTCCATTAGTAGTTCTGTATTTGTCAGCTTTAGAGCTCTCACTGAAGCACAGAGTCTTAAAAACAGGGGAGTAGGGGCAGGAGATTAGGAATGTTATGTTATTTTACGTTAGTGGACATAGTGTTTACACAGATATGGCTGTTCACTGCCCCTTTAATATGTAACAGACCATTCACAATCTCCTTTATTGCCCTGGAGTTTTCTACCAGAGACATCTGTCCCAACTGTGAGAGCAGGTTGGCATTGTTTCCTTAGACTAAGTTGGCATAATTGTTCTTGGAGATGGAAAAGTCCAGTCACAGTCATCCAAAGAAGCACAGATCCTTTAGTCATTTTCAACAGGCAGCTCTTGTCTTCATTACTTTCCACCACACCTGCAGATGTGATTCTGTGCAGTAAGATAAAATCATTAATTCTTCCCTTGAAAAGCTCAAATTTGAAAAAGCTAGTGTTCCCCTACAATGACCTCCTTGCTGCCTTATGATACTCAGCAGGAAGAGAAAATCAGTAACACCTTCCTTGAAAGGCTCAAATATGAAAAAGCTGGAGTTCCCCTGCAGTGACCCTTTTGCTTCTTTACTCCCACCTCCCTTTCATTATCTTTTTTCACAGGGCGTGAATAAAAATGCATACACCTTAAGTTAGGGAAAAACTCTGCAGCTGTACAATTCATAGATAGAGTTTAAGGAAACTGAACTAAGGGGCACTGAATCTGTAATTTTCTTTCATCTGTTCTTCACATTTGTGCAAGACAGAGCTAGCAGGGCCTTCCCAGGCTCTCTGGAGACACCCAAAGGGCTTCATAGCAGAAGGGAGTAATTGTAGCAAGTATGCTGGCAGCTGAAGGACAGCTCCAAGATGATTTTCAAACCACAACTGAGGAAATTGTCAAGGAAGTGTGACAGCAGGGGAGATACCTGCGTGAGCTCATGAGCTCTGTTCTCTGCTACCTGTAGAAGACTTGTACAGATCTGTAAATTCAAGGGGCTTGAGTCTGTCCCAGGGCTTGCTTTTCTCCTGGTTCCAGACGCATGGCTTTGAATAGTAAAAGCATTTGAGAGGTGATTGAACACCTCTGTTGAGGGCCTGAGCCCTGATCCATTGACTTTTTCTTGCTCAACTCTCTGTCTCTTTGGGTAGAGTGACAGTTTTCGTTTGGATAATCCACTGTGTGGACTTACTTGCCTTGTCTGCAAAGGTGTTAAGTGGGAGCTGATGTCTTTCTCTGGGAGAGTGAAAAAGCATGAAGAGGCTCAGTGTGGGATTGGGGTAAAGTACTGTATTAGAAATTAGTGTAAGAAGTTGAGTGTCAGTGAGAACAGGGAGTGAAGAAGATGGATTCGTGGTTCCTTGGCAGCTGAAATTTAGACATTGTAGCAGCTGTAAGTGGAGCAGAGTAAAAATCTGAGGAATCAGCCCCAGATTTTTGTTTTTCTTTGTTTCTTATATGAAATCAGAGGTTTTTTTACTTTTGTTTTTCTAAGGACATGTCAACCAAAAAACTAAACATAAGATGTGAAATCTGATGGCTTGAAGCGGATATATGGAAGACCAATGTTCTCCTGAGACCTTGCATTCTTCTTTCGCTATTCCTTACCCTTAACAGACTTAAAACTCCCAGCAGCATAGTCCTGCCTTACTGAAAAACTCCCCACTCCCCATTCATTAGCCATAATGTAAATTGCCTTATGTCATGGTGCTGTGGCACCAGTCCAGACTGGGATAATCTCTTACAAATTCTGTAGCTTGGAAAAAAGGTTAATGTACAGATAGGCTAACACTGTAGCCTCTCCAGCTGCTGAAATGCTTCTGTCATTTGAATCCTCTTGTTGATGAACCCAGGGGGAGCATGGATCTAGGTATATGGGAATAACATAATTCCATTAATTAATCTCTTAATTAAGCAGTGTGTCTGGCTGTCCTCGGTGACAGAAGTGCGACTAATCCTTGTTTTGCTTAGATGCCTTCCATTGGTTAATAGGAAGAACAGTGCTATTATACTGTATTTTACATTGACATGCCTTAACAATTGTTTTTTGTTTGTTTGTTTTTGTTTAATAAAAGCTATACTGTTAGCCTTGTTTTACAGCAGGGGAAATTGTGGTATGTGTCAGTGAAGTTACTTGTCCAGTGTCACCTTACCATCTTCTGTCTTTGGTAGTTTGTTCTCGTAAGGGCAGTATTACTGCTATCTTGTCACCTTCCTTTTGGAACATAACTTTTTGCTTCATGTATTTCTGCGTTCTTTTACATTCCTACATCACTTTCTGAATGTTTTAATCTTCTGACTCAGAAAGTTTGCTAGTGCTGGGCTTGTCTTTTGTTGTTCTTTTTTACTTCAAAAGCTACAAGTCAGAAGAAGCAAAACAAACACTGAGTAAAGTCTAATCAGGGAGTAGACTCCCTGAGATCCCCAGGGTTTTTTTTAATAGCCACAAATCTTTCCTCAATGACTGTTCTTTCCTTTCTTGTAACATGTGATTGGTGTACTTGGATTAATGCATTGCTAAAAGTTTGGAAAACCCTCTGAGATTTCTTGTTACCAATTCATCTAGAATTCCATAGTACACTGATTTCACTTGTCACATTATAGGTAATAGATGCTGCCAAACTAGGGATGTGGCATGTGACAAGATTTTCACTGACTGCTGGAGTTATGGCTGCTGAAACATCACCTGTATTATTATATTAGAGTTTCTGGTTTCTGCAGCTGGCAAAATACCAAAGCAGATAGATCCGTAGAGCCAATCCTATTATAAAAGATTCCTATATATGATAAAAATGAATAGTACTTCAACTCGGTTCTTCAGTGTGTGGATTTTTTTTTTTTTTTTGAAAAATAGTCCATTTTCTATGGTATTACAGTGTATATAATTTCATACACTGATATTCCATTCTGTCTCTGCCCTAGTGATCAGTAAAGTACTTATATGCAGTATGTGCACTTTTACTGCATTGAGTAAGATCAGAGCACAGCCATGCTTACTGCTAGTAATGGATTTTATTTGGTTTTGTGGGGTTTTTTTCTGCACAAAGGTTGCATAACTGCATGGAAATACCAGTATCTACATTAAATCTATTCAATAGGATTTGCGTGAGCTTAACATCTTTGTCACATTCACAGTTTTCTTCAATTTACCTATGTACAAAATGAAGATAATAGCATATTGACTTTCTGCTTTTGTTTCAGACTTGATTAGCACTTACAAAATACTGTCATACCTACCTGGAAGTCAGGAGGTGCAAAGTAATCTGGTTGTGAAGAAGTGCAGTGCATGGTAGAACACGGTAGCCCAAACTTGGGTATTAGTGAAGTGTAAGCAACTCATGGCAGAAATGCTAGAGGCCAGCAGGACAAAGGACGTGATCCACCCACTCTGCTTTGCTGTGGTGTGGCCACATCTGGAGTACTGTGTCCAGTTGTGGGCTCTTGAGTTCAAAAAACACAGGGAACTACTGGAAAAAGTGCCACAGAAGGCCACAAAAATGATGAGAGTCCTGGAGAATCTCCCATATGAAGAAAAAGGCTGAGAACCTTGGGACTGTTCAGCCTGGAGAAGGGGATTGTATCAATGCTTAGAAATATGTAAAGGATGGGAGTCAAGTGGATGGGGCCAGGCTGTCTTCAGTGGAGCTCAGTGAAAGGACAAAGGGCAGTGGGCACAAATTGGAATACAGGAAGTTCCATACCAACATGAGGAATAACCTTATTTCAAGGATGACAGAGCACTGGAACAGGCTGCTCAGAGAGGTTGTGTAGTCTGCTTCTCCATTCAAGACCTGTCTGGACACATTCTCATGTGACTTATTGTAAGGAGCTGCTTTAGGAGGGTGTTGGACATGATGATGTCCAGGGTCCCTTCCAGACCCTATAATTCAGTGATTCTTTGACTTGTAACCAGATATTGAACAGTGTACAGCAGGGCTGTCTTAACACTGGGGTTGTAGGCTTCTGAGAGAGGTGCAGCCTTTGACTGTGAGGAAATCTGAAACTGAGCAGTCTGATAGAGAAGCTGGTTGATTAGAGGTAGGGATAGATTCTTGTCCCTTTGTAAGGTAGCATCACGTAGCCAATGCTGAATACATTCCAGCATGCTTGGTTTGGGAAGATCAAATACAAACAGGCATGCTGGCCTTTGTAAGTGGCTAACATTACTTATTCCAGCCACCAGTGAGAGCTGATAGAGATTCTTCTTCCACAAACGGTTAGCAGATGCTGTGCTTCTGGAGGAAGAACATCTGTGCTGTGGGGCTCTGAGGTTTTGTAGATAATGCTATTAATTGCATCAGTGATGAGGAGCCCCAAGAAAGGGTTTAGTGTTATTGAGCATGCACTAAGCAAATAAAATTACAAAAGAATCCTCACTGCAGCACTCACAGAAACTAGCACTGATCTAGCCTGTAATGAGTGAAGAACCTAATGGATGTAGGAAAAACTGATGAAAGCTGTCACCTTGGTCTTCCTAAGTAAGCTAGTAGGCTCCTGAGTGTGACTGCTTGCAGTGCTATCAGGCTGCCCAGAATGATGTCTTCTGCTTCAAGGTTATCCAAGGTCTGCACCACAGCCACACAAACGAGACCTTTGCTGGCTGTTACTTTATTAGGACATTTTCATATTATTACTTCAAGATGAAGATATACGCTGACAAAGCTCACGTTGAAAAGTTCTGCTTTAGCTTTCTGATCAAAATTTAGGACCATCATCTACCATGCAAACTCATTTTGCAAGTTATCCAACTTGAACAGTTCCAGAATCCATTTATCATTGTTGCTAAGAAGCATTCGAGGGTTTTGATGCATTTTCAATCACTGCTTACAGTGTTCTGTAATGTTTTCATAGCACTTGGCTTGGTGGCTGTGGTTCTTTGCTGCATAGGTGTTTTTTTATTCTCCTTAAAACACTCTCAGCTTGCAGCAGCTGTGACTTGTGCCCATCAAGGTAAAAAGACAGCATTTTTATTGCTGCTGCAAATCTTTCTGCTGGCTGCTTATAGGTACCTAGTGATACAGCAGCCTCAAAGCCAGCAACACCACTTGCAAATACTCTGTGGGGGCAAAGTGAGACTAATGCCTATTTCCAGCCCCTTTGGTGAGAACTGCTCCAAGCAGAGAAAACCCCCTCTGTCCTCCCCAGCACGTCAAAATCTGGCAGCTAGCTGCTAATTGCCTTTGCAGTGATTCACATGCCATCTGCCATTGCTGGGAGCTTTTGTCGTGCGTAGCAGGCTCCAGGCAGGTCCATAAACTTTGTGCAGTTCTAATGTCAGTGACACCGACTTAATACAGCATGGTAATGACAGTGCTTTTGCTACATGCAGAAGTTAGGTAAGAAACAATTTACCTGTTATCAGCCTTTCTTTTGCTTTGAGGGAACTGCATTCTCAGGGATAGGAAGGCGAACAAAACAACCAAACCCATGGAAGATTATGTCGGTTGTATGTCATTAAATGTTCCCCATCACAGAAACTAGCTCACGGATGGTGGGAGAGAGTTGTCAAAGTGAATAAAACTGCAAAGGATTGTCATGCATTTGTGCATGGCACCTCATCTGCAGGTCAGGAGCAAGCAGAAGAGAGCTTGACATCCCCACCTGGAGGCCAGGGAGCCTGGCTTCTCAGGGCCCTGCTGGGGTGAAGTAGTGGCGTTGGTCCCATCATAACTTACATAAGAGTTGCATAAGAGTGCTGCTGCCATGGCTATCAAAACTAAACAGGAAAGATGGAATTTCTCCCTCCCTCCGCTTTTTCTCACATCAGAAGCTCAGCCCTGACATGCTGTTGTTTACCCCTCAGAGTAGCCGGGGTTTCTTTCCTCACCGCAAGGAAGCAGGGGGCTCTTGCTTTTGTTTAATCCTGCCTTGTTTCGTTTATAGTTCGTTCTTTTTTTCTCCTTTACCTGCATTTACATTTTCATGCTCAGAACTGCTGCTACTACTGCTTTCAATAATTAAATGTTTTATCAGCATTTTCTAAAGCACCTGGATGCCTGCTGTAATGCCGCTTGGTTCTAAATTGGTCTCTTCAAAGCAGAGATGCTGCAAAATAGCATCTTTTTTTTTTTCTTTTTTCTTTTTTTTTTTTCTCTCCCCCATTCAAACCTTCTTTTGGGGATGCTGATACATCGTCTATAAGCAGGCTCATAAAATGGCTTAATGTGTTACCAAGGTGGTGTTACCAAGCCGCTTGGGGATGCAGGCTGAGCGCTGATTTCCAGGCATAGAGGCATACATGGCAGGAGGGTGCCATACACCTCAGAGCAGGCTGGCTGGCATGCTTACGACATGGAGGCACAGAGGTGACAGGAACGCAACCTTTCCTTCCCCGGGCCTTTTGCCAGCTGAACTCAGAGGTTACTTCATTTAGCTTGGACCAGCCGCAGCGCTTTTACATAATCCTAGCAGCTCCCTCCAAGCTCCTGCAGTACTAATCTTGTCTGTCAGTGCAGCAATTTACCTGTTTGTGTTTTTTTTTTTTTAATCTGGCTGTCAAGCTCCAGAGAAGCTTCTACCCTTTTGTTTCACCTGGTATGTATATCATTAATTCTCAGAGTCTGGAAGAGAGTGTGTGCTCACACAGCCTCCATTGTCGGTGTGGTGATGGAGCAAGGCCTCATCTTGCTGACGGGGCCCTGGGGCAGCTCCTGTCCCACTGGCGGAGTCGCAGGTCCCGCTGGGCACATTGAGCGGAGCACGGCTGCAGCATGGTGCAGCAGATGAGCACCAGCGGTTGCCATGGAGATCGGTCATCCTGCCAAAACTCGAAGAAAGGGCCCTTGCTGAAGCACGCGAGCTCAATAGAAAACAAGTGGCAGGCAAGCCGTGTGGAGATGGGGCCTGCTAGCAGCCATCCCAGATGGAGTCTGGATTCCCCTCGTCTCCCCCTGCCCCTTTTCACAGTGCTCCTTCCTTAAAGGAAATAGCAGTGAGCTGTGCAGCCCAGAGCTGCCTCCCATTTAGCTCCCCGAGGCCGGGGATGGCGTATTAATGGCTGCACCATGGGGACAGGGGGAAGGGGCCAGGGCACACAGCTTTCATGAGGAGCGTGTGCCTCTTGCCACTGGGGCCTTAGTGGGTGCCGTGGGATTTGTTTGCAGCATATGTGACGGTGTTAATGATTGAAAAATTACCACAACAATTAGTCATGGATCGCTGGAGGCAAGGCCCCCAAATGCTGTGGACAATGTGATTAAACCCATGTATGTGACAATTAACTCTCCTGCAGGTTTATCCACCAAGGAGATGGGAGGTAGGTGGACAAAAAAATGACAGGCGAGAATAATGCAGCAGAATGGACCCGATACAGCTGGCACTATCAATTTTAATCTGACATTGAATTAATCACACTTGGATTAATCCTGTTCTTATTGCACCATTCTGGTTGCCTGTTTATTTATATTCTTCTTCCTTTGTGCGCTACATGGAGGCATGACGGATTTAATTCCTATCCGTTCCATGTTTTTAAATTTAAAAGGCAAATCCTTCAGTCACGCCGTGTTTGAGGTATTCCGTGGCTCAATTATCTCATAAAAAATGAGCGGAGTCCAGATGCACCATGCCATGAATCCCCTTCTGTATCACAGCTGAGTAACTCTCAATAAATATTTGCTCACCCAATATTCAGACTTCATAGGATCTAGTTCTGTCTGCCCGATGAGGCAGACATGCAGTCACACAAGTAATGCTTTCATTGCGCGTTTATGTTGCTGTTAGTAAAAACTGATGTCTGTTTGTTCATGATTCTGGCTGCGTTTTGTAACTTTCTTTTGAGGGACCAAAAGCAATCTTTTTCTGGTACTTAGATTTTATGTTGCCAAGAAGATTTGGAGTGGAGATGCAAAAAGCTCTGGTGCAGGTACCAGAGGGAACAAGTATAAATGATCTGGCAAAAGATTTTTAAAGGAAAAGAAGCACTAGTGCTTGTCAGATAGTGACAAAGTCTTGAAGGAGGAATGGTTTGCATCAGCATACAGTCCACTCCAAATTATCCAGCTGTGTGCCCTTTCTAGTCCAGTATAAGTAACCTGCTTACTACATTGTTGATATACTGCTCCCTAACAAGTCTGTTTTCCACAAAGTGACAAGTTTGATGGATTGAGCTATAGCCACTGCTTAATTTCATCTATAGCTACTGCAGACAGTTCTTTCTTCTCACCCTTTGTTTCTTGTTTTCCTTTTGTAGACTCTAAAGAAGGTGCTTTACCTGTGAATTCAAGTCAACTTTTAAGGTGTGCATCTAGGCTTGCTGTAGAAATGCAGTTTTAATCTGGCATATTACTACTGTGATCTGCAATGCTTAACATTTTTGCAGATCCTCAGATTGCTGGTGTAAGCGTCACATGCATTCTCGTTTTAAAAATCCCAGTGAAAGCCTTGGAGATACAGCAGGGTGATTTAAAGCTGTGTTTCCACTGAAATCAGTAGTAAAATACCTGCTTGTTTAAAATGTCAGTATTTTTATCCAGATTCAATCGTGAGTCCTCTGTGTATTGCTAATTTGACAGTATGACAATGCCTGAATTGCAACGGAACCACCTTTAACACAGTGGTTCTTGCCCTCTTGTTGGTAGAGAACATGATCTGTACTTTGAACTCCAGGTTTAAGCACGTAGAAATGAACAAGTCCTATGAAATCAGTGGGCAACAAAGATGTCAATGACCCTTATGCACGTAATGCAGTGCCCAAAGGAGCCTTGTCTTGTTGTTTTCAATGTAGCTTTCAAAATGTAGTTCAAGTAGAAGGAAAAGGTGTGTGGGGACAGGATGTGTCCATTTGCATGGAAAGCGATGTGTACAGAGTGGATATCCCATTCACTGACAGTCATACATCCTAAGAGAAGGTCGAATGAAGCTGGCCCAGATCTCAATAGCACGTAAAAAAGCTTGCAGGAGGTTCTAGTCACTGTCAGTTACATCATCAGTAGAAGTATTGGAAGTTGTAGAGTAAATGAAGCCAAATTTCTGTCAGAGCTGCTTCTTTGATTGCTTCTTTCAGTCATTTCTCCCATCTTAGATACTTCTGCGTTTGGAATTGTTTCTCCCATCTTAGATACTTCTGCATTTGGAATCCTTCTGGATTTGGTTGGAGTTAGTCACTTTTTCTTTATTTTTTATTAACTTATCTGCAGTTTGCATGATCCTCAGAGAAGTAGTAACAAACAGTTTTTTTTATCAGGGTGGACTTTAAATCTGCATCTCTCAAAAGCTGATGTTGTGTTCTGATAGTAATGGATATTAGGGATAATACAGAAATAACATAATTCCAGAATATCCATTGAAATAGACAATTTTTAATCTGTTTTATTTAATTTGTTTCATGGTGAGATCTGTTATAGGTTCTCACCCTCTCCTGGCATCTCAGAAGAGGAGTTGAGTGTACTACAAACTTGCAGCAAAGGGATAAAGCCAGCTTGGTATGAAACCAACTTTTACATCAGTATCAAATGGTGTCTGTACAGGTGATACGAAATACTAACAGTATGAATTTAATTTTCTTCTCTTTTCCCCTTCATGCTCCCCCAGTCCCCTGAAGTAGTCTGATTTTTTGCTGTTGGACTTGGTGCTGCTGTTTGACGGATTGCAAATGTCTGCTGATTACGTAATTAACTGACAGCCATGGAAGTTATTCCTTTATTAAGCAATCTATTAAGTGATTAGGAGAACATTTACGTGGACTATTAACATAACAGTAACAGTTCAGCACATTAGTAGGAAGAAAGTCGTACGAGATGATTCGAGACGCATTTTTAACTAAGCTTTGTTTCATTTCCTCTGAGATTTTAAATCATATGTATGAGTATGATGTATTAAAAGTACTTTTGCTTTTTTTTTTTTTTTCTGTTGTAAGCTCATGCCTTTTCATAGGGGAAATGTTGGCAGACAAAAGTCAGAAAGTCCAATTAAGTATTATAATATCCTGATCTTTTCTAAACCACTCCACAAAAATTTCTTCTCAGTCTTTGAAAATATTAACAAAACAAGATTAATTACTTGGTGGGAAATCATTTTATAAAAGGAAAGATTTAAATTTCTACTCTGTACTTGATAAGGTATTGCTTGGGGCTTCTTACATTGGGCGATCCATTGGCCTAGTATGCATCACATTTTACACTGCTTAAAGTCTGTTTAAATTCAGTTAATATTCATCAGTCTGATTTGCTGCGCCTGCATAATAAACAGAGTAAGAGTGACTTGGCTTAAATTTGGTTAGAATTAGGCTTAATTGTGCAGTTGCAACATCAGTAAGTGCTGTAGGCACGCTTAAAACTACAAGTGGATGCCCCCTACATGACAAAGTGCTTGTTACTCTGTCACAACCGTGACTGAGAGTGTAATTAAGAATTTTGTGTGGGGTGCTGTTGGGGTCAGGAGGTGGGATGGAGTGTGTGCAGAGGTTGATTGCTTGGATCAATGTGTGTGAATCCAAAGTGTTTGCTCACTGGCAGAAAAGGCAAGCTTGAAATAGGGACAAGATAAGAGATCTGCCAGTAGGAGAGTAAACGTTTTAACTAGACAGAAGCTGAGGGTGTTATGTTGAACTCTGTGGTATCTAAACTTAGGCTACTTGAGGTGATTCTTTTCATCTTTCCAATGAGGATACGTCCTCTCTAGACAAAATTCAAGCCATGGTCTGCAATGAGGAACATCTTATTTTCTCTGTGTGTGATTTTCATTATGTTTTGCTTACGGGGAACTGGGTGGGAGCAACGCAGCACCCCAAATGTCAGAATTTTCTCACTGTGGCTCTGAGAATAGAATTACTTAGGGTGCTTCAGTTTCAAAGGCAGTGCGTTAATCCTAACAGCCTTTGGAAGCAGCGTGAAGGGAAGCAGTGCAAGAGGAAAAAGGCCCAGAAATTTTGGAACTAAACCTGTTGATACAGCATTCACTTTCTGCTTTTTTTTTTCCCCTCTCCTTCCTAACCTGAAATTTTCCTATTTTGTTCATTATCTTTGTTGTTTACAGAAAAACCGAGGTTCCCACACGAGTATTTAATACTCTTCTCAGAAGATCAGGTGAAAGTAAAACAAGAAGAGTAAGTGCTAGGTTGCATATGTGGGAGAACCCCATGCTTTTGAAGGTGCAGCATTAATAGTTCCTTTATACAATATGTGTGTAAGAATTCAAACGACTGTTTTGCATCATGAATGTACCTCTAGCTTGGCCAGCCTATAAAAAGTAATGGAAAGGGGTGTATGTTGGCCCAAATACTGTGCTCGTATTTGACAGCGGTGTGTTAGCTTTGGCTGTGCGCTCACTGGTATCTGCCAGACAAGTCCAGACTGGAAGCTACTAAGACATGTGCGTTTCGCTGTGCCTCTGCCAGGAAGGTCCTTCTGGATTTTGATTTGCTGGAGGGTTGCTACGAATTGGGGAGGAAGCTGGGGAAGAAGTAGGAGACGGAGGAGGTTTCTCTGTTTTGGAGAATGTTGGTTTTTTTCTCTCTTTGCTCAATGAGTTGGTAGTAATTAAAGCAGGTTTTTGCCACGTGGAATGAGGACTTAAGGGATGACATTGCTATTCCTTGGGGTAGTGCAGAACAATTTAATATGATCTAAAGTTTTTTTTTGTAAGAATTTGAACCATTACCTGGACAGATTTCATGATTTGTGAGCAGTACAATATTTGTAAGAGTGGAAAAGGGGTGATTGAAAAGGCAGGATGTCATATTTTAGTCCATGGTTTCATGATCCACTCATGATTCTTTCAGGATATATGAAGCCAACAAAGAGGCTGCAAGATGATGCTCTCAGCTAGCAACTTTCATGAAGTTCTCTTTTGTTTAGCCATCATAAAAGGAGAGCAGATTCTAGACAAAACATTAAAAACACAATCTTTCTTTCAGCCTTGATGCTACTCTGGAAAGCTGAGGGTGAAGTTAATTCAGAGCATTTGTCTGAACCAATTGTTAAAAAAGACACAAAATATTAAAATGTATGTTAATAAAGTATATAAATGTATAATTATTTAAGTGCATCTATATTTATTTCTATATTTGAGTACACACACATGCATACATGGACTCTTACAAATTTTTTGAAGTAGCAGAAGTGTCCACAGATAGAACACAGAATTATGATGTGTTAGTCCTGGCCTTTCTTAAATCTCTTATGTAGAATCTGATCAGTAGAGATGTGAGAGGACAGAGAAATGATTATTACTTATTACTTGCTTTAGTGTGTATAACCTACTAGCATGTTTGATCGAAAGCCTTACTTATTTAGATACGATGTTATTACAAAGTGCAATTATTAAATTATCTACATAATAGGAGCACACATTGTAAAAGTCAGTAAATACTTAAAAAGAGCCCGAATATTACAGCCTTGAAAAAGATGCCAGACAGAAATGGCAAATTTTAACTTAACAGGAATAGAAATTTTAATTTACCAAATTAAAATTGCTAATCTGATTGAGACACTTTTACGGGACCAGTGCTTGTTCATTTGTCCCTAAACAGTCTGCCACTGTGCATGCACTTAGGATGTTTCTGCACAGCATATTGTACTTCACATAGATCTATGTAGCTCTCAGTAAATAGAAGTATATTAAAAATACTTCTAACATTTGCCCTTTACCACTCGAAGCTGGCTTGCAAACATCCACCCTCTCTAAGCAGAAGTAAATCCTTTGTCCAGTTGATTAGCTAGGAAAAAAATCTCGTGGAGACCTTTGCGAGGTCATTAGTGAAGCTTTGCTGTCAGAATGTGAATATGCCACCTGCCTTCCAGAGCCCAGGGGAGCCCACAGGCAATGTGTGTCTTGGAGCACACCACAGAACAGCATCTGCATACTGCCAGACTGATCTGCTAATAGCCAGGGGAAAGAGAGAATTGGTGCCAGGGGTGAAGGGAAATGCTGAAACCTTACAAAGTGTTAAGCAGCGCTCACCTATTTATTAGACAGTTAATGCTGCCTGTAGCGTTACCAGTGGAGGATAAAAGAAGTGGGGCATGTTGCAGATTGTTAATTGGACTTGGAGCTTCATATTGTAATTACTAGCTCACTTTCTTCTCTACAAAGGAAAAAATATTCCAGAAGGGACCAAAGCTGAGATAGTTATCATCTGCTAAAAATCATGCTATGTCTTAAATGTTTCTATTATTTTTTTTTGTTTAATGAAGAGAAAAATCATTCTGCTCTCAGACCGATAATGTGTAAGAAGCCAGCGAATGAACTTGGTTTTGATACCTAAAATAGTAGTATCATCCTTTATAGATAGTAGGGTAGAAACTGGTAGTTTTCTGTATGCTTTGAGATTGACTGTGGGGCACACATTCCTCTCTGGGAGCATATTTCAAGTCACTGGTTCTGAATTTCATGATAAATTGAGAGTTATGTCTCTGTACATTGTGTAGATATGTCAGTAAGACTAATGGGTAGAGCTGCAGGAAACAATGAATGGTAAAGCCATGGGCAAAAATACATGGTAACATCTAATACATACTGTTTTACATATATGCACAAACACATACACTGTAACTACAAGTGTATAGTGTATTTGTATGTTCTACCACTTAGTTCCATCTCTACTGAAAGTTTATTTGTATCATTCACCCCATGAGCTGGCCAGCTAACAACTTTTTTCTTTTTTCTCTTTTATAAAGCTGCCACATGAAAAGCATTTGTTTTTGTTGTGGGTTTTGGTATTTTCTTGTCTGTTTGTTTGTTTGTTTGCTGCTTCTTTGTTTTTGTTTTCCCTCGTAGGATTTCCCCTCAGGGTTGTGTTACTCAGAGCTAATACTTCATCTCTAATCTGTGAACACTTTCCAGACTTCAGTGTCACAACCTGTCATACCTGATAAGAAGATGCAGGTGTCATTCGTCTCCTCTGTCACTGTGTCTTGCACAAGGCAAATGTTTCAAGGATGAATGAATGTGTGGAGAGAGATCTTCAGTTGGTGCAGATTGTCATGAACCCAGCTGAGATGTTGCACAAACTGCCTTTCATTTCATTCACCTCTCAGCTCAGTGCAACATAGAGGCACTCACGCCCTGTTTGACACTATCACCAGTTAACTGAGCAAGTTAGTTGCATTTCTCTGTTATGGTGGAATATGGGATATATACAACAATACTACTGCTGTTCCCACCTCTCATGATGGAAGTGCAGGTAGCATTTTGCAAATTTTTTGCAGGGAAGGCGAGGTTTTTATGCATAATGTGGTGTTTTAAAAATACTTCCACAGGGAAGCTGTTTTAAGTGAACTTGCTGGAAATGCACAAGCTAATTTTAAAATCTTAATCTTCCTCTTGGAGTGAATTATTTTTCTTCTGAGAGTGACCAGTTCATCTTCAGTCCTTCGGTTCTTTTTTCCTCTCTAGTGATCCAGCCTGTGCAGTCTTTAGGTTCATTATCCATGCGCACTTTCTCAGTTGTGCTTCCATTTACACCAGGCCTTTCAGGCAAAGGACAAAAATGATCGCAACATTAAATAGGAGATGATGTTCCTATCTGTTTTATATGACTTCTTAATTTTGGGAAACATCCTCTCAAATAAAGTGATTTTAACGTAGTATGAAGCACAGTGATATCCTCTAAGGTGGTCATCTATCAGAAAGCTATCATAATAATTTGCCAACTATTATTTTTGTAAATATTTTACTCTTTTTAGATGAGAATGATGTATTTCCTCTCTCTGGTCTGTGTGCTTACTGCAGGTTGATGGCAACTGATTGGCAGGTTTAGATGCTTTCAGGACAGACTTATAGGAAAGAAAGGAAGATGGAGGAAACGTGACTATCTCATCCCCTTTAGTACTAATAAGTGGGGTGTACGTTCCCATCAAATGAAGGAAGCTTAGGTTTGCAACTTCTCTCTCCTCATCATGATTGTTTCTTCTAGCCCTGATTTGTACTTGAGATGCAGAAAAAACAAATTGAGCTTACATGTCTCCTTTTTCCCCATCCATTTCTGCCCTTTAAGTTCACCAGCAGGCATGTGGACCTCCTCCACCAGCCCCAGCTCATCTTTGCCTCCACTGTTGACTTCCTCTCCATCTTTGCTGACATTTAGGGCAGAGACAGGTGGATTATGTAGAGACTAACTTTTGGCTCAGCTTAATGGTAACTTCACACTACAGTCCATGTATTCTGTGGCCTTTAAGCAGCTTCAAGCAAAAAACATTTTTATTTTTGGCTTTTGCCTATCTAGAAATAATGGTAGCTATGTGTTGGAATGAGTTCTTCTTTCATAAGAAAGATTGGCTGAATGCATAAATACTTCTTTCTTGCTTAAAATAAAGATAGTGCCTTGAAAATAATTTATGTGGAAATTGTTTCCCAGCTTATATGACAATTTAGCATGGTAGTATTTGGTTGTTAGAAAGCACTCTTAACTAAGAGACAGGACAAGCTTCCAACTGTGCACACACGAAGCACTTGAATTTCAATTTCAATTAATTCACATACAGCAAGAAATAAAAATGTCATGTTTGGAGGAGGGTTATTGTTGTTTTATGCAGTTTTGTTGGAAGACTCGCAGAATAAATGATTGGGTTGTACCACGGCATGCTATTAGAATAAGAAGTGATTACATTATTAGCTGACAAGTCATGAGTGGTCTGTATGCTTTAGTTTGCTCCCATGTAAAACTGCTTTGAAGATTACGGGGCTGTCGGTTATGTCTCTCATCCTTCTTAACATCATATTCAGGTGGCTGTTACAACATCGTTTCCTCTGTAATAATGTATTGAGTTATCAGGTACTAATATTTGTTCAGCCTAAGGAGACAGGCAGGCATAAGCAAAAAAAGGTCGGATCATGAGGGGGAATATCCTGTGGCCTGAATTCTTGAGTAAATTAGTGTTTTACTTTAGGTCATAAAGGAATTACGGTCAGAGCTGTATTGATTACTCTTTGCCTTGTGTGCTCTTGATTGCTAGTCAGCCAGGCTCCACTTTGAGCTTTGGATTGGCAGAGAGAATGATGCTGGGAGCCCAAGTACAGGAGAATAAGTGGCCCCTAAAGGACTCTGCTTCTGCTAAGTGTGAGCGGAAGCAGATGGACATTCCTTGCTTGCACTGTGTGAAGACACTAGTTCACAGGACAATGTATAGAACTGGCAAGGAATTCTCTCATTCAGCTGTTGGTGTTTTGTGTTTTGAGCTGAAAAATGTATTTTTATTCGAAATTGATACCTGTAGAAAGGACTTGGGTCATTTCTGAGAAAATTGTCATGATATGTTGTTCTGTAAATGTCCACTTCTATCCATTTTGATACTCCGTGACATGAAATGTTTTGATTTCTTTTTTTGTTGTGAGCTGTACTGAAAGGTCAAGTATCACACTTCCTGTACGTTATTTCTGGAACACTCTGAAAAAGAAGTTCTATCTTCATTGTAAATTGAGGGACAGATTTTATGCTATGTTTTGGAAGAGCAGCACAAGAGAAACTGATGTGTCTGTGTATGTGGTTGGATGAGATGACCTCCGTCTGTGATTTAAGCAGCCTATATGTGAGTGAATGAGGGCAAGGTGTTGGTTTTTTTTTCCCCACTCATACATGTTCTTGGCTCTTACTGGGACAGGCTCAAGGAGTTTTCATAAAATACTGTGATCTGACCCAGTGTACTGTCTTGTTACACGAATGCATCTGATACTTCAATGCATAAGCAAACAAAAGAGCTGTGAAGCAAATGGAAGAATTCTGTCAAACTTGAATGACAAGGGGAGGGGATGTTAATGACTTTGGGAAGATTCCCATCCTCCTGCTTGGGAGCTGAAGTTCCTAGACAAAAGAGATGAAATGCAGGTATTAAAGGAGATGTGAATCTGCAGCTGAGCCCTTTATAAGATGTCAATGAATTGAAAGAGCAACATTTGATTTCTTTAAAAATGGAAAAGAATAGCAGCTTCAAAGTAGTGGAATATAAGAATTGCTATTATCAGATCAGTTAATTGATATATCAAGTATGTATTTTAATCTTTGCATCTAGTGTATACTAATTTGATTAATTTACCTAAACTGTCCTTACTGATAAAATACAGCAGTGCTGTCCAGTGTTGTGACTGGCTTTCCCATTGATTGTGCCAGAGAATAGTATACATGGGAATTGCTCTAGGATTTTCCCCTGCTCACTGTTTCAGCACACAGAAAACATGATTTAGTTTTTGTTTTTACTTCCATTTTTAAAAGCCTATTTGATGCTTTTGTTTTCACTGTTGACCTGTGTAATTTAAAATCCCCTAGGTTCGAAGTTGCTATGAGTTTGAGACTTTTTTTTTCTCTCAAGGAGCTGGAAAAAACAAAGTCTTGTATTGACATGATAATATTAGTGAAAAATACCCCGATAATATATGCTTAAATAATTAAGCACTTAAACATTAAACCACTAAAACTCTTCATTCCTTTGGGTTAAATGATATCTGTGTTTTGAGTAATCTGCCAAGAGTACTGCTTTACCAATCTGTTTGTTCCTCTATGGAACAAATATTTGTAAAATTTGTAATTATCTGGGAGACTATTCTTTTTTTTTTTTTTTTTTACTCTGGAGAAGGAATATGAGAAGTTTATTCTGGACCTTTTCTGTGGAGGAAAGTTGGTGTATCCTTTCTAGGTTCATCCTTGAGATGTCCTTGTCAAAGGAGTGGGTGTTCAAAAATAAATGCGCTGATACTGCTGGTAGTTGAAAACTTAATAAAGATTTAGTGATTTTTAATTGAAGTAAATGCATTGTCCTACACACAAAATGTTATTTCAACTTTCAAAAATAAGGGCAATAAATACTGACAGTGATGCATAATGACACATTAGGAAATTTATGGTGCTACCCACTCCTTGTTAGGCACATACCACACAGTCTCAAATGACAATCAGACTCTCTGAAGACCTTCCATTATAAAAATAGATATGAGCCATCTACTAACAGGATGCCATCCTCTAAAAATTCCTGGAAAATCAGCTGTTAGTGACTTATAAGTGTGTTTATACATTTTAAGAATATGTACTTGTCAGCTTTTGGAGCTAAGGCGTGTAAGGCTTTGTTACAAGAAAAGAGCAGGAATTATATGAGCAGTAAACTGAGATATATCTTACTGGCCATAATATAGGCTGCCCAAAGTAGTCTTTCAATATACCTATACTTCTCATCAAGATTTGTTTTTGGTAGTCAACAAAAGCTAAGCAGACTCTTTAGTCATTGATTTGTCAAACTTTTTAGTTGGTTTGGCAAATTGAGGGATAGGAAGGAAATCTCAAAAAGCAGGTTCAAAACCATTCCTGTAAGTGTTAAATGTGCCACCACATGGAATCAGAGAATAACAAAATCACCAAAGTTGGAAAAGACCTTCAAGATCATCCAGTCCAACCATCCACCTATCACCAATAGTTCTCACTAAACCATGTCCCTCAACACAAAATCCAAACGTTCCTTGAACACCTCCAGGGTCGGTGACTCCACCACCCCCCTGGGCAGCCCATTCCAGTGCCTGACCACTCTTTCAGAAAAGCAGTATTTCCTAACGTCCAGCCTAAATCTCCCCTGGCGCAGCTTGAAGCCATTCCCTCTAGTTCTATCATCAGTTAGTTACACGCTTTTCACTTAATAGAGAAACTGTCTACAGATGAGGATTTTTGTCACAGTGGTAGATGGGTCAGGGAGGACCCAAGGTAGAAAGTGTTTAGGGATTCTTGCAATTCTTGTAGGAAAGGAAAGCTTTTTTTTTTTTTTTGTAGCTCACTGAAGTTGTGTGTATGTCATCGTTGGACTTTCCATACAGTGTGATATCAAACATATGGTATTTGGAGTATGATTTAAAAACACTCATTGACTTTGGTAAAAATAATAATATATTAATTACATGGAAAAGTGGATTTCTAATAATGTCATATTGGACCTAGACATACAGTCAATACAGTGCAAAGAATACATGCTTTCAGAAATAGCAGCACTGAAAATATTGGCTGAGGATTAAAATATGTCTCCCTGATCTTCAGTTATGTTACCTGAGTAGGTTCACCTCCTTTTCAGACAAGGAGCTATGATTCCAATAAGTACTGAGTAAACTTTGGGTAGTGCTTTACGGATTTTTTTTCTTCCTAAAACCTGCTGATCCTAGTAATGAAAAGAGAGAAAGGAGAAGCATCTTCTAATATTATGAAAAGAATTGATGATTGCTGGACCCCATGTGTGCCAAGGCACAGAATTGAGTTGGCCCCAGACCCTGGGAGTTCCAAGGATGTTTCAGCCTTCTTGAGGTCAAACGTCCTCTTTTGAACCTGAGCTGCGCAATCTGAAACGATTCCTGACCTCAGCGGTTTGTTTCCTTCTCTTGCTAGGGTTTTTCTTCCCTTTGAGTCCCTATGCAGAGCTGGTCCCTAGCCTGGCTGGTACATGTGGGCCATCCTTGTGGAGCTGTGTTCATACCCTGTGCTTGAGGGATGTGGAGGGGGAGTCAGTGATGGGTCACTGATGGACCGTAACCTGAAAACCTCCATGTCTACCTTGACCACAGCCACAGAATAGAAAGATTACACAAGCCTGAGGCATCCTTGAAAAAGCTTTGGGCACAGAATGGGGAGAAGACAGTGGGAATGGCTTCTGTGATTCAGATAAAGGCTACTGCTGAGCTGCTCTGCTTCCTGAGGCTGAAGGTTTGCATGCGTGAAGTTTTTGATAAACAAACTCACTGTAATTGAATGATCTTGATTTTTTAAATGTTCTTTTTGCAGTTATTGCATTATTGTCCTGATTTTTTTTTCTATACACTAACACATGCACTAGTATGAAATGACAGACTTGCCTGTAGCCAGATTCTGGAGTTACCTGCCAGAACTTCTGCTAATTGTTTGTCCTCTGTACACATCACTACATAGAATCATTGACTCATAGAATGGCCTGGGTTGAAAAGGACCGCAGTGATCACCTAGTTTCAACCCCCCTGCTATGTGCAGGGTTGCCAACCAGCAGACCAGGCTGCCCAGAGCCACATCCAGCCTGGCCTTGAATGCCTCCAGGGATGGGGCATCCACAACCTCCTTGGGTTGTTCCAGTGCTTGTACATGCTCTGCTTTTACATCATAAAATGTCATAGAATCTTTACAGTGATGTATGAACCTACAGCATTTGTAGTAACAGTTGAGCTTTCTTTAAAAAAAAAAAAAAAAAAGCTTCCAGAATTTGCCATACCAAAATGAACAGATCTTGTTCATCTCTGCTACCATTCTCCACTCTTCAGAATTGCCCTGTGACTTTCTTCCTGTGTCCTTGATGGTTCTGTTCTTCTATTTTTTTTGTTGTTTTACTGGCAGTTGTTCCTGACTTTTTGTGCCAGGAAGTTGAGAAGAATGATCTTCTGCGGCACTGTAATGCTTGTCAGCTCTTTCCAGTCTTGAGTTTTAATGAACATTTTAGTTCCTTGTTTCTGTGTTTCTCCCTCTGCTGTTTTTCTGCTGCTCTAGAGCTTTCCCCGTGTGAGCAAGGGATGCCGTGGCTGAAGAACAGCATTTCTGTCCTGCCTAAATAATTTCCTTTGCACTTATCCATTCCCCTCTTTCTCATTCCTTTTCTTCCTTCCTAAAAAAGCTAGAAAAAAATGTCACATCCCTAAGCCCCTTCATACTTGTTTGTGTATCTGTATTACAACAGCAGTGTTTAGCACTTGCATAATCTCACTCCTCTGCATAATCGCTGTAATCTTTATGCATCTGTTTTATAACAGGGGAGGGTCATATTCTGAGATGGAGCAGTTCTGACTCTCCTCTGAGCTTGGCTAGCTCAGCATCACTCCTCAGTCCAGTCTGTGAGCTGTATCTTATGTCTTGAAACGCAGAGCCGAAGTCGGCAGATTTGAGAACTACTTTGTGTTCCTTTGATTTCTGAGGAGTTGCTCAGCTTTAGGAAGGGACAGCAGTAAAAGGGCAGCACAGCTGAATCCTGGCTCCTCCTGTCTCTAAACACTTTGGGAAAAGTGATGTAGAAGTTACCCTTCCTAAGGAGGAAGCAAGCTGAGACTCAGTGCCAAAATTACTTTCCTGAGCCCAAAGATCACAGGGTGATTCGAGAGCCTGGGAACTCGTGATTGTCCTCTGCTCATCTCTCCAGACTCCGCTGCACTGCAGATAACACCTGCGATGCTGAAAGGCCTTCTTTCCTAATCTGAAGATTAACAAACTTCTGGTAGAGGGAGCATTTCCTGCCAGGTTTCTATATTAAGTAGTTGTTTAGATGCTGGCTGTAGCAAGCAGGAATCCTACAGAGATGGTGTGAGCAGTGTCTGTGTTGAAGAGGTCAAAGAGCTGCACCATCTGCAGTTGGGGCAGCGCTGAGCCCAGTGTGCAGCACCACAGCAGCACGAGGGGCTGTGCCGAGATCTCAGGGTGGAGCTTTTTTCCTCCTTCATCCCTCTTATCCTTCTCTCAGTCCTGACCTAGTTTATTAGTGTTAATTTTGTTAGTGCATCTGCTTTGTTTTTGTGATTATTAAATGCTTTTGGGGCTTCATAATTTGATTATTTCAGTGCCTTTCTCAATATAATTGAAGCTCGAATTAACGTAGCCTGAAAACATACTTTATTCTAACTTGATAAATCTTGCACAGCTAACCAATTTATGTTAATACTTTTCTTTTTTTTTGCAACCTTGCTCTTATGTAATTTGGTTAGCAGTGAGGTCTTTTTATTTTTTATCCAGTGACTGAAGCTGGCATCTCTGTCTACTAGATCTCTTTATATTTTAATCTTTTAAACATTTAATGTTTAGGGCTTAGTATGACATATCTTATCCTTTGGATAGGAGGGGCATCCACTGATTGTCTCGCTCTGTTAATTTGCATCATTGCCTGCTGCTGTGCCAGTTTCTCTTATGGTACCTTTTCATGTCTATGCTTTCATATTGTTGCTAGTTAGGCTTGTCTCAGGTGCTGTGCTACTTTCCTCATTCCCTTTCTGTGCCATCTCTTTCACAGTCTTTAATTTCCTGCTGCATTTTTTTCCTTTATCATTCATTGCTGCTATGAAATAGAATTGCTTTCCTGTGGTATGGGAGGAAGGTTTCTTGTGCCAAAAAGGAGAAGCAAAGGCTGAGAGTCTTGTCAGAAGTCACTTCAGGTCCTCCTGGGTTAAAATGCCTAAAGTTTTTGCTGGTTCACCATGAGACAACTCAGAAATTCTTTGTCTCCAGAGTGATGACTTGCTAAAATGTAGTCCTAGAAATGTGATGGCACACTTTTCCTCAGCTTGTTCTTTTTGTTCCTACATCTATAGTTTGGGTTTGTGGCAGTTGAACCAATCTTGTCACAGGTACATGGTGTACATCTTCATGGACGATTTGAGTCACATGTTAGTGTATTGCTGATAGGAAGGATTTAAATTGCAGCTCAGCTGAAGTCCAGCATGGGTGGACAGTGATAGGACAAGGGAGAATGGTTTTAAACTAAGACGGGGGAGGTTTAGGTTAGATATTAGGAGGAAGTTTTTCACACAGAGGGTGGTGAAGCACTGGAACAGGTTGCTCAAGGAGGTTGTGGATGCCCCATCCCTGGAGGCATTCAAGGCCAGGCTGGATGTGGCTCTGGGCAGCCTGGTCTGGTGGTTGGCAGCCTTGCCCATGACAGGGGGGTTGAAACTAGGTGATCTTTGAGATCCTTTTCAACCCAGGCCATTCTATTACTCTATTCTATGCTTTTGATATCTTTGATGATAGCTTGCAGAATTTTATAGAGTTCTAAGTTGGCAGACTAGTGTAGATGACTGCAGAATGTGCTGTAGACTGACTTTCACCAAAACTGGGAAAACCTGACATCTTATTGGACAAGAAGTGGAATAGACAGAGTGTAGGCTTCTTGTGCATGCTGTAGTGCCCCAGAGAGTTTCCATTACTACTACTTTTGATGCAGTGCAATGTACTAGCACGGGGTACAAAGCTATAGCATCCAATCTTATGCGCTGTGGCATTTGTCTTTTTCATTTTCTGTGTAATCAAAAGGTACAATCAAAGAATTGATTGTATTTGTTCTCTTTTCTCAGTGTGAACTCAAGAACTAGAGGAGAAACAGTGTGTTATGGTGCAAAAAGGACTTGAAACCTTGCTGGATTTATTTATTTATTTATTTATTTATTTATTGGGGGGTAATAAAAAGTGGAATTGGAAATAGCAACACTTTTCCTGTTTGTTGTACTGATACTTCTCCATTTTCTGATCAGTATCAGCTTATGAGAAATAAGCAGCTTAGGGGAATCGGCATGGCATAAGCATGGCTCAGGGAATCAGTAAGTGGCTTTAGAGCCTTTCACCTTCAGGTTGCCAGTCTATCATCAGTCACCTGTGAGCAATTGGTAGTAATCTAAACCTTTGGTGTTTTCTTCAGGGAAACCAAAAGCAAGTTAAGGCCTTTCTTGTAGAAGCTTTCCCCCGAGAACAGAGTGAAGGTGACTAAGAGTGATACAGGAAGCTGGATGAGGCCTTCTGTGATCCCCAGGCTCTCTGGATATGCAGTTGGTCTTGGTCAAGAGCGTTGGTTAGCCAAGTGCACTGGTACATTTAAAAAATGTCCAGAAATAGTACTTGGTTCAGAGAAATTAGAAAATGTTCCATATCAGGCTCCTTCAAGCAGGTAACTCTTTCATTCTGTCCTTACTTTTTAACGTGCTCAAAAACTTCAAGGAAAGAAAATCATAAGTACTCTAATTCAAAAGTGTGTGGTGTGCAGCTGGGTAGAGTATACCGAATTTTAATGAACAGACATTTTAAAGATGTCTGGATTGGTATTTTTCCCTTTAAGATATGGTTTCTGAAGTGTAAGTTTGGATGTAGCCGCGCTTATTCTCTCCTGAAGCACTTTCCAAAATGGTTGTGGAATGGAATGGTTGTACTTAAAGGACAAGAAAAAACATGTTTTATTCAGTTTAAAGAAGTGTTTGGCACACAGCATTTCAGGCATTCACTGCTTCGTATTTGTACTTAGTTGTGCCTACTATGCCAGAAAAGGAAAACGTTATTTTTGATCACATGAAAAAAGGAAGCAATTGATATAGTGTTTTCTACAGAGCATTCTTGGTTTTTTTATGTGGCAGAGATTCTTTAATTGACGACGATGCTAGGTTTCATACAGTGAAAGGGAGCCTCTGTCCATGTTAGCAAGTAGACAATGGTGGTATTTCACAAAAATTTCACTTGTGGTCTCACATTTTCAATAACATTATTAAGACAATAAGAGCAAATTGTGCAAGACAACTGGAGTCAGGATCAAACCGTGCTACATAGATCAGGATTTTAAAGATGGGAAGATCTTTTCACCTTGAAAGGATTGAGCTTTCCAGTTCCAATGGAGATTACCAGGCTAGTTCTTTTATACAAGTTGAACATCCCAGATAGTCAGTAAGCTGCTGCATTGCTGTTTGGTACTTGTGTTTTCATCCAGTTTGAAAGACAGACAGGAAGGGCTGGCCTGGAATTTAGATTTCTAAAGATCAGGAGCTGTGCCTGTTATGCTGGCCAAGCAGATTTTAAGACTTTACTATTTGGAATTTTCCTCTGCAGGTGGAAAGAGGAGGGAAAATCTGTCCTAATGATGCCCCTGAAATATAGAATTAAAATAGCTGCATGATGAGGACAAAGAACTGTGGATTTTTCTTCATAGTATTAATAATAATGCCATATTGAAGTGTAATTTCATTTCTGCCATTTAAAAGCCTATTAAGCTGCTATCATGGTAAATAGGTTATTAACATTGACAATGAATGTCACTAGTATCGTTGAAAATTCTTTTATTTCCCTTAGTATCACTTAAATGCTCAGCATAATGTCCCGATCCTAAGTTTTCAATCAAGGGAGTCATATCATACACTTTCAGAAAATAAGTAAAACTTCATTTTCTTCTTTTTGCGATTATTTCCCAAGAATAGCGAATTAATAAACATGTTACTGCAGTATACAGAGATCTGTCTGCCAAATGATTTATTACACTTTGCTACATTTGGAATAAAATTAGTTTTCTTTATGGACAGTTAAACTGCTATCAAAATGGCAACCAGAAATTCTTGTCCTTAATTAAGCCTGTAGTCATGTTTCTAATAAAGGCATCAGAGAAAATCTTGAATATACCTATTGATTTACGTGCATGCATATCAGCAGTAATTCTACTGAAGTTTATGGAGTTTAGCAATCAATGAGAGCAGCTCCAAAACAACAGGCTGAAATGAAAAAAGTAAGTGTTTTGACTGTTTGGTTTCTCTTGTTTTTAAGGTATTTTAGAATCATTTCTACCTTCCTATGCAGGGAAAAATCAGTGCAAAGGTATAGAAATAAGCAAAGTTGTGTTTGTATAATCTTTCCAGTTCTTAAAATGCTCTGAATACAGGGGTTTTTAATTTGATTGCTCATTGTGGCTATGTTCTGGAGGTGTTGTTGCTGTTTAACATGGCACATCAACGGTGTAGGACAATTGCAGAAGACAGAACAGAGCAGAAGGTAATGCTGCAGAAGTGAAATTTGATTTATACTATCCTGACCTTTTTTGAAATGCACCATCTTTAAAGGACACAAAGAGCTCTCATCTAAGTGATGGGTATCTTCAATATCCTGCGTCCCTTTTCAGCTTGCTGGATCATTTTTAACATATATAGCGAGAGTAAAAAGCCTTACCCACAAAATTGCACAAAATCTTAGTACTGTTGTGGGTAAAGAATCAGAAGGTCAAGGATCTTCTGTTGACTTGTTAAGTGACTATGTCCAGGTCATTTAGGGTGAGTTCTTGTGAGGTGTTTGAGTGTTGTGACACTGTGCCTAATGGACTTGGTCTCCTGGAGCTATGGAAGTCAGTTCAGTTATGTAAAGGGAAGGCAGTTTGGTTCCTAGTTATTCTTTAATAGCTTGAGAATGATTATTCTTTTTGGACTGTCCAATGCAGAATGGGCCTGACTGTGGAGTATGTTATATTTCTTTACAACTCAATCATCTGAAGACTGGGATTAAGAATGCTTCTTTCCTCTTGTTTATTTAGGCTGTAACCTCCTTGGAGCACTTAGTGTTTGCTTATGGAGTGCTCAGGAAGTCAGAGCTGTAGACCCATGTAAGACATCTCTTTGAACTGGGCTGTCTCCGTAGTAAAAACTATAAGAACTGCCTGTGATATGTGGATTTTCTTCAACTGCTTTTATTGAGACATATGTGTCATTTACTTTGTATGGTCTGATGGAACAGATGGGAAGGTAATATCTGGGCTCATATGAGAGTCATTTTGCATTTTCTTGAGGGCTACCACAGGTAACTGAGTTACATTGTTACCTATGTGTGCTTAAGGTCCTATGTCTTGGGAAAATATCTCAGTGACAGGCCTTTGCAATAAGCTGCTATTTGAGCTACTGCACTGAAGTGATGTCTGTGATGTGATCTGACTTAGCTTTGCTACTCTGTGTATTGCTCTTTGTTCCCCTTTCCATTAGCCAAGCATGCAGTTTAGCTAGATATAATGTCTTCAAAAACTCAGCACAGAATGCTCTGCGTAACTGCTGGCTCTGTATTTGAAAACCTAAAAAGCTGTGAATTTGTTAATAAATTTCACTTGTACCTTTTTTCAACCTATGTCAAATATTCCTGAATTTGCTCACTCCTGCAGCATGGTACTGATGATGGAGAAGGCAAATAATTCTTAGTTTTCTTTTGAATTTTTAGTATTTGAAGGAAACTTGCCAAGTGAAGCTTAGTGCCTGGCTCCAGCCCAGCTCATGCTGGAAGGAGTGTTAGTTCTGGTCAAAGACATTGCAGCCAATGCCCAGCGTTTTAAAAAAAGATGCTTAAAAATACAGATTGTGGGTTTGGCTTTCTTTGGTTCTACTTCTAAGCCATATTTTTACACAGCCACAAGAGTAAAACATTACTTTTTAAACCTGTGAAATTTACACTCATGTCAGAATCTGGGCGAAAAACAAACAAGTCTGCTAAATATGGAAAGGTGAGCCAGCAACGCAGAAAGTCATTTTCTTTTTCTTCTTGATAAAAGATTTGAAACAGTTTAGACCTTGTGCTGCTGAAGCGTTTCTGGATCTGGGAAACACTTCCCAGATCCTTTGCTTGTTAGAAGCAAAGCTGAGTTCCCTGTGAAAGTAAGAGGCAAAAGAACAAAGCCCTGCCCATATAGGTGCAGCTGCGTGTGTGTTCTGCAAGCCGTGTTTTATGATGAGTCCTGCATTTGAAATTGTCATTTGGAGCTCTGACTATAACTAAGAGGACAAAGACTGTGTTGCCAAGAGGACCAAGCAGGCCCTTTATGGCTTCATGCTTAAAAGGAGAAGGAAGCAGCTCTAGGTGGACAGTTGGAGCAATTAAGTTGTGATGAATTTCTTGCACACTGGGGGCTCTCCCATTTGGAATGACTGGTGTCTTCTTCTCAGAAGATTATTTCACTTTTTTATTCTTCCCGTTCTTTCTCCATCTCCACAGAAACAAAGGAACTGAGATTTCTTGGGTTGAATCTACCTGTTTGGGGGTTTTCTTTTTTCCTTTATTGAAGAGAGCCGAAACAACAAAACTTAAAAAGGGGTCATCTTACCTCCCTAGTGGCATAGGTTTACTTAGCTGCTGTGCAGAGGAGATTGAAATTGTCTTCTTTATTTCTCAAAGACAGGATGCAGAGGAGCTACAGTTTGAGTCCTGCTGTGCTGAATTAGATTATACCCAGGTAATAAGTGACTGATACTGTGCTCTTCACTGATTTTTGTAATTCTTCTGAACAGTCCTGGTCTCTCTGCATTCCGGAACTCCAGAGTGTAATAACAATATGAAGTTGTATGTGCAATTTTCACTTTTCCAGATGGTGTACTTGTAAAGGGTTGCCTAGAGCAAAAGAAGTTGTCTTTCGACTGGCAAAGGAATACTCTGATACCCGCATACACTATTACGTTTTGTAACTAAGTTCATTAAATGTGGAAAGGGAAAACTTCGAGTTCTAATGACCATACTTAATTTTTAAAAAGCTTGTATTAATAGAACAAATAGAATATGCATGTTTATATATATGCCTTCTGTCAAGAAAACCACCAAAAGACTGAAAATGAACTGTTGTTCCCCAACATTTTCCTGAATATAAATCATGGAATGATACAACACCATTTTTCCAGGCACTCTTTGGTTAACTTCTTGAAGAACGGAAAATGAGAAGAATGCTGGAAGAATTAGCACTTCAGGGTCTCCTTTCATTCATCAAAGAGATGTGTTTTCAAGCTTAGTATAGTCTCACATGTGCTGCTATCAGCAAAATCATTACATTAAGAGTTTCCTAAAGTTAGTAGAGAATTAATGGATACTTGCTCTAAAACTCCAAAAACAATCATAAAGATGTCAAAGATCTCCTTTGATCTTCTGTTTGTTTTCTGTAATTTGTCTGATAAAGACACAGGTTCTTTACAATAACCAGAACAAGGCTTGGTTTTGTGAAGCAGCATTCTGCCAGTAAGAATGCGTGCCAGAATAAACCCTTGACTTTAACAAGTACAACATAAATGTTGCTCTGACACCAGAGAATGAAGTTGGGTTTCTAGATAGAATTGATCTTGTGTTGTTATTTCACCTATTTGAATTTCCTCTTCCTCTTCCATTGTTTTTATGTTTACTTAGAGAACATAGGGTTTTCTCCTTACTTATTCTAGAGGATTTTGATCTGAGTTGAAGTCACAATTCCATACTTCAAGAAAAAAAAAAAAAAGTTTATTTGTCACAATGTGCTAGCATGCTTAGGGGATGCCTCTTTGATCCAGTCCAAGTTGTGATGTTTTTGAGAACTGGTAAGCATACTTTAAGCCAAATTGCTGAAGGCATTTTGGGATGTAAGTATGTGATGCCACTTTTGTGGGAAAATAAACCTCCACTGGTATGTGGTAATCAGGGACCTCTTTCTCAGGATTCATGCTGGAAGAAGACAGCTTCTGTTTTTGAATATTTCATGCTTGTCACAAGTGGTGTCAAATTTTCTCATTCTTCTTTGTATGCTATCTTGCATTGTCTGTGTTGACTGTATATGCATATTATGAAGAAAGAAGTTACATTCCAGGTTTTGAGTTTCAAAAATATGTGAAAAATTTGACTGAGCAACCATCACAAATCTGTCTGGGGCCATATTTTGATTTTATATCATTGCTGGCTCAGTCTTCTTATATTGTGAGCACTCTGCCAAATCCCAGCTGATGAAATTAGATATTACACACCAAAAAACAGGAATATTACAGGATAGGTTTATTTAGGAAGGAATAAATATGGCCATCCAGCTCCATGTGAAGAATTCTTTTTGTTAGGGAAACACAACAGTTTGCTTTGTCTGAAATGCACTTAAAGTCTTTGTGAGAAATAATGAGATAGTTCCAGGAGGGATAGGAAAAAGTATCTTGGAATACCTGTTTGTTGTCCATAGAGTGATGCATATCGTGCTAACTGTGGGCCAGCAATAATCTCACGGCATCTTAGATTGTATTAGTAGTGTGGTCAGCAGGCTGAGGGAGGTGATCCTTCTCCCCTGCTCAGCTCTGACAAGTTGCATCCGGAGGGCTGTGTATCTTTATGCTTATGCTTAATTACAAAACAATTTTCCTCTTGATTCTGCTTTGAATGGTTTTCTTTGGGCAGTTCGCTTCACACGTCATTGATGGATCTGCTGTACTAATTCTCAGTCATTGCCCAAAGTTTACAGATGTGGTTTGTTGTTGTTTGGTGTTTTGTTCTTGTTGTTTACTATTATTTTCCCTTACTTTTATTCTCTGTTACATAACTCTTGTTCAGGCTAGGTTTAGTACTTACTTTCCAGTAATGAAACAATACATGAAGTGGGACAATATTATTTGTTACTTGGCATTTTAGTATCCTTTTAAGTTCAAAAATAAAATGGCATGAAGAAAATCAGCCTATAACAGATAGCTATTGGCTATGCTCTTTGTGATGAAACAGTTCGTGGATTAAGGCCATGAGGCTAAATGATGTATATTTAAAGAATGCATCCTCTTGTATTTTTTCCTGCTAAAAAAAGGCTTTAAATTCTCAACAAAGGATTTTATTTTTCAGGTTACTGTACTTCACACTCTCTGTTCTGCAGTGTTTGAAGTTTCAGATTATCTGAAGAGCTGGTCATCTTTGAAATCTGACCTGAGTAATCTTTTTCTGTAGACTCCACTAGTACTAACCAGTCAGAACAAAGAGGTGGTGCAAAATTTTGACACAGCCAATGTGCAGAATTAGTATGACAGTTTTATATGATGCTGGAGTAGTAAAATAATTTTTTGAATCCTACTGAAAATTGCATTTGTCACTTTTTCGAGCAAATATTTGTTAAAAAGCTTGTAATAAATGAGGTGCATTGTTATCCCAGGAGGAAATGAAAAATACCCCGAGGCTTTCAGAAGGATTTCATTCACCTTCTTAGCAATTATTTATATTGAAAGATTTTGGTGTTTGTTCTCATTAAGTATGCAAGCATGTTCATATTGTCTACCTAACATCCTCAAATTGTTGGATGACTTGCTTGTATGAGCAACCACTGGTTCTGTATACTTTTCACCTATTGCATTTGTTGTCACATTTATTACATGGTAAATGCTTCAAAAATAGCATAACTGTAATTAATGAGTTAATTAAAAAAAAAAAAAAGTCCTGGACTTTATACTTGGCAGGTAGGACATGCTAGTTCTGAGCTCTATGCTCATCCACTGCCAAGAACAGAACGTAGATGCTTTCTGTTACACTGTTAAGAGCATATTTAATTAAGACAAAATGCATAATTATGCTTTTCAGTGTAACATAGTTCCTTTGCAGATGAATCAGAATTTAATGCGATGGTCTCCTTAGGTCTTTGCTGAATATTCCATTCTCCTTATGTGTTACTTATTCATGCTCTTTCAGAAGCTTAATTGCATGCAGTGACATATTCAGAGATGATGCAAGCACATTGTCCCATAATCAAAAGTTTTGCTCACGGATATTCCATATTAAATATTAAAAGGCAAACGTGATGATTGCTTACCTTAGTTGCTTTTTTTCTCCAGAAGTATATTCTTTATCAGACATTGTCTGAAACTTCAGTGTATTTCTTGTTGGCTGGAGAAAAAGAGACCTTAGAATGTGTGATCCTTGGGATCCACAAGAGACTGTTTGCAAACACAGTCCTTTGTTGCCAAATAGCTGCACCTTCCTCTGCGGCCAGAGACTCTCAGAGACAACAAGGCTATCGTGTGACAGAAGAAGTGTGTTTGTGAGCTGATGCTTATGAGAGTGTAGCCCTTTGTTCTCCTTTCCCATGACAGCTGGTCTAAAGAGTGGGATCAAGGCAGAATCTGACTACCTTGTTTTACAGAATCGCAGAATTGTAGGGGTTGAAAGGGACCTCGGGAGATCATCAGGTCCAACCCACTGCTAAAGCAGGTTCACTAGAGTAGGGTGCACAGATGGGTCTTGAATATCTCCATAGAAGGACACTCCAGAACCTCTCTGGGCATCCTCTTCTAGTGCTCTGTCACTCTCAAAGGAAATAAATTCTTCCTCCTGTCTAGAATGAATGTCCTTTGTTCCAGTTTGTGTCCATTGCCCCTTGTTCTATTGCTGCATGGCACTGAAAAGAGCCTGCATCCATCAACTAAATGCCTGCATTTTTAGATATGTGTAAATTATTACATTCCCCGCTTAGCCTTCTCCAGACTGAACAGTCCCAGGTCTCTTCTCAGCCTTTCCTCATAGAGCAGATGCTCCAATCCTCTTGTCGTCCTTACAGCTGTCCAGCTGGACTCTCTCCTGAAATTCCCTCTTTTTCATGAACTGGGAGATCCAGAACTGTAGATGTGGCCTGACAAGGGAATAGATTACCTCCCTCGACATGCTGGTTACACTCTTTCTAATGCACCGCAGGAGATCTTCTGTCTGCTTGGCCCCAGGAGTACCCTGGTGGCTCATGGCCAGCCTGTTGTTCAACCAGGGCACACAGGTCCTTCTGTACTGATCTCCTTCCCAGCAGGCCTGCCTCTAACCTCTACCGATGCACGCTCTTATCTTATCCCGTCCCTCCCACACGTGCACAACCCTGCACTTGCACTTCTTCCACCTCATCGCCTTCCTTCCTTTCTGACCAAAACGAGGGCTCGTCCGGGATTTGAACCCGGGACCTCTCGCACCCTAAGCGAGAATCATACCCCTAGACCAACGAGCCAACTGAAAACAACACTCTCCTGGACTCGCTCACTCCAACTCCTCACTCCGCACTGCACCGCACAAAACTCTCCTTACACCTCGCACAGTGCTGCCTGCGCGCTTCTTCAACTCCACCACCTTGCGGCTCTGCTCCTGGAAACACAGCACGGCCTGACACGTTATGGCGCGCCTCCTCATCGCACAAACACTTCTGCTTACCTAGGCCGCCCAAACTTCAACTAAACCTCACTCACTCCTCGCCACTCTCCTCACCCGCTCACCCGCTCACCTTTCATTACTTCACTCTCTACTGCGCCTTTAGACGCTTCACCAGCGCCAAACGGAAACAAAATCAATCAAACAGATCTCAGAGATGCCCACACATCTGTCTGGCACCTTACTCGGAATTCTTACTCCTCTCTCAACAGGTTTAAAATCCTATCAGAATCAACCGCAGTGGCTACACAGGGCCACGGAGATCAGCAGAGGGCTCCGACACCTCCCCTGCAAGGACACGATGAGAGAGCCGGGGCTCTGCAGTCTGGAGACCAGAAAGCCTGAGGGGCACCTTACAGTGACATTCCAGTACCTGAAGGGGCCTACAGGAAAGCTGGGGAGAGACTTTTTATAAGGGCATGTAGAGATGGGAGGAGAGTAATGGCTTTAAACTGGAAGACGGTAGACTTTGACTAGATCTTAGGAAGAAATTCTTTACTGTGAGGATGCGGAGACGCTGGAACGGGTTGCCCAGAGAGCTTATGAATGCTCCCTCCCTGGAAGCATTCAAGGCCAGGCTGGATGGGGCTTTGAGCAACCTGGTCTAGAGGGAGGTGTCCCTGCCTGTAGCAGGGGGGTGGAACGAGGTGGTCTTGAAGGTCCCTTCCAGCCCAAAACATTCCGTGATTCTATGAAAATCTTTATTATCAAACCTGATGTGATCTGAGACAGCAAATATTCGGAACCCGGAGAAGATCTGGGGATTCGCCAGTGTGTATCCTTCTATTCCTGTGAGTTAGCTCAGTGAGATCTTTGTTCTTTTTGTGCATATTTTGTTTTTACAACCCCTTTTCAGACAAAAATCACAGAAAGAGTAATGAACAGTCATACACGTTTCTTTCATTTCCAACAGAAAAAAACTAATAGAATAATGTACATATTGTGTCTGTTGTGTGGTGATAGTATTGGGTGGTGAAGAGGAAAAAAAGGTAATGAACAACTAACTGTTGCAGTGAGATATGGCAGCCAACTGCATTGGCCATGATTGGATGCACATCACTGGAACCTTGTGCTACCATCTAGCTCTTGCTACTCTGGGTTTGATAGGTATTGATAATTGAAAGATCAGAGGGCCATACTTTTTGATTCCTGGTGCTGGTCCCCATAAAGAATGGATTCTTCTTTCAGAGGAGCCAGATACTAAAACTTCCTTTGAAAGCAATTTGAACAGGAGATGTTTATGTTTTTTGAAATCTCTTGTAATACATTTTGAAAAGCATACTGCTAAGCTATCTGCGCATTTGTGGGGATAATATATAATGGAGTGGTGAAGAAAGATCTGTACATATTTGAAAATTATAGCAGCCTTGATAGCCGCCATGCTGCATCATCAAAAAGAAAGAAGTTGACAATCCATCCCTAATTTCAATGTTGTACCTGATTTACAGAGAGCAAAAGGACCACTCAAAATGAGAAGTGTTGGTGTATTGCTCTCGTGATTCCAGTGCGTGCTGCTGCCAGTTGGCACCTCTCTCCAGCCTCTCCAGACAGATTGTTTTCATCTGAGGTGGATCCTGAGGGAGAAGGGGCAGGAGTCAGCAGGCAGCCAGGTGGTGATGAGGCGGAAAGCACCAGTGTCCAGACCACGGAAATGATGTCTGTAGGAATATGTTTTCTTTGTGGAGAGGTAGATGCAGTGGTGGGAAAAGAGAGCTTTTTAACTGTATGTGGCTAAGGTAGAAAAATATGACCTTGTTAAGGAGCTGCAGACTGAGAACTTCTGTGGGATCCACAGCTGTAGCAGATGTTGAGTGCTTTTCATGTTGGTGCTGTGTGTTGTAGGAGCATGCCTTCCTGAGCACTCAGGGAGAAATGCTGGCCCTACGCTTGCTTTGTAGCAGCCACATTTTACACCCTGAAGGCCTGCGGCACCGTCCAGTGTGACATTCTGTTATGCCACCAGGAGGAGAGGGAAGCTGCTTGTTATTCCTGCCTTGGCACTATACTGCAGGCTGCTCTTCCAGTGTTCTGCTGTACTTGTCCTCTACTGTTGTCTTCTGTGATATCTCTGCTAAGCTTTACCCTCGAGTGAAAACCCTGTGATCTGTCCACACTCTTAGCTCTTACTAATAGCTGTCTGAGCTTAAAAAGAGCTTTTTCTTACTAACCCTGAAAACACTAGTTCAGAACCATGGTGTGTCTTTGTGGGACATCTCTATCAATATGTAAATATACAAATGCTCCTTGTTCTGTAGATGTGATCACACTTGTAATATTTGGCTCCAGTAAGCATAGCAGAGAGATGCTTTTTTTTAATAACAGAGCCAGAGTTTAGGAGAACTGTGTTTCTGTGGAGAGGTTTGTTCAGTCCTTGTTGTACTGATGATCTGCCCTTCAGTTTGCAGTACTGACTCCAGATTCAGCATTGTAATGTTGGGGACAAAGTGCTCCTACCTATGAAAATGCATTTGTTAGTATGACATGAATTAACAATAATACTTCACAGATGTGGCAGAGAGCATCTTGTCTTTCTTGCAGGTGCCCTTAGGAATGAAGCGACAGTCACCAAGGCACATCTACTTAACTCTGACTGTTTACACCATAAGAAGAAATCGACTCTTCTAATTATATTCAGAACTGTAGAAAGCTGTTGCTGCTTTGGATTATTTGATCTCTCTGGGGAAACTTCCTTCAAACATAACAGCCTACATTTCTGCTTTGTTAATTATAAAGCTGTGAACAAGAAAATGCGAGACAATCTCTACTATTCTTAGTGTAATAGTAACTTACCAAAATATTACTGCCTTTATGAGTCCCAGTGGAAGATCTTTCTTTGTGGAAAGAAAAAACCTATTAAATAAATGAGAAAATATATTCCAAATGTATTAAGCAAATAATCAACATGCATTCATCATGGTCTCTTCTAAATCCATGCACTTAGGGTTTTTTTTGCAGAGTGGCTCATGATTTCTTTTTTTATGTACCCCACCCAGAGCAGATGTTTATTCTTTTGAAACATTACCTTGTGCGTTTTCTGCAAGGAAGGACAGATTAAAAATTATTCTTTTCTGCTGATATAGAAGATCAGCTGGGAGTCGTGCAGAGTAATACTTTGTTTTTGGCTGCTATTGAGGTCTTTCATAAAGATGAACATTTTTCTTTTGCCTTCTTATTGGAATGTTTCTGAGAGTCCTTAAATAAAGTTGTTATAGATCTTTTATTGCTTAAAGGATCTTTTCTGAAAGATGGAAATCTTAAGATGTCAGACAAAATGCATGGAGAGGTGTGAACGCTTTGTGCTGTCCATCTGGAATCCAAACCAGGTGAAGGTCCTTGGCAAAGTTTTGAGGCTTTCTCTAGCAATGTGATACATTCTTGTTTTTTGCATTGCCATTCATTATTTTCAGATGGCTTTTCTATTGTGTTTGTTACAATCCAAAGCAGTGGCTTGCATGGATATGTTTTCTCCGCTCATTTTTTTAGCTGGGAGGCAGGGATTGCTCTGTGAGGCTTAGGATTTTTAATGGACGTACAGAATCTTGTCTTTTTCTAGGTTTTGAGTATTTCGACTTATTGACTATTTCTTTAAAAAAAAATTGAAAGTCAATATATCCTAGTCAATTCAACAGCAAATTACTGACCTGTGTCACTATCTGTAGACATACAACTCAGTGAGACCCAGTCCTGGGCATGTGGCTCTGCCTGAGGAGGAGGTTGGACCTGATGATCTCCAGAGGTCCCTCTGCAATTCTGTGTGTTGCACAGAGTTTCTTAAGAGAATTATGTCTCAGCGCGTATCACATGTTTCACTGTGATAAGTTCTGCTGCTATGCTTGATAATTGAACGATTGTGGTCCAATTCCTACAAGGTCCCCACAGCTCCCCTCCTTAGAGTATCATCAGTGTCAGTGATTGCCAGTTACTGGCTGCTTTGAATTGCAAGACTGTGGCTGAGGTGATGACCTGAAGTGTTCTGAAGAATTCTGAGGTTTGAAATCATGGAGTCAGAAACCAGAGCTGCTGCAACGTGCGGCTTGTTTTTTGTTGTGCCTGTGCCTCTCCAGTGTGCAGCTGTTAGAAGACACTTCGTTGAACAGTGAAATCAAATCTCACAACATTAGAAACAGGATGACTTTGGGTGCAGAGCATTTACTATTGGCTTCAGAAGTACCAGTCTACTCCCATTTTGCTCTCAATTCAGTAACAGACCATTGTTGTCACCCTGATAAGCTTTAAGGTCGAAGGCTTAAGTAATAAAAGCTTGTTAGTAATGATTTTTTTGCATAGATCTTGAAGACATGTCATAGTAACTCAGTCCTCTGAAGTTTGTAAGTGCTTGCTGAGATGGTCACTGAGCACCAGATGGATTTAGCTGCTATAGTTGAAGTAATCAGGCCTGCCTCTTTTTTTGACAGGCACCATTTAACAGCCTGAATGATAGCCTTGTGCCTTTATTTCACCTGAGAAACCTATGCTCATGTGAACTTCAAAGACCTCCGTAAGCTTCTAAGCTCTTGGGATACTTCTAAATCTTTATTGATCATGCTCATCAACCATGGCAAATATATAGAAGAGCTCCACAGTGATGTTGATGATCACAATGTATGTTTCTTGGCTCAGTCAAACAGTATCAAACCTGGTATCATCAGCACTGTACCCACAAAGAAAGTGTATATTTTTTTTTTTTTTTTTTTCCCTCAAATCATGTCCTAATACTGTGTTCCATTTTGGCACATAGGGCAAGCAGCGCAGTTTTACAATTTTTATGAGACACAAAACTTTCTCTTTTCAGTGGTAGTTGAGAGGAATAGGAGATATTTGTATGTCATGTCCTGGAAGTGTTTTTTGTAAGTAAGATTTTATTCTGGTAGCTTTTGGGGTTTTGTTTTGGTTTGGTTTTGCTATCTTCGTGGCCTTTGGAAACAGAGCAGTTTAAGGGCAGAGAACAGTACTTCTTATACATACATACATACATACATACATCATTATCTGTGCAGTGCTTGAATTGTAGTTGTGCAAATTTATCTGCCTTTCTTTCTTGAACTATGTGGATTTGAGGACAGAAAAGATTGATACAGGCAGTCTTTGCAATTTCCTTTATATAGCATATTTGTGTGGCTGTGAATGTTAAGGTCAAAAATTGGGGAGGGTCAGGACTCCATTGTTATTCTGTGATAACAGGTGGCAGATTTGCTAGTTTAAACTGGTCTAATAAAACTGAAGTAATTATGAATTTATAATGAAATTAGTGGTAGGTACAGAAAATTGAGAATAACTGGCTTTTGGATTACTGAGAGAATGAGAGCGTTCTGCAATCTTGGTTAGTGAGTATATATCTCAAACAAGCCCCAAGGTATGTCTGCCACAAGCGGACTAACTGTCGCAGAGCTGGCTAGTGCATTCACCTTGGCTAGAAAGAAGAGGAGTAAGTTTTTCTTCCTGGAGCTTCTTGTTGGCCTGACTGGGCTGAAACTGGTCTCTGGCTGAGCTGGGTCAAGAAGCAGCCTATGAACCTTCAGCCTCCATGGATTGCATGGACATCATTGCAGTTACTCTAGTTGCAAAAGAGAGACAGGAAAGGGTTATTTTGCTTGCCTAAAAAACTTGTCTAAGCATATGGCTAAGTAACTGATTAAATCTAAAGCCAAGAGCGAACAATATGACTAGCAGTTTGACTGAACTCACTTCCTCATTGTGCTGCCATTAGATGAGTATCAGCTGCACACAACAGCATGATGACTGTACACTTAGGTATTGGTCTAAACCATCTTCCTGTGTTGAGGAGGGATTGGAATTGGCCTGAGTCTGCTTTTCTTGGGTTTCTTTTTGTGTTTTCGATGCTTGAATTTTCTTGACTTCTATAAGAATGTTTTTCAAAGCCAATCACATGGCTTCTCATAAAACATACAGCTTGGCAAGCGTCCTCCTGCCTTGCCTGGCCCAACTCTCTGTTGTGTTTTTTTATGAAATCTGAATTAAGGCGAATCTTATCTGAAATTTTGTTACATAGATCAAGCAGTTGTGCATTCAATAAATGTGAGCAAACGCATGGAAACACAAAACTTCTGATTCCAATACTTACACTTTGAGCAAGGAATAACAGTGGTTACATCTTCTATGTGCACGTGCATAGAAATTAAAATAAATAATAACTGGGCCTTTTTTTTTTCTTTTGCCATTTGGCTAACAACAGCATTGATCTCATCTGGTCTGAATTGGCACAGGTTCACTGATGCTGGAAGAGCTTTTATACTAATTCACACCAGCTGAGCATGTTCAGCAAACCAGTCTGTGCAAGTGTTGTTTTGTTGTGTTTTTTTCTTCCCTACCTCCTTCTGTTCTCCTTCTTTCTTTCTCTCCTTCTGTTCTCCATCTTGCACTCATGTGCTCGGTGTTTTTTTCATTCTGCCTCTCATGAGCAAACTCCAGTGCTGGCCCATTGACTGTACATAAAGTACAGGGCCATTTCAGAGTAGGGCTTCTTTATATGAATCCAAAGGCTTATTAATATCTGATCCTAGGTACCTTTACATAGGTATTGAGAAAATTTATTAGGAACCCAAAATGAAGATTTATCCTTTATCTTAGTTTTTCTTTCTTCAAATTAGTTTTAATTGTGCAATATATGTCTGTGCAGGTAAGCTCTTGTTCATTTGATTTTCATAGAATCACGGAATGTTTTGGGCTGGAAGGGACCTTCAAGACCACCTCGTTCCACCCCCCCCCCGCTACAGGCAGGGACACCTTCCTCTAGACCAGGTTGCTCAAAGCCCCATCCAGCCTGGCCTTGAATGCTTCCAGGGAGGGAGCATTCATAAGCTCTCTGGGCAACCCGTTCCAGCGTCTCCGCATCCACACAGTAAAGAATTTCTTCCTAAGATCTAGTCAAAGTCTACCGTCTTCCAGTTTAAAGCCATTACTCTCCTCCCGTCTCTACATGCCCTTATAAAAAGTCTCTCCCCAGCTTTCCTGTAGGCCCCTTCAGGTACTGGAATGTCACTGTAAGGTGCCCCTCGGGCTTTCTGGTCTCCAGACTGCAGAGCCCCGGCTCTCTCATCGTGTCCTTGCAGGGGAGGTGTCGGAGCCCTCTGCTGATCTCCGTGGCCCTGTGTAGCCGCTGCGGTTGATTCTGATAGGATTTTAAACCTGTTGAGAGAGGAGTAAGAATTCCGAGTAAGGTGCCAGACAGATGTGTGGGCATCTCTGAGATCTGTTTGATTGATTTTGTTTCCGTTTGGCGCTGGTGAAGCGTCTAAAGGCGCAGTAGAGAGTGAAGTAATGAAAGGTGAGCGGGTGAGCGGGTGAGGAGAGTGGCGAGGAGTGAGTGAGGTTTAGTTGAAGTTTGGGCGGCCTAGGTAAGCAGAAGTGTTTGTGCGATGAGGAGGCGCGCCATAACGTGTCAGGCCGTGCTGTGTTTCCAGGAGCAGAGCCGCAAGGTGGTGGAGTTGAAGAAGCGCGCAGGCAGCACTGTGCGAGGTGTAAGGAGAGTTTTGTGCGGTGCAGTGCGGAGTGAGGAGTTGGAGTGAGCGAGTCCAGGAGAGTGTTGTTTTCAGTTGGCTCGTTGGTCTAGGGGTATGATTCTCGCTTAGGGTGCGAGAGGTCCCGGGTTCAAATCCCGGACGAGCCCTCGTTTTGGTCAGAAAGGAAGGAAGGCGATGAGGTGGAAGAAGTGCAAGTGCAGGGTTGTGCACGTGTGGGAGGGACGGGATAAGATAAGAGCGTGCATCGGTAGAGGTTAGAGGCAGGCCTGCTGGGAAGGAGATCAGTAGAGAAGGACCTGCCGTATGAATGCCTTAACAGGCACATCTCAGCCCTCACAGGAAAGAATTTATTCCTGATATCTAGTCTAAATCTACTCTCTTCCAGTTTAAAACCCATGTCCTGTTGCTACATGGCTTAATAAGAAGTTCCTCCCCAGCTTTCCTCTAGGCCCCTTCAGGTACTGGAAGGCTGCTGTAAGGTGCACGTGGAGCTTTCTTCTCTTCTCCCGGCTGCAGAGTCCCAACTCCACCTGCCTGTCCTTGTAGGGGAGGTGCTCCAGCCCTCTGATCATCTTCATGGTTCTCCTCTGGACCTGCTTCTGTATCTCAGTGTCCTTCTGTGTTGGTGGCTCCAGAACTGGATGCAGTACTCCAGGGAGGGTGTCACGAAAGCAGAGTAGAGAAGCAGAATCACCTCCCTTGACCTGCTCACCCCACTGCAACTCAGGATACGGTTGCCTTTCTGGACTTCAAGTGCACACTGCCAGCTCATATCGAATCTTTCAGCAGCCAGCACCCCAAAATCCTTCTCAGGACTTCTCTCAAGCCATTTTGGAAGACTCACAGTGAATACCTACTGAATTTTGCTATTGATGGTTATTCTTTTTTAGAGTTTGTTAGAAGGACTTTTGTTTCTATTGTGGCACAAAAAGAAGAGAGGATTTACATTTACAAGAGGATCTGCTCTACTATATGGTGGTGCTGTTTTACCTCGCTTAAGGGAATGTGTTTTGTAGAATGAAAGCTTATGCTAAATGTATCTGCGAACTTCACATGGTAATTTTCCAAGAACACCTTGATTAATCTGCTTGTATTTTAATGGCTGGTAACGTCTTAAATTGTTCAGGAAAGCAGGCAACCATGATGATAATGGTGCTTAGAAGCTAAAAACATCTTGTAATTATGTGCCACTCGTGCACAATACATCCTAGGAACTGACAAGGGAAATGAAAGCGTGGTGATTCTGTTGAGTTTATACTATTTTAATGCCAAGTCATGCCCATGCAACTATTGTGACTTTATAGTATTTTGTGTTTTTAGAGATATGTGTATTTTTGGAGTACAAAAATGAAAAAAAAAATGATGAAAGGAAAGTTAGCAAGTTCTGTGCTAGAGCTGAGCAGTGGTCCATTTCGCTCTTTTGCCATGACCACTAATATTTTTATCAGATAAATATGTGTGGGAAAATCTACAGTAGATAAATGGGATAGACAAATATTATATGTATTTGGCTCTAGCATTATTTCTAGCTGCCAACAGTTAGCAGTTAGCTGACAAGGGTAAATTTGATGTTGCTTATTATCCCACTCATATAATATACAGCATGCTGCAATCACGTGTTTTTATTGTCTGACAATATGTGTATGACTAACAAGGTATAGAGTAAGAAAGTTTTATAGTCTGTGGTTTTTGATAACGTGCTGTTTAAGACATAAAAGCACACCACGGATTCCTATTTTTTCAGGAATTCCTCATAAACAGGATGAGCAGGTAATTGGTAAGATTTAAATTAGTAATTTAAAAATATCTAATTATCTTAATGCGGCATAGTGATGTAGAATTTACTACATTTGGAAGCTCAAAAGCTTCAGAAAGTTAGAGTAGAGTGCACAAACTTGTGTTGAAGTGTATTTTCATGATTCGGGCATCAGTTCTAGAAATCAATGATTCTGAAATGTATTACTCAATTAGTAATGATATGATTTCAGTGAGGAAATTATTGATATGCTTCAAGTTTCATAATTTCTATGGAAAGGTTAATCATCACCTTTTTTCATACTGTCTCCCTAAGGGTTAATGTTTGCAAGAAAATATAAAGAATCCAGCAAAAAAAATGCTTCAAAACACGGATCTCTCTGGGGTTTGTCTGGTTCTTGTCCTCCGCTCTGTGCTGCTGCATCGCTGATGGAAAATTATTGTCCTTTATTGTTTAACTCCCTGTGGGTTTCAGATAAGCCAGATGGTGAGATCTCCTTGTAAGGGAGTTTTCTGCTTGGTATTATCAATTTTCCAATCCTGTATTAGTAATGAAGGAGTTGCGGTGTGTAATCCCCTTGGGTCTAAATGGTTTTAGGTACCTGTGTGTTCATTTGATGACTGCTACTATTTCTCTTATTTAACTTAAATCCATATACTCACTGCACAGTATAAAAATGTCCAGTTTCCAGTTAGCAAACAAATGTATGAATGAAGCATTGCTAGTTGGTATTTGGTACTTTTATAAGCTTTTTAGTTTTTTCCTCACAGACTGAGACAACAAGATATTAAAAATGTCAAGGGAGTTCAGCCAGAAAAGTTTCTGTTGGTTTGTCCTTTTTATTAAGGCATCTTCCAAAGATCTCCAGTTTGCTTTTTAGTATATGTTAGGACACATACTTTCACACTCAGTTTTTCAGTGTGGAAATCAAGGTGCTGTCAATAATGCAAGAGGTTCTCAACATTAATGGAATTGTGGAGTTGAAATCAGGGAAGTTTTTGCTGAACAAGTGAGAGGATCTGGATATTTTTTTTCCATTGGAATAGGTTTAATTTGAAGGCAAGACAATGTATTTCAGGATTATGATGTGAAGTATTGTATGCCTGACAGGATTCTGCTTCCCAAAATATTAACATAAAAATTGAATAAAGATCTTAGGAAAGAAGCAAAGAACACTGTTTAACATGATTGGCAAGGATTGTATAGATTTTATATAAAGTGAACTTCTGCAGTTTGCACTGTTAGCTAGTACTACACAAAATTTAGTATCTTGTATGGATGAATATCTTGTATTTTCAGTAACCTGTGAAAACTTACAACATCTCATGTTTTATTTTGTTCCCTGTAAGCATCTCACTTGCAACATTCTTCTTGAACGAGTGAATGCAAGTAGTTGAGTGTTTTCTTTTCAAAAGCCAGAGCAAAAACCAACAAACAAAACTTATCTTGTCGGTTGGAGGGGAGCCTCGGGCGGCCAACAATCCACATCATGAATTAGATGATCTTAATGGTCTTTTCCAACCTTAGTGATTCTATGATTGTATGATCAAAGCGTGTCCAGGCAAAAGAGGTTATATAGGGCTTTGTTCACACCCAGTCTGTCAGAGAAGCCTGCATCCATTCATTGCTCCAGCACTGCAGTCAAGCCATTTCTTCCACCATGGCTGTAATGCTGTCATCCTGGTCAGGCCACAGTTCTGAAACCGTTCTAAGACTTCTCATTTTTCCTGTTTGTTCCCCACGGCGTATGCATTTGTGTACAAACATTTGCTTTCAGGAGATAGTGTTCCAAGAGCAGAGCTCTCCATGCCATCTTTTTTTTTCTTAACAATAACTTTGGGTTTTCCATTGTCTGCATTGTTAGCAAGACCCATTGCCCAGCAGAGGAAGTGCTCGAGTGCAGAGCTGGTTCAATTTTTGTCTGTAACTGTGCTGATATAACTTGTAGTTACAAATAAGTATTTAGTAAATTCAGTGGGTATGCAGATGTAAACAGATTATGTTTGTTGAGTGTCATCTCTCTACAAGATACACAAATGTGTATCAGCTGCTGAAAACTGGCCCTTCTGTATGCATTTTTGTTATGTTTTCATATTTGAGGAGTGGACTGAGCTCTTAATGTAGTTGGTGCTGCAAATCTGATGTTTTTTGCCTTCAGTACTGAGTGAGTTATTTGAGTTAGCAACTGAGAAAATGTCCATAAACATAAAATGCAAAGTAAGGAAATGAACAAGAAGCCAACTTACTTATCCTTTCTACCTTAAGAAAAGTAAAAAAAAAAAAAAAAAAAAAAAGAAAATTATGCAGCTGAAAAGAGATGAAGAAACATGATGGCTGTTTAAAAATTAAAAAAAAAAATAACAAGGAGGTGGAGAAAGTCAAGAAGAAACAGTTTGTATTGACTTGTTAGCTCTTTTTGGAAAGGTCACTGAGAATTTACACAGTGACAAAATAACAACCCAATTAGTATCTGTCCACTAAAACTAATGCTGATATTTTTCAAATTCTTCTATGTTGACAAGTGGGACTGAGATCCAGCATGGACTTCTCTAAATGAGTGCAGGGCAGATATTACTGAGGTTATGAGCTTCTGCAGCAATTACTGCCAAATTTCAATCTGCAAAAGAAACAAGGTGTAATTAAGAGCTATGTGCGGGTTTATTTTTTAGGAAAAATCTTCTTTTAATTTTATTTCCAATAGCTGTAAGGGATACAGTTGATCATGAGAGTAAATCTTAAAAGCACAGGAGCCCCTTCACCTAGCAAAATAATATTTCATTAATTGTTATTACATAGTAATTAAAGAATTAGGGAGAGTAACATCTATCATTCTGTGATCAGTCACGTTTCCTCCCCAAAACTGAATTCAGTTCCTAACAACAGATTAATTATCAATGATGAAAAAGGAACATTAGTTAGAGAACTAGTGGGTTTTATCTTGAGAAAGGAATCTCTTTGTAAAGGGAGTTTAAATTGCAATTTTTCAACTGAGCAAGATTTTTATTAATATACTCATTCCTCCAGAAAGAAAAGCAGATAAGTAGCCTTCTCTGTTAAATCGTTTAAATATTTTAGCAATGAAGTAAAATACCTGGTAAGTAAAGCAGTAGCGTTTTGCTTACGTTGTACGTGCAAGCAGAACATTTCAAGAAAATAGTTTATGAGGAAGATATATGACTCAAATACTTCTTGGCTGTCTCACATTTAGGTGCAGTGATACTCACACGCTTACGCAGCTCTCCCCAAACAGGCCAGGTTCTGACTCTGTGCACCTGCCCAGTGCACCGAGTGGGGTGGTGGGCACCTCTCCATGCCTTACTGAAGCCTGTGTTCTTTGGTTTGTTCCCCTTCTCCCTGCCCCCTGTTGTTTTCATTAGGTTTCAGGTAAGCTCTTGGATATGCACTCATAGTTTTGAGTCCTCTTCTAGTAAAGCCTGATTTCTTTTCAAACTCATCTTATTCGCAGTTTTGACTGCTCATTGGAGGGAGCTATGCTGCAGTCTTTGCCTTCTTTGAATGTATTTTCTCAGGAAATCCCTTCTCCTTCAAAAGCAAAGACTGTTTTGGTTTGTGCTGTTGGTCTCAGTGTAAGGGAATGAACTGTACTGTACAATACATATGCCTTGGAAGAGAGTCGTTATGGGATTATCCTGCAGCACACTGCTTTGCAGTGAGCCCTCCCTTCATTCCTGGCTGCTGGTTAGCCAGGCAACTCCACTCATCAGCTATAACTGCACTAACTCATCAGGACCTTGGCTGTGGGATAGTGCTGTGCTTACATAAACATCACAAATGTATCAGAAATTCAGCATACATATAGTTTAGTGCAGGTCACAGCCAGTGCGTGGATCACTCTCCAGCCCTGCCTAAGTGGAGCGTGCCGGTGTAGTAGGTGTGCCACTGATGCACTTCATTCCAGCAGAACCAGCTTGCTGCTGCTGCTGCTGAAGTTGTGCTGTCATAGATGTGCTTTGCTGTTGATAAGGTGCATTGTTAAGAAAAATCGCATCAAACTTTCCAAAGAAAAACAAATTTTATGAGTTCACTCTGTTGGGGAAACATTGCTGTTGTCTAAAGGCCATGTTTTGGGGTTGTTGTGATCTGATAAAGCGAGATTTTAGTTTTTATTTCAGCAAAAGCATGTATTTACTTGGTTGCCTGTCATCCCTAGGAAAACTGCCCTGCATGTGAAATGGGGCAATTTGCTATTGATACACCTTACCAGGAAATGTTATTAGAGATAAAAGAGGGATGTAGAATTGGACATTGAAAGACTACATATGAACTTCATTTTGAAGTTATAAGAACAGTGGAGTCTTGGCAAGATATTAGTCCCTGAGGGAAAAACAAGCTCTTGTAGGATTCTTTTCTATTTATTTCATTTATTATAAGGTTGTTGTAGTCACGCTTCTTTGCTCGCAACAATTGCAGAGCATAATCTGCTTCACTTGTATGTTTTATTGCTTCTGCATCTGTTTCTGTCATCCTTTACATGCTGTGTCAACTGCATTACAAGAGTGGGCAAGATGCAAGTTGTACATTTAGCAAAATGTACAACTAAGATGCTTTCACACATTATTTCAAGGGCTTCAAGCAAAACCTCTTCTCGTGCTTTTATTATTTTTGCAACTTTTCTTGTACAGTTTTTTAATATATTAACATGGGACATCACAATGTTACCCTTCTTCCAACTGTAGTATAGAAGCTGCTAATAATGTATTGTGTGAAACTCCTTCAAACACTATGCCAGTGTAATACAATTTGTGCTGCTGTTTAGAAAATGTTATTTTTCAGGAATAAATGCTATGGCTCAGAAATTCCATATAAATTAGAAAGTAGAGAGGAAATGTGTTGATTTGAACATCCAAGAAACAACAATTGCTTCCTCTTCAGTTCATTACTTTATCGTTGCCTGCTTTGTATGGATATTATGGGTTAATTTTAAAATAGTCTATAGCTAAATATTCTGCTGCTAGGCAAGAAGAGCATGAAGGTCTGTAGTACTACTGTGAATGAGATAAATTGATGACATAAATTATAAAATTTTTGAAGAGTGCCTATGGACACTTCGTAGAATGCAAGAAGAATATTCCAGTGGAGTAATTTTTTGCTATAAGAATAGAAGAAAGTCAAGGCTAGTGCTTCTGAACAAACATTTCTTGGCCTATGCATTATGATGATACATTTAGCTACACCTAGATCTTTCCCGTTGCAATTTTGGAATTAAATGTGTGTACCTGGAACCTTGACAGAACTCCATCTTAGTTACGTGGCAAGTGGTTCCTAGATGAGTAATGTAGCTTTTCTTGAGATTTTTCCACAGAATGAATTTATGGCAGAAGAGTGTAGATGTTAAATCATAAACCTTATCTCCGTGTTGATTTAGATACTGTAGAGTGAAGGAGACCCATTTATGACCTCAAGGCTTCATTATGGTAGGTGCTGTACAAACCCAGAACACGATATCAGTTCTTGCCCGTAGAAATTGAATTTACTGTGTGCATTTTCAGACTAACCGTGATACTGTGCTGCAAGTAGCTGAACACAATTGCTAACCTTTTGAAATGTACAAGTGCTCTGTCCTGGCTTTTGAATAGGAATATCAAACAAAAGAAAAATAGCATCCATTGCTATGATGCACATAAATTCCTATCTCTGTATATTTTGGAAGTGTCTTAATCTCTTGAAGATTATATCACATTGTGATGGTCATCGTGTTCTTGTTCCTTGCTCTGCCTGTCCTTGAAGAAAAGACCATTTCATAAGATGCTAAATAGTCAACGTAGGTATTGGGGAAATTTTGCCAAGAAGCTTTCATCTGGGGACAATGAGTATATATGGAGTGAATTTTGTCCAGCTGTTTTTACACGCTTGAAAAATGAGATTTGTAATTGAATTTTTGAACAATACTGTAGACATAATCTTTCCAAGAAATGGCAGCCCCTTGTGTAGTTTCTTTTTACTACTTTTATTTTTTCAGACCTCTGTGGCCACATTGTCTAGGGAGATTAACATTACTTAAAGATATTAAGGACCAAACAACTCAAAAATCCAGTGTTTCCCCAAATGAACAAAACATTATCAAAGGAAATGGAATTTGCTTTTACATACACAGAACAAAAAGAGCAGTACTAAAACCCACAGGCAGTCAGGAGAAATAAACCTGTCAAGTGTCAGCTTGTTTCGTGCTCTGTGACATAAATTAAGAAAGCAAACTGCACTGCCCTCCATGGAAGATGTTCAATCTTAAGATGTTCCTCTATAAAGGAAGAAGAAAAAAAAAGAAAACTAAACAAGTCATTTGTTCAGATCTGTGGACTGAGGTACAAGGAAAAGGAAAGACCATATAACATAAAAGTGTTTGTTGTTAATACAGTATCTCGTATTGTGCTTGGAAGTTAAGCAGTCACTTTATCTTTCACCATTTCAAAGGATAAATCTTACTGCAATGTGGTTGTGAACCTTGAAAAAATAACTGTAGTTTTAGGTAACATTTGGTTTAATGGTAGTTTTGTCACTGAGTCTTTTGTAAGTACTTTGAAGTGTGTTTGTGGGTTCAGGAGAAGTGGATTCAGGGATAGGGAGGTAGATGGAAAGAAGCAGGGGAAATGGACTGAAGAACTCATGACTTTAGAAGTAGAAAGATAAAATATTTGGAAAATAAAAAAAATTCCTTCTGGTAGATTTGTTCGTTCCTCCACTTGCTCACCCAGTTTTCCTGACCTCTCCTTCTCCCGACCAGAAATGTTTTCCTCCAAGCTATTTGGTTTGGTGAAATATTAGAAAAAGATGGTAGAATGTGTGTTAATTACGTATTAGAAGAAAATTGAATCTAGTGGATGGCTTCCCTTGCTAATTTTTTTTTTTTAACAGACTGTTCCTTTAATATGTATGTACGAGACTATTTTGGTTATGGAACAAAAATAAACATAAATATTAAAAACTCAATCAAAGCCTTTAAAGTTCTTTTAGCTTAGTTTTCAAGTGAAGCAAGCAGAACAGATCAGTCTGACCCATGAGAAAAAGCTGTGGTCTCAAAGTGACTATTATTGTTAGAAAATTATTCTGCATTTGAGATTTAGAAAGATAAGTTCTTTTTCAACAAGAATAGGCATAATTGAATGTTTACTTCTTCTCTCAAGTTCTTGAAGGGTGGCTTACTTAGCATGCATAGTCTGAAAGCTAAGTCCTTATTTTAGGACTTAATTTAGACTGGATTGCACACAGGAGCCTGAATGCATCAATTTAGCAGAGTTAGAGAATAATGTGACAGTTTTGATTTCTGCTTCTGCTGAAGAGAGCAGTTAGGAAAGAAACTTCTGTAAGATTTTTGACCTCAGTTGCTTAATAACGTGCCACCTGACCTCGTAGTTCCATAAGCTCTTCTGTGTTATACTGATAGCTTAGTGGGTTGCTTTTTTTGCCATGTAAAATCTTGGACTCTCAGTATATGGGAGTTTCATCTAAAGTAGGAAGCCATTTAAAATGTTTTATTTCTAGCTCAGGTTTGCATCGTTGCTGTGGTGCAGAATGTGCATTCTTAACCTATACTAGTAAGCAAATCTTAATGAAAGAAGCTACTTTCAAACCTTTGATTATAAGCTGTCCGTTAATCTCAAATATGAGCATAGGTCTTTGTTTCTAGAGTTTCTGAAGTTTTGTGACAACACACAATTAAATCTGATTATCAGGTAAAGAGCTATTTTGTGATCTGTTGAGGTATATCTGCAGAATGTGCAAATGGATAAAAAGGAAGGTGAAGATGATGAAAAAGAACAAATGACTGATGTACCAATTGGAGAGAAGGCTTAAGTGTTGCCAGTTTGAATTGGAAGGTAAACAGAAAAGATGTCTGAGGAGAGAATGAGAACATGTGATTGAGACTGAAGCTTGTGAAGCGCATTTCCCATTTTGAGGTGTTGTACATTGCTAGATAGTCGCTACGGCCGAGGTTTTGTTTCCTTTGTTCTCTCTGATTTGTGCGTGGGAAGATATATCCTATATCCTATATCCTATATCCTTTAGCTTTGGTTTTCCTTGTCTTCTGTTTTCCACTGGTGAATCAAGGCAGTATACTGTTAGGCTGTACTTTGTAATGTACTTCGTTCAGTGCAGCTGTTGAGACTATGTACAAGACTGTCTGGGTTCATTATGTATACAAATTATGTTCTACACAGTTTAAAGCACTGATTTGTCTTCTAAAACATGATGTGTAGTGTGTGTATCCTTGAGAATTTGTTCACTCCTCTGCCCACCATGAATCTGTTTCAGTAATAGCCATGACTTAAACTGAAAGCAAGAGAAGAAATTTGAGTCTTTGCTTCTGGACATCATCCCAGCTTTTAGCTCCATCCCCTTTGGATATATTCATTTCTGAGCATTTTGAGAATAACACCTTATATGCAGGGCAGTTGGATGCTCCTGTCTTTGCCTCGATCCAAGATCAAAATCTAATTTTTTTCACTGTCAGTAACTGCTGAGCATAACAATTTGGAGACCCAATTTATGCTCTTTTGAAAGCAAGATTTCTTTATTGGCAGCTTTACAGGAGTCTCAAAAATTGTTAAATAAAAACCAGCATAGATACAAAAATAAGTGTGGCTGAAGTGTATAAGGAAAAAAGTTTTGTCAACCTGTTCCTAATACTATATGGCAAAATATGCCTTAAGAGTCTTATGCATTATAAAATGTCTTGCCTTATTCTCTTTGGGAAATTGAACATTTCTGTCTGTGGTATTTCTGAGGATTCCATGGATATAATCCAGGAGTTCTTGTAGACTATTATGTATGTCTCACAGAGGAATTGCAAAGCTTCCCATCTTGCTTGATGTAGTTTAAGCTAGTAATAGTATTATAAGACACAGAAAGCTATATAGTGGTATAGTGGTTGATTCTAATGCAAGGACATGCTCTTGCAGTTCAAACTCTATTTTAAAGATTAGTTTTACATTAGCAAATAACTGTTGCTTTAACTACCTTTTTTTTTTTTTTTTTTTGTATTTCAATTGTGAATGAAATACGCTTTATGAAATTTAGCTTTTAGTTAACAATTATTTTTAGAGAATGGCTCAGTTGGTCAATATTTAAGTAGATCCATGTACTCATCTGGTCTGGAAGCTTAAGAGCAAGGCACTTAGGTATGACTTCTTGAAGATAAGGGCTCAGGGTCTCTTGTACTCTTGTAAGACACAGCTGCACCAATGCAACCTTTTCTTTTATTCAGATTGGACTGAATCAGCTTCTAATGTGGCAAGCCAGTCAAATAGTTTTATCCTTTCCTTTTCTCTCTTTGGCCACCTGACATGCAAAGCTTCCAGCATTTTTTTTTTTTTTTTTGGTGGGTAGTCAAGGTTTTCATGTCAGGCAGCAGGAACCTGGCACTGTACAAACCTTTGAGGGCGATTTGGGTAAAGCTTGATTGTCAGGAATGCTTTATCCATTGGGCTGCATTATTTCAAGCAGTGACGCTGTGATTGCCTCACCAGGTCCCTGGAATCTGCCACCTTGGCTACATCTCTTAAACAGAATGTTTTCAGTTATTTGGGTTTGTTCATTCTTTCATGTTGATTCACATTAGCTTGACTTCTGTATGTCCTAATTATCAAAATTCAACATATATAGAACCTTTCACTATGAAAAGTTTTGGAGTGGCCTCACTCACCAGAAAGGTTAACTTTTAATTTCCAAACAGAAATATGTTCAGGACTGTTCTTCAGTTCTTCTGATCACATATTTTATGCTACATTGGCTTGGAGGTTTACAAATAGGTAGTTGGAGAAGAGATCATAGTTAAAATAAATGAAGATGTCGGATGTACTGGAAATTTGTTATTGCTGTTTTGAGGAGAAATTCCAATTGTCCACATTTTTATTTTTTCTTTATGAACAGAAAGGAATTCACTGATACGGTTTTGACTTCTGGAACTTAAGCATTTTGTGTTCTGATAACTGTATAAGGATCATCCAACAGATGGCTGTTTATTCATAGCTCAGATGACAGTGGTTTGAGTTTCTAGGCAGATAGATGGGTAATTTTTTGTGTGATACGTAGTGCAAAGTAGTGTGATGTAGTCCTCCCAAGAAGTTGCTGATATGAAATTGAAACATTCTTTGCAGAATTAAAATGCATAGCGAATCAATTAAGTATTCTGAGTAAATAAGCAGATTCAGGTTAATTAAAAGAATGAAAAATGATGACTGTGTCTCTTTTCCCAAACTTGTTATGCCTGCCGTTCTTTAAACAAGACTCTGGACTGTTCTGTCTCATCACTGAATGCAACAGCATACAAGGATACCACCAATCCCCAAATAAGTACACTGTTTTCTTTCTGATAAGAGATAGTTGTCACTAAATAGAGTTCTGCCTCAGCCTCCTGTGTGATGGTGGGGAAGTTACTGAGTCCAAAGATGAAAAAAAAAAAAATTAAATTAATACATAAGGGTGCAAGAACAGTGTTGATCTAATGGGATCTGTATGTTAAGGAGTGTTTTGGTATTGCAAAGCTCAGTGCTGGTAATGATAAGGTTAAGTTCTTATGGGTAGAGATCAGAGAAAGGCCAGCAAAACTGATGTCCTACTGAGAGCCTGTTGAAGATCACCCAACCAGGATGAAGAGGCAGATGAAGCATTCAATGCATCATCAGTGCTATGAGCAGCTGCCAGAAGTTCATGCAATTGCTAGTCCTTGTTCTCATGGGGAATTTCAACTTACAAGGCTCTTGCTGGAAATACAATATAACAGAGAGGAAACAACCTAGGAGATTCCTGGAGTATATAGAAGATAACTTCCTGATGCAGCTGATAAGAGAGCCTACCAGGGGAGATGCCCTGCTAGATCTATTTTTTATGAACAGAGAAGTACTGGTGGGAGATGTGGTGGTTGGAAGCCATCTTGGGGATAGCAACTACAAAATGATAGAGTTATTGATTTGGTAAATTTGAGAGGAAGGTCAGCAGAATTGCTACCTCGCAGAGCAGACTTTGGGCTGTTTAGAAGATTGATTGGGAGAGTCCCTTAAGAGTGAATCCTGAAAGGCAAAGGGATCCAAGAAGGCTGAATATTTCTCAAGAAGGAAATATTAAAGGAAGAGGAACAGCCATCTTCACGTGCCCTAAGACAAGCTGATGTGGAAAAAGACCAGCCTGGCTGAACAGGGAGCTTTTGCTGAGACTCCTGGAAAAAAAGAGTTTACCTCATGTAGAAGGGGCTGGCAAGTCAGGGAGAGTACAAGGATATCGCTAGGATAAGTAGAGAGAAAATAAAAAAGACAAAAGCTCATCTAGAACTTAATTCAGCTACCATTGTAATAGACAACAAAAAGTGTTTTGAGAAATACATAAACAACAAAATGAGTGTCAAGGAGAATCACCATCCTTTATTGGATGAGGAAAAAGCTGAAGTACACAATGCCTTCTTTACTTCTGTCTTTTTCTATTTCTTTTTCTTATTAATCAAAACAGTTATCCTCAAGGTACTCAGCCCTCTGAGCTAGAAGACAGGGATAGGGAGCAGAATAATCCCTCCATTCATTCAGGAGGAAACAGTGACCTGCTGCTCCACCTAGACTGTCACAAGTCCATGGGGCTAGACGGGAGTGATGTGCCCTAAGAGAGGTACTGAGGGAGCTGATGAAGTGCTTGCCAAGACACTTTCCATCATTTGTCAGCAGTTCTTGATAACTGGGGGGGTTCCAGATGACTGGAGTCTTGCTGGTGTGACTCCCATCTATAACAAAGTTTGGAATCTGGGGAACTACAGGCCTGTCAGCCTGACCTCAGTATTGGGGAAGGTGATGGAGCATATCATCTTAAGCATGATCGCATGGCATGTGCAGCGCAATCAGGAGGTCAGGCCTAGCCAGCATGGGTTCATGAAAGGCAGGTACTGTCTGACCAAACTCATCTCCTTCTGTGACTAGGTGACCCATATAGTGGGTCAAGGAAAGCCTGTGGACATAGTCTGCATAGACTTTAGTGTAAAGCCTTTGACACAGTCTCCCACAGCATTTTCCTGGAGAAGCTGGTGGCCAATGGCTTGAACAGATACAATCTTTGCTGGGTAAAGAACTGGCTTGATGGCTGGCCAAGAGAGTGGTGGTGAATGGAGTTAAATTCGGCTGGTGACCAATCACTAATGACCAGAGGTCAGCACTGGGGCCTGTCGTGTTTAATATGTTTATTGGTGATCTGGACAAGGGGATTGAGTACTCCCTTAGCAAGTTTGTCAGGTTGGGGGGAATTGTTGATCTGCCTGAGGGTACAGGCTTGGGGCAGAGTGGCTGGAAAACTGTGGGGTGGAAAAGGATCTGGAAATATTTGTTGACAGCTGGCAGAACATGAGCCAGCAGCATGCTCAGGTGGCCAAAAAGGCCAATGGCATCCTGGCTTGTATCAGAAATAGTGTTGCCAGCAGGAGCAGAGAGATGTTCAGGGAAGATCTTGGCTCTGTTGGGTACTGTGTTCAGTTCTGGGCCCCTCACTACAAGAAAGATGTTGAGGCTATTTCCAGATAATTGCAGTGAAGCTGCTAAAGGGTGTGGAGCACAGGTCTTACAAGGAGCGTCTGAGGAAACTGGGATTGTTCAGTCTGGAGAAGAGGAAGCTCAGGGAAGATCTTATTGCCCTTTACAGCTCCCTCAAAGGAGGTTGTGGTGGGGTGAGGGTCTGCCTGTTTTCCTAGGTAACTTGCAATAGGATGAGAGGTAGTGGCCTTTAGTTGTGCCAGGGGAGGTTCAAGTTGGATATTAGGGAAAATCTCTTCTCAGAAAGAGCAGTGAGGCAGTGGCACAGGCTGCCCAGGGGGGTGGTGGAGTCACCGTCCCTGGAGGTGTTCAAGAACCGTGTGGATGTGGTACTGAGGGACGTGGTTAGTGGGCATGGTGGTGCTGGGTTGATAGTTGGGCTAGATGATCTTAGAGGTCTTTTCCAACCTTAGAGTTTCTGTAATTCTGTGGTGATTCTATGGCAGCTGTGAGATGCATGGTAATGTATGACTTGGATGCACACTGCTAATGCTGATGCGGAAGAGTCAAGCCTGTCACACATGTACACATCCTTTTAGCATAAGTGTTTATTTAGGAATTTGTTTAAATTTGAAAAAGCTGTGAGCCTTTGTGGAGCTGCTGGGCTCTCAACTTAGTTCAAAATTGCTAGAATGATGCGTAAACATGGATATGGTTCGTGACGTTGGAAAAGAAATCACTTTAATAACTCAGTGCTCTTGCCTGTAAATGAAGAAGGTATGAATATTTCCTGACAGAAGTGTTGCATCATTAATATCTGTAACGCTCTTGTGGATTAAATATTCTTGTCTTTTTATGTTTAGAGCTGCATAAAAGAGACTTATGTATATGGGGGTAGCAGCTTTCTCCAGGGGAAGCATCCCAGGAGTAACCTGCTTGGAGGTGTGTTGCCAATGTGACAGGGCCTAGCAACCCACTGCCCTGCTTTTCCCAGGTGCCTCAGCAGAGGCAAGTTTGATCCTCAGATGCTGACAATGATGTTAATGCCGCATGGACTTGGCTGGTCTGTCAGTCCACTTAAAATATCTTGAATAGGAAATTCACATTTGCATATTTTGTAAAACACAGTCAAGTTGGAGATGAAATGCTAGGCTTGAAGGATAACGAGGGAAATGTGTTTGTAGTGTTCTGCAGCCTTTCTCAAAATCTGTCTGAAGCTTTGGAACCAGAGAGCACGGAGTGCAACTTCATTACCTACTTTAGTTCCTGGACCCAGTGATATGCTCCATCTTGCTGCTCATTTTGGTTGAAGTGGGATATGTCAGTGGCCTGTATATCTTTCATTTGCTGGTTACTTGTAAGCATTTCTGTCTTGGCACTTAACATTTTTTCTTTTCTTAGGAAATAGGTGAACATTTTATTATTAATTTTTGATTTTGCGAACTTAACCTCTTGAATTTTTATCTTGTTTGTTTGTTGCAGCTGGTGCTCAGGATAAAATTGGCTGGGCTTTTGGCTTGGGCTTAGAGAGGCTGGCCATGATCCTGTATGATATCCCTGACATCCGACTGTTCTGGAGTGAAGATGAACGCTTTTTGAAGCAATTTATTGTGCCTCATATTTCCCAAAAAATAAAATTCCAGGTAAAGTAATATGTATGCAATAATTTTCTGTCGGTAAGAAGTGTGTGTAGGCCTAAAGAATATAATATAATTAAATATAATTACAATTCTGGATCGTTAATGGGTCAGATTTTTAAACATAAGCTTTCAAACTATCATGGTTCTGTGATATACAACAACAAAATCTGGCTGTTGATGATAACATGTTTTCAGCCAGATAACGTTCTGAGTTGCTGCTGATACTCCATGAATATCTCTCTTTTGAATAATACTTAAACATGTATTTAACTTTTAAATCTGTCCAGAATAAGATGTGTGTCTGAACTTGAATTCTTTTCATAAAAACCTGTTTGATGCTGACACTTCAACTATTGCAATATGTTTCTAATTTTCTCCTTTGTTTTCACTCTAAATTCATTGAATTCAGCATGTGTTGCATTGTTTAACATTGACAAAATGCTTTCTGAACCTGTACTACTATCTTCAATACATTGGCTATTTCCTCCAGCTGGTAGTGGTGGGTGGGAGCGTAGTCTCAATTCTTCCTTTTGAAACTCCTCTGGTGAGACTTCACATGATTTTGTAGTTGGCAGCTTGTCTTACTACTTGTAGTAGCAAAGTAGTCAAGCATAAATGGATTGAGTGGAAATGCTACTTCCATAATTTCTCCAGTATCAGGGCAGGAAGGCTTAAGTCAGCTGGGATCACTGGTCTTTGGGGGAGTTGAGCTGACAGCTGTATAGATGTCTGACAAAGTCTGAATTAGTAGAGCATAAAAGTGCTTATTGCTGCTGCCTTTTACCATTTTCCTTGGTTTGTTTGTGAACAGCTTTATTAACTTTTTTTAGAAGTGAAAAATTTAAAGGGAAAATCAACAGTTATAATGCTGAGACAGTCATCGTGTCAAACCAGAGCTGCATCCATTTTTGAGTTCATGGCAGTTCTGGCACATCTTAAAAATAAGAAGTTGCATATAAACACGCGAAAGAACTTTACAGTAAGAGTGACAGAGCACTGGAACAGGCTGCCCAGAGAAGTGGTGATGTCTCCTTCAATGGAGTTATTCAGGATCCATCTGGATGCCTATTTGTGCAACCTATTGTAGGTTATTGCTTTAGTAGGGGGATGGATTTGATGACTGGGACTTGACGTCCCTTCCAACCCCTGTGATTCTGTGATTCAGTGATCTTGTCTGATAGAGTCAAAACAATGTTTGGATAGACTTTTTTTCCTTTTGCTTCTGTAGCACTATCATTGGGGCAGTCAGATAGTAGTTACTGCTTATAGAAAGAAGACAGTTTTTCCACTTTTCCTAAAGTGGATCTGTGTGTGGGTTTCCTGTATCTCTTATAACAGATCTGGTAATTTGTTTTTGTAGAGATAGTCACGAAATTGAGCTTTGTTGATTTAAACACATTTTGAAGTGGTAACATGAATCATGAGATGTGGTGTAATAGTGGCTATCTTCAAGGTAAAGGAACCATCAACTGCCACTGCGTTTTATCTTAGACCACAGAGAATGACTGGAGTAATATTACCTGACCATTAATTACTGCTGTATTGCAATAATGTGCTGGCAGTTGCTGTACCCCAACAAACAGGCCAGTGAAAATGTTGAAAGCGTGGGAGAATGAAGTGTGAGATAGGAGCAGAGAAGATAGAAAGATGGATTATTTAAATTATTTTCATTGTTCTACAGAAATAATCTCTCCAGTGTTTTAGAAAGTTTGTTTTTTCTTCCTCTGGTGTAAAAAACTTCTTAAAAAAAACATTCTAACCCTTAGTTTATAATTTTCAGTGCTGCCTCTCAAGACTGTTAGTGTCTAGCTTGACTTTTTTTTGTTCAGAAGGTAGCCTGTATCCAGCCTTCATATATTGAACCTTTTGAGCTCAGTACTTGCTGCCCATACATACTGACATTGCAGTTTAAGGGTTAATGACTCTTTGAATGAGAATGTTGTAAATAATCTCTGGTGCTACCATTGGGTCTTCGTTGATGAGAATTAGTTGCAGCTATGCTGTATAGCCAGGTTAGCAGACCTTCTGCACCTGTCTACTTTCTAAAGAGATGTAATTAATTTATCATGGGGTTTATTCATATCTTATTTGAAAGAGAACTTTTAGCCTGTCTTGCACTGTTGATGTTTAAGAAATCTTGAAGGATATTAGAAAAGTGATAGATTTTCTATAGACAAGGTAGGGCAGTATTTTTAGCCTGGCTGAACTGAAGCAGTATGGACTACATTTTCTGAGAGCCTTCCACTGCTTGAATTTAATGCTGCAGGCTCACAAGGCCTGGGTAAATGTCCATCCTAATGTGCTTAACTGCGATAGACTTCTCAACCTTTGGATACTCCCCTATCCCTTCTTATAATCTGGACATTATCCACCAACTGAAGTATTTTTCTTTCTGTTCATTAAAATGTTCTTCAAACAATCGAAGACCACGGTGAACAGCAGTCACCTTTAATAATAGCTTGGCTAAATATATTCTTGTTCTGAATGGAATTTAATTTGAGTTTTTTCTTGGGACATAAATATATGTTCTGTGCCTTTAAGCAGCCTGAATGTGTCAAGTTTTTTCCTATGTCATCAGTTGCTCAACTGATGCATATAGGCTTCAGTAGGTCAGAAAACTGCTGGGAAAGCTGACAGTGCTTGTACATTGAGGTCACTCAGCACAGCAGTGCTGGAGTGCTGCTCCCCACAGATCAGCTTATGGTGTTGATTTGGATTACCTAAATCGCTGCAGCTATGATTTGACAAAAGTCACAGCGGTGTGGGGCTAGTTACCTGCCTTCAGTCACTCATGTGTAGGGCTTCTGTTCAGGCTGTGAAATGAAGAGCTGAGGATGGACAGGGCAGGAAAGACTAAGCACCTGCAAGGCGTAACATAGTAAAACAAATGGCTTGGATCCAATCTAGTACACTGCTCATCAGAGCTCTGAGCAGAGTTGCATGTAATCACTTTTTGGCCCATGTTGAACCTGCATTCTTGAAAGAAAAAGATATGTCTGTGGGCTGACAACTTACAAGAAAAGGTACAAAAATGAAATGACATTTAAGGAAGGAAGACTCTCACAGTTGAGGTGAAGTGCAGTGTGCCCAGAGGTGTTGATTAAGATGAATGGGCTCTGGAGACAGGACAGCTCCCAGAACCTCCATCACTGTGCTGCCAGACTGAGCAAGCTGCACGTTGTGCCCACTGACTACTCTTGCCTCACAAAATCACTTTCAGCTGATGCTGGCAGTGGCTACTGCTGCTGCTGTTCTTTTAAATGAGTATTTTGATTGCAGATGAGTCTTGTAGCCCGGTCTCAGATCAGACAGGAGTATGTTTATGTTGTTTTGAGGGAAGCACTATCTGATTCCTAGCTAAATGTGGACTCCCTAGGTGAGATTATAAGGGTTGCTTTCTTCTTGTTTTCCTCATTTCTGCAGTATCTATATTATTCTGCAATATCTACAAAACCCCTCGCACCACCTACTTCTCAGCATCCCCTTTCATCACCTCAGGGGGCTGCTACTTCCTTGTATCTGCTGGCACATCCAGTCTCTCCAAACTCTTTCTTCCAAGCAGTGCTAGCTTCTACTTGTAACAGTAGACTTTCTAACCATGATCATTTTAATAGAGACGGGATGCACGGAGCTCCTACAGCATCTCTGCTGGCAGTGAGGAGAGCTGAGTAGCAGTTTGTACAGTTCACTGTTCACCTCCCATACAGCTGTAGACAAAATGATGTATGTGGTCCTAAATTAGGAGTCTGTTTCTGCTTTGAAAAGTGTCCAGTCAAGGTTAGCAGGGATGATACTCAGAAAGGGATGATGCTTCAGAAAGCTGATGTTGTGTAGAAATAAATGATTCATTACATGAATTGAGCTTATCTTGGTGGACAGCAGATTGGCTATGAGCCAACAGTGTGCTCCTTGGGGCCAAGAAGGCCAATGGTCTCCTGGGGTGCATTTAAAAGAGCACAGCCAGCAGATCGAGGAAGGCGATCCTCCCCTCTACTCTGCCCTGGTGAGGCTATGTCTGGAATGCTGTGTCCAGCTCAGGACTCCCCAGTTCAAAAAAGACAGAGATCTCCCAGAAAGAATCCAGTGGAAGGCAACAAAGAGGATCAAGGGCCTGGAGCATCTCCCTTATGAGGAAAGGCCAAGTAACCTGGGGCTGTTCAGCCCAGAGAAGAGAGGACTGAGAGAGGATCTTGTCACTATTTATAAATATTTAAAGTGCAAGAGTCAGGTCCATTGGGGAGGATTCTTTTCAGTGGCGAGCAACAATGGAAGAAGGGGCAATGGGCACAAAGTGGAACACAGGCAGTTCCAGACTAACACAAGGAAGAACTTCACTGTGAGAGTGATGGTGCACTGGAGCAGGCTGCCCAGAGAGGTGGTGGAGTCTCCTCCTATGGAGATGTTCAAGACCTATCTGGATGATTTCCTGTGAGACCTGCTGTAGGGAACCTGCTTTAGTGGAGTCCTGGACTCAGTGATCTCTGGAGGACCCTTCCAACCCCTAAAATTCTGTGATTCTGTCATTCTCCTATGGAAGGTAACAAAGGTTACCTCACTTCCATTTGCCTTTGTTCAGTGTGCCATGTGAATTAGACCTCTACACAGAGCGTCTTTATGCTGTTGTTACTGTGCACTTTTCAGTTTGCTGAGGCAGTCATCATCCCTGTGCATCTTTCTTGTGCACATAACTGATTGTTCCTGAGAGACAAGGTAGTTTGTCCTGAAGCCTTCGTAGATTATGAATATAAAATTCACTTGCAGGTCCAAGGGAAATATTTTATAAATTAAACCTTTTTAATCTACGTTCTTTTTTCCATGCTTTGGAAAACAGATCATTTCATGTGTAAGCCAACTATTTCAACCAATTTAATCTTACTGCGTTCAGAGCAAAAAATGAGTCTGTCTAATCCATCATTAGTATGCTATACTATATAATTTATATTTATCTTCTTATTCTGTGATTAGCTTTATTTTCCAATAAAAAAATAAATGGATTCACTAGGTGCTACATTTTCAGATATTTTTCATCAAGATTAGGTAACTCCAAACTTAAATGGTTATTCATTTATTATGCTTACTTTCTAATAGTGCATCTATTAAAGGCAAATGCACAGCCATTAGTATGTAAATTCAACTTGGATGTCTGAACAAATGAGGTACAGCCTCAGCTGTGATTTATTGTCTAATTAGTTTTACTGTAATTGAAGATGTATAAAGTGTGTGTGTATACACATGTAGAGGTACAACAGAATAGGTGATGGAATAGCATAAATATTTTATTGGCATGACTTTGGGAAAGTTGAATTTTCCTGTGTGTGACTTCTGTAGATCATCTTAAATGAATATCAGTTTACAGTACCATGTAGCATCTTGGGCTTGTCTGTAAACTCTGCAGGACATTGTGAAACTTGTTTTTTTTTTATTTTGGATAGGCAAGGAAAGAAGGCAAAAATACCTGAACTGCATGATTGGATTAGAAATTGCTTGACCAAGTCTTCTCTCATCAGGGTGTTGTATCATTTATAGCCAGTGCTGGTATTGAAGCTCCAGGAACCTGAGTCTTTTGGCCTCAGTCAGGCAAAGTACTGAAGCATGTGCTGAGCTTTTAACTTGTGAGTAATCCATTTAAATCAATGAGTTAATTCCTGTTCTCAAAGCCAGGTGTATCCTAAATGCTTTAGTAGGTTTGGGTCAGAGTTCTCTTACTTACTAGGATCCAAGAGTGATCAGTGCCTTGTAGGGTTGAAGTTGAGAAAGCTTTCAAAGTGGCTGTTGTAGGCAGTTGGAGTTCAGTGTCCCAGTCAGTCTTCAGTCTCTTTTCTTGCTACAGCTTAGGGCTCTTCTTTCAGGTATAGAACATGGCATTTATCCTTGTTCAAATTTTGTAAGGTTACAGCTGTCTCATTCCTCCAGGCTGCTTAGGTTCCTCTGTATGGCAGTCTGGTTACTGGGTGTATCAGCTCCTACTGTTTGGGGAGCTTCAGATTTTGTGAGCAAGAACTGGGTCACCACTACCAGGTCATTGTTAAGGATGTGAAACTGTACTGGTACCAGTATAGACAGACACCTGCAATACTCTACTTATACTCCACAGGAAAGCCATTAAGAACTCATTAACCAATGCTGTCTGAGTCTATCCATGCAACTGGCTTTTTTTACATATCTCTTTATCCAGCCTTCCAGACAAAAATGTCCTAACTTGGGCACTAGAATTCTTTAAGAGACAATGCCAAAAACCTTTCTAAAATCAAGGTAAATTATAGCTGCTTTTTTCTCCCTTTACTGGATTAGAAATCTCATCAGAGGAAGCATTCAGGTTGGTCAGGCTTGATTCAGCTTTGGTAAATCCATGCTGACTAATTCTAGTCACTTCCTTTTCCTCCGTGTGTGCAAAAATGTGTTTCAAGATCACCCACTGCATGGTTTTCCGTGACAAAGGTGAAGCTTACCAGCCTTTGGTTCACTGGTTTGCCACCTGGCTTTTCTGAAGTCTGGCACAACTATTGCGTGTCTCTTGTCATTGGGGATCTCTCATAATCTCCATAACCTTTCATAGGTAATAATTCCCCTCTTGTGAATGCACATCAATGCACTAGACTCAAGCCTTTGATCTATCTGGCATTAAGCTTTGCTCAGTCTGACCTGTGGAGTACAGCAGTACTGTTTTTATGACATGGCAGATTACTTTAAAAGTTGAATTTATTTCTTTGTTTCTTCAAATTCTCAACTATGTGGGAAGTATAGGGCCTTATTAATAAATGTAGAGAGTGCCATGGAGGTTTTGGAAGCTTGAAATGTGAAATACTTTCCACTTGGAAGATGTCCTTTCTTTTGACTGTAGTTCCAATCAGACACAGCAATTTGAACTCCTCTACATTTGAAAGATTTTGATGCTTTTGTGATTGCTTTCTACTGCCTGTTCCCAGAGCCTTGGTTCTCTCAATACAGAATAAGAGGCATAATTTTTTGTTCTTTCCTGTGTGCTTTTCTGCTTTGCTCTCCCATTTGCACTGCAACAGCTATGTATGTACCTATACTGAGAAGCAGTGGATCAGGGAACTTTTTATCTCTGTGCTTCCTTAAAGCCTTATCAGTCCCCAGATCCACTTCACAGTTCTGCCCCATCCCCTCAGCACAACTGAGGAGACAGCACCTTTGTTTTTAGAGGCAGGATAAACAAGGATTGAGTTCAGAAAAGTGGAGAAAAAAGAATTAAGGTGGCTATGCCACGAAGTTGTGTGCCACAGCATTGTGGCCTGCAAGAGAAATGTCACAGATGATGATGGAAAGAGGAGTTTCTTCTACATGGGAGTCTTCTGCCTTTTCTCACAGAATCACAGAATTGCAGGGGTTGGAAAGGACCTCAAGAGATCACTGAATCCAACCCCTGCAAAGCAGGTTCCCTACAGCAGGTCACACAGGTAGGTGTCCAACCAGGTCTTGAATATCTCTGTTGAAGGAGACTCCACAACCCCTCTGGGCAGCCTGTTCCAGTGCTCCATCACCCTTACCATAAAGTTCTTCTGCATGTTAGTACAGAACTTCCTATGTTCAGATTTTACGACATTACTTCTTGTATCTCTGTGCACCACCAGGAAGAACCTGGCCTCATCCATTTGCTTCCCACCTCTCTTTAGTATTTATAAACATTTATTAAATCCCCTCTCAGTCTTCTTTGCCCCAGGCTGAACAGACCCAGGTTATTCTGCCTTTCCTCATACAGGGGATGCTACAGGCCCTCTTTGTGGCCCTTTGCTGGGCTCCTACTAGGAGATCCCTGTCTTTTTTGAGCTGGGGAGCCCAGAACTGGTGACATTAGCCTAAATGTGGCCTCACCAGGGCAGAATAGAGGGGGAGGGTCACCTCCCTCAACCTGCTGGCCGCACTCTTGTTAATGCACCCCAAGAGACTGTTGGCCTTCTTGGCCACAGGCACACACTGCTGGCTCAGACATCCAAAACTGCATTCCTGGAGGAAAGAATGAGTTCTAGAAGTAATTGAAAGGAACATCAAGGACTAGTGAAGAAAGGACAGAGTAACTTAAAAGAACTCATGCAGCTGTTCTTGAAGGTTTTTTTGTTATTTGGGTTCCAGTGGTGGCATCCTAAGTGAGACACAACTGTGTAATAACCATGAGATCCAAAGGCCATAGAGTAAACATGTCCTGTATGTTCCTGTCTTCCCAAACCAGGTGTTTTCCATTGTCCTTCTGGACAGTTAATTTAAAAATACTATCACATAAAAGAAGAAGCATAACCTGTTTAAAGCAATAAATAAAAGAGTCGAGGTCATCTCGACTCATTTTTCAGCTTCTCTTTGCTCTTGAAAGCTGAAATGAAATGGGAGAAATGCAGCCTCTTAATTCTTTTTGGATAAGATCCACAGCATATCCAATAAAAAGCTTTGACACAAACGGAAGGAAAAATAGTGCTTCAAGAATGTCCATTTCACATGTCAGTGAATGTAGAACATTTCATTTGTTTAGAGGATGCTCACTGAACACTTAGAGAATATGGTAATTGTAACAGGGATGTTGTCTATACAAACTGAAGACTCCCCGTACCTGGGAACAGACCATCAGGGATTTCCTTCCAATTAGAAAAATAAAAAATAGCTTGGAAAACAAAAAGGAGCAACTGTACCCTTCCAATATCAAGTGAAGGAGAAATGAGTTTCCAGTTCCCAGTATTGCTGCAATGTAGTCAGTAGAATCATGTTGCTACAGGCAAAAGCCAGTGCAACCCATATAAGGTCCAGCTGATACTATTTAAATGATTGCTTAGCAAAAAGTTCTAACCTTCCAGAAGCATGTGTTATTGTGGATTCCCTTGATCTCTAAACCTCATATATTTGCTGTTTAGCTGGTTTAGGCTCTTTAAAACAAATAGCTCACAAATGAGTAATTCTTCTACTGAATATATCAAACAATCTTTATTGCATCCCAAATGATGAAGTATAATGGGTAGAAGGAGTGCTTAAATAAGCCATGAAACAATTTCCAGACATGATATATATGCTGAAACCCACATTAAATTAATATTAGGTGAAGAAGGAGTAAACCTGGAAATCTGAAATAACAGTAGAATTTGGATTGGTTATGTGAAGTTATGACAACCAGCTGCTGTTGGTTTCAGCAGGAATCCACAGGTGTTAAGTGCTTTCAATCTTACTGTCGACAGAAGTATGTAGGTAATAAGGAGGGTAACCCACGTGCTCTTGCCAATGTTTTTCTAATATAGGTTTAATTACAGTGCAATGAATAGAATTCTTTCTAGGAGAATAGCACAGGAACTATCTTCACTTCAGTCTTTGGCCCTGACCTGAGAAGTAAATCAGTTTCCCTACTCAATAGTTCTATTTTCCTTGCTGTTTACAGTTGTCATACAGTTACCATGTACCTCCTGCCTCAGAATGTTTTCTCTGACAGTATCCTAGAACAGAAGGCTCTTCAGGACTGGGGCAGTGGTTTTGTGCTCTGTCTACCTAATGGAATGCTGTCAGCCCTAGATAATTATCACAAAAACTGTCTGCAGCAAAGTTAAATATACCTTTGCGACTGTACATTATCATTTAATGAATGAAAAGCTCCTGTTTTAATGTGTACCTAAGCACTTGTACTGCGTAAGCGTGAGGCTTTGGAGATTCAGAGGTCTTTACTGGTAATCATACACTACCAATGTATGTTCCAAATATATATGTATATCTTGGTATCAGTAAGAAACTATGCGCTGTAACTCTTTTTCCCAGTTTTGTATAAAAAGTTGGGTTTTGTCAAAGGTGACAAACTTTATAGCTGTTTTAACATTTGTGCAAACGTTCTGCAAGAAAGATGCATTCTGTAAAGGGCTTTTGGTAAAGTGGTCTCTAAAATCATGCTTAAACCCCTACAGCCATTGTCTGCATCATGATTAGCCATTGCAACTGAACCGTAGAGCCTCACTAGGAATTGAGGGCTGGGGAGAGTGTATCTGGGTGCATGTGTGTGTATGCATGAACAAGAGCACCATTTAGAAGTACACAGTGTTAATAAAAACCCTGATTTTCAGCTACTACTTCTCTGATCAGCATGTGAATTAAGCTACAGAGAATAGCCAAACAACACAAGGCATGGTTGGAAAAGGCTATTGTTTTTGTCATGCTTGTCCTGAACTGCGTTCATCTGCATGAGCCATAGTAGTGACTACCTGGAACAGAAAGTGAAAAATAAGTAATGCTTTGGTGTGCATTTGCTGCAGAGGATTAGTCTTGCTTTTGCAATTTTTTAAAAAATTAAATAATGAAGAGAAATTACCTCTGTTGGGGATTGCTTGCATCCGCATGTGGATGCATTAAATGCATTTTGCGTAACTATTCCCATACATAACCCCTTCTCCTACATCAGGAGTAATGAACCCATTTTCTGATTCTTGTAAAACAAGGAAGAGTGTTACAAAATAGCCTTCTGCACATAGAAGTTTGGATGTGCACTTGACACTGTAAGTGTTCTTTATGTTTTGTAATTGCATATTTAAATGCTTTGCATAGCTCTTGTCTGGGTCCGTTGTACCATCTTTGTAGCTTTCTGTTTGGAAGGACTCAGGGTTCGCCTGAAAAAAAAGAAATAATAATGCTTTTCTCTCTCTTTGGAGTATTGGGCAAGAAAGTAGAGCCTTTCATTTCAGTTTCTCTCTAGTTTACCTGCTGTTCTTTACAGTTGGATATTGTTTTCAGCTTTCTGCACTACCCTTGTGTTTTATTGCTGGTTTTGTACTTTGGGGGAATTTCGTGGGGAAAAAGTATGAGGCATCAGCATCACTTCTGGAAGTCTCTGCTTTTTAGGAGGAAGAGAAAAAAATTACAGCTTGTTAGGCAGGACAAAGAGACCTTGCAAACGTGTTGCACGTGCCTCTGAGATTTGGGCTACGTGTTTATTTTGGTTGCAAGCCATATTCAGGTGTTCTGGAGATTCTGCCATTTAAACAATAACTTTCCAGAGCTGGGAATTTAATGAGAAGAAAAGAAAATATAATCAGTGGCGTGTTATATGAGATTTCTCGTCTAAGCTGTAATAAAACGTTGGGTCCAATTTGTTTCTATTGTTACGCTGTGTAGTTGGAAGAAATACATCTTCGTTTTACTGCAGTCTCTTTCTGAATACTTGTATTTTTTATTTAGATAGAAATCTTTTATATGAACCGTTGATGTGTGCTGTATTTTACCCCACTGTGCTATTTATCTAAGCACTGTTATTAAACATTCTGATGAAAAACCATATAAACCAAACCAACAGATAGGAGGAAACCTGACTTCTGAGCATGGGAAACACTGAACGCCAGCTGCAGCCAGTGCCTTTTGCAGGAGTCACAGGTGCACAGCACAGCCAAGGAACACATTTTTAGTATCTGCTGAGAAGCTGAGTTTCTGCAGACTTACACCACTTTATTGTCTGTTCCTTGCAGGCATGGTAGATAGTTCTTATAAAAGTACAAGATTGGGACATGAAATCTTCATTCATTGTCAACTTGTTTTCTGTGGTCTGTATCTTCTCTCCCCTTTTTATACCTGCTACAAAAAAAAAAAAAAAAAAAGAAAAGAAAGCCTGACAGAGTGATTCTACCTCTGTGGTTGGAGATTTGGGTAGAAGGGGCAGACCGAACACAGACAGACAGATAGGGCAGTTGTAGGTGTCAATTATGAGACCTTCATTAATGCTGGCTCAGCAGCTGTCACCAGGTTCTGTTCATAAGAGATTATTTTCAGGTCTGTGGAAACAAATACATCTCCATCCAATTTTCTTGACAGAGACTAGGACCACAGAGTTAATACTGTTTACCATTTTGAGAATTCCAAATCTACTGAATTCCTTCCCTACAACACAACCTTGCTCATTTTCTGTAAAGAACACCACAGCGTGGGTTGTCCCATCTGCTCCTCTTTGTGTCAGAACAATTCTCTGATAGCAACTGCTAGATGAAAAAGAGATTCCATAAAAAGTTTTAATTTGCTTTTGATTGCCTTGCAGTGATGTACGTGTGTTTGAAATGGGAGAAGTTTAGCACCATGAAGCTAGTTTGCTCAGTGGGCCATCGACTGGGAACCAATAGCCTGAGGGAAGAAGCATGAGCAGACTGTATCTTTGCACAGTAGACCTAGAGCTGCTGCTGTAGGAACATGTAAGATTAATCTCTTCTTTGCCCTGCTGTTTTCAGATGGGGTTGTAAGAAGTTGCGAAGATGCGAGAGTGAGTAGTAGAGAGACATTGAGACATTCCCTTGTGGTGCTTTTGCTTGTGAATCTTACCTCTTCTATGGGAATGAGAAAATATTTCTGACCACTCAAGCACAGAGCAGATCGTCTGTCATCAGTACTGAGGAATCATCTGTATTTATCTTTTTGGAGTTTTTCATAATCAGATTGCAAGTGGCAAGGAATATCCACATACCCAAGTGCATGGATATCTTGAAATATCTTTGCACTGTGTGCACTGTAAGAGTGTGATAACCCTGCTTGTCATAGGGTGAGGTCAATTCTATTTTTTATGTCCTTCCTGCACTTCTTCAGTTCCTCACTATCATATAAAAATAACCTATTCTATAACAGTAGAGGTAGTTCTTTTGTATTGGATAACATCACAAAAGACATGCATTGCTTCTCAGTTTTTTGACTGCAAGGTCTACTTAAAGTATATATTTGCACTCAGAGAATCATATTACAGCTTTAAACTTGAAGCCTTGCCCATGACAAAATTAAATGAGCTTGACTTTAAAATGAAATGCTTGCAGCATAAAACAATGTTGTGTTTAAGAAAGCACTGTCCCTCTCCAGTGGCACTCAGAGGTGTAATAAGCAGCAGTAATTCTGGATGGACTTGCTTAACTTAAAAGCTTTCCAGGTATTCATTTTGCTACAGCATTGCTACTCATCCTAGTTGTTGGAGGAGGTGTAGCAGCGGTGTCAGGGCGCTGGGAGTAAAAGATGGGCGGGGCGCCCTGTAGTACATCGGCTCGTTGGTCTAGGGGTATGATTCTCGCTTCGGGTGCGAGAGGTCCCGGGTTCAAATCCCGGACGAGCCCTTCTTTGGCACAGTGACTAGAGAAACTTGCCTTTTTAAAGCAGCAGTTTAGAAAGAATGACCAGAGCCTGGGAAGGTCATGGAACTGATCCTCCGGAAAACACGTTGAGGCATATGAGGCAGGTGATCTGAGACAGCCAGCACAGCCTCATGGCCTTCTATGATGGAGTGACGGCATTGGTGGACTAAGGGTTAGAATCTGATGTCACCTATCTGGACATCTGCAAGGCCTTTGTCATGCTCCCTCACCACATCCTTATCCCTAAATCAGAGAGAGATGGATTCCTCCCTGATTGAAGGCTGCTGAGACTTAGGTAAAAAAACAGTCTGTGCTCCATTGCACTTTCCTACTTTTTTTTTTTTCCCCACAAGATTTCTCCTTTATTTCTGTAATTCTGTCACTTTTTCCCCCAGGAATGAGAGAAGTAAGGACAGAGTGTTTCACCATGGTGAGGCAGCACAGTTGTTTGTAACCCAGTGCCATTTTATGATGGAGGCTGCTGCTGACAAACAAGTGAGCCTTTCTTCCAGACACATGATTTTTTTCCCAAGGTACTGATCTCTAGAGCAGAGTGTGACATCCATCCCCCTTTCTTTGCTTCCGTGAAGGAATGTGAACTACAGCAGCCAGAGTGTAGAACTGGGATACTGTTTGATTGATTTGAGCTGTGGCTGTGGGTTGGCAAGTCTAGTCAGCTGCAGTACTGTAAGGCAAATGCTCCTTGTGGCAAATGTGGCTTTCACTTGGACTCTCTTCTGAAAGAAAAGAGCAGGGTCTGAACTGGGGCTCCTAAACACATCTTAGAAATTAAACATTTCAGTCAGCTACCACCAATTAAAACCTTTGGGAACGAGAAGGAACCAAGCTGGTTAGAAAGTGAACAGAAAGGAAAATGGGGACAGCTGTGGGAATGTTGGGGAAATCCTTCCTCTTTCCCCCTGCTCCAGAGTCTCTAGAAAACCTGACTGTGTGCTAGTGTTGCCATGCCAGAGATGACTGTAATCTGGGATACACATGGTTCTGGTTAGTAGCTCAACTTCTTTATGCTGTCCTTAATAATTGCTTTAAAATGAAAAATAACTAATGTAAGAAAATAAAGGATATTTGGTTTAGTAATGTTATGGTTAGCAGAATGCTATGAAAGAAGCAATTTCCTTGAAGACAGAGGACCTGATAGTCTGTATCTAACCATCTGGCTCAAGCATACTGTCTGCTGTGCTGGCAAACAGCAGAGCAAGTGTGGAAACAGTGTAATCCTTCTTTAATTTCACTGATCCAGTTTACAGTGATGAGAGAATTGCTGAATCAAAAATTCAGTTGGATCACTGTTTAATAGTTACTAGAGGACCTGTCCACCATTAATTTTAGTCCCTTTTGGGTTTTCCCCTTACTCTCCTGTAAACAGGTGCTTAGTTTCCACAGGGTGGGAAAAGTGCACCCTTTTGTTCACTTAGAAGCTGATGCCTTCTTTGCATTCTCTTCTTTCTGTCTTGCTTCTGTGAGAAGTAAAAGCAATCATCTTCAAAGTTGAATAAATTCATGGTGGGAAGTTACTTGGGGCAGTTGAAGCACCCACATGATCTTCAAATCAAGGACAGAGCATTCTCATCCAATTGCAAAGGAAGCCACTTCCACTCAGAAAAGGTCCCTGCATACAAGCAGAGTGCCTGAAATCAAGACAAAAGGTGATTTTCCAGTGGACACTAAAAGTTCCCTTCATGTGAGCTTGCAGAGACAAACAGTCTGGGGAGCAGACTACTGTCCGAAGAGGACAGATCCTACGGTGCAGTCACTGCCCCTGTGCACTGAGAAGCATCACTTTTCTGCAGCTCCCCACAGGAAGACAGAGCAGTGCATCACTTCCAAACCCATCCATTCGCACTGCTTTTAAAAATTCAATCCCACAGCATATCTGCTTATCAGCATTTGTAAAAACTCTCTGTTGAAACTTCTCTGTTTTCTCCTTTGGATGTGTGTGTGTGTGAGCTCCAGTATATACATGAATATATGCATATGTGTGTAGGTGTACACATGTATGAATATATAGAACTTACTATACATAGCTAAGGAAAAAAATTAATTTGGTGAAGGAAAAGGGAGAATGCTTATCCTATGGGAACACCGTGACTGCAAATTTTAAGCCATGACAGCCAAGAAATTCAAAATTATGTTTCCTGCAGCAACTCTAATTTGTCTACGCTGGTAATAAATACAGAAGTGTAAATCTATGAGCTTACACACTAATACAGAAAACTTCATTATGTGAGGGGGCTAAGTTGCAGCTGTAAATTTGCAACTTCAAATTTCATGCCTGCTGCGTGTTTAGATTTCCTGCGATAACCTGGAACGTTGATTCAGCCTGGAATACATTAAGAAAGGTTTAGTTATTACAAGAATGTAGCTTTCATTTCAATGAGAATATTACATTGCATTAAAATTCTCTATAGATTATGTTCTTACTCCTCCACAACATGGAATGCAGGGCTGTTAAAGCTTGGCAGCTTCGATGCTAAGTCTCGTATTTTTTTTGACTCGACTGGTGATGGCTGGCTTTTTAATAGCTTGGCTGTTGTGGAGTTGCTAACCTGGTTTTTGGTACATGTCATTGTTAACCTGCATTTGTGTCACAGATGTCAAAACGCAGCTTTTTCCTCTGTCGTGTTTGTAGTTTCCTTGTTGTGTCACCCCAACTGCACCCAAGTGAACAAACACATCAGCTTGTTGCGCCCATGATTCTTGTGTCTGGGAGAACACCATTCTTCCTAATGCCAAATATCTGTGGAAATCCCTGAGGGCCTTCCCATTTTTCAGGGCCCTAGGCTGAAGGTGTTCTGTGGCCTTGTGCTGGTTGGTTTACGTGCAGTGGTCATGCACTGTCTCCAGGCTTTTCCTCAAGAGATGAGGGCTTTGGCCTTGGTATACTATCTCCTGCTGTGAAGTATCTGGACTCAGACCACGTGGTTGCCTGATGGATGAGCAGAGACAACTCTGCGTGTGATCACACAGTTTCTTTTGCCCTGTAGTGCTCTGATGTGGCAACGTGCAGGGGCCAGGTATTTCCAGCTGTCCACCAATGCCTCAAGCATTCATGCAGTATATATTAACACAAACCCCTGGTAAATACAATTTTCAACTAGCTACAGCAGACTGTGAACTGCAGTGCTGGAGGAACAAGCGCGTGTTTTTGTCAGCTGCTGCAGGGGTGGTGATTTGTGGCATAAAGCTAGAGCAGACAGCTGGGGATGAGGGACACAGTAAACCAGTGTAGCTGTTTGCAGTGGCAAACGTGAGTAGAAAGGACGTAATCTTGAAGGGATGATGATGCTCAGGTACTGCTGGGCATGGTGGGCAGGCTGCTAGAGCAGACAGCAACTCCATGGCCCAGCTACTCCATTTTATAGTGAAATTAGCATCCTGAGAGGGAAAACCTTGCAGTTTTAGTAAGTACTCGGCTTATTTATTAGCCAGAGAAGGATGTGTGGCTAATAACTCTCATTGAGAGTGAATCACCATAAGCTCCCATTTCATAGAGTAATAGGATCACGGAGTTGTAGGGATTGGAAGGAACCTCTGGAGATCATCAAGTCCAACCCCTACTAAAGCACATTCCCTACAGTGGGTTACACAGTGAAATGTCTAGACAGATCTTGAATATCTGCAGAGAAGGAGACTCCACAACCTTTCTGGGCAGCCTGTTCCAGTGATCTGCCACTCTCAACAGTGAAATTCTTCCTTATGTTCCAGTAGAAACTAGAATTTCTTATGTTCCAGTTTCTGCCTGCCACCCCTTGTTCTATCGTTGTATGCCACTCCCATCCACTTGGCTCCCTCACTTTAGATATTTATGAACAGTGATGAGTTCCCCCACTCAGCATTCTCTTTCCAGGCTGAACAGCCCCAGGTCTCTCATACAGGCGATGCTCCAGGCCCCTCATCATCTTTGTTGCCCTCCGCTAGACTCTTTTTAGGAGATCCCTGTCTTTTTCGAACTTGAGAGCCCTGAACATTTCTGTGTTTAAAAAACTCAGCAGCCTCATTCAGTGCTCCTGAATGCTGTCACCTAGAGAGACTGAAAAATGCTCTGTCATTATTTACAACCTTCCCAACAGTGTGGCCTCGCTGGAGACTTACAGACAGTGTAATCACTGGGAGAGCACTCTTGTCTTCTGAGGCTGTCAAAAAACGTATTAGATAGTGCATTGCAGTATTTGAAGTGGAAAGTAAGCTCAGCACTAAAATAGCACAGTGGTGACAGAACGGTGATGGGACAAAAGTAATGGCACTGAGTTGCCTGTGCATCGGCAGTGCTGTCCACTAGGGCTGACTGGCACCTTACAGCAGCTTCATGCAAGTGGGATCAGTTCTGCTTTCTGAACCTTTTTTGGGTCACTTGGTAATCTTTTAAAACATATACAGAAAAAGAACCAACAAAACCACCCAAGGGGGTGACCTACCCACAGTAGATGCTTGCTGTGATGTCTCAGTACAAACATAGTAACTTCATCTTCACCCACCAGCTGGAAATGCTTATCCTATGCTTTTCACATTTTAAGGGTGGCTAATAAACAATTTTGTAGCTCTACAACAAACAGATTAATACATCTGAGATCTAGGAGTTTTATCGTTATACTGACTTTAGTGTTGATACAAAACTTGCTGCAGTGATATTGACTGTAGCCAGGTGGTGAAAGTATAATATAGGATTATTGTCTTGTCTTTTACCATAAAAGAGATTTTTGTATTAGAAGGCTCTGATAATGTATTAGTATCTAATAATATAAAAGTTGCATTTACTGCTTTAAGCATTCATTCTTCCAGTCTATGTAATGCCCCCAGCACGTGCACAAGCATGCATTTGTGCACACTCAAAATTAAAGTTCTGTCTCAAAGTTAGTAACTCAGTGGATTAACTCAGTGAAACAGTTTTCCTACAGATTTCATTATCTAGAAGGTGGGCCAGATCCTGCAGATTATTACATCACTCAGTAACTTTGCTCATATTGAATTTGATTACACTGTTAGTCTAATCAGACTTCAGGTAACTTTACCAGATTTGGCCACACTGGATCCCTGTGTACGCCACATTTTGAGTAGAACTAAGAGTGCTGTTTTCATGTATCTGGCATAAGCCTGCTGCTTTTGAAATTGATTCCTACCACTCGCTCATTGTGAGTTGGTGATACTCTGTTCTTCTTGAGTTTTAGGGTATTACTGACTGACTTGAACATTTAATTATTTTTCTCTAGCGTCTTTGAGTCTGTGGGAATGAAAGAAATCACCTACCGCAATGGAGTGAGTGGTCAGTCATGCTTAGGCCTGTGAGCCACAGTTTCTGTTTAAATAACTTAATGCTGGCAAGCTGGGAGTTTTCAGTCCCTACAAGCTCTGAAATGTGCTCGGCAGGTTGCTGAAATACAGCAGTGGTAAATGTTGTGGTAGATTGGGATGAGATCAGAATATAGGTATCTGCAGGATCGTAACTTCATTTACATTGAGACACATAGCAGGTCATTGACTGAGAAGCTTCTTCAGCATTTATAGCTTTGACTTTGATGTAGCAGAAGAGATGTTTACATTTAATTAGCTTCTGGTATTTCAACGAGAGCTCTTGTATGATGGCTTTATAGTGGGAGTTCTTTTTTTTATTTATTTGATGTACAGGAAATGAATTCATTTGACAACTTAATTCCTTTAATAAGTTGAATAATCATTTATGATTCACAACTTAATTCACGGGAGGGGCTATTAATTTAAAAATTGCACTATATTCTTTATCATACATGTGTTGACTGGCTTACACAGTTCAGAACAGGATTTGCGTAGATCAGCATGCTGTAAGTTTGCCTTTTTAAGAGGTTTATTGCTTCAGTAGGTATTAGGATTTCACTGTTCTGTCATAAAACATTCCCAGGTATGGAACACATTTTTGAGTGGACCAAAGTATACACTTTTATGACTCAGCTGTCATAAACATATAAACAAAATAAGAAAAGCTATTTTCGTCTCTTGCAGACCCCCAAAAGTTTTGCAAAACTAGTTCATTCAAATTTAGTGCATTAATGAAAGGCAGAACTAAGGTATTTCATGACCCTGAGGGCAGGAAAGAAGAGCATTACCCTTAAAGGAGAAAACATCTTAGCAAAGGCAGAACTGAAATACGCTGACTTCAAGAAAGTTTCATCAAAACTGAGAATTGTCTTGTTTTCTTAACCTTCCTTCTTGTACAAATAAATAGTTACACTGCTTTAACCACAAGATGAGGCCTTTCTGTCTAGATTAAAGATGCTATGGTTTCGCCATTATGTTTAACAGACTGTTGTGGTATTTGTGGAATTAATAGTTATGCTACTAGCAGTACTTTTTTTTTTGCTATAGATGTTTGGTTGTATATAAAACCCACTGGGAAATGAACTGATACTTATTTTTAAGCCAAAATATGTTTCTGATTGTAATCTTTTGATGAGCAGGCACCTGTTTATAAGATTTTTTTTTAGCATGAAATTGGACAAATGATAACCATAAGCTATTTAACAATTATATAAAATATATAGAAATTTTACACATGAAAATTCGTGAAAAACCTGAAAAGTGCTTTTAAAAAGTGCAATTTTACCAAAGAGTAAACATGTTGAACTCCTTTTTTTAAGCAGCTCTCATCTGGAAGTGTGTTCAGGTTCAAAACAAGATTTTTATTTCATTTCTTCCTTTTAAAATCTCAGCCAAAACATCTAGGAAAAAAACAAAAAAACAAAAAAACACAAACTTGATCCTTGCTCACAGTTTGCAGAAATAATGCTTTTCCTATCTGCAAATCTGCATTTTTGCTTGAGTGCCCTTGTAAGTTAACTGTGTTTTTAAAAAAATGAAGTTGAGAGGGAGGACCGAAGATGTCATCTTTGTTGTCTGCCTGCGAAATGTTGGCTAGTAATGAGGGTGATTAAACAGGATAGGAAATGGCAGCTAGAAGTCATCTTCCTCTGAATGAATCAAAGTGGTTATGAGATCTCTAGAAGACATTTCCTAGTACAAAATCTCGCATCTCAGTTGTTTATGTGAACACTGTGCTCTTCAAAAAATATTTCAGAAGGCTTTCAAAATGTACGCTGTGTGTATTATATCAGATCAAAACAGAGTTGCAGGGATTCCTGCCGAGGCCAACCACTTAAAAAAGTGTGTTTTTGTGATTTTTCTAGCCACTCAGCAGATACCCACCTTTGATCAATGACATCTCCTTTTGGCTGCCTACTGAGACATATTCTAAGAATGATTTCTATGACTTGGCCCGAAGTGTTGGTGGAGACCTGATAGAAAAAGTTGTCCTACTAGATGAATATACCCATCCAAAGTAAGTAAAACTTTTAACATATTTTTCCTGTTGTCGGAATAGGAATATTTTAATTCTCTACAACAAGAAATTCTTGATTCTTACAGTGTCTATGCATTTTGTTTTTTAATTCCAAAACATTTTTACAACACTTTCAGCAATAAATGCTTTTGTTTATAAACAGTCTTTGAATTTCACTTCTGCATTATTACTGTGCTTCTGGCACTGCAATCGCAGTGTGTTATACCCGAGTATACAACAGTAGTGAACAGTAGTGAGCCCTCCTCATTACGTCTGCCAATGCACTTCACTCTGACCTGTAATATGTCTGATATCCCAGTCATGTTTTTTGCATAATGGTAGGGTTTGTCTCCCTGTTCTCTTCCTTTCTTGTTCTAGTACAGATGCATTAGTCAACCTTTACTATAAGTATCAGGGATAATAATGATTTGTTGCAGAAAACTATTGTTGGTGTTCAATGGGCAGAAAAAATGCATTTTATTCCTTATTCTGATGCTTATTTATGCTGTTGAACAGTCTCTCAGGCTTGAAAATACCTTCTTGTTTATCTAACAGTACTGGAACAACTGTTCTGGGTGTGCAGGGTGCTTGTCCAACAGATAGTATCATTGTGTCAAAAATTGACAAATATCAGTTATTTCATATGCACTGTTTTTCAATTTGTTCTTTCAAAAATCCAAAAGTAGATATACTTCTGGCTACTCAATTGGGTTTTAAAATAATTTCTCCTCTTTGAAAGTTGGTTGGGGTTTTTTTTGTTTGGTTGGTTGTGGGTTTTGGTTTTTTGTTGGATTTTTTTTTTTTTTTTGGCTCTAGAAGGGCAGGTAGCAAGTCTAACTGCTTGAAGATGATGGGAAATGGTTTGTGTTGTGCTCCAACACTGATAGATTATTGCTTCCTACATTCAGGAATTGGACCTATTCTTATGAATTTGATACATTGACAGTTCTGATACGGTAGAATTAACAACAAAATGATCTGTAGAATTTGGGATATTGGACCCATTTTTGATACTTATCCTTTCTGCTTGCTTGTGCTGAGTATTTATTGTATGTACAACACCTCTGTTCCACGTTCAGTCTACACTCTTCCTGGTGATACCCAATGTGATGACCTTTGTTGTTACATCTTCTCTTGGGGGAAAAGCTTGCATGTAGCATAAGCACCTCTGCCAAGGATAAAGATTTGGTAAAATCTTATTCTCTATGGCCTCTCATAGAGACAGTGCTATTCTGTGCTTAGTCCTGCAGCTGGGTTCAGGAATCTGCTTATACAAGGAAGGTCTCAGCGGCAAAGTTGCATCAGTCACAACTCAGCTCATGCGTTGTGCTCGTCTTCTTTTATTAGAACAGTATCTTCCATTTTAGTAGAGTGATGAACTGGGAACAGGATTCAGTGCTCTGAATTTCCTGTGTGTGTTCTCTTTTCTGATATACTTTGACATATACCTGAATATATGCCAGGGAGGACAGTTCTTCAATGCAAGATCTTTTATTCCTCTGCAAGGAGTGTATCTCTGCTTCCCTCTGTGATTTATGCAAATGGGTGGGGAAGGATGACTCCTCACTCAGAATTTTCACACAAATTTAGGACTTTCCTAGAATTGCCCCTAGGGCAATTAAACCCTTATTCAGCAGATGTCCAAATATGCATTGATACGATGGAGTGGAAACATTTATCATCTTCAGGTCTGAAGAATTTGAGCAGGTGTCACTAAGGGATTGTTGGTAAGTGATGCAGCCCCTTCAATTTATTCAAATGCAGTAACAGTAAAAAAAAATCTTTTAAAATACTCCATTATAAAAGCAACAACTACAGCAGTCTAAGGAGATTATCTACCTCATTAAAAAAAAAAAAAAAAAAAAAGCAGATAAATAGTACCTTAGCCATAATGGTTATACCCTTTTTTCTTAGAACAGGGTGTGTGCAAATATGAAACTTTTGCAATTGATGACATTGTAATGACAGCATTTTGTCTGCTTTCCAAAGCCTTTGGAAGACTGATTCTTTGAAAAGAAGTGTGTTCTACTTAGTCTTAATTCCAAGATAATTGCCTTGTTACAGGAACTGTACAGTGGCTTCTTTAATTTGGTTTTGCAGAAAAGCCTCTGGGCAGAGAAATTAACATAAAAGAGATACTCAGTGTTGCTATGGATCTGAATGTTATGGATCTAGATGCATGTAATCATGATCTTGAATTTGTAGTGATGCTGATATGGAGGATAGGAGAAAAGCGGATAAGATGGAGAAACCAGCAGTGCTACTGTCTTGAATGTTAGTTACTTATAAGCAGCACGGTATGTTCATGTATATAATTAATCATTACTGGAATTTAAAATTCAGACTTTACATCCTTTAAATATACCAGTTTTGTGCAAATAGAAGCAAAGGGGAGATGAATTAGGACATCTAGTAGCCTTATTTTCCTTCTTAAACTACCTTTCTTAGTTATAGGACCATAAAGAAAATGCTATACAAATAAAACTAATTTAGAACATAGAAAAATGTCTTTTACTTAAGATCCTTCATAGAGGCTATCTCTGTGATACTCTCTAGTTCTCTACAGACTTTTCTGTGGTTCAGAAGCCTAAAAAAGGAAAAAAGTATGAGACAAGTAATTATTTAAACAAGGAATACACGACCAGGAAAAAGATATATAAATATATACATTTCTTGATTATCCACTTTTGTAAGGTGATGATGGTAAGCTATCTTCCAGGAAAGCACAGGCAATTAAAAATCCAGCAGGAAGTATTCCCCCTGATGAAAGGCACGAATTTAGGAGAAAGCCAAGTTGCTGTGGTGGGTTAACAAAGAAATGTTCCAGCCTAAGTGCCTCTTAGATAAACTTAACTAAACAAGACATGGCATTAAGGCAAACTGAGTAATGTGAGATATGTGAGTAAGGTTTTCCAGAAAATAACCTTTTGGTTCAGTTTAGACTGCAGATATTTTTGGTTTTGTTTTCCTTGACAGCTGAAACTAATTGTGATAGATGCCAGCCTGGTAGGGCTAGATTAATTGTAAAATGTTACAAGCAGAAATTTATTTCACTTTGAGGTGGAAAAACAAGTTTTCCCTATTAGAAAGTAAAATACTAGCATTAGGTAGGAGATGTAGACATTTCTGTGTGTACCTCTTGAGTTTTGTTGTTCCTCTGTATTCCGTGTTGACCAGTGCAACAAGTAGACAAAGCAAAGTAATCCAAGGTCTCTGTTCCAAGCAGAGAACTGAGTTTATATAACTGAATGGAGGTAGGTAACATTTATGTAAAGTCATTCTGAAAACTAAGATAACTGTCGGGATACTCAGCAAGAGTCCTGTGATTCACAGAACTCTTCAGTTACGTCTCAGCTATTCCGACCAAATATGTTCCTTTTGATTTGAAAGTTTTGAACTAAAAGGAGATTGTGGACCTCTCAGGCGTCCGCAATCCCATATGCCCTACCCTGTGTACAAATGTGTTCATGAGGTATCAAAAAAGTGGAGACGGCCCTATGGATCCCAGCAGCTAAACAATCTTTGGGATTCCAGGGAACTGGTCAGGGGATCTACTGACCTTCCATCAGTGTGGGAAATCTGGGAATGCGGGTTACTTGAGTAGGAGAGGAGCAGCACCTGTGAGATGTGGCTCATGCATACAGAACATGAATCTGAGAAAGGGAGTGAGTTGTACATGAGACTGGTCAGGTCTCATGGATACCAGGATAATGCCATCTGTTGTTGATACCTTCTCATCTCCCCTTGCATAAAAGACCATCAGGGAGCAGCATGACCCAATGTGTATGAGAAAGTAAGATCCACTGTCACCTGAATTTTAAGGTATTCGTGGAATCAATGCCATATGAGGCTGAGAGTACAGCTGATGTAACTTCACTCAGTGTGAATAATGCGCAATATGGCTGCATCACACCTAATATCCAGGCATACGGAGAATAAATTAATGGATATGAAGAGCAAGTTGTGGCTTTGCTGAAATGCCCAGGAAATTGAGTGAAATTATGGCAGGAACAGTAATGGAGTATCTGCATGACAAGCTGAATCAAGAAGAAATGTCCCATAGCAGTCTGCAAAATATTTTCCAGTGTTCACGTTGCAAATTTAAGATCTCCTTTACTTGAAACAATAGCTGCGAACATTTAGATTTTTGTGTATTTGATCAGTGAAACATTATTGTCTGTGCATGTTTTGTAAAATCAGCTCACTTCGATTTGCTTCGAGTTGTCAGTTCCTGAGTGCTGTGGGAGCCATGTGTGACCAGCCACCGGAAGGTAACGGCACTGTTTCTGCTACCTGGCTGAATTTGTTTCTTTCAAATCCTCAGAGATCTTCCAGGACCTTTAGGCATTACTGTGCAAATACAGAATGAATAAGGTTTTGCTACTGACATTTTTCACTTCGGAACATTCTGGTGAACAAACATTTGCAAAAACAAAGAGAATACTTTGGTCTATTATTGATACTAAAAGGAGAAAAATCAGTCATTTTTTTCCCTTATTTTCACTTACTTTTTTGCAGTGGCAGATCTTCTACTTACCACTAATTTCTAATCAATATGAATGTCCTTCAGAAGTTAAGTCAGAAAATAGTCCCCTTCACAGTGGTCAAGACTTTCAGAAAGGAAACAGTCTTTACAGAGAAATAGAAGACTGGCTGGATGGTAATCAAAGGATAGAAGAGTCTCTGCCTCTTGTAAGCAAAACAGCCTGGCAACAAGAGAATTCCGGCACAAGCACCGTGTTGTAGTTCTGAGACATGAAATTAAGCATTGTGGTCACACACACATGAAATTGCAGAAGTAGTAAAGAATAAAGACAGTAAAGTGAGTTACATCAGACTGGTGACCAGTCACTAGTGAGGTACCCCAGGGCTTCATTTTAAGATCAGTTCTCTAAAGTGTTTTTATAAATGATCTGGATACAGGACTTGAATTCACATTAAGAGAGTTTGTGGATGACAGTAAATTGGGAAGGGCTGTTGAATCCCTGTAGGGCACAGAAGCCTTGCAAAGAGATCTTGACAAATGAGAGAGCTGGGCAATTGCCAGCCACTTGAGGTTTAGCAAGAGTAGGTGCCAGATTCTGCACCTGGGATGGGGCAGCCCTGGCTGTGTGTTCAGACCAGGGGATGAGAGGCTGGAGAGCGGTCCTGCAAATGTTTTCTTCAGCTTAGCATGCTGCATCTCTTTCTCTTCGGTACCTTGCATAATCTTGTCAAGTGTGACAGACTCACATCCCTGTTCTGAAATAGTGTTTTTTGAGTTCTGCAGAGAGAGGTGGATTTCCTACCAGTCTGGGACGTGATTCTTTAAAATTTCATTCTAACGTGTCTTTTTTTGTAGAAAGAGAAGGAAAGGAAGGAAGGGTATGCCTCCACAGTTTTCTTTGTAAGGGAGATCTGGGGGTTGGCTGAAAAAAAGTATACAAAACTGTAATCAAGAAATGCAGTGTGTCCTCACTGGTACTGGAGAGGTAAATTTTTAATCAGAACAACTAAAAATACACAGAAAAAGCAGTGTGGGAGACAGTAAGAGGTGGGTGGAATTGATTTGCTGCATTTTGATGGCTTCGTTGTTAAAAATATAAGTGGAGAATAGGTAAGAAAACATTAATTCCTGCTTTGGAGTGAGTTATTTGCACATTTCTGCAGTGAGATCTGCACGTTTGTAACAGTCTGTTAAATGAAGTAAGGGGAAGTGTGTTGACTGCTGGAATGCTATTAGGTAGGTGCACTGTGGCTTCATATTTAGAAACTTTATGAGGAGTCTGGCAACCCGTTCTTTCCCAAATAATATAAAGAACAGATCTGACAGGGAAAAGTCAGATCCTGCTGACTGTTCTGTCAAAGCATAGAATCATAGAATCTATGTAGTAACATTATTTTCCTTCTTATCACTGGATTTCTTGCACCTTCCCTTATCAAAATACACATGAAATCAAATACTTCTAGATCTGCTTAATATCATGGAATCACAGAATGGAGAGGAACCTCAAATTTGCCCAGTTCCAACCCCCTGCTGTAGGCAGAGCCACCCACCAGCTCAGGCTGCCCAGGGCCCCATCCAACCTGGCCTTGAGCACCTCCAGGATGGGGGACCACAACTTCTTCTCTCATCCGCACCTCTCTATCCCTGTAAGCCACCCCTCTTTTGTTGCAGCCCAGGATACTGCTGGCTTTCTGGGCTCCAAGTGCACACTGCTGGCTCATGTCCAGATTTTTTGTCCAGCAGAGCTCCCATGTTCTTCTCCACAGGGCTGCTCTGAAGGAGTTTTCTCCCACTCTGTACTCTTTTCTGGGATTGTCCCAACGCAAGTTTAACATCTTGCACTTGGCCTTGATAATCTATTAGGTTCTTGTGGGCCCATTTCTTGAAGACTCTTTTCTATCATGGTTTTGTCTTTCTTCTGGAGCAGATGAATTAGGCAGAATAATTCTAAAGTGCTGCTTGCTGCTAATATTACACAAATTAAAACAATCACTTTAGTCCCAGAACGCCTCGTTGTTGTGGGCACTTTACAGTTTGCTCTGGGATTAAAGATTACTTTTAACTGCTGAACTGACAAAGTCCCAGCAGCAGCTTCTGTACAAAAAAACCACAAAAGCTGCTTTTTGAAATAGCTGTCAGAGGACTGGCTTGCTGTGTTCTCCCGTTCTGGAATTTTTTCATTTGACGAAATGAATGGAAGTCATGAAGTCAATTTATGGGAGACTCTGTTTCTGGTCATGGATTGACTTCTTACCTTTTCTTCAGCTGTCACAGGAAGGAGATCACGAACATACTGTGGCTAATTAAAGCCTCCCTACATTAGTGCCCCTCAGTCCCTCTTCTTTTTTTTCTTTTTTTTTTTTTTTTTGTCACTACCAGGAAAAGTGTCACCTGTGAAGGAGAACTTTGATAGTAATTTCTTTTGCCTTATGACAAAAGAAACTTAGAAAACATGCCTGTGATGGAGGCTGCATGCTTTTGAGAGCATTTCAATCCTGATCTGTGTGTCAGGCATTCCCCTGTGTCCCAAGCCAACCTGATAGATAGCCAGTGGTGTTTGTTTGATTTGCATTCAGATGCGATCCCAGCCACATTCAGAGCAGCTCCAACCACTTCCTTCTCGTCCCTGCTTTTAGTTCTTCAAAAACAGCTGTATAGAAACAGCAGTTCCACACTCATAGCAGCTCCTGTTTAGGGGTGACCAGGGACTTTCTGGCCAAATTTCTTCAGAGTGAACACTGATCTGCCCTGACAGAGTTACTTTTTGAAGACAAGTGAGTTCTGGTCATGTCCTGCCAGAGCCCAGACAATCTGCCACCTACGTGATGAGGTGGTGAGGTTTTCATCCTACTTTCCTGGATGTTTAAAGAAGCTCAGACTCCTGCTCATGTCTTTAAATACAAGGTTTCTAGGCTGTGCTGCTTGCTACATGGCTCTGGGGTGTCTTGCACTTCTCTCATTATAGCAGCCTCGATGCCTTGCTGCCCCCTGCCAGGACTGTGCCTGAGTTCAGCCTTTCCAGATATCCTGGGTAGTAGTGGGAGCAATCACTGAGCACAGGCCAGCCATCTGCTTGGTTTTGTTTTTGAGAAATTTGAACTAAAAAGATTTTAATGTTTTAGACATTCTGAATTTCAACCATTCCTGTTCCTTTTCTTTATAGTATGTCCTAGGTGAGGTCAGAGATAGGATACACTGTTACAGCACAAGCCAGAATGTATTGTTTGATATGGAAGTATACTTTTTCAGTGCTGTGTTTAATGTGTACATGTGTAGACTTGGAATCTGTCTGCATATTTTTATTAAGCATCCTCTTCAAAGGTTTTTAAATGCTTGGCCTAGAGCTTTTGAATTCCACTGTGGATTCAGATGCCTAATTTCCTCAGGTTGCTTCAGAAGTCCTGAAAATAACTGTTCCCAGCCTAAATCTGGAATTGTAATAATGAGCTATCAGAGCAGTGAGAAAGGGACAGAGTCTGTCCTTTAGAAACAGCATGTCCTTGAACTGTTCATCATCTGCTTATTGTGGGCGCATCTCTTGTTTCATCTGCCAGAAAGATGGACTTCAAAAATGCCAGTAAATGCCTTATCTTTTGTTTTACCTAGAAGAAAAATGTTTTTTACCTAGAATGAAAAACTAAATAAAATCTTGCTTTATGCGGTAAAGTGGGAGTTATTTGAGTTAGGGCTTTTTCCACCACTTGTGTCTGCCCATTCAGACCTTGCAGTGTTTGTCTGAAAAAAAAAAAGAATAATCAACCAATCACAAAAGAAAGAATGTACCTTTCCTCCTTTTCTCAGTGTTCAGACCAGCACCATACAAATAGCCATTAATGGCTCACTATTGAAGTCTGAGGTTTCCTTCAGACCACTACATTCAAATCAATTGTGGGGCAGACAGTGTTTGCTGTGCAGTCCTGCCTCTTTAGAGACTTCACTGAGAAAATTGCCTTCACTAACTGAAAATAATTTACTATTAATGAGCTTTAGTGGGAGTCCCATTATTCTTCTCTGGTAGGATGCTGGTGGCTAGCATGCAGACTTGTGGGAGGACTGGTATTCAAGAAAGGAGAAAGATGAGGTAACCACAGGTTTCCATTACAGCAGGGGGAACACGGTCCTGAAGTGTGATGTATCACCAGTGATATTCCGTAAGAAATGTAATCACCCTTCATGGGTAATGAGAAGAGAGGAAAACTTAAGTGCATGAGCCACACGGAAGACAAATGTCAACTCCCTTATGTATTCCGGCAGATACAGAGGATAGCTTTGCCATAGAAAAGGGATAGCTGGAGTCACAATGAATCTTTCTAAGAGGCTGCTCGGCTGAAGAGCTTAACCTTTTTTCATCATGTCAACCTGGAGTCAGCCGTTCAGCACCAGGTCTCAGATGCTGCTCAGAAATCTGTGCCACAGTTCCCAAAGCACTTCACAGGAGGCATCACAGAGTTAGCACAGTGATTTATTGACAAGCAGTGGGCCGGTGAAAAATGGCTAAACGAGTCAGCTGCCAGAGGATGCAGAGAGGTTAGGAATAGGCTTGTGGGTACTTGTAAGTTCAAAGAAGACTTAGTGATTCACTGTCCTTGTAGACAAAGAGGTTAAGACTACTAGTGTGCAAAACTGTTTTTAGGGTGCATAATTGTGAGCATATTAGAGCTTGAGAAGCATTACAATGGCTCTGAATACATCAGAGATAGAGTGAAAGCTTTTGTAATCACATTTGTTTGATGTTAAATATGGCATTCTCTGAGGAGCTTGAAATCAGTTTAATCTCACCGTGCCTTTTGAAACTGCTCTACTCAGCAGCATGAGTGGAAGGAAAATTTGGTGTTATGAGACAGACCTTTTTTCACCTAGTGCTTTGACCACTTCTTTGTATCACTCATGGAAAGAATTTCCTCCACCTTATCCATTGCTCTGTTTCCATCTGCCTCTGCTTAGGTGTTCCTCACTCTGTTCTGCTCTCTGCCTTGACAGTAGGATGCAGTATCCCCCTGCTTTTGTTGAGCTCTACCCTATCCATTTTCCCCGATTAACACCTTAGTTGGTCATCCCTCCTCAACAGACTGGGAAGTTAAGGAGAGTGAGTCTTGTTAAAGCCACCAACAGTGGCTGCCTGTCTTGCACGTTGGAGTTGCTAGATGAGAATTGGGTGGGGAAAGGCTAGGTGTTTTGGCAAGGTCTCCAATTTGTGTGTAAAACTAGTTTTACTTCAGAAAATAGACATAACCTTCCTATAGGTTTTGCGTCATTTCTCCTTAGTCAGTTTGTAAATGATGTTTAGTATGAAAATGTTATAAGTTTGTTTACTGTACCATGCCAGCAGTGTGAAGAATGCTTTTGTAGCTAAGCCTGATTTTTTTCTCAAGTTCTCTTGAATTCTTCATGAAAATCTATTTGGAAAAGTAGAACTAGTCCCATAGGCTTACATCTTGCAAGAATCATTTGAGTCACAGGAGGTTGTCAAAGTACTGTGATAGACACCCATCAAGCATTTCTCAGGCTTATGAAGGACACCGTTGTCCTCTGCATGTTGAGAATTGCACACGTGGTGCCTGTTGGAAATATGGATGTTTGTTCTCATCTCCTGGACGGACCATCATAGAACTGTGTAAAGGCTGATAACAGGATGGCCAGATCTGTAATTGTTAGGGTACATTCAGCAAACATATATTTTGTAATGCAGCCATAATGAGAGACGAGAGGAAAAGTATTTTTAAGCCCCTTTTCAATATGCAGTATTGCCCTGGAGAGGAGAGATAGATATAGCAATAAATACTGCTGTTTATATTTTATGGATTCAGAACACATTTTTGTGGGGGAAAAAAAAAACCAGATGACATGTTATAGCTAGAAAAGATTTCTTAAAGTTGAGTCAAAATATTAAACAGCTCACAGGTAGTTGTCTTCCTGCTGGAAAATGTTAGCATTTAAGCTGAAGAAACGAGATTTTCTTTAATTTCAGAACAAATAAATGTCATCATTTGTGGAGCAGATCACAATGTCTTCACATTGTTCAGTATTTTAACCTACCAGCTAACTTTAAATAGTTGAAGAAAATTGTTGCCAAGTTCCATTAAGAGCTGATCATCCACTTATCTGGGTAAAATGAACATAAATTCATGCCGCTGTGGGCTCTGTAAGTTGCATATTGATGGAGATGCACCTGGGCTGCAGAATGTACATCTTGATGGTGGCTGCTGGTGCTCTAAATACCACCAGAATTCAGGTTTCTGTCCTTCTCTCAAATGCTGTCTGGTAACATTAACTCTAACACCATGCAAATGATCTATTATTTATCAGGCATCAGACAGAAATGCAAGAGAAAGGTAGCTTTTAAAAAATATTCTGAGGATGAATAAAAGATTTGTTTAGTATTTTTGTGTCCATTAGTACATGTGCAGGACAGATAGATGAGTAGTAAGGAAATGAGTGACTGTTCATACCTTGTAACATTTCAATGCTTTGTTTTCATACTTTGTGAACGAACACCAGAAGGGAGATAGATGAAGGCTGATTTAATGGAGCTCTGTGTCTTTTTTCATAATTATATGTGGTCTCATGGTTCTCATCAGAGATACTGGCTTTCTCATCTCGCAGACTGGTAAACCAGGAGCCAAAAAACGGTGTGGTGTGTCTGAAGTCACAGTGGGGTGGCACACAGGAAATTCATCAGTTTGGGTCATAATGCTGCTGTCAGTTGTGTTGAATAGATGGGATGTATACTGAGCAAGTGAAAATCAACGAGGATGTCACAGCGTATTCGAGTTGTTCTTGAATTAAATTAATGGCTAGACTCAATTTATCAAAGCCAACTGTGAGCTGTATCACTTAGGCAGACATTTTTCTCAGTGTTTCCTAATGCAGATGTTTGTGGGTTTGGTTTTATAAATGAGTCCTCACTTTTCAGAGCTTCTTAGTGTTCGTAGTTCCCACTGTGTGCTCCAAACCTTTCAAAATGATGCCCTTGCTACCATTCATAGAATGACAGCATAGCAAGCTAGAAATTTTTTGCAAATTAATGGGACACTTTGAAAAATCAACTTACAGAGTTTGTGTTTTGTAAGTTGTTTTAGATCGTAATACTAATTGTCCTCATCAGAGTGTTTTAGGAGTTAGGTATGTATTTCAGTGCACAACTTTTGGAGGAAGATGATGCTCTGAATCACAGAGAAAAAAGTCATTGAACAGAAAATAATTTCATTTGAAAAAAAAAGTAAAGAGAGGTTTAAATGAGAGATGTTTAAAAAATGAAGGTGATGAAACAAACCAGTGGGATCAACTTCTTCCGTTCTATTAGTCCAAGAGGAAATATTTTAAAAGCTAACTAGAATGTGCAGCATGATGCGAAATGTCTGCAGCACTGGGTGTCTTTCAGACAAATAAACCTCTGTGGTTACACAGAAATTGCAAATGCTGTCAATTCTCATGCTTTAAAACATAAGTGACATCTGCTTCGGGTCGTGATGAAATCCCAGTATGCATTATGAACCTGCAGTATTTATAAAAGTCACTGTTGTATTTCATAGAGCTCTGAAACATCTGTTAGTAGACAATTCTATCAGCAGGATACTGGATTAAATGGTGTCTTCATAATACCTGAGTATGGCAATATCTATTTCCTGTATGTTTCAATGTGCACAATATCTGCACATTTTTAAACTTTGCTTTTTAAACAGCAGTTTCCTCTCTAAACCTCAGTAGATCCTTCTGGGCTCTTACAGTCCATTTTCTGAATATGAATTACAGCTGTGAAGGTGAATGTTAACCTAGTAGATCATTGTAATAGCCATTTGGGGCCACAAAGTTGACATGTGTTTATGCAATTCTAATGTGGTAGATATTTAACATTACAAACTTAAGGTCTTTTATGATTACCAGTTCTTTGTGCTGACTTTCAGGTAAATCCAGTTTCAGCTCAGTGGAGAACATTTTTGGTTGGACTCAATGATCTTTAAGGCCTTTTCCAATCTGAGTGATTCTATGATTCTATGATTTTAGGGATAAGTTTCTAATCTGATTCAGTACAAGTAGATTAGTTACTTCAATGTTGCGTAATTATCCAGCTCTTATAAATATATGGAGTTTTCAGTCTCCTGTCTTTGAAATATGCCTGGAACCTGGGTTTATTTGCTGTTTAATCTTCCCTCTAATACGCAAGGTCAATTCAGTTATATACAATGTATTCTCTCTGGAGAAAAGAACATTTCTGTGTACTAGATGCAGAAATATCAACCTAGGCAAATAACTGAATGGAAAATCAATACAAAACATCAGAACAATATCTATTTTAAAGTTTTTTCTGGGTAATTAGTATTTCTTTCCTCACTCAATTTTTTTTCTATGTTCCGTTTCAATGTCTATTCTGTTTCTGTTATTTTTCTCATTTGCAGTCATTCTAGCAGCTCACAGAGTGCAGGATGCATGATGGTTGATTTCTATCTGAAACAAAGAAGTTCATATGTAGAAGAAGTTGAACAGGTTCTCCTGTTAGTTCTGATATTCTACTTGTAAAGATCCAAAAGTCCATATGACCTTATCCACGTAAGCTAGCTGAAGACTCAGAATGATTCAGAATATCACTGTGCTTCTTTCAAGACTTTTCAAGATTTTGAACTTGCAGTTATGTTTCTGAGTTTGACAGTGTGCTCACAGGGAAAATTTCTTGACTTAAAAAACACAGTTCTGCCACAGTTGAATTTTACATGGAGCACTGGCTCTGGCCAGTGAAAGGCCAGGAAAGGTCACGAAAGCAAAGGTGAAAAATGTAGACAAGGAAAAAGCACCATAATTAAAAAAGGCTGATATCTTCATACATGGCTACCAGCATCTCTGGAAGACTGAATTAAGAGGCTATAAAGGGCCATAATTCTCAGAAGTTAACGTTTAGCACTTCTACAAATAAGATCTGTTTCCTATCTCTGAAACTTAGACCAAAAAGGAATTCACTAAACACTTTATTTTTTAATCTTCTCTGAAAGATTTTTAAAAGTGCATAAGAAAAATAGGTGCAACCACAACTCCTGCATGCTATTTTGCTACTGTAGTTAGATTTTCAAATGTGTTCAATGTGTTCAAAGAGTGCCAACACTTTCCCTGAAGGGGAGGTGCCTACCCAGGTATTCCCTGTTTTGTGCATCATTTCCCCCTCCGATGGAGGGACTAGCAGCTGGTGAGCAGTCTCATCAAGCAGCATGTTGGACACCAAAAATGTGCTCTTTCTCAAAGGATATAAATCTTGGTCCTTAAATCAAGAGTTCTGCTATGGATTTTAGTGTGACAGTGCTTTACTCCAGAAACCTGAAAGTTGCTGCGTCTGGAGATTGTAGCAGCTTCAAATTAACATGTGTTTGTTTCTGATTCCCCTTTCATTTAATGATAATTTTTGGCAGGGATCCTCTTTCTAAAATAAAAATAGATCTGCTTTGACTTGCAAATTCAAACTAATTGGACTAACTTTTTAGTCCTGCTATGGAGAATTTCTACTGTTTGTTTGTCGTTATTGTAATTACGAATAAAAAGAAGCATCGTCAACAAAAGATTATGTAAGCACCTATTCTATGATAACTGAGTAACCAAAACGATGGAAAGTTTGATTGGATCAGAGCTAAAATTCATGATTGCTTAGGATATCAGATGAAGGAAATGCTGTTTAACGGTTCTGAAGAACACTTGTTTGTTGATGTGTTTGCATAGCAGACTGCCAACGGAGTGGAGCAACACCATAGAGAGATGCTACCGTCATGACTGATTGCAGTTTTAACTGAAAAACTGTGTCCTCAACTCAAAGCTTACATATACTTTATTAATTTCATTAGAAACTTCCTTGATAATCAGGTCAGGCATATACTTAAGTAATGGTTTTCAAAGCTCAACAGTAAAGAGAAAAATATCATGTAGATAGGGAATAAGCTCTTTTAAAGTAAATGAAAAAGTCTTATGTAAATCATCATCTGTGCTACATCTCTGTTCCAATATATTGATTTGTCCCAGCACCTTCCACCAGTTACAGATTCTGGTGCTGAAACACATGATTACTACAATAAGTAAACTTGAAAATAAAATATGCTGTCAGCAAGACACTTATAAGTGATTAGTGGGAAAGTTTATAATTTCGCTGTAGCACTTAACTGCATTTTCTTCACAAGGATGTTTGGCACAAGGTGAGCTTACTGAGTGTCATCCCAAAAAGTTGTTTTGAAAATGCAGTGTGAAATTGTCAGTAATTGATTTTTTTCCTACTTATAAGAAAGAAGCGATTCTCACGTTGTAGAAAGTCACAATATTAGTTGTTGAAGAAAGCTGTTCTTCTTTGAGTCTCACTGAAACTCCCTGCTGCTTTTAGCAAAGCTGGAAGGGTGACAAATACAAAATAGGACTTCAACCCACTGGAGTCAGTAGAAACCATCCCATTGACTTCAGTGGTATTAGGTTTGGGTCCTGTGTGTTTCCTTTGCTCATTAAAATCCAATCAGTGTTCAGATAACACAGAGTCATTTCTTTTCCAGGAACTTGGCCCTTATTGCCAGTGAATTCAGTTCTCCACTGAGAAATACGATCGCTGCTGTTAGAAATACATTTGTTATTCAGGAGGGACATGATGATATTTGTTCAGTAGGGTAAAGTGGTAGTTAATAAAGAGATTTGCATTACAGTTGCATTCAAAAGTCCTTCTGGTATTCTGGCATTTTGGAACTTCCGAAGGCAAGTAAATGTTGTACTAATACACGTGGCACCCACATTTTTACTCATTGTGAAAACTGATCATCTCTTACTGAAAAATCAGCCACTGTCAATTTTAAGGGCAAATAAAAATGCAGATTCACTATCACATTTTCTCCTTTTGAAGCACCAGACCAGCCAACAATGGAACATGAAAGAACAAATAAGTTTATAACTAAAAATGTGTTTTGCTTAGCTGTGTTTGCAGATATGATGCTGTCAAGTCTTGCATGCACGCAGCTGGGACAGAAAGGAGGTCATAAATAGCCACTGCTTTAACTTTGCGAAGTTCAGCTTTCAGTTCCTACTGCAATCATGCCAAGTTTGTCTGGCTAAGAAGGAGATTACTTCACGTGTTGTTTGGTTTATTGTCTGCCTTTCACAAGCATTTGTGTGTGCTGTCAGGGCTATCAACATTTCCATTATTGAAGGGTACCCTCTTTACAAATAATCCTATTACTTTTAGGAGACTGTCTTCAAAATGAATATATGTGCTTATGTAACATCACGAGGGTGTGATCAAGGTGTACTGTACTTGTTTGTGTTGTTATCTACAGTCTGTTTCTGGATCTCCAAAAAATAACAAGATTTTAACTTCTACATGAAGTTAAAATTGTAAGGATAGAATGAAAAATAAACTCTCAGAAGATCAAAAGGTGTGGACTAGTTTGCTTAAGCATTAGGAACTAGAACTGAAATTACAAAGAGTTTGTGTTAACCACAGAAGTTTGACATTTCCAATCCAGGATACCTGATAAGAGCACAAACATTCCTTGAAGGGATACGCAGCATGTCCTTCCAGATCTAAAATCTGACATTCACCCATTGTGTGTTTTCATGAGATCGTTCTCATAGTGTAACAGGCCTAGAAACAAGTGCTGAAGTAACCCCATGAAGGTCTCATCTAGTTGTGTTATCATGTCAACATTGGCAAGTCTAGGATGCTACAGAGGGATATGTATTTCCTACGCTTTCAAGAAATGATCTTCCATTACAGAATGTCTTCTTAATCCTCATTTGTTAATCACTGCTTTTAGTTGAACTGTGGGAATGATTTATGTACCTACACATTTGTGTCTTAATCTAGTTGTTTATTGGCATCAATAGTATTTCAAGACAATTAGTTCCACAAATTATCCATTCATTGTTTTTTAAAGCAAAGTTTCAACTGGGAAGGTGGTTAAGTTCTGTTTGACTTTGTGCTAAAAAGTAAAAAATGTTTCCTAATTAACTTTTTCTATATTGTACATTGATGTTTATTCCATGCTCTTGTTATGTTTCAAACAAACATCTCTCATCTGGTCAGTCATTCCTAATTCAGTTGTGTGTCTTTGTCTCTAGGAGCCTATATTACTTTTCTATGTTGTTTAGTTATTGAGATCAGTCAAACTGTATCCAAGGTGAGCACACGGCATTGACTTTTATGTTAGCATTATAATATTTTAAGTGCTCGTTTTTTTCTTGTCCCTTTGGGAAGATTCTAGCTTTTGTTTACCCCATTCATGCTGAGCACACTTCTTGAGCTTTTGGGGGATGGTGTGATGGGTTTTTCCACAACGAATTATTATGTTGTTGGATTTTATTTCTGCCCATTTTTTTTTAAGCAGTAGATTTTGCTAGTTTGGTTATTTACCCTACTTTTCCTACATGTATTTATTGTGTACTCTTAGTGAAAGAATAGACTAGATGTTGGGATGCAATAATGGAAAGAAAATACAAAGCCACTTATTGATCTTGCTTAGTGCTGCCTCAATTGTTTTTTCATTTATAAAATGAAAAAAATGTATACTATACTTTGAAATCTCAGTTGTGGTGGGGGTAGAATTGGGAAGGCTATTCCTCTCACATTTTGTCTACATATATGTAAATGTGCATATTGTTTTCCTTCTGCTCGTTTCAGTGATATGTGAGCAACGGGCTGAGAAATACTCTGAGCATCAGTGCATGATACTGATAGCAAAGCTGTAAGAAAATATATTAACCTGAAGTTTTTTGATGAGAAACTCTTGCTGTCTCACCAAGGAAACCTAAGACTTATTCAAGAACTCTCTGAGTTCAGCCTGGCCCCTTGGTTGCAGTGATGCCTTCTCAGATATCTTTTCCTTGAAATTCCATTCTGTGTGCATCTGCTGAGGAGCAATATTTTAACACCACAAAATGGTAACAGTTCAGTAAAAGCTGCTTGTAATGTACCAAACAAGTTATTCTGGCCAGGGACCATTGAAAAGAGCTCAGTATTTTGTCACCCCTCACTAGCTTCATCCTGGGTCCCTCTGTTGGTCTGAGGAGTCCATCTCTTTCAGCAATTTCCATCTTTCACAACAGGGTTTCATGGAATCATAGAAAGGCTTGTGTTGGAAGGGACTTCAAGGATCTTCAAGTTCCAATCCCCTTGCAGCAGGAGGGCTGCCAGGTGCTAGATCAAATGCTAGATTAGGTTGCCTAGAGCCTCATTCAACCTCCAGCCCTGCTGCCTGGGCTGCAGTTGCAAAATCCATTACATAGCAGTCTCCAGCGAGCACTTCTTTGGCGTTTCTGAAAAGCAGAATCCACTTCCATCTTTCCCTGGTCAAGGCAAATAAAGCAAGTAAACTGCCTGTAAAATTACAATTGGTCAACCTCAGTTTGCCAGTTTATGGACATGAATCCCACAAGTTTATAATTCCGAGGCCTTCCTGAAACTGCTGTTTCACAGCCTTACCCAGTGAGTGACAAAGGCGACTAAGAGGCTGGAGTCAAATATGCAGAGGTGAGTAAACAGTTTATCTTAATTTTAAAGCAATTAGCTCTGCAAGCTAAGTGCTTCTCTTCTAATGAATGATGCGAAAACATGCTATTAAATCTGCTCCTGCTTTCTGGAGGGCTTCACTTTCAGCCACACTGATAGTTCAGTCCCTGCCTTCTGACATCGTATGGCCTGTTTCTAAGCCTGTGAAGTGGCTGATCTGAGTTGCAGCTGAATCTTAAGTCTTCTCATGGCTCTCTCAATTCCTAGCAATGCTTGAACGAGCCCATTTCGGGGTACTTCCCTGCACTGTGCATTAAACAGAGGATATACTTCCTTTTTGCTGTGATTGTCTGTGATTTTTAGGATTTTCTTTCTCAGCATTGGCGTTTGGCTGTTTGTCTGTCTAGCCCCCTTCCCTCTCTCTACCCCAGTTTTCATTCTCAATTATTTTTGTTTATGTTGAACTTCTGCCTGCTCAGCTGCAGCAGAGCTCGCTGTTGGCAGCCTGCCTTGTGTTGTACAATTCTACAACTTCTGCTGCTTAGCAGCATGTTGGAAATGCTTTGAAATAAATCCATGTTGGATCGAAAGCAGCATCTTTGTTGTTACCCCCTCAGAATAATTTGGTGCTATAATTGGAATTCACATTTGAAATAAATAAACATGATTCCTGATCTATGGGCAGATCTGGATGCATAGTCAGAGAGAGATGCATGCATACTGACTTCTGAACAGAGATGCATTAATTTGCAAAGCATGCATGGTATTTCTCCTGTCTCAGGCAGGTTCAAATTGGAGAGGGAGGGCTGGAGGGCAGCCCCACTGAATCCCCACTGGGCCCCTGTGTCAGTGGGGTTGTTTGCCCTGTGCTGTTCTTGATGTGAATGTGGAATGCACAAAAAGCCATGGATCCACTGTGCTACTGCCACTTTCCCAGTTCACGGATGGCAGCTGTGACTGAGGTCAGGGGCTTTCCTGCTCCCTTTTGAGTGTAGGCTGAGTGCTGCACAGTCAGCATTTCAGCAGGCGATGTGCAGGAAGTTGAGAGGAACACAACAGGGATAATCAGAGCAAGGGAATGGCTGAGAGAGCTGGGTCTGGTAGAGATTATTTAGTGAAGGGATATAATGGAGAGCTAGGAAATTGTGGGCAGATTAGTTAGAGAGGATGGATGAAGAAGGACGTATCATTGCTGCTTCTAGTACATAAGGCAGCGCATCTCAAGTGAAACTACTGGGAACCAGCTTCACAGCAAGCAGGATGAGATCCAAGCAGCTTGAAGCTGCTTGCAGGAGCGTGGTATCTGTGCCAAAAGTTCATATGGGGAGGCTGGATGAAATAAAGGAGAGATATATACTGAGACATTTAAAAAAAAAAAAAAAAAAAGCATAGAAGTGACATCCATCTTATGAATGTTTGTGTTGAAAGTGGAATGGAGCCCAGGAGAGTGTTAGAGGTTTGTGCAACTGTATATACACATTGACTCATTTTTGTAATTTGATAAGTATCCACTTATCAAGGCTGTTTAATTGTGTCTGTGTTTGTGGGTGCGTGGATACTTTTTGCTGTGGACCAAACAGGCCTGTTTAGATGTTTGGTGTGTCTCCAAACAGTTGTTTATGTGTAATATGAACACATACGAGATTTTACTCAGTAATTTGAGATTATTTTTTCAGGGCTTTGAAGTCTGGGCGTTTTTTTTTTGCAACCAATCATTCTAGGTATTGCCATTTTCCCCCCATTTCCATATTTGAAATCAGTCTTTTAACCAGATCTCCTGAAATCTCGTTGCATTGAAATCTGGTGCTGTAAAGGGAGTGCTTAAACCCACTTTGTGCTCCTTTGATTGAGAAATGCCTGGGACACAGAGCCTTGAAATTGTTCTGTCTAGCCAAGATCATGGTTGCTGCTTGTCTGTCACCGTGGTAATGGTTCCAAGCATTTTTGTGTATTCAATCAAGAGACAGCACACTGAGACCAGAAAATCAGGGGTTAGAAGGTAGTGGTGAGATAAAAGTGAGGCAGGGAAGACCTGCAGCACAGCTAATTTGCAATTAGCATTTTCCCACTTTGCTGTTGTCTGCCTGTCCTGCAATTGCAAAGGAAGCAGAAAAAAAAAAATTGGCTTGAAAGAATGCTCGGGATGGCCATAGAAAGCCATCAGGGTGACAAGCAGACAGACATGTCTGTGGTGCCTGCAGAAGAGGAGCAGGTCATGCCCTGTAAGCGTCTGTGGAAAGAATCATTTAGCACAGCTTGATGGGAATTGGGTAATGGCAGTATGTTCGGAGATTAGATGGAGGGGTAAATGATGGATGAACTGTATAGCCCCAAAAATACTGTATACAGCTGTCATGCCTGTGTCCTCAAGATCAATAACTGTCGTAATAGTGAGTGGTTGTCCTTATCCTATCCCCTTTTCCTCCCTGCCACTTAACTCCCCATTGCACTCCTGTTGCTCAGTGATGCAGTAGCACCTATGAAAAAAGACAAAATGACATAGATTGTATTTTAAACATGACTGGAAATCTGTACTGTTTTTAAAAGGATCGTTTTCCATTGCAGTTTTCTTCTAAACATCCAAATAGACTTGTTCCTTTCTTGAACCCGACAAAATGAGTGAACCAGTGTTTTTTCCTCCTGTTTTAATCTAGCAAAATTCCTCCTTTTTTCCATAAAATGTTAATTGTTCATGTCCCAACGTTCCCAAGGAACCGGAGATTGTAGTACTTAGAAAATAATAGATTGCAAGAGAGAGCCTGTGGGCTTCTTCAAGTGGTAAATCTACCACTTTCAGAATTCAGAAGATATTTAGTCTTATTTAGTCTTTTTAGACTAAATATTTTCTGAATTCTGAAAGTAGTAGATGAGCTATGCTTGAGACCCTGCTGGGCTTTTTGTCCTAGAAAGATACCCCAGGATCTGTGCCACACTCTTCTTGTAGTGCTCTGCATAGGATACCAAAGAGCCCCTTTTCATGCCTGGAAAATCTGGGGGATATGTTTTTGAAAACACATAATGTTGCATGAGTGCAAATTATCCACTCATGGACCTAAGAGAAAACATGGCTGAAGGAGACTTTTTTGTGCAGTTCCTATAAAATTGTTTGGAGCAAGTAACCTTTTCAAGTAGAACTTACACAGCAAAAAAACAGACTTGTAAATGGTGACTTTAAATTTTAGAGTAAACTTTTGTGTTACATTTTTTTATTAAATTGTGGACTCTTTAACATGATTATCTTCAAATGCTGATGCATTTCTAAAACTTGATTATTTTTGTACATAATAAAATTCCAAAGAATACAAGATTATTTTTTAGTGCTCAGAATTGCATTGCCTTGTATTGCCTTTACAGTAAGTTGTTTAAACTATTCAAACTGATTATGCAAGTTGCCTCTCTTCTAACTCCTTCAAACCTAAATAAAATCCCTCTTTTTAGAGGGTGTGTTGCTGCAAGAGGCACCTGCTGGTGCCCCTGCCATCCTTTCTGTTGCCCTCAGGATACAGACTAACTCAATTTTGGCTCTTAAGTGATCCACCCTTCACAAGTAGCCAAAGCTAAGGCTTTGTGGCAAAAGTGGCATTCAGCTGGGGCATCAGAGTGCTGCCTTATGTCTTTAGAAGAAAGCGTTTTGGTGATGCAGAGTCTGCTGAATGAATCCATTTCCAGTACTGTGAGAAACTGGCCGTGCCAGCCAAAGGAATGGCTTCACTACTTAAATACAGAGACTCAGTTGGAAGGGATATTAGGGGTCTGTAGCTCAGCCTTCCAGTAGAAGCAGGGCAGACACTGACTTCAGACTGGATTCCTAGGGTTTGGAAATCTCTGAGATTGCACAGCTTGTCCAGGCAATCTGCTCCACTCCTTGACCATTCTTCCAGTGAAAAAACCTTTTGTTTATATCCAGTCTGCCCCTCACTTAATCATGACAATGTTGTCAATCATCACACTGACACATGCTGCTGTGAAGAGGCTGTCTTTGTGATAACCACCTTGTAGATACTGGAAGGCAGCCATTTGGTCTCCCACAGCCTCTTGCCCTACTACAGCCCATCCTCACTGAGCAGACCTCTTTTCCAGACTGCATTCAAGCATCATTGCCTTCTGCATGGCTATCCATTTTGTTTTTAGTTCTACTTTTTGCTTTTTATGCTGATATATGTGTCCAACTACTTGAGGGTTTTAGAGTAACCCATTCCTGGCAGACAGCACAATCAGGGATTTATGTTTTTCCAAGTTGTGACTAACTATACCCAACAAGTTGAACTGAACCAGAAGCCGCACCTGCACAGTGGCACCTTCATAACGAGAAGGAGCATGAATGAAAACCTGAGTGTGTATTAGTTTAATGAAATGTGAATGAAATTCTCTATCAGAACACAATCCAGGTTTTGAAAGAATTCATTTGCTTTGGCCACTGGCTCTCAGTATCCATAGCTGAAGGGCATGAGGGTGAATAAAACAAAACAGGAGTCCAGCTGACTTAAAAATGAGAGATTGAAGCTTCATACGAAGCTGAAAGCACATTTGTTTAACGATTTCCTTGTAAGGCTGCAGGTTTCTTCAGGGACTAGAAGGATGTAGATGGGTCAGGAAATCCATAACACAAAATCTCTAGCTGAAACTGGATAACAGCATGCAAGGTGACAGTGCCAGTGTAGCCCTTGTGGAGAAAATGTCTTAACATTTCAAATAATTTAATTTTCTTTAATTGTGAAATCAAAGTATACCAATCAAGTGTGAAAAAGGACTCAATAAATTTAATCATGAAATGCTAAATTATGGCTAGATGGTGAGATTAATTTTCTTTTCAATTCCAATTTTGATGACACAGGTAAGCCTGCTGGTTATGATGCATCAGCTAATTCCTTATCAAAGTGATAATTTTAATGACACCTGATTTCTTGTGTTTTGTACTAGAAAAATGTTATGTGCAAGAAAAAAAATCATTTTTGCAATTTTGTATATTCCCATTAGCAGACGAATGTATATTTGAATTCAATCAGGAAATGATCTTGTAAAGCTGGCTTCTTTTGTTGTGAAGTGTTATATTTCCTAGTTATTTTAAGCACAATTGAGATTGTACCAGAAATGCAATTGCCTCTACTGTCATTTTATTTTACCTTTTCCAAGTATATGTGTATAGAAGTGTTTTAATGGGAGTGCTTGCTTGTGATGTTTTGTCTTCAGAAATTTATTCCCTTGGGAAACCTGTTAGTCTTTTACAATGACATTACAGCTTGTTCAATAACCAGCTTGGGAGATAGGGGAAACCTGGGAGGTAGGCTGGAAGGAGGAGAGACCTTTCAAGTAGTAATTTACTATCTGCATGGGGAATGCAGAGTTAATAGAAAACCATATAGTATTCTACCAGTGCTAATAATGTATAACATTTATCTTGCCTTGCATTTTTACAGTAATGTAGGTGTACTAATCAGTCCTCACAACATCCTGTGAGAGAGAAGTATTGATATTACTCTAATCCTCACAGTGCATTAAATGAGAATAATGAGAATTTCAAATTGAGAGTTCAACAAGAGCTAGAAATACCATGTTTCTAATTCTAAATCCTGTATCAGATTGTGTTGATAATCCCATCCTTGTTTTCTATTCCATTTCTTATGCTTTACCTTTGCAAAAAATGTTTCTTTTCAGTCTGATTTTAATATTTTCCTGTTTTGCTGAAAATGTGCTCGTTGTTTCCCATATGTGGCAATACAATAGATTACTTCATGAAAGAAGAGAGTGCGTGTGTGTCTATGTGTTTGTCTGCCCATATGAGGAAGGAAGATGGAAACTATAGTGAAACCCTACAGCAGGAGTTCTGGATTGCAGTTCAGATTTTGTACGAGTTTTCTTCTCTCAGGCTTATGACCAAACCTACTCTTCCCTGGGGAGCCTGTTCCAGACCCCAACCACCCTCTGGTGTAGTACCTTTTCCTTACACCCAGCCTGACACTCTTCTGTCACAGCTTCATGCCTTTCCCTTGATACATTTATGCCTTTTTGTGCCCAAAACTGCACACAGTACTGAGGGTGAGGCCACATGGGACAGTCACTTCCCTCAATCAGCTAGTAATGCTGTTCTTGATGCATCCCAATGCCTGACCAATCTGAAGTTTGGTTGTGTAGACAGTGTAGATAGCAAAAGATTGAAATATGCTTACTATTCCATCAAAAATTAGTGATAATTGCATTAGTACTAATGCAGACAGACTTCATTGTGAAAGGCCTTGGTCTTGCAAGAAGTTCAGCTGCTTCAACATAGAAGCACTATGGAAAGTTGATGGTCCTGCCTGTGACAGGGGGGTTGGAGGGCCCTTCCAACCAGAAATATTCTGTGATTCTGAGAGTCTGTGAAAGTCCTTTAGTAGATGACAAAGCAGGAGCCTTCAACATAGTTTAAGAGAGCATTTTACTTGGTTCCCATGTTGCTGGAGTTTCTGTGATGTCTTTTTTATCTAATATATTCTGAATCTACCTAGATGTATCTTTTTTTTCCATGAGCCACTTATTTCACGCAGCAAATGTTTGACTGAAAGTGCTCAGATACTTGATGGATATATTGCATATGAAGCAACCTGTCAGACTATTGAAATATAAACTTATCCATTATATATTGCCTTAATCACTTTCTAACAAACAGATATAGCTTAAAAAGGATGAATTAAAACCTCTTCAGAATTCTTCACACATATTTCCTGCTATCTTGCTGGCACAGTGTGTCTCTACTCTGCTACCAGCTCACGTTTTGTTCCTCATCCTGGCTTCCCCTTCCTCTCTCCTATGGTGGGTTTGTTTATCCTCAGATCTTACCTTGAAGCAGGTGTGTCCAACCCACTGTCCATGGGCTGCACATGGCCCAGGACAGCTAGCAGTGTGGCCTGCGCCCTGCCCCATGCAATCATGGCAGCAGCTCTTCCCTGCCAAGCAGCCTGGCCCAGCCACAGGCATGTATCCATCGTTCAGCAGCAACCAAACATCGATGTGCTGTTAGCACCACCTCAGAAAGCAGGGGAGGACACAGTGCAGTACTAACTCTGCCTCTCATGCCTGCCACACACACTCTCAAATCAAAACCTGTGTGTATTGCACATTATATGCACTTGTGCCTCTTGGTGAGTAAAACATAGTGACTGCCGTTAATTTTTCAACCTAACTTATGTCATCTCAGAAGAAAACAGAACCTACAAAAAGAAAAATTGTGGATAAAGGAGGAGTTTGCAAGAAAAAATGGATAGATAAGTACTTTTTTTGTCAAGGCAAATAATATGGCACTATGCTTAATTTGTAAGGTCAATTTTCAAAGATTACAATTTGAAAATACATTATGTGCAGAATCATGCTGTGACATTTGATGCATATCAAGGATTGTTTCGTAAAGACAAAATAGCAGAACTGAAAAAAAATCTGTCATCCACAATTAAAAAAAAAAGTTCAAAACTCAAACATGCTCTATTGTAAAATGTAGTTGTGTGGTAGCAAATCTTACTGCAAAAAAGATAAAAACCACTTACTAGTAATGAGTTTATTATGCAGTGTATGGAAAGCATGGAAGATATAATGTGTCCTCATAAAAAAAACAAACACAAGAAACAAATTTTTCTACAATCATTTTGTCTCACCTGACTATAGCCAGATGAACTGAAGCAATAGGAAAATCTGTCAAAACAAATTTGGAGAGTAAAGCTGCTAATTTCAGATGTTATGCTTCGGCGATAGATGAAAGAACTGATGCTATAGATAAAAGACAGCTCAACTTGCCATTTTTATTAGAGGTATTGATAACAAATATAATCTTACAAAAGAAATGGCTTCTCCGGTGCCTTTACAAAGCACAACTAAATCTCTTGATTTGTGTGAAGCAGTAAAAGCTACATTAAAGCAATTTTCCTTAACTTTTGTCAACATATCTGATATAGCTGATGGTGCCCTGGTGATGTCTGGCAAAAAAGAGTGACTTATAAAATTAATAGAGGATGATGCAATTGGTGGCAGCATTGTACATCAAGAAAATGTATATGTGAAAGCTTTAAAAATATAAGTATTGTCATGCAAATATTCATCAAAGCTGTGAATTTCATTAAGTCCAAAGATTGAATCCTCACACATTCCAGGAGTTCCTTAGAACTATGGATGTTGATTATGGGGACATCATTTTCTAAAGAAAAGTGGATAAGTTGGAGAAAAATGCTAAGAAGATTTTATGATATGTGGAATAAAATCTAGTGATGTATGGAATCAAAATAAAAATTTGTGCCAGAATATGAAGATGAAAAATGGGTCACAGATTTAGCATTTTTGGTGGATTCAACTGCTCATTTAAGTGAGTTAAACACGTGTCTTCAAGGTGAAAAACAATTTACCTGTGCTATGTTTTATACTATAACAGCATTATGAAATGATCTTAAATTGTGGTAAGCTCAAAATATTGCAAATAATTGTGTGCATGTTGATACACTGGCTAAACACAGTCCCATGAACAACGAAAAATATGCAGCTGTGCTTTCCATTTTGAGGAATCTGAGAACAAGATTCAGGATTTCTGAAGAAATTATCAATTTTTTTGTATATTTGTGACTCCGTTTTCAGTCAACATAAATAAATTACCTGCGAATTTGCGAATGGAATGTGTAAAATTGCAATCAGGTATTTAATTCAAAAAGTGTGATCATGTCTCTTTACAAGACTTTCACAAGTCTCACAAGACTTACAAGAGGTCACTAAGAATTGCAGCCACTGCCACTGAACCAGACTGATGCATTAGTTTCACAAAAATAAGCTAAAATATCCTACTTCTACATTTTATTTTTTTATTGCTCCCTCTTATGTTTTAATAAAAAATAGGAAAAAAAAATAAAAGAAATTTTGTTACTGTATTATATATTTTATACGTGGCCCAAGACAATTCCTCTTCACTCAGTGCAGCTCAGGCAAGCCAAAAGGTTGGACATCCATGCTTTAAAGCTCTTTTTCTGTTGGTGCTTTTAATTGGAAGCAGTGCTATTTAACAAAGACCACTGCTAAATGAAAAAAATAACTTTATTTCATGAAATTAGGGACAAATTACACTTGCAAGTATGATTCTGTGATTACTGATGTTAATTCTAATGAGACTTTGGTTCTTTTTTATAATACTTTCAAGAGATCTCTTTCTCTTGTCACTTGGGTAGCTTTAGTAGTTGAGTAGTGATGTGATGAGTCATTTAATTGTTAATCCATTGCAGAGCGGCAGCCAGTTCTCTCCAGAGCAGATTATAAATTTGGAATTGTTTTACTTCAGGACTTGCACTGCTGGGAAGAATCTGTAGTACAGACTTCCAGGAATGGGACTTCCAATACTGTAATTTTCCAGCAACACCTCCCTTTCTTGGGCAGATGGCCATGGAGATAGAGTTGTTCCCCACATTCCCTATGCAATGAGTCTTCCAGTCACGAAGAAAACCAAAAAAAGTTCTGTATGCCTTACAGTCTTCTGCAGGGGTTTGGGTCTCTAAGGCTTCCTTCAATATCATGATTAACATCCAACTTTGTTTCCCATATTTTCTTGAGAGGTGTCCTCCAGTTCTTGGCCTAAGTCACTCAGGCAAAAAGACTCAGTCCTGACAACCTGCTTGAAAATCATACTGTACTTTGGTTTCAAATCCATCTTCCTGTTTTACAGTTACAAATTTTGTGTATGGTTAACTTAAATTGTTTGGAAAACTCAGACGGGTTGGTGCTGCTTCACCATTTACTTGCATGTTTTTCTTTCAAAATACATGTTTGTTCTCCATTATGAACATTTGTAGGGCACCAGAGAGATTCCAACCCTGGCATGTCACTTTCTGTTGTTCTGCAGGCAATGTTAGATATTAATTTAAATCAAATCATGCTCAGAGAAAGTTATTGCTTTGCTCTGAATGTCTAATCTCCACTTTCGCAGGAGATTTCCTATATGGCATTAGTTGCCAGCCAGTCTTACCAATAGATTTTCTTTTCCAGAGTTCTTTTACTATGACCATCCAAACTTAGCATGTGTTTTTAAGAGTCTTGTCAATTTAAAAATTCCAAGTGTGAAAGTACAGAATCAATTTTCTAAAAACTTGGCTCAATGTTTCTCTGACTTGTATTCCATAAAAATAGCTGAATATGAAGTTTCTAACTTCAGCCTTTTTTTTCCCTTGAGATGTTAGACAGCAAAAATTTTCATCAGTGCTTGTAGAGAATCTTTGTTGACAAAGGTGTAATCAAAACTGGATTCTTCTTGTCACACTCCTGCCCATTTTGTAAAAACAAAGATCATTATTCTGCAGCTGCTTAATGGCATGTGTAACTTCAGCAAGCACTGAATGTATGCCTTTCTTCGTTAATACGGCTCTTTCAATATGGTAAATTTAACTTCCACTTGGAAGTGATACCAATTAGTTTCAAGAGTTTCTTAACAAAAATTGCAGCAGACAATCTAGTAAGAATTATGTGAGTCTTCATTTGACAAGCAGTATATAATAAGCCTTCCATTTTACATCTGCTTCTGGCTTGGAAATGCCTCATCAGGTAATTACAGTCTGTTTTCTCTACCAAATCACCTATTAAAAATTGTAAATAATGTAAGCTTTGAGAAAAAGCAAGGCATGAAGCAGTGGCATTCTTACAATCTCACCTAAGCCAACTTTCCTACACCGTAGCTGGCTGAGATTTATGCGTGCAGCACTTCCTTTGTGGTTACTATCTTTTATTTTCAGTTGCTACTATACAAAAATCATATAGACACAAGCTGTTGGTGGTATTTCAAATTCAGTGCAGAAGTCCAGTCTTCTCTAAAACAGTCATACGAACAGAAGACTTTACTTCCATCATAACAGAGCTGAAAACACCAGTGTGGGATTTGTAAACGTACTTGCAAGATGATCTAAAGATGTTATTGTCTTAGACCCGGCCCCTTTGTACAGTAATCTCCTAATGGCTGAGTGATTTATGGGGAAAATTTCATTTTGCTTTTATGTTGTGAGCAACAGAAGAATCATTGCTTCTAAAGTGTTGCTGTTTAGTGAGATATTAATGGAGAGATAATCCATTTACATTTTTACAGCGGAAGTTTTGTAATGCTTTTGGGATTCATTTATTCTTTGCATTTGCAAAATAGCCGCTACTGAAATAAGTTGAAGTAATTTGCTGTGGAGGAATACAGTAGTTTGTCACAAAAATAAAATAAAATTCAGCACTCCATACCAAAGTCCTGCTACTGAAATAAGCATCTTCTTTCTAAATAAGTTTTAAATAATTTTTCTCAGACACTTTTCAAAGTGAATCAGAGTTGTAAATTCCATGTGTATTCAGTAAGCACTCTGTATGCATTTTAACTATGTGGATTTTGTTGATCTGCAGTGGGTAGTGAGATGCATAAATACAGGTGACAATTCAGTTTATATGTATCTTCTCAATAGCAATTGTGTGCTAGTTCTGCCTTAATCCCAACTAAATTCTCTCCTTGGTGAGCAGTGGTTTGGTGTACTCTGCCTCCTGCTTCCCTTGTATGATCCTGCTAGGCAAAGCCCTGAGATTCCCACTACTTTGAGCAGAGGGGGCAATGTGGAATACAGTTTTCATTTTCAAATGAGTACTGTATTACTCTACTCCCTGTCCTGGCACTGTGGGAACTAGACAGTGATTATTTGAACGGTAGATAGAGAACTGTGTATGTTTTCAGCTGCTGAGATGACCTTTGCAGAAAAATTGGGGCATGGAACAAGGGAATAAAGGGTGTCTGACAGTGCACATCTGGTCAGGCAGAGGATTGGTAGCCGGAGGTGGTCTACGTTGGGAAAACACACATACAGTCAAAAGCGTGTTGCAGCAGACCAAGTGCTTGGGTGCTTCAGCACTGGTAATGAAAGAAAAAAGAACAGAAAAAAAGCCTCCTGTTGAACTTACCCATTAATGAAGTCTTAAAGTGTTATGTTTCTTTTGTGTCCTTTCAAATATGGAAGCATTGTTAGTGAGCTTAATTTGACTCCTGTTGTCTGCTCTGCATGTTGCCTGGCTGCATGTGTTTATTGACTGTTGGCCTGCGTAGCCTATTTGTGTAGACATATATGTGTATGTGTAAATTGCAAACAAATGATTTCTTCACTCCCTTTTTTGTATTCAGCTGCAGTATCTGTAGGAATTGGACAACTGACACGATGTTTGATGGCGTCATGCATGGTGTAGTTTTGAGTGAACTCTCAGCCCTGCTGCTCAGGGAGCTCTCGTGGCTTCCCTCAAACACGCCACTCGCTTTTGGATCAATGAGTGAATAGAAAATACATGACAAAATTACACTTTGCAGACCTACCTGTACAGTGTGGGATTGTGACTGGCATCTGGAGCAGCAAAGGCTTCTGAAACTGTGACAGAGGAGGCAGGAAATCTGCTCAAGTCTGTTCCGTTTTGATGTAGTCCTTGAAATACTGGGCACCGTGCCTTGCTCTGTGAAAAGAGAATCCAAAGCTAGTGTAAGCCTACAGATTTTTTTTTCTTTGTTAATTAGATCAGAAAAAAAAAAAAAAAAAACAGATATTGTGTGACAAGTTTATCTTAAAAGCTGGAAGCTGGTACAAGCAGCAGCAAATAGGTAAGGTTCCTGCATCCAGTTTGGATTATCTGGAAAAGGGGAAAGGAAAAGGGAGAGTGTGTTTTAAAATAAGCTTAGCAGAGAGAGAAAATCTGCTACCCAAATCTGGATGTTTTCTGAAGGATAACATTTTGATAAAACACATCAGGTCAGTGATTTCAAAGCAGGCTACCACTGGATGAGTTCTGTTGTCTGTGCTGTGGATGGAGATCAGACAAGAACCCACAGTGGCGCTTTTGTACTTCAGGCTTATGAAATACACCGTTAGGAGCAACTGTAGGATGGATAATGCTCTAAAGCATCCTAACATTATCAGAAAAACTTTTCTAGCGAGGAAACTTGGCTGGCACAGTAGAGAATGGGGCTGTACTGTACTGGGGCTGTACTGAGCATCTCTTACGAATGGCCAGAGTGTGCACACAGCCCCTTGCATCTTAGATCAGATGAGAGATGAAGGGAGGGCTGCAGAGGATCGCAGAGGTCGATAGAGAGAAGGTGTTACTGTCTTATAATGCACTCTTCATAAACTGGAAATATGGTAGTGGAAAATTGCAACAGCCTATATTACTTGTGTGATTATACTCTTTTTAACTGCAAAATTTAGCTAAGAGAAGTATGTTCTTGAAAAAACTCCTGTAGCTGCAACTGCAAGAAACTGTGATGGCTTTCAATGTACAAAGGAAAAAGACATGAAACAAAATTTAGATTAATCAGCTTTCAATTATCCTTTGAAGTTCTTTAAATCCTTGTTTTAATATCATACTCACATTGAACCTGATTTTACATTCACTTGCAAACTTCAAATATGAAGTCCCAGGCAAATTTTATGGTGAATTCTAGATGGGAGGTCATATGTCCCTAAATGTATCATTCATTTTCACATTTAATACTTGTTCAGAAATGAAGGCAAAACATTACCTTGAACACCTGAACAAATTTAGTGGATTAAAAAAATGGTTTTAGCCAAATGGATTGTAGAGAATGTGAGCTAGAGATTATTTGTGGGGAATTGTGACACACTTAACCCTAGTTTTCTGTGGGGAAACTTACTGGCCATTCACATTCTTATGTGTGAGTTTTTTAAATAAACATTTTCTTAATTTGAAGCTCAGAATTCAAATCAAGGTCCTTTTGCTGAGGAGTAATTTTCAATGGAGAAATAAAATACTGAAGAAAAATTTGAGTGGTGACATAAAACAAACTGAAAGCTTAGCTGAGGTTGCACAACTAACTCTAGATTCCACAATGCCATTTGCAGAAAAAACACCAGTCACACTGTTGTTAAGACAACCTATTCTGAATCCAAGTTTTGCTTCTTCATCCAGGTTTTCTTTGTCCATCCTGGACTCAGAGAAGACCTTCAGGTATGCGCTGTATTTAAGCAAGTGAATTCAGCAAAGTGAGTTAATCTGAAACATCTCTGGGAGGAATGATAAAAGCAATTGTATCAATTTAATGTAAAAGATACCAGAAGGAAGTAAAATAAATAACTTTTTACAGGGAGATCGATAATGAGTAGGGCTCATGTTTTCTGAAGGCCACAGGAACCAGCTCGTAACTTAACTTGTTAAACACTGATGGCACTAAAAAGACTGATTTCTTTTTTCTTCAGAAGGCCAAAGAGCAGCAGATTTCTGACAATTAAGACCTTTAAAAAAAAGTCAGTTTTGACATCCAAATCAAAGATATGGAGGGAATCTGTTAATTAGTCTGACAGTCTTGTGATGAAACGCTTCAACTTTGGGTCTTGATGCTAAGAGACATTTCAGCTTCTGTCTGCAGTCAACTGAAGAGGGCAGATTTCTGCTTTTCTGGGTCTGGTATCTTGAACTTGCAGGAAGTCTGTGTGACTTATTTTTCAGTCTTCTCCTGTTGCCCTGTGCACTGTTCTTCCTTGCAGGCCTGTGGGAAAGAAGACATCTGCCAGGTGCTGTCCTCTAAATGGGAATTGTGGTCAAGTCCTGATCTTTAGAAGACAGGTGCTATATAGCAACAAATATTAGACATTAGGTAGTGTGTTCTCATTGAAGATAAGGCTTTATGTCCACTGGATTAATCTGTAATGGTGAATTGTGATGAGGCTGCTAATGCAAAAGAACATAGTTGTAGCCATTAGTGTCACTTCAGTCCATTATAGACATGGTATGGATAAGAATTTTTTCTTGTCTCAATGGTGCTGCACATCGGATCTGGAGATAGATGAGCAGAGAAAAAAACAAATAATACTTTTTAGTGTATGTGATCCCTTTTCCCAAAAAAGATTCACCAATAACTCAAGCACAACATTAGCTAAACGCGAGGTGTTTGTTCTGTTTTGAACAGACTGCTTCTCTGCTGTCCTGCCTTGTGCTTGATGAAACTCTTCTGCGTGTGCCTCCAGGGTGACATAAGGGGAAACTAACATTAGTGAGATGCTGTGGTGTAATCACTGGGATTTTCTTGAGTCTCCTCATTTTGCAAACCCCTGGAAGGTTATGAAAGAACATGGCCATATTTGAATCTCTCTTTTTTGTCTTATTGCTCAGTTGTGATATCAAAACCTTTTCTGAGAGAACTTATTTAATAATTAACTATTTAAGAATACCAGGGTTTACTGATGATTGTTAGAAGTGTTTACTCGCCTTAACAATACAAAAGTTTATGGGGAATTGTGATGCATTTTAATGAGGTAACTTGTGATAGGAGAGAGGGAATGGCCTTAGGTTGTGCCAGGGGAGGTTCAGGTTAGATATTAAGATAAATTTCTTCTCTGAAGAGTGGTGAGGCAGTGGCACAGGCTGCCCAGGGAGGTGGTGGAGTCACCATCCCTGGAGGTAAGAAACATGCAGACATGGTACTGAGGGACGCAGTTTAGTAGGCATGGTGGTGATGGGTTGGTGGCTGGAATAGAAGATCTTAGTATTTTCCAGCCTTAATGATTTTATGATTCTAATGAGTGTATTATATTAACAAGATGCTTCATATTTTAATGGACTTTTTCTGCCTGGCAGTTGAGGTGCTGTTACGCTAGTTACTCAATTTTATGAAGTTAAACAATAAACACTAAAGTAAAACCTCAGGAAAATTGCCAGAGTGCAAAATAGATCTGTCCCTTGGCAGATTTCATCTACTCTAATTTTCAAAATGTTTTTCTTTTCATTTAGTAACACGCATTTTGCTATTTTGAGCAGGGGAAGAGAGACTTTATTTTGAGCCTCAAGATCCAAAGGCACAGAAAGGAGTGATCTATTTTCTCCAGGGGGTGACAAGCTTTGTTTTCAATTAAGACAAGCTGTTGCAGTCTGAGAGCTGTTGCTGCTTGAAATCTTTAAGGCTGAGCCATAGTGAAGTTGAACTGGGAAGTAAACTTGGAATGGTTAAAATCGAAGTAAATATGTAGCCCAGGTGTCAGCTCATTAATTCCTTTCATTTTCACCTGGCCTGTGGGCACATAATTATTTTTCCATATGTTAACTGTTGGAAAACCCTAAGCTGTGTGATTAATGCGAGTCTGTCAAAGGTCTAGAAAGGCATAGGTAGTTCTCAGGAAGGAGCAAGACCTCCCTTCTCCAAGGTGGAATATAAATCATGTGGATGAGGAGGGCAGGCAGGCTCCACGTTACAGTAAGCATAAAATTTCTAAGCAGGAACCTCTCCTGCTCTGCTTAACTATTACCGCTCGAGCTAAAGAGCCTCAGGCACAAAAGGCTTAGTTTCATGGCACAGATGGCATTTCATCTGCACAGACAGCTGGGCTGTTTCACCCTTGGACCTGTATTATGGGAGGTCTTCTAAAAGGGTTAAGAGCAAGAGAGTTTAGGCTTAGCTGTTTAGTATTTGCACTCATCCCGGTTGCTTGTTTGCCAAAGACTCAGTATCAGTGTGTTTCTTTTGACGTTTTTGCTTTCCTTCCAAAGCACAGAGCGCGGTAAAATTATATTGCTGTGTATACTTTTTATCTAAAAATGATATTTTAAAAACATCTTTAAGGAACCTTTGAGAAAGGGACAGTAATCATCTTTGTGCAGAGGAGCATTTCTTTTCCCCAGTCACGTTGTTTTTGGGGATGGACCAGTGCAGCAAACTGAGTATCTAACCAGCTCTGTAACCGGTGGCTGTGGAAACAGAAGCACCCCAAACAGCACAAATGTTCAGATCACCGTGGAGGTGATAGAGGCAATGCTTAGACCTGCCAAGGGCTGCCAGGCTGCCTGCACGGATGGCTCTGCACAGAGCCAGCTCACACCCAGGGCTGCCTGCGAGTGACTGAGCTGGCCCTGCAAGCAGCAAAGTCTCATTCAGCAGTTTTGTTTCTGAGCAAAGAAGTCTGGCAGGGCCTGAGCTGCTGACGTGAGGCCAGCTCTGGTGTCTCGCCACCTGTGGCACGATTAACTTGCAACCCTGCTTCTTCTTGGGATCTCCCAACTACAGCCATACCATCTGCCCTCTCAGCTCTTGGACTCAGGAAAATGCTGAATACCATGTCTGTCTGTATGACCCAGCACAGGCATTTTCTGGAGTCCTGATTAATTGCTCTCGAGGGTCACAATCTTGTTTCATAAATAGAAGGCCAGTACTTGTCTCTGCCTTTTGTTACTAACTTATTTTACCTATTTGGAAGTGCTGGTTTTTGCTCCCTGTGGGAGAGGAGAATCCTTCCAACTCCAGGCCCTCAGGCTGAAGCTTGTTGTGGGCTGCGAAGGTGAGAAGGATCCTAACTGAGTGGAAGAGGGAATTCCAGCATCAAAAACTGCTGTACTATGTCAACAGTAGTAAGGCCAATTCCACTGATCGGCAGTTAGCAGAAGATCTCAGCAAAGACTACAAACTAGCATTTTAAAAGAGTTTGAAGCAGTGATGGGAGAGGCTGCATTAAATACTTCAGTGCGTTTGGTGCAGGATTTTTCACCCCCAGATAAAAGAAGGTGAAGTTGAGCGCTGAGTAAAGCAGTCTTTGCTGTATCCAAAGTGTTTTGAGGAATAAAAGTAAATTAAAATAATAACAGTAAAACCCATATGCCTAAAATATAAGAGCCAAGATTGCCTGCGAACACTTCTCAGTTCTTTGGGCTTGTTCCTTTGCTGTTTTTTTTTTTCTTCCTTCCCTTGTTTTCCTTACTCCCTTGCATCAGGCAGGGCTTGATATCATCACCTTGTTGTCATATCTGCTTGGGGAAACAAATTTGTCACAGCAGTTTCCTGTCAATACCCTGTCTTCAGTTAGCAGCATGTGCCTAGCTCCAGCACTGTGGGACGATGTTGCTTTTGCTGATAAAACCCACTCTTTTCATTATCTATTGAAGAGTGAACCACACGCTGGCATTGCGCAGATTTGAAAACCAAGTGTGCTGTCAGATAAAGAATTTGTAGCAATTGTTTGAAGTCACTATTTTAGCACATGCATAGATTTTAAAACCAGAGATTTCTTGGGATTTCTGTAAAGCAGAAAATCATTCACATTCAGAATACATTCTGTGTTGTTCTGTGGTTTTCAACCCTATTTTTTTATCAGTTGTTATTATATAAAAATATATATTTTATGTACATTTTATTTATGTACGTTGGATTAATATCCCCAGTGCAGTGTTTTACCTGTACACAGGAGAGGCCCCAAAGGTGGTTAGCAGCCTCTTTACTTTCCTCTCAACCTGTTGCATCATTCTCATAAGGATTTTATGTTGCTTGATGTACTGATGGTGCCAGACAGGGTAATAGCGTGTGGAGACTGGTTGTATCAGAGATGCTTGTGACCAATACAGTTAGCAGGAAGGTCTGCAGTTTGTAAGTAGGAATTTAAGGTAGAACTGAATCATCACAAGGTCAGATGATAGCACTGTTTAGGTGATATATCCTAAGAGAAAAAGATACTTTAAAAGGTGTAAATTGCAAGAACTAAGCAAATGAGCATGTTTGTCTAATTAATTAAGGAAAATTTTTGCATAGCTATAGTGTGAAAAAGATTAATATAACCTTGGAAATAGCTTCACTAAGCATCGTATCAGAGGTTACAAATGACAGCTTTGCTTTCACCAGGATATGGAAAGCAGTGATTCATTAAGTCCTAGAGCAAATACTGCAAGTGAGAGTCTGGAGGCCAAAGACAATAATATGCATTTGTCTACATATACAGATCTACATAAATCTTTCTGGTCATTTTATGTTAGCCAAGTTTAAATTGGAATTAATGTGGTACAAACACTGTATGTATTGAACAGTTTGGCTCTATTTTGTGCCATGTGGAAAATTCTTGAAATAAAATGATGGCGTCCAATTTAGCTGGAAATTTAGGTCCTGTAAAACAACCTATCAAGAATAATTTTTCCATTTATATTTTTTTAAAAGAGAAATGTCATTTTAGACCAATAAAGAGGCTGAAAAGAGGACAGGTAAAATGTGCCCGTGAATGCGTCTTCTGAGTGAATAGCCTCAAAGATTTGTTGGACTATTGAAATTGATGGTTGGTAATAGCTTATAATCTCCTTCAATAGTAGAAGGCTGCAGTGAGGTCTCCCTGAAGCCTTCTCTTCTCCAAGATGAACACGCCCAGCTCCCTCAATCTTCTTCTTATGAGAGGTATTCTAGCCTTCTGATCACCTTTGTAGACTTCTTCTGTTCCAGTGACTGCACCCTTCCTACGCTGGGGGCCCAGATCAGAACTCTAGATGGCCCACTGTCAATCTTCTGGCAGAGCCATTTTTTCCTATTGCTAGAGTATGATCAAAGCTTGGAAAAGTGACTTTTGTATATTTGACATGACCCCTTCCCTCACTCTGCATTATGGTGATGGAATCTGAGCAGCTATGCTTGCTAAAAGTTTTAACCTACTGCAAGAAGTAGGATGAAGGAAAAGGTCTCTTTGCTGTCGACCATAATGAAATTGAGTGTACAGTTCTTTCAAGTAGGCAACCAGGTAGTGATTGCAGTCCTGCTTCTCCAAGGCATCCCAGCTCATAATGTTCCCTTTCATTTCAGATTGCACATGGTTGCACAAACAGTAGCTTGAAGAAATGCAGTCCAGGAACACCCTAGCAATGACCTGGCTGACATGAGACTGTCTTTAGTATGTAGCATTCGTTGTCTTTAAATTTACACCGTGATTTGTGTGTTGAACAGTTATGAATCCATTTGTAAAATTTGTATTATCATCACCCATGCTGATGAATAATAATGCATTATACGGCAATGCCTGTGAAGAAGAGAAGCCAAGAATAAGGTCCATTTATGACAGAAGTTATGATAAAAATAAAGTGTGCCTGAAAGACCTTTCTAAAGACCAAGTGCGCGAGAAGAAGACAAACACTAAAATGACTTTGAAGTGCTCTGAGGAAGAGGGAAGTTGAGGTGAAGAGAACACAGAGAGTGAAGGAGCACAGAAGTCAACAAGTTCAGACTGAGGTGGTCCAACTACAGCTGTAGAAAGATTTCTGAATTCCCAAAGACCTTTGTTTAATATCTTGTGTAGTCATTTCTACTGGATTGACTCATTGACAGTCTGTCCAGAAATATCATGTTGGTCTTAGCAAAGTTACTGCTCTAGAAGTGGCCAATTTTATACTTTCTCTTAGAGAGCAGAATGCACTCCCTCAAACACTTCTGCATCTTATTCCTCTGGCCTTGGTTGGTATTTGTGAGCTGATAAGTACGTTTGCCCCATTTGTTAACTTAATCTGTACGAATTCATCAAAATACACCATGGCTGCATATGGCCTAGTCCAGTTGCTGCTCATGGAAAGGTATGTCAGTTGCTCTACATATAAACCAACTCTCACAATATTCTAGTGGGAGGGATGGAGATTCCAATAAAATAAGCCTTGGTAATAGAGGAGATGAAGATGACAGTAAATGTTCTGATCTTCATTTCTTTTTCTTGTCTGTTTCCAGGTATTTTAGAGAGCGTTGCTGAGTAGTAGAAATATGGATAACATGGATTTGGGTTCTAGATGAGTTTGAACCCATGGAATGGAAAGATAAATAAATCAGGATATGGTGAATCTATTTATTTCAATATGTTTATAACATACCTTGTTTCAGTCAGCCTGAGCTGTAGGATTAATCTACCCGTTAGACCTTTTTAATACCCAATTTAGTTTTAGCTATGAAATGTCTTACTTCCGGTATCTTGCTGTCTTTCAGTCCCAAATTGATAGTAACTAACTCTTCTCTTTTGTATTTCTCTTCTACTATCTCCTATGCTTCAAGGGAGATGATGCTTAATACTGCAAGAGAAGAGTTGCCCTAAAGAGACAAGAGGTGGCTGCCCCTACCCTCCAGGGAGACCTGAATAAGATCTACCAGAACAGCAGACCAGGTGCCCAGCCCACACAGGGACTGCTGACAGTGCAAAAGGAAGAAGGCAGAAAGACAGTGGCACCCCTGGGGCCCCCACCACTCAAGCACCCTAAGAAAGCCACCACCCAAGCAGGCACTGCTCTAACCCTGTCAGACCCTTTTGCATCAGGGAAATGTGCCAGTCTCTGGCCCCCCTCTCTGCTGCCACTAAGCAGAAGCATGTCTGCTCCTCAAAATGCTAGGAAACAATAGTTCAAGTATCAAAAAGTTTTTAATTTTACCTGCTACAGGAAGTTTTTCCCAGGGAGCTTATGGAATTAAGAACAGCATTTCATACTTGTACTCAAAAGCTGCAGTAATTTTTATCATGTTCAAAATCAATTTATCACTTAAGGCTATGGCAAAAAAAAAAAAAAAGGCTTGAGAGAAAACATCTCAAAGCATCCTGCACTTCCCCTAGTCCTAAAATAAACTTATTATAGCACAGGCAAGCAGCTACAAGATGAATTAAAAAGAAAACAAACTCTAAAAAGTGTGCAGCACTTTTTGGAGTTTTTGATGTAGACATTACCTGACATGAGACATACTTTACATGCTCAAAGTGCAGTGCAAACTATGTTATTATTCCTCACAATGTGAGATAGGTCAGCAGTATTACATTAAGATGGACAGGTTAACATTAAAACTTTGAATTACCTCAGTGCTTCAAATGGCATCCTGGGTCCTTCTGGCCACATCTTAAAGGCTTCAGAATCAAAGCTCTCCATTTTAAAAGTGATAAGACTATTTGATTTTTTTGTTTGTTTTATTTTAAAAGCAGTTCTAGAATCTCAGAGTGAGCTTTGAAAGAGAGGGGACTGCTTTCTTCTTGTACATACCTACTAGTAATCAAAAGTATGAAACTCCTATTTGCCTTGCTACTTTGTTTTCACATTATATTCTCAACTCAACTTGACCTGCACAACTTTTGGCACTTGGCAGTCTTGAACACCAGGCCACTTCACATACAAAACTGAACTTAGCATGCTCATTTTCTAAAGCCTGAAAATTGTGACAGTTTATTGTAGACCAGAACATTGTGTCAGGCATTACAGGATGAACGTTTTTTCTTTTAATTTGCAATGTTGTGGGGTTTTTTTCACTCCCTTCAGGCAAAGTGTTAAAGTGCTGCTCTGCTCCTACCGCCAACTCTGAAGTGACACTGCAGGATTCCAGTTTTGATTCCATCATTGATTAATTTGTCAGTTTTCAAGGAAAGACATTTCGCTAAATGCCAGACTTCTCCCAGAGCCTCTAACATCTGTGTTGTCTTTTCACACATCTTTCCCAACAACTCTGCCTCTAGAAGATGGTACTACTGACAGTGTACAAAGAAGCAGACTGCAGCTTGTCCTCCCACATCTGTGCCACCACTACAGCCCTTGCCACATCTAAACTAAATTCACTGGATCATCAAGTATAGGTCATCTCCTCTATTACCAAGGCTTATTTTATTGGAACCTCCATCCCTCGCACTAGAATATTGTGAGAGTTGATTTATATGTAGAGCAACTGACATACCTTTCCATGAGCAGCAACTGGACTAGGCCATATGCAGCCATGGTGTATTTTAATGAATTCATACAGATTAAGTTAACAAATTAATTTTTTCATATTTTCAGTCCAAAAAACTCTCAAAGGTCCTTTGCTTCCCAGTACTTCAACCTTAAACATTTATTCATCTATTCCAATACAGTTGCCACTGTGGTCCTACCATATCATCTTAAATTGGTCGCTTTCAATTAGTAGCCAGAGGAGACACTGGCTTTGCTCTCCTCAGATGAAAGATGAGGTAAGCATTTGATTCCCTCTTCATCAGAAAAAATTAGTGAATCCTTTTCTTCCTTTGTCCATCTTAGAGCAGCATCACAAACTATTCCTCAATCCTCAATCAACAGAAGTGGAGCCTGAAGACTCAACCAGCTGCTCTGGATCAGATACAGAGGATGTTTCTGATTCAGGTGGCTCACTTTCAGCTTCTCCTGTCTCAGTTTGATGGGTGTTTTCACATAGAGGCATTTCTGTGATGTGCCAGTCTTCACGCTGCCAGTCAGCAAGTGAAATCCAATGGAACTGTTGGGGGTTCCACTGAGAGATGCTAAAGTGTCACCATGATGCCCATGTGTCATCACTGTGACATTGCTGTGTAGTGTCCAAGGAAGGCCTGGCTGTCTGGAGAAGCAAGAGCAGATGTTGCTGGCCAGCACTTGTTGCTAGTCCTGCACAAGGTGTTCTAACATGAGTCAAGAAGCAAACCAAACTGTATTTAAAGGGGATCACTCCTCACCTAGACATTGCTTTCCTTTCTCTGTGTGGTCTCCTGAATAGCTCCCTTCTGACCTCCTTGGTGTCTCTCTGGTTGTCCAGACTAGGGGGAGGGGGAGGACAGAGGGCAGAGGGAAGAGAAATCAGTTTTCCAAGCAATGTTAACAACAACAACAACAACAACAACAAAATAGCAATCACTTCCCAGTTTGTAGCAATTTCTTGCAAATGTTCTGTGATTTCAGTGTCTTCTGCAAGGGAGTAGCTATGTACCCAGGTGATGCTCTGCAATGTCTGTAGTCTCCCAAATTCTACTTTGTAAGTCCAACTAGAAAATGACATCTCAGTCTATTTTCCTGATGGTGTAGACAGGAAATGTGCAGCTCTTCTTTGGTTTCTATGCTTTTTTTTTTTTTTTTAAATATTAAATAGAAATTTATCTAAATAGAAATTTAGAAAGCAAGCTAACAAAATCGTGATGTTCTTTAGGTCTTTTAAAATGCACTCCTCTCTACAGGATCAGGTGCTTCATCTGTAAGGAAAGGGCTTGATCTGGAGATGGTCTGAACGCAGAACTCAAATGTATCCTAAGTTGGAGGACTCCACTAAATTGGAGGAGCTGCTGAGTCCTTCAGGGGTAGAGAGGCCTTGCAGAGGGCTGGGCAATCACCAGCCACATGAAGTTGCACGAGAGCAAGTGCTGGATTCTGCTTCTGGGAAGGGACAACTCTGGTTATGTGTACAGACGGGGGGGATGAGAGGCTGGAGAGCAGCCCAGGAGAAAGAGATTTGGGCTTCTGGTGGACAGCAGGTTGTATGTGAGCCAGCGGTGTGCAGTGGCAGCTCAAAGGGCCAACCATATCCTGGGGTGCACCAAGCCCAGCACTGCCAGGGGTGAGTGGAGGGGTTGTCCCACTGCGCTCTGTGCTGTGCGGCTGCACCTCCAGCACTGGGGGCAGGGTTGGGTGCCACACTATAGGAAGGTCCAAATTTGGAGAGCGTCCAAAGGAGTGCTATGAAGATGGAGAATGCAGAGTGTATGACGAGTGGCTGAGGTCCCTTGGTCTGTTCAACCCACAGCAGAGGAGCTGAGGAGAGGCCTGATGTTAATATGTTCGAAAAATTGCAGTGGCTGTTCACTGCCCTGGGATAGCATATAGTTGTCTGGATGTATGCATTAAGTGTGTCAGCATATGTAACATCCCACTGGCATTTCTCCAACAGCATTCCATTTTTTGTCTCCATTTAAGACCATTCCAGACAGTTTCCATGGCCAAAGACATGATCTTTGTTAAATATATACAGAAAAGAGTATTCTGCTATTGTCAGCGGTCAAATTTAAAGAGGGAAAGGATTGTGTGAAAGCAAACTTAGACTTTACAGTGGTATTTTGTCTCTGTTGCATGTGCAAATACTCCAATCCTGTGTCCACGGGTTCTATCAGCTATCCAGTAAATCTTCTCTACCTAAAGTAGGGATCTTGCAAATGAAGAAAGACTTTGGAACGACTTCTTTTCATCTTCTTTTTCTAGGATATAGACAAAGCTTCAATGAAACTACCCTTAAAATGTCACAAAAAACAGGCAGATCATCTAAGACACAAGTAAAGGCAAATCAAGGCAGAATGAGTGTTCTAGTGTTCTAGAAGTCACCCTTACTGCACGAGTGTGCAACACAAATTTTCCATCCCTCCAGTGTAGTAGTTGGAAGAGGTGCTGCTATAGCCCAGTGCAGTAAATTTTAGGTGGGGAAAAATGGGTCGGAAACCAAAATTCAGGACCACGTTGTTATTTCCTGAATGATGGTACTCCAGTTATTCATGTGCTTATTTAACTCCCTGCATGCTATCATTTGTGTTGTACAGACGGTAGATAAGTCAGTTTTACAAGATGCACCAAGGTTATATTTGTCTATGTGATGCTTGTTCACAAGCCCTATTATTTGCCTTTCTGTTGTTGTGACACTTCTGTCATATTTTTGGACTAATATGTTAGTCACAGATTTTTTTTTTAACCTGAATGCTTGTAGAGAATTTTAGTTTCTGTAGGAAAAGATGCGAATCAGGGCATGTATATTTGGATGGGGAGTAGTCACTCTATGTTACAACTGATGTAGGTGTTCCTACTCATTTAGAGGATAGTCACTCTAGATTACTACTCAAATGCCTTCCAGAAAGACCTTTTTACCTTTGGATATATTCTCCCCTTTACAGCTGTTCTAGCCTGACAGAAAATGCCATTGCCAAGAGAAATCCACGTCCCCTTTCCACTGAATCAGTGTGGCATGATACTCAATCTAAATGAATGCCAATGGCAAAATAAATCTTCCAGGGGAAACTGAAATATCTTCTTGAATCCAGAAAGTGGTAGCTCCACAGAGGTTGGGTAGACGATCAGCAAAGCAGCTGTCACTGTTTCAAACACGTTTTTCAGTGGGAAAGTTGAGAGGGGAACACATGCAAAATGTCTGCTCTCATTCCAATTTCTGATGGAAGTTTTGCAGGATTTGGCTTGCAGCTGATACCATTTCTCTTCTCCTCTAAGGATTAATTTTTTTGTGTGTTTCTTTGGGACTGCCTAGTTTCCATGGGCTATTGCAGGCCAGAAGATCTCTTCCTCTGTTCCTGTGTTCATTTGGCAAACTAAACTAGAGGGTTGCAGCATGTGATGTGAGTTTGTACAGCAGAATCCAGTTTCTTCAGTCAGATTGTGTGTGTGTGTTTGTTTATTGATAATGCTTTGAGGGATGTTGGAAATTCTGACAGATGGGCAGATGTCTAAATTTTACACTGCAGTACGAATGAGAAAGTTCTGCAGAATCATCAGCCAGAAGGAACAGCAAAGTCTCTGTGGCCTCAAATTGCTGTACTAATTGCTACTCTTTTCCCCTCAATTCTGTTCCACTACTTTGGGTGACAGAACTTCTGCCAAATCTCAGTTAATTCATCTATGAAATAAGGCTAATCAGATTTTCCTACTTTATAGAGATTAATTTATTAAGTTTATATTGCAAAGCAGTGCAAAGACATAAAACATTATGGAAATGTTGAGTGATAGCCATGTTATATTAATTTTGTTTATTGAGTCCCATCACAGATAATGTCAATGCACTTCTGCAAATAGTGGAAGCACAAGATAGGCTTTTCTAATTCTGTTTTTATTTTGCAATATTTTTGCCATTTTTCCAAATCAATATGAACTGAGTAAATAAATGAATAGCATATCTTTTGTTTAGCAGCATGTCTTAAAATCTGCTCTGGAAGATGGTTTCACTTTTTTCTACTTCCTATATCTTGTGATCACTTCACAATTTTAACTCCTCTGCCCTTCACTCTGTCCCAATCTACTTGTGTTTTTCTCTAAGATTCAGCTGCGCTTCAACTTCTTCAGCTCATAATTTACATTTGCTGTGTGTACTGCAGTCATTTTCTATGAGTTTTATTTGAATTTCAATGTGTCTTACCATTGTCACAGGTAGATACAGGTTTGGAACTGACAGTTCATGTGTGTGTGCCCTACAGGGAAAAAGGAAGCCCTTCTAATTCATCTTTCAGGGCTTCTGTGTACAGTACTTGAAGCTCTGCTCCACTGTTTCCCAGTGTTCCCCAATGCTTTCTTGAAACTTGTTGAAGAACTTCCATTATGATCACTTGCTAGAAATGTCTGCAAACTGTTCCTGAAAATTACACTTAGAGTATACTGCAGTCTTCATTGTGCATTATTTAAAATAGACACAGAAATAATGTTTCTGTGGGACTGAAGTGTCTTGTTGGGAAAACTGCTGAAGGATACAGAAGTTTATAGCATCCAGAGCCATCCCATAAGCAATCTCTCCAGATAATCCTTGAGTCTCAGAGGAAGACTGTCCAGGAGAGAAAGGCATTACCAGCAGCAACAGAGGACGTGATTGTTTTTCTTGGTCTCCATTGTAGTGGCAGAGTGTAATTAGGTATTCCTGTAATCAGATCATTTTCAAGCCGACCTGCTTTGAAGTAAAAGAGAAAGTAGATGGAAAAATAAATACAGTGCTTTTATGTGAGTGATGCCTTCTACCAAGAAACTGTAACTGGAGAGGAGTGGTATCGTATAGCACAGGTGTTTCATTCTATTTCTACAGAAAAGCCATCTTTGTAAAAGTGTGCTGGGTTTTTGCATACCATAAAGACATGGAAATGTCTGTGTTTCAAGTGGTATGCCAGGGTACAAGTACAAGCAAGTACACCATGCATATGGCATCATGAATTCTTAGGCCTAAAATGTTCAGCATCTCCCAAGGCTGATACCCAGCAGTAAGTGGGTCGGCTTGGCCAAGAAGCGCCTTTTCCAAAACAAGGGAAATTAATACGGCTCCTGAGCTGCTTGAACTGTTGTGGTCAAAATGTTGATTTTAATAGGCTCAGTATGAACCCAGTGGAACTTGGCTGATTTTGATGGACTGTTTCACTGGGGCTGGTCAAAGTGTGACCCTTTCCCCCAAAGGTAGGCTGGATTCTTCTTTCAGTGGTGCTGTCTCAGGCTTCTTGGAAATACAAACTTTCCAGTGACCCTCAGTTACATTCTCTTAATCTAAGCGGGTCTTGCAGTATTGGTAATTAGTGTATTTTCCATTTAAAGGAGCAATTCCAAATCCATTTTTAAAAGGCTGCAGTGGGTTTCTCTTGGGACTTGTGTAGTTAAGTTCTTAATAACTCATTTGTTGAGCTATTCATTCTCAGGGAATTGAATGTTCTCCACATGTTCCTGTGGGAACACACTAGGCTCAGGCTCTGTGTACTAGCCCCGCATGGACCAAGACTTCACATCATGCAATTGGCCATCACATATTCATTCTGCACAGCTTTTACCAAGTATTTGTTTGCATGTTTTTGGATGGCTCTTCAACTGAATTGGGCTTCCCTCCCCTATCATAAAGTACCTCAAAATGATAGCTAGTTACTCATACCTGTAATGTTAAAATGAAGCGTGTCAGAGTAGTACCTAACCCACTTAAATTCATGGTTTAAGCGGCAACAAAGAAAAGCAGAAACTCATTGGCCATGAAGGAAGCTCAAGAAATCCAAAATAATGCATTTTTGAGATAAAATGTTCAGCATCACTGGTTAGGCAAAAGTGATAAGATTTCACAAAATCCTTGTAGAATTGTAAATGTCTCTTACCAGGCAAAACATTAATATTGCCAGTGTTTATTACAGCTGAATAAAACATGGTGTTTTCAGATCATGGGGAGTCATGTAAAGCTTGTTCCCATTCACATGGGTCCACATCTCGTGGGTCTTATGCAAAGAAGAAGACCCAAAAAAGATGACAGCAAATTTCTACTGGACTCTTAGTATTCAATCTTTATTTATTTATGTATTTATGATCTCTAAATATTATTCCTGATTTAAATTTATTTATATATAAGCGGTACCTTTATTTAAATATTTATTTATTTTGGTTTTGTGATTTCCAAATGATCATAAACACCACATTTTCTCAAAAAGTTACATTAATTTATTAAAAAGTTGCCCAAAGCCTTTTTTGTCACTACAAAATTGATCAAGATTTTGAGTTAGTAAATAGCATCTGAGCTAAGGGATTTTCCTGTATGATGTACTTGTTTTGAGCAGATTCATTGCAGGTAGCTGAAGTGCACGTCTTACTTGCTTAGAAGCCAATGATGCAGTCAAGGAATGACGACATTTGAGATTTTCAGTAAAGTTTTTTGAAGTGACTTTAGCCTCAGCTTAGATCAGTCACGATATTTGTGTTTCTGAGCTCAGCCAGAAGCACTCACACATTTCGGTGCATCTGGGCCTAGAAAGCAGACCTGGTGTTCTGAAGCTTTCAGCTGTCCTGAAAGCTGTATCCATCTTCATCATTAGGCAGCGTTACATGGATTTTTCCGACAAAACCTGTCACATTCCATGTAATAAAGCTGCATACCATGCAAGACACTCAAGAGAACTGCAGACATCTGTGTCCCTTAGTGTCTGCCGGGCACTGTAAAAGTTTTGGCAGGAGGATAATTTGTTAAGCTTAAACGTGTAACTGTGAAAGAACAGGTGACTTGCTCAAAATGATTACTGGCAAAAGAATTTGAAGCTATTTGATAAAACAAATACAGACTGTGAATGAAGCTTCCGCTGCGGTGACATGAAGTAGGTCAGTGTGTGGTGAGCAGGCCATAAGAATTGCTAACTTCAGCTTGAATTATGAAGAAATAATAGTAGAATCATAGAAAGGTTTGGGTTGGAAGGGACCTCAAAGTCCACCCAGCTCCAACCCCATGCTGTGGGCAGGGCTGCCCCCAGCAGCTCAGGCTGCCCAGGGCCTGAGCCTAAAGGTGCACCCACAGCTTCTTTGGGCAGCTGTGCCCCTGCCTCACCACACTCACAGTGAAAAATTTCCTCCTAGCATCCCACCTATATCTCCCCTCTTCTAGTTTAAAGCCATTCCACCTTGTCTATCACTATCAGATTGTGTAGAAAGTCAGTCCCCTTCCTGTTGATAAGCTCCCTTCAGGCACTGGAAAGAAAGCTCCAGCACAGATGTAGTATGTTTTTATGGAAGGCACATCTTCTAAACTGAGGGAAGCCAAAGTTTAGTGCTTAGACAAGGACACAACATCAGATGTGAAAAATCACAGTTCCATCTATTTTTATTTCAATAACATTAAAGAGCAAGGAAGAGGAAAGAAAGAAATCTACTTCTGTGCTGTGAGAGTAGCTTTGACTGATGACTAAGTGCCAGCCTGGGGAATTACAGCAGCTGTGTGTGACATACTTTAGTATTCCTGAATTTCGAAGAAACTGCAGAGTTTGGCCTGCAGGTGCCAGCTTGGTCCATTTTTAAAATTTACCTGAAGACATGTCATGTATTGTCTTCAAAAGCACAATCCCTCTTGCTTTTATAGAAGAGGCTGAGTCACGCTGGCTTCTACAAATAGAATAAAATATTTCAAGGCTAAATTTCCTCAGGCTCAATGGAAATCGTAGCTTCTGCATTAATGAACATTGCCTCTCCCTGTAACTCTGTCTTGCTGCTCATGGGCTCTGAGGATTCTTGGTGATCACCTGATTGAGGTATTCTGTTGCTGCAGGGCAACCCAACTGCAAATAGCCATGCTGCTGAGGCCACCAGGCTGCGGGACTGGAAATCCCAGTCAGGTTTCTGGTTCCACCTTTGGTATCAGCCTGTTGCAGGGCTCTCTGGAGGTGAGATGCCCGTGCCTTCGTACACCCCATTAATCATGAGGAGAGCTGTGAAAGGCACTACCAACATGAGTGTGAACACTTTCCCTGCCTCGCATTGATGTTTCACCCATGGTCTCTGCTGACAGAATGGAGAATGTGAAAGGAACCTTGAACGAATGAATGCATACAAGCAATGCTAGTAGGGCAGTTGAAAGTACAGAAATCCACTGCATTTTTGTAAGCCATCAAGCAGGGAGTCATTAAAGATGCCCTGGCTATTTGGGAAGAGCTAACTGATCTGTTCATGGGAGATTCAGTTCTATCGGCATCTCAGCCAGTTTTAAATGAGTCCTTTCTAGTCTAGTCACCAAAGACTGTGGTATGTGTAGGTTGTTCTACCTATGAAGAACTAGTAAACTGTCTTAAAAAGTGTAAAGTGTCTGAACACTGTGCTGTTGCAGTTAGATTACTTCTGTTCTAAGCCAAAGTCTAATAATGCTGGTGCAGTAATCTCTGCATTATCCCGCTGTCTGTAGTGTGGATATACCATCTCTCAGAAGGACACCTGCATGCAAATAGTGGCTGTAGGAGGAGTAATAAAACTTAAACATGTTTGAGAAGGAAAGATGTAGGAGCAATATGAGCTGTCAAATTGCAGCAAATTGCCAGGATTTTTGAAGGAGTTTCAGGATGAATAAAGTAGATATGCTGAAAATGAGAAAATATAATCCCATGTGAAATTCAACCCCACTGCAATCTGCAAGTCCTTAAACCTGATTCAAGAAGGAGCTAAACTTATTGTAGAGAAAAACATTGGCAACAATCAAATATTGGGAACATGACTAAAGTGTGATGATGCATATCAGAAAGGAATATTTCATGATTCTCGCGGATACTGATGAATTCTAAATGTACTTATTAACTACAGGAACAAATTGTTGTTGATGACCTGACCTGGGAAGTAGGATTAGTATAATTTATGGCTTTAGCATAAAAATGGGTGCTACATAAAACTTGCGTGTTTAGGTAGTTCTGGAGAACTGTGCTCTCTTGCAGGAGAGAGCAGTCTTTTCAACTTAATAATAGTCTTTAAGGAGGACTGTTGCTCAGCTGAAGATGAAGTCATATATCCTGCACTTCGATTTAATTTCCCATCCATTTGATTGTTCCTTTTTCTCATTGAATGAAATGAAGTATTGAGTTGGCATGAAACATGGTTGTTTATGGCTGTAAATATTGTGATTCTGTTGTATGTGGATGTGTCCCCTCTATGATAAGATGTGTTCAAATCTCGTTCTTGCATCTTGAAAAACATCAGGAAAAAATATCCAGGCAGTACAAGTTGTCCGTGATGTGAAAATGCACAAGATGTAAGGATGAATCAAGTGTATTAGAACTGCTTAGATTGGGGAGGAAACAGGTGGCATGATAAGGAATGTGAAAATAATGAATAATGCAGAGAAGGCTGGCTGTGTGCTCATACTTACTGATTTGCAGAGGTAGCAAGAACATCCAGTGCAATTTGAAGGCCCCTTGTTCAAAAGGATTCCCCATCCCTGGAGGTGTTCAAGTCCAGGTTGGATGGGGCCCTGGGCATCCTGATCTAGGCCTGATTAAGTGGTTGGCAACCCAAATCTGGGTCTGTGTTTTTAGACAAGAATCCCTCACTGTCCTTTCCTTCTGAGAGCAGCATGCCATCAAGGACATGATAAGTTGAGCTTTCCTTTTTTCCCTGAAGAGACTGCCGGTGAAGTTGGAAAGCACGATCCCCAGTGCAACAAAAAAAAAAGAGAAGTTTTGAAATATCTTCAAAAACTTTTTTTATCTTCTCTCCAGGAGGACAAAGGTATTAATAGATCACAAAACAGTTTTCCTCATTTGATTACAAAGATAAAGTTTCTAGGTGCCTTTCCCCCCCCCTTTTTTTTTCCCTTCTTTTAAGATGAAAGTTGAATCTCCTGTTGGGGGTTCTCCTTGGTCCAGCTGAAACAAGGATTTGCCACTGTTTCTATGTCATGCATCAAAAAGAGACTTATGAAAGAACTTCTAGCATTTTGAATTTTTTAAATCTTTCTTTCTGATGTGTATTAATATGGTATTTTTTCAGAGTCATGAAAATGATCAACAGAAAAGACTTTTCCCCCAGAGATTAAATGGTACTGATGCAGTTCAGCATTGACTAGCATATAAATGTGACTGCAGAGTTTTCATAGTCGCTGACCTCATCAAAAGGGCATTCTTAATATCAATGGCTTTAGCACCTCAGCATTTAAAATATGGCCTGCAGCCTTGTCTCTGTTCCTTCTTTACCCCTTTGCTCCTTGTAGGGTTCATCAGATAATGACCAGGCTAATCAGAAATATCATCTCTAATTGAATTGAGTAAGCATATTTGAATTGGCACAATTGCGTCTTTGCAAAGAAACTTTCCCCTAGGTGAGTGGTATTTTTGATTTACAAATGAAAACATTAGAGTTTTTTTATTGCATTAAATCACAATTAGGTAAAACTGCCTAACAGGTTACCAGGTCTAGCTTTGGATCTGATCCTGTGAGTGGCTGCATACATTCACCTCTTTGTAAACCTAGATGGAGATAAAAGTGTTCACAAGGAACAGACCAGATTCTTATGCAGTGTCCCCGGGGAAAGTAAATTTCACACTCACTCAAAGTAAGTCCTTCTTGAATATGAATATAATTGTATTTCATCAGCTCAATGTTTCACAAAGACAAAGCATGGATGAGGTTAGGTAAGCTCTAAAATACTTGTAAATGCTGACAGATGAATACCTGTGCAGAAGGTAAACCCAACATGTGACATAGTAAATGTCCTGGAAAATATATGTTGTAATAGTAGATTTTTTTTTAATTTTATTAGTTACCAAACAAAAAGCATTTTAAAACTGGTGAGTAAGGAATGATTTAACAGCTTCATTTGTAGCATACTCAATATAGTACTTTTTCTGCTTTTCTATTGAATTAGTGCATTGGGTGATTTAGTGATTTCTGTTTAGATCCAGCCAATGTCTGATAGGATTTGCATTGAGGCAGTCATAAAATTAGAACAATAAATAAGTCGTCTGACAGATTCCTTCAATATTAGTTTAATTCTTGCTCCAACTTATCAGGGGTAATATTTGTTATAGACCTAAAGGGCATGGAATTAAAAACTGTATGAATTAGCAGAAGAATCCTGACCAGCACTTAAGGTTGTTTTCATAGCCCCTGTGTTTCCTTGCATGGCAAAGTAGGGAGGTTGTGTCACTAGAGCCCATAAAACAGCATCAGAATAGATAGCAGGCAAAAGGAACAGTGTGCAAGTGCTGCACGTCCCTGTAAATAAGTTCCCATGCATACAGGCTGAAGTGGAAGAGCTGAAGAGTGGAAGGTTATGCCCAGATTTCCATTCCATTGATAGTCCATTTTCCCTCTCTATACAACTGTGAGGAGAGGCCTTCCTGGTGATTTTTAAAATGAACAAATACAGTCTTGGCAAAACGAACATTGTGAAACAGCCTGTTAGAGAGCTAGTTGCAGGAAGGACACAGAAAATAGAAATCAGTGCTGTCTGTGAGCATTTTAACTCTGCCTGTGTTGAATGGGAGGGTGGTGGCTGCTTGGCTGAAAGAATCTCCTGCAAAGAAGGCATGACTGTAAGATGCCTTTACTCCTGTCTTGACACCGGACTTCTACAGATGTTCCTGTGACACCATGTGGGACCCTGGGCTTATTCCTAAAAAGTCGGAGCTTAAATCCTGGCTAGGGATTTTGACAGTTTTGCAGGTAGAAGGAAGACAGTTAAGTCTTATTACAGCCTGAGAGCCAGCCAAGTCACCATGCAAGAAGTTTTCTTCTGTCTTTTGACAATATTTGCTTTCATCTGTGCTTCCATGACTGGTTAGACACTGGCAGAAGAGCTGCAGCTCATGTTACAGCAGAACTCAGCAGGAGTGGCTCTTCCATTTTTCATTTTGCTTTGTACCTTTGAAAAGGGAGCTGTGGGCTCTCTGCAGTGTCTGCCTCTGTGCCTTCCTTGCTGCTGTAATCTCAACTGTGTCTTGAGTAACATTAAAATGTTCATTCAGTGCTTGTCTTCTTCCAGTAGAGTTAACAGCCTGTGCAGAATGGAAAGCTCTGCAGTGCTTTGTGCAGATTCCTCTTCAGAAAAACCAATTCAGGAAATCTCCAGGGCAGTTAATCAAAACAGATGTATGAAACCTTCATGGGGACACCCTTTTCCCAAAAATAGGCCCTTGCTCTATACACACAAACATGTTCCTGTAAGCAGATTTTTCAGAGACATATCTGACAAGCAGTTCCTTCCTCTTTCCTCCATGTAATGAAAATCTTATGCTTTATCCAATTGGGATCAACAGTTCTTGCTTTAAACATGAACTTGGGCTTGTATTGCGCTAAAGAATATTTTCCTTCTGAGCTGCAGGAAACACATTATGCAGGCAGGAATTCTTAATGTGTCCCACAATACCCACATTTGACATGTGTGCCCATAATAGGTGTTGTTGGAGTCATTCAAATGTTTTGAAGTGCACCTTGCTTCTTTTATATCCAGATGCAGTGTCATAGCTACAGAAGTCTCCCATTAACAAAATAAAAGTTCCTTAGGATGATAGGAAGAAGATGTATTAGTTGTCTTTAAGGCGTTGATCCTGTAGTAGTTTTTGCACCTTTCAAACGTTTAATTCCTCATTACAAAGGATACTGCCTGCAGCACTATCCCACTATAAAGAAGGAAGAGGAACACTGTAAGGCTGTCTACTCTCTCGATGCACCAAAAAGAGAAAGGTTCGTGGAAGTAGTGAAGCCTGGTGGGCTGACAGATTTCAAAAGCTGCATTGACAGCAATGAGGGGCTTGCAGTAGTGCCCAATGCTGCTTTGTTGGGTAGGGAAGAATGTTGGTCCAACACTCCATGATCTTGGATCTGCTTCCGAATAAAGACTTGAACACATGTTGTTTACCAGCTTCAGGGAGTGCTTCAGGCAACATCTTTTCAATCCATCCCACAGCTCCCATTACCCAGCTCCACCTTCAAGTGCTGTGGAGCAGCTCCTTTTTCTCTGAGATGAAGTCTGTGAATATGCACTCCGTCTTACACCTTCTATGAATTTGCTCTGTGATCATGCAGTGTGTTATGTAAAGGGACAGATGAATGTGGCACTTGCCTAGGTCTCCTGCTCCCCTCCACATTCTGGATGTCAGTGTCAGATTTTGGTCCTGCTTTTCATGGTAGTACTGAGCATCTCATAGACTTCAGCAAAACCATGCTGAAGTAAGGTGTTGCTCGTTTTGTGTGAAGTGTCAGAATTGGATGCTTAATAACCTTCCCCTCTAGAGAATACATATTGGGCTTTTTTTTGCTTCCCACCTACCTTTCCTTTCCAAATTCCCCTCTTCAGGGAATTTCACAAATAAATTTCTGCTCTTCTAAACACAGATGAGCACAAGGAAGAGTAGGGTTTAAAAATAGTTTGACACTTGTAAAATGGATAATTTTCACAGCCAATGTATTTTTGTCTCAGAGGAATACTCAGAGTGCATGGAAAATGTTTTTGCAACAAAAATTATTGGCAATTTTCAGCTAACACAAAAATATTGAAAGTACTTTCATTTCTGAACTCTTATTTGAGTGCTCTGCTGTTGAATATAACAATATGTAGATGTATTTAGAGCTTATGTACTAAATAACACAGAATTGCATGTCAGTTAGAACTGCATTTCCACCTTTCCAATTATACATACTTTGCTTTACAGTAGAGAGATCTACGTATATTAAAGTTTAATTCAGATATGTCTTTGTTTTTCCCAAATTCGTTTCCAGTGCCTACATGGATGGATTCTTTGTGCTCTTATAAATATGACAGGACTCAGCTTTGGAAAATCTTAGTTGTGTCTGTGAAAGTCTTCTAAATGTAAATGGGAAAATATAAATCAAAGGCTTGCCCAGCTTTTGGGAAGTCTGTACATGAGCTAGGGTGAGGACAGGGAGCAATCTAACAGAGCAGCACAGAACTTGGAGTGAGCTGCAGGCTTTCCCAGGTAGCAGGGTGGATATACTGTGTGTGGGCATCTCCACACTCGCCTCTGAGTAGTTGTTTAATCGTGGCTCTATTTTATGATCATTTGATGGCTACTGCATTTCTGAAAGGAAACACAAATTAATCAAAGTACCTTATGCCTTCAACCAAACAAACTTCCAAAACCCCTCAAGCTTCTACTTGCTCTCCATGAATCTCTGCTTCTGTGAGGAACATAAAAATATGAGCTTACAAAATGGATGTTTTGTGAGATGAAACTGTCTGAGTTTCAGTAGGGCCAAGTGTCGGGTCCTGCATTTTGGTCACAACAACCGCAGGCAACCCTACAGGCTTGGGCAACCCTACAGGCAGGTGGCTGGAATAGCTGCCTGATGGAAAGGGACCTTTGTGTGCTGATGGACAGTCAGCTGAACATGAGTCAGCAGTGTGCCCAGGTGGCCAAAAAGGCCAATGGCATCCTGGCTTGGTTCAGGAATGGTGTAGTGAGCAGGACTAGGGAAGTCATCCTTCCCCTGTACTCGGCACTGGTGAGGCCTCACCTCAAGTACTGTGTTCAGTTTTGGGCACCTCAGTACAGAAAGGACATTGAGGTGCTGGAGCAGGTCTAAAGAAGGGCAACAAGTCTTGTGAAGGGCTTAGAGAATATGCCCTACAAGGAGAGACTGAAGGAACTGAGGCTGCTTAATCTGGGGAAGAGGATGCTGAGGGGAGACCTTATTGCTCTCTTCAAATACCTCAAAGGTGATTGCAGTGAGAGCGGGATTTGTCTCTTCTCACTGGTGACAGGTGACAGGATGAGGGGAAATGGCCTCAAGTTGTGCCAGGGGAGATTTAAGTTGGATATCAGGTTGGATATCAAGAAATGCTTCTTTACAGTGGTTAAGCACTGGAACAGGCTCCTCAGGGGGGTAGTTGGGTCACCATTCCTGGATGTGTTTAAAAACCATTTGGTTGTGGTGCTCAGGGACATGATTTAGCGGAGGGTTGTTAGGGTAGTATGGTTAGGTTGTGGTTGGACTTGAGGATCCTGAAGGTCTTTTCCAACCTGAACAATTCTATGATTCTGTGAACCATTTCACTGTTGTCTCGATTCTTTTATCTTCACCCAGAGGCTGTTCTTTTCATACAAAAATAGTTGGTTACTGCCTTTCCATGTTGCAGGTAACCTCTGCAGCCGTTACCACATCAAAGATTACTGTTTAGGCTAGTCACATCTGTGTTTGGACGTAGTGTTTTCTCATCATCATAATTATGATAAATGGAGGGAAGAAGGCTGTTTTTACCTATCAGGTTTGAGGCTGAGATATCAAATGCCAGTCCTCGCTCTCTTGTCCATTTACTCCACTGAGATGCTTCGTAATAGGCTGTTTTATTCCTTATTGAAATATCTAATGAAAAGAAGACATAAGCATTTAAGATAGTACTTCAGTAAATATTGTCAAGCATTTATACACAAGGTTTTGCCCTCCTTGGTTTCCAAGGTTCATAGTAGGAATTTTATCGTAGGCATTCTGCAGTGCCAGATTACTACTGGAAGTGATGCTATCTCCTGCAGGAGTTCAGCAGCCCTGGAGCAGGACCACTGATACGAACAGAGGTGGTCCTGTACACAAGATCCAGGTATGTCAAATGTGTACATTGCATTCTCCAAAGATTTCAAAACACTTGAAACAGGAGCTTCTACTGAGCTTCACTTAGGAAGGCTAAGTGAAGTGCCTGTGTTTCTCTTCATGTGTTAAATGGTTCATTTAATGACAGTCAGCAAGTCCTTGTCACTCACTGTCCTTCCCAGCCCCTTTCCCTTCTGATATCCTGCCATATTCAGAGATGTCTGATGTTTATCAGAGATGAACATGTTAGTTTAAGCATGACATAGACATATAGACAACTATAAATAAGTTAACTGGAATTTATCCCATTTTTGTAGCTCAATGAATTGCCACCTCTGCTCATGTGCATAGTCTGAAAGTTTGCACATTCTTAAATATTTTTTATTGAAGCAGTTGAAGACAGTACATTTTACTGTATTGCTGGTATGACTAGAAGCATGGACATAGTTCCAGCAGTTCAGCTGATGAATGGTTGCTCAGTAATTCACTGTAACTGTAATTCAAGTATCACAGTCTGTGAGTACACCTAAATTTCATTTTAGCATTGTCTGTAACTCTTCGGTCATTATTCTTGCTTTCAAGCAAAAGACAGGTAGTTCTTTCTGTCTGTACACTGTTTCCTTAAACCTGCTTTCACTGCTGCTTTCCAAGACTTACAACCAAGTTTTTCCTTCTCACTGTGCCTCTTCTCACTGGAGAAAGCAAAATAATGCAGGTGTGCTTATCCTGAATGGAAAGGGTGAAGCTAGTGAACATCACTGATACCATGTGTGTATATTTGGGTTTATAACACTAGATGGGAAGTTTTCAAAAAGGCATAGGTTTATTTGGTTCATTTCCTGATTGAAACAAAACAAAAATGCCTATGATTTCAGCCTGGTCCAGTCATCCTTTTAGTTGTGACCTTTGCAAGCCACACAACACTTGGAGCTGGGATGTCACTACACAGTGATGGTTTTTATACTTTTAAGCCACATGTAGCTGTTGTGATCATTTGCTATCAGAATTTCAGCACCAGTCCTATGAAGTCCTAGATCAAGTCAGTGTTTTGTGCTGCTCTATTTCAGATATATAATGGGGGAAAAGATGTACTCTTTATGAAGGGTTCTTAAAGGTCTGGAGAAAAAAGTAGATGCTACATCAAATTTGATATGAAGCTGAAGTGCAGACTCAGCAGAGAGGTGGAATTGTGAATCCTCATCAGGTCTGTCCTATGTTTCTGTGATTTGTGCAGCGTTTCCAGGGAATGAAGAAGACGCAGTTCCTCTTTGCCCTGCTGCTCTGTGCTGCACAGACTCTGTGCAGGGAGCCTTCATCTCTAGGAGAGCCAGTGCTGCATCCCTGAGGATCAGCTGAGAGCAGTTCAGTGCTGATGCCTGAGATGTGCCAAGCGCTGAGATACTGAATATTCGGGCTAAACTCAGTGGCTGAATGCAGGGGTGAGAAATCATAAAAAAAAGGAGTTCTCTTTGCTGTCTCTGCCTCTCACAATATTTTTAAGATGGCTGAGCTGTGCCAAAAGATACAAGTCATCTTTGAAACAGTTTTTAAGTATAAATGTGACATTTTCTCCACTAATCACACTTTCTTCAGGTGAAAGATAATAGAGTTGTCTGACTAGCTCAGCCCTGGTCTTTGCTGGAGTAATTACTCCAGAATGAATTATAGCCATAGTGGCGGGTTTGGAATTCACTCCTTTTTGTGTTAAGTGCTCAGCTAATTTAGCATCTCAGTTTGAACATGAAAACATTCAAAGAGGTGAAAGATCAGTGATTTATATTTATACTCAGCATCTTTTTAGCTGGTCCTTATTTTATTTTGAGTTGATGTCATAGCAGATACATCAGTCCAGTGAACCTACTATATTTTTTCCCCAAACATGGAAAATTCATGCTAATTTCATGCCTACTAGCTCTCAATCTCAGGATATCTGTAATTAAAAGTTCAGTGGTAAAGTACAGTTGGTACGGATGGTATGTAACTACAGCTGATTTCTTTTTTATTATTCATTTCTTATTTTTGAAGATCCATGTAAATGTGTGCTCATTTCCATCTTCTTCTCTAACCAAAAGTAAGTCATTTAATGTCTCTAGCCATATGGATTTCGTATACCATTCAGAGCAACCCAGTCCTATATGGTAATGACTCAAAAACATTCTGAATCCAGTTAACAGCTTTGTAGATCATTACTCAAAGTATTTCATGGTTGAGTTTCATAACAGTCCTACTTACTATCTCATATCCTCCATGTAACTATTCGTTAAAGGCAACTTTGCCTTCAGTCAGCAAATGAGTGGTTCACGGTTATTTCTCTCAGTCCCAACACCTACTTCTGTCCAGCTCCACTGCTTCATTTGTGAAAGCCGTGCAGTCAGCCTGGGGTGATGTCTCACAATACAGAGAAACAGGTTTAGGCAGTGATTGTGAACAGATTAATCTTTAATGAAAGCAGTCTCTCAAACAATGCTGCTGTGTTTTATGATGTACCAAAAAATAGAGCTTACAGGTAGAAGTCTGTCTTTTCAGTACTTGTATTACATTAACCAGAAAGGAGAATTTTGCCTACATAGAATCAAACTTGTGCTCAAGCAGGAGCCCTAGGAAGGCTCCTACTTATGTAAGGTCTGCTTAAACTATTGACCTCAATCTACTGATGGTGGCAAAAAAATTCACACTGTTGCAAAGTTCAACTGGCATAGCTGTATTTGCTTACCTCTGCTCATGCAGTCTTGAACATGTTTACTTATTTCCTAACCAAACTGGTGTATCATCAGTTCTAAGAAGAGGATCAGAGTAACTGATTCTGCTCATCAGTTTTAAAAACACTGCTATCCAGGGACCCATCCCTCTTGTTTTATAAAATGTCAGCTAAATCCTCAGTTGGCATAATGGAGATGTCATTCCATTGCCTTCAGTGGGAATAGGCCAAGATACTGCACTTAGCAGCGTTTGGGGACAGCCAGACATGGTTTTTCCTTTCTCTGTATGAGTCCCATTTTGGACATATTATTTTTACATGAACTTCGTACATGAATGTACTTTAGTGATTATATGGAATTGCCAACTATTTCCACATGCATTTCTCTTAGCAGCATAAGGATTATGCAGTTCACACCCACATGCACTGTGCAGCTACAATGACTGGTATGGCTATTCAGTGAACCAGTCTGGGAATTTATGTCTTTCTTTTCTTTCTTCTACCTGTTCTTTTTTCAGCCACATCAGCTCCCATGCAGCCACTCGGACAGAGGTGCTGGCTGAGAGCAGTAAGGCAAATCTGAGAAGCAGGGCAGCAGGATTTGCACAAGCAGGCCTGCTGATGAATATGAAACCTCAGTTTTATTGACTCACCCATGTGCTAGGGAAATGCTCACCCAAAATTCGAGGAAAAAAGATACAGGCTCAAGCTTAAAAAAAAAAAATGTATAATTATGATTGTAAAAATAAATAAATAATGAAGATTGATCCGACACAGTGAGAGTAAGAGTGAGCTTTGTAGATGAATGCAGAGACTGATGCAGATTTTTTCATTGCTTTTACTCCATTAGTTCCTGTGGAGTTCCTGTGTTGTGTTGTTGAGTATATAAAATCAGAACCAATCTCTCTTGGGATCTGAGAGACCCAGAAGGTAGCTTGTCCCTGTCTGTGCAGGTGTGCTAGCAGTATAAGTAAGCTCTGCTCCATCTTGGAAATGCTTGTAGGTGTTTTGACTGTTGTGTAACTGTTCAGATCCCTTCAACTTGTCCTTTGTACTGATACTCTGACTCCTCTCGTAGATTTATCCAAGTGAAAGGGGAGATAACATTTCCTCCTACGGATGCTAATACAAAATCACAATAGCATCAAGTATTATGATGCTGATTAAATCTTGTGGATGAAAAGCACTTGGGTTTGAGGAGAGGGATCTGTGGTATCCTTTATTTACTTGATGTTCCTCAGCTGATACAATCTTACTCGGTTGTCCAAACTGTCTCTCTGGCTCTTCGCTGCAGATAGAGATGACAGTGCCAAAAGATCACAGGGGTATTGTGATCTCCATCTTCTGTCTTTTAACAGCTGCAGAGTTTCCTCTGTCATCTCTTTCATTTTAAGCTGCTCTATTCTCACTGACTATACGCATGGTGACAAACACCAGTGTTTGTCCAGCCATTTCTGCAGAGAGAGGTGTCACAGGCTGGGGAGAAGAATTTGCACATGCATGTGAGTGCAGTGCAGAGACATAGTAGTTGGAGATGGTTCAGAGGGGAACTTGAGCAACAATCTCAGCAGTATCCACGCCTAATGGTTTTCATATTCTTTGGTACTGAGTTTCAAAACACAGTGCTACTGCTGTGTTTGAACACCAGCCATCCTGGCTGGATATCACAAGTATGAGGCAAAGTAGAAGGCAAGCTGCTGATTTTAAGTGTGGTGACAGCTGTCAAGGTGACTGTTCGGGCAGCTGGCTACCTGCAGATGGACAGTCTCCTCCTCTGTTTGTTACCATGATTCACACAAGGAAGATGTACTAGCAGAGATGATGGAGTTCGAGGTCAAGCCACCAAATTGCTGCATCTTATGTATAATAAATATCAGTGTCTTCCTAAGTAACTCTAAAGTTCATAATGTAAGAGTAACTGAGCTAATTTCAGTCATTTAGCTGGAGCTGCTGCAGTCTGGGTGCAGCAGTCTGCAACCTACAGTGATTTACCTACAAGTAAACTAGATGTGTGGGACTGCATGTAGGAGTCTGTGTCATGTATAAATATTTCTGCTATGATTTAGACAATTGTGCCAAAAATTTGATCTTATTTTGAGGAGAAAAGAGAGTATACTTCCTAAACGCTGTGTAAGAGCCTCCAGTTCAGGGAACAACAGACTGCAGTACTTTCAAAGTGGTACATGCCCCCATTAAGCCATTCTTCGTTACTGTACAGGCATAAGTCATAAATAGTTTATTTGTTCCCTGGCAACTTCATATTTCATGTAGGAACAAAAGAACACATCTACAGTGGAACTTTTATGAGATCAACATTTAATCTCTGAAAAAGTTTTAGTAAACATCAAGGTTACTGTGAAACCACGCATGAAGTTAATCACCTTCTATGTAGGGAGGCCATCATCCTCAGAATAGTTGTCCTCATTGGGGTGTTCATACAAGGACTGGTATTTGGTTGCAGATTCCCTACAGACTTGTTGGCAACATTGCTTTTGGAAGCATGACTTTATCCTTCTCATTCTAAACTGCCTGGACTTCAAAGTGAATGCAGATAGCCGAAAGCAAAGGGTTAAGTTCTTGATATAAAATCAGAAAAGCATGCAAAAGAAAGTTTCAGTTCAACATATCAAGGATATGCAGCATCTTCTCTGACTGTTCCTTAGAGCTTTCCTGAGGCATTTCAGCCCTGAAGCAAAGGGACAGACAGATGAGTGACATTCTCCCTTTGGGTTACTGTCTTAAGGAGTGGACTTCTCTCTTCTACTGGTTTTATTTTTCCATTGGCTTTAGTCACTGAAAGATAACTCATGTTGCTCTCCTATCTGCTGTATTTCAGCAATGGCTACAACACTAATGAAAGGGTTGCTGGCCTAGAGAGGTTACATCATTTTCAGGTGATTCCTTTTTCCCTCTCAGTCTGTCTGTCTCTTTCTTCTGTTCTCTCCAGAAGCTTTTCCATGGTTGATTTATTTCCAGGGAATGTAACGCTGGTAAAACAGATCTCTTCTGCCACATACAGCAACTATGATTTGCATTTCCTACTTGCTTGGCTTCCTGAACCAGACTTTTTTCCCCCATGTCCTTTTAATGCAATGGGATAAGCAAACACATGATGTGTATTTGATTGGAGCTGTCTTTGCTAATCAAGTAACTTGCTGCACTTTAAAGACTGTTAAATTTTGTGCTACAGAATTGGAGAGTATTGCCACCTAGTTCATCCTCCCACTCCAAAGCAGGATCAGCTCTACTTATAGCATTTCTGACAGACACTTGTATAACCAGTCCTTAAAGATTTCCAGCAGTGAATGACCCCACTGCCTTTCCAAGCAAGTTTACAAGCAGAACATTTCTGCAATTTGAGCCCATTACTTTCTTCTCCTGCCTCCTATAAATGCTGATGAACAGATTATTACCTAGCTGAGTATTTTATGTATTTGAAGGGTGTTTTAATGCTCCTTCTTCTTTATGCTGAGCAGTCAGCATTCTCTCAGTCTTTCCTCATAATTCATGTTATCTAGACATCTGCTCATTCTCATTGCTCCCTGAAGATCTGCCACCAGTTGTCTCACATGTTTCTTGAGGGTACTTCAGCTGAACCAGCAGCAGCATTGAATAGAGTAGAAGGATGTCAATCTGCCTGCCTTCCTGCACTTCATCCCAGAGTGATGTTTGCTTAGGTGAAAGCACAACGTCACTGATTCACCTTCAGTTTGTCATTCTTTGTGGTCCTTATGTCGTCTGTGCAGGACTGCTATATACCCAGTTGTTTCCTGTTCTTAGTCTGTGCAGCTGGTTGTTCGTGGCAAAATACAGAAGCTTGCACTTGTCCTGATTGAATTCTGTCCTTCGGCTTTTCCAGTTTGTCAAGATTGTTCTAGTCTTGTCCCTAGATGCACTTGCTGTTTTACCCAGTGTAATGTAATTTGCTGGTTAACAAACACTGCTTCTGCATCACCTATTCCATTAATGAAAATATTCCATCATACAGAAGCCAAGATGAAGAACCCTACAAGAAGAATCCTTCAGATTTAGTTACAAACTGTGGATGACTGCTTCCAGAAGCAACAAATTATTGTCAGCTACTTCCGCTGTTTCACCTTTTAGTAGCAGTAACGTAGATCACTGGTTTGCTCTTCTGCCTTTATGCACCTCCAAGGTGAAACATTGATGAAGACATATTTTATACTAATCTTATCAACTGAATCTAGTGTTTTTTTTTTCCCCTTTTCTTTTTTACATTTTCTATATAATTCATTATAATTTTAAATATCTTTCCTGACATTTTTTTGACATCACCTGCAACTTCTTAAAATTTTTCTGTTTTGTGGAATATTCATCCTAGACCATTTTTTTCTTATCTGTTTTAGCAGACTCTTAAGTTCCCTACATGTGCATCATGTTTGCTACTTGCTGCAATTTATACTTTTATTTATTAATTAGCCTAAAAATTAGGGAAATTATATTGTTTTGGTTGAATTTGCTTGATACCTCCATGTATTCTATTTTTTATCTTTTTTTATATCCGTAGAATCACAGAATCATAGAATCCTTAGAGTTGTAGGGGACTTCTGAAGGTCATCTAGACCAACTCCCCTTCAGTGAACAGGGACATGCACAGCTAGATCAAGTTGCCCAGGGCCTGATCCAGCCTCACCTTGAAAGTCTCCAGGGACAGGGCATCAACCACCATCTCTTTGATGTGCTTTCAATTGCATTGGTTATCTGCACCAGAGTCTTTTCAGGTATTTGAAGTAAAAACAACTGATCAAGAGCTCCCCTGGTTTTTTAGGTAGTTTGTTGTTGTTTTTTCATTTTCAGAAATAAGCACTGTGATATTTTCCAAACATTTGGTATTTTACTTACCTTCCAAGTAACCTCAAAGTGACCTCAAAGACAACTGTTAACAGCTGTGGGATGTCTTCCACTTGTTTCTAAATATCTTACAGCAAAGTTCATCAGGCTTGGGCGATTTAAGAGCATTCGATTTAGCCTAGTGCTCACTGTGTATTCCCCATCCTGGGCTGAAATCTTATCCCTTCTTTGTTGATTTTATTTCCCAGTTGTTAGAGGATCAGTTGGCCTTTTAAGAAGTCTTAGCAAAAATGGTATTTTGGTCTTTCTAAGGTGATGTATCAATGTCTTCCTTTCTTGAGTAGCAGGCCAATGATTTCATAGTTTTTACTAATGAATCATTTCATTTTGTCCCCTAACCTGTTGGCCTTCATGACCACATTGTGTTTTATCAAGGAATGCTCATATCATCTTCTTGTAGGAGGCATTCACTGTGCAAGCACCGTATCATACTCATGTTTCCTTTCTTTTGTCTTTTTGCAGAGTAGGCATAATATTAATGATATAGATGCCAAGCATCAGTTGGAACTTTCCAAACTAATGCTCATTTTGACAGCTGTAAAACTTCTGTTCAGTGCACCTGATTGCTACCTGTTGTCATCATTTGGCTGTTTTCAGTACAACTAATGTTCCCCACCATCTTTCTATTCAAAATAACCAGGCAAGCCTCATCTATAAGACGGAGGCTTTTTGTCTTACATGATGGTGTGAGTGTATTGTCCATGCAGATGGGACCCAGCAAGAGGGTTTGGGTTTTTTAATTTGTTTTTATTGTTTGAGTGGTGTTTTTTTTTAAGCTGTTTAACAGTCAGATAGTTTTCTTGTGTGTTAATAGCAGTAGCTGGCCAATAGTCATCCTCACTGTGAGGATTTTTTCTTAGTTGTCTTCCCAAGGCAGCAACTGTCAGAAAAGCAATAAAAACAGGTTTCTTGTGACTGTCTATGTGAAACCAAACCACCCTCAGGGAGGGAAAGTGGGGAATTTCTGTGTCTTCAAAACAAAACCAGCTACCCAGATTAAGGCTCATAGAATCTGACAAATCTGAAAGAAAAATCATATATGGAGTGGAAGGAAGTAATAAAGAACACTTAACTGTGTGAACAGCTGAAGAATTTGCACTAGTTTTTACAGGTACTGTGTAAGCAAGCCCATTGAGAAACTCCCTGTATTTGCACACACAGATGTACAGATGTTTTTGAGTTGCCTTCAAGTGCTGCAGATTGCCTGGGGGTGCTTTTAATTTGTTGTTTTTACACAAAAAGGACAAGTGATTTCTTTCCACTTCTGCTCTTGATCTTGAAGCCCCTTGTATCCTCCTGTTAACTCTTCTCTTCCATCTTCTCCCTCACCTGTTTTCTCTGTATTTAAGTTTAGTTTGTCACCTGCCAAACAAAGCACATTTGGTTATCCTGTCCATTGTATATGGGATGAGTTGATTTTTCCTGCCATAGCCCATTTTATTTCCAAGGCTGCTATCCAGTTTGTAGAAAAGAAGAGTAACTGAAAGTGTGCATGTGTGGGAAGAGTAACTTGAAAGAAAGGTAACTCAAAGGGCCTGTGCCTGCACTCATTCATGTCCCTCCTCTGTCACTGATTTGCTGTGCGACTTCGGAAAAATCATACAGGTTCCTGATCTGTGTCCAGTGCCATGTCCCTCTTTACCTCACCTCTAATTAAATGTGAAAAGAACTTAAGTATTTAGCTTCTGGATGTAATAAGGAACAAACCCACTATTCTCAGTGATGAAAGCTACACAAGTACCTCAACCAACATTCAGTCCTTACCATGCAGTTGTCTGCCACCTAATTTTGTAGACCATGATTTCTGCTAGTGCTCAATGGAGATGCTATCACTCCTATCCATCTTCATTTCTTAGGAGAATGAATTGTTTTAAATTCTCATATAAATTCCCTTTTTTCTCGATTATGAAATATGTTTTAATTTGACAGCAGTGTTATTTTTAGTAATACTTTTTGTAGCCTTTAGTATTAACATGTAGTTAGGGGAAAAAACTGCTAAATATTTATACTTCTCTTCTTTGATCTTTCACTCAGAAGAACTGAAAAGGTATCACACTTAACATTTTTACTATAAATATTTTAGATAGCATTTGAAAGAGTCCACATTCACCTCTCACATTGGTTTTGTTCAAATTATTGAGATAAGTTGTCACTTTTAAGTGCTTCCAGATGGCATTTTGGTTGCCAGTGGTTGGAAACTTTTCAGTGATGCTGTTGTGACTAATGACCAGTGATGGAACTAATACTGCTTTTTGGCAGATGCAGGATCAGAACCTCTTTCTTCATTTTACCATGTCTCAGGGGAATGTAAATATATCTTTTCACGAGAAGTACAACAGTTCTACAAAAATATTTTCCAAAGTTATTTTTTTTGCAAGCAGGTTGTGTCCCTGACCTGCTTCAATGCCAGCCAGTTGCCCTGGAAGGCAGTGCAGTATATTTTCTAAGTCATTAACTTCTTCCACAGAACCTATTGTTGCCAAAGCTGCCTTATTCTCTGTTTAAATCATTTGTGATTTAGGAGGCCAACAGAAATGTGGAAAAAGTGTCAGAGCCAGCAGTGACAGAAAATATGTTGATTTGTTGTGTTTTATTCTCTGAAAATGTAAATTTTTCTGTGAGAATTTGGTATTATTTGCTGGCTAGCAGTCAGAACGCTTTAACTGCCAGTGCTGCAAGGACTTTCAGTGTTGTATGCTTCTGTTCTCCTCAGTATGCTCTCATTCTTTATCAACTATGTCAACCAAATTTCTTTTGTAGAAAAGGGTGTAATTCATGATGGGAATTTTTGGCCTTGGCCTCTCATGGAAAATGTAGTTTTGCTGTGGCTTCTGTACTACACAGAGGGAAAGGCAAGGCAGCAATTCCTATGAGGCACAGTATCCAAATCAAGTTACTTTGTTCTTTTGGTTGCTGGGTTGGCAAATGTTTAAGCCTCTATTAATCAAATTTTAAACAAAACCAACAAAAAGCATTGCCCTTTGCATTTTGTTTTGGTGAAAACCCGATTAGACATTGAAAAGCATTTGTCACTGAACCTTTACAATTAAACCCAGGTAAAGCAAAGCTAAATAAAACTCTGTACTGTATACACAACAGGTGTTATGTCTTGTGTGATGCTGAGACTATCACTTTTTCTCTCATGCTTTCAGCATCCAATTATTTTTCTACGTTTAGCACATAATTAAATGTCCCAAATATTTTATCTTCTCTTGTTTTCCACTGCAGTGAGTAGCAACTGTTTCACTGGATCTTTATGTTTGTATTTGTATCAGAATGTTTGCTTTTTCCTATCATTATTCCACTTGTGTAGTCCTTGTATAGTGGTAACTGTGAAGAAGTTTGGGTTTTTTTAACCATATTCTGAGCCACATCAGCTTGCACACATTCTGATCTTTATGTGGATACCCACTGCAGGGCTTCTTTTTATTCCTGAGAGCCTCAGCCTTGGTAAGTTGAGAGACTCATTCCATTAAAAGTGCATGAAGTTGCTTCTCTCTGGCATGGTGAATGCTTCAGGGTTACTGTGCTGTCAGCAACTCTTGAAGATACTCAGACTTTAGCCTATCTTCCTGGATTTAGAGCAGGATTTTGAACTGTCTCACTAGAGGGAGTGGTGAACCCTTAGAAACTGAAGAGGCCCCATGTGATTGGAGAGAGCAAAGTTTGTCTTATGAAAAGGGACATCTCTGACAGTTCCATATTTAAATCCCTGTGGAATCAACTCCTTAATACCTGTGCTTGATACATGGTTTTCCCAAAGAGAGGGAGATTGGAGAAGGAGAAGCAGTTTGCACCAGTGCTGGAATCCATCCTGGTTTCATACCAAACTGGTTTCATACCTGATGTACAACCACTGAGCATTACTTTCTTCAAGGAATCAATGAACTGCATTAAAAACAAAACTAATAAAAAGCCTAACCACAATCCTGAAGCCTATGGCTTTGCAAAGTTTTTCTGGCTTTCCATGGCAGCAAAATTTTGTGTCACCAGTTATCTTGTTATCCTGTGGAGACTTTGGATATTCTTTTGGTATAATGGAGAACGACACTGTTCTTCCTATACTTCACAACTATAATGTTTCATTGTTCCTTGAATGAGATTCCATTTCTTTTGGTGCTTTGAGGCCTTAGAGCTTTTTAATGGGAAGTTCTTGGATCTGTGGTGGGTTGACTGTATTGTATTACTGAGACACCTGTAACAGTGCACCAGGGAAATATCCTTTCAGGTTTTATTGTGTAACTTGTTCTGTTCGCAAGATTCCCTTGTGCTGGGAGCTGTGAGAGGGAAGAGCCTCACATCACCTTCATGTTGGTTCTTCTTTTGCTGGCATTTCAACAAACTAAGATGGTGTGTTGAAATGAAAAAAAGTAGATAGGGACCAAAGTGCTGGGCCAAGCAATAAATAATTGAATAGTTTCACTGAGCTTTTAGTGAATGCATCTAATAGTCAAGAGACTTCCTATTTTGGATGATACTTGTGAAACATTCTTTCATTATATAACTGGGTTTAGGTTCATGAAAGGCAGGTCATGCTTGACCTGTTTGATCTTTTATGACCATGTGGCTTGCCTTGTGGATGAGGGAAAGGCTGTGGATGTAATCTACCTAAACTTTAGTAAGGTCTTTGACTCTATTTCCCACTTTCTATTTCTCCCTTCCTGGAGAAGCTGGCAGCCCATGGCTTGGACATGTGTACTCTTCTCTGGGTAAAAGACTGGCTGGAGGGCCAGAACCAGATAATGGTGGTGAATAGAGTTAAATCCAGCTCTCAAACAGTCACCAGAGGTGTTTCCCAGGGGTAAATATAGGGACAAACTCTGATAATTTTATTGATGATCTGGATGAAGGGATTGAATTGAGGGTGCTCTCAGTAATTTTGCAGATTACACTGATTTGGGAGTAGTGTTGATCTGCATGAAGATAGGAAGTTCCTGCAGAGAGGTTTGGATAGGCTGGATCACTGGGCTGAGGCCAATTGTACGAGCTTTAACAAAACCGAGTGCTGAGTCCTGCATTTTGGCCACAACAACCCTATGCATCTCTACAGGCTTGGGGCAGAGTGGCTGGAAAGCAGTGCAGAGGAAAAGTATTTGGAAGTGTTAGTTGACATGTGGCTGAACACAAACCAACAGTGTGCCCAGGTGGTCAAGAAGGCCAGTGGCATCCTGTCTTGTGTCAGAAATAATGTAGCCAGCAGAAGCAGGGAGGCAGTTGTTTCCCCGTGCTTAGTTCTAGTGAGGCCACACCACAAGTACTGCATTCGGTATTGGGCCCCTTACTATAGGTAAGGCATCAAGACCCTGGTGCATATCCAGAGAAGGGCAACAAAGCTGATGTGGGATCACAAATCTGATGAGGAGTGGCTGAGGGAACTGGGATTGTTTAGTCTGGAGAAAAAGAAGCTCAGAGGAGACCTTATTGTCCTCTACTACAACCTATAAGTTGTGGAAAGGTGAGAGTCAGCCTCTTCTCCAAGATAACTTGTAATAGGGCAAGAGGTGATGGCCTCAAGTTGCGCCAGGTAAGGGTTAGGTTGGATATTAGGAAAAAAATTCTTTACAGAAAGAGTGGTGAAGCACTGGCACAGGTTGCCCATGGAGGTGGTGGTGTCACCATCCCTGGAGGTGTTCAAGAGCCATGTGGATATGGCACTGGGGGATATGGTTAGTGGGCATGGTGGTGATTGGTTGACAGTTGAACTAGATATCTTGTCTTTTCAACCTTAATGATTCTATGATCTTTGTTTCTTCTGACATGTAAGAAATTAGGTGACAGATTTAGGTAGAAAAGTCATTATATATACCTAAGTTCAAATATTTAAAAATTGTTTAAATCCTATTTATGAATACATAAGAGCGTCTCAGAGACTTAGAAGCTGAACAAGTTTCAGTGCTTGCATTTTTTGTCTAGCTTTCATTAACTTAACTAGCAGGTGTTGTTTATGTGCTTTGCCACTACATCCCATTCAGTGCTTTTTTCTCTCAATAACCTGATTATTAACAGAATTTTGACCTTAAAAATGAATTAATATTAAAGAAAGGAAGAATGAAAAAGACAAAGAGGTTCAAGGTTTCGTATTCAGGTACAGATTTCACCATGTCCAAATAGAAGATAGCAAAATGTCCATTATGGTCTCAAGTTTTTGAAATAGAATAGCTATCTTTTTTAGTCCGATTCTCTCTCAATGAACACACATTTCTTTTACAGTCAAAACCACAAAGAAAATAACAGCCAACGCAGTGGTCAAGTAATGTTGACAATCTCAGAATGGTTATGTTGAGCTGAACTGTCTTTGAAACTGAATCATGCTTCTGCCAGGTATCAGCTGTTCAACAGAAATGACCATTCCCTGCTTTCTGTGGGTTTAAAACAATTCTTTCTTTTGGAGGTGATCTAGTGCCTTTCCCTAGCATGAAAATCAGTTTAAACAAAAACATGTCCATTTAAAAAAATATGCTCTTATATACAATACACTCTTCCAGAGAAATGGAGTATTAGCATTTGAAAGGACAGATGAGAATGCATCTCTGGGAAAGGCCTTTGTTCAGAGAATTACAGCTATATTCTACATGCATATCACCATGGTAATTGAATTGTTTGGCCTTGACAGTAAGGTATATAGCACAAGTCTTTTGCCATTTTCCATGATGTGGTTCCTAGCAAAGAGTGCAATTTGTCAATTTAAAATTTATAGTATGACATTTAGCAGTTGCGCTTACTATAATAGTGGTGGATGTGGTCTGAAAGCATGAAACAAAAAGGAAAAGGTAATTGCATCTTCTGTGTGCTGTTGGATGCTGAAGTTTTTGGTGTCTTTTTAACACAGGAAACTGGAGAAGCAAGCTTCAAGTAAATTGGAGAGAGTAGCTTTGGCTGGATAGATTCCTCAAAGAGAGGTTATAGCTCTTAAATGTGTTTTCTGCAGGAACTGTGGCCAAAATCTACCAGCTGTGGAGGCCTTCCTTCCCATGGATTTCAGACAACAAATGTGGGTGGCTGTCTCGGAATTGTGCATCACTAATTAGCCTCGTTGCAAACTAAATGGGACCACAGACAGATACAGCTTCTATTGGCTTTCCTTAAAGTAGTTTTCTGGGATGTTGGTAGAGATTTTTGTGATGTCACCAGCACTAAGTGTTTAACATCATATTTGTAGGCTGGAGTATTCAGTATAGGAGAGTTTTATCTGCCATAAGCTTAAGGGTTTTTTCCGGTTCCAAAGGAAGTCAGACTCCATATCTGGATAAGTATAAGTAAATACCTATCTACATGTTTGGCATTTCTGCAGTTAAATAATTTCCACATGAGCCATTCTAGAATTGTTTGAGCCAGAAGGCAAAGTCAAAGCTGTGCTCTCTGCATGGATCCAGTAACTATGATTATGTTAACAAGAGACAGTACTTTCATTTCATCCCTCACAGGACAATCCTTCACAAACAAGTCTTTCTTTGGGATATAGGATGCAAATTGCTGTTGCAGAATCAGGAGAGCCTCCAAGAACCTCATTCACACAACTCAGTTAATATAGAGAAAAGAATCTCGAATAGTTGTGTTATCATGTGCATAGGAAGAGGTACAATACAGCAGTGGTGGTGAGTAGTACTGCTTAGTGCATTGCTTGGCGTACAAAAGAGATTCCTTGTTTTCACCCCTAGATGCTGTGGGAGATTGTCATCTCTGCTCTTCTATTCCTCAAAGCAAATCCAGCTTTCTAGAAAAATGTCCAATTCTCCTTTGTCCTCACCCACATAAGAGCAGGACTAACCTCCATACAGAAGTCTCTGTGCGTTAAGACAGACTGAAAGTAGAACGCAGTTAAAAGTGCTTGGTTTTTTTTTTTCCTCCAGCTCACTGCTGTCCCTTAAAGCTCCTTCTACAAAAGCATGGTGGGGATTTCTTGTTACAGTACTGCACGTCAGTAAGACAAAGCCAACACCTGACATTTATTCCTTAGGTAATGTTTTGGTTACCAAAAGACCTGGTGACTCCCTTTTATATAACCACAGAGGCAGCTTCCCCAGTGGCTGCAGATCCAGTTGTGTGGCTGTTAGTAGCTTCTAGGATCAGCTGTATAGACAATTTGTATTGAAAGCATCCATCAGTGGATTTCTATGCTGGGAAAGCTAACACATAGGTATTGTTTTGTATTGCCTTTCATTCTAGCCCTAGTTCCAGTGTCTGATAACTTTCATGATCATTTTACTAGACGTTTGGGAGACTGAGGTTCCTTAATTTCTTGCTGTGCAAAGATACCAGGCTGAAATAGCAAAACATAGACACTGACCTTCAGGATGGCCTCATGCAGGGAATTTGACCAGGCAGTGAGCATTTCTCTAGCACGTGGATGTGGCTGCATGCCAGTTCCTTAAAATCACGAGGCAAAACTGTTTCCTCCAAAAAATGCATGAAAGGACATAAGACACTGTTTCACTTCAGTGTTTTTTCACTGACTGTGTTCTTGTTTCCTCCTGCGGCCTCCGAATACATCCCTATCTTCTTTTTCCCTTTGAGCAGTGCTTCACTATAGTCACTGCATTTCATTACCTGAGAGCCGCAGGCTGGCACAGAGGAGACTTGTGACATTGAGATCAGCTAAAGCCTAATGGGAGAGGAGTCCACGTGACTGCAACCTGCAGCTTAGGTAAATAAAGCCTCATGCACTCACGCTCCTATTTTTATTTTCTTTTTTTATATTACTATTATTTTTGTATATTTTTTTACCTGGTGAAGCTGCTGTTCTTGGTTTTAGCCTCAGTTTTTCTGTTGGTCAGAGAAGAGAGCTTCTGCTTCTCTATCATCAAGCTGCAGCATGACATGCAGGAGAGAGTTCATCATGCAGCAGCAGAACTATCTTTACGATAGGCTGTGACTGTGCATCCTCACAGAACATGCAAACGTACAAAGCAAGAAAGAAAATCAGCAAATGTATTATTTGCTGGCAATAATTGTTTCCAGTCGCAGCTGATGATAGTGATTAATCACATTGTTTTAGTATTTTATTTGGGGATAGGGTAGGTATTAAGGGGAAAAGACCAAGAAGTACACTTCCTCATCTGCCTTGAAAAGTTAGCTGGTAGTGCCCTGAAAGAAAGCAGTGCTTCAGTTTTCTGAAATGGAAGAGTTTGTCTGTTTTTGAGATAATAATTATTATTGTATAATAACAATTATGCTTCTTTCTAATTAGTAATAAATATGCAAATAATCCTAGCTAAAAGAAGAATGTAACAATTCCAACCACATGAGTGATGTGTAGCCAACCATGTGTGTCAGTATTTATGTTGTTGTTCAACTATAATTCCATTTAGATTAATTACATTTAATGCGATCCCTGTTTTATCTCCCATACCAATGCTTAACTGCAGTTGCAGCTGTCTGAACTGCAGTCCAGTGCTACTCTCTGAGACATCTGGCCTTTCCTAATTTAGATGCCTCCTAAAGATGCTGTTTTCCTGAACTCCCACAGGAAACTAATGCATCATATTGTGACCTATTTAATTTACCCATTAATGAACTGCTCACTAGGGTGGAGGGATGGAACTACATGAACACGCAGGACAAGAGAAATTGTTACCTTCAGTTAACCATGACTAGTGAAGGAATTATGCTGTAGCTACCCCTACCACAGCTTAACTATGTTAAGCAAACATGTACTTACTTCACATTAAATGGTAGCAATAACTCTCCTTTCTGCAATATATTCCCGGTATATTGTAGAGTTTCAGGATCAGGCATATGTCTGTACAGCTGCTGAAGAGATTTTCAGCCAGAGCAATTTGGAAATGTTTTTGTCCAGGTGGATTGTTATGCCATTAAAAGTCAAAGTGTTACATGCTGTAATGGTACTTGGTAGTCTTTTTTTGAAAATTTTCTGTTGAGCTCCGATTAATTATCCCTTCCTCTTAATCAGATTTCTCTGTGTAGCATTTGTCCAAACCCTTCTTATTCCATTTCCTTGTTTCTCCTAGTTCTCTCCTCCCATCTGCTTTGCAGTGGTGGAGCAGAGCAGAGCAACACCTCTGCAAATTACACTTCCCTCCTTTCTCTTGAAAATCACTTTTGTACACTTATCCTGCACCCTGGGGAAGCTCTTGGCTGTTTTTTAGCAGTTAACTGCAGTTAGCTAGCACCTTATGAGATGTAGTGTGCTATTTCTTATACTAGTCAGATTTCACTTGCTTCGTTTTCAGAGAAAAATGGAGGAATGCTTTAATTTGAAATATCTTTGTTTTTAAACTGCCAGTGGGAGCAGGGCAAGCTTCCCACCAAGGTTGAGTGGGACAAAGTCGGTATAGTTGTTCTGAGATCGAAAACTGCCTGTGCCCATTTCTAGAAGGATCTGATGTTGAAATGAGTATCTTAAGAGTTATCCTTCTGTATGTGCGCGTATAGCCTAATAGTTTTAATCACAAAGTCATAATAAACATGGTATCTGACATTCAGCGGTTTTCAGAAGAAAGATGACCTGAAGCTTGATGTACCATGTAAATTCAGTATTACATGCACTGCAGTTGTAGAGATTCCCCTTTCTTGCAATAGCTCTGTACTTTATCCTGGTTCTGATGGAGAGCGAGACAGGGATTGCATTCTTTTTCACAAAGATTTTTTTTGCTCTCTTACTCAGCTTATTGTTTTGCTCCTAGTTTTGCATTCACTTGCCTTTGCTTAACTCAGCAACTGTTAAATATTCTTTTTATTCCTTTTTTTTTAAAATTTTTGTAGAATCATAGAATCATTAAGGTTGGAAAAGACCACTAAGACCATCTTGTCCAATTGTTAACCCATTATACCCACTATCCATGTCTCTTTCCCATGGTCGCTTTTGTCTTTTTCTTTCCACAGCAAAGGGTAAGAAATTTTGATATTTGCTCCTGCTATCATCTCATGCTGTGTTCTTCTGAGTTTGCTGGGCTGTCTCTGCTTTGCCACAGGATTGGTGGGTGAGGATGGCAGTTCCCTTTGTGGCCTCTTTCACAAACAAGCCATCCCGAGCAGCTCTGTGAGGACTGGGGACCTCTGCCTCACCTCACAGCAACTGCTGGGAGACCAGTTTCTTCCCATCGTGGTACATGAGAAGGGTACATATGTCAATTTGGCTGTGGAGATGAAGGGCAACATCCCATGTCACCTCAGTTGAAAAATGAATGTTGCTTTTGTGGCTGTGTTGAGACTCTTCCTCCATGCTGGAGAATGGTGAGGCCTGACATACGTCACATTATCTAACAGCGCTGCTTCCCAGCATGTGGAGTTTGAGTGGTGTTTTCCTTATATCACCAGCCCCACCAGTCTGAGGGGGTTACATGTGCACAGTGCTCCCTGGAGACAGCACCAAAACGAGAGACCTGCAGCAAAACTGAGTGGATGTGTAAGGTGGACTTCAGCAAAGTCTTCTGCCACAAAATTAAAATTCTGCTCAGTCCTGCCTCTCCAGACTGTGTACTTTAGCATTAAGATGATTTTCAAGCAACAGGAACAAAATTAGGCAGCAAATAAAAAATGGTCCAGAGGGTAAGTGTTTGGCCTCAAGTATTTGCATTTGTAGGCACGTGTATTTATGAGTCTTCTTTTGGTTTGTGTTTTGTAGGACAAAGAAGGTCAGCCATTGCTACCGCATCGTTTACCGTCACCCGGAGAGGACTTTAACACAGAATGAGGTGCATCGTATCCATCAAGCTATTGAAGAATCAGCAGTTCGAGAACTTGGGGTTGAGGGCAGGTTCTAGCATTGCTTGTCTGAAGCCCTAATGAAATTTGTTTTCTCATTTTTTTCCCCTTTTTTCTGTTTTTCTTTTCTTTTTTTTCTTTCTTTCTTTTTTTTTTTTTTTTTGGAATGTGGGATACAAGTGAAGAGGAATTCTGTGACTGAACCTAACGTGTGAAACAAATGATAAGTGGGCAATGGTGAAATTACCAGATAATAAACATTTCTATTAAGAAATAATTGACAAAATATAGGCGCTTTATTTTAAGAAAGTGGGCAGCAGCAGTAATGTGAGATTTCCCTCTTGTTACAACAAGAAATACACTGCCTGGTGGTTTTCTGTGTTGTTAATTGGTCCCTGGGTTCCATTAAATTCCAGTAAATACTTGGCATTATTTTTCTGTTGACAGGATTTTCTGTCCATGTAACGAGTGAAGCAGAACAGAGACAATTTTGTTCTTCTACCTCTCCCTCTCTCTTAATACGAAATGGCAGGTTTTCCTTCATGAAGCCTTCCAAGAGGCAAATTTGTGAAGTTTGGCTCTTGTACAATCAGAGTCCTTGGGCATCACTTTCATTTGCTACATAGAAGGAGCCAGACAGGCTCTAGGACTGGACTTTGGCTGCCTTCAAATGCTGGGCCATTGGTGAGTCTTTCCTGTTGGATGTCCCTGCTATCACAGAAGTTAAGGGAACCACATACTTAGGCTTTCAGAGATGTGCACTTTCCCCAAGTGAGGAGATCTCTTATCTCAGTTTTCCTGACACAGGAACCACTGCAATATACATCTGTTCCCTGTCATTGTCAGAGCAGTGATGGGGCAGGATGGCAGCAGAGAGCTCTTCCTTACAGTGCCCTGAAATGCACCTGCCTTGATCTCTCACGTTATCTCACTTTCTAGCAGCAGTGTCTGTTCAGAAATTTGACTGGGATTGAAACCTAACTAAAATGGGATCTCCTATTTCAGACACTAGTCAATTTATGAGATGCTCAGCTTTTTCAGGTTACAATAACTAAGTCCTGGCAGTAATGATGTTAGGTCCTACAGAGGTGTTCAGATGGTCTGATAATTACTTGATGAGCCGTTGCAAATGCTGATATTGAATAAGAGATCTGTTTTTCCTTTTAATGGTATTTCATACAGTCTTGCAGGTCACATCTGGTTGCTGTGTCGGGAGCATTCCCTCCTTCAGGAAGAAAGCAGTAAAAGCTCTGCAATAAACAGCATCTAACACTGATTTATACCTTATCAAGAAACATCTGTGCAACGGGCTTGCATTCAACAGTAAGAAGCCAGTTACTATTGCAGATGTGACAGAAGCAGAAAGCTTATTTTAATTTCATTACTCAACATATTTAGCTGTGTAAACAAATCCTAATCTAAATTGCTGTTGTGTCATCCAAATAACTTTATTATGAAAACAATATGCTAGGCTTTCTGCAAGGCAACAGAATGGGTGCCATTTATGCAACATATGAACCCACTTGGTTATTTTTAAAATAAGATCTACTAAGATCACTAAATACAGTCTAGCCCATTTGATCTTGCTCTGTCTCCTTCATCCTTCACCTTTTTGGGTTCTCAGTGAGAATCACTGAAGAGGAGTATTGCACTGTGCAGTCATTAGTCCAAGACAAGGCTCAATCCACACTACCACATTGGGCAGCAAATTATGTGGATATTAATTGATGGTACTGCATATGGCAAGTGTACTAAAATCTGCCTGCTATAGCGAGGATAATAGTTTCTTAGGCAAACAAGATACTGTCTAGGGTGGAGTAGGTTGCAAGATTCTCCTTTGTTTGTATTGATTGATGAAGTCCATTTTCTGCTCCCCGTATCCTTCAGTTCCCTCGTTGTGACTATATAGTTTTGGGGGCATAAAGATGTGGGGAAAGAAAGGAGGAGAAAAATGGACACTGAACCTTCCTCACTGTCACAGCCATGGACATCACTGCAGCAAGGCTTTCTGTGAGGCTGACCTGAAACCATGGGATCATCTTCTGCAAGTAGGTGTTTAAATAGCAGCAACTTTCAGACAAAAATGCAAACCATTAAGATTAAAAAAACAGCAACAACAAACAGCTTTTTCAGGAGCAAGCTCAATTTAATTATATGAAGGATTCTAAAGTCTATAAAATCAGATGGGCTGGCTGTGAGCATAATAGGAATATTTGAGTATATTTGGATTAGGTAAGCTTTTGTCATATATATACTAGGATTAATCTAATCTGAAAGCCTGTTTTTTCAGCAGATATTCATCACTACTAGAAAAGCAGACTTCAGATTAGAAGGCATCAGTGTTGCATTCTTCTGCTGCTGTCCTTTGGAAAATGTGACTTTTCCTTCATTGCCTGTCCTTAATTTTATTGGGGAAATTTGCTGTGGGCACTAGTGGACTCTAAAGTGAATAATTTGAAACTAAATGGCCCCTTGTGGACTCCAACAGAGAGCCCATGGGAATCTGAGCATGTAATAACCATGATTTATTTTACTGCTGATCAGAGACAGATGATGCTGCCAGTATGTCAGTGACTGGTCAGACCTCTGGTGGGAATATAGAAACCTGACTGAAGAAGACCCTTGGCACAGTCCCTGACCAGCTTTTTAAAAGAAAGGGCTACCTGACCTGCCTCTGACTTTTCTTAAGACATGAAGCATGAAGGCATGTAAACAAGTATGAAGGCCAGGAACAACGTAGGTGCCAGGGTAGTTCTCCTGCCTGTCTCTGCTTCCCTACAGTCTACCTCATGAAAATCTCTCAGTCTTTCACAGACCAACATTGCAAACAGATTCCTAAATATCAAAGCAATACCATGCCATTAAGAGGAGCAGCATTTGAGCAAGTAGCGTATGTGCTGACTGACTAGCATAGTGGAAGGCACATTGCCCTGCTGCTTGTTTTTATCAACTCTCTGCATTTGGTTTTGTGTGCTGCTGGGTTTTATTTCAGCAGCCTTTAATAAAAGAGAAAAAAAAAATAATTCCACAAAAGAAGCGACATGTCCCCAGGAAAACTGGCTGGGGAGTTCTTTGACTGAATGGTATGTGCTGTTTAAATGTTCTGTGTGCTGATTTTGTTCATAGTCACCATGAGTTTTCAAGTTACCTGTGATTTCTAGAAGGCTTAAGATTTTGCTTTAGTCCCCAGTTTGGGATATTCCTAGTAAACTGGCTGCAGATTTACAGTACAGTGACACTTATTTGTTTTTGATGTTCTTGTTAAAGGTGCTGCAATGGAGAAGTGTTGTGAGCAAGATAGCCAGTAAATTGCTGTGTTTTTACCCTTGAGACTTCAGTGACCTCTGCCATCAGTAAACTAGTATTGCCAGACACGGTCGAACAGCTGCACTAATTTGAAAGCAGCTTTTTTTTCCTGAAGATCCAGAGTAGATTTGTAAAAATGTAATGGTGATATTTTGCCCTCCATTTAGAGCGTCACTTCTGTCCCTTCTGGAGATTGGTGGCCATACTTCAGCGCTGTATTTATCAGCTTCTTACTGAGTGCAGATGTACTGATTATAGCAAGCACTGACAAACTCTACTCAGCCCTACTGTAAGTTCATGTAAGGCTTAGCATTTTGTTTTAAAAAGTAAACACTCATGGCCAAGCCAGGATTCTTTGGTGATCTAACAAAGCAAACGCAGGGAGTCTCACCCCAAAAAGCAAGATGTAGTCAAATGTGTTCAGTTCATGTTTGAGTAAAGCTGAAGAGCCCTGTCTCCACTGTTGGGTAAACTGAAGCTTGGCCAGTGCTCATTAGTGCCACAGTTAGAAAGCACTCAGTGCTGTTTCCCCTCAGCACAGACACACAGAAAGATGCAGAAGTTCTGTTGAATTCAGCATGAACATATGAAATGCTGTGCTGGCTGGTCAGCGATAGGCCTGCCAGCTGAACCATCGCCATCAGAATTGTTAAAATCTTAGAAGATAACTTTGTACTTCAGTGCTGAGATCAGTACCCATATTTTACAAGCTTAGAGCTCTATTCAGATGTCATCTGCTGTGTGTCTCTGCTATGAGAAGGCTCTTTTTGTAAAAAGGATTTGCTTTCTGTACAGACCAGGCCATACTGACTAATTACAAACACCCTGATCAAATTTTAAGGTTGTGAGTGTTCACAATCATAGAATCATTAAGGTTGGAAGAGACCATTAAGATCACCTAGTTCATCTATCAGCCCATCAGAGTGTTGCCTCTGAATGGCCACCAGAACTGAAGCAGTATTGAAGAAATCTATGGGACATGCAGGAAACCAATCACTGATGTTCATTATCTGCTTTTAAACACAGCTGCAATTACAGCTGAATTTTAAGCTGAGTACCTCAGAAGATAAGACTGCACTTCAACACAGAGCATGGGCGTATGCCTGGGGGAAAACACTGACTTCTGTAGAGTCTGTTGTATAAGGTTTGATCATCGTTCACATCTGATGCAGTCACGTGGTTGGCAAGTTTTGCACTTCAATGTTTTTGTCAGATGGCCTCTGTTATTCTCTTTATGCTCACTGTTAACTAAGTAGAATCTGAGCTTGCCTTTCATACCTGGAAAACTGTTTTAAAATCACTTTGGCCCTTTGGTTTTGCTTATCTTCTCTTACAGTCCTCACTGTGAAAGTTTGGTCTAACTTTGGTGGAGAAGCACTCTCAGGCAGTAGGCAGGGAGATGTGTTATACCACAGCCTAGAGCCTGTGTTCCCACGTTGCATTACTGCAGGGTCTCTCTGTGCTCACCCTCTGGTTGCAGGTGATTAACACACGGCCCAGGGAATTGTGCCTCTGCCTGCTCAGTAATTTGCTGGGCAGCACCGCAGTCATCCAGAGCAGCTGCCACTTAAATGGGCAGTGGGTTGTTCTCTTTTTATTTTAGTGGCTGCAGCTTCACATGTATCACAGTGTGACACAGCCAGAAGCACTGTACTGGTATTTGCAGCAGCTAAACATCAATTGGATGCATCTCATGACTTGTTGCCTATGCAGTCATTTTTCAGTGGAATCACCACATGCTCGTGAAAGGTTATTCATCCACAGATATCAAAACCCACTGAGACGAAGGGTCAGGATTAAAAGATTTTGAGACCCCAACAGATACAGATAACTGCCTGTGGGATTTTGGCGATGTTTGTGCAGATCTGAAAGTCCCACTGGGCATCTTTCCAAATGTTTAGTCACTCGAAATGTTTTGAAACCTGGCACTCAGTGATCATAGTGACATTAGTGTCATTTTGGAAGAGGGGAGCAGGTTTAGCGAGAGGTCAAGCAGTAGCTGAACAGCAGAGCTGTCTTGGGCTCAAAGCACCAAATCATCCTCCCTCTCTCCCACAGAGCTTCCAGGAAGCAGGGATGTGTGTTTGGCTGCCTGCCTTCCCATAGCGCATAGTAAATAATCAGCATGCATAGCCAAGCTCTTTGGTCATCTGTTATTGTAACCAATGATTAATTTAAGGGGTTATTGATTCCCATACCAAATCTTACTCATTGGTGCTAAGGAAACTGATAGTCATTCACAGAGTTTTTATTGACAGATTTCAGAGTAAGAATTGAGTAAGTCGGCACGGGAATGGATATGTTTCCATGTGACCTGTAGGTTGGTTTGTGCCTTCCAGATCATGCAGACATTTAAATTAACCAAAATTTGCAGAATCACAGAATTGCAGGTGTTGGAAGGGACCACAAGTGATCATCAAGTCCAACCTCCCTGCTACAGCAGGTACCTTAAACTCAAGTTTAACTCAGAGAAAGGTGTAACCTTGTATAACCTCTCTGAGACTATTCTTGCCAGGTGACCAGCAGTTTGTTGGGTGCTTTCAGGAGGAAAGGAGCCATCCATCAGCAGACAGCTCTCCAGAACCATCTCCCCAGTGTCCAGTGTTCAAAAACCCTTGCCTTGCCTGCCAGGCACAAGCACTACATTGCACAGGGACACTTGGCAGAGCCAATTGCTTACAAATTTCTGACCTTTGCCCACAGTACTGTGAGAACTCCTTCCTTGTGCCTTCCCTGAAATGTTTCCTTGCTTCCACAGCTTCCTAAATTCCATTTAAGCTCCCTCCCATGACCAGAAAGCTCAGTTCTTCCCCCTTTCTACCATGGTGCTCTGCTCAGTGTCAGATGCTTCACTGGAGTCTTGCTCAGATCTTCTCCATTCTGCTGTCATGAGGCAAATCTTTGCACGTGGCCTAACATTTCTCTGGAAACTTCATATTTGGGTCTCTGTACTCAGCACAGCTGCTGTTTATCACTGAGGCCACCAGAACATCCTTGGGCCTTGGAGACCCTCACCTGGAAGTCCCATGCGGTTGAGGTTGTTTGCTGGATAGTGATAGGACAAGAGGGAATGGTCTTAAACTGAGACAGGGGAGGTTTAGGTTAGATATTAGGAGGAAGTTTTTCACACAGAGGGTGGTGAAGCACTGGAACAGGTTGCCCAAGGAGGCTGTGGATGCCCCATCCCTGGAGGCATTCAAGGCCAGGCTGGATGTGGCTCTGGGCAGCCTGGTCTCGTGGTTGGTGGCCCTGCACATAGCAGGGGGGTTGGAACTACATGATCATGTGGTCCTTTTCAACCCAGGCCATTCTATGATTCTATGATTCTATGAAAATTGCGTGGTGTTCACTGACAGTGGAAGGTTGGACACCCGTCACCACTGGACAGAACCTCGCTTTTGTAGGAAGATGAGAGAGAAAAACAGCATGGTTGTAATGAAGGTTGATAGCATAAGTAAGTGTATCATAAATGAAAGTTCAGACAGGAGGACAAGATATTAATAAGAATCTGGTGCCCAATGTGGTCTTGTGCACATACTTCCAGAAAATGATTACAAACTGTTTTTGTTAAGTAATTTCAGCAGCCTTCTGTGTGTTTACAAGCTGCTAAGTTGTTGTGCTGCATAGTCAGCATCACTTTTCATTCATTTCCACTTGCTAGAAAATAAGAAATGGTTAAGAATTAGATAATTTCTTATTTCTTCTGATCTTGCAGGATTATCTATTATTTTTAAGCAAGGGGAGGAGTCCATCATTTCTGAGGTCGTCAGCACCTTGCACAATTACCTCATTCAAGTACTGCATATACACATATACACATATATACATATACACATATGTACATATACACATACACTCATGTGAAATAGGTTGGAGGGAGTGATGTGAGCGTTATTTCTTTGCTGCAGATACAAAAGCAGAGTTGTTGTTCCCCATACTCTGTGTGATTAGTGAGTTTTGTTTCCTGCTGCTTTGCTCCGATACACAGAAAATCACCTTTTTCCAAGAAAAATTCAATACTTTCTGATCCCTCCTGCTGTCAGAGAGCCAACAGTCTTCTGAGCACTCTCCCTTCAAAGCAATCGAATTTTTAGGCAGAGAACTCTCTTTCCCACCTGAGACGCTTTCCTTTCAGCTGAAAGATTTTCTGGCATCTGTTTTAGACTGCTTTGCAACATCTGCTGCTGGTGACAATTCAGATCTTTTTTTCTGCCTTGCAGGAGGAAGGATGGCATGATAGAAAGGCCAGATACATGAAATAAATTTGAACTATGTTAGTGCTCTGCCCTAATTAAAAATAAATAAAATCCTAGTCTTCTAGAATTTGATCTTTACTAGAGGGCAGGCTTGTGCAGTGGTAACATTTTTGCATCAGTGTAGCACCTGAGGCTCCAACAGAGGGCAACTTTGTCACTGAAGGGTCTTTCATTCATGCTGGAAAATTGTTTGGTAGTTTTCTGGCTTCCTTTCTAGTTGGTCACAGATCTTGGAGCCTTTGGCAGTGCATTCTGAGCTTATTCTGTAACACTTTCTATATTACAGATTGACTTCCTCGACTGTTCAATGTATTGGAGTTGTTAAGCATCCTTAGGGCAGTTGTGAAGTATAACATCAGGGGAATCAGCTGATGGCATACCCTCTGCCTGGATAGCCCCAGCCTTGCTCAAGCCTGCAGCTTGGAGATTGTTCTGCAGGAACAGCATGGACTTCTGGAGGATTCCCGTGTACAAGCATGAGTTTGCCAAGCTGAGCAGGAACAAGTATGCCTGTGAGTGCATTTCTGCCTGGATAATGAGTTGGCTGCACATGGACCTTGACCATTTCAAGTCTAAGAACAACAGTAAGTGGTTGGGACAGGGAGGAGAAATTCCTTCCTTGTGTTCATGTGTGCCTCAGGAGATTTGCTATAAAATGTGTCAGTCACATCTTTGAAAGGAACCTTTTTACCTACCCAACGGAAGAGACTCTGCAGAGGACAGACCAACAGATAGGACATTGGCTTTTATCTTGCAGGGCCTGTTGATTTCTGTCACTTTCACTGTCATGTAAGGTATATCAGGTGGATAAGAAGATGCCCAGGCAGAGTGGTGTGTCTCCTAACTGATATTTCAATAGAGACAAGAGGAGCAGGAATAAAAGTACTACTTTCCCTGTGGTGAACAGATGTGAGCTAGTCCACATGAGAAGTTCTGCCCTGCATTCAGATGGCAGCTGTTGCTTGCCATTATGGAAGAGGTGACTTGTCTGATGTAGTCAAATGGCATCATGCATGGCCATCTCCACCTGGAGACCACATCTTCAAGTCAGACTGATGTTGAGCCAATCAAAGAGCTTCTTTGCAGTCTTCCTGGTTGGGGAAAACTCAATACAAAGGGGCTCTGTGACCTCATTGTATGGGCTGTGAAGTCTACATTAGGCCGTGATGATCCCAATGGCCTTTCCAATAGGTAGGGTAGGCTTATTATGAAGCCCTCTCACTTAGTGATAGACCTAAGAAAGAAGGGCCAATCTGAGCATAAATATAAGACTTTTTCTAAATAGGGAGAATAACTCTATGCTTTATTGCAAGATCTTGAATTTTTTTTCAAATGTGGATCAAGTCATACATGTTGATCAGACATAAAGATGGGAGAGACTGAGGGTTTGTTTTTCTTGCCCAGATTAAGCCCTAAATCCAACTGTCCCAGAATCACCTTTGATACAGAACAAGAGTCCCTTTCTGTATGTGCTGTGTGCCTTCAGCAATGCAGGAAGAGGGGACCTTAGTGCTTTGTCTGATCCTTGCAGCACTGGGAAGGATTAGGCCTCTCTTTACTACTCTGCTCCTCTGCATTGCAACAGCTTCTAATAAATTACTCTAGATGCTTTTTTCACCTGAATTTGCAAAATTGAACCGGAAGTTGAATAGTGACTGAGAGGCTAAGGATGAAGGAGAGAAACTGGAAGACGAACAAAGTCACCAGACATGTAATAGTTCCCACTCCTCCTCAGACTTCTCATTCCAGAACACATGGTGGGATGAGGCCAGCAGAACAGCTAGCAGCAACTTCACAGATCTTAAGTCTTCGGTGAATGCTTTTTCTGCAAGGACCTCAGTCTGGTGTACATACAAAAACTATATCAGGAGCTACAAAGCTGCTGCCTGGATCTTTGGCTTACCTATTCTGCCAGAAGATGTAATGTTCCCATTCAGGAGCCTTTGGCACCTTGGATCTGCTGTGAGGAAGGAGATAAAATACTCATCTCTCCTTTGAAGAGAAGCTGAGGGAGCTGAGCTTGTTGAGCCTGCAGAAGAGAAAGTTCCATACAGACCTCATTGTTGCCTTCCTATACTTAAAGGGAGCTTATAAAATAGATGGAGACACGGTCTGATAGTGATAGAACAAGAGGAATGGTTTTAAAATAAAGGAAAGGAGATTTGGATTAGATGTTAAGAAGAAATTTTTCACTTAGAGTGCAGTTGAGGCAGTAGCACAGGCTGCCCAGATAAGCTGTGGTGCCCCATCCCTGGAGACAGTCAAGGCCAGGTTGGATGGGACCTTGAGCAGCCTGAGCTGGTGGGGAGCAGCCCTGCCCATGGTAGGGTGTAAGGGCATCACAGCAGATAGGAAAGCACAGAAAACTGCAGTTGTTCTCCTCACTCTTGTCCTTCCCTACACCCAGGCCATGCTCACCACCAACGCTTACATCAGAGCAACTTAACTCAGATGCATTTTTATAAGGTTCCGTGACAGCTAACACTCATATGGTGATGACTGAAGCACACTTTTTCTTTCAAGAGGCTGTCAAGCACGCTTAAAAGTGCTCATCAGGTTATCTAATTTTGTTCTTGTCTTGGTATGATAAGCTTATCTGGGCAGTCTAGGCACTTGAATGCAAGGTCATGTGTTTAGGATCTTTCAATGGATTATTTTCCTTCTATTAACTTATATCATTTCCCCGTCTAAAGTTCTGTCATTCACATCCTGTAGCAAGAAGCTCAGTTTAACTAAGTTGTGTAAAAAGAAAGCATGCTCGGGATTGGTTTGAACCTGCCATCTAGCTTTGCCTGATGTCCCAGATCCCAAAATAACCTGTACAGTAACCCTAGGCCCTTGATAACCAGAGAAGAAATGACAAATCTGGGAGATCTTTGGAGCAGAATGACAGAACTGATTGGAAGAGGTGGAGGTACAGGTAGACGAGCTCAAATTAAAAATGATGCACAGCTTAGATAAGGCATGACTAACAAATGTGTGGTTTGTGAGACACGCTGCTCTTTGATGAGTACGAACACCCTCCCACTCTCCCAGGCGCTATGAGGAATTTTTGGCCTGACACGCAGGGATATAACAAGGGCTAATGGTGTGACAGTCAGGGAGAATGTTAGGTAAAATATCCTGACAGTGAAATATATTTTGCTGTGGAGCAGTCTCCCAAGGGAAGGGGCAGGAGCTTGGTCCTTTTTAAACCCAGACTGGACAAAGCGTTAGAAAAGGTGCTCCAGAGAACAATCTTCCATTGACAGAAAGAACCATTGATGTAATAGGCTCCTTCCACATCTAGCTCCTATGACATGATGCTCTCTGTTGTGAGTTTTGACTATTTTAAACTCAGAGGATAAATAGGCAGTAGAACTGAAAGAAAAGATTAATGGTAAGAACTAAGAAAAAAACAGGTTTATTTAATAGTCATGAAAAGTGACAGCTTGAGCTTTCTTTAGGCCAATGGTGCTATTCAAAAATAGCATTGCAAAAGGGGAAGGGAAAGTTGTTGCATGGCTAACGATTATGGTAATGATTTATTTTGGTAGAACTGTAGTGCAGAAGGATCCAAAAGCGTGTTTCAGATTGGGTGTCTGCACATGTGCATTCACGTTGTGTGAAAATTGCTTCAGCTGACACTGAAATGTAGTGACCACTGGACCAGAACAGTCTCAGTGGCAAATGTGTCATTGCTGGTTCTCTTGGCCCACAGTACCCTCATACTTTCACCTCTTGGTGGCTTTGCAAAGAGCATTTCTTACAGAATCTGTATATCTCAGACTGTTGGCTCTATATATTCAGTTCATGTCCTGACATCTTTCTGTGGGCCTTGTGCCTGGATTAGGCTGCCGTAAGCAAGGGCTGCATCTTTGTGTTGTTTTTATCTCAGGTCTTGTGAGCCCTGACTTCATCTCTGAACTGCTGAAGGACAAGAGGACTCTCATTTAGTGTAGCACAGGCAACAAGGAAGCCCTACTGGAAAAGTCTGAAAACATGAAGAACATCTGTATGTAGAACTAGAAAATGCAATTTGAAAAAGTGGAAAGCTAATATTTGCTGTTTTTAATATTGTCATTTTGAAGCAAAATGTGTTTGTTGTCATTCCTGCGAAGATCAACGTTTTTCCTTTTTTCTTCTCTGTTATTTTTAACTAAGCAGTCATAAATCAGAGTTAATGGTCCTTTTAGAGTTAGAAAGTGGCCAGAATGCAGATGTTACCATAATCCTTCTTTGTGTATCCTGCATGAAATTAAGACTTTTGTGGAAGACAGCCTTGAGAAATCATTTGACCTGAAAGAAGAAGGAGACTGAGTGAGAACTTGCATATTGAACACATCCTCCTTTTGAAGCCACATACAGTGGAACTGACTCACAAGACATTAAAAATTATTTGGTCTCATTTACACTACCTGCAAAGCTATGGTTAACCCAATATTTGTTAACTTCTCAATTATTCAAGCACTGTCACTTTATTAATGGAGGTGGCAAATGTTACTCTAAAAAGTAACACTGACTGCTGAACAGCTGAGGGTACTGTATAGTTTGACTGCCTCTGTTTTTACATATCACTAGAAAGACTTGTTGTGGGAGAAGGGCCTCCTCTGGCAAGAGACTGTAGGTCCCTTGCCTCTGTTTGTTGGCTGCTGGAATGAGAAGGCTGGAAAGGATTAGGAAGGAGCCTCATCTGGAATCTAGCAGAACATGTCAGTCAGAGATCACCGTAAGAAAAGAGAAAAGAAGTACACTGTTCCAGGGAATGCTTGTGGCATCACTGCTGCATGTTGAACTATCTCTTGTTGTCTGGATCTGTCCTTCAGGGACACATTGTTGAACATCAACATTGTTGTTGAACTCTAGGATTTCTTCTCCCTGAATTCTCTTCTCCAGATCACCTATATGAACAAATATGGGACAAAAAATGAAAACTCATGATGGTGAGAGAACAGGGAAATTTCTATCAGCTTTCTAGTTGGTATGGTTGGCAGGAGGCGATTCTGCATCTCTTGTGCAAGGACTTGGTGTTGAGAGCTGATTAACACCATTTGCTGTGTTCGTTCAGCATCTCATCACCTTTAGCCAGGCTCCCACAGATATTTTGGGCTGTACAGAGCCGAAATCAGATGCCTCCATGCCAAGGGAGAGCTGGGAAGATTGGTGCCTCAACCTTTTCAAACGTGCAGCAGCAACCAAGGAGACTCCATGCCAAAACAACTTCACCTCTCAACAGGGAGAGTGGTTGGTACATGGGCTGAAGCCATCCTTCACCCATAGTGTGTCATCACCTTACACATGAGCTTGTTCTTGGGCAGTTTCTGCTGGTATGTGGATTGTCTGCAGACAGTTGCTAGGAGTATGTTCTCAACAGCAGCAATACTTCAGATCATTCAATAGAAGGTCATTCAGTGTTGCATCAAGTGTTCTTCTCCTTGGTGGCTCAGGTGTGCAGTGGGGATCTTTAAGGACTTGCACTAAATGGCCACTTGGTGCCAATGGAACTGGTAAGAAGCAGGTGCTAAACATTCCTTTGAAGGAAGCTAAAAGGCATAAAGAAAGACCCTTTGGACATAGGGAGAGGTTGAAGGTTGGAGGAAGGTGTCAACTCAAGTGGCATCAACGTCCTTGTTCTCTGCTGTTTTTGTTTTATAGTTAGAAGGAAAAACAGATCTTTCTGCTCTTCCATGCCCATGCTAATGGATGTGGTTACAGGATGGGGCCATAGATTTTACAGAGAAGTTGGTGGAAAATGGCTGGTGGCCACACTTGGTGCTGGCAGTAAGGCTGAGCTTCTGAAGATGAGAGGAAGAAGATGGGGGTCTAAGAAATCTTTTTAAAAACTAGGGAAAGCATAGTGAAATTTAAAAGAAAAACAGGATAAAATGGCAATTGCATATAAGCCCACATATGCACTCTCTCTCTTGCTTTCTCTCTAACACCCACGCACTCGAGAACATACATATTTTGGTCCAAAATAGAAGGGAAAATACATTATAGCCTTTATTGTCATGAGTAATTTCTCTTCACGTGTCACTACCAGCAAATTCTCAGAGCAGATGGATACACTGCACAAAGCTCATCCACATGCATTTTTTTATTTTCTAAACCTGAACAAAAGCAAAGCAAAAAAGCCCCTGTGAACTGCTGAGTTGAAGAGCTAGATGCTGACAGCTCTTGGATGGATGAAGGCTGAACACAACAATTTGTATGCTAGTAATGCAACGTGAGACAGCAGGATGATTGTGTGAGGAACCAGGGCTCACGTTACTCACAAGGATGGATTTTAGGTTACTCTCAAGGATGGCCTTTTTCCTCTGGATGTCAGGTAACCTGCCTGTGGCCCCACTACACATTCGCCAGCTGGAGGTTTCCAGCCCCTTATGTTTAGCCTGCAAGGATCATGGCTAAAAATAACCTTCTGGCTGCTCTTGCTTGGAGGTAAGATTCGATGCAAATCTGATGTATTTTGGCTGTATGGGCTGCACAGCAATTTTACACAGTGAGGTGAAGAGTGGTGGCTGACAGTTGGTTTTAAACTTGTGCCATCTTTCTGCACTGATGGCAATAGTGTTAATGCTCTGCTTAGAATGGCTGAACTTGAGGTGTCTGCATGTGGGGAGACTGGGGTACCAGATGCTCCGTTAAGAATCACAGGATTATAGAGTTGTAGGGCTTGGAAAGGGCCTCTAGAGATCTTTGAATCCAGCTCCCCTATTAAAGCAGGTTCCCTACAGCAAGTCAGGAAAAGCATCCATATAGGTCTTGAATATCTCCAGAGAAGGAGACTCCACAACCTCTCTGGGCAGTTTGTTCCAGAGCACTTTCACAGTAAATAAGTTCTTCCTTGTGTTAGTATGGAACTTCCTGTGTTCCAGTTTATGTCCATTGCCTCTAGTTCTATTGTTGTTTGCCACTGAAAAGAGTCTGCCCCCACTGATTGACTCCTGCACTTTAGATATTTATAAACAGTTATGAGATCCTTCCTCAGACGTCTCCAGGCTGAACAGCCCCAGGTCTCTCAGTCTCTCCTCATACAGGAGATGCTCCAGGCCCCTCATCATCTTTGTCACAGTCCACTAAACTCTTTCTAGGATTTCCCTGTCTTTCTTGAACTGAAGAACCCAAAGCTGGACAGAGTACTCCAGATGTGCCCTCACCAGAGCAGAGTAGATGGGGAGGATCACCTCCCTCAACCTTCTGGCTTTCTCCTTTCCAGTAGGCCAGTCCCTAACCTGTACTGATGCATGCGGTTATTCTTCCCAAGGTGCAAGAGTCTACACTTGCTCTTGTTGAACCTCATCAGGTTCCTCTCTACCCAGCTCTCCACACTGACCAGGTCTTGCTGAATGGCAGCACAGCCTTCTGGTGCGTCAGCCACTCCTCCCATATTCATATCATCAGCACATTTGCTGAGGGTGTGCTCTATCCCTTCGTCCATGTCATTGATGAAGGTGTTAAACAAGATCAAACCTAGCACCAACCCCTGGGGAACACCACTAGCTATAGGCCTCCTACTAAACTGTGTGCTGCTGATCACAACCCTCTGAGCCCTGCCACATAGCCAGTCCTCAATTCACCTCACTGTCCGCTCATCTATCCCACACATCCTAAGCTTACATACAAAGATGTTATGGAAGGCAGTATCAAAAGCCTTACTGAAGTCTAGGTACACAATATCCACTGCTCTTCCCTCATCTACCCAGCCGGTGATGACATCATAGAAGGCTACCTGCGTGGTCGAGCATGATTTCCCCTTGGTGAACCTATGTTGACTAGTCTTGATAGTCAACTTTCTTCTCTTGCATTTGTTTGGAGAGAGTATCCAGAACAAATTGTTCCATCACCTTCCCAGGGACAGAAGTAAGGCTGACTGGCCTATAGTTGCCTGGCTTCTCCTTCTTGCCCTTCTTGAAAACTGGTGTAACATTGGCTATCCTCCAGTCTTCAGGCACCTCTCCTGTCCTCCAAAACTTTTCAAAGATTACATGAACAAAAACATGATATCACACTAAACATGTTTGGACACTCCATCTCTTGAGATGTTTTCTCAGAATAGGCTTGAAGAGTCACACTGCAGCAGACAGGCAAACTGGGGCTATGTCTATAGCCAATACTGCAGACATTCCCACTGCATACTGGCACTGGGCGCTCTGGCTTTGACTGGTATTTACTCAGCTCCCTGCTCACTTGGATGGAAGATAACACCAGTTCAACTAAAAGTGAAGATGGTCTATCACATCTGTGTCCCATGTAGAAAGGAATAACTCCCTGGATTCTTTTTGGTGCATTCATTAATGGCTGAAAGTCAGGAGTGTATTGTGTGCAAGAAAAGGTTATTACAACTCCTGAAAAGGAATGGAATTTGAGTTAGAAGATTTTTATTTTATTGATTTTAATTATTTTATTTTATTCTTATGCAAAAGGCAAAGTAATGCTCAAGCTTCCCTCATGAAAGTACTGAGTCTGAATTGAAAATATTTGAGGAAAAAAGAAGGTTTTTTATGGTGCTTGGAAGAAAATGGATTCTCAGAGCTTCTCTTTTTAAATGTGTCAACATAAACGACAGCCTAACAAGTCTTGCAGATTGCATGGCATAGGCAGATAAATGCTATTTATTGCATGGACTGTGCAGTTTTCTTACGAAGGTGTTTCTGCTACATGCAGAATAGATGAAACAAATCTTCTTTGTACATTTGTATAGTGCCTGTCAGGCAGTGCATGCTGTTATCTCCATTAGATCTCATTGGGACCAAGGTTTCTCACCCAGAATTTACCCCCCCTCAGAGCTGGAGTACATCTCATCAATGATACTTATTACAGGATGGCCCAGATTCTGTGCAATTTTCTGTGCAACTTTAGTAAGTTACATGTGGCATTTTCCTTTCATTTGGCCTCCCTCATCTCCTCTGTAAAGTCATTCTGAGGTACGTATATCATAAAGTTGCAGGAGAGAGGTCTTGCAATTGCCACTGATGAGGCCAGCACTAACTTTGTAAGTTTTCTCAGCCTTTGGCTTGTGGCTTGTTTTAAAGGGGTAGCAAAATAAAAGAGAAAAGCATAAAAAAGGAGAGGAATACATCAAGTGAGGCTCAACAAGGAAACACATGCTCCTTGTTGGATGTGAGTAGAAGCTACGTATGTAATCACCTTGGAGTTAATATGATTGAGCATTTTGATACTAAGGAAAATAATTAAAGCTATTTCTTCTCCCTTTGCATTGCTGCCACTGCCTTTGGATATTTGCTACTGGTAAGTTATTTACAAAATTTATTCTACTTCAACCCACCTATGGATAAGAGCATCATTCCTGGTGCTTACAGCTGTTATCAGACGGACAGTGCGTGTGCCCAGAGGTACCCCTGGATTTTGCTGAATCAGATTCCAGGTTTCCTTCTGCAATAACATACTGCAATTCTTCTCTCCATTGCTGATCTAAACATCTGTGGTGATACACACCACTTACGTTTGTGATGCCACATTGAGTTGTATGCATGGCTGTATGTTATTTCCTTGGGCAGAGCTCATGCTTATTTTTCAGAGTAAGGAAAATAAAGGTCTCAGCACTTAGCCTACAGTGACCATTTTGCAGCAAGAGAACACCAAGCGAGAAGAACGAAGCCTGCAGGAGTAGAAGGAGGAAATGAAAGTTGCCGTACCGACAGGGCTACACGAATCCCGCGATGGGTGGATTAGGCTGAGCGTTATCAGTGATGATGAAACACAGCAGACTGTGGTAATGAAATATTTATGAATGGGGAAATGATACTGCATTCTGCAGTGCAGCACAGGGGAAAGTGAAATTTCAAGAATACTGTAATAGCAAAGCCCTCCATTAATTATCGAAAGCGAGCTGTAATGCCAGTTACTATGACAACAGGGTCCCCTATGCATTTTGCACCATTTTGAGGGAGGGAGGGCTGCTTCTATTTACTGGAGCACATTGTATTTCTTTTCTGTTGGTAATAGCGACCGTCCCAGCTTGTGACTACGTGGTTAATTTTGATGACAAAATTATAAAGTGTTTATTGGTTAAAATATAGGGAAAGCCTTTCATAAGAAGTAATGGTGTTTTTATTCTGTGAAGAGCTAAAGATACTCCTTCTGATATCTAAGGAGATGCTACTATCGTTGTTAATAATCTTATATAATATTAATGTATGATAATGTAATAATAAAAAGCAAAATGTTACTAGAAGTACTATTAATAATAATTTCAACTGTGTTACGCTTTCTACTGCAAGGCATTTTAGAAACAATGATTAATTAAAATGTCCATATTAGCACGCAAAATCTACCTCTACATTTCCAGATGGGGCAAGGGAATGTACAGCCTCTGCCCACTTATTTTTAATTACTACTTGTTTGCTTTCCTAAACCCGTGACTCTCTGTGAGTTCTCCATGTAAAGCCCTAGGGTTATGCTGCAGATTTCTGTCCCCTCCTCTGCTTGTGGTGATCAAAACTCAGAGTGTGGTGGGGAAGAAGGATGCTACATAGAGCATGACTCCAGTCTGTAGCAGCACATCCTGCCAGGGAAGCTCTCCCCGCTTTCCCCATGGCCCAAATTTGTGGATAACAGTGATATAAATAGTTATCAAAAGGAATGGACAAGGAGGTGCCCTGCAAAATCTGTAGTCTGATGTCTGTAGGTGCTGGGAAGGGATAATGGGCTAAAGAGAGTGGCCCAGGGGAGCTTATTGTCACTACACAGCATCTCCTACTGCCGCTGTGAGAGGCAGGGGGCTGGTCTGCATGGACCATTGCTGAGGGCCAGACGTTTCTTGAATTTTTTATCTTCTTATTTTTAGGCTGAGTGGTGCATTTCATCATTATCAAAGAGCTATACACTTTTTTACTGTAGCTACTTTCCAGGTAGGAAAAGTGGGCTGCAGAGCTGTTAAATGACTTGCTTAAGGTGACACAGGAAATTAGTACGAGGGAGAAGAACACAAGCTACATGTCCTATTTCCAGCTTCAAGACCTTCTTCGTGGTGTGCAGTGAGTTCCTGGTACTCCATTCCTTTAGGAGGGAACGTGTAGCAAATGTAGAAAGGAAAAATTGTTGGAAATTTGATGTATGGCTGATTTCTTGCAAGGAGCTAGATTCAATCACTTCTGATAAACATTTCCTTACATGGTGAAACATGCCAGCAGTAGGCATTGCAGCCCCGTGCATCTTTCGGAATGCAAAACCTGACTGTAGGAAGAATACATGAAATGTGTAATACAGGATTTCTCTATCACCACTTTATAGGAGATGCAGTGAAAGGTGTAATTCCTTATGCATGGGTGTAAGTACATGCATATGCACACACACACACCTATAAACATATGTTTTACATGCACAGAATACAAGATAATTCACATTATGATGAGCATTGGCTTAGGGAGAAAGGGTTTTGCCTGTTCTTATTAATGATGATCTTACTGAATGTATTTGGATGAGAAACACTTTCATTCTTTTTTTATTACTACAGCCCACCCTTTCTTCCCCTGCTCTCAATTCAGAGCCCTCAGCTCCTATTTGCTCAACTGCCTTATTGCTGATCTACTGCAGACACCATCAACCTTGATTTGGGTCAAGACCAAAGCCAGTTGGAAGGAACCCCTAAAGATCACCTAGTCCAACACCCCTGTAATTAACAGGGGCACATACAGCTACATCAGATTGCTCAGAGCCCCATCCAGCCTGACCTTGAGTGTCTTTAGGGATGGGGACATTCAAGGTCAGACTGGACCAGGCTCTGAATCCTCTGTGGCCTTTAGTAGCCTGTTCTTTCTTTTACTTAATAATAATAATAATAGTAAATAAATAAACCAAACGCAGCACAGGGAGAATGATGTGAATCTGTAAGCAATAAACAGTGCAGTAACATAATCCAGCATCCCACTGCCTGATGAATAGCTGTGCTAAGCCAACAAGAAAGGAAGGGCTCTGTTTTCTCTGTGATGAGAACTGCCCCAAAGGACCGATAGGAACGTGAGCTTCCCTCTTGTTGATTCCAAGGTTAGAGGCATCCAATAAATAGCTCAGTCTACAAGTCACTGACACAGGGTGGAAGGACAGGCATGGCAGGTGGTACAGGTCATACTGGGTTAACAGTTTCAGAAACATGACAGAGAAGCAAGGTAGTTGAGAGCATGGGGGAAACATGGTAGTGTTCCTCAAAAACAGTGTCAAAGGGTTGGCTGGAAGCAGGTCAGATGGGGACGGCTGAACATCCACTGCAGCTCTGCCCAATGTCCACAGCATTCTGGTCACTGCCTCTTGCTGCAACAGGATTTCTCTCAGTGAGGTATACTGTTTGGCCTCAGAGAAACCCATCTCCAGGCATTCAGAGCTATCTTGGGTAGAGGACAGCTATGCTGCAGGAGAACTGTTAATCACAGGTAATCCTTCATGTCAAGGAAATAGTGCCACTAATAATTCCCTTCACCACCCAGAGGCCTGTACCTCCTTGTGTTTGCTGATGTCCATGGGCTTCTGCTGGGAACAGCTGAGGCTGTCCCTTCCTCCTCTTCTACATTCGCAGTCTCTGTGCAGTAAAGCTTGAGAGTGTGTGTGTGTGTCTTCTCTCAGGTGTAAGATGCTGTTAATAGATTCATAGACTTTCATGTGGAAAAGAAGCTGTGTCCCTAGAATGCATCCTGCAGCTGAGGAAAACATTGCAGACCCTTTGGGTTGCCAGTGTTGCTGGCCGTAGTATAAAGTACCTTGTCTACACAGGAATTAACCCGTGAGTCAACTCATGTCAGAAGTCATGCTCTTTGTCTCTGGGAGGACGGAGTTGAAAGCCATTGCACTATGAATATTTGTACCAAACCTTGGGCTCAGTCTAAAATAAATGTCAGATAACTGTATAACAAACATTTGAAAGAAATGAAAGAGCAGAAAGAGCACGGACCAGAGTTTGCAGACATTTCTACCTGCTGGAGCAAGAGCCTTGTTACCACTTTGGAACAGGTGGCCTTAAAAGGGTGCTAGGAAGGGGCAGGTGGAGATGGAGCAGCTGGAGAAGGAACTGGAAAGGAAGAGCACTTCTGGTTGCTTCTGCTTCTGACAGCCCCTGGGCTGCTGGGGGAAAAATACATCCACACATCACTTCATAAATGATGAATAGCAGTATCAGGCTGAGCAGGGACTTCCTTCCCTCGCAGGAGAGGAAATAAGCCTTTCCTCTCTGATGTGAACATAAGCTGCACGAGAGGCATTTCTCCTCCATCGCCATGTCCATGTTGCATACAGCCAACCAGCCTGCAACCAGAGCCCAGTCTGTACTCCAAAAGCCAGTGGAGAAACCCCCTTTGGTAGCTGGGGGGTCCTGTGTTTGAGCTCTGGATGTTTGTACCTCCCAGTGCAACCCTATCTGGCCCTCACAGAGAGCACAGAGAAGCACAAGGGAACTAGGAGTACTTAGTCAAGGGCAAAAATATGTGGATTCAGTCAGCAGTAACAGGAATCCCTGAGAATTGCAGGCGTTTTCCAGAGCAGCTATTTTTCCTCTGCCTGCAATGTTTCATATGCTCCTTGCTGACTTGTCCTGAAGTGCAAATAATATTCTTTAAGGTCTGAGCTCTAGAAGTCCTCAATCATGCAGTCTTCATACTGCTCCTGGTTGGCTGTGAGTTGCTGGGAGGCAGGGATTTACACTCACTAGCCCACAGAGGGTTTTATACCAGCCTGTTCATTGCACATCCTACCCTACCAAGGTACAGAAGGTGAATACAGACCTACATTTTGTGCTTGGGTTTGGCTCTGCAGCGACAGCCAGAGGTGAGACATTGGAGGAGGCTGTATGTTCATGCCAAAATGTGCTGGGAAAGCTGCTGTACGTAAGGTCACTCTGACTACCAAGGATAGCCTTGGTACTCTTGATACTCTAGATACTCTTTCCTCAGCTCACCATCAGCCTCTGCATTTCTGCTACTCTCCACAGCTGCCAGGCAAAGCATGTCAGGACGCATGGTGGTGGTTGGCCTCTCCTCCCAGATAACTGGTGATAGGATGAGAGGGAATGGCTTCAAGTTGCACCAGGGGAAGTTTGTGTTGGATATTAGGAAAACTCTCTTTTCAGAATGAGTGGTGAGGCAGTGGCACAGGCTGCCCAGAGAAGTGATGGAGTCACCATCGCTGAAGGTGTCCAAGAAATGTGTAGACGTGGCACCGAGAGACATAGTGGGCATAGTGGGGTTGGGTTGGTGGTTGGAGTAGATGATCTTAGAGGTCTTTTCCAACCTGAATGATTCTTGATTCAGAGAGATGTGCTCAGGATGTAGGAAGAATTCCGGACTGTCAAGCAAAGATGGAGATGAGAGATATCAGACTTCTCTTAATGATCATGGGCTTCATTTATGCTTCGGCAGCCAGGCTGAGCAATGTATGTGCAGGCAGATGGCTGCGGGTGAGTGATGGGAACCCCGATCCCGGAGCACAGCCCACTAAGCAGGAGCGGCTGCCAGCCGTCAGGCAGGGGCTCAACAGCGATGTCCTCTACGATCCTCTGATTCATGAGCAGGGAGCACCACATCACTCAGCGGCACTCGTAGAGCCCTTTGGTACCATCCGTCAAGGTTTCACTGCAGCAGATTCAGGATCCACTCCAGGCAACGCTCCAACGCCAGGCCCCACTGAACAGGGTCTTGGCTCAGCTTGTCACGCTTGTGATTAGTTCTCAATGCTGTGAGGATAAAGAAAGCTGCAGCTACAGGCCAACAGCAGACTGTGAGCCCCAGAATACACCAGCACGTAGACAGGTCTGATGGTGACTTAACAGTCTGGAAGATTTGGCACAAAAGTGGGCTGGGCTGCAGGGAGAGCATGAAGAAGGCTGAGAAGTGGCTGGGATTGCAGCGCTTTGTGTACCGTTGGCTCTGCACATGTGCATTTGTGGGCATCTCCCTGGCTGAGGGCGGAAGTTTTGGAATTTCTGTCCTTTCTCCCCCTCCTATTGATCCATAAAGTCCTTCCTGCTTAATGGAATATCTATTAGGGGAGATTAGGCAAATGAATTATATTTTGGGGGCAGCTGTTTTTGGTGCTGCATGTACATTATTGCCTCATTCCACCGCTAAAACAGTCTTCCCCCACAGTGTGTGCTGAGATGTTAAGCATTGCTGTAAAGAGATATTTACTAAGCAAAGAGATCCTTCAGATAAAAATAGGAGCCTAAATTTTCTGGGAGTTAAAATAAAAAATCTTTGTAGGTTAAAATTAGCTGTCAGATTGCAGGGATGAAACCACCTGAGGTTAGAGCCTCACTGCTTTTTAATAGGCAAATGAGTTATTTTGTGAGAAATTGCCTTTCTATGACTATTGGAACAAGCACTGTCTTCCAGCAGCACCTTTCTGCGATTCGAGGTGTCACGGGGGCAGGAACAAAGCAGGAGCCAGGTGACACTGCTGGGGACACAAAGGATTCTCTCTGTGCCACAGGACAGCCTTGCACTGAAGTGGATATTGCCATTTGCTGTGAGTGCCTGGTCATTACCATTCCTTGTCATTTATTACATGGAGGGGTCTCGTAAGGCTCTCATGAACTTCCTCAGAAGTGTGCCTCGGCTTCCCTACAGCATTGTTTGAGTGGAGCGTGACAGCACTTGTCAGCAGAGCAGTTGTGGAGACACGCTGAAGAGCTCTAATGCACTTTTTAATTCTGCTTCATCAGCCTCCCCGCCCTTTCTTTCAAATTCAGATGGGGATTTTTCTGCCATGTCCTTCCCGAATGATGAAGGCTGTGTTTGCTGTGCTCTTTGTTCAGTTCTTTACATTCAACAGGATCTGGTCCCCAACTGCCTGTGCATCAGCCCATTACCAGAGTGTTTCCCCAATCACCCTCCTTTTTCTTTCCTGAAGGATTGTGCTGACTCCAGACCCTGACAGCTGGCCACCACAGCAGGGACAAGTGAAGCACTGCGTTTGAGTTACTGTAAGAGACTTAGAATCATACAATCATAGAATATCCTGAGTTGGAAGGGACCCATAAAGATCTCTGAGTCTAATTCCTGGCCCCACACAGTGCCATCCAAAAATCAGACTGTATGTCTCAGTGTGCTGTCCAAAACACTCCTTGAACTCCAGCACTTGGGGCTGTGACCACTGCTCTGGGCAGCCTGTTCCATGTCTGACCACTGTCTGGTGAAGAACCCTTTCCTAACCCCCAACCTTACCCTCCCCCAATGCAGCCCCATGCCGTTCCCTCAGGTCCTGTAGCTGTCATCACCAGAGAGACGTGGGTGGATGGATGCCTGATCTAATACAGAGTGGTTTCTAATGGGTTCACCCTGTCATTGTCATAGTGCAGTCCTCTTAGTGCACATAAACCAAAGCCAAACTGACCCACGGCCTTCGGTAGGAACCCAGGCTAGTGAATGCGTCTTTGCAGCAGGGTGAAGCAGCTGCCACTGTCTGCAAAACTGCTCTTCTTCCAAGGTCCGTTCCTTTTTATTTGGACTTACAGTCTGCATTTTACTGGCAGAAATTATTACCAGCACTACTAAACATTGGATTCTTTATGTGTCTGAGGTATGATGCACTCTGGATCAAGCGAGGCCTTCCCTTCTCACTGGCTGCTATGCCTGGCAGGCCACTCACTGCAGAGAGAGGACTGCAGAGAGAGAGAGCTTAGTGCTCTCTACTTTGTTATACTGTTATTTTTATTGTGTAAAATTATTGTGATAACTAATGCATTATTGCTTTATATTTGCTACTATGATTTAATTATAATAAAGCTTGCATTTCATACATAATTTCCTGATTTATGCTTGTTTTTCAAGTGATGCTTGGTGATTCTGCTGTGCTGATGTTGGCTTGCATCTGCTGGCAAATAGTCTCCTCCAGCTGTGTTCAGTATCTCAAAACCTTGGAAAGTTGGGACTGTTTAGCTTGGAGTTCTTTTCAACCCAGGCCATTCTATGATTCTATGATATGATTCTATGACATTACACTTTTCCTGGCAAGAGTACTGGGGTATCAGTACTACTGGGAAGAGAGTTAATCCCAGGTTGTCTTGGTCCTTCTGGATCACTGCAATCTCAGGCTTGAAATGATGCTGGTGCCAGGGGGACGGTGCTAATGAGGGAACCTCTCCATGGCATCAGCTTCTCTGTTCTGAGTGCTATCTCCAAAAGAGCTGATTTATTTTCTATGCTGCCTATGATGCATGAAGCAGGAAGCTGAAAATCCATTTTAATGCCACTGAATAGTGTCAGGTGAATATGAACTGACATAGGAATCCAGACAATTAGAGCAGCTTCCCTTGACCTGATATTAGCAGAGGGTTTTCTGCAAGTTGTGATAGATGCAGATCCTCAGCTATTGATTTTTTTGTATCTGTCCACGAATATTATGATATAGTGTTGTTTTTGTGAGGATTTTTTTTTAAAGAGAGTTACTGCAGCTTTGTGAAATACTGGTGATGCAGTTATCCATGAGCTATCTAAGCACAGAGAGCATTAGAATTCATGACGCTTGTTATCGTTCTTTTACAAATGACTTTATGCCAAACACTTAAAGCTTAGCACTAAAAACACAGCCACCCAGAGGTGGCTGAACACCATCTTCTGTGCAAAGGGTCCGGTTTCATCATAAATGAGGTACTGCCAGGGACCATGAAAATGAAATTTTTCATGATGCAGAAGGGGGATAAGAAGTCAGGAGAGGACTGCAGATACAAATGTGGCAGGGGGTTAGGAGGAAATATTTGCCAGAGAAAGGTAATAAATGTATGTCCTGAAACATAGGAGTCTAGGGAAAGCAGAGAAACACATTTGGGTTCGAGAAGACTCCCTGATGGCTTCATGCTACCTTTTCTAAGTTTGACTGAGTGTTAGAACTCACGTATTCTTTGCAAATAGGTTGTCCTGCACCTGAAGTCTTCTGTTTTCCTCTGACAGGACCATCTTTTCCAAAGATCCTGTTGGCTGACTTGCAAAATATTTTTTTTCATGACTTCAGCCTTGCTTGTCAGTTCCGTTCCCCAGCAGATATGGGCCTGGATATTCCCTTTTCTTCTCTCATCCATCATTTGCGTCTGCCAAGGAATTCTTTTGAATTTTATCTTCGTTTTTCCCCTCTCAAGCCTAGATGACTTAATCTTTGAAACATCCATCCATAAATGCATGATTTTCCTAGAGTTGCTTGGGAACACTTGCACAGCCAGCAAAGCCCTCAGAGGCAGCAGAGTGAAAGGCAAAGCCCCTCACGGTACCTCAGGAACTAAAAATAATGTGCTCATGGTAGCCAGGACTGAATTAGCTCTTCAGAGAGGCCAATCTTATTAACTGGATTTGGGGTTGTGGCTGGCTCCAAAGGACAGTCACCAGGAATTCCCTATTGAGGGACTGAAATGTGTTCAAATTTGCAGCACTGAATTATACGGGGAGAAAGACTTTTAACCCTGTTCAGATGTTACACCACTATAATCAGGAATGGGATCATTCCTATTCAAGGAGTTAAATTAGCCAAGTGCTGACAGAGACTGGTTACTTTCATCACGGGGAAGTTTATCTTTTATGTCTGTGGGGGTTTAACTGTGGGGGGGAAGACTACACTCATGAAATGGAGAGGGTATCACAGCAGCAGGTGGGTGACTCCCAGGGAGTTCTGAATTCCCAGTTATTGGAGAAGAAGAGGAAATTTTTAATGGAGAAAAAAAATCTGAGCCTCACAGGATGGGGCTTGGTGCCACCTAAACTGTTCTATTGAATTCCTTTTTTTGTTTTTGTTTTTGTTTGTTTTTTAATAAACTGCAGAAAATCCAGAGCACATTTCAAGGCATAAACCTTGGAAAAACTGAAGAATTGACACTAAAGCTGCAGAAATAGGGAGTATAGACCTTGCCATTATACTTGGACAAAGTTTCCAGTCTGCAACTGGCGAGGATGGCGCTGCTGGGGTGATATGCCGCCATAGAGAAGTCATATTGAGCCTTTTCCTGTCTTTCCTAGGCAGATACTGTGAGTCCTTCTGCCTGAGAAGGTGCAAAACCAGGAGGAAACAGCATCAGCAGTTTCAAATAGAATCATAGAATCACCAAGGTTGGAAAAGACTTCTAAGATCATTCAGTCCAACTGTTCACTTATCACCAATAAAAATAGTTCTCATTTGGAAAGTTTTACATGGCTGGTGGCCTATTTTTGTTGTCAGACACCTATTCCAGAAAGGTGTCCAGACCAGAGTGGCAAGAAGTAGCACTGTGGGTGATGGAAGCTCCATTTCCTCTGTCACCCACCAGTGCTCAAACATCTCTGTGCAGCAACTGTCAGCTGAACAGGGGCCTGCAGGTTGGAGAAGCAAAGGCACAGGACTTGCAGATAAGCAGTGATGCAGAGCTGGAGAGGATGCTATGTGTCATGATCTGTATTAGAGCCAAAGCATCAGAGCATCTGGAGCATGATGTAAACTGCTGGAAAGCAAACCAGCTCACATACAAACTGAGGCCACAGCTGAGACCAGTATCCAACTGCACAGTTCTGTTTAGGCCTTCAATACAATTGGTAGAATTATCATTAATTTTCTTACCCCGCTTGTCCTACTCGCTCTGGTTAAATTAACTTTTTCAATCACTCCTGTTCTGTCATATTTCTCCCTTATTAGATGTCCTCCAGTATTTCACTGAAGGCATTATTATGCTTTACAGGACAAAGTCATTTTGTGCTTCTTTACAGCAGCGAGAACCTTTCTCCCTCCTTATTCTCTGATCTAGCTTCACTGATACTTTCTCATTTCATCATACAATCAGTGGGGAATATTAATCAGGACCTAGTGGGGTCTTTTTAATTTGGATTGTGGGCAATGAAATGCACTATCTTCAACTGATAAGAAGTGCGTCCATCAGCAGCAGAAGCAATGAGATGTCATTTTCTAAGGATCTCTCTAAAGACTGAACTCTGCTGTCTAATAAAGGCTGTATTGGCACTGCTGTTTTTCCCTCAGTGAAGTGATTAATGTTTGTTTCCACTATTTGAAGACTTCTATTTGTTAATTACATAGGAACTTCAGGTTTTTGAAATCTTTCCCGCTGTGTCAGTTGTGATCAAAACCCAACAACAGCTTCAGAAGTGACTGTGGAAGGGACTGGCTATGGAAAGAACACAAACATATGAGCTTCATTATGGTACCTTGTTCCATCATTACTAATAACGTGCTTTTTGGCTTTCTCAGACTGTGTAAGTGGTGGAACACACAATGTCTTAGTTATTGCCACACAGTGTTTTAGTGTGCCAGATAAAAGTATATTCTTATCTTACCCTGACAAGAGGAGTAAGCTTTCAGCTTTCAGTGGTGAGTGGTGCTTGAGGAGAAGACTGAAGTGGAACAGATCTTAGTTCCTTCCATCCCAGCTTGGTCTGCCAGCAACAAGAAAAAAGTGCAACAATGCATTTTGCAGAGCCCTTGTAAGCTATATAAAGCATCACTGTAAGAATGTCTTTGATGGCTGAAATTGCTGTGCCCAAGCAGCCCTCTGGCATGTTGCTGAGGCTGTTGCAGTCCTAAGGGGATTTCTGAGAAAAGACCAGGCTGATTGCATTGCAGATGTTTCTGGGTGAGCACTTGTATTTCCATAGGTATGATTTTCACAGAGGAGAATTGCAAAGCAGGCTCTTCTTAGAGCTGAGGGAATCAGCCCTGGTGATGAACATAATCACAGTGCTGGCAGTGCTCTGATGCCAGGAGGTCAGCAAATGGCATCAGAGCACAGAAAATGGGCAGTCGTTCAAACCTGAAACATACTCCAAAGAACTGCAAGTCAGACATTTCCTAAGTCAGATGTAATGATGTTGTCTTTAACAATCTTCAGCAGACTCTTCTTCCAAGCATCCACCCAGTCCTTTCTGAATCATGTAAATGTTTAGCATCCACAACATCCCATGCCAACAAATTCCACAGCCTTGTTAGATGCTGGGTGAAAACTGTTCTCTTCTGTTTATTTTGAACTGCCTGCTACCTCTCATCATTGCCCACTGTACCCTACTTCTTATCCTGGAAGTGATGGTGACTCACTGATCTTTTCCTTTTCTTGATGAATTTCCTTTTTATTTTCTGTTTTCCCACTGATCTCCTTGTACTTAGCATTGCTGATTCTGGATGTAAAAGCATCAAATCATCACAAAATAGCTTGCTTTTTGTCATGGGTTCCCAACCAGGAAAGCTGCATCTTCCAAATCCAGACGTGTGCCCAGCAATGATGCACTGACAGCATTTCTCATGTATCTTCTCAGCAAAAGGAGTTCTGGCAAACAGGAACTGCTCAGCATTCGGAGGAAGACAGCCCTCGTTTAAACATTGTTGTGGCACTTTGCAGAGGTGGTTCTAAATGCATCACTCTCTGCCTTGTGCAATGTTTGTGTGATTTTCAAGGATATAAGGGAGTCATTTGTACTGAGACTCTTCAATCAACAACAAAAAACCATTCTACAGCTGGAGTACTTGGCCAGAGTTCTCAGTGCAGATGACAAGTTATGAACAGCTGTGTTGCAATATGAGAAATATAATCAGAGTGTGTGGTGAAAATGGTTGAGGGCAGTCGTCTGCGGAAAGTAGGGCAGCGTTGTGCTTGCACAGGAGGCTGCTTGCTGCTTTGCATATGCTCTGATGCCAAGGAGAAGCCTCAGCTTCACAGGGGCACTGAACCCAGGAGCGGCGTCACCAGACCCTCTGAAAAGTCACCAGGCTCATGGTGGTGTGACTTGGATTTAGCAAATTCTTAATGCTGCAGAAGAGCAGATTTGTTTTTACACGGCAGCTTTTAAACTGTGACACTGTTTTCAATGTTTGCTGCACAGAAGAAAAAAAATAGGGAAGACCAGCAAGTGGGTGTCACAGCTGGGTACCTGGGCTCTGGAAGTACTGGAAGAAGCTGCCTGCTGCTTCATTTCCAGCCTGTTGCCACACAGATTGAATCTGAAGTTAGGATTTAAACAGAGAAATCCCTTGCTGGTGTCAAGTCTGACAGTCTGCTGCACGCTGCTTTGCTCTGCTACATTTGAACTCCTTTCTCCTCGCTGCCACTTCCAGAGGCAGAACAGCCCTTGGGATGGCTCTTCTCTGCAGTTCAGGGTGAAGTCGGCTTGCAAGAAGGCTGCTTACCCTCTGCCTTCATCAGGGTGCAGGCCGTGGAGCAGAGCCCCACCGTGACAGCTCACCCTGTGACCGCAGAGTGGTTGGCAGGGGCTGGAGGACAATGAGAAGCTATTTCTGCTGTGTCTGCTCCAAAGGACGTGTATTTTTAACAGCCTTTCAGCAGCCAGAGCTCACGTCTTGGGCTTCAGCAGGGGTGTTGGATGGCCAGCAGCCTTTTCCAAGAGCGTGTTTCAGTCTCAGTGTTGGAAGAGGTCTCTTTTTCCATCCCTGTCTTCATTTTCACCTATGCCCAATGGACATTCCCACTTGGGCACAACCCTGGGGGCAGATTTGGTGAGCAAACGCCAGGTGTGTGCTTCTCAAAGAGAAGTCATCTGGGACTGAATAGTTGCACTTTTTTCTCTGCTCTTGGTATAAACCTCTAGTCCCTTGATCTTGGATGGACTGCTATTTTTTCCATTTGTCTTGGGCAAGCTCCTTTGTAAATGAAGCTAAATCTCATTGGTCATACAAATAAAAAGAAGAGTTTGGAAATTCCTTGAGACGGGGGCTATCTTTATTGGTGCCTACTTTAGCTCACACACATCCCTGAGAGACAGTGCCTCATCATTAATTGCTAAATAATTAATAATAATATAAAGCCGATACAACTCAGGAAGTAATTAACCTCCTTATGCTTACAGGGAAGTCCTGTGGAATGGAAGAGTAATTAAAGGGGCTCTAAATGACAGAACACAACTCCCACTGACTTCAGTCAGGGCAGATTTAGGATCTGAGTCCAATAGGAATTCCTCAGACATAAAACAAAAAATGACTTTGTTTTGTAGGTAAAATATCCAGAACTGATATTTTTAGTTAATCTATACAAGTTTGCAGCCTGGATGAATAATTTTAATTTAATTTAATTTAATTTAGGATGGCAAGAGGCAGTTAGTGATGAGATATGCTGGAGTTTCCCTGAAAGTAGGCAGGTAGATAGACCTTTTGCACATTGGCAAAGGGTCAATGTCTCAGTTTCATTCGGGCAGTATCATACAGTGGACAAAAGCAAGGCCTGGATGGTAAAATTAATCTGCAAGATGTATCTTTAGATAACCTGATCCACAGCCCATCTGCAAATGCACAGAGGGAGAGTTTAGCATTTTTTGTTGTTGTTCATGCCTGAATGGGGTCTTAGCAGTCTGAAGCCATGTTCTTTCAGATGAATTCACACAGCCAAGCAGAAGGGACGTGAATTCTCTAGGACTTCGGAGCTTTCTTGTGAGAGAACTGAAAACTTTAGCCAAGAATATAAGGTCATGCAACCACTTAATGGAGGTAAACCTACATAGAAGGACAGAAGGGCTCAAGTTGGATGGGACATTAAAGACCATTTTGTTCCAACCCCCTGCCATGGACAGCGCTTCCCCCCACCAGCTCAGGCCTCCTAGCCAAGCTGGACTTGAGCGCCTTCAGGACTGGGGCATCCACTACCTCTGCAACACACAATTCCTAACTTCATCAGTCTCCTCTTGCAAATCAAAATGTAAAGAAAGACACAACCTCTCCAAACTCTTATAAGGTGTTTTAAGTCACTGGTGAGTTAGAGCTTTGGATTTAATAGTTCCCAATAGCATTCATAATATGTCCCCTTTGTCTCAAGAGCTTCTTGACGTACTGATAATGGACCCTATCTTTTCTTCAGAATTCACTGATGTCCTCTGAAAGTCCTTCAATATTTCTTTATCTTCTTATTGCACAGGATATTCCTTGTCTCCTGATACCAGGTAAAGGTGATTGCATTATGCTGCTTTTGTCAAATGTATGACAGAGAATATGAGAAAATGTCAGTCATTTTAGTACAATCTTTGGAGCTTTGAGGAACATCTGGATCTCAAGAAACATCCTATTTTGTTACTGGAGATGAACTTGGCAATCTTAGAGGTCAACAGTCTCTAGCAGTGCAATGGGAATTGAATTTGCCTTGCATTCTCTTGCTGCCATTTCTGAAGAACATTAATAGGATCTTCTGCATGGCATACCTTCACCATCCCATTCTGCCCAGTGTGGTATGAATCCACTGTTACCCCACCTCCACAGTGTTTATGGCTCCAGCTGAAAAAGGTACTCCAAGGAGATGCATTGCGATGCATTAACCCAGGAGCAGGAAATCAAAAAGAGTTTGAGAAAGGCAGCCAAGCTGGAATCCTCCCCCATTAGCAGTCTTCAATGGCAGTACAGCAGGGGTACTTGATAAACGTTCTACTGAAAGTATTTTCATTTGGAAAATGAACATCCACACTCAATAGATGTTAATTAAAATGATATAAAATGGAACTTTGAAAATATTAATTAGCATCAATGGCAACTTGGCTTTCTCCCACATTTCTTGAAGTGCAGCCTCCTAGTCCAGATCCATAAAAACCTGCTGTGGGTTTTCAAGGCAACCTTTTTCTTCCCTTGCTCTGAGTCTGCATTTGACTGTTGTAAAGAGGAATTTGAGCTGAAAAAGAAGCTATCAGTTGAAATAACTTTATTATTAAAAAAAAAAAAAAAAAAAAAGAAAGGAGTGATGGGGATTTTCAGAAACCTTTGTGTGAATCAGTGCCCCATTTGCTGGCACGGTTAACATAACCATATCACCCAGTGCTGTGGAAAGGACGACCATGTCTTCTTTCTCCCTGTGACCACTGCTGCTCTTTTGCCAACTCCTTTGCATTAACTGAACCTGCACACCACTGCTAACAGGATGAAGGGACTAGAGAAACTCACCATGACCCTGCCAAGATTTGTGTTCCAGTGGTGTCATTGCACTGCTGACGTAGGACCTACGTGCCACAGTCGTAGCTGGCAACAGGGACAGTAGAATGCAGCCACTCTGCCAGACAGGGAGAACACAGAACGAGGGGAACTCCCATGGGACTTCAGGGAGAAAATACATATCTTGTATGTTACTGTGACTAGGCACAGCACTGACCTGGCCCTGAGTCCTTATTGATCAGAGGGTGTTGAGCCTGAGGGAGAAATGACAGTGGAATTTGGGGAAAAAATGCTGGAATGGATGGGATGGGGTAGCTCCCTGCTGAGGCATCACTCGTATTTTCACCCCAAGGGCAGCAGACTAATTAATGAAGTGTATCACAGATACTGATACCTTATAGATACTGATATGATACTGATCATATAGATACACAGATACTGATACTGATAGCTCACAGATACTGAGGTAATCTGTATTACTTATTAGTACTACATGTGGATTTTCCCCATCCTCATGACTTCACTCACGTCTGGGAGTCAGTGGAGTTAAATGATGGAGTAAGTCACCATAATTCCCTTGGTCACAGGTCAACATCCAAACACCCTGATAAAGAAGAGGGTAAGGTAAGGAAAAAATTCCAGAGTGAAAGAGATCAAGGCTCAGTGTGTGGTGGCATTGTAGATTTCCCTGGAAGGAATAAGCACTGCAGGGTATTTCCTCCCAGCCTTTGCTGCCCCATCACTTCTCTCCATCTGGGTTGGAAACCAGGTCACCGAAATAATCTGGGTTACCAGAAAATGCACAGGCCTTCAACCTCCCCAGCCCCAGCCACTGCTCAGACAAGAGGGCCCCTAGAGCACTACCAAACAACTGAGATCTAGTGTCAGCACAGCTCTGCTGCAATGGCCAGCTGGTCTGAACACCCTGGGGAGCATTTCTGCTGAGTCTGGTGAACCTACTCGCGTGCACAAAGCTGCTCTTGTGTGCAAGTGCTCCCAGGATCAAGCATCCAGTGTGATTCAGGTACTCAGTGGAGCGATCCACACTACAAAATGTCGGGAAATAACTTTATGAAACCTCTTTAAATTGTCTGTCACCTCCCGGGCTGATGCTTCAGTCCCTGGTCACTGAGGCCATTCTGTTTCACTATGGCAGGGAGCTGTGCCCCAGGTACATGGCTGTGACAGCAGCAGCTGCTGCATGCACCAGGAGGAAAATATGGTTTCAGCTTCCCATTCCCACCCCTAAAATTTATTTTAATATTTTGTTCTGACTGAAGACATTATTACATAAATGCTGCACCACTGCCTTCAGGGGATGTTTTAAAGTGTTTTGATTCCTTGTTGTTGTTTTCTTTTCATTCTGTATGTTAAGCAGTACAGCCGGGAGCCTGCTGCAGAGACAAGGAGTATGGGAAGGTCCCAGTGTCACCTGTACACAGCCCTTCCTGCAACAGCAGGTGACTTGAGAGACTGTGTTTTGCTGGACATTAGAGGCAGGAATATTCTAGATTTTCTGCAGGAAAAATTAAGCAAAATCACTTAATTGCATTGACTAGGACCTCACATGCACAGCAAAGATGCCTGTGGTAAATCACAACCTAAATTCAATGAGAATAGAAATTTAACATCAGCCTCCTCTTTCACTCGGGGAATAGTTGTCCAATCCCACCTGAAGTAAAGTTTTCCTTTCTCTCAGCTCTTATGTTGACCCTATTCTGAGACTCACTGTAGGCACCCCAACCTCTTCACAGCTAGAATCTCCTCAGGGATGACCATGATGCTGCTCATCATTCATTTAGCCCAGTGCCACACCAAATATAGCTCTTAGCTTTCTCCTTCTCTCTCTCAACCCTAACAATCAATTGATCCACAAGACAGGGCCATACTGTCCAGATATTCAGTAGTCCTCAGAGGCTCAGTCCTCTTCATACCCTCTCTCCAGGTACTTGTAGACATTGATAAGATCCTCCTGAGCCTTTTCTTCTGCAGCCTGACTAGACCCAGCTCTCTGTACTTCCTTGTATGAGATTCTAGTCCCTCGTTCATCTCCATGACGCTTTGCTGGGCTTACAGACACAGTATGTCTGTGCCTGTCTTGTACTGGGAAGCCCAGGAATGGACACATTTCTCCAGGTATGGCCTCACCAGTGCTGAGGTAAAGGTAAGGATCACCTGGGCTTTGTCTTTTATCTCATCTTAACTCTAGGCTGACCTGTAGAGAGAGGACTCTACGTGGTTGGGTGTCTCAATATTCTTCTGAGGAGGTTGCACGCTTACTTTGGAAAACATTTTCGGAGCCCTCTACAGATATGTCTGTTTGAACTATTTAAGCAAGTATGCCATACACATGTCCATGAGTCTAGGTAGGATGCTTTTGAGGGTTCTGAATAAACTGGATCATGTCACTGCAAGGCTACTACATACTGTGGATCACTTACCTACAAGGGACTGGCTATTAGTATCCTCAAGAGTTCCACGCAGGGGCCTTTGTTTACTGGAGATCATGATGGACATCAAACTGAATGTGAATCAGTTATGTATTGTTTAGCAAAGGGCCAACTGCATCCCATAATGCCAGGAGCATGGCCAGCAGGTTGAGGGAAATGAATCTTCACCTCTGTTTGGCACTTGGAAGGTCATGCCTGCAGTGCAGAGTCATCTTTCAGACTTTACCACAGAAAACGCATTGGCATGCTGAATAAATTCCACTGAGGCCTACAAAGACTGTCAAGGACTGGAACACTTCACGTCCAAGAAGAATCTGAGGGATTTATTCATAGTTTAGAAAAGGCAGACTGAATGTCATTTCTGTTTGCAGCTTTCTGATGGGAAAGTGCAGAGAAGATGGAGCCAGGCTCTTCCCAAAGGTGCACAGTGACAGCACAGGAAGACCTCAAGACACAAGGTGGGACTTTGGGTAATTCCAGTCAGATCTTAAGGGAAAAAACTTCACAACAAGGTTGGTCAAACACTGAAACAGATGCACAGGGGCACTGCAGGATCTTCATCCTTGGAGATATTCAAAGCTCAGCTTACTGAAGCCCTAAATAGTTTGTATGACCTAACTATAAAACTGGCTGCGTTTTGAGCAGGGGAGTAGGGACAGATTACAACCAGAGATCCTTTTCTGAGTCACTGTATGATTATACTGTTTTATACATAAGTCTATCTAAATTCACATCCTAATTAGATTATGTGGATGAGAACAGTCTGCAGCAGCAGATTTAGCCTGCACTAAGCCTGCTCTGTTTTAAATCACAGTATCACAGGACCAATATCTAAATACTCATTGACACAATAGCCCAATGTTCCAGCACTTTATGATGATAGAAGATGACTGTAGCTGACCCAAAGTCTGACTCCTCAATATTTTCCTCATACAGATTTCCAAACCTATTACAGGTATTCAAATTTATGCTTTGCCTATCCTGTGCAGGTTAAACGAAGTGAAGGAAGATGACTCCATTGCCCTGGAATATCACCAGCATGGTAAAAGTAAGGGGAAGGAATTCCATGCCCAGGGATGAAAGTTTAGACAGTTGCCCATGACCCAGTTGCATCTCCCCACTTCCCCGTGTGATGAAAGAGTCCTTCTAATCTCTACCCCTCCCCCATAAGCAAACCAAGAGCATTGCCCACTTCCACTGGAAGCATTTGGTCTTGTTTCCGCATCCTGTCTCACTGCCCACACGTGACATGATGTCTTCATTGAAACATTTTTCTTTCACACAAGTGACTCCAGTGTCCTCTAGCACTTTTTTTCTCTCTTATTCTCTCCCTCCTCTTCCCTGCCCGTGAACCTGTTGTACAGAAAAGGAGCCATTAAAAAATATGTACTTGCTGTAGGAGCAAGATGGAGCAACTGCCCTGACTTAGTGCAGTGTTGGCTTGGGACAGATGACCTCTGGGTTCAGTGCTTCACAGTATGCTGCAACAGCACACTTGAAAATTTCCACTGAGGGCAGAGCCTTTATTTTCCCTGTGAATTCATACATCACCATCATACTCATCAAAAACATGGAGTCACTTTATTGCAGGATGATTACAAGAACTTAAAAGAGAACACTTCACTACCTTATCTGTCTGATCAGACAACACCTGCCAGGTCAGCCAAGGGAGATGAATGCTATTCTCAGCTCAAGAAGCATCATATATAGGCACAGGTAGGCTCAAGGTAGCTTCCCCAAACTGGAATACTCAGAAAATCAGAGCAATGTAGTGTTTGCAGGGCATGCGACTCTCCCCACTCTGTTTATGTCTTTTAATAGCAGTCAGGCGAGCAACCACAATCATGAAATACTGCATACTCAGCCTATCATCCAGGAGCATGCAAGGCTGATTCTGCTGACCAGTAGATGATGGCCTTGTTTCATGTTCATTATCACTGGAGCCACTCAGGCCTGTTGTCTTGCAAGCTTGTCTAGTCGCCATCTGAACCCAGTTTACCCTGGCAATGAGATCCATGAGTGATTCTTATCCTATGTGGAAAGTTATTTTCTTCTCTTTGTTTTCTAAAACCCATAGTCTAGTCTCTTCATCAGCTGTGCTTAAATTCTCTGGTGGCAAGAAACACCATTCCTCCTATTTTGGGTCATGACCTAATCATATCAAATTATTGTTGGCTCCAGCATCTCTAAGCTATCTGGTGGGAAAAATGCAGGCTTTTAAAAAGTAACCCTTTGCTGGGTATTAGATGAGCTATTATTGCTATTCTCTTCCCCACCAGAGCACAAAGTGTAAGCAGCAGCACCCACAGACCTCCTCAAAATATAGTACAGGGTGATGCTACAGTCTGTCCTGGAGTTTCTCTTCACCCACTATGTGCTGGCAAATGGAGCTGTGGGCAAGAAGTAGACAAGATGCTGTATGAAAATGATTTTCTTTTTTCTTGTCCTGCAAGCAGACATAATGAGCATAGATTTTATAAACAGGAGTTCACGATAACCAGAACTTCTTCTGTATGATTCATAAATATTAAAAAATGTGTCCAGATTCAATTTCAAGATCTGAAATCAAGATATTTAATTAAGGCAAGAAAAATTCTGACATACTCCCACTTTGTCTTTGCAAAATAAAAAAAAAAAAACAAAACAAAAACCAACAGTGTACAGTACACAAATGATGCAAAATCAGAAATGTCTCCTCTTCAGCAATAAAGGCCCAGGGAGATCGCTTCATTAAAGGAACAGGAAATAAAACCAAACCCCACATTACTTATGGTGTGCTGTTTCTATGAATACTCAGCTGAGCATAATTCTGTAGTATCTGTTTTCAGTCAGTTTTCAGTGCTTTGTTCCACTGTCAGCACTTAGTTAAGGCACCAGGCAGAAGCCGCAAAATAAGATTGCAGGCTGTTTTAGTCAAGTGCCTATTGAAGCTCGTTTATCAAAGGAAAACATGTCTGAGGTATTAGTGGCTACTGAGGCTTCACTCACCTTTTCCTTCCTTTCTTTTTCCTATATTGCCTTTGAAATGAAGACCAAGAGACCATAGCAATTACTATTTGTCATTAGGCTAATATATATATGTGTGCGTGTGTGTGTGTGTGTATACACATTAAGTGAGCACTCCATGCCAGCAAGTAATTGCCTTGAAGGTGAGAGAGGGTGGAAAAGCAGAAAGAAAGAAAAAATAAGAACAATCTATGGGAGAAGTTTTATAGAATAAGCTGCATAAATTCTCCTGATGCCTCTTCTGGTAGCAGTCATCACTGGGGTTCCCCAGAGTTCAGATAACAAGCACATTAGGACTGCAGCACTCCGTACATTTATCTGCAGATGTCTAGCATTGCATGATGCCACAGAAACAAATTATACTTTGTACTTGCAAAGTGCTGAGGACTGGTAGAAATATAATTACTGGTTTTACTGTGTGACCGCTGTACTGCAGTGAGTATGGTAGAGCTGACATCTTAGTGGAGGGAAAATAGTAAAATACCTTTTTATTTCACTGATACATTCTTCTAACTCCTACTAGGGTTTGAAATCTTGGTGCTCTGGGTAGAAGTATTAGCCTGGACAGTTTTTCTTCTGCTTTATTTTTCCCTTAATCATCTGTGGACAATGAATTGCCACCTATTAGCACCTGAGCGCTTGTTAAAATAGACCCTTTTATTTTATTTTTTCACCTGAGTTATATATAAATATATATAGATGCTTTAGCTTAGTGCAGAGGACTTGTCATAAGCATTTAAGATGTAACATAGTGTCATATTTTCCAGGCAGTATAATAGCATTCCATTTATTGTTTCCCAAGGACTTCACTTGGAAATGAATGTCTTTATGAAGAGGCTAGTCTTATATTAGAGTTGATTGATTCCATTCATCCTCCAACAGGTTTCTCAGCAAAACAATTTCCCCTTAATTAAGCAATATGATGTAAATTACATGGTAATTGATTTAATAAAAATATATGATGCAAATTAACATGGCAAAAAACATCTCAAGGAATGGCAGAATGATTCTTTGAACAGAGCAGGTAATGGGAAGACTACTGAAAATGAGGTCAGGAAAACAATATAAAGAAGCTTTTGTAGATTCTTTTTCACTATTTCTGTTTCCCTGATAGATAAATGAATTCATTCCTAGGTATTTCCCTCATTTTAGCCTTAGAGAGGTTTGAGAAGCTGTCACCTTCTTCATCCTTCTACCAAATTACTAATCTATTTAAAAATAAAAATACCATGTGTTGCTTTCTAGGACAAAAATCAGTGTAATTTTTGGGCTGTTATTTGTTCTCAGAATCAGAAGAAAAGTCCACAAAGAATGTTTTATCCTGTGTTTTATATGTATGTATGTTTTGTTTGTTTGTTAGGATTAAATTAAGTTTCTTCAGGAGTCCTTTAGGAACACAAATACATCTCAACTCAGACTGTGGTCAGAGGTTTAGATTCATATCTTATCTTAATTTAATTTCCTATACTGAAGCAAACCATCAGTCTTTGCTAGCAAACAGTCTGCCCAGATGGAGAATTTTCCATGGTCAGCTCCGGATATGCAATATCCTAAAGAGTGCCTTTAGAGAAAAATAGCCAGAGTCGTGATCCCTTCAGTCAAAAGAGTAAACAGTGATTTCTGGCCGGCCTTTCCCACAACAGAGTACACCAAGGGATAAGCAATCATTGCTTTCTGAAATCAACAATGTCAATCCGTGACAGAGGGGGAGGTTGGTGAGGAAAGGTTAGCACTGGTGTCATTGTGGCACTAGGTCTGAGCGGCTCTGGGAGATCACTGGTGTAACTTGCCATTCATAGACCCCCGAGGATTTCTTTTTTAAATAGAAGGTTGAAACATCTCATTCCTTATTCCAGCACTGCACATGTGCTCCCCTTACCCTATCAATCGCATGGAGCTAATGGGAATCAGGTCCTTAATGGAGGGCAATGGTAATTCTGCACAGGTGGAAGGCATAAAACATTTGCCAGCCAGCCTGTTTTGACTGTAGTCAATAAAATATTAATATGTGACCTTAATCGTTTTCACTTTCCATTAAAAACCTCAGAACACTGGAACCCGGGTATTTGAAAACACTTCTGCTTCCTGGTAGTCGGTGTTTAAAAGAGAAATAAAAAATATTTCTGTGCTCACTGTGTATGTGAGCAGAAATATTCCTCTGTCACCAACCAGCTCTGGTCTTAGATGACAATTTTCTTGTTAAAGGATTTTGATTGCAACTGAATATGAGAGTGATGCAACTTCCCTGCATACGTAAGAAACTTTTGTCTATGACAACCAACAGACAAAGTGTTCTTGCCTCAACTGCACCCATTGCTGGATTATTACTGTCATCTCTCTGCCTAGCACCACTCAAGAGAGATGTGCAGGGTCTGTAAGATCAGAGCAACCTATTTCACTGTATGCTGGGTGAATGTAAAGCTTAGTATATGTTGTGTCTTTTCTTGATTTTGTTACATTGATACCTTGTTAAAATTTGAATGAACTTGCAAGGCTGCACTCTTCTCTCACCCTCCCCAGTGATAATAACTGAGAATATTTGCATGCACTAAGCTACCTCAGTGTTCAAAGCGAATTTCTCTTCACAAGTGTCACTAAAGCCACAGAAGACTGAACTGTTTTACAACCAGGATAAACACTAATTCCTCCATCATTTGACGTGCAGCTGAAAACAGCTGCCCATGAGTGATAGGAAGGATGATTCTGGGGCTGGAACCACAAAAATGAAACTTCAGAAGCGCATCGCTGATATTCAGATCTGCCATGAGCTTCCTTCCCTTGGGGAGCAACTTTTTATATGGGCATGTAGCTACAAGACAAGGGAAAATGGCTTTAAACTGGAAGAGGATAGAATTAAACTGAGTATTAGGAAGAAATTCTTAACTGTCAGGATGGTGAACAGGATTGCTCAGAAGGGTTGTGGATGCCCCGTCACTGGAGACATTTAAGGCCAGGCTGGATAGAGCTTTGAGCAACCTGGCCTAGAGGGAGGTGTCCCTAGATGAATGGAACTAGATGATCTTAAAGATCCCTTCCAACCCAAATCATTCTATGAGTCAGTGATTCATAAGCTTTGGTAGTTAACCTCATTTCTTGATCTTATCAGATCCCAAACTCCTTCATGTCTGCTGGATTCAGGATTGTTTACTGCATTGTGGCTTTGTGTCTGTGGTATGAGGTGAAATCCTGAGACCATTACAATCATTAGGAGACACTGACCCATGGCTGGAATTTCACCCCAAGGCATCTTTATGATCTTGCTTATGTGTGCATGCTGCTAATGAGTTAAAAGGTATTGCTCATTTGAGGAGAATTATACAGATACTTAATATTAGTAGTTTTGGGTCACATAGTGTTACAGATGAAACGATGCGAAGAGTTGATATATTTCAGGTACGATAAACATGCAGGAGATTTGGGGCAGAAATTACAGTAGGGACAAATATTTTTTTTTGGAGCACAGAAATTTGTGTGTTATTTGTTTTATCTTGAAAATGATTACAAGTATAAGGCCATAATGGCTTATACTTTTCTTCTCCTTTCGTGGTGAAGGGGGAGCTGATATTTGTCTCTCTTTTCTATTGAATCAGGTTATTCTACCATTATGTAGACTGTCTCGTAGGTTTGCACTGCCATGCAGCAAAGCTACCTATGGATCAAAGTACAGAACTGTGAACTGTGTGAAGGACTGACGTGTTGTAGGAAGAAGTGCATGTGTATGTCTATAGCACCTGACTGAGCATCAAGTGCAGGGCTTGGTGTCTGTATCAAGGGCACGTGATCTGCACCCTGGGACAAGGCAGGAGGCTGCAAGACCTGCTTAGAACATTGCTGGTGGCAACTGCAGCCACAGTGACTGTGTGCCCTGTTTCTCCATCACTTGTGCTCTGATTTCCTCTGGGAGAGGAGTGATTGATTTAGTCCAGAAAGAATGAACTGCCACAAAGGCACTGCAGAAGGCGGCAGAAACAGGCTGGGGAGAGAAAAAGGATCATCCCAGCTCCAATCTTGACCTTAATTACACCTTGGGCAGCTATCCCCACAGTAAAAGAAAGTGTTGGTCTCTACTCTTACTGTGACTGCATGTACAAGATGCACAAAGGACTCCTAAAAAATGCAGTTTCTCATACAACTGCAGCCACAAATGATCAGTTCCAGCAGAACGAGAGTGTAAGCTAATGGCCCTGCCACTGCCTGGTCATGCCAATACCAGCATATTTCTCTTTTTCAACTCATTCCCACATGTGGGAACAAGCCTGTCCATTCACACTTTAGTTTTACACTTTTTCCTATGCTAAAAAGGAATGGATGAAACCAGCTGCTTTCTGTTTCTGTGCAGTAGACACTGCTAATACAGGGACTATTGGCATATAATACACTTGTGGATTACCTTTGCAAACCTTATCCTCACTCCTAACTCTGACGTCAGAACACCTATCCCTGTGTTAAAAGAGCATGTAACATAAAAATGACCCTTGCCAGCCTTTGTCGTCTCTGTATTTGTACAAATGTTGTAGCATTCAGCAATATGTTGGGCTCATGATGGTTTACAAACTCTTCCAACCCTGATGACTTTATAACTCAGTGGACCAATCTGTGTTGTAAGAGAGCTTGCAAAGAATTTGCTCTTCTCGGCACACATCCACTATGTGTGTAAACCTTGTGTATTGCCAAAAGTAGTTACACTTCTGACATGTTATATTCTCCAAGCTGTAGCTATAATCCCAACAAAAGTCCTAACATCATTCACATCCAGAAGCAGTAATTTTCTCTACTAACACCAGCCTTTTATAGCTATTGCTAGTTGTACTGTTTTTGTGGATGGCATCAGGCAGAGATCCTGGGGCAGATGGGTGTGGAGAGGTTGATTTCTGCCTGCTTGGGACTAGCAAACTCTGGGAAGGACCGACCATGGCTTCCTTGCATAGCAGCCAAAACACTAAAACAGTGTGCACTCAAACGTGTATACTCACACACATATATGTAGTGTTTTCATTGTTCAGAATGCATATATTAACGACAAATATTTGTTTCCAGCCTTCAAAGAAGAGCTCTAACGATCCCTGTGAAGAAATATTTAGAGAGTGAAAGCTACTGGCGCTGAACTGAAGGAATGTTTGCTCTGGAAGATGTAAAATTTCTGGCTTTCCAAATGCCCTCTCTGCAGATCCTGGAAGATGTTGTCCTCTCAGGGAGCTTCCTCCTGGATGTTCATCCCCAAAAGGAGCTTCATGCGTATACTACAGTGGAGTAATCAGTGTAATCAGTGGAGTTGGAAGAAGCAAGGAGTGACCCAATTTGCCAAAGCCAACACATTAGGCAGCTACTACCTTAATTATCTACTGAGTGTCTCCGTTTAGGCAATGTGACAATTTTCCAGCGATAGCAATTAGAATTCCAGGCTGCAATTCACTTTTTGGTGGATTCATCATGGCCTTCCAGATAAAATATGCACGAGCACACCCTGCCCATCCTCCACAACCAGCCTTCTCTTACCAATAGGGTCATAGTTGGCAGTATTGGAAATGTTTTCTATCTTTACTACAGCAATATGATGGCGGAGAGCTTTCTTACAAGAGCCCTCTAGACTTACTCTTGGTACCATTTTCTCGATCGAACTTCATATTTTACTGGAAAACAGTATAGAACAAATATAAATCTAATGCAGAGCTTTAAAAAAAAATTAAAACAGAGATGCAGACAGACAATATAATAAACATTGTATTTTTTTTTAGTTTGTCTTATTCCTTAAGCTGCTTTCAGCAATTTCTGCAAGAAAATAGTGTTATTAGTTTTAGTAGCATTACAGTAGCATTCAGCTAATGATTTTTAGGAAATGGTTACAGAGATATCTATTTGTATGTGTGTGTATATGTGGAAGAGAAATATGCCATTTACACGAAACATCCTGTCTATAGCCGTATCCAGTTAGTATCTAAAGACTGTTTATAGACTCAGTTGTACTTGGTTGGTGCTAAAATTGATTTCTTGGCTGAATTATTCTGCAATAGGATAAACCCACTAATTGTGCATCTAAATAAAATTGAATTTTAACAAATTGACTTTTATTTTACCTTGGATGATAATTTATTGACACAAATAGAACTCCTTAATTAAATTTGGCATTTCCAGGTCTGTTGAGGGCATGTTAAACTCTTTTGCCATGTGGTTTTAGTGCTTTTAAAAAAATTTAGACCATCTTGATATTCCTAGATTAAATTCTGTTTATTACAGGCTGTACAGCCAGCCAATTATTTTGACTATGTCATTCTTAAGGATCCCACATGGAATTAGCATAGATCTTCTGTGAAGAAGAACTATTAATTTATAATTTCTCATTAAACACATCAGAGATTGAGACTCGTTGTTGCTATTCTGGAAATAGATATCTTAAATCAAGAGTACCTAGCATGCAATCTACAAAAATGGAAAGAAAGTGAGTATGTGATAAATTACATTCATCACTATCTCTCAGAGTCTGGGTCTCAATAGAGCTGAAAAAGTTTAGTAGAAGAAAAATAGCTGCAGCATCATCAGTACTCTAGGGGAAATTGAAGGCTCAGGTCCTCACCCATCCATGTATTTCGATCAGTTTACCTGGAGGAGAAACCAACGAAGTGGTCCTGTCCTATGCTGCAGGTAAGGGGTCCAGTCATGATGAAGACTCTTGTAACATGAGACCCTGGGTCCCTCCAAAGACCAGAGTTGATTCCTATGATCTTCTGCTCTGTGGAGTGTGATGGAAGCTTGAACCAGAAACTGAATGTCCATGAATATATATAAATTTCCATTAAATTCTGAACCAGAAGAAAATGTCCATATATCTGTTACCACATCAAAAAACAGGGTTTACACTGCTGATTATTGTGCAGGACACACCTCAGAGGAAATGGTAGGGACTTCTTAGTCCCTACAGTAGTTAGTGTTGCCTGCCTGTCCCTCCATGAAATGCTGTCAGTGGCACCAGCCAAGCAGGCGAGAAGCTAAGAAAGGCCAATAGATGTCTTCTTGCTCCCAGATGCAAAGCCAGGAAGGGGGGGAAAAAGCTTTAATGATTTCATTCTTGGTCAAGAACGTAGGGATTAAATTCTGTTATTATGTTACACCCCCAAACTAATGATATTTCTTCTCCTACATTCACATTGTGCTAGATATTATGTTTTCCTAGTATACAAGTATGCCTTGGTAGTACATCCAGATATTTACATTTGGAATAAATCCACACCAAAAAAATTTCAGCTAAAACCAGCTATGAAACATATAGAAGACTTCAGCAAGTCTGTTTGCAAAGATACAGTTAAAAGGTTTCTAAACAACTGAAGTATCTTTTTTTTTTTTTTTAATCTCTTTGTGAGAAAGAGTAGTTGATTGATCACAGCTATATTCAGGGAACGGCCTCTTTGATTTGAAGGGACATTGCCCAAGCAGGGTTACTGTTACGTGTCCTTTCACCTGGGCTCCTATGAGTTACTGCTGCTTCGTTAATTTAAAGGCAACTGCATAAGACTATCAGACTAATAAAAGGATTTTGGACTACAGTGAAGTGGCAGAGGTCTGTTTGCAGGTAAATTCTTTGGAGTGCATGGGGTCACTGGTTCCTGCTATCTTTTGCCAATAGCATTGTCTCTCGCTTTCTCCCAGTTTACAGCTCCATTCTGAAGTCAGTAGCCTCACACACTTTTTGCTGTTCCTTTCCTTTAGTAACACAGTGGCAGATACCATCAAGCAGCTCAGAGCACCCTCTTTACGTTTCCAGGCTTAAGCTATTAGCCAAGGAAAAACACCACTTCTTTCCTCCTTTACACATCTGGTGTGTACTCTGCAGGGATGAAAACTGTCAGTGCGTAATAGGCTGACACAGTACTGAGAAGGTGGTCTTTTTTTTTATGAGGGAGAGATGCCTATCTGTATGTATGATTTTTCTTTCTTTAGTTTCTACTGTATTCCAAAATGGGCCATGTAGCTGCATTTGGCAACAGAGACAAGGAGGAAGGAGGCAGGATGAGGAGTGAAACTATAAACCAGTAGCCCAAGATAGCCCCTCATTTGAGCCTACCTGCTTTGACACATGCTCATATTTTTTAGAGTACAGCACACTGAAGTTGATTGTTTTGGCTGCTCTTGCTTCTGGTTGTTGGCTTCCAGCCTGACTTTTGGAGTACAGGGAAGAGTCACCCTGCCAAGCTAAGAGGTGCAGACCAGGAGAGCTTACCAGCATCCTCTGCCTTCCAAAAAGCTACTCTTCAGCTGGGCAAATGGGGGAACTGATCCTTGGGTGATGTGGCAGGGTTCCCAGCTCCCTGTGTTGGTTTCAAGGCGGAGAATAGCAAAAAGTGTATATGGAAGGTTGATTCAATTTTATTATTATTATTTTTTTTTTTTTAAGCAACAAACAAGCAATTAAAGAACGTAAAGTGGGGAAAAAATACAAACCCAAACAGTTCTTTCTCAAATGAGTATAACAGAATGTTTCCAGAAAATTTGTGAAGATATCTCAGCTATTATACTTGGACCAGAAGATTTTTAAACTGTATACTGGCATTCAGTGAGTAAATATCAGATGTTGTTTACTTGCTGGCTTTTTCTCCCATCTCTTTCAGATCTGGCTGCTTACCTGATTCTTTCTGTTAACTCTGAACCTTACTGCTGCCATTCAGGTCTTGCTAGAGCACTGTCCAGTGTGAGCCACTAACCTTCAAGAAAAGCCAACACTAACTAAAAAAAGCCCAGGAGCCAACAGTGAGATATGTCTTCTGAAAAAAGATGGAGCTAATTGAACCTGGGGGGGACATATGGTAATTACATTGAAGAATGTAAAATACCACTATGAGGGGAAGAAAATACAATTACAGAGACTCAGAATTACTGAGATTGAAAAAGACCTCTGAAGGTTATGTAGTCTAAGTTCCTGTTATGAGCAAGGTCAGCTAGAGCAAGTGCTCAGGAAAGCATACTGTTGGGTACTGAATATCTCCAGGGTTGGACAAATCACAACCTTTCCATGCAAATTGTGCCAATGTTCAATCACTCTTAGAAAGATTTTCTTCTTAAATATAAATGGAATTTCCTGTATTTCAGTTTGAGACCATTTCTTCTCATCCTGTCATTGAGCATCATCTTGTTTAGTGACTCCTATCAGGTATTTACACATGTGGAGAAAAGCCCTCTCTCTCAGTGGCCATTGTATGCCAGAGGTCTCCATCCCTTAGTCATTTCTGATGCCCTTCACTATACTTGCTCCAATATGTCCATATCTCCCTTTTACTAAGAAGCCCAGATCTGGACCCTGCACTCCAAATGCATCTTACCTGGGCTGAGCAGAGAACTTCCCTCAATCTGCTGAAAATACTTTTCCTGTTGTGGATCACAAGCTTTTTGGCTTTTGGGTACAAAGGCAGATATCTGGTTCAAGGACAACTTAGTGTCTGCACATCAGGATCCCCATGTTATTTTCAGAAAAGCTGCTTTTCAGCAGCTTTTCCTTATCATGGCAGGGTTTGTATTTCCCTTTAGTTGAACTCCACAAGGTTTCTAGTGGCCCATTTCTCCAGCTTGTTGAGGTCCTTCCAGATGGTAACACAATCAGTGGTGTATCCACCACCCTCCAGTGTTGTATCTGCACACTTGCTGATGGTACACTCTGGCCCAGCGTCCAGATGAATAATGAAGATGCTAAACAGCCCACTCTCTTACATTGACACCTGGGAGTCACCACAGGTGAGTGGCCTCCAGTTGCACTTTTTACAACTAATTACAGTCCTCTGAGCCCAGCAGTTCAGCCACTCTTCAGTTCATCTTACTGTCCACTCTCACAGCAGCACTTCAACAGTTCTTTGCCATTTAATTTATTTATTACCTCTGTAGTGGATCGGACAAGAAGTCATAGGCATAAATTACAGCAGGGAATGTTTATTTTAGATAAAAACAACAAAAAAATGAGAGTTACAGTGAAGCATGGGGAAGATTTTGTGAGGGCATAGTTAATGGAATTGATAGCCCCGTAAGATCTTACCACCCTTATTTTCTTTGATCCTTAATAGGATTCTCAAAACTGCCAACTGTATGTATTTATCCCTTAGAATGAGCTAAAGTAGAAGTTGGTTAGCTGAAGGCACACAGGGACTGCTTGGGAAAGGGTTGAGGGGCTAAAAAAATTGGAAGGCATTTCCAACTTAGAGCAGATGTACACCCTGAGGTGGAAAAAACCACAACACAGCCCGATGTTACTCGGGTGTCTGGAGCCCAGGCTGAGACCCTTTACATGAGAAATTATTTAAACATGAACTATTTCTGTATGGCTGAATAATGTTTATTAGCTGCTAACACATTTCTGCATATCAACCATAGTTGTTTATTGCTGGATTAAGTATAATTACATGCATTAAAAAAAGAAAAGAGAAAAATATAAATAATCATTATGGCTTATCCTTCTGCAGAGTGGATAAAGGCTGTGGATTGGGAACAAAATCCCTTTCTTTTTCTCTAGCATGAAAACGGGAGTACCCGTGACTCTGGTCCAGGTGGAGAAGCAGTTTTAGATGCAGGAGAAGCTGAAGGATGCAGACAGTCCTGCAGTCCTGCAGGTACAGCTGGTGCCTATAAATAGAAAATCCCTCTCTCTAGGAGTACTACTGCAGCTGATAAGGTGAGTACAAACAAACCCAAAGCTAAATGTGACGAAGGCAAACATGTGGAAGTCCAACTGGTTTCAGCCTACACCTTCATTTACCTCCTTCCCTTGTTTGCAAAGTCCATTCTTCAGACTTAATGTGCTTCCCAGACTGTGAGTATGGTATGGTTTCTTCACCAGAGTACTGGAAGCAGACTCTGTACAGCTGGCACCTCTGTGTACATGGCAGTATGTTCTTTTGAGCCAGTAGGAGAAATCATGTATTTATCTCACAACTCAACAGTGGGCTCACCCTCTCCTTCCTGTAAACCTTCGTCCAGGTTCATAAACGAGATACTCAAAATGCAGAACTGCCTTTTCCCTTTGATTCTTGTCCGAGGTAACATGGCTATGAGAAATAACTTAATAATTTTCTGAGACAAGGTCTCATGTGAAGTCAGTTTATTCATGATTGCAATGGTAGGCATCCTACAAGCAGAAGTGGACTTGCAGATCAGTATCTTATCTTTTATTCCCTACTGTCCAATGCTAGTTCCCTCCTCTGGTTCCTCATTGGCTGAGTACTACATGTTCACAATCTACTTATTTCTAAGAATCTATAAAGGTTATTTTTCTAAGTATCTATAAATCTTGTTTGCCCCTAGCCCTCCTTCCCCTTTTCTAGACATGTCTTATCTTGTGGTTTTGAGCAACCATTGCTTTTCTCAACTCATTTCCTTGTTACTTGGAACTTTCTACTGCTAATGTGCTTGCCCAAACCAACAACTGCCTACTTAGCAGTATACCCTGTTCATGCAAAACCAACATGTTTTCCCCTTACAGTGGCCATGCAGAAAGTTCTGGGCCAACAGCTTGTGAAAAGAGGCAGGAAGAGACACCACTCCATCAAAAAATACAGACAAACGTTGTTCGATTTGTCATTAGTTTCCTCTTAGAAGGGGAGATAATCAGGAGGCACAGGAGGGGTGGTGGTCCAGGAGTAGGCAACATAGGCTGTGGTTCTCTCCTCAGTTCTGACCCAGAGCTTTGGTGCAAGACGGGACTTGGACATTCTTTGGGACTTTGGTTCTGCAGATGAGAGGAAAGTACTGTGGCATTTTTCTCCATCATGGCAGTGTGAATCAGAAGTGATTCATAGTTTTTGATATACTCAGATATTTCATGTGAGTGAGATAAAATGACTTGAAAAGAAACAAAAATGAAATACAGAGCTGGATGAAATGGAAAGGACAGTGTAGTGATCCACCCAATTTTTAGTCAAGAAGGGATCGTTAAGGCAATCCAGACTTCTCCCCTAATGCAAACCTCAGGACTTCACTAAACTAATTCGCACTTCAGAGCAAGAGCTGTGATCAGACTAGGGCACATATTTCAAGAGAAATTGCCCAACTTGATCTTAGAGGGAGAATGTAAGCAGAGATTTCACCCCAGCCTCAAGAAGTTGTTCCTTCTTTGTTAAATATTCGTTTCTTATTTCCTGTTCTTATTTGTCTTGATTTGACTCCTGACAGTCAGACTCACTTCATGTTGGTACTCTAGCTGGAAGGGCACACAGTCATCCTAACTCTGATCCCTGGGCTTAGGACTCAGTGTCACTAAAGGCACCACATACATTTTCATTTAGTGAGATAACTAACCTCACTGAGCCCTGAAGCCATGGGTTAACTGGGAGACCATGAGCACTCTCTAACTCCTGATTTTGGGCACGTGCCTGGGCCATGATCTGATTTCCTACTGAGGCATGCACAGCCTCCCTCTGCCACCTCTCTGTGCTCTGCTGCTTCACCAGGAGGTCCGGGTCCAGGTGAACTGGTCAGAGCCTCCGCGAGGAGAATGAAGAGGGAGTGAAGATCCTATGACATACCGCAGGATGCATGCCCAAGGTAGGTGATGCAGAGAATATACAACCCCAGCATACAATCAGCAACCTGCCAACATTTTTTCAGACTCATTTCTGAGCCCTCTCTGGGACTTCTGCCCTGAACTGTGGACCCTGGCTGCAGATGCTCTGTTCCAAGGCCAATCATGCTGGTGTTGAGTAACACGGTAATGTAACTTCCTGAGGTAAAACAACAAGCAAATGTTCTGCAGTTTCTCTCCAGATTTGATTTTGATTTAATTTGAATGGTTCTGTGCCTAATTGCTTGCCTATAGTGAAAACTTAATGTGTTGATATTCTGAGGGCTACAGAGAAGTACTTGGAGAACAATCAGTCAGATGGTTTGTCACATCCTAGGCAGCCCTAGCAGCATTTGCTTGAAATGAAATGTAACATTTCTACATTGCAGGCAGTATTTTTGCTGCTAGCGTTTCTGCATATCTTGCTAAATAAAAATAGATCTCTCCTTTTTTGGTTTAAGTATTGGTTAAAAGCAAAGCAAAAACCCCACTTGCATTAAGATGACACAGTACCAAACTGGAAGCTGAAGTGGTCCTCCCCATTTGATTGTGGCTACATCAAGTCCCAGACTTCATCCTGAGCCATCTGCTAATTGCTGTGGTTTTGCAATCATACATCCCAAAGCTAATTTAGTTTGGAAGAAGCTGTTGGAACATGGAGGCATCCTTGGAAATCACAGTGTCTTTCTGTTAATGGGCACTGCAGATTGCTGAGCTGCTCCAGTCTGCCCTACTGCAGGATATACTCGCATAGTGTCCTGTCCTTCAGAGCCTTCTCAGGTCCTATGCTGTCAAGAAGCTTTGGAGGATGCTGCAAGCTAAAGGAAGCCCTGAGGCCACCTGTCCTTAATGCCAGACTGAAGAGCTGTCTAGACACTGAAACCACAGGCATGATGGGCAGGACCCCAGAGCAGCTGGCAGTTCCGTATCAGAGCAAGCCAGTGCATTTGCCTGCTGACATGTGGAACTGCACTACTGGGGGGTTATAGGTCACACAGTGCATGGGATGTGGGCTGTGTTGTGCTCCAGGGTGTTCTGAAGTCTCCTGTTGCTGAGCAGTGCACCTGCAGCTGCCAAAGGCCAAGCTGCAGCACCTGTGCTGCACCCAAACTGCTTCCAGGTGTGCTACAGGAAAAGCAGAGGCTCAATGCACTGCATGTCCAGACCAAAGTGATGTCTTCAGATTACTGTCTTCCTTGGAAAAGCTGTGTGTGTCCCCTTGAATGCAGCAGCAACAACAGCATGAAACAATGCCGGTGCAGCTGCACCAGCCTTCTGGGGGGCTTCTGTCTTTGACACAGGTCCATCATTATTATTAGAAACATCAAGCTAAAGAAAACATGATGGAAGGGTGGATGCTGGTATGCCATCATCTTTTGCTGTTCTAACCAGTCCTCTTATGCTCTCCATCACTCCAATGCCCCGTTTGACTCAGTCTGCTAAGGTACTTGTCCTCACAGCACCCGGTGAGGGAAGGGGAGTGCTGCAGACTGGCACAGACACCATGTCTGTGTTAATAATAGCAACAAACATTGCCCGAGCTGGCTGGTGCCCCTGAAGCCACAAGCACCATGTGGGCTCTGACAGCTACAGGGTCACCCCTGCAAAGACTGCATGTTATCACACGCAGGCTGTATCCCACAGGGCTGAAGGTCCCTTCTGCACCTCTGCCAGACCCCTCTCCCCTGTTCCATCCATGAAGCAACATGCTCAGGCTCTGTAAAAAAGCTCAGATTCTGCTTAAGTGAGTCCTGCATCTGCTTTTGCAGCCCATCAGAGATGATGTCTTTGATGCCTTTGCTATCTCCCCAAGAGGAAAGGGGCAACCTCCTCCTTTGATAAGGGGCCATTAAATGAGCATGAAATGGGCACTCTCCTTCTCATGCCACAGTAGCCTCAGATTCAGACCCATAGTGAGGCTCCCGGTTTTCTTCCTCTTCCCATTTAAACCATTTAATAGTCTTGAACCATTTAAATAGTCTTGAATCTTAATTACATGGGAAAAAAAAAAAAAGAATACTCCCAGTGGAGGAAGAGACAAAGCAAATTTTCCATTGAAGAAGAGGGCACACAGGTTGGGTAAAAGAGGAAAAGAATCAGGATATAACGGAGAGAAGCTTGCCCTCTAAGATTCCATTCAACCAGACTTCCCAGGGCAGAGGAGACAGGGGGAGGGAAAGAGAAAACTGTCCCCAGTGTCCAACCAGAAAAAGACATCCCATGTACAACATGTACATCCTGGGCATCAGTATGAGGTGGTTCCCATCTTGGTGAGCTGGTAGTTTGGTGGGTAGACATGATCACAGGCTACTGCTGTTTTGTGTGATGCAACTGCTGTGGAAGACTGGAAGCTGAGAAAAAGCTGGGACATTTCCAGCATCTTCTGTATCCACATCAGAGGCCAGAGGGCTCTAGTTCCTCACAAGGATTACAACACCTGGATGCATATGATCTTGGTCTTAGGGTTGGTAGCAGTCCCTCTTTCACAAAGCTGGTACAGTTTGGTGTCATTAATGTTGAACAGGTGGTCCTGGCTTGACATTTGCATGTACACAACATCCAGGTAGGTTATTTTGTCACTAATTTGAGCTAATGGCCTCTGGAAGTCACACCAAGGTTTGCTTCAATCTATGAGCAGGCAGGAGGAGACTCCATCACTCGTGTTTGACTCAGTCCTTGTTAGGCTGCAGTAGGAATAGCTATGTTGATCCCTCCCGCGATCCTGCTGTGACCAAGCACGACTGTCTAGTGAAAAAATGGCCAAGTGTACAAAGCAGCTTTGTACTAGTGGGCTTTAATGGGATGGTGCTGAGTTTGGAGTGATTTGAGGACTGGCATTTGATTTGAGCAAGAGAGCTGCACAGGGAGAAATTCTGCTGGGATATTTCTGGAAAACAATGCAGGAAAACAATACAGGATACTGAAGTGGTACACTCTATGTTGCTCCCTACATTACCTGCTCTGTGCCATGCTCTTAGTAACTGCACACCAGGCACAAACCGAAAGCATGACAGACACAATTTAACAGTAGAGGCAAGAGTTATTTTGGGTAGAGGTGTAGATGAAGAAGCTATGGCTCATTTTCCTGCAATACTTTCTTCCCATTAATCTCAGACTCAAAGCAGACACTGTAGGTAAGCACGTAAGTATTGTTGTAGATCCTGCCCCAATTGTATGACCCACCATCATGTGGGAAGCCTGTGGCAGAGGAAGAAGTTTAGTCTGTGTTACTCCAGCCCCATTAGCTGGGTTGTGCACATGAGCAATGAGATGGGACCTGGGCTCCTCCTGCAGCCTCCTCAGGGCAGAGGTCTGTCTTTTCTTCATTTGTCTGCAAAGCACATAGCTGCGGCCTTGTGTAAATAATGCATAACATGCACAGTCGTATTTTCTACACTTCCTTGCCCGCACAGATGGCTTCAACGGGAAAATGTCATTGCTGATCATTAAAAGGCAACAAACTCTTCAATTACCAAAATAAATAAGTGGTATATTGTTGGCTTTTACAATGAGTAGGGTCCTATGTCATTGTTTTTTTTTTTTCCCCATGTATGCACCTTCAGCAAATTGATTTGATAAAACCCAGTTCCAGACATCACCTTATTTCAAGTTCAGTTACCTAGGAAACCGCAGTATACTGCTGGGACAAGCTGCCCGCTTCTGCTCCTGTTGAAGCTATTAAACACATCAGCTCTTCCTTCAGGAGGAGCAGAGCACTGCTGATTTTGTCTCCTAGCTATTTTATGCAGATACAGAATGCTGTGCATCCTACCAGGAGAGACACACTTACAAATGCCTCCATACCTGCATCTACGTACTAAAAATTGCTTGTGTAACTATCAGACTGCATGTAGATAACGCACAAAACACATGGATGTATGCACTTGCTGTGTGTACACATATAGCTATGCAGAGCAGCTGCTGTATATATGTTGTTATACACATAGATGCTGCCTCTCCTTGAAACAATTAAGGCTATCGGGACTTCCATGAAATCCCAATTTTATCTGAGGATCTGAGGGATAGGGTCTGTTTTTACCAAAGGGCTCATTCATATAACATGAGTTCATTTAATTTGGCACAACAAGGCTTTGCACTCTCTGCCTTGCTTTTTCTGAAAAAACTAGGCCCTCGAAGAGTTGCCCTAACACATCATGGTGGTACTTGTAGAAGGCTGGAAAGCAAAACACCAAGTACTACCATTATTTTGTACAATGTTTAATTTTGCCAGATTTCCAGAGTGTATACACAACGGTGAGTGTCTCTCTCAGGTGTGAGACAGTCATTTGCACAAGGCCCAGGGACACAGGGGCTCAAGTGCTGGGCTAGTGGAAGCTAGCAGTGAACAGCCAGACAGGGAATCCCATCTTCTTCCTTGCACCAGGGTCCACTAGCTACACAACATCATGGGGATGCAAACACATACATAGTACATACATAGTCATGAGTCTACTCTTGTTTAGCACAGGTAATGCTGACTGGAGCTAGATCTCATTTAGAAGACAGCCCTATTAACAAGAAGCTCCCTTTTCCCCATGCTGCCATTCAGCAATTTTCCAGAGATAGCGAATGTCTATAATGCTTTCTTTTACAGAAATGTGGAGCCCAATGTGCAGCTCACAGATGGGAAAATAAAACCTGCTGTGCATATCTCTGAATAGTTTGCTGTGTTGCTGTAACTCATGCAACCACCTGCAGGTACCCTGTCTCTCACCAACTACGGATATTGAGACTGCTCTGATAGAAAGGGGTTATGGTCCAAGTCTAGAGCACATCTTCTATTCATGATAGCACTTACAAGTATTCCTAAACATTCTGAGCAGAATGGCAAAAAGTAGTGCATTTTCTCTGGCAGGACTGCTCCCCAAAATGTTTGGGTCTTGTAATGTCCGCCAGTAAAGACAGGAGCAGGCAGTACTCATAACAGGGCTATGAGATGTTGCGACAGCTACCAGGCAGCAGGTCGCTCCAAGGACAGCTGCCTTTGTTTGAAATGTGCACCAGAGTCATAGCACTGCGATTTTTACAAGCAACCAAATCTGTACTATTTATCCAATTCTCCCGCAGTTGGGGCACTTTGTTACATGGCTGCCTACCAAAATGAAGGAGAATCACAGATTGGAAAGAGAGATCTACGCTCCTGTGAGGAAGATGTTTATGATGTAAGAGGGGAAAATTAGATTCAATGTTAGGAGGAAATTCTTTATTCAGAGGCAGTGGCACAGCTACCCCGAGAAGCTGTGGGTGCCCCATTCCTGGAGGTGCTCAGGGCCAGGTTGGATGGGACCCTGGGCAGCCTGAACTGGAGTTGGAACTGGTGGGATTTGATGTCCCTTCCAGCCCAACCCATTCTGTGATTCTATGATTCTATAATTCTATGATTCTATGATTCCTGTTAGGATTTAAAAGTAACTTGTTTGTGCATATCTAGATAGATGGATGGATGGATAGATAGATAGATAGATGGATGGAAAGATACTTGGAATTTTATTTAAGTGGCTGAGAAACTTTTACTTTCACCAACCTGTTAGCACTGGCATGGCCTATGGGTTTGTGGTTTTTTGGCTTTACTTAGAGTTCTGCAGTTCCTCCGTTAGTAGTTTTGTATAACTTTTAGGAAAACCTTTTCTCATATCTATATCTATCTTATGTGTATATACATACATAAATACATACAAGTACCTATATATATATATCTATAACTTTATAACATGCACACACAGTGAGCCTCTGTATATGTTTCCAAGCCATAAACAGATAATGTGGAAATTATGGTGTACGGGAACTGTTGAGTCACGGCCTGAACAACTGAGTCAGCCATGGGAGCACAGGTGAAGGCAATTCAGCTGTGTGACCAGAAGGGGTGGAACCTAGCTGCACCTCTCCTAAACCCCAATGGACTCAATGGAGTCTTTCTTGCAAACCTAGATCTTCAGGTACAGGTGAGCCTTCCTTCCCTGTTTGTTTCTTTTCCCATTTTCACCATGATAATCTTTTCACCTGTAACATCAACTGTAACTGATGGCCATGTGATTTCTTTCATCCACTACCTCCAGGATGAAGTAGGGCATTTTGAACCACTCTGAATGATGCTGAGAGTATGAGAAACAGCCTTTCTAGATCAAAACTTCTGCAATGCATCTTTCACTTCCCAGAGCAATGATTCATGCAGCTGGGGACTTACTTTTATGAATAGGAGTTCCCAGAAGGGATTTGGTTGTAGCAATTGCATTGGTGCCTGGGACTTTTTCCTGGAATTTTTTACTTGTCAGACACTTCAACTGAGTTTATGTGTTCTTCTGCATAGAAGAATCTCCATAAAGGTTTGCTGTCCTGGCTGCCCATAAGTCACTGATCTCTGATTGTTGCCTGTCTATATCCTGGAGGTTATCATGTTTGCTTGAATGCACTTCTCACTTGAAATACTGAGAATGATGTAAAGAGAAGCTTTGGCAACAGCCAAACTTGTGATAATTGTCTCAGCTGTAAAAGCTTCTGGGGCCTCACAGAGATAGAGGCTGCAGATGCATCTATGTCTGTGTTACCCTGCTTTTGCAACATCCCTAAAGCTTCAGTGCTTTTTTTGACAAAATTATGGAAGTAGTGTGGAAAGGGAAAGAAACTGTTTTGAGGAGAATAAAGTATTTACTTGCTTGGAGAACTGACTCAAGCATGGATGACCCTAAATAGAAGGAAGACTGGCCAGAGAGTTATAACATCTAGAAATGCTTTTTTTTTTCTCCAACTGTTTTTTTTTTTCATCTCCTGTGCCATACAATATTTCATCCTGTCTGTTTTCTGTGTCAGTAAATCTATGCAGACAACAGAAAAAGCCCTCAAGCTTCAGCACCTCCCTCACCCCACAGACCCACTGACTGTACTCAACAGTGCCATAGCGTGAAGGAGTAAGTGGGGATTTCATCCATTCTCTTCAGCTGGGGTCAGAATTTGGATCCTTGAGTTACTGGTTATCTCTGAATCTCTGATCAGTAACCCTGTTTCACCACAGAGACTCAGGCTGTCCTTGGTCTTGAACTGACGGTGTGGCTCTCTGAATTCCTGTTTTTAGCTCTTTTTAACGCAGCCTGAACTTTATGTAGTTCTTGGAATATGGGCTCACAGGTCTGGACCTGATATCTCCATTTTAGGAGAACCGAACTTCAACTGGATCAGAAATAGGGCAGGGACACCAGGGGAACAGAGGGAATGGACTCCTGCCTGATGAGGTAGGACTGAATTCCTTTCCTCTTGTTTGGGCTAACGACAAAAAAGCTGGCACAATCTAGAATTACTGTCTGCAAATACATCAAACAGGAAAAAAAGATTTTTCCTAAAAAAGCACTGCAGTTTTGCATAATAGCAAATAGCTTTAAAATGCCTGTGAGTCAACCTGGACTGGAAAAGAGAAGCACTTCCTGCTATCAAAGAAAAGGTCCTTACATGGCTTTCCATAAGGTACCATGAAGCCAAAATAACCTGATTGGCTTTAAGAGGAAGCTTGAGCAACTAATGAGCGACTGCCTGCAAGTGTAGGACCCTGGACGATATGATAAAGCATCCCATACAGACCTATGTTTCTAAGATGGGAACAGTAATTTGAACACAATACTTGAATGCTGAGGTTGTAAATATCTCATCTTGACTTAATTCACAAGCAAGGATTTACTGTCTCTATCACTTTTCTACAGCAATCCTGTGGAAATAAATGTCATTGTTTTAGCTCCGCTCAGGTATTAAGGTGAGAGTACCTTATAAACATGCAGGAGAAAATAAAGTAAACTTCTGTTTCATGGGATTTTTGTCATATTTTAATGTGTATTTTAATTTCCTTCAAATAAATATTGAATAATGTTGTATTTAGACAACACACTTTTGAAAAGAAAATTGTTTATCACCACATAATTCAAGTCTGTATTTTGATATATCCCATTTCTAACCTTTCCACAACTTTGAGTTCATGTGTTTTTCAGTCTTATGTTCTCTTAGCATAGAAAGGTGTTTGACTGGTAATGCTGAGATGAATCGAAGAATTGGAAGTCAAAAGAAGCTTTTGTCAGTAGTGTTGTGCTACTAAGAGGACTGAATTTTTGGATGGTGGTAGGTAATAACAGCCAACAATAGAAAAGAGCTCTTTTTTTTTTTTTTTTTTAGTCAAACTCAATGATTTTGAGATGTATTCACTAAGTCTAGTTGCATGAGTTGAATACCACAAAAAGAAGAAATGGAATTCCAGCACTCATAAAGTTCGTATTCCTAAACCCAATTATTTTCAAACATGTCATCTATGCTAGCTCTCAGTGAGGATTAGCTACATGACAGGCTTGAGCTTTTAAAAGCAAGTGTGTTTTAAATTATGTAAGAGCAGCAGGAAAAGGTGAGACTGATTTTTACCATAAAGAAACATGTAAGGTTTTTCAGTGCCTCACCATTCCAAGTTTTCTTTCTATAACTGTAGAAAGAATTATTCCCCTTCTCATATTTTCTTGACTGCCTGAAAAGAAACACCTTGTGATTGGATAGTGCAGACAAATTTTTAACAAATTATTTATTGTGCATATGATTTATTGAAAATGATCTTCTCCCATCAGGCTCAGAAGTATTTTTTTTCTGCTAATAGCTTTGCACCAATTTAAGTACTTTTGTACTTTGAACTGCATGGACCAGCACTGGTTGAATGTGACATTTGTGTTCTCTGATGAGATCTGCACTAAGAACTAGGCATCTTGTCCAACTTTTCATGGTAGTCAATTCAAAATTCAGTTTCAGCAAATGTTTGTGTATGTTATCTGAAAATATGTTTTGGTGTGTTTTCCCAAAAGTGTATTTCTGAGTATTTGTAGTGAATAAATCTCATCCTTCTCATGCTCTCTGAATTCTTCTGGGTTGAGGCATACTGCTGTTGTACTACATTTCTACAGAAGGGAGGCTTTCATCCTCAGAACTGGCGCAAAATGAATATTGCAGTTGGATATCTGTGGGAATTTCACCTGTACATTCCAAACTATGCACCTTTCAGCATGTGGCTGCATTTTTTCACTTTTGATGTAAACATCTATTTATGAGTGAAGGAAGCTCTTTGTTGACCAGGACTGCCCTTGCTGTAGGGTGATGTAAACCCCAGTGAAATCTCCTGTGATGAGGTTTGTGTAACCAGGACATCAGCTCCTCACATGGGCCACCAAAACAATAGACCTGAAAAGTTAGGAGTCAAAGGAGGCCAATAAATACACTCACCCAGGATAGGAGTGAGGACATCAGGATTTGTGTGACCTTGTTTAGCGGAGTTTCTGTTTATACTTGTTGGTGCACCCTTCTTAGAAACTTTGGGCTAAGCTCCAATTGGAGACATGAGTAAACACCTGTGAATCCTGTGGAAAGTCAAACAGTGGCTTAGCTGGTGGCCAAGGACAGATGGCCTTCATTTCTCAGGTGCGTAACGTATCTTTTCCTTTGGTTGAAGATATTAATGGGGTAGGTCAAAAAGGAATGGATATTGCTAGGTAGGATGAAGTAGGATATCTGGACTGAGAATATGTGATGCTAGAAAATGGAAGAGAAGATCTGGAAAGAAGATAATCACAAGTTTCAGGATTTAAACTTCAGTAGAATGATATCCACAGGGATACCTAAGGTTTGGTGTTCTTTTTCTTTTTAATATTATTGGTTTTGTTTGTTTGTTTTTGTTTTTTTTCCAACCTGACCATCCCAAGATAATTACAGACAAGGTGTACAACAATGCTGATTCAGCATAGTAGCCAGTGCTGCCTCCCCAGGGCTTGAAGGCTCAGACATAGCATGCTGTGACAGCAACTTCAAGCCTATTACTAAGCATAAGGTGAGCAACATGAGTTGATCATATGCATAGTCCACAGCAACTGCGAGATAAATTACATTAGTTTAAATGCCAGTGAAGAAAGTCTAGCTAGTTACTAATTCTAGCACTATAGGAAAAGGTGATGATTTCAGAGCTGAAATGGGATGGGGAGTCCTCACTGCATGAGACAAAAGAGAACACCACACATGGCTCCTTGGGCCAAGAGACAGTAGGGAGTGTCCTGCCTTTTAGATGGAAAAATGTGCAGTTTTGCCTCCCCGTAGCACCTCTGTTTATCCAAAGCAATAAACATCGTAAGACTCAAGGGACTGGGCTGGCATAGGAAATTACACCTCATGCTCCAGTTTCATTCCTCATAGAAAAAGATGTTTCAAATACAGTTGACAGAAATAACTTCAGTCAAATAATAAGCTGCGAGATGTGTTATTCCATGAAGAATAATCCAAGAACAATATTCCATGAAGAATATAGCCGTGTCCTCCTTCAATCAGACTTTTCTTTTGCTGAAAGACTAGTTAGCTTGTTCGGTTTTGTTATGTTTTAAATGGATTACAGTACTTTGCATTGAGAGCAGTACTATTTTTCCATTAGAAAATTAGGAAGAAAAACATTTCTATTGTTTGCAGTAGCAATTTTCAGTGAAGTTAAACCAGTTAACTGTGTTAATACATAGACTTGCCTTAGATATTAAAAATAAACAGTATGAGCCCTCCAAGTGTCAAGCATACTGCCAACAAAGACATCTTTGCTTTATTCTGAAATTTTAGCACACTAATAGCACTCCTAACCTCATAGAGAGGGCCTGAGTGCTGTGAACTAAGTGCTTGCTCACCATTTAATTGATGATTTTCAAGGCTGTAGAACTGGACAGGCAGTTTAGAAAATAAGGTCTTTCTTCCTTTTTTTTTTTTTAGTTGACAAGTGTACTGATGGCCAGTTTGATTTGATTTGACACAGATGGCCATCTCAGTTGGCAATCATTCACCAAAATACATGTCACCTTTGGTTAATGACCTAGCCTCATTAATAATCTTGTGATGGCTTCTCCACACTGTATATGACATGTGGCTTTGAACTTCCTGCAATAAAACTCTTACATTTTTAAATCCCAGACTGCGAAATGCCTAGCTCCAAAGCATCATTTCTTCCTCATAAGCATGCACCAGCTGCCAAATGAGCTTCCTGTGATGCTCCCCTCATCTTAGCCCTAGGGACTGGTAGGAAGGGACATGTAAAATGCCATGGAAGGAGACCTCTGCCCTCTGTTTCTATCCATTATACTTTGCCAAGACAGAACCTAATGGGACCGGAGCCACTGGCCTGAGCTGGAGGGATGCTACCCTGCAGGACTCTGCTGGTTAAGATCTCTTTGCATTCAACCATTTTCAAGAGATCTTAAAAAGCCTTATATCTGTTTCCATCATTTGTTTGTTGAAGAAATCAAATAGACCGTAAACAAGGTGACCATAAAACTTCTCCATCGCTAGTTACTTTAAAAATGAAAAGATTGCTATTCAACCTCCCTTGTTTCATCTGGTAGCTGCTGCAGCAGTGACTGATCTGGCTAATAGATGCTGAAGCCTGTTTTCTGCTACTGTCTATTACAGTGTCACAGAGAGAGAAAATATAAACATCAGGCATGTGCCGAATAATTTTTCTCACAAGATAACATATTAATATGAAGCAATGAGAAGCTCTGGGACTTCCTAACCTGGATGTGGCATACCTTTCCCTCAGCTGATGTTGTTTTGCCATTGTGGAGAAATGCCTTCTGGGAGCAGCCGCTATGTGACTGCTAACACTTGGCAGTTGTTCCTCTATGTGAGCAATGGGGAATCTCCATCACTGTGCAGCCATCTGAACCTCATTTCTATGAGATCCCAGAGGTCTTTGCAAGGTTTGTTTATTATTAGCCTCATTTATCTCTCTCATGACTGATTCTGAATATAAGGAAAGTGTACCCTATTAAAAATTCATGTGTTACTATCTAGGACACAGAGTTGAGTGTGGGGTAACCCATATTTCATCATCATACTATTAAATAACAGGAATTAATTTCATTTCACATCAACTAGCTAGCATGGCTGAACTAAATTTTAACATATGTCAAAGAGCTGACATCTGTTAGATTAAAGATGTCATATCTGGATTCAGGATATTTTACTAACAAGATCAGTGTGTTGTTTCTGACATCACAAATCACCTTGTTGTTCCTGCTAGGTGAACATTTCCACTTTGCAGTGCCTTCTGTTAACTGCTGATCACAACATGGCAACCCAAAGCTGGTGGCAGTAGATGACCAAGAAGGCCACTCTACGTTTCTGTAATATGTACGAATATGCATGAGGGAAAATCCTTTGGAGCAGGTAGAAGATTGCATATCTCATGGAGGATTACCAGTGAAATGGAGATGTGGGTTCATCTGTGAGAAAAATCCCTGTGGCTAAAGCTGTGATTTGGTGCCATGTTGCCCCATGAAATAGTACCAAACTAGGCACATTCCCACCTTCGTGTACTCATGTCCAGCTCGTTGCTTGTGCTGAAAAACACTTTGGTAGACAGTTCTGTGCCACAGATCAAAGTAGTGGCATTGCAACTTCAAAGATGGCATGCCATCAACCCGAAGACCCCGTGTAACCACCCTGCACACAAACTGGGTGCCAAGATTTGGCAATGCGTTGTGCTGGTGCTGTCACCCCTTCCTGCTCCCGACCAACCCACAGTCTACAGTGCTAGTAGACAGTTAATGAAGTGACAACCTTCATTAACTTTCTGGCAAACAAGAATGACCAGTAACAGAGTTTATGAGCCCACTGTGCCATCAGTATTTTGTTGTTGTGGGTTTTTTTCTTTTTTCCAAGAGGACCACTATAAAAACAAAGATAACTTAAAATGACAAAACAAAACATGAACAACAAAGCATGATTGACCTTTGCTGTGCCTTTCTCCATGATTCCTCACTAGAGCATACTATGGTGTTCATGGTCATGGTGCTTTGTTATTCTCACTGCACAGTTTCTTCTCTCTAGGCTAAAAAAACAGCAAAGCCAAGAAGCACAAACTTTAGTTAGAACTTTGTATACAGCAAGTGCTTTCCTGGGTAATTCACAAACAGGAAAAAGAGACAAGGTCAATTCATTTTCTACAGCTTGACCTACTGAGTCTGTGGTTTTCTCCTGAACTCTTCCTCTCACAGACCAACATTTGGGATGTGCTGTCTGAGCACAGACCAAGGACCTTTCTGTTCCTGTACCTTCCAGACTCACCTTGCAGCCTGGTTGGCTGATTTTTAGTGGACTGGCAAATGAGCTGTGACAAATGAGTTAGGACACTGAGCGTGAGGACTAGAGTTGTCCATTCAAGTTTGTAGGCTACACAAGCAGTACAGTGACATCCAGAGGAGAAATCTGCTACACTATGAGACTGTTTTGGTAGAGGGAAGAGCTAACTGCCACATCAGTGGGAGGACTTAGGGACATGAGCCATCTAGGAAGGATACAAAGACAACAGCCATCTACAACAGCAGCATGGCGTCTGCCATGGAGAGTCCCTCATGGATCGGAAAAAAGTCTATATGTGAGTCAGCTTCCAAAAACAAGTCCAGCCATAAAAATGGGCACTCACAAGTTTCCAAGAAGCAAGAGGGGAAAGCAGTTATTCTGGGTGGTTGTGAGGGCTCGCAGCTCCTTTTGCGAACAAAACAAGGCACAGAGGGAGTAACCCCTGCAAAATGCCATAGACTTAAGTGCCACCAAAACAGGCAGCACTCTATGGTTAGCAACATCTGTAGGAGACAATTTATTCAAGAAAATGCAAAGGTGTTTTTTCCAACTCATTCTGCAGGCCCAAGCAAACAGTGTATCCCATCAAAACATCAGTTTGGTTTTCTTTGGTTTCCTTCCATTGTTTTCTACTGATAAAGAGAAAAAACACCACCATTTCTCTTTCCCAAAAGGTTTCAAGGTAAAATTCATTTCATATCCCCTCCAAGAGATGGCTGGATAGTTGATTCTCCCTTAGGACAGCTCAGCTTGCTCACTGCATTGCTCTCACTCCTCGAGGATAATGAATCGTATACCAGGACTTGCCTGCACTTGAAAGTTCTCACTGATTAAGGTAAGGCACAAATATAAAGTGCCATTGCTGTTTCTTAAGAGCAGCTCAAGGGTCAAGTTGAGGAGGAACAATGCACTCTGATTTTTGCACTCTGAACACCATCCACATGGGGTGTTAATCAGGAATAGGTGATTGGAAACAAGTCGACACAGAGATGTGACATAGGCAAATCAGCCATACTTGCTGAAACCTCTCCAGCAAGGCTCTAGCTGCCTTTGCTGACAGTGGGAGAGCACTTCAGGCAAGCTCCTATGGATGATCTCAATCAATGCTGTACATGTTGAAATCTGTACCATGATTTGCAATAGGTAAGCTGCCATTACCTTAGACCATTAATATTAGCTGAACCACCTGCTTTGCCAAAGGCTGGCTGAGAATAAAGGCCGGTGTTTTTGCCTGGTGAGCAGTCAAGCAAATGAAAAGGCATTTGACAAAATGTTCCAGCTGCAAATGAAAGCCCAGAGCTAGACAAGACTTGTCCATAGGAGACTGTGACTGTTAACAGTATTGCTGCTCAACCATGATGTTGTTAGGCAACAAAGCTACAAAGGAACATTTAGTGGGTTACAAATGCTCTCTTCTTGTCTTCAACTTTGGCAAATTTTATCGAGTGGTACTGCACTTACTCTGCAATTGTTGCTGCTCAGTAGTGATGCTTGACAAGCCATCTGGGAGGATCTATCATTTCATCACCTCACACTTGATTGGCACAGAAGTTCACTTCTTTGGAGTCGTGCTTGCCCGCTTTGTGCAGTCGAGCACCAGACACTGCCTGGATGTCCTTGAGCATGATACCCCTGGAGAAAAAAGAACTGGGAAACTCAGAATTTGATTTTCCTCTGTATTTTTCATTCTCTTAACCTATGGCAAAAGCCTTTGAAAAATAATGAGTATCTTATTAAGGAAAAGCATGAGGAAATGAGGTCTCTGGTCTATAATTTGTAAGGAGGAGTTGAAAAATACCCTACTCTCACCACAATTCAAGCGGCTGTGGGCATTGTTCATACTTCTAGGTGATCCATGGGACTTGCTGTGGATCTCCCTTGCAGCTGGCTGAAAGTAGTGATGTGAGAGCCATCCTCATGCTGCAGCACACACGATGCTCCTCCGCATCTCACACCTGTGTCCAGACTGTCCTGAAGACCTGAGTACCCAGGAGGAGACACAGGAGGGCACTGCAGAGAGGGGAATGCATGAGGGGTGCAGTTGCAAGGGAGAACAGAAAGATAAACTTCTTCTGAAATAATTTGCATCTCAGCATCTGAAGCTTGCTTGGAGCCTTGCAGTATTCAGGTTTGCCCCATTCCCTGAGATTGGGATAGGTTCAGAACAAGCCCCTCCACCTGCTGGGGAGCTATGTCAGAATTTTCCAGATGAGAAAACATTACCTAGGGGTGTCTGGTGAAGATAATAGTTTGTGAAGAAATACCAGCTTCAAGTGTATACCACCAAGACTGCATTCCAGGGAGGATGGGTAAAGGTGGTGGGATACAACATGAAAACCATCCCAAATGGTATAACACTGTTTTTTATAGGATCGTTATATATATTTTCTTTCAAAAATAATCTTATCAATCCAACCCTGAGGCAGTTAAGATGGGGCTAAAAGTTGCAGCTGACCCATATCTGCACAACAGGCTAAGAATAATATATTTCACTCCTGTCCTGAAGTCTATAACCCAGCCTGTGTCGCAGCTTGCAATCAGCAACTTCAGCTCCATATGATAACTCTGCAAACTGAGAGGATTGGGTATCTTTGAAAATCAAACCCAGAGGGACACCAGTGCCACAAATCCATGGAAACTTCCCGATGGTTGCATTTTGTATTTGGAGTTTCACTGACCTGGAAAAAACAAAACAAAACAAATAACAAACAAACAAACAAAAAAAGAAAACAACACATGGATAATGTATTCCATATATTGCTCAGGCAGCCTCCACATGGTCTTCTCCAGTACCCAGCTCAGTATTCCCAGCTGCAGTGTATTCTTTTGCTCTAAATTTGTCTACCACTTATACTTCTCCAAAGATATAATGTGATTTGGAGCTCTACTTTTATGATCGTAAAGGATTTTGTTTTCCACTCCGCTCCTTAGCAGATGTATCCAGAGACTAAGCTCATTTTAGGAGTGTGTCAGAGGAGCAGATCTAAAATGAGCTGTCAAAGTTGCTGGCCTTTAACTATACTCTTAACGCTCCATCTCAGGGCCCCATAGGCCCAAGGACTTTCAAACTCAAGGTGTGTGCAGGTCAGTATTGACCCCAGCTCTGCCAAGCAAAGATCTGAGTCCACATGCTAGAGCCAAGAGCTGTTCACACAGAAAATTGTGGCAAATCTCTCACATCACCAGGCAGCTTTCCTATACACAGAATGGAAATAGTCAAGGTAAGCATCTTCCTCTTGACTGTGTTTCCTCCTACATCATGGGTTTTCTGATAGCAAACAGGAGTTTGTGAAATTTGGAGATCTCAGTGGAGCACAGTTACAGTTATTGAGGTCTGTAAAGCTGCTGGGGAAAGTTGAACTGCAGAAAGATGGAAGAAATGGTGGCCAGGCAAGGCATATTGCCTTATGGATCCAGCATAGGGGATTTTTCTTCTTCCCAAGCCAGGAGCCAAGAGAGACCAACCACTGTCCACATGGATAATGGCTGTTTCTCTGTCCTTGTAGATGGTATTTGGATGTCACTGGGCAAGAAGTGAGCAGGAGCCCACTGACAACCTGGGGGAGGCTGTGTTTGTATGGCCAATACATAACGTGTTTGATGGTTGAACTAAATGATCTTAGGTCTTTTCCAGCCTTAATGGTTCTATGATTCTGTAATACCAAAGCGTCCTTTTTCTGCTAGCCCTCTTGGCACATGAGGGATTGGAATATTTGCTAACACTGAGTAACACAGGGAAGCTCTCCACACTCATCAGTGAAGTGGTGTCTCCCAATCAGTCCTGGCACAGGTCAAACTGCACAGTGGGATGGGCATCTCTACTATCCCATATGCTGCCAGAAGCCAGCCACAGCCATCTTTGGAATGCCTCTGGAGGAAGCACCTTGTTGCACAACTCCGAGCATTTCAGCTCCCACGTTCTCCTGCTTGGAAGTCTGCAGGGGGACTCTGGCACAACAAGAGGATAATGACCTGCCCTCACGTTCCTCAGTTGTCACAAGGAGCCCAGAGGAAATGTAAGTTTAGACAGGACGGATATCAGCAAGACCAGTCACTGGCTTCCTTGTAACACCCCACTCTGCTGCATCTAAGGTTGAGTTAACTCTGAAACATAATGATGGCAAGTCTAAATGAGTATTTCAGTGCTGATTGTGTTACGTACTTAGGAGGTTGCGTGCAGAAGTCCATTGCAGCACATATCTTGAGAAGTCTTTCCTCTATCTGATCCCAAAGTAACATACACTGGCTTTTCAGTGCAAGAGAAACCTTGTGTGTTTATTTGAAAGTCTTCGCCCCAGTAAGACTTCAGAGAAACAGCTGACTCCTACTGCTTTTATACAGGCCAGCAAACGTTTGTGTAATGATTGATAACTAGATAATATTGTCAACTGAAAAGTGGATGTTCTGTTAAGAGTAAACATTTTAAAAGAGAAAGTATTTCTTGTAGCAGCTCCCTATCACACTGGAATTACAGAAATACACAGAAGTAGGATGGAAAGCTCCACAGGAGGTTACAATGTCCATGAGTTTTCCATGTCACCCCTCAGAGATGTTCAGCCAACCTGTTTGTAGATATCTAAAGCTGGAAATTGAGGGTAGGCTTAGGAGAAACATACCTCTGACTGTAAAGAAAGTGGAGCAGTGAGAGGGACTGAGAAGGTCACCCATGGTATGAGCTACATTTCTGATGGCTGCCTGGGAGCCTGAATGCTCTTCTTGCCTTCTTCTGGAGCAGGGATGCTCTCTGGGAAGAGGAGTTGAATCTAATAGGCTGTTAAGCCTTGTACACATCTGTAATTGGGTAATACTCATCATATGTTAGAATGACTACTATTTACTTATTCTCTATTTGTTTTAATATGAAGTCATCAGTCTAGAAGGCTCCAAGCGGTTGGTGTTGGGAAACCTAAGTGCAGAGCTACAAGTTATAGGCAGGAAGCAAGGCAATGAGAAGGTAGAGAAGAGGACAGAAGGCACGGAAAGCAGTACCTTAATTAGGGAATGTGACTTAACAGATTTCAAGGTGGGAAGGATTGAGATACCTTGAGATACATTGAGATCCCTGGCCAAGAAGCTGCCACAGCATCCCCAGGGTATGTAGTGAAAGGCTACAGGCAAAATGGTACTCTAAAAACGGCAAATGGAAGGCTTTTAGCAGCAGGCAAGTACAAAGCACTTCATCATTCTGAACTGTTTGGATAACATACCCCTCCTCTACGCCTCATAAACTGACACAGTTGTAGGGATGTGGTGTTTTGAGTGCATTCTGGTTATAACCAGAGTTTCTGACTAGCCAGTGCTCTCAGCATACAGCAGTTGGTGGGAAGGTCTGGGCTATTATTTCCTAATTTCATTGAGTGTATGATCTACTGCAGGTGAGGAAGATTAAAAAGCAAGTAATACTTAAATCTGCAAAGAATACAGCAGAGCTTCGAAGCCAGTAATTGCATCAGGTGCAAAATTAGAATTAATGATATTATAATTACTGAAATTAAATATACTACCATAATTTTTGACAGCCTCAAACATTGTATGGTACCAAATAAAGGCAGGATGGCAGCTCTCTAATTTATAAAAAAGTAGTGCTAGAATCGTTAAAGCTCACTTCAAGGATTTTATTCTGAAAGATACATGGACAAGAAAGTTTTTGGTGAACAGAGGATAAGTATTTACAAATGCCCAGTAAAACCATGCGCACATGCAGCTACTAAAACAAACACAACCGCTTTTCTAAAATACAGATGTGGTGTGCAGAAATAGTAAGCCCAGCAGCAGCACTATTGAAAACTTTGGTCTGAAGGAGGGAGCTGTGAGAGGACTATTCTCTTTGGGATAGCACCCACCTCACTTCAGGTACTGCAGACACATGATTGTGCACAATGGCTGTGCTGCGTCTTCCTCTAGTCAGAAATGGGTACCACTCAGGGACAGCTGTGACAATGTGAACATGTATTTAGGATGCCTGGTGGTGAAGTGTTTTGTCTCCCCTACCAGTTTCCACATGAGATCTTGCCATCTCCTGGAAAACATTTTCTCCAACAAGCCTGTCTGGTGCTTTGAGCATAGCAGAGCTTAAATCCGTAAGCAGTGATTTATCTTTTCAGTGCATCTTCACTTTCCTCTCCCACCTTCCCTCTCTCCTCCCAGTGTTTAGGACCTCCTTGCTAGCGGGATGGTATATGATTTTCCCCATTGCTAGGTTGGTAGCCTAGTTTCCCAAGGAAAGGAAGCTTATGAGATAATGCTGTCTGTGCAAGTGCCAGTTGGTCCCTCTCAAATAATTTTTGAGCCTTTGAACTGATTTTGGTCAACCTTGACAGGGGATGGATGTCTCAAAGGTTCGAGGATCCTACAAACAGTGTGGACATAGGAAGAGGAGAAAGACCAAGGGAATTGATCCACTGTAAAACACAACTGTATAAGAGGGGTGACTCAGAAACGATAGGCTGGCACAGTGAATTTTGAGCTAATTGCTGCTCCATCTCACATTGGCACTCATGTGGAAACCTGCCTGACTTCCCTCTGGTAACTCCGTTTGCATGATCTAGCTCATATCAAGGACAAGAGCAGAAATCTCAGACTGTGAGCTGATGGAAGTGGGACAAGTGCAGGATTGTCACAAGTTGGCTGCAGCCCACAGAGCTGGCCTGCAAAGGGGCCATCATTTCTATGTACAGCTCAGTGCCCAGCTCACTTTTTTTTTTACATTTGTCTGCATTAGAATTGCTAATGGCAATTTGTTTAGTGCAAGCATGAATCAGAGCATAAGCTAAAGACCAGTGATGTCTGTTGTGTGGGCTGGCTTTCATTTATTCCTGCTGTGACTTTTCCTAGAAAGTCAACCACCTCGGGACTGCCCGACTGGTGACCCTGAACAGGCTCCTACGGCTGCTTTTTAGTGCCAGAAGTGGAGAAAAACAAGCTATTCACACAGGTGGTGTTCAAAGAGAAGCTGGAATCACTCAGCTTATGGAAAAACCCAAACGATCCACAGCCAGCATTAAAATGGAGAAGAGGGAATTGTGCAACTTTGTGTGCTCAGTGGAATATTGATGTTTTCTTCTCCTCCTAAGCCTTTAAGTATTGATGTGCCAGATCTCTGGTTTAGGTGTAAAAGAGCACACCTAAAGAAAAGAGAAGGAGGGAAGCAGAAGGAACCCTGGATGCACAGAACGGGGAGCTGGCCAGCAATGGTTGACATATCTGGAGGTGGGCTGGCATCTCTGCAGGAAGAACGCTGCGTCTTGTCCTTGACCATCTAGCCAAGGGCATGGGCTGTAATCCACAGATAGGGCTGAGTGTGCTTCAACACTTTAAAAAATGAGACTCCTTCCGAGGGAAACATGAACCACAACTCTCGTGCTCCCAGGGCCAGACATCCTCTGTTACACAGCAGAACTGTGAAGCCACAGGGAAGTATCCGTTACCCACCGTTTAGGGCTGTCATTCCAATCCAGACATTTTTCTTCTGGTGAAAGCTAAAAGATAAAATAAGATCATTCTAATTAATAACGCCTACCTCCTCACACAGCATTTTCCACCCACCAAAGATCTCTAAGTGCTACTCCCATATAATAGACAGCAGAAGGAAGGGTGAAGGAGGTCAAATAAAATGTCTTGGCAGCAGAACAAAACCAAGTCCTGCATCACAGGGCTAATAAAAAGGACAAGGGTGCCTATTAAGTCTCGATAAAAAGCAAAGCTTTGGACAATTTTCTGACTTCTTGGATCCTGAAAGGAGTGTTGCAACACTAATGCGATCAGTGTTCTGTACTAACAAAATATGTTCTGAATTTTCTTTTCCCCTGACAACATCATTTAGGGGTTTCCTGGAAAATGGGAGAAGAAGTGGGGCAGTGGCTTTACAGGAATCATTCCTTTGCAAAGGGGCAGCCAGAGGGCTGGAATACTGCAAGTGTCCCAGAGGAGTGCAAGAATGGACTCCTTTCACTGCCAGGTCAAAACACAATGCAGAAAGAAGCATCACTACCCAGCCATCAATTTACTGTAAAACATCCCCTAATTGAGAAACTACTACAAGGAGTTCTGACAAAGAGACGCTGTAGTGGGGGTGCAATTTGACTCTTGAGGAGATGCATTTGGCAGCTTTGAGTTTGCACCTGGTCAGTCCTGGAGGAAAACCTTCTGCAGCAAAGAGGTGTCTTAAGGAGGGAAAATGCTGGTTTTAAAAATTCTTATCAGTGACAGTGATGGAGTCTCTTTTTTTCTTCCTTTCTTCCCCTCCTTCTTTCTGGATTTCTTTTTTGTTTCGTTTTGATCCATCCCTTAGGGAGGATTATTTTTGAATATTCAGTAGTTTCCAAAGCGCAATAAAAATTGATGGTATTAAAGTGGTATTAAGGGATGCACTGCCCATTCGCTCCCGAGTCTGCTGTGTCACAGCAAAAAAAAAAAAGAAAGAAAGAAAAAGAAAAGAAAAAGATGTCCTGCAGAACACAGATCTGATCTCGGGTGCTTGAGAGATTTACTAAGTTTTACACAGTGCTTAAGAGGTGAGTATCATAGGCAAGAACCCTGGGGGTATAAGTTATGATGTACACACAAGCACTTCGTATTTTGTTGGCATAAACCTGCAGTTCGTGTTTGGGTAGCATTCCTGACAGAGGCAAAATGGAGCATTCAAAATCCTTACCTAGGCAAAACGCATATTGACTTCTGAGGATACTTTTTTCCCTGAGAAGGGCTGTGTGGGGAAGGTCAGGACTGGTTGTTTATTCCCTGCAGCAATGCTGTTTTGCTTGCTGAAGAGGTTCCCAGGACCTGTGAGTGGATTTCTGCTGGTGGAGCCCCCAGGTGAGCTCATGGCCATTCTCCCCTCAACCTTCAGTAGGTCAGGACCTCCAACTTTCCAACAGTCAACAGCTCGCCCCTGTGACAGTCTTCTTCCTACAACACCTCCAGCTTTTCTCCTTCACTGAGAGCGTGGTGAGGCGCTGGCACAGGCTGCCCAGAGAAGCTGTGTGTGTCCTTTCCCTGGAGATGTTCAAAGCCAGATTAGATGGGGCCCTGGGCAGCCCGAGGTGGTGGGAAGCAGCCCTGCCCACGACAGGGGACTGGGTCTAGGTGGGCTATATGGTCCCTTCCAGCCCAAACCATCCTATGGTTCTGTGATTCTATGATTCTGTGATTCTTGCTGGTGGAACATGGCACTGCAATGGGCCCTGAGATGAACCCGTCCCTCGGGAGGGACAGCAGCCAACTGGAAGCGTATCTGCCAGCAGCGTCATTGATCATCAGCTGCCGGTAGCCTGAAGCAACTCTCTCGGACGGCTAAAATTGCATCTGGTTTTGTAACAAAGACTCCTCCGCAGTCCCTATCACTTTGCCCTCCAAATACACTGCTTTGCCTCGTGGTAGAGAACGAAGTGGTGCTGAAGGATAACCCGATTTGCCGCCTCATCCTCCAGGCGGGAGGGAAAAGAGAAGGAGGAGGAGGAGGGCTGGAGCCCCGAGGGCCGGGGCTGGGGCTGCTGCTCACCCTCTGTACCAGGCGGAGTAACGCGGGGAGAATCCGGCCCTCCGGATTAAACGCGCTCCCTCTCCGTTAATTGAGGCCTTCGGGCAGTGCTGTAATGCACCTAATGGCACTAATTATTAATGAATCAGCCCTGATGAATAGGTGGAAGTCTGATGGGCCTCTGTCTGTTAGTCTGTCGGCGCTCCGCAGGGCCGGCTGGAAGGGAGCTGCACACATGGAACAGTAGCCCTGGAAAGAATTATGTCCCTACTTTCCGTTTATTCCCTCCAAAGCGAAAAAAACCCACAACCGACCAACCCAAGAGCCGACTACCTCCACCACTTCAGCCCAGCGGGGAGAGGCCGGGCTGGTGCCGGCTGCCGCCGGGTGCCGGGCTCTGCCGCATCCCATCCCCGCTGGAGGGAGGGATGGAGGGAGAGAGGGAGAGATGGAGGGAGGCGGCAGCCCCGCGGCCCCCGAGGACTGCGGGCTGCGGTTGCTCAGTCGGAGCCGGGGACAGGAATGAGGGCAGCAGAGCCGCAGCGGCCGCAGCACCCCCCAGCTCTCTCCCCGCCCCCCTCCATCCGCCGCCGGCATCAAGTCGGCGTTTTTTTCGGCTGTTTATAATTTTTTAAGTCGGTGACAATTTTCCTGTGGTTCTTTCAACCTTTAAAACCTCTTCTGTTGCGTTTTTCCCGTTCCCATCCCGCGTCTGCCCAGGGGTGAGGGCTGTTCGCACTCTCCGGCTCAGGCTGCGGCAACGCGGGGCGAGAATCCCCCGCCTCCCCCCGCAGCCCGATGGGTGAGGGACATCGAGGCCCCGCAAAAGCGAGGGCTGTCCGGGAGCTCCCGAGCCCCTCCAGTCTCTCTCTTCTCTTTTTTCCCCTATTCACCACCGTTTTCTCTCTCACCACAACGGAGGGCTAATTGGGATGGGGGGCTGAGAGAATTTGCTAATTACGAATAAATTATCCGTTCTAATTCAGCCTCACGCGCAGACAGCTAACGAGCTGTGAATCTCCCCCTTATTTGCGATGTTTCCCGTTTTTTTCCGAGGTCAGAAGAAATAGCAGCGGAGCGCCCTGCCTTGCAGCCCTCGGGGAGGGGTCTTCCAAAGGAGACGGGCAGTGGGGAAGGGGTTCAGGAGTCCCCTAGAGCCTCCCCTCCCTCTCCCCACTTCCCCCCCCCCCCCCCCCCCCTCGCTTTCCCCGTCTGCCATTTGGTGCTGCGGGAAATCTCAGCCACGGCGCCTGACCTCATGCACACGGCGAAGCTCAGAGAAAAAATAAAATAAAATCAATTGAGGGAAAAGAAAGAGCGAAAAGAACCCGAACCGCTCCGACAGCGCTCTGCTCCCCGGGTTCTCCTTTCCTTTTAGTGGCGGTGGGGATGGAACGCAGAGGGAGGGCGGTGAGAACGAACCGCGAGCAGATCGGTGTCTGCCAACGAGATTCTGAACGCAGGATGGATTTTAGCATTAAAAAACCAACATTGCTCGCAGCGCTGAAGGCGCCCGGCGCCGTCGCTGAGCGCATTCGTTGCCGGGAGTCAGTCCGTGCGGGAGATGCGGAGCGGCTGCGTGATGGATGGAGCGCTCCGATGGCTGTTTGCTTACACATTGCATTGCGGGAAGGAGGGGGAAGCGGGAGGGAGAAAAGCGGAGCCCAAACGCCCTAATCTTGGCCAAGGGGGTCAATGGCAGAACCAACCCCTCCCCATCACAACCCGCCGCCGCCAAAGGACGCGTTCCTCTTTGATGTGCACTCCCTATAAAGGCTCCGGGCGCCTATAAATAGCCGAGGGCAGAGCCGCTGCTGCTGCTGCTGCGAAATCAATACCCGCTCCCCCCTCCGCCTCCCCAGTCTTATTACCGATGGAAGGGCTCCGGTGCGGCCCGGCCCAGCCGCCGCTTTCTCCTTATGGGGCCCGGAGCGCTCCGCGGGGTGCGGGGCTGCGCGGAGTTCCCATCTGCGGGGCGAAGGGGGGGGAGGAGGATTTATAGAGAGCGTTTAAGAAAGAAACGGGAAAAAAAAAAAAAAAGATAAAATAATAGAAAGAAGGGAGGCTCAGGGTGAGCTGTACGGCTCAGCCCTGTCCTCGCGTGAACTGGAATATTGCCGCTGTTCATCGAAGGATGGGCTCTGGTTCAGCCCCCCTTGCACCAAAGCCTTCTGGGGTACCCCGGCCATGTTGCATAAAAAGGACGACAACCCCCGTTTGAAACAATAATTTTTTATTTTATACTTCTGTCTATAGTTTGTAGCAAATCTTTTTTTTTTTTTTTAGGTTTTTTTTTTTTTTTTTGCTGAATTGACTTTATAATAAACTTTTTTATTATTATTACATTTTTTTCTTCTCTTTTTTTTTTTAAAACCGAGGCTCCGTTTATGTATTTACGTACTTATTTATTTCCAAAATCATTTTGCTGTCGATTTTTTTTCTCTTTTTTTCCTTTAGGTTCCCGTTTAAGTCCCACCCCCCCCCCCCGTTAGTGACCCCCGCTGCCGGCTACTCGGGGGTTTGCTGGACGTGTGACACCTAAAACAAACAGGGGGTCGAAATTAAAGGCGGTGAGTGCAGACCGATGTCTCCGTACGGCGACAACGGAAGGGAACCGCGCTCTGCCCGCAGCTCTCCTTCACTCCTGCGGGCGCGGAGACGCATCTCCGTCCTCTTCCCTTCCTTTTCCTTTCTCCTTTAACGTTTCCCCTTGAGAAAACACTCTCTTTTTAATTTATTATCATTATTTTCATTATTATTCCCTTTTTATTGTTTTTTTTTCTTATTTATTATTATTATTATTATTCTGCAGTGGAATGACCATAAAACAAGCGACCGTGGAGGACAGATGAAGCTGTGAGTTATTCACCAGATGCTGCGTGCGTGGACATCCCCTCGGCCCCACCGCTGGGTCGGGGTGGAGGCCCGGAGCCGTTCCTGAGATTTCTGGTGCACGCCGGGGGGGCTCGAGCTCCTCGATCTCTCTAGATATTATTTTCTCCTATTTTTGATCTGAAGCGATAGTAAAGCTGAGGTCCGGTTCGGGCTGCACGCCGCTGCCTGTTTGGTAACGTTTGGCAAATAAAACACGAAAAGAAAAAAAAAAAAAGGAGGGGGGGAGGGGGAGGGAGGGTAAAAGAAAGGAAAGAAAGGGAGAACGCTTCCACAGTCCTACACGGGTGTTCCGCCACCATCAGCCACCGCCACCAACCACGGCCGAGCACGACGTCCCCAAAGCCGCGGACGGACGCTCCTCTCCGGGTGCAGCGTTGGCCCCGCTAGAAGGGCAGCCCCCAGGTGGCCAGAGCTGCCCCCAGTGCCCCCAGCAGCACGGGCAGCGACGGCGGCAGCAGGGACGGGGCTGCTCCGCTGCCGCCTCCGCACAGTTCGAACAAACTGCCCTGGAAATCGAGGTTTTTGGATTCCCGTCTCAGTTTCTCCCACAGGTCTGTCGCTCCTTCCTGGCAATCCGTGAGCGCTGTGAGGGTGCAGGCGTGGAAATCGTCCCAGTACCTGCAGGGGGAGGGAGAGCAGCCTCCGTCAGAACGGGCACGAAGCACCCCCCTCCATCAATCCTAGGGTCGGGGGGAGCCGAGAGTCCCCTATCTCCCGCCCTACAAGCTCCGGGCTGCCCCACGCTTTGAGCTGTGTGGCTTTTCGGGGTCCCTGACGCCGGAAATCTCTGTACTGAGAGCCCTCGGCTCGTCACGAGGTATGGGGGACCCGGCGTTAGAAATCCCCGGGAGGGCTTTGGCTGAGGGGGCAGGAAAGGAAGTAGGAAGGATGAGGATGAGGAAGGAAGGAGCAGCTCCTCCCGGGAGCCGCTCACAGACCCGGGGACAGGCGGTGGGGACTCCCCCGTGCTGTGCCAAGGACCCGCGGGCGGCGAAGGGTTTCTCCTCCCCCGAGGTAATTCCCGGCCCTTCCCATGCTCTTTCCCATCTCCTTTTATCCACTTACTCCCACGTACCGCCTCACCCTCCCTCTTTCCTCCGCACAACCGGGGTGACAACCCCCCTTTTGTCACTTTTCTCCCCTTTTCTCAAGGCCTGCAAATTCGTATCCTTCCTTCCTTCCTTCCTTCCTTCCTTCCTTCCTTCCTTCCTTCCTTCCTTCCTTCCTTCCTTCCTTCCTTCCTTCCTTTTCCTTCCTTCCTTTTCCTTCCTTCCTTTTCCTTCCTTCCTTCCTTTTCCTTCCTTCCTTCCTTCCTTCCTTCCTTCCTTCCTTCCTTCCTTCCTTCCTTCCTTCCTTCCTTCCTTCCTTCCTTCCTTCCTTCCTTCCTTCCTTCCTTCCTTCCTTCCTTTTCCTTCCTTCCTTCCTTCCTTCCTTCCTTCCTTCCTTCCTTCCTTCCTTCCTTCCTTCCTTCCTTCCTTCCTTCCTTCCTTCCTTCCTTCCTTCCTTCCTTTTCCTTCCTTCCTTCCTTTTCCTTGCTTCCTTCCTTCCTTGCTTCCTTCCTTCCTTCCTTTCTTCCTTTTTTTTTTCCTCCCTCCCTTCCTCTCTCCGTCCTTCTTCCCCTCCCTCCCTCCTTCCCTTCCTCCTTGCAAGCAGCCCCACAGCCTCTAATTTATGAGCACTCCACGCTGGTTGTAGATTCCCAATGTTTGCTACATTTGTAATAAATAATGAGCTACTGAGAAGCCGGAATCTGAGAGTGTGCCTCTCCTGCAGTATTTCTGCTGTCCTGCATCTCCCAGAGGAAAATTCAGTCTCTCCCCATCTCCTTTCAATGCACATCCCAGGGCAAGGGCAGTGGGAGGTGGTGGGGAAGGATTCTGCTCTGAGAAGGTTCTGTAGATCGAGACCACCTCTGGTCCAGCACCCCGGGGTCAAAGGACTCTTGTAACCTCACAGTCCTGAGCATTTATCCTTCGTGCAGGACACAGCATGGTGCCAGATATGGAAGGTGCAGGAAAACTCGTGCTCAGCTCCCAAATTACTGGGCATAAAGAGAGGAGAAAGGAGTGCGGTGCTCTTCTCTTTTCTTCCTCCTTTCCTTTTCCTCCTCCTCTTCCTTTTCCTTTTCTCTTTCCTTCTCCTTTTCCTTTTACCCCTCCCTTTCCTTCCCTTCATTTTCCATCACACTTTCCCATTTCCCATCTGATTCCCATTTCATTTTCTGATTTTTCACGGGCCAACTACAGGAAAAAAAAATATTCCAATATATTTGTATCTAATGACCTTATCTTGTTTCTAAATATTTGTCCCAGCAGGGTGAGTTTGTGTCAGAAAACAGCAGCCAGGTGACAAGAGATGCCCTGTAGATACCCTATCCTAATAGACTTTTCTTCAAATAACGAAAATCCCCTTTTGTGCTCAGCAAGTGGGATCCCTTCATTTTTGCCTCTTTCCTTTCCTTCCCTCTGGGCCAGGAACGGGGCTGGAGCTGCTAGCATGGGAAGGGAAGGGAAGGGAAGGGAAGGGAAGGGAAGGGAAGGGAAGGGAAGGGAAGGGAAGGGAAGGGAAGGGAAGGGAAGGGAAGGGAAGGGAAGGGAAGGGAAGGGAAGGGAAGGGAAGGGAAGGGAAGGGAAGGGAAGGAAGGGAAGGGAAGGGAAGGGAAGGGAAGGGAAGGGAAGGGAAGGGAAGGGAAGGGAAGGGAAGGGAAGGGAAGGGAAGGGAAGGGAAGGGAAGGGAAGGGAAGGAGATCGGACAGTGATGGAGGAGGAGAAGGGCTAATGCTGTGCTTTATATAGGGGCTGGGCTCTGTTTTTAACTGTATTCGTTTTGTGAGGAATCGCCTCCTCAGCCAGTGAGCGTGTGACCCGAGGGGCGTCATAGCTGCAGGGATGGCACCTCTCTGTGCAAAGCAGAAGGGAAAAGATAGAAGCAAAGGGATGGGGTTGAAAATAAATAAATAATGAATAAATAAAATAAAATAATAAGAATTAAAAAAAAAAAACAAACAACCAACTACAACAACCGATATAACCCAACTCAAGCAAAAAACAAAACAACAACAAAAACCAACAACAACAACAAAAAAACCCACCCACAAGAGACTCAGAGAGGAGAAAACCGAAAAAAAATGTTTGTGGCAGCTCCCTCCAGACCTTCGCTGGTCTCCAGATTTGCCCCCAAACACCAGATCCCTGCCTTATCTTCCCTGCCGCCTCCCCTCCCACTAACCCCCTTCTTCCCAGCCCCATCCCACACCAGGGGCCCCGAAGACGAGAGGTGAGACCTACGCGCAGATCGTTTGCAGGTTTCTCTTGTCGTCCAGGTCCTGCGGGTAGTTGGCCATGTTATCGCCCAGCCGCAGCAAACAGTCCGAGAAGCCCCGAAAGACCCGCATCGCACCGCCCCGCCGCTCTCTACCGCCTGCACCAGGTGGGCTGCGGGGCAGGGGCACAGGTCAGCGCCGCGACCATGGATTCATGATTTATTTATTTTTTTCCCAATTTCATGGTTTTTTTTTTTTTTTTTTTTTTTTTTTTGGAGGGGGGGGTGGGGAGTTGGGGAAAGGGGAAGTGAAGAGGGGGAGGGGATGCGGGGCCGCGCTCGCTCCTTTGTTGGCAGCGCAGTTCTGGATGGGCGAGGGGCCGCGCTGCTGGGGGTGGCCGGGCGGTGTGGTGCGGGGTTGGGGGGGGAGAGGGCGGGTTGCGAGAAGTGGAATGAAATAGCAAAAATGAACTGAAATGATACATAATAAAACCAAACGATACGTAACGCAACAAGACGCAATTAATAATAATAATAATAATAATAATAATAATAATAATAATAATAATAATAATAAAACAACCCAATCCAAACCAAAACAATGAAATGGCACCAAGAGTGAGCCGCGACGCACGAAAAGAGCCGTCCCCAACGACCGCTCGTACAAATGGAAGCAAAGAAGCACCAACCCAGCAGCAACAACCGCCGGTGAAGAGATGGGTGATGGGATGCTGGGTCCCGGGAGCGAGTGTGCCCGCACGGAGAGACGAGGGGGCGGGCAGCTGGGGGGCACCGCGGCGCGGTGGGGGCCGCGTATCCCTGCTTGCGATATTGTGGAGGCATGGCAGGTAAAAAGCCGAGGTGACAGCGCGGTGCCCATCAACTCGCGCCCATCCCACCCCCGTGCCTCAGGGCGAGAGGAGGAGAATGACACACGAGGAGCTGCTCTGAGGATGAGGACTCGGAGACCCCCGGTATCGGGGGGTCAGGCGAGGGATGAGCGGGCTCAGAGCCTGCCCCCGGCCCAGGGGCGGCCTGCACATAGCATACACCTCCCCCAATTCCACCACCGCAATAATTACGATAATAATAATAATATATATAGATATTTAAAAGCAAATGCTTGAACAACGGATGCGTTCTCTAGATGATCCTTACGGGTCCCTCCCAAGGCGGGATATTCAATGATTCTCCCGTAAGAGATCGCCCCGCAGTGCCCCCCGCCGTTCCCCGCCGACCCCCCCGTAGCGCAGCGGTCGTTGCCTCCTCCCGGGGCCTCTCCGTCCCGGGCACCTTCTGCCGGGCTCCCCTTCCATGCCCTCCCTCCGTCACCTTCCCCAGCGCCGGGATTTCGGGCCGCTGCACAAACCCACAGAGAAAGAAAGGATTTTATTTCGCGAATGAAATCCTTTCTCGGTTGAATCAAATGAGGGCAAATGAGATGAAATCCACCTCTAAACGAAAAACGCGAGGGAAACGAAAGATAGCATTCAAATATCGCCTTCCTCTTTGCTTACTCTGCACTACAGAAAATGGCCTTCGGGAGAGCTCAGCACCGTCACAATGGTACGAGCGGAGAGCTTTGCAGAGCATCTTCCAGAGGTCAACATTTCAGCGCAGTGTTTTGTTTTGTTTTGATTTGATTTTTCCTTCTATCGATGAGGAAATGCTCAACGCAATTTTTCGTTCTCCCCCTTTCCTTTTTCTCCTGCTTTATTTTATATATTTATATATTTTGTATTATTATTATTATTTCTGCCGGTACCCACAGAATGCCGCAGACTCTGTGTGACCGAAATAGCACCTCGGAGCATTTCCCATTGGAGCAGAATTCCTTTGCAGGAAAATGTTTCCAAGGGTCCTTAGCAGCGCCCGGCCGGGCGGTAAGGGACGGTGACACCGCATCCGTCCTCCCACTGCAGCCCTGCTTTGCACCGCTCTCGGGACATACATATTCAACACATACGCCATATATATCCCTTAAAAATTGCCCGTGCAGGACCAGCGTGGCCCTTCCCCTGGTTGCTGCCACTCGACAAGCACTTCCAGCAAAGAAATGCTGAATTAAGCGAACCCGACAGGGAACCAACACAAAAGCGGCAGCGACAGAGAGCGAAATACTAAAGAACGAGCTCACAAAACCACACACGGGAGCGGAGGGAAACCGGTCCTATTTTAAGTCACTCGACATATATAGAATTATTATTTTTTTCTCCTGTTTTTAGATCCACTCGTATTTTAGAGCGGCTCTCCTAGCACAACACTCAGCGTTGGGGCAGTGGGATCCCGCGATATTGCTCAAGCCCCGCATTCAAGTCGGTTTTGTTTTTTGTTTGATCTTTTGATTTGATCTGATTTGATTTGATCTTATTTGATCTTATTTTCTTTTCACTTCACTCTTCCGTTTCACTTCGCTATTCCATTCCATTCGTCCTATCGAGGCAGCCGCTGGCTTCTCTTTGCTCCGAGGCTGCCCCGTGAACGGGGACGCCTGCGAGTCCCTCAGCGGGAGCCCTGCGGCTGTCCGCCTCCTTTTCTAACCAAAATGACACCAAGAAAAAACCACCCCCAAAAAGCCCACAATCAAAAAATAATAGCACCAAACTTTCATCTCGATCTCCCGCAAGCCATTTGGTGCCCCTTTCTATTTCTCCGTCCCTCGGGGGAGGGGGGGGATTTCTCAGCACTTGGAGTCCCCAAATTGTCGACTGCGGAGTTTATGTGTGTGTGTGGGGGGGGGGGGGATCCAAAAAGAGAACGCGGTCGTTTGTGGGGACAGGAGGAGAAAGGGGAAAAAATAATAATAAAGCGAACGTGGAACGAACACGCACAGATTTAGGAAAACGACCGAGCAAAGTGATTCCTTCCTGTGGACCCATGGCGCATAGGATTGAGGAATGGCAAAAACGCCGTCCGAAGGGATGGGAATGGGATGAGGATAGAGAACGGGAACGGGATGGGATGGGATAAGAATGGGGATGAGATGGGATGGAATGGAAATGGGATGAGATGGGATGGGATGGGATGCGGATGGGGACGGGAACGGGGATGGGAAATGGGAATGTGAAGGGGAATGGGAATGGGAATGGGATGGGATGGGATGGGATGGGATGGGGATGGGATGGGATGGGATGAGGATAGGATGGGATGGGATGGGGATGGGATGGGATGGGGCAGGCAGGGTCCGCTCCGCAGCTCGGCGCAGGGCAGCCCCCGCCGCACACATCGCCCGGGGCTCGGGGCACAGCGGGGATTTGGCGGTCCACTTACCTATCTGTACAGCGAGGATCAGAGAAATGTATCTGCCGTTCAACTTAAGTCCCATCCTACATTTAGTAAAACCATTTGCGACTGCAGATCTTTAAATAGTTACTTTGGAGAACGTGGGGGAAAGCTGAAAAATAGGCATTGCCAACAAGTTCCGAGCAGCGGAGGACTTTGCACACAAGGGGGGAGACGGAGGTGAGGGAGAGAAAGAGGGAGAAACAGGGAGCGGGCGAGGAGGAATAGCTGGGAATGGTTCGCTCCATTAGGAGGGGGCGGAGGAAGTACAGCCTCACGCCCACGGCCGGCCCTGACGTGGGGGGATGACACTGACGGATTTTTTTTTATTTATTTTATTTTTTTCCCTCCTCCTTTTTAATATATGTATATAATTTTTTTTTTTTCGTGTGCCCCTTGCAAGAGAAACGCCATTTATAGGCATCGCGGGCTGCGCGAACCCGGCTCCCCGCGTCCCTCCGCCCCGTTCATCGCCGAGGAAGCTCCGCGTCGCCGGGACCCCCCCGCCCCGTGCTTCCCTCGGCCCCCCGGGGGTCCCGTGGGGCGGCGACGAAGGAGGGGGGAGCAGCCGGGACCGTCCCTACGGGGCGGGAGGGACGGGGGGCGGGGGGCGGGAGGAGGGGGGGACACGCACAGAGGGACGCGCAGACACAGGGACGCGCAGGCGGAGGAGCCGCCTCCCGGGGTGGGGATAGCACGGTAGAACACCTCCGCCCACACACGCACCCGCCCCCGGGCCGCCCCGTCGGGGCTGGACGGCCCGGCCCCCGCGCTGCGGAAAGAGGGGGGAAGGAGCAGGAAAAAGGGGGGGGTTGCGGGGTCCCCTTCCCCCGCCCTCCCCTCCCTTCCCCCACCATGACGTCATCCCCAAGGCTGGGGGGAATGGGGGGGGGGTTGGTGGTGGTGGTGGCCGGTCTCTCCCGGCCCTGCTGCTCCAAGCCCCGCTGTGGGACCGTAGAGGATGAGGTGGGGAACCCGCAGCAGCCGCCCGCTCCCTTTTCTGGGGTGGAATTCCTGCCCCGCTCCGCTATGGCGCTGGCACTGGGGGACTGAAGTCGGAGGCCCCGTCTCTAGGCCTCGAGGTGCCCCTCACCACCCGTCGGGGGCAGAAAGGGGTCGGACGTGGGGTGGCCCTGGGGGTGAGGTAAGCAGGATGAGGTAACCAACCCGAACCCATTCTGCACCCATAGCTCTTCCGCCACTAAGCTACCCCTCTCCAGTTCTGCCCTGACCTTCCCCAGCCTCCTGCACAACTTCAGGAGCTGAAGCGGCCGCTTGGAGGGAACACCTCCCTGTCCCTGCTCCCACGAGAGGTGGGCAGTCTGGCTGAGAGCTGCCCTTGATCTTAGCTCTTTGTTGTGTGGTAGTGGCTGCTTGTATAATGCGGCAGAAGCTGAAGTGGGTATCAAGAGATGGAGCCTTTTCCCTGGAGAGATTGGTCTGATAACCTCAAAGATCTTTTATTTCCCACACTCAGTGATTTATCAGCATCAAAGAGCAGAGTGGGAATGCTGTGCAGGTTGAGGGGCACCAAACAGGTGCTGACCCTCCCAGCTTCTGGTAGCTTGGCCACTTACAGCTGTGTTTGCTGTTGGAGGGACAAGGACAATACAAGGTGTGGGTCTGCAGCAGGAGGAAATTCTTGCTTCACTCCTCTGCTCTGCTGATAATGGTGTTGTTCATTTCCATACTCATATCTGCTATGTCTTTTTCTGCTCCTTTTTCTGAAGACAGAAATGCTATAGCTTCAGGTTGCAGGTTTGAACTGATTCCAAGGAGCTTGCATTGAACATGGCTTGGACACAGCCTAAGAAATGAACTTCTTAGGCCAGTTTACAATCATAGAATTATAGAATCATAAAGTTGGAAAATAACCTCTAAGGTCCAACCACTAAGTCCAACCACCAACTCATCCCCACCATGCCCACTAGCCACATCCCCCAGTGACACATCTACACAGTTCTTGAACACCTCCAGTGACATAACTCCACCAGCTCCCTGGGCAACCCGTTCCAGTGTCTCACTACTTCTTTCTGAGAAGACATGTTTCCTAATAGGCAACCTGAACCTTCCCTGGCACAACTTAAGCCCACTACCTCACATACTATTGCCAGTTACTGGGAGAAGAGGCTGACCTCCACCCCACCACAACCTTCTTTCAGGGAGTTGTGGAGAGTGATAAAGACTACCTTCCCTGAGCCTCCTCCAGACTACACAATTCAGTTCCCTCAGCCACTCCCCATAAAATTTTTGCCCTAGACACTTCACCAGCCTCATTGCCCTTCTCTGGACACAATGCTCAGCTAGGAAGAGATTAATGTGGCTCACGTGGCCTTTGCTGTATCCATCACTGCCAACAGGACTGGAGTCCCTGGCAATCTAGACAATATGCCTATCTGTATGGGCTTGCTCTGGTTTCCTCACGCCAGCTCCACTCTGCTAGAACCACCTGCCCCATGGGGACCCTGCGTGCCATGGATATGCTTCTCATGTGGTTTGCCACGGCTGAGCCTCCACAGAGGCAGCTGGCTCGACATCGCAGAGGATGAGCAAAGAGATCTGCTTTCCCATGTGAAGCCAGCTGCATTGCTGCATTTCTCTTCTCTTCATCCCCTTTTCTATGCAATACGTCCCTTCAAACAGAGCTCGCGCCGTGGGTTCTTTAGTGTGTGGTTGCAGGCTAGTAATAGAGATAAAAGCTGAATCTCTGATGCCATCAGTCTGCACACTGCTTTATGCTGAGCACCGACTCAGGCTGGGGGAGGGCTCGGTGCTCACAGTGAGGTTTGAAAGTCCCTCCTCTGGGTGTGCCATATCCTGCAGCAGCATCGCCTCCACTGGGAGGTGATGCTTTCTTTACTCTCCCCCCAGATCAACCCAGTGAGAGCTGGTCTCGGTGGAGGAAATGATCTCAGTTTTCTCAGCTTTCAGATGGACAGAGGGACAGTGCTGTGGTCCTTGCCATTCCTCATCTGATGAGTTTCCTAGAGAAAAGTGTCCTGCCAGAAAATGCAATCAAATCCCAAACCTAGCTGATAGATGGATAGCTGTACACAGCGTGATCCTCTAAGACTTTCTGTAAGAAGGAAAATAATGAGAACACACTGAAAATGTGACAGGTGGGATTAAAGGAATACCTTCTGGCAATGGCCAGCCTTCTGGAGCTCTTCTGGGAGGGTCTTTTTGTTAGGGACATGGTTTGTTACTGTCTGGATCGGTCTGGCATTCACTAAATGGGATGGACACATGTTATGCAACTGAGACCAGAATTTGCCCCACATCTGCTTAGAAATTAGCATTAAAATACTGTTCACAGTTCACCACAGAAGTGTGGCTTGATGTCTGCGACAATATATTTCTGAAAGTATAAACTGTGGCTGTGGTCCAAAATATAGAACTGGGGAATAAAAAAAGCATAGAGTTGAGTGGGTGTGAAAGGAGTGCAATTGCTGGGTACCAAATCTTTAAAAATGCTACTAAAGGTATTTGTAAACTATCTGGAACAGAAAAGGGGTGATTTGATGTAAGCTTAAAAAGTGGTTGGAATAAAGCTCTCTTCCATCTCTGCTCCCGGGATGTCCAGAGAGGAGAACAAGGCTGCAGCCTCTGCTAGGCCTTCAGAAGAGCTCATCCTCCGTGTTTACTTAGCAGTACATTTCCCTTCTGAAAAATAGCGTTAAAAAACACGATATGTCACTTGACCATGATCAGTTTGTGGTCAGCCAATCTGATAAGGAAAGCACTATCTGCTCCAGAAATAGCAGTGTCTGCATACAAGCGCGCTCATCAGAGATACGTTTTTAGGAGGGCACCCAAAATTCTGCATCTTGCAGGCACGACCCCTGCGTGCTGGGCTGTGGCACGGCACTGCTGTGGGCCCGACAGGCTGTGGAGGGCTGCGTGAGCCTGCATGCTCCATCCAGATGGAGTGCACACCCACTACAATTATGTTGGGGACACGTGATTTGCTTAAGGTGCCTGTGGATGTTTCAAAGAGTAGGATGGCTCTGGTAAAGCAGTCTTAAAAGGAAGGAGCATCAATCCGTCGCATCTTTGCAGCTAACATTTTCCTTCAAGAAGCAAAAATCTTCCTGACAAGGCCAGTCAGTGCATTTCTTATCATAGGCTGGAGGGAAGTAGGCAGGCCTGGAAAATGGCTGCAAACAGGCTGATATCCTTAGATTTCCTGGCATCCAAGGTTGGGGCTGTGGTGAAATCCAGACTGCAAAAGGAACTGGCAGGTTTGTGATGAGCTGTATTTATCATGCCAGAGCTGCTGATTGCTCTCTGATATCTGGATACGAGTCACCAGGGAATAACCTTGATGCACTCCCGTGGCATTAAGATAATTTCTGTTTGGTTGGATGTGCCGGTATCCCAGCTCTGGGTCTTGGTTCATAGCCAAGCTCTGAGCCTGGAATGGCAACGCCTATACCAGAACCCACACGCTGCTTACACAGGGCCTTTATCCTTAGTGTGTATCAATAGCTAGCCTCAAGCATGAGGATGCACTGAGGATGTTCCTCAGTGGGGTGATACTCTGATCCACATGTTTCTTGCATTGATTTATGGAGTATCTACTGCCACAGGAGCTATTAACCTTCAGTTACAGGAGGACTTCGATAAATGAAAGATCACTCCGTGTTTTCTTTATAACAGCCAATATGATTCTTTCTAGAAAAATAAAAAAAAAAAAAAAAACAGCCATAAATACATATTTAGAGAACAAGTCGGATCAGATTTCCAGCTGATGTGGGAAGATACTTCTTCTGCATTTCCAGTATCTCCTCTTCAGTCTCTAATCATCAAAACTGAAGTTTCTGGGAAACCGGGGGGTCGGGGGGGGGGACTGATGAGATAGGGGGAAAATAATGTATTAATTAATTATGGGCTGATGAAAATATTGGGAGGACAGATGCCTGCTAGTCACACACATGGCAATGGTGTGATGCTAGTCACACACATGGCAAGAACTCCAGGTGAGATCTCACTTTCCTAGGAACGATGAAATCTGGGAAAAAGGAAGTATACAAAGGTGAAAAGGACTCTGGGACAAGGAGAAGCACGATGAGTCTGTAGCTGCATCCAATCTGATCTGCAGAGATGCAGCTCATATATAACTTCCTCATTGCCCTCCTTCTCCATTGTTATCTTTGGGAACATACTTATCACACTGGAAACTGAGGAAGGTTGGAGCTGTTGCATGAATCTCAGTGGAAAGTTTCTTCTGGCAACTAAATTCACACTAGCATGAGGTGAGCACAAGGTTACTGAAAACTATCCTACTTCAGAGCCTGCTTTTGGGCCACTTTTGTCTTGCATGTGCCACAGCTGGCCCAATTAACCCAAATACCATTGTCACATGTTGGATGCAATGCAGGTAACTGCAGCTGGAAGGGTCAAGTGCAGTTCTACCACTGCTGTTCTCGGATATAGGAACAGCTCGACAGCACGACCCAGCACTGCAATAAAGAGACTGGAAATTGATATGGATAGCTGTGGACTGAGGTCTTTCATGCATCAGTTACCCATTTCCATTAGCTAACATGCATCTAGCATCTAAAATCACGTGAGCACCAAGAGTCTTTGCCTCATAACATTTAGGAGCCAGTCATTTCTCATGTTGTTCTTTGCCTGTACCACCCCTCATCATTCCTCCCTTTGGTTTTGTAATGAGCTGTTTGATCCGTGATGCCCCCGTAATTAGAGGTTGAACCCCAAGAAGAGCCTGCAACAAGCTGGGAAGTGGGAGGCAGCCATGAAGCAGGCTGCTGCAGTTTGTCCGTCCTGTCACTAGAGTGAGACATGCTCACAAGCATCCTGGCCACCTCCCTCAGAGGTGCTGAGCAGGCTGGGGGCTGTGCTGGGGGAGCATCCTGCACCCCGATGCTGCTCGGCATCCACAGCAGGCACAGCGTGGGTGTCAGAAAAACCTGTGCATTGCTCCAAGCTACTGCAAACTCATTTTATCTATCCAGCTATTTGTTTCCCTCTATTGCTGTAGAATAGATAAGCTGTAGAGGATGGCCCTAAAAATCTGTTACCATGAACTCTGGGTAGCTGTGGCTGCTGAGCTCCAATTCCAGGGCACACGAGCGTCTGATCTGCAGTTTGGTGGAGTCTGTCAGCATCTTTCTGCTGACTTCCAAAAGACTTTGAGCCAGGCTAGCACACTGCTTAGCCCAAGACAGACCAAGCATCAAAATATGTATTGCAGATATTTCTCAGCGAGGCAGCAAGGAGAGCGAACTTTCCACTGAAGGGTAAAAAGACAGCAGTAGTGTGACATCTAAATAAAATGACTCACTGAGGAAGCTGCCCTCTCTTCCCCTCTGTGACATGACCACCTGAAGACCCATGATTTATGACAGAGCATTTTGGAGGGTCCCATAAGGACATTTTTTCCCCTTTTCTTTCTTTTTCCCAGAGCAAAGCGTGATACCCTGCCAGTGAGTGGCTTGTGCGGGTCCAGACGGAGAAAGCAAGCTGCTAAAAGGTAGTGATTGCAGCACTGATCTCTTGCAGGCTCTGCAGTGTGAGGAGGTGGTTCTGAATCACAATGAACTTAATTGAACAAGAAATGGCATTGATTTTTCCTTTACAGACCTCCCCATTGCTCACAGAAGCAGTGCACTGAACCCTCTGCCCATGCCAAGCAGCAGAACTGCACAGCATAGTAGAATGGGCATTTTTATTTTTGTCCTATAATTAGCATGTACTTATTTCAAAATAGGGTAAAAAAAGAGAAGCTCTTCAGGCTTTGAATTGCCATTAGGGAAAAGCATTGCTGTGCAGTATGAGTTTCAGGAGCACAAGGAATCAGGTTATGTGAGAAATTGTACCTTGGCCAGGAAATAACACTGCTCTTGAGTTTATCCGATTGTGGAGAGAACCAGGATGGCACAGTTGCCAAGCTGCTGAAGGGCTCCTAAAAGGTCATTTTCTATTTTATTTTTTATTTTTTTTTAAACTTAGACAGATAAAGTTGCATAAGCTGCCTCTGGTTTGCAGGCAAACAAGGCAGAAAAGCATTCCATGCTCCCATTACTGAATTGATGCTATTTTTCTTGCTTTGTTAGGCAGACATGTTAACACGTAATTACATGTTTGAACAGCTAGTGATTTCCTATACAACCTGCTAAACATAGCAGTGAACATATTCAGGTGTTTATTCTCTCTCAGAAGCATGTGTACATGTTAGTGTCTCTTTCCCCACTGCCCCTGAAATGCTGAGAAATTAGATTATGGTGCTATCTGGGAAACGCTCTAGCAAATTTGTGTTAGCAGCCTCGGTGCCCAAATCCCAGCTCCAGTGTCACAACTGGCTTTCCTGCAATGGAGTTTATTCTGCTTTTCAGGGGAATGCTTCCACTGAGCTTGCTTGGCTAAGCAGTGGAGGGAAGGGCTAAGGGAAATTTAGAGGTGTGGCACTAGCTGGAGCAGCCATATATTGCAGTAGGATCAGCTTCTATCCTTCATGCACATCTATCTCCAACAGCAGGTGCTGGGTACCAGATCAATTTGATCTCATGTTAGAAACAGAAGTGGAGCAATCCCCGGTGCTATGGAAAAAGCCTCCTCTCACTGGCAGCTTCCAGGGACTCCAAGGGGAATGAATGCATCTGCATCAACACGCTGCATTTCTGATTACCAAAACAGCATTTTGGGGATGTGATCAGCTGGGTTGTGCTGCCACCAGCCCTGGTGCTGGGGCTGATCTCAAGACCTGGCTGTCTGCAGAGTTAACACAAGACGTTTCTCTCACCTGCCTCCCGCAGCTTGACATTTTCATTTCTTCCCAAGGAGCAATTAAATGGGTCGTGAGCATGTATCAGGTTTCATGGTAGTCCTGCTACCAACTTCAGTGAGGGCAGGATCAGACTCTTCTGTAACCAGTATAATTGATGAAAGCACTGAATGTTATACGAGAACTAAAGAAGTATGCTGTGTTGCAACGTGATACATATAATGAAGTTACCAGAGCTCAAGCACTCTGTGTAACGGGGAAAATGCATCTAAGAATTGCTGTTTCTGAAAGCTGGGGCTGAGCTGGTTGGCCAGAGAAATGAAACTCATGGGGAATGGCAATATTTTGGGTTGGCATGCCTGTGAACAGCTTGGACAAGCCTTTGATGCATCTTCCCCGCTAAATGTCCCCATTTTGTAAACTCACCTGTTAATCTGGGAGGAAAGGCCATGACCATCTTCTCTAAGCCTGAACCAGAACAGCAAGGAGCTCATCTTGAGATGCAAAAGGAACATGAAATATACCTGCTGGCCCAATGAAGGGAAGCATCTAGCCAGCTGGATGGGTCGAAGAACTCAACCAAGACCAGGACAAGATTTGCATATTACTGGGTGGAACTGGCTCTTCTTTGTGAAACAGAAGTAGAGCAACTTGCCACAGCTTATAGCTGTAAGAGGTTGCCCAGAGAAGTTGTGTATACCCCATGTATAGGGGCATTGAAAGCTGAGTTGGATGGGGACCAGGGCAACCTAATCTAATGGGTGGCAGCCCAGCCCACAGCAGGGGTTGGAACTGGATGGGCTGCAAGATCCTTTCCAACCCAAGCCATACTATGATTCTCTGATATGATTCTATAGAAGTGGTTGTGGCTCACTGTGTCTGTATGGAGCTGTGTCATACGTCTGGAAAGTGAGACAAGTGTTCACCTATTACAGCCTTAATGGTGTTGGATTCTGCCATTTGTCAGAAGAAGATCTTGAAACAGAAAAAAATCTCAGGGAAAAAACAATAAAATGTCTATCAGTCTGGCAGTTTATGAATACAATACAGCGAAACTATGAGGTACAGAGCTTAAAACAAAAAAATGTTTCATATATTATGGAGCCTCCAGTGATTCCACTGTTAAGATTCTGTCTAGCTTTACATACTAAGCCTCATTTTTTTCTGGCTTTCTGCAAGAAAGCTGCTTTCTCCTTGCAATTTTTAAGTATTTTCCCAAGTCAGAGGAGGATATTTTGTGTGTGTAAAGTCTGAGGTTAATCTGACAAGGAATCTGAGAGATGTGAGCCTGAAAACTGAGAGTAGGGTTTACTGCTGGTATAGGATTTTCAGTTTTTAAATTTCATTTTAAAGTATTCAATCTCAAAACTCTTTGAATGTGGTAACTTTTAAGGTGAAAAATTATTATCCTATAAATATTTTAACAAGGGCATTGTTTAATTTTACAAAGTCTGCAGCGTAATCATTTTAACATATCCTTCTGCTTTTAATCTGCCACATGACAGTAGCAACATATATTGTTAGTTAAACATGAAGTCAGTTTTGGCTAAGGCGCTGTGTCTTTACAAGCAAATCACAAAATCACAGAATCACAGAATGGCCAGGGTAGGAAGGGACCTCAAGGATCACGAATCTCCAACCCTCCTGCCACATGCAGGGCCACCAACCTCCACATTTAACACTAGACCAGGCAAAGCAGACTGGGAAATCCTCTTCTGTCCGTGAAAGGATTTTATGAATGGAAAAAAAACCTTAGACAAATTAGGGAAAGGTGGCTACCTAGAAGATCCACAATGGTTTCCTTATCTTACTTCTTTCTATATTTTATCGTTAAACAAGTTGCTGGATGTTGTTGCAAGGCTGCTGTTGCCAGATGTGGTAGCAGAAGTAGCCACTGACGGGTGAGTCCCATGAGGGGACTATGGCAGATGAGAAGCATGGGGGGAGTGTAGATCTTTTCAATGTTACTGCTGATGGGACAATGGGATCCAGGAAGGGCTGCTGAGGCTCCCCCTCCTCAAACCTTAACGGAGCATGAAGGGTGTCTAGGTGTTTCTGGGGGACAGAAGATTTCAATACATAGTCGAGAAGGGAAGTGACCTTTCCTGTTCTTTCAGTCAAATTCACATGCATGCTGTAGCTCGTAGTTTGCAGATCAGATTTAATTATATAATTTTACAGTTTATCTATTACTATCTAAATGGTTTAATTATATAGTCTACTGATTGCTATATCTGTTTCTAGAAGCCCTCAATACAGCACAGAACTGGGCTGGAGGTGACTTGGCAGTATGAGCACCGACATAGACTTAAGGCCTGTTCCATCTCAGTGCCTGCCTGGGTGGCCACACTCCTAGCAGTTCAGGTGTGCCTCAGGTCTGGCATCACCAATATATTCAGACTCTAGAGCTGTGAGTGATAGGAAATTTTCAGATTTGCATGTGCTGTGCAAGTGGGAAAGTTTCAGATAACATTAAAATGTAGCTGGCCTTTTTTTCTTGTCAGCTGTTGTCTAATTGCCAGCTTCCAAAGGCTACCACTGGATTATCTGTTTTCTAACTTGGTGGGTTTATTTATCTGATCATGTATTTATTTCTTTGTTGGATCTTGGGAAAAGGCAGTTTCTTGAGGTGTGTCTTTTATGTGGCGTAATCATTTTGGTGACAGCTTTGGACACCAGTCATTTTGTGACACCAAGAGGAAAGTAGGGTGAATATTTGGTCCAGAATCCCAAACCTTATAATTTCTTGCACTGTTTTTCATCTGTTGAAGTGCTGGATAATCAGTGCTGTGCTAACAGTGTTCATCTGGATTTAGGTCAGAAGAACAGTCTTTCAAGCATCATATGAAAAATCAGAAATGCATCAGTTGTTAAGTAACTCATTACTCAATTGATATACAGTAAACAGCACCAGTATCACCAGGGTGTAATAAATTACTATTTCTCAATTCTTATTCTGTAGGTATTTTGCAGAGGTGGAACTAAAACTCAGAACAGTGAAAGGGAACATACCTTTGAAGTGCTACCAGATTTCTCAAATCCTAGCCCATGCCCTGCTCACCAGGGCCTCCTCCAACTCTGCATCTGGCCTACATTTTTACCCTGCATTTCTTGCCCTTAAAACTCCTGAGCTTTAAAATCCAGATCTCCTTGAATATCACCCTTCTTTTTGTTACATGCTTCGACTCAGATTTCAGTCTGTTAAAGGAATGGTTGAGGGACCTGGTTATTTCTCTCACATGTTCTCTCACATATATACACTGTGGAAAAACATTTTGTTTCACCTTGACCAGTAAGAAAACACCACTGGGAAATAATGTTTCTGTTTTTCTCATCAATGACTCTCTTTTTTTTTTTTTCCCAGACAGAAATTTACTTAAAAATAATGCTTTTTATTTACTTATTCCCCTTCCTATCCTGTGCTTTTCTTGCTATACATAGGATGTTTTCTTCCTTTCGTCTCCCAGTTCTCTTACTATTCCTGTTCACAGGTATATGCTTCACCAAGGCACACTTTATAAAGCATCTCCAGCCATACTCCAGTGACTTCTCAGTGTCTACAGTGTGCAGCCTGTGGTCCAGATTGATTTAGCCATCTCTCTCGAAGATGATCCTTAACCACCGCTCACAAATCCTTCAGGTCAAGAGATTTCAATGTCATGTCAGTATTTTACAATCAATAGGGATGAAAATTGAGACTGCATCTATGACTTATTCATTGCTTTTTAACACTTGTAGTTTCTTCAGGAAGTGTCTTCTTCAGTTTCCCCTATCCAATTACATTCCTTACAGCAGCAGGGCCCACTGTGCTCCTCCTTTCAGAGCTCACTGGACCGGAACAGGACATCAGCTACCTTTTGCAGGGATCCATGTGAGATATCCTCCATCCTGGCCTCTAGAGAATTTAGTGTTGATGCCTATTTGAGTCAAAGCTCCTCGATAACTCTCCCAGGAACGTGTTTCCTCACCATAGATCTCAAAGTGTTATGCAGAGAAAGGTCAGCAGTGCAAACAGCAGAACGCTCACTTCATTACAAGAAAGGTCGAACAATTACTGTGATGAGCTCTGCAAATTGCACAAGGGTAAAGGTACCTTAGATACACAAATTCAGAAGACAGCAATGTATAAACCCTAGGAAGAGTTTCACAAACATAAGAAAATTCTGAGGCCGTGATGGTATTTGCCAACTAACCAACCAACCAGATAACCAACCAACCAATCAACCAACAACTGAAAAAAACAACAACAAATAAGTCCTGACCCAAACCAAATTCTCTCTTGCATATCTTGTTCAAGATCCATATCTTGTACTGTAGAGGACTGTGTGGAACTACTAGGCACAGAGCCATTAGTATTACTAGCCTGAAATCTCTTCCTGAGAAAGTGACTGAGCATGGAAAGATGGAGAGAAGAATTCCTTTGAGGAGCTACTGAACTGGGGGGAGATATAAAACGGTGCATTCTTCTTCAGATCTGAGGAAAATTAGGCAGAAGTAATTTTTTTGAAATGCATTCTGATATTTCAGACAGTAAGTGAAATTTGCACCTGCTGAATTGTTAACTTACTGTTCTTCCTTAAAGGGAAGAAAATCATGTAAAGCCATGGCACTCAGAGGTGCATTTTTTTTTCAAGTGAGATTTAAATTAGTGTGATCTAAATTTGTCTTGATAAACCTAGGAGATAAACTTAGGAAATAGTATGGACTTCAGCAACTGAGAGCTGCAAGCAGACAGCAATGCAGTAGACAACACATACACTATCTTTAAGGAGTTGTAATTAAGGACTTGGGTAGTGGTTCATTCCTGCCCCAGATCTGAGACCACCAGCAGCTCAGAGAGTTGGGAAGGAAATACTCTTCCTTGATCCTGGATTTCCAGCAAGCTGATTTAATCCCTCAAGCTGAGAATTGCTCTAACTTTGTCTCTAATTTCTTCAGGATATCTGGATGGCCTCGGGGGATAGAAAAGTAATATTTTCTGGAAGATCATAAAAGAAGAGATACTCCAGGCTAAATTTTGCCTTTTGATGCTTACACGTTGATGACAAAGGAGTAGCTTGAGCTAAAGAAGGAATAAGATTTACATCTCATGTAAAGGTTTGGGTTTACTGCTACAAGATTAAACAATCAACTTTGATTCAGGGTTTTATGGTAAGTGATTGGTGGCTTGCTTTCATAGTAATAGCCACCATCTTTTCAACTTCTTATTAAAGATACAAGAAGAGGACTATGGTGTTAAAACACTTGAAATATAAAGCAGTACATTTTACTGTATCAACATCCTTTTCCATGTCCCCTTCAATAATGAGAGGCAGAAATTTTAATTATGTTATATTGATGATGATTTTAAGGGTGGTTTTGCTTTAAGAGAAAGGAAGAGTTGGGAAACTTTCTTGACCTATGGGAGTGACTCATCATTCTGATTACCCTTTTTAAAAGACAGCATGCAAGTTGCATTCAAAATGAGTAAAAAGCAGCAAATCCCATCATGGAGGATAGTGTCTTCAACACTGATGTTTTTTCTAGCAACCTATCTGGAAATACACAGATTTATAACAGCTGCTCCAGAATCTGCCAAGCCGCTAACTGTGTTTCACTGCTCAGGCTATTTCTTTTAGTAGTTTGTATCACACATGGTAAAAGATGTCTTTGTCTTAGGTAATGTAGTTATTAGTTAACAAGCACAAAAACCAATATATAAAAGAAGGGAAATAGAACAGTGAATGAAAATGACTTAAAAGGAGAAGAGTGGCTGCAGGAATCAAAATGCCATATTCTAGCTGTTGCTGCAGGTAGTGTTGCCAACCTGATGCAGTTATGAGTTGAGGACTGCTAGGAGAAGGAGCCAGGATGACGATGCTTGCTTCTTGGAGTAAGCCACACCATGCTTTTCCCTGGTCTTGAAATAACGTTCCTCCAAAAAGCGTTCTGGCTTCATCCCATCAATGTAACCAATCCATTTATTCAGAATGTTCTGACTCATATGATTCCAGGACATTGGTGAGCCCAGGCAGATGTTGCCTAATTTGTGCTGGCTTTGAAAGTCCACTTCACATTTTGTCTCTGCTGTTGTTTTGTTGTTTTTGTTTGTTTGTTTGCTTGCTTTTTTTGTCTGAATTTGCAGCTATAAATTAGAAGTATCATCTCTCACTGACAAGCCTACTTGGTGGCTATTGGAGCCATCGGTCTAGAAGGTGTCACGGTGGTGCTTTGTATCCACAGCTTGGCTAAGACTTAATCTTCTTTTCCTTCAGGGACTGCAAAATCAGCTTCTCCTCATAATGTCCTTTATTTACTACTTTAACTGTGAATGCAGGGTGGGAAGGTCTAGAGGACCTGCAAACGCTCTTACATGGCTCAGAGAATATCTGAAGCAATATAAAAAAATTACCATTCCTTCCACTAATTTTGTAATAAATCAAGGTTTTGATGGAAACAGTCTCATGTGCGTCTGTCAAGAGTTTTTTCCTTGAAGATACCCATTTGGTAGGAAAGTAGCCTTTTTGTTTATCTCACAGAAAATAATTTATCAGTTTTTCCAGTTTTCAAAGCGTCTTCAGAAGGTGAGGAGCAAGTTTGTACACAAGCTGTGGGAGAGCACTTGGTATTTCTGTGCCCACTGGTGTCTCTCAGTTTCCAGCTGGGACCCGTTAGAGTTCCTCTGCTGGCTGCTGCCTTGCTGTCCTCTCACACAAGATGTCCATTTTCACTCTTTTCTCCAGTCAAAATGACCGTGTAATGTGAAAAAAAGAGCTTGGTGTGGGTAATAAAATCCTAAAAATCTTGCGTCCCTCCTGACATCACCCCTCATTCAAGCTGCCAGAAAGCAGCATCTGCTTTCCCCTTTCCCCTTCCATTTTCCTGCAGGCTGACATAGGTCCCTCTTCCTTGTTACTAGGCACTGTGCCTCCCGCTTTGCACCTGTATCTTGTTTCTGCCAATTATTTTCTTTGCTTTGGTTTGCAAGTCTTAATTTAGAAAGGAATGAGCAAATGTAATTCTTCCCTGACACAGATATTCTCTTCTCTACTGATGCACTGCAATGCCTTAATAACCAGCTCACGTCCTTTGTTACTCCTTTCCTTCCTCTTCTGTTTCTTGGTTTGGATACACTCATTTTACCAGCCATTGCAGTCTGACCTCTCTTCCCTTCTCTCCTTATGGCTTGTGACATCTTGGTGGGATGACCAGGTGTCAATGGTGCGAGCGAGACCAGGAAACCAGTGCAAGCTCTGATTGCCACAGGTGGCACGCGAGGATTCCGACCAGCCATGCTTGGCCTTACAGCCGGTATCTCCTCTGGGATCAGCTTTTTCTTTTTCCAGAAGGCCACTGATGACAGCTTAGAGCAGGCATGTCCAACTCATAGACCATGGGCCGCATGTGGCCAGCCTGTCCTGTGGCTGTCCCCTGCCCCGAGCCATCACGGTGGTGCCTCTGCCCTGTAGAGTGGCCTGGCCTGGCCCTGGGCAAACACCCATTGCTCACAACAACCAAACAGTGGTGTGCGATTGGCACTGTCTGTTCTGAAACCAGGACACAAGGAGGGCACTGTGCAGTGCTGACTCAAATGATGGCTGATACTTGTGTGCATTGTGATACACTGCCTAAACACGTGAACAGCAAAAAATATGAAGTCGTGCTTTCCATTTTGATACAGGAATTTGAGAATAGGTTTCAAAAATGCTGAGAAATTCATTGATTTTATTGGTCTTCCCGTGACTCCATTTTCAGACATAAATACATTGCCTGCAAATTTTCAAATGAAATAGATTGCGCTGCAATCAGATATTCAATCAAAAAATTGATCTTGTCTCTCTACTAGACATTTATAGGACTTCTCTTACCAGAGGGAAATATCCCTCACTTCACAATCACACCTTATTCATGTCATCATTGCTTGGCAGCACGTACATTTGTGAACAACTGTTTTCAAAGATGAAGAACAGAAAGAATAAAATTTCATCAAAAGTCTCTGACAAACAGCTTGAGAGCTCACTAATTGCAACCACTGCTATTGAACCAGTCTGATGCATTAGTTTCATTAAAATCTGGTCAAACATCTTACTTGTTTTATGATTAAGTTTCTCTTTTACTATATTTTAATACATAAATATATATTAAAAATAAGATCTGTTATTTATATGCATTAATTCTATTATATATTTTAAATGTGGCCCAAGGCAACTCCTTTTCACTGAAGGTGGCCCTGGCAAGCCTGAAGGTCCAGGAACCAGGAAACAGAAGGATCCAGGAATGAACCTGATTGAGCCAGGCTCTGCCAGCACCCCAATATAAGCAGTGAGGGCCACGCAGTTACAATCCATCTCCCAGTGGTGTCACAGCTGCTGCTGCTCACATTATGCCACTTGGCAAGTAAAACACAGTGATTACATATTTCAAGCTACCTATACGTGTGTGTCCCTGTGAAGACATGCATTTTTGGTCAAAGTCAAATATTACACTTGTTTGTTTTTCTTGCTCCTGTTTTTTTTTTATTGTTTCAATACAAATATATTAAAAAACAAAGTTTTACTATTTGTATACATTAACTATATTATATATTTTACATGCAGTCCCAGACAATTCCTCCTCACTTAGTGTGACCCAGGCAAGACTAAAGGTTGGACATCCATGGCTTAGAGAGCTGGAAGTGGTGGTGGTGAGGCAGATCCATTGCTCCTCTGTTATTTCCAAACACCTGCAGGAAACAAGTGTCTTAGAGACTGACTTTGGATCATCTGGGAAAGTGGTGTAAATTACGGGTATATCACAAGCACTCTCAAATATCTCTGGCATCCTTCTAGCTCTTCATAATGCCCCTGTGACACACAGTTGTTCAACAGTGGTCCATTCTCTGTGAGGCCCTAATAACTGATATCAAATTGGCTCAGAGCCCAAGGTAAATGTTTTCTTCAACATATATCATTGCAGATTAATACAGATATGTTGCCTGTGAAACTATAACCTTGAAGGAGTTGCCGTTCCTAACTCAAAATTTCTCTTCAGTTTACAAGCATAGTCAGTGTCAAGAGGGTCCACTGCAATTAATGGCCCTGTTGACATGAGTGAAAGTGGTGGGACTTGACTTGCGACATCTACTGAGCACTGAGATTCGTCTCCATGGTCTTTGGCCTGAGTAGACAACAGCACAGTGAGGCTATAATTCAGCCCTGGCGAGCATTGAATGCAAATGTGCCTTCCTATCAATTAAGTAGGAAGAAACATTCATTTGGCTGCAAATATCCTGACTGTTAAAGAATGCGGTTTAATTACTGAGTCTTGGTGAAATTCAGTTTCATTGAGAAATGAAGTCTAGATCTCTTCCCACGGGGGTAACTGAACTTCTGTTCCCTGTTAAGAAGTGTGGTAATTTCTTTCTGCGGTACTCATGGTTGGTTAAAAATCAATTTTCTTTATCCCAATTCTATCTACATAAAATCCTGCCGTCCGTTAGATGCAGTGGCCCTTCTGAGCCAAAATGTCCACTAGTGTTGATATCTGTTGGGTGAACATTACCTCATAAGCACTGTGTCATTATTTAAATTATTATAATGGATGTATTAAATCAAGGGAATTTGTTTTGTTGATGATTGGTTTTTTTTGGTAAGGAAAGCAACTATATGTAATAAGGTAGTGCTTTCATCTTAATCTTCCATTTTATTTCTATACAAATTAATGTTTCTGTATTTTTCTAACTTAGTAAAAATAGAATAAAGCGATTTAACAGGATCTAGAAATTCTCAAGGACAAGTAACAAAGAGTTTGCCCTATTTGTCCGCCTAAACACAGCATCTTGTCTAAAAGCCGGGGGATGTGCTCTACTGAAAGATCCGTGCTCCGCTGTGCTCTTTTTGTATTAGCGCACACTGAAATATTTATACAGAAATATTTGGGATTTTCACACTTAATATAAAAGAATAACTCAGGAGAAAATATTAGTCAAGAAAAAACAGCTCACTTGTTTTTTGTTATTTTCCACCCTGTTGCCCCAAACTGCTCAAGTCTGAATGCACTGACAGCAAAATCCTGATATCCACCTGGTGACGGTGGAGTCAGTGTTTTTCTCAGCTGTTGAGGAACAATACGTTGCCAGGTCCACATATGCTGTAAATTGGCACATCTTTACTGTAGCCAGTTGTGCTCTGTTGACTTCATGCTAAACGAATAGCTGGTCCATTGTATGCTGAAGCTTGATCCAATTCCCAGTAAAAACAAAGAGTACTCTTGCCAGCTTCCTGGAGTTAGATCAGTCTCTTGGAAACAACGAGCAAAACTGTAATTTGTCTGATTTTTGATATCATACCCAAGGAAGATATTTATGGAAGTATTACTGGCTAAAATCCAACAGGCAGAGCCGATGACTTCAAATGACCTTCATTTCCACATCTTGAGGGTCCCAGAACCAATGCAAAGCAGTCTATAAAATATTTAAATGCTCAGTCTAAGGCCACTAATGCTAAGCAGATCCGAAAGCTAGCAGGCTGACCATGGGGAAAAATGTAAAATTGTTCCTGATCTTTGCTGGGATATCAAAATCTTCAAGTTTGAATTTTCTCCTTTCATCTTATCAACAAGCCACAATGGATAAAAGTAATGTGCCACACGATTCCAGTTCAGTGAGAAAAGGGCATAGCAGTGTGACAATGAGTCATCTGGTACAAAGCACCAGAATTCAATAAATAAAGCAATTTTATTTCTTTTTTTTTCTTTCTTCTTCTTCTTCTTTTTTTTTTTAAGCAAACTGCCTTTTATCTGATAAGGTCTACAAGACAGCTATGTATTTCCAAGAGCACCGCTCTCTAGAGGCAATGGAGCATAAGAATACCAGTAACTCACAGGCAACCTAGTTCTCTTGTGTATTAGCTTGCATGCTCTTTTTATCAGAGCTCCTATCACAGTAAACCAGGGGAATCACAGGAAGCGCACATACTTATAAAGCTGAGCTCCTCTGAGCCTGACCCCCAGACTTTAACTCAAGTCCTTGGACTGCTCACTTTCAGACTTACAGTGCCCTCAATCAGTCCTACAAATAAAAACAAGGAGCAGAGACTGCTGTTAATAAGAAGTTCTGAATTAGGAACCTTGTGATTTGCTGCTGGTGCAGGCGGACTGGCACAACCTTGTCAGCCCCAGTAATAAACTTCAGTTGCAATGCTGACCTGCTGACAGGCTCCACGAGCTTATGACACCTTGAAGCTTGTGAGCAAAGATTGTTTTGCATGTTAATGTGGAAGGTTTATTTATTGTTTTTTCTTTTTTTTTTCTTTTTTTTTTTAGATTAATACTTTTATTAGGGAGATAGAAGGAAAACAGAGCCTGAGGAAAAGCAGAAGGCTGTGATTTGTCAACAGTTTTAAATGCTTCTCCCTTCCCCTTGGCCTGTAATCTATGCTGAGTCACCATTCGGTCCCCCATTCAACCCCACCTGCCCCCTAGCAAAAAGCCTGCAACATGGCATTGTCAAATACTGAACATGAAGGGGGTCCCAGTCTCAGGAGGCTGCTGTCTAAATTGGTGATAAACAATAATGTAATAATGCATGGCTGTCAGCAGGCAGGGTATGGAGTACTAAATGGCTACAACCACTGACATAACTATCTCAGCACTGCTCTACCCAGTACTGCTGCTGAGATTACTGTGTCTTCACTGCAGGTGCATGAGTTGCATACCCCATCAGCATCCACACTGCACACCCCAAAATCACAGAATCATAGAGTCACCAAGGTTGGAAAAGACCTCCAATATGATCTAGTCCAACTGCTCACCTACCACCAATATTTCCTAAGGTATGCCTACTGAAGAGAACCATGCCCCATGCTATAGAAATTGGAAGCTGCCCAATATTCAGCATGCCCACTGCTACTGCTGCATCAGCATGCAGCAACAGGATGGCCTCTGCCTGGTGTTAGGGGTCTGACATCCACCATGCCTTCACATGCATCCTGCACAGCTCATCTGTGAGATGTGAGAAAGCACCAAATGAAGCAGGTGGGAATCAGTCAAGCCTTCACACAGCAGCCACTCTGGGACAACTGGCACACTCTTTGCCAAAGGAAACTGGAACTCCTTATGGTTTACATGAGCTCTTGAGAGATTGAGGGAAACATCTAATAATATTGAAAGTTACTAAGTACACACAAAAACCACCTTTAGCTCAGAAAAGCCTTAAGTAAAAATAGTTGAATACTGGGAAAGTGTCAGTAGAAAGCATCATATATTCTGCACTAGCAGTATGTATTCCTTAGATGTCTCCAGGAGATAGATGGGATATCTGCCACGCCATCCTAATGTTCAGTAATTATCACCTTTCATCTGTAGGAGCATGTGTCCCAGAAGTGGCCCAGTGATATTTAGATGTGCAAGGTTGATCCACTGTCAGTGGGACACCACTGATGGATGCGTGCAATTCTTGCACATGCATTGGTCATACTGGTCATGATCATGATGCCTTTTGAGCATTTTTGTGTTGTCTACCTTCACAGTGACCTTCATGCAAGGATGGAGAATAGTACTTCTGAGATCATTCAGGCCCTTCACCCAATCTGAGCCAAGGTAACAGGAAGCCTGATAATGCAAGCAGAAGGAGAAGTCAGCAGATCCTTGTTCTTGGTGTACATGGTTCCAAGGGATGTGCAACACATTACAGTATTTGTGCATACAGTTGCAAAGTCTCCTGTCTCCATACCCTGCTGTATCTCTCTACACTGTGACTCATAACACCAATGTTGTTCCATGAATCCATGGATCTTTTGCTGAACTGGACATAGCTGGATGTTCACACTATTGTGTGCAGTGTTTTGCAGAAACATAGTGGCACTGCAACTCATGCAAAAGATGTAAAAAATCCTTTCCCATAAATTAACACAGAACTCTAAAATAATGAAACTTGTTTATTAAGAAGGCCTGCGTGGATGTTGAGGCATTTCTGAATATCTCTGTGCTTGTCACAAAGGAACTGTTAACTCTCAGCTTTCTTTCTCATTACTCTGAGGTTAGGGGGTCTCATGCTGCCTTGCCTTTAGAAAGTTCTTACTGTTTACTGATTGGAATGACCAAAGATGCCTCTCCCCAGCCAAAACTTTCAAAAGTCTGCTTCATATAGATACTTCAGTGTAAAAATGGGCAGGAAACTGAGCAGTTTTGCTCCTCCACATGGTCACTATCAATGATTACATGAGTGCATGAACTACTGTATTTACATTTTTATGGGTGCTTCTGCAAACCTAGTTATCTTTTCATGTACTTTGTTTTCTCAGACTTTAGTCCCACCCTTCCCTTCTTTGATCCAAGCTCATGTCAGGAGAGGAGTTCTTGAAAGGCAACAACTGCCAACATGCAGGAACATGCTCTCTGCATGTTGTAAACAGTAAAACAGGGAATGTTTTCTTGGGGTGCTCAACTGGCATTCACAAGCAAAGGATCTAGCTCTGACAATGTCCGTAGGTGTAGCATGAGAAGCTGCTGCTCTGGTGAAAGAATGAGGAAGACTGAAAAGAAATATGTACCTGGCAGCATCCCTTTAAACCCATGACTCATCATCATAAGTGCATTTCTGATCCTTTTCCCATTCATGCTTTGAAGACCAAAATGTCATTTCATGAAAATTTAGGCAGTTGCTTTTCTGCTTAGTGCTTCAGTCTCCAATTATGTGTATAGTAGTGATGATTTCATTCGTTATCAATGAATGCTACTCTGCTGAGAAAGTCTGTGCAAATTCTCCAGCTCCTCACCAGAACACAGAAGGGTGTTGTGGGTCTGACACGGGGCCAGGACTTCAATATGTGAAGCAGAGTGGTGACAGAGGAACTGCTGCTTCGTCTGCTGATCAGCCACAGCCTCATAGAGTGAGCAACCCTGGTTTCAGGGATCTGGTTCAGAGAAAAGATCTTTTGACTCAAAGTGAAAGCCTACTTGCAATACAGTCTCAAAGCCCTTTCATGACTTTTTCAAGATACACTATATCCAATTATAGCTGTTTTAAATACCTTTGTTACTATACATCACATGGTGCTGGAGAAAGGAGGCATTTTATCTAGCTTCCCATCCTTACAGTAAGGCATTTTATGGAAAAGATACTTGGCATTGTTAATGTTCTTTCACTAGTTCCTATATATGAGGCTATCTTTCTGAGCACCATGCCAAAAATGTACTTCGCTGTGCTGCTGCAGGACAGATTGTCCTGTTTTAAAAAGGAAGGAGGATTAAGCCCCAATACTCTTTCCCTATCTTTTTACAGGGGGATTTATACATGAATTTTCATGTATAAATCCCTTGTAAATCATGTATAAATTCATTTATTTTACAACAGAAAACACGACATATGGTATGATTAAAGTCCAAAGCAGCAGTGTAGTTGATGTCAGCAGGAACAGGACTTCTCCTGAAGGGTTTTCTTACATTCATCAGTACAGGTTCCCCAGGCAAGGCAGTGGCTTTACTAGTTGAGTGGTGCAAGACTTCTCTCCTCCTTCCTTTTTTCCCCTCCTCCACAGCTTTACTAGTATTTTTGTTTGGTTGGTTGGTACATAAACTTGAAGAACAAGCTGAACCCAGGCTTTAATTTGCCAGGCTATGAGTTCCCTCTTTCCTTTCTGCAGAGGATGAGCACAATACTGATGTGTGGCTTACTCCCACCACCATTAATGAATTTAAAAAACAATCTGTAAACTTTCTTTTGATTCCCTTAAAGGAAATATTCTCAGACTGCGAGAATCTCCACAAAAGCCACTATCAAGTGAAACTCCCACCATTTCCAGTGCTCAAAACTGCTTTTTCACTGCAAAGGATTTTCTTTTCTCATCCTTCTTTCTCTCTCTTTTTTTCCCTCTTCCTCCTCTCTTTTTTTTCCTCCTTTTCTCTTTCATTCATCCTCCTTTTCACTTTCATTTCTCTTTTTCCTCTTCTCTTATTTCTCCTCCTTTTCTCTTTTTTTTTCCTTCCCTCTTTCCTTTTCCCCTTTCTCTTTGTTTTTCCTTTTCTTTTTGCAAGCAAATAATAGAGTTATTATCGGAGATGTCAAGTTTCCCTCCTAAGAGTCAGTCTTTCTTAAGCACACACCTGGCTTGATGAACATTCTTCACCTGTAGTCATGTACATGATGGCTTTACCTCTAGCAAGTGCCCTCACACTCTGCTGAGCCAGCACTAGGTGTACTTTTACAACTGAAGTACCAAATGCCCCTGGCACATGTAACTTTCCTCTGCCTAAGCACCAACAAGTTGACTGGATGCTGCAGGTTACTATCCCCTGCTCTCTTCTCCCCAAGATGAGGGCCTCTGCCCCTCCTGCCCTGATCCTGGCACATTATTCAGCATCTCCAAGTGGGGCTCATTAGTTGTAAGTGCCTGAAACTTCCTCTCTGCTGGGCACTGACTTGGCAGTGAGGGCTTCCAGCATGGCACAGCTGGAGGTACTGATGGATCCCACTGGGCTGTGAAGAGAGCAGGAAAAGCATCCTGCTGGGCCTAGCTTATTGCTTTAAAAGGAAAAGAAAGGGAAAGGGATTATTATCCACTTCTTTTTCCAGTTCTCCATCTGAGTCTTCAAATAACGAAGGTCAAGGCTGAATGCCACTTTTTTTTCTGTGAACATTACCAAGTGCCAGCATGGAAAGAAGCTGAGGTGAGAGCTTACCAGTGTTCCATGCACCCAACCAGCCCCACCATTCAGCAGTGCTGGCCCTCCGTGGCTCATTTCTGTAATGAGCCCCCAGCCACTCCAGGCATCAAACTGCAACCAGGAATATTGGCCTCATGGTCTGCGTTATTATGAGTTAATATTTTCCAGTCTCTGAGTCACTGCTGATGAGTATTTGAATGTTTGCAGCCTCATCCGCTTCCATGTAGGAACATCTTCTCAATAATGTTCATGATCTTTGCAACCCATCTTTGCTGACCAGAGCATACTCAGAGCCAAGGTGTGTGAATCAAGCAGGAGCAAAGTAACATGCTGTCACAGGCCAAGCCTTCTGATAGCCAAATTCTGACTGGCTGATCTTAACACTTTAAGTTAAATGCTTCAAAATTACTGCAGCCTTTGCTGTATCAAAATACTAATTTCTACTACAAACACCCTTGCAAAATCAAAAAATGATCTCTGCAATAGATCTGAACAAAACTGACTTAAGTTAGGACTTCCCCCATAGCATGACTATAAAGTTTCAGTAACTCAACTATATGATGCTGAAATGTTCTGATTTTTCTTGAATAGATGTTCTGAACAGTGACAGAAAAATGACCAGAATAGTGCTAGATTTTTATGTCTGTGTTCATGCAGACCTACTTGTCTCTACAGTTGCTCTTCTTATAGTAGCAGGCAGTGAGATCCTGCATGTAAGTCATGTTGCAGACTCATTAGTGTTACTGCTGCTTGGTTGCTAGCTGAGACACCAGTTCTGATTTAGGGTATTTTGACACTTAGCAACAAACTAAGCTTTAGCGAGCAGGTGGCTGAGCCAAAATAGTAGCAGAGTTCGCAGTTAGCTGAAATAATAACAAGGATTTGCTGGTCAGAATATGCTTTCTTTCTTGATTTATTAAAACAACCTAGGAAAAGCTCATTTGTGAAGCATCCACTCCCACAAGACACCTGCTTTAAAACCACTGTGGTACAGGTGTGTTTCTTTGCTTGCATGGGAACAGTTCCCACGCTAGAGCTGTATCAGGGTCCAAACAATAGATCTGTTCACCAGTCGGAACCAAAGCACCCTACAGAAACTGTGTCCTGCCTATTCAGAAGACCTTAACAAGGAGATTCTGAGTTTTCCCAGCAGCCTATGGCTACTTTCATAAAATCATAGGATCAATAAGGTAGGGGAAGACCTCTATGATCACCTAGTCCAACTGACAACCCATCCATACCATGCCCACTAACCACGTCCCTCAGTGCCACATCTATATGTTTCTTGGACACCTCCAAGGAACAGCGACTCCACCACCTCCCTGGGCAGCCTGTGCCACTGCCTCACCACTCTTTCTGAGAATAAATTTTTCCTAATATCCAACCTCAACCTTCCCTGGCAAATCTAAATCCACACTCCTTTCCAGAAACTGTTGTCCCTTTTTGCCTGAAGAAATGGGATCTGTCCTATAGTTGATCTACAGGACAGTCTCTCACAGCTCTGTTGTGGCATTTTCCTTTCTCTCATCCTGCTTAGGCTGTACAGAGAGTCTAAAGACATCCACCCTTCTTTTGGGTGATATCTTGGACCGAGGACCTCTTTGCACTGATTTCCAGCCCCAGCGTCATAACTTCACACACAAACCAACTTCCCAAGCAATGGAGATAGCATGAAGCTGTCATGCTTCTGCACAGTACCCAAGGTCTTTCCCCTTTCTGAGAGAGAAGAGCCCTGCTTCTGCCAGCAAGCAGAAACATGATATCAATGGGTTTGGGAGCCAAACCAAAACAAAAGACAAACCACAATATGAGGAAAGCCCCACTCTCTGCTTCAGGCAGTGCATACTTTGTTGGATGCTCTGCCTACTCTTTATGCCTTTGTGGCACGTGTTCGAAGTCATAAGTAGGGATTTGAAATCCAGGACTGAAGGTCAGGCACAGCCTGCAAATTCGTATCATATGGCCTGTGGTCATTCCTTTTTTTTTAAAGCACGCCAGCTGGCTTGCCTGAAGCCCTGCACTCCCAGGAAATCTGTCTGACAGTGGTTGAAAAGAAGGAGGATTCTGGGCAAGACAACAGGTCCCCACTCTGGACTTGAGGACAGAATAAGGCACCTGGGAGGTTAGAGCATCCACTCCACCTGCTACTTGCAGATCTGCGATTTCAATGCACCGCTATGAGCAAGCTTCTTCCAGAACTCTTGTGTTCTGCAAAGCGGGGCTGGAAATGTAAATTCTTTTCACTGACTTAACATCTGCCTGGGAAGCTGGCTGACAGGTTGACCAATTGGAAGTTCGGTGTTAAAGGCTCTGTACAAGAGATAGAGAAGGTACCTGTGGTGGCTTCTGGAAGAAAAAGTCTACCTGCTGTGGAAGAAGGGATGGGCAACTCAGGGAGAGTACACAGAAGTCGTTAGCCAGGATATGCAGAGGGAAAATTAGAAAGGCAAAAGCTCAACTTGAACTCAACCAGGCCACTGTAGTAAAAGAATAAAAAAACTTTTTTACAAATATGTTAACGTTAAGAGCTAAGGACAATCTCCATCCTTTACTGTACGTGGCAGGGATCTTGACCACTGAGGATAATGATAAGGTTGAGCTTCCCAATGCCTTCTTTGCATATGTCTTTAAAAGTCAGACCACTTATCCTTGGAGTACTCTAACCCCTCATCTGGAAGTCTTGGGTGGGGAGCAAATAAGTCCCCCGTGATTTGGAAACATTTAGAAACATACTATTCCACCTGGACTGCCACAAGTCCATGGGGCCAGATGAGATCCACCCAAGGGAGATGGCAGAGGTGATTGCCAAAACATTTTGCATCATCTTTCAATGTTCCTGGTCAACCAGAGAGGTTACAGAGGTCTGGAGACTTGCCAGCGTGACTCCTATATACAAGAAGGATCAAAAGGAGGATTTGGGGAACTACAGGCCTGTCATCCTGACCTTAGTCCCAGGAGAGGTTATAGAGATCGTCTTGATTGAGCTCACACAGCATATGCAGGACATGGTGGGGATCAGGCCTAGCCAGTGTGGGTTCATGAAAGGCAGGTTCTGCTTGACCAACTTGATCTCCTTCTATGATCTAGAGACCTGCCTGGTGGATGAGGGAAAGGCTGTTGGCATAGTCTACTTAGAATTCAGCAAAGCCTTTGACACTGTCTCCCACAGTATTCTCCTGCAGAAGCTGGCAGCCTGTGGCTTGGACAGATACACTCTTTGCTGAGTAAAGAGCTGGCTGAAGAGCCAGGCCTAGACAATGGTGGCAAATGGAGTTAATACAGCTGGTAAATGGTGTGGGAACACAAGTGGTGTTCTCCAGGGGTCGGTACTGGGGCCTGTCTCAATCAAAACCTTTACTGATGACCTGGACAAGGGTATTGAGTGCACTCTCAGTAAATTTGCAGATGACACCAAGTTGGGAGGAAGTGTCGTTCTGCCAGGGAAGGCCCTGCAGAGTGGTCTAGACAGGTTGGATCTCTGGGCTGAGGCCAATGCAATGAAGTCCAATTGCTGGGTCCTGCACTTTGGCCACAAGAATCCCTGGAAATACTTCAGCCTTGGGGCAGAATGGCTGGAAGAGTGTGAAAAGCAAAAGGACCTGGGGGTGTTGATTGATGCTCAGCTGAACGTGAGCCAGCAGTGTGCCCAGGTGGCCAAGAAGGCTGATGGCATCCTGGCTTCTATCAGAAACCATGTAGCCAGCAGGAGCAGAGAGGTGATGTTCCCTCTGTACTCAGCCCTCAGGTGAGGGTGCACCTTGAGTACTGTGTTCAGTTTTGGGCCTCTCACTACAAGACTTTGAGGCTGTGGTGTGTGTGCAGAGAAAGACAGTGAAGCTGGTGAGGGGTCTGGAACACAAATCTGATGAGGAGTGGCTGAGAGACCTGGGATTGTTTAGGTGGGAGGAGGCTCAGGGAAGATCTTATTGCCCTCTTCCGCTCCCTGACAGGAGGTTGTGGTCAGGTGAGGGTCAGCCTCTTCTCCTAGATAACTAGTGATAGGACTAGAGGTGATGGTCTTTAGTTGTGCCGGGAGAGGTTTAGGTTGGATATTAGGAAAAATTTCTTCTCAGAAAGAATGGTGAGGCACTATAACAGGTTGCCCAGGGAGGTGGTTGAGTCACTGTCCCTCGTGATGTTCAAGAAATGTGTAGATCTTGTATTAACAACCATAGTTTAGTGGCCAGTATTGATGATTGGACTAGATAATCTTAGAAGTCTTTTCCAACCTTAATGATTCTGTGATCCCGTGATTCTGATGCAGCAATGAGTTTGGGGGCACAGACTTGGTGCAGACTGCTGCAGGTGTGTCCTGCATGTCACGCTGGACACAAGACTCTGTGTTTAGGCCAGTGACTAGAAGCTACTTGATTACCTTTTCACATAATCCATTTTCTTGGTTGCTTGTTATGGGCATCCGACTTGAACCAGTTCAGAGGAGCAAACCTTATTTTCAAAAGGCAGAGAAACATTTTTCAGAAAAAAAAAAAAAACAACTAGCTTTCTTGTAGTGTCTCAGATGGAATTTGCAAAGTCACGATTCAGGTTTGAAAATCTCGACTGTTAACGTCTGCAGACCACTAGGTATAAAGAACTACATTTTATTAACATTTTCAAAAGAAACCAATGAATATATTGCAGAGAATTATGATCCCAATGAGGAAATAAGCTGTGAGAGAAGAGGAATGGTTAATACTCATGGTGTTTTTCTCAGAAAAATACTATTGCCATTATTAGGAAAGCATGAGGAAAAGCAATATATAACTAAGGACATGAATGAATTGTCTGGCTTAGGGGAGAAGGTGGAGGAGAATTGTTTTTTAAAAAGTTATTTTTAAAACATAAGCAGGTCTTTAAAACACTGGCAAGCATCTGCACATTACATTCACTAGCACAGGGAATTCAGCAAATCAGCACTGACCCCAAACTGCTCCATCCCAGGTGACAGCTCTCATGCAAGGGGTACATTAGGGTCCCCTGAGACTGCAAGGAGTGACTGGACAGGAACCTCTGCAACATGTGCTCTGTAGTAAGAGAGGAAGAATGATCAGCAAAGCCCATGGTATAGACTGGAGTTAACAGAATAAATTGAACCCTGCTGTTAGTGATTGGATCCTGGTACTGCTCACATGAAGACCTAGCCTGATCATTGCCATGTGTTCCATCAGATAATTTCCTAGCAATAGCAGTTGAATAACCCTTCACTTGTTCATGAAAGATGAAGAAACACAGGGCATAGACATGTCTTAGGTGATCCCACTTGAACAGAAGGGTTTGGACCAGATGTCCTCCAGAGGTACCTTTGAGCATTTTTATGTCAGCAATCCCTGTATGTGTTAATATTTCAAAATCACTATATCAGTTTAAAGGAAAAACTATTGATAATTCTTTACAATTGATGTTAACTAAAGTGCCTAACAAAGGCTGCAGAAAACCATCAAGGTTGTTGCAATAGAAGGAAATAAGATTTAATGGAGGTATAGCTGTGGCTAATTTTGAATGAAAGGCATCAAACCTTACTGGATGATCTTGCAGAGAGCTGAAAAAGTTGTGTCAGCATGTTGCTCCAGATCACTCCAGAGCAGCCTTCAGTGCAGCATGACAATTTAGGGGATGTACAAATGTGTCAAGGGAGGAAAGGTGTTTCCATGGCTGACACAGAAGTAATAATTTTGATCTCTGATAAAGGAGGAAAACTTGGCTGGAGTGTGAAGATGTTTCACTCCGATTGTGACAAGCCAAGATAATTTGAGGTACTCAGATTTCTGAGACAAATATGACACCGCAGCACGTTGAGTTCAGTGTTTGCACTAGCATTAAACTAATTTTATCAAAGACTCATTTAGGAAATAAGCATCTAATTTTGTCTAATTAAAAGCAGATCTCTGCTGTAATCAGATGGTACTTCTTAGTCAATAAAGAGCATAGAGCCAGACCAAGACCTGCTGTAAGCTGCTCCAATTCTAACGCCACGGCTGCTTTTTGTGTTACATTCACACATCCTTATGATGCAACAAAACTTAGTTAACAGTATTTCTTTTAAAATCTGGCACATTATAAATGCTCTTAGGTACACTCTTATAAATGTATCTTGTCCTGAGAAGGGCCAAGTACTTTCATTGAAGCCAACTGGAGCTGAGCACATTTTACTCAGTACTTTTCAGAAACAGCCTTGTACCACTCTGCAAAGGACACTTCCTGGAGGCTGCGGCTCACTTTATTCCAGCTGAAAAACACTGATCCACACTAGCAAGAATGACAGCAGTAACATCAGAGATTGGAAAACAGAGAATGAGGATGCCCAACAATCAGCATTTTGGATTTGCAATTTTTTTTTTTTTGCAATTTTTGATCACAAAAGAGAATGAGAACTACTGTAACCTAGCCATACATTGACAATGTACCTCAAAATTCATAAAGCAGAAGAAATAAATGAGGAAGAGGACAGTCAATAACATGTTTTAATCATTTGATATTCTCAGATGTTTCTTAATTTTTATTTTCAAGAGACAGAGAGGGAAGTCCAAAGCCCAATCTCTCTCCCTTCCCTGACTGCCATGGTGGGTATTTATGGCCAAGTGGAGAGAAATGGATTTTCTGATCTCAGCTGGCACGTGGATTTGCCAAACTTAGTTCAGTTGCATCCCAGCCTTAGCAGCTTTCAAACCCAGGCTTCAACTCCATCAGGCTGGCTTTCTGTAGCACCCCAGCCCCAATCTGGCCAGTCTGCTGTGGGGTTGAGGGACTGACCACCTCTGGACTCTATTACATATGCACATCCAGACTGCATGAGTTCAGCAGCCCTGTCACTGACTTTCTGTAGCTCACCAGGCTGGGATTTGTCTTACAACCCTGATCCTATGAAAGAGAAAAATGTCACAAAAATGTCACCTGTGTCACAACCATCTGGATACATAAAAATCTATGAGTAAATCAATAAAATAAAAAATAAGAACTTGATGGTGAAGTTCTTGTGAAGTTAGTTATTGCAGTAGCCCACTGTTTCAGCCACTATTACCCCATCCAAGCAGAATGGGATACCCCACAGCTGCTCATGCGAACAACCCCCCCCTGTGTGCATGCTACCACAGATGTTCAAGGCTAAAAGGAGGATCTCACTTCCAGACAAGTGCTCACAGATACCCCTGCCGTGGCCAGGATTTCTGCCTTTCTCCTTTCACCTCTGTGACAATCCCTCCTTCTGCTTTTGGTGGGCATTGCAAAACATTTGAAATTTCTGCCCTAAATTCAGCAAGGTCAAGAACTGGGGAGGGAGCTCGGGAGCACTACAAGCTCTGACTTTCCCTGCTCCTCCACCTGCTGGCTCTCCAAACACTGCTCAGAGGGCAGACACTCTTTCTTCACAGGCTTTCTGTTGCACTCCTTCCCAAAGAGTCCAAACACTTCATAGATATTCATGACCACACCTTCCTTGCATGTTCCGTGTCCCACAGAGTGGTGAGAATTCAGAAGTTACCTCCAAAACCAGGATGCTCCATTAACAGTGTATTTTTGAGGAGCTAGATTTCCTGTTGCGCTTTATGGATGCAGCATGTGACCCTCATTAACTTCTCCCACAGTGATGAGTACGTTGCCTCTGCAAACAGGAACCCCATGCCTGCAATCTGTCATCCAGAGCCACAAACACCTCATCAGTCATCCCAGCTGGAGTCACCAGCCCACTGCTAGAGGAGCATGGTGCCAGAAGGAGCACGCAGCCTAAACATCCATTGCTTTCATCTTGTTCTGCTAATCCTGTCCCCTGCCTACTACATTTTCTCCCACTCCTGCAGGAGATGGGATGGGAAGGCAGCAGGCAAGAGCTGCACTCACTTTCCCATACTCCTTTCTGCTCCACTCGTTCTGGAAAGACTACTTCTGTGGGGGAAAAAAAAAGAAAAAGAGAGGAAAAAGAAACAAAAAGAAAGGAAAAAGAAAAAAGGGAAGGGAAGGGAAGGGAAGGGAAGGGAAGGGAAGGGGAAGGGAAGGGAAGGGAAGGGAAGGGAAGGGAAGGGAAGGGAAGGGAAGGGAAGGGAAGGGAAGGGAAGGGAAGGGAAGGGAAGGGAAGGGAAGGGAAGGGAAGGGAAGGGAAGGGAAGGGGAAGAGAAGAGAAGAGAAGAGAAGAGAAGAGAAGAGAAGAGAGAAGAGAAGAGAAGAGAAGAGAAGAGAAGAGAAGAGAAGAGAAGAGAAGAGAAGAGAAGAGAAGAGAAGAGAAGAGAAGAGAAGAAGAGAGAAAGAAGAAGAAAAGAAAGAAAAGAGAGAAGGAGAAAAGAAAAGAGAAAGAAAAGAAAAGAAAAGAAAAGAAAAGAAAAGAAAAGAAAAGAAAAGAAAAGAAAAGAAAAGAAAAGAAAAGAAAAGAAAAGAAAAGAAAAGAAAAAGAAAAGAAAGAAAAAGAAAAGAAAAGAAAAGAAAAGAAAAGAAAAGAAAAGAAAAGAAAAGAAAAAAGATTGGTATATACAGATGTTGATTGGTATATACAGATATCACAACAGCACTGCAAAGTGGGTGGCTTAAGATCAGCTGTGCACTCCTGTTTCTGAGCACTTGACTTTAAGATCTGCTGATTTGTCCTATATAGACCCAGAAAACATAAGTGAGTACCTAGGACAGGAAAACTCCTCAGCCTCTCTTTGCATGCTTGGACCTGCCAGCTCAAAACTGCAGCCCTACACAAAACAGGCAAAACCAGGGGGAATCCAGCTGCTACAATATTGGAAAGATTGCACATTTAGCTTATGTCTGAAGAGACAACATGTGGCCCATCAGAGCCATCATTTTAGCCTGTGGTAGTCCAACCTATGGGCTTGTCAGGGTTGCACTGAATGAAGAGTTGTTGTCTTGGACTGCGTGTAAAAATATAATTGAGTTAACATGTGTAACTAACAAATCTTATTTTTAATATATATTTATTGAAACATCTTTGGAAATAGTTGTTCACAAGTGTATGTACTGCAGAAGTGATGATATGAATAAGGTGTGACTGTGAAGTAAGGGATACTTCTCTCTGCTTTAGCTTCTGGCTTGTTCTTCAGCATCTCTTTTCTGGGCATGAATTTGATGTAAATGAGAAGACATACAGTCATTGTTGAAACCCCCTTCTAAATACCACCTTTTTCAAAGCCCTTCAGTTCTGATGCTTGGCCTGTGTGACATACTTCCAAGACAGCAGAGAATCCAAAAGGCTGCTGGTAGATGTGGACATGATGGGATCAGCCTGAACCCAGACATCCTTCATCAGGGCAAGGTGTGCCAGCTGTCCAGCTGGGAGGTTGCTCTGGGTTCTTAGGAGCAGGGAGAGTATCTTTCCCAAAGCTCGCAGTTCAGCTTGGAAAAAACACTGGTAATTGTGTTTCTGTCAAATGTTAATAGTGTCAGGCTATTTGGGACAGTAGGAGATAAACATGTGAGCACTGTGACCAAGGTAGATCAGTGAAATGGAACACTTCTCCTCTTCATATTCAGATTTTTCCATTAAATCTTAACTCATTCTTTCTGCAAATCCTATGCACGGCTGTCTTTTCTAATTGCATAAGATCTGATTCAAGATCTGATCAAACAGCATCCTATTTGACAAACCAACCCACTAAGTAAACCGTGCAGTAGCACTCTGGTCAGCAGGTACCCATTGAGTTCTCATCAGTTTCTCTGACACCATAATAATGCCAGATCAGAAGCAGAAATTATACAATCTGTTATGGGAGATCCCAAACAGGGCTCTGCTCCACTATTAATAGTGAAGTAGCCTCAGGGCCATGTTGAAGATATAGATCAGGGATGGAGAGAGCTGTGGGAAACACGATGCAGAGAGAAGAAGCTGGTATCTTGTCTGCATAAGGTGTCAAAGTATTGCAGAGATGAGTGCAGTGTCTGTACCTGGTCCATTGGCTCACTGGATTTACAGCGGTCAGACTAATGAAAGGCTAATGAACAAACTACGTGCTCTGTCCCTCTCAAAAAAGGGATGTCTTACAATAGCATTCTGATGCTACAATTTCACTAGAAAGACAGTGATACGACACTTCAAATTTACTTTCTTACAGTCCTGACCCCTCACAGTGTGAAGTCTGCTTTTTTCTTTCCTTTTTTTTTTTTTCCCCCTTAAATGATGGCTTTTCTCATTTGCCTAACCTCACGCTTTCGGTTGTAACCACAGTTGGATACAAGTTAATTTGCAGTTTGATGATGGCACTTCCCCAATGCTCAGCATCTCTGAACACAAAGGCATTTTTTTTTCCTTGGGCACTAGTAATGTTGATGAGACCAACATAGCTTTGGGAGTAGGGTTTATTACTTAAAAGCTCTTCTAGAGCTGGCTGGTTGGAATACATTGTTTTGTAATGTAAAAAACTGTGACTACCTTACTTAACCAGCTGAAAGACAGAAGATAATTCACCAGTATGTCACTCTGGGGTTTATAATGACCCTCTGCAAAGCTTATCTTACTATATGAAAATGTTTCCTATAAACTAAACTGTTTAGGCAGCAGGGGTTTGAAACTCCATCTTCATAACACTACCTAAATTAGCTCTAGTTGTTTGCTACATAAAGGACAACAACCCCAACAAACATAGTGGTACTTCAAGCAAACAGCAGGGAAAACTTCCACAGCTGCCAGTGGGATTTGGAGCCAGTTTACATCAGCACTGGTGAACATTGTATTTGGTTAACAGGAGGCAAGTTCCCAACAGCTGCATCATGATACAGTCACATGCACACATACAATCAGATTACTGTAAAGGTGCCCTCAATGATCAAGATGTACTAGAACATGTCACACCACAGGACAGCACCAGTATGTCCTGTTGATTAGAAACTGGACTTGTGGGAGAGTGGAGACTTTTCTTTAACACTATGACATCTGAAGGTGCATTTTGACTGTTGCTTACGGAGTACAGTTTATTGGGGCCTCCTATGGAGTGAGCAGTGGTGGCACTTCTGTACCAGTACATCTACACAGGAAAATATCAAAGGCTTCAACACCATCAGACTGAATCACATGTATAGACCTTGGCCATGTGGTTGTCACAGATGCTGATTTCCTAATGAACCTGGGTCCCAGCAGGCCAACAGTCTCCCTGTACAGGTAGGCTATTCGCTCGTTAGCACTTCCTTTCAAAATACAGATGTTTAAAACAGCTGTTCTTTTTTTTTAATGGTACTTAAAATGACATGATACTGGAACAGGTACAGAGGAGGGAGACAAGAACAATCACAGGTATGAAGTTTCCAAGAAGAAAGTGACCAAGGTAGACCTCTTAAGTCTGAAAAAGATTTGTCAGTTGGGAGGTCATAGACAGAGGTCTATAAAATTACAGACAGCATGCTGGAGAATTGGGTTTTCCCTAACTCTTTCATTACCAAAGCTATGCAGCGTCAAAAGAGGTAAGAGAACTAGGTTCAAAGCAAATGTGAGATCTTTCATCATATCTGCTGGTGGTACTAAAGGTACAAAACATGCAGAGATAAAAATGCATTTGTGCCCTATCAGGATGCTACCTCAGCATAAACAGAGCATTTATATCTGCAATGCCACCCACTGCTGCTGCAGTTGTTACTATGCTAGATGTTTCCTACTTCTCATGTTCGGGTGTGTCATGGTCCATTTGGATCTCTCAAATTTACAGGACAACAGTGCAAGCATCCCCTGTATCCCAGCAGAAGCACAAACCCTCAGCAGTCCACCTGCTGCTGAATCTGCTTCAAAAGCTTTTTGGGTAACCTGGTGTATTTATCCCTTCCAGCATGAAAGTTTGGTCTGCATCATTTTCATAATGAGGTGGATTCTGAAGAACTGCCCGAAAATTAATACAGGACTATGGCAGCAGGAGACAGCAAACTGCAGGTGCTGGTGGCTACATAGTGACCTTTAGATCTTCCTCTCCATCACGCCCTGCCCATGCGTTGCTCTTGCTTTGACCAGGTGGCACTGCTCCCTGCATACCTCAGGCCTTAACAAGAGCTGTGTGTTAGCCAAAACAGTTCTTGTTTGCTTTCTTCAATATTCAACTCAAATCTTTTCAATTTTGCCATTAAGCAAGAGTCAAACCCTCTCATCTACATGCCAAAGCCCCCTAGCTTCTTCCAGGCACTGTCTTCTACTAGAGGTGCTACTACAATGTATATTTCTCTAACAAACATTCTGTGTCCCTGCTTGGTACCAGCTATCAGGCCAGCTCCAAAACAAATGAAAACAACACTCATGGCATGCTTTGACTTTTCTCTTTCAGAATAGGGCTATTAATTTTGCCTTGAACAAGCTCAAATACATTTCCCACCCAATTTTAACTTAGTCATCTTCCTTCATCACACAACCGCTCAGAAGCCAACAGCAACAATCTTCTCCACAAGAAAGACAAAGGTAGACATACAAGGTCTGTATATAAGGCCCCAGAAAGAGAAGAGGGTGGAAAGAAGCTGTCACCCATTCAGCAAAGTACTGTATTAATTACTTTCAGTTCAAACTAATTATCACTGGCAGAACTAGTCATAAGCCAACGCTTAGTCACATTTTCTGATTCTTTTCCACAAATAAGATGCTGTCATTGCTTGTGAAAGGTCACAGCTTGCTGATAAGCTAACAACATGGGCATTGGGACTTGTCAGGATTTGCCTGTGATTTGTTTAGCTGTAAGAGCAATTATCTAATGACCTGATGTCTATTACTGATTTCGTTTTAGCTTCTGCTTTGCTTTCTACTATTGCACGATGAAATGTTTATTTTCACATGTACATTTGGTAACTAATAGACAGGAATAGTAGGTAGCCATTCTGTGGAGAATAAACTACTTCTGAGCCTAAAATGTAATGCTCACTACATAGGATGATAATAGGAGCCAACAGGATGATGATGGAGGCCCCAGGCAGCAGATAAGCTCCCAGTAGTTAAACTACTGGCTATCGCAGCAGTACAACATGAGTACCTGTGCAGAGATAACAAAGGAGAACAAACTAGTAGCTAATGTGAGTAAAATGCATCACATATAACAAATTCAGATCCACTGTGGTTCTGTGAACCAATGAAGAACAATATGTAGGATGTTATTAGTACATATACTCAAATGACCTTGGGTAGATCACAGGGTGAGAAGCAAAAGACCCAATTATCATTTTCTGTGCAAATATATGGTATTATCAGAGTATTCCCTGCATCTCCAGTCAGGTTTTCTCAATCAACAATCCGTGCACAGCAGGAGTACTTGAAATCCTAGAGACCATTCTTCTTCTGTCCTTAAGTTTCTGTAAGCAGCTGTGTACAGCACTGCCAAGAGCTGCTGACATCCCTGGCTTCCTTCACAACCATCACTGAACTTCTCTTTACTCCCATATATCCCTCTGCAAAGTATCTATTAAATTATTTACTGTTTCTCAGTGAATATGACTCAGTTTAACGGCTGATAATAAAGTGCCTTAGAATATTTACCTGAGAGGAAGACACTATAGAAGTGGGATGCAGGTAAGATTTCATTAGGAGAACATAGGCCTCTTAATGGGCTCTGACATATTAAAGCAATTTCCAGAAGAAACCAGTGATTCTCTTTGCCAGCACAGCTATGTGCTCACCTTCTCTGATGCATCAGGTAGACAGTTAGAAAGAAAAACAAACAGTCAAACATCCTAAATAAATGTTCTTTTCCTCCCTCGGTTTTTTTTCTGAAATAAAGGCAAAACTTCCTCCTCAGCACAAGAAGACACCTTTATCAGTACGGCTAAGAGGCAGATTTTTTCAGCTTGTACTTAAGATGCAGCAAGTGGTGTCTGTAGTGCTGCAACATAGAAGAAGCAATTGATCAAAATATAGGACACACAACGTGAGCGCAATCAGATATACTTTATTGTAAATTCCTATTACATTGTAGTAATAAAAGATTAGAATGGAAAGCAGGTTTATAGACAAGAGCAAAAAATGGATAATTGTATTAGATGATGTAAACTCCATTAAAACTGCTTAATTACTGAACAAAGATGGTCGCTGCACATTTACAACATACTGTTCTGTCCCTTGTGCCACAGAGGACTTCTCCAGGATATTTTGACATTGCAGAGTGTACAGTGCAGTCCCATAAGCTGTACAAAATGAGTGCATCACTATGTCTGAAGCAAAAGCCCCAAAGGGTTTGGTGTTCCAGAATCCATGGTTATTCACTGAACAGGTGAGGTGGCGTGGTATGAATCTCTGCTTTGCTCCACATACTTCAGCAAAAGGGCAACCTGCATTTCTCCCCTCCTGGGCTTACTTATTTTTAACAACTGGTCACCAGTTTTGCAGAAAGTCATATGCAGCAAGAAGGAGAAGGCAAGAAAGCATATCTCCCCTGCTCTCTCACTAACGAGACCACAAAATGACCTGGCATAGTAAAGCCACAGTGTTTTATGAGCATTAGGTTCCTTTTAACCTCTTGGGAAACTGTTATCTCACCTGTGCCATTCATATGGGATATGCTCTTACTCCCAGAGGCTAAGAGAGTGGCCACAGCTGGGCATGGGACTGCAGCATGTGCATTTTTATCTCAGGTGGAAAAAGGTCCTGAGAAGGAGTTCAGGAGGGATGAGTAATGACCATACGCACATAGCTTGCTCCCCTAGCACATGGGAGTCCATGGCTCAGAATGATTCTATAAAGTGGAGTGTGAACCACAGACTCAGAGCACTCTTTGTGCTAATAAGACTTTAGGGGAGGATCAAGGCCTTGGGAGGCCTCATTGCACCCACAGAGGAACATGCTGCAAGCAAGGCAGAAGGCTGACCAGCTTGCAGATTTTTTGAACCTCAGGATGCATGTTTATTCCTGTAAGCTGAGCTTATGTCCCTCAGTCTTCCCAGGCAATGATTTCTTGGTGACTCTCGGGCACAGTTCACATGAGATGTTTGTTAGGTTTGTGGGCTGGCAGGCTACTCCTCACTCCGCTTTCCTTTGCCCCATGGGCCAGGTGGCAGAGCCTGGAACGCCTTGGGCAGTGAACTCCCCAGAACATACACACATGAGAAATGAGGAGAGAAGAAAAGGCAGAAAAGAATGGAAAACATACCATATGCAAGAGATGTGACCAGAAAATGCAAGACTGGTGTGAGAAACTCCAAGCAGAAGCATGAAAAGCTATGAATTTTCATCAATCAAACAAAAGGAATAGTATGAAGCAAAAGAGTGACTATGAATGGGTGCATAGACACATAGGAAAAAAAAAAAAAAAACAGGAGAAAAAGCAGAGTGAAGTGGCAAGTGAGAAGTGAGAGCTGGGAATATCTGGGAGATATCAAACCCTAATAAGTGCTTCCAGCAAAGCGTGCTCTCCATTAACTAAAATTATAACACTGTAAGATAAAGCAGTCCTGTTAGCTAGAAATACCTGTTTTTATTGCAGCCTGAACGATCTACCATAAGGTTGTGTAATTCACTCTAAGAATTTATAACACTGGGTTCTTCCTTTTTTCTTTTCAGTGAAATATCAGGCCTTAATTAAAACTAAAGTTCAGACTACTTTGGTGAATGGAGCCTTTCAGATTCCCTTGCAGCACTACTGCAAAAGACCATAAATACAAGTGAACCACAGCAATAATATGGCCTAGAATTGCCTTTGATTACGTGTATCTAATTTTGAATCATTCACCATACAGATTTCTTTTTATGCTCTCCCCTGTGTCGCCATTTACTCTTCCTTATTGAATCTAGTGAAACTCAAGGATGATAAAAAAAACAAAAAGCAGATTTCTACCACTGTCTCTTTTTCCTCCTCTAATGTGGTATTTTGAAACATGAGAGCAAAATGAAAGGATGAAGATGGCATCTTGCTTCATGGTTTCTGAATCTGGATATTCAGCTCACCATACACGTGCCTCAAAGCATCACAATTCAGGCTTGCAATCAGCTTTCGTAACCCTGGTCGTTTTGGGATACATTTTACTTCCCAGATCAAGGTAGACATTGCTGGGATTTGCCTGTAGGAAAAAAAAAAAAAAAAAAGATAGTAACAGTATAGTCATCAGACAACACTCTCAACTTGATCAAGAACCAGAGAAACGGAAGGTGGACAATATAACATGTCTCGATCTTTTTATGTTTCACCCATTCTCTTAAGTGTCCTATAAATTATTTCCTCAACTTTCCACTCCTCTCAGCACTAGCTCTGTCAAAGCCTTTTTTAGCCCTTCCTTGAGGCAGATTCTAAATTTCCAAAATGAATCAGGTTTCCTCTGTCTCCTGCCATTTCCTCTCATGACCACTTTCAGAATGAACTTGTTTATAGCCAACATATATTTTTTCTACTTTATATTTCCTTTTCATGCATGTACTGTAGGCCACATTTGGCGATTCCTTAAATGGTTAGATAACTTCAGGCTATCCCCATGAGAGCCTGGCACAGCACTGATGAGCTGCTGAGACCCTCTGTCACATAACACTGGGAGATCCCCTCACCAAGCCACATTTTAGATGACAGGTTTTTTTGGAGTCCTGCTGTTAGCATTACTCTTTTGTATTATGTATGACTACTCATAGTATAAACCAAACATATTCCGCACTGCTTCTGATTTTCAATTCACGTGCACAGAGAGCCTTGAAAATTGATACCCATTTTCTCAATTCTTTCACTACCTTTTGTGTACAGATTTTGAAGGCTGATATTGATTGATTATGTTAAGGGGATGTCAGGATACAGCTGTGTTAAAGGAACCAAAGGAGGAGGTGGCAGAGTGAGGAGCTATTTAAAAAAATGAAAGTTATTTTTCTCAGCGTTAAGAAGACTATGAATTGAGACAGCATTCACATCTCACATGGGTACGGTACTCTTTAAATAGCTGAATAAAGTAAGAATAAAGTAAGCTTAAACTTTAGTCAGCATTGAAAACTCTCATCTGGTAAGATTTAGCTATTAGATGTTGCTACAGTTGGTGTTATAGCTGGAATGAGTATTGTGGTGAAAATGGGAAAAGAAACAAACAGGGAAGAAATGCTCACCTGCATCTGAAGATCTCGGTTAGCAGGAAAGACTCCACAGAAGAAGGATCTCCAGAAAGAGATCCTTCCCTGGTGGCTGTCAGCCCTTAAATGGGGTCTAGGAGAGATGCAGCCGGGCTCCACCCCTTCTGGTCATACAGGTGAATTACCTTCACCTGTGCTCCCATGGCTGACTCAGTCCTTGCCTCAGGTGATTAATCAATTGTTCAGGCCATGACTCAACAGTTCCCATACAGATGTCATGTCCTGTGCCAGAGTCAGCACACACTGGCTGCCCAGGCTTAGCAGAAGTTGTGACAAGGCAAGAAATCTTACTAACACTAAATGAGGTAGCTGAGGATCCTCTCACCTGATTACTGTTTTAGTGCAAGTCTGTCTCTGCTAGAGTAAGAGCCATTCTAGCTCCTTAGCAGTTAGCTTGGGTATTTATACACAACACTGCATTACATTTTGCACATACAGTGCAAAAACTCCGTATACGGGTACCGAGTTTTAGAAAAGCAGCAGTAGAAGAAGCTCACATTTTCAGTGTGAGCATGTGCAGGCTGATTCTAGTGAGTGTCTTCCTTCTTTTTATCTTTGTTCTTAATGAGAGATGTTCTGTTCCCCTTAGCTGCTTCATCAAGCGCCCACTAAAATGGCAGCATGATAAAGTGATGACTTCAATCACTGCACAAGGTTAAATACTATTTTTATTTTGGAAGTTATGTGAATGATCTGCAAGGTGTGATCTGTACAGAAAGTGATGAAGATATTATACAAGTCTCCCATGCAGCAAGGTTCGGTCTACTTTCATGTGCATCTGGGGGACAGATTCTCCGAGGATGAAGGTTCTCAGACCACTTCTCCACAGTGCCCCAGTGAGAAGGCACAGTGCTATCATCTCTGATTTATATTGTTATTATCTCTGCATATATATGTACATATATCTGCAGGAAGACAACAGCTGTGTTGGGAAACCAGACCCACTTTTTCCTGTTTCTCTACTGTCCGACTAATAAAACAACTTACTTCCCTCTACAAATGCTAATACTAGCCGAGCTCTGATAATGTAGAAACAACCTAAGTGACTTACAAGCTAGTGTGAATGTGTGCTTGGCTAAAATCCTTTTAACAATATCCATCACTGCCTGGTTAATTTTCATCTGTTGTGCAAAGACTGTACCACATGTAGGCACTGCTGCTGCCAAAGGCTTTTCCATAAGTAATGTTCTTCATCTGCCTCCAGCTAATAGCAAAATATGACTTGTGAATAATGAAGACGGAAGCCCCCATGCCACTTAATTCCCATAATAATGTTGTATCAACTGGATCACATGTATCGGTTTTGTGGAGTGACCAATATGATATAAAAAAGCTATGTTAAAAATACATTGAGGTCAAAAGTCTCATCCCCACAAACAATTGCTAAAGACAAGTCCCATTTGTGACAGTTGCTGATGGATATGGAAGAAGTGGAAGGAGAGGGGAGGCCCAGAAAAGGTTTAATTCCCTTAGCAAGTGTAGTAAAGCCACCCCAATCCGATTTTTCTGAGAGAGAATTCAGTGATGAATGGTTCTGTGTAATATGCTGAGCCATCACACACAGGAGCCATTTATCACTCTGAATGCATGGAGGCAAATGTGATTATTATTTAAATAAACTACAACTGCTCCCTGCTCCGTCCTCTGTGTGTATAACCTGCAGCCTTCATTCATCTAAGAGAAGTTAAATCACAGATTTTAAAATGACTAAGCTGATCCATTTCCATTTTTAAATGATGCCAAGGGCACTACTGCAAAGGGGAAAACATGGTGACTTGAGGGAAAATGACGTCTGTTCTGTGAGTCATGCTTCTCCCTGACTCCTGTGCCTTTGATGTACCTGACAACAACTCCTGCATCCTTGAAGGTGAGAACAGCCCACTGCATTTCTTGGAACACGAAGGATGCAGAATAGCAGAGGGGCTGGAACAGCTGTGCAGCAAGAAGGGCTACTGCTGCAACTTGTGTAACTCCTGTGGACTGTGCTGAGTCACGTTCAGCAGCACCTGTGATATACCACGTGCACAAAGCAAGCGCAGTAGGATGCCCTTTCACAGTCATTTTTCTGTCCAGCTCCACTCTAGAGACTGGTTTTGATCTCTTTATCCCTGGCCCAGGTGCCATCAGGCTCAGACCTCCCCTACTGGCTGCAGATAATACTGACAAATTATGCAGCTGCTGAAGCACAGGCAATTTTTCAAACTCCTTTTGCACAAACCTGGAGATGATCAGCACAGGTAATGATAGATAGCATCACTTTGGCTGTCCAAGAATAAGCAATGACTGCAAAATATTCCAAGGATCCCAGTTACGTATCCTGGAACTGGTTAATGACAATCTTGTAACACTGAACTCAAATGGAAAGAGGGTTTAGAAAAGTACTTTCTCATGCAGAAGCACTCCCATGTCACTGTGAAGCACAACTGTGTATAATGAAAGCCACTGAAACCTCTCCTTTTCCACAGGCTGAGGAGGAAGTGCTTGTGTACAGATATCTCAGCAGGCTCTACTGCATCCAGCACACATTTTATGTCTTGACATTAAGTCTGTAAAGATCATCTGAGATATCTGAACATCTTGTATAATCATGACTAACATGAGTGAAGAAAAGTCTTTTTGAAGAGCAGCACTGGAGTTGATTTGCACATACTGAGTGAGTGGCAGTAAACACCTCATGCGTCTGATAAATCTGTCTTCCAGAGATAGCGACTCGTAGGTGCTATTGTCAAGCACTAAGAATTATGTAATGCAGTGACAGAGTAAACTTTATCTGCATTAGCAGCTACCTCCAGCCACAACACTGTTCTCCAATACTGGTGCTGAACAGATGAAATGTTATCACAGTCCTTCTTTGCACAAAGGAAAACATAACTCCTGACTGTTGAGACCTATAGCTCCCTTATGTACTGATTTTTAAAGTAAAGAAAGTGTCTGAATTACTCAGCACTGCATTAGTTAGGAGTCTCTTGTGAGCTGCCTCCCATGAGCAAGAAGGAGGCCATTGTGTTTGCTTCCATACCTGAACTCCTTTTTCATTGTCCTCAGCACACCGGGGCCCTCAAGGCGGAGTGTGACGTTCTCCAGGGTTTGTTTCAGAGGGTTGGTGAACTCCACAACCACAGACATTTCTCTATCAACGACCATCTCGCCTTTAGTCTGCAGAACAAAGTAAGGATAAAGCTTTGCAAGCTCGTAATTATAAAATGCCCCACAGTGAAATCCATAGGGTTAAAAACACAGTACCAGTAAGGAAAGAGAGAGGGGGAAATGGAGCATGTAGCAAAAGAACACAAAGCAGAGAGAGTCTAGCCAGAGGAAAACAGTTCGATGGGCCCATAGACTCTACCACTACAGATTTTTCTACACATTTTTTTTCTAGCCATGATGGGTCAACAGGTAGAAATTCTTCATTTCTATAGGAAAAGTAGAAATCTGCTTGCACAGTCTTGGACCTGAGGTCCAAGTGGGGCAGAAACTGGATAAACACAGGCATTCTCCCTTATTCTACCCTCTCCCCAGGCTCCCTGCCAGCCCTGACGTGCATGGCTCCAGCAGGATTTTCATTTTACAACTGGTAGATGCCAGCGGGTCCACAAAAGATTTGAAAGGGCTTTGAGAAAGGTAGCTAAGAAAAAGAAGTAACTTCTAGGTAAAACTGAAATGCTATGATGGAGTCTGCAGTCCTCCTGCAAATAGTTAAGGAGTCTGGCAGTTATAAAAAGCTGGAAAGACTCTGGTCTAAGGGATCACTCCGTGACAAATACCAATATATTGACTGGGATAACAGATGAGACACTTACAACTAAGTGCTTGATTAGCATTTAGCCACCTGAATTAGCAAAAAAAGTGGCATATTCAGAAGCTCTAGCCCAATTAAGGGACTTATGTCCTCCTTATTTCAATTGCCCATTTAGATGTTTGAAGATCATTGATACATGAGGGAATTCAAAATCGTCCTGAATTCCCACACATGCAACTGAGATCGTGACCTGTATTTGCCAAGATTACTTCTGTAATCTTGTGTCAAGCTAAATTAGAATAAAATGTAATTTCCTCTACTGTTAACTTCGACAGTCTCCTTAGACAACCAGAGAAAGATCAAAGGTGTATCCAAAGATATGAAAGGAAAGAAGCCTTTTCATTCTTCTCCTTTACTTTCCCATTAATAACTCCAGTTTGACAAACATGTTCAATGAAGAAGTCTGACGAAAACGAGGGAGATAGCTTCCTCAGGTTTCTTAAAAAAGCAATACAGCAAAGTTTCAAAAAAAAATATATACATACACATGCACATACAAGCATGCTTAAAAAAAATTCAGCTGTTAAAATTTCATCTTGTATTTATATATTAAAAAGAAGTAGAGAGGAGAGAAACTCAGTTTTACTAGAAAATGTGGTCATTGGGCAACAGCATATCCCATATATACTAATCATCCTTTGTTGATAAGAGCAGCGAGGATAAATGTTTTGAAGCTGAAACTGAAGATCCTGTATAAGATGTTCTGTTCAAATATTGAATTGAAAGAACTCTACTTTTAAGATAAAAACTACTTCAAATACCCATTTTGCCTATCTTGTCTCTGGAATACTCAATTAAAAAAAAAAAATCAGTTTGAAAATAGTAATATTCTTATCAGACCATTTCTGAAACAGTCTTTGCAATACAGCATAGAGTCCATGTCCTATCAGTCACTACACTTCTAGTTTCAGATGTACCATGCCTCCAACTGCAGAAATGTTTAAAACCCTACTGACAGTACCCTCATAGAGCAGCAGCAAAGCACTACTTTGAAAGTACCATTCCAAAGGCAGATCACCCATCCATGTTTGGAAGAAGCTTCCATAAAAAGGGCAGGAACTTTCCAAGCAAATTCACTTCAGCAATAGCATTATTCTGTTTTTCAGCAAGAGGTCTCTGTATCACACTGCTTTACATAGAATACTTCTGTAGTCGAAGACTTGAGTGACTTGAGTGAGTAATCTCTCTTTCACCCTTTGAGCTTCTCCAGCTTTCTCACAACTTCTCCTCTCCTTCCTCCACTCTAGCTCTCTTTTACAGGTAATGCAGACTCAAGTGTAGGCTGCTCAGTGCAATATGCAATATGTAACACATATATATACACTCTCATACACTCCAACGGGTAGCTGTTCATAAGGTTCATGTTAGACCAGAGGTTTAACATGCACACATGCACAGGTCAATATCCCAGAAGTCAACAAACAGCCCACACACACCATGATGATCACTTATCTCCTTCACAATCCTGAGATACCTTGATTTTCAGGGTGGGAATTTCCAGGACCATTGCCTTCTGCATAGCCAGAACCTTCCCTGTTTCATTGATCCGTGCCGTCACAAAGAAGTGAAAAGAGGCTTGGTCCAGCAGGTCACTGAGATACTCGGCTGATGTGATCATAACATCGAAAGCATTAGCTGAGGGGAGAAACAGAAAAGAAAAAATGCATCTGAACTCTCTCATCATGTTCAATGGCAGTTACATGAATACCTTGGAGAAAGGTGACCCAGCACCAAAGAATGACTTTCTTCTGTTGCCCGAACTACCTTTATTCCTTTACGTCATTATTTCCTCTCATGTTTTGTTCTCTTTGCATTTAGGTTGTGAACTCCTTGAGGTAATGGCTGGGTTTCTGCATAGCTTCTGCCCCTGCCTGTCACCACAGGCCCAGGACACTACTGAAGGTTCCCAGGCACTACCACAAAATAAGTGAGAAGCAACACTGGCAGTAAGTAGCTGCTGGACACAGAGGTTAAAACCAGTCCTGAGTGCGCCCTTGTAAATCTTTGCTTTTCCCCTTTATTCCCAAGCTTTCTCTGCTTCTCTTCCCTGCAGAGAGATGCCACCAAGGAAGCCACCAGAGCAGATGTTTAGGCGTTTGAAGGCTACTTGGGAGACTGCCTGCTCCCCAGGACATGTCTGGATATCTGCCTTTGTCCTGTAATGGGCTTGCATGCAACATTTAGCAAATGACTCCTCCTGTCTCCAGCATGCCCTCCAGAGAGCCTTCATGTGCTTCCTGACAATAATTATTGGAAGGAACAAGTCCCCCTGGGCTAGATGGTTGAGATGCAGGGAATCATTAATGTAACCATATTGAACTGCAATTCCCAGACCAACAATGGTGTGAGAATGTGATGCAGAGAGGCAGATCTGCTAACTGACCAAGCAGAATATATAGATCTGGAGATCTTGCCTTTAAAAAAATTCATTATAAACCAAGTAAATATATCAAGATCTCCCATCTGTTAACTATAATTATTATTGTTATCCATCATTTGTATCATATTTGTGACATACATGGTACACACTGAGATAATTGAACTCAATTGGGTGAACACATTCACTCCTTTTTACACTTTTCATCTGCTCATATCAAAACCAGGTTCCTGATTTGGTTTCAGAGTTATTTCCTCGGTAACCACCTGACCTGGATTTACCAGGCCAGCCTCAAATTTACTTGATGTGTTCCCAACCTCCCTCTCACTTTGCATCTCTTTTAAAAGAAATTCCCATAATGCCCCAAATCGTAAATTATAAATGAGGCAAGGTATTTCTCATCCGTGTAAGGTAAACAAATAAGTAAATAAATAAATAAATTAGTTACTCAGTAGAATTTGCTTTATAGTGGAAGGAGAGAAGAATTTTTCTGTTTAAATTTAATCACTGCAGGGAAAAGAAAGAATAATAGACTTCCATTTCCTTAGCACTGGCTGTGCTGGTAAGTTGCCAGTACCGCTTTCAGCACTCAGGAAAGCCAAGGGAGACACAAAATCAAGCTGCCTTACAGCCTTTCAAAAAAAAAAAAAGAAGAAGAAGAAGAAGAAGAAAACTAAATATAACTGAATAGAGAGCACCTTTGAAGGCTCTGGAAGGTTTAAGCTATTCAAATCCTCAAAGATGTTTTCAACCCACACAATTCCTTTAATCATTACCCTGAAAATCATGCATTCATTCACTTCCTGTTTGAATACTTAGTTTGCTTCATTCTTTTAATATCACAGTCTGGAAGAATGCTTTTGACACTTCTTTATTATACTGTAGTGTTTTATTACCTCCAGATACGTATACACTTACTGGCATGAATGAAGCCTACAAATTGTGCTTGAGTGCCTCAGGAGGTATCCCTCTACCACACACCTCTGACAGACTGTGCTCACACAGCTGCAAATGATTACGCTGCCTCCCTTCACACTGCCCATCTGCTCAGACATGATTCCTGCCTGCATGTGTACTCCTTTCCAAGGAAAAGGCAAAAGGATTTATGTTCAAGTTTTATGTAGTACCCTCAGAGAAGACATAACTTGTGAGAGTTGGGGTTTTTTTTGTCCTGTTGTTGGACAAAGTGCTCTACAAGTTGGTGACTGTAGTTAAATGGTGAGCTAATTTCCACATTGAAAAGTGGTAATGCATTAAAACATGTTGCCTGGCTAGAGGCAGTAGTGGGGACACACACTTTTTGTATAAACAAAATAAAATGAAAAAGCATGTTCCGTTCTCTTAGGTGCCTTTCTCTGTGCTCACTCACCAATGGTCAATGTAGAGCTTACAGGACAGTTTCAAGAAGCTTTTCAGAAACAATTTACTTAGAAAAAATGAACAACAAAGCTTGGTGATGCTTAAAACATTACCTATTCATTTCAATTCTTGAGCAGAGGAGATAGGTAAACCTCAAAACACTAGAGAAGCCATATTTGGGGTGATAATAACTTACATATACCTTTAGTGCAAGAGAACTTTACTGTAAGTCCTGAAAGCAAGCACGAAGCACAGCAAGAAGTATAATCGATATTTACACATCTCCTATGATATAGCTGAATTCCCTGTTATAGAAGTGGTGTGGAATTTAGACTAAGCAGTTGAAATTGATCTTTTTACTGTGCCTACCCAAATATCCAGAAGTTTTGCAGTATTTCAGATCAAATATTTAATAACTGATGCAATGAAATTTCAAACCTCACACTGTGTTTTGATAGGTTCTGATGGAACAATTCAATGCAACCCAGAGAGTCCATATCCAAAGTCCTTGCAAATGATTTGGAGGAGTTAGAAAACAGCTGTCAGAGCTTTGTTATAGCCTGGAGGTGGAATTTTCAATAACTTTCACAACGCAGATCCTTCTAAATGGACACCTAGTTTATGGAGATTAATCAGCTCCAAATCAAAATGTGCAGTTTTAGTAAGTATTAATAGTAAATAAATAAAGTTAGGGAGAAAGCATAAGGGTTGCTTCAAGACACAGAAGGAACTGTGATTCCACAGAGGTTTCTCACTGAAATGAAACCTGGCCTCTTTGAGAAGACTTGCAGTGCCTCTTGAGCTAGGACAAGACAGAGAAGCAGGTGAGATGTTCAGCCAGATCCAGCTTTGCTGTGATCCAACACCAGATCCATCCTATGGGCTTCCAGCATCCTGCCACTCCCACTGTACTCAGCAGAGATTGCTTTTGCCCAGTAGCAGCATCAAGAAGGCAAAATCATTGCTCCTTACTGTCCCAGTAGGGAACTCAAGAAGAAGAATTTAAGACTCTGATTTAGCTTGCTTCAGAGCATGTTTTCATTACTTTTCCTGATCTGGACTCATTGAGCTAAGAGCACTGGCCTGTCAAAAAAACAAGTGATTGGCAGACACTTGCTGCTGGAGAAACCAGGGCTGTGCAACCAGCTTGCTCCATAGCACCGAAGAAGGCAGATCCTCAGCACTTACTGACTGCTTTCCAAATGGGGCTGCTGTGGCTGAAATGACACAGGTCAGTAAAGTCCAAAATAAAAAAAAAAGAGAACATCCCTCTTCCCTACTTTGGGAAGTGCGAACTCCTGCCCTCAGCTGTGTAAGCTAGGATGCCCAGAACAATTTTTCTCATGAAAAGGTAGAGGAATGATCTCCCCACCACAGTCCAGAAGGCACTAGGAAAAGCAAACACTACACAGGGAAATATAAGTCACCTTCAGAGAGTGTCCCCAGCTGACAAATACCCCTGCTGTATAGTAGCATAGTCTAGCTGAAGATGCACTTTTTAAATCACTTTAAATACACAAAGCCTGAAACACTCCATCCTCTAAAGCCAGATTTGTACTTGGAATCAATCAGTCATGCAGCCCAGTGTAGGAGAGCATTTTGCAGGGAGCAACAGCCTGAGGAAAACTGCCTCAGCTCTAAATGACCGTGGAATCAGGGCTTGTTGATACCCAGTAGAGTACCTTACTCTTAGCTACTAGAATTGGCTCTCTCCATGGTTAGTGATGTTGATGACAGTTAATGACACAAAGAAATAAGGTTAGTAGGTTTGAAAACAACCATGCGACTCTTACACGAAAGAGGATCCAGTTTTGCACTAAAAGAATGTTTCTTGAATTCACTCTTTGTGACACCAGTATAAAACACTATGTTGCCTGAGAGGTATGTAGTAGCAGTGTAGGAGTTGCGGCTCTTGTTCCTGAATATTATAATAACTTTAAAGTCACTGCCAAGGACTGCCTTTTGCACTTGGAGATCCATCTCGACATCCTTTTGTGGTTGATATGTGCTGGGTTGTGTAGTTTGCTTTTTAACACCATACATTACAGCTGTCTCCAAAGCCAGTCTTTCTTCTGCTGAGCCTAAAAACAAAAGAAAATCAAATTAAGAAGAGAACCAGGAATACTGCATTAGCCCACTCACAAAAGTGCGTGTTTTATTCTTTGTGGCACTTGAAATTAATGGATGAGAACAGTGAACTTTCATGTGGTAAAGTTTATATTAAATCTTTACAACTTCCATTTGAGATGGTCTTGAAGATCGAAGCTATACCCAACAGATTAATATAGCTTAGTTAATAATAATGAAGCTACACTGATTTACTCTTTGCAAACATCTGTCCTTCTCAGGCCTGGATAAGAAATGCCTAAGCAACTGTACAGAAACCTTTGAATTGCTTTGTATGCTTCAAGTTATTCCATGATGGCACTTTGTTTTCACCACAGCTTAGTCAGTATGAAGCATTTCTAGTAGCAAACAAAGTTTGTGTTCCTATCAAGACATCTGCAAGGCTGCTGGAGCTAGAAATGAGAGAGTTCCAGAGGGCATGTTGGCAGCTTCCCATGTAGTGGAAAAAGTGCCAGAAGTCTGTAAATTCACAGTTCAAGATCTGATTTAGGCAAACCTATGTTGGTATGGTCCCATTCTTTTTCAGGTTACCTTCTTGGAACTTGTAGTTCTCAGTAATGTCTACCATATCATCACTTCCGACTCCCTTGGTCACAATCAGCTTCCCAATGTGGGTTGTGTCAATTTTTTCTATCACTTGGGATCCATTTTTTCCCATTCTTGAGTAAATAACATCACTATTCACCTATAAAATCAAATGAGAAAGGATTGAGATATATGGAAGTAAAGAGAGCAAGGGAAGCCATTATAGGTCCTCTCAAAACAATCACATACTAGCATCACAGAATCAGAGAATATGTTGAGTTGTAAGGGGCTCACAAGGATCATCAAATCCAGCTCCTGGCTCCACACTCCTGGCTCCTTGTAGGACCATCCAACATTCAAATCCAATGAGGCTGCCACGAGGTCTCCCCTCAGCCTCCTCTGCTCTGGGCTAAACAAACCAAGGCGCATTAGCTGCTCTTCATACACCTTTTCCTCCAGACCCTTCACCATCTTTGAATGCTCTCTAACAGTTTGATGCCCTCTTTATGTTTTGGTACTCAGACCTGCCCCAAGTGCTAGAGGTGTGAACGCATAGTATGGAGCACAGCAGGACAACCCCTTCCTTTGCCTGGTGGCAGTGCAGAGCCTGATGCACCCCAGGGACGATTGGCCCTTTGGGCTGCCAGGGCACACTGCTGGCTCACATTTGGTTTGCTGTCAATCAGAACCCCCAGATCTCTTTCTGTGGGGCTACTCTCCCTATGTTGATTTGAAGTCCTACTACTTACACTGAAATACCATGTTTAAAATTAGACATACTCTACAATAATGACTAGATGCATTTTACTATATGCAACTCCAGAACATCAGCCAGAGTAAACCTGAGTAAGCTACAGAAATATCATTTAGACTTGGGGAGCACGATTACACATTCCTCACATCAAAAGATTTATTCCAGAGGAGAGTGTTTCATAGATAAAATGTACTTATTCTCTTCTGTGCTAAGCTATATACAACTCAATTTGAGTGAGACTTGCTCTACAGCTGCCACAGTTCTGGACACAACTCTGGTGGGGTAAGAGGTTAAAACACCAGGCCAGGTTCCCTCGTTCCTCATGGAGATATAACATTCTCAGATCTGTCAGTCAGACTGCCCATGTGAGCACTCCCTGATCCAAAGCAGCCAAAAGGAACATGGTGAGCAATGATGTCTTTAAAGTCACAGCATTAATTTTGACTGAAATAAGCAGTGAAGCCTTAACATAACCAGGTTTGCTGGCAAGCCTGAGAAGGAGGTCATGGCTAACAAGAATGAGTAGCTAGAGCTGGTGACTCATTTGCCATCATAGCTGGAATCTGGATGACCACATACTGAAATTTGATCTGAACAACTTTTTCTGCTTTCTACATTGGTGAGTTGAGATGAGAGAAATCCATATCACCTATTAGAGCCATATCACACCTACAGGCTTGCATGCCAAAATATAATAATGAGATTAGTCTTTGATGCAGTGAGTATGTCAAATAACTTCTATCTGCAAACTGCAGTGGAGCCCTTTTTTATGTCTCAGCTACAGTCCCACAGATAACGCTCAATGCACAAAAAATTTTCAGGAACATACCTCAGCATAGACAAAAGGAGCATCAAATTGGAAGCAAACATGACCATGTTTAATGGCTTGAACTGACGCTGGGCCACACCTGTACATACCTGTGGGGAAAAGAGGTAAGAAGAGAAATAATCCTTGGGTTTGGTGAAGCTTTTCATTAGCTTACCAGAACTCCTAAGTGAGAACTTCAAAGCTTCATTTCTGTGCTGTCCCTCCAAACAACAAAGACTCAAGCATGAAACTACCTAATGACTTGGTAACTTAATGATATTGTGAAACCCACTGAATGTCTCAAAAGGTTGAAATGCAGTTCAGGTTGGTTTTGGTTAAAGCAGATGGTAGTTTCGGGAGAGATCAGCTAACCTGAGAAAGATATCACTGCAAATCTGCTGAAAAATGTCTTTCAAGAATTGCAAAATTAAAGACTGGGAAGAAACAGCAGTGGCTTTTCACATTTTCTCTCCTGCCTACAGCTCAGTCAGTTTAACAAGGGCTGTAGTGAATGGCTGATACATAATGAAAGGGTATTCATTTGATGAGGCTCCTGTACGCGTTCTTCAAAAATTTGGAAGCCATTCTTTGGCAGTGGAATTACATTTCTCATAAGCCAGGCAAGACCATTCTCAGGCAGGATTTTGTGCACATATGCCATGAGCAGTGTTAAAACAAGGACTTATTTTGGAGCTCAGAACAACTCAGGAGAAGGCCCTGAGCACAAATGAGTGTGGTTATCTGGTGTAGGGGGTTTTCACAGTCCAAGTGCTGACACTGGCTTAGCTACAGTCACCTAATCATATACCACAAAAAAACCTCAAGCACTGCAAAGAGAGCTAAGGAGGACTTCAAGCAGTATTACCATCACTGGTCTCTTGGGGTGTACCATCAACAGCCTGCCATCCTCCAAAACCAACAGGAAGATCAGGTCTGGTCATCCAAGCTTCATTCCAGCAATGATAGTTCCTTAGAAAGGAGATGAGATCAGAATACTAAATTCTTGGAAAGAAGCAGAAACACAACAACAGATCTGTGACCTGTCATTACTCCAATAACAACACCTGTCAATTTAGGGTGAAAATGTCTGCTCTTTTTAAAGAATAGATTTTAAGTCTATTGGTTTGATGACTATTAGTTAAAACCTGAAGGCCACAATCTGTCATTATAGATCTTTGCCTGCAAGTTGAAGAAGACTTTATTCTTCTACTGTGTGCTGAATGCAAATATAACTGAGAAAAGATTCCAGTGCTTGTAGATTGTTGGAGTATATGGAGAGTTACCCACACTGCAATCTCTTTCCAGTCTGATGTCCCTAAAAATGGACCTCAGGATGGCTACAATCCTTTCCATCAGTGGAAGACATCTCCAATTCAATATGCCCACAAATGCAAGCTTTGAATCTTCTTCAAGGCACTGAAACTTAGTATGCTTTATAACTAGTAAGATTGAAGCTTTGATACCTCTACGGAAGAGATTTCAGGATCAATTCAACAATATAGTGTGTAGCTTTGTTTTCATAGCTGAAAAAATTATGCTCAGCTGCTTTCCACGTTGGCTGAGAAAAAGACAGACTTTGTAAGACTATCTATTGAAAATTTCTTGTTTCTCAGACCAGTGAGGGAGGTTACACTACAAGAAGGTACAGCTTTCCATGAAATCCACTTTTGATCTTTCTGGAACAGGTGATGCTTTAGGGACTAGGACAGTACCACTGGAAGATGAATTTATCAGAGAGATTAATCTACGTGCTTAGGCTTGAAATGCTCTCATTTAGTTGGATGTGCAGCAAAAAGAGAGAGGTCGCTCCAAAGGTAATGCCTCCTGTTTATTTCCATGGAAACTACAACGGATACAATGAGCACAATCACACTATTTAGTAGAGCAAATTCTCAGACTCAAACCACTATTTTTCAACACAGTCATCATCACTAGATGAGCATTTTCACCAGTGAAGAACAAGAGCTCTTCATTTTGTGGTGTGACAGTTGTGTACTGCCATCCAGAATGTGCCTTGTCTTTCACAGTTGCCCCTGCAGAAACACACCACCCACTTCCTTACTGTGCTCATGTCCACTGTTTGGTATCCATAAATATTCAGCAAGCATTGATGAATGTCAATGGGTGCTTTTTTTTATTTTTTTTATTTTTTATTTTTTTTTACATGGAGGAATTCAAATCCAAATCTTTGCTTCCTATCCATTTCCATGTCTGACATCAATTTGTCAGTCTGCTACTCTGCTGCCTCCTGTCACACGGGAGCAAAATATATTGGAATGCTGGTGAAAAGGTTCAACCTCTACTGTCACATCACTGACATCTATCTCTGATGTCATGGGCCAACATAATAAAATAGGAAGCATTACTTTTGGGGCAGGCCTCATACTACAGCATCATCCAATGTGGACTAGAAGTTTCAAACATGAGTAGGCAAGATGGATCTTGTGACTTTATTCCTGCAGTGTTACCTGTGCCCAAGGGAGAGCATAAGCAAAGAAGAAAGGCCGTGTAGGATAGGAGTTGTACATAAAGACAGCAAAGAATTTGAATTTCATTACTGAAAGAAAAAAAAAGAGAAACAAAGAGTAGAGAAGAGGCAGTTCTGCTTTCAAATTATACATATCCTACAGCAGAAATGAATAAAATTACATCAATGTAGTTGCTGATATAGCCCTTAGCACACACAGTGATATTAGCAACAGGAATGGGGACTGTTAATCTCTGACCATTTCATTAATAATAGGTGAAAACCAGCCACATAGCAGAGTCGGAAGGATCTGAGGCTTGTCTAACAAGACGTTTCAAAGTGGAAATGAAAGCTTAGATCAGGGTAAAACTTGTCAGTTAGGAGTGTTAATGAAGCACCACTACAGAAAAAGGAATTATTCAAGGAAAATGACGCACACTCAGAGAATTTTTGATGCTGCTGAGAGTAGTCAATGCTGAATCATGCTAACAGAGCTCACCTGAGGGCTACCTGAGGATGGGGGAGCACTTTACTTCAGGTGGGCTTTTGAAAGCTGAGAGAGACAATACCTACCCTGAAAGTCCACTTTGAATCAAACTCAGATGTGTCATTGACTTTGTGTTCTGAAAAAGAACAATCTGAAAAGCAGGCAGGAGGGAAAGATGATAAAATCAAAGAGGGGATAACAACGGGGAAAATGGCAGCTCTGCTTCGAATCCGTAATTAGATAATGCAGCATCTTATTTTTCTCTGTTCACTCCAGGAGACAGGACTTTTCTCACTGTTTTTTATTTGTGTAGTTTTGAGCACATCAGGACAGCAACTTCTTTATGTCTGCTGCCACACAAATAACAAATGCACATCAAGATATTGAATGTGAATGAAAAGAAATACGTTGTTTGTAAAGCACGTAAGTGTCAAGGAAAGGAGGATGAGGGGAACATTTCCCTCTCCAAAATGTGGCAGAAAATTTGCTCTAGAAGTGAGCATAACTGAGGAGCTGGCTCTGCAGTCACAATTTCTTAAATTGAATCTGTACTTCTTGTATTCTACAGCAAGCCTGAGACATTACAGAAAGCAAGAATGGCTATACAGATCAATGTAGTGACCATTAAATATTTACAGAGATAATTACGAATAGACTAAACAAAGCAATGGGGAAATTAATAAAAGATGACCAGGTGGGTATTATGCCTGGAAGACAATTTAAGAAGGGTACTTGGTATTGCTTATGAGGCAGGCACATGCTGAAAACAGTAGCTGCTCTTTCATTAGCAAATAATCCTGGGCATGAAGTTTGAGAGAGATACTGATAACACGGAGAGAAAAGTGAGCAGGAAGTGAATGGGTGAGCAGAGGTCATGGAAGGGCTCAATCCACAGAACATGGGTGAACCCACATGGGGATGGGTGACTCCAAGCAAGTTCTGCTGAGGCACTGACACTGTTCTGCTTGGGCTTCACAGCAGGAGTAGTCTTGATTCCCATCCAACAGCAGTATTCCTTAAGTGTCTTTATATCATCATTAAGAAAGACAAGGAGAACAAAGCAAGGGGACAGAAGCAGTACTGATGGGTCCCAAATCTGGCCGGCTTTATAAAAATAACTTTTTGCGAAGTCTGTGTAATTTTGTCTATGTGTTTTATTGTTGTTGCTGTTTCCTATCCCAAGGGGGAAAAAGCTCTTTAATAAAAATAAATGTCAGATAGCATTCACAGGGAGCCACATACTCAGAGATTGATTGGACTGAAAATCCGGACTGCAAGTATTCCTGAAGTCTGAAGGTATTTAAAACCTGAAAACAGATTAGCTTCAGCAGTACGAGGCAATAGAAATGATATATTAATAAAGAAAAATAGCTTTGTTACCACTTTGCAAGAGATTATAAATAAAGTGAGAAATACATTTAAAAAATCATTATAAATACCTTGAGCTTGTCCTCTTAAAAACAAAACAAAACAAAAAACAGAAAGTAACAAAAGATTTCAAAAAATAAAATCAAGGTTAAGACACAAGCCATATAAAGTCTGCATGTGGACTACCACGGAGTGTTACAAAGTAATGAAGAGAAAGGACACAGAGGAGAAATAAAAAAGGTATAGAACATATATTAACTTATGCCCAAAGGGTGATGTGCACCATGTACTAATAAATGCATCAGGAGGATAAAAGGGATGAACAAGGCAGTTCAAAAAGTAATCAAGCCAAAGAAAAGCAGGAGGACGGGAGGAAATGCTGCTGTAAAGTTGAGCGTGGATTTCAATGGAGCAAGGATGACTTCAAATGATCTGTCCCTGCCCTAAAAGAATGGAAAAATATGGAACTGATTTCAGAAGCAATGGGAAAAAGTTGGGAAATGAAAAGATAGGAAAGTACAAGGAAATGTGAAAACTGAGTGAGAGTTGATTCATGCATCAGTCTAAGAGAAGTGTAGAAGAAAAGATAAGATGGTGAAGAGTTTGAAACATGGCAGCAAACAAATTCTGTGGTCACACAGATGTCCAATGGACCTAATGGGATGGACCTATCAGCAGTGAGGGAGCTGGCTGATGTTACTGTGAGGCCACTCACATCTGCCTTTGAAAGGTCTTAGTGACAGAGGAAGACTCCGGAGGAATTTAAGAAAGCAAATATGATCCTTCTCTTCAAGACAGAGAAGCAGCAACATCCAGGGAACAACCAAATTAGCAGTCTCACTTTGATCCCTGGGAAGGTGATAGAGCAAATTCAGCTGTAGCTGACTGTGCTTTTAGCAGGGAACTGGACTAAATGACTTCCAGAGGTACCTTGCACTCTCTCCTATTGTCTGTGATGTTATGATACAGGCTTCAGATGTAAATGAACCTAATTACTTTCCTTAAACTGCATCTTGGTAACAGATTATGGAAATTACTTAAAGAGGTTACTGCAACAGGTTCAGTCATTTCATCCACCACAGAATGGATTTATTACAGTTTCAATATAAAGACTTCCAGGGATTAAGTTGTTAATGAAACAAGCTGATGAGTAGCTATGCTGATGAGGTGAAGGTATCATTGACACAAATCAAGTATATTAACACTGAATAAGACAAGTATCTCCTGAATATAGCAATATATACAGAGGTCACATTCACTGCTTCACTCTGAGGAGGAAAGGCTTGAGGCCCGATAACCCTCACATAATTTTTACTGAAGAGAGCATATAATCAATATGTGCTACACTTCCCCTGTCAGAAAGGAGACAGCAAGAGTTTGAGAAGAAAGGTAGAGGACTGTCTTTAAAATAATATGTAGTCCGCTTCTTGTTCACAGGAATGTTTCTTTTTATAAATCTGGTGATAGCATTTCAGTAATGTGAAATAGCTTAGCTTGCTTCTTTTCCAACCAAACTGAAATTATTTGAGAAAGCACTCATTTATGACTCTGACTGCATGTACAAAACACAACTAACATCTTACAAATACAAGAATTAGATGGAAGTAGATATTGAGGTATCTCTTCGAATTTGGCTCAAAACTGATGGAAGTGCCCAATCTACCACCTTCTTCCATTTTGGGAACCAGCCTGGCCCTAAGGAGTACAAATACATGTCAACTCTTCTTCAGCACACTGAAATGTACACTACTGAACAGTAATATTAGTAGTGATCTCATAGATCTCCTACAGCTTGTCTCTTTAAATGACAAGCACTTCATCCTATCATTCATCATCCTATCATCAGTTCATTGTGTTTTCTGCAAGCTAGCAATGTTCTTTATTGAAAAGAGAAATAAATAAACCACGTACATCCCTTGTTATGTTTTTAACTATGCATATAGTTGGAATATTAAAGTCATTTGCCAGGAAAACTCACCAGATAGAGTCTTTGGTCAATCTGTTGTCCACCTGCCCTTCATCATCCAGAAAGAAGTCCAACTGTAAATTGGCATTGTTGTCATGGGCAGAAGAATAATTGGTAATGAGTCTTGCAGGTATCCCCAGGCACCTCAGAACTGTGTCAAACATAGAAATGGAATGAGAAGGACAAATATGAGGATTGTGTTCACAGATAACAGGATGAGTAAAGAGAAAATATTAATAATAGGAGTAAAATGGGAAAACTCAGCCAAATCAGCCCAAATAATTTCTCCTATCTTTCTTTATATAGAACATGTAAAATATTTTGTTTGGTCCACACATGCTGAGCATTCGGGATATATAATGGTACAATTGCTTAATTGGCCAGTTACCAACAGTCTTGCATACTGACCACACAGCAGCTTTTCAGGGCAAATCCTGATGGAACAGATCAAATGTGGTATAAAGAAAAATAATTTTGAGGTTCCATGGAATGCAAAATACATTAGGACTCCTATTATCAGTAAGCCAGAAGAATTAAGAGAGACTATGCTAAAATGAAGATGAATACAAAATGTCTCCTGGTTGATTTGGAGTTTCCCTGTTTTGGAATATACTGTCAGATGGGGTCTGGAGAACATAAAGAATAAGGCAGAAGCTGATTGCTAACAAGGGAGAAAACTGCATTATTTGCAAAAGAAATGTCAGAGTTTGAGTCTGAACAAAATGTATTATGTAATTTGTATTGATTTCTAGGCAGTAGTACTTTGGAGTCAATGGTCTCTTCCCATAAAGGATCTTAAAGAGAAGGATCAAAAAAAAAATGTTCCCTACCCCTAAATTTCAAACCACTGCAGTGTAGCTGACAACACTTGCCCTCAGTTGACAAGAGGTGAAGTTGGGGCATGTGGGAAAGCTACAGCTATATCTGAAGTGCAACAGTGAGTCACTAAACTTCTGTGTTTGTGGTGCACCCTGGCTGGTGGACATGGAGCACGGTCCAAGAGGAAGTGGAGACACAGGGTAACATATCATCTCAGCCTGTCCAGATGACATGTTGTGACTTTTGTTCAAAAAAAGATCCTGGGTTGTGATGTAGGAGCTAACATGGTTCTGCAGAAAACAGAGACTTTTTTTGGAAATGAGAAACATTTTGGTCAAAAAGTGTATTTTTAAATAGTTCCAACACCGCAGTGTTGAACAACCCTTTCTGCTACTGTTGGTTTTGTACATTCATTAGTGTCAGTACTGTGACTCTCAATACAGAGTAGCACTGCACATTCATTTCAAGTTACTGGATGAAAAATTACCTGAATGCATCCAATACCATATGTACCTATTGATTAAACTTAATTCAAGCGCGCTCCCAGGTTTCCACCACATGAGCCATCAGGGCTCATTGAAAATAATTTGTCTGACAATTTCAAGATTAATGAGTGTTTTTCAAAACGTTTTAGCATTTTTAATGGATGACTATTCAGAGTTTACAAAATAGTAACCTTGGAAAGCTGGACTGGTCACAATGATAAAACATTGGCAGCTGAAAAAAAATGCAAACTACAACTTATAACAATACTTTAAGTTCAGCATGTTTGTTTAGGCCTTTGCTGTCCTCTCCCTGGAGTGGTCAGCAGCTGGACATGTAAATGGCTATGCAACAGATAAGCCACTGAACAATGTTTTAATTTCATAATGCTCGACAAACTTTATACTTCAGTAAGCCTCACAGTATGAAGTCTCAGGTCTCTGGCTTGACTAAAGTAGTCAGGAAACTGAATCTAATTTTGCCCCTGATAAATATGCCTCTCCATTTAATACAGTAGGCTCCAGACCTCTATGGCATTGCCCCAGTTTCAGAGTGGCCTACAGCAAAATATCGTGTAACAGAGATCCTGGACCAGGGCAGGAGGAAAATGGGAGAACCCGTGTGTTGTTTGGGATATAGAGACAGACAGAAGAGAAAGTGGCCTTGGAAAGTCACTATGATGAACTGCATCTATAAGAAACGTTTGCAAGGGCCTTTTTGAACTCACTGTGTTGTGAAGAGATGGAGGAGTATCAAGTACAGACCATACGACCTCAGGCAGAGAAGGAAGTAGACATCTCTCAGGCTCTTTGGATGGATTGATATTCCCATGGCACCAGAAATAAAATGAACTATTTCATATGTCAAAGGATAGAGTACCTGCCAGAGTCTCCCTAAATCAAAGCACAAACCTCTCCAGATATATGAAAGAGAAGCAGAGAAACCTGAAATGGAATCCTCCCCTGGAGCTGTGAGAAGCATGTGCCAGCAGAAGGATAGGTGGTCAGAACAGAGCTTTATTTCTGAGGTCCTACTGTTTTGAATAGCTCTTGAACTACCTCAGGTAACTAAAATGTGTTACAAAATTCTGCTACCTGGACAGAAGGAAAACTATGCTTTGAATGAAATATACGTATATGGGACAGGTAAAAATAAAGTGAAAAGATACCTAGGGCTGCCCAAAGATGAAGAGCCAGACTTGTAACACGCTGTTAATTATTTAATTTCCATGTTTGCTGCAGAAGATGGGTGATTAATCTTCATTTTTGTTAAAAGTACAATGTAAAGAAAAGTATGATGCCATTTCTGAAGACAGCAACATGTAACAGAGAGATGAAAAAGGGAAGGATTCATGGGCAGTTTTTCTGCAAGTTTCTTTTCACATCTTAAATACAAGAAGCAAAGCTTCAACCTTCAGCTGTGGCTGAGAAGTACTTAATGCAAAGTAGAGTCCAAGCCTGCAAAAATGCCCACTGTATCCCCTTGGTCCTAGGCTGATGTGGTGCCCTCCCCAGTCTGACACTTAAGTACATGAGCTGTAAGTGCCTCAAGGGGAGATCACTATGTTTAAGCCAGACTCACTTTAATTTTCTTCTATTGGCTTTTCCCATAAGCAAAGGAACTGTTTGGCTCTATATCAGCAAAGAGCTTTTTACACATGCATTGCTCCCAATATCTTGTCCCCACTGTCTGTATAAATGTATCTTTTACATTAACAGTGTCTTTCTTTACCGCTATTATACCTTAGTGTGTTCCAGTGTTCAGGGAGTATTCATTTGGGATGATGCTGTTAGCAAGTGCTAGACAATTAAAAAAAAATAGACCAACGCAGCATTGCTTTCCCTACTCGGTTTTAAAACCTGAAATGTCTCTTTCGCTGTGACACTGAAATACATTTGTTCTAGTTTGAGCAAACTTATTAAGATTTAACCTTGTAATGCCAGATAATTCATAAAACAGGCCAGAATTTTCCTCAGTGATCTGGCTCAAAAATTCGATAGGAAGTGTTTAAAGTGCCAGTAGGTCGGTGCTGGGACAGTACATATTAGTCTAGCCAAGAACACCCCTTGCCAAGTAGAATGTTCAGCCTTTCTGAGGTAAAAACGCCTTCACAGTACTCCATATTGAGTAATAATTTTAAGTTGCACATTTAGACACTAAGTCCCCTGTTCATCTCCCATTTCCTGACAGAAACAGAGAACATACCAAAAGACTAACTTTCTCACCCCAAATTTAGTCTCTATGATTCAATAAATACATTTTTCTGTACAAATAAACAGTATATCATTCTGGAAGTGCAGCTACTGAGTCTATTTTGGCCACGCGTTTTTAAGTATCTCTACCATTTACTCCTGATCATCACAGACCCAGGAATAATTTTAGCTAGTTTAACCTAAAAGCTCATCCTGCTATGTAAGAATCAAATAGCAGCATGAGGCTTTTCTCACTGATACTTACACGTGTTGAAGACACCAGCAAAGACCCAGCACTGTCCATATCGCACTGGCTCCTTAGAACTGTAATATTCCAAGAGGATGTCCACACTTCCTGTCCAGGCTGAAGGTGGGACTCCATAAGCATAGAGATTGTCCCATGATCCAGCCAAAACACCATTATCGTCCTTGGAATTGATCTATAGACAAAGGAAATGAGTTTTAGGGGTGTCAGAAGCTGAATTATAAAGAGCTCTTTAACCCAGCAGACCAAGATAGGACAAGAGAGACTGAATATAGCTAAGTTTAGGCTGGAAATAACACAGAAATGTTTAATTATGAAGGTAGGAGATGAACAGAACAATCCTGCTAAGGGCCGTGGTAGATTCGCCATCCCTGAATAATTTTGAATCAAGGTCAGGCACTTAAAAATAATAGTGAAATTAAATCACCACAACGAGCATTCATGTTGCTATTTTAGTACATTTTATTAACACTATACATGCTCATTGCTATGTATTTTTAATAAACACAAACAGTTTTAAATTCATAAGCAAGCCTCAGAAATGTTAAATCAGCTTCCTTCCTAACATCATCTGTTTTTCTCCCTGTACCAGCCCAGATATTTTAATAAAATCACTCCCAATTTACAGTGGATAGAGAGAAGAATCAGTCCACTGTTATTTTTAGAGTGGAAACTAATTTCTTCAGTCCGGCACACGTGAAAACAAGAAGGAATATTCTGTGCAGGTTTTCCCTTGGTAAGATTACACAAAGCATGGAGTTTTGCTGACTAATGGCTACACTGATAGGCATTAACGAGCAATACATCTCCAAGCTGCAATCTGAACCAAACCAGTTGAGGCTGTGCAAAAAGCTCATTCGCTCTGTACCTTTTAATTATGTTAATGTGGAACAGCTACATGCCAGCCAAATAAATCACAATTCTCATTTAAAAGCTTTTGGCTGGATTAACTACTGTTTTATAATTAGAAAATCGACTTCCTGTGAACCCTAGGACTGAACAAGATAAGTATTCAGAGTCATAACCAAAGGGTTAAGGGGTTGTGCCCATCTCTCACTGTTGTTGAAAACATGCCAAGAAAAGAGGCACTTCAAGGACAGGACAGCATTTCGATCTTTAGGCTCTCTGCTTGTTGTGAGGAATGGAAGAAGGGGGGCAACTCTGTTTGCTTTGAAGCTTTAGGAAGCTTCAGAAAAATTACACCCCGGGGGAGCTCCCCAGACAAGCTCAGCTCTACCACATAACACCTTGAACAGGAATGAGGGTAAGGAACACAGGTGAGGCCTCAGTACCTCTTGTCCACTTCTTACTGCTGTTCAGATTTCAGATGACCAGAACTCCAACCCAGCTGTGGCCTAATCCTTCAGATACCTGAAATCCACTGACTCTCACATTTCCAAAAGGAAACTTCTCCACCTACATAAAATGGCTGAGTGGCTCAAAACATATGCCCATTTCGTGTTCATAACACTATGCTCATAGGGTTTCCAGGGAATCTGCATGAGGGATCTTTTAAGAGACCAGTGATTAATGCAGCAATTGTAAAGGAACCACATTCAGTTCTTACTTCTGTAGCAAGAGGTCTGAAGCCACATTTCTAATGTCTAGAATAAAAGAAATAACCAGAAGGCCAAAACAAAATAGGGAAGTAGAGGTGATCTCAATCTTCCTTGTTGAAGCTATCCTACTTAACTTTGTGTTACACAAAATTCATCATATGGCAGTAATTGAGAGGCTAGACATCCTGCTTCAATGTTATCTAAAACAAAGAGTTAATTCTCCTACAGTCTGGGTAAATGCTGTAATAACTGGGTCATCTTCAGTGGTCATGTTTTGTGGAGACTCTTCTAGCAGCTGGCCTGGGAGAACATCTAATGATAATAGCTCAATGACCAGCATACTGCTGTGGGAACCAGAAGTTATCAGTTCAGATCTCCAAAAGGCAGACAGAATTGGACTCATCTGTCTTTTATACCTTGGATGAGTCTTCCAGCTTGAATATTAGAGATGGGGCTGCTGTTACACACACAGTAAGACTCCTGATGCCTGACAGCTGAAAGGAATTGAGATGCAGGAAGCCTTCTCCCTACCCTTCGCTTCTGGAAATTTTGGGCACTTCCTTTCTGGGTAGGGAAGATTATGTGGGCCCTGTACTTAAGAGCTCAGATCTCCTACCACATTCTCCTGGAACCAAGTTACCTCATGTAAATGGTCTGAGAGGCCATCTGAGGCTTGAAAATCAGGCACAGATCCACCCAGCTTTGCAGTGTCTTAAGGACCTTTTGAGGTTAGGCAAATCTCAAAGTCTCTCAATTCCTCATCCCAAATTTCACCCATCATGGTGCCTCACCATTCATGAAAGAAATAGCTTTCTCAATAATCTCAGCTACCAAAAAAATAAGCACAGTGTCATAAAAAATGCTACCATGCATGAAAGTGCAACATTTAAAAGCGGCCTTCATGCCAATGAGGCCCTGCTCTCAGGATGCTGAACTGACATAAAGATCTCACCTTTAGTGAAATGAAATTAAGTGCCAGACCCCAGAGGTCAGAATGGATAAAAGATCTGGCACCTGCCACAGTGAGGACGTGAGGGCACAGAGGCCATTAAACCATCCTGACTTTGATTAGAGAGTCATTTCTGACAAATCCTGGGCATCTATTACATACCACTGCAGAGGCAACACGGCAGATTTTGATTGGGTTTCCACGCCCAGACAACTCCAGTTCTGCCCTGTCCATCAGGAAAAGGCAAGCATCCAGAATGTTTTCTTCAAACTAGATAAAATGAAAGAAAGAGAGAAATAGAGGGCGAGTTAAGTCACACTTTAGTCTGAAAAGCAAAGGCAAAGTTATTTTTCACTGTTGTTATAATAGCTGATCAGCTTCAAAATCAGTCGCTCAGGTCAAAGTTCTGTGTATAAAATACAAGTTTTCTTCTAGAATAATTGCTCACGTATAGCAAAAAAATGTGAGACGCTTTAAGGGAAAAGAGAGCGTCATTTTCAATTCAAACTCAGTCTGGTTTCCAGAAGGTTAAAATGACAACATAGCCTTTCTGACAGGACATAAAATTTTAAGTGCTAACAAGTATATAATAGGAAGGTATTATAATAATAACTACAATAAGCTAGTCTGCTCGCTAAGGACTTCATGTCCTTCACAGATTCCAGACCTGTTAATTTCAGAACTTTTCTGATACATTCAGCACAATGCTGAGAAGTTGACCAATAAATGATTTACCACAGATAATATGAAGCTTAAATTTTAGACTAAAATAGTAAAATGTTTAAAATTAACAAGCCAAAAGCTAATGAAGTGGATTAATCCTGGTCTCTGAAACTTAGACATAAAAAATACCAAGTGACCTAAAGTAGTCTTCTTCAAAAATAGAGTGGAAAGGTACAGTTTCTTCGATCCAGCATGAACAAGCACAGGAATGAATTGAGGGCAGAGGTGCCTAAATAGACCAGAAACCATTTGTCACAGAACTTGCCCTGTGATGTATTTCATTTTCCTTAGGAGAAACTGCATAGCAAAGGAAAATATCTCTGTCCCCTGGAAAATGGTAGGGGACAAGGAAACACACATTTATAAAAAAACGTCTTCCAGTTTCACTGAGAACACAGTATTATATTAGCATTCAAAGCTGTAACAGAAACTCCGTTCAGCTCGTCCCCTTGCCATATTCAGCTTTATGTCCTTCATTTGCATCCTTAGAGATATGGTTCATGCTAACAAGATTTTTGCTCTTGTGCCCAGCTGCAACTAGAGCTGTATTGATTTTGAAACCACCTCCAGCCTGGTTTAAGGCTCCTCAGCATATGAGAGTTATCTGAGTTTTGCATCCTGCAGAAGGCAAACAAATGCCCAGGCCAAGCTGCTGGCCTGGTAGCATGGGAAAGGCAGAGGCAGGGTGAGGCCAGAGAGCTGAGGAGGAAGTGTTGAAGAATCAAGACAGCTGTCAGTGCTGCATAAAAGATGGAAGGGATGAGGATAACATCCTTGGAGAGTCCATGCCTCCTTTGGCCTCTCCCTTATAGGTACCAGCTGAGCTCTGGCATAAGCATAAGAGAAGCACCTCTGTATTTCATCACTCTCAGCCTTTTTCTGTCCACAAAACATTTTCTTTTTGGCCTGCCTGGCTCTCATTACTCAGCAAACTGCCACAGTATGTATCCTTTTAAAAGAATCACAGAATCGTAAAATGTCTTAGGTTGGTAGGGAACTTAAAGCCCACCCAGTCCCAACCTCTGCCATGGGCAGCGTTGCCATCCACCAGCTCAGGCTGCCCAGGGCCCCATTCAACCTGGCGTTGAACATGTCCAGGGATGGGACATCCACAGCTTCTCTGGGCAAAAAAAAAAAAAAAAAAAAAAAAAGTGTAAAAAATGGTCTCCCTCCTGTTTATAAACTCTGCTTAGGTACTGAAAGGCAGCAGTGAAGTCACCCTGGAGCCGTCACTTCTCCAAGCTAAACAAGCCCAGCAAGCATCCTCTAAGGCAGCACACCTCTCTCATACTGTTTCTCAGCTCTGCCATGCACACCAGCATTGAATTACTTTCTTTGGAAGTTTGTTAGTATATAGCATCTTACAGCCTTCTTGAGCAAAACTGAATTCATAGTGTTCAGGCAAGCAAGAAAGCGGGTCAGTGGCTCCAAAGGTCCTACTCCTTGTATTGTATAATTTCTAGGAGGCTGAGTAATTGTATGCTATTGGTCCCCACTCTACTCCAGTGATATGTGCTGTAAGCAAAGTCAGGTGAATGGCAGAACTGTGGAGACATTGCTTCCCACGGAAAACAGACAGACAGTATAAACTCTGGGCTGTCATAGTGGCCCTTTCCTGCTTCAGGTTCACTCCTCTTTTGGCCTGGCTAATGATTTATCACTTTCACTAGGATCAAAAAGAGCTTTCTGTTCTTCAAGTCATCAGCAGTGTCTAAGAGCTGACTTAAATCAATAAGAAGTTTAGCTTGCAAATTAAATCTCTCTTATCTACAGTTTATGAGACACTGTCAATCTTGCCAGCATATACAGAAAGACTAAAGAGGAAAGAAATTACTATCGGGGTTGTTGTCTTTCACCCTAGCATTTACAAAACGATATAAATGACTGTGAAGTAATTGGATTAATAGGAGGAGGGACATAGGACAGGCTGTAAAGTCTAGCTGCCTTATGCTAATGGAGCAGCGTAGGATGCAAAGCACCGTAACATGGGCTAAAGCCAGTTTTGCTTTCCATTACTTCTTAAAAACACTAAATCAAACTAAATTAGTTTCCTGCCCTCAATCTTGGCATAAAAATAATATCTAGAGGGAAGCAAAACAGACACATAATACACATAAGGCTGAGTACCCTTGATATATCAAATGAAACAGCAGCCAAGACAAGTAGGCAGCCAGGACAGATCAGCAGTCACTGGCACTGTCTGCTTGACACAAACTGAAATGGGAACAACCCACATTCAGGACAAAGGATTGGCACAGCCACCTGGAAAAGACTGTGGAAGGAAGACAAGACATGGGAAAACACAGGAAAAGAAGCTCTGCCTGCACACTGGTTTGCACTGCACTATAGAGCAATGCATTTAAGTGAGACTGGCCTTCAGTGGACATTCCCCTTTCATGCTAACCCGCTTCTAGTAGCAAAACTTCAAACCAATTAAATCCAAGTAAGAGAGGTTGCATCACCTCTTGCACTGGTGGAAGTAGGTCTGTGTTTCCCACAGCTGGTCACAGGCAGTGATCTAACCTTAACAGATGCACATGCCACAGAATTTTGTTTGTGCTGTGGGCTCATGTGGACATGACTAAGCTCAACATGACAACAAGAGCACTATGCCCACCTGCTTTATTTTACTTTTCTCCAAAAAAAAAAAGAAAAAAAAAAAAGAAAAAAAAAAGAAAAAAAAAAAGAAAAAAAGGCAGTGTTAAAAGATCAATATAGCACCCAGCTTCCAATATTTCTCAGCTGGAGAGTTCCTATGTGCCCAGATTTCTTCTAAAGCAAAATTTCTCCTCGATCTCCCTTGGGCTTTTCTGAGTGACTGGCAATTTGCACACCCTCAGAAGAAAGGAATCACAGTCATGTTACAAGGAACATTCCCATCCTGAATCCTCAGTCATTACAGCCATATTTCAAGTGGTCTGTTGTATTTTCTTCCTAGGTCCATTTTTCTTGCCTCTCCTCCTCTCAAGTTGACGCTGCTCATTAAAGAGGGCAGCTGTGAAAATGATCTTCCACTAATAATCCAGTTTTCAACTGCATGTTCCTTTTTAATTTACAACCTCAGTTAAAGCTTTCAGCTGTCATCCTTTAAAGAAATGTTTAGCCTATGAATATTACTGTGCACAAGTCTATCTGTATTTTTGTGTAAGACCATGTACCTTACAGCTCTATTACTATATTTGGCCTTATGATTTTTACTAACACTGTTGAAAGGGGCTATGTATGATACATACACACAGCATATATGTATGATACAATGGTATATCTGCTAAATATCTAAAAGTGTTTTTATTCACTTACAACAATGTTCCTAGTTTTAACATAAGAGATTGCTAAAAATGAGGTAAGCTCATGTTTTAATGGCTGGGAATTGGTAGGGTAGCATCAGGAAAACCGTATACCTCTATCACTCTGAACCAGAGGAATATTTTTCCATTGTGTTTAGTTGTAAGATGTCCATTTCACCCTCACAAAAATAATGATAGGCTCTGGAACAACTCTTGGCTTTGATGCACTTGCTACACTAAGCTGTCACATGGGCAACAAAATGTGCACCACTACTCAGGGTGGAAATCAAGCTGCCAGACAACACCGGAAGGAAAAGCATATGACAAAGGGATGTGGAACAGCTCTAACCTCCCAAACAGAGCTGCCTCCTAGCAAAACCAAATAAATAATGCAAGGGAGGTTGGTGTTTGTGTCAGGAAGGTGCTGGATTTGCAGAATATAAGCACCTGAGGCCAAACCACTATAGGCCATAAATTCAGCATCTTAGGATATAAATCCAGCAGCTGGTTGAAGCAACATCTTCCATTTCCAGCCACTCGTTCCCATCTCTCCCTCCCCTACATCTGTCACAGAGTGAATCCCAAATCTAGGAGCAGAGCACGCCTGAATAACAACCCAAGGAAGGAAAAAAAAACAAGAAAAAAAAAAGAAAGGAGCTGCTTGTTCAGCTAGGTCAGCTCTCTGGTCTGATTCATTGCACGGCTATATAAACACTTGCAGGGGGAAGGAAGGGCCAGGAGGGGGCATTTTTGGTCAACTTAAATGCTGGATGCTTTGGCCTCAGGATCTGGTTCTTCCTATCTCTCTCAGATGCACCCCCACTTTATGGAATTGCTTCCCCCTCATCTTATTTAAGGATTATTTTTAGCTTAGACAAGATCTCTTTCAAACCCCACAAACAACAGCGCTGAGGCAACCAGTGGAAAGGTGCAAAGGCAGGAGCTACCAAAGCAGCCCTGCTGTGGGAAAAAACATGGACTTGCATCCTTAAACGAGGAAGCAAGAACGATGTGAGTTCAAAGAGCTCTCTAGTGCAAGCACAGAGGCAATCCAGCCAGCTTAAGCTTTGAGGTAGTCTTCAGCTGAAAGAGAGAAAGCAAAGCAAGAGGGTCCCTTCTGCAAGGCTGTGCTGGGGATGTGTAGTGAGTGCTGAATGGATCCATCACTGTGGCATGAAGGAAGTACTTCAGTACTTTCTTAATGGTGCTCATGTGAAAAACCAGGACGTAAGGTGAGCCATGTCCAATAACTGCCCATTGGAATACCGCTGAGTAACAGTCAGAGTTAGCTTTGCTAATTTTGATGTTGCTATTGAATGCTTTTTTCCCATTCTCACACAACTTAACTCTTTCATCGCTCAGGGACTTTCAGGCTGTCTAGTGATACAAACAGATTGAGATAAAACAGGTAAGCAGTAAGGGGTTGATAACACTGAAGGCATATCACTACTACACATCAGCCAGCCAGGACTGTGCTCTCCACATCTTCGGAGGCTGAAGTTGTGAAGTCCAGACAGCAAGGGGAGAAGTTCCCCCCTTTGTCATTGTGGTAAGGAAATTTAAAACTCTGGGACCAAACCTCAGTTTGTAATAGGAACCCTAAGAAAAGCTGACTCCTGGAAAAATGAGAATTACTTCCACCAAGATGCTAGAACTGAAAGGAAGAGTCAAAAGGGAATACAACCTCTCGCTAAAATAAATAAACTTCTTGTCTTTCACCAAGTCAGTCTGATCCTAAAGCAGCAGTATCACAGCGGCAGAAATGCTTCTGCATAGTGAAAACCTCAGCTAATGATTATAGCTTTCAACAGGAAGCCTCTTAGAATCTGAAATGTGCCCCTAAAACAAGATCTTTAAATACTAGCTATTATAACATTGCTTTTCTGGATTAGGTATATACCCACTTCATACAATTTTCAAAAACTATACCCCCTTGTGTTTCTGAAGTAGAGACCAATAATGCACTCCAGAGCCCACAGTCTCAACCACAGTCTGCTGTCGATTAAATTCATTTGCTGTCCTACTGGGAGCAGTCAGAGAAGGTCCAAATAGCTCACCTGACCGTAACTCCAGCTTCTTAATTTCACTTCATTGACGTCTCCATGGAAAACAATACCAACATCATTCAGGACATATTCTTCCCTTTCCTTCTCGTCATCCAGGTACACGGCATCCACTGTATCAATTTATCCAAAACAAACGCCAACATCACCACTTAGATTTTATATCGAGCAGATAAAAATAATTAGCACATACTGCAGCCATATTTGATGAGATGTTCCCATCACCCATCAAACAAAACATCACTTGCTTCAACAGAATACAAACACAAGGAGATAGTGACCCCAGTTAGAAATATGATACACAACTTAAAAGCATGAAAGATGCAAAAACGCTGACAAATACTGCCTGTTCTCTCAAGATCTGAAAACTATGATTAAAATGTCACATCTTATCAAGAGTTTTATGATTACTGAGTACCACTAATTTAAAAGTTGGAGCACCATGACGCAATTCTGCATCTGTACAAACAGATCAAAGAACAATTTCTAGCCTATTAATATTAACAGAAAACAGATCAAGTCAAGAGATCTAAAGAAAAAATCTGTAGCACGTTACAAAAATTGGAATACAGCTTTTATAGTGTATTAACAGAAGAGTTTGATTGCTTTTTTCATACATAAGTTATTGACTGCAGTGTTCCTCCCCCATGTAGCTTGACTGACCAGCCAATATGAAATCACAAAATAACGCAGAACCACTGAATCATAAGGGTTGGAAGGGATCTCTGGAGATCATCAAGTTCAATCTCCTGCTAAAGCAGTTCCCCATAGTAGGTTGCATGGGAAAGTGTTCAGGCAGGTTCTGAATATCTTCAAGGACTGAGACTCCACAACCTCTGTGGGCAGCCTGTTCCAGTGCTCTGTCACCCTCAAAGTAAAGAAGTTCTTTCTCATGTTCATATGGGACGTCCTGTGTTCCAGTTTGTACCCACTGCCCTTAGTCGTGCCAGTGGGCATCACTGAAAAGAGCCTTGCTCCATCCACTTGACACCCACCCTTTACATTTTTATCAGCACTGATAAGATCCCTCCTTAATCTTCTCTTCTCCAGGCCAAACAGTCCCAGGTCTCTCCGTTTGTCCAAATGAAAACTAGAAGTATTCAGAAAACATCTTCATCAAAACATATATTAAACACACATCCTAGACTGGCCTAATATCAGTCAAAAGAATATAAGTGGATCCTCATCCTGCAAAGAGGATTCACATACTTAAATAACCTATAGTTAACATATGTAAATAGCCCTGAACTACATGAAACTATTCAGATGTTTGTGGGTAGACATGAAATGGATGGAAAATTCTGTGATGTTAAAAAAGTTGAGGATTTATTTCCTGTGCCAATAATGATTTTGTGACTAAGAGGTACCACTTAACATGTAATGGTTTGGGAATTAATTAATTTGAGGAAATCACTAATGTGGCACCAGATAACAAATTAAAGAGAAGCAGTAACCTGTGAATGTGTGATATGAGCAAGTGCAAAACTGCCACTTACCACTGTCATAGAGGCTTTCTTCTGCATCTTACTACAAATTACTATGGGATTATTTAACTTTAAAAGCCAATTGATTTGTTGTATTTTGTTGAATTTCAAATCAGATTTGTACTTCCTTCTAAAACTCATCTTCAAGAGCTTCTCCATTTACCCACAAATAGCTAAAATCTGAAAAATCAATGGCAAAACTCACACTGACTTCAAGTAGGTGAAGATTTTTGCCAATCTGTACACCTGACCCGGTTGGAATTTTTATTTTCATGCAGATGTATTTATATCCATATATATACAGAAGGGATTATGTATAGATATGTAACATCAAGAGCTTCACATTGGTGTGCAAGGAATGATATGGAAGCAGGTATTGGATGTAAGAAGGGTTTTTTTGCATTTGAAGAGATCAGTGCTTTCCACTGTGCTTTTGACAGGGTTGCTGTACAGGCTCGGCAAGCTACATCAGAATCAGAGCAGATGAAAAAGCAGCAGGTTTTGCCTTGTTTTCCCTGAGGCAGGCAGGTCTGAGGTTCTCTCTTTGTGTAGAGGCAGGGTGCTACATATCTGGCCTCTAAAGGCTGGGGTGTAGCAAGGGCTGTTCATAAGCCTGGCACTGCCTACAAACCAGTCAATCTGCACCCCAGCACAAAGCAGAAGATCACGAGTTTACAGTGTGAGGCCACCAGGTGACAGAAAGAGTGTTAAGACCTGACAGTGGATCCAAAAGCTACAGTCTATTACACCAGCAGTGACATGCATACTTTGGAAGCACCATATTACATGACTTTTTTGAGGTCCATCTCCCAGCTCTAAGCAAGTCCTACACAACATCCCATCAAAAATGTTGTGGATGTTGCAAATCACACAAGGCTCTGTGTCATTAGGATGGATGTGCCTGATTTGCTTATGGAGCAATTACATGTATTGACTCACTGAGCTCTGGGTTTTATTGAAGCACATGTATACAAACAGTACAGAAAATGCATTTCAAGGAGTACAACTCACACCTGCTTCAGTACAGTTATGCATTCAGCAGAGTGTGTGCACATGCCTTCTTGACAGCTGTTGTTTTCTTTCAGGGATTATAAATATCAATATTGATCTCGTTGGTATCAATTGAGATGCTTACGTTATTTCAAGACTGCGTGATCTTTGCTAAATCAGATGAAAATTGATTAACTTCTCTGTCAATTATTTTAAATTATTTCTATTTTTTGATAAAGTAAAATGGGCCTCTGTGTTCCACATAAAAGCCAGCTGCTTTGATTTTTGACAGCTCTCACTACCCTTGAGAACTGTTTAGAAGAAAATACGAGGCATTTGTGACTACTTTGATGCTAAGCGTGCTCTACATAGTACAACTCCTAATTATTTGGTGCAAGCAGAATTTCACATCTGACAAACAGAAGAATTCCAAGAAAAAGCACCAGGCTTGTTTGTTCTTTTTCTCTATCAGTTTAAGGTTTTTCTACTTACTTCTTTTATCCTGGGAAATTACCAAGACCCTAGCAGTGCTACAAAGAAGCAAATAATCCTCTATGCTTCTTTGTTTGAAGATAGGTAAGGTGAAAATACACTCCATGTGAGGACAGTAGTGCAGGTGAGAAATCCCACTGACAAGCTCATGCAATCATAGAATCATAGAATGGTGTGGGTTGAAAAGGACAATAATGATAATCTAGTTTCAACCCCCCTGCTACATGCAAGTTCGCCAATCACCAGACCAGGCTGCCCAGAGCCACATCCAGCCTGGCCTTGAATGCCTCCAGGAATGGGGCATCCACAACCTCCTTGGGCAACCTATTCCAGTGCGTCACCACCTTCCGTGTGAAAAAAGCTCCTTATGGAAGAGGTAAGAAGTACAGAGAAGCTCTGTCCCTTTAGGAAAGTGAATAGCCATGAGAGGCCCCTTCTGGTACTGATGCACCTGGGAAACCCCTGCCTTAGCAGAGCAACCACTGGAAATGTCATCGTCTCCTGCACACACAAAGTGACAGCTGAGTACAGCAGAACCAGCAGATGGATGAAGGTGGTTTGCCTTCAGGCCTGGCCTCCCTTTAGCATGGGAACCTGGAAAAGCTCTTGCTGGGAGGAGAACACCACTGTGGCAAACACATTGCAGCAAGAGCTAAAACAGGTATCTACAAAGTCTGCTCCACTCAGGGCCAAGCTCCGGACGATGCTGTGCAATGACTGGTTCTTGTCTCTGTGAATGTAGCAGAGATATGAAGCTCTGAATTTGTGAATTTTTGGAATCTACGGTAAAAGACATAAAATTTAATATATGGCTACAAACAACAGAAAATGTTACTGAGTCAAGTCTGATCACATTTAACATTTTAGAGACAGTATTGTGGGCATGTTGGTGATGGATGGTGACAGGTGAACAGTTAGTCTAGATGATGTTAGTGGTCTTTTCCAACCTTAATGATTCCATGGTTCTGTGATATTACAGATGTCCAAAGGCAATCCCATGCTACTAATCCTCAAACTGTAACAGGATGTTTGAAGGACATGGGTAGCAGAGTCAACTGAGTCACTAAGACTGCAACATATTTAATTGCTCTAATCTAAAACACTTTGCTGAAAGCTTGTATGAATGAAAGATAATCCTCAACCCATGAGGCTGCAACTTACAGACACACTATGCATCTCCACCTAGGAGAGCCACAAGAGACATGCAGAGTCTTTTCCTGATAGGCACCGAGTGCTCCCAAGCAGAACGTCGCTGGCTCAGCACCTCCTTGGAAAAAGGAGCTCACAGTACCTAGATCAAAGGAGCCATTCTCCACTTTCATGTAGTCTGATATTGCTAAGAGTCAAGTTATACTCAAGTTATCCTTAATGACTTGCCATTTGTATCTCCTGTTTCAGAATTGAAGAGGGCTCCATGTGCCCAACAGCATGTCTGTTTTTCCCTGTTATGTCAGCTGACTGAAGAGAGGATGTTGCCTATCCTTGCAGGCTTTACTTTGCTTATTAACTAACGCAAATTTCACCTGAGTATCTGAAATGCCAATCCACTTGCTTGCTGTGGGGCAGATGCATATCATTTTGCAAGATCAGGCCCCACATCTGCATCTGTAAAGTATTCTTGGTGATAAGCCTTAACCATATAAAAGCATCTGATGATTTTGGAAGCAAAGAACAGAAGCTGCTCTGTAGCTTAACTGGTAAAGCATGCAGACTTGCTCTGAAACAGTAGAAAAAAAACGCATCTCAGCCTGGGAAATTATGTCAAAACTGAACTACAGTGAAAAAAGAAGTAACAAGAAAGGGCATAAATGCCTCTGTCTTAAAGAAAAGCTCATACAGACACATTGATGTTTCTCTAAAATGATGAGCTGGGTAGCTGCACTAGACACTGATGGAGCTTGTACTCTGCTCCCTGCGATAACAATCCCCATTCATTCATTCCCCGGCCTTCTCTCTTTTTAATGAGGCTTTTTACTCAGACTCTGCTTCTTAGCTATTAACCCAGCAAACAAGTCCAGGAGATTTTCAAACTATTGTTTTCTGTGCAGTTTAACTGCCTGAGTTTTTATACCCTTTTGTCATTCCACTGCACAAACTTTCCCAGCCAGAGGACAAGGCATGGAGAAACACTGCCCTTGCTCTTCTAACACAAAGGGGGAAAGGCAGACACAGGAACCAATTAGTCCAAACTGCTTAGGAGGGAAAGAAAGCAAATCCACATCCAAATGAAGCGCACAAAAAACGAAAGCTACAATAGTTAGCAAGGGCCAGGACTTCAAGCCATTGTGGCACACCTGGACACGTAAGTTGGGGACAAGGACATGATGTTCTGAGGGTGACTCCCACAGCAGACCCGTGCTGCTCTGAGTCTCTCTTTTGCCTTCTTGCAGTAGACATCTGTTAGACTTCTTGATGGCTGCTGCTGCATGTTCTGAGCTCTACACGTGAGCTCCCATACCATGGATTTTGTTTTGCTGGCTTTTGACCCCATTCAGCTCAGGAAGTGAGTGCAAAGCACCCATGTGTCATGGGCACACAGAGATATGAGTAGGAGATGTGAATGAGGGATTGATTTTCGCCTTCTTACTGCCCACCTCATGCTTCAAATCAGCCTCTGTGGTCCCCATCACACATGCTGTGGCAGCCAATCTCCCCCTACCACATTTTTTCTATATTTTTTGACTGCCCTCAGCACTAGCTGGCTGCATGCTTGTTATGAGGTAACTTAAGATTTTCCTCTGTGGTTTTTCCCTGTCTAAAGAGATGCTGAGCCATGGCATAGACACTCTGCTGGCTAACAAGCTGGCTGTTGAGAAAGCAGGACTCCACCCAAAGGATTCTCTGCCTTAGGGTGGAGAATCACACCTCCTGAGCTGGAACTGGTGCATGTTGATGTTGCCTTTAAAAACACTGAGAGGCTTTGTCTGTTCACCAGGGTGTCACATTAGTTCATTTACCTTTGCCAATAATCCCTTGCTTTCTGTTACCCACTCTCCTTACTCCCAGAATAAACTGACCATGTGTCCCTAAGGTATACAACTCTACGCTGCTTTCAAAACTCCCTCATGGTGTTGTGAGGCCTTGGGCCCTGCCCTTCCCTCCCATTCCTGCTTAACTAACTCCACTTTACTCAGCATTAACATATATCTTCTTAAATAATGCATAAGCTAATCATTGCTTATATTCCCTTGGACCAGGGGTAAGTAATGAAGTCAGCACAAATCATTCTACGTACTGACAGTAGTGTGGCTGAATAATGGGCTCTATTAATAATGCTAAACTTACTCATCACATGGTAAGATGGCCCTTACTTGGTATGGGGTTATTTGATGAAAATACTCCGGTAAAAAATTGGAGGATGATGGAAGGATGGCAGGAGGATATATAGTTAGCTAGTGACCTAAATATATAGCAGTACGTGTGCCAGATATGGAGCCTTACAAGCATCAGAAGCTGAGATGTGGTGCTAAAGCCTGTCAGAAGGCTGGTGAACCTAGCCTCACCAGTCCTCCTTGCCTTCTCCTTAAAACCACACTTTGAATTCATTGGGTAAAAGAGCAATTCTGTCAGCAGAAGGGCTGATTTTACCTTGGTCCAGGGAGATTTAAAAAAACAAAAGTTCTTTAAAACACACTGGATTGCAAAAAGGGCTAATTTGCAAAATGTTCTGTTCCTCAAAGAGGGCAAGGTTGCTGGTAATTAGTCACTGCTAAGGGTAAGCTATAAGGTCAAATCCTGTGTAACAGCAAGGTGCCACCAATCATGTTGCAGCAGACTGAGTGCATCCACCCTGTGCAGGACAGCAGCTTCAACTGAGTTTTAGCAGGCTTTTGGGCTGCAGGTGCTCCATCCTAAAATGTGGCAACCAGCAATGTAATTCAACTGTTGTGAATGGGGTGCCACTACATCCTACCCCACACCAAATCCTGGGAAAAAACATGCCCGTACTGACTTATCAACTTAAGGAACATGGTGGCAGGCAGAAAGTTCACACTGATGATTATTAAAACCAGAGCAAAGCCTTGGGATATATTTAATACCAAAAATGGAGCTGTGCCATGCTACCTATGTTGGTAAACACAAACTCAGCCTCATGAAACTACAGAGTGCCCCGACTCACAGGGCACCCCCAAGAGTGTAATACTTAGCCCTTAGGGGCAATTAGGTAAATGTAACCACATCCTTTCTGTATTCATACAGACTGGCCTCCAACCACCTTGGCACAAGTTCCCTTTCCCGGACTACACCCTCTCACAAACCAATGAGCCCAGTGAAGAAACTGTGAGTCTTTGACACTGATAAGAAACTACTTACGTTGGCACCAGGGGTTGAACAATATGTAAGTGTCAGTTGCTGAGTTCCTGTGTGTTCTGATGATGCCATAGGGAGTCCGGATGGCAACGTAAAGGCGAAACTTCCCAATAATGCAGGTAGCAGAGGACATGATGGACAGGCGAATGGAGTTGTTCTCCTTGTGGGTAATCTTGGCTCCCCACTCTCCAGGTTTCAGCACGTCACCTATGAGGATTGGGATGTAGGTGCCTTTGTTTGGTTGTGGGTAGCGACCTGGGGAGAGAAGGGGATAACTCCATGATGTGGTTCATCTAGCTTTAGCATCTCTTCATTTCCCAACAGTCTTCTGTCCCTTTGTGTACTTCCAACAGAGGTGGCAAATGTTAGTGGGAGGAACCACCTGCCTTCCGTAGAGCTTTCCACAATACTTGGTTGCTGGTGCTGCTGCCACAGAAGGGCATACACCACTTCCCAGCAGGCAGCCCATGCAATGGATACTCCCCAAGAACCTTGTAGATGGTGTGGGAACAAACTCTGGACACCCAGAGTCTGGATGAACATACCTTGGCTGGGTAGCTAAATGTTCGGTGCAAATAGTGGGCCCCAAAGTATGACACACCTTCAAAGTATTGCTCATATTTTGCCTTACAGTAAAACAAATCATGACCCAAAGAAACTTGTTTTACTCTGTCAAGTATAAAAAGCATATAGACAGACAAACTAAATGTAAACATGTACACTGCTGGAATTCAAGATAGATGGGAAGGATTATACCCTTTGAGCCTGAGGTAGAGCCGAATTATAACTGGAATCCAACCAGTGGTATAGTTAAAAAAATGCTCGCGAGAAGGCTGAGTTCCTTATGTCATTCTCAAGTCTATTTTTCATTTCAAATTTTAGGCTTACAGTTTTATTCTCATTCACCAATACAGTAAGGAAAAGCACAGAGGGAGAGACAGACTTCTCTATTTTTCATTCCTACTATTTTTGAACTTAAAAATGTAATGCACAAGGGCGCTGATTTTCCTGTTTGTTTATTTTTATAAAGCTGATGCAGAGACCCAGATCTGAACACTGTCACATTCTTGGAAAGGGCAACTCTAACTTTGAATATGAAGCTTGTGAGCTGCCATGACCCCAGTGTTTCTAAGATATTTGGGATTACTGAGCTTCATCCAATAGATTATTCAGAACACAAAAACTTTCATCTTGCAGATTTTCAGTGCACATAAATAGCCCAGTTTCCCTAAAGGCCAGGGATGCTCTAACCCATGAAACCCCTTCAGATCAGCAAGGGATACAACTGAAAGAAGAGGCCTACAGAAGAAAGATGGACTTGAATAAGAGAGTAAAATCAATAGAAAACAGCAGAAGATAAAGCACTGGACACTTCAAAAATAAGTCTTCAAAGGAAAGACTGTCTACAGAGAAGAGCCTACAGAGGTAACAGATGAGAGCATTTCCTCTGCTAACAATTGTGATCTGAGAGCTGAACACATTCTTGTTCTTTGTTGCAGAACTAGGTATGACCCAGCTTGCCTCCACAGTAGATGATTTGTTTCTAGTTTTGGAATAGTTGCTGTGGGTTTTTTAAGCAGTTCATGCAAACAAAGCTGCAGAGCAAACCAAGTAATTGATCTGATACCCTTTAAAACCACTAACAAGTGCTACTTTTATTTAAATATCTTCCTCATCTCTTCCAAAAAGGAGGGAGAGAAAGATTAATATTTTCACATACTTAGGAACTGATGCTGTCACTTTCACTGAAAGCTGCCTGCTGTAGGAGCCTATCAGGGACAGAATGCACTGCACTGTGGCTCCGCTCCCACGTGACCATGTCTTATGTGTGCTGGAAATCAGGAAGCTGAAGAACTCCTCTGCAGTGAGTCTGCCCATAAGAACAATACCCAAAGAAGTCATGGGGCTTCTGCAGTGCATCTTTATGGAAACCTGCACTTCTTACCAGGCTTAGCAAGGTACTATATTTCTGGTATCTGAAAACTCAACGTATAAAATCCCATTTACCCTTCAAAACAACAAAGGTCCTCTTGCATGCAAAGCCACAAGATACCTTTATCTATCTGCTGCTTGACAATGGAGCTCATGTAGCTGCTGCTAAGTAAGCAACATCCTTACAGCTCAGCGCCCATGCCAGTCCCCACAGCTGCATGCAGAAAGAGAGGGGCCACTGTGCTGTCCTGCATGGGATATTGCCTGCATCCCTGCAGACTGGCAGGGATGCCAGGGAAGGAATATCCTAGAAGTCAGGATAATTTGCAGATGTTAAAAACAGAATATACAAGCAAACATGATTTGGCAGGCAGGGTTTGGCTGCTCGCTAACAGTTGCATAAGTCTCGGATCCAGGAGGAAGGCAGGGATGATGGTCAGGGCTCTCAAAAGCACAGAGAAGAATTTCCAACATTTTCTTTGAAGAGAGGACAACTTCCTTCATTTTCTGAAATGAATACCAAAATGCAAATGGAAGAGCAGGAGAATTGTTGCTTCTGACAGGAGCTTCTAGAGCTGATTTGTAGTCACACATCCAGGCACCTGACAGCACCAACCACACTAGTCTCATATACACACATCTGGTGCCTTGATACTAGAGCACTATGAAGCTGAGTGTACTTGGCATCACATGCTAAGGTTGCTGGCAAAAGCATCCCTACATAGATTCAATACTTTGTTTATCAACACTGTAGGGATGTCTTCTCAAGATGGCTTGGCCGTTTGAATCTATCTGCATCTTGAGCACACATTTCTGGCTGCAGTGGGAAAGTATGGCCAATTTTGGCTCATAATTGGGATATCTGAGTTGTCAGCTCTTTCTCAGAAGGGATAATGCGCAATGGTGATTGCACATTCCAGGTGAGAGTCTCTAAGGAAGAAGATTCAATGTTATCTAAAAACTCATTACCAAAAGCCCGTGAACTCCTGGCAGAGCACTCTCTGCAGGATCTCTTGTGCTAACTCAACATGCAGAGAGGCAGGCGGGTGTGTTTGGGTGCATATCAGGACCAGGAGCCACGTAGTGAAGATAAATTCTTTTTATGCTGACAGGAGGGTGTTTCTGCCAGCAGCATCAGCTGGCTCAGCATCCCTCATGCTCTGATTTGCTTTGGGAGCTGGCAGCCTGAGCCATGCTATGCAGCCAGTTCTCTGTGGCTGCTTCATTCCCCAGTGCTCACATGTGCTTTGGGTGTAGGAGGCTCTGGCCCTCACATGAGGACATTTCACAACAAATTTATCACTGAAAGACAAAGTTGCTGCATGACATGCTGTTGGGATGTCCCCATCCCCTCTTCTCTAACAGCAGACAGATGAGAATTCAGAAAGCCTGGAGGCCACTGCACTGATAACATCAGGCATAGATAGAGTCTCTTTTTATAGGCTCTTGTTACATCCCAGAAGAGTTCTAGTACTAAATGATAGCTGATGTGTCCTGCCTTCAAGGCAGGACAGGGCAGAAGAGAATTTCTAGTGTCCCTCCTTCAGGAGCCTCCAGCACTCTGCACTTCAATGCAGGGCTAGGCACTGAGCCATGATACTGCCAAAAGGCTGTTTTGCTTCTTTGGAAATCCCTGTTACAGAAAATGTAATGGTACAAACATGCTGATTTCCTCTTGCAGCACGGTGCACAGGCCCTTGGTACTTCTTTTCTCTCCTTTCTTATCTCACCTTGCTTTCTGTAGCTACCTAAGCTGAGCTCCTAAAGCTCCTATTCACTTCAGTTGCAGCTCAGCTCTGCTCTACACCTGGGTTTCCACACACATGGGAAGTGGAGCAATATAGCTGTAATCACTATTGAAGAAGCAATGCTCTCTTCTCCTCAATGCTACATCACAAGGCTTTAAAAGTAAATAAGTATATGAGTGAACACACCATGACTGAAGCTTGTGTGAATATGGGCATGTATGCAATAGTCTTCCCACCCCCCCACCCACTCTATAGGTGCAGAAAGAAGAGAGCAGTGTTTGTTAAAACTCGCCAAAATCTATTTATGCAGCAGTAGAAGAAAGAGCTATTTAAAACACAAGACTGTGGCTACACACAGATGCACTCAAAATGAGTTATTCTTAACATATGCCTCAGCTCTGTAGCATGTCAGCTCCTGGGCCCATCAGCTGTGTTTAATTCTGGATAACACCGCTGCATCCGTGAGGGATTTACAGCAACAGAGGGAGAGCGAGAGAGAGGTACAGCAAGTTCAGTCAGCAAAACACGAGTGTTCCTCCCCCAGTTCCCCAAGTCTGCCAAGTCCCCCTGCTGCTCTTACTTCCTAGTCACTTACTGGAGGCCATGGCTTGCTCAAATACCACTCTTCCTCCTCCCTTCCCAGCCACCTGGAAGTTGCTATCTACACCTAGTTTAGCATTCCCTTGAATGCTAAACTTGATCCCCAGGGGCCACGTGCATTGCTGTACACATGCGTGCATTAAACAGCTCCTAGATGGCCATCAGTGAGCTAGTGCCACAATGTTAGCACAACATGGAGGGACTGATGAGTGCAAGCCCTACGCAAGTCAGTGGCTCTTTTCCTGTAGGAAGCAAGGAGGGAAAATTTGGTAGCAAAGGGCTGAAAAATATAGTTAACATCAGTGTACTTCTCCGTCCTGATGGAAGTAGAGTACCTCAAGGAGGTGAGCAAAGCTATTTCTCAATAGCTTTTTTAGGAACCCTCATTAGAAGATTGTTTTTTTTAAAGGAATTGAGGAATCTGTTGCCCTTTGGGAAATACATTATGCACAGCGAGGTTAACAATTTCCCTGATAAGCTCATTTGTTTTATCTAGATACACTCTTACAAAGGGTAAAGAATCTATTTCAATGCTGGCCCTGGAAGAAGAATAATTGCAACAGGTTGGTAAGCAAATTGGAGCTTGGAGCCACTGTAAAGAAGAACAAGAAGAAGGAATATAAGAGGAGAAGAGAGGAGGAGGAGAAGAGAAAGATGTCGAGTGTGTGTGTGAGAGAGAGAGAAAGAGAGAGAAGAGAAAGAAGGCAAAGAGTAGGACAGAAAACATAAGAAAATAGAATGAGTAAAACAAAGGAAAAGGGAAAAAGAGAGAGAGAAGCTATACTCAAACAAACAAAACAAGCAAGGGAAATATTTTTTTCCTAAAAATCCCAGTGTCTTTAGTCCCATTGCCTTCAGAAGTGCTGCAGAACGAACTTGGAAACGTAGGAAACCCAAATATCTTCTAATAATTTTTGCTTGTAGCTCCAGTTAGAAATCCTTAACATCTGACCACTCTGTCCCAGGAGTGAATATTATGAGTACTTTACAGTCGTAAAACATACATCTGAGTCATGCGCCTTAGCTATTAAAAGCATTAAATAATACAGCTAATTTTAAACGCCACTTGATGCTGCTATAGTGATGCAAAGGAAGAGCAGGATACAGATCCTTTTGAAAGAGAGAATTCATGGAGCATCTTGAGGAACTCCTTTCTCTCTGCTCCTCTAGAGCCTGGGCAGGAATTCCAGAAGAGAATAAATATCCCAGTGCCTTTTTCAGCAAGTGGAGAGTTTTGTTTTTCTTTGTTAGGAGTTGGCAAACACGTCTTTTCTCTCCCTAGAATTAATTTCTAGGAAATGTGTACTGTGGCTAATAAATTATCCTTTCTTCCTCCAAATGGAATGTTCCAGAGAAAATGGAAAACAATGTGGGCTTGTTCTCCGTGTTCAGATCATCACACACAGGTTTCTGTAACTGTTCATTTCTTTGTAGCTTTTCATTAAGCAGGGAGATGGAGCACTGTTGATTCTGAGGCAATCTGCATTGGACCCCTGACTATTCAGTCATACTTAAAAGCCCTTCTGACTATAGGTTAGAATTTAATGTCAACTAAATAAGCCCTATGGGATCAGGTCTAACATTTTTGTTCTTAGTTGCTTTCATTGTTTATAACTATTCCTCTGGACTGGGCCTGGGAAGACTGTAGTAAAGAAAGCAGTACACATTTTCTCTCATCTCAGGCCAAAAGCTGATGATTTATAGCCTGAGGGGTACAGAAGGGCAGGTCAGTGGGTGCCCATGCATTCACACGTGTGGAAAGGTGATAGTAGCCTGGAGGATTGGAATTTATGATCACTTCAGAAGTATGCCAATGAATAAAAGGTTCATAATAATATTTAGAACTAGACCAATATATATGGATTTATGAAACTGTTGAAGTAAAATACAAATAGTCAACAATTTATGAGGGTGTGGGGAAATATATCATTAGAGTAAGGATGTACCATATAAACTTATCAACCATTCCAGAATTTACAGCCATGTATAGGAAACTGCTATTAAAAGCAAGATTGAAGGCCTATCTAATCATATGTCTGCTTTTGAGTGAAATCACTACCAGTGCAACAATGACTGTGGCAACTTTACAGCAGTCATGCCAGGCTGGCTACCCCAAGTGTGAGAGCTCAGACAGTGGAAAGCCAACAGCAGCACAAACTCTACCCCCCATCACCATGAGGGTGGTAATCAGGGGGAATCAGGTGGGTGAAGGATTCATTGGCTCCTCCAGACTCATCAAGGGTGCAAGTAAACTGAAACTTCAAATCAGACGGGTCTTTTATCTCATCCCCACACCACTAAAATGAGTTTTTCCCAAGAGGTGATGTTCACCTTTCTACTCCTTAAAGCCAGGGAGTGGGTTGCAAGAAAAGAAATAAATGAGGTGATGAAGCAGCTCCCAGAACACAGGTACTGAAGAAGGGCTGAAGTCCAGCACAAGAACAGGAATAATATCCACTACTCTTTATACGGGGATATTTTTCCATGTAGATTTTCATGGTACATTCAACTTTTTTTCCATACTTTGCCATACATGTACAGTTCTAATTTAATGAAGCATTATATGAGAAATTGAATTATAATAATTCACATTAGCACTCCAGCCATTTTCACCAATGATTACTCTATGGAAAACAGTCTGTTAAGGCAAAAAGGACTTTAGTCATAAGGAATGATCCCAGAAGGACTTCAAAATGACCTTCAAGAGATTGAAGTAAAATAATTATATACATATATATATATATATACTTCTATATATATACTTATAAAATAATTCTATACTTATATATATATAAGTGTGTGTGTATATATATATGTAGTATAGAATTATTTTACTTCTACTACATATATTTAATTTATCCCATGGACTGTAGGCTCTGTGAATAGTCTCAAATGGACTGTAGATTAAAAAAAAAAAAGATACTGAATGCTTTTTGAGTGTTTGAGACCGAATTTCACGTGACTTGAGAAACATTTATCCCAGGTATCCTTGATTCATTATCAATTAGAAGGATTAAGCAGTCTCTATGTGCTTCACTAATCGTCTTTTTAATGATTCAAAAGAAGAAACCAGGAACAAAAAAGAGATGTAAAACTAAATTGCAGGGAGTAAAGGAAATAGAATAGCTCTACATACACAAAAGATCCAGACATTATCATTGTAGCAGGATGGTAATGGAGCAAGATTAATCTTCAATGGATAAAAATTCTGTCTTGGATTAACATCAATGCTAGGAAATTTCCAGTGCTGGGGACTAATTATTTCTAAACAGCTTTGTATAAACAGCCTTCACTGCAGGCACAACCCTGCAAAGAGAGAATTTGAGTTTTCTCAGCCAAATTATATGGGACACAATCTAGCTGTCCCTCCCAAAACTTTCTTTATACCTTATGGCAGCTTGAACACTCTGAAGATCCCATGTCTCATGGACAGCCTAGTTTGCATTGCTTAGGGTAATCTTCCTACCCAGGAAACACCCAAAACTTGCTCCAAGGGCAAGGCTCTGAGCAGCATAAGCAGACTAGACCTACTTCCAGCAAGGGCTTGGATATGATGCCTCCAGAGGTTCCTCCCACCCAGATACTCTATGGTTCTGCTGCACTGTTTGAAATCCACTGCTTGGGCAAGCAAAGAGCTCCTTGGAAAGGTCATTTTGCAGCAGTCTGCCAATATTTCATCATATCCATCACTTCAGACTCTCCTACTCAGTACTTTCCCAGCAGGCATCAGTGTGATTTCTGTTCAAAAAGATTCTCTGAGATCAGGTTGTGTTTGCTGTACGGTTGATGTCTGAGCCATGCCTTAGGTGTAGCTCCTTCTTGACAGTACCGAAGGGTGAGATTCATTTCTCCTGTCTTCAGTCATCTTAAGGTCAAAGCCTAGACTATGGAGTGGAGTCAACAGAGGAAGACAAAAAAATCCAGCAGAGAATTTGTCCCATTTCGAGACAACAGGGCTAAACTGCCACCTGGAGGTGCCTGCTTCCTTCCTCTGCTGGAGAGGCAGTGTTTCTGGACTGGGTTTCCAGGCACCTTGCATTACAGGAGATGAATGTCCACTCCTCAGGCAGACAAACATAAAAAAAAACCACTGGATGTAAATGTGCCACATCTCTCTGTGACAAATGCCTGAAAGCTCAGCACTGAAACCTTTGGCATTTGATACCCATTGCTAAATAAGAGAATTCTCCTCTCCTTCAGGGCACCAAATATTGGACTTGCCACTAGAATGAGAATAGCAAGAGTCAAGCAGATCATCTCTGCGTGATGTGATTGCAACTCCCTTTATTATCTCCTTCATTGTGGACTGTTTTTGTTTTGCTTTGTTACTAGCCTCTGAGAATATATGCACTTTCTTTTCACCAAATGTGCATAAAAAGAAACATTGTGGAGCATCCAGTATTAATTGATTCCTAGAAGAGGAGCCTGAACTTTTCAGTTCCCAGCTGGACTTCTGTGAGCTATATTCCTTCTAGCAAGAGGGCAGTGGTGCTTGCAGAAGCAGACATTTGAAAGCAGGAGAGCACAATAGTACTGTATACTATTCTGTATATACAACTCTTTTCCTTCAGCCACCACACATGAGACTTCAGCGTTAGTATTCCCATTTCACAGAAAGGACAGTAATGGTGAAGAATGGGGAGGGGAAGACAAGATAACCACACACCCAAGTCTAACTCCAAAATCATCACTCTGAAGTGAGTTTGCTGCAAAATCTCCCTTGGCTCAGGCTGTGTTTAACTCTACTCCCTCCATGGCTGAGAATGAAAGGGTTTTTATCTGGGCTTAAAGATTCAAAGTAAAAACCATGGACAAATGTGTGTTAGGAAAGAGCAACAGGAAAATAAACAAGTAACTTATCTCAAGTGGTCCGTGCATCATCAAAACAAGTGTTAAATTTCTTCTTCCAATATAGAATAACTGATTAAAACAAATGCAAACAGCGCACAATGCAATAAAAAACAAATGCTCCATTTTCCACTTCTTTTCTGCTACAGCTGTTTGTTTTAAACATATAAAGATTAAGGGAACAGTCTTGAATTTAATTAAATCCCAAAAGAACTAATGATATTTATGCATATTAAATTTTTAAAGGCACTTGTGGCTGTTCAGCCAATCACTCACTGGACTGTCATAACATGCCTTCCAACCTTAATTTAAATTAGAAAGAAGAGACTCATGGAAAAAAAAATGTGCAGACAGTAACCTTTTCTCTGCATATATGTTTAAGAGATAAATGCCCATCTAGCTTTAAAAGGCAACAAATCTAATAAATGTCCACATCATCATAATTCAACAGTGGAAAAAAAAAACAAACTGATGTTACAAATTTTGGAGCCGCTTCTCTAAGGAAAGTAAATGAAAGCATCAAATCTATTTTAGAGAGTTTATAGAGAGAACATTGATGTCTTAACACAGAAACTCCCAGATTATTCCAGATGAAATCAGGGCTTTCCCAGAACTGTGATGCATAGAGGGTAATCTTTGGAGCACAGTGGGAAGACACAGCCTTTTCCCCTTCTCTATCCAGGCCGGGCCTTCCTTTAGTCCTGTACTGTCAGTAAGACAACAGGTACATTTGGATCTGGGTCTCTGACAAAGATCTCTCAGTAAGAAGAAAAAATGCTTTCTTTGCTCTTTTTGCAGTAAATCCATTGTGAACCTGAGTAAGCTTCTGGTCCAAAGCTAAAATCTCTGATTTTTTTCCCTTGTTACCAGGTTGGCTTTAAATGCAGGCTGCAAAGTGGTAAAGCCTTCTATTCTTCCGCTCTGCTTAGGTTTTTTTTCCCCTTGTGTATCCAACATTTTGTTATCTCAGCTCATACAGTCATCTTTCCCACCTCAAACAATGGATTCCTTCTCCCTTCATCTCCTGGACACTAACGATAGGTGTTTCCCATTCCATCTACCTCTCAGCATTGCCATATACTATGAAACAAATAACCTTGAAAGCTCAATAAAGTATAGTTTCTTGCTAAATAAAAATCTCCAAGTATTGCTCCCTCTCTCACAAGTAATTTTGTTGACTTTCTCAAGGATTCAGACCCTGTTTAGAAAACCATTTATTTGGCTTTGTTTAAGCGTGTGTTTATGGTTTATCAATGAGAATAGGAAAAGACCCAGCCATTAAGTACTGACGTGCTCCTGTTCATCAGACTTTTCTACCTTACTTGCTAACAAAACACTGTCTTTGCCTGGCACTTACCTATCAAATACTCCAGCCAGATCTGGTCTTTCTCTGGCTCATAGGGTCGGCTGAAGTCTATCTGGATTTGGAAAGGCTGTCCTCGACGCACTATCAGCTTGGGATTGTAGTACTTGTCGGTGTGGTGCTGCTGCTTGTTGATCTCGTTGGGTTCTTTGAACATATGAATATCCACAACACGCAGGTAATCTGCAGAGGCACATCAATGAACAGAAAGCAGTCACATTATTGACATCATCAGCATTAGAGGCCCTGTCCCCCCCTTCTCCAGTTTTGCTTCATCAAGAAATGCAATGGAGTGTGTTGAACCTGTTTGGGGCTAGCATCTTTCTGCCTGAACAGGGTTTTATGGGCTGAAACTTCTGTGTCTACTTACTGCTTTTGCAAAGGACATAAGGTTCCTCACAAATGGTGAAAGCAATGACACAAAGGGCAGGTTCTAATGGGTGGAAAGCTGAATGCTGCCAGGAAGAGCTGTGCTCTCTCCTTCCTTTTGCATCAGCTTTCTGCAGGTCTGGGCACAATCAGTGGGTCTTTGACAGCTGTGGCTCCATGTAAAATGCATATTCACAGCGATTTTTTGATGCTTAAGTACATACGTTAATGTTTGTAAAGCATGACTGCTACCAAGTGCTGCAGAGCCTGAGAGGCTTTAATGATCTTGCTTTCAGCTGAGAGCTTGGATGCCTGTATTAAATAAGGCTTTGGTGTATTGTACATGTCTAGACTCAGCTTCTCAGAACACCTCCACTGCTATTAGTATCTTTTATGAAAACTCAATATGACATTATAGTATGTAATTACAGTATAAAGTCATAGTCAAATAGCAGTGGGTATCTATAACATGCACAAGCAAAGTAAATGCCTCACTCCCTTCAAATCAGGGCTATCTAAAGGGTTATAGCTGTCAGAATTTGGCTTGCTCAGCTCATGACCAGCGTGTGGTGGCACTCGGATAGCCAAAGGCACTTGCAGTTACCACCAGCTATGTGACTATCATGCTGAGAAACTGCACAGTGAAAGCCTTTGCACACAACAGCTCCGTCCCTGTACACATTGAAGCTGTACCCAGCAGCTTCACAGCCAGTGCCTTCTAACAGTGAGCAATCATACAGAAGTGAACCAAATATCATTCTTTCTCCTTCATGCTTGGACAGATAATCATGAAAATTCTACCAGGAGGACCATTACTGCCACGAGGAGACAGACAGAAGTAAAGCTTGATTTGCAGCTCTCAGCTTGCAGTTCCAGGTGCTGACAGAAACCAGCCAATTTCTGCATTTTATAGTGACAAATACGGAGCCAAACTCACGCCTGGCAGGAAGAGGAGCACACTTCCAGCAGCTGGCGGAGTTGTGTGTCCTCACATGGTGGCTCATTTGGCCTGCTGCTGAGTACACTGTGAGCACGAAAGATGCACTCAGCAAATGAGTCGGACAGTCAAGTCACTGGCAGCTAAACACAGCCCATTGCACAGAACTGCAGAACATAGCTCTGCAGGCAGCTTTTTCTGCAGGCAGGAAGCCACAGCAGGCAAGAAGGCTCTGGGAAAGGTAAAACTCCATGGCAATATTGTTGTAACTCTGTGCTCAATTCTCCAGGCTTCTGGAATAACTTGTGTAGATCCCCACTGGCCTTAGTGTTGGCTGGAGTTATAGAGATGGATCTTGTAAGATATTTCAAATGCTTTTTGCTCAGAAATCATTTCTCAATGTGCCTCTATGAAATAGGGAGCGTTTTCACTTCCCTCCTTGCAAAATTTACCCACGCTCACTTACAAGAATGCTGACAAAGGTCATAATTAAATTATGTAAGGCAGAAATTTCCTGGAGGGCTGTAAAAAGAGAGCACGGGAGAGCCTCTGCTGTTTTCTCTCCCAATCTCTCTTAGGCTGGAAACATCCCATGTAAAAGCTGCACATCACAGCTCTGTGAGAGATCTAACCAACAGTAAGTTTGGCTCAGCTTCTCTCTGCTTCCAGGGAGGCATAAAAATTCTTTTGAACATTTGTTGTGTTTTCATCTCATGCTCTGAAACAAAAGGCAAAAGACCCTGCCCTTCCTTTGCAAGTTAACCCCTTCAAGGAACTACAAAGCTCAGCCACCCTAGGGTGTCAGTTCATCTTTTGCTTCATTTTTTTCCCAGGACTTTACAAGGCTCCTGTCAAAACACAATCATACACATCTGCACACAACACATTTTGCTCTCAGTGTTAAAATGAACTCCTTTGAGCTCATCAGATGAAGATGACCTGTGACTGAGCCTGTGCTAATTACAGTAATGGTAATTAGAGAGGACCAAAGTGAGCGGGGTAACAGGATACACAAACATCTTCACCAGGGTAGGGTGAAGTAATCAAAAGGAAAGGTCCAAGTGCTGCACACATTGCTGCTTGTCTGTTTGTGAGGGATGGGTGGACATCAGGGGTCTCCTTTGAAGTCAGATCTATGTGATGGTTTGTCACAGCCTCATCCACTATTTAGTGCAGGTAGGTTTCCTGTGCAAGAGCTAGCAGACTCGTTTTCTTAAAGACTTTGTAATGTGGAAATTGAGGTGAGATGATAGGAAGAAGTTCTTTACTCAGAGGGCAGTGAGGCAGTGGCACAGCTGCCCAGAGAAGCTGTGGTACACCATTCCTGGATGCTCAAGGCCAGGCTGGATGGGGCCCTGGCCAACATCAGCTGGTGGTGGCAGCCCTGCCCACAGCAAGAGGTTGGAACTGTGTGGCCTTTAAGGTCCCTTCTAATGCAAGCCATTCTACAAGCCTATGATTCTACGTTAACCTTGGTTGGAAATAAATAAATGAGCACAATCTTGTGCTGCTTTTCAATACCAAAAATATCCAGCAATCATCAGGTTTTCTTGGAGGACAAGAGAGAAAGGATTCCGGGTTACAGACCAAGCAGTAGGAGTTTTTAAAGGAGGTGACGATCTCTCTGCCAACAGGGGATGCACGATTCCCTGGCAGTCCCCACACTTAGCAAAGGAGGGCATGTGGGAAGCCTGCAGGCTGCGGAGCCCCAAGGCCGCGTCCTCCCACCGAGCCGTCTGCATGCGTCAGGCCCACTTATAACTCAGTGTGGGGAGATGAGCTGGCTAGGAAGAGCCACGAGGAGGACACGGCACAGGTGTACAAAGAGACACGGGCTTCTTGCCGAGGAAGCCTGCAGCAAGCAGCCTGCAGCAAGCAGCCAGCTGACCAGGCTGGGGAGGCAGCTGTCCCTGCGGTCTTCACCAATTTTAACGTGGCTGTGATTCAGTGCAGTTGAAGTGGGCGTCAGCAGAGAGCTCGTTCAGCACAGAGTTTACCTCATCCTAGAGTAGTAGCTAAAATAGGTCAAATGAATCACACCCTAAAAATGCCTATTTCTCTCCATTGGCTGTCAAGGGAAACGAGGGTGAGTAGCTCAGCTGTAGACACCTACACTGCACAGAACAAGGGTAGGATTCAGCTCAAGACAAAGTCCTTTAAATGTAGGCATCTAAATGTTGTGAGCCAGACATGTAATGTCTTAAGGCCAGTGAGATCTGCTTACTGCAGCCGGTGGAGCTGAGAAACACACCCTGAAAGAGACGCTCACTGCCTGTTGGGAAGAACTGTATTCTCACCTCCTGCTGGGCTAGCTCTGTGTTGGTTAATATCTGACACAGATTAAGCCACCAACATTTAGATGTTTACAGCAAACGTCCCATCCTATCCCAGAGAGTTAGAAAACACACAGTTGTACAAGCAGGGATAAAAGCATTGGCCTGCTTTTTTTTAGGGTGATTTGGAAGTGAAATATGCAAACCATTACAAAAAGCTTGGACAACCCAGAAGTATGGAAGTGTGAAGGAGAAGAGGAAGAAGGTGGTGCAAGAAGTCCATGGCAAAGATGTGTTCACACCCTGCAGTACTCTGCTGCTTCTGCTCTGCCTGCAGGCTCTCACTTCAACCCCAGTGCTGCAATTGCTCTTGGTAGGCTCAGCTTCCAAACACAAGTGCCAATCTGAGTTGTGTGTGGAAAGCATTTGGCTATATTCTCTGACAGGTGATTTAAACATCCTACCCCAAAATAGTGTCCAGGGAACACATATACATCAGCTGGTGTAACAGGCTTAAATCACAGCTGATGTGAGGCAGGAATGCTGCTACAGTCCCTTCCTTTTCCTCCACCTAGGTCGCCCTTGCATGTTATTGGTACAAGCACTGCAGAGCAGAACTGCATAGCAGAGCTGATCCAGCTGTACAATAAGAGTTTTGCTGTAGTACTTAAATTTATTTTTTCAGCTATACCAGTCCCATAGTCAAGTTGATCCTATGGCTACACAAACTCCTGCTTTGGACAAGGGCTGTTTTCTCATCTGCAGCATCACCTTATGAGGCAGCCTTCTGCCTCAACTCATTTGACTTCACATTCCCGTTCCCATTACACTTCAGAAAACAGAGATGCTCTTGTCTACCAGCACCACATTCATTCAGAGCCTGATACTAAGCATTTTATAGAATCATAGAATGGCTTAGGTTGGAAGGGACCTCAAAGATCATCGAGCTCCAACTCCCCTGCTGCATGTAGGGCCACCAACCTCCATACCTAATACTAGACCAGGCTGCCCAGGGCCCCATCCACCTCCAGGGATGGGACATTCACAACCTCTCTGGGCAGCCTGTTCCAGCACCTCACCACTCTCTTGGTAAAGAACTTCCCCCTGACATCCAACCTAAATCTTCCCTCCCTCAACTTAAAACCATTTCCCCTTGTCCTGCTATTATCTACCCTTGTAAAGAGTTAGCTCCCCTCCTGTTTGTAGGTTCCCTTTAGGTACTGGAAGGCTGCAATGAGGTGTCCCCACAGGCTGATAGGAATCTTCCTTCAGGAACTGATGCATTTTAGCTACAGACTGCATTCCTTCCAAGGTATCCTGCACCCTTACATATCTCCAACTTCTGCAGGCGTACTGAATTTGAAAATATACATAGTCAGGACCTGTATTACATTACCTTTGACAATTTAAACACTCATACTTTTCCCGGAGCTACAGGGTTGTCTGAAAAAGTTAAAGCAAAATTCCTACCATCTTAACATTCCAGTTGGTTTGCTCAGGCGTTTTTTAAAGAAATGCTTTTTAAAGCAACATGTGTGTAATAAAAGGGGAGGACATGGGCAAAGCAGATGATTAAGATTACAGAAATAATGATTTCCAACAGGACTCTGAGCTTGTCACTGAATATCTCCTTGCTTGTTTTCTGCTGTGTAAAATGAAGCAGTTAATGCTCGTCCACATTTATTAAGCACTCTTTCAACCCCAGATGAAAAGTTCCATACAAGTACTAAGTATTATCACATCTCACTCTTGTGAGCTGCTACATGCAGCAGGTTCTGTTGTTAATCTTAGGCAAAAAAAAATCAAACCATCATTGTCTTGGTGTCTCACTCAGGATCCAATTCAATTTTCCTCTAAATCTTGTCTGTACTTTTCAGATTCATTCCAAAAATAGTCATTCTGATTTTCCTAGCCCCAGAATTATATTTTGTCTCTCCAACCAAAACATTAAAACACTTTCCACATGTGAATTATTGAGTTTCTCAGTCATTTTTATGAATGAGTTGACCATCTAGTAAAAGCATTTTGCAGCAGATTCAGTCAGTTTAAGCCTGTATAAACCAGAAGAGCCAATAAAAGGGGAGACTTCTGCTCCCTTCACCCCATGCCTGAAGCCAACAGGTGAGCCAGGCTGAAGTGGAACCAAAAAATACTAAATTAAACTTTCTATTCTACTTCTATCCAAAAGCCGGTTTTTAACCCAGATCAGTGTCTTGCCCTGCTTCACCACCAGCTGCTTCAAGGAAAGGGGCTGGTCCAGAATTCAGAAAAAACAACCAGAGACAGGATCATTTTTATTGAGGGCAATGACAAGTTTTGATGACTTTGGTTAGGAAACTGTATCTCTATGTGTTCTCCCACTTCAGATGTTCAGTGACATCCCTCTGCTGCCCCTGCAAAGTGGAGTTTTCAACCAGCCCAGCCCTAGAACAGTCAGCCACAAATTTAAAGACTCGAGGAAGTCCTCCTAAAGTTACTCTGTGATTGTAATCAAACTGGAAAAAAAATACTCTCGACTTTAAACCACTCTCTAAGGTTAGAAGCAAAACCAGATGTATGTCTTAAACTTTACACTGTACCTTTTGGATTAAATCCTCGAGGTATCAGACCAAAAGCATCCATTTCAGGGACATCATTTTCTTCAGCATTGGAGTTGTTTGATGGGAGGGCTCTTCTCCCATTCAGGGGAGGTTGTTTCTTCTCTCTGTTGGCACTCGCTGGTTCAGACATCCTGTATTAAAGACGTTGTAATACCATGTAAGAAAGAAAAAGTGCAAGGAAGAAGCACACACGAGCCAGCGTGGCACATATAAGATGGGAGAAACCGGAAACAGTGTGGGGTGCCAGCGAGCTACACATTTTTAGATTCACATAAATAAAAACTGAGAGGCAGAAAACATCAGTCTAATGATGGAGTACAGCTCTCTAAGGATTGTAAGCCATTTTCTGTTTGTCAAAACACATGAATAAGAGAAGAAGGGGGGTGGAAGGAGGAAAGGAAAGCTTAACACAGAAGTATTTGTCTAGGAGAAGCAGGGCATTAAAAACATTTGGGAATTTCTAGTAAAAAGGTGGAAAATTACCATCTTTCCCACCCTCTAAAACAATATTATTGCACCCTAAATAACAAATTATATTCCTAGGAAGTACATTGCATACCACCTCCTTCTAATAAAAACGACAGTCTAAGTTATATTGCAATCATCTCAAATACTACAGCCCACAACATTCTGCAGATGATTACTGAAATACTGTACTTTTTGTCTCTATGCACACAAACACCCGATATCTAAAGGACTATTTCCTGCACACAGAGAACCCACTTTTGAGAAGGACAGAGAAAGAGAGATGGAAAAAAAGGAAAGAAAAAAAGGCACTTATCCACTTATTTCTCTCCCACTAGCAACCTTAAGGGAAATCTCAGATGTAGGCTGATCAGAGACTTCTCTTTGAGCTAGTCAAAACTGCTTTCACATCTATTTCAGTGAAAGCACGTAGTAACGAAAGAGCCACACCATCCATCTAAGAAAATATTCATGGCTGAGAACACAGCTTCTTCCCAAAGCTCCTGAAAACATCAATTCAAAATACAGCAATTATTTTATAGTAGTAAGCTCTTAAAGGAAGTTTTCTAGTTAGCAAAGGTACCTTCTTTTCAGATAGTCTTTTTTTTTTTTTTTTAAATTTTGTCTTCTCACTTGCAGATTTTCTGATGTGTAATAGAAGCCTGGAAAAAGTCGAGGGCTTTTAAGTAACTTCTGTATATCCTCCTCCCTCCTGTTGCAATAGGACAGTGCTGAAAGGGTTGCCAAGCCCTCCCCACACCATCTCCAAGGATCTGCCACCACTGCTGGCACGTTTTTGCTTCCCCTCCCTCTCCCTGCCTACCTTCCCCCACCTCTCATCAGGAACCACTTATCAGGAGTATTTCAGAGTTCTTGGGCTAAGGAAACAACTTAAGCATTGAAGTTTTAGTCCTTAGTGATACAGAGTAGAGCTTCTCATGGCACAAGAGCATAGAGAGTGGAAGACTGGAAGAGATTCTTTGAGTGACACAGACTAAGTCGTCAGTCTCAATAGTGTCTCTATTTCAGGATGCCTGCACTGCAACTTGAGGTGCTGACTTTCAGAGTACTCCAAGGTAGAAAACAGCAACCGTTTCTCTGCACGGTGCCTCACAGAAGTCCTTCTTAGGACTGTGGGGCACATGAGCATGGAAAGCTCATTGCTAGCTCAACAAACAAGATCTTTTCCATGAGAAACTGTGCAATTCAGGAGAGTTAAGGTGTTTTGCTCCAATCAGTTCTGTCTAGAGCAACTGACCTTCTGCTCTTACCCATGATAATTTGTGTATCATTAACAACCTGTGTCAGGAGCAGTACCTGACGAAAGCATTTTAGCTACAGACCAACTTTGTTCAGTTTCACTAAGCTCTAATATAACTGGGGACTGCCAGGATTGCTTGCTGAGGCTCAGCACCAGACTGCAGAGGTTTTGGAGCCAGCTTCACTATCTGCACACGAGCATTGTGCTATGCTACCTCAAAGTCAAGGGGCCCAAAACTCTCCTTCATCTCCTGCAATAGACTGCTAGGCACATAGCACAGAAAGCCACCTGGCCAGGGCACTGCACTTCTTCTGTTGTGCTCCCCCAACTGTGCTGGCACCCCATCAGGAGAGATCTGGTCTTGCTGTTGTCCTGAACTGCAGTTTCCATGGGCTCACTTCTCTGCAGATGGTCCTTATGGTAACCATCTGTTGGGCAAGCAATGCCCCTGACACCCAGGAACACAATGAGCCTTCTGGGGGAGGAGGCTGGCTGCCAATTCTCCTTTTTTCCACTCTGATTTCTGGATGGTGTGTTTGTGCCTCTTCTTCTACTTCCAGCCAGAACTTCAGTTCCCAAAACTGCAGCAGCTGTGATGACGTTATAGAAACTGAAGTAAATATTGCCTCGGTGCCATGCCTGCTGGAGGCCTGCAACACAAATAAGAAACTCCGTCTCCTGAGGCAGTTATGTGCTTTCCCAAGTGGCTGCAGTGCTGTCAGAGCCAGGAGGAAAACTTTCAGTCAGAGTGAGAATGGCAGTGAGTGGATGCAGCCAAATGATCCCAGACCAGCCCTCATGCTTCAGAAGCCAGCAGTTGTAGATGTCTCTCCTTGTGCCCCTTCAGGTCTCTTCAGAGCATTTGGCAAAAGCTGACGATCACTGAGAAAGCATAGAGACAAAAATTTTTGGCAGCAGCTTTGCATCCAGGGAGAGTAACATTTCATAGGCTGTAATTTATTTATTTTGTGGGGAGTGATGTAAATTCATGCTTATGACAGCTCCAGATGCCAGGTATTTTCTCATTACCTTAATTTTTAGCATTTGCCCTTCCTTGCCTATTAGACTGCACCGGTCTTAATTTAGCATCTATGGCTTGAAACTACTGACGTCAGAGCTGATTCAGGAGGGGGCACAGAGAACATGAAGGCCTGTTTTTCCTGTAGGGCCTTATATTTAATGAATGGTGTTCTGGAATGACCGGTGAAAGAGCAATCTTTCTTCATGAAGCAACTCCTGCACTGCTAAAGGTCTGAGTCCATGCTTGCTACTCAGAGACAGCTGTCAAATGCTTGTGGCTTTTGCCAAAGACCTTTGCAGTTATAGATGCTCTTCCCATTGATCGCAATGGACTTTGAATGATGAACAGCCCTTCCTCATGATCACCACAGAAAAGCTCTTAAATGTTTGGAAAGTTTGCACTGTGAAGGGTTATCCCAAATTCAGTTTCCTGTTATCATGAGAGTCAGCATTACTCCATCTTTCCATGCCAGATACAAGTTTAGGGGGAAAACCCCACAAAACATAAGAGTCAGTAAAGCTTTAAAGACAGAGAGGAGAGCGTGTGAAGATCTGTCATAAGCAAACTCCTCAAGCCAGGTGCTCATATAAATGGTTTGCTGTGCTGCGTGCCAGTGGCTGGATGGCAGGGGTATTTTGCCTACCACTATTTTAGCTACACTGAGAACTCCTTGGCAGCAGCTAAGCATTGTAATGCTTTGCAAAACAGTGAATTCCTTTCTTACTTTTCTTCTTCTTCTATTTCTTCTTCTTTTGTTTTTTTTTTTCTCTTTTTTTTCTCCCTCAAATATTACCTTTGGGCCCATTTGCAGTCTAGATGTGAATTCAGATGCACTGAGACATTGTATTACATATACATGCATAACCATCCCTGGAAGGAAGTAATTCTTATTCCCATAAACCAGACACTTTGAACTCTAATCTTCTACATTTAATACACCTTTACCTCTCTCTTATCTTCTTGGAGTTTCACTTGGGAACTTCCACTCTTTCTTAGATGACCAAGTCTGTCTTCCTCTTCCTTCCACATCAGTACTTGTATTCCAGAAACCAGTATCTCTCTCCCTATAATGCCTTGCCTTACCAAGGTTGGAGGCAGAGTAGAGCAGATTCTAGCAGAAAATATGAACAAAAATGTTATTTTTAAACAGAAGCAAATATCAGAACTGTTCATTTGGTGGTTTTGTTTGCATATTTTGCTTTTGATTTTTTAAAAACCAAAACCAGCTCATTTATCTCTATGTGTTTAGCAGCTCTGGCTACCACTCACAGAGGAGTATATTTTGAACTAATGCTGAACATTCAGAAGGCCCAGCGCTGAAATACAGCATGTGTACAAGACAGTATGTGTGAAAGAGGGGCAGAGGCAGAGAGAGACAAAATGGCAGATCTTCAGATGGTGGAACATTTGGAGCAGGGGATATAAGGCCAGTTTTCAAAAGATATTGTTGCAAATGTTTCTGTTGCAGGGAAAAAAAAACCCAAAAAACATATATATGTGGTTATATATATACATATATATGGTTGTTTTATATATACATATATTCATACACACATTCTGCTAAGAAAATGTGGCTTAAGAAATTTAACTCTTCTCTGAAAAATACTGTTCCAAACCACAAGTTTAAATTCAATCTGTAGATCCATATAAGCATCTACGTCTGAGCTGGCCATCTTAGGCTTTCTTTATCCTCCACAGAGTTGCAGTCTAGGCAGTGATTCATCTCCTCCTACAGCACACATGTAAATAGGTCAGATGAATCATGGCCTAAAAGTGCCTGTTTCTTGTATTGACTGCAAAGGGAGCCTGAGGTGATGCATCCCACCGTATGCATCTATACAGCCAACATCTACAATGAGGTGAGAAGAAATGCAGCATAGAAATGGAAAAATAAAAGAATTTTATCTAGGTTTTGAAGCATAACTTTCAAGTGCTACATTATCCTTTATAGATGCCACTCAAAATCATTAACAGTGATACATAGTCTATACAGTTCAATACACTTTTTTTTCTCTCTCAGATTACGTGGCTGCCACTGCCAATTATGTAAAATACATTTCCAACAATAAGTATCAGATTACACTAAAGCACATGCCAGCTCATGAGTTAAAGGTTGGAAAAGACATTTATCTTTTTGTACTCATCTGTGAAGGCATCTCTCTTCCTGAGACATAAACATAACTGTACATGTGGTAACTACAACAAAAAAAGAATCACGTTGGCTGTTATGAGCATACAATCCAGGTTCCCACTCCTATTCCTACTGACATCTGAATTCAAAGCACTTCACTGTTTTTGTACCAGAGTTGCCTTAATTATCTCACAGAAAGATAGTCAAACTAGGCCAAACAGGTATTTCATAAGAGATGATCTTCATGGGCTCTAGCTTTGTTTAATGGTTTATGTTTCGCTAGAGCTGAGGCCCTAAATAATAAAGAAACATCTCTTAAAAATGGGGGTGGACTACTTCCTTGCTTTGGCCAGCTGACACTGAAGATGATAAAGGCACAAAGGTTGCACCTCTTAGATCAATATTTCAGTCCCAAATGAAAGGACAGGTTATCAAAGCAAAGCCATGAACTTTTGGAGGGAAAGCTACTTCATGGAAAGTGTTTCTCTGAAAAAAATTCACCATACGTATCATATGTATACAGCAAAGAGAAAGACTCTTCTAAAGCAAATCCCTCTGTATCACATTGTCTTATCAATGCCATTTACCTAAAGTGAAGCTCTTGACCTAAGGGCCAACTCTACTTGATCTATCAGGCAACAAGACTGAGAAAAGAGATAGGAATTTGAAGAGTTGGACCAGAATTTCTCTCTTCTTTTTCTCTCAAGCCTCTGAACATCAAGGCAGGGACTGGGATAGTAAGTTCCTCCCACTACACTTAAAGACTGGATTTAAGATCACCTGATGAACCTGAACATAAGTCTCTGCAGCCTGATCAAATGCATCAGAGGTAACTGGATGATGTAGCAGCCAAAAGCCATTCTTCATCATATTTGACATTATGGCAATTAGGTGAAGTCCCCAGTGACAGGAAAATAGGAAATATCACTTCAGTTTTTAAAAAAGAAACTACAGAACAGTCAGCCTCACCTCTGTGCTCAGGAAAATCATGAAACAGTTCTTCGTGGAAGCTATGTTGAGGTACATGGAAGACAGGAAGGTGATTCAAGACTATCAATATACTTTTACCAAAGGCAAACTGTGCCTGGCAATTAGGTGGCCTCCTATCATGGTTACATCAGTAGACAAGGGAAGAACAACCAATGCCATCTACGTGGACTTCTATAAAGCCTTTGACATAATCCCACACAAGATTCTTTTCTCTAAATTGGAAAGAAATTAATTTGATGGATTGACTATTTAGTGGATAAGAAACTTGCTGGATGACCACATCCAGAGAGTTGCAGTCGATGACACAGTGTCCAGGTGGAGATCAGAGATGAATACTATCTCTCAGGGATCTGTATGGGGGCCAGTACTGTTCAGTATATTTATTAACACTTTGGGATTGGCTGCATTATCAGCAAGCTTGAAGAGGACACCAAGCTGAGTGTTGCAACTGATATAGAAGGAAGAGATGCCACCCAGAAGGATTTAGAGAGGCTTGAAAGGTGGGCCCACATCGATCTCATAAAGTTCAACAAGTCCAAGTGCAAAGTGCTGCAGTTGGGTTAGGGCAGTTTCCAATAAAAGTACCACCTGAAAGCATTAATGGATAGAGATCAGCCCTATGGAGAAGGACTTGGGTGTTTTGGTAGATGAAATATTAGACATGAATCAGCATTGCATGCTTGCAGCCCAAAAGGCCAACTGTATCCAGGCTGCATCAAAAGAGGGGTGGCCAGCAGGAAGAGGGAGGTGATTGTCTCCCTCCACTCTGCCCTTGTGAAATCTCACCTGTCATACCACATCCAGGTTTGGGGCCCGGCCCCCAGCACAGGAAGGACAGGAATCTGTTGGAGTAGTCCAGACACGGGCCACAAAAAACGATCAGAGGGTTGGAACATTTCTCCTGAGAAGATGAGCTGAGGGAGCTGGGCTTGTCCAGCCTGGAGAAGAGAAGGCTCCGGGGAGACATCATTGCAGTCTCTCAATACTTAAAGATGGCTGAAGAGAAAGATGGAGAGAGACTTTTTACAAGGGCCTGTTGTGATAGGACAAGAGGTAATGATTTTAAACTGGAAGAGAGTAGATTTAGAATAGAGATAAGACTTTTTTTTTACTATGGGGCTGGTGTGACACTGGAACATGTAGCCCAAAGAAGCTGTGACTGTCCCACCCCTTGAAGTGTTTGAGGTCAGGGTAGTCACAGGGCAACCTGATCCAGTGAAAGGTGTCCCTGCCCATGTCAAGGCAGGGATGGTGGACTAAATGATCTTTAAAACTAAACCATTCTGTGATTCTACGATCCTCTCTACACACTTCCAGCCCTGTTTGAATTTTTTCCAGCATGTCAGTCTCCCTACACCAAATGCTGATTTCACAACATTGAAACTTGATGCAAGAAAATCATTATTGAAAAAAAAATAGTTTGTGAGAAATTACCGTAACATAATTAGAGTTGATTTGGTTATTTTAACTTGTATGTTTACAGCCAGGGTGAAGTCTCCCAGGTATTAGATGTTAGGATGTCTACAGCAGGACTGGGGAACAGAGGGAAGAGAACTTCAAAGTCCCTGCTAAAACAAGGTTGAGCTCAGTAACTGCAACTCAGTCTGTCCCTTACGCTCATCTCCAGAGGGGCTAACTTGTCACATACAGTCCCAGATGTAAATGGAGATCATGTTTGTGCTGTGCCCATATTATCATGTCTTCTGGACAGCGTGAAGTCACCTTGGATGCAATCAGGCCAGAACAGATAAACCAAGAGTAGACCAAAACAAGCTACAACACAAACACATAAAATCTGTGCTCTGTGTCCCTGGGGGACTTGTACCCGACACCTGATGCAAAACACTTGAGATGTCCCTACACAGAGCTGGTGAGTCTGAAGAGGTCTTCGATGGCTATCCTTGGGTTAGTGCTAGACTGTGTTAAAAGAAAACTGCACATCAATTGAGAAACTAGCTCAGATCAGAGCTCTTCCTGCATCCAGGAGATGGGTTACTTACAACCCATGCAGCCCCAGCATGCTTAGTTGACAGTTGGTTCTCATTAATTTTGTACCATATGTGAACATGCAATATTTCAATGTTAATCTCACAGAGCATTTCAGTGTTACTGAAACACAATGTTTCAAGTATGCTCAATTACAAGATGTTTAGAATTAAAGATTTCTTCAATCTCATTTCAGGGTAAAACTTCCTGTTCCAGTTCAGAACAAAAATAAATTTTAAAATGTCCAAAGTCTTGTAGAACAGCTTCTCCTGTTAATACAAACACAGATGTAGCACATAGATTCGTAACAACAAAAACCTGCAGCACGTTCAAGTGTATAATTCCATCTTTAGGCATATACCTAAATCCTGTGATATGCTCAGCTCAACAAAATCAACATTATACAATAACTGTGTGTACAAAAACTCTTAAGCTGCCTGTTGCTGTTGCATTTCCACCACTTTAGCAATTCTCTAGCGGAACAGTTTCTTGATTCATTTCAAATATGTTTGCCAAATAGGGTTGTTGATCCATCTTTCAGTCCCAAGACTGACCAGATCTTTGTGCAAATGAGCCAAATAACTGCTTAAATAAGGAAGTGTACGATGTTTTGAGAAGTAAGTTCAAATGTGGATTGTAAAACATCACAACTGGTTGGTTTGTTAATGGCAGATGTTCTGGGGGGAGAAAGGAAATTGAAAGAATGAATCATTATTCAGATGAATTTCAAAAGCAATTTAAAAGTCATTTCATAATCACAGATGTGTGCCAAATATACCCATCCAGCACAAGCTGTAGGCTTTGATTTTTGTGAAGTCTGCAGGTTTTTTCCTTTGCTATTCCCACTGTAACCTTTTGCAGTGTGGTTTGAAAAAGGAGAACGTAAAAAAAAATTAATGCCTTCCAAACTCTCCACATACCTGTCTCTAAAGTGTTGTGCTGCATCCACAAAAATACTGTCAACATACACAGTGGAATACAAATAACTTTTTTCTTTGTGCTCAGAGCAAGCTTGTGGTTGGAGTAAAGATAAAAGAGTTGCTGAGAGGCACTGCATCATGAAGTAAGCTCCAGCACACACAGCAAGGTCCCTCACAGCCCAGCTGATCTTGTAACACTGTTATAAGGAGTAGGTCTGCACAGTAATTCTCTCACTTATCTAGAAGCTGTGTAAATTCTGTCAAAGTAGTGCAAAACTCAAGATAATAACCACAGCCAATAGGCACACTCTTCATTTTTGCCTTGATCCTCCTCTCGTATGATTCCACTGCTGGCTATGAGCCCCAACCATATCAACCTCTTCTACATTTTAGGCTGTGAGCCTACAAGAATGCGTGCTAGGATGAAGCCCTGGAAACAAATTGTGTTCTCCTTGATTTTCTTCCTACAGCTACAGAGATTCCTCTGGCCCATCTCTCTCCCTATATAATCTTCACAAAATTTTAAAGCTATCAAAGCAGTGTTCTAATCTTTCATTCTTTTTCTTTCAAGTCACTTTCTTCAACAGTCTTACATTGCTTTGATTTCCTTTCAGAACATTAGTGGTTTGTCATGGCAGGAGTGTTTACTCCTTTACTAATAGATTGGAAACTCGTCCAGAAAACAGCAATGCCAACAAAATTGGAATTGATCTATCAGTTTTATATTAAGCAATCATTTTCTCAGAAAGGCTTCTGGAATTCTTAATCTTCAGACCTATCACGAGTTCAGTTCAAGTCATACAAAGAGGAGGAGCTCACTGTATGTGGCTCAGATGTCTTGACCCATGTGCTCTGCTTTCCTTGCGTCTTGAAACTCTGCAGTCCCTGGGACTTATTTAGACAATCCCTTTGAGATGTGTGTGAAAATGATGCACAAGCAGCATGTTAGGGAATGATGAGAAAAATGGGGGAAATGTTAGGATGAAGCAGGGACCAAATAAAAATTTTCAATTAAGTGCACAAACATGCTTCAAAGGCATTCACCACCGTACAGAGATGGAAATGGGTTCATTCAAAGTCCTATTCCTTAATAAGTTCAGTGTCACCATCTTGCAGTCTGATTTCCCACTTCCTGTTTGTAATCAGAGAATGAAAATATAATGTGAAACCATAAAGAGTAGTTACTAGTTAAGGATGATGAGTCACAAGTAACCTGAATAAATATCTTCTGAGCTACCTACAAGCTGAATTTGTTAGCAATATTGAACAATATATTTCAATAAAGAACACGCATTTGTAAAAAACAAAGTTAATTTTTGTACCTCTGAAAGAAAAAGCTGGGCCAAGTTTTGAGCTGCTCGTATAACTTTCCTTGTTCATAGAGCCAATAGCTTACTAAAACTTCTGTCCCTGCTGACAGTGAGTGTTCAAACATTGAATCTGTGGCTCTCTGACACCACTGTTGCCAAGATTTTCTATTGCACATGATGGCAAATATGATTTTTTGTTATTTGAAATACCAACAATACCTCTTCAAGAAATGTGGCCCAAAATAAAATATGTGATTTGTGAGTATAAAAAGTAGCAAATACTTTGAATATCTACAGATGTCATTGTTGCAAGCCTTATCTGATGAATACCACTTCCAGGTTTGTGGGTTTTTTTCCTCAGAAAAGCACGGTCTTTCTTGAAGACAACTGAAATCTGTGTGGATAGCTTCAGGAATAATGCAAATTACAAACTAAGATCACTGTTGCTTTGCTGTCTTTTAGAATGAATGCTCATAAGAACTCTTCATCTTCTTCACAGCTCTGAAGGCAGAAAACATTGCACTTTTTCAAGACTCTAGTCATGCCAAAAAAAGAAGTGCAATCTCACTGTAATAATGTTGTCTTAATTATGTACAATACTTAGCACTAGTTTTACACCAGATGACTCATAGTAGGAGCCTGTACTTTGCTGTTTAACTAAATCCCACAGAACTTAGAACTCCCTGCTGCAAATGCTTACCAGCTTGTGCTCAGATCTTCTCTTAGACAGGATCCTTCAGAGAAGACTGGTTTGATAGGCGGTGCAAGAGGACAAGCAGACACTGTAGTTGGAAATAAGGGCCTGAATTCAGTAAGAATATGCCAGGAATGAGCCAGGAATATGCTCCTGAAAGCCAGCCATATCCTGGGTTGCATCAATAGAAGCGCAGCCAGCAGGTCAAGGGAGGTGATCTTGACCTGGTGAGATCTCTCCTGGAGTACCAGGTCAAGATGCGGAGTCTTCAGTACAGGAGTGGCATGGACAGAGGAGACATCCAGCCTCTCCAAAGGAGGGCCAAAAAAATGACACAAAGGATAGACCAACTCCCTTGTGAGGACTGAGAGAGCTGAGGTTGTTCAGCCTAGACAATAGAAGGCTCCAAGGAGACCTGATAGCAGCCTTTCAGTATCTAAAGGGGTGCTATAAGAAAGAAAGAGTCAGACTCTTTAACATGGTCTGTTGTGATAGGACAAGGGGAAATGGTTTCAAATTAAAAGAGGGGAGATTTAGATTGATTATAAGGAAGAAGTTTTTTTACAATAAGGGTGGTGAAGTACTGGAACAGATTGCCCAGAGAGATGGTGGATGCCCAATTCTTGGAGACATTCATGGTCAGGCTGGATGGGGCTCTGAGCAACCCGATGTAGCTGTAGGTGACCCTGTTCACTGCAGGAGAGTTGGACTCCATGGCCTTTAAGAGTCCATTTCAGCTAAACAATTCTATGATCCTATAATTCTACAAAATGTCTTGAAAGCTGATCAGGTGTTTGTGCTTCTGAAGTCACGGTCAATTCTATTAATTCGGATCCTAGAAATAATAGAGCTGGGTTTTTAAAGGCAGTTTATCTCACGAATAGGAAGGTGATCATTTTTTGTAATCTTATGCTGCTTACTGCAACAACCAAGACAACATCAAACACTGGTAGTAATTTAAGGAATCCCCGCTTATTTGTCTTACCATATCTAATATTGTCCTAATAAAAATAACTCTATAAAAGTAGACACCTTTTATTCTGCAGGATATTTTCACTTCTGAGCTCTTTAATGTCACAGCATAGTCTTCTGGGCACCTTTATTTATGCAGATTTCTCCACTATTCTATGTATTTCACTGCTTGTTGAGCTCAGTGAAATCAAACTGGAAAGCACTGCATCTTCCCCAAGTTCCCTCCATATGTTCATTGCTTAGAGAAAACTGCCCATTCTGAAGCAATTTGTTACCTTAATGATTCAGCTCTCGTATCTACAGCACATGAATAGTCTTGCTTTCAAGTCTTCATAAGTAGTGCTGGAAAATCTAAAGGAAAAGCATTGTTGGCTAGATCTTTTTAAGAGAGGTTCAAGAGCAGATGGACTTGCAGCAGAGAATATTGCAGTCTTCATTCACCGTCAGCAGGAAAGACAGTCTCCAGACTCAGCTTCCTTCATTCTCTGTCTGGAAGACCACATAGGAAATTTATAGACACTGAAAAATGTTCCCATCTGCCTCTTTCCTCTCCATCCCTCAACAAATATACAGAGTGCATATTTACCTGGCTATCACAGATCACTGAGAGGCAGTTGTTGAAGTCTCTGTCTATGCAAATGACAAATATTCTATTCATTACACATTCTTTTAATGAATGATCTACACTGGCACCCTCCAAGAGACTCTTGTTTAATTGAAAGAAGTAAAATACTTCATAACGAAATAGCAGCTGGTTATGATACTTACTAGTATCAATTGACAGTCTAGTGACATACACTTCACCAGGAAGCTTTCACTCTTATACATTATTTAAACTGAAGTTGAGTTTTGCAAACTTACTGCCTCTAGACTAAAGTTTATTGTGTTTGGCTAACACGGATCTTTTAGGTATCAGCCAGTGCTATGTCTGTCCTATCAAAAGCTTTGCGCAGAACAAACCACGAGTAGTGATTTGCACACCACAGTACTGTGCATCTAAGTGAAAGAACAAACAAGTCATTCTGCTCATGAAATCATTTCATTTCCATTTTAGCCAGGAATGCACTAAATAATGCATCATTCCTCAGCTACTCAAAAGGTCACCTTTTGGTCTACGAGCAGCTGCAGCAGCTGTGTTCTCCCAAGACCCTGCTGTGAGCACAGAACAAAGCATGAGAGCTGAGGACAAGCTTGGGGATGCATCCTAGTAGCTCTAGTTGAGAATCATTGCCAAATTGTCTGTCAACTACAGACAGCCACCTTCTTTTTCCTTTTCTTCCCAAGTAAATTAATCATATGTAAAATAAGAGAAAATCAACAGCCAACAGACTTTGACACCGTGCAAGGAGAAATATCCATGGAGATTAAGGACTTTCTATTCATTATTGATTTTTTCACCATGTTTTACAGGAAGGTACAACAGAGAGAATAATATAGCCTTCCAGGAAGGAATTCTGTGAGGCTGCGTTCAGCTCAGTGGCTGCTGAGTCTCTGGTTCCCAAACTGTAATGCAAGCAAGCTGCTTCCATGGAAAAAATACACACTCAGTAGAGGCATCTAATCTACTATAGGTCTAGACAAAGCCCTAATATTTGAGTCTCATTTTTAGTGGAACTGGATGAAAGGCGCGGAAGACATCAGTGGCTTCTTTGAAGTTTTCTCACTAGCAGGAACCCAGATGTGAAGTTTGGAACAGGGAGCCCATTCAGTTTTCTGGACCTGGGTATTGACTATAACATGGTTGGACTTGATATTGAAGTTCTTTTCTAAACAAAATGATTCTACAATTCTTTATATATCTTAGTTCAGAAAAAAGGAGTCTGAAGGTGAAAGAAAATCAATGTGGATTATCATCTAGTCCAGAATCTGTGTCCCAAACAGGTAAGTCAAGTAGGTATAGAGGAGAGGTCCTGCCCAGACCTTGCTTTGGTGGGGTGGTGGTTGAAGTAGTGTGCTATTCTTGCAGGATTTCCTCAGTGATCTTTTCCACAGACCTAATCATGTTCCATTTTGTGAACATCTAAATCAAAATTGCCTACAACCAGAATGGCTTATGTTCTAAATTAAATCAAACAAGCAAAGGGAAAATAACAACTACACAAGAGAGAAACAAGCATGTAACTCACTGTAAGGGCCATCTTGCACTGATGCATAGCAATCCCTCCTAGACAACAGTCTGGGGAGCACTTCATTTTTAAAGATCCAGCACGCAATAACAGAATCATGGTAGGCATTCATCTAAACGTCTGCACCACTCATATCTTTTCTTACTTAGAAAAAAAGCAAGTGAAGCTGAAAAAGAAGGGGAAAAAATCCTAGTGTGTAAGTAGCAAATTAAAGATAATACAAAAACTCCTAGTGCATACGTATTCCTCAGCCCATCCAGAAGTGCTTTCATCTCCTTCAGTCACTCATACATCAAAATTACAGCAGGCCTCCATGAAAACACCCTGGACTCCAGGGTTCCTGTCCCTGTTCCAGAGTGATATAGGATTCATTAACTCCAGCTGCTGCTGCTAGCTTTCTCCCACTACAAATAGTTTAGTGTCACTGTGAGCCAGCACAAAACCCTGCCCCAAAGCGTGTGCCATGTGGCAAGGCTCTGCAGCTCAGCAGGCTGCCAGCGCTGGAGCTACAGTGGGAACAGTGAGGTGGCAGATAGCAAATGACACAGAAGACACTAAAGAGTAGATTGGCCCATAGGGTTCTCCTAATGAATTTCCAAGCAACTTTTAAAGTTTGCATTTTAAAAAACCAGAAAAACAGAATACAGCAGAGTCATTGGTCACTCTATAACACGGACATTGATGTTACAGTACTAACTGGACTCATCTTTTATTAGATACTCCAAATGTGGCCAGGATACATCTGGCATTGCTTAGCTCCTCTAACTGAGCCCAAGTCTACACCGGCCTGCACAGAAGAGAATTAAGAAAAGAAAGTCATCTAGCAGCCAGCTTAAATTTGTTCAGCAGCAGTATGCACCTTGTTTGCAAAACATCTATGAGACGGACAGTATAAAAGGCTAAAGACATAGACTAAGTTTAATGACACACCATTTCTTGTAAACATGTGACCCCAGAAAATCTGAAGCGTACTTCTAGCTAGAAACTCAAGCCAGAAAATGATGGCAGCATGCTGGGTAGTGACAATCCAGGGTTCAGTACAGGGCCAACAAAGCTAAACAGATGCGCTTTCAAACAGCAGGAGAAATGACATGGAAACATATAGCCCTAGCACCCCACACCTAACCCTGCCTTCTGTGCTTGACAGCCCCATGGTTTTGGGTTCCTCTAGCATTATTTTGGAGTCCTTGATGCATTTTGAAACTGCTGAAGATCTTGGCATCACTACCACAAGTCTAACTCATGTCCTTGCTCTGGCCTGCCTCTAAAAATTCTACTCTCCCTCCATTAGCCATACCTGCAGCTTCTTGAGAGGAGGCTCTCAGTTTTGCCTCCTGCGCAAGGTGCTCGAAGTCAAGCACTCTCTGCACTGCTGCTGCTCACCACCTGTCCATTCCTGTTCTTTACTCCCTGACTAATGAGACGATTTACTTTGGCAAAGCAAACCACACACAGCACATACAAACAGCTGTCAGAGTGGAGAAAGACTTCATTTGTGCTCTCTAATCTGGGCAAGAAAACTAGCCATTTACCAGCTCAATTTTCCAGCTTCATACTTGGAGCAAGATCAAGAGAACATCCATGTGCCACATCCCACTTCTGGGCCACCACAGGCAGGAAAGCCCAGCCCAGCAGCTGGACTGCAGTGAGAATCATGCTGGGCAGGGGAACTTCTGATCAACTATGATACAACCAAGGTAACTTTTAAATCTCAGGCATATTTTTGGAGCTCTCTCCTTTGTATTTAATGTGCTGCAACCCAGTTAATACGTGTGCACATGCTCACACACACAAGCAAAGCTGTTTGTGTACAGCTTTCCTTACAGTTCTGATGATCTGGGTAATTTATTCAGGTTGGCAAAATATGAGTGTTTTTTCACTTCCTCTGCAGAAGGACTGCAAAGTGATTGTTGCTGTGGTGATCCTTCCCTTAATATTTTTAGCCATTATCTGGCTTAAAGTCATGACTGGCTCTGGAAAATGTTATTTTATTACAGCATAATATTAAAACATAGGCGAATAGTCTTTTATTCCTTCCACTGAACATATATATCTATCTTTTGAAATCGACATGCAATTCTGAGAACATCTACAAATGAGAACATGAGATATTCCCCTATCATTAATAGCTTTAATCTTTGTTTTATAAGTAGAAAACAATTCCAACCCCAATTCCCCCCCTTCCCTCTGGGATCAATCTGTACAGTTGAAACCTCTTCTTGCCAGGGTTACATTTCCAGGAAGGTGCACACTCACTCTGAACATTAATAGTAGTTGTATCTGTAATTCCCAAGGAATGTGATTTGTAAAAAACAATGGGCTTCATATTTCTTTTTTCTTTGTGAGGTTGCAGAGCCTGGATTCCTATCTCTAAGGAGACGATAGCACACGTCAACTCCCTACCTTCACTTAAACCTTGATCAATGAAGATGTTGGCAGTAAAAGCTGTTATGCACAGTAAGAAACCAAGTTCAAAACTTCTACTGCTGGAAATGGCCAAGAACAAGTTATTCCCATCTATAGTGCAGGTGTATCCTTGCACAGCTCTATCATAAAAAGGGAGGGAGCACCACCATCACCATCACCCCCAAACCTACCGATGAGGATCAGTCCAGCCCCTGAGCACCCTGTTCTTGTCTCACTCACTCTGAATAGCAAATGACAGTGTCCTGGGGGCCATTCTGTTTTTAAGAGTTACAAACCTATTTTTATCAGGCTGTTTTCCCACAGCTTGCTTCAAATCAGCAAGGCAAACTGTTCTGGACAGAGTCCAGACTGTCCAGGGATGCTTTGCCTCCCTTTCTCCCTTTACTGTAAGGGTGGTGAGACACTGAACAGGTTGCCCACAGAGGTTGTGGATGTCCCATCCCTGAAGGCATTCAAGGCCAGGATGGATGAAGCTTTGAGCAACCTAGTCTAGAGAGAGGCAGGGACACATATAGCAGGGGGTTGGAATTAGATTATCTTGAATGACCCTTCCAACCCAAACCATTCTCTGATTCTATGATTCTTTAGCAGTAAGTACCAGGTCGCACTTCCCGTGCTGCAAGTGCTGGATTTTGGAAGAACTCCCCTTTGCATGCACCAATCCCAATCTAACTGCAGCTTCAAAAGACCAGACCAAACCTTCAAATTACTGCTCTGCTTCATTTGGCTCCATTTCCATGCAAACTACACTTAGGCAACCTTCCAACAGATATTCCAAGCAATCACAAGCTTCCTACTTGCTGTAACACAGTCCTGGTGTGAACATGGCTTTAGCATGTTATTCCATACCCAAATTGCTGCCCATGTTGCAGGGGGCTGAGAAACAGCCCTTGCGGGAGCCATGAACTGTACATTTGCAAGCAGAATGTGGATTTCTGCTCTATTTCTGAAGCTATGTAATTCACTTCCTGCCTTGCACGTGGAGTTTTGCTTAGATGCAAAGCTCAGATTGAGCTGTCAGTCATAATATCCTTCTCTTTTCCCCTTTTAGAAAAGGGATTTATATCTGTGAAGAACGCACTTAGCGCAAAACATTGTAGCCTTAACTACATTAGCTCTGGAGCAAAATACCAGAGAGCAAAGAAGGTACATGACAGAACTAAGCCTGTACTATAAAGAAAGCATAACTTGTGTTCAAATCCTAGTCTTAGTGAGGCAAGAACAGTGGTCTCCTTTAGCTGTACTGGACTTGGAATTAAATCCCTATGGAACTTGATAAGAAACTATCCAGATAAAAACAAACTGAATTTTTTAATAGTATACTTCCTAGCCATTTCAACGATTCCTGCTGACAGCTTAGTTTTAAGAACCAAGTTCTCAGACAATAACTCATGACCCAGTTCAGAAGCCAAAACTACAGTTCACAGATAACTTTCCTCATACCTCCCTCATCAATTTTGCACAGAAAGGATGCTAACAGAAGGCCATAGTAAGCACAAAAGAGATAAAACAGTTGGTCAGATATTAAAACTGGATAAACTCAAGTTAGTAATAAATATAGATTTTCAGCAGCAGTTTTAGCAAATCTTTAGACAGGAACTTACTGGCTTCCAAGTCACTGCAGGTGAGAAGTTGGAGAGTCGGGAGGAGTTACTTAACTATATCATAGAATCATAGAATGACCTGGGTTGAAAAGGACCACAACAGATTCAACCCCTCTGTTATGAGCAGGGTCACCACCAGACCAGGCTGCCCAGAGCCACATCCAGCCTGGCCTTGAATGCCTCCAGGGATGGGGCATCCACAACCTCCTTGGGCAACCTGTTCCAGTGCTTCACCACCCTCTGTGTGAAAAACTTCCTCCTAACATCTAACTTAAACCTCCCCTGTCTGTTTAAAACCATTCCCATTTGTCCTATGCTACCTACTGAATTCCACCTCATTTGAAATGAAAGCAGAAAATAACTTAGTGCTAACATTTCACTGAACACCTTCAATTCTGAGTACTTTCCTCTCTCATTCCCCTCCACTGAAAAGTATTAAGATGTTTACATATCTTTAATCAAACCAGTATCATAAAGAGATTTTTTGGTGAAATTAAACAAACGAACAAAAAAAGCCCCACAACCAGGATATTTATTATCTCACCTTTCCCCAGACCTTAATTTTGAATAAGCTTTGCAACTTGGCTAATTAGCCCACACACTGGTATTTTTAAATGATGATTAATTTTTCCAGCTCCTTAGAAAACAGGCTTAATTCTAGTAATTGCAGCTACTCACTCCTATATTTGTTAATGCTTATTTAATCTTTGAAGCCTCAATACAGCGCCTCCATTTTTAAGAAGGGGTTAGACATATATCCATCAGGGAAGATGTTGACATAACTGCACTTACCTTCAGATGGAAAGATGGTTTAACATTCTCTTCAGGACTAATTTTCTGTGACAGAGTCCTACCATAACACAACCAAATTGCTCTATTTCAAGAGAAATATACCTCTCTCCAGTGCTTCTCCCTACACTCTCAGTTCTGTCATGCTTTAATAAATCCCTTCTCTGCAGCGTAGTTTGGCCATAAGACAATCACAAAGAAGATCTTTCAGAAACTACCTCTAAGGCAGATAAATAACTTTCAGGTGAGAGATATGGACACGCTTGCCCTATGTTCCTATTCTACTGTCTGTTGTATGTGACATAAAACTAGAATACCCAACAATGGGAGGGGAAGGCTAAAATAGAGCCTCACATCATGGTTTCATAGCCACAGGTTCTGGGTCTCTACATCACAAGAATGCTTTGGAGTACAAGTTTGACATGAACGGGATTTGAGCAGAAGACTGCATTTCACAGAATCATAGAAGTGCTTTGAGTTGGAAGGGACCTTTAAAGGCCATCTAGTCCAACTTCCCTGCAATGAACAGGGACACCTACAGTTACATCAGGTTGCTCAGAGCCCTGTCCAGTCTGATCTTGAGTGTCTTCAAGGACAGTGCGTCCACCACCTCTCTGGGCAATCTGCTCCAGTGCTTCACTTTGCTACCATTTCTATCAGGTTTGTCCTGGTACCTGTGATACCTACTCTGGCACAAAATGTGTCATTGTCTTTTCCAATGTCAGGCAGTCTTTGGACATTTGAACCATACCTGAAAATATCTAAATGATAGCTATGGGCACCAAAACTTTGCATTATGTGCTGCTTTGTCCTCAAAGCATTCCAAGGGGCCCTTCTGCCACGTTTCCTCTACTGGCAGACTCCACTCTAAAAAGAAATGAATTCCCTAGGCCCCTCATATTTCTGGACATTTTGCAGCAGGTCTTATAACAATTGTGAAGGAATTCACAACCCAAATACACATATTTTGAAGTGTAAAATATTGAAGGAATTCCTAGTATATTCTACACAATTCCTAGTATATTCGACACTATTTCTTACCTTCTCTGCTGCTTCTTTTCCTTCTTTTTTTTTCTTATTTTCATTCTCTCACCACAGTGGAGATCAAAAGTCATTATATTGTTCCGTTTGATGGATGAAATCCCTTTAGACTCATCTCTGCAGTGGTACACAGATTTGCAAGCATATTTTTCTAAAAAAAAGTTAAAAAAAAACTCAAAATTGTTCAGAGCATTATACTATCTTGTCTGTTCATTTTTAATTGCCTCTAGAGCGAGGCTTTATATTTTTTATTTGAACACAAAAATGTTTCTTATGTCTAGGATGTAAATTAACAATGGGCTAAGCAATCCCAAAAAGAGAAGAGTGACTGAACATTTCATCTTGCATCAGGAAAGAATTAACCCACACTAAACTGTGGAGGTCATATGCCTTTATTGAGGCTCTCTCTCTCTCTCTGTCTCTCCATTCCCTCCTGTGAGCTGACGCAGAGTCATGTCCTCCCACCCCACACAAAGCTCCCATTCAAGTGCTCTGCTACCAGTTCATAAGAAACATCCAGTGCTTTGGAGACCAGCACAAAATCTTTAAACGTGAGATGAGGTTTCACTGCTCTTAGCCTGAGAGGAATTACCAGAATTTTGGCAAAAAAAGTGGTGAATTGCTTGGAAAAAGTAGCTCGTAGTCTGTCAGCCAGTCCTGGGAGAGGGAGCAGAGATAAACAAAGGAGTTTCTTGGCCATGGAGGAGAAAGAGAGTGCTAGGTTATCAAAAGCACGTGGACATCAGGGAACCATCTGGATCTCTTTCTGCTGTTTGCAGCCGATCTCCAAATATTTAGTGGAATGCTGCTCCCCCAGGATGCAAATGTTTGCTCATTCTTACAGTAGAAACTGTAACACACAATTAGAAGTATACATTATAATATTGTATTGTTTACAAATGCGCTAGTAGGGAAAGAATGAAAGTTCATTCTGTTATTAAGTGATTTTGGTCTATATTTTAGTTAAATAAAATTAACCATGCTCAACTAGACTGCACCTGATAGCCAGATATAATAAATTTCCTCACTAAATCTGCGTATCTGCATCTTTAAATCCTTAAGGTATGGCTTAAAATAAATAAATCTGAATCTGATTTCAGTTCTCTTCCTTAAAATCATCCTGCTGCATTTGCCTGCAGCAACTTAGATTTAAAGAAAGAGATCTGATCCCTCCCTATTGTCTGCATGCATCCAAGAGAGTACTGAAGGTTCTGGCATTTCTCCCAATCAAAGAAGTTACTGGATTTGTCGAAGTTGTAAAGGGAACCTGTGTTATAAACTGGAGTAGATAACTTAATATGACTAGTCGACACTGTAAAAACAAGAGCAGTCTGGTTTGGTCATGCTACAGATGGTATCCTATGGGCCCACAGCAGGGACTGCCATTGGGGGTTCTCGGTTACAACCCTCTACAAAAGAAAGAGTAAATCAAGCACATTCAGACTGAGATGAGATGTATTTTGATAGGGAACATAGTACAGTATGGTTCAGCTGCAAATAAAATCTAACTGCTCTTAACACATTCTGCAAAGCTGCTAAGGACCTATACAAAGACAGCAGGATCAATAGAAGCTAAACTTGCATTTCATAGACTGAATCACAGCCACTTCATACTGACAAAATAATAAAACAGCAAAAGAACAATGAGACACTCTGCCATATGTGTACATTCTCTACAACCATACATAATGAAGGCTTTAGCAATGCAGAACTCTACCTCCTAGCTCAAAGTTTTATTGGCCATTATCTCGCTGGATTTGGAGCAATAGCTCTGAACACAGTAAAATGTTTCCCTATGTAACTGACAAATTTATTATTGTTATAAAAAAAGGACACAATATTGAAATCCTAAGAGTCTCCAACTTGTAGTGGTGCTAAATATGTTTTTCTTTTCATTAGCATTCAGGGATCAATGTGCCCAAATCATCTTCATCTACTTTTTCTACTCACATAGATGCAGCTGATGTTGGATCATCAGCCATCTGAGTTCTGGCCCAAGGCATTAGCTTTGGACCAGAGCAAACAGATACTGGGAGGCTCTTTACAAATTAGGATGAAAACTGCTGTACATCCACAATACAACCTCCCACTGAGCTATTTCAGTACAAAGTGAATTCTGCAAAAATCCTGTGGCTACTCCACCTCATTGATAGAGAACTACAGACATCTCTCTCAGCTTGTAGATATGCTCAGAAATAGTAAAAATAATAAATGATAAAAAAACATGATTGTTAGCTAACCTCTGGAATGTGTGTGCTGGATTCAATAGGATTTCCATGCGTCCCATCTCCAAGGATAAAATACAAATCCAATGGCAGCACATGTAAATGCCTGGAGGTCACAGGCAAAAGAAAAGGAAATAATTTAACAGGGTATCAAAGCACCTGGCTAGACAAGTTTTGCTTCTCCCATGAAGAAGTGTTCTCCCTCCATAATGTAACCCTTGTAAAGAGAGCATGAACTTACAGCCATGGATCCCCTATTTTCTCCTGGGGCTACTCAGTACTTCAAACCTCAGACCAACATCCTAGATCTCAATGCCATGTCATTTTGAAAACATCTTTGTTATCTTTTTTCTCTCTTTCACTATGTCACTGTGAGGGCCTGATACAAGATGTAAACATGGATCTCCCAGCTGGATATATCTAAACTCCCGTGCTTGAAGAAATCTTCCTCAGTAAGGCTGGAACCTTTTTTCTTTGATTTCCCTGGACATCTCTTCATTTTGAAGTTTCTCATTCTCATCCTCCTGGTCTGCACAGACCCCCGTCTCCTCTTTACCCACAACTTTTCCTGCAAATAAAGACCCATCCTGGGGTTCACCACAGGCAGTGGCACCAGGGAATGAGATGTGGTGGCCATTCATATCTCTCTGCTAATTCCTTAAGTAACTCTTGCAACAGCTGTATCCCTGCCTGCTAGGATAGCTAGGTTTCTGAAGGCAATGGTATCACATGGGTATTCTCTCACCACAGCTTCCTAGGAGTATGGCATGGCCTCCATAACACAGTTGCCTGTGCTTTCCCAGCAATAAATGGAGACAGATAACTTCAGAAGGTCCTTCATCCCACGGTATTCAGGTCTGCCAGAGAGGTGGGAATGCATTACTTGTTGGAGAGCAGGAGACTAGACAGCAAGTTCTGAGATGAGAAGGCACACATTCAGATGACTACAGTTTCACAGGACCACACTTAAGACATGAATAATAAAGATCTGAAAGACAGATCAGCTGACTGATCAGGAGCTTCTCTGCTTTGGAAGCCCAGATGTTCTCTCTTTTCCATTATCACTTTCAAATTGATGGGCGGGGGCTGGTTATTTCTGATACCACCAGAAGGCTGTAAGGACCATAAGTGCATATTCAGCACTGGTCTGTAAGGCTAAAATCAGTTCTGTGCATCATCATGCTTATTGCAAGGTTATCATTTAGGTCAATAGCTCCAAATATTTATTTCAAACTTCTTTTCAGACTCTGCATGAAGGTTAAGCCTAGTTCTCCAGAATCCACATCAGCGTCCATTTAAGTTAAGGAAAACAAAGGAAACAGTTCCTTTGAAACTACTAACGATTGAAGCCTTTTAATTCTTTTCCTATTTGCCATTATTTCTGCCCCCACGAGTCTCGGAGTTTGCTGCTTTATCTATCTTCTAAGCCTTAGAAGCCTTGTTTTTCTCAAGGACACCTTGGATTTATGAACATTTCTTTCTTTATTCATCATGCCCTTCCAATTTCATTTTTTTAAGATTCAGGAAGTCACTGCAGCACCAGTTGATTCCCTCTCCCTGCCAAGTGAACTTTGATTTTAGAAAGTAACTGTTTTCTGTATGCAGGGAATCCCTTCTTGATCATTTTCTAAGTAATACAGAAAGAAATCTCTACATATGCTTACAAATATTAATAAAAAGAGATAAACCTAGATTGATCCTCAATTTTACCACCCCAATCTTCAAAGCCCTATATATAGTGTGTGTGTATATATATATCTTCATTCAATGAAAAGATCGTCTTCTTAAGTCAATGAATTCACCTTTCTCAAGCCTCATTCTATAGTCTATATTCCTTCCTCCTCTCCTTGATTCTTCTCTCTCTCCTCATTGTCAATAGGAATCTTATTCTTACTGAACATGTAAAAGGGAATCTTGAAGACATTTTTCCTTTGTATCCTTCCTTTTGAGTCCAACCTAAGCAACACACAGAGATTGCATACCTTTATTGGTGGTGAGTCCTACTTATAAATATGAAAGAATTAAAGCTCCTCTCGTGGTTTCACACAACTAACTAAACAGATATTCCTTCAGTTTAGGATACGTTCTCATAACAGACTCAAAAGTTATTCCAGGTCTTTTAATTCCCCTTGCCAATTTTTGCAGCTTTTCAGACAGACATTGTCCAAAATTGTGTTCAAAATATTTTTCCCTTGCTGTTGTGACAAAATCCAAACAAATCAATAAATACCTAGCTGGCTGAGCAAACATGAGAAAGAGTCAGTATGACAGACCACCAAAACATGCAGTCAGACTATCCATGCTGGCAGAAACAAAGAAAATACTAAAATAATGAACGAAAACTAGGCTAATTTACCGTAGATAAGCAAGGAAAATCATGCTATCACTCAAAGTGAGCACAGAGAAGGCCACTGTCATGCATCTCACTGACATGCTGTGGAAGGCAACAGTAGAAGAAAAGGCAGAGGCTGACCATATGCATTATTATAATAGAATCATAGAATGGCCTTGGTTGAAAAGGACCGCAATGTTCATCTAGTTTCAACCCCCCTGCTGTGTGCAGGATCGCCTCCACCAGACCAGGCTGCCCAGAGCCACATCCAGCCTGGCCTTGAATGCCTCCAGGGCAAGGAAGAGAAGCAGAGTCCCCTGCCTTTCCTTCAGCAGAGTCCATTTCAGAAGTATAGGCAGAAATTCAGCCTGGGCTATTGTCAAGAAGTCAAGAGTCAAACATTCTCCAGTTATAACGTCTGCTAGAATGTAGGCTATCCACTGAAAACTACATATATGTTCTTAATAATTAAAAATAAAAACTAATTTTAAAAATCCTCTCAAGATACGTATTTCTCACTGCTGTATCCTGAGAGGTTTCCAATCCCTTCAGCCACACTTCTTGGGGTTGTAGATAGCATCAATCCTCTTTTTTGCTTTTCTTTTTCACAGTAGGTTTTAATCTTCAGTGTCACCTTCTTAGCAAAATGAAATTCCACCTTATCCCTTCCTATTACAGCATAATTCAGAGGGTTATCATTGCATCAGGTAGTGGTTCCTGAGAGCTTCAGAAATTTTTTACTGGAAATCAGTTTACAGTTTCTGATTCTGTTCCTCATCAGGAATGCAAAATACTTGGAAGGGCATCCAAAACAACTGCCAACAAAGTTAGTAAACTGCCCTCCAATTTATAAGCACATTACAAATAAATAACTGGAATAACTACACTAAGGAAAATTTTAGAGTATCACTTCTGTCTTCTTGGGATGATTTCTACAACATGCTCCATGTCTTAACCTACTCCACATATCTTGGAAGTGGTGAGAGGGGAGTACTAAAAGAAACATCATAGAAAATGAGCTAAAATGTTTTCATTTCAGAATCTTCTAGTGAGAAACAAAAGCCATGCAGGATGTTTTAATGTTCGTTATCTCTCCTTTTCAGCAGTCTTGCATTTCCCTTCCTAGCTCTTGCTCTGGATATTTCAGGATTCTTGAGAGGCCTACAAGGTTTCAGATTAAGTAGAAATTATTTAATGGTGGAAGACAAATGTACAGAGTTGCACGGCTCTATGTTTTAGTATTTCATTATTATTAAATCTGTTATACAAATATTTCTGTATCACCATGGAATAACTCATTTTATCTAGAACTAAAATGTATTCAACTCAAAAGCAAAACAACAGCACTGTTGTAATCAGGCTGAGAAGTGAAGAAGAGCGTCACATACAACTAGTACTTCTTACACTCTGTAAGAAGCAGAATGGAATTTTGTCACTTAGCTGGAGGGAGCAACGTTGTTATGAAAAAGAGCCAAGAAATTCCCTCGTTACAAATATAGGTAATTAAAAGATGGATTTTCTGTCATGCAGTTTCAAGATGTCAATATTTAGATTTTGAATTGAGAAAAGCAAACAAACAAACAAAAAATCTACACCTTTGAAACCACTTTTCAAAGTCAAAACTCACAAATATTTCATGTAGAAGTCCTGTGTAAATATTTCATTTGAATGCTTTTCAAAAAGCCTAACTGGACTGTTTGGATAAAATCACTATCTTTTATACTTTTGCACCATTGACTGGATTATAATAGATGTAAACTGAAAACGTCAATGGAATCAATATCTGATTCTGTGAAACATTTTGATTTGCCACTTAATACGGAAACAAAGCTTAAACAAAAGTAGATGTGCAAACAGGCATCAGAAAAATGGATTTCCAGTAAGAAAACTTGTACCATTATTTCACAGAAAAGGTACGATGAGCTTAGAAACAGCAGTCAGACACAGTTTTCACCAAAAGGCAATAACATCTAAGTCACTTGTTGGTGCTCTTCAAACATTCCCTACTCTCATTCCACACCTGTATCCCCTCCTGAGTTTTCTTTGAGAGGATGAGGAGGTGTAGGAAGGTTACAACTTTCCTGACAAGTCAGCATCAAACTCCAGTCCACATAGCTCATGAGGTCTGAGATTCACTGGCCAGAAAGGCTGCACAACAAAGGCCAGACACATCGTCTTGCCCTCTTCTGGAGTTCTCATTCCAAGTCACAACATAAATATTAAAACAAAAGTTGTAAGAGACAAATACCCATCCATTTCAAAGATCTGGAAGTTTATATATGTAGGAAGGTTGTAGAAAAAATTACTACCCCTGAAGAAGCTACAGCCTATAACGAAATTACAATTACTAAGGAACAGACCGCAGTCTACTGATCTGGGCTTTTCCAGAATAAAACACTGACTGTAAGACCCTTCCTTCACAACATCCACAACCATTGTATCGATAAAAAGGACAACAAGGCAATGTTACAAAACATGACAGAAAATAAACCAGGGAGATTTTGAACAGTATTTGCCTCAAGCATGTTTTCCTAAAATATTTTCTCATAAAAAAAGGAATTTTCCTTCTTTTTCTCAGGCAAATGTTTGTAAATCAGAGAGGAATAAGCAACAGTTCCTTGCAGATTCGCAGGAACCTTTTAATTATATATTACTTGACTCATGCTACCATGTGAAGTTGATCTCCATTGGATTAGATGGAATCACAACTTCTAATCTGCCAGTACCAAACAGGAGCTCTGTTACAATGGATATGGATTTTTTTTTTTTTTCCAGGAAGCAGAAAGGACTTACTTTAAGTTCTGGAAAGTTATGAGGCTTTTCATTTAGTGTCATTTATTTAAATTCTTTTGAGATTTTATGTTTATCTTTTAAGTCAAAAAATTTGAGGTTTAACTAAAACTCCTGTCCTTATGAACAGATGAAAGCAGTTCTAAAATATATTTCCCAAATATACGTAGAATATTGTTTGATTATGTCTACTAAGGTATGTTCCAGAAAGATTCACAGGGCTTACAAGCAGTATGACTAGCAAAGCCACAGCCCAGACAATATGTATCCTACACCCAACCATAGCAACATGCAGTTCCCAAATGAATGTAAGCATGTTTTCATGTAAAAAACACCTACCTGCACATCCACTTGAGGGCTATAAGGTCATGGATGAAAAGTCTTCAGTAGATTCTTACACAGCCCTTTGATAGGACTGTAATGCACAGAAAAGACCATTTGCAAGAAGAGGATGGAACGTCAGTAAAGGTAAAGGCTCTTGAATGGGAGAAGTTTCAGCTTGATACTTACCTATGAAGGAATCCAAGGAAGGATGGCAGAGTTTTGGACTCGCAACAAAAGCTCATCATTAGCAATTTGGGAAAACCAGTGATAGCACAGGAATGGATCTGTTGAAAACTTCAGTTTTCTATAGCTCTTTAACCAAATCAAATCTTTTGGCTTACATATTTACAGAACTCTCACTTATATAAGTTCTCAAGGACATTTCTGTAGGAGGTATTTTTTTTCTTTTTTTTCCCCAAATGAAAGCAGCATAAGAATTTGGTTAGCCTAATTTGCAATTAAAAGAGCCATGAAACCACAACATGAGAAACTGCTTTTGGAAATACTGACAAGGAGCATTGATACCGTTACCAAGATAAGAAAGATCATTCAAATATACTTGATGAAAATCAAATGTAATTCCAGCTGTTTGTATTTCAGTGTGATAGGGTCCTTTATTCCCTGAGGAGAAAAGTCCTTGCGAATTCAATCAATATACGATTAATTTCTCAAAAGTAGGCATAGGAAAAATACAACTCATAAGAGACATACCTCCTTTATCACACACTGGAAACATAAATTGTATTTTATTTACAAGATGTTTAGTAAAGTAAATGTGAACCTTCAAGAGTTAGAAGTCATCTACTTGTCAGACAGATGGAGCTCACTGTAGAGTGCTAAGAAAATGTTATGAGAAGAGGACAACTTCCTTACTGCTGAATTATTTAGAAGTTCTCTCTTCCTCCTCTCTGGGGTTCTTTGAGACTCATCATGACAGCTCTAGCATTTCAGGGGGCATGGAGAGCTCAGCTTCTGATTCTGAGTCTGGAATTAGGTAAGTCATTTTATTCAAAGAAAATGCATGTGTCACCAGCACAGGACCAATAACATCAGTAGCAAAAGAATGACTTCATATGGATCATTAGTTAAGGGATTAATTTTAGCCTCTGAGCTGCATGACTGCTTCTGGAGGAAAAGTCTGGCTGGTGCTTTCTCTTAAAACATGAGTAAAGCCACGACTACCTGGCCACACTGTCCAAACTACTGTGCCATCAAATACAATGGAAGGAAATAGAAAATAAGTCTATTTTTAAGATCAAGCTCTCAGTCATTGTGCATGCCTCCCTGGGTTATGCTCAGCTGAAAATTTCAGCAGAAATTTCTATCACATTTCCAAAATCTGTGGAAGAAGCTACAGACATATATTAATGATATTTAGATTTGATTTCAAACGATCCAGTTTAACCTTATGGACTTTCTGCCTGTATCTCCAGATCTGGACTGGAGGTCACACTGATCACCTTCACTGAAGCCAGATAGCTAGCCTGCCAAGACTAGAAATGAGAACAGGCTTCTGCGATGACACAACAGAACTGAATCTTGACCTCAGGGCAACAAATTTTTCTGGTACTCTTCGAGATTTGTGAAATGAACAATTATGCCAGAATTCTCAGAAGTCAGAGGAAGTTAAAGGAAAACCACAGAGGTATCTTCCAGAAAATACCTCAACCTTGTACCCTTGCTATTGGGTGCCATAACTCTGACACAGTTAATATACTCTCCTGTGCAGATGGACTGAAAGTTTTTAGTTTTTTCACTAGCCACTGAAGGCTTCTCTCATTAAGAACTGGGGGAAGGAGATTGCAAGTACGTGTATTTTGTTTGTGATGAAAGTGGGGAAAGAGATGGACAAGATCATTTCCAACTAAGTGTGAGGGTTGTTGTTGTTTTTTTAATCTTTTAAACTCATGTGATATTTCCTCTTTTAATAATTACAGTTCACTTTGTTCATTTCTGCCGCATCAGTGGAGTACTAAAATATTACCACTTTGGCATTGAAATTCTCTTTGGAATGGAATAAAGCACAGGAAACCTCCCAGGTTTTGGGATGTCTAAAAGGTATTTAAGAATTAAAAAAATCTTGAATTACTCGCTGATTTGCAGATCAGACTCAAGATTTTTTCAACGTCTGCCACAGCACTCCATCACTGATGTGATGGGCTGAGGAGTCCAACACTATTCAGCTGCAACTTGGACAGAAAATGTTTCATATCCTTAAACAACTTGGCATCCTTTTCCATACCCAAAGATCCTTCCAGTTAGCTGCTACATGAGTATTTATCTCACTATTTCCATCATTCTCCAAAGGTAGCTTCCCGAGTCCCACAGCAGTAGAAATGAGCAAACCCCAACAGCTACTGTTCATTCAAGGTTACATTTAAAGACTTTATCACTTCACTTTCACTATTTCAGAGCAGGCAGAGATAGTATCATATCATAGATCCCCCACATGTAATATGGTAGATTAACTGACCCAAGATACTCTTTTTCTCGGCTTCTAGTCAAACTCTGGCTCTGCTCATTTCAACAGTCGTTTGAGCTGCAGCTACCTCAAAGGACATCTTGCTGACACAAAAGCCCTCTCCAATTTGCACCTGAAGTCTGGTTCCCCACTTCCCATCAGAATCGAAGAAGAGCCTTTGAATCACTTTATCCTCTGGAGGGTTGTAGGTACATGTGATTTTCCAACTGCAGAATGTTCTGAACAAAGAAATATCAAAAGACACACTGAGATAAGAAAAGACTGATTTACGGGTAGTCTATAGTAGGAAAAGCTGGAGTACTTCTTTAGCACATTATTGAAACATCTCTCTTTTACTTTAGAATGATCACGCCATTTTGAACACCATGCTGCTTGTCCACATATCTAATAAATTCCTCCCTGATCTTCAGGGCTGAGGTTACAGAAGATGCCATTAGTTGAAGATCCTTTTTCTATCCCCGATGACTACAACCCAAACTGGCCCATGGTGCCTGTATAGAGTTTCATCCTGAAAAAGAAAAGTACACTGGGTGCAGAGTTTTGACTCAAACTAACCTCTTTTAGGACACACCATTGGCATATATCTAATAATATGGATATCTTGCTACAGCTTATAAGTAAATACATAAATAATGAACAAAAGCAATGCTAAAAAAGAAGAATAAGTTGTTTGGCACTTTCATATCTAAATACTTCCATAGCCTTTTCTTGAAACTAGAACAATTTTTGTTTTTCCAAGAAATACAAAATATTCAGTTCCTTTGAAATGCAAGCAGATGCCTTGGAAATAATAGAGGTTTCTGCAGAACTGGCATTTCATTTCCTAAGAAACAAGGTTTTAAGTTTTGTGTCTCTGTTTTGCATTTTGGTTTTGTTTGTTTGTTTGTTTGTTTTTTAGTAATATCAGGTTCTACTTAGACAAAATACTGGATAATAGTTAATTTGTGCCAAAAAGTTAATTTAATGATGTTTGAGGAGTTGATAAAGATTGTGAGGCCAAGTGAAGCTGATGGAATTTTTATATGTTAATCTCCAAGCAAAGTAATAGTAAAAATTGAAAGAAACCATAGCATCAATTTTATTTCTTCAACTATTCAATTTTTAGGGAAGACTGCCAAGCTACTGCTACCCAATTCTTTAGAATTTGTTAAAAAAAAAAAAAAAAAAAAAAGCTTAAAAAAAAAGCTTTTACAAAAATCTCTAGACAATAAAGTATTTCTTCTCATGATCTCGTGAGCAGGATTTTATTTATATATATATATTTGTCCCTATCTTAATGAAATTCCTTTCAAATGTACACTGTTCTGCTGGGGAGGAGAAAACAAGAAAGGTTTGTGTTTATTTCCTATTTGTCATTTTATGACGTGCATGTATAAAACAGAGTGAGCAGGAAAAAAAAAAAAGGGAAAACAGGGATTTTTGATAGCTTTCAAATTCAAAATTCATTTTTAAAAGAGCATTTTTGGATTGATCTTTAGTGTAAATATATGAAGATACATAGAAAATAAAGCATTTTACAATAACCTCTTCTCTCTCCTCTCCTCCTCCTCTTCTCCTCTCCTCTTTCTTTTTTTTAAAGCTATAGTCCAACACGTTGCATAAAAGAGCATTAAATGTTTTCACCTCACCCTTCAGATGCTTTTACAAATTCTCTGTAAGATTGTCTATGTAGGCCATTACTAAAAAAAAAGCCCCCTAACATAAGGTGGACCAAATTAAAGTCCTGCTCTGTAAGTGCAAGAATATTAAAGTCTATGGCACAACTTCAACTGGAACCAACAGAGAGAAGTAAGAGGGTTTCAACATGTAGCACACCATTAGAGCTGAGAGTTCGTAATGACATGAAGGAAAGCAGTGACATTCCATATGAAAACGGACATTCTAGCAAAAAGAATCTGTTAGAATCTGCTGACAATAAAAGTATGAGGAAACAAACAGATTCACTGCGAAAGGTAGCTGGTCAGAAGCCAGGTAGCACACAGAGCAGGAGGAGGGAGATATGAAGGTAAGGAGACTTGATCAGAATAAGAACTTTCCCGCAGGTCTTCCTCATGAGTATTTCAGCCCTACAAGTCTTACATTTCTTTGCTCGGTAACAACATACCTAAAATTTGATCAGTTCTAAGTACAAATAGGATTCAAAGACTGCCAATACAGTGAGATTCTTGGAAAGGATTAAATCAAAGACCTTGGAATGCCTCAGGTTTCAAGAAAGTTTCAAACCGTAGAAATTGACATCACCAATTTCTAGTAATTAAACACCTTGAGAATGAGACCTGGATTTGTGAGTGGTTTGACCTGAAGTAGTTCTCGATACAGATCCTAATATTATGAAGAAAAGAAATGCTCTTTTCAAAACCACTTTTTGTTTAAACTTCATTTTAGTTGGCTCCTTTTAAGTCTTTAATTCACTGGCCAACTTCATTCTGACTTGTGAAGGACCAAGGGAGAAAAACTGATGTGTGGTCAGTCTAGTGGACCCTGTGTACCACATAAAACCTCAGAACGAATCACTTTTTTACACAGGGTGAATTCACTCTGTTCATTTCTATATTCTACAACTCTTTTCTCCATTATTTTCTTGTTTTAAGAACTTTATGCATTTTCACTTAGCATTTCCCTTTTCTCTATTCTGTAACGTATTTATCTCAGATAACAGTGTCAAAAGAGACATCAACATAGAAGTGGAATTAAGGAGAAATAAGCCATGAAAGTGAGTCAAAACATCAGGTGCTAAGATCATTTTTCTCTAGCAAAGAATATTACTAAGAAATTTCCCAAAATGATAGCATCCACTTGTACTGCATCCACTTCTTGAAGGTATTATTAAGAGAGGTGATATCAGCCCTGAAGGTACCAATGCCACTAAGTAGAGATCATCAGATTGCAAAGTGTCCTTCATTATTGTGGCTATAAAATAATTTGCCTTTACTGTATTTCAGCATAATGCCATATTTTTTTTTTAAGTAGGCTGAATAACCAAAATGGGAATTAAAAAGGATTTGAGGCTTTCCATATTTGATTTAGAAGATAGCTTGTGTTTCATACAGAGAAAACTCTCTCTTCACATATCTGGCATTATCAACACAGTCTTCAGCAAAGGCTACAAATTCACAGTAAGACTCAAACCCAATGCTTGTTTAGAAAGAGAGTATGTCCTTTTTTAAAATTCACCCTTTATCTGTTTCTCAAAGAAATAAAGTGTTTCTGAGTGACTGCAATAGCCTCACTGCCAAGAAGTCCAGCACAGCAGATTAAAAGAAAAACTGTGCAGATGCAGCAATGTGTTGTACCACCCAGGGAGATCTTGGGTATGCATCAAATGAGCCCGACCTTCAGTGTGTGGGTGTGCTGAGATTTTAAAGAGATTTCCAGTCAAGGAGAAATAGGAGTTTCCGTTTCAAGCTATGTGCCACTTCTGAATGTGCTAAGCAAGATAAATTCCCCAATTTTAGGGAGCCTGCCCAGGTAGAAGTTGAGGTATTTAGAAAAACTTCTCTCCATACTGCATTTACAACACAGCTAACTGGGAGGCTGACTGCCACCAGTGCTCATGCCACTGTCCCTAGTATGAGCAGCAGAACAGAGAGATTACAAGGTGGAAAAATCAAGGTAATGCAGGAAACCAGCCACCGTTTCTCACAGCATAGCGGGAACAGCAGTGCTGGAAGTCATTCATTTATTGGCCTCATTAATTAATTAGCCACAGGTGTAGAACCTAACCCTCTGAGAAGCTCAGCCTTTTGGCAGGCATGCAGAGCCATGCCTCAGCTTCCTCCACCACCTCCCAGAAAGCCCCACATTCATCTGCTGTGCAGCACTTGGCCATGGTTCCACACATAAATGAAAGTGCAGGCTGAGAAGGGAGACATATGTGTGAAAATCCCCAAACCTGGCTTGTTGCCCCATGGCAACAGGATGCTCTACAAGCTGAGCCACCACACTGCAGCAAGGCTGGGAAAATTATTCTGCATGCAACCTCCCAGACCTCAGGGAAACCCAGCCTGACCTGCAGGGAGACAAATGGCAAAGCACTAGTCAGTAGTAGGGTTTTTTGTGTGTTTGTTTTGGTTGTTGTTGGCTGTTTTGTTTTGTTTTTACTTTTGAAGCTGGGGGGGGCATTATGTCAAAAGAAACAAAATTGGGGACATTACTGACCTTTCTTTTGACAGACACAAGGATGTTTGACATATCTTTTTTTTTCCTCGTGTCAGCACCATGTATAAGAAGAGTAGGTGCTTACAAGTCCTCACTGACATAGAGGGATGATACAATTGAATCCACCTACCAAAGCAACCAATTTCTTTCTTTGTAAAGCCAGACCAATATCTTTCAAGGGCAGTATAAAGGCTACCTAATTCAGTAAGATTAACTAAATGAGACAGATGTTTCAGAGTGACAGAGAGCTGTAGACATGCGACTTCAAAATGAAGCTAAGGTGGAAGAGACTCTAGAGCAGCTGAACACAAGTCTTACAAGGAGTGGCTGAGTGAACTGAGGTTTTTCAGTCTGGAGAAGAGAACGCTCAGGAGAGACCTTACACTCTACAACTGCCTGAAAGGAGGAAATGGCAAGGTGGGAATTGGCCTCTTCTCCCAGGTAACGAGCAAGAGGATAAGAGGGAATGGCCTTGAGTTGCACCAGAGAAGGTTCAGGTTGGATATTAGGAAAAATTTCCTTTCAGAAAGAGTGACGCACTAGAACAGACAGCCCAGGGAAGTGGAGGACTCACCACCCTTGAAGTGTTCAAGAAAAGGATAGATGTAGTACTTAGGGATGTGGTTTAGTGAGCAGTGTTGGTGGTAGGTGGATGGTTGGACTAGATGATCTTAGAGATCTTTTCCAACCTTAATGATTCTATAATTCTTTTCCTCTAAGCGTGCATATAAGCTTCTAAACCATGTCTCGTGGTTCTCATTCATGGTCAATCAGTGCACCTGATCCTAAATGTCAATGAGAAGATATTTGTGACCAAAAGTACTTGTTATCTTGCTAGCGATTTTCATGCTTGAGAGACATCACAGGTGTGGACAAAGTCAGACTTTTTGCAGTAACCTTTATTTGACTCTGTTCTGTCACAGACTGTGATTATACACCAGTCCTATTCTTACCAGTGTGAGCTTTTGAGTTTCTCCTTACCTTAAAGTCAGAGGTTTCAGGCAGCAGCTGATTTCTTGTCAGGATGATAAAGCTTTCATTGGTAGAGTTCAGGTGGGAGTCAAACCAGTAACAGTGTTGAGTTCACCATTCAGTCGTTCTCCCAGTCCCCAAGGTTTTGGCATGATGCTGAGCTCCTGGAAATGTGGGAAAGATCCCAATCTCTGTAGCTGCTCTGCAAGAGAATACAGTATGCTTCAGTATCTGCTCCACTTCCCTGAGGAGTTTTTTCCCCCAAACTCAACTCTCTGGTGCCTCTATTTCCACATGCACTGAGGTTCCCACCCTCTCACTTAGTAAAAGGCTGGATTTTGGCTCCACACTCTGAACATGGGGCAGCTCCTATCCTTCTGCTTCACCTGCATGCTGCTCAAGCTCATACCAACAGTAATCAGATGTCTGAGATCAGACAACACTACAATTTCACAGCTTTTGTAAGAATTTTCAGAAGAACCACACATGGAGGAAGACGCTACACTTAAAATAGTACATGAGAAAGATGTATTTTGCCTGCTAATAACAATAAACTAAAATCCTCTGAACAGAATCACCTTGATGAACAGTTAATTATTCCATTTTAGCAGCTGTAAAAGAGAAAGGTATTAAAAAACTTTGTCTAAGCAGTTGCTAGGGGATAACAGAATATGGAACAAAATAATGACAAATAAAACAGAAACAACCGAACAAAAAGATTAATAATAAACAAGTAAAATTTACACTTGCTTCTATGCATCTTCATTTAATACTTATATGGAAGTTTCCAATAATATGTACATACGTCTCTCTGAAAATAATGCCTCCTATTTATTTCCATGGAAACTACAAAAGCCACAAAGAGCACCGTGATACTGTTTGATAGAGCAAATTCTCAGCTACAAAAACTATTTTTCAACATAGTCACCACCATCAGCTATACATTTTCACTAGCAAGAACAAGAGTCTGTGTGCTGTGCTCATAAAAACTTGCACCTGCAGAGGCAACGCACTGTATCACAACTGCTATGAGGATGTCATTGCTAGGAAAATGTTGCCCACGCAGTCCATCTTTCGTTGGCCAGAACAGATGAAAGTCAGAAGGCACAAAATCCACACTATACAGTGGGTGTGATAGGACAATCCAACCAAGACTGGCAATGTGCTCCACAGTCTTCACGCTGGCACAGGGCCCAGTGTTATGTTGCAAGAGAAAAGTTGGTTTCTCCTCTGGCCTGACTCTAGAAGTTCGAGCCTTCAGCTTAGTTAGCATCATTATGCTGGTCAGAGTTGATAGTATGTCGGGGTCCCAGGAAATTCAAAAGGATCACCACTTTCCTACCTCCAAAAGACAGTGCACATCTCTTTACCCTCTGAGGGCCATTCCTTGAACCATTTCTTCAGTGCAGAATTTACATGTGGCCATTCCATGGACTGATGTTTTGACTCTGGCTTGTAGTGGTGACATAACATCTCATCACTGGTACTGATGTGATCCAGGAAACTGTCACCTTTAGTCTTGTATTGGTTCAATAGCTCCTGACAAACTTGCACACAGCGTTGTTTCTGTTCCTATGCAAGCATTCATGGGGCTACTTGGCACAAACTTTGCAACATTCCAATGTTGCCACCATTGTTCCCAACATGTTGAAGCCAATATTGAGCTCCATACACAGTTCCCTGGCTGTAATCAACTGATTTTTGAGGATAAGCCAATCAAGATGCTCTTCATTTCATGGTATGACTGGTGTGCACAGCCATCTAGAATGTGGCTTGTTTTCCAAAGCAATGTCTCCACTGCTGAGACATACCACTCACTGCCTTTCTGTGCTCACATCCACTGTTCAGTCTCCATAAACATTCAGCAAGCATTGGAATATTTTTGCTGCATGGAAGAATTCAATTCTACCCCTTTGCTTCATATGCCCTTCCATATCAGACACCATTTTGTCAGACCACCTCTCTGCTTCCATCTGTTGCATAGCATCAAAATGTGATGAAATACTGGTAGGAAGGTTCCACTTCTACTTCTGTACCACCAACTCTGCCTCTGATGTCATGGGCCAACACAATAAAATAGGAGGCATTAATTTTCAAGCAGCCCTCATAATATGTGCTTAAGCACCAATTAATGACTTGGATTCAGTTGAGTGTATCCTCATCATGCAAATATTTTGATTTGTCCCTATTAAGTAAGAGTTATTGCGATTCACTACTGCTAGGTGAAACACAATTGCTAAAAGAATATCCAGTAAAACAGACACCACAGCTGAACATGCCATTCTCCCCCTAGATGGAAGCCAGGATGTCTGGCCAAGGGCCTCATCAGTGTGTTTGATCTGATACTACGATTATTTAGAACAAGCCCTGAACTGCTAATGATAACATCTCACACACTAAACAATAGCCTCAGGTTAAGCAAAAGAAATTTCTCAAAATTTCTGACATAGTCCTGAGTAAAAGGAGAGTACAATGGCGTACATATTTTCAAGGCTGAGAGGGATTTAATCCTCATAAACCCCATTAAAAAACATCAGGTAAATCTCTAGAAAGACTTGGAAAATTTCAGCCTGGACATTAGATCTCATTGCTCTTACAGAGAATAAGCAACAGCCAAGAGAGGATGGCTCACCAGCACAGACCTGAGCTCCTGCCAGCCCTCAGTCCATGAGGAGCTGTGCTATACTTTCCACACCACTGTTATTTGACACAATGATATTACTCAAAATGCAAATTAAATATGGGTAATACATTATGGGATGAAGGGCCAGTATTAAACTGTCCAAGAAAGGAAACACCTCCTGCTGTGTTTCCAGCGTGTCATGTAATTTACAGTCACTGCTGTGAGTTCTCTGTAAGAAAATTAATGTTTCCTCTTCTTGGCCAGAAATATGAAAGAGTCATTATTAACATCTGAAACTGCAGGCTACAGGCTGAAAAAGGGGTTCTCTGCAAAGACACAAAGACATTATTTTCTGGCTAGGAGCTGAGTGTAATATATTTTTTCTTACGCTTTTACTGAAATGGGCTTCCACACCATATTCAATCTCATCCTAGTGTCCTATTCACAACTCTTCATCAAAGCACATAATTTCTCTCATTCAGATTTGGAAAGGAACAAAGATGATCAGAAACGACTAGAGAAAAAGTATTTTGTACACTTTTTTTTTTTCTTTTAATAAAAGATATTTGTATCAAAAATCTAAATTTCAAGGAAATCAATTTTTACTAGAAAAAAAGTTTTGATTGAAAAATTAATATCTTTTGTCCATAATCTGCTTTCCTAATATACACTCTGGATGAAACAACTACTATACATTTTGGGAAAGCATACCTGAGCATGAGCTGAGTCCTAGCACTCTTGATTTTTTAATTCCCCTTAGCAAGGGAATACTTTCAGCTTCTCATTTGCTTCTGTGAATCTTGGGCAACTTCAGCAGCTAATACAAGGAGTGTTCTGATTCTATTCCTTTTGACTTTTCTCTCAGTGTGCAGTTCAAAAACACAGTTCAAAACAGTTGTTTCGTGATTAGCATGATATTGGCAATGAATTTGAGAACATTATTAACAGTTACGGAATCATTGGTATGCATATGCCTAAAGAGTGACTACAGCAGTTGTGGGAGCAACTGCACCAGCCAACTTCACCACAGTCTCTCACTAAGCGAAGGAGGAAATCTTTCCCTTACCTTTTTAATTTGTTATGCTTTATGTCCACATGGTCATAAAACAAGAGAGCTCATCAACCGAGCATGGCACCTTGTAGCATATCTCCACTCCAAAGAAATCTATTATCTTGGTAACTCAGCCACAAGCTACACCACCAAAATTTGAAAATCCCAGCTATTCTACAGATAAAGTTGTGCTAGAGGCACTTTCATCTTACTATGGATGCTGATAAACTCACATGATAATCTGGGAACCTACTACGAAATGCGAATTTTTAAAGTGATAGAAAACAAAACAAAATAAATGTATGAGGGCTGCTTCAGAAGTTACACCTCATATTTTATTCCGTTGGCCCATGACATCAGACACAGATGTTGGTGTATAGCAGTAGGGAATGAACCTTTCCACCAATATTCCATTCCATGCTGTTGCCATGTGACAGATAGCAGCAGAGGGGCAATCAGATAGAATGGAGCCTGACATGGAAGTGTGGACGAAGCAAAACTGTGTCGCTGAATTACTTCATGTGGTAAAAATGGCACCCACTGACATTCATTGGCACTTGCTGAATGTTTATGGAGACCGAATTCTGGATGTGAGCACAGAGAGGCAGTGGGAGGTGTGTTTCAGCAGCGGTGGTAGTGGGTCACCTCTGCTAGTACAAATTTTTATGAGTGCAGCATGCAGGCTCTTGTTCATCACTGGTGAAAATGCATAGCTAATGTTTGTGACTGTGTTGAAAAAAAGTAGCTGAGAATTTAGGCTATCAAATAGCGTCATTGTGCTCTTTGTAGCTATTATACTTTCAAAGGAAATAAGGAGGAGACAACACCTTTGGTGCAGCTTACATCTTAAGAAATGAAAGATGTAAGGCTCACAAATTTTTCAACTATACTTCTACAAAAATACAAACCAATCATACTAATTTGAAGAGAGTGACCATTCCATTCCTGGCACAGAGCTGTTTCACATCAGTATGTTAATTTTTGTGTTCTACCAGTAAGAGAGTTCTGAGTAAAAAATACTAATTGAGTAAAAAAAAAAAAATGTTAAGAAAGAATCAGAGAACACAGACCTTAACCTAAAAACAAATTAATTTAACATGAAGATGGGTACTTCTTAGAAAAGCAGGAAGTACAGAAGTGAGCCTAGAGTCTTGCTTGACTGACACAACTTGATAAGGACTTCTGAGAAAGTAACTGATGTAAGTAGATGGTTGAGAAAAGTTCAGCGAGCAGCGAAACATGGACATGACCAGACAGTTTGTACCATATGTTTCAACATATCTTACACAAGAAGTAATGGTCATAAAGAGACTGGAATTTTCCACAATTGCAAGAAGCTAAGTTTAAGAACAGAAGATGTGTTCTGGGCAGCTGGAAGCTTCACTGGTAGAATTAGCCATTTCTGAGTGACTGACAGCACCTTTGCAAGAGAGACAGACTATGATGCTAACAGGGAGATGGAAAAGGACTCACATACACAGACTGCTGCAAACTCAAACTTCTTACTGACCATGCTCCACATGGTTGGACACGAAGCACTGGAAAAATTAAATAGAGTGTAGCCAGGGAAACTGAGGCTGTCAGTTCTTATTGATGTGGATGTACTCTCAGACACTGTTTTGCTCAAAGTGCATTAAAGAAATGGTGAGTACTGTGGTCACCTGTTCCGTAATTAAATTTATGGTCATAAATGATTCAGTACTCTGACAGTCAGCTTCTTATTCTTATGTATGTCAAAACCAATTGCAGCCTTCTTGCAAAGTTGATTAGAACACATCAAATGAATAGAAAAATGTTCAGATAAGAATTACGTCTATAGGTCTTTATGGTCAGTCTTGATCCATGATCAGTGGTAACTGACTAAATTTATTGCAGCAGTTAAAATATGAGAAAACAAACTGATAATGGATGACTGTGGCTATTCATGCTCACATATTCAGAAGCCTGGACAGAGGATAAAGCTGTCCCAGAAGTATCTGTCTATAGAGAACATGGGGCATACACTGTGAGTTCTACACCTGCAGGCAGATCAGTGAGCAGCAGCACAGGTACTATACACTGCCTCTGCACATCTGCAGGGAACATGATTCCAGATTTCTACACAGTCTGCAGTATTGCTGGAACTACTGTAGCATATTTGTACTGCTTCAGCTGCTTTTGCTCCAATCAGGCTACAAAACCGCTTCGATTTCCTGAACAAATCCAAAGCCCTCACATTCTGGGCACTAAAAACAACTGAAGAACCTGAATGGAGGGCTGCATTAGCCAAGAGGTACATTCACAGATCACTCTGAAAGAGCTCACAGCCCAGCTGCATTGTTTTTTCCCTCCTCTCTGCACAAAACATACCTACCTGTCTACCACTCCAGAGTGGCTGATGGCAGACAATGCACATGCTGAGCAAGGAATGAGGAAGCATTAAAGATTTCTGGCCTCAAGTTGGCAGTATTCAGTGTTGCTGCTTTAAGGGGTCCTTTCTTGCTCCCGCATGACATGGAATACTCATTAAATATGTTTAAAAGGACTAAAATTGAGAAAAGCTCCATAACTAAGATTCATCACCCTTAACATTCCAATTCAAAGTGTTCCTGCAGTACAGAAGGTCACTTTTGTGTAAGCTGCGCTGAATTTTATAGAGCTACAATTTTAGTTACCCCCCCAGCATGGCAATTTCAGCGTAGTTTATGAAATTCAACCCAGAAAGACATATTTTTTCTTCTCAGAAGCATTCTTACTCTCTTTAGAGACCATTCTGATAGCAGAAGAAAATTCCTAATTTGATATCTAACAGTTAAACTTATTTATGTACAGAACAGGAAGGATGGGCTGAAAATGGTCAGCCAAGCAGAGCTGAGAGCTGGAGAAGCATGTCTGAAATACACTCAAGAAAAAGAAACCTCCCTGGGCAATCATATTAACCTGAACAGCCAAAGGGACATTTTGCCTAAGCCTCAGGTTATGGAATTTCATTTAGTTTTTACTCACCGCTTTCATCACCTGCTTTCAAGGTTATGTGTTTGAAGTTACCTAACTCCACACTGGGGTACACGAATAACTGGAAGGAATGACAGAAGCGCATAACCCTGCTACACTTTCACGAAGAGCCTACGGGGTTAGGTACAATAAAAGCTGTAACAATGGAGTCTCGCTGGAATATCCAAAAGTGAATTGAGGTACTTAATGACCATCTTAATTTTTCTGTAAGTGCAGAGCAGTCGCCTTGAGTAAAACAGGCTCTTCTGAGAGCATAAGTTGAGCAACTGATATCACAGATGGTTTTATAACATGTTGGTCCATAGCCTGAAAAATACCATTTATATTTTTAAAGCACGGATGTAACTAATGAACTTGTTTAAATATTAGGCAGCATAGTTAACATGAGGTGGAAGTCACAGAGAAGAATGTAATAGGATACAAAATATAAACTCATGATGGGAATGTACTCTGAGCCAACTCATACATTCTAGTCCAAAAATCAGAGTTTTCTTTTAACCCCTTATAAAGATCCATAAAGATATGCATTTCATGATTAGATTTAACCTGGGAGCAGAACTGAACTTCTGCCAAATTAAGGAGGTGGCAGACTTTAGTTTCCAATCCAGGTCTTTCAAAAACAGATTATGTGTACGGTAAACATATATGTACTTTTATATATTCATGTCTCACAACTTCAGCTGTATGTTAAAGTAGGAGCATGCCTTAAAAATGCATTAAGCTTGACAGCTGGAAAGAAATTAGGTTAGTCTGACATATCAGAACACAGAAGATTTTACTTCAATTTCACAGAGATCCTGAACTTCTGCCATATGAAAGATCAAGACCATCATTGTCAAGAGACAGAAAAGCTGGTAGACAAAAGCAGATTATTTTTGAAATATTGATAGATTATTAAAATGTTAACTAAAATTGATTCATATACAACACAGCTCATATTTCTAGGTTCTAGGCTTGCAAGAACAGTGGTTTTTTTTTTTTTTTTTTTTTTTTTTTTTATTACATTAAACAGGTCTCAACATTACTCCTCTCTTGGGGCAGGTAAATTGACTGCACTGTTCCAGTATGAAACTACTTACAACAACAACAAAAAAATATTCCCATAAGATAGAGTTTGTTTTGTGCTTGTTGTCACTTTTGAAATGAGAAGTTTGTTCTTCCACCCACTGTGAGCTATGTCAGCCACATCACTTTTCTTGCTTCCAGGTAGATTTCCCCTCGAGGTCACAGTGTTTTGTCACTCTATGGTGGAGCAATGCACAATCATTTGCTTCAGTACAATTAAAATACATATCCAGAGTGAGAATGCGGTGTAGCTGTGTCAACATCACAAAATAATTATTCATTCCCTGGGGCAACTACCAAAACATCTTAACCTCAGGGGGACTAGGACAAAACAGTGGCAAATAGGTTATTTCTTTGCTCCCTTGCACTACAGAAAATTTGTCCCATCCCTTAGTTCCTTGTCACAAAGGCTACACACAAATTAGTGCTATTCCAATCCTCTGCTGTTCAGACTGAAATAAGAAGATCAGAAGTTTAGCAAGCCAAATTCAGATCAACTGTCAGAGGCTGAAAATGCACTCATACAGCTTTTACCTTAGGTGCACTCATTTGCAAGCAAGATTATCAACCCCACAGACACCAAACTCAAAACATGCTTTGAAAAATTCTAAATAGCAATGTTACATCACTGCAGCTATTCCTGGGCTGGGAGATGTAAAAAGAGCTAGAAATATCACCATAAAGCCTATTCATTAAAATGCCCTTTTCCTACCTTACCGGTGCTGTTCCACTTGGGATTAGCACAAACAGTGAGGCTGACAGGATTAGGACACTCACTTGGAACATGACTACCCTGTTAGAGAAAACACCAAGAGATTCATTCCCTTTACCTTACACAGTTTCTTGGCATGTATCTTGGATACAAGTCTGCTGTTTTTCACACCAGTGCAGAGCAGGAGTAAGCCCACTGAAATGCAGGCGTCCCATTTTCAGTTCTCTGGCCAATATAAGACTGCCAACATATAGGCTTTATTGCACTACTGTGGCCTCACACCTCAACCCAGTTAACAGTGCCAAGAGAAACAGAGCTGAAGTTGGGAACAGTCAAAGCCCAAAGAGACATTTCTTGAGCTCACACAGCCAGCAGTTGTGCACATGGTTTGGAAGCAGCGTACAAGATGGGGTCACAGTTCTCTGGGCTGCTGGCTTGCTCTTCACTGTGAGGCTGGGTTGATTTTCACCATTCAGAAAGGGTGAGGAAGGCATATCATTCACCAGAGAAACGAGCCCAATTGGTACTTCTTTAAAGATGCAATTTTCCTCTAATTTATCTGTTTGTGACTAGTAATACAGACATTCTCCTTAGAAAACATCTGGTGGTGAGCACACACCTTACTGCAGTCATCTGCGTGAGCTGATTTTAAGAAGTACGTGGGTCCCTTCCTGTGTTGCTGTGATTTCAGATTTGCTATTTAACAGGTCTTCACAACATGTCTTCTCTGCGTGTCTGTAACACATGCACCCTGGTTCCACATCTCTGTTTTCTTTCAGTTACCATCAGACAGCACGCTCTCCACTCCTCCAAAAATATAAAGAAATAAATGACAAAGCCAACCCCGCATACTTTAAATGGCAACATCATGCAAGGTTTCAACCCAGGGTTATTTTTTTTCTACCAGTTGTTTCTTTGAGAACAGATGGCATTTGCAATAGTTCAGGGTATATCCTATTTTTAAGTGTCACATGTTTTACTCTTCTGCAGTGGACTTAGCAATCAGAGGAAAATGCCATGAGATTTGGGCTTTTTACATGCTGAGCAAATCACGTTGTTTCATGCTCCTTAGGACATTATCTCCCATTGCAAGTGACCAACAGCCACCCTGCTTGGGGTCCACCCTTCTGATGCAATGTTTCCTGCCAGCAGGAGATAAGGAACAAGCTGCTTCCGGCAGTGCTGACTCAGCAGAGCACTGACACACTGACATAACACAACTGGCAATAAGATAGTTCAAATTAAAATTGCACACAATTGTTTGATCTTTTGCACGTGGCAGTGCAGAGACCAGTTCCATATTCCAGCACAAAATGGAATATGAGGACATTGCGTATGTTGCTTGGTTTCCCCTTTGGTGTTTTCTTCCTATGCTTCATATTCAGAAAAGGTAGCAGCTCCCCAGAACAGGATAAGCAATGAAGGATGGCATGCTATTTAAGTTTGTTGGGTTTCACACTGCAAATTCATAGGATAAAGTCAACCTTACTTTGCAAGTAACTGCAAGCTCAGTCTGCCTCTATTTTGATCCATCTGCACAGGAATCCACTCTTATAATGGAAAGCCAGCTAGCAAAATCTGAGCATGAGCTTTTAAACCCTGCCGGAGAGATCAGGCCATGTTTTCAACAGGCTAATGTGAGAAAACAGCTGCTGGGCCAAAGCTGGCTTCTCTCCAGAGAAACAGAGAGAGTTCTTACAGATTTGCAAAAGCCCACATAGATGCAGTACCTGAAATTAGTATTTGAGAAGAGTCACACAAACCAGGGAAAAAAAATTCTGTTATGAATGCTTAAAAAGGGTGGATGGGCACCAATGAAACACAGAATCTGACATCATCAATCCACCGCCAAAGGCCTCTGCCTTGCCTCTTCCACCAGCATCAGGAACATCTTAACTTTGATTCATGTTCCGATTCATTTCCATTTTGTTTCCTTGTAAAGCTCAGAGCTGACGTGGCAGCAGTGCAGAACTACAGTTTTCTAAGGCAGCTCTGGCTCACTCCCCCACTGTCACCCCCTCAGGGCTCAGCTACCCTGCAAGGAACTGTATTGAAATGGGTTGTGTCAGCTGCTTGATGAAGCAATATTCAAACTGGGAAAGATCCACTTCAAATAGACTTTGAATTTCAGGAGAAATGCAGACAGAATCAATTTGGGATGAGACTTCACGTTTGAATCCAAGCAGTAGGAATCCAAAAATGAGAAAGGAGAACTTTCACACGTGTACTTCACACCACATCAGAAGGGATGGAGGGGAAGTCTTTGGCTTTTTACCAGTAGTTCCAGCAGGGGAGGTACTCATCTGGGACACTGAAGACCAGTTTCTCCTGTTTCTAATGAAACAGGAGCAAGACTTGATCCTCTTAACAGAATTTCATACCTACTAGAATATTCTGAAGGAACTTTATGAACATCTCCTGGCTGTTCCTCTTCTCTTAATGCATTTAAAGCAAGTATTTCTGTTCCCCACTAAGAACCCTAGTTGAGAAGATATTGAGTTCTGCCTAGACACTTCAGCCCCATGCATATGTATTACTTGCCAAAAGACAAAACCGATCTTCAACTTTGTTTTCACCCTATTTCCCATAACAATGTGAGATTCTAGATGCCTAAAACATTTGGGAAAAAAAGAACAGAATGGAAACATTTCAGAGAAATTTACTGTTTGCCTATTTCTGCACAGCTTCTTCAAATCAGCACTTCTCATAACAGAGAATTCTCAGAAGAAAATGAAATAAGATGCATTCCTAGAAATCTACAGCTGTTTCAACATAAATATCGTGAGGAAAAATAATAAAACCACTTGGGTACCCTTCCAACCAAGATACACAGTCCATTCCCTTAATGCCAAGGTTTAACATTTCTGCTATTTAGGCTGAGACCCCAGGGCATGTCACAATAAGCTTGAGCGAGTATATAGGAGAACTGCTAGCAGGATAAATGGCCTTCTGGTTGTGCATACACTTTTCTTGCTATTTTTCTACAGACTTAGCCAGTCTTGCCAGATACTGATCTCCATACCAGTGCTAGTTTGTAGCACGTTGCTTTGAATTTGTCAAGGAAGATGCTACTCAGTTCAGAATTAAAGTCAGTCTTAAGAAATCACATAACCACAGGGAGCAAACAACCAAAACAAAAACTCATTTTCAGGCAGTCTGCAAAACCTAGTTCTCTCCCTGTAAGATAGACCAGGCCCCTGATGAACGTCTGTATTCAGTGCTGGGTTCAGAGGATGTATATTAAGTAATGTAAAGGGGCAGACGGAGCAAAAAGGAAATGAAAGGGCACCATTCATCTTGACTAAGATGAGAAGTCCAAAGTGGGAAAATACAGTGTTGACAAGTGTCTTAATGTGAACACGTACAGAGCAGAGTAAAAGTATAAGAAGACAAATCAGAAGTTTGAACAGCCAAATTTAGATCAGCTTCCTCTTAACATTTAGTTTTCAGTGCATAGACATACAAATAGTTACCTATGCTGAATACTGACCCAGTCACCTCCTGCTGTCACACCAGAAAAAAAGTATAATTACATATTACCAAGCTTACAGCCCAGGTTACTCTAACTTTAGCTTCTCTCCCTTGTGGACATAACTCTTACATGGTATACTAAAATAGCCCTACACAGCAAATTAGAAATACTGTTTTATTTACAATTCTGTAGCAGATGATTCACAATAGATGTACGTCAACTTTTACATTAAGTGTTCATCATTCCACAGTTTGTTCCTTCTGCTATAAGGCAACAGAGTGGCAGTTGCAATGCTTAAATGCCAACGGTAACTGTCTTAGAATCACTGTGAATGCCCTGCTCTGCAATAAGGCAATAAATTGCAACTTATTTGCCAGGAATATGCATTTTGAAAAACATTTGATTTCCATTTTAAGCAGTGTTCTCAGTTTAAGTTTGGCTATCAGCTACCAAAGCCCCTTTCCTGCTACAGTCATTTAATTCACTCCCAGGATCATCCAGGTTTTCATCCATTGCACTCCAGAGTGTTCGTGGGCATGGGATACGTCCATCAGAAATACAAGGCTTTTCCAGAGGAGGCATCCCCTCTCTCAAGAAGCCATCTTGGCCCAGGTATTGACTCCCTACCTTAAAACACTTGCATAATAAGCACAACGCCATCTTGTGTATCTTAATCTGAAATTTTGAAAAGTAACAAATCAAATATTCTTCTTTTCCCGTAAAAAAAAATATGCACGTAGATAAAAATTTCCACCGCCTTACTGCATACTGAATTAACTGAAGTAAATTAATACTTTTCACACGGTTCCAGTAGAAGATACGGCTTTTGGGCTGGGTTTGGAGCTAACCATGTAGCTGGAGACCCTAGAAACATTTCTTCCAAGTTTTATTTATAGTAAAGGGAGAATTTTTTCAAACCTCCTTTTTTATTTTTTTCCCCTGCAGAGCATGTATAACCATACACAAAAGTAGAGAGCTGAATTCTGTGGAGTAAAACTGAACAAGGTCTTGCTTACATGCTTAAAAACAACAAACTTGAAGCAGTTGCACCTCAAATCTCACTACAATCAACAGCAGAGGTCCTGTGGCTTGGATTTTTCTCTTCAGAGATGAAGTGCTACACAAAAGTTATTACAGTGGAGATAGGGAGCAGCTCACGCTAACGTGTTTGCTTTAGCAATTGGGATAGGTTACTGCAAAGGCAGATGACTACAGAAGAGGAAACTAAAGGGAGACTTCATAGCTATCTATGGCTTTCTCAGGAGGGGGAACAGAGGAGCAGGCTCTGATCTTCTCTTTCTGGTGACAGCGACAGGACCCAAAGGAATGGCGTGGAGCTGCATCAGGTTTGATATTAGGAAAAGGTTCTTCCCCGGAGTGTTGTTAGACCCTGGAACAGGCTCCCTATGGCCCCAAGCTGCTGGACCTCAAGAAGTGTCTGCACAACGGTAACAGACATCGGATCTGATTTTTGGGTGGTCCTGTGTGGAGCCAGCCGCGGGACTTGATGATCCTTACGTTTCCCTTCCAACTCAGGATATTTCACAATTCTACAGTTCTACAAAGAAATTCACCTACAACCCTGCACTTGCCAGTCTGTGGGTCACTGTCCCCACTTTATGTCAGGGAAACCACTATGGTGCTCTCAGATGGCTGTTGCGGTGTCACTGAGCAGAATATCTGAATCAATACAGTTAAACATATCCCCTTTTTTTCCTTCCATGATCAAAAGGGAGTATGTTTACAGAGATCATCACCTGTGTAAGCCTTGTCTAAGACTGAGTTCCAAACCAGTCACTGTTCTGCATGGTTGCTCTCAGAAGGTGCAATATCCAGCCCACAGCCAAGTGCAAAATAATTTCTAGCTTTCAAGTCCTCATGGAAATACTTTCTGTTCTGTTCCTGAAACCAATCAATACTGCAGTATCCACAACTGTTTCTAATGCATCTGTCTGAACTACACCAGTGTGCAGGCACAGGGCAAGGATTACCAGAAAATGACATCTTTCCAGCTGGAACATAACACTTGTTGCACAGTTCTCAGTTTAACTCTCTGCTTTGGTCTCTGAGTAAAGTGCTGGTACTATATTTCCAATTTGCCAAGAGTCCTTGTTTAAAAGAGAAGTGATTAAACAAGACCATGAAAGAAAACCCATCCAAAGGAGGCCACATAGATGATTAGAGAGCTGGAGCACATCTCCTATGAAGACAGGCTGAGGGAGCTGGGCTTGTTCAGCCTGGAGAAGAAGAGGCTCCAGGGACACCTGATTGTGGCCTTCCAATACTTGAAGGGAGCTTCCTCCTTATGCAGGAGGAAAATCAATCTTTTACATGAGTAGATAGTGATAGGACAAGGGGAAATGATTTTAAACTGAAAGAGAAAATTTAGATTAGATGTGAGGGGGAAGTTTTTCACTCAGTGAGTGGTGAGGTACTGGCAAAGGCTGCCCAAAGAAGCTGTGGATGCTTCTTGTGAATGCTTGAGGTGTTCAAGGCTGGGTTGGACGGTGTTCAGGGCAGCCTGAGCTGGTGCCTGATTCAGGGGCTGGCAACACTGCCTGTAGCAGAGGTTTGGAACTAGATGATTTTCAAAGCCCTTTCTAACACAAACCATTCTATGGTCCTTTAGAAAGCCCTTCTGAACTGGTGCATATGCTCTGTTGATGGTTCTGTCTACAGAAACTGAGTCCCAGATGTGTGGAAGATCATGGGAGACACACTCATTTTGTCAATGGGAGTCAAACTGCTGACTCAGTTACTTTATGAGATTTATCATAGTGTACAGAGAGGGTCAAAGCAATAAGGAGTTTGTTAGAAATAAGCAACATGAACTCCAGAACCTCAGATGCCTGTCTTTGGGACACATCAACTTCCAATAATGATTTCTTCACACAACACAGATTCTATACAACATGATAAAATCTACTTTACTTCTACTATGAAATGTATTATAGATGGTTGTGACAACATCCATATCTGCATGAGCCAGTAAATGCAACCACTCTAGGAAGCCAGGCACTCATATAAAAATCCATCTCAGAGAACAGGGAGGCTTTATGGCCTCCGCCCAGACTACACTTAGTCTGGCAAGCAGGAACATAGCAGAGATTCTACACATACACATGCTCAAACAGGCTGCAGATCTTGCAGGATTTGAACAGACTTCCACTGTTAGAAAGGAACATCTCAGTGTTCACCAGGAAAAAAGCAGCACTTTAAACCATGGCTGTGCATCATCTCAGGTAACGCCTGCTGCCAGAAAGGAAATTGCCAGAGTCAACACATCCTGAACCCTGCCCTGGCAGCAGCAACAGCCCTGATTTCCCTAGGCACTGGCAGAAAGAGAGCAAGCGATGAAGATGTGACCACTCTGCTGCACCATTGGCAGGCTGCTGCTGCTGAGGGCAACAACCTACATCACCTGTTTTCCCCACTGGCTCTGCTTTGCAGTCAGTTCTCTGTTATGAGTTCAAATGACTCTATTAGCAGCTCAAAATAAGTCTTTTGGGCCCCACCTAAGGTTCAGGGAGATTTTAACAGTTATTTTGACTCATGAATGTTCAGACTAATAGTAAGTACCATTCAGAAACATTAAATCCCACACAATTGTAACAACTTTGATATTATTGCTTAGAACAGTAGACTGATGCTCTTCAACATCTTTATCAATGACACAGAGGATGGCATCGAGAGCAAAACACCAAGCAGAGCAGTGTGGTCAATACATTGGAGGGAAGCGAAGCCATCAGGGTCCTGGAGAGCCTGGAGGAGTGGGCCCATGTGAACCCAATGAGGTTCAACAAGGTGTTGCACTTGGGCTGGTGCAATCCCAAGTGTTTATATAGACTGGGCAAGAACCCCTTGAGAGCAGCCCTGCAGAGAAGGACTTGGGGGTCCTGGTAGAGAAGAAGTTGGACATGACCCAGCAGTGCGCGCTTGCAGCCCAGAAGGCAACTATATCCTGGGCTGCAATAAAAGAGGAGTGGCCAGCAGGGAGAGGGAGGTGATTGTCCCTCTCTACTCAACTCTTATGAGGCCCCATCTGCAGTACTGCGTCCAGGCCTGAGGGTCCCCAGTACAGGAAGGACACAGAGCTCTTGGAGTGGGTCAAAGGAGGGCCACTAAGATGATCAGAGGGCTGGAGCACCTCTCCTATGAGGAAAGGTTGAGGGAACAGGGCTTGTTTAGCCTGGAAAAGAGAAGGCTCTGGGGAGGCCTCGTTGTGGCCTTCGAGTACTTGAAGGGAGTGTATAAACAGGAGGGGGAATGGCTGTTTACATGGGTGGATAGTGATAGGACAAGGGGGAATGGTTTTAAACGGAGACAGGGGAGGTTTAGGTTAGATATTAGGAGGAAGTTTTTCATTCAGAGGGTGGTGAAGCACTGGAACAGGTTGCCCAAGGAGGTTGTGGATGCCCTATCCCTGGAGGCATTCAAGGCCAGGCTGGATGTGGCTCTGGGCAGCCTGGTCTGGTAGTTGGTGACCCTGCCTGTGGCAGGAGGGTTGAAACTAGATGATCATTGTGGTCCTTTTCAACCCAGGCCATTCTATGATTCTGTGCTATTTTCATGGAAAAAGTCACAGACTCATAGAATGGTTTAGGCTAGAAGGGACCTCAAGGACGATCAAGCTCCAATCGCCCTGCCATACGCAGGGCCACCAACCTCCACATCTGACACTAGATGAGGTTGCCCAGGGCCCCATCCAACCTGGCCTTGAACACCTCCAGGGATGGGGCATCCACAACCTCTCTGGGCAGCCTTTTCCAGCACCTCACCACTCTCTTGGTAAAGAACTTCCCCCTTATATCCAACCTAAGTCTTCCCTCTTTCAATATAAAACCATTTCCTCTTGTCCTGCCATTATCTACTCTTGTAAAGAGTTGATTCCTCTTGTTTGTAGGCTCCCTTTAGGTACTGGAAGGCTGCAATGAGGTCGATCCACAGACTTCACTTCTCCAGGCTGAACAGGCCCAGCTTGCTCAGCCTGTCTTTGTAGGGGAGGTCATCTTTGTGACCCTCTTCTGAACTCTGTCTAACAGCTCTCTATCTTTCTTGTATTGGCAACTGCAGATCTGGATGCAGTACTCTGGATGGGGAGTCACAAGGGCAAAGTAGAGTGGTACAATCACCTCCATCCCTGCTGGGCACCCTTCTTCTGATGGAGCCCAGAATACCATTTGCTTTCCCAACTGCAAGAGAACAATGCTGGCTCATACTAATTTTTCATCTACCTAGATATCTATCGAGATACCTAGGAAGATTAGATAAGATGGAGAAGAAGTAGGATAGGATGCAGGAGGAACCATGTGTACTGATTAATTGGGATGAACCCATAGTGCAGTCAGAAACAGCTGATGAAGATCCATTTGTTATTACTTGGAATTTTTTTTTTTTTTAGTGAACACATCCACACATGGACTTTGTTTCATACAAATCACAGGAGAATAGCTAAACAGAAGAATAACTATAATTCAATGGGAAGCAATTTTACCAAGGAAATCATAAGCCTCCTGTTAGAAAGGTGGGCTAAAAGACGTCACACTGAACCGCCAGTAAATTACAAAAAAAAAAAAAATCCAAACCAGAGAGATCTCATCATTTACTTGGTAAGGAGGGACAACCTATTGTCACTGTTTCTTTTTACATTGTAAACCCTGACACAAAACTCTTACTCAGGCTAGAAAAGTCAGGATGGCAGTTAGGGCAGTTAGAGATGGATGGGATGGTGCACACAGTAGCCACTGGCGACAACATTCTGAAGTCATGCTGGGGTACTGGAAACAGCAACAAGCCCACCAAAGGCAACAAACATCTTCCCAGTGTTCCTGCTCTTGCAAGGTTCTACAAGGGAAGAGAGTTGACCAAAAGCCAGTTTTGCTGCTGCTGCGAGTGGCAGACAGACTAAAAAGCACAAGGTACAACATGTGTCTCAGCACAGACACTGTCAGTAAGCCCTACGTTTGGCACTGTTTGGCTTTGAGACAGAAGACTCAACTGCCCAACAAAAAGCAGAGAGAGCAATTCCCCAGCCTGTGCCAGCACCAGGCTTCCCCCTGAAAGAGACTGCTTGTGACACTAGCAGCACTGCTCCAACTTTCGGCACACTGCAGGACAACATCAACAAGCTATGCTTATGCATCATGCAGCTGAGCCTTGAGAGTGTCCGAGCTCTGCAGATACAGCCAGGCAGGCTGGGAAAGCCTGAAAAGCAGCAGTGAAAAGAAGCCAAGGACTGTTGCAGTGGAAGATGCCATCGCAAAACCAAATGCCAATGGCAGATGTAACATCGCTAGTCAGGAAAACAACCAGTGTCACTTCCTTGAAACTCCAGGGGGAATAGATCACTCCAAAGAGAAATGCTATTTAAAGAGATGTTTCATATTCAAAAAAGCAGATCAGCCACCAGAACATATCAGCCAACATCCAAGTCCACCTCTGGACAGGAAGCATAGACATTATGGTGAGAGAGGGCAAAACAATGGCAGCCAACGTGAGAGCTTGGCAGAAAAACTGCAGGATGAACTCATACCAAAGGCAAAGAAGAGGTGCAGAGGCTGTATTCCCACTGTCTCTGCACGTGAAAACCCTTTTCAGCCACCAATGCAAACGGGAAAAGCAGGCTCAGCCCAGTTGTGCTCCAGCCCTGAGTTTGGCTGCCCAACAGCACAAGATTAAAGAAAGCTGCAAGACAGACAGCCTGAACACAGGCAAAGAGGAGAGCTTCTGGTCAAGGGTTGAGAAATCCCTTGTCTAAAGGACACAGGTGGACAGAAGTCCAGGCAAGTCCTGGTCAAAGCAGACAAAATGTTTTGACTGAAGATCTGTGGTACCAAGAAAGGTAATGAAGCAAGCAGAGCCCACTTTGTACTGCGGCTGCTTGTCTGCCAAACCCAGAAGCTGCACAAGGAGCTGCAGTAGTCCCCCTCACTGCCAACCCCACAGTCTGCTGTGCTGCAGTTGGACAGCCCCTGCCAGCCTATGCCACCCAAGGCTTGCTCCATCCCTTTTGACTGAAAGACTGGCAAGGCCCTGCTGCAGCGGGCAGCCTGCCTGGGCTACAGGAAAGGGGTTCTATATTGCCTGAAAAACTGTGATGTTAACCACTGTGACAACGTGGGTTATAGTGCCCTGCACGAGGCCTGTGCCAGTGGCTGGCTGAGCATCACACGACTTGTCCTTGAGCATAGGGCTGAAGTGAACTGCAGTGCACAGGGCGGAATCAGACCAATCCATAACACAGTACAAAATGATTACTTAAACGTTGTCTGCCTGTTACTGTCTTACGATGCTGACCCAATGCTCCTGACATGCTTAAGGAAGACCATTTTGGAGATGATCCACAGCAAGCCGATGAAGACCTTCCTCATGAAGTATTTCAACTGACTTGCAGGGTCAAAGTGCTGATGACCCTCATTTGTATTGGGATTTCTATGGCAGCTCTGTGTGTGATCCAAAACACGAATCTGGATTTGTCCTGGCAAATCCCCCAAGCCCAGATGAGGAAGATAATGATGGCTTTAGTGATGTGTCTGAATCTGAACTTTAAGATGAATCTCTCCTGCCATGCTACAACATGCAAGCGTGTCTCTCTCAGCAAACACAGAACTGGCTATTGCTCTCAGACATGGCGAATAGACTGAAAACATCACCTCACATCTTCTGCAGCAGCTTCCCCTCTGTGGAAGCCATCACCATCATGGAGGCAGAGTTTTACAAACATGCTTCTCTCACCCAATTGCTCTCTACTACTACAGACTTCTGAGTGTTTCACCCAGAAAGAAAAGAGCTCCTGGACTTGGTAGAGCTTACAAGTGAATTCCAAACTTTGCTGGGCTCCTCACTGCTGGCATCCACATGAGGACCTTCCCTTTGACACCCTTCTGGAAACAGTTAAATGCTGTTTAATGTTTTTGAACAATTATGTTAATAGTTTAATGTTGTTTTTTCTGTATAGTAATGTTTTTACTATACAGAGTTACTTCTTTAGGTATATATGTTCCAGTGCAACTTTCTGTAAAGAAAGGACACTATGGTCTATGGAAATAGATATCCTTTAGATAACAAATCTGAATTCCAGTTGGATGAATTCTTATTTTCCAGCCAGTTTTTACAAAACTGTTATGTTGTTATATGTTTCTTTAAATGCATACAGGCTCTAGTATAAGTTTGTTATTACTTGGATTTTTATTTTTATTTATTTATTTTTAAGAGAACACATCCACACATAGACTTTGTTTCATACAAAGCACAGGTTACACAGAACATACTTCTTGTAGGTGATGGAAACAAAGTCACATGGATTGTTTGGGAGAAAGGATTTGCTAGGGCACTTGGTGGTATTACTGTTGTTGTTCTCAACAAAATAACCAAAAATAAGATGGCTGGATCAGATGATCCCAGTGGTCTTTTCCTACCTTAATAACTCTATGATTCTTAATGATTATAGGATAAGCAAGAAGTGGCCAGAAAAACCTCTCCAGTGTGGGAGATGATGCTTCTAGAAAACGTGAAGGAGAGGTTCCTGGGATAAGATTAGGATCAAAAATGACAGAAGATGAACATCTAGGACTCCAGAGTAAGTGAAGAGGAAAAAAGTCCAGGGAGCTGCAAAGCTCTGGAGCTATGACAGGACATGCACTGAGATGCACTTCTGTCCTGGCATGCTGACATTCAACAGGCACATTTGATTGCATCACTCCATTTGAGGAGCACACTAGATTCTACATCTTTCCTACTAACCTGCTTCAATTTAGGGCCACCAGTTTGGGTAGCAAAATAACCCCTCGCAGTAGGTTGACCCTTGACTTAAGAGGCTAGAGCAATGAAAAGTTTAAAGCACTGTCAGCATAACTAGGCAAACACCTGTTTGGCAAGAGGTTTCTCCTGTGTGTCACTGCAGGTGTAAAGGTTTTATTACTCATGATCACACCTGTTGATGCATGCGTGCCAGAAACCAGGAATCCTTAAACAGAGGAAGAAAAACAGGAGGTTATTGGGCGTACTCAGATTACAGGCATAGCAGTGTAAATGCAAAGTCATTTCAATAAGCTCATCTAAATTATTTTCAACTGCAACTGCTACCAACAAGAGCTCAATTTGGTTAAGTATAGGCTCACTGGCTGATATTTCCCCATGTCTTCCTTTCTCCCTTTCTTAAAAATGGGAGAGAGGTTTCCCTTTTTCCAGTCACTGGGGATTTCACCCAACAGACACCATTTCTCAAATAGGATGGATAGCGGCTTGGCAACCACATCAGCCATCTCTCTCAGAACCCTGGGATGCATATAATCCGGTCCCACAGACTTATCTACATTCAGTTTCACGAGGACGACTCCTCGTGGGCTTGTTGCATTGTTAGAGTGGGATGAAATCCGCCCCTCTCATCCTCACCTAGTGGGTCAGGATCCTGGCAGGCATGGGAGGCCTGACCACCACTGAAGACTGGGGCAACGCACTGACTGAGCTCCTCAGCTTTTTCCACATCTGAGGAAGCCAGCTCATGGTTCTATGATTTTTGTTATTGGTATTCCACGCTATAACTTCATGTAAACTACAGGGAATTAAAGAGTTAATACTTCAGTTCCACAGACTGACAACTTTCCAGATACCAGGTTCTCAGAAGAGAAGAACTGCACACCCCTGAGGACTTTGCCTTCAGAGGAGAAGATAACACCCGCAAGTCAAGGGACTCTCTCTTGCTGCCTGGCACTGTGTGCTGTGGTCCCCAGCTGTCTGGCCTTCAGTTCAGAGGAAGGACTTCGCTTTCAGACACTCTCTTTCTCTCAATTTATTGAACTTACTTAATTCCAATTGTATTTTATTATATTGTGTCATCTTGCACACCGAGATCATATTTAGTAAAATTAACTTTTCTCCTCAGAGCATTGCTGCTGTTCTGTCTTTGGGCCCAGCTCCCATCTCCCTACCCTCCTCCCTTTCCCTTTTTGGGCCTGCTGCAGCCTGTCACAGACACAGATTGACCCAGGTAACTCTGTGACACAAGGAAAATACAGCACAGAAGCATAGAAAAACAGCTGCAATAAAAGGATGGACTGGAAGCTGGGACTTCACACTGCAGTTAAAGTTTGGATGACCAGAGAATAACTTAAATTAAATGGGAAGGATTTTACCAAGGAAATCATAAGCCTCCTGTCAGGCAGAGGTGGGCTATGGGACGTCGCACTGAACAACCAGTAAATTACAAAAAATGAAAGATAAACAAATCCAAACCAGAGAGAGATCTCATCATTTACTTGGCAAGGAGGGACAACCTATTGTTACAGCTTCTTTTTACGCTGGAAACCCTGACAGAAAACTCTTGCTCAGGCTAGAAAAGTCAGGATGGCAGTTAGGGCAGTTAGAGATGGGTGGGACGATGCACAGGGTTGCTGCGGCAACAAGCCCACCAAAGGCAACAAACACCTCTTCCCAGTGCTCCTGCTCTTGCAAGGTTCTGCAAGGGAAAAGAGTAGACCAAAAGCCGTCTTTGCCACTGCTGCGAGTGGCAGACAGACTAAAAAAACACAAGGTACAACATGTGTCTCAGCACAGACACTGTCAGTAGGCCCTACGTTTGGCACTGTTTGGCTTTGAGACAGAAGACTCAACTGCCCAACAAAGAGCAGAGAGAGCGATTCCCCAGCCTGTGCCAGCACCAGGCTTCCCCCTGAAAGAGACTGCTTGTGACACTAGCAGCACTGCTCCAACTTTCGGCACACTGCAGGACATCAACAAGCTGTGCTTACGCATCATGTGGCTGAGCCTTGAAACCAAGCAGACATACACCAAATACCGACAACACAGACTTGGCCAATGACGCACTGCTGAAAGCCAAGCCCTCTGAACCAGTGAGACAAACTGTGAACTGTGCTGGTCACGTATGTGACCCATTCAAGCGTGTGACAATGGAGCCACACACAGATCATAGTCAGCTCAGCCAGGTGCTGGTAGATAGGGATGGGGAACAGAATAGGCCCTGCATAATCCATGATAATATGGTTTTGGACCTGCTCCGAAACTAGGACACTCACAGTCCACAGGGCCAGATGGATTGCACCCTGAAGTGTTGAGGGAGTTGGCGGATGTGGTTGCCAAACCACTTTCCATCATCCTTTGACAATCCTGGCTAACTGGGAATGTCCCGGTAGACTGGAGACTGGGAATTGTGACAGCCAGTCACAAGTGGTGTCCCCCAGGGTTCGGTACTGCAACCGTGTACAATTAACAAGCATACAGTTAGAAGAGTGGTGTGGTTAGGATAGTATTTTACAGATTCATAGTTAAAAAGATTATTGTGGTGGAAAGAGACAATCAAAAATGAAAAGCTCACCTGTGTCTTAGGCTCACAGTAGAAAAATCAAAAAGGAGGAATCTTCAGAAAGAGACCCTCCCCCATTGGCAGTCAGGCCTTAAATGGGATCTAGAAGAGGTGCAGCCAGGCTCCATCCTTTCTGGACACTGAATTGCCTTCACCTGTGCTGCCATAGCTGACTCAGTCCTTGCCTCAGGTGATCAATTAGTGGTTCAGGCCATGACTCAACAGTTCCCACACAGGCCACTTCTATTTAAGATCTTTATTAATGATCTTAATGAGGAAATTGAGTACATCCTCAGAAAGTCTGCTGATGACACCAAGTTGGAAGGGAGTGTTGATCTGCCAGAGGGAAGAAAGGCACTACAGAGGGATCTGGATAGACTGAATCAATGGGCCAGGGTAAACTGTATGAGTTTCAATAGGGCCAAGTGTCCTGTATTTTGGTCACAGCAATTCAAGGCAACCCAGCAGGCTTGGGGGGGAGTGGCTGGAAAGGGGTCTTGGTGTACTGATGGGCAGATAGCTGAATATGAGCCAGCAGTATGCCCACATGGCCAAGAAGGCAGTGGCATCCTGGCTTGGATCAGAAATGGTGTGGTGAGCAGGACTATGGAAGTCATCCTGCTCCTGTACTTGGCACCCGTGAGGCCCCACCTCGAGTACTGGGTTCAGTTTTGGGCACCTCCATACAGAAAGGACATTGAGGTGCTGGAGCAGGTCCAAAGAAGAGCAACAAGGCTTGTGAAAGGCTTTGAGAATATGCCCTACAAGGAGTGACTAAAAGAACTGGGTCTGTTTAGTCCGGGGAAGAGGGGGCTGAGGGGAGACCTTACTGCTCTCTTCAAATACCTCAAAGGTGATTGCAGTGAGAGCAGGGCTGGTTTCTCCTCACTGGTGACAGGTGACAGGATGAGGGGAAATGGCCTCAAGTTGTGCCAGGGTAAGTTTAGGCACATCAGAACCACAGAAATATAAGACACTGGTAGAACCGGTGCGCAGTGCGCTCTAATGCCCTCGAGTCACAAAGGGACAGAATCGATTTGTATTTCTGGAGTGACTGGGGGCTCTAAAGAATCGACAGTGTTGGAGACTGAAATTCGCCCCGCTGGTAAAGATGAGCAAAAGCATCCCAACACCATTTCATAGAGGGAGAAGCATACAGGAAGCGTTTATCTCACATAAAAGTAAATTGCTATTTGCATGTCAGAAAATGGCTGCAGGAAACAGGAAAACATAAATTATTCAGAACAGCGAATAAACAAAAAAGGAATTTTCCCAATTTTTGAAAAGAAATATGTTATCTGCATGCAATGAGTCCATTATTTTCCAATTATAAAGCAATTGCTAAATTTTCCACTATATGAAACGTATGTACCAAATCTGACACATTGGTTTGATTACTGCAAGAATGAGCAGAACAGGGAGCTTTTACAAGGAGCCTTGACTTCTAACAGACACCAATTCAACCTATAGAGGATATTCAACTGTGCTTTTGAAAACTTACCACACACAAACACACACAAAAAGGGGGGGGGGGGGGGGGGGAAGGAGAGAAAAAATAGTCTTTCACAATTATTTTTCAAGAGAAGAGAGGCTTTTTAAACAGTGATCAAAAGATGAGGGCTTTGCTCTTGCAGATTAATACAACATTAGCACATGAGTTCAAGGCAATTATCTTGGTGCTTGTGACCAAATACAGCCTAAGACACCATTGAAAAGAAGCCCATAAATCTCATTGCTAAATTATTTATATTGCTGTTGCAGCCAGACATGCCCCTTGGGCAGAGATGAGTGCTGCCATGCTATTTGCACACTGGGATTGTAAACATGGGTCAGTGTCTCTGCCCTTCTGCCCACTCCTCTAGTTTGTCCCCACATGAGCTAGGACAAATAGCCCAATCCACACTGCAGATTTGCTTCCTGCACCAAAAAGGGTCCACAGCTTGGCCACAGTCCCACCTTCATTGCGAAGAACTAAGAGCCTCTCTACTCCTAAGTCAGAGCAAGCTCACTGTACATTTAGCTCATTTTTTCCTTGTTTTGGCAGTTCTAAAGAGGGGAAAAAATAGTGAGCATAGATAATGAAAACGGTGTTTTGTGTGGAGAGTTAGTTCAGTATTAGTTTGACTAATACTTTGAGGGATGAAATAGCAGACTGTTGATGGAGGAGTTTTCTGCTTCATCATCTATTTTTCTTAAGATGGCAAACAGCTAGCAAAGTGCTCATTAATGGGTAGTGACAAGTAATTTCCTGTGGTCTTAAAACAAACCATCAATTACAGAAAGTGTTTTCAGTTCTCAAGGCTAAAAAACATTCAGTACCATTCAACTGGTTGCATGTTTTTCAAATGATGAGAAATCCAAGTGAAAAACATCCGCAAAAGAGAAGAGAGAAACTGTTGTGCTTTCTCCTGACTAGAGTGTTTCAAAATAGCTTTCAGGTGAGGGCAGGATACACAGTGTCCCTGCAAAACAAATGGCTTTTGAAAAGCTACAACCTCATCTTCAATTGACAAGATCATCTTTGTTCAGTGATTCAACAAGTGCTCAGGCCCTATAAAAACTACACATGTATTATATACATATACATATAAAGTATATGTGGTTTGTTGTTTGGTTATTTTTTTGCATAAAAATTAAAATGCAATGGAAAAAAGACAAAGCTGTATTTTTAATAGCTATTACCAAAAAGGTTGTTTCTTGTTACTTTTTCTGTCCATTTCAGCCCTCATGGATGGGCAGGCCAAGAAAGAGCAGACTCAAACCAGTTACAAAACATTCACTTATGAATGGCAGGAACAACTTTTGCCTCTAGAGTGCCAGGGAACCCCACACTCCTAAGCCAACTCATTTTTTGTCCATTTGTGTCTAGCTTGAAATGATCCCTAGTGAGAAAACACAAACCACATTGGCAAATGTGATCACACAGATCACACAGAAAGGGAAACCAGTTGCACCCCTAGAAACAAGAAATAGCAGCAGACTAAAGGTGTGGAACAAAACGGAGCATTGGACCTTTTTATTTATAGGCTATTTATGCCATCTAAAACAAATAAATTATCTTAGATCTCCTTGCTGGAAATGTATCAGAAAAAAAATGTATATAGCTTCTGTGTATAAAGTGGTGACAAAAATATGCTTCTGAGCTGTGGACAGAAACTGCCCAGATGATTAAGTAAGCATCTACACCTTCTTACACAATAGACATGATTGTTTGGAAAAACTGGCTCAAAAAGGCACTAAATGTACCCAAGCAAGGAGTGGAATTACAAGCACTATAGAGAACAAGATGCTAGTTTTCTTTCTTCAACAGATTGTAGTATGTTATACAGCTGGTCTGAGAGCCTTCTGCATTAGGGGGTTTTACCATTCAGATAAAAAAAATTTATAGCATGAGTATTTCTGTGTATACATCCTGTAGCCCAGTGTTAGAGTTGTCCACTAGCCATGAACCAATATGAGACTCAGATTTTTTCAAAGTTCCCTCTCATCCTCCCATTTTATAGAGCTATATCAGGGACTCATTTACTCTTTGCACGCATATATGTGTGGAATCTACAGAAACAGTAGAAACATCTGTAATGTATGGCTTTCTGCAAAAGGAGAGCTCTCTCCAGACATCCAGCTTCTCATAATGACTGAGGTGATTGCGTGTGCCATTGTGCACCCACTGCATGCTAAAATGATCCCTCTCGATCCCACTTGCGTGCTTATGCCATGAGCAATAAAGTAAGGCCTGTCAAGCTGTTTCAGATTCAGATCGTTCTCATTATTCATCCCAGCGGATATTGTTTCAGTCAGATAGGCCAGTGGTTTCACAGGAACTGCATGGGTATCTTGCTATAATATAACCACAGCTCTAACCACAAAGAAAATACTTCCACCCATATTTAATACAAGCAATATCTTCATGTAGAAGAAAGGATAGCGGGGATCCCTTTGTGAGTATCCTGAAGCAGGCTAACTACAACAGTACCAACGCACTTCATTAGAGATTGTTCATACCTGTCATTCCTCAGAGCTGAGTCTTACCTGTACAAATTTTATAACCTTACTCAGGGATGGTTTACCAAAGTCAGAGAAGAAATACAAGGACCCCCATTAGCATGACCTAGCTACATCTTGGGTCAGATACGAAGAAATTTTTTTCCCTCGTATCTATTTTTTTTTCCACCTGTCTTCCCTTTTCAGCCATAAATTATGTACTTAATTATCCAAATGTCAGGCTGTGCTTGCAAACTTGGAAGGTCAGATCAGAGTAAGTTAGGCCTTTAAAAGCCAGTTTCAGGGACCATCCTTTTCTACAAGAGACATACAAGTACATTATGGTTAGAACTCACTGCCACTTTTTACAAGTTTCTTCTAGAATAGTTGAAACAAGGAATGAACAGCTCTTTCCCGGTTAGGGAGTCTGTGATGGCAGACTATAATTGTAGAGAAGCATTCAGACTCCATAGGACAAACTTCCATTTACACGTAGGACAATCTCAGCCCACAGTAAACTCAACAGTATGAGATGAAGGACACAAACGGGCCCAGTTTTATTCCTGTGAACCATTAGCCATAGTAAGATATTACTGCAAGAAAGTTACATTGGAATGCAAAAGGCTTCATGGAGGGACTGTGGGCCAAACGATCGTTGCTGTAAGCAGAGATGCTCTGAGTGGGCCTGGAGCATCTCCTATACGAGGAAAAGTTGAGTAGCCTGGGTCTGGCATCCTACTCAGGAACCATGTTGAGGCCAACTTCCCTCCAGTATTGGCTCCTCTGACCCCACCAAGGAAGTGGAAATTTTGTGAGGTCTCAGCAAGTTTAAGTCAAACATCCAATTTCCAAGAAGGTACTAAAGGTAAGAATGGAATGTTTCCACTGAGGAATAGGCACAACTTTCTAGCATTACACATGTAAATACAACATAGTTGCCTCCTTTCACTCTACCAAACCTCAAAGCTCACTACAACTTAAGTAGTAGCCCATGAGAAAAACCTCAGACCCCAAAAGATGGCATAGAAAGGATTACAGCTCTAATCCTTTATAGCATTATTTTGTTTAAACTTGAGGAAATGGAAGAGAAACAAAGGATACACATCAAAAGATACCTGGTTACGTCACCTCAGCAGTTTCGTGAGTGTGTTTTCTTGTACTTTTTTCTTCCACATTTTTTTAACATGTCTAGGGATCTCAAATGAGCCAGTGTCCTTTACTCTCTCACGCACAAAAGAAGCTGCAAAACATGTCACATAAGTTACATCTTTGAAGAGCCAGACATGAAAAAAGATTCTGCTGCTGCATTAAACATAAATTACACAGCATAAACACTGAGCTTTCCCTAGAGCTGGAACCTTGTTTTCCTTTATCCAAACATGCAAGCAACACTTGGATTGGTTTTGTGTACCCTGTCATTCATCTTCTGGGTCAAATAAAATTAAAAAAAGAAACATTGGGAGAAAGCATTCATTTGACAAATGAATAACAAGGAGAAGGAACCTAGTGAGAAACATTTCTGTCAGATATGGGAAAATGAGAAACCAAAAAGGAAGTATTGTGCACAGTGCTTCGAGCAGTTAGGAGCAGCAAAGGAAGGTTGTGCAAGACAGCTGAAAAAGCAGGAAGAAACATGTAGTCTTTATATGTGCATTAGGAGGAAAGGAAACAGATGACTGCAAAAGACATATGCAAAATTTTGTCAAGAAAAGACCTGAACTACAGATTATTCTTTCTTTTTTTGTCGCTTCTCACTTTCCTTCCCTCCACAACTCCTGTTTGTGTTTGACTAGGTCACACAGATCAGAAAAGCAGACCTCAGGTCTTACACTTCACATCTCTGTGCAAGTGACCTCCTTATCACAGAGAGTGAATACAACTTTTCTGAAACATAGGCAGAGATGAAGATGTTCACTGGCTGTAAAAACATTGCTTTTCCACAGTTATACTGAATGTAGGTGCTCGTTTTTGGAAATTTTACCAAAGGACCTTCATTTCACCTACCAGCCTTGCCAATAAAATGGATACAAAGAAGAGTTGATTCAGGACAGAGTGCAACAGTAAGGGGGAAATAAAAGCTGAATTTATCACATCCTTCTTCACTTTTTAATTAGGGGAAATATTGGAGAAAGACACAGGAAGCAAAATCAATTTGCTGCCCTTCATTTGGATTCTTGTTCAGTGACAATTTGACTCCTAAGACCAAATTCTCTCTAGGGAAATAATTCCACTCACTTCCAGGCAATTGCTCCGATAGGTTAGTTGCTTAACTTTCTCAGGTCTGTGTGCTTCTCTGTTTTGTTCGCTGCACCTGAAAATACCTTAAATTTCAAGGCATTTATGCATCAGCTCTCAAAGTGAAATACATTTTCTCTATACAACTCAGCCTTTCTTCATAGCTACAAGTTTTCAAGCAGACTAGAAATTATTTTAACTGTAAAATACCAAAGGGAAGAAATTTTGGAATATTCATCATTGTGATTAGAAGAAAAAGCACATGAAACACTCTGATGAACATAAAGTCTACATGATAGGGAAAAAAAGACCTTTTATTAGTCCCATACCTAATAAATGCAGGTTCTCCACTTCCCATCTGGAAGAAAGACATATTGCTGGATATATTGTGCATCAGCACAATTATTTAATCACTTTAAATTCAAATTCTGCTATAAAAATTGTCATTTACTTCTGCTACCTTTTCTTTTCCAGTGCTTTAACTTTATTTGGAACTTATAATCAAAATAAATGTTGAGGAACCTGACTGTGAGTTTAGTTGAATCTAAGCCCCTTGGAATTTATGTTCTACTTCTCATTTCCAGCCCTCATATTTCTTTGTAAGATATCCCACTGGGAAGTAACCAGAAAATCATTTCCTTTTTTTTTTCTGAGGATCTTAAAAGTCACATAAGAAAGATGAAATGACCATCAATACTTCCCAGGGGAAGGACTGGAAATAGAGGAGATTCATGAGTAGTTCTTAATGCATTAGTGTCTCCCACACATTCTAAACCCACATGAAAATCAGAACCCACACGGTAAAAGCCCTTATGATCTTCTGCACCACTTAAAAATTTAAACAGTTCTCTAATGGAAAAAGATAACCTATTAAAGGCAGCAGTGCCCATCCACCAACATAATGTTCATGCTGCTCAGACTGCAGGGGCTCTCTATTTTACTGCTAAATTTCTTCCTGCTCTTTTCCTTTTGTGTGTAGCACCAACCAAGATGGAAATCTAACAAAGGTGCTGTTTCACAGGAGGGATCTCCACTTCATTTTCCTATGTGGATTTGCTTCTTTGCTTGCTTGTACTGAGGGAATTCAGAGACACCTGGATATAACAGCTAGGCAATGGGGATGAAATGCTGATAGCAGGGCAAGATTACTGTGATCTTATCCACTAGTGCTATCTTTCACATCTGTGCAGACATCTACAATTTGAATTAGTAAATGCAGCCTTCCTCTTTCATTGTTTCTCCATGTTTTCTCTAAATAATGTTACCTCAAAGCTAAGCATGAAGCAATCATCATCAAAAATCTCAAAGTCTGGGAGACAGACAGAACGATTTTTTTCTGAACGATAGCTTAAGGGCCAAATGCACATTTCTGTTTTCCTGCAGAAATCCCCTGAAGGCATACTCCCATCCACACCAAGCAGATACACCACTGCAAGAGAGCAATTACTGTTAGAGCATCCCTCATCCTGGTGAAATACAGCTTAAGAGACAGCAAGAACATTTGTCTTGCCCGAGCCTTCAGTAAAGTGTTTCTATGCGAGCACATCTACTTTTCACTCCTGAGAGTTCACGTGTGGTGAGTTACTATGGCTCAAGTGATGAGTGACTCAGCCCCAATGGAGAAACAGCATGGGTCAGCTGAGTCCATCCAACATCTCACTGCCACTGCTGTATCCTACACCCCCTGTACCACTCTTGCACGTGTGCTCTTGCTTACACTGCACCATCTCCACTGCTTGTTGGGAGCTTCTAAGAATTGACACAAACCAGTAAATTCAGCATCAGATTATCTCTGAAAATGAAATTGAATTTTCTGCCAGGATAGGACCAAAGTTCATGCAGTAAAAAGTTTTACAAGCCACAAAGCCAGCACAAGACTGCCCAGCTGAGAGCAAAGGAAGGAATAGGGAGGACGGGAATCACTCCCTTATGGCACCTGTACCACTCAGATACAATGCACAGCTTCACCTTTGGAATCATGGCTATCCTGCCTCTTGTCACTACAAAGGCATCAAGTGGAGTGGTGAGGCAGGAAGGGTGAAAATTCATAGGAGTAAACCCTGGGAGAAACAAGAAAAATGGATGAAACTGTCCAAAAACATTTTTCTGGAGGAAAATTGCAGTATGAGTACTTCAGTAGAGAAGATACTTCACTCTTTTTAAAATTCTTTAACATCAATCACTAACAAACATTCAGCATGAAGGATATCTATGTTAATGAGTTAGTGCCTTGGTTCTTCCACTGAAAGGCTAAGCACTTAAATCCAACATTTAGAAGCTAGATAGCAAGTCATTAAACAATAATTGGGAAAATTCAAAGCCTTTCTAGGAAGGAATGGGAAGGAGAAAGGGAAAGAGGGGAGGTGAAGGGGAAGGAACAGAAAAGTATTTAACACAAAAACAGTACACGGTTTTCATTTTTTTTCATTCTTTGCAAGTTGCTTTTGAAGTCAATACATTACATTTTAAAAGCCTTTAACAACAGTGCTTTGCACTGTTAACTGTTCAGCCGTTAACTTTCACAGAGACTACAGTCTTCCTGAATGGGAGAGACATGGAATGGCTGTTCTGGCAGCAATCATTGCTCTCACAGCCAGCCACCCCTCCTGTAAGCATACATAGCTGGGTGCTTACCACAGAGCAGTGTCCTCACCATAGGACTGTTCCTTTTGCCAGGGAGATTAGTGAGGCATTGACAACCAACAGCTATTACCACCACATCAGCAAAGCCCCTAAACTGGGAAGTAGACCCATAAGGGTAGAAATTGCGTTGCCCAAGAGTAAACACCTACATGTAATCACAAAAAAGTCAACATGGCAGCAGCACAGAGCTAGAGAAACAGGTAGCCAGCAGTTTCCCTATGAAAAAAAAAACAAAAAACAAAAAACCAACAACCTATCTCATAGGTTATATCATTAAAGGGCCTCCTTCCCTCATGGACCAAAGATGTGTTCTGCAACATTGCACCAAATGCCCAGACTGGCCTGTAGGTATCTATTATTTACTGCAATCTCGGGAGGTCCACGCTAAAAGCAACACAGGGAAGCATGCTATGTTTTATCCACCACATGACCTAGTTTTCAGTAGCTCTGTCGAGCACTTCTGTCACTACTGACAGGGCTGAATAATGTTCAGTGAAGTAGGTGAAGAGTTACGTGAAACTAGCTTCCAGAGGAAATTAATTTCCGCAGAGAGGCTCTGGCTACTTGAACTATGTTTTAAAAAGCTGTGTTTTATTGCAGTCTAAGTTAATGAAGAAAGGTAACTGACAGGCTGCTGTGCCATCTGTGTTATCCTTCAGCCACCTCTTTTCCAGTAGCAGCAGCAGAATAGGAGCAATTCACTGAGTTGAGCTTCTATTTGCATTCTTCTTATTTTTTCCTTACCACTCTATTGATGCAATAAATAATGAAACCTACTTTTAATATAATGCTATACATATAGCATCTCTACCAGGACCATTCTCGAGCAGAAGTGATTGCAAGCGCTGCACACTCAAGTCTTCTGTCTAGGAACCTCTAGTGGAATAGTATCTGTTTAGCTCCCCACCTCATGCCTTAGGAGCATCTGATTTCCAAAACTAAAAATAAAAAAAAAATTCTGCTCTTATTCTGTTATTCTCCACAGTGGAGATCCCTCCAGGGTCTCTATATCTTACTAGCACTTGATTTAGTCTTTGTATGTTGGCAGATTCTTGGGGCCCTCAGCCAACATCCTGTTCCAAATAGTAGGATAAAGGGAGTATTAAGTCCATCAGTCAGAGGGATGAATTTTCCACGAATTGCTTAATACAAGTGTGTCTACACTACAAAATTTTCTCTAAAATTAAGCATAAACTTGTCTGTGTAACTTGTAACAGCACATACCCTGTTGACACCCCAGTACTTACTGCTTCAAACTACACTTATCACAAACATCTCAGTACAGTATCTGTTGGATTGTGGGAACGTAAGAAAAAACTGCACGGAGCAGCAGCTGCGGAGCAAGATAAGTGGCATGAGAACCAAGGACACCTTCAGAAGAAGAAAGAACATCTCACGGCTCTGATTGGCTAAGCACCTGTGTGAACGGTTGGAGGGTGTTTTGCAGAATGCTCTGTTAACATGTATAAATAGAGTAGTGCTTAACAATAAAGCAGACTAATAGCTTTTAACCACATTGGTGTGCTGTTATGTCTCTAGCGCGTCCTGAGAGTCCAGAGACTTCCCCACATTTGGCGCCCGAACAGGGACCCTTCGTGGGACGGTTCGGGGAAGTGGACAACGGCAGGACGGTCGCGACAGAGGTTGGCACCGTGTTGCGGTAGCTGGATTAGGCACCGATGTAAGTGTTGCGGTTAGCTGGAAGCGGGGTCGCGACCCGCCCTCTGTATCCACGATGGAGTGGGAAGCTGCGGAGAAACTGCCGTTAAATATTCTCTCTAAGAGAGGGGAGCAGTCATCTCCTAAAGGCATGACCGAGACCCTGGTGCATTGGGCTCGGAAGAAGGGACATTTGTCAGAAGTGGCGCTGATATTCAGCGTCGACGAATGGTGTGATATTGGGGACTGCATGTGGAAATCAGTCATTAATGGTGGAAAGGAAGAAAAAATATTGCGGCCCCTTGACCCCTTGTGGAGGTCTATTATTAACTCTTTGCAAGCTATGCAAGCCGAGCGACAGGCAGCCACTGCAGCTATGCAGGCACTGGCCGGCACAGCAACTAATTGGGCTTCAGAGTTTGACGTGCCTGTTCGGGGTATCGCACAGCCTGTGTGTTCCTTGGCGGGTCAAGTAAAAGCATCGGTAGAGGCAGCAGCTCCTGATCTTTCAAATGACACTGCTACTGAGTCATCTGCAGTATTGCAGCAGGAAAAAGGGGCTATATCTGACATCACCCCTGATGGACACTGCCAGGAGCAGCCTCCTGCAAAATCAGAGAGCGTCGGTGAGGGTGAGGGATTAGAAAAACTGGATTGCAAGGTTGAAATATTAACAGAGCGATTATGTAATCTGGAAATCTGTATGTGGCAAAAAAGAGATACGGGGCCTGACCGAGGCTCTCAACTAGTGCCTTCTACGGGTCCTGACCTACCGATAGTGCCTTTTGCTCCACCGACTCATCCGGCAGCGTCGCCCGGCTGAACTCCGGAGAGCTCGTTTCGCGCGCGCCCGCACCATTCTGCGGGACAGGGGGTGAGCGGTCGGGGTCTGTGCGGAGTTCACTGGCGAGGGAGCAGCCGGTAAATCTTGCAGCGTTACAGTTAGCTAACGTTTCAGAATCAGCCTGTATCTACCTCGGCATTAGCTGCCTTTCTCAAATGGTAAAGCAAAAATGTTCCTAAATTTCCAAAAACCAGATTCTCTTTCTATGGAGAGTTTTGGGACAAAATTGGCGCAAAACTCCGGGAGGTTTTTTTTTATTACTATGACAGCATGGCTGCTAAACTTTTATCTGTTTGGAACCAAATAATGGAAGGGCTTAAACAAATTCGACAAGGAAGAATTTCTTCCGATTATTCCCCATCGCCCTCCCTCCCACCCCCGCCGCTACCCCTCGGTGCAGAAAGCAGCCCTGGTCCGGATTCGATCCGCAGCTCCGACACCACCCCTGACCGCGGGGAATAGAAATCGCGACCCCCCCCCGTCCCCCCCCCCCCCCTCCATCGCTGCTGCCCTCGGCTCCGCCCCTGGCGTTCATCCCGCTCCCACCCTCCGTCCCACCCCCGTTGCTCGGGGTGACACTGCTTTCCTCTACCCCGCCTACGTCCCTTCACGCTGCGTCTCTGGAGCCTGCGTGTAACTTAGAGCCAATAACGGACCTGCTTATATTTCTAAAAGCATTCGAACTTTCCTCCAAGAATAGGGTGTTATATATATTACAGGCATTCCTCATTCTCCCACTGGACAAGCTATCATTGATCATACTCATCTAACATTGAAATCCATTCTTAATAAACAAAAAGGGGGAATATGGGAGACACACCACAAGAAAGACTGTAAGTGTTTTGCTTTCTCTGTGCCATCTGTCAATAAAGCGGAGCCAGCCTCTCGGTATGAATGGGTTGTACTGCCTCAAGGCATGAAGAATTCTCCAATTATGTGTCAGCTATTCGTAGCCACACCTTGCAACCTATTTGTAAAGCAAACCCTCATCTGATCATTTGTTATTACATGGATGGCATACTGTGCTATCAGGAACAGCCTTTTGATAATAGCTGGGAAATGCAATTAATCTCCCATCTCTCTTAATTTGGCCTTACAGTGGCACCGGAGAAAGTGAAACGCACCTTTCCTATGTTAAATCTGGGTTGGAAATTATCAGATGCTATGATATGCCCTCAGACTGTAGAATTGAAAATTGACATTTCCATACTCACCGACTTACAAACTCTTTTAGGTCACTTACAATGGCTACGGCCAACGGTTGGCATTTCCAATGTTCAATTAGAACTGTTGTTGTTAAGAGGGAGATGTGCTAATGATGCGATCGTACTGACGCCTGAGGCTAAGCAGGCTCTAATTCAGATTACCGCCCAAATTCAATCAGCAGCTAGCTATTGTCAGTCCTTACATCACAACATCTCCCTTGTCTTGTATGTCCTGGAGAAGCATGCTGTCGCAGTCATTTGTCAATGAAAACAAAAACAAACAAACAAACGAACAAACAAAAAAAACACATTTCTCCTCAAAACAGGCCTACTAAACAATCTTCTACTTCTCCTTCTGTGTTTTTTTTTTTTTTTTTTTTTTGCTGAAATGGCTGTTTCTCCCTGCTCAGCCTCGGTCATCCTTGATGACTCGTATCAATATAGTAGCTGAACTGATTCATGTGGGCATAAAGAGAGTTCTCTGCATAGCAGGGCAAGAACCTGACAATATTAGTTTACCTTTTACCTTGCTGTGGGCATAGTGGGTGTACCGTCACTTCCTCTCCTTACAGTTCGCTTCAGAAGGGTACCCTGGTCAGTTTCATTTAGAACGCCTAGATCAGCAAGTAGCGTAGTTCCTGGAAAAAAAACTGACTGGACTGGAATACCTCGGTATTCGAAATGACCGGTGGATGGTCGCACAGTATATGCTGACACTGGATGCTGGAGCCACAAAACTGCCTGTATGTGGTGGGACAATAGCTGGAAGCATCAGTTTGTGCCAACGGAGCTGCAAGACAGTTTACAAACTATGGAACTAAAAGCAATTTTATGGGCCTTTACTGCATGGCCAAATGAACCTCTAAATGTTGTAACTGATTCCCTCTACGCGGCTGGCATATGTCAAAGAATTGAGGATGCCCACATTAGAGACAACAAAAATGTGTGCCTTATCTCTCTGTTTTTACGTCTTAAACACGCATTACGGCAAAGAAAGGAACCATATTGTGTCATCCATATTCGCAGCCACCTAAGCACCCTTGGTTTAGGGGAGAGTAATGCTGTTGCTGATAAATTGGTTATGGTGACTCCTGTTAATCTGTTTGATGCTGCTCGTAGCTTTCATGAAATGTTTCATCAAAATGCCCATGGTTTACATAGACAGTTTAATATTTGTGTGAATGATGCAAGGTTGATAGTTCAAACATGTCCACAGTGCAGTTACCATAACGGTGGCCTTGGGCTGGGGACTAATCCCCGAGGATTGAAAGCATTGGAAGTGTGTCAAACGGATGTCACCCATATTGCAGAGTTTGGTCGATTGTGATGTGTTCATGTTGCTATTGACACTAAGTCTGGATTTATATGGGCTTCTCCTTTAGCGGGTGAATCTGCTGAATACATCATTAAACATTGGATTGCATGTCTTGCTATCTTGGGAGTTCCAAAACAAATTAAAATGGATAATGGGCCAGCCTATAAGTCGCAGTCAGTACAGTCCTTTTTGCAAAAGTGGGGAGTTCAACATAAGTTCGGGATCCCACATACTCCTACAGGTCAGGCTATTATAGAACGCGCACATGCTACGCTAAAAACACAACTAAACCGAATGAGCGATATACGTGATGTGCCAAATCGCTTCATGAGTGCTCTTCTCTCCCTTAACTTCCTTTTTGTACGAGGAGGCTCATCGATACCTGCTGTAACTTTGCATCATTCAGGCACTAGTATGAGAATACTATCTGAGTCTGCAAAAGTATCTTACAAAGATCCATTGACTGGAGATTGGAAGGGCCCAAGTACTATCATACTTGTGGAAAGTGGTTATTTTTGCCTTTCTACAGATGATGGCCCTATTTGGATTCCTGCTTACAATGTTCACCCTTTGTGCAGATGCATTACCTGAACTGCACCAAATCAACTTGTGGCAAAATATGTGGGTCACCTGGGTAAATCAACAGGCCGGACTGACTTCTGCTTAGCACTTGCTTCTGCCACTGATCCCTTCCAAACTTGTTTTATAGGGATGCTGTTTCTCAATGATTCTGACTTTTCTGCTTACTCCACAGGTAGTTGCAATGTACTGGATACTCCAGGTGATTGTTTTTTCAAGCTTCTCAGGAATCTCAATACCACTATACCCTGGGTCTCACAGGAATTAAATCTTCTTGGAACTCAAAAGATTGCTAGCACATCTAAGGGATGGAAGAAAACATGTTTTATGTTTGGAAATACCAGGAAGTGCTTTTGGGGGTCCATGTTACATTGGTAAATTCACTGTATTTTCTCTCACTTTCCAGGACATGCATGACATCCACTCTAAACATAGCGCATGGGTAGCATTAGCTGTCCTTATACCAGGGGCTGTTGTTGGGAATAGGCATTATAACTATTAGTATAGTTATCCGTATTGTAAAATGCTTACTTAACAAAATGTCCGTTACTGTCTTGCTTGCACAAAAGGAAAAAGGGGGAATGGTTGTGCGTACTCCCATTGCAGCTCACGGAACCCACGAAAAGAACGGTGTCAGGATGCGAAACAATGAGAAAGACTGAAACCAAGCTTGAAACGACCATGAACTCATAATGATTGGGATTGTGCGCTTCTTATTATTTGGTTTTGCTTTGTAACTTGTTGTATTGCAAATAGCAGAGTAGTAATTGTTGTTGTGTGGTTTTATTTTTTTTTATTTTTATTTTTTTAGTAATAGATTGAATGTGAATTAACAGGATTTAATGTTACTAATGCTGAAATCTACGGAGAGAGCTATTTTAATGTATTAGTAGCGCTAAGACAAAACCTGGAAAGGAATCCCAAGCAAAGGGATGACCCTATATTATAGAATGATTAACTCTCTTTCATCCCACTATTCAGGAATTTAAAATATGATCATGCAGCACCTGAGACAAAGGCACACGCTAAGAGAGTTAACCTTGATAGTTCATTCTGCAAGCAGGTGTTCCATTTGGCCTCTGTATCACGCACTGGCCATGCGGATGCAGTGTACAAATGAAAAATATCTTCAGACCCTGAGAAGAATAAAAGAAAGAGAGAATCTGGTGGGTGAGAGAGGAAAAGTGCACCTTGAAGCAGGGGACGCCCTGCTGGCACTGCCTATCGCATTCATCACCCTTTTTCTGCAGGTTGTTATTTCTCGAGGGTCAGTAAGTAATAATGCCCCTAGTTCTATCTGGCATGCAAAGTTCCTCAACTATTAATTTTCTATTAGCCCAAAGGCACAATCATGAGCACTCTAAAAGCATTTGTTGTACAAATCTTAGTGATTTTTCAAAATCAATATATCAGAATACATAAAAGTTGAAGACCTCTTTCAAAGCAGTTAGAGATTAGCACAGAATGGGGCCCTCAGGGATTTATTTCCAGGTTGCAGAAAGTTGGGCTGCAGACCAAACACGTGTTTGTTCTTGTTAGTAGGTTAACAGTATTTCTTGTCATGATGTTATGTTTGCCTTCTTTCCTTTCTCACACTTATAGTATTGTCAATCGAGGCCTTGATTGAGTTATAATGATTGCATTATTAATATAATTAGTGTTATTATTTTATAGTATGGTAGAAGTTTGCTAATAAACAAAAAAGGGGGAAATGTGGGAACGTAAGAAAAAACTGCACGGAGCAGCAGCTGCGGAGCAAGATAAGTGGCATGAGAACCAAGGACACCTTCAGAAGAAGAAAGAACATCTCACGGCTCTGATTGGCTAAGCACCTGTGTGAACGGTTGGAGGGTGTTTTGCAGAATGCTCTGTTAACATGTATAAATAGAGTAGTGCTTAACAATAAAGCAGACTAATAGCTTTTAACCACATTGGTGTGCTGTTATGTCTCTAGCGCGTCCTGAGAGTCCAGAGACTTCCCCACATTGGATCTCAATTTTTTCAGAAGCATAGCTTTCTATATTTCAAAGAAATGTAGGAAAATGTGGGAAAAATGCAAAAGATACTTTTATTTTGAAAAGGCTGATATTCCACACTGTTAATCTTAGCACAAAAATCAGGCACGTTTCTCTCTGTGCAGGATTTTTTGCATGAATATTGCTGGAAAACACACTTTGATGTGATCAGATGCTTCACAGTAGCTCTTCACCAACTATATTAGGAAACAGCAAATGGGTTGAAGTAAAGACTTCACACGATGGAATTTCCTTGTGGTATCTTCTACTGCTATTTTGAAGAAAAAAGATGAATGAAAAATGAAGAAACTGAAAAACAAGGAAAACTTGAAGAAGCCTTAGTTTACATGTGTTTGAGGCTCCACGTGCTTGCAAAGTATAAGGTAAAAGCATGTGCAAACTATAAAAAGAATTTTAAAAAGCAGTGCTCAAAAACACATGAAACTGAGCTGTATAAGTACGTCTTAGACTAAACACAGTCACAGGCAAGGAGATGTCTCATGATTTAGCTGCCCTTAGAAATGCAGGTACAAGACTAATTCCTTCTTCATCTTCTCCTCTCTCACATAGTATTTTACAACTTTGTCTAAACATTATGAGGATGCCCTACATTCTTTGCTAGCTGAAGAGCTTCTCAGTGGCCTAAAAGCAGCATTTCCTACAATAAAATCCAAATCTACAGCAGTTTTCCGTAGCATTTCTAGATGTATTCTGACAGTGTTAAACATATACATCATATACAAATTTATACATAAAAATATAGGTATAATATATGTCAAATAAGTATGCAAATATATAAATATCATTTCATCTGTATTAAACTCAGCCATGTCTGATTCATTGCAGTACGTACTCAGCTTTTCAACAGTATTTGCCAGCCATTAGCATTCAAAATTAATGAATCATTTCCTCATCAGACTGCTTTAGAAATAAAACTGTTTGTTTTCTTTTTTCTTTTTTTTTTTTAACAATTATGAATTACAAGGAAATTTGTCTTCAATTTTTTTTATGTTAATGAGTTTTAGTTCTCAAATACTTCTTTGTAGCCACCAGCATTAGAATGTTGCTTTTTAAAAACAGATGTGTGACATGAAACAGTATGACTCCAGAAATCAAAGATCAATCAGTCAAAATAAATGTATGAAGTTTAGTAGCTTTGTTTATTATGTTTATATATTTGTTTATATTCACCAGTTTTGTGGACAATCTAGAGCAAAATGGCAGGACCAGATGTGGGAAGTTCTTGGTTTTTGGAACGACATGAAGCACCAGTGGGGTGCAGGATCCCCACCTTCAGGAGATGGGAAAGCAACATGTAATGATGGAAGCAAGACTCTTCACATGAGCACCTCACTGAGGAGCAGGGGACAGCTTGCAATTCTTGAGGCTATGGCTTGAAGTCAATAACCAATATGATGCCTAACCTTCAGTCACAACAGAATCACAGAATGGCCCAGGTTGGAAGGGACCTCAAGGATCATGAATCTCCAACCAACCCACCACACACAGGGCCACCAACCTCCACATTTAATACTAGACCAAGCTGCCCAGTGCCCTATTCAATCTGGCCTTGAACACCTCCAGGGATGGGAGGACTTTCTGCTTTTCTAATTCAGAATTATTTATTTTTACAAATAAACCTGGGTTCCAGCAGTTTTGCACAATCATTTTTTGTTGTTCTGTGCAGATGCAGCACCACATGAATTGTTGCATCTATTAAACAAGCTCAGAAATGTCTGTTCAGACCCGTGCACAGCTGCTGGTTCAACTGCTGTAGCTAGAAGTATTTCGTTAAATGATAGCCAAGATTTCCCCAGAGTCATAGAAAGGCTTGGGTTGGAAGGGACCTTAAGGACCATCCAGTTCCAACTTCCCTGTTGCCACCCGCTAAATTAGGCTGCCTAGGTCCCGACCAACCTGGCCTTTGGAGCTTCCAGTTTTGATTGTGTCCTTTAAGCTGGTACTAGAATCACATGGGCCGAAACCTTGATATCCCAAAAAATAAAGTAAACGTACAAGTAAATAAAATTCTGCTATGTACAATTTATCTTTAGATCTTAAAAAACCTCAGAACACTGTTCTTCTAAGAATATACCCACACCAAATAATTTGAGAGGATGTGCCATTCTACAGCTGTAATGGGAACCAGGCTGTACTCCTGCTGCTAGCCTTGTAATCTACAGAACTGTGGCAAGACAGCTTGCAAGATGCAAAGCAATCACCACCAGGGAGTGTAATCAGGTGGGTGCCAAGACAAAAATACTTAAGTAGTAGCCCAAAGCAGAGGAGTGAATGAAAACCCTGCTGCTACAATGGATAGGGGTTGTGTCTGTCACGAGGAGCTGAAAGCCCACTGTCAGCAGGCATATGTAATAGTCAGCAGAAATCAGCATACGTCCTGAAAAACAAATTTCCTCCTGTAGCTAAACCTAAGGAAAGTGCTTGCATGTGTCTGTGTGCTGATTTGCATCATCTTACCTGCATTTCTGTACCACACATTGAGTCTCATCTGCACAGCAGGGGCAGGTCACACAGACAAAATCCCTGACATCTTTCCTCTCCTTACAGAAGTCAGTATTCCATGCAGAGGCGTGACAGCTGCTGGGCCCCTGTACCAGCCTGGTGCAAAGGGACCTCAGTGGGGAGTGGAGAGGGAGCTGAACGCGCAGTTGGTGCCTTTTTGGCTTCTCTGCGGCAAGGTGCCAAGTTCCATTAATTTTATGCAGGGTCTCCCCAGCGGGCAGGGTCTCCCCACTCCTTTATGTCAACAGCTGGTAAGAAGGCACCATGAATTTGTATGAACAATCAGAAAGTTAAAAGGCAGATTGTCCTCTCCCTATGCACGTAGAAGAGCCCTGCGTTTGATCTGGATGCTCTCCAGCTAGCAGCTGCAGCCTGTCCCCTCCGATTCAGGCTGCTCACAGCCCTTCCCAGGGCTCAAACATTTTATTTGCATTTGCCTTCCTTACCACATGTAATGGAACATACTGCTGAACACAGTCAACAAGGATATGCATGACATGCCACTTCAGTGATCTCCCTTTTTTCAGCTCACTCCTCCAATAATAAAAATACTATGAAAATCTGTAGTAGTGCAGGTCATCTTTCAAATCATAGTTCTTGCTGAATGACAAGAAACATGCAAGGCCTCATGTTAAACGCTGTACAGCCCTGACTGCATGCTGGAAGCTTCCTTAGCACAGTAATTAGTAACGCTCAAGGCTTTTACAAAGTGTTTAAACTGCGGTGTAAGCAAAACACATCCTCTGACAGAGATATAATTCATTTTTAAAATAGAGTATACATCACAGAACTGGACTGTATCACCATTTTCCCACTGACCCTCTTTGAAAAGCAAATGAAGAAAAGGGCAACCTTCCTGCTCCAGCAAGCAGCTGCATAGCAAAATCTCCATGTACTACACACCAGCCTCTCACTGCTCATTGCCTTCTCCACTCAGAACCTCATCCCCAAACACCTCTGGGTCACAGAATCACAGAATATCCTGAGTTGGAAGGGACTCACAACAATCATCCAGTACAACTCCTGGCTCCACATAGAACTACCCCAAATCCAAACTCTATGCCTGACAGTATTGCCAAGTGCTTCTTAAACTCCAGTAGCTTGGGACCATGACCACTGACCTGGGGAGTGTGTTCCAGGAGCCTGATGCACTCCAGGATATGTTTGGCCATTTGGGCTGCCAGGGTCACATTCAACTTGCTGTCAGCCAGAACCCAAAGATTCCTTCCGTAGGGCTGTTTTCAACCTCTCATCCCCTAGCCTGTACATATAGCCAGAGTTGCTCTGTCCCAGTGCAAAATCCAGTGCATGCTCTTGTTCAGCTTCATGCGGTTGGTGATCATCTCACATTCCATTTGTGTATTGTTTTCTTCAAGGCCTCTGTAAACTCAAAGGAGTCAACTTCTCCCAATTCAGTATCATATGCAAGCTTACTGAGTGTACCTTCTAGTTTTGTACCCCAAATTATTTATGAAAACATTAAAGAGAGCTGGCCAGAAAATGGAGCCCTGCGGAACCCCACTTAGTGACTAGCTGCCAGCCTGATGTAACCCCAATTAATATAAGCCTTTGAGCCCAGCACATCAGCCAACTGTTCACCCACTGCATCTGTTCCCAAACTTCCATGCACCTGCAGGCACGGAGAACCCCAGCCCTGCCACAGTTTTCACCTGGGGAACTGCCATTTCCTCCAAAAGCAGGCAGATGAGCCATACTTTGCTCCCACACACAGAAGAAAGCTCCTGTACTATGCAGAACAGCTGTACTTCAATGACTTACCATCCCCAGGAAGCCCAGAAACAGCTTCATGGCCCCCTCAGCATTACATGAAATAAAAAAATAATTATGGGTCATGGCCCCTCCTTCTTTGCACATGCACATCTTCATCTGTTATACTGACAGGACCTACCAGGGGGGATGCAATACTGGACCTGCTCATCAATGCAAATGAATTGATTGGTGACATTAGCATTGGAGGCTGCCTGGGTTGTAGTGACCATGCTATGGTTGAGTTCAGGCAAAGAGTAAAATTGGGATGCTAAATTTCAGGAAAGCTGAATTCCAGCTCTTCAGGGAATCAGTCAAAAAAATACCCTGGGAAACTGCCTTCAGGGCAAGAGTGCAGAGCTGAGCTGGCAGATTTTTAAGGAAGCTTTCCTTAGCGCACAAGAGCTCCCCATCTCCAGGTGTAGCAAATCAGAAAAGGAAGGCAAGAGACTGATGTGGATGAACTAGGACTTGCTGGTCAAACTGAAGAGCAAGAAGAAAATGTATAGGCAGTGAAAACTGGAGCAGGTACTGTGGAAAGACTATAAGGAAGCTGCTAGGCTGCGTAGGGATGGGGTCAGGAAAGTCAAGGCTCAGCTTGAATTGAACTTGGCTAGGGATGCCAAGAAGAAAAAGAAAGGAAAGAAAGGCTTCTACGGGTACCTCAACCAGAAAAGGAAAGTCCAGGAGAGCAGACTCCACCTAATGAGTGACACAGGCAGGCTGGTAACAACAGACAAGGAGAAGGCTGAGATACTTAACAACCTTTTTTGCATTGGTCTCAACAAGAGTACTGTGTCCAGATGTGGAGTCCTCATTACAGGAGAAATGCAGACCTGTTGAAGTGCATCTAGAGGAGAGCCACAAAAATGATCTAATGATGGAACACCTCACCTATGAGGACAGGTTGAGAGAGCTGGGGCTGTTCAGCCTGAAGAAGAGAAGGTGACTTGATAGTGGCCTTTCACTATCTAAAGAGGAGCTACAGGAAAGAAGGGGACAGACTCTTCAGCAGGGTCTTTGGTGATAGAACAAGGGGAAATGGCTTCTAGATTAAAGAGGGCAGATTTAGGTTGGATATAAGGAAAAAGTCTTTTATAGTGAGGGTGGTGAGACACTGGAACAGGTTGTCTGGAGATGTGGTTGATGCCCCATCCCTGGAGACCTTCAAGGCAAAGCCGGATCAAGCCCTAGGCATCCTGATCTAGCTGTGCATCTCCCTGTTCACTGCAGGAGAGTTGGACTAGACGACCTTTAAAGGTCCCTTCCAAGTCTAAGGATTCTCTGATTCTATGAAGTGGGATTAAGTGCACTCTCTCATATAGGCCTAGACAGGCTCAAGCTGTGGGCCCAGGAGAACCTCATGGGGTTCAACAAATCCAAGTGCAAGATCCTGCAACTGCGTTGTAGCAACTCACACTATCAGTACAGGCCGGAGGATGAAAGGATAGAGCACAGACCTGCTGAAAAGGATTTGTGGGTACTGACAGATGGCAAGCTGAACGTGAGCCAGCAATGTGCTCTTGCAGCCCAGAAAGCAAACTGTATCCTGGGCTGCATCAAAATAAGTGTGGCCAGCAAGTCAAGGGAGGTGACCCTGCCCCTCTACTCTATGCTAGTAAGGACTCACCTGGAGTACTGCATCCACATGTGGTATCCTCAGTACAGGAGAGATGTGGACCTGTTAGAATACATCCAGAGGAGAGCTAAAGAAATTAATGGATAGAACACCTCCCCTGAGAGGACAGGCTGAGAGAGCTGGGGCTGTTCAGCCCAGAGAAGAGAAGGCTCTAGGGAGACTTTTCAAGAAGGGCTACAAGAACAAAGGGGATAGAATCTTTAGCAGAGTCTGCTGTGATAGCACAAGGAGAAATAGTTTCACACTAAAAGAGAGGAGATTTAGATCGGACATAAGGAAGAAAGGTGGTCAGGCACTGGAACAGGCTGCCCAAGTATGTGGTGGAAACCCCATCCTTGGAGACATTCAAGGTCAGGCTGGATGGGGCTCTGAGAAACCTGATGTAGCTGTAGCTGACCTTGTTCATAGCTGGACTACCTCATACAATTCTATGATTCTACGATCTTTTCATTTCTCTGCAACTCAGAAATCATCCCATCACTTTGCAACCTAATGGAGAAACTGTGTGAGAGCACAAATGTCATTTATCTCCTCATACCATCTGCTAGTTAGAAAAGAATCAGAGAAAATGAGATCTCCTGGGCACAGGAACCCGAGTCTGGTGAACAAACCAAGAAAGGTGCTTCCCAAAGGGCCCTTTGCTTGTAACGTGTAAAAGGATGTGTTAGAAAATCAGCATAAGCAAAATAACATAAGCAAAATAATCTTTTTTTTTTTTTCCAGAATAGTTCTTCACAAATTAAGATACACTTTCAGAAGTACTATTGTGGCTTAATCTTGCTAAACATCATTTTGCTGGAGGCCAGGCATCCTGTTTTTTTAAAGAGATTTTATGGACAGTTTTTCTTAATATAATCTCCACAAACTTTTATGGGAGCATTTTATTTAAAGCAGTCTGTGATCTGTATAAACATTACCATGGTATTAGGCTAACCAAGCTCTGAGTTGAACTCGAAGTCGTGTGGGAGCTTTATTTGGGATATTAAAGTAGCACAGTTCAATATATGATTTTATTTGCAGTAGACTGCTGGGAATTAGAGATTAGTCATATGGGGATTTTAACAGTTGTGAAGTTACGAGAGGCTGACTCAATGGTTTTCATCTTGTAAAATGTCAGCCAACTGTCTAGTTACTTCAGATTATGAGATTAAGAAGTTAAAGACTTAAATTCCCAGAGAAAGGCTGGAATTTGCGGGTGGGAGAGTGGAAGAAAAGCACAAAAGAAGGAGGAGAGAGGTAGAAAGGTATTTGCGTGCACTCCACAGTTCTCACAAGTGACTAGAAAAATGGCACCAGTTCCTCCAAATTTAATTTTCTCTCCATGACCCCATGTCAGATTCATTCAGTTTAAAGCCGATTTCATATTATTAATTGTCAGCCTTGAAAACTCCACTTGGGATCCACAAATCAAGCTGTGTATCTTTATGCCTCCTAAATCACCAGTAATGAAGATGCTGCCCTTTGTAATTTACCTGTCAGTGCTTTGGAGATCCAAACCCAAATTCATCTCGTCCAGCCCTGCAGTGCCTGCACACGCTCACTCTGGATCATTTCTGAAGAGCTGTTGTTTTAGTGTACAGGAGGCTACATAGACATTTCCCAGTCCTCCTCACTTTTTTATTCCCTCTACAAGCAGATTCACTTTGTTGTACACATACTGCTGGGATGTTCAGAGGATCTCTGAAAGATGAATCTCAAGATAATGGGAAAAAAATCCTCTAAGTGAAGGATCAAATAGGATTACCCTGCTCTGCCCTGCTCTGTATGTTGACCATCTCAGAAGCAGAACTAGCAGAGGATGAAATCAGAAAAGGATGGGGACAACCTGCCTTTCATAAAGCAGGGAGTTTCAATATATCCTTCCTTCACTAGGTTTTATTTTGCATGCACACTGGAATCCAGGCTTCTTTGACATCTAAATTCTTGGCCTTTTGCTACCAATATCAATAATTATCATTTGTTATTAGTAGAGAACACTTGTCCTATTAGAAGTCCATCCTTCTTCACATTCTAGACTTGCTATTGGTTTCATTTACACAATCATACAGTCTATTTAAGCTTGTACTTTTAGGAAAGTGATAGTGCTTTACATTAGAAAGTGTCACTTGCTAGATTCACATATGGCAATTGCATGGTGAGTTGAAAAAGAAGCAATCAAGGGCTGTGTGTGGGTGTTTCTGATTTGTGTCTGAGAGTTACTGCCTCGCTGCCAGGTATAAAGACAGAGCTAGAACAAACTCTTCTAGCAAAAATAACACTATTCTTGACTGTTTGCACGTAACTAAGATCAGGGATCAAATTTATTATGTCAGTCATCTTTTTAGCCAACTACAAGCCCTGTGTATTGCAGCAGCGCATCTAATTTTCACTGTCTGCAGTCCAATTCCTGATAATTGTTCAGTCCCAGAATGACCGTTCAGACGAGCAACAATTATTTGATCCCAGAACCTTTGTATTTACTCTCCCAAACATGCATCAACTCCAAATCAATCATAAGCTTAAAACTTCATCTCACACCACTTCACTGGGAAATGCTGACTACACAGCATTTTTGCTCAATGCGTTCATCAAATTCTTGGGATGGTGCAGTCAGGAAGAAAAAATTCACCACATAACCATTAAATGCCACAGCAAACTACCTGTAAAGAAAAGGCAGCTACATAGGACTTCAACAGGCACTGAGTGTAGTCCATTCTGTACTGAACCCAGAACCTCCTTGCAAAAACACCTTCTCCTTAGCAAGTGGCTCGAAAGAGAACCTTATGCAGGATGTTTAAACAGCTGCGGAACTGAAGCCTTACATGCATTCCTATGATCTTTGCTGTCATTTTTTCCCTGCCCTTACAAAGGTCTAAAATAACAACTGTAGTACATTAGACAAAGCAATCCTGATGTAACTTTCATCTCAGGAGTTCCCTGAGCACCTGACAGTGGGATGCAGGGGAGGTATGTCAAGATAGGGATCAGTCTCTGACACACCGTAGTATTCTCATTTTCCTACAGGCTTCCCAAAATTGGAAGTTATGTTACTCTTCCTCTGGGAGACTGAGAAAATACAGCTCTGACAGTCATGTTTTACATCTTTCTCCCTTGCTCTTCAACATTTTAGCTTAAGAATCTACACTGTGTAAAATACTACATTTGCCATCACAATTAGAGTCATTTTAGTACATAGAATGGCAAAGGGGAATTATTTATTTTCACTTTTAGGACAAGGCAACATGCTTGCCCTCCTGTCTTTCACCCACTAAACTCCTTAATCATTGCTGAACTACCACCAAGGCAATTTTCTTAATCCATGCCATCTAACCTCATTCTGATGCCTTTTAAGTATTTGGTCTCACCCACATGCTGCAGCAATAATTTTCATTAGTTATCAATCACTGCAAGGAAAGTTCTTCCTTGAAGACTTGTAAATTTGCTTCCCAGTGGATTTCACTGGATATTCCTGGATTGTGGCTGCCCGTAGCAGTTCCTTACTTTCTCCATGCAGTTCACACCAGGCCTCTATGGTACCTCTCAAGCATCCCTCCAGTTACTTTTCTTCTCCCCAAACTGAAGAATGCTACTTACTCTCCTGCCATAAAAACTACAGGATCTAACATATTTCTTGCCATTTTTCTGAGCATTTTCCAGTCCTACTACTTTCTGGATTAGATGGTATAATCAGAATTGCATAGATATATATAGAGACAATGTTTGATCTCCATTTCTTTCCCGATTGTGTCTACTCTTTCATCATGAGGGAACTGCAACAATAGTTTATATAAATGTAGAGGTGCATTTTCTATGCCCCAGTGGAAACAGTTCGGTTACTAAGGTTCCAGGCTCAGATGAATGGGAAGACACCTCCAATAAAAAAAAGTAGAATGAAATAATCTGAAGCAGTCAGCATAGTATTTATTTGAAAAGAGAAGATAGTGAGACAATATAAAAGAAAAATGCATGCAAGCTTTTCCAAGCCCAGTGTTATGGAGGAGCCAAAAAAAAAAAAAAAAAAAAAAAAAGCATGTTTTGTTGTCAAGCTGTGGTTTGAAAAAGTGTCACCGAGGAAACCATGCTAGAAATTTAAGGTATGTCTATGCTGCACAATGGTAATTTATCCAGCTGAGCTCTGTGCTAATGCAGCTACATTGCTTATAATACTTACAGCTAAGTAGTTTAGAGCTCTCTCTGTAATCTCTTCAACAAATTGCACTATGCAGTAGAGAAATACATCGGTTTTTTTTTAGTCTTCAGCAGTGCAGAACACTTTGAAAAGGCAAGTAACACCAATATCTCCTTTACACCATTGGAACAGCAGCTGTGATGTCTTTACAGGCACAGTGTGTTGAACAAACTTTGCAGAAAGCCTCAGCCGGGGGACCAACCTATGCAGCCTGATTCTGTACAGCTGAAGATGCCTACTGATTTAAAGTAGGACTGATCGCAACAGAAGTACTCCCAGGCACAAAATTAAACCTGGTCATATGGGTCCTCTGCAGCAGTAAGGCCTAAAATTGGTAATCCCCCCATGCATAGAAAGCTATCTCTGTGATAAGCCCATGCAAGACATTACAGTATGAGGGTGGCAGAGCTAGACACACAGGGGCACTGTACCAAGGACTTAAGACCATTGGATTGCATCTTAGAAAATAAATATAGCTGGAAATGAGAGAGGCCTTAATGAGTTAACTCTGGTCTAGACTGAAAGGTTATTTCACCCGTAACAGCAACGCCAGTTTGTGCACAGAGGGTGGGTGATGAGGTTCCAAATCTTTCTCCAGAAAGGAGTCCCTCACAGCTACAGCATCCTTTCTGCTCTTACCTGAAGCTCTTGGCCCCACTCAAGGCCCACGTGTCTTGAACAGGCAGGCTGATGTGTCCCCAGATTCACAAGGAACAGATAACCCTAGGTTGCTGAGCACCCTCTGAGAGTGTGCAGGGATGCTCAGAGCTGAGGGGTGCTTGGAAAGCTTTTAAGGAGCTCGTCACTGAAACAGGTACAGAGTAATCACACCTCCTGGACACCAACATGGCTATCTTCACAGGCCAGCCTGGGAAAAACATGGCATTACATTAACAGCTACCCATGACACCCAGAACTGACATGAAGGCTGATAAATTTTTGGCCTGATTTCCTGTCTGTCAGCTCCCTTTAGTGAATTTTCTCTCTAGCTAATTTTAACCAATTTTGAAAGAAGGGCTGAAGGGCTGGAGTCTCACAGATAATTATATTTTTATAAGTTTCAGGGATCTGGCAGCTGGAGAGAGAAGAAAGACCAAAATTAGAGCTTTCCATTAAGGAAAAGGCAGGCAAAACTCAGCTGCTATATATACACCAGCGAGCCTGAGACATCCAACAAACCCATACACATACAGCTGCAGACTGGCATCACTACTGTTCTTTCCTGTCCAATAGAGCTGTTAAGAAGGACACAGAGTTGAACCAGCAGTTTTGCACTGGTGTATAGGTTGGGACACAAATTCACAGATGCCCAGGCTTAATAAGTTCTGTTGTCCTCATAACAGTTTTGATGGGGTAGCAGTAGTAGAGCATCTACTCCAATTAGAATGATTTGTGAAGGTACAGTAAAAAATATCTATGCTATTATAGAAAAAAGCAACAATGACATCTCAATGATGACTTTTATTCTTGAGCATTCTGTTTTTCAACACTGAATCCTACAATTATTAGAAAGAAAAGTTGGACAGTGAATCTGGTAATTATTAAACAGGAATTCAAAGAATCTCAGGCCAATCTTCTGTTATGTGTCAAAATGAGGGAAATTGTGTTTTGCCTTTAAATTAAGAGAAAAACAATGCTTTAGAAATAAAAATGTCATTGCTCAAGGAAGAGTAATAAAGCATGAATGCTTCTCCTTCAGCAGACTGTCTTACACATGAGCAAGAACACTGAAGTCAATAAATTACTATTACCCAAACTTCATAAATTCTCAGTGGTTGGGTTTTGCCAAGCAGTTTATGTTGGAAGACCTCAGAAGAGGCTAAGAAAGATTAATTTGGTGTGTGCATAGGCAGAAGTGAGATCTACAAACTTTTTCAGCTTTTGCTTGCAGTATCAGCGTATAGAAGAAAGTGCCACTTACAGAAAGAAGCAGTTCTAGAAGACAGTTCTCTGTAAGTGAACTCATAAATTAAGGCCTATGGTTACTAAGCAGAATGAGTAAGTTTTATCTGCTCATTATGAAGTACAACTTTGCTAACAGGTTATCTGGAATAGGTAATTAAAAAATAAAATTGAACAGCATCCAATATCCCTGAAACTTGGAGCACATTTTAGAAAGTAAAAAGTAGATCAGATGGTGACAAAACAAGTGACACAATATGACAATGTATGCACTAGGTTGCATGAATTTTACAGGGAGTTACCCAAGGAAAAGTGACAGGGTCCATAGGGGAGTTCCTTTCGTAATGATTTGGCCCCCCGCTGGAACAACATCCAGAACCATAAAGAATATATAACATCACAGTCTGAAAGTTTTTCTGGAAAAACAGTAAAAATAAACATAAAGTCTAATTTACAATAGGAAGTTAAAGTACTGCTGAAAAGGGCTTTGTGCTTCGTGGAAGGCGAGTCCAATCCTGGTTGCACTGTCCTACGGCAGGAGTGTGGGAGAAAGGTCTGCACTTGGGTACTATATCCCAAAAAAGTCTGGGAGCTGAAGCAACATTAACATGTCAGTGAAATCTGGGCTTCTAGGTAGAACAAAAAGACAGATATCTATAGCAATGGACAAATGAGAGAAAACCACCATGACTGAGCTCAGAGTCAGACTGGAGGCGACGGGGGCTGTAGGAAAACTGTTAATTAAACTTTGCCTCTACTATTAATAGGCTGATGGAGGGTAACATTATCAGAAGGAAACATGTGCTTCAGTTAGAAAGTTGCTTCTTTTATCCACTTGGTTAACAGAGAATCCATCTGAGCACATCATATTAAAATTACTATTATATGCTGTCATGAGGTGTCCTTGAAAGTAACCTATGAGCTTAACAACATACAGTATATGATAGCATTCAGAGCACAGCTTTTACTGTTCCCATGCCTTGGAATAGCACCTGGTGACCTTGAATATTCTGAACAGGGACAGAGGAGGGCTGTATTAAGAAGGAATTATTAAATATTGATTTCTTTTCTCTCCTGGCATTGAGAATCAAGATAAATGCCAGAAATTCATCTATCCTGTTGAAGCTCACCCAGAAAAGGTGTTCCATCATGTTCTAGTGAATACAAAAGGAGACAGGGACAAAGAAGCAAAAAACTTCCAATTTCTCAAAAAATAAAATAAAATAAAAATAATAAAAACAATCAAACTCAAAACCAACCAAGTCTTTGTCAGAGATCAGAGCAGATGCTTCAAAAAATTTTCTGCAACCAGTAATACGCCAGTTACCACACTACTTTCCTGTTACATCACAGATTCATTCATTTATTTGTGAACGTGGTCCTAACATTGAAACCACAAAATTTTTGACTCACAAAAGGAACTTTACAAGTGCTTCGTGCAGTGTTTGGGATCTTTGCTGACCCAAAACCTGGCAGCTGTCATGCTTGTTGCTGAGTACAGGTCATGAACCTTTGACCAAGGTCTCCTGGGTCAAAGAATAGAACTCATAGCACCTTGAGGCTAAGCTGGCATATTCTGCAGTCCTTACAGTTAATTTTACAATTAGCACATCTTTTCAAGAGTTGTCAAGCAGAAATCTTTCATATTTTACTGACTGCTAACAAGAGAGTGCCCTTCAGTGATTCTATTATTCACTCCAAATTACCAAAGAAACAATGCATTGCCTCAGAGTTCAGCTGTGGATTTGAACACCAGCATGACTTTGTCTAGAACTGGATGAGTTCCAGGGCTGAAGGAAAGGAGAGAGCCAGAACTTCTAACTGCATTGGAGCTGAGCTGCAATTTGAACTAGGATACAGTCTTTCTGGCACCTTCAAGGCTACTGGATCCACATTGCAAAGGGAAAGCTGCAGGACATTTTAACGATTTATTCAAACCATAATCAGGTTGCACACAGTGCTCTGCTGACAATGCAACACGTTCCTTTGAACCAGGGCTTCATCTTACTGACATTTTTCTAGAAAAATGGGAACAACTGACTTCTTTGGAATAGTCACAGCCCAAAGAGATTGCCTGTTTTATACCTGAGAGCTTTAAGAATCCAACTGGATGAAGTTCTGAACAACGTGGTTTAAAATCACTGCTTGCCTTATTCTGAGCAAGAAGTGGGGTTAGATATGTCCCAAGCTCAATTCCAGACTGATATATATGATGACCCTCCGAAAATATGGAAGAGTTGCAAAAATCTAAAGTACTCTAGTTTTTCCTATTATGGGATAAGAGGTGAGATCTTTTTCAAAAATGAAATTCAAGAAAAAATTGTCTTTATATACTATTCAGGTAAGCTGGTATGGTCTAAATGGCATTTGTTTGATCCCTCATTTCAGCCTCTTGAGACCCAAGTCTTAAGCCTAGTAGGTTCAAATCCATGGGGGAAAAAAAGAAAAGAAAAAAAAAAAAAAAAGCAGGGAGTTAATCAATAACATCTGCTGATGATGGAGAGAGAGAAGAACCCTCCCTCAAGTCCCTCAGTGAAGCTTGGCCAAAGCTTTCCATAAGAATTTGTCGAGGACCACAGGGAGACACCTGGAAAGCCCTGGGCCAATGTATGCCTGATCTCCAAGTGTGGTTTGTACTGTTCCAGGCCCTTTATTAAAGCAGATGCTTTCAGCTAGAGACGGATCTAATTGCCATTGTCACACACTGGAAAATAGCAGGCAAAGGCAAAGCTGAGAGTGCTTGAGGTGGGGAGTGCCAGTTTGCAAATTTTTGGCAGTTTTTCATTGTATGGAGTCCTAAGGGAGTTTTGTTTCTGAAAGTAATGGAAGTTTCTTGTCTGGAAGTCATTCTGGGGCATTATGGAGGCAGCACAGATTCCTTGAAACACTCCTCAAACTCTTACACAATGCCATGGAACCGTGAACTAATATAAGTACAAAGGGAGCTCTAGTCCAACTTTCAAAGCTGAATACCTCCAACCATGGAGATCCACAGCCTTTCTGGGCAACCACTTCCAATGCTTGACTGCCATACCTGCAAAGATCCTCATAACATCCGAGTGAACATTTTCGTGCTGCAACTTGTGGGTGTTGCCTCTCATCCCTGTGCTGTGGACATTTGGCTACACCTCTTCAATAATTTCCCATTATTCAGTTGCAGGCATCTTCATTCCACGTCTTCTCTGGGATGAACAAAATACCACCTCCTGCTTCTGCTTGTATATTATATGACCCACACACATACCTGTATTGAGGACTCATTCCAATTAGCCAGTATCCTTTCTTCCTGTGCTAGGGACTCAGAACTGGGCACAGTGTAGCAGATAAAGCCTAATAAGAGTGCAGTACAGAGGGGAAAATAACACTGCATGGCCAACAACCTGCTAACAGTTTAGTCCGCAGCTGGACTTCAGTACTACCAAGTGTAGGGTTGCCAGACACAGAAGTCAAATACCTCCATGTGGAACCACCAAGTGCTTCCAATAGGAAGAGAAAGAGGAACTTTTTTCCCCTTTCTCTACTTGTTTCTCTGGGCTTTCTATCAGCATCCCTGCCTGCCCAGCCAAAGCTCTGGAAACAACTGTGAAAAACTGGAGGGCTCAAAATAGTTTACACCAAGGCCCAAAATATATTTTATGACTCTTACAGTCCCAGCTTACTTAAGAGCTGGGCAAGCAAAGACATCAGCCAACAGATGGGCTGACATAGCATGCAGCATCCATGTCTGGTGAGAACTGTGACTAATGGAGTACAGTAAAAAAATAAATGTTGCTGTATTTACTCTTCTGTGCAGTATCTGAACTTACTTAATTCATGGCTGGAGTGCTGTAAAGTTGTAGTGTGAAAAACTTGGAAATGTCAGCTATGCAGCTTAGAAAACCTACGCTAAATCAAAATGTGGACACTGCTTCAAATAGCAATTTTCATCGAAACTGTCCAGCCTTCACCAAGTTTCTCTAGACTGGTAATAATCTTTCTTTCTTCTTAGAGAGTGTTATGCATTTGTTCACTCACTCTTTTCTTTGAAAACTAACCAAGCATTATCAAAAATTACTACTTTTGCTCCTTCTTCAGGTGCAGTTTCTATCATCTATATTCATAGAAAGTCATGTTCTGCCCTATGACTAGCCTTGTTTATTTCTGGTTTGACAGAAGTGGCAAATTCTGGCCCATAATATCTGCGTGTATCAGAAGGAGTGAAAGAGGGACAGCAAGAAGTGGTTAGATTACCATGTATTCTCAGTAGCCACCCACATATGCCTGCACCCCCACAGAAGCCTCATTCTACACAAAGTTATTAATTATATTTTAAAGATCTAGAGATTTACTGAGCTGTTTTGGAAGAGCTGGTTATAGAATCAGTTTGATTCTCTCACTGGAACTGGTCAAATAAAAATTGAATTATATATATTAAAAATAAAAAGATATACTAAGAAACCAAACGAAGGCTATGACGGAGTCTAAAGTGCCTTTACATTTTCTTCCACACTGCTTGCTTTTATTTGTTTTCATATATATTGGCATAAAGTTCCCAGTGACCTAACTTGCAGGCTGTTAGTATTCTCCTTTTGCAAGATAGCCTATCCCTTAGCATTTTTCAATTTGCCCTTTGCATCACAGGACAGCAGTCCAAAAAAGTCTGAAGACATTATTCGAATTAAAAATGCGAGCAAACAAAACCCCCCTCAAAACTTACAAAAGTAGAAGTAAAGAACACAGGTGATAAAACGAGTCAGAAAGGTTGGATTTCCAAGAGAAATATGTAGAAATCCCACAGAGCATACAGATTACAGCTCCTTCAAAGCAGTTGTGTGCTGAGGGTCAGTTCTGGTACCATGAGTATAAGACCAGATCCTTTTCACCAGGGATGAGTAGACAGCATCACCAGCATGAAACTCTTGCTCAGTGCCAATAGAGCTAGGGGATAGATCTGGGGAACCAGATCTAGTTCCACATCTGCCCATTTTCCAGATCCAGTTTGTTCTACACAGTGCATGGCACGAGTTTGCCATAAATAGGGTGCCAATTCAGTGTGCCAATTTGGGACATTATCTATCAGGGCAGCATGGCGTAGCCTTTTGTGTAACAGCAAGTTGTGCCAGACAAACTACAATACTGAGAGCTGCAATCTGTATAGCATACACCAAGCTATGATAAAAAAAGCCTACCAACCTTTTTTTTCCTGTACTCAGTTAAGATCTGTAACTCTTCTGGCTTTGAAACTACCAAGCTTTCTCCTCTGATTTGATCAGATGACCTGCTGCTTCCCACAAAGCTACCAAATTCAATACATTCACAGCTTCTCTTTCTCTAGCTCTGAAGCACCAGATGACCAACTAGCAGCAATAAGCAAAAAGCCAGCACATTTTGCTGCCTATTCCTCCAATCTTGGCAGCAGAAAGAAGCTTCTGAACATACAGGGAACTAGGAGCCTTCCAGGTACACATGGCTTCATCTCCCTCTCCTGTGCTTGAGTCTTCATTCACATTTACAATAACCTTTGTTACTGGCAGATCCCCATAGCTCAACTTCATCAGTGCTGAGAAGAGAGCTGGAGAAGCTCGAACTACTACAGAAGCTCTTTGGCTGGATTTTTATTATTATTATTATATATATATATATTTTTTGCTGGCAAAACAGTGTGTTCTACTGCTCCCCAAAGCACTAGTTATCAGAGGTGAGACATCTTTCACCATGAAATCCACGCAGGCCAAAAAATCCAGAAGAACATTTTACAGTGGCATGCAACACGATAACATGAAAACATCTTCTTCTGCTTTCCCTGCCAGTGTGTGAGGCACAGCCACCAGCACATCTGCACAAACCCATTTCAAAGTGGGTTTCTACTGCCATTCCTCTGTCATGGGACAACATCATCTTCCTTTAGAAAACTACCTTTACAGGCCCCTGCTTTCAACCTCAGTACTCTATATAGGTCTATTTTCTTCAGCTGGCTCAGCAATAAAATACCTAATGATGTTGATGCCTGAATCATCACTGGACTCAGATAAATGGCCTGGGTCTTCCTCCGCAGAACTATTGCTCGAGGCTCTTTGCAGTCTCAGGCAGGCATTAGGAGCAGCACGTGTTCCCTGCACACAGTGCCCTGCTTCCTCTAAGATGTTTTGCAGTAAGATAAATTAGTCTCACCACCTACTCCGCTGCAAGTACTCACTCTTCCTGGCACTTAAGAGGAGCTCTCTGAGTGCAGCAGAGCCTTCCTCCTGGAGGTGTGGCACTGTGGGAAGGAAACCAGCCTGGTATTGCTCTTAGAGCAAATAGGAAGGGATGTCTGCTCCTGTATTTTCATTAGAAGAGCCTCTTTCTTAAGCAGCACTGATTCCACCGATATTTAAGGAGAATCAAGGGGCGATCAAGAGTATTATTATATTAATACATATTCCTTCTGCCATACTTTTTCCCTCTTCAACGTCAGCAATTAGCACGTCTGATGAAAGATGCAGCAAGGAAACAATTTCAGGTTAAGCGCATCACGTACTGAGTCATTGCCACGAAGCTCCAGCCTTCGACAGAATTCCTGGTGAACAGCGATGAAATATTCATCAGCTCATATTTGTAAATGGCCCAGCAGCACACTGAGTAAATGACCTCCGATGAAGCGCCTCGCATTAAAATGGAACAGCAGCCAGCTGAAGCGAGGGAGCTACAAACTACGCATGTTTTGTCAGCACAGACGAGCAGCAAACACAAACAGAAAGAAATCTAGTTGGGCTCATCATCCTGACAGGAAGAAACAAATGAGGAGCCAGCCTATTTGCTTCAGAGAGACTCACCGGCAGTGCTTATCATAGAATCATAAAGGCTGAAAGATCACTAAGATCATCTAGTCCAGCCACAGCAACCCATGCCTGTGACTGCTCTAAACCGCATCCCTCAGTGCCACATTCGTCCTTTTTTTTGTGAACACCTCCAGGAAATGGTGACTGCCACCTCCATGAGCAGCCTGCTCCAGTAACGTGCTTGCTGAGGCAGGAGGCACACGAGGGTCACCTGGGCTGAATGTTACCCCCATGCATTGGTCTCGGCCGGCCATCAGCCACCTGGTTCCATGGCACTGCACCACGCTGCCAGCCTTTGGCCAAGGGAGCCAGCCCTTAAGATGGCTGATGCAAGCCCTCGCCCTCAGAGCACACAGGGAGCCCAGCGCTGGGCAGAAGCCCCACAGTTTGCATTTCTCACCTTGCATTTTGACATCCCCCTATGGACAGGGGACAGAGCAGGCTGTGGGATGGGGCTGCTCTCAGTCTGTAGGTACAGCACAGCGATGCTTTTGGGAGCACAAGGGTGGATTTTCTGCCCTGCTTTTCGCTCTCATCGTTATTCAGGCTGCGTGATTTCTAGCGAGGTTGCCAGCGTTGCACTGCACCGCTTGTGGTGGTTAATCCTCGTACGGGAAAGCTCCACAATGGAAGTTGTGACAAGAATGCTAAATGAATTAGGAAAACCTAGCACGCTGCCATCAGCTCCTGCAAAACGCGGAGGCACCCGGGGTTCGCCTCCTGCACACCTTTTCCAGAGCGCTTTCTTGAAATCTAATGAAACCCCCTCCCGCGTTGCCCCGGGGCCTGGCAGCACGGTGCCCTCCCACCGCCAGAGCCGGGCGGGAGCTGCGGCCCCGCCCGCGGCATTTAGTTATTAATTAACCGCGCCGCGCTGAGGCAGCGCTCCCTCAGCAGCGCCCTGCGGGCACAGGCGGCCGCAAATTGGGCGAACAGCGCCACCCGGCGGCCGTCTGGGGAGCGACGGGAGCGCAGCGCCCCGCCCTCCTCTCCGCTTTGACCGCGATGTTTCGCTAACATCGCTCAAACGCTCGCCTCCACCCTTCCTCTGCCTACTGAAACGCTGGGGACGCTGGCTAATCAGTGTTTTCACCTTGAGAAGTATCCCCGGGGTGCATCCACCTCCCCCTGCCTCAGGAGGGCACGCAGGTCGAGGGCACACAGCATTAGAAAATCATAGATTCCTTATGGTTGAAAAAGACCTCTAGGATCATGTTGTCCCACCATCAGACCATCACCACCGTGCTCACTAACCGTGTCCCTCAGTGTCACATCTACATGTTTTTCCTACTACCCAACCGGAATCTCCTTGACACAACTTAAAGCAATTCCCTCTAGTCCTATCACTGTTAGCTGGGAGAGGAGGCTGACCCCCAGCTCGCCACAGCCTTCTTTCAGGGAGCTGTAAAGAGCAATAAAGTCTCCCCTGAGCCTCCAGACTAAACAATCCCAGTTCCCTTAGTTGCTCCCCGTAAGACTTGTGCTCCAGACCCCTCCACCAGCTTTGCTGCCTTTCTTGAAACACGCTCCAGGGCCTCAATGTCTTTCTTGTAGTGGGGACCCCAAAACTGAACACAATACTCAAGGTATGGCCTCACCAGTGTCAAGTACAGGGGGACAATCACCTCTCTGCTCCTCCTGACCATACTATTTCTGATATAAGCCAGAATGCCTTCTTGACCACTGCTGGCTCATGTTCTGCCAGCTGTCAACTGATACCCCAAATCCTTTTCCTCCGTGCAGCTTTGCAGCCACTCTGCCCTATGCCTGTAGCAGTGCATGGGGTTGGTGTGACCAAAGTGCAGGACCTGGCACTTGATCTTGTTAAAGCTCATAGAATTGGCTTCAGCCCTATCAATACATCCTATCCAGGTCCCTCTGTAGCGCCTTCCTACTCTCAGGCAGATCAACACTTCCTCCTAACTTGGTCTCATTGGCAAACTTACTGAGGGAACACTCGATCCCCTTGTCTATATAACTAATAGAGATATTAAACAAGGCCAGCCCCAACGCTGACTCCTGGGAAACATCACTTATGACCATTTGTCAGCCGGATTTAAGTCAGTTTACCACCACTCCCTGGGCCTGGCCATCCAGACTGTTCTTTGCCCAGCAAAGACTGTATCTGTGCAAGCTACTGGCCTCCAGCTTTTCTGTGGGAGACAAGAGTCAAAGGCTTTACTAAAGTCTAAGTAGATTAAATGCACAGATAGATTACCCATTCCCAAAACGACATGAGAGAACAAACCCATCCAGTCTCAGATTTTAGGAAATCTTTCTTCTAAAGATATCTTATTTAGAAATATGCATAAATAAATATACGTATTTACTTAGAATTGTAGAATCACAGAATCGTTTAAGTTGGAAGGCTTCTTTAAAGATCACCTAGTCCAACTCCCCTGCAATGAACAGGGATACCTGCAGCTACATCAGGTTGCTCAGAGCCCCGTCCAGCCTGACCTTGGGTGTCTGCAGGGGTGGGGCATCCACCACCTCTCTGGGCAACCTGCTCCAGTGCTTCACTACTCTCATAGTATATACTTGGTGATATATTTGTTTACACATGCATATATTTATATAACATAAATATTATGTCCTACATTTATATAAGGTATATAAATAAATATACAAATAAACACACCAACAGTCACATACACACATTTAAAGGAAAATTATTCAGACATTTGGTTACTCAGTTCCTGCAGGAAACATCACAATTCAGAGTTTGAACCCTGAGTGCACACAGATCTTACACCAGCAGCCCTGAAAATCAGGACTTTTCATGGTTACATTTGTGCTGATGCATACAAAAGGCCTCTAATTTTTAAAAACTAGTTTTTAAAATTTCTGTAAGAAGTGCATCATCCAGTCACCTTGAACAGATACTAAAGCACTGAAACTGTTGATAGCACAGGTAAAAAACTCTGCCTTTAGTAACAGAGACCTCCCAATTCCGACATATGCTCATGCTACAAAATTTCTGAAAATCCCACATGAAGATGATAACAGAGCACCTAATACAAAAGATGAATGAAAAAAAAAAAAAAGAAAAAAAGAGGAAATAAAATCTCATTTCCCGTCTGCATTAAGCTCAATAGCAGCTTATTTCTACTATAATTGTGCCAGAGTCATTTTGAATTTCATTTTCTTTATGCACCTTTCTCTACTGCTGATATACTTGGGGAAAAAGAATGCACAAAACAGTACTTAAATGCATATGGCAACATCTCACTAGTTGCTGCTAATGATGTCAGAGGAGGTCAGGTGGGCATGAAGTATGAATTATCCCTACATCTGTACCTTTTTTGTGTGACTAGACAATACCTAGGAGAACTGTAGCCTTCCTAGGACAGTAGGGACACAGAAAGCTAAGGAGGAGGAATGCCTTTTTTTATTCCCACCTCAATTCTCTTTGCTTGGAAGCCCCTCCTCAGCCCTTGCCTTTGATGTTACTGTAAAAAGAGAATGTGGCACTAAGGAAAGTCAGCTTGCAGCAGCATTGGTTCATGGGAAAGCCTGCAGAAGCCACCTCCAGGCACTTCTGCAAGTACATTTCTATGCTGGGCTGTCAATTATGTTGCTCTATTCTGAGCATAGAGACATAGAGCAAGATGCTTGGGGTGGATTTGCTGGCAGATCAGTAGGGACTCATAATATTCCTGCCAAATTCATTTTCTCATGTGACCTGATCTTGACTTGGAGCGTGGATTTCCTACAGAGACAAGTTTGAACAGTGCCAGGAATTTGAAGGCCAGGTGGTCTGCAAAGCTTCTCCCCAGGCTCTGCGATCCTATTTCCTCACGTCATTCTTTCCAGCCAGCTCAGAGCTTGGGCTGAGGTGCTCCCATCAAACTGAGTCCTAAAAACCAATGCAAATGTTTCTTCTCACCACCACCTATCCTCTGGAAGAGACTGCGACAGAAGTGGGTGGAAAGACAAGCACGTTTCTGCTAGGAAACGGATTCAAACAGGCTTTGACCAAGACTGCTAGTGAAACTTTTCTCTGCCAGAGGAAATTAAAGAAATCCCACTTTTCCATCTCAGCAACATCCAAATTGGGCTTAGCTAGTGCAAACTGTCATGTCCTTGCTAACTCAAAGGCTGTATTTACCTCTTACCCGGGAAGGAAAGCCATCAGGATTTTCTAAAGAAAGCTATCCACAGCCACACTGATCTCTTGGGACAAGAAGATCCATGTATTAATTTTAGATCTCTGGCTATCCATACACTGGAAATAACTTGTGGCTCTGATCCATAGTGACTTCTATTAAGGAAAGAAGCTAAAATGAGCTGGAAGCTCTCCCAGATGATGCTTTCTGAATATCCATTGAGAAAAAGCAGCCTTCCCTAATACACTACTCTGTTGCATCCCTAAGAAATTCCTATTAAAGAAGGAAAGTTTAGCTGCCTGAATAGGCCCAGTGACATTGCCAGCACTCTAAGGTAGTATTAGGTGAGGATCTGGACCAGAGATAGTTGCTTTTCTCACTATTTTTCTTCCTCAGCAGCAACTGGGGGTAATGTACAGATTCTTAATCTTCTTGTACTTCTAAAGAAAGATCCTGTAGTCCAACCCATAACATAGAGCAGGGACTAGCTCATCCTAAAATGGCTTCTGTCATTCCCTCTGGAAACGTTAGAGAAGTGGAAATGGCCCTTCACATGTATAATCCCAGATCTATAATTGCTGCCTTGTTGGCAAAGCCCTGTCACAGATTGCACTCAGCTCTATCCCACCCTCACATCAGATGCAATCCACACCAACCTGTGCCTGTCAGAGTGCCTGCCTGAGGTAGCTGGGTGGAGAAGAGCTCACTGCACTTGCATACCCATGAGACTGAGCAGAGAAAAGATTTCAGCAAGCCTGTAAAATTCCCCTTGACTGAAGCCATCTCTGCACCAATTCTTTGCCATGCTCGCCTGAGAAAGGGATGTAGCACATCCTTTCCCACATCTAGGACCAAGAAGATGGTACTAGGTTGTGCTCCCTCCTGTCAGATTTAGATTTGGCTGCAGCAGCTGAGCTCCTCCTGCACAATTACAGCAATGCTTGATATGGAGGGAGGTGTATCTTCCACTGAAGTAGTATTTGAAACAGCACAAGCCACCAAGAAACTGACCTCCACACGTTCTCTATAACTGGCATCACGCTGAAGACAAGTTTCAAAACCCCCATGTTTCTACAATCTGAGAATGGTTGAATTAACTCAGGAATAGTATCGTGGGGAGCATCTGCAAATTCCCTTACCAGACAACGCTTCGGCTGGAAGAACGTAGCTGGAAGGACGTCAGCAGCAGCTATCAAATTCATTTGCATCAAAACCGCAGCTTTTTGGCAGTAGGCTGACCAATCTGAAATTCAGTCTCAAAATCCATTAAAATCCGGTTTAAACTTAATCTTTCTTCAGCTCTCATTCCTTTGCCCTTGTTTTCCATGCGTTCAAACAAATCCCATCTCATCATCCATCAATCAGATCGGGAGCACTTGAGTACCAAAATGGAGACTCTGAAAGCAGCAAAGTAGGTTGATGAAATCCAGAATTCTTGCCTAATTTAAGTCCTTGTTTCTTGCCTGAAAGAGTTGACATGGTTGTTCTCAATATCTCTTGCTGGCAAGAGACCTCTGCCTTTCAGTTGCTCCCTTTTGCACACACTTCTTTCCATATCTGCCAGCATTTGATTGCAAGAACATTTTTTAAGGCTTCATGTCAGGCCTGAGTGGAAGTCAGTCTGATCTTTTTAGGAGAGAGAGGTTATCCATGAGAGATGACCCAGAAGAACAAGGGCAGCTTGCTTGTTCATTCTTCCCTGCTTGTGGACCAAGCAAACAAAAGCCAAAACCAAGCTGAGTTTCCAAGTTCCCTAATACAGGTCTTGTGTGTCTACAAAATTTCATATTCTTCTACTGTATGCATTTTTCCTGTAGGTGTACATGATATCTAGGGATATAACTTTCCTGTGCCTGTATTTCACTGAATCACCTACAAACAGAATTTGTCTGTAAGTCCAGAAAGCCAACCTTCAACTATTAACCAGTGCTCTGCTGAGTCTGCTTTATCAGAAGTCCCTAGGTTGTACTGCTGAGCATTTCCCAGGCACTGAAAAGAGTTTAATCCACAGAGCCATTTCGCTGTGAACACAGAGGAAACTCCATTAGCCAGCATGGAAAAATGCTCATTTCCAGCAGACTTATGACAGCCAGCATCACACCCTAGTCCATCTGTCCCAGGCACGAGTAGCTGCTGTTCCTTATTGCCTAACCAGCACCAATCTGCATCGATCCAAAGAAGTACATTGGCACTGCAGTGCTGGCAATCAAACCTGTTCCATCCAGGAGGCTGCAGGGCTTTGGTACAGAGCATTGATCCACTGATCCTGATTCCAACACCAATGTAAACACATTGCCTGGCTGAAGAGCTGCTCACAAGTGTAGCTGTGAAGCAGAACAGAGAGTGACTCCTGACCCAAGCTCATGCTAAACCATAGGCTGTTTTCTCAGCTAAATAAGGTTGCCCATCAAAGCGGTTCCTCATCACATTACTGTTGCTGCCATGCACTGAGAGGCAGTCCCCAGAGTTTACAGCACAGTAGCACAAAATACCCTCTTTCATTCCTTTGAAATCTGATATTTCAAAGCTTCTCCCATTCTGGACTTCATCTGAACAAATGGGGAACAGCCTGTGGTAGTTCAGAGTCTGCTAGCCCAGGTGAATCACAGAATCACTGAGATTGAAAATGACCTCTAAGATCTTCCCATGTATTCCAACCATCAAACCATCTCCATCATGCCTAATAAACCATGTTCATCAGTGCCACATTTACACATTTCTTGAACACCTCCAGGGATGGTGACTCTGCCACTTCCCTGGGCAGCCTGTTCCAAAGCATTACCACTCTTTCTGCGAAGAAATTTTTCCCAATAACCAACTTGAATCTCCCCTGGAGCAACTTAAGGCCATTACGTCCTGATATAAGTCCCCGCTTTGAACTCTAGCCTCACAAAACATAAAAAAGTTCATCAGCTAGAAATGCTATACTGGAAGGGAAGTTTTTCCCTAACCACTGTGGTTTTTTCCTGTTGCTGAAAAAAATTCTCCTGCTAGCATGCACATTGCCAAACTGTACTAGCATTTTCACTGGACTCATAAAGTGGTATTTTCTGAAAAGAAAAGCATTCTTATGAAATTCCCACCCATCACAAAACCTGTCTGCCACAGTAACAACTCCACACAGGCCCTGATAGGGGTTGGTGGAATTAAGGGGGGGGAAATGCAGAAGAGATGAATGCTTTTCTCTTTGTATCAAAGCTGTTTCCGTTGCTTCCACCCCTGCTACATTTTGCGAGACCACACGACTCAAAGGCCAGAATTTCTTTTTAGTCTTAGGCTCATATGCATTTGTATCAGAAAAATGCAATGCAAAGCACCAGTACATGTATGGATGTACCATTGCTTCTGCTGAGTGCTACTAAGTCTTCTTCTCTCCTTCCTGTTCCCTTTTTCCAAAGCATGCCCAGCAGCACTCATCCAAGATTCATTTTAGGCACCAACTCTACACTTGGATATGCGTCACCATAGCCAAATGACAAGTATAGCTCTCCTCTTCAGAGAGCACCAGAATGAGCTTGTCTTATGTTTCCTTCCTGAATGCAAACAAAAGGATAACATATGAGTACCACCTTCCTGCCCCAATTCTACCACGACCAAGTGTTTTTTACTTTTCACACACTCCTACCTCTGGAAGGAAGGTGACAACGAGAAGGGTCCATGCAGGAGACAACTTAGCTCTTTCCTTGGGGCTGAGCACAAAGTTTTCACCACTAGAGAAAGGATCCTGCTACAGCAGCACAAAAACAAGGGCAATAAAAGAATATAATGATATATGAAAGCTGAAAACCAGACAACTGCTCATGACTAAGTACCACCCATTGGCTTCATACCTAATTTTCAAATGCCTCTTGTACTGCCCGAAGTCTATAAGCTCGAAAAACCCAAAATTTATTCATCTTCCAGCATTATAAAAAAGGGGTTAAATAGAGGTTTAGCAAATATTCTGTGCTCTTATATGAAGACATTGAATAATCACAGCACCAAAATTGCATGCATCTTTGATATACTGGACACTGTAAATATAGGGATTCAAATATTAACATCCAGAAGCATTCAGCACGCTTGCTTCATGATACCAGATACATTTTGCCCTTTCTTCATGACTGGCTAACAATTTCCTCCTGGAAAAGCTTAAGTTTTAACCAGAAGGAAGCTGTGCAAGGCTTTACTTTTGCACATACATATTGCAGATGCATGGCTTTTAGTGTAGGTTGATGCAAATACGCACCCTCTCACTTTGTAGCAGACAAACCTGAAAACTTTAATGTATCTCACAGAGACTCTGGGTGGACCCTAAAAAGTCACAAGAATCTACAGACTTAAACATTTTCCTGAACTTTTAATATAAAAGACAAAAAAGAGTATGTTCTTTCCTTTTCTCCATACCACTGAGTATTCCCTTTTCCTGAAAGCTTGAATCAAATAAATAAATAAATAAATACAAATTAAAAAAAAAAGAGCAACTGAAGTTAGAAAGGTGCCTGACATAGTAGTTCACTGCTATTTAGAAATATATCAAAGTAATTGAAACCTGACTGGTACAAAACCGTACGGGCTCATGTCGTACACCAGCAGTGTTGTACAAGCAGCAGATACTGCTGAGAAGCAGCTCAATCCCAAACAACTGCAAAAGGCATGTACTGAGAGCCTGCCAGGGCTGGGCAATGCTCAGCTTCAATGATACCCAGAGAAAACACAGAACAGCAGCCCAGCCCCATCTGCAAGCTGACTTCTACAAAGAGGGAATTTATCTCCTCTGACAAATTTCATCTCTTTTTCTGTCTTTCACTAACAGGAGACCCACGTGGAGACACCTGAAGGAGAAAGCGTTTGTTCAGAGGGAACCACAAGAAAAAAGAACAGAGTGAAGCTTTTAGTGCAAAGTTTTCTCTGTGGAAATGTTTCATTGCAAAATTCAGAAGTATACGAAGATGCCAAAAGCAAGAAATATTTGGGTTTGAAAAAACTAACTGAAACTTTGGTTCAGACTCAACTTACACTGAACTTGCATAATACAGGAAAAATTATAAAATAATTTCCCATTGATTGGAAAAAGGGGAAACATAAGCCCCATCTTCAAGAAGGGAAGAAAAGATCTGGGGAACTACAGGCCAGTCAGTCTCACCTCTGTGTCTGGTAAGAGCATGGAGCAGATCCTCCTGAAGGCCTTACTAAGGCACATGGAAAATAAAGATGAGGTGATTGGTGGTAACCAACATGGCTTCACCAAGGGCAAGCCATGCCTGACAAATTTGGTTGCCATTTATGATGAAGTTACAGGGCCAGTGGATAAAGGAAGAGAAACTGACATCATCTACTTGGACTCATGCAAAGCATTTGACACTGTCCCACATGACGTCCTGGTTGCAAAATTGGAGAAAAATGGATTTGATGGATGGACCACTCGCTGGTTAAGGAATTGGCTGGAATTTGCACTGAGAGAGTTGCAGTCCATGGTTCAGTGTCCAAGTGGAGACCAATGACAAATTGTGTTCCTCAGGGATCAGTGCTGGAACCAGTGCCATGTCCAGGTGACATGGACAGTGGGATCAAGTGCACTCTCAGCAAGTTTGCAGATGACACCAAGCTGGATGCTGCAGTTGACACACTAGAGGGAAAGGGTGCTATCCAGAGTGACCTGGACAGTCTTGATAGATGAGTCTATGACAAACTCATGAATTTCAACAAGGCCAAGTGCAAGGTTCTGCACCTAGGTTGGGGCAATCCCAAGCAAAGATACAGGTTGGGCAGAGAATGTCTTGAGAGCAGCTCTGAGGAGGAAGAGTTGAGGATATCAGTTGATAAAAGACTCAACATGAGCAGGCAGTGTGTACTTCTAGCCCAAAAGGCCAATCATATCCCGAGTTGCATCAAGAGAAGTGTGACAGCAGGTCAAGGCCCCTCTATTCTGCCCTTGTGAGACCCCAGCTGGAGTATTGCATCCAGTTCTGGGGCCCCCAACATAAGAAAAACATCAAGCTGTTGAAGCGAGTCCAGAGGAGGGTCATGAAGATGATCGGAGGGCTGGAGAACCTCCCCTATGAGGACAGGCTGAGAGAGCTGGAGCTCTTCAGCTTAGAGAAGAAAAGGTTATGGGGAACCTTATAGCAGCCTTCCTGAACCTGAAGGGGGCCTACAGGAAAGCTGGGGAGAGTCTTTTCATACATGCATGTAGTGACAGGACAAGCGAAAATGTTTTTCAACAGGAAGAGGGTAGGTTTAGATTAGATATTAGGAAGAAATTCTTTATTTTGAGGGTGTTGAGACACTGGAACAGGTTGCCTAGAGAGGCTGTAGATGCCCCTTCCCTGCAGGCATTCAAGGCTGGGCTGGATGGGGCTCTGAGCAACCTGGTCCAGTGGGAGGTGGCACTGCCTGTAGCAAGGGAGATCAAAACAGGCGATCTTAAAGGTCCCTTCCAACCCAAACCATTCTATGATTCTATGAAAGAAACTCAAGAGAAAATCCTATTGCAAAAATGAGGTGAAGTGCAGTCCAGGTCTACATTTGGAAAAGTTTTGCAAATGCAACTACTTGGCCAGGAGTATAGAAAAAACCATACCCATAAACATTTCGGCAAAAGTCACAGCTGTATAAATGCCAGTAAGAAGCCCCACCAGTCTCATGACTAGCTAAAGCCTCTGCAGGGAGCCCAGAGAGTAATTAGAACAATTTGAGGGAAGGATGCTGTATAACACTGAACATGAAAAATATGTAGCTTTGTTGCTCTGGTATGCAGGCTGTGCTTCAGATATGAAACAACTTGCACTAATTGGAGGCAAGTAGAGGAATCAAGGTTAGCATTGCCAGTATTAATCAGGTAATCGTAGGGGAGTTTAGGGATGCAGTCTTAGGATCTTAGGAGACTACTTTCACGTTGCAGATGGTGGAATGATCACAGAGTAGCTGGGTGCAATTTATGAGATTTGAGAATGATAATGAGTGGTTTTGTAGTTCTAACTGTGCAAAATAATACAATTATAAATGCATGGTAGCAGTTTCTCTATTAATAGTATCTATCATTAGGCTACTTAATAGTATGTTGATTAATCAGTAAACATTGATGTCTGTTTAAAGAGTTACGACTTGCAATTTAAAAGGGGAGAGATGGGCCCTGAAGTAAGAAGGAATAAAACAAGCCCTCTTTATTGCTATGCTTCCTACATGGAGCTGGTTACTGACTGCTGTTAAGAAAAGCTACAGAGAGGAGAGGCTGGTGGTATAAGCTACTGGTTGGGGGGGATTTGCTTATATAGATAAATTAGCAATCTTGTATTGGCAAATTCAAAAAGAAGTTACAGATGTTGATGGAGCATTTATCTGCTTACTAGTTTATATCTTTTACTCTTGCCATATATATTACAAATATAATAATCTTGATAAGTAGAAAGTGACATTCTCACCCTTTAATACAGAAGAAGCATCAAAACAAGGTGAAGAGTGATATAGATACCTGAAGCCACTTCTCCAAGTAAAGAACTTTCTTTACCGGCATTTTGAGCTGCTTATCTCCATGGTCAAAGCCTTCAATCAGATAAAGAAACATGCTTGTTGGCCAGCTTAGCAACCTGCTAAGCAGAATTCCCACTGCCAGCACTGATACCACTTCGTTTAAATGCAGTTTCTCATCCCACAGGCTTCGGCTGTTTGAAGGGAAAGCATTTCTCAGAACAGATGGAGTTGGTAATAACGCACTTTCTAGGAGATACAAGGATTACACAGGGAATAAAATGGCGAAACAGCGTCTGGAGTACACGTTGTAAACTTAAACCTTCTGAATTTCCTTCCCACTGAGAACAACATGGTGGGGCAAACTGGAAGTTAACAGCTTTCCAAAACATTAACCATCATGGCTGTTTCCCCTCAGAACACTGGCTACTGAAACTATTGAGACACGTTCCAACCTCGCACCCACAAAGAAATCTTGTGACTTGTCATTTTGAGTCAGTGTCAGGAGAACTGCCAAAAAAAAGAATGAAGTAGCTGTCTCAAAAGAGCAAGAGAGAGTCTATGCAACAGACAGGGAAATGGTGCAGGCACTTGCCTATGTGTAACAGTGCTTCTGAGCTCATCTACAAAATCACACTGGATTTCTGCTAGGATATCTACACCAGCTATCATCCTGCTTCCAGTTAAGTAAGAAGGCCCATATTCAGACAGCCCAGCGTTGTTCTACTTTCAGGCTTCTACTTTTTTTCCCCTTTGCTCAGCTCTTGTGAGGCCCCATCTGGAGTGCTGCATCCACGTCTGGAGTCCCCAGTACAGGAAGGATGTGGAGCTTTTGGAGCAGGTCCAGAGGAGGGCAACTAAGATGATCAGAGGGCTGGAGCACCTCTCCTATGAGGAAATATTGAGGGAACTGGGCTTGTTTAGCTTGGAGAAGAGAAGGCTGTGGGGAGATCTCATTGTGGCCTTCTAGTACTTGAAGGGAGCGTATGAACAGTAGGGGGAATGGCTGTTTATGAGGATGGATAGTGATAGGACAAGAGGGAATGGTTTTAAACTGAGACAGGGGAGGTTTAGGTTAGATATTAGGAGGAAGTTCTTCACTCAGAGGGTGATGACACACTGGAACAGGTTGCCCAAGGAGGCTGTGGATGCCCCATCCCTGGAGGCATTCAAGGCCAGGCTGGATGTGGCTCTGGGCAGCCTGGTCTGGTGGTTGGTGACCCTGCCTGTGGCAGGAGAGTTGAAACTAGATGATCATTGTGGTCCTTTTCAACCCAGGCCATTCTATGATTCTGTGATTTCCTAGGCTGTCTGCTTATACTTAGACTGAATTTTCTGCAAGGCATGGCCCAGGCTTCTGGATGTCTGGAGAGCAGCTACCACAGGGCTTCTGTGAAGATGAAAGGCTGCTTTGCACAAGTACTTCAGCAGTCACTGTCATGGAAAACAGTGCCAGCTGGATAGGGTGGGGAGAGGCAAGGTGGGACAAAAACAAAACCAGTGTCCAGGTAAACCATTCCCATCCAGACTTGGGCTCCATTTTACCCATTGACCTGCCTCAATATTATCTATGAGTAGACATGCAGAGAAGAGTAAGAGCAGGGTAAATATACAATACTATTCACATGTATTTTCCCAGCTTACAATTATTTTCATCTCTAGAGTGGTCCTGAGCTTAATTTAGCTTATTAGTGATAACCCTCAGTCCCACTGGATATCTTTCAAACATTTGCCCTATCTTTTGTTTTGCTTAGTTCACTGAGCATTAAACTGACATTTTAAAGGCAGGATCATTGTATCATTCCCTAAGAAAAAAATAAAACGTAAAGGTTATGTTCTCACAGCTCTGACCCACAGTGCTGTGCATTTTGTAAGAAATCATCATATCCAGTTTTGATCCCCTTCACAGACTTCAGTGAGAAGGGGCTTTTACTTTACACCATTCAATTTTAAGTTCATTACAGTTATCCCGGCCATTGCCTCTGTTTAATATTCTCCATGCAGTTGCATTGCTCTCATCAGCTGTCAGCTGGGTATCACCAGAAGTCTGGTCAGGTCAGACAGATCCTAATCCAAATCCCTTTACGTGACTGTTACACATGCGCTGTGCCTAGGAACAGTTGCCTGAATTCTCACCCTGGCCCTGGACATGCAATTTACCATTATGATAGTATCCAAAACATGAAATAGGCCTGAATCTCATTATCCAAAGCAAGGTCTCTTGGATTGTACTGAATTAGCTTTCAAATGTACCTACATCATGGCTGAAATCTTGGCCTCATCTCTAATCCATGGGATTACTTTTATTGTCTTTATTCAGGCCAGGATTTTGCCTCAGGAACAACTCTACTGTTTAGCATTATTTTATAATTATCCTGTTAGATGCCTTCCTGTTTGCTAAAGTACACTGGCTTTCTCTTCTCCAACTTCACTAAGTGACAGAGCAAATGATATTTGCAGCTTTCAGAGCAAGAAAGATTGAGATGGCCAAAGAAATCTTTTATCCAACTCTGTCACTTTACAGAGCCAATTTCTCCTGTCTGTAGCTCGGAGAAGAACACTACTGCATACATTGGCTTTAGGGTTGAGTTTAGCCCATAAGTTTTTTCCATTTAATACTTTGCCCAGAAAGGTCTTTTTTGGCAACTGCCTTTTGAAATCCTATTCTAAACCCTGGATCTTAAAGTAAATAAGAGAATTCTAGTGGGGATGAGGCAATCCTCCCTACTTTCCTTACCAATCATTCTTTGCCATCTGCATCAGCCACCAATTTGTGCATGAAGTACTGCTTAAAAAAAAAAAAAAAGCATGAGTGACAAATGCAGTGTCACTATTGGGCAATTGATTAACTGGGAAAACAGAACAAAAAAAAGGTTTACTTGACTGGGTTTACTCTTAAATTGTACATTCCTAAGAACCACTGACCAAAATGAATGAAAATGCAGCCTCTAGCAGAGTCAAGCAGAAAGGATTCATTCCTGAAAGTTTTGAGAGCTGGTTCTCCAGTATGCCAGCTTTTTTCAGACAAATCTCCCTTCCCTCCAGCACACAGATTTTTCACCAAGAAAAACACAGAAACCAAACTGACCACCTTGCAACATTTGGTCCAACTTTGCATGATTAAAATGGGATGATTTGGATTACATTTTGCAGCCAGCAGGGCTAAATAAGCCTGTCTGAAGTCCTGACCCAAATGCTTTGACTTCAAGAGAAGAAACTGGCAGCGAAAGAAAAAACAGTTTGCTGTATTATTCCAGGAGGCACTAAGACAGGGCTATGCAGCGTGGCGAGTAGGTGTTATTACCTCATTTGTCATTAGTTTAAACTAACACAGAGCAGAAAGCAGAAGTCTGAGCACACGGAAACAGCACCCTCCAATTCTGATTAGCTTCTTGTTTACACCACGTTGTGGCAATCTGGAGGCTGCATTGGCTCACTTAACTATTCTTCAGGCATGAATGTAGTAACTCCTGTTTCTCTCTTGGTGGAAGGAAGGAGCAGCTAACCCACAGAAGAGTAGCAAGAGACAGAAGAATTAATCCTGCAAACTGCCACTGCAACCATGAAGACATCGAATGTTCTCGCTCTCATCTTAGTCCTGCTTTGCATCAATGCCAGCACAGAATGGCCTACACACACAGTCTGCAAGGAGGAAAACTTGGAGATATATTACAAAAGCTGTGGTGAGATTCTTAAAATTTCCATTTTCCATTTCCTTTTAGCTAGGCAACAGAATTGTTCTGATACAGCAAGAGGTGCTTTTGTAAACCAGGCAATGAATGGAAGGGTTACATTCCCAAGCTGGCACTTGGTTTTGCAGCTAGAATGTTTTGTCTTTCACATATAGCTGATTTGGTTGACATGCACGCATCCAAATGTATTTAGATGGAATATAATAGAGAGGAAATAATGTAACCTAATTCAGATTATTAAACAGCTGTCAAAAATCAGTTCAGTATAAGAGATGGTTATGATTTTTATCTCAAAACTCAGTTATTAAAAAAAGAACAAAAAAAAAACAACAAAAAAAACCCACAACAGAAAGAGCTTCAGTCTTTCTCCTTTTTACTTCTGGGACAACAGACTCTTAAGTGCCCTGATCTACTGGTTTCCTTCTGCACAGTTGGGCTGTGGTGATGTGCTTTCTGTCCTCCCGCTTAGAGTGACAAGGGACCCGGTGTGACAGCGGGAAGGAATCGTGTTCTCAGCTGCTGCCGCCATGCTCAGCGAGGCTTCAGCAGCAGCACTTAACAGAGGCATTTCCCAGGAACCATAGGGTTTGTTTGTTCTTTAAATCTGTAGAGAAGAAAAGGAGCAAGCAGCACTGGGATGACTGAAAATGAATTCACTGAATGGTGCCTGCTTTCCACCTCTTGCTTTGCTGGCCTTGTGCCTCTCCTATTGTGCTGATCTGCTTTACAACTGGGACAAAGGGAATTAGATTCACAGACGCTTCATTCATTTTCTGCACGTGATGTGAAAAGCGATTCGTGGCAAATGAGCACCCTAGAGTTTGTTTTTCCAATTCATCCAGATACAAAGGCTTTCCCGGGGGGCTTTTTCTCCCTTGTAGCTTTCATGCGGTTTTGCACACCCATTAAAATAAAGCCAGTGAGGGACAAGAGAGGTAAATAAATATTTGCAATGCAATTCTTTCCAGGCCTGCTCCAAGGAGAACAAAGTCAGGCTTTACATATTATAAATGGGTATACCACTTTAGGAAAATATTTAATTAGCTATTGAGTGTGACCTTTGGTATTACCTTTATTTTAGTAAGAATTCATTGTATAAACCAATTCCGTTCCTTCTACAGGTCTCAGCATGAGTTGCCTTAACATAGGGGCATAGGCTACAATTTGTGTCAATTCAAATGATGATGAAATTTGTCTGCAGGGCATGTGTCAGTCAAGCATTGCTTCTATGCACACCAAGCTAACAGGTACATTCATTCAGGAGGGGATCACAGCTTGAGAAGCACAAGTCAGAGATCCCAAGTCAGGTCTGAACACAAGAGTGGTTTCTGTTCTCTTAGTTACAGGTATGGGAGATGAGAGGATACAGAGACATGGAAACAATACACAGATTAAATCAGATGCCTTGTTTGAAGCCTGATTCCTCTTCTCCTTGCAGCTCTGGCAGATAAAGTTGAGGGAACACTCACAGCCTCTATCATGGTGTTCTGCCCTGCCTTTTCCTGAGGTTACCTGTATCTTTAGAACAGGAAGCACCATCTACATCTCAGCTGATCCAGCTCATAGTGTTTTAGCTTGCATAAAACAAAAAAATATAAGGCTTTGTGAGGAGGCTGGGCCCAAAATGCCCCCTAGATGGGGGAGTACTGGCCAGCTCACAACTGTAACAAGGACACTGATCACGCTTTCAAGGAGAGTTTCTACCCTCATTTCACTCTCAACCATAATTAGATATGAAGAATATAGCTTTTTTTTTCTTTAGCTATGTCCCATTGGCTACTTTACCCAGGAGGGAAAAATCATATGCCTAGTTTTGACAAGACTGTTTCCTAACAAACCTCATGAAAACTCTGTAATAGCAGCAAGCGCGACATAAATGCTGGACAGGTGCCCACACACTTCAGATATTTCAAAGGGAAGACTGTCTCAAAAACACTTCGAGGTGTTGGTATGGAATTAAAAAAAGCTGGAGCACCTTCCTGGCTCACAGACCAGAGGTGGGGAAAAGGGACTGTGATAAAAAATCCCAGCAGCCCCAGACATCATCCTGACAGACTACTGAAGAACAATAATGCTAAGCTGCAAAACTAAACCTCACTGAATGCAAGCAATCCCAAAATAAATGACATTCTGTCTCGGTGAAACTATTCAACCTGCATAAAATATCTACAGTGAGGTTGCCAGTACAAAAAAAAAAATGGGTAAAAAATTCCCCGATGGCCTAAAGAGGATCAGAATTTCACCCCTATTGTTGTTACTATAAATTCTTGGATGTTATCAGTGCACCAGGGTTGAATTAAGTAAAATGTAAGAAGGTTGGGGGAATTCTAGCCAAGTACTTCACAACTTTATTTCTGGAACTGGACACCGTCTATCAGCAGATTAATAACAGAGTTCAGTCCAAGTATTTAAAATGGAGCTGTGTGTTCACTTTTGCTTTGCAGTTTATCAGATTCTCTTCTGTAAGGCAGTAAAAATCTGACTGAAGCTAAAAATATGAGTTAATATAACTGATAAATGTAGCAGAGAGGCTTAGATGGATAAATGACAATAGATACAGAAAGAATAGCAGTCTTCTGTTCTCAAAGGAAGTCCCAGTTCCTGTTGAAAGCTCTTGCCCTAGCTGCAACCTGCCTCTACAATGGGGTATGTTATAGCCATACATCAAGCTCTTAGGCTCACCCCATATTCTGGATCCTATGGAAGAGATTCTCAGTTTCACCTAGCCATATCAGACCAAGCCTTCAAGGACCAGGCCCTTAAGGCATGCATCAAAAAAGAGCTGGACAAGACCATGGTGATCAAAGTCACACACTTTGGGAGGAAGCAGAGGGAGGGGATGGGAATGTAATCTAAAAGAAAACAGATGAAAATTCTTAGCAGCAAGTCCATAGCAAGAAATGTAGGCTAGGAGATGGATGGTCTGTAAGTAAATAGACACTATGCTGCCTCCTCTACATAACCACAGGAGACATAACACCGAGACAGTCTATAAATAGCAGGACATTTCCCATCAGTACCATTCTTCCTCCCAGGAACAAGTGACAAAACCGAAGGAAGATCTCAAATGGCCAGAAATCACTTTAGAAACCTGAACAGGGATCCTAAGATAAAAGCAACGCATGTTAACATCTCTGACTGAGAAAAGAGAACTGTAATTGGCAAGTCCATGTGGAGACATGGAAAGAATCTGCTACACAAATGGCTTATACCTATCCTTTTTAATTTCACCGTGATTTTAACAATAAAAATACTTTTGATCTTTCCTGCTACATTTTAAAAGGCAGTTCTGTGGGAAGGGAAAGATAGGAAGGCAACGACAGCAAGTGCCCTGAGCAGATTCTAATGGTTTCTGATTGTCAGGCTTCTACCTGAAAGCGCAAAGTGCAGTGCAGTCAGAGACTACAAAATGCAATTCCTCAGTGCAGCTGCTGGCACCTGCCTCTGGACCATTCATCTAAGCTTGTGTTAATTCACCATGAAAACATTCCTACAGGGTAGTGTTCAAATGGGGCCCACTTCACTGCATAAATAAAGCAGGTGATTGCTGCTACAGGTGCATCAAAAACGTTTTACAAGTGTTTTTACAGCTCTATCTTACAATTTTAGGTAGGTCAGGATATCTGTTTGTGTTTCAGGCAGGATAAGCTGACCTGTACTCTTGGCAAATAATAAAGCTCTATGCTCAGGTTAGGACCTCAAGGGTTTCAGAGCTGCCTGCTGCCTGAAAACGGAGATTTCTTGACAAAGCAGAAAAGACCACTGATCAGGTATAAGGGTCTTAGGAAGGGTGTGGAGAGCATTCACCATTAAGGACTTTGTGTTCTATGCACAGGAGCAAATAACATGGAATTTCTGGGAAAGCTTCAGGACCTTCAAAGTTAAATCTTGAAGTTTATTCTTCAGGCTTTATAAAATGTGTTCAGGGCACATGGGATTTTTGACTATCAGGCAGAGACAAACAGATTTCCCAAATAACATTTGACCTTGGGCTGTTTTTTTTTTTTCATCCAAAGCTCAGCTAACAGCCACTAGCTGAAATTTCAGGAAGAGGAGGAATCAATCAGCATTCATTTCATACTGCAGAACCTTCACAGTAAACCAACTGTACTTTTCTTTACAATTTTATCTACCAACAGGTTTAAAACCAAACAAATAACAACATTTAGTGATATGGGCAACTATTTGCTTTAATTAATGTCTTCTGCTCGACAGCCCTGAGAGAATTATTTTTCTCCTATAGAGAACAAAGTTAAACTGCATGTGTTCACTAAGATTTTCCCTACCCTACAAGTAAGAGAGAGCAGGACTGTCCACTTCCATATGATCTTGCACTGGATTGCATTTACTAACAGAGAAAATCTCATTTGCATTGCTTTTTATACTCATGAGCTCAGATCTGGACCTTGGCAAAAAAAATACCTTGAAGTGAACAGGGTTATTCTGGTTTAGAATCTGCTCTGTCTGGAGAGCACAGTAACCTTCCTGTTAAGCTCCACATTGAGGAAACTTCTCAGTGCTTAAAAATGAAAAAGTGGAGACTGATGCACTTGTTAGTACTGTTTTCTGACCATTTGTCTGTCCCTGCTGAATAGTTTCAGTCTTACTGGTGTTCCCTTCACGCATTCAGCCCATCACATCCTATCTCCTATACACCGAGAGATCAAACGCACTATTTCTCTTAAAACCTTTTTCCTTTTTTTTTTTTTTATTTTTTGTTTTGTTTTGTTTTAAATAGACATGTAACCCCCATCCCTGAGAAATCAGGGATACCAACTTGCAAACAGACCTGCTAATTTGTCATTGTTGTAGCACTAATTTCACAGCACATCTCTTTCTGCTTTCTTCATCAACCGAAGTTGCTTGTCTCTTTTCCTTGAGAGCCACATACATGCATATCCTCTAGATGAAGGACATAGGTAATCTGATAGCTTCAGCTGGCAAAGAACAGTGCAAAAAATTCTCAGCTCACGCATCTTCAGGGCAAATGTTCTGCTAGACACTTCGTAAAAGAAGGTTATTTTTCTATTATTCTTCGTTTTTTTGGCAGACAGATTGAGCCAGATGCTTCTCTTTGACTTATTTATTTATTTCCCTCAAGCAGTCTCCAGCAATTGCTTCAACTTCTAAATTATTTAAAGCCACATGACACCAGCTCCCCTCTGATCTTTTGTTGCATAAATTGCTAATGGGCAAACAATCAAAGAACTTAAGAATTTTACTTGAAAACATTTTTTATTTGCTCTGTCCAAGCAATCTTAGTGTCATAGCCTGGCTGCTGTACTCATCTGGTGTAGCTTACTTACTCCAGGGGGAAGGCCAGATGTTGACAGACACATTTCTAGCTCCAGTTCCTAATAAAGTGAAGCTATCATCAGAATCAAGGTAGCATGGATGTGAGTGCGTATGTAAATTTGTTTTAGTTTTGCACACATAAAACTTGTAAAAAATTTGGTCTCTTCATGAACTAAAATTCATGAATCTGTTTCACTCTCCACTCCATTAGAGTAGGTTAAAACTTTCTTTCTCTGTGTGAACTCTTAGGTTGTTCTGCCTTAGTTTTACCTCATTTCAGAGAGAGGGAGGAGAGTATTTAGTAAAACGTAAACAGCGAGGAAGAACACAAGACAATTTCACACCTCTATGGTACTTTGGCAAAAAAACATTATGTTCCACATCTAGACTTTGAACCACTTAGAAAAAAATCAATATTAATGCTTTCAGTGAAGTTGTGGAGAGAATTAACCTCAGCTGAACGTCTGACTCCTTGCTTATTCATATGTGATATCATTAGGTTTTCCTAACGTTGCCACATCATCTCACCTAGAGCTGTAATGAAGGCCCCCAAAAAACCTCTGGACCCTACAGTGCTTACAGTTTACCAGAGAAAATGGGAGGTAGGTGATTGGGTTCTTTCAGCAATTTGACATCCAGCAAATACAATCCAAGAAAAATGAAAACACAGCCCACAAATACCAAAATGACTTCTGCTATATGATTGCATCAACATCAAGAAGATGACCTAAAACTTGAGAATGGCAGTAGCCACCGAGAAGATGTCCAAATACTCTGCAAAGAGCCACTACATGCTGAACCCCAAATCTCTGTTCAGTCCCAGATGCTGATTTTAGACTCATGAGAGCTGCCGCTTGCCAAGAACTAAGATCTTGAAAGCTATCAGAAAATAATTCAGTGCACCAGTTTCCTCTTCACCTGAAGATGGATGGCTGCTGTCAAATGATCCAGCAGTGATTGGGCAGGCAGGAACCCAGCTACTTTCCTTAGCAGAGGGAGCATGCCATTCCAATTATAGCTTACTGCCACACTCCTGTGGTGGATTTCAACCCATCCTGGGAAAATGGGAACATTTAGTCCATTTATATTCTGCTGATTACTGTTCTGTATAACCAGCAGTAGAGCCTGCTATCCCAGAGCATGGCATGTGTCTAACAGCAGGGCAGCTTCTAGTAATGTTTGGTTCTATTTCTGACATAAGTCTGTTGTGAATCTCCAGTCCTAGCGGCAAGCTCTGATGCTCAGAGATCTGTCTCAAGTAGAACAATATAAAGAATGATAAAGAAACACATGAAGAGGGAAGAGACAGATCTGATTAGGACACAGGCAGTTATTGTATGCATCTTACTCATGCAGCGCATGGTATTTTCTTACCAGCAGAACAGAAGAACAAAGACTTTCTCTCTAATACATTCCCTGCTGGGCCTAAATTAATGCAGTATTTTCTTGTTAGACTGCTGTAGCTGAAGCCTGTCCTGCCTCCCTCCCTCTCTCAAGCTAACTAGGACAAATCAGGATTATCAAATACAAATGCAGATCTGTATGTGCTATCTCTCAAAGCCAGTATCTTTCAGTTTTGTCTTCTTAAGCAAGCTTAGACAAAGCTTTGTCATACCACACAAAGCACAGCAATGCACACAATCTCTCCAAATATAACCAGAAGCAAAAGCAAGAAAAGTCCCCATGAATCCTCAGACACTGGGTATCCCCTTGAGCCCTTACAAACAGCTCTTACAAGCCTGCTATCAGTAAAGGTGGTTTGGGCAGGAAAAAGTAAGGAGACTCGAGTCAGGTTTTTAGAAGGGCTTCTTTACACAAGACATTGACAGTCCTACCCCCAATCACAGCCCCTCGCCTCTGATGCCTTTACAGGGGCTTCCCTCCAGCTCACTGCCAGCTGCTTGGTGTGGGACCAGGCAAATCTCTTCTTTTGTCTCAGTCTGCCACATATCTTTGCACATGGGTTCAGCTCCCCATCCCACATCTGGTCCTCACACCCCAAATGCTGTTACTTTTAGAGTCATTGGCCCAGTAACAAGTCTGGAGAAGCTACCAGCCTTCTGGGTTACAGTTTCTGAATATTTGCAATTTTTGGTACCCTTAGCAATGACCTTTATTTGAAGCAGTAAGAGACAGAGACTTAGTCCTTGACTTAAATTGTTTCGTAAGATGTTGGAATCACTCAGCTCCAAAACTAGGGCCTTCATGGTTAGTAACACCTGTATGTAATTTCATGTAATTGCTATTTGTATTACTGATGTTCAGTGTTCTTGAGAGAGAATGCTTTAAAAATTACAAGAACTTTTTTTAAAACTATAACTTAAATTCTCTTGTTAGTTCTAGGGGTTTCAGGCTTATAGATTATACTGAGACTAAATCTTCAGGCTTCTCTCTAAAGCCACGTAAGTTTTATCAGAAAGGAAGCAGAGCTATTAACTCACAGTTTATAGACCCCCCCAGGATGTTAAGGATACATTAACAACGACTTTCCTGTTTCTTAACCTTCACGTTGCCTAAGCAAGTCAGAAAGATACAGGAGTAAAGAAGATAAAGCAAGTCATAGCTCTTACAAAGGAAGCCAGTGTGCCTCTCCAAAACTAAGGTTAGGCCAGGATTGGTCCTGTCTGTGAAGTGAGTGCCTTGGGATGCAGCATCCTTATCTTGATTAACTAGCTCCAGCTGACTTGAGTTACACTTTATTCCACTCCCTACTGAAAAGAGGGTCTCCATTCTTCCCGTGCCTGAATATGGCTGCAGCATGCACAGAAGGCAAGACCCAAAGGGAAGTTCATTAAACTGAAGATACTCAGGGAAATCTATATGTGAAACTGGAAACTTGTTAATTCAGCTGGACTTTCGTCCTCAGTACCTTGTAAATAAATTCCACAGTGTCAGATATAATGCTAAGCATTCAAGTTAGTTTATTTAAATAGGCATTAAAGGGAAGACGTCAAATGAATACAGAATCTGAGATCTGAAATAGTTCCTCATTCCTTCCTTCCCTTTTATCACCTTGAATATTATAAGGACTAATGATTTAATTTTATTAACAGCTTTGAAGATGAAGACTGTTGGGTATTACTAAATAGGTTTCTTCCTTGTATTTGTATACATCTCTTCTAGCATCAGTCTGTTTGACCTGAACCAAGCCCAGCTACATAACTCCACCTAACTCCACAACTTTCACCCAATTTCTTCGAACTGTGAATTTGAAAGACACGAAGCTTACCAACTTAGAGAGTTTTCTCACCACTGCAAGACTTACAGACGTGGTCTTTTGCAAGCAAAGCTCACCTACTTGTTCTTAGTTCAATTATAACCACTGATGTTCATACTCATATGGAAGCAGTGGGATTTAAGAGCAGATTCAGATGACAGTAAAGCCAGTACAGGATAGTTTACAAGATAAGGGAGAGGGAAGGAGAAGAAAAGACAAATTGTTCCAGAGTAGCCCAGCAAAATTACAATAATAAGTGCTTCATATTCAGCCATGCAGTTTCCATAATGCTGTTAGTGGTCTGGCAGCTCTGGCTCTGAAGGACATAGCAGCAGCAGAGAGAATTTTCAGTCAAAATCCTGCTCCTGCCCACCTTTATGAAACTGCAAATGTTACAACCCAAGCTTTTCTTACACGAATATAAAGAGACACTGTCAATGCCCTTTTTCCCCTCTCAGTAAGCAGATTTTCATTAATAAATCTCAACATGTTTGCAAAATTTCCATCAACATTTTAAGTGTTGGTAATATATCAAAGCTGAACTGGAAAAGCAAAACTCTGCAACCAGTTGAAGAGTTTCTACTTTAATTATGGAAGAGAGAGCAGATTGAAGGGAGTGGGTGGAGGGAAGTCTGGGAACATACAGTACTGTGCACTATGAAATGTTGCAGGGAAGTGGAAGGCTGAAGGGCAGCCCCACGTGTTTGAGAGATTTAATGGTAAATGTTATTGCTCCGCACATGTGAAAGACATAACATGCATTTTTTTCAGTCTAACCAGTTCGCTTCAGATTGAAGCAAGAAGGAAGAGTAAGTATTAAGCCTCCATAAGAGAGAAACAGTGAGTCACAGTTGTGCAACAGAAAAAATGGCAAGTTGCTTTTGTCACACGAGGCACTCCTCAATATTTAAGGAATGAGGAATGAGGCACACTACCTTTGGTCACAGTGCACAACTAAATCTACAAGCATCTTCGCATACAAAATGGTTAAGAAAATTAATACTATTTTCTTTAATTTCCTTTTAGCAGTACCCTTTCTGCCTACGTTTTTTGAAATCCAGACTCCCTGGCACCATAGCTTTAGCAAAACAGCCTTCCTTTCAATTGATTTCAGCAGGAGTCTGCAATGTACACAACAGTATCTAGGATGCTGGATAGCCTGAATTTCCACAGGAAGATGGTCATAAAATTAATTGTTGGTTATTTTGCTGCATGTTTTTGTTGTTTGTTTGTTTTGTTTTGTTTTGCCAGTAGAAAAGTTGGTTTTACAGCAACAGAGCAACAACATAAAATCCAAGTGCTCTAATTCATAAATATTTCTGAAATATTTCATGTTGGTGCTTTCACTCACATTTCCTCTTCTCTGGGGAACAGATAACACTTGTCTGGACACATCAGTGTCCCTCTGTACTGCATCTCTGATGATGGAGGAAGAGACACCATGGTTATATTATACAATCAAACTGGTCACCAGGCAAAAGAGCTCAACCCATAAGAAAAAAAAAGACAGATAGGAGACATCCAAAACTAAAGTAATCCTGAGGTCAGGTTCTTGATAAGAAACCCATTCTTTCCAGCTTGTTTTCATGAAAATCCCTTTTCCATCAAACAGTTTTGGAAGAAAAAAAAATCATGCTGAAACAACAACAATGCTTTTAGCCCTAATACCACAAATCAATTTGTTGATTAAAGCACAACCTAGTCTCTTTGAAAAGAAACAGATCACGATCTATGTTGCAGTGCCATCTTTGACCGTTGTCCCATTCTGGACGTTACAGAACTGACAACTGTACAGAACTGGTTGTCATTTGACAACCAGTGCTGTATGTAGGCACCAATATCCAATTTGCTCAGGATTTGAGCAGCTGTTTCCTGAACCTTATCCTCACACCACCAGAAACAGAAATGAACAGAAATGAAAATCTTGCAGAAGTCCAGAGCAAAGGGGAAACCAAGCCTTGAGGGGTGGTAGAGACCAGAGAGGAAGCAGGTATAACGGCCCTGGGAAAAAAAGGGAAGTTTGGTGTTCTTTCCAGCTAGAGCAGGAAACTCGATTATGGGAACTTCTGAAGCTGCAGTAACAAAGCAAGAACTGACAGGATCGTGGAAGGGGAAGACAGACACCCCTCTAATTTCTGCCACATTTGAGCAGCTCATGAACAACTCCAGGCACCAGCTTCTTGTCCCAAGCAGTTCGTGTAACTTTAGTGGTGTGGAAGAAGAAATACAGCCCAGGTACAGAGCTACAAGAAATGCTAGAGGTTTTTACCTCTCTCTTCTGAACAGTTACTTAAAGTTGTCAGGAGTTAGGACTTGGGAGCTCCTTTTGGACCATGCTGACTCATGGGCTGCAAAGTCTGGCTAACATTGCCAGGTCCTCCTGGTGCTTTCATTCCCTTGGTGCTCCCCTCTAGACAAACAGGCCTTGGTCATCCAGGCTTGGTCCCTGGTAGCTGCTACAGCTGTAGAGCACTGCTGCAAAAACGTGGCCAGGCAGGGAGCTGAAGCACTACAGACACACTAACTCAGCCACACAAAAGACACTGACTCAAGTTACACCACAGCATCAAAGCAAAGTTCTCCCAAGCCATTATTTTCCATTCAGTAAGATGATCACCTCAAAGCACAAGCCATAATAACTTAGAAACAGAATTAATTCTCCAAGTCTATAATTTGTCACCAACAGCTCTCTTTAAAGCGTGGAGCCTATGGCTGCTTCTGTGCATGCCACAGTTGTGCTTGGGCCCATCCCCACAGCTTCTTCAGTTTCCACAGAGAGACAGATGCACAGGCAGGCCGTGAAGATCCAGCAGGGCCAAACACGTGCCTAAAACAGACCTTGAGGCTCTGCTACAGCATACATCCATAGGTTAGGTGACACGCAGCCAAACTAGCCACATCTCCCACCTCCAGCCACGGCTCTGGAAATCACTTTCTTGTGCCGTTGGTTGCAGCAGCGCCAACAGTAATGGAGCTGTCAGTTGTTGCTGCTTACTGTCACCAGAGAATGACATGTTGGCGAGCCTTCAGGCATAGCGCAGTGCCAAGGGAAGGAAGGGAGAAGATGCAAGCATTTGTTCCACTTCTGGAGCTTCAAGCTGAGAAAAGGGCACCACAACAAGCAGTAACAGCCACAGCTGCATCAGTCAGCAGCTGTAGGGCTCCCCTTGTCCCCAGCTCTGCTAAAGTCTCCAAGAGAAGAAATGCAGAATATTTCCCAGGTTACAAATATCACATGGTGGTGGGCCCAGCACGAAGCACTGCAGGATCTCAGCCACACTATCTGTTTTTCCTTTTCGGACTTTCCAAACTTCAGGATTTAGATTCCCAGACAATCATCAAGTCAACTTCATACAGAAATAACTATTAAACACAGGGTGTAAGAGCTTTGAGTCTATCGTGGAAAATATCTAGAAAATATCTAATTTGTTTTTTATAACACTTTTGTACTTCTACTGTTGTTTTCTATACAGTCAGTATCTCATTATTAAAAAAAAAAACAACTTGTTACTCACTGCTTTCTTTTTCCTGACAGATCCCCAGCAAGACTTCGCTTTCAGCATTGACCGTTGTTCAGATGTCATAACCCACACCTTTGATATTAGAGCTGCAATGGTCCTAAGTGAGTGAGTTCCTATTTCCTTGTGCCATAAGCAGGTCTGTTTAAGCACTGGTATTAAGTAAGTAAGGGTAGCAACCTCCTGTAAAGTAAAAACAATACTTCATTTCTGAGAAATTTCAAATCTGGTATGAGGCTAAAGAGTGTCAGGTATGTTACCAATCCTGCCTCAAACTGTGTATGTAACTCAGAGCAAGTCACAGAGTTGTCAGTCCTCATTCCTCTCCGACCCTTCATCTCTAAGTGGGGATAGCTACGGTGGGGGCTGCTCTAGGGCTTGTCTTCACAGCTAAGTTATCTGGGGAGAGTCTCTTTGAATGAGATGGCTTCAGGCCCCACACCCTTGTGTCAGCACCACAGAATTATATCCTCCAGCACTTGCCTAAGCAGCAACTGAAGGTCAAAATCAGCACTGCATTTGAGCTAAGGGTCTGGGTGCACAAGTTAATATTAGTTACAGCTTGACTTTTGACCATTCCATGGACAAGCCAACTTCTTACCACCCTTTTGGCCCCAAGCTCACCTTCTGCCGCTACAACAAATGAGAGTGCACTGCTGCACACTCCTGGTACTAAACATGAGTTTGTAAGCCGAGCACCTTTTAGCACTTTGGAATGCCCTCTTACATGCAAAGGTCATCCTTTCAATGGATATGCTGCCCTTTTGCCTGGAGAGCATCTGTTATCAGGTGGCTGCAAAGTTAAACAAGCCCACACACCACAGTACAGGCATTTGCAAATACCTTTCCAACAACTCAGATTGCAGGACCTGCCTATAGATCTGGCAGCCTCACTAGCTTGTCTATATGGTAGCCAGCTGAAAAGGCCCAAACAAACAACCTCGCAGCACTACTTAGATGCCTTGCTGGTTCATAGCATAAGTCTGGCTTGGGACATTTTTCCAGGCAGCAGGTACAGGCCAGGGGCTGCTCCCAAGAGCTCACTAGATTTGATCACACTGCTAGAGACAGGAAGAAAGAAAGTTTAGGTTTATGGACACACCCTTTCCTATGCCAGAGAATGGCCATGACCACAGTTTAAAATACAAATGTAAGCTACTATGCCCCTTGTCAAGGTATATGAGGGTTTGGAGAACTGTTCCTGAAGCACAGATTTCTATGTTTCAGGAGTTCTCAGTGAAGAAAAAGCGTATAATTGCTTAAACGAGGGGCAGAGGGGAAGGAAATAGAAACTTTCATAAAACATAAATTCATAAGCCTGTTTAACCTTGCATTTTCTCTGAGCACTCCTTCTACTTTCTGTACAGGACAAAGCATCAAGGAACTGTATGGCAAGATTGATCTGATCATAAACGGGAAGACTGTTTTAAGCTACTCAGAGACACTTTGTGGACCAGGCCTTTCCAAGCTAATTTTCTGTGGAAAGAAGAAAGGAGGTAATTTAGGTAGCACTCTAAAATGTTTGATGGCTACTGAGTACTGCAAGCAGGATGCACCCGCTGTGCTACTGAACGCACCAATATATTGTAATGTTATGTTTATTTCAACAGCATGTTAATGGGTAGCAGAAACACAGTAGGATAGCGTGCTTTTCCTCTAACCTGCTTGCTTGCTTTTCTTTTAATCACAGAATATTGCACACACATGGGATTTCAAGTCCATAAAAAATAACTTTGGTAATGTGACCACATCCAACAGCAGAAGAGTTCATAAGCCATATTTATAGCCACGTGGTTGTCATGCAAGCAAAAAGCATTTCAGAACTGGCCTTTATTTTTGTCTGAGGAAGGGCTGAACAAACAAACAAGGCGTTCTGAACATATTCTTTACTACTAAGCAAATAACACTTCCTGTTCTTAAAGGCAGTTCCTAACACACATTAACAAGAACTGTGCTTGAAAAGGATATCTGGATCAGTATAGAAAGTGGTACCATCTATGCTTTGCATCTTTTTTCTGCTCACCATGTGTCTATGCTGCTGTCAGATGATTTATAGTTCATGTCAGTCAAACTGCCAACTAGTGCTGTAGTTGGTTTTCAGCAGCATTAGCTGTGCACAGACCACTCTTTGGTTTCAAGTGAGCCTGGGCACTTCAGGGTCTCTTCTGCCATGACTCAGGCCAGATAGGGCACAGACAGCCACAGCGGGTCCAGAAGACCTATTGTCATTATTTTGAAATCACTTCTATGTCACAATCATTTTTGTTGGCCGATTTTAAAATAAAGAAGTAGAATTGCAGAGAAGTTTGCCACAGAGCTGTTAGAGAAAGTTTCAGGAACTCTGCTTTTCTTCCATTCACCTTCATCTCCATCACAATAACATAGTACTGATTCATGTGCGTGGACTATGAGTTTCACAGCCACACACAATACTAATGCTAAGACAACCCCTGGAAAATTACTAAAACATTTCACACCCCATAGAAATATCACAAAGAATAATAGAGAAATGCTGCATGAGCAACCAGTTATGTAAATCCTGTAAGCCAGACAGAAAAAAAAAAAAATTTACAGCTTTCGTCAGTTGAGTATTGAATTATAAAAAAAAAAATAAACACCATATACCTAGTGAAAAACTATCTTACTCTGATGAGATACTTAATAACATCCTTTAGGGAACACATTAAGAAGTGGAGCCGGTCCTGAACAAAGCACAAACTGCTCTTCACACATTAAACTACAAAGCCAAAATCTCCTGGGGTTTCCAAATCCCTTAATCTTGGACTGACAGGTGATTGTTTCTAGTTGAAGTGAATTATGATATAATACCATTGTTGGTTGTTTGAATATTGTCTTCATTTAGAAGCATCCCTAAGTTTGGACCAGGACATACATCTCACATTCTTTAAAACACATCACCTGTTTGAGGCAATTCAGCATAGCTGTATTTTGACCATATTAGCACAGTTATAAACCTGACCTAATACCTACACAGAAAGACAACACTGTGAAAGGATAGATAGCCCTTCTGGAGCCCTATTTTCACTGTTGTCTACAGACAGTATTTCCAACATCTGTTCAGATGTAACCTGAGTTTAAAGCTGCTCTACACCGAATGCATTTACCCACCACAAGGAGGACTTGTGCTTCCCTCTCCCAAAATGACGCAGAATATAGTTCTGCTGACGACTCTGTTGGTTCATTGGTGTGGATCAAGCACAGAGAAAGTTATAATTAAAAGAATTTACGGTTTTCCATAACCACCACCTTTTTTTGTCCTATAATGCTACCACTTTGCCATAACTTTAAGAAGTACTTTAAGAGACCTGGTATGGCTGGAGGTTTCATCTTCGTCACAATCATAGTATTTAATATTTATGTTAAACAAACCTCACATCTGGCACGGCTCACTGGGACTCCTAGGTAAGTCCCAGAAGTATTTTTTGGAGCTGTATTTCTCTTGTGAAGTTGCAAAAACTCAAAGGTTTCAAGGAAATAAGCCATTGTTCACTTAAGAACAATAACAACCCAACCTGCTAAATTCTTAGTTTTAAAACATGAGCTCAGCTCTTCCTCTTTTTCAGTAGGAAGTGCTGGTTATTCTCTATTTCCTCCAAAGAAAACAGTTATGTAATATTTAACAGATTTCCTAATGCAATCACTAAAATCAGAGAAAAAAGACTTAAAATGATAATATTTTGTAGAGCGCCAACCACAACCTGCAGGCTTAAACATCACTCTGCAAGTTCACCCTCTCAGACAATACAGCCCTGACTTTAAAACTCCACTCTATATTTCATTGACTTTTCCAGTAGGTTTTACAGTGAGCATGTTCTAAAATAGTATTTGGGAATAAAAATAGAGAATAACACATGAGATTCAGAGCTGAGTATCACTTGGAGTTTAGGTACATGTTTCTGACAAAACTAGGTCTATTGATATACAATGCCATCTTGCTTGGCCCCTTCATCTCACATTCTCCTCCCCTGTAAAAAGAGTGGATGTTTCTTACCAAGCTATGTATTTATATACATTTTTCTCACTCAACTGTATATCTATAGCTGGCAGTTATTCAGTTCATTCCTGCATCCCTAAAATTCACAAAAGTTTTGTGTCAATTGCATGGGTGCAAGATCGTGTCCTAGAAGAGCTCCAACGTGGAGCATTTAAGCTCTAAAAAGATTTAAGTCATAGAAAAAGAAGAGGTGGGTGCAGATGTACAGGGTCTTTATATAGTACAAGAGTGTGAGAACGTTTAAGATTTTCAGAGCAAGGAAGATCTGAGAAAGAGGAGTGAGAAATTCATTATAGGTGTTTTGTCGGGAATGAGAGGCATCTTCATGATAAATGATAACTGGTAACTTGAAGTAGTTCTCAGGAAGTTCTTACACATTTGAAAGCTCTGCATCAGACTGGAAGATACTAAGGCCTGTTTGCTTACAGGGAAAAGGACTAAGTTACTTTTGGTTGAGGTAACAGTGAAAAGCTCCTGCAAATACAATAATATCACCTTAATCAATGGTATGTTAGAAATGTTTTCTAGGATCCTCTACAGAAGTCACCTGCAGTTAAGTCCCTAGGAAAAAGGGCTGAACGTGAAGGGCAAGGCAAAAGCATATCACAAATGACAGCATACTTGACGTGCTATAATGTATCAGACTAATAAAATCACTGGGGGAAATTTTAATGAGAAAAATGTGGCCATAATTTATACTTCTCCCAATCATATCAATAGCAAATCGTCATGCGTTTATGCAAATACAAAAGCATCTGGGCTTTCTCTATAAAGACCACAGAATTTTGTCAATGAGCTAAGCTTAGTGTTTGTGACAGTTACAGTAACAGATGTGTACATCTTCTTTCAATGGAGGAACGCAAAAGTGTGTATGACTATATGAAGGATGCTGTGATAAATTACAGTCCTTAAAGCCTCTGAGGATGTTTACATTTCTGGAATTACAACAAATCTCCATGCAAGAGAAACATTGAATGGACTTGGAGAAGCCTGATTCAGCCAGCGTAGGCACTAAGAAGGTTGCCATAGTCAGGAATGAGTATGAACAAGAAAATTCAGTTCTGTATTATATTCTGGCAGGTCTCAAAACTGCTTTTGCTTTCCAATCAGAATATACTTTCAAAAAGCACAGTCCTTTTACATAATTATAGAAGTAAGGAGGATCACAAGAGTCACAGAACCACGTAGTAGCTGAGTTGGGAAGGGACCTCACATCTGGTCCAGCAGGTTGCCCAGGACTATACACACACAGCCTTTGACTATCCCCCAGAATGGAAACTCCACAATTTCTCTGGGCAGCCTATGCTAGTGCTTGATCACTCTCAAAGAAAAACTGTTCCCTGATGTTCAGGTAGCATCTCCTCTGTTCCAGTTTGTGTCCATTGCCTCTTGTCTTGTCACTGGGCACCACCAGAAAGAGCCAAGCATTGCCATTCTTTCAGAAACAAATGGCCTGATGCCTCTTATTTCATTTTAAAATATAGGCTTTGCAGAACTTGGATTGTGTTTCTCTACATTTTGATTTTGGACAGTTTTCCAGCAGTCTAGGTAGGACTCTAATGAGCTACATGATCCAAGAGGAATTTCCACATCCCAGAGAAAAAGGATTTCAGAGAAAGGTTATGATTCCTATCCCAGTTTCTTCTCTACTCTCCTCTCCTGTCATCCAAGATTTGTTAAGCTCAGAACTAATTGAAGAAGAGAAAGACAAGGCTTATTTTAGGCTTTATACTGAAAGTAAGTGTATACAAAGCACAAAATGAACCACAGCAGAGTCTGCATCATTCCAAGGGTGTAACTCACAGTAAGCCTTAGCTCACCTCCACACACATATGGCCCAAGTCCCAGGCAAGTCACTTGTCACATACATCATGCAGTATGCAGTGTCTTTAAACTCCTATTTAGGTTCTACTAAGTTGTGAACTAAGTGGGCTGTGTTGTATTTTTAAGATTTTTGAGTCACCACTCTCTGCAGCAGAGATGTGTCAGACTCCAGGGCTCTTTCTTCATGCACAGCAGCAACCAGTGATGGCAATTGCTCTTTGAAAAGAAAAAGACTCCTTGGGGTTCAGGTGAAGTGACCAGAGAAGCAGAGGAAAAGGAGTGCTGTAATACAGTTAAGCAGTTTGAGAGTGAGAAGTCAGCACACTGTGAGTGTATTCTTAGTTTTGGTATTAGGTTATTCAGAGACACATTTAGAAGTCCTGCAACTTCTCTACCTCCCACAGTCACCAAGGCATCACCTTTAACAAACTTCTTATTAATACAAAGGTGTAGGACATTGATGATGTCTCATGTTTCTCCTCTTTTTCTGGTGCATACTATAGTCGTGATTCTTTTAAGTTTGTTAAATGAAGGCATTGACTAATATTCATTATGTATGGGGAAGATGTTCTGGGGACTGATTTCCATTTCAGACACATATTGTATGGTGGGATGGACCATGTGACAAATACATGACAAACCTCTTGTCCATTCCTTAACAAGAAACATTTTAAAGAAACACAGTGATACTGGACTAAAACAAGTCTCTAGAAGTGACAAGCATCAGGATGCCAGCACATACTTAAATATGACGAAAGACTTATTCCTCTGTCACTGCCAAAGTAAAGAATATTTCATGACACCTACGAAAGAGAATCTTTAAACAGTTCTTCATTCTCCATGACTGGTATAGGGCAAGTTGTGTAAGAAATTCTGTACCGAAACATCTACAAATTTTATTTTCAGTCAAGTCTACACAGTTTGGCCCAGTAAGCTATGAAAAAGTAGGAGGAATTGCAGAACAGTTTGTGAAGTCTGTCCATTAATGCTAAAGTTGTTCTTTCTTCCACAGCGAAAAGCAAGTGTGTCTCACATTTAGGGAGATAAAGATCAGAAGGTGCAACTCCCGGGCTCTATTCCAGTCACCAACACAATTTGTGATGACTTTAGCACACCAAGTAACTTGGTGAATGCTCCCTCAATAGCAAGATAAATGTTATTATTTTAAGGTCATGTTCAGCAAGCAGTCAGAACTCTACATCTACAGAAACACTCAGCTCAGATCATCATTTTGACAATTTTAAGAAAAAAACATAGTTCAACTATTGCATCTCCAGGTGTTGAACAGATTATGCTAGAGGACTCATGTCTAGCAACTTTCAGTTCCCCTTCCATTTCCCCATTTGCAGGGGCATGCTGACACAGGAACAACCACCTGGTTGTGCAATGCCAGGGCTCCCTCCTCCATCTCCTTGAGCTCAGGCACTGCCTTCCCCGTAAGGCACTACATGTCCTGACATTTGTCTGGGGATGGCTGTTGCAAGACTACATATTGAGCACTTTGCAGTTCTGTAACACTTGTCACTGGAGCACATTTAACTGCTATTACAAAAAAGCATCTACTCTCAGCTGCTTGTTTCTGAAATGTGCTGCACGATATCTAATCATCCATCATAATTTTTGCTTTCAGAACATCTCTACTATGAGGGACCAGTCACACTGGGAATCAAAGAAATCCCACAGGTAAGTTCATCACCACTGTGCTCTGAAGCAAAAGAGCTTTCTGGAGGAGGTACAGTTAGATTATCAGCAATGATTGCCAGCATATTCCAAGCTCCCCCATCTGGCACACTGCAGCATGGCTGGTCTTTTCAATACAAATTAAGAGGCTATGCTTAAAGCATAGAGATTCACCATTATCCCGATAGGCAGGTTTTCTTCAGATAGCAGATCTCCTCTACCAGTACTAACTCATGCAGCCATACAGTTCTTTAGTTGACTCCTCCTCTATTACTCTAAAACCGACAACAAATGAAGCAACTCTTCCGAGGGATTTCTGAGAGACCAAGGCTGTGGTTCAGCTCACCCCTTAGTGGGCTGAACAATTTGGAGATGCTCATTCATCCTCACAAGCTATAAAGGCAATTTAGATAATTACTGCAACTGTACCTGATCCACCATGCATATACAGTGTTAGATATAGAGACAGATGTCTTCTAAGCTTTAAATGTAAGTAAAAGCTATGAGGCCAAGAACACTTTCTTTGGACTCATGGAATAAGATGAATTGAAGGTGAGAAAGCAGGCAGTGCTCTTGGCACTACTCTGATCGAGTTGCTTAGTTGTCCGCTATAGATGTTCTTTCCAAGCAGCCTTCTTCACATTCAACTAAATCTCCTTCCTAAATCTCAACCCAATTACACTGAAAGCAAAATAGGTCTTAAATGCTGAAAGCGCCATCATCCCTCTTTACTGGGCACAACTTCAAGCTGTATTTGACCAGCCTATAAAAGATGATTTCTAGTCACATAAAATAGCACACAGTTCAGTCGGTCAGTCAGACATCATTAAGACTTGCTCACAGAGAGAAGTATAGCAAGAATGCCCACTTCTTCAGCACCTGACAAAGAACCTATGTTACAGCCTCAAAGATGAGAGTCTAAGGCCTGATCAGCACTGGAATGGTCCAAGCACAAGAAAAGGAAAAGACAGGATCATAATAGGGATATGAAGCAAGAATGTAAGTCCTGCACAGGCAAGAATGAAGATAGTTGAGTTTTGGGACGATCAAGCCTCTGTAATGACAGTTACTATCACATACATCTCAGTCTTCCCTTGGTGATAGCAGCAACCATAACCTTCACTTTCCAGGCACTCACACAGGGAGTAGGGCCCCTTTATGCAGGCTGTTGTACCATCCTCACAAATGTACTTTCCTTAATGTCATGCTTAGAGATGCCATGTCAAATAACACCTTCTCTCCTTCAGCCCCTCACATAGGAACGTCCAAGCTTGCATCAGCCAGCTTCCTGTTCCAGGATCAGCTTTGCTAAATACTGATGGCACTTCCATAGTAATGGCTCTATAGAAAACTAGGCATAGGTCATCATATCAAAAGAAACTTTGAAAACATGTACACAGAACAACAGAACTCCAATTCTTGGAAAATTAGCTGAATTTGGAGTCAGAAATTCTAAGACTGTTCACTATCTTCTTTTAATAACAATTTTTACCCATGAGGAAAATATTATTCTGAAGGATGAGAAAACTTAGTCACTAATGAGCTATGAAAATGAGTTACTAAAAACTCACTTCTATGAATTAAACGATAAACTTTTGGAGAATTTACATGCTTGTGAGGAAAGGAGTAGGAAGCCTTCACTGTTAATTAATCAATCAGGCAAATAACACTATCCTTCCATGCAGCAATCAACTTCTGCTCATTCCAAAGTAGTCTCATCTGACCAGCCTAAGGGACATTTACACAATCTTCACAGCAATTATAACAAGGCTATATTCTCGTGAGTGTGTTGCTATTGGGCCTCTTTCTAAATTTGGATGTTACGCTCAGCTTGAACCACTCTGTGAGGAAACAGGCCAGTTACTGCCTTAGAAATCCCACAATAAAAGGCAAATGGAGAAAAGCCCAACTCATTCTAGCTGTGCTATCCTCTGCTTCACAACCAGAAATGCCCTGAGCAGGGTAAGAGCTTTCTATAATTCAAGGCCAGGAGGCCACTTCTGCCAAGCTCTCCCCTGCTGTTGGCATGTCTACCTTTACTTGTTCTCTTCCAAACTGCAGAGAACACTGAAAAATACCACAATGCCGGCAATCCAAAGAGGATGAAATCTAGTTCACCTCTTTCTCTCACTCTGTTAGGTGAGGCTTGTCACCTCCCTGCCATGCTTCTCCTTCTCCACTGGACAGGATTTTGACCAATACAACCTCTCTCCTAAAAAAAAAAAAAAAAAAAGAAATTATTAGTATTTTTAACTGCACAATTTGATGCTAAACTACATCTTGTTTTTACTACATAAGAATTAATCACAGATTGACTCATTTATACACACACATCTCCAAGATGCCATCTTTTATAAAAACGTACATGCTGAACAACAAGATCCAAGGAAGAAGTGCCAGACAACTGAGCACCTCTTCCCATTCCTGTTCCTGAACTGTGCTTGCTCATAAGAAACATGACAAGCTACATAGATTTGAAAGGAATTTTTATGCATCAAAACATTTTGTTCCCTGTGCACTGTTTTAATTTTGAACTTGTGCTGTCAGCATTGATATTTCTGATGAGAACATTTTGGCAAAAAAATATAGACAACTCTTTCACCAGTTCTGAAACACATTCGGACAGAAAATATTTTGGAGGAACACGATGGGAAAAGCAGTATTTTGTTTCTATGAAGAGGACTCACTCCTAGAAACAGAAGCAATTATTTACTACTTGTGGGCTAATCTCTTGCTTTCTTTTTGCCTCATACAGGGGGATTACACTATTGCAGCAAGGCTGACTAATGAAGATCACGTCACTGTTGCTTGTGCTGATTTTACTGTGAAAAATTATTTAGATTATTAACTAAAACAACATACTCAGTCCAACTCTTTTAAAACTACAGATTCCTAAAACTATTCAAGCCCAGCGAGCTGCTTGCACGCTTCAGTGATTCTGAAGGAAAGAATTTTCACATGGTGGTTCTGATGCTGTTCCTCTTTGTAATTCACTTTTTTGGAGAAGTCACTAGACCCTACCCTCTAGTGGTAATTTTATCTCCAAATGCACTCTCTAGCCCACTTTTTGCTTTTAATATATACAGCTGCAAATAGAAAGTATTTGATACCAACATTCTCATCTCAGGATGAAAATAGTACAAGGCAGAAGAGGCGAGAGCCAAAACAGATTTTTGCAGTAAGCTATGGAGGTATCCATTTCCAACACAGGCTAAAGAAGACTGTCATATGTATTATGCAGTTACAGCCCTCAACATTTTCAGTTTTTCGCAAGGCTTGTTTGGAGCCTCCATTGGTATAGATTTTATTGTAACCACAGAACAAAGACCAAATAGGATGAACATGACTCTTTTCAGTCCTCCATGTTCAGTCACTCTATTCATATCACTTAAGTTTTCAAGATTCTTGTATATTTTTTTTATTCTTTAATGCTTACAGTGATATGAGAATCATTTTGTTTAAGCTACATGCTGTTCTCGCTTGTCAATAAATTTGCAAGAAAAAAAATGTTTTCTTCACATTTCTCATGATTCTTGGACCATTCCAAACCTTAATATGGAGAAAAAAAAACTCCCACAAGCTGAGGGGAAAGCACCCAAGAGGGGAGGATGAGGGAAATAAATTAAATGGGCTCGTTGTTTTTTGTTGCTGTTTGTTTGTTTTAAAGAAACATCAGTCACGTTGATGCACATTTTATGTTAACAGAGGACAAACTGTTCTTTGCTTTGAGCAAGGAGCTCCATGAGACGTGAACACAGCTTAAGCTCCCAGGTGCAGCACATCCCCAAACCTCCCACTCCAGGAACCTCTGCATCTGGTGCAGCTAATGGGTAATAACAGATAACCAAGCACAGAGATAGTTAGGGTCAGGATCGTGAGTCTGGAAATCCATTTGGAGAACTGGATCTGCAGGGGAAGGATCAGGAGTGGGTTTGAGCACTGTTATGGAGAGGTAGGGGCATGAATTACAGTTATAGAAAGGTTCTGAAGCTGAGCACAGCTTCAGAAATCAGCAAACATGGTGTTGCTTGCCTCATCATGGAGAGGCTCAACAAGGGCAGCTGGGGCTGTGGCTCACAGCTGGCCACACAGGAGCTCTGGCATGCAGTCTCTGTCCTACACACCCACATGCCTACGGCACAAATTCCTGAGCAGCAAGAGCATCCCTGCTGCACAGATGACCAACAATGTAGTGCAGCCAGCAGTGGGAAGGCAAGGGATAGTCCGTTGCTTCCCTTCTGCACGAATTCTCACCTGCCATCCCAAAGGTGAGCATGTCCTTGAGGTGTAACTCACAGTAAGCACCACAGAATGGGAAGGGAGCATAATTAATACACTGTGGCTCCCATATATATATATATATATATATATATATTAAAGTGATTTGGGGGAGGGAAAGGGAAAAAAAGAAGGAAAAAAATGCTGAGGACCTCCATCAGAGCTTTAGCCAATGCTCTCCAAATCAGGACTCAGTTCTAATATTATGATGCTGCTCTGGAAGCAGATTGCCCAAGTCACTGCAGTTGCTTGCTATGTTTTAGGTCTTCAAAATGAATAATAAAGAATTTATTTCTTTATTATTTAAAATAATAAAGCGGTATCACAATACAGATACAAGCTCAGTTTTTTTCTTCATCTCAGAAGCTCTGTAGATTCACTTCTCTCCATGACTGCCACATAAAGGTATCTTGAGAAGAAACAAACAAAATTTCACTTAGCTCTACCATTTACACAGGATCAAGCCTCTGTAATGACAGTTACTATCTCATACATCTCAGTCTTCCCTTGGCGATAGCAGCAACCATAACGTTCACTTTCCAGGCACTCACACAGGGAGTTGGGCTTTCTCACCCCTACTCCATTGCAACCGTGGAGCAAAAGCATGACTAAAATTCAAATGCCCATCACCAAGCCTCTCGGTCTTTTATCTGATGAAGAATTTACTCAATGAAAAACAAATCTTCTGCTTATTGAAATGCTTCTACTTGAAATCAATCCCATAATAGCCAAGTTCTTCTCAGTGAAATCTGTCAGGCTCCATGCGCACTAGAGCCTGCCTGGAAGGACTCCTACCACAGCAGCCTCAGCCTCTACATGGTGCTCCCCTGGAACATCTCTAGCAGGAGGTCTCTGCTGCTGAAAAATGTGGGAATTTCAGGCAGAAAGCATTCCCCCTCAAGATCTTCCATCTCCGTCCCTTTGCTGCCTATCTAACTCAAACACATTACAGAGCCTCATTGTTGGCAGTACTGAAAAATGTTTAACATTTGGCTTTCTATCAAACATGTTGCTTGCCATTTTTCTCTTGGAATTAGGCTGATGAACTAAGACTAGATTTTAAACCCACACTCCAAGGCTTTTGTCAGAGCAGGACAGCTTGCCATGCCACAGAGATTCCTTGTCTTAAACTTCATTCAAGGCTCAGCAGCTCAAGACCTCAGCTGCTCTCTAAATTAAAAGATCTCTGACCCTTTGGCCTCAGCTCCTTCCTTGAATTCCTGCTTCTCACCAGGCAACATCCTGCATGGTCAAGCAACAAAAACCTCATCTTCCTTAGTCCCAGAGCAGCTAATGAGTTCTGTGCTCTCCCAGAAGTCTTGTGCTGTAGTCTAACTGTTGCACCTGAACTCAAATGCGTTTGACAGTTACTGCAGCTGCCGTTCTGAAATAGCCTCAATAAGGGCTCTATAAAAACATTCAGGCTCTGAATATAGCTTAGCCATGCAAGGATGAGAACAATATCCTTCAGGGCTTTGCAGCCTGAGCAAGGAGGTAGCTGCATTTGGCAAAAACAGGGACCTGAGCATTTCTAGTCAGTCTTCTCGAGGACACAGGGAAGGTAAAGTAGGAAGATAACTGCCCACAGTTCTCAGACAACAGACTATAATGGAGGATCTGAACAGAAGATGGACTTCAGGCTTTTTAGTGGATTCTTCTGCATTAACCTTCCTCCATGGACTGAGAAGTGCCTCAGTGAGATGGATGGAGCAGGATCCTGCTCCCCAGGAGCTCCCACAGGTCTCAGGCAAACACAAAAACAGAATAATAGAATGGCTTACATTGGAAGGAACCTTATAGCCCGTCCAGTTCCAATCATTTGCTTTGGCAGGGCTGCCTCCCAGCAACTCAAGCTGTCCTGGGCCTTATCCAACCTAGCCTTGAGCACCTCTAGGGATGGGACACCCACAGCTTCTCTAGACAGCCTGTGCCAGTGCCTCACCACCCTCAGAATACAAAATTTCTTCCTAACATCTCACCTAAATTTCCCTTCTTTTAGTTTAAAGCCATTTCCCCTTATCCTATCACTATTTGACTGTGTAAAAAGTCTCTCCCCTTCCTGCTTATAAGCTCCCATTAAAAACCATAAAGCTGTAATGAGAGCTCCTAGGAGTCTTCTCTTTTTCAGGCTAAACAAGCCCATTTTCCTCAGCTTCCCTGAACATCTTCATGACCAATGATCAGTTAAAATCAAAATGAAACTGTTAGTACAGCATTTCTGCAGTCCAGTCGGAGACTTGAGCCATGGTTACTGTACTTGCCAGAGCATCTCAGCAGGCAAACTTCAAGATACCAGGCACAAACAGAGCTTCCATGCATTTATGTGCAAGGAAGCCCACAGATGGACAAAAGGTCTGCCCCCAACTTCTAGCTCTCACCCACCCACCCCCATTATGTGGCTGTATGTTGCAGAGATCCCCCTTTGCAGCCCTAAAAGACAGCCCTCTGCCAAGCACGTGGCACTCATCAGTGTTCAAACAGCCTAAAACAGGAAAACCTTCTTGGGCCTCACACACTGGATACAGCACCTTCCTTGTGCAGCATGAGAGAGATGAACGACAGGAGAACAGAAAGTCACATACTGTTTCCTCAGACAAGGAAGGGGAAATCTTGCTCTGCCTGTGTTGCACACTGCTCTAGTTTTCCCCTCAGTACCCACACAGGACAGTGACAGTATGGCCATTCACCACTGCCCCAAACCAGTAAGGAAAGGCACTGTGTTAGCAGATGTAATCCGCCCAGCTTGGCCCTAGAACTGGACCTAATCTCAAGCACATCAGTGTCTACAACAATCTTATCAACTGCAAGAAGGAATGAAAATTTTGAGAAATTAGAGAGCAGGCAATTAAAAAAAAAATCAGAAATAAAGATACTTTTCTTCTGCTTTTAACTTATGCATTGAAATGAGAGATGTTTGCATAGAAAGATCCTGCTCAAGGAGCTTTAAAACATTCTCCTCCCTCTGCTTTCATACATTACTGTGTTCCACACCCACATCAGCTGCTCCCAGAAGCATTTCCCCTATCAGTGAGCTAAGAGCCATGTCCACCAAGTGTCTGCACCCCACAGACATAGGATACTGACCAAGGAGCCTGAAAGGATCACAGAAGATCAATTAGTATCAGCCAGGAGACAAACTGTCAAGAGTTTGGATGGATGGAAGAAACCCTGAACAAAGAGACCAGACAGAGAAGCAGCTCTCAAAGGGCCCAGTCTGCAGCTCAGGGGGATTTCTGCCAGTGGGATATTTTGTTGATAAGGGTTGCAGAGCTTCTCAGCCTGCTAGGCATGAGCCTGCAAGAGGGTAAGACATTCCCTGTTGGCCCAGTGATAATGTCTGTACTATCTAGTTATACAATAAGCCTTAGGTTGTTTTCCTAACGCAGGCAGAGTCTGGCAAAGCTAAAATAAGCTACTCTTGTCTCACACTGCAGCATAACAGCCTCACACATAGCTTCTTTCTCCCTACTGATACCTTCTTTCTTCCACTTGGCTGCACAAAAGACACCGATGCCATCAGCGGAGGAGCATGGCGCTCCCAGACCAAGCAGGGTATGGAAAATTTAAAAGAGGTTCAAACTCCAGCCGCTTTGATCAGGAGAGTAGCTTCACTAGAGCCAAAACAAATGTTTGCTGATAATCCCGTGCCCTTTGTTTGCTTGTGTAGATTCCATTTTAATAGCTTTCTTATGGTAAGTTTTACAGCTGGGGTCAGAGTGATAAAAAGCACAGATTATTCTCCACCATGCTCATTTGCTTTCCCCCAGTTTGATGCAGCCTTACCTTGAAAAAAGAGATTCTTTGATTCAGGGTGCTCTGCTGACCCTTGCAAAACTTCACCTCCTTTATCACTTGACAAGCAGTTAGAAAAGCCTGGGCTGTTCCAGGGCAGAAGAAGAGTGAGTCATAACCAGGCTTTCCTGGAAGGCTTGAGGTACCCTTTCCTAGAGCACCCAAATCAAACAATCCTTTTAACCTCTGCATGATGCATTGATGGTGATTTACCTCCTTCCAAGCACTGTTCTGCCTGAGCCCCCACAGGACCCCCGAAACAACTGCAGAGCTGAGACTGCAGCAGATGATAGGATGCCAGTAGTTCTTTCTCACTCTCTCATATGAAGCAGAAACGTCACTGTCTGTGCAGTAGCTTCTAATGCAGCCGAAAACACAATGCTACAACTTTCATCTGTTCTTTCTACTTGATTTATTTGAGCTATGCCCCAGCTATTTCCCATTCTGAATGTCAAGAGAAGGAAAATGGGTTTTGTTTTGCCTTCGTTATTTTTTTCCAAGTTCAAGCTGAGCAAGATTAGGAGCTCTACCAGTCTGCATCAGTAACGTAGAGAAACCTTTGTTGTCTCTAGTTAAAAATCAGAGTTGAACCCATTTACCTATTAACTGTGGCATGACAAAAGCTAGAAGCTGTCAGTAGCTTTCTGGTCCCAAGATGGAGTTCCTATTGCTTTTGTAACAGGCTGAAAAATTACTACTCGGGCTTTGCTGTTGAATTTTATGAATGGAAAATAGTTTTGCCCCAGAGCTTGTATTCATTATTCATAGTTTGGTTTGTTCCCTAAGAAACGTGAATGTAGCAACAAATTCAAGGACTCCCTGGATGTTAGGTAACTGCAGATCCAGATCAGGAATGCACAATGCCTTTCCATCCCTAATTCCTATGTCAACATCTCCAAGAGTAAACATGTGGCAGAAGACATGAGAATTTACAAAAACATCAGTGCCTTCTGGATGATGAGTACAAATAACCAAGAAGGCCTACAGCCACGGCTAGGATGAGCTTCAATACTGCAATTGCAGAATGTGGCAAGGAAACAACACTGCAGGATTTTTTCACCTCCAAGCTGCTGCTGCTGCTGCTTGCTCACACAGATCTCTCATATACTCCTGTCAGTACTGCAAACTGTTCTGATACTGGTATTTACTGGCAAGAAAGAAAGAGAAACACAGGTACAAATGCCAAGCACAGCCAAGGTAAGAAACTTCAAGCAGACTCTGAAGCATCTCAGTGTTTAACCACAGCTGAGTATTCTGTAGTGCACACACACACAGAAAAACAAAGTCCAGTCCTCCTATCAACCCGTGAGAGTTCAAGGAAATTTGTCTGCACTGACTTATCCGTAGTCACAATCTTTCTGGGCAGATCTTCACACATTTAAGATCTCCATCAGGGTAATGAGGTATTTTCTCTACAAATTTTGTGTTGTTTTTGCTATCTGGTTTTGGTTTTGTTTCATTTCTTGTTTTTGTGTCATGGTTGCTTTTTGTTTTTGTTTTTTTTTTTTTAAACTTCCCACTTATGATGAAATCCCAAACATTTGTGAGTTGGAATTAACAGTAGAATATGAAGACATGATCCTCATCTGCTCAAGCCCAGAGGAAGCAGCCAGGCCAAGAAAAGGAATTAGTCTTGAAAGGGTGCTGGGTAACAGATGGAACGAGCAAAGGAGCCTCCCAGACAGGTGTTCTACAACAGACATGGCCAGTAGGAAGAAGGCTCACTCATGATACATTTTGAAGGAAATCCAAAAAACTATTAAGTAGTGTCTTGATGCTGTGGAGCCTCCAACAGCTGAATTGGCTGAAAGAACTCCTAGTTGTATCAACACATGGGAGTTGTACTGTTGCTTTATGTGCTTATTTTAGGCTTGGTCAGTTCCTTGGCCTGGTGCAAACCACAAATTCTTCATCTGTGCTGAAGAGTTGAGGTCCCAGATGCAGTGTTCCTTATCACAGAATTGTAGGGGTTGAAAAGGACCTCTGGACATCACCCAGTCCAATCCCCAGCTAAAGCAGGTTCCCTACAGCAGGTCACACAGGAAAGTGTCCAGAGGGGTTTTGAATATCTCCAGAGAAGACGACTTTACAACCTCTCTGTGCAACCTGTTCCAGAGCTCTGTCACCCTCAAAGTAAGTTATTCCTCATGTTCAGATGGAACTGTGTTCCAGTTTGTGTCTGTTGTCTTGTTTCTGGGCACCACTGAGTCTGGCCCCATTGAATTCATAAGCATTGATAAGATCCACCCTTAGTTTTCTTTTCTCCAGGTTCAACAGCCCCAGGTCTCTCAGCCTTTCCTCATACAGGAGATGCTCCAGGCCCTTCAGCATCTTTGTGGCCCTCCACTGGATTCTCTCCAGTAGTCCCCTGTCTTTCTTAAATTGGACACAGCACTTTAGATGTGGCCTCACCAGGGCAGAGTAGAGGGGGAGGATCACCTCCCTCGACCTGCTGGCCATGCTGTTTTTAATGCACCCCAGGATACCGTTGGCTTTCTGGGCCATACGGGCACACTGCTGTTTCATGGCCAGCCTGTTGTCCACTGGGACACCCAGGTCCTTCTCCACAGAGGTCATTTCCAGCATGTCAGCCCCTAACCTGTACTGATGCATGCGGTTATTTCTCCCTAGGTGTAGGACTGTTCTTGGTCAGTTGGTGTGAGTAGGGAATCAAGGGCCTAAAGAACAGGGCAGCAAGTAACTCCAGTAAATCCTGTTCTGTTCCCAAGGAGAAAGCCTTATGCTTTTTCCTTAACTGTTGGTCTGATTTCTCCCTGCAACTGGGTGGAAAAAGCCTGTTAGAAAGTGATGCTCTGCTGAAACAAAAGACTTCAGAGGGGCATTCCTCTCTGTAAGAAATTTAAAAAAAAAAAAAATCCATAAAAGACTTTGATCTCAAAACTTTCTGGGCCACACTACAGGAACAAGGCTTCTCATTTTCAAATAGCTTCCTACCAATTGCATTTAATTAACATTTGGTGAAGTTTAAATATCAGCACCTGAACAATGGAGCTCACCTTCCCAAAGAGGATCACCCCTACCCCCTCCTTGAAACAAAACCGTTTTGTAGTCTGCGCACAACATCTCTTCTTTTCATCCCCTGCAGACAAAAACATATTGGAAAACTTGTAGATTTTGCATGAAGTGGAGACACCCTGCCCTGACCAGCCCTTGTATATCATACTGTTCCTGGCCGCTGTGCAGACTAGGTGTAACTTGCAGCTGATTTTTCCTCCTGCAACTCCATACCCTCAGTGAGATGCTGCAGGAGACCAGAGTCACTGCATGGGACTTCGTGGCTTCTCCTGGGGACAAGTAAGCATAGGACACGTCAGTGCAGAGCTGTCGCCGGGCCGGGGACATCCAGGAGGTGGCACTGTTAAACTGCTGAGGTTTGCCACGAGTCGGTGTTCTTTTTTCCCCTCCCACCTCCTCCCCCGTAATCTTTTTTCCTGCCTTGAGGATGGCGATAGAGCATTGCGAAAGCTTGGCTGGAAAAAAAAAAAAAAAAAAAAAAAAAAAAAAAAGCCAACAAACTAAACCTCCGTAAAACAGACGATGGCTTTATGATCGCGGGAGTGTTTCTCTCTCTCCCTCACATCAGAACTTTAACGGACTGGCTAGCTGAGATAGAGATGTTTACTCTGCACAAGGTGATGTTATACAACTTTCTCCCTCGAGCAACTACCGGAACTGTTCTGTTTTAACCCTCTGACACCTGGACCCAGCCCATTCAAAGTCCCTTTTAACTTTTTTCTTTTTTTTTTTTCCTCCCAGGCAGCTTACACCCTTAACGCACTGTAATGCAGAACACCTACCTGCTGCTGACCTAGCAGGCAAACAACAAAAGCACTTTATCAGGACGGACACGTTATCGCCACTCAGCACCCCAGCTCCCTCTCCCTGAGCAAACAGCGGGGGTGGCAGGGGACAGCCACTCCAGCTCCCAGGCAGGGGAATGGCACAACACTGCCATTCAGCAAGCAGTTTGCACCAGGACTGGCTGAGTGCTCCTTCCTGCTGGGACTCAACGGCTCCATAATCTCCAGGGAGGAGGTAGCCATGCTGCAAGACTTTCCAAGACTTCTGTTGGCACCCTGATGTCCCAGCAAGGCCCCACAGGAACATGGCTTGTTCACTGCAGGAAGGTGTCTGAACAAGCTACGGCACACTGATTCACAGCAGTGCTTTTACTCTTGGTGAACTTCAAATTAAGTATTAAGTGGGAAGAACATTGCTAAAACATCTTGAAATCACCACTCCCATCAGTAATGCAGACAACAAGATTCCTTGCAGGCCCTCCCCAGCCCCTTTGCAACACTTGCTGCAGCATAAAACCCCATCATGCAGGAATCATTGATATTCTTGCAACTATTTCATTGTTTGCAGGGGAAAGATAACCATAAAAAAACGTGTGCTGGATTTTAATTCCTTGGACTCGCGCAGTAGCAGTGGAGAAACTAGCCAGCTATGACTTGCTAGCCCTCCCTAAGCTGCATCTAGCAGTGGCTGGAAGGAAATCAGTGGTCAGAGGCTCAGCATGGGAACCACTCACCTACACCAATTCTGCTTTCAGGACTTCAACAAGTTCACAAATGAGTGCTGCTCCCCTTGAGCAGGGAGGTCCACAACTGCTCACTAGCCTGTCTTCTTCAAGTAACAGCCCAGATGAGTCATAGCAAAGATTGCAGTAACTGTGTCTTTTTTTAGTGATTTAAAAGTTCTCACGGCCATATTTTCCTCCCTGAAACTTGGCCCTTCTCTACCACAATTGTAGAAACTGCCAACAAAAAGTGAGGCTCTGCAAATGATGTGATCCAGGACAGCAGTGCCCAAATTTCTAGCCAGACAGGCCAGAAGTTCTGATCTTCCCCTGAACATGATGCAGTACATCCAGGTGGAAGAGCTACTCCATGTACATGCCCAGAGTCTCTCAGAAGACTCAAAAATCTCTCAAAAAACTTACCTTTGCTGCAGGCAAGCATACAAGCCTGGACCTACTCTGCTTCCCACAAAGGCTATCAGGAGCAACGGCATGGTGATGATGGTTGATGGTTGGACTAGATGATGGTTTTTTCTAACCCCAATGATCCTATGTTTTTCCAGGAACTCCTTGGATTTGGTAAGAGAGCTACCCAAAAGCACTGATTTTCTGGCAACCAGCCCCATTAGCAGTTTTCCCAAGGAGCTGGCAGCCCCTCCTCTCTCATAACAAGGGCTCACACCTGGGCTCTTAATACAGGAAAGGCCATCATGAAACACAAAAAGGTCGCAGTGCCCCAGCTGCTACTTCTGCCATCACCAGTGGCTCTTCAAAGCAGGCCCCTCTGAAATAATAAAAGTAATCTCAAAAAGCAGTGAGGATCCAGCCACAAACTTCAAGAACTCTTGAACTGTCCTGCTGGGCCCTTGCTTTTTGGCACATATCTAGTGTCACGCACCAACACAGTGCAAGCAGCATGAAAATAGAAAGCTTCCAGTTAAGCAATCATCTTGATTTGTATCAAAAACACTTTCCTAGCACTTAAAGATTTCAGTGATAAAAATCTCCTTGCACGTTAGCGACATACATCCACAGTATGAGGTGATTTCAACCTCCGTTAACAAGACAGAGCTCTCTCCTCAGTAACTAGGACAAATGCTAACTCTGGCATTATCCCATCTGACCTCAGCAGCCAGCCAAAAATGTAGGGAGCGGCAAGTTTCCGTTACAAGCTGATTTGGTAGCTAAATAAGGTGTTCCCTCCATCCCTTACAAAGAATGCATAAATTCCTTCTTTCTACCCACTGTGAGCACAGCAAAGATCAAACAACACAGAGCAGTGTATTTGCTCACATTCTCACGTCCTTTTTGAAATTCATACCCTGTTTAAAGGTCTCTTCAGAGCGTGACAGCAGCTCTGGCTGCTGCTGCTGCTGCAGGACTCAAGGGTGCTACCAGCTTTGGTGACTGACCTTTCTCAGCCAGGGACTGCTGCCCTGCAGAGAGGAGCTGGACATGGCACACACCTGCTCCTTCAGTCTAGTACACCAGAAGACTTCTCAGTACCAGATATTGATACAGCTGCCTATCCCCCACAGCAGGTCTGCAGCCTGTTCATTAACAGCTTCACCTGCCAACACAAGGCTCAGAAGACTCCTTCCTGAGAACCACCCTTAGTTTGCAGCCCCTTACCTTCTCACATTTCCCATCCAGAGCTGTGCTTTTCCCTCAGGCCAGGATGACAATCCTTGCCATCCCAAAGCAAGTGGATTCAGCAATGTGATCCTATTGGAGGGGGAAAAGATTGCTGTTGAGAGTGTGAGGGGTGCAGGGGTAATTTTTGGTTTCCTCTGTGGCTCGTTTCAGAGTTAGGGAGGAGGAACAGAGGCAGGAGAGAGATGGATGTGTGTTCAGCAGCAATTAAGCACTAGGACAGCCTTTCTCCATCATTAAGAAGACACCATAACTTTACTGATTCTTAGTCCTTGTGTATCTGAACAGTCAACAGTCAGCAGAAACACACGTCACCTGTCAGGAATGTGTGTTTGGGCTTGAGGTTCAACCAATTCCATCTTCTGATTTCCATTAGGGACTTTTTTCTTACTCCCAACGTGGAGATTCCCTCTCCACCACCTCTTTCAGCGGGGTTCAGTCTATTTGTGATTTTGCTTCAGTCCATTAGTGCCTGCTGCAGCACTCACTGAAATCAATAGAAAAGAGCCCATTTCACTGATTAAGGTGGGAATTAAATTCTTTCTCCTTTCAAGCAGCCTTGAAGTATTGCTTTCTTCTGAACCAGCCCTTTCTACTTCTGCTCAATTGCACAGAAATGAAAATGGAGGAGGTTGAGTCTGATCTGAAGACTGTACTCCAACCTGCATCTCCCCAGTTAAGGAGAAAGCGACTTTTTAAACTGTCATCTTTTGTTTAAAATTTTAGACTGCTTGCAAACGCATCACTATCAGTTCTTCATGGAACTTTCTTAGGGATTGAGAGGTTTGGGAGAAATGCTTGGTCTTTTTCTATGGGAGGTCAGGGGGAAGAAATAGCGTGCTTCCTTTCAAGGGCTTCTCCCATTGGTTTTAGGAATGCCAAGATGGCTGAACACAGCCCTCTGTTTTTCTAGAGGATTAAAAATATTTGAGGGCTGAGTACTAAGTGCTCTTATGCTTTCGGTGGAAAACAGGAGTGCTGAATACTTAGAAAATATCTCTCCTAAACACCGAGCACAGTGGTTTCCCCATCCCAAAGCCAACATGCCCTTCAGGCTGGTCAAAACCTGTGTTAACAGTTAACAATAAGGGTCTGTTCTGTGCATCCTAACAAAAGAAGAGAGGCACACCCTCTCCTTTTTCCTGTGACTAGATACTAAAGCATTTAAAAGTTTTTACAGTGCTCATTTGCACTGAACAGCACAGAAGACCCCAAACTATTTTACCTATTGAGCTCAGTGAAGCACAAACCCGTATGATGAGCGATCTGCTAGTTCCCAGCTTGCTTCCATTTGAGTAAGTGCTAGAGCTGATAATAAAGCACAAAACAAACGACAGTTGTATGAACACTCCCTTAAGTAACGTTTGGTATTCCAGAGCTTGAACTTTGTGATAGAGTAATTATTGCTTTGTTTCTAAGGGAAATTGAGGCCAGCAGCACAGCCGGGAATTTCTTACATTTCTGGATGCCCAGCATCCCTCCAGAAAGCAGCTGTTGTGTCCCTGTTTCTCACATCTGTGGGTGACTCAGCTGCCCCAGCCGAGTTTCACCCAGATCCCTCCCCAGGCAGGGCAGGAGCAGCCGTGCCAGCTCCCACCCGCGCAGGCTGGGGCAGCACCAGGCCTTGGAGCTGTGTGAGCTCGCAGGGCTGCTCACGGCTGGGCCCAGGTGAGCCACGGGCATGCTGTCAGGGGCCTTGCCAGGAAACACTGGTGTCTTTCCCAATCACTGCTGGAGCAGACAGCACCCAGGTGTGCTATTCAGCTGGCCCGGGTGTGGCTCTCATCCATTACAGTCAGTCCCTGCGATGCTTTGCCCTGAGTCAGGTGCTGGCAGGACTCCTGGGATCCTCTGTCTCCAGGCAGTGGGAAGATGGGGGCACGCAGCAGTCTACCCCATGCCAGGAGAGCCTCACACCTTCTTTCAGCTAGCCTGTGCTTTTATACAAGGGAATAAACTGGGTCTAGAATCAAAACGGGGTTTGAACTGCTTGGCTAAGCATGCACGAGCCCATTTGAATGCACTTACATGAGCTGACAATCTGGTTAGCGCTCATCAATTAATTACAGACCAGCATGTCCACACCATGTTTTCTCTGTGATTTAGCCAAGCCAATTTTCCAAAACAATTTTAACTAACCCAGGCACAGCTGAACTGTAGAAATATATTTCGTGATCTGGGACACCAAAGCACAGTCAGGAGGACTGGGGCACATTGTACACACAAATATGGTATTCCAAAACCTCTTGCAGAAACTTGCTGTGGTTGCTTACTATATCCGTGCCCTCCACAGTCCTCCCTGGGGGGGACTACTGCACCCCACAGCAATGGTGGTGAGAGAGGCACATGCCCCTGTCTTTTTTTCCTTCAGGTTAGAAGCTGATGCAGTGAGCTTTAGCTGCTGGGAAGGTTTGTGCTAAGTGCCCAGCTTGCAAAAAGTAGGTAACAAACAGCTGAGGAGCAGTAGCATCTTAAACAGCTGCAGCTGTTTCCCCAGTGAACGTGATTCAGAGCCTCAGCGTTCACAAGCTGAAGCTTAGAACATAGCAACAATTCTTGCAAAATATTTTGCTTCTTGTCTTTTTTTTTTTTTTTTTTCTCCCCCACACAACTTTTTAACCTCTTGGTGCCTATGCCGAGTCCCTACCTAAAATAAGTTTCAGGGTGGAACATACTTGCCACTTGATCCGTGGCTTGCTAAATTTAGCCAAACACAGACTGCCTGTAGAGATGGTTCTCTTGAAATGTCAGTAGCCACACAAAAGGTTGCCAATGTCATCCAGGAAGTGGGACACCACGGCAGTTATATTTTTTACTTATAATAAAAGAAACTTTCATACTCTGCGGAGAGGCAACCATAAATTTGATTCCAAAAAAAAAAGGGGGGGGGAAGGGTGGGGAAGGACAAGGACAGATTTTAGTAAAGCAGAGGAGAGCCAGAAGAGAACTTTTGTATTTAACATACATAGAAGAGATTAACTCTTTGACTGGAGTCACCGAAAGCTGAAAAAGAGAATAACCTGCTTCAAATGGTTTTTTAAGCAGTAAAGAGAGAGTTAAAGACTTTTGATCTAGAGGAAGGAAAGCTTTGGAAGAAAAAGATGAATATGCCGGCATAACATGCAATTCCATCTTCTTAAGTTACCAAGTGTTTGATGTCAGCATCTGACTTTGTAAATGCATGACTTCTGAAGAAGTATCAAATACACAACAGCTCCTTCATCCAATGAGGTACTGGGATCCAGGGAAATCCTGGCGCCTCATCCTAGGGAAACTTTTCTTGGATCTTTGTGTGGGAGACACCAGTGACTAGTAAAAATAATAAATAAATAAAAATTGCCTGGCAACAGTACTTTCATGGTCAGGAAAGCATCAAGGTGTGCAAAGAAATTCCTGTAGACAAAGGGAATGCCAGCTCAGCTTGCCTCCATGAGAGAGCACTAGGGGCAGCACTTCCAGCCATCTTGTCTTCGCCTCCATAATTTCTAAAGAAATAAAAAAAACACAAGAACTACTAGCAAAGCCAAGCTCAAACTGTGTTTCTTGCCTGCTCCAGGGTCAAATATAACAGTAATGAAAATGATGGTTTGCACCAGCTGCTGCTTCATCATTTGACTGAAAGCAGGTGAACAACACAGAACAGCCCCAAAGGCAATACACTGCTGAGCTGACCTCATTAGCTCCACTTTGCAAAGCCCCCTGCCTCCCCAAGCCGACTGCCTGCCCAGTCTCTGCCTTATAGCTTTGAAATGATCCCTTTCCTGCATCAGCATGTAAGACTAGTCACCTGCTATATGTTCAGGCACAGGATGAACTGAATGCTGTGAACTCAGACAAGTTAAGGGGAGGAGGCATCTAAAAACAGATGCAATTAAGGGCTTGTTAGCATACAAAATCATCATGGTTTCCTCCCAGAGCCTATGGCAAAACTGAGCAGGACTAGTCTGGCCCATGGGCACTGTGGTTCTTGTTCCAGGATGTGCACAAAAATGGAGGGCACAAAACCCAGGGTGAGGTGAAGAAACATCCCTTGTTGTGGGCCTAAAGAGAAAGCTCAGATATAGGTACACCTGGGCTGGAGAACTGGCATGCTCTGTTGGCACAGGCAGTATCTCATGTCTGACAGATACTGCTGTCAGCAAAATGTGATACTGCACCCTCCTCTTAGTACAGCCCCCAGCCTATTTGCTGCCTCCATAGAATAACCTGTTGCATCTCAAGTCTAACTAACTGTTTGGGTAACAAAGAGCTGTTCTCAAGTTCTAAGATGCCTGAACTTCTCCTCTCGGAGAATAAGGTAAAGGAATGAGATATTAACTGTGAAAAATGCACATGTATGTAGAAACTGAGCTGTTATTCAGTATCATACAACATCTTCCTATTTGAGGAGCTGCCTGACTCTTGAGATAGATAAGCTCTTGGCTGTGGGAAGGGATAATGCAGAGTTTTCAACAGCAGTAGGACAAGAAAGTGTTCACAGGGCAACCAGTGGTACAGATGCTGCAGCGTTTTATCACCAGCATTGTGCAGAACTCTCCATAAACTAAACTGTTTTCCTACTTGCCCAAAGTCATGGGTAATTATCTTCATATCCAATATAAATTAGCAAGATGTGCTTGTCACTGATACTGGGACAGTATAACCTGCATCATTTCTGGCATTCAGTGATCTGTAAAAAAATTCTAGCTAAGTGTAGAGAATTATTACAGCAGGAAAAAGGGGAAGATGCGTAATTAAAACAGATGGGTGGAGCTGACAGCATCACACTTGTGCTGAATCATCCTCCCTATATTTTACATTTTAAGGTTAGGCTCTTTTCCTCCCCACCACTAGATATCCTTAGGGTCAACTGAAGATCCCTCAGGTCTATAGTTTCATATGCCACCAAAGCAGCAACATCACTTCCTTTTCATCTTGCTTAGAACTTTTAGAGTCCCAATAACCGTGGCACAAAACAGAAAACTCAACTGAGTCCCATGGAGATGCTCACCAGGGTAAAAGTTTCATGCTGAAAGGGAAATAGGGCCTTTACTCTTAATTAATTCTTATTTAACTCAAATATCTAGCAATCAGTTGGATGAAAATCTCTCTTTGTTTAACATTAAACAGCTGCTGTTCCATTAGTGCCTGAGTAAGCTATTAATCTGAGTTCCCAAAGGAAGACCTCCAGCAAGAAAAATCTGAAAGAAATATCAGATCTTAAAATCTATGACTCTTTTTCCCTTAGAAGGTGGGAGGGAAGGAGTAGGGGAGTCAGGAGTGCTTTCTTTTCCAGAGCTTTAAGGAACTTTACACAGTCACACAATCTTCAAATTCAGAATTCCTGGGTGGGGGCTTCCACTTCGCACTGCTAACCACAGCAGCAGGCTGCATGGGTGAATAAACCTCCCTGCCAGAGTGCAGGGGTAAACCTAGCAGGGAGCCTTCGGGCAAAGTCTTAGCTGCTACCGTCCAATTCCAATGCAAACTTCCACTCATAAGAAATGGACCTGAAGCATCATTCTGGATCCTTGAGTTCTAGTGGTCCAGAAAGCACAGGCCTTTGACTGCCAGGCGCCTGTTCCTGGTGTAAATCTCACAGTCTGTCAAGAACAGAGAGAACTGCCCAAGTCATGACAGCATGAGTCAGGTCACACTACTGTCTTGGCCAGTAGTGGGGTACAACAACCATCATTTAGTCTAGTGTTATCCTCATTAAGCCTCTGCCATGCGATTTGCTAGTTCAGCTAATCTGAATTTGCTGCGGGTATCCGAATGCAAAATAAGCACTTTCCCCTCTTTAATTATAGTCTTTATGTTTTGTGATTTAGGTTGCTCCTGTCATTGTTTGCAAGAAAAGATGGGGTTGCATAACAGTGTGTAACACGATACAGCTGCAGACAGGGCTGCTCCTGCTCAACCAGTGTAAGCCCAAATAGAAAACAGCTTCTGTTAACCAGCAGCTGAACAGCGGGGAAACCTCACCCAGCCCTTTTCCTCTGGTAGGGGCAGGGGAAGGCCTGTGGGCTGTCCCTTTGCCCTGTTTATATCCAATTTATTACAGCCACCAACCTCTTGGCAGGATTCAACAAAGTTCTCTCTGGTGGGTCCTGACTAAGATAGAAAGCCAAACTGGTTCTGTTCAGAGTGCCATTTTTTATGGGAGTGCTGGCATGTTTATTTTAAGAAAATGGGAAACTCAACCCAATAATTTCACTTTTCATTCACCTACTGTCAAACCTTGTAGGTCTCCCTCAGGCAAAAATCCAACCTGTGTCAGCAGGACTGTTGGGTTTGTCATTTTTTTCTTTCTTTCTTTCTTCCTTTTTTTTTTTTTTTTTTAACTAGGCCTGTAGGATCCAGTCCAGCAACTCTTCAACCATCATGTTCAGGGATTAGTCTGTACTTGACAAGTTTCTCATTCTTCTGAGGCAAATTCTGTAGAAAGAAGGGGACAGTGCTGCACCAAGCAAGCATAAATGCTTTCTCTGTTTGCATCCAGGGCCTGTGTGAGCTTCTGAGATCAGAGCCTGGGACCAAATTTTCTTCTTGCGTTCTTCAGTGTTGTTCCTCTGAAGTCACCGCTACCAGATAAGCTGTGTAGCATAGCACAGCCTTATGTGGCCACTTGGACTGAGTGGCTTATTTTTAGCTCAAACCTCTACCTTAAGTGATGCCAGTTTTAATAATCCATCCAGTACAGTCTTGGTGGTACCAGCAAAACTCTCCCTGCACAATGTGCAATGCTCAGATTGTTAAACAGAATACAGTTAAAATCACACAGCAGCTTTAAAATGTCACAGAAGTGTGTGTGTGTGTGTGTGTTCAGACCAGTTTGTCTGGCACATTGCATCCTAGGGGATGTTTTAGGGGAAGAAGCTGCACAGATGTAACCATTTTTTGCAACCAGTGCAACTTCTGGGGTAAAAGCTACACTGCCACCAGCTGGTTTCACTGTTCTCCCCAAAACAGAAATTTTAGGTATGTTGACTTTTATCCTGGAATATGAGGTGCAGGATTTGTCAGATGAAATGAACAGCTGCACATACTCTTTGTTGCACAGACACACACTGGGGAACGTGGAAGCTGATGAGTGCTACTAGATATAGAAAAACCACCTGAAAACCTCATGGGTGCCAGTTCACGGTTACAAATATGTGACCTGGAAATCTTTCTCATATGTGGCTCTGTATGTTGCACAGACCTATAATGGAAGCTTACAAAAAGCAACTCGTTGTCTAACAGAGCAGTTTTTCACCTGGTGCATGCCCAAACCTGATCCAAACACATCCCATAGCACCTTGGCTACCAGATGTGAATTGCTATTAAACCAACTGCTTGCCTACATTAGTCGGGAACATTGCTTAGTAAGTATGTTCAGATTTCTGGTTGTCTTGCACCTACCTATTATCTGATCTTAAAGAGCTACCCAGCATTCCCCTGCCAGTGAAGGCAATGCAAATGTCTCTGTGACAGGATAGCAGCTTTCTGCAGATTGGGTAGGTCTGGAGCACATCATTCTCAGCTCAGGAAGCAAGAGAGGAGATTGAGAAAACACAATAGCATCTAGAAAACAGCCAGCTAAACATATGACTTCTATGCCAGTTCAATTTCCTTGGGACTTTCCTAGCATTTTTACCCCAACTGTTTGCAATAGTGAAAAAAAAAGTTGAGATTCAAGATTTCTTTTTCTGGACCAGGCATCCTAATAGTTCTTCAGCCTGGCTGCAAAATTACATAAACAAGGACAAAATTCTGGCCTGTGAAAATCATGGCAAAACTCCCACAGATCTGAATGAAGCCAAACGTTCACCCCCACCTTGCACAATGTATGCACTCAGATTTAAAATGCATTTTACAAATACAGCTTTAAAATGTTCTTTCCAGGGCTGGATTGAAGAAGGAATATCAAAGATTGCAGCCTTGCTGTTTTCATTAAACTTTCACCAAGTTTGGCTAACTGTGATGAAACAACAACAGTTGTGATCCTGTGTTCTCATTGAGATTGTTATCAAAATTAGCAAAAGCAGTTAAGTCAGATGAGTGAGAAAGCTGTGAATGAAGTTCAGCTCCAGCTGCTGGAACTTTCCTCCAATACTGCTTATTTGTCTCCTTAACTACAATTCATCTTTCCTTTTCCCCTGTTGCTTACGGCCTCCAGTCCTCAGTAGGATGCTAGATTCCTTGGCAAAGAGATGCAGCCTGTGTCCGTACCATTCTTCACACTCCACTGATCATTAACTCATCTGCAAAATTCCTTCCAGATATCTTACATCTTCTCTTCTATTGCTGCAGTGCAGCAGTGTACGTCCAGACTGTCTTTAGGATTTTATTTTTGTGGAGAAAGCCATAGGAACTTCACAAAGTGTGATGAGCACCAGGCTTCCCAGAGAGCCCATGCTGATCAAGGAAATGCTCTTGAAGCAGCAGGCTGTACCTTGCCCATAGATAAGCAGTGATGAGCAGTTCCGCAGTGAACCGCGTGGTCTCCTCGGTAAGAAATGTAATCCCTCTAAGTCAACAAGGCAGGCAGGGCACAGATAGCTTTCTCAGAACAAAATAAACATTATTATACCTCTGGTAGTAAAGCAAAAGAAGTTGACAGTACACATCTCCATTACCACTGTAAAGCCTTCCACAGATACAGCCATCTGAACCCTCTCCAAGTGTTTGGCAAGTTCAGTCTCTGCATGCGATGTTCTGGAGGTCTCCTGTGATCTGCAGAAAGCTGCTGAAGTTCAAGGGATGCACTGGTGTTTTCCTTCTCTGTCCACCCTCTACATCACTACTAAATCAGCTGGGATAGGAGAGTACTTTCCTAAGAGGAATTAACTGGGATGCAATGTGGCAGAAGCAAGTTGCTCCAAGGATGGGTTTTACACCGAGTGAGAGGAAAAGGAAGAGACATGTCATGCCATGAGAAGCTGTAAAAAGATTTCTCCAGACTCTCGCTACAGAAATGCCTGTGCATACAATGTCTCATGCTACAAAATTGCTGGAAAAGAGCTCTGAGTTAAGCCAGTTTCTTCAACTGAACGCACAAAACTGGTGCTCCTACAGCACTCAGAGCCAGCCAGCCATAAGAGGGCAGCAGGAATCCAACACATACAGCAAAGGGTCCCTTTCTGAAGCTGGATGTCCAGACAAGCAAAATTTAGTGGGCAAAGCAAGAGAAGAGGTATTTTAAAATATATATTAACTCTCCTCTCCACTGTTAGCCAGGCACCTACCCACAGACAGTGCAGCCACATACCATCCTATGCCAGGAAGAAAAGTGTTGTAATGTCTCATCCTGAATGAGCCATCCGCCATCCTGCCCAGCTTTTATCCTGGAGATATATGAAAGAATTATATTTCTGGCAAACTTCCTGACTTAACAGCTGAATGGAAGTCCTTTGTGAAATATGCATTCCATGGCTTGCTCTTATCCTCACGTAATGAAAATAGAAAAGGAGGGGGAAAAAAGCACTGAAACACACAAGCCAGGATACTCGTGACTGCAACGCAGAGCCATGAAAGCCAGCCCTGCCACCTCAGCATGGTCCTTGTGGCTCTGTGTGACCCAGTCCCCAGGCGTATGGCCCGGCTGCTGAGCAGCAGTGTGCTCAGAGTTGTGCTGGCACAGTGTACTGAAAGCAAGCAGCAGTGTTTTCCTTGGGGGAAGAGGCGTTTGGCCGCTCCCATCCCTGCCAGCACTTCTGCTGGAGACAAAGCCTCACAGTGATGCAGGACGGGCAGTGCCTCTCCATCTTGCTCATGCAGAGGTGAAGTCTCCTCATGCTATGAGTATATGACCCAAGGTGGAAATAAAACTGGCAAGCCACTAGTGATTCAGCTCCCATCACCAAGAGCAGCTTAGGCTCATGCTGCCAACATTTTTAGGCAGCGAGATCTGAGGGGAAGTTGGGGACTCAAAGTACAACATGACAGGAGTGATTTCTAGTGACACATGCCGCAGAGATATTCTCAGGGTTGAATCCAGTCAGCCATGCTTTGTACCAGGGATGAAATGTGCACGGTTTCATGGGGACATGCTGGTCAGTTGGCCACAGCCATATGCTGCTGCCCCAGTGCCACCAGTGCTCCTCAGCCCAGCCCCACCTTCCATCTCCTTCCACAGTCTGACCCTCCAAGTCCCACAGCCCTGCAGGTCTGGGTGACACACTGGAACAGATTGCCCAGAGAAGTTGTGGATTCCCCACCATTGGAACTGTTCAAAAAATTGGGTGGGATGGGGCCTTGTGCATCCTGATCTGCTGGGAGGTGTCCCTGCCTGTGGCAGAGGAGTTGACTAGGTGATCTTTTGGGTCCCTTCCAGCCCAAACCATTTTGTAATCCTATGATTTATAGAGGACAAGTTTATTATGCCTGCTCACTTTTGTGTCAGCATTGTCCTTTAACTTAAATAGCTCCTCTTCCTCCTTAGCGTTAACCTCCAGGATGTATTTATAGAGAGCGATCATATCCCTCTTTCAGCTTTCCTGGTGCTGGACTAAATAAGCCAAGCTCTTTCAGTCTACTTTTATAACACCAGCTCTCCAACGCCCTAATCCTCCCGCAGCCTTTCTTTGCACCTGTTCCAGTGTGAATCAATCTTTTTTGAAAGTGAATGACCATAACTGCCCAGCATTGTGTGCGTGGCATGTCACATTGCTTTTTACAACAGAATTAGTATTTCCCTCTCTTCTCCCGAGCACAGACCCTCTGCATCGGGCAGCCAGGGATCTCCTTTGCTTCTTTCGTTACACAGTGATAATGAAACGCACGAGATAAGCTGAGAAGCATCAAATTTACACAGCCACAACAATTATTTGGGAGGAATGCTGCAGACAAGATTTTTAAATGTTCAAAAGCCAGAAAAAAAAAAAAAAAAGAAAAAAAAAGAAAAAAAATTCTTTCTCTGTGACAGTTTTAGACTTGAAAACCTGTCAAATTGAGTATGGAAAAAATAATTGTGGAAGCGCTGTGTGGAAAAGGAGTGTCATGAAACCATTCACAGATGGTAAAATTATTCTTCCAGTAGTAGAGCTAAGTAAGATGTGTGCTGTGAAGAGCAAACGATGGCCATTGTTCCACATGCCTTTTGCAGTGTTCCTGTGTGCCTTTGTCACCATTTCAGGGTTGCTGCTGTGCTTCTTTATCTTCCAGCATCCCTTCCAACACCAAGCATGATCTCTCCCAATTTTGCCACCTTTGATCCTTTCATGGACTGGTGAAGGCAGCCTGTTTTCTCTCTGCACACATTGGATCCTGAACATGTAAACACTGTTTCTTATAGCAACTCCAGTGTTTCTCTACACTCCTATTCTCTGCAGTGAACCAGTGATGTGATGCAGCCACAGCCCAGATATACTGCACTGGAGCTCATATCACATCTGTCCAGACAGCTTCGTTCCTTTCAGAGCCCCCAGACACCAGATGCCTGCACTGATAAAGGAGGATGGCTGTTCCACATACTTTCAGCTACTCACTTTTCAATATCCACCAGGATGTTTCAAAAGGCTCAAAAAGTCCTGCAATGTGTACACCCTGTACAGAGCTGGAGAGGATATGAGGAAAGGAACTTCAGCCCAGCTTCCTTGAGACCTCCTTGCTCTAGGAAATGATCCTAGTGCCACCAAAAAAAAAAAAAGAAAAAAAAAAGAAAAAGAGAAAAACAAACAGTTTAAGTGTAATACTACAGAGCCACAAATCTTCAGGTCCTTCAGTTGCATCAGCCCAGGCATTTTTCTTGTCCCATTTGTTTTTCATGCTGGACGGATCTTGTTTGTTTGCAGAAGGCGACCTGGGGGAGTGCATGTTGACCTGCCAAGAGGATGCTGAGTGCCATGCAGTCGTCTGTGCCCAGCCTGCTCCGCTGCTGGTCACTAGGGGCCACTTGCAGTGCTGTCAAGGAGCAGCCAGCGGCTGTGTCTTGTCACAGTCTTCCCCTCCCTGCCCTGCCTGCTGCCCTGCTCACTGGAGCTGAGCTGGGAACCGGAGGGGAGAGCTGGAAGGGAGGCAGCTGGGAGAGGAGCAGGGCTGGTGCTGGCTGGGATGGTGGGAGGATGGAGAAGGAGGGGAGCTGAGGCTGGGAGAGGAACATGCTGCTGCAAGTCCTCCCCCTATGACAACAGAACAGAAGAAAGCTGATTGCTGACAAGGAAGATCAGGAGGCCCTCCCTTGTCCGTGCCAGCCCATTCCTGCAGAAAACTGCAGCCTTGGTCCTGCCATGAGACCCTCAGCAGAGCAGAGAGCTGGACCAAGGGTATGGGAATGGAGGGTCTTTGGATGTGCTTGAATACAGGTGGGGCACAACCATTGTACATCCAGGTATCATTTCCCCAAACTGCAGCTGGAGGCAGCAGTCTCAGGGCCCTCAGAAAGGGAGGATCCATCAGGAAGAGAGTAAAGGGCAAAAAAGGAGGAGGTGCTGGGAAAAGTAGAGAGCAAGTGAGGCCAAGACAGGCCCTTGCCCCCAGAGCGTCCCAGCAGACAATTCTGAGACACTCTCCTTAATATAGCACCATCTGCCCAGCTATTTTCTCCTCTGGCTCATGTACAGTGATCTCCACATTACAATCAGCATGGCTGGCATACTTGAGCTAGCTGCAGCCTCGCGAGGTCAGGCAGGGAGCAATCGTCGCGTATGCACAGCAGTGAGGATTTCAGCCCCAGATCTCCCAAGCTCCTGAGCAGCTTCTGCCGAAGCTTGTGCTGCTCCCTCTCCCCTGCTTTGACCTGTGCTGGCTCCGTCAGCCAGCACATGCTGCCCTGCACCCATTGCTAAGCAGCCTGGTCCTTGGGGAGGGTGGATTCATGCAGCAAGGGCAGGTACCTCAGGTAAAAAAGAACAGGTACACGCAGGCATTGGGCTGAGAAACAGTTTGGCAGCTTGCATGATTTTGTCCCAAAACGCATTAATCTGTATTTTTTCATCACACCTCAATACCATCTTGCAAAAGAAGCAAGTAAGAAGAATGCCACGTCTGTGGTTTGCTGTTTATTTATTTCCCCGAGCCTTGTGGTTTTGAAGATAAACTCATTTTTCTCTGATTCAGGAGGGTGGTAGAAAGGATATTAGGACACAACACTTGTCTGTTCTCAGAGGATGTGCTTGTCTACATCTTTTTTGTCTTTTTATTTGTTTTATCTATGCAGACTTTGTGCTCTCTGATGCAGAAACAGGACTTCACCTGCTTCTGTGTTTACCCTGCACCTTACAGAGTTTAATCCACCACGCAAATAATAATTACAATGATTTTTACAGCTGAGAAAAGCCTCATTTTTCTTTTCCCTACAATAGGTATGACAGAGGGACAGACTGGGCAAAGTTTGCTGAACATTTGGTGCTGAGTGCTGATTCCTCCATCTTTTAGCCCCAAGCTCCCGAGAAAAGAGAGGACTCCTGAGAAGAGAGGGAATTTGCTGGGGTAGTTCCAGCAGGGACCAAGGGCTTGCCTGGCACGGCAGAGGCCCGCGCGTTCTCTGCAAATATAGCATCCGTTGACTTGCACTGAAACCAAACCCAGCGATACATTTCCTCTCATATGAAGTAATCCTATAGCACAAATCAAGATTAATTGACATCCTCGTGTCTACCACAGCTGCACAAATGGTCGGTACAGCACAAGTGGGGCCTGTTCGCTAATCGTGAAGTAGCTAAGAGCAGACCTTGGATTACTGTAGTCTATAGTAATATATCACTTTCCATAAAAAGAAAGGAACATTGTGCTCTTTCCCAAAGCTGTTTCGCCCCAGCTCATCAGTTGCCCAGCAATCGCTCTGCTCTCCTAACACTTGCACAGCAGAAAGAGTGGTTCTTAATCCCCCAGAAGTTCTGCTGTGCTCAACTGAAGCAAAAGGAGCAGGGACAAGTGCGTGGGGGGAGAGGTTGTTCACAGCAGCAAAAAACTGCAGCACAAGGGGAGTTTCCAGGATATCAGAAGTCTAAAGATCAGTTTTGCCTTTGTAATGGCTTCCAAGTTCTCTACCCTAATGCTGATCAGGAGGACGTATGACGGGCAAGAGCAGCCTCTGCTCTCTGCAGAATTTCATCTCTCTCTGAACAGTCAGACCTGCTGCTGAGTTATGGCTCCATTTCAGGTATAGCAGTCTTTTAAGGCACACAAGATCTCACATTGTGAAACCAGTCATTTTGCAAACTGGCTAAAGTTTTCAGTCATTTTGCAAAATGCCAGGAGGTATGCATGTTAAATGCTCACCCTCTGACTATTGCTAACTCACTCACTCAATGAGAGATAAAAAACTATTCTTATGTTCATTTCTACAAGCAGGCAATCTTTTGTAATTACTTCTAAAGCCGGACAGCAACACCCATCGCTTGAGAGAGCTAACTAATATTTTCACAATGGAGAATTGTAACATCACAGAAACATCATCATAGAATCTTTTGAGTAGGAAGGGACCTTTAAAGGACATCTAGTCCAACTCCCCTGCAACAAATCTACAGTTACATCAGGCTTCTCAGAGTGCCGTAACGTCAGCCACCACATTTCAGTCTCGCCCATAACATCTGCCTCTGTCTTGCAGAGCTCTATCCTGCAGCAGCAACTCCATTACCCAAGCCAGCCTTCCCCAAATGAATATTGATCAACTGTCTGAATCCATCATAAAACTTTATTTCCATTACCAGCCTCACCACCAGGAAAACTGAAGGAATGGTCACAGAAAAAGACAACACATTTTAAGAAGATCAAGACCAAGGTATTATATGCTGGGAGAAAATACCTAAGTTCCCAAGATGGGGAGATTAAATTGGATATTATGAAGAATTTCTTCATGGAGAGGGTGGTCAAGCATTGTAGTGGGCTGCCCAGGGTAGTGGTAGAGTCCTCATCTTGGGTGGTATTAAAGAGATGGGACTGAGTAGCTCAGGTTGATGGTTGGACCTACTGATCTTGAATGTCTTTTTCAGTCTAAATGATGCTATGATTTTACAGAGAATCCACTGGCTAGCTACAAGTTCTTCAGGGCAGGATCAGGGTCATGCCCTGAATATCAGTCAGTACTGTAATATCACTATGAAAAAGGCATGCAACATGCTGGACTTATAAACAAGAGAATAGCCCTCAGGACAAGTGAGGTAATAGTTCCTCCCTGGGGACTGCTACCCTATTTTGGACACAAAAATACCAACAAACTGGAAAAAGTCCAGAAGAGAGGAAGAAGAAAGACAAGAGGTCTAGAAAACACAATGAAAAAGGACTGGAAGAACTCCATCCATCCAGGAATATCTCAATCTATACAAAGTTTCTGGAAGCGCAGTCACTCACAGAAAAGTTTATTTTTGATAGCCACAGTGTACCAGGATGGCCAGGATGCCAGCATTCACACAAATAGTGCAACAACCATGCCAGGCAGTTTGAGAATGTCTCCAGCTTTCAGTCTCATTGTGTGGCAATTGAGAAGTGAAATCAAGCAGTGAGAAGAAATGTCTGTGATTCCTGTCACAAGTTGTCCAAACTTTTAGTCATTCAGTCAGGAAAACGTTTTGCAAAGTTAAAGAAAACTGTAGTTACTCCATGAAATTATTTAACAGAATGACTATCCCACATATGAAAACACTTTTAAAAATTAATCTAGCCAATTGGTCGTATTACCCTGTTGTAACACCTGGCAGCTGGCAATCATGGAACCAGTAGAGACTAAGAAAAGCACTCTTGCTTTGCAAAAGGATAGAAGACACTGAAAGCTGCTTTACTGATTTGACCACTTAAACCACAGGAGCCTTTGGTCAAATCAAGATCCAAAATTAATTTTTTTGAGTTCAAGCCTGCTGCTCTCTCCATCACTATTGACACACATTCCTACTCTTGTTTACCCTCCAGTACATGTTGCAGTGTAACCATGGCTATATGTTGCACAACACAGCATCCTATGGGATAGAACACAGATTATCCCCAAAGTAGTGCTAAATCTAGTCACCTTGACCTTGCAGGAAAAGTCATATTCAGTCTGAGTTGTGACTGAAGTCACATCCCACATCAGCACCCATAGTTTGCGTTAGACTGGGGATTGTTTTTCCTTACTGCCTCACTTAGTGCATAGGCACAAAACAGGTGTAAAAAAAATATATATATATAAAGAAAAGCATCCAGATACTACAGCACAGGGCAGAAAAGGCCTGGTTGCTCTCTGTTCTGCTTGCTCTCTGTTCCAATCCTTGTTTGGCTGGAGGCATGTGTGCACTACTTCCATTTCCTCTCCTCCTCACTCGCTCTCACACACACAATTTCCCTGGAGCAGGCTGCCTGGCACTCCTCGTTTTCTGACTAGAGCAAGAGGCCTTTCTGATACATATACACACACACAAAAAAGAGCTGACAGAATCAGCCTTCTCCCCAGCAGATCCCCTTTGGTGCCAGTCAGTCCCTCTGAGCAGGGCTGCTTCGTGTATGGCAGATCGGCAGTACACAGGCTGGGAGCTGACAGTGCAGGGGATGATGCAGCACCCAAGCTGGGGAGGACAAAGTTAACACAGCTCTGTCTGCATAGCCTGAAGGGTAGATGGATTGCTGCACAGATGAATCCCAAATTTCCAGGCCTGCTGGTCAGCCTTGGGATGAGTCCCCAGAGAAATCTGGAAAAATAACTGATTCCATAAAAGTAGCCTATCAGTGCTAACATCCCGAATCTTTTTCCTCTGTTTATGCTGACAGCTGATAGGCTCTCCCTGCAGCCATTGCAATGCTCTTGCCCCTTTAGGACCCGGGGGCTATTGAGGTGGAGGCGTGGATTTATGGCACTGGTTTTCACAGGGTATAACTCTGAGCCTCAGGGATCAAGGGTTATGACATTTTTATGGCCTCTCCTCTCCCTCGCATATGAATATGAAGCAACCGTAAGGAAAAACATCTGGTTTCACTTTTCTTTTCTCCACCACTGTTCCCATCTGACAAAACCTTAAAAACTTGCCAGTGCTCTAGCGAGCCGTGTGTGCCAGCAGCCTGCAAGGAGCCAAGGCTTTTTCAGCATCATCACAGTGCGTATACACTGCCCTGGAAGAAATGGCTCCATGTGCTGCTCGAAGGCAAGAATACCCAGACCTTGTCCCACTGCCAGGTGTGCTGACAGCCCTCCTCTGATGCTCAAGCAGGGTGAAGGGCTGCTACAAGGCTGCCCTCCATCTTGATCTCATTACAGGCTACATCTCTAGAGGGAACTGTGGGCCACTGCACAGAAGGCTGCAAGAGGAAGCGACCCCAGCTAAGCCAAGTGAAAGCAAGCAGCAAGGAGATGTCCTGCCACCCTGCTTGTGTCAGGTCTCATCCATCATGGACACTCTTCAATAGGCGTTCTGCAGGGCAGCAAAATGGGCTTACTTTTCTTCTGCAAAGCACAGCTGAGGGAGATGGGCTCAAAAATATATATGGAGGCCTGTCACCTACAAGAGCTGGCCATCCCTGCTACTCAGAGTCACAGACTCTGAGGCCAGTCTGGCAAAGGCGGCCAAGAGTTGAATCCACACCCAGCAACATTGACACAGCATAATTCCTTCCCTCTGGTTATCTTATTTATCTGCGAAAAGTAAAAATTAAAATATTTCAAGGAATTTGAGAACCTTTCTCCCTTATCTAAAAGAAGGAAAGGCAGACAGGCAACAGGCAAAGGGCAGTGGAGCAGACCTGGAAAAATCCAGAAATAATCTCAGTCTCAGCTTCCTGATACAGAATCAGAGAATCAGAGAACCATAGGACCATAGAATAATCATCACTCTATAGTTCCTTCCAAGGTCTTTGGAAGAGACCTTAAAGATTGTCTAGTTTCAACTCCCTGCTGTGGCACCCATCTCAGGGTTCAGACCCTTAGAAGAAGCCAAGGCAGTGAGGCACTGGAAGAGGTTGTACAGAGAGGTGACGGTTGCTTCATTCTTGGAGACATTCAGGTCAGGCTGGAAAGGGCTCTGAGAAACCTAATCTAGCTGTAGGTATCCCTGTTCATTGCAGGGGAGTTGGATTAGGAGACATTTAAAGGTCTCTTCCAAATCAAACGATTCTGTGATTCTGTGAATCTATGACTATATCTGGTAAGGAGGGACAAATTAAAAGGACTATGGTATTCTGGACCCCAGGGATGTGCTGAGTACTAGCCACTGTGGAGGCCATGGGATAGAGGAATGCAATTGTTTCAGGGCTGTATGGCAATGAAGACCTCAAGTTAGGCATTAGAAACAAATCTTAGAAACAATGGTTCACCCAAATAACAAAACTGAATCCTGAAAAATGTCTCCAAGGGACAGGAAGGGTTCAGAGAGAAGGATTTTGACCATCAAGCTGTATGAAGAAAATTTCTACTCTGTGCTGTGGGATCCAGGAGAAGACCCAGGGTATTGTTTTCCAGTTTATCGACCTCTTCCTGACTGCCCTTCTTGACTATGCCAGTAGAAAAACACCACTCCCTCCTCTTATTCTTTCTCTTTGTTTACTTAACTTTTTTTTCCTCATAGCAACACATAAAGATGAAACCATCCAATATTTCCCAGTAACCAAGACCATTATTCACTGAAAGCACTGGCCTGGGTCCTAATTGCTGCTGGTCTCATGCTCCACACAAGAGTAGCACACAGCTGTAAATAGCTTTGTACAGTACTCATGTCAAGTTGACCCTAATTCCTGCAAGTCCCCTGGGGAATAAAGCTTCATCAATGCATTACCAGAGAAAATAGGTGTGCTAGGTTCATTTATGAAGGAAAAACAATGGCAAGAGGGAGAGACAGGGTGGAAATACCATTTTGCACTCTTCTGAGGAATGCAGAGGGGAAGAAGATAAAAAGAACCAGTAGTCACTGGTATCTACAGGCCATGTGATGGGATGAAGAAACCTTACATCTCAATGACGCTGGGACAGTGAGACTTTCCGGATCGTGTGCCAATGCCCTGAGAATGTTTGTTGAGGAGGTTGGACCATTCCCTTTTCTCATCATCCTTCCAAACCTTTGCTCCAGGCACGCTGCTCTTCTGGCATTACACAATTTCTTCACCCTATTTCCTTCTATTCACACAAAGAGCCTGTGTTTTGTATGAACATTTGTTTGAGGATAAAGAGCATCAGAACTGCCAGGTAACAGCAGTGCACTTTGCGGGTGCTGTGGTCGGTGTAAAATCCCTGCTAAGGAGGAGGAAAGCACTGTGCTTTGCTTTTCTCCTTGCCGGAGGCACAGAAAGGAGAAAAGGAGAGGGCAGAGAAGTTTGTGACTAACAGCAAAGCATGGTGCTTTTGTTTTTAGTCTACTTTGCTGCTATAACCAGTTGCAAGAACCTGACAATTTCACAACAAAAAGTCACTAAACTAAATTTTTTTGTTTTTTTCTTTTCAAAATACAGTACCCTTCAGGCACAGTGGGGAAAAGTCTCCAGTTTGTTACCAGCACCTGGGAAGGTTAGGAGCTTGTAACACTCCTTCACCTTTTATTGCCCTTATTCTTCACATCCTGCCCATCATCTGAGTGACTTCACACCTCCCTCTTGCTCTCCGTCCCATCTATCACACAGTATCTCTTTTTCCCTCTCACTTCTGCCTCTACTTTGCTCCGCTTTTGCATTCCAGCTTCCCCTGCTCACCCCCAAAGTGTGTGGGGAGATCAGCATTCCTCCCATGCCTTTAGGCCCTCAGCCCATGTAGCTGCCTGTGGCCGGCCAGCAGCTCCCACCCTGGCAGCAGGAGCCCAAACCCGCTGCTCCTTGCATCCAGGACGAGTTAGCCAGCCAGAACTGCTGACACTTTGGCCGGAGGCTTTAGCCTAACCGAGGGAAGCGAGGAAGGACAGTGCAAAAGTCCACTGCTGCATTCCAGGAGGTGGAAATTGGTACAGCTGGTACCATGTGCTTAGCTCTCAGCCAAAGTCCTTTTTTTCAAGGTTGTGCTGACAAACTGCAAAAACACGGCTGAAAGCACAGTGTTCAGTGAGCATGGGGAACCTGCCCCAGAAGAAAGAATTTGTGATGGGGAGGTTTTAGCACTATTTGTTTTCAAGTCAAGCCCTTGGCAGGGACTTGCTGATGAGGAAGAATGAAAGGTGTTGATCCAGAGTACCTCTAATGCACTTGACACTTGTGTGTTTCTTCCAGCAGAAGTCTGGACTAAGAATCAGTTCTTAATGAGCAAGATTATGGGAAGACTCCCTGGACCCTTTCATCTGCCCCAGGACAGGCTATGTGCTGCACATGAAGGCATGTTGCAAGAAGATTTTGTACCTGGAACAAATACTTCCCACTGTTCTGGATGACTGCTGTGCCACACTGCATTCTTTCTGACACTCTGGAGTGAATAAATACTCCTGGAAGAATAAATAGATTTCTGCCATCCCAAACTTCATGTTGGCAAGCCAGAAGCCCTGCCCCAAGTAGGGCTCTGCGTGCAACTGGCTGCTTGCGTGCTGGCCAGAGGAAAGAGTTACAGAGCCGTAAAAATAATATTTATTAGAGGGTGACTGACAGCCAGCACAGTGGAACCTTATTCAGAACAGCAGAAAAATCCCCTGTGCTAACTAGTTGATCGCTCAAGATTTCCACAGCCATTTCGTTTGATCTCTCGCTCAAGTGCCACGTCTACTGGGCAAATGCATTCCCTCTGTTCCCAGATGCCAAGTTTCACTCCAGCTTGTCCAACCCACTGCCTGGTGCTGCCGCACTCTTTCCAAGGAAACTCTTCCCCCTCCCTCCCTCCCTCCTTCCCACAGGTCCTACTGGTTGCAGCTTGGGGCTGTCTAACGTCTGCGTGATAACAGCAAGAACCAGGATTTCCTGGTATGCCAGAAATGGGTTTGCCACTCCTGCCTGTGTGAAAGGGGTGGGACAGGAGGCAAAGCAGCCACCAGGAGTTAGGCTCTGGGTCGTGTCTGTGCACCTTGACATCCTGCCAGGCTATAATAGGAGAGACCTGTAGGGAGCAACATATGTCAAAGTTGGTAATTTTCCTTCCTGCCTTTGCTCCTTGAAACCGCCTCAACTGGATCAGTGCCCATCCCGTTCCTTCTTTGGACAGCCAACGAAGCATGCACACTGCACGAGCGGCTGCCAGCTCTGCTGGAAAATGTACAGACCAAAAGATCACCTGTGACTGCACAGCCTTGGCGTGAGCCCTTCTGCACGTCTGCAGCTCCTCGCTGCTGCTGCGGCTTTTGGAGGCAGTGGCAGCCGCCTGCGGCGCAGCTGCTGGAAACACTCCCTGTAACAGGGCGGGTGGCCACGGTGCTTGCAGCAGCCTCCCACACCTCCCCATTTTTAAGCCCGGCTGTGCTAACAGTGCCTCCTCTCCTCTCCCCAGTGATTTCTAGCTTCCCCATCCAGCCACAGTGTTGGTACACTGCTGGAAAGGGCATCCCCAGATCATTTGCAGCTGGATCTGAGCCAGATGCAGCACTCACACTGGGACCGCAGTGCTTTGCACCTACTTGTGACCTACATGTGACCACGCTGCACCAATGTTTCAGCTGAAATGCAGCCCTGTGGCTGGGGAGCTGGGCTGGGAGAGCTAAGCTATGCCCTTTTCCAAAGGGCCCTCTGAATTTGGTCTCCTGGGCAGGATTACCAATAGCTGCACAGAAGAGCTGCAGTTTCTGGAGGTGTGCATATGTTTGAGTAAGCCATCAAGCATCCAGGTTCACTGCCTCCATGGACTAAGTTCAGGTGTCACGTCATCTGAGACTGTCCCAGCCCAAGTTGGGGCCACCCTGGCTAGAGATTTCGTGTGAAGAAAACTGATAAGTTCCTGGAGCTCCCAGAGCTGCCAAAGCAGAGCTGCTCTTCTCGTCCTCCTGACTCCCTGTGCCAGCCCTACGTGCAGTCATCTCTTCTGCCACTCACAATTCAGTCACTTTAATTTTAAACATCCTATCAAGGCGAGCATGGCAAGAACAGAGAAATGCAAACCAGCAGAGATCTAGAAGGCACTCTGAGCTGGGTATTGCTTGATTCCTCTGTCGTTGCGAGTGATTCAGAAAACCCTGTGTAATCAGGCTCATCTCCTGCCATCTGTTTGCTGAGGCGCTATAAGGACTGGGTATTGTAACACATTGCATAACAGAGTTGCCTTTGATTTAGTGTACTTTGTGCAATATGCCCCACTGCCATTGCACATAGGGATCAGGGTGAGGCTTTCAGGCTCCTCTCTTTGTGGCATCGTGATTCACTGTGGTGGATGAGGGGGCCATACTTACCCTATGCATCCCCCTAGCTCTGAGTCAGAGGCTCTGATTACAGGGACATGCTTAGGATTACAGACAAGCTTTCACCCAGAAACCTCCTTCTCTCCCAGCCCTGCCAGCACTGTTGCTAACAGAGGTTTTGTGCTCTCTCAGTTGAGGTGGGAAGGATGGAAATTCAGGGACTTTCCGGATGGCCTGCAACTGTATATCAAGATGTTGGATCAAAGGTACCAATCGATCAGCTGGGCCAGTGACACCCAGGTACATAGTGATGAGATGACATAATCATGTCCTTTCTCACGCCAGAAAGACTTACTGTAAAACAAAAACATACAGTGGCAGCTCGTGTAGGTGGGTGCTTTGCAGTGCAGCTGTTTGGCAGTGGCAGTCTCAACGGTGAGGAACAGAAGCATCATTTTACAAACTATAAAGTCATTTGCTTGCTACTGTGGTGAGAAGGCAACCTTATTTCTTGAAAGCATCGCTCCAGCCCAGCCTGAATCCTTCTTTCACTTGGCTCCAGCAGAGGCCAGAGTGATGAGTGGCACAAGAACACCCAGGCCCTCATGGATAAACATCTCCTGGTGCCCACATCAGGGACAGAGCTGGCTGAGCCTCTACTTTTTGAAGGTATTTCTCACCTCCTCAAGTTGAGTTAGACAAATCCCCGGCTAACTGGTATCTGCCATTGCAGAATATCCGCAGTGGCTATGCGGGATGCACAACCGGCTTGGCTCGGTTCAGGCAGCACCTCCCTGTGTGTTTCAGCGTGTTGCCAGGCTGACCCATGCAGTCACACAAAGCATCAGCATTTGGGAAGTGACTCAGAAGTCAGCTATAGACACTGAAATGCACTTCAAAAAAAAAAAAAAAAGAGAGAGAGAGAGAGGAACAGCTGACATCAAAGTGAGTAACAGGACCAGAATCCTGTGGATTTCATACTTGGTCAACTGAATTAATGACAGGGAAGGAGCCTTATATGTGTGTGCAATAGAGTTCTGCCCCTGCACAGCTAGAAGCTCAGCAGTCTGTGAGATGTTGCAGAGGACCCAGTTGCACCTCCTCCCTACCTCTTGCTCAAGCTTCCCAGGTGAGCATCTGCCATTGATTCCTATAGCACCAGGGCCAGGCGTGTCAGTGCCTGCTGACAGCCACTGCATTCACTTCCCTGTGGGGGAGCAGAGAGGAAGAGGAGGATCTGCTAGGCTTGCCTGCATGACCCCCATCTCTGTGTCCATGGGAAGCATTTACACAGCCCACTTGCCGCTCTGGAGCCACCCTAGCAACAGCAAAGTATCAGTTTATAGCAGGAGAGGAAGTTTACTTTTGGGGAGTTCAGCTGGCCATCACTAGCGTCAAGCATGGCTGGAAAACAAAAGGCCGGAGGGTGGGAGGAAACACATTTGAAGAAGCTTCCTACGTGCAAAGCCAGCCAAGCTTTCTCAATCACCATGAGATGCTGCATCTCTCTCCCCGTGGTCAAAGGCACGGATGCCTGTGGAGTGTTATCTCCCATCTCTCGCAGATGCCTCTGAATAGGACAGCTGTAAATCACGGTAACTTGGAGCAGGACAGACTGCAGCTCTGTCCTGAAGCCCAACACATAGAGGCAAAGGACCAATGCTCACTGGATATGCAGAGGCTGTCTGCAGGCTTTCACAATGCCCCCTGTGGATGGAAGAATCATAGAACCATTAAGGTTGTAAAAGACCTCTGTGATCATCAGATCCAACTGTCTTCCCATCACCATCATGCCCGCTAAGCCACATCCCTCAGTGCCACATCAATATTTTCTTGAATACTTCCAGGGATGGTGACTCCACCACCTCCCTGGGCAGCCTGTGCCACTGCCTCACCACTCTTTCTGAGAAGAAATTTTCCCTCATATCCAACCTGAACCTCTGCTGTCACAACTTAAGACCATTACCTCTTCTCCTATTGCTTATTACCTGAGAGAAGAGGCCAACCCCTACCTCACCTCAACTTCCTTTCTGAGAATTGTAGAGAAATATCTAGCACCGTTCATCTGCTCTGCAAGTAAAGCAGCAGAAGTGCATGCATTCAGACTGAGGTGCTCTATGTAGGGGCATGGGGGGTTGAACTTATTAACATGAAACTTATTTTACAGCTGTGCTGCTAGTGGTATCATGACAAAATCTGAACTGACAGTTGCACCCAGGAAAACAATCCATTTCCAAATCCTGAGGCATACTTCCAAGACAGCTCACCTTCACCTGCGTGGCTCCTCACTCTGTTGTATGTCTCCTTGCAGATGGAAAGCCACCTTTCCAGTGCCAGGAAGTGGCAGGAATACTGCCCGAGAGCTGGAAGAGTTGCTGTCAGCTCTTGTTGTAGCACTGGGTTGATGTTGGAGTGCGGTCACCCTGGGGAATTGCAATAAACATAGCATCTCTGCAGCTCTGAGGGAAAACAGGCCACGTCCTGTAGTCAGTCTCTCCCCAGCAGTTCCCATCACTGGCCCCGAAGCAGCAGAAGAGAAAGCTCTTTTGGGAGCTGAGGGCAAGGGGCTGCTCTAAAATAAGATCTATCCCCAGCTGAACAACTCCAGTGCCCACAGAGAAGGAAAACATACTCAGAACATGCTAAAATCCTCAGCTGAGCTCATCACTGTGCATCACAGTCCAGAGTGAACAAGTGGTACCTCACACACATGTATGTAGCTTGGGGGAAACAGGAAATACCCAAGTGAGAAAGTGTGTGTCAGCCAAAGGACCAAGCTTAGCAAAGAGGCAGCAAGCCATTGTCCTGGAGAAGAAAGGAGGATAAGGAAGGGCATAGACTGGAAAAAAGAAAAGCCACAACAAGGCAGCACTGTGTGGAAAAGAGATCTCCTGGAAGAAGACCTTAGAGACAGAGGAGTGAAACAAAGCCAGCTACTCTTTAGAGATGTCTTTCTGAGAGTGTAAGAGCTCTCCATCCCTCAGAATAAGAAAGCAGGCAGGGGAGGCAGGAAGTCAGCATGGCTTGGCAAGGATGTGTTGGTCAAACTGAGGGAAAAGAAGGGCAAGTACAGACAGTAGAAGTGAGGGTGTATCACCCAGGAAGAATATAAGGATGCTGTCCGGACTTGCAAAGATGGGATTAGGAAAGCCAAGGCACAGATGGAACTGAACTTGATGAGGGTTTTTAAAAACAACAAGAAGGGATTCTACAAGTACACAAGTCAGAAGAGGCAAGTCAAAGAGAGTGTACCTCCTGTGTTAAATGGAAAATAATAACTGGCTACAATAGATACAGAAAAGGCTGAGGTACTCAATCACTTCTTTGTCTCAGTCTTTACTGACAGCCAGGATTCTCACATGCCTGAACCTCACATTCCTGAACCTGAACCTCTAGGTGGGAAATGGGGGTGCAAACTCCCCCCACTGTAAGTGTAGAGCAAGTCTAAGACTGACTCATGAGAATGAATGTGTGTAAGTCCATGGGGCCAGATGCATGCGTCCCAGAGTACTAAGGGAGCTGGCTGATGTGGCTGGCTGAGCCACTCTCCACCATATTTGAAAAGTTGTGAACCTAATGAGGTTCAGTGCAAGGTTTTGGGTTGAGGTAGTCCCAGACTATACAGACTGGGAGTAGCCCTGCAGAGAAGGACTTACGGGTCCTGGTGGATGAAAAGCTGGAAATGAGCCAGTATTGTGCACTTGCAGCCTGGAAGGCCAATGGTCTCCTGGATTCCATCAAAAGAGGGGTGGCCAACAGGATGAAGGAGGCATTCGTCCTCCTGTGTTCTGCCCTCACAAGGCCCCAGCTGGAGTACTGCATCAAAGTCTGGGGCCCCCAACACAGGAAAGATTAGGAGCTTTTGGAGAGGATCCAGAAGAGGGCCATGAAGATGACTCAAGGGCTGGAGAACCTCTTTTTCAGCCTGGAAAAAGAGAAGGCTGCAGGGAAACCTCATAACAGCCTTCTAGTGTTTAAAGGGAGTTGATAAACATAAGGGAAATCAACTTTTTACAAAGTAGATAGAGATAGGACAAGGGAGAATGGTTTTAAACTTAAGGAAGGGAAATTTAGCTTAGATGTCAGGGGGAAGTTTTTTACAGAGAGAGTGGTAAGGTGCTGGAACAGGTTGCTCAGACAGGTTGTGGATATCCCTGGAGGTTTTCAAGACCAGCTTGGATGGGACCCTAGGCAATCTCATCTGGTTCATGATCTAGTGTCAGATAACTCTGTGGCAGGAGGGCTGGAACTTGACAGTCATTGAGCTCCTTTCCAACCCAAGCCTTCTATAACAATGATCAGGTCCATGGAGGAGAGAAGGGACAGTGGCATTATGAGGCAAGAGGCAGGAGAAGAGAGAACCCACATGGATGAGAAGAGTGAGCCATAGCTGAGGTCTTTTGTCTTCCAGCCCTCTGCTCCTGGGTGACAAGCAGAAGGGCAGACTTTTGGGATGAAGGCTGTGCGTGTATTTGAGGGTGATCTCCTAGGAGATTTTCCCCAGGCTTGGGTGTTGCCCAAGGAAACATGAGCTGGTTTCTGCACTGCTTCACTCCCAAGCTCATCAGCAGGGAGGGCTCTTCTGAGCAATCCTCTCAGGTGGGTTTCACTTCTGCTGGCAGCACCTATCTGCACACATATCTGCCAGTATCCTCACTGTCACTCAAGTCCCCATAGCCTGCTGTAGCCCTGGTCACAGGACAGTCAGGCTTGATCTTCTTACAGAGATTAACAGCCACCCTCCACATGCCTTGAGGTCATGGGGGGCCTTCCTACAGGCTTGGCTCCAGCCCTAGAACTCATGTAGGTGAGCAAGGGGGGAATCATCACCCTGGGCTCAGACCTGCTGCCCCCCCAGCTCTCCACAACTGCCCACATGCAGTGCAAAGGGATGCTGCAACACCAGCCAAACCAGGCCACCTCATCTGCAAAAAGCAGGAGAACACCTGTGTGAATGAGGCACCAGCAGTGCAATCAGTGATGGCTCAAAACCTCAGCACAGCTCTTTGAAAATAGTACAAGGGAGTAGAAGGCGTCAGGGAGGTAGAAGAAGTGTTTTTGACATTCCTTTATTAATAATGTATGAAGGAAAATATCCTGAAATAACAGTCAGGATTGGCAGTAGTTCTGTGGCACTTGCCAACTCCTTCTCCTGATCCTCTGCACAGATAGCAGCAGCAGGCAAGAGGTCAGCAGCCCGGTCCTGGTGGCTTCTGAGACATGCTTGGTGCCATCATAGAGCAAACTCAGGAGAGATGCTGGACTTCCAGGCAAGTAGAGTGTTTAGTTTAGCACAGGGTTACATCTTGAAGGGGTCAGGGTCTTTTGGTCCAGGTCCTAGGTGCAGACAGAAGTCCTATGTATCTCCAACTAAGGCAAAAATATAAACCAGCTTACAAGATGTTGCATAAAGGTGCCAAAATGTGAGCTTTGGTATTGGCTCATCATCTCCCTCTAGGTACACGTAACAACACAGTAAATACCGTTTGCATGTATTTGCAGATATAATGGTCAGATAAGTGGTAAGGATAGTGTGGAAAAGCTCTGGTTAGGAACAAGAAGTGTTAAAAATAAGCATCTCCATCTTTGTAACTACCACTGCTTCATATAGAAATAATGCTTTCATTGGTTAGACCAAAAGTGGTCATCACAGATGGTAGAAATAATCAAAAGAGAAATTAATAGGAAGGTTGCTATTTATTTTTATAAGTTTTTCTATAGTCTGAACAGGCTGAAGAACTGTCCCCAAGCATCACAGTATGATCTGATGCAGGATGAACTCCTTTGGAAATGCAGCAGCATCAGCCCGTTCAGATTGGAGTAGAAGGGAGAGTCTCAGAATGAGTCATGTTTGAGACACCAAATGGGAGACAAGGAGAGTTAAATCTTACCACAGGCACGTCCAACCCATTACCCACAGGCAGCATGCCACCCAGCACAGCTTGCACTGCAACTGCCCCCTGCCCTGCACCATCATGGTGATGGCTTTCCCTGCCAAGCAGCCTGGCTTGGCCCACAGCATGCATTTACTGCTCACAACAACCACACATTGGTGTGCAATTGGCACTGTCTGAGCTGAAACCAAGGCACAGAGAGGGTGCAGCACAGCGCTGACTCAAGTGACAGCATAATAATTGTATGCATTGTGATATACTGCCTAAACTCAGTTGTGTAAACAGTAAAAAGTGTGTGTTTTCTGTTTTGATCATGAATTTGAGAATGGGTTTCAAGATTGCATTGTTGTTTTTTTTTTTTTGCGACTCCTTTTTCAATTGACATTTTTCAAATTTTCAAATGGAATGGTTAGAGTTGCAATCAAAAATTTGACTGTGTCTCTTTACCAGACTTTTATAAGCCCTTGTGGTGAAATATCCCACTAGTTTTATGTTTTCGTTGCTCCCTTTTTTATATGTTCTAATTTAAAAAAAATAAAAAATTGTTAATTACATACATTAACTATATTATATATTTTATGAGGGCTTCGCTGAAAGTAATGCTTTCTATTTTATGATGCTGGCCCATGACATCAGAGATGAATGTTGGTGGTATGGCAGTAGAGGCTGAATCTTCCCAACAATATCCCATTACATTTTGTTGCTGTATGACAAATGGCAGCAGTGGGACAGTCTGACAAAGTGGTGTTGACACGGAAGTGCATATGAAGCAAAGGTGTGTCATTACTCTATGCAGAAAAAGAGGCACACATTGACATTCATCAATGCTTGCTGAGCATTTCTGGGGACCGAACAGTGGATGTGAGCACAGTGTGGCAGTGGGTGGTGTGTTTCAGCAGCAGTGACAGCAACAGTGGTCACCTCTACTGGTGCAGATGTTTACTAGTGTGGCATGCAGACTTGTTCATCACTGGCAAAAATCCAGAGCTAATGGTGGTGACTGTGTTGAAACACAGTGTTTTGTATCTGAGAATCTGCTCTGCTAAGTAGTGTTATTGTATTGGTTGTCATTTTCATGTAAATTACTAGGAGGAATTACTTCTGGAGCAGCCTTGGTAGGTGTGGCCCTAAATGATTCCTCTTCATTCACTGTGGCCCGAGCAAAGCCAAAAGGTTGGAAAATCATGTCTTAAAATGTGGGATTGTAGACAATGCTCCTCTGTGATGGCAAACACATTTTTCAGGCTTCTGCTTAAAACACACAGTCAGAAGAAAAGGAGTCAAGGACCATGACTGAAACTTATCTGTACTGCAGTATTACCAAGGCTAATAACCATCATAATTACTGGTCACTTATGCTCACTTCTCTTGAAGAAATGCCCTAAGAGGGTTTTATTGTGTGGCAGCATATGACAGACTGTACACTTTCAGGATGTGATTCTCCTCTAGATGTAGCCAGATCCTCATGGAGAGGAGTTTTGTTCATCCCTCGTATTGCTCCAGGGGTTTTTTTTGGTGTCTGGCACTTCCTGCCCCTGCAAACCATTGCTCCTTTTTGCAGCTTGCTTGTGACTGCTTCCTTTTATGCCTGGCTTAGCCTAGCTCCCAAATACAGGGGACCGGTTCCCTTTCTGCTGGGGGATACTTCCACTTTCACACTCTCATGTGGTGGCACACTCTGATTGATTTAGGTTCCCAGTTTAAAGACCGTAAGATGTCCCCATGGAAGCTACAGCACATTTCAAGGGGATGCTACTATTCATACAGAGCAGGGAAGCCCTTACTAAAAAAGTAAAAACAACTACATCTTTGTTCCTACTTCTTGACAGTGTCCCTTTAACAGCACTCAACAGCTGTTAAATGGGATAATCGCCTGTTATCCTCATGTCATTAATTCAAATGCTAATGGCTGTCAGTGCATAAGAGGTTATTCAGCCATCCAGCACCCCAGGTACGCTGTGCATGAGAAGGATGCTGAAGCGATTAAGCTTCCTTTTGGGACTCTAGAAACATTTGAAAGAAATGCTTCCAGATGAACTTGGAGAGGAGATAATGGCCGAGATGGAAAGAGAAACTGGGCAGGGAGGATGCCAGCAGGAAGGACTTGTGCATTTTGATCCTCTGAGATGTTCCATCCATCCCTAAGCTGAGAGACGCCAAACCTGCTCCAGTCTGAGCACAACCTCCTATGCCAGCAGATACAGTCAAGGCTGAATTGGATTTCCAAAAGCTTAACCCATGCAGCAGCAGTGTTCAGAAAGTCCAACCAAGCTTTCGCTGTCCTGAGCAAACTGCTGTCCCATTTGCACACAGTCAAAGCAGTGCAATGCTTGCTATCGATGTGGATTAATTCACACAGTGAATTTGGTTTCTACCACGTCTGCCTCACCAGAACCTTCTGTTTGAAGGTGCCCTGATCCCAGACATTGCCATCACAGGTCTAGCGAGTGGTATGGAGGAGGAGAAAAGAGATGTTAACAGATGTGATACCCTGGATGAGTACACACAGAAGGAGAGGGGGGTAAACAGCTGGGAAAGATGGCAGCTTTTCCATGGCACTCAGCCATTCTCACAAAAAATGCCTATGACCACATTCCCCAGAGAGATCAGTCATCAGTAAGCAATCACATTTTTTTATTTATTTCAAAGTGTCTGTTTTGACATCGAAACAGCAGAGCATTTCTAAACCTGGCCTTAACCCCCGAAGGCTGCTAACTGTTAGGGAAGTTCCATGGCTAAAGCACATCCTAAGCTTCAGCGCCATTCTCTGCTGTAAGTGCAGTAATCCTGAGCTCAGCTGCTCTGGCCTTGCACCTCCAGTCCCCTCAGTGCATCATTCCCAACAGTACAAACTCCACATCTTCACCAGCAAGTTACTTACGCCCAAGGAAAGCTGTTCTCCTTGCACATTCAAATATATATATATATATATCTGTTGCTATGACAGTGGTGTGGGTTACAACCAACAATTTTAGCCGCACTAAGCTTAAAACAGCAACTGAGTTAACAACTGCTCTGCTTCCTCCCGGGACACGCAGGGCCGGATGCAGGCTGCCAGCTCGCGGGTGCAGCCAGGCCTCTTCCCGGCGGGCTCAGGGCGGCCACCATGCTGCGGCATTCCATGCGGCCTGCGGGGCTGACCCAGTTTCTCCCTGGAGCTGTCATGGCAACCCGCACGGTTGGATCTCCTGCTGCATGGAAGCAAGGCCCTGAGAGTGCTGGGGGATGAGCGGGAGGGGGCTTGGCTTTTTGCTCCTCCTGCACGCAGCCTCTTTGGCCTGCCTCAGTAGCATTGCTAAAAGGCTGCCTCTCCTTGCTCCCATCCCTGCGAACGTGGGGCCGTTGCCCACCCAGAGCAAACACAGATGTGAAGGCCGTCAAGCTGAGCTTCATCCTCAAAACCCATCAGCCTGAGTGGGAGGGGAAAAATGCTCCACACTGTGGGGCGGATGCCCAAAAATCGCTCCTTTGTCATAGAGAGGAGGCAAAGAAGAAAAAAGCTGGTTGTAAGGTTTGATTTATAAAGGGAAATTTTAGCGTGCCCAGCCTGGCTAAGCAATATCAAGAACAAGGAAGGTGACAAGCAGCCAGCAAGTGCCGGAAGGGCCCTGGCAGCAGGAAAAAAGGCACCAGTGCGCTTGCAGACAGCAAGAGGCACAGAAAGCGCACGCTAAGTGGGAGCACAGGGATGACATTTGAAAAGGGGGAGATTTCGGGAGAGCAGCAGGAAAAGCTTCATGACAGTGAGATCTATGCGCTGGAGCCGTCCCTCAGGAGCAGCCCTGGAAGCCTCATCACTTGGCATCCAAGAAGCGAGCCGGAGGAGAGCTGCAAGCCCTGGAAAAGCCTCAGCCAATGTTTGCTGAACTCAACAGCCAGGCGTGCATTAACTGCAGGAGGCTTGGCTCAGAGAGAACTCTGCAGACAGGGTTGAGCCTGCATAGAAGAGAGGGGCTTTGGGAGATGACAGGGCAATGGAAGATCTGAGATGAGTGGCTTCCCCCGACGGGAGCTGGGAAGCAAATGGGGATGGGGAAAAAAAGCATCCCTATGCCTTTAAGAAAGCATATCTGTCAGTGAGGAGCTGCTCAACTCTGGCCGTGGCATAGAGTCAGGGCTCAGGCTTCTGTTAGCCTGGGCCCCTGAGAAGGCCAGCTGCCAAAAGAAAAAAGAAGGGCAATTTTGCTTTAGTCAGGAGGTAGAGCATGGGTGGGTGGAAAAGAAAATGAAGGAGAGAGGGGGTGAATACACACAAGAGAGAAAACACATGCACCGCGTACGTCTCTGGATGCTGAGCAGCAAGCAGCCAGTAGGAAGGAGTTTGGATGTGGGAGCAGAGGCAATGGATGCAGGCAGGAGCCACAGTTCCACTTCACTCCTAGCAAGGAACAGCCTTGCCCCCAAAACTGTGCTAAAGATCCTCCTGAAGCTCTCTAAGTCATCAGCCTTTCCCACCCCAACAGGAACTTCTTTCATAGGGAAAATCCTTGCTTGGATTGCCCTTAGGACTGGCACAGCCTCCAAAGCTTGATGCCAGCTTCCCATCCCACATGTGTTCCTCCTGTCTCCCCAACAAAGGCACCTGTGCATGAAGGGCAGCCACTGAGTCATGCAGGAGACGGCCAGGTGTGGGCAATTAAAGGACTAACCAAGCTGAGTGTATAGAAGCCCTGAAAGTGCTTGGTGCCTTTACTACCCATCACTGCTTTTGTTGCTGTATCCCATTATTTCAGTGTGCTGTCCTGTCCATCTAAACAGCAAAATCCACAGGGCAGGAAATGACAGCCTGCACTATGGCCAAGCCAACAGAAATAAATGGCGTTAAAGTGGAAAGCCTAATTTAAGAGGAAAGCACAGTGGAGAGGTTACACTAATTTCCAGTCCAAGCATTGCAAACCCAGGGAAACCAGAGTTAAAGTTATGCCTAAAATAAATTCAAACTTGTAGAAGTGTGGCAGTGCGGAAGCAAGAAGTACAAACAGCCTGAATTCTGCCCTGCAGTGACACATAACCATATGACTGTGATTAAAATGTTTTAGTACTTGTGCTCCTACAGTAGATTACCCTGATAAATACAGCGTTTTTTCATATTCCCTTCTCTTGTCCCTGCTCCTGCAAACCTCTGCCCCAGATAGTGAGAGCAGCACTGATTTTTCTGCTGCCAGGAATGGCAATATGTGGGGGGTACAACGCATCTGCGATGGGAGCCTGGGGCTCACATCTCAGAAATCACACCCCTGCTGCCACTGAGCCCTGGGCTGTGGGAGGAGAGCTGAGCCCTGCATCAAGGCTGCTGAGGAAAAGGGAAGGCTTTCCCTCACACCTTGTGTACCACTGTATTCTACACCCACACTGCTATTTTACAAGCTCATTAAAACCTGGGTTTTAAAGTGCCGAGAAAATAAAAGGAAGACAAAGAAAAATCATCTGGATAAACAATTATGGCTTTTTGTCAAGGACTTGGAAGATAATCGAGTCCAGATCTGTTCCATACTCATATTTACATGCAAAGTTGTACTTACTGAGCTAGAAAAAATGTCTGATTAGTATCAGGAGCCAGCTGTGCCAGCAGCTGGGTGCATGCAAGCTCTGAGGAGCTAAGAGGGGCTTCCTATGCTAGCAGAGGGCATCCCCTGTCCCCCAGTACCTGCAATGGCCATGTAAGGGCTGCTTCTACCCTGGTTGCCCTCCAGTTTGGTCTGAAATGCCTCTGCAGAAGTCCTATTTAATAGGAGCGTGGGTGGCCTGAATCGTCCCCATGTGTTTAAATATTGGGCATGAAGTTACAGCCATTCCCTTGTTTGCACTTTGGCTGCTGGGCAGCAGGAATACCCTTGGCATTACTCAGAAGCAGACATATTAATAAGCTGGCAGATATTTCATCGTTTACAGTTTATCATTCTGTAGTTTGCATAAATACACACATGCACACCTCATCTCTGCTTATTCCTCTGTTGACTTCCTGCAGGTTATTTTAATTGGCCTTTCTCTATCACTTTACCAAGTTTTCTGCTGAGTAGAGGAGCAGGTCTTGTCATCAGCAGGCCTTCTGTATGTTACATGAATCCCAGTGACAGCATTGGCAGTATTATTTCTTTGCAACCTGTATGCCTAATGGATGCTAATTGTGAATTGTGAATTATTTTTATTAAACAAAACATTAGAGCTTTTACCAGGATAATGCTCTAGAGTGGACTCAATGGGAGCCGGTTTGGATGTCATTTTTTGGTGTGTGAATAAAGCAGTTTTTCATCAGAGAAAAATGCTTTATTTGCTGACACTGAAGTTTCTTGTGGGAATGCATCACTTTTTTAATTAAATTTTCATCTGGAAGTTTTTTTCAGGTCAAAAAAGGAATTTCTGGTCAAAACCATAGCGGGAAAGAACACACAGGAAGCCAGGCTGTGATCTGAGCCCAGCAGATCCTCTCATATCCCAGTGATGGAGCCAGTAGTTGCCCTGCCACACAGCCACCCACCAACTGACCGCCCACACCCTGGGCACCAGGAGCATCCCCAAGCAGGAGAGAATCCTCTGCTGCAACATGATCTGGGAGAAGATGCCTGGTCCCACCCACCTTCCCTTCCATATTGGCAAATTGCTTTTGGATAAAGCATCAGTCCGGCTTTAGCCCTCCATGCACCCATCCACGTGGCACAGCTCAGCCAGGATGCAGGATGTGGGACGTGGCAGTGACCTGCTCCTCGGTTCACCCTAGCAAGGGTAAGTCACAAGCGTTGCAGCTCCTTCACTGCAGCTGAAGAATAATTGAACATTGTCAGAAAGGATCAAAATCAGGCCTGGAGCATGTGTTTATGTGTGTGTGTGTGTGTGGTTTCACAACACCTCCCTCTCCACCCCAGCAGCCACACCAGTTTCCTCAAAGAAAAGCAGAACAGTGGAGCACAGACCCAGTGCTCTGCCGTGATGTATTAGAGCCTTGTTTTTCCCACTGCTTGAAGAACTGACCCAGCCCCCTCAAATGTTCCCAGCATATTTGGATTGTGAGTCAGAGACCACAATGGAGATACTTGCCTGGCTTGACAAAGTTTAAGCATCTACTGCCAAGTAGTAATCGCTGATTTTTGCTGTCACTCATAAGCCCTGCTCCTGCTGCCCTACCCATGCAAACATACGGCCTCATTGAGAAAGCAAGGGCTGCCTCTCAGGTGCTTATTTGCAGATCCTCACACTGCCTTTTGTGCAGAGCAGGATGGGAACCTGCAGGTACCCATGGTTAAAGCAAGGAAGAGTGAACACAGAACAACAGCAATACTGAAAAGAGAGGAAAGCAGGAAGGGCCTCACCTTGGTAGTCAGGGTCTAACATTCAAAATTAAAAAAAATCAAGACAGATTGCTTGCAAGCAGTTCGCTTAGCAAAACATCCTAATGCTGAAGAGTTAATCTGTGAGGGACCATACGCACTCCATTTGGCCACCACAAGCAGCACTGCAGTAACCTCTGGCAAAAGGGAGCAGCCAGGAGCAGGAAGCATTCACTGTGTCATTCGCCATAGATGAAGCCACCTGCTGACATAAGATAGCATCCAAAGAAGCAAAATACTTTTGCTGCTTTTTGCCCTGCAGATGCAAGAGGGCTGCATCTGTGAGTAAGCCTTTCCTCCAGCCATACTGGGCTGTGGCGCTGCCACTCATCAAGAAAGCATGCAAGGTCGCTCTGCCTTCCAGCACATTAACCCAGCAGTACCCAAAAACTTCATCTTCCCCAGTGTTTTTTCCTCATGCAGTTTTTCCTTGCAGCACCAGCAGAAATGCTGCCATCCAGGGGCAGAGCTGAGAGCAAACACAATGTGGGGCTGGGCAGATAGGCTCAAGCACATGCCCTGTCCAGAGCCAAGTCCTTTCAGTATCTAAAGGGGTGCTATAAGAAAGAAGGGGACAGACTCTTCAGCAGGATCTGTTGCAATAAGACAAGGGGAAATGGTTTCCAACAAAAACCAAGGAGATTTAGTTTAGATATAATGAAGAAGTTTTTTCCCAATGTAGGTGGTGAGGCACTGGCACAGGTAGCCCAGAGAGGTGATGAAAACTCCAATCCTGGAGACATTCAAGTCAGGCCGGACAGGGCTCTGAGCAGCCTGATCTCATGGTAGGAGACCCTGTTTGTTGCAGGGAGGTTGGACTAAATGACATTTAAGGGTCCCTTCTAACTCAAATGATTCTGTTCCATGAATCTGTGATAAGTCTTCTAATTTTTTTTTTTTTTTAATTAGCTTTTTCTCTTCTCTTTCTCTGTCACTGAAAGCCAAGATTCTCCAGCTATCTATCTCAGTGCTCTGTTAGGGAGGCACGAGGCCTTCCAGGAAATCCCCGTGCATCACCCTGTGAGGCTCCAGCTGGCAGCACCGTGCTGCTCCTTGGCACCCAGCTATGGGGCTGTGCTGGGAGGACTGGGGGCCGAGAAAACATTCAAACACAACCAAACCCTCCAGCACTGCAAAGAGCTGTCTGTGTGTGTGCCCTTGCTTCCTTGTTTGATTTTCCTTTTCTTTCCACCACAGCTAGAATTAGTATTTCTACAGTGGTGCTATGCTCTTGCACCAAGAAACTGTGCCCACTATCTCTTTCATTGTCAGGCCCAGCACAGTGAGCAGAGGCTGCCTGTGTTTTCAGATAGCTGGGCTGCAAGATGGGAGAGACATGGGAGCTTCTGGGTTCTGAGATGCTTGAGAAGGATGGAGGTGACTTCGGGTGTTCCTTGTCTTGCTTCACAGGAGCACTGCTTTCACCTCTGCAACACCTGCTGTGGGGAGCATGGGAGTGGGACATTGGAGCAGCAAGAAGAAGAACTTCAAGCAAGATTTTCTCATTTCTTTAACAGTTACCCTTGGGGAAAAAAAAGAAAAAAAAAAAAAAGCTATGGAAATGCAGGGGGCAAACAGGTTCAAGCAGACTTCATGTAACAAATGCAAACATTGCACTTCAACATCTCTCAGCTTTTCAGAGGGAGTGTGTTTGACCGAAGTCATAGCTGAAGCCACAGACAGAGACCCAGGAACTTTATGATTTCCTTTCCAGCTGCTCCTCAAGCTTGAAGTTCCAGGGCTGCGTTGTACTGATGACAAATCTGAGCTTTGTTAAAATGAAGATAAAATGTTAATGACTCGTCTTAACCTCCCACACCCCAAGCATGTGCTGCCCTGAGCTCTGCACACACGCTTGCCTCTCCCATTGCAGTCCTGTAATACCCAGACTTGTGCTCCACCCCACAGGCTACCCTATAACGCAGGAGATCATCCAGGAGGAACACAAGAGAAAGCAAAAGAAACTAAGCTGAACTCTGTAATGTGCAACAAGAGGCAGGATCCTAAGCCTTTCCAACTCAGGGGGTTTCTAAAGCTTCTGCTGGGCTTTGTCTGAAAACAGTAAAAACAGTGTTAAATACCATGGCAGCAGGAATGGATCTTGCAGTCCTGGCTGATGGGTCAGAGTCTGGGCTGAGTGCTGAATAAACCCACAAAGGGAACTTTGCCAGGACGTCTACATTGGGAAAGCCATGGAACTCTGCTCACTGACCTGATTACTGTGCAATCTGGTATCATCCATGAGCAACAAAATGTGTCCAAGAAAAACTGCACCAGCTAGTGCTATTATCAACACCAAGCTGAGTGCTGTAGTACAACAGGAGGAAGGGATGCCACCCAAATGGACCTGAATAATCTGGAAAGGCAGGCTCGTGTTAACCTAATGAGATTCAAGAAGGCCAAGTGCAAGGTGTTGCACTTGGGTGGGGGCAATCCCATAACTGTGTACAAACTGGGAAAATAACGACTTGAGAGCAGCTCTGCTAAGAAGGACTTGGGGGTCCTAGTGGATGGAAAGCTGGACATGAGCCAGCAGTATGCTTGTAGCCCAGAAGGTCAACAGTATCACTGGGCTGCATCAAAAGAAGGGTGGCCAGCAGGGAGAGGGAGAGCATTGCCCCCCTTCTGCTCTGCCCTTATGAGGCAGAGTAGTGCCTACATCTGGAGTAGTGTGTTCAAACCTGGGGCCCTTAGCACAAGAAGGACACAGAACTGCTGAAGCAGGTCCAGAGGAGGACCACAAAGATGATCAGGGAGCTGGAGCACCTTTCCTATGAAGACATACTGAGCAAGCTGATCTTGTTCAGCCTGGAAAAGAGAAGGCTCCGAGGAGACTCACTGCAGCCTTTCAGTACTTAATGGCAGCTTATAAGAAGGAAGGGGAGAAACTTTTTACATGGTCTAATAGAGAAAGGACAAAGGGAAATGGCTTTAAACTAAAAGAGGGGAAATTTAGGTGAGACATTAGGAAGAAATTCTTTACTCCAATGGTGGTGAGGCGCTTGCTGCCCAGAGAAGCTGTGGGTACCCCATCCCTGGAGGCACTCAATGCCAGGTTGGATGGGGCCCTGGGCAGTCTGATCCACTGGGTGGCAGCCCTGCCCAAAGCAGATGGTTGGAACTGGATGGGATTTAAGGTTGCAGCCAACCCAAGCTATTCTATGATTCTGTGATCAGAGGCAGGCCGAAACAGGAGGCAAACAGGTGTACTGTAACAGTTGAGCAAGAGGCCTTGAAGCTCCTTGCATCACAGTTCAAACAAGGCTTGAGCCAACCAACCTAGAAGGAGAACCACCTTTGCAAAGAGGTCTTCTACAATCATCAGAATGAGACCACCCTCATCTGAGCTGAAGGGAGAACCCATCTGTGAGGCCACAGTGAAAGACTGGGCCAGCTCCTGTCAGGGGATGTGGTACATTTTTAGAGCACACTATTCTGGGCAATGAGATTTGGAAAGTGTGTCTGGTGTCAGAGCCAGCCTCACAGTGCTGGCTCTGAAAACATGCAGTTCTTGAAAAAAATATTTTAAAGAAATTTGGATTGCAGTCTGAATGCCAGCAGCTTTCTTTTCTCCCTCCTCAGAAGCAATGCAAACAAGACCAAGCAATGCAAGGGGCATCAAATGGCCCTGGAATAGCTTCAGCCCAAGGCTTGGGCTTGTTCCTTGAGCCAGAGAGATTCACCCAGACTGCTCTTGGTGCTGTTTGCAGAAGAAGTGGCTGCAAAGTTCTTTCCCGGGTGGCATCCCTCCGCTGAGCCATTGACAGAGCAGAGAGATGGGCAGCTGCTCCTTAGCCAACCAAGTGGCTCCTTTTATAAAATCTGGAAGAGAGATGGAAGCTGAAACCAGAGAAACTGCAAACAAGGTCTAGCAGCCTCCGGCAACAGAGCAGGAAAATCTGCCGACCAAGAGAAATGCTGGCACTTGGGATAGTTTTTCAGTGTTGTGTGCTCAGGAAACAGAGGTGAGCATGGGCTCAGTGTGCAATGAATCACTAGCTCTTTGTGTCTGGTATGCAGAAGTGAGGATGTTGGGGGCCTGAAACAGCAGACACGCCTCTCTCCTGCCTTGCAAACAACAGAAGTCCCCCCTCCAAAAAACCACTGCCAGCACATCCATCCCCCAGTCATCTGCAGCAGCAATATGCTCTGACAGCAGGCTTGGCAAAGCAGCCTACCCACCAAGGCAAGTTTTGTATCAGGGGCTAAAGATCAAACTCTATCTCTCTGAACACACCTTTGTTAGTTTTGGCTGCACCTTTTCAGGTATCACCTGCCTCCCCAGGCAAACACTTTCCTGTCCTGATCTCTGCCAGCCTGCTGCACTCTTCTGAGAGACAGTTCTGCCCTGTGGACATCTCTGCACCCACCACATCCACAGCAAACAGCCAGAGAAGAGGGTCCTCAGAGCACAGCAACCTCAGCAAGAGTGGAGCAGGAGGAAAGGGAAGGAGCTGGAACCAGCTCTGCTGTCAGGCTGAGGCTGGAACCAGGATGGAAAACTGGCAGCGACATTCTGCCACCCCAACAAACAATGCATTCATATACAGAGCCACAGAGCTGCAGAGCTACAGCACAAACGATACGCCAGTCGTTCATCTGGAGAACAGGTTTCGCTAGCCTGGATTAAATGATTACGTTGCTGCAGCATGTGGTGCTTGCTGCTTTGGGAGATAAAGGAAGCAAAACAAAAAAGAGAGGCCTGAACCCAAAACCCAGCTCCAAACTCCTTTGCACTCCAAAAACTAAGGCCCACATCAAGCAGCGTGGTGTGGAGCAGGTGCCATTTGAAGAGAAGCGTTGCAGTGCCGATGCACTAATTGCCAATGCAGGGAAAGAAGTTTGAATTACAGGAGGCATCTAGTTTGACTCAAGTTACTGTCTCCAGATGTGCAGCAGGCTGAGCCTGTTCCCGAGCCTTCTGCTCCCTGTTCCCACAACACACACAAAGCTGAAGGGTGAGTGCACTTGAAGTCCAAAAGCACACGTGCAGCAGTGACAGGCTCCACAGAGCGCTGCGTCTGCATCCACAGAACCCCTGCTGAGTGACTCCAAGGATGTGACTGCAGTCATCTCCTTTCCCAGCCGTGAGCACAAGTCTGGCTGTGGATATTGCTGCACAAGGAAGAAAGGAGAAAGTGCAAAGCAACACTCTTCACTCCCCATGCACATAGAATAAGGGAGATTTCCTCTCTAGCAAAAAGTTCCTTGGCTGCCTTTGGCAGTCCTGTCAGTTTCCTCACATCAGTCTTTGGCAATGAAGAAAGGCTCACACCTGCTTAAGGCTCAAACTACACCCACGGCCCCTGGCAGCACCTCCAGAGCCTGCACAGGCAAACAGATGCCCAAGGAATCGGCATAGCAGCTTTGGGCCCCCTAGGACCCAAATGGGCCGAAGCCCAGCACCAGGAGCTGGCAGCATTCTTCCTGCCCCGCACTCAGGAGACGATGCAGCTGCAGCATGGGCAGCGTGGCAGCATCCACCGCCCTCTCCCCCACCACATTTTGCAATGTGAACAGTAGATATTGCTTTTGCATGTGTCTATTTTGGGGGGATGGGTAAATCCACACAGAGGCCCATAGCTTGTACACGGGAACAGCCCAAAGGAAGATTTTAGGCCAAGCAGCTGCAGGCTGACAGATTTCTCAGGTATCAAAAGTAAGGTTTATCAATGAGAAGTGTCAGGGTGCCTTAAGCAACACCAAGATCTGTCCCCACGTACAGTGGCCATGAACATGCACACAACACGTCCAGTTGGGCTGGCTCCCACTTGGGCATTTACTCTTGCAACTGATGAGCAATTTTTAAAAAAATATAGCCACAAGATACACACCAAGGTATACTTAAATCCACAGCACATGACCAAAGAGGTGGGTTCAAGCTCAAGTGACTCAGTCTCCCAGTTACAGGAACAAAATTAGCAACCGCTCATAGAAGCCTTAAGTCTGAAATGGGGCTAGATGGCACTGTAAGTTAGTGAATGCTCAAGCCCTTCACCTCAGGAGGTTTCACTTTGGTATATCATCAGTGAAAAGCCAGGAAAGCTGGTGCTCTCTAGGGTGTTTTCCAGAGCTGGACTAGCAGTGTGTGCTGACAGACTAATCCAACACGTTTCCTAGGTGCCTAGCTGGGGGCTGTGTCCAATAGTTTAGTCATTCTCTGGAATTTACTTATTTTATTTTTTTTTGAGCAAATAATTCTTGGCTCACAAGCATTTAAACATGTAATATTTATTATAAAACATATGTTTTACCCCAATTCTGAGCCTACAGTTTCCCTGCTTTAATTTATCCCATTTCTCCCGCTTAACCCCTGCCCCCACCCCCGTTGTTCCCATGCTGGATGCCTCTACCTCTCCCAGGAGAACAATGATGAAATGACATTCGCCTCGCAGGCTTCCTGGCACATCACCCCTTCTCACTGGGATCAGCTCTACGAGGCAGAGAGCCCTCTGGCCTCAAGCCTCAGAATCACTTAAGGATGCACGGCTGAAACAGAGCAAGGCACAGAGGTGCTGGCTGCAGCTGCCTTCAGGTTGGGGCGCTCAGATCCCTGCAGCCTCCAGCCTCCACATGAGCTGCTTACGAGACACGAATGAGCAAGGAGCTGCTGCAATTGGAAGGCCAGACCTTCCGCAATCCCCTTGTGCTCCCTCCTCAAGCGAGCACGCTGCGGCTGATGGCAGCCTGCCATGGCAGGGAAAGGCAGCCACGTGCTTGGGGAGGGAGAGGGGGACGTGCCGTCCTGCTCAGCGTCCCGGGCGGGAGGGGAACGGCTACCTCTTTAGTAGAGACCACATTGCCAGCATCTCCTCCTCCGATGAGTATCTCTCTCCCGTCATTTAACGAGGGGACCATCCCTCTGAAAAAACTTTTCCCAGCAGTGAATCTCATCGGCTTCCTGACAGGCTGGGTCATTCATCTCTGTGAGTCCGCCTTCCCTGTTCCTCAAGTAACAGATTAGTCACGTACATTTGCAATGGCAGCGAATCTGCCAAGTTGCTGGGGAGCAGGAGGAGGAGAGCAGCAGCGTGGTGAGCACAGGCAGGGGAAGAGAAAGAAGAAAACCAATTTTTCTTCCTCTTCTCCCATGCCCCTTCAGTTTTGAACAGTGTTTGCATGCAGAAGCTGCAACACAGCTGCATCCCATGCTGAAGGTGAAAGGCAGGCATGGTGGAGCTGAGAGGCCTGGGCATCCCTACCCCTGCTCTGTTGCCTGCTGGCTGCGGGCCACAAGAACAAATAGCTCTTCTGAGGCTGGGACCAGAAGCATACCTACATATGGGTGGTATCTGGCAATGGGGAAAGGACTTCACTCGAGCTCCCATCTTACAAATGACTGACAAATGCCAGACCCCATGAGGGCTGACAAAGCTTGAGCCACAAAGCGTCCTACTTAGAGGCTGATCCCTGCGAGAGGAACACATGTATGCAAAAGGACCCCAAAAATCCAGCTCCTGATTAACACACGGCTGATGGGAATCAGCTACTTCCTTCTTCCAGCATCTTGCTGGAAAAGTCACCCTGGCTGTCAGAGCAGCAGTGCATGCATGGAGCCTGCGAGCAGGTCAGCCTGCACCTCAGTGCTGAGTACTGCCCACGCAGATGTCAAGCTGCCCCTGCCCACACTGCCGGACAGAAACACCCCAGAAGGTAACAAAGAAGGAGAATCAAAGCAAAAGAGCACCTGAGCAACAGGGGAAAAAAAAAAAAAAAAAACAGGCTGTTTCGGGTCATATGAGGTGTACACACATTCCCAGACATTCAGTCTGTCCCCTGTAGCTCAGGGAAATGCTTAATGGGCAGCATGGCCTGGAGAATTGTGCAGAGGGGCAGAGCAGGGTGCGCCTGGGGGGAGGCAGATGGGCAGGTTTTTGAGATGAGCATTTGCTGCTGCAGAAACAGATAAGGAAAAGTGCAGGCGGTCCTTGACTTGCTAATAAACAACATATACTAACTCATAATACCTCTGAAGTACACATTGGTTCTGCCAGCCTGTCCAGCACAAAACCACTTGCTGTGTGTCAGCACCACAGGACTCACTTCAACTCACTTCAGCTATTCCGTGCAAAGAGAGAAAGCATTGCAGGCCAAGTCCCAGCACCTCCTGTGCCATCCTTGTTATCACAAAAGTGATGCTCCCTCCCTGCATTTCCCACTATATGGTGCAGTGCTGAAGAAGGAGATTATTACTATCTCACTATCTACTGAGCAATTTATGCTAAAACACGTGTGGCACTAAAGTCTGGTTTTAATGCTAACTGGGGAGGTCCTGACCCGAACAACCACCCTTTCTAGTGAAGCAGTGTATTTTGGGAGGATTTTTTTTGGTTAGCAGTTTCCAGAAATGCACTTGAATACTGTTTTGCTTAGGTTTTTGCCTCAACATATATTTTTTGTCTGTTTACTTTTCAATCTCAGAGTAAAAATGCAGAGCAGTAACCAGCGCAGCACATATTTAACATGCAACACGTGTTTACCCTTCCAGCTCACCCATGTCTTGTTCCTGTTCTGGGTATTTATTTTTGTCCTCCTGCGAGGGCTCAGATGTTCAGGAAAGATGCCATTTTTAGAATCACTGGACCTCAGGCACTGGAGGTACAAAAACAAGCAGTGTGCTGAGGCACAGGGTGCCAACAACTTTCCTAGGTGGGTGGTTATCTCACAGAGCAGGAGCACACAGCACAGAGCCAGTGCAGGGGATAAGAGCACGTCTCTGTGGAATTTCTGTGCTCCACAGAGGTGCTTTCCTTACACAAAATCATAGAATCATAGAGTCATTAAGGTTGGAAAAGACCTCTAAGATCACCTGATTCAACCGCCAAATCATCCCCACCATGCCCACTAACCATGTCCCTCAGTGCCACATCCACACAGTTCTTGGACACCTCCAGGGACCATGACTCCACCTCCTCCCTGGGCAGCCTGTGCCACTGCCTCCCCACTCTTTCTGGGATGGGTTACTGGAGGGAACTCCTCTTCCCCAGCTGCACGCTTAGCGTCTCCCTTGCTGCATGCAGTGAGAAGGAGGTGTGTGCCACAGACTGAACAAAGCCAAGCGAAAAAGATGGTATAGCCTCTGCTCTGGCCTCTGCTTGTTTCACATGCCAGTGAGCAATGAAAACAACAGCACTAAAAAATAAACCACACTTTTTCAAAAAGCCCCCGGGAGGCTATATGCAATGGTATCTTTTTTTTTTTTTTTTTCTGCTTCTTTCTAATTCTTTTTTTTCTGTTGGAGTTGACATCTTTTCCTCTTGCTGAACCAGCATTTCCTGACAGCAAACCATTGTCAGAAATTTTCCATCCAGCTCTCGAGTGGATTTCAACACTCAGTGTTTGCACATATGTATGAGAAGAGGTTAATGTCAATCTCAGAAAATTATCTACAGGATGTGCACAAGGGTACCAGCAGCAAGGAGCAGCACATTCATTTGGAGAAGTTCAGACACCAGCTGCTTTCTTTGCCTTAAAGTTGGTGTCAGCTCTGCTCTGCTCAATTACAGCTGTAATGGTGATCCTCTCTCATGTGTTTACTGCCCAGCTGACCCGTCATTAGGAAAAAATCCTTCCGTGGTCAACACTGCCTTTCGTGACACAGCAAAGCTCCTTTCAAAAGCCCTGGGACATTCTGATGGTTTTGAAAGAAAACATCTAGGAGAAGAGCTCTGCTCTCCCAGTGAGCAGCAACACAGGCTGGCCTCAGAAGTTAGACAAGTGAGGCAGGAGCTTGGGGGGGGATGTGCTAACTAATGCAACAGTGGGCTCTTTAATCACTGACGAGATCGCTGCCTGTGTTGCCTGAGGACAATTCCTTACAACAGCTGCCCACCGAACAGCAGCAACAGGACCAGTCTCTGCGTCTGAAGAACTTTAACCAGCAAAATCTCTCCAAAGATAACAATGCTCTGGGAGTGTACGCATGCCCAGGCAACATTTTAAAGAAGTTAAAAAAGAAACGTTCCCCACAGTGTCACAGATCTGCCAAGCACGATGCAGCCCAGGGTCATCAGCCTCTGCTTCTGGTGTTGGCATTCTAGGATGTGGACAAAACCCCAACTCCTGGGGCTTCTAAGGGACCAGGAAGGGAAGCAGTCTGTTCCCATTCATATTTCTGCAACCAAAGCTGCCTTCACATGCACACTTACAGAGAGGGGGTCACAGCATTCCAGCAGCACGTCCAGGAGATTGCCTTTACTAAAGGGGAGGGCTGATTCACCGCCCTGCTGAAGTATCATGAGCAGCCTCAGATGCAGAGGCCGGACCTGTCTGGCAGCAGCCAGCCGGCATCAGCTGCCTCCTGGGGAGGAAAAAAAAAAAAAAAGCTTTGAAATGAGAGGGAGCAGAGGAATGGAGGGGAAAAATGACTGGAGGACTGGAAGAGGTGGGCTTGCATCCTTTAGTTGGGTAACAGGCTAATTCCCTCCTGCTCCCTGCCCTGAGTCCATCTAATTACCTTGTTTCCTCTGAGCTGATTGGAAAGCAGCCTTGTGTCTGGAAAAGGCCGTAAGCATCTTATGTGCATCTGTTCCCCCTAATCCCCAGCAACCAGTGCCTGTGTGCTGGGAGAGGCCATGGGGGAACCACACGCAGCTGCTGCCACCGTGCCCCATCCCTGTGCCCCATCCCTGTGCCACATCACGCTTACTGGGGTTGGGGGCTTCCAGGCAACTGCAGTTGTTCCTCTTCTGCCCATTTCACAACCCAGAGGCCTTCTTTCCTCCTTCCCCTTGCAGGAAAATATTAATAATTTAAAAAAAAAGAAGGGTGGTCAGGCTGGGGTGGAGAGAGGGACGCATTTTGCTGAGCCCTGCTGCACTGCAGAGCCGTTTAAGCCACTCATTTTCCCCTTGTCCTAATCCTGCATTATCCTCCAGGAATGACGTTCAAGTCCTGAGAGCGAGAGGAGGCGAAAAACTGCTCTCCAGGGCCCTGCCTGGTTTGCCCAGGAATTTGGATTGCACTTCTGATGTACTGCTCTGGGAAGGGGCAGAGGGACAATTATGCAGCCGCTTGGTAGCATGCAGGCATATTTTCAGCAGACTCCTATTAGCAGGAGCTAACTCAATGCAAGGAGAGTGTGGGGATAAACAGCTCCCTTTGCCAGCAGCAGGATTGTCACATCTGGAGTTTACACAAGTTACGAGGAGTCAGGAGCCTCTATTTTGTTTCACTCGCACTCATCATAAAACATGTTAGCACGTTAAGAGCGCTGTAGCACCGACGCACGCAGGGTTGCATGCATGTGAAGGGGACATCTCTGTCTCACAGCCCCACTTTGTCCTCACCCCACCTCCTTCACAAGCCATCTGCATCTTGTTCAGCTCGCTCAGCTTTGTTCTGACCCCCAGAGTGTTGAGGATTTGGGTCTCCAGTGAGGCCTGGTTGGGGTCCCACTTCACGCCTCCATGTGATGGCCCGGGGTCTCCTCATGTGGGATGCCAGCAGGCCCCTGCAGCCAGACAGCCGCCTCTCCGTCTAACCCAGGTGGAGGCCAACTGTTTTAAACCTGTTTCAGAAAGATTGCCTGAACTTCCATGGGGCACTTATTTCCAAGCATCATCCATGTTTAGCCAGCCGGTTTCCTGCTGCTTTCCTTTGGGATTTCTGCAGCTGCAACCACAAGCGCTCCTCCAGGGAGGGCTTCCTCTCTCATCCCTCAGCAACAGCAGAGATGGTGATGAGTCCTGTGGACTCAGCTGCATCTGCTCTCCATAGGAAGCCCTCATCCTAATAAAGATGCTGGGCACCACTCACTCAAGCAGGGAGATACAGTCTTACACAGTCTGGGTTGATCCTGTCACACCTCCCTGGCCTCAGCTCCCCTTACTGCTTAAATGCTGACTACAGGCAGTTATGGACTTCTCTGCCAAATTCTGCTCCTGGGAAGGTGGCCAAGTTTCCAGCAAGAAGAAAGCTGAAGTCCAGTGACATTAAGTTTTAGATGCTCTTTGGAGCATCACACCTGCATGAAGCCCATAAAGATGAGCAGGCTAAAACTCATCAGCCCACCTTTCCTAACCCTTTTTTTTCCTTATTTGTGTCAACTACCAGCTACCCAAGAAATCCGCTACATCCGAAGAGCTGGCCTGAAGCAGGACATGCCTTCCCTGTTGATTTTGGGTCAGACTTTGGCACAAGCTGGCCTCAACTGCCCTTCCTCGCCAGCAGCTCTGGTCAGAGCTCCTGAGAGTAGAACAGGAATGGAAAGCAGGGAAGCTTATACCTCCACGCAGACACAGATGTCCTCAAACCCCATGCTGGGGTCACAGTCATGAACTACATTCACAACTGCAGATTGTTTGGGCCAATGGATTTTGTTGAAAAGCTAGGCTGGCCTGAGTGGGAAAGCAAGTAGTAGTAGAAAAGCCGTCTCTCAAAACGGCAGGGGTTTTGAAACCTTGTACAGAGGTCAAGACCTGGAGACTATGGTGTGGGAAGCAGGCTGTGAGCTATTTCCCTACCTCATCCTCCAATCACAGGACAAAGAGCTGCCTCTGGGAGACACATTTCAACTTACAGAAGTCTGTGATGGCTCACGGCCTGCCTCTTCCATCAAGGAGGAGACACATTGCCCCAAGTCCCAGCAGCACTCACACTGCCCAGGAAGGATGGCACGAAGCTGGGAGAGTCTGCTGCCCTCTGCTCCTGCTCTCGTGACTGGCTTAAAAAGTGAAGTGAAAGAGAGCAATGGGAAACTGCACGATAGCAATTGGCCTTTAATGCTGTCCTCCCAGTTCAGTCTTTATTCCTGTGTTTTATCATAAAATTTTGTTTTCTATTTTCTCACAGATGTTAACTGCATGAGAAAGTTGCACTGTTTTAACTTCAGTTTTGTTAGCATGATGCAGAAGACACTTCACATCGCTTGAAGTAAAATTAAAACCCCTGCAACAAACAAACCAACAATCAAACCAATGAACTCTCTAAAACTTCCATTTTTAGGTACCCGGAAGGAGGCATAAATACTGGAAGTACCCAGAACCACCAGCAGTTTTCTGTTAATTCAGCCTGTAGCACTGTGAAACTGGAGATGTGCTCAGTCATGTTTTTCTGGAGCTGCAAAGACAACTTTGTTCAAGACTTTGGAAAGCCAGGCCATGGGCACTGGGTTCTAAGAAATCACTGTAGATTCTGCCTTGACCTTTTCCTTTTGTCCATTCTCAGAAGAGAGAAAAAGTCTGAAGCTTCAGTTTGAAACTGATGTTGTTTGAGGATGGGAAAACAGAAGTAACCAGGTCATGGCTGCATATTCCCTCCAGCTTCCTAAAACCACACTTCTCTGTTACAGATGCTTTTCTGCTAACCTTTCCTTTCCTGGAGCTTTTCAATCACAGTTAGGGCCAGAGGTTTGTGCTTACAGTTCTGATGACAATCTCACTCCTTCCTCCTCAATATCCGGCCAGCACCAGGTAGGACAAAACCAGCTGTGCAGCAAGCCGGAAGGTCTCCAGCCCCATGAATAGCACAGCCTGGTAAACTCACACTTAGAAAAAAAAAACCAAACAAGCTGTTCCTCAAAAGCCCTACTGACAAGAACTGTCCTCTATTACATCTCTAAATGACCAGAGCTATGGAGGTTAAGTGGGAAGAAAGTTTGGCTTTAATTTATTTCCTCTATTGAGGAGACAGCACAGGTGAGCATTTACTTACATCATGCCACTTATTACCTGGTATTTCCATGTTGCAAATGTGCAATTCAACAGATGGATCAAGTCAGCAGTGAAGAGCTCAGCTGTATTTTACACTCAGAGCAATCTTGGATCTCAAAACACTTCAAAACAGCTTTCTGTAGAAAACTTCAACCCATCTGAGTGCAGGAAATAGGAAAAGTTGAAAAGAGAGGGTAGGCTTGGCTGGTCACTGTTAATGAGTAGTCAGCTGATCGTTCCCAGCAACTCTGAAGCTGTGTCTACAATGCAGAGTTGTGATAACTGAGCCATCTTTGCACAAACTCTTTCAGATGGAAGAGCAGTCAAGCTACAGCAACACAAACTTGCAATGGCAGTCCTTCTTCGTGGAGGCAAGAAAAGGTAAATCCCTTGCATCCTAATGCCACAGCAAAGAAGTTCATTTCAGGCTACTTTGAGAATCTCTATTTTGCTGCATTTAGAGCCATTAGAATTGGATCCTGTGACAATGTTCTCCAAGCTATGAAAAACCAAAGACAAACTAGGTATCCAAATACTTTTGAAGATGCAGGTTTTCAGAGCTGGTAAAAAAATTTTCCTAGCAATTACTTGCAGAGCCTGGGGGAGATATGCATGCACAGTTATCTGCATTTCCCATAGGAAGTATCTGTAGCAAAAGTGACCACAGCTGAGGAGCTGTGGGTGATGGTCCTGTGCTATGTAGAGATTTTCAACTTCTCTGAGACTAAGGCGTTATACTACTTGACCAAAAGCAGAGCCAAATTTGCATGATCATGACCTGATCCAGATTTCAGCTGTGGTACCAGATACCCCTGTCTGGCTGGAGATGCATTACTTTAGGGCACATCAACTTGCCAGAGATCCACTATCCCCTTTGGGACTATTGATAGTCAGCCAGGTGACCACTCTTGAAGTTTTCAGCTGAAAGAGCTTGCCCAGGGCTACACAATAAGTGAGTTGGCAGAAGCACAACATGAGCCTCCATATCCCAATTCCACAGATCTCTTCTTTAGCCACAGGTTCTGTAGTAAAAACTTAACTGTTGTAACTTTATATAACAATTGTGTCACCACAGTGCTCCAGAAAACACCTGCGAGTTCCAATTAACTTACCACACCAATAAATAAATAAATGAAAAAAGGGAAAGGGAGGGAAGGGGAAGAAAAGGGATACTTAAGTCGGAAAGGTAAAGCAATGGCATTATATTTTCAAGTATGAGGCCTTTACAGTTTATATTTTAATATAAACCTCTGGTTAAGCTATTAAGTGAACTATAATGCAGATGCTTGAGAACTTTAATATTCTGAAATGCGAAAATGTGATTGAGAAATTTCTAAAGCAGATATCAAACCGCTTTACAAATGATGAAGGGTATTTAGAGCATATCACAAACATCACAGGCTACCCAACTAAGGGCCTGAGAAGACACAAACCCTACACATTTCCATTTCCGTATGAGCTGGTGCAAATGATTCAGTTGATCATTAGCACAACAGAGGTCTAGGTGTTCATTCTGGCTGTAGCTAATTCTGCTATGACTTATATTCAAATGTTTTTTTCACACCAGGGTGTGGGGGCTCCCAGGCAGTAAGTGATACAGTGAGATAAAAGGGTAATTTGAGGGCTGTTTGACATTTCATCCTTACTTCTTCTTAGCTTTCCTTTGCGGGTTTAAAACCTAATCTTTTTACTAATTAAATACATATGAATATTCTGTTGCCTGCACAGTGAATATATAATCAGACTCAGGAGAAAGATTATTTGTTCTCAAGCTGATGCTAACACTTCAGCAAAAAGGTACCCAAGGTACCAGTAAATGTAACCTATGAGCTTCTGCTAATAACACGCTGCCTCAGATCTCTAGGGGATTATCTTACTCCAGAGCTCTTATAGGAGCAGTATATTGAAAGGGGCCTGAAACAGATATCCTATAATTTACGACCGCACTCATTCCCTTGTGAGAAGAGATGGCCTTTGTACTAAATTGAGAGGATTTCTTTCGTTCTCTTTTTGGGGGGGCTGAAGTTAGTACACGTGATCTTCAGAGAACAGGAGGCTGCAAAGAACCTTTGGGTATTTTCAGTGAAAAAAAAAAACATTTTTTGTTGTTCAAGCTCCATTCAGGACCCCTTTTCCTCCTTAGAAGCATGGAGAAATTTCTTAAATAAATCATACTAGTCAGGGACCTTTCTGCAGCTCACAAACTGAAGAAGCATGGTGCTGCTTTATGCTCACAATACTTTGGAAGTCATGCTACCACTTGGTGCTTTTATTTGCTATATCACATAAATATCACACTCCTATTACTTTCCTGTTCTTGGCATTCTTCCCATTGTTTTCAGGTTACTGGTTTTGGTTTTTGTTGATTTTTAACAGAGGTTACTTTCTTAGCTCTCACATGATAATGCCTTTCTTTTCTCCTGTGTGGCTCGACCAGCCTAAACAAGTAGACAGATACTGCGGGGAACTGGCCCTTAAATATCAAGTTTGGCTCATACTTTTCATGAAGGTCTTTATTTCTTTAAACTGTAGATGGTCTCTTAAGACAAAATGGAGACAAGCCTGTTGTAGTGAAACAGGAAAAAAGAAGAAAAATCCCCTCAGGATATTTCCTGTGGTAAAATGGGGTAAGGAATATTTCAGGACAGTTGCAGACAAATTCAAAACCCAATCTGCCATGAGGTTCAGTGAACTCTGCAAATTGTTTTCCTCCAAAACCCCAAACCAGGCAACTTGAACTTGATTTTGGAATGAGTATTGGATGCTGGCACTTCTACACCCCTTGGCAGTTGTGAAGAGGGAAGGATTTTCTTAAAACATGGCCTTTTTTTTTTTCAGAGCAAATTTGCTTATAAAAAAACAAAAACACAGCGGGCTAGCTACTGAAAATCAGCCTATAGCAACTTGTGTCAACCCAAGATTTAGACAAGGAAAGGAAAAGATTTTCCTGCAGTAGAGGTACAATCTCAGTGCAAGCAGCCCTCAAATTTCCTCTCATCATAAAAAGAAAATAATAGCTAGACACCTCAGAGAAAGGCCAGGAAATAACAAGAGATGCAGCCTCAGCATCAGCAGTACTGATGACAATACTAGCATTACCCTCAAGTTAGCGCAGTGTAATCTTGATGTGAAGAAGCAGTTTTCAACACAGATCAGCTTCACCACAAGAAACAAACCTCCAGTCAGAAGTGCAGTTACCAAAACTTTATCTCTGTAAACCCAAGAATGCAGACATTTTATTTGTTTGTGGGGGGAACAGACTTCAGTTCACCACTTTCATTCATGTCAAATTACTGGCTGGACCAAACCCAGAAAGTCCTGGGGTAACACTGCAGTTCACACTGTGTTTGACTATTTGTCCATAGGTTCTAACTCCTTAAGGAACTCCCTTCAACAGGTGACTGAATGACTTTTTTAAAATAAGTTTACATTGTGGATAAAACATGTTCTCTGCTGTCAGAGGTTGACATGAGCTCAGGTTTAAATATGAAACTTTGAAGTTGAGGAAGGGGTCAAGAATGAAGCATGGATGTCCTTTACAGTCCCAGACAAGGCAGCTTGAAAAGCACTGGGATGAAACAGGTATTTTAGCTAAAGATCACTGTCCTCAGGTCCCATCTAATGTCAACTAAACCAAAATAAAGCCTCTAGCCCTGGTGGAACCACTCCACCACTGTGCTCTTGCAGGAATTTGATGATTGCAGGTACTGACTTGCATCCGCCTGTGTATCCAGGAGCTTTCATTCACTTTTCCTGAAGTCCTTTCCTTTTGGGAAGGAAAACCCAAAGCATCTGCCTGACAACATGAAAACACACCACATAGATATCTCAATCAGAGCTGCTGAGGCAGGTTGCTAAACTTAATTACCAGTTCCAAGGGCTGAGGTTGTGAATGACAGGTCAATTCATGCAGTGAGTTAGCAAAGATTGCTGATAAATGCTTTCTAATTGGAAGGATGATAAAACACCTATTAGTCACTGAGAATACTGAAGGATGAGTTAGTCCCAGGGATTTCTTACTCCATGAAGATCAAGAAGTGCTAATCTCATCAGCACTCTGCCATCATTTCCTACCCACCTTGTCACTCACATGGTTCAGGAAGGATGGTGATATTGCAGAGTGCTGCCCGGTCACTGCTCACTCACTCCTATTAAGGAGATGAATGGAAATACGCAGAAACAGCATGGCTGAAGTCTATTGTACTCTGGAGGATATCTGACATTTTTGTGAGCTAGAAAAACAACGAAGAATAAAAATAACCTCTCTCATAAAGCTCCCTTGGAAAACTGGCTATGTTAACAACATATCTTATCCTTTGCACAGCATCTTTTAGCCCAAAGAGGACTATGCAAGCTAATGGACATTAGGAGGCCTACCTCCTGCTATAGCAGCAATCTGCTGAATGTGAGCAGTTTGGAACTGAAAGGCTGGACTTTTCACTAGAAAGATCACTACATAAGTACGTGTGCCTTTTTCCACTGACCAGGGCAATAGGACAGTAACTCTAGCAGTAGGACATGGCAAACGTGCAGGAAGAGGAACACTCTTGAATTGTCTCAGTGGGAAAGGCCCTGAGCCTAGCTCTGACCCAGAAGTCACCTTCTGCAGCATTAAGTGACACAACACTTGCTGCTGGGAACACATAAAAACACCCATGAGCAAGAACCCACATTGCCTTGTTTCCACGCTGTGTGACCCTGGATGCATTTCTCAGCTCTTCCTGTTTCTCTTTCCCTTTTTACTCTTTTTGATGGCTTTTTTACACCACGAGAGCTTTAGAGTGAGGTTGTCTCTTGCCGTGTATTTGCACGGTGCATGGTGCACAGTGGGGCAGTCTGGGTACTGCTGTCATGTAAATAATCACTCACAACACTTACGCATGCAATGGATAGCTGACATGCAGCCACACTAGAACTAAGGCTGGGACAGGGCCAAGTGACACAAGCCACAGAGCACATATGAAATGCAGCTCTGTCATGAGTGGAAGGTCAGGCCATTTTCAAGTCCTTGAACAGCAGACATCACATTACCTATTAGGATGCTTTATTTTTCCCTTTCTCCCCCACTAACATATGCAGTTTTCCTACGTGGTATTTAACATCTACATCCTGGAGCTCAAGGTTTTCCAGGGGGTTGCAGCACTCCTGAAATTGTGCTTAACACATTTAACTGGTGACAGATTTACTGGCTCTACATCTACAAAAAATCCTTTATACATAGAAAAAGAGCATTTCCCCTGGAAATGACTGTTCCAGGCTGGAAGGTCTGACCAGACACTGGCACGAGGAGAGAGATAAAATAGTTACATTAATTAAAGTGTGAAGGTGGTCTAATGACAGCATGATTAGCGATGCTTAGGGACTCAAATAGTACAGAAGCTTGGAAAACTGTTAGAATTTTTTCTTTTATTTTCAGACCCCCAAACTCTTCTCAGCCCAGATTGTTCTTGGTCAGATAGCTCTTGTTGTACTCTGTATGATTTGCCACAGGCCAAAAGCCTCAGGCTATGGACAAACACCCTTACCGATGGTCAGATGGACAGGTAGATATTGTGACTGAAATGCACAAGGCAAATCAGATCAGCAGCTCTGCCAGTACATCTCAGAGATGTAACTTGCAGAAAAAGGACACTGATGACCAACTGTGGGCAAAAAATTCTTCCAGCAGTTGGATCCAGGTGACAGTATAGTGACTACAACATTACACCAGAAACAAGCAGTCTAATTTAGTGCCTTGCCACAGACAAAGGTCATCACATGCTACTTCCTTTACAGTGCACGTCTTAGGCCTGTCCTCCGTATACTCTCCACACATTATAATTATATACCAAATATAGATGGATGCAACTATATATACATTTATAATTGATGTGATCTCTAAGAGTATTGTCTCCGCTTTGCAGGTACCTACGCTGGTATAAAACTGCCTTCAGCTAATGAAGTATAACATCTTTCTAACTTGTGAATAAGCCTTGCCCCCATAGAAGCATATAAACAGTCGAGCTCACGCTCTCGCTGCAAGATTTTATACAAGATATTTGGAATAGCATCCCTGTTGAAAGTCACCCAGTCCGTACTTGATATGGTCACGCAGAATTTTAACAAAGGCTCCAGTAAAGGCTGCCCAGGCATTCTCACACATGCTCTTGGCATATCTCTATGAAACAGAAGCTCTTCTTACCTCCACACTCTTATCATCAGTGAGCATCCTTCTGATCAAAGGCTGTTGTCAGATCCTAGAAAAGGGCTAAAAGTTTTACGGCTTCCTTTGCTCTGCCCTTCCCTGTTACGGTGCAGTTTAGGCATTTGATCCTACAACTATTAATTGGGCTGCATTGTAAATCAGATCAGGAAACCAATCTTTTTCTAATTTTCTTTTTTTAAATGAAAATACCTTTCCTTCTCCAGGGTGTCTTTTTTTTTTCCTTAAAACACTTTCTCAAGCCAGCTGCAGCTGCAGCCTCCATCTCAACAAACTACAGCTTGAATTAGCATCCATTCAAATGAATTAGAAAGATATCCCAAGTTTTATGTTTCATGCCTACTGCAAAGCTGAGCAGATGTGAAGCATGTTTACAAATGCAGAGACATTTTGGGAGTTGCCCTGTTTGATGTCTGGACTTGTTTTGTACACACTTCCTATATTGCTGCAAGTTCTCAAATGAGGATCCTTCTATGGTGACTTTAGTAAATGAAATAAAATGAGGCCTCCTTCTGTTTAAGCCAAAGGGAACTTGGCCTCAAGCTTTCTTTGCAGTTGCAAGATAGCTCTTCAGCTTATATCTTACTGTGTCATCAGTAATTAGACATGTACAGGAAATCAATCTCAACAGGGATGTGAGAGTCAAAACCTGTCACAAAGCGTTAGGTAACAATTCTTTTTAAACACAAGCTCTTTAACTGGATACTTATTAGTGAAATACAGCACTCGAGCCAAACTCCTAGATAGCCTGACGATTATTAATTTTGTGCAAAATAAGCCTAAAAAGTTTCAGTGACCATCAGGGTAGAGACCACTAAGATAAAACTTGGCTGTGGCTCCTCTAGGCTAAGAAGGATGAATAGGCAGCATGACAATTGTTAGGAGGGATGCCAATATAAAGACAAGCTCTTAACTGAAATTTAGGCCTGGAAAATTAACGTCAGCTTGTACAGAACTGTTCCTGTTAGCCTGGAGATTCGGGATGTACTTACCCTGTACAAAGCACAAGGGTTGCCTTCAAGACATTTGTTTACTCTGGTTGTTTGCATCAAAAAGCTTTCTCAGGTAGTTACTGTAGCTAAGATTTCCCACCTGAGCATACAGGAAAACACAGTAAAGCACAGATAATTTGCGTTCATAGATGTACTTCCATTTCTCTAGCCTGACACTACAAATATTCACAGGTACGCAGGTCAAATGCTGAGCTGCCAGGAGGGAGTGTCAATCCACTGATTGCATGCCTACACACATAACACTAGGTTCAAACACAGATGATGTAAATTGGAGATACTGTGTTTAAGTCAGCAGTTAGGCCTCCTGATGCTGATCCAAAATACCCGTTGTGAGTATACAGGTAGATCATGCCCTCATAAATCCCAACAGATCATAGAATCATAGACTGGCTTGGGTAGGGATCTCAAAGCCCGTCCAGCTCCAACCTCCTGCTGTAGGCAGGGCTGTCAGCACCAGCTCAGGCTGCCCAGGGCCCCATCCAACCTGGCCTCAAACGCCTCCAGGGATGTGGCACCCAAGAGCTTCCCCAGGCAGCCTATGCCTCACCACCCTCTGAGTAAAGAATTTCCTCATAACATCTCACCTGAATTTCCCCTCTTTTAGTTTAAAGCCATTCCCTCTTGTCCTGTCACTATCAGATCACATAAAAAAAAAATCTATCTCCTTTACGTTTATAAGCTCCTTTCATGTACTGGAAGCCCGCAGTAAGGTCTCCCAGAAGCCTTCTCTTCTCCAGGCTGAAGAAGCCCAACTCCCTCAGCCTGTCTTCATAGGAGAGGTGCTCCAGCTCTTTGATCATCCTTGTGGTCCTCCCCTGGACCTGCTCCAACAGGTTCACATCCTTCTTGTGCTGGGGGCCCCAAGCCTGGAGGAAGAGCTACAGGTGAGTCCTCATGAGAGCAGGGCAGGGAAGTATCCACTGAATCAGAGATAATTTACAGACAGCCAAATCTGCCCTTTTTTCTTTCCACCTGCAGCCCATTAATCCATAAAATCTGGAAAATAATGAAGACTCACTGCAGTTTATTATTAGATCTAAAAAGTCTTGCAGATTACTGAATTACTTTCAGGGGTTATGCTAGGGAGTTTGCTCCTGCAACAGTTCTTGAGCTGTAGTCAGCAAACCAAGACTGAAAAAACAAAGAGCCCACAAACCAAGTCCCAGAGGACACCCAGCTACTTTCATTGCTTCTGATAGTAAGGTAGCTTAAGCTACACATTCAGCTGGGCATGTGTCCGTAGTGATTTTGTAACTGGAAAGGACCTAGTAGATATGTTGAATTGGGGTACTGCCAGTAGCTATTGCTTTCAAGACCTTTACACACTGAGATGAGAAGAATGTGCCCATGAAATAGATACTGGACTGTGTGTGTTTGTGCATGTGTGTGTGTGTCAGCTTCAGACCCAGAAAGATCTGAATGAGTTAGATCTGTAAAATTAGCTTCCTTTGGGTAAACTCTTCCTTCAGAAACCTACTACTTTTTCAGAACCTTTTTCAGAACACACCGTCTTCTTATTATTGCAGCTCCCTATTTTATAAACTGTGTCATTCCAACATGCATTGAGATCAGTGTTTACACTGGCCTAAAAGATTCCTGCAATTATGGCGTGAATGAGAAATAAAATAGCAAGATCATCCCACTGATACACTAAGAGATCTATGGGTAGGCTTAATAAACAAACATTCATGAGTAACAGTGCATGGCTACTTGGATACATCTTCATCCTTGCTCACAACAGTTTTCCCTTAATGAATTATTTAGGCAAAGCTCTTCTATAACTCAAAATAAATACTGAAAGACACTCTGAAATTGAAGGGACATCACAGTGCTCTCCCTCTCTCTTTCCATCTTGAAGCCATATCCTGTGATTTTGCTCCCACCTCAAAGCTGGAAAGAGACAAGACGCAGGGAGGAGAAGATAACAGCAGCCCCTCCACAGTCGCTGTGATGGAAAGATGTGGGTGGGATAGGGGGTGGTTCACAGGACACAGCTGAAGACTGGTTCCTCTGTGCTGCTGTAGCACCCCTGTGCTACTTCCAAATATTAGCTGTGGTTCACAGACCTTTTCATCACACTTAATTTCCAGCAACAGTCTGTCCTCATGATTTTAGAGCTATCTGCTAGCTCTGCAGTAAAGGAGGCAGCCAAGACGCTGGAGAGAGGCGAGTCGCGGTCCTCCTATCCACTCTTAAAGCTCTCTAGACCAGCAGAATAAGGAGGAAAGAGTTCCTACCCCTCGTCCAGCCATGGCAGCTGAGATCAGCTGGGAGGCGCCTGCAGTCAGTGCTGCGTTCGACCCCTCCGAGTTCAGCAGCAGGGATTTCTCAGATGAGTGCTCCTGCGCTGGAGCTCGCTCCCCTTGGCAGCTGCTCAGACCTTGAGTCTAATGACCTTCAGGGCACCATGCAAGCCTCATTCGTTTTGTTTAACATTCGATTAACTGTTTCTGGGTTTCTTCTGTAATTTAACCCAAGGTTGAGGCCACTATAGCAATCAGGAATGAGAAAAAAATCTTTTTTTTTCTACATTTTTTTCTACAAAATACAGCATGACAGCACAATAAATAGAACTTACTCAGCGCAATTTAAAACAAAAAGCAATACTGAAATGCACGCAACAAAACAATCCTAAAATTGACAAGCCTAAAAACACTGCTAGGGGTATGCAAAAAGTTGGCTGGCTCTATTCCAATCCTGGCAAAGAAACAGCACCGAACAGAGATACAGCAAAGGGCCAAATGAAAATGAACAATTAGTTCATTTTTTTGTAGAAACACCTGTTACGCTAAGGATGCCATAAATGTTTTTCTATTTCTTTTCTCTCTGAGCAGTTGCTAGAGCTGCTACAGAGCTATTCTGCAATTTCAAGTACAAAAGGAGGTGGTTCATCTGGCAGTCAAGATGTAGCTCTCATTATGAAAGAGTGAAGACTCTTGCATTGGCATGCATATACCAGCTACTCCCTCATGTGATCCTTGGTGCTGCAGTTCACCCATTCTCCATTTTTCTTCCAGGTCAGGACTTTTTCCTAACGTCCAAACTACTTGCCCAGGGCTTCAGATGCTCACTAACTACAAACAAACTGCGTCAAGGAATGACAGACTAGCCAAAGACTCATGTACTAGTTCCTAATAACAAAGAGGAGGGGTGGGAGAGATTTAAGGGAGTTTCAGTTTTACTTGTAATTTGACAGTTACTAATCATCCAGTTCTCTAAGTGCTTCCATCTCCTTCATAACTTGGTATATATCTGCAGAACTACATGAGTTTCCAAGCAGCTGCATAAGGGGGAGAGGAGAGAAGGAGAGGGAGAAGAGAGAAGGAGAGGTTTGTTGATCTTTTCCAATAGTACTTATAATTCACACGTACCAAAGCAGTGCAGGGTTTGCTTTCAGAGTCAACAGGGCTGGAGCACGCTGCATTTCCTCAAAGATAAGAAGGAGGATAATTTGACACTTTACCCAAATTTGCAGTAATACAGTTAAGGTATATGAATCATGATAGTAAATCTTGCAGTTCACAAAAGACTCCTAATTCAAAGTCTTCTCTGTAAGAACTTTCTCTGTCTCAAAGAGAGCATTATGGATCCCCTAGGTAGATCCCAGATAGCAGAAACCTACTTTAGCGCAAAAACCACTGGAATCTCTTTGGTCAAATTATGTCCACTTGCTGGGCAAACAGCAAATCACAAGGTCAAACATGCTCATGCTCAATGGGCTGGACCTGGTGAAACCCAGAAAAAGGAAGGACCAGGTACTACATTTTTTTGTGCCTCACCCATACAAAAGGACAAACTACTGCATTCATAGATCCTATTAATGCAACAGGTAATGTTGTGCACACTGGGTTTTCAGCTGCAAAGGCTTTCAGTTTGATCCCTGGTATGGGAAGATAGCATTCAGCATTCCCATGTTTTGGGAAGCCCATACAAAATAATACATGTTCAAAACCTAGATCTGCATCCATATTTTGTAGCTATTTTACAGACCTAATTTTCACTAATAGTTCTGGAAAATAATAGAAGGGCAAATCAAAAGTTTCCTATTCTGCATGATGAAAGTCCCTCTTAGGTAATTATCTTTGCTATTCTCAGGCATACAAATTTTACGTAGTGAAAGCATGTGTATACCCCTACTCTGAGGCAGCATTTCCAGACAGACATCAAAAGGCTTAAATGAAGAACAGAAGCCATCAATGAATGTAAGAATGAATAGACACATAGCTGATGAGAAAAGGAGAGGGAGGAGGAAAAAATTCAGCAGGAGTATACGGTGGAAATTTGAGTGATTCACAGGAGTAGCAGCTTTCACTCGTTACAACTACTGAAATGCACTCTTGGTGTCCACACCACAGTTGTCTGTGCTTACAGGAGGTGTCTTGGTGTCACGGTGACACGGCAGAGGTGAGTGCAGGGCATCTTGACATGCCTGGAACTTCTCCCTGTTCATTTGATCATACAGTCATAGAATTGCTCAGGTTGGAAAAGGTCTTCATTGAGTCCAACCATGACCTAACCATACTACCCTAATTCTAACAACACTCCGCTAAATCATATCCCTGAGCACCACATCCAGACGGTTTTCAAACACACCCAGGGTTGGTGACTCAACCACCTCCCTGGGGAGCCTGTTCCAGTGCTTAACAACCCTTTCTGTACAGAAGTTTTTCCTGATATCCAACCTAAATTTCCCCTGGCACAACTTGAGGCCACTTCCCCTCATCCTGTCACCTGTCACCAGTGAGAAGAAACCAGCCCTGCTCTCACTGCAATCACCTTTGAGGTATTTGAAGAGAGCAATAAGGTCTCCCCTCAGCCTCCTTTTCCCCAGACTAAACAGCCCCAGTTCCTTCAGTTGCTGCTCACAGGGCATATTCTCCAAATCCTTCACAAGCCTTGTTGCTCTTCTTTGGACCTGCTCCAGCACCTTAATGTCCTTTCTGTATGGAGATCCCCCAAACTGAACACAGTACTCAAGGTGAGGCCTCACCAGTGCCGAATACAGGAGCAGGATGACTTCCCTAGTCCTGCTCACCACACCATTCCTAATACAAGCCAGGATGCCATTGGCATTCTTGGCCACCTGGGCACACTGCTGGCTCAAATTCAGCCGACTGTCCATTAGTACACCAAGGTCCCTTTCCATCAGGCAGATTTCCAGCCACTCCTTCCTAGGGTTGCCTGGGGTTGTTGTGACCAAAATGCAGGACCCGACACTTGACCCTGCTGAAACTCATACACTTTACCTTGGCCCATCGATCCAGTCTATCCAGGTCCCTCTGTAGTGCCTTTCTCTCCTCAGGTAGATCAACACTCCCTCCAGCTTGGTCCCACCTGCAAACTTACAGAGAGTGCACTCAATCTCCTCATCGAGATCATTGATAAAGATTGAATTAACCAAATAGCAGCATGACCTACAGGTGGAGACCCTGCATTGCTCCAAAGTGCTGCCCGCATCCCTTTGATTCAGGGCTAGTCAATGCAGGGTGGCTCAGGGGTGTGCTTCCACAGGCCACAGCTGCAATGGGATCTGGGCCTCTGTGTTGCTGCAAATATGATTTTGATTTTCTTTAATTTTCTGGCAGAAGTATGGCAGTGGGAAGGACAGAGAGGGAAGAGGAGAACACAGAGTGTGTAAGGACCCAGACGTATCTCTCATTACCTGGGAATCCCCAAACATTTGCCAGAAAACCAGCCAGCTCTCTGGGGCTCTGAAGTATCCTTTAGCCCGCTCTTTTTTTTATTAAGAACTCAGTATTCACTTTTTTAATTCACTTAATAACATCTTTCATTCACTTTCCACACCCAGTCATGCCCTGAAATCAGACTGGCCTCTGTAAACATGTATCACTCTTTTCCTGGAAATGCTTGGCAGTATTTCCTAGTAATAACTGCAGAATCCTTATGGAAGAACCCAATTAAGCAATAAAGCACAATAAAGTACAAACTTATTATGCTGACATAATAATTCACACCTACAGTTTTGCTACTAGATTCACACCTGCAGTGTTACGTAAAGCCAAAAGCCAGGAACTATTAAAACAAGCCAGCCAGTTTATTATTACAATATTATTTGTGCCTAGGGATACACTACAGATATTTATAAAATATTGATATATATTTTTATTTGAGTGTGAACAAAAATCTGAATTTTAAAGAGGAAATAATTGAGTGCTTTAAGAGTAATATCACATGTAGCTTGATTCATTTAAAACTATACAAGACAAAATGCTGAAAAGCAGCCTGGAGGCTGAGGGTCTGGAGGAAGGGGAAAAGGGAGCAGGTGAGGTGATACCATGGTGTCTCACATCTGCTCTATGGCCCACTGACAGAGCAAGTACTCAGCTGATCTGAGCTGAAGGATCTCATTGAAGTCAACAGAGTTATTACGTACACTGAGCTAGCTGCTGGCCTGGAAGCAGTTTGATGGAAAAAACTGAGTGCTTAGTCACAATATCTAGCGTGCATTCCCTTTGAAATGTCCCCCAGTGATAGCTATCATAATTATACTTCCTCACTCAGATTAGTTACAAAGCAATTAGACTCTATCGTCCATTCTTGCTCTGTGAATAGTTTCAGCTGAGCTGAAGGCATGGAACAAGGTACTATTCAACTGTGTCAGCAGCTGGCCTCCCTATCCTAAAGCACTTCCAAACAAGGAAGAATTTAAGCCAACAAATGCAGAGATCGTCAGGACTCCTTCTTTTATCCTCAGTTCTTCAGAAAACAAGAAAATGCTGTTGTCTTAGGCTCAGTGCATGAGCAGGGCTGGACTTTCACTTTTCTCTTTGTGTTGATCCTAATTGAATCAGTTACAGAATATGAATGAGGCAGCTGAGTGGCAATACGGATACTTGGGGCATACCTTAGCTATCTAAAATGGCAAGCCAGAGAGCAGAAGCAGCCTGCTGGTGCTCTAACACTTCTTAGGTACTGGGGAGCACTGGGGAGTTGCCATACCAGAGTTTGTTGTTTGTGCAACAAACCTGTAACTCAGTGCCTGAAGCCAGCCATGGTATTGCAGGCAAAATGAGGTGCCCATTCTCATGCAGTGTCTCAGAAAACACAAGTACTAGCGATGACTCCTATGACAGGCTGGGCACTAACTAACGAGCCCCATGGCTTCCGTGTCTCCTCACAGACCTGCCCCGCCTGAGGCTGGTTGCCTCTGCTTGGCTACCGCATCCTCCTCCTGCCTGACCTCCCTGTGTTCTCTTCCCCCCATCTGCCTAATGAGCTGCCACGAAAATAACCTTTCCCTCCTGCTGCTCCAGCCTTGTCCCCGGGTGCCCTGGGAGGCGAGGCACACACCAGCTCTGCTGTACCTTGGCTGGTAACACTTTAACTGCAAGCAGCCAGGCAGGCAGGGGAGAGGTCAGGGTGGTCCCCATGCTTTGCCTCTGCTGACCAAGTGCACCTCTCTCTCCAGCGTGCCCCCCACTTACAGCTGCAGTGTTGCAGAACGGTAACACCCGTCCTGGCAGTAACCCTGCCCTTGTCTCAGCAGGGCAGGGGCCTGTAGGGGTGTGAGGGCCTCGGGTGAGCCCCTCGGAGACCTCCAGGCCTCTCCAGGTGCCTCTGGGGGCCCACACGCTAAAACATTTGGGCCCACCTTTCTGGCAGGGAGCTGAGCGCAAACAGCAGAATGTGGTGGGAGCCCCACAGATTACAACCCACAGAGCTGCTTGGGATTATGCTGATTAGTTCAAAACCTTTCCCTGCTGGCATTTCTATGGAGACTCGTGGCCTTAGCCTCCAGCGGGGGTGACAATATCCAACTGCTTCAGCAACGGTGTCCAGGAACAAACCAATGGCTTTAGGGATAAGTCTGTGAGAGGGAGAAAAAGAAGGGAAAAAGCAGTGGAAGCTGATGGACTTTGAGAAGACCCTGGAACACGCTATGGGCTGTATTAAAATGAAAATGAGTGAAAATGGCTCAGATCTTTTTTTAATTTGTACGCTACCTGTTTATGGGATTCCTCGAAAACTCATCACAACCAGAAGTGGGAGTATTTAATGCCTCTGAAAATAGAAGAAGAAAAGTAAACTCTTCTTTCTCTGCCTTTTCTGTGAAATGACATCCCTGTATAAGCATACTGTTCAATAACTATGTCATTAAACTACCAGACATACACTCAACTATAAAACCTAGAAACACAGAGGAGGAGGGGAACATGCTATTTTTTGAGAGAAGCCATTTGTAAAGATGTGGCAAGGAAAAAAAAAATAGAAAGACACATTTTATATTAGGACCAGATGTGGAAAGGGGCGTGGGGAGGGGGGGGGGGGAAGGGGGCGAAATTTGGTCTGTGCCAGCCAGCATCAAGTAGGATTTTTATGCTTGGTCTTCAGAGCTGAGCCTGCAGCACACTGTGCCACATGCTGGTATCAGTCAGTCTGAGGGCTACGGCGTATTAGCAGCATAAGGTTCTTGCCAGCAGAGAGCAGGGAGCTGGTAAACTAACAGCAGCACTTCTCTCTGTGTAGCACTCGTAACCTTTCGGACAGTTAGTGAAAGACAGTTCAAACTCCGCTGCAGTCCAAACTTCAAGCCCATTGAAAGGCTTGCTCTGGCCCCAGTCCAAAGTCCAATGTTTTATTACCAGGCTCATGTCTTTCAGTCCCTGCTCTTCTATTATCCACTTATTTTCTTAGCTTTTTAGAGAAAAAATTAATAAAGCATCCTTATAGTACAACTATCTTAACAAATTCTGGTACATGCCGTGGACCTCGTTAATTGATTCCACATCCAAAGCGCAAGACTTTGGGCTATTTTTGTTGTTCAGAGCTGTACATTGGCCAACATCCTCTGCATATAATTAACCCCCTATTTCCATGGAATCTCTGCATTAACTTATTACAGGCTCAGCTAGCAATGAACTCCCAAGAGAAGTCCACATACAAACACTGGCCATTGGCTTCATTGCCCACATGTATTAAACAAAAATTAATCTCATCTATTTGGTTATTCATTTGGTGTCTTTAAATTGGAGGCGTTTTTCTGCTTCGTTTGATGCACACAAAGAAAGAGAGATCTGGCTACTGAACTTTATCCAGAAACATCCATGTGTGGAGCAGATTAATGGGAACTTTTCATACCCATAATAGCTTTACAGCAGCAAAGTAGAACATGCAGTTCTCCCTGGGTGACTATAATGCTCTGGGAGACAGGGAAAACAAATGTGGCTAGAAGATAGTAATGTTTTGCTCATCAAGCACTGCGTAGTTTAGACATCATTAAAGTGACATGTTTAGAACCGAGCCTGGGAGGAAACTCAGCTACTAGGAGTTTTTTTTTTTAATGTCTTTTTTTTTTTTTTTTTTTTTTTTGTGGTTCTCTGAAGCTTTTGGACACCGCAAGAAAAGGAAGGATGTGACAGATACAGATGTCCCAGAGCAGCTGCTGGTATCAAGTTGCCATATGTAAAATGGTAAAAGGGAACTGACAGGAGCGCTAGTAAGGAAAAGCAGCCCCAGCAGCAGGGCTTACCAATTCCTTCTCTACCTGCTTCCCTCTGGAAGTTAGGCCTTCTAAATAAAGAGATCAGAACAGTTATTTTTATACCACTTACAACTTAACACGTAGTGACTACCTGGCTGGGACCCAAGACACCAACCTCGAAGCTTTACAATGAGCAAGGATAAGTCACTATACAGCTGTGCCTCGGTTTCCCCATTGTTAAGCTGCAGTAACAATAACTGCATCCCCTGGAAAATGCTGTGAGAGGTACCAGGGGAAAAGGCTGTAGGAGTATAATGCTAAACAGACTCTTTTCTCCCCTGCCTCCTGCCCATGTCATCAAACCTCTCCTCAAAAAGGGGATGGCTTTTGGGTTTGGGGTTACCGAATGTATCATAAGTGGTGATCAGGTGGGTAGTAATTAATTTATCAGCTTGCATGCCATTGTCCTTGCTGTTCTCGCACCACCAGAGAATGCATTGCAGAGATCTTTCCTCTTCTTGCAATTTTGGACAACTTGCTTCACTATACCATATGGCCATCTCTAGTCCATTAGACTTACATGGAGCTGGCTGAATGGATGTTATGGGACTTCCTGGTCTCCTCACTGCCACAACCAGAGAAGCTGACTCTTGGCATAATTTACTTTGATATATTAACATATGACGATCAGTCCAACTATGCTGAGGAGCTTCTTCAACTTGAGAAAGACCAAATTCATGGCCTATGTTTAGTGGTCAGTATTAGTCCAATTTCTCAACTGAGGCAGCAGCATAGCAGACTTGCCTTTTCTGCAAACACTCCCTCTCTGCTTCTTTTGCAATTTTGGTTCAATTCAGAAAAATTGCATTACTTGAAAAAGTATTAATGCAATTTTTCAGTTGACAGTAGGGGCCCATAGTCCTATTTAAGTCATCTCTTTGTATACAAGATTGCTGTTGTTGTAGGCCCTTCTGGAAGAGGAGCAGACCTGGACATACACTTTGAGAACTTTCCTGGCCCAGATCAGTGCTACTCTTCTTCTTGCAAGTCAAAGATAGAACCCATCAGAGAGCAGGACCTTGAGCTGACCTCAGAAGGTCCAGCTTGAGCAATCTGGAGGACCAAAAGCAGAGTGGAGTGAAAGGGGTATGCATAGCCCTGCTGCTGACCAGCCCAGCTGTGACAGGACACACAGACCCAACTCCGTCACCTTTATACTTGCAAGCAGAAATGATAAAGACAAGGAGACTGCAGTGCCACCATTTTCAGGGTGAGCTCTTCAAGCTCATGTGGCAACGTGGGGACTCGTTCAGGTGGTTGGAGTTTGGGGCAGCAATTCCCAGTCTGTAAGCACCAGAGCCAGCTGGATTACAGCCTAGATGCCTCAAAGCCTCTGACGACCATACAGCCGTCGCCTTTGACAAGCAGGAGCAGATGGGCCCAGGGGACAGCAAATGCGGTTGCCCAGCTCATTCTCTGAGGCATCACTCCCTGCCTGCCCCTACCTTTCCTGCCAGCATCTCCTATGTGTCGTGGGACCACGGCAGGAGCCAGCTGTTCCCTGGCTGCTCATCTCTCCATAGTTTTTGTTCAGACTGACAGACTAATGACAGGACCATAAGTAGACATCTCATGCCTTCTGTGAGGTTATAGGGCAGGCTTTGTTTCCCTGACAGCCAACTGGCCAGCATCTCCTGCCAAATAAGCAGAAGAGCAGGAAGCAAAGGGTGTCCAAAAAACGGAAACCAGGCTTGAGAGCACAACACAATAGCAAGCGGGGAGGTGCCTGGGGCCCACCCATTTCTTCAGAGCAGCTTCTCAAGTTGCTGTGCCATCAGTATTTAGTCAGGCAACAAGTTCATCTCAACAGCTGAATCAGCAAGCACTTAAACTGCACTGCTGGTACATTCTGAGCTCCCATGCAGCTGCTGCTACGGCATTAGCACTGCTCAGGCACAGCTGGAAACTTACTGGCTCAGGGACCGACTGAGGCTGTGCAAATGTGCAGCAAGGCACACAGTTGATCCAGCTGCTGCAGGGCTGACTCAGTTTCTCCAACAGAGCCAACCCACTTGCCTTTTTCCAGATCCAGAGCATCCCTGCCTGGTAACAGCAAGCAGAGAACAGCTATGAACAGCCTAAGGCACAGCAAGAAGACAAAGCAAAGCAGAAATGGCACTTCTGTTTACTGCATCAAAGTCAACATTGGAAGGACATTGCTATAGTTGATGTAAACAGCACAAGATGGTTTCTGCAAGCAAACAAATTGGTTGAATGTATCCAGGCCCATGTTCATTACCAGCATGGAGATGAAGCTGGTGGGATTCTTGTGGTGCTGAAGTATTTGGCTTGGTACAAGTACACATTCTCACATATGAGCTTTTTAACAAAGTACAAAAAACAGTACAAGAATTGTGGCTGTAAGAGCAGGATTGTAGCTAATCTAGCAGCCTTACTTCCTATTAAGATTCCTATGAGAACAACAGTGTGATTGCCCATTCTTCAGTATGTACTAATGCCTCTAAAATACTGGGAAAAATTTTATAGATCATCCATTTCCCTACACTTTATAAAGCAGATGAAATAAAAATCTTAAAAATTACAAGACATGCAACAACCAGAGAAGGTCTATATGAAGTTAAATAACCAGCCAGCAAAGTACAGCACAAATTTTTTTCAAAGGAAACTCAATAGCAGAGCATTGCTGAGGATGTGATGAATGAAGATGGCTGAGGTGTCTTTAAGCTTCCACTGAAGTCAATTAGACCCTAGGGGAGAGATTTAAGGAATTCATTTCTCATTCAACCTGAAGTCTTTTCAAAGCAACTTGCATATCCACACCGATACCCAAAACCTACAACTCAAGCACCTAAAACTCAGACCACCCACAGCAGTCACACATGTTCAGGTCTCCCCAGCCAAGTTAAGGGGAGCGCAGTGGATCATCAGCTGCTCTGTTCTCATATTCCCTGACTCCTGCAAACCATTCTCAGAACTGGAGGGAGTGAGAGGTGACCACCACACATCTCTGAACCAGGCACCTAATGATCTTCATCCATTTTTAGCAAGATAATAATCAATCTGTAATCAATCAAACAGTACTATTAGGCAGTTCTGATGAGTTGTTAAGAGCCAGTAATTCACCTTTGCTGTTTAAATTTGGGAAATAAAGGAAGAAAATCTATGGTAAAAGCAGGTGATGCTGTCTCTGGAAAGACTACAACTTCCCAAACCTCAAAACATTTAACAGAGCAGTGTCAGCAGGGCTTTTAAAACCCAATCTCTCTATGTCAAAATTGTAAATTTACAACAGATTCAGGTACTTTTCCAAAGGTTTCTCCATGCACTCAGGCCTCGCACTGACACAACGAGCAGGTTCTACCAGCTCAACAAATATCTCTCTTTAAAGCGAGATACTCAGGCCAGTCCAGGCTCTGTGAACATTTACTTTACTTTTGGTTTATTTTGGTCTAGCTTAAAATTGACTTCAAAATCAATTATTCTGGTTTAAAACAGAGTTGTCCATCCATGACTTTGTAATAATTTTAAACTTTGTTTTCAGTCATGGAAAGCAACTTTCCCACGTATCAGAGGACAGGACAAGTTTTAATTCACGTCCTTATTTATTTTAGAATTCCTGAGTGGAACTATTCTTCTTTCGGAATAAAAGTAAAAGCACTCATGCACAGACTCAAGTAATGAGGGAATCAGAGCCCATATAATTATTCCTGAACATTTTGTGTGTACACCAGCATTGTAACAGAATGCCTGTTCTGAATGCCAATTCCGATGTAGTGACATAACATACTGTAACAAATTCTTTCAGACTTAAAACCAAAACAAACAGGTATTATAAGGAAAAAACATTGCCACATGAGGGCATGCTTCGTCTCTTTCTAAAGCTTTCCTTTTAGTCTTGGATATTTGAGGCACGTTATATTTCAAGACCTAGTTTTAGGAAAATGAAAACTGAGTTTTTAAACACGATTTACTAGGTTTCTTAGGTATGGATTAAGTGCAAAATTATCACAAACTTTGGGAAGAAATATTCTTCATTCCCAGCCATGAATATACTGCTTTTCTAGGTTGACAGCAGCACACACTTTGGTTTAAGAGCAGAGGAGATAAGCTATCTGGATTCATTTCGATGTGTAATACTTACGTTTTGTATAGTTTGGTTCCCTGCAGTAATCATAGGAAACAGAAACACAAAGCTACAAAAGATCTCAGTTTCACCTTTTGCCCAATGGGAATGGTTTCCTGGTCAATCAGCTGTAAAACAAGGAATAAGAGAAAAGGGTGACATCTCTTTCTGTCCTCTTTCAAAAAAAAAAAAAAAAAAAAGAAAAAGAAAAATATAGGCAGGATCTCCCCAGCTTCAAATCTAACTGGACCTGTCTCTTCCCAGGATCCATCATCTTTGAGTAAGCACATCCTCAGAATCTTCAAATCACAAGATCATTCCCAAACCTGCACACCACCACTGAGGAGTCTTATGAAGTCTCCTGAAATCCCTCTGTAATTCAAAGCCCAAGTGTCCTGCACTACTACCTTTTAGGCAAAAGTCTCCACTTTTTAGGCAAAATAAAAGTCCCTCTTTCAAGCGAAACTGCCACTATCAAGCTTCTTTATCCTTGGGCTGCCAATTCATTTGTTGTAACAACTCAGACAGAAATAAATTAGACTATACTGATGAGGCAATGAGAGGTTAATCTCTCCCACCAGAGTGCTGCATAAGGTCAGGGAGGATCCTCAAGGTTGCCAACTTTCTCCAGTCCTCAAAACAGGGTTTGGGCCCATGGTGGAATACAGAGACAAACTAGGAAACATCAGCACACAAGCCTTTGAGTCACTAGAAGTAATTCTTCTAGTGAGTCAAGTATCCGCACATCCTTTCTTCCTGGAAACTCAGAGTACTTAAATATGCAATACCTCACTTGAGTATCGTGTTGGTATCACAGAGATGATTCTTCAAAACATGAGGGATCTCCTGCAGCCTCACGCTCCAGTCAATGTCCATGGACGTTCAACACACTACAGGCCTCGGCTTGTCATTGTTTGTTAAATTCAAATGGGACATTTTCCAGCAACTTCCAGAGGAGCAGGGTCACGCATTCAGCTTCAGATGCCTGACACTTATCCAACCTGGGCTCAGTCATTCCTGCCAGAGGAACAGGAGCCCCTGGAGGATTCATCCTTAGCTTAATCCACGGAACCAGGAAGCTGCAGAGGCTGTGGCTGTGACAGCACACAGCTTCGCAATTTTGGCAGTCTGAGATTGTGCTGACTAAGATGTTAGCGCTGATAATAAGAGCCAGCTTATGGGGGAATCTTTCTTCGGCTTACCCCTTAATCCCAGAGATGGAAATCCACCACACTTGTCTTTCATCATCATGCCTATGCTCCCAGATGATTTCATGTGACCACAGAAAAGACAGATGGAACATGAATGCTCCAGCGCTTGTGGAAACAGGTGCAGGAAAAGCCAGAGGTAGTGGGATAAACAACTGATAGATGGGTTTTAATCCAGTGACCTGGACAGTATTAACTTCACTGATGTTTTTGTTGTTGTGAATGTGCTTCTATTATAAAATTGAAAGATGCCAGGCTTCGTGGCTTCATCATAAAATATCAATGGAAAATGCACAGTGATGTTGGATGGGAGCACCAGTCAGCATTCTGGGCTAACAGTGACCACAGTTTTGTTCTGAGATTTTAACCAAGAGTAGTTTTGAATTTATGCATCAATACTGAAGTAACCGAATATCTATAGGCATCCATGGGCCTAGATAAGCTGTTTCTTCAGATAAGCAAAAAACAACCCTGGCAGTTTAGGGAGGCCACCGCAATGGATTCTGGGCCTGTCCATGGAGGCTGTGAAGGGGCCTCCCTGCTCAGCACCAGGCCCATACAGTCAGGAGCACGGGTGTGAGCTGACCCTGATCCAGGCTGATGCTGCCATTATTCAGGCAGCCTTGGCTGGGTGTCAGCAGGGGCACGGCACGCCCCTGTCAGAGGCTGGGGCGTTTCGCAGGCTGTGCGGGCCTCCCTGCAGAGTAAACAAGCAGGGAGATGTAGGAGTGATTTCAGTAGAGGGAAAGCTCTTCTTTGTCCTGGTTAGGCGGGACAAGGACATCAGGTGCTCCCTTCCCAGCAAAATGCCTGTCACCTGGCACAAAACCCATTCAAGGGTGCAGATATCCTCCTTCCCAGGCCTGTGACAGCTAAGGCACTTGCTTCCCCGAGGGGCACCAGCAGGGCTGCCAGGAAGAGCCTCACACTGCTCCTCCTCCAGGCAGAGCAACTCGTCACTATGCTGATATGTTGTAAAATCTCCAAGCAACTGATGGCATCCATGTTCTGGCAGCCTTCTAACCAGCCCTCGCTTCAGTGAGCAGAACTCCCACTTGCAGGCCACTATGTGCATTTGGAGATCTCTCTTGCTTTTTCTTAATCTTGAGAGATTCCCTGATGATTAGAGAGGATGGGAAATCACAACACCCTGAAGGTTTTAAAGGCAAAGCTTCATCAGGAGCTGGGTGCTGAAGTTCCTTTTGCATGCCTGCAAACCCCAGCAAAAGCCCTCAGGCACAGCGCGGTGGGTTACTCCAGCTCACAGGGTGAGTACACCCTTACACAGCCACTGCCGTCAGGAGGATATTTGCCCCACTCAAAACAAAAAGTCTTTTTATGAAGCCCCAGCTTCCTGATGAACCTTTGCCACCAGTGCTGGAAGTGCTGACAAGCAAGCTCCAGCTCATCCAGCTTCTGTGGCCATGGAGAGATCTCCTTCTTCCTGATAGCCTCCTTGGCCACAGGAGAGCCAACCACAAACCATCCACAACCTGGCTGCATCATAAGTTTTCATGAAAGACTTCACCTTGCCACCACATAGGCACAAGCACGTGTTTTGTTTGCCTGGCGGCTGTGGTACAGCGGCAACAAACACCCAGGTTGAGATAGCCACCATTTGTCAAACATAAGTGAGTCAAAGCCCTGACAAAAGAGTACATAAATGCCAAATGAACACCTCATGTTGTACAGAGAAGCATAAGGCAAAAATCACCTAATTAAATGCTTGGCTTTCCATGGAGTCAGAGCTAAGCATGATCTCTTGCCTCAGACAAGGGACAACTGTGCACAGGCTCTGCAAAGGAGAATCCCTTTTTGACTGGGGAAGAACACAGGGAGCAGCACAAGAGGAAGAGCACATGGCAGCAATCACGAGAGAGTGGCAAACAGCCATCCTGACTGGTGGTCACAAAGCTGTCCAGCAGCTGCAGAGGGGAAAAAAAAAGAAAAGAGCAAGAGAGAGATGGAGTGGAGGAGGAGGGGAGGAAGTTTTAAAGACAAACAGATTGAGAGCAGTCTCTCAAATAAGTCAAAACTCACAGAGACAAGTACGTTCTTCCTCTGAGTAAAAAAGTCCCAATAAAGCAGGAGGTAAATTAATAAAAAAGGAATAAAGCCTGGACAAGTAGGAAGCTGCAGTCAGTCAGCTTCATACATATTTAACAGGGATGTTCATCCAAATAGAGGCCTGCCTGTAGTGCACTGGAAGTGAGTCTGCTGCTCAGGAGGAACACAGAGGAAGCCTCACTCGCAGCCAACCCAGGGCAGAAAGGCAGAGGATGGCTCACTGCAGTCAGAGAGGCAAGAGGAAAAAGCAATCTCGATGCAAACGGAGGAGATGGTGGGGGACTGGGAAGCCCCTGCTCCTGTGTTGCGGGAGATGCTGGGGAAAGGACATGCTCTTCAACCCCAACTCAGGTGGACAGGAGAGACCATGCTCTGCTTTACAGAGGAAAACTCACTCCTGGCACAGGCTGCAGGGACGAGTTGTGTCCCAAAACACAGCACAGTTACCCAGGCTGTGACAGCCCTCAGAAATTCTACAGCTTTATTTTCTTAGTGCAGTAGCATGTCAGAACCAATGTCTCTGCAAAGATGTGTCTTGTATCAGAGCAACTCCTCTGGCAGCCCTTGACAACCCCTCACAGGACATCACTCAACAGATTTACTAATAGATTGGGATTGCCCTTATCAGTACACAAACGAGAAACCCACTTTATTAGCTTGGGAAATGTCACTGTGGGATTTCCCCTGCCTATTGTTTTCCAGCAGCATTCCTATGAAACACAAAGACAATTCCTACCAAGACAAATTACCTCTTTGGCCAGCACAGCCTGTAATAGGAGTTCTGCAACCCCAGCTACGTCCTTGCTGACACCTGCTCAGCCTCAGAGCCCTCCAGGGGTTTGCACAAGCACGACTGGCTGAACTTTCCAGCAAGGCACAGGAAAACAGGCCGCCTCATCCTATGGGAATCACTACGACCCTGTTGACACAGCTCATGGGGTTTCCAGGGCAGACTTCCCTCTCTTTGAGATGCGGAGGCTCTCTGTGGGGCAGAAACAATGGTTTCAGTCCCCCCATCACCTATGGCAAGCAAGCATCAGCCAGCCAAGGAGAGGCTCTCACCTGGCAGATGGGAAGCACAACACAGCTGAAAGAAAAGGAGAACACACCTACAGCGCGTGACAATAGTATGTGATATGTTCCAGAGATACACAAAAATGACGGTTATGAAAGAGACAGGAGATAAAAAGAAGAAGAAGAAGAAGAAGAAGAAGAAGAAGAAGAAATGGTTTCTCGGCTCATGTCCAGGGGGAAAGGTTCATTTCTGTCACCAGACTTCATGGTTGAGTCTAAGGAAAAACGTAAATGCCATCAGGTCCTCTCCTCTCATCCCAGAGAGAGAGCAGAACCAAAGGCAGCCCCACCTCCCTCCCTGAGTGCGTGCCATCTGCCTCAGCCTGACCTGAGGCTGGCGTTTGTCCTGAGCTGCCACTGTAGCTGGGTTTAAGGCAAGCAGCAGCAGCCCGGTAATTACTGCATCATGCAGGGAATCAGAAGTACTTTTGCCTCAGGCACCACGGTAAGCTCAACGGGAACCCATTTTCATGCGTCAGATGTATTACATGGATGCCACACATCCCATTTGGCAACTACCTTAACTTTTGCAAGCTTCTGGACAAAGGGACTCCCAAACTCTCAGGATCTGGCACAGTACTCGACGACTTGAATTTAGACTTACATTCTTGGCCAGAAGCCCTGACAAAGCGCTGCGAGGGAAGCGTCCTCGTCCTTCTCCCTCCTTCCCCTCCTACCCCCGAACGGAAGGCACACTGAATCGCTCCTCTTCATAGACCAGGAGGACTCTTCTCCTGGAACAAAACCCTCCGCACGGGGAGCTCCTCCGCTCCTGCACTTCTCAAGCCATCAGAAGCAAGGCTGCTAGGATTCTGCTCTGCTGGAGCCAAAACACATCACAAAATCCAGCTGATTTTGCCAGGATTTCATTCAGGAAGAAAACCAGGAAAACAAAGAGTTCCAACAGTGTTGAAACATTTCTTTTCAGCATGTTTCCAGCACAACATGGCTTTTTTTTTTTTTTTTTTTTTTAACTTCAACACTGCTGTCATTTTAATTTTGTGTGTCATTTTAATTTGGTGTGTATGTATTGCATCAGGTAAGCTGCAAAACTCAAAATAAAAACTTGCAATTGACCCAAAGCAAACAGAGGAGCTGAGAATAAAAACACAGGACACATTTTTAAATATGCCAGTTCAAATTCTGAAAAATAAAAATCTATAAAACTACAAAACTGAACTTGAAACTGAATTTTCATCATCTGTGCAAATGTTAAACATAATTTTAATATCAGCCTCAATCCATGGACTCTGCTGGTGGAGATAAGCCTCTGATACTAGGTAGGATGGGAAAAGTGGTGTATTGTGTAAAATGCTGTTATAAAGGTGTTATAACTCCAGTTAGGGGTTCTAGATGCACAGCATCTAACATCTAATTTTTTTATTTTTTTTAAAAAAGAATCTCTTCACCAATAAAGGTATCTAATCAGGGAAAAATATATCTTTACATCAGGATTTACAGGTTCAGGAATTAGATAATCCTAAATGACATCTCTCAGCATCAGTCCATGTGCTTTTCAAAATGGTGGAATTATTTCAGCATCCTGTGTTCTGACATGCAGAGATGTAGTTGCATTGCTCTTATAGACTTAAATTAGTGCAGGATTTGGTCTTTTACATCGGTTGCCCAAACTAAAAATCGCAAATCCTTTGAGGAGAAAGTGAGCAAAGAGTACTGAGGTTAAAGACACAAGAAAATCTCATAATACTGATAGAAGCAATACTGTGTGTTAACTTAGATCTAAATAAAGTATTTGGACTTCAGATGCCTGTTTGGTTAAGTACTGTGTAGGAATCACTGAGCTGAGCACTAAAATAAAGCCACTTCAGAGGAGGCAGCAACTGTAGATTTAACTACAGAAAGCAGCTTTACATTCCAACTGTAGGGAGAGAGCAAAGAATACTATACTTAAGCAGAAATTGCAGGAAGTACGTGGGAGGCAATAGCCATCCTCCACACTAGGGTTTAGTGGAGGACAGTGACTGGTTCAGGGAAATCTCTGCTCCACAGTGGGATGTACCACCAAGGGGAACCCTGCTTCCCAAGGGCTTGCAGCCAGTGCAGGGGTGAGCCCCCTGGAATTGTGGGGATGGACTCAAAATTAGAACAGCCAGAAATAAAACACAAGATCTTGGACCCAATACAATAGACCTTAAAGGTTGTAGAAGAGTCACAGGGATCAGATGTCACCCGCTGATTAGGGGAGGGTGGGATAATGTCAAAGAGAAGGCAGGCTAGCTATGTAAAGAGGAAGAAAACTCCTTCAATTAAACCCTAGATCTATGAGTCAGAAGATCTAGTTTATACACTTGGCACAGCTGAAAACTTCCTGTGACATCTTCAGCAAATATGTCTTGCTCCGGGATACAAATGGATAATAATTTAGAAGGTCCAAAGCTTTAAATCAACTGAAGTTCATAGACTGCTTGGAGCTCCTGAGGTAGGAAGCACTCTTACCTCAGAACCCAGCAGTGAAACTCTCCTGCTGCCCATCTGCTGCACACAGTGCAGGCACTCCCAGTAGGACATCATACGCAGCAGTGCTCACACTGATGTAAAACATGCTTTAGCATTTGCTGCTTAGTGCCATTAACAACAATAGCCCAGCACACCGCTTCCTCCTTTGCTTCCTGTCCCTTACAACTAGCTATATCCCACCGCATTCTTCATGAACGGGAACTGTTCCTACCATAATACCAGGTATATCCAAGTAAACAGGAAAAAACAGATCTGTTACTGGGTGCTGTGGGAAGGGGAGAGGATGGTGACGGACAGTTTTGGCAGCAATGTCAATGGTGCCAGGTGTGGCAGTTTTGTTAACTACCACCCTATCAAAAAAGCCAGATCTATGGGGATTCCTATTTGGAGAAGACTCTTCGACACGCTGTTGGCTCTTATCTTGAACCAACATTGCATGCTGCTCATCACAGGCCATGACAGAAATTTTATCAGCATCAGCAGCAACCAGAGTAGCAGAATATTCTCTGTGGAATAAATAAACCACCAAAATAACCTTGCTGTTTACCTTGAGTAACATCAGTTGTTTTACCGTTTGTAGCTTCCAGTTGTGGTTCTTCAGCTCTGAGCTGAAGAGAGCAAGTTCAGAGTATCGGCAGGAAGGAGTACAGCATCCAGATGTATTTGACAGAAGTAAAAACCTATGTAAGCCCTACATTTCTTGTCTGAAAGTCACCACCCCAAAATAGCTTGTGATCAAGTTATTTTTATTTAGAAGAGCCTGTGCCTTGAGTTTGGATGCTAGTCCAAATTCCAGCAGAGTTTTGGACTGTTGTTAAGGTAGGATGCTTCATTCCGGCCCAGTTCAGAGACAGAATGGCCATCAAGGATGACTAGTATTCTTGCTCTGTTTTGCCTGTGTACATGTCAAGGAATCTCCAGCAGTTCTGTGTTTTTGGATCTGGAAAACCTGCAAGAATTCCGGGATGTCTTAAAAATACCCACAGGTTTTCATCCCGGTTCTTCCCATTTCTCCCGTTTCTGTATGAACACCCGAAATGCATGAGCTTTCTTCTTTGCCCCAGCTTTAACAAGTTATTGTAACTTGCTGGTTCAGTTTTAACCGTAGTGGTATTAACATAATAAATAATAACAATTTCTTGTAAGAGCTCTGTTAGAAAAGTTGGATAATAACAAACTCTTGGTTACCTGAGCTTTTGCCACATGAGGTATCTGACCCTGTAGGAGGCTGACACATCTACACATACATCATTTCAGTCACTCATGTAAGAAACAAGCATTTTATATATATTTTAAGCACAAGATCTATACAAAATATTCAAGCACATGTTCACTCATAAAAGCAAACCCCAAAACAGCAGCTGTTCCAGAAGATGTACCCAGCCCCACACACATGCCTCGCCCAACTTCAGGCCCTCAGGAGGCAATGCAGAAGCTGTCTGGGGCTGTGGGAATGCTCTGTAGGACAGTCTGAGGTCTTCTTCTCTCCTTTCTCTTCTTTCCAAAACTCACAATAATGTGAATGTTCTCTCTTGTAAAGGTAATGCAATTTCAGCTGTGTTAAATAACACCATCTTTATCAGCACTTACAACTATCTGAGAGACTTCACCTGATAGATCAGGAAGACTTTGGACTACCTTTTCTAACAGCAGAGCAATGGGTATGGCAACCATCAGCAGAGGGTTGGTAGCAAGCATCTGGAATGGCTGTAAGATCTCCAGACAGCTCAGCTGTTTGAAAATAAATGCCTGTCCACAGCCCTTTGGAACTGAGCTGATACGTCTTCAGACATCCCTTATATCAATCTCCAGTAAGCTCAAGAGATTTATGATAAACACTTGCTCTTTCCTTAACCTCCAAAACCTTTTCCACCTGCTGAATAACATAAAATTCTTTCCCCTCACCCAGCCTGTTCAATATCTATATAAAGCCTGTAGAGAAGATTCAGTGGCACCATGGACTGACTTGTCAGCAGTACACATATGACACCCATCTCTCCATCATCTTCACCTCCCATGCAAATAACACCGTTACCCAGCTCTACAAGGGCTTGGCTGAGATCAGCAAATGAATGAAGAGAAGTTGGCAGAAGCAGAATTATTGCAAGAGCCTGGGCTGAAGATGGTAGAGGAAAGCATTTCACATTTCCATAATGTCATTCATTCTCCATCACTGGCATTAAGACAAAATGGAGATTTAATGTTTATCTGAACTCATTCCTTCTAGAAATCCCAACAGCTGTTGTTGCAAATACCTCTGTTCTTCACTGCTATTTCTGATCAGATGACCTGCTAGATTGAACTTGTTCCTTATGCTTGATTTCTACAAACACGACTGGATTAGAAATGATGCCCCAAACAAAAATGTCAGTCTGTTTATTCAGCAACACAAGACCTCCAAGCAAGTTCAAACTCTGATCTTTGCTCTGCTCACCGCTTAGTCCCAAAGGCCTTATTTTCAAATCTTTCAACACCTCAGCAAAAATTGGTGTAAAGACAGCCACAGCTATGTTGAAATCTGGCAGTCATACTGCTCTGTGACACAGTAAATACCCAATCTGAATGATAGGTGCACTAGGGACAGATTCTCTAGTGCCTAAGTCACAACTGCAAAATCCTGACTACATACAGGGAAAAACCATAAATCTCAAAAGTCTAGAACAAAAGACAAAACTCCAGGTTTTCAACCCAGCCTCCCCTCCTCTATTCTAACCATACCAAAACCACCAATACTAACAAGTAATCCATGTCTGACAGATGTGCTGAAGACTGACTTCCAAGGGCCCACTCCAGTGCAGTTTCACTGATACATGGTAAAAGGTGATCTGAGCTACAGCACCAGGATGCCTGTAGCACAAAAAAGCCCTCTCCTGTACCTACCTAGCCCTTCTTTTTAAAACATTCTTGAAACTTCAGTTTGAAATCTCAATTGTTTTGCCAAATTCAGTCAAAACCAACCAGCAGACCCATACTTTTGGGGAGGTTAAGGCACAATGAAATCACATACACAGATAGACTTACACACAGAGCATGAATTCAGACACACTGTTTTACTGGGAAACAAAATCATTGGCAGAGCTAAGAAGTCCCTAAGTAGAATGTAGGAAAGGGAAAGTGAGAGAAATGCTGAAGATGTTTTGTGTTCATTTTTATAAGCATGTAAAGTCATCTGAGGCACAAAAATTAAAGCATCCAGGAACATCTTACGAGTCAGTGCCTTCCAACACACCAGCTACAGCCAGGCAATAACAACCTAGAGAGTCACGCGACCATTTTCAAATGAGCCAGAGCAATATCCTAGATTTTTCAGATCTGAAAAAAATGTATTTCCTCCTAAAGGAAATATAGAGGCTATTTTTCAATTACATGAGATGCAACCCAAGTCAACAAGTCTAGGAGGTGCCATTGAAATGCACCTGAAACTGTGTTCTTAGCTCAGTTTTACATGAGAAGGGGAGAGGCTTGTTTGAAGGTCACATTTCCATGTTACTTTGAGTTACCTGATCACTGCTCAGTTGCAATATATCTAACTATGTTTAAACTGGCTGCCAAGGAAAGTAAAACAGAGGAACCTCAACAGAGGAATCAATGAGCAGATGCTCTGAAAATGCAGAATCCTCCCAACACATCTAGTATTGCACAATTCCCCCAGTTAGTTTCACTTGGAAGTAAAACATGAATGTGTGAGCAGGAATGATGTTCAGATACAGCACAACAGACCTGTAATCCATCCTGTTTTCTTCAGCACAAAACAAGCTCTGAAGAATACACAAAGATATTTATTTCTGACAGCAACTGGTAATAGCGTGTGCACTTCAAACGCAAGCCCAAGAACCTTTCAAATGGTTAAAGGTTTGCAAAGGCTGAAAAGCTCAGAAGTCTTGCCAAGGATGATACAACTGATGAATTTGCTAACCTCACATTGCTGTGAATTTTTCATCACAGCAACCATTCAACATGACATCTGCCTAAGTCTGCTCAGACCTCTGGGCTCACCTGACAAGAAGGAAGTTACAAGGTGGATTGTCTGAAGAAGAAACTTGGAATAAGAGGCCCACTCAAAGCCTGTGCCGCTGTGGGGTTATATCTCACCAGGCTCTCACGATGATTGATTTCCGCAGCAACATTTGTGTTGGCACACAGTGCAAGTGAGTCAGCATTTTGAAGTTACAACTGAGAAAACAAGTTAAAAAAAAAAAAAAAAAGAAAAAATGTAATACTGGTTTCATTATTTGGTAAGGCAACTAGCGCATCATAGTGCGAGAGCCCAAACTTCTCTGCCATCCAGCCTCCTCCCCGTTCCCTCCTAAAAGTTTGCCTTATTTTCCTAAGCTGAACCAAAAAGCGTGCTTCTTCCTTCTGCCTCGTGTCTGTCCTGCTCACACATGTGCTCACCCAACAGCAGGCACCCAGAGCGAAACGGGATTACGTTCTTCTATTCTGGAGCGTGAGCACAGCCCGGGGTGGGGCTGTCGGAGGATCAACTCTTAATAAGGTGTCCAATTTATAGTCTAGCAGGGTGAGGAGCAACTGCCTCACAATGAATAGCTCTTCTGTCTTACCATCTCCTGAGGCTGGCTGCCTGGCCAGCCTGCCTCATCCTTTTCTCTCTCTCTCTCCCACAGATGTTGCTTTTGCACGAACTTTTTGCTGTTTCCCAGGCTGGAAATATAAAGAGGAAGGAAAACAAGAAGTATCCACCCGTATCTGGTTGGAGACAGCAAACTGCAGCTAAATGCACAAACTGTCTTGCTAGCTTAATAGGAAATAAACCCCTGGCATTTGCTTATTCCAAGAAGGCAGAATTTCAACCTACAGTCGTGCTCCCGGGGAGTGCCTTCATGCCAAGAGACGTCTGTATAAGGAGTGCTCTGTACAGCAGCCCCGGACGTGTGGGACAGCAGGCACCGAGGCGTGCGGCTGCTGGGGAGAGCAACAGCACGGAAGATAAGCAGAGGGATGTGATGCCTTCTGCTAAAGAGAGACTAATTCTCTCTCACGGCTGGTTACACCACAGGAGTGCAAAGTTAATAAACCAACCCTTTTAAGTGCTGTTTTCTACACACGTTGCCTCGAGATGTACCAACCACATTATCTGCGATGTCGACGTTTTTCTCCTTGCACATCAACACGGCCACAAACGTTTGTTTTCTCCAGAGGTTCATCAGACGGAGCTAGCTAGCTGCGGGGCAACCAAACCAAGCAGCCTGGCAACCACAGCAGGGGCTGGCAGGCAGGGAGCTGGCTGGGGCCGCAGCCTCCCGCGTCCCTCTCGCATCCCTCCCGTTCCCACCCGTCTCTGCCGGCCGGCGGCACGTCGCAGCACCCTCTGCTGGCACTCGGCAGCCGGCGAGGCTGGCTCGCACGCCGGGCTTCATCCTCCTCTTCCTCCACGGAACACCTGCTGCGACCGCTCGGGTGGGGAAGTGCTGGGGAAATGCCTGAAAGTGAATTGGGAGCGAGTTTAGGATTGGAGTTGTGTCGCATCTCTTGGTATTTATAAATGTAAAAAAAAACCAAAAAAAAACCAAAACAAACAAACCACCAAACTTCTTGAGATAAAAACCTATCAGGCTGCTGGATCGAGCAGGGAGTTTCTGTTTCATCCCCAAAATAATTCATGAAATGCGTGTGAGGTACTGGTGTGAGCAGGATCCAGATTATGAGAGAGGGAAGGAAAAAGAAGGAGATTTTGTTGCAACACTGCAATAATCTCTGCAAGCCCTACGTGGCATTTTGAAGAAACATCCTGACTTACCACCTGGCTCAGAAATGACCCAAGAGTGGTTGCAGGAAGAATTAGTGCTTTGGTTCTGCAAAGACTTGCGGCTCAGCTCAGCGTCTATTCCTCCCTTCTCCGATCTGCAAAGTGATTGCCTGTCCAAAACTCACCCCGTGCCAAGAGACTTGCGGCACAGCCTCCTGCACCCCCCAGAGATACATCCAATGGATTTATTTTCCATGCTGATGATCTGACCTGACCTCTCACAAAGCATGGCACCCTGCATGTGAGAATTACAGTAATTGTATGCATTCTCAGACACCAGTAGTCCTTTTTGTCCCTACACCGGTGCTGCTTTACACAGAATGACTCTTTCCATCTGCATCACTGAAGCAAAAATAAAATACTCTCCACCTGAAAACTCACCATCATTCTGCGTTTCCACTCTTGCCAAAGAGCAGTGAAAGGCGATACCAGCAGCCACCTGATCAGTCTTTGTCAGGGTAGGGGGCATCTGGCTCTCGTAAGGCTTTTTATAAAAGCAGTCTGTTCCCAGGGCCATTGGCTCTTCTGCAGCAGGATGCTTTTTTCTGCAGCTGCTTTAAGCTGAACTCTTGAAGATCATGAAAAAAGAAGAAGCAGGGAGTATGCACTCGACTTCCTGGAAAAAGACACACAAGCCAACCTGATGGCCTCCCACAACCACAGCCCATCCTCACTGTGTGCTGTGGCTTGTCCCTGCACTGCGGGCTCAGTGGTGGTGGTGAGCAGCCCACAGCTGGCCAGGGAGCCTGTGAGACTGAGCAGTAGAGTGCACAGTGTTTCCAATTACCAGCCAGCTCAAAAGCTATGCTGTGGGCTCTGAGAAACGCTGAGTGTCTTTAGCTGTTGGTCCCAGCTGTTTGGGGGGGGGCTGAAGTTCTACCCTCATGCATCCTCATGTATTCATTGCAAGAGATGGAGAGCACAAAAGGATGAGCTAGCTGGAGTACCCGTTATGTCACTGGGAACAAAAAAAGAAAAGAAAATAGGATGTCAACAACTTCTACAGCCCTAATTGTTTCTTCTCAAACAGATTGTTAGCTTATGTGAATCGGAGCAGCTCTGCTGAGTAACCCAAAGAATGGGAAGGGGGAGGGGAATAGCCTTGGGTTCAGAAGGACACAATATACGCCATCATCCACAGCAACCCCCTCACCTTCTGGCTCCTGAGTCACATTAGCTTGTTGCCACCTCCAGGAGATAGTGGAGTGAGAGACAAAGAGACATGGAGACTGTAAGACTCCCCACCTGGAGAAGCCTGGCCTCTCCTCCCTCTCTCCCCAGCTCCTCTTCTTTGCCTTGCTGCTAAGCCCTGTCATGAAAGGGAACCACATAAAACAAATGTGATTACAAGACAGAAACAGCTATTTTCTGAGCCAGATTCCCTCCCTGATCTGGTCCATCTTACAGCCACGTGCACCCTGGACTAGATACAAGGGAACAGGTATAAAGAAAACATGACTGTTTCTTTCAGCATCAGTGCCAGCTTGAAATGTTCATTAAACGGCAGCCTTGTGAAACACTGGGAAATCCCACAGTGAGCAAAGAGAAGAAAGCTGTGCTTTAATTTCAGCAAAACACTGCACACAGACAAAGAACAGGCAGTGAGTGAGTGATGCAAACGCGCCCAGTCGGATTTCTCCACTGGACCTTCAAGAGAAAAAGAGGTAGAACATCGAGCACAAAGGGCAGCCTGAGTTCTCCAAACACAAAATCAGGACAAGCCAAATCCTGTCCAATTGCACAACATTAAAGGGTGATTCTGTGCTCTCTTACTTTGTGTTAAGGCAACAGCAATGTTCTGACCTGCAGTGATTTATGTGTAGTAAATTCATGCTCATAAACAAGTGAGAGGAACCAAAATCTCATGCCCTAATCCTTCCAAGTAAAACCAAACTCTTCGTGGGCATATAACGTTTAGCTGAGCTTTCTATGAAGGAGGTAATGTTTATCCTCGTTTGATTCTAATAGAAAGACGAAAACAAGAGAAACAGTGCTCAAAGAGCTCTTCTCCTTTACACGTGCAAGCAACTCTGCAAAAACTAATTAATTGCTTCACATCATTTGCTAACCTTAATTAATTTAGCCTGATGTCTCTGCAGCTGGACAGGTGTTATCATCCCCACTGAACACATAAGCAAGCTGAGTAAGACAGGGCAGGCCTTGTTTTTCTAAGTAGCATCTAATTTTCTGTGCACTTTTGTGTATAGGCAGCTTCTGTTAATTTTGGCTGGAGCTGTAGGTATTAATACACGTGCAGGACAGATCCTGGATATCTTAAGTCAGAGGGCTAAAATTAAAGCCTGAGCTTGAAAAAGTGCACCTAAAAGACTTACCCATGGCTGGGCAAGGCAGGAAATCTTTGCAGGATCAGGAAAATAAGCCAAGTCCTCAGATTCCTTGGGGCTTGTCTCCACAAGAAATGTAGGTAAGTGCTGTAAAACTGCAGCACGCCAACAACTGACTTCCCAGGTGGACCTTTTGGTGCTCTCTGCTTTCAAAAAGCAAATTTTAACCCCTCTATAAATTCATTCCTCACACACAGACCCAGTTCTCACTGCTGAATACTGTGTCTCATTGCCACTTTCTAAACTGAAAGGTGGTGGTGACAAGAGAAGGATGTGGTGACTCAGGAGGCAGCAATAAGAAAGCCCAAGGTGAAGTTTCACTTTGATTTAAGCGGAAAAGTTCCCTGTGAAGATGCTCCCTGTTTGCAGTCAACAAAGAAGCAGCTCACCTGAGTTTCATGGAGGGATAAACCGTGCTGGGTATACAAAAAGGTTACACCTACATCTTCAAGGCAAACATAGATGAACTGAGTAGCTACGCTATAAGCAGGAGCACAGTGGCAGCCAGAGGAGGAGCTGCGTGGTTTCACGCTACAAATGAGCAGCAGGTTCCTCTGCAGTCATCTCCCTAGAGATAATCTAACAAAGTCCACACAGGGGGCTGGGCTACAGATGCACGTCCTCCCAAGTTAATGTGCTAGTGGAAGAGGTTATCCTTCGTGCCTGTGGTTACAATCCCTTCAGATCTGCTTTGCTGAACTGTGCTTGAATGCTTTTTGCATTTTCTCAGCCAGAACAGGTTAGCAGAGACATACATTTTGTGTTTACAACGTCCCTCTCTATGCATGAGAGGAAGCTCTCACCCCACAGCCTGGACTAAAGCAGCAGGAACCTCCAGCACTGGGAGAGAGCCAGTGATGGTGGCTTCTGCCACAGCCTGCATGCATGTCTGCTGCCGACGTGCATGGTGACAGTGTACAAAGCGTCCATGCTTTGCCCTGTCATACACAGGCTTTCACGTGGAGATAAGCCTGCTGCTAACACATCCAACTTGGCTAACATTTTAAATGTTGCAGGCTTAGCTTTGCAGTTATTTAAATTCTCAAATTGGTGTGATAGAGCTTCAGTAGCAAAAATCAGCATAGACATGGTCTGCTAAAACTAGTGGATCCAAAGGAAGATGTTCAACACATCTGAAGCTGGGCTAAGTGTATGCTGGTCAGGATTCCTGTGTGCCAGCCCACCTGTATGGAGAACAATCATGGTTTGTGTCAGCTGAGCACAAAGTGACCAGCCAGTACAGAAGTAGGAGCAAGGTTGCTTGATGGCCGTGGACCTGAGAAAAGTAGGAACACCACAACAGATGTAAGACAGAGACACATTTTTGCCACTTTTGGTTATGGACACACCAATGAACGATGGAATTGACAAGGTTAGAAAAGACCTCCAATATCATCCAGCCCACCTACCAATACCATCCACCTACTACCAGTATTTCCCCACTAAACCATGTCCCTCAGTACAACATCTAAAAGATGCAGACTGCATCCTGTACTGCAGAGACTTACATCTCTGCAGTCCCAATCCACTGAGTCAAGAGTTGATATAGCTTTACACTGAAGACTTTGTTGAGGACTTTTGGGTTAAGAAAAAAAAATCACTTATTTTAAGTGGATAATTTCACAGACTTTGTTTAAAGGGCACAAGGTTTATGCAATTGTTCTGCCTTCCTGCAACCCCTTCCAAACCTTTTGCCTAATCTCAGGTAAAACTGAAAGGGTTTGAGCATGGCATGTCCCTTTAAACTGGTCTACTAGTTTTAGTGGGACATGGAGGATGCCAAGTTGATTAACTGGACACTCAACCTAAGAAGGAAGGAAGCTTACATCAGTTTGATTACTCACACATAGCATGCTTTAATTCTGACTTTAAAACTTTGGGCATGTAGACTTCAGTGTATGCTGGTGTTTTAAAATTCAGCATCCTCTCTGAGGTTCCTTCTGGAAGCTGCTGAGATGTTAACTCCATTTATTTATTTCTATGATACGATTAATTGTCTGAACAACATGAGTATTACAGCCATCTTTAGTGCACAAAAAGTGATATTTACTTCAGTGCAAGGACTCAAATATACCATTTGCACAATATAATGCCTGATACCTGTATTTATACTGCTTAAATCTGTATTTCCTTGAGGGAACTCAAGACAAAGATGAATTCCATCTAACACGAGAGGAAAGAAATAACTTGCCATCTAGATAGGTTATTCGTTGATCCATAAATCAGAGAGAAGAACCGTGCATACTGTATTCCTGCCTATTCCCACAGCCTCCTTCTTGTCATCACAGAGGTCTTTAGTATCCTGAAATACAACTTGACAATAAAAATTAATTGAAAGTGCACTAGAATCATTGACTTTTGCAGTTTCACAGTTTGCCCATCCTTAAATAATGCTGGTTATAAAATCCTGTTTGTGCTATAATTCCTTGGCTCTCTGCCACGTAGCATGTACAGAAATCAGCAGTGTGTGCAGCAGGGACTTAGCCGGCTGTATGAGTGCACATAATGGACTTTCGTCTTTAGCTCAGCAGCAAAATACTGACTCAGATCTAGAGACTGGTTATAGTCCCAGTGGTGTTTACTCCATGTAATTAACAGTATCAAGTGTGTTGTCTTTTGGGTAGTCTGATTGTTTCCATATGCACAAGTACCTTCGGTGAATGCACACGGGGCGAAAGGCAGACAACACTCAAAGTGCACACAGCGCTGCGGGAAGCACATATGTTTTAAATATATTATCTCTGCAATTAAAAGGAGATTATAAATTGGTCATATAAATCTTCAAGAACAGGGTCAGCAGGGAAAGGAAAAGATCTCCTGCCTAAGGAGGCACTGCAGCTAGGTAAGAGCTTGCTCTGCAGGTCCCGCCATGGAGCAGATGTTTCCCCACTTGCCCACTAGTGAGTGGCGTGGGTTGGTGTCTCAGGCTGAGCAGGAAACCTCGCTCCTGAGCTGGGGCACGTTGCTGCGGGCAGGAGGCTGCTGGTGCTGTGCTGGGGCCCAGAAGATCAGCCGTGTTTGTGGCGGGGCGTGCCTGGGAATGCTGCGCAACATTAATCTTAGGGGCAGGTACTTGTTGAAATTCCAGTTACGGAGGGAGATGTCTGAGGCAGAGCTGGGCCTTGCCTTCACAGCTGAAAGAGGTGAGCTTTTTTACCTCGGGGTAATGTTTCTGACCTATCCCAAGGTGAAAAGCGACGAAGCCAAGGAGCTGCAGCTCTTTGCAAGCCAAAGGAGGCAAGGTCAGGAACCCAACTGGGGCATGCTGCTGGAGAAGCCTACTTCACCACGGCAGCAGCAGTCACAGCAAGGTTAAAAAAAAATCCTTGAGAGCAAAAAAGACAGGCCCTGACATCTGTTTGGAAATTTAAGGCATAAAAGGTGTTTTGTCTGTGTTTTTGCCTCTTGTTCTCTCTCTCCCTTCTTATGTTCCTCCACACTGCCCCATCCTCCCCAGCAGCCAGCAGCACTGCTGGAGAACACAGGAAGGAGGAGAAGCCAGCAGGGCGATTCCCGCTGTGGCCTGGCTGCTCTGGCACCATGCTGCCTCGCGGGGCCCTCATTGGGGTGCTCCCAGCTCCACACCCTGGGCGGGATGCACCAGGCCTCACCTGTAATGGTAGCGTGCCTTGCACTTTGGGGAATGCCGTTTTAGGTTGGACCCTCTTGTGCCCGTCTCTAGGGCTGCCGGCGGGTGTTTGAACAGAGGTGATTTTAGGTAACTCCTGCCCTGAGCACAGCCCAGGTTGTGTGCTGTCCCTCATGTGGCCTCTGGGCTCACAGTCACCGTGGTGGTCACAGCCAATGGAGGGAGGCCCACTGCATTCACCTGGCTTACTAAAACCATCACCAGGGAGCAAAAAGGCCCTGGTGCAGCCTCGTACTCCCATCCCTGCCAGTTGGCAGCTTTTCCCCACGACAAGAGTGAACTCATGTCAGGCAGAAATACCTGAGGAAGGCCTGAGTGCCATCCATGCTTCAGGCAGCGCTGCCAGTTCAGTGCTGGTCATACACAGTGCAGCATCGGGTCATTTAAACCCTATGTAATTAATACCTAAATGTGTTTCAAGGCATTTCTATATGTGAAACATTACTTTAAATGAGAAGTATGAACATTTCGTTTGAGTTTAATAATTAAAAACGTGAGTGTACTACATGTTCAGTATCTAGAACACTGCTACATGCACATTTATACAGAGAGTATCTGGAAAACCATGGTGATGGAAACAATCTCCTGCTTCTGGGTCATGTTGTTTTGAGTCATTATTAATCTGTTACTCAACTATTTTTGTTAATTTGGTCCAGCTTTGAAGATTTGGGGTCACATTAAACACTAAGTCCCCCCTCTCCACTGATGCAAGCATGTGTGTACCATGTGCTGAAGCACTTACAGGAGCAGAGCAGAAGTATGTATCAAGTCCAAACTTGAAAACAGGTGGTTTTAAGTTATATAAGCACAAAGAGCAGAGAACTTTCTTTTTAATTTTTTTTTTCCACGCGGTGTCTCAGGCCAGCAGCCATGGGGCCACAGGCACCTCTCTGGGGATGGGCCATACACACTGCATTGGCCAGGGCCCTGCAGCCTTGTGAGGAGGCCAGGGATGTATGGGGAGCCTCAGTGGTGGGACCAAGCAAAGTGGGGCATAAAGGCTCACACCTGCCCCTGAATGGCGTGAAATCCCTCTGCACTGCCTGCGGGGAAAGGGAGTGTTGCTCGCGGAGTAACAGATGGGTGCTGTGAGCAGCCACCGGGATACAGAGCCAGTCATGGGCTTCCTCCTTTTACTCACCCACCTGCCCACCATGGGTAGGAGGGGGTTTTGCAATATCTGGGGAAAGGGATGAGCCCTGGGAGGATAAGAGTGGGAGCCAAATGGCGAGGTTACATAAAGGAGGTGGGCGAGGAGAGCGGGTCAGTCAGACGGGCGCATCGAGGCTAATCCAGGAGGATGGCAGAACGAGTGTTGGGGAGGGAGCAAGGTGCACGCCCAGCTTTCTACGCACCCACCAGGAGAGGAGTGGGGGGGGGCAGCCCTACGCTGTGTGTGGTGCGGGTGTGTGAAAGGCCTGGGCAAAAGAAGCACCATCACCACATACACAGGGCCTGGCCTGCTGCTGGGGAAACCTGCGCTTCTGCCGCTTGCTAAGAGACAGCACATGGCTCAGTGGCTACGGGCGCTGGGAGCCTTGCTAAATGGAGGGAGGCTCCTGCTGCCCTGCTGGTTGCTGCTGTGCTCTCTGAGAGAGGAGGAGGAGATGGAGGAGGAGGAGGGAGGGATGTGAAAGTGGGTCAGGAATGTAACCAGACTCTGCCCCCCTTGTTGCAGGCACAGGCGGCGCTGCCTTAGCGATGGAAAGCAGGCATTTCACTGTTGATGTTCCACAGTCGTATGGCTGACGGTTACTAGGGGATCCTGAAGGATGTGTTTCCCTGTGACCCTTTGAGAAGAAAAACTTAGTTGCCGCAGTAACCAAGTTTGGCTTGGATGCAATGATGCAGTAAATATCATAGGTGAGCCTTGCTTGTGGAGGAGGAGAAAACTGGAGCTGCATAGGCTGCCTAACTCTTGCAGTCAGCTCAGGAAACATTTAAAAAATATCCCAACGAACTGTGTTAGTTAAGTTCAAGGCTTACATTTCCTGCTGCAGTAAAATGTTCAGATTTTATCCCCCACGTATTGTAAACCATTAGGAAAACAGAGATAGAAATTAACTGCCTTACTGGTGTAGCAGGAGGTGCAGAGCTCACCCACAGCACTGTAGCAGCACAGCCCCTTTGCAGAAACAGGATGCAAGTGATTTTTGTTTGATAGCCTTACTTTCTGAAAGTGAAGAGGTGCAAAGGAAGAAAAATATTGACTGAAACACTTAATTTTGCATCCATCTTCTTTTCAGTATTGCTACTTTACATTAACAACCTTCAGTATTGTTACTAACTGAGAGAATTATCAACTCTCCTGCAGGATATCCTCACACTAAATACTTTCAAGGTGGAAAACAAATTAAAAGAGCAAGCAAAAAATAATTCAGCATGAGGCCCAGTCACACAGCGTTTGTCCCTATTCCCTCCAGATTTTGTCGTCTGATTTCCATCTTCCTCTTGTAGAGAAACAGAAACAGTTATTCACTAGGGTGGGGAAGTGCTGTTCAGAGCGAGAATTAAGAACTGAAAAGAAATACAGAGGGCAGATACATCATTTTCTTCTTTATTTTTTTTCCAGCATTGTTTTTCCTAAAGCACTTCTCTGAAGAAAATCCAGGTTGCTGTATGGGACCTATTCTGCTTGCAGCCTGAGCTTCAGCAGGGGAGGACTGAGCAGGGAGAAGTGAGCAGTCAGACCCACATCAGGAGTGAGGAGATGCACTGTGCATCAGTGGGGGCCACGCAGCAGCAGATAGGTATGCATCCAGTCTGTGGAGGAGGGTATGCGTGTACATTTCTATGGGAACAAGGTCACTGAAGTAAACTGCACAACTATTCCTTTGTTACCCGTTTGAATTATTTGTCAAGGAGGTATTGCTATAAATAAAACAAATATCCCTTCAGCCTCATTCATCTCTGAAGGCTATTCAGTTTTCAAAAGTGAATCTTACTGTTTCGCTCTTTATGTGAGATAATGTATGATATTGATTTCCCAAATCATATGCTTCTAGAAGCTAAATGTAATAATTAAAGCTATGTAGAAGTAAGCAAACGATGGTAAAATACAGCTAGTCTATTGTAACATTACTCCTGCTTTGAAAAAAAAAAAAAGTAGGAAGGGATAATGATTTAAGTGCTGTGGGGCACAAAGCTCTTACAAAAAAATCAGTGGACAACCTGGGTGGTACATCCTAGATGAATGTAGCCCATTGCCTCCAGTAATGGAAAATATTTCGACAATTTTATCCACAGTTTTAAGATCAGTAATTGCATTGGTATTTTATGCTTATTTTTTGTGTACAAACATCACTTGGTTTTATGAACTTTCCTGGCAGTGGACACAGTCCACCTGCTTGCACAGGTCTTTGCCTCCATGGAAGCTTGCAGATCTGGACATGTGGATCCCGCAAGCGTCCCTCTTTACTGGATGAAAATGAAAGGTTAGAAAGTTTCCTGTTTGGACAGTGCGACAGAAAGTCTCAATGGTCACACCTATAATCAGCAAACTTCAGTGTGAGCTGGGGCAGCCTAGAGAGCTGGGAAAACGAAACATGACAGAGAAGTGCTTGTCTTAGCAACCATTCCTTCACTTCCTGGTAAGGAGGATCTGATTTGGTTGTTATGCTGGGCCTTTTTTATGCCCCTCTGGACAAGCAAAAGGGGTGCTGAGCCTTATGGAAACAGCCATGAGAAAATCCTCCTGCGCTCAAAGTGGGACCATGGTCTTTGCTATCCACTCCCTCCACTCCTTTCTGTAGGGATGCACGATATGGTGTGCGGAGGGAGGTGTGGCCAGCAAGTTGCTGCTTTCTAGCTATTCTTGGCTCTAGCAAAGGCCTTTCAATTCAAGGGTAAATGGCAGGGACCTTGACGCTGCTCTAAATCTGTGTTGCTGCCTTAGCGATCCCCAGAAGGACCAGATAATACAGCAAGACATGGAACGCAGTGTAGGTATAATGGAGAATTAGGCCCCTGGAAGCAATTTGATTGTGGCATCTGAGACTCGTCCTTTACTCCCAAACTGTGTGTACGAGCCTCGTCCACCATGAGACGCTTGTTAATGCAAAAGTATGGAAAGGAAATACGGAGAAGTTAAAGCTCTGCGACCAGAGTCTGTCTGCAGAAGTATTTTTGCTTTGTTTTTGCTTTGTATACTGCAAAAAACAGGAGGAAAAAGAAAAACCTAATTAAAAAGGCTTTTTTTCTTCTTGTGCTCAGTCAAGTCCTCGTGTCTATTAGAGGGCCAATGAGATGTATGAAGTTTTACCAAATCACGTTAACAGTGTGCTTGGTCATACTTATTCACTCCATAACTTTTTTGCATGTTTTAGGTCCAGAAACCATCATTTCCAACACAATATTAGTGACAAGAAGAAAAGCCGTTGGCTTGTCTTGTTTCCACCTTGCAGGGAAATAATTTTACATCAAGTGGCTGTCTGGTTTCAGGAAAATTAGAGATCGGGTCCTATTAAGATAGATTTAAAGATTTGGCCACATTGCTATTTTTGGAGCTTTATTTCCTTGGTTAACATCTTGTTTTTACCAGACGGAATTGCAGAAACTTCTTTGTAAACAGGATGAAACAATAGCAGCAAAGGTACGATCCCACACCAGGCTGAATAGGGACCTCAAAGCCTATTACCATTTTAATGATGGCATTGTTAAGCAAAGTAGTCTCACGACGCAATCGTTTACTTCATTAAGAAAAGCACGCTGTTTGTTGAATGCTTTACCTTTAGCTACCAAAATACAGCAGTGTCTGCCTTTCTTCTGAAACTCACTCGTGTAGTTTCAAAGCTGTTTGCAGCTGAGGATTGTCAGCCACTCGCTGTACTCACAAAACAGGTTTAAAAGCAGACACGGTTAACAGGATGTGACAGAGGCTCTCTTCAGAGCACTGCAAGACACATCTCTGTTCTTTGCTAATACCTTTGCAAGCGTCTGTTAGAGCTTGCGATGCAACTCTCCTCTCCTCCAAGCCTGAGTTCAAGTTTTCAGAAAGGTATATTCCACGTGCATCTTACTCAGAATTATTTCAATGAACTTTTGCTTATCAGAACTGAAAAGATGTGTTAAAACCAGTCTGACGACTTTTTTTTTTCGTAACGCCATGTGCTGGAGGGCCTTGAGAAAACAGTTTGGAAACAATATCAGAGCTGAAGTACCTAAATGCTTTGAACAAGAAGAATGTTCATTAAACACATTTCCATGATTTTTGTAGTGTCCCAAGCAACAAAAGCCAGGCATTTAATGATTTATAGCCCCTCTTCCAGTGAGATGCTTCAGAAAGAGAGCAGAAGATTTGCATCTTGCAAGTAAGAACATGGTGGACTTAAAATGCTAAACCTACCCTACTTTTTCAAAACTTTAGCAGTGGATCCTATTTCAAAACATGCATACTGAAGTCTTAATCACCCACCCAGCTCCCCTTATCTTAATTCACTTTAACTCAGCCGACACCCACGGGAGAGGCTTTGGAGTGACTGGACCATGGGAAATGTAGGGTTTTTATACTTCATCAGAAACAGTCAGTGTGTTATAATCCTCCTTTCTCTGAGGCCCCATTAAGTAGAATTCCTTGAAGTGAAATACGGTTTCGTTGCCCAAGGTTGTACTCTTTCCCACAAAAGGACTGTGCTTCAGGTCACAGGGCTGTGCCTGTGTCCTCCCGCCCCAGCCCAGAGCAAAGGTGAGCAGCTGACAGGATCAGCTCTTCTGCAGCCACCTGGCAGGGCTTGCTCTGCTGTGTGGGCTTGAGAAGGAAAACCCTGGATGCATGCAGTCTTTGCAGAGCATGCTAGCATCTTCCACCTTTCCAAATGCACATCGCTCAGTACTTCTCAGCACCCCTTTTTTTGACATGTAGCAAAGCACTTCAGGTCAGAATGGGTTATTCAGCACTCGTGAAAAACAGCCACACTGTACATGGCTTGCTCTGAAAAATCAGAACTGAATGGCATAAAATGGTAGAACAGTATTTCAAAGAAATCACTGATGTCATTCTTCAAGATAAATGCATTCTAACACGCACAAAAAAAATAATGCAAACAAGTAGTAGCATCATGTTAGAGCATGAGGAAATGGGTTTGATTCAGCCTGAAACATATGAGCTCGGGACAAAAAAAAAATTTGCTAAAGATGAAATGACTTCCATCGTCAGTAGTATAAGATTAAAAACAAACAAACAAACAAAAAAAACTAAACAAACCCAACAAGGTACTGAGATAACTGTACATCTTGTGTTAAAAACATATAGAGTGAAACTCTGCCAATGTACGTGAATCACTGGGGATGCTTCCTGAAGTAGTTACTCAGTAGGGAATGGTAAACAGAAGATTCTATGTTCAGGGCCACGTTTTGAAGAGCTGCTACTGCTGCTTCCTCCTGGGCATTCCCAGGAGCTGTTTCTAGGTCTGCTTTGGTGAGTGGAGAATAGATGGATCCTGGTATTGACATGACCATTTACACATGTCTTGGTATTTTCTTTGAAGTCTTAGGTAATAGCAAACAAGAGTCTCTGTAGAGATGACTTTTGCACCACAGGAAACACCTGTATACCCTCCTCAAATTATTTTTCTGCGTAACAAACGCACACCAGCTCTGCTGTCACAGGGCCCTTTCACCCCCAAAGCCGGGGTCAGGAGCTACCGCAAGAAAAAAAGCCTGGACAAGGCAAAATCTTTCCCCTAAACCTCCCTCTCCTCCTCTCAGCTCCCACTCTGTTTTTAAATTCTGGTTCCCTGCTTTTTTCCCGTGTATACCTCAACCCCCAGCTTGCTTTCAAAAAAGCATCAATCCATCATTCCCTATATTTATTTCTCTATCTATTCCTGAGTGTCCAAGGCACGGCAGATTCTTCTTTATTACCAGTGTACATAGAGTCCAGCTACAGTCTGGTTTGCATTCAAAAGCTGTAAAAGTAGAAGTGTGTCAGCCAGTGATGCGACTTCTGTAATTTCTAATTATTTTTTTTTCTTTTAACATGGTTGTATGGCTGACAGCTCTCCCTCCTTTAATGACAGCCTGTTCTATTTCCTGTGCTGAAATGAGTGCTATTGATATAAGCAGGTCGGGAGCTAGGAGAGGCAGCTCTTGTTCCTGGCCTTTCTACATCTTGTTGATTAGTTCCCTTCTCACTGCTTCAGTTCCTTCAGCTGCAGAACAGGGCTCACAAAACTGACCTTTTTGTTACAACGTACTTTGAGATTCATCATGAAGAGCACGATGTGAAATTAGGCAGCAATAGCTGTTGCAGAAGTATTACGCACCATTGTCACTTCACGGGGGAGTTCTGCCATGCTATATTAGTATATAGAAAGCAGCAAAACTTTTTTCACAGTTAGCATCTTCCACTCTCCAACCTGGCAAGGGTACAATAGCATCTCAGATAAGAAAATGTTTGCGTGGTGTGATATCTTTACTGTGGTCTTCTTAAGATCTTGTCAGGATCCTGGCAGAAGTGAGGATCAGATATTTTAATAAGGGAAGAAAAGAAAAAAGAAATTTCTCTCTTAACCGATTATTAACCTTAAGACAGTCTGCATTTATGAGGAGGTAGTTAAATGCCTTAAGCATAGTATCTTTTCTCTTGATCTGTGAAATCAGGGTGGTTTCTAATCATTTATGCCTTGATATTTTATTACAAAGTGCTACTTTATTTCTTTCAGTTTTTTTGCAGAAAACTGATAGAAAGTGAACTGCATGGTTCTGAAATTCCTTACAGCTGGGTATGTCAGCATTTCTGTAACTTCATGTTTTTTCAGAGCAGGAGTAGAAGCTATTCTTGGAGAATGTCGCTGACATTAAGTAATTCGGAAGCAGTTTAATGAGCATTTAGACCACTCAGCCACACTGCCTGATTTTCTTGCTGATGAACATGCCCAAGTTGACATTGAGGTGGTTTCGAGAGAAACTCAGAGTAACTTAGTGTGAAAATCCACCCAATTAAAAATAAATTAATTAATTGCACTGAATCATGGGCCAGTACAAAACTCTGAGTCTCTGGTCCTTAATCTGTTATCTCAATTTACTGACAGCTTTCGTTTTGTTTTCAGTGTGACTAGAATCATATCATAGAATCATAGAATGGCCTGGGTTGAAAAGGACCACAATGATCACCTAGTTTCAACCCCCCTGCTGTGTGCAGGGTCGCCAACCACCAGACCAGGCTGCCCAGAGCCACATCCAGCCTGGCCTTGAATGCCTCCAGGGATGGGGCATCCACAACCTCCTTGGGCAACCTGTTCCAGTGCTTCATCACCCTCTGTGTGAAAAACTTCTTCCTAATATCTAATGGCCTTGGACTGGGTCAGACACGTCTAAAAGAATGCCCTGGAAAGCCCTGTGTGGGTGATATTACCATTCTGCGTATTCCTACAATGGAACAGTGTGTCTGTGTAATGAGACTGGGAATTTTGCTATGGAGAGTTAATGCAAATGCCAAATGATAAATAAAATGCTGAAATGAAAAATAGGTCCTAAAGAAAGCATTGTAATAAGACAACATTTACCTTTCTAACTGTAGGCCCTCTGAAGTCTGCAGAAAGGATTTATGGATGAGACATGACTGGCAGAGAGCACGTAGGATCATCGTTAAGAACAGATCACCAGAGTTTTGTAGACACTCTATCACAAAACACAAGGCTATTTAATGTTCAGGTTAATAATTCATAGAACCTTGTGATATTCAGAAGCATTTGGCAAACATCTCCTAATATTACTGGATTGTTTAAAGATGTGTGCAGGTCACATTTACAAGTGGATGTCTGTTACCTGGCATTTTTTATATGCAATATTTTTAACAACTCTTTCTGCTGTTATCTGCACACTACCTCCTTCTCTCTGCACTGGGAAACAGTATTCCATCCCCAGACAGCTGACTCCATCCTCTCACTTTTCTTGCATAATAGCAAAAAGTCATTTTAGGAGACCATTTTGTTATTCCTGATTCTAAATCCTTATCATAGATGCCTGATAATCAAATAAAACATTACTAATCATATTTATCTTGAAATTATCTACATAAATAGTTCTTGTATCACTCTTTAAATTTCAACTTCTTACTCCTTTACACTGTTTGCATGAAAGCTGTTTGTTTCATGTGCTCAGTTAATTGCAGTGGCCTCCATCACTTTTCCCAACTATTCAGAATCTGCTGGGAAGAATGTAACTTATTTTCTTAGTAATAGTTTTTCAAGCATTTCAACATGCTGCAGCACATTTGACAAACTGCAGAGGATTCTCAGAGAATATTTCTTACCAAGTTTCACTTTTAAACTAACTTCCTGGTATTATTCAGAGCACAGACTATTGGTAAGTAGATTTGCTCTGGAATTTTTCCACAAATTTTCAAGGTGCAATTCTTTTACATCCCTTTTTTTTTTTTCACTTTAATGTTTGAATGCTTATTAAGCCTTTCTTGGGAGGATTTCTTGAGTCAAAGCTGACTCATACGATATCCCAGGAGTCTGGGCAGTTACCTGGGTTGCAGAAAAGTGTTTCCATTCATTTTCATTCCGTTTTCATCAGAGATCTCACGGCTAGTTGTGAGCATTATGGCATTTTTTTTTTTAATGGAATGATTTTTTTTTTTTAATGGAGAAATTTAAATTGGACATAAGGAAAAGATTTTTACAATAAGGGTGATGAGGTACTGGAGCGGGTCGCTCAAAGAGGTGGTGGATGCCTTGTTCTTGGAGACATTCAGGGTCAGGCTGGACCTCTGAGCAACCCGATGTAGCTGTAGGTGTCCCTGTTCATTGCAGGGGAGTTGGACTAGATTGTCTTTAAGATGGTCTTCCAACTCAAATGATTCCATGATTTTATGATTCTCTGACTGTAGTTTTGCATCTAGCCCATACTTGCGAACTTCTGTTTCAGGGTTGCTCAGCAGCCATAGAAGTAGTGAATATGCTCAGCATCTCTGAAAATCAGGCTGTGTAGGTGCCTAGAGAACGCAGAATCAGATATCTAACTGCCATTATCCTATCTGGAAAAAAAATGGCTTGCCTTTTTTTCTAGTTAATTGAATATGGCTGAAGTATTGGTTCCCACCAGAAGTGGAACATATGACCTAGTGGATCTCTTGCTCTTTTGGATATGATAAACCTGATACATACATTTATGTTGCCCAGCAAATGTCATGCTTTTGCTATTTCAGAGCTAAAATGTGGTTACTGAATTCTGGAGTCTGATTTTCAACACATTTGTTCCATTTTCTAAATTCTACAAAAGCTGGTGCTACATTATGTACAATTTGGGTTGGCAGTATGAGTTGTGACATGACATATTTTGCTGAATCTGAAACCTTAGTTTAGGGCCTCCTAATTACATGAAGTTCCCTCTTCTCACGTAGCCCTGGGATAACTGGGTGGTATGGCAGCCTAAAGCCTTCAGGATGCTAAAATAATCATACATTAACCCTATAAACATATTCTTGCTTTGATGTTATCACCACTAGCTGCTAGAGGAATAATTACAGTTCCCTTGTGATCAACTTTCATATGGTAAGTGTGATAGCAACGATAAAAAGGACGAAAAAAATTGCAAGACAGTTGGCATGGTTTTAGTTTATATGAAGAGTGGACATAAATTCACAGAAACTGATGTGGAGGATGCCATGTAATGAGATCTTTTGGTCCCATTTCATTACTGCAGGCAAATGGGGCTTGTGCTCAGTGGTGGGGAGCAGCCACAGGAACTGGTTGTGGCTCACTGGCTGAGATAAGTTTATGCTGTTCCCTTTGGCAAATCATTGTCTTTTAAATTCCTCAATGCTTTGTTCAAAGTACAGCTGTGTTTCAATAATAACTTATTTCTGTATAATTCCAGTTCAGTGGTTTTTTATTACATATGCTGCTAACATTTTCACACGAGTACTCCAGCTGTACACCAGTTCTCTGCAGTCAGCACTAACCCAAAATCATGCCAGGAACTGTCTCTATTCGTTTCCCTGTTACTAAACTTTTGTAAGCTGAACTATTATACACCACTCTCATCTTATTTTCCCTTCATTCCACTGTTGTCTTGACTCTCCAAATGTCTGTTTTTTCTTCATGTTTAGCCCCGAGTTGCTGCCACAAGGTTTTGCTTGTAGCTATTTACACACAATATTACCCAAGTACCAAGATTTAAAAGAGCTGTCCATTTCTGAATATGAAATCTTGAGCCCTCTCTTTATTTTCCAGTATGATTGGGTAATGTGGAGTTCGTAGTAGAATGGGACTAACGATATCAGCTCTATTTAATCACCGCATACAAGTAGGCACGGTATATATTTCCTCTGCTTTGCTGTGTCAGTAACCGAGCGTCTAGACCAGAAACGTCATCTGCAGATCTGTCCTTAAGATTAAGCCAAGAAAAAAGTTCAGACTGTGGTGAATTGTGTCCATTGGCTGATGGACTGAGAGTTTAGCAAAAACAAGTGTTTCTGTTGTTCAAGCCTGTGCCCTGAGAACGACAGCTAGATCTTCTGAGGTGAATCATTCCTGCTGTTATAGCAGAAACTACAGTTCAGAATGCTTCTCTTTATCTGTTTTTTATTACATGTAACTACAACCATAGCAAAGCCTCAATAAATGTGAGTTAAAAATGAACAGGAAAAGAAAAGAAGGATTACTTTTCAGTTTGAGAGATCTTTAATGCAACTTCCCAGCCATATGCACGTATGTGTGGAATAAGCAATTGTGGAGGACACTGGTGTCCTTCAATAGATGGTATTTTAATACATGGACCATTGCTTAGAAAACACGACGGGGAATTCATCACACTCATTTTTATGTGTATTTTGAATCAGGCTTTGCACCCATGTCTCTAGAGGGAGAAAGCCAGTGCTGTAATCCATTGTGCTGCCAGTGTTCTCCTCAGTGCTTCTCCTGGGTTGCCTTCTGCATAACACTTATTCTAGTGAAGTTAGGCTCTAACCTCAGGCCTTTTCTGTTTGTTTCTTTGCATTTTATGATTTTTTTAAAGTAATTTTGCTAATGTATTCAGACTGCTGATTTGCACTCTAAGATACACTTTCAGCTACTTCTGAGAGGGAAATGACATAGACCAAACCGGCTTAAGCAAACAAATCCAGAAGGACAGTGTGACCTGAGTACATCAGATACATAATTTTAAGAATGGAGTGCTTTAAAGTACATAATTTCATGAACGGAATTCATAAAATTATTAGAGAAAACTTTATTTGCAGTTACCATTTAATCGAATGTAGTAACCAGTGAATTTAGAGAGCCACAGCAGTCTGTTATCAGCTTGCAACAGGTTGCAGGAAAAATTTTGCATGACTGTTAGGATCTCAGGATGTTCTTACAGACACAAATCTCAAATAACATAATCCTTTGTTGTAGGCACTCAGACCACTGATTGCAAGCTGAAACTGTGGACTTCAAATGTCTTCTGGCCTTTCTAATCACTCTGAGTTCTCTTGAGGAAGGCACAGATGCCTGTGCACTATGCTTAGAAAACATTTCTTTCAAGAGTCAAGATTTCCACTCGGTGAATCATTTCAGGTAACAGCTCTGTTATGCTCATTTTAATAATAGTGGTTTGGGGTTTTTTTCATTTTCAAGTTTCAGTTTAGATAGAGCAGAGTCCCATCTGACCACCAAAGTCATTGAAAGGGGGGAGGGAGAAAGATGTTTAGTAGCATATCTACCCAATCTACCCTCTACCAAATCTTCCCTCTCTCATTAAGAGAGATCTCACCTTACTTGCATCTCACTGAAGGAAACAAGAATGTGAACTTATTATCTATAATATAAGTTGAAGACCAAAATGAAGGAAAATAAAAAAAGTTTTGAAAAGAGTTTCTTCTTGATTATCCTTTATTTAAAAATCAAGACAATTGAATGACAAATGAAAGTAAAAGTTTCAATAATACGACTCAAAACCCTTTCATCCACATTTTCTTAATGTTCAGATACTTTGCACGTACTGAGTTTTCTTTTCATGGCTAAGTATTTTCCTATATGAATGCTCCAGAAATTATTGAAACCACTTCTCTACCGTAGGCCCCTCTGGTCCCCAAACCATGTTGCTCTGCCATGAGAAACCTTCTGCTGACAGTTTTTTGTGGTAGCTGTGAAAATAACTTCATTGTATCAGCAGAAGAATTCTTTTTGCCTGTCTTAATCCTGCCTCTGCTATGGACAGTCTAATTGTATGCATGTGGGTGACTGTTTTGACAAGCACAGAGCACTACCAGCGTAGTTACATCTTTGCGTGCTGCAGCAGAAGTATATCTACCCTAGTTATAATTTCCATCAGCAATATTGTGCTTTTGCCAATATGGCTTATCTTATCATTGTCTGAATGCTGATGAAAGTGTAGCTCTGTGCACATAACTGTGAACATAAGCTGCTTTTGGTAGTGTAGCTCAGTTTTAACACCAGCTGCAAATCATACCCTTTTGTACATCTGCCTCTTCTAAGTAGGCCTGCACAACTTTACAGCAGAGACCTGGCCCGAGGCAGTTTTGCCTCTGGTTTAAGGAAGCACAAATTTAAGCACAAATTTAAGTAGGTACAAAGCACAAGGGGCTCTTTTCATGCTCATTTAGGGGACAGTTTCTTCTGCTCCCCCTTGATTCTTTGTTCACTGCATCCTCTGGCCATTTTTTCCCCGGTTGTTGTGTTCCTCTCTTCTCTTCCCCAAATCCTGTCACTGCAGCCTCCCCCAAGTTACATTAATCTCTGCCCTTGAAAGCTGTCCTGCTTTTCCCCTCCCTGCAGGGTAACTGCTCCCTTGCATGCTTTCTTCATGACTGCTGCCTCACTTCCTATTTCTTCACCTCTCTGCTGCTTCCTGGCCCTGTCTGTTTTCTCCTGCTTTGTGGGCGCATCTCAAAGCACCGTCTACCGTATTTCCCCTGGGCTGGTTGGGGTTTCCTTCTTCCCCACGCAGTTCTTTACTTGCAGCTTTTCAGCTATATTTAGCTATGGCATGAAGAAAATAAAAATGTAGGCTGAAGTGATCAAGGAAAACATCCTAACAGTGGCAGCTGTAAGAGTGTGGACCAAGCTCCAGAGGGAAGCTGTTGAATACTCCGTAATTGAGGATACTTTAAACTAAGATGGTATTGCATAGAGCTATACTGTGGCAGTCACATGGAATGAACAGCAGATATTCTTAATTTTAGCAGGGGGTTGATCTTGATTTCCAGAGGTCCTTTCCAACCCCTATGATTCTGTGACCTGCTATAATGCCAACAGATAGTAAATAATGCTTTAGGTGGATGTTGCTGCCTTCCTTCAGCTCCTGGTGTCTCTGCCGGTGCTAGAGCAGCTTTTGAACAACTACAAATGAATAAATGGGCATTTATTTTGTTTGTCAGAGGTTTCAGAATAAGCTCTCCGTAGCAAATTGGACATAGGGAAACACACAGCTGGCTCACTACTTGCCTACAGTAGGGAAAATAATCACATTTAAACTAACAATCAATGAGGTGTGAGAGGCTGGGTGGTCAATAAGATTGAAATATGTCGTGCTCAGTACCAAAGCACAAACTGGGCATTAAACGCTAACTTCTTTTTCCACGCGTGTGTTTTTTGCATTTCCTGGCAGCAAACACTTCTCAGCAACAATGTGGAGTTTTAAATGAAGCAGAAGTATTGCAGTGGGTGGCTTTGCTTACCGTTGTTCTTTTTCCCACTCCGTCTCTACATGTAGCACGTGGGCTATACAACTTGTTTCTGAGGCTGTACAGTAGTGATCAGAGAACTGTTTGAGACTATAAATGTCAAACATCTGCTTGTTAGTTTGTCATGCTACAGTTTGGAGCAGTTTAGGCAATAAGTAGGCTGTGCCATTCCAAAATTTGCTAGGCAGTTAAGTATGCACAGGTAGATTTTACTTGGTTTCATCCATTTAAAACACTCTGTTTTTTAAAATCATCCTCTTTTGAGAATTTCGGTTATCAAAATTGTAATAACCCTCTTTCATGCTCCTGCTGTTCTTTTTCAGTGACAGGGATCAAGGATAGGCTAGTTGCTTGCACATCACTTTAGCCTGTCTCTACAGTTACCATTTTTATATAGGAAATAAATCGTAAAGTTTCCTGAAAGAATAGGTTGCAGTTGTTGATCTTCCCCAGAAAGGATTCACAAACATTGACTATTGCTAAAATGGCTTTGTGGAATACTTCATGCAACTTTTTATGCCCTGAAAAGAAGGGTTGGGGACGGGACTCCTTCATCAAGGTGGTCCAGTCCCAGGACTGCTCTGCACTGCATCTGCCAGAGACTCCTACAGTAAAAGGAGAGGAGATGGGACAGCAATTGAGGCAGCCAGAGGCTCTCACCAGTTCTACAGTATGCCCTACACTCAGTGGGGGAAAAAGCAGTCGGGGTTTCATGCTGCCTTTGTATTTCCAGATGAGTCCTCAGGCTAGAGGTGTTATTCTTAGCTGGCTAGGTGAGTCAGCTGCAGGTCTGCTTTGCACTGCTGAAATGGCTTGAAGCAAACAGGGAGCAAACACTTCACACTCGAGCTCTTCTTTTTGCTGTGTGTTATCAGTAAAATGCTGTCTGCCGAGGACAGGACATAAAGCAGTGGGGATGGCTTTGTACCTGAGAAAACCACACTAGGATTTTGAGAGAAAGATGAGTCTTATTTCCAGCCCTGTAACTGCTATCCCGTTGAGATGTGAGGCAAACTGCTTAAACACTGTGCTACCCTGGGTTTTCTTTCACTAGCCAGAGGGTGATAGTAAGATAAATTTGCACTGAAGCAGTGGCCTTGACTTTCAGATCATCCAAAGCTGCCCTTGGAGATATGGGTGGGGTGGCTGCAAGAGCACGTTTCACCGCTCTGCCCGTATCTCCCTGGCAGCAGGATTTTCAGAGGCCAGGATAGCTGAGCATGGTGGTGCATCACATTTACCCACATATGGAAAATGGGGATGTTGTATGATATCGTGTCATCTGACAAATGCTGTGAGAGCGTCTGCTGCTGGTACTACATGGTGTTCCATCTTGTGTTGTTTTTCTCTGCTGGATTTCATCAAGCTTACCCTTCCAAACACTTTGTAGGAAATATGTTTAATTGAAATTCCCACTTTTTTTTTTTTTTCCTGGATAATTACCCTGCCTGTATGGTGGACACACTTGACAGTTCTGCTTTTACTCTCAAGGAGTTTTTGATTTAAGAAACCTATATTTCACTTGGAGAAGCAGCCCCTCAAAGCCAAAACAAAATCCTAAGCCTAGAGGAGACCTAACAGTGGCATGTTTATTCATTTCAAGAAATACTCGATTGAAAATGTAAAGGAAATTTGAGCATTTCTTTTGGTCTTAAGGTTTATAAAGACTTATTTCTCAATGCCCTCGGGGCAGCATTCTCTGTTCCTCCAAGTACGCTTTTCCCTGTGTTAGGATGTCAGCCGAATTCTGCCTCCTGGCAGGAGCGAGGCTGTCAGGAACAGGACAGGGGCAAGGGGACGAGGAGATGTCAGTTTTGTTGCACCGGATGCTGTGCAGGCGTAAGCTGGAGCAGCGGATGGGACCCTCTGATACTGGTAATCTCCTCTGCAGCTGGGCAGGGAGAGGAGCTGGACTCGCCCAGCCTTTGATGCAGCCTGGAAGTCAGGGCCTGCTCTGACTCCTGCAGCATGTACCTTGGCTAGTAAGAACTGACTTACTCATAGCTGTTTTGGCTGAGAATGATAAGTAAGCATTGCAAGAAATTAAAGTAGCTTCTCAATACTGTGATTTAAAGTAGAAGACATTGGCAATGTCTAACAAGAGTAGAAAAAAACTGATGTTCTAGTTAATCTTTACCTCCTCTTTTAATGCCAACATTTGCTTTGGTCTCCTAGCTTGAAGACATCATTTTATCCTCAAGCTGCAGCCTTCACGTAAACTACATATCCTGTTTGTCTTCTCTCCTTGATCACCTTTAATCACCATCTCTGATATTTGAACTGTAGGTAGGGGAAGAGTTGTCCTTCTCCTGGGACTGCGGCAGGTGACATTTCTATCAGCAAGATGGCTATGTCACCCAGTGAGTGTTTTTAATGAAACTAATAATACAGAAGATACCATCACTGAACACCTTCTAGTGTATGCACTGTTGTTAATGGTATTTAACAATGCAGCGTAGGAACAGAGAGGTGTGTGAGGATGTGTAGGAGATGAAGAAAGTCTTCTTGCTCCTTATCATGTTTGCCATCACTGCTGAGAACTGCTGTCACGATATCCAAGAAGTGCACAAACCACATGCACTCTTAGGAAAACAGCGACTTGGTACTTTGGTTGTACAAACAGAGGAGATGGGATGAAACACAGAATGCAGATGGAAGGAAGCACAGAATGAAAGGGTTATCTGTATCACTTAAGCGAAGCAGTAACATTTGAGGGAGTCATTTTACTCATAAAAGTGGTTTCTATTAGGCAAAAGTTATATCTACTTTCCCTTTCACTGGAATGAAAAAATGAAAACGTTTGCTCAAGATTTCACATGCAGTCTCAGACCGCAGTGGGTTTTGACTTCTGTAATGGTTCATAAAAGTTCAAATGATGGAAAGTTTGAAAACTGCATTTTAATTTCTCTTGCCCAGTGATAGCCCAGACTCAATTCCTAAGCTGTTAAAGACACAGAACTTTAGGCTCTTTCATAAACTTTGATAGTTATTGTTTTCCGGTTATTACATAACTTTTTTAAATTTACAGTATTAATATAACATGCACTGATTCACTTTTCATTATTACATTTTTTTTTCTGCAAAAGAAGAGGTGCTTATAACATAAAAATGTGTGATTTAAAAATTCATCACATCTTTTCCCCAAGCACTAAAATCCCGTTTTTCTTTCCAGCGAGAGATTTACAGTACTTGCATTATTTGCATTTCCATGCTTCTAGGGCAGATTTGAAATGCTGAAGTGAACACAGATCCAGTTTCCCTGGCCAGTCCTCCTATGTGGGGTCTGCCTGAGCACCTTGAGGGTAGGAAATGCAGAGAGGGTGGGTCAGAAACGTGACGGAGAGGTGGCCTGAAGCTCTTCAAGGAGAGTTCCAGAGGCTTTAGCCACAGGTGAATTAGATGTGTGGTGCCAGCCTCTAGAGAACACCGGTTGAAACGACAGCAACATATGCAAATATCTGTGCAAACAAGGCCTGAGGTTGTGAACTCTGGGCCTAACCTACGGCTGGCTTGTATGATTGCGCATCTGAGCTGAAACCATGGCAGTCTTCTAGTGTGAACATAAATGTTCTGAGCCAAGCTTGCAGTGGACAACTGCAGTTCAGTTCTGGGTTTAATTCGATGCCTGAAAGCAAAGATACTGAAGTAAAGACGTGAGCCATTTGCAGTGCTGTTAGATTTACTGACACTTTTACCATTGCAGGTTGGCAGCTGGAATAGAGACAGGGATGAAAAAGGTGAAGGCACTTTGCACTGAATTTATTTTTAATGACTTCTCTTCGTTGTTTTTGTTTGTTTGTTTGTTTTCATAAAGTAAGAACCTCATAGCCAAACAATTGCACTTTCTAATGCCTGCTGTCGGGTGGGGTAAGCTTCATGCAGCTGTTCTGTCAGTCATCAGTTTGGCTCTGATGGATTTGTTGGCACTGAAATTTGCACATGAAACTCACAGGTAGCACTGCACAAGGCTCAGCTGGCAGCAGCTCAACTTGCTGACGCGGCCACAGTGGAGACTCATAAGATAAAACTGAAGTTCTGTCTTCTGAATACACCTGCGTGCCTTTCACATTTGCAGTTTTGGCATTTCCAGATCACCAGAACAGCAGATGTTTTACTTGCAGCCTGAAAAGGAGGATGGTTATCCCTGGCACAAAGCACAGCTCATGTCTTCGGTGCGGGCTATGAAAATTCCTGACAGGGTGCCTTTATGCGGGATGGACAGAGTTAAGGCAGACTTAACACCGATGCCTCGCAGGCAAAAGAGCTGATACCTGGGATGCTTCTCCCTCTCCACGTGAATCCCTCTCCATGTGAATCCCCTTGCAGACTGAGCTAGGCTACCAGGTCTCTGGCACAAGCCGGGTGCCCCCAGGCCACGCCTGGGCTCCCTTAGCACCAGCCGGTGACTTCAGGTCCCACCTCCCGAATAGCAGCGCTAAGAGGCCTGGCTTTATTAGCTTAGAAATAGCGTTAATAACCATTTCCTTGAAGAGAAAGCCAGCTCCTCATTGAGGCACTCCTCGCAACCAGTTTTATTTGACTTTTTTTTTTTTTTTTTTTTTCCCATCGAGCTCTCGGGATGGAGAGTTTACACATTGTGAGTGCATAAAAACTAAAGTATTTGCCACACAGCTCTGGACTGGCTTTCCAGCCAGATCGGTGTGACAACCTGCCTCCATCACCTGTTGAATCTTCCAGCTCACACTGCGGTACCGGCACAGAGAGGAGCACACCCTGCTGCGTGCGTGCACTCTGTAACCAGGTGTACCGCACAGCCCCCGCTCGCACACAACGCGTTCTTGGAGCGAGGTTTTGTTCAGCCCGTTTTGTTTCATCTGAGAGACGCCCGGCCCCCGCGGGGACCCAAAAACGTGCAGGACGAGCGTTCCGTGAGGTAAAAAGTAAAGAAAAAGGGGACGGAAGGCAGCCGGCCGTGCCCGGGAGCTGCCTGGCGGCGGCGGCCGTCACCTGGCGAGGTGCGGGGCCGCGCGGGCGCGTTGCGGGGAGGCCCCGCCGAGAGCCGCGTGGCAGCGGCTCCCCCCGCCCGGGGCACCCCGCGGGCCGGGCCGGGATGCTCCGCGCCCCAGGCGGCGACGGCGGCGCGTCCCCGGGAGGGAGCCGGCCGCCACGTGATGCGGTCCTTATCGGGCCGCGCGGGGCAGCGCGGGGGCGGGCCGGGGGCGGGGGCGGCCGCGCAGCGCGGCGCGGCGGGGTCCCGAAGCGCGCCCATCGCTCCCCTGCGGGGAGGCGCGGAGGACGGGAAGTTAGCGCGGAGTTGATGAACTTTGCACATCCCCAGAAACGCCATTTTGATTCCTTTTTCCGGAACAAGTTCGTGGCTCCCCGGCGGGCGCGCTGCCCCCGGCGCCCATCCCGGCGGCATGTCGCGGCGCAAGCAGCCCAGCCCCAGCAAAGTGCGCCGTAAGTACCGCGGGCCGCGCGCAACGCGGCGCTCCCCGCACGCTGCTCCCCGGCGGCGAGGAGACGAGAGGAGAGCAGGAGTGCAGAGGAGGAAAATAAACTTTTTTTTTTTTTTTTTTTCTTCTCCCCCCCACTTCGGGCGTGCGGGGGGGTGGGGAGGGAGCAGCTCGCGGTGGTGCGAATTTGCAAGCGCTTGTCGGGGGGGAAGGAAAAGTTTCCTTTTTAAAAAAAAAGGGGAGGAAAAAAGTTTGGCTGCCAGCGGTGGAGATGATGATGAGTTCGTGCAGCCTCCCTCTTCCCTTCCCCCGCTCCTCCCTCTCCTCTCCTCCCTCCGCGGCTCCTGGCTTTTTTTTTTTTTTTTTTTTTCCCCTTCCCTGTTGCAGACTTTCTACCAACCAGCGGCACCGGCCGCGGCGTTCTGCCTTCGGGACCTGATGCTCATCCATATTAAACCGTCTGAGCTCAGGAATCCGGCCAGATCATCCCCCCCTCCCGCTGCAAAGTTTATTTTTAACCAGCCAGCGCCGCGATTGGGATGGGGCTGCGAGGAAGCCACCTCTCGTAGCCCGGCGCCGGCAGCCCCCGGCCCGCAGCCCTTTAACTTCTCCCCGGGGCCCGCCCGGAGGCCGCAGCGAGGAGGCCGGGATGCAGGCGGCCCTCCGCAGGTACCGCATCCCCCCCCACAACTTTCCGTCCCCCTCCCTCCCTCCCTCCACCCCCCCCGCGCCTCCCTTCTCCCTCCTCTCGCTCTTTTTTTTTCTTTTTTTTTTCTTCTTTCCTCCTCTTCCCCCCTCCCTCCCCCCCACTCCCCCAGCGGGGACGTGCGTGTCCTTTCCCCCCCCCGGGGAGAGGGACGCTAAGACGGCAGGGTGTCCCCCCGCCCTCCGCCGCCTTTGTGCGGAGCGGGGCCGCATCCGAGCCGGGGAGGGGGGGGGTCCCGTTCCTCCGACCCAACCCGAGACAAAGTTTTGGGGCAGCGCCGCCTCAGCCTCCCCCCCGCCGCCCTCCCACGGTGTCCAAGGAGCCACGCGCTGTGGGACACGGGGGGGTCCCGTGCCGAGCCCCGGCGAGGAGGAGCCGCGCTGTTGTCGGGCAGAGTAGGGCCGCGGGCAGCGAGATGCTGCAACCGGGTTTTTTTTCTGCGAGCAGAGGAGGGAGGGCGGTGGATTGAACTTTGTCATGTCGCAGATAAGTTTCCTCTGGCTTCTTCTCCCTCTGCTTCTCCCTCCACCTCTCCTCTGCACGCACGCGGCTTTTTTTTTTTATTTTCTTTTTCTGTATTTTTCATTTCTTGTCATTCTTTTCTAAACTTTCCCCCCCACCCCGTCCCACCTCTCAGCTGCACCCTGGTGGGGGGAGCCGAGCCCTCCTCAGACCACCAGGCCCAACCGCTGATGCCCTGCTGCTTCCCCGAGCCGCCAGCATCCTGCCCGTGGCAAGCTGCATTCGGGGCGAGCGGGGAACAGCAGTGCCATCCCAACTCCTTTTCGCCTGCCTGCACCTCGCCATGGAGAACAGAGTCCTACAGCCGAGTTTGGGGCAGCACACAGTTGGTGTGCGCTGCCATTCCAGCGCTCTGCCTTGGGGAAAAAAACTTTGCTTATTAACAACAGGAGCAGTTGCTAGCTAAGGCCGTCTTGTCACCCTGCAGCACACAGCTGTTAGGGTGGCTGAGGCTCTTGCATCGAGGTCTGAAACGAGCCCTGCGTTTTGTTACCGCAGTTCCTGTTTTCCGCCGGGTCAGCGTGAGTGAGAGGGATGCGGTGACTCAGGGTCAGGCCAGCCATATTTGTTTTAGGTTCTAATTTTCCCTTTGAAGATTTAGGGGTATACAGTCTTCTCTTGGTGTGCCTGCATAATGCCCATTAGCCTTAACGGGTGTTAGGTATGTGCAGGGAAGAATGGGCCCTTTTGTTTGTTAGAAACCTAGGAACAGCAGGAGCCCATCATCCCATCAGCCCAAGGACCAGGGCTGCCCTCACCTGCTGGTGCGATGCAGCCCCTTTGCTGCTCCATCTTCCTGCTGCCGGCATCCCACCCCCGGACAGCACTGCATCAGTGGTTGGAAACACACCGTCCTCTGGGTACAGTGCAGAGGACAGCTCAAACCTTTCCTTTTACTTTCCTTCTCTCCTCAAAATCCCAGGCTGGATGTGGTTCTGGGCAGCCTGGTCTGGTGGCTGACGACCCTGCGCACAGCACGGGGGTTGAAACAAGATGATCATTGTGGTCCTTTTCAATCCATTCTATGATTCTAAGGCCATTCTAAGATTCTATGATTCTACTTTGCAGGAAGCTGGTAGTTGTCAAACTGTTGTTTGTCCGCCAGTAGTGATTGTTTTCTTTGCCACTATTTCCCCTTGCCTTCGATAAGTAGTGACCCTAAAAAATATGCATTTTAAGGCAGAAAGTAGCAGGGTGCCTGCTGGCGTTTTTTTCCCTCACCCAGAGCTGGGCCGTGCGGATGTTGGAGCAGGAGCTCTGACTCAGCTCCTGCAGGTTGTGCAGCCGTCCTTAATACCTTGCAACACGCACTGCCCCCCTGCCCTTCGTGTTGTGATTTTGAGGGTGCAGGAGAGGCTTGATGTTTCAAAACTGGGCAAGCTGAGTGTCTTAATGATCTTTGAGTAATATCCATAATCTTCTTCGGTACCAAAGGCAAGTGCAGTGTTTCCCAAGGCAAACAGACAGCGCTGTGTGTCCTGCTTCTCTCGGTCCTTAAGGATGTTATCGCTTCGTCTGCATTGAAGTTGCACTGCAACCGTAACAATAGCTTGGCTTCGGCCAACAAAAGTTTCTTCTTAGGCAGAAATGCAGCTTGGATTGCTTTCAGTAGGATTTCTTATTTAAGTATAACCTGTTTGTGTACTTGCATCGTATAGATTAAAAACATATAGATAAACCCCTTTGGTTATATTCATTATCCCTTGTAAAAGTAGGTGGTGCTTAGAAGGTCATAGGATAAGTGTTGCTAAGCAGCTAAACAGAAGGATGCTAAAATTAACCTGAGTGTTTTTGTAAGGGATTCACTTTTTAAGTTGCAATGGTTTTTTTGATTGACTTTAAATACAAATTTTAGATAGTAAAACATCGGACAGAAATTACTTAGAAGCATGAAGAAGGCTTTCTGGAGGACTGTGTCGAGCAGTCAGGTTATCCAAGCACAGAAGTAATTCCACCCTTCTCCAATATGCCTAAATGTGACCAAGATTGGGCTCTCTTTGCCCTTTGCAAATGTCCTTGCAGAGTTATCTGCTGCTCACTTCTCCAGGAGCATCTGATGCATGTTGGATAGCAGCCTGCAGCGACTGCGGAGGCTCCCCAGGAACGGGCAGAAAACAAGTAAATCCTGTTAGGCTCAACTCCATGCGCGTGCAGAAAAAGCCCCTTTTAGCTTTTTGATGGATGATGCCTGGGTTTGGAAATGTGTGTTTTAGGTGTACACTCTTGCAACGTGTGAAATCATGCCTGCTGCTTCCAGTGCAATGCAGGCTGTTGTAAAACGAGCGCATTGTTGGGCCGCGCCAGCAGCGTGAGCCGGCCGCCTCACCGACCTGGTGCTTTCTGTCTTGGAGGTAATTGTCCTCGGAGGGGGATGGCAGCGCTGCGTGCAGTTCTCCCAGCAGCATTGGGCACGCCTGTTGCTCCGTGTCTTTTTCCTTTACTTCCTTTCTGAATCCGAGCAAAGTGTGGGATTACAGCTTTAAAATATGCTTTCTTCAAGAGTATTTGGCACATTGAAAAGGAGCCGGGAGCTGTTTCACGTTCTTCTGAATGCAGCTTCATCGTGGATGTAGTGCTCAGGTACCCTGCAACTCTTTGAAAGAGGATCTGGAGGAGCAAAAGTAAACTCTGGGGGTGAGAAGAGTTCCGTTTTGAAATGACGGACAGCAAGTTGCTTGCTGCTGGGTGAGAGATCTGACCTGTCAAGTTGTTGTTCAGAACTTAACGCAGATTTTCTTTGGGGAGGCATAAGAGGAATCCTTTCTGTGTGTGTTGGTTGGTTTTTAGTATCCTACGTAAAAGAGCAGCTGTGGGAGCTGCCCCCCCCCCCCGCCTTCCATTTAGGAGCATCTCTACAGGCAGAGCTTGGGTACACTCAGTGCATCCTCTGAGAGTGATGTTTCCAAAAAGTGAGCTGCCTGTGTAGGGCTGGGAAGGGCCTGGGGCTTGGAGAGCTTTGCCGGGTCAGGTTTGGTTATCGGTGCTGCATTACAAATGAAAATAGGGGAGGTTGGGATGGGAAGTGCTGGTCTGGCTCTGGGGTACTTCTGAACAGGAATTTCAGGAGCATTGCCTCTTTGTTTTTCAGTGGCTCTGGTGGCTCATCTTTGATGTCTGCCAGCTGTGGCATTTTCCCACCTGAAGTCCTTCCCTCCCCTCCCCTTCCCTCCCCTCCGGCTGTCCCTATCGCAGCCCTGAGGCCCCGGGACATGGCAGTGAGTGTGGGGCAGCAGCAGCAGAGCATCCCATTCTCTCATTCCTTCCCATCTAACTCCCAGCAGGGTGACAAAACTTGCTTACAGCTCCTGCTGATGTTTTGTGATGAAATGTTACAAGTGCCAATAATTGCCAGTTGGAGCATATGCTGTGGCTTCGTGTTGGATGGCTGGTTTGTCTTGTGCTGCTCTCTTGCAACAGTGGGATAGGGTCAGAACAAGGAAAAGGGCCTGGACAAAAGGGAGAAGAGTCAGTGGGATCCTGGGCTCACAGCTGTGTCTCAGATACTTGCTGCAGACAGAGATGAATTGTCTGATGCGACTGAGCAACACCTGGACCTGTGCTTCCTTTAGAAATAGCACGGGTGCTCTGCTGTATCCTGTTGTGCTTTTTTTTAATAGTGGTATTTCTGCTTTCAGGTTGGCCAGCCTAGCAATCAATAAAGGTGGCTGCCTCTGAATAGGTGCTTTACACAAAAGAAGGAGTTGATGGGTGGAGACTGTTTATTCAGAGTGATTCAACTAAGTAATGCTAAGGGACTCTGAATGCCTCTTTAAAGATGCAGAGAAAGGCAGCTGTTTTAACAGCAGGATTCACCTGAAGAGCCCTGGCCATCCACAGAGATGCTAGAGGGAGGGAAAAGAAAAGCTGCCAGAATCCCCCAGGGGCGTTGTTAGGCTCCTGGACTGAAGCAAGTATTCCAAGGACCATTAGTGAGAGGGGCCTTTAACACCTTGATGGCCATCTCCTTTGCTGCACCTGGAATGCAGCTTTGAAATTCCATCGTTTTTCTGCATCTAAGCTTCCTCGACAAAAAAACGTTTTGTGTTTAACTTATTTACTCATTTATTCTCATATGTTTAATCTTAGGATCTTGATGGACACTTTTGCCTTTGGAGAAAGCATCCCCTGGTCCTGGTGTCCGGTGTTTCTGTAAAGATCTGTTTGCACAAGGGATGTTACTTTGTGTAGAGCCCTCAGAAAGTGTTGGGTGAGCTGCTTTCACTCTGTGGCTGAAGGACTTGACAGTTTAATTGCTGTCGGCTTGGAAAAATGAAATTCTGACTTTTAAATCACTTTTTAAGTAAAAAGTTAAGCATCTTAGAGATGTCTTCTGTGCTGGTGTACCTGGGTGACTTGCTAATTTGCTACTGAAAATAAATGTATGTTGTGGTTAATAATGGAGGTGTCAGTCCCTGGTAGATGTAAGACTTCTCCAGTTGTGACTTCTGGTGGAGATTTTAACAGGTGCTATAGCACATGCCTTCTTGATACAGTGCAAACTTGCTTGTAGGTGTTGTAGGAATGGGTTGTTGGCATCATCCATCTTTGGAAAACAGGATGATCAACCGCTGACAAACTTTTTTTTGTTAATTTAGGTATATGCCTGCTCCCTAAAGATGAGAGGAATGAAATGCTCACATTGAAGCATGGCTGCCTTTCTTTTATCGTGTGCGATTAGCTGGTTTGAGTGAGAGCCCCTGTTAGTCCCGTTCCATACAGCAGGTGATGTCAGTGTGCAGATGTATCAGTGCCTGGGAGTGTTCTGCTTGGAGTACTTGCATCACAGCAATAAATTCCATTCCTGTGTTGAGGCCGTGCTCCTTCACACTGCTGTCGCTGCTGCTTGGACAAGGGAGAACTGCTTTGTATTTTGCACATTAAGTAGCAGTACTTCCTTTCATTTCCTTTAGGGAGCAACGTCACTTTTAATTTGGTCCACTTGCAGCTTTGGGCAGGGGAAAGAGCCTAGCTTAAGTTCCTTGTTCACTACACAGAATGTGTTTTCTTCATCAAATTAAATTCAGATGATTAAAATCATCTCTCAGCAGACGTGAAGCATCAGGATGTGAATACCAGTGTGCTGTTCTTCCTCTGTGTATGCTTTTTTTTCTGATGGTGATGAAGTTGCGTGTGTATTGAGGACAACAGGTGGCTAGGGCATCTTGTGCATGCACTTACCAGCTTTGTCCCCTCCTTATTTCCAAAAGTCTGAAGATATCCTGAATTGATGTTCACATCAACTTGTAGTGCAGCAAATACTTTGCATTCTATAGGTCCTGTTGCTTTTGGACAGGAGGAAGGAGAGCTGTGGGAGGAGGGTTGCTTGTCAGGTGAAATGCTGCTGGTCCAGAAAGTGGAACTGCATGCTGTGGGAGAGGTATAGCTGTGTTACTAAAGGCCCTTTTATGAGATTTTCCTGTACGTTCCAGGGGAAGAAGTGTGAGTGCAATGACAAGTGCTTCTCAATGAAGATACAACTTGTGCCTTGACTTGGAGAATGTATTTCTTTTGGCCTCTTTCTAACAGCTGCAGGTGTCGATGGTTCTTCCTTATCAGGTGATCCAACCAGGCATCAGTGCAACTTACCAGTTTCCAAGTGAGTTTCAAAACTGTGGTCCTAGGCAGCTTGTGGAACAGATCTTGGCTCAACATCCAGCTTTCACAGCAGATAGATGGCTTTTCTGCTCAGGAAGGTCTCTTAGCAGTACTTGAACTGGCAGGAGCCTGACTGCCATGTTGTGAAATGGCTGAGAGCTGTATCACCGTGCTCCTAATTCCCTGGTGTAAATGCAGGTTATTGTTGAAACTGTGCTTTTCTTTAAATTGTGAAGAACTGGTTATTTTTCTATCAGCGTTACCTGCACTTCGTGGGAGGTCTGTCTCCACTTCCTGGGAGTGGGTGAGGTGATCTGTACCTCCCCATGGATGCCAGTTACCCTGGGAACAAGCCATGCCCATTGTGAACTCTGCAGGAAGAAACTGGTGGATTCCATGAGCTCGGCAGGCCTGTTAAAGACACTTCAAGCCATTCCCAGGCTCTGCTTTCAAAGCTCCTGGAACATGTAAGCTCTTTAAATCTAGTGACTGAGGATTTTCCATGGTTCCCAAGGCAAAAAAAAAAAAAGACTGGAGTAAGTGGTAAGGTTTCTCATCTTAAATGCTCAACAGTCAGCAAATGAAAGTGGGGTGTTGGCAGAACTATCAAGCAAGCCAAACTGAACGCAAATTGTGTCTCATATGGCTGCTTTGACATGTTTAATAAATCAATAGATGTGTAAATAGCATGTAGAGGTGGAAAACATGGCTTCATTCGAATTAACTTTCTTTCAGATTTCACTGGATGAAGGTTTTATGTGGGGTATATACAGCTGAAAGCTCCCGAGCATTCGTAGCACAAAAGATGCCAGGAAACTTTAAAAAGCTGAAATACTAATAGTGCCTTTGTATTTTTCTGGTGCTCGGAATTCCTACAGGTGTGCTTATAAAATTGGTGCGTCTATTTTAGGACTCTGATAAACAGCAAACTGACTTTGAGCTATAATAGCCTGTTTGATGAAACTGTCTTCTATCTTGGGTTTGGACATCACCGAAACAGCATGGGCATTGCTGCATCCCTTTTCTAAATTGTAGAGACTATGCTTTAGTTTTTGTGAATGCATTCCCCCTGATGAAAGGGAGGAGACTTGTCCTTCCCAGGCCTATCCTTCCCCCCCAGGAAAAGGGGAATGTGGAGAATTTTCCCTGAGGATGCATGTGGGGCAGACGGCCCCTGCATGTTTGGGGCAGAGTTTTTATTTACACTCTTGCGTAACTCCTGATCTCCACAGGAAAAGATGTGGGTCAGTAGATTGGGAATGCCATGGGCTTGCCTGGGGCTGCAGTTGGCCCAATAGCCAACGTGTGCTGGTGTCTCCCTGGGGTCGGCCGGGAGCCTCAAGTGACCTTGTGCAGGAGGAGCTGCTGATGCCTGGCTTGTGACTGGGCACATTGGCAGCCCTTCTTGCCAGCACTGCCTCAGTCGTGTGACTTGCATGCAGTAAGTGCTTCTGTTTGTGCGCTCACTGGCTTTCTTTTCAGAATGATCGCTAAAAGGTATTTGGGCCAAAAATGATTTACACTGAGCAAGGAGATGTCAGCACACTGCACAGACTGCACACTGTGTTTGCTGTCCCGGCGGGTACTTCAGACACAACTCAGTAGCACAGATGTGTAGTAGGAAAGTCCAGGGTGCTGATTTAAAAATTTCCACTGTTTCTGGTAATGGATGTTTATACAGGGTGCGTAGTCCAGAGACCCTCAAAGTGGTGGTCTTTGTTTAATTCCCAGTATACAGATGCCAAGTGTTACGCTTTGATTTCCTACGCTGTAAACTCTTCGGGGCAGGGATCAGCATTCAATTACCGAGTTTTGAAAAGCCACCTAACACACTGTGGAACTGACCTGCTCAGCACTACCTCAGTATAAATGTTTAATTGTAACTATCTTCTTACGCCCTAGCGGAGGCTTTCCAGATATCAAGGTTGAGGCATGCTGGGAACCTGCACTGCTGCTGCTGAGGTGTCTGCCTACGGACAGAGGGCTTTGGTTGCAAGGCAGGATTCAGAAGGCTCTCATTGTAAGTGTCTGGGCTGCACACGAGGGACAAAGATTCAGGATTGTTTTCTAGATAGTAGTACAAGTATATATTCAGGAGATGGTGTGTTGTTTGGTTTAGAAGCAAAAATTCTCTTCAATTTAATGCTTGTCTTAAGGCATCGTGATCAGACCACGTCCTTCTCTTTCATTTTATCTATACATCACTATATAGAAATGGCAAATGTTACGATTCTGAAATGCAGAAATTAGGAGAAGAAACTGGGAATAGAAAGGAATCACCCCCTTGATACATCATGTTCCCAAGAGTGAAATGAAGTGCGGTTGCTGGCTCTTGCTGCTCAGAACGTAATCTAATTCTCTTGCCTTGAGTGACTTGCATTGTAGCTTTAAACTGGATTCTTAAATCACCCCAACAGTGATGTATGTATCATTTGTTATGTTTATACAACATGAAAGCATATGGAGTAATGGAAACAGCTAGAAATTAGACCTCCAGAGAAGACTCCCATTTTAATCAGGTTTCTTACTTGGATTAAACCAACCCAAATTTAAAACATGTGGCTCACCTACTAAACTGGTTGCATTTTCAGCACGTTGGGGGTCCGTCTGGGCGATGTGGGTGCATTGCAGTAGCCTGTTGCTGTCAGCTTTGTCAGAGCACTTTGGAGTTGCTAAGGTTGGAATAAGCTGATGTCAGATTTTTGTCCGCAGCACATAGCAAGTAGAGGTCAAACACTCGCGCAGCCGGTGATACTATGACTTGTTAAGAATGTACGCAGCAGGTCGCTTTTCAAAACATCTTTTGAAAGCAGCCTCTGAGAGCGGTGCCATGTGTAAGAGACATGCATCTTCGTCTGGCATCAGCAAATGGATGCATCCTATCACATTGGGCTGCTGAGCATGTTTAGTCATGTTACTGTAATAAGCTCTGGGAACAGGAATGGGTTTTGCCCTGCTGCACTCCGTGACGTTTTGAATGAATTTGACTGGTTTGTTCCAGAGGAAGTCGTGCTGGTATCTGCTGTGTTTGTTCGGGGTACGTGAGACGAAGGTGATGATTTGGTTTCTTGGCTGAAGAAGGTTTCTTTGCAGTTTAGGACTGCTGACATTGCTGCACTTAGGTGTATCTCTTCTAAGGAAAAATAACCTAAAAAAAAATAATCATAAGTGACACCTAAGGTTGTTGCTGGAGCTGCTGGTGCATGTATCTGTTCAGCTTTGAGGCTCAGCTTTGCCCAGCCAGACCTAGGGTTGGGGTTCCTCCTCTTGCTTCCAGCTGTAGCCTTTAGACATCCCTACTTCTCCTGTCCCAAGGAACCATCCTACCACACACAAAGATAGAACATTTGCTGTGGAGGGACTTACCATCTTTCTTTTTTTTCTCCATCGTAGCACAGCTCATCCTAGTGGCTCTTCAGGTATGTTTAAAATGTGCTGGTGTGCGTGTACGTCGGAGGCAAGCGTGGATCATGCCAAGCGCTGATCCTGCAGACACTTCAAACATAGATATAATTCTACTTAAGGAGGTTGTTCCATTTAAGTCAAAATACTGGCATGGGTGAAGCGAAGGGAAGTGTTTCAGGACTAGGGCCTGTGTTTAACTTGCAGAAAAAGTATTCATGACACAAGCCAGAATCTTTAACCCATGTGAGCTGCAGCTCAGAGCGCGTCTCACTGGCTTCGGTTTCTGACCTACTTGAGAAAGCACTGCTCAGCTCGAGGCCGTGCGGCTGCTCTCATGGCCTGAGAGGGGCCGGCTTGGAGGAGACGCGGTGACAGCAGTGGCTCTGAGCTCCAACTCCATCCACACACGGTGCCTGCAAGAGTTAAAGCCGAGCGCTGGGGCAGCTCGTGTTCTGTGTGTGTGCATACTTTCCTAATCTTGACATGGGGTCTGAGCAGGCTCTCAGGGCGTTCGCGAAGTTGGCTGCCACCTTTCCTCTCCCCGAATCTGGCTGCGGCTCAGCGCAGGGATGCTCCCCGCTGCTGGGATTGCTGGCTGCTGAAATCTTGTGCCTGTGGGGTCAGCCGGGCCAAAGGGTGCCCTGACACAGCTCACACTGCCTTCGCAAGGGAGTGGCAGAGGGAAGGAGAAGGGCTGCAGTGCGGCCCCTCTGCTGCTGCTGGAAGATGGCTTGCACACAAGTCGCGCTTTTGGGAGAGCTCTGCTGTCAGCATTTGGCTGGGGAACAGCTGCCTCCAAGGATGGGGTCTGGTTTAAGACAGGGCAGCAGCTGTACGGAGCGGGGCTCTGGGAAGAGTGGGGAGAGAGAGAGCGTGCATTTCTCTCCTTTAGGTGGCAAAGTCTTAAGGGCAATGTGGGCCTCAGCCATCCGGAAAGGAGAACTGCCGTTTCTTCACCTCACAGCATGGCTGTCAGAAGTCACTTCTGGACCAGAGTTTGGAAATGAAAGCTGCTCTTTTTTTTTTTTTCGCTTCGGTCTCCTCGGAGAGGCTGCCAGTGACCACCTCGCCCCACCCTGCAGACGTGTGGGTGGGAGGGGGGCAGCCAGCAGGAGGGAACATCACCAAACGGCAGAGCAGCGCCTTGGCTCGCCGCCACCAACAGGAGCAGCAGCAGCTGCCGGGATGGCCCCCGGAGCCTCACTGATGTCAGCAGAACCAGCGCTCCTTAAAGCCCGCAGCGCATGCGGGGGGCCGGGGGGCACAGCTGGGAGCTGCAGTAAGAGGAGAAGGCAGGGTGTAAAAAACATTACTGCTTTTTTTTTTTTTTTTTTTTTCTCTCTGAAACAGACCTCTGCTTTCTGTAGGGATGGGAATGTTTTGCATGAGCGAGTGAGAGTTAGGAGAAATGCGTAAAAGTAGAACAAGTTACCAAAAGCAGGAAGCAGAAAGTAGAAACACTGTAAGGTTTGTGTGTGTCTGCAGTGTTTGCTGCTTGCTTGCTTTTTTCTTTTAAGAGAAACGTGGCTGGGAACAGTTGGGTGCTGTTGGATAAATCCGTCAGTGCCATTCCCTTCTCTCCATCCTGTGTTGTCTCTGAGAAGTTGCCATGCTGTGGCAGATCGTACTTTCAAACATCACACTGTGTTTGAGAAATCTCTGGCTTGCCTGGGGATGCTGAACGAGATACGGCAGGTTGCAGTCCTGCGTGTGCTCTCTTTCCCTCCTGCCATTACTTGAGCAGGGGAGGGGAGTGCACAGCAATCTGCTGTTGGCAGCTCCCTTCTGCTCCCCTTTGCTGTTGCAGAGATGGCACCCGCACCGCTGGTGTGGTTTACTGAAGTTGTCTTCCCTTGTGTGTTAATAGCAAGAGTCCCTGATAGTGAAAGGCTCTGTGAGTGAGGGCTGTGGGGCAGTTTGACCTCAGATGTGGGATTCACAGTGCAAAATTTCCTGTGATTGGTAATGAAGTGAATGCAAGCTGCTCTCAGGCTGCAGACGACTCCTCCTGATTTAGTGTTCGTGCAGTTTCCCAAAGTCACAACATGTGGTTTGAAATGCTGAGGGAAGAGGATACCAGCTTTTCCAGAACTGTGCTGCTCAATCACAGAACAAGGTTGGACTGGACGTGAAACTGGATTTCAGGGTGACGTGGTGGTTGCTGTCTCCATTGGCTTTGCTTCTTCCCACAGGTGGGGAGTTGATTTTCTCAGTAGGGCTGTGCCAGCTCAGTCTCACTGCTCGTATTGTGGCGTTACCCCTGCACAGAAGTTGTATTTGAATGGCTTACAAGGGCTATCCAGTGCCCCAATACAGTTGACAGGGGTAAGCCAGCCTATCCAGACTTGTTGCAAAGCTGAATGTGCAAAACACTGTCTCCATCAAGGCTGAAGTAATAATAAGTTGCAGAGAGTCTGTCTTGAAAAACAAACAGCGTAGCACAGGCATTTGGGAAGGACTTCGTGCTCTTTTATATGGCTGATGCTCTTTGTTAACTCAGGTTAACTTACAAGTTGGATTAACATTTCCTATGTCATTTGGGTATTCTTGAAGTAATTAGCAGAAATGACACAGGGTCACAGCAGTTGTATAAGACAGAATAAGCATCTGCTTGTGTTCTTTTCAATCCAGACAATGGCATGAAAAACACGTTTAATGAAGGTGACAGAGACAGTAACAGAGTCAGCAAAAGAACCCAAATGCTCTATATTCAGTGCTGTGTCTTCACCATTAGATCACGCTTCCTGTCTAGGCAGATGAACCCACATAAAACCCCTGGTTCACAAACAGATGACTTTCAAGTACTACAGTGTGGTAAAATACAGCTAGGGCTAATATATTTGCTCTGACTTTCATCTTGAGTGCCTGGTGGAACACCTGTAAGTATTTACATTTTAACATGAGCTTTTGTGCTTGTGAAAGCAGACAGTTTGACAGCAATGACCCCTCACACAAAAGCTTGAATAAGCGATGAACTTCCAACAAATCCATGACCTGAACTCTGCTGGGTGCATATTGAAGACGACAAGTTAATATGGCCTGTGGCCGTACCAACAAGGGGCCTGGCTTTGTGCTGGACTCTTCTGATGGAGGTGGTCTGCAGGCATGTCTCTCACCACTATCCCTGCCCAAAGGTCTTCTCATAAGTTCTGGAAAATAAGAGGCCTGAGCTTGCTGCCTAGGTGAGGGCCTTAGGCAAATGTTTGCTGTAGAATTGACCTCAGCATTTCTGGAGGTTTCTCATCCTGCTGCTTACTCTGGCCCCAGGTGAAGGGCTTGGTTAGTGTAGATGAGAAGACAGAAAGATGAACGTGTCTTGTGCCTCCTGTGTGCTGCACTTCAGAGTTTGCTGTGCTTGAATTCAGTTGAGTTGAACTTCATTTATGGGCATCTCTGCTGTTGGACATGTCCCTGCTGCAAGCGTAGTAACCTCTGGCCATCAGACAGGGAAGACAGCTGTGGTATGGTAACCTCTGAATTCATCCTGACCTGAATAATGCTGAAGCTGCGGTTCCAGCAGTGTTTCGCCAGCTCTGCCCTGTCTTGGAATGAGCAGTTCCTGGTACCTGCTTCTCCACTGAAACTTGGGGTCAGAGCAGAGAATGCCTCTTCAAGCTGGTGCTGGGGCTGGAAAAAATGCCTCTGGATCTTTGGCTGAAGGTTTTTCAGTCCTGTGGAGGAAGTCATGCTGCATTCACCTGCAAGATTGAAAACTGGAGGGAATCTTGTTTGTGTCTAATAACAAGTTAGGCCAGAATCCCCTCTGATTCAGGATGCCAACTGATGTGGATTTACCAAGATAGAGCGTGGCAAAGGAACACCTGTTGTTGATGCTTTCCTGGTGTAGTCTTCCAGGCACAGCTTGTGGAATCTTGACCCAGTGAATTTTTAAAGAAGTTCGGTATTGAGGTTCAAGAATCTTTTCTCCTGAATTTGGCTTTTTGAACCTGCACAGATACTTGCAATGTTGCGGTGGTGAGCTTTGCACTTTAGCTACATGCTTTGTTGGAGAAGGATAAAAACCCAATTTTCTAAACCTGCCATTGGTTACTTCCATTTGATACCATTTATGAATGTGGGAAATAATGAGTAATGCATCACTGCTGACCTTCTCCATGCCTTTCAGGACTGTGTGGATCTCTGCTGTATCACCTCAGTGGCCTTCCTCCCATGCTGGAGTCTCCATTTGAGTGTCAGTGATTATGCAGAAGCTATTCCATGCTCTTGATTACTCTGCTCACTTGTGAAAGCTACGGTTTGCCTTGTTAACATCTATCACAGACAGATGCCAAACGTACTTTATTTGCCTACATATTTATTTCTGTAAGACATATACTTGGACAGGCTTAAAGATATACAGGTGCTGCCAGGATTTTTTTCTTGAGCAATTTTTTTTTGGGGGGGGGGAAACTGTCTCAGTATTGGCACGTAACAGACAGGAGGTGCTGACTGCTAAGGGTGTTTGAAGATGTGGCTCAGTTGCTTCCATCCTGATAACTTGAGCGATGCTTGTTTAGATGATGCTTTGCTCTCTGCCTTCCTCCCCATGTACGCTCCTGGTTTCTAAGAGCAGCGTCTCTGCATCCCTCCACTAAATATCTTTTTACTCCTACAGATGGCAGCCTGAACTGTACCCTGCACATCTGAAACTTTAGTGAGTGGAATTCATCCAGGGACAGGGCATCAGTCCTTGCCAGCTGTGGGGGTATTTCTTTGAGCTCTGCCCAAACCAAGTAGTACTGCCACCAAAAGTTAGCCTGCTTTCCTTGTCCGGATGCTGTACTGCTTACTTGGGGTGGTAGCTGGGATTCATCTGTCTGTACGGTCTCAGCAGCTGTCAGAGGAATTGCTTTGTGCTCCTTCAAGTGAATTGCTTATTGCTATAACTGTTACATTCTTATCCCCTTCTTTTGATGATCTTCTGACCTACCTGTCCACCTGTAGGATTGCTGCCTGTTGCAGAACCTGACAGTTTTAACATTTTGCAACCAGCAGAATTTTGCTTCAACACTAACCATACTGCTCATGTTTACTTATGTTAGATCGCTCCCAGGGCACTTTGCAAATCAGTGTCTCCACTACTACTGAAATGCAGCCACTTCTGAAGTAGAAAGTAGAAAAGGAGAGGTTGAGACCAGGTCATGCTAACCCTTTTCTCTGTGTAAAGTGCTGCACATTCTTCAGTACTGACAGCCTGAAAGGGAACCATGGCTTTTAAAGCCCTACGTTACTTAACCTGCATACCAAATTATGTGTGCTGCTTGATTTGTGTTTAGTTTGTGAAAAAAATTTATTCCAGCTTGCCAGAACTGGGAACTTCATTGCAGGTAATATGAATGGTGACGATGGTGATTTCAAACCTTTTAGTAAAGAAAGCATCTCACAGCCAGAAATCAAATTTGTCTAGGTTACATATTCCCTTTATTAAGCATCTCCACATTTATGAAATATAGCAATCTTGTGAGAAACCCTGTTCATCATGTAATGCTGGCTTATAATGATAGTCTTTCAGTGTAGCTGTGTATAAAACCATTGTAACAAGCTGTTGAGCACTTAGTCCTGTGCTCTGTGGGCCTTGTGATTTATGTTGTGTTTGGAAGTAGCTAGCATATCTGTTCAGAGAAAGGAGGCTGGGGCTGTCCTTTTAAACTATCAAGCTGTGTTTGTAGCTCTGACTGTTGAATTTGAAGCTCATCTTGTAGTGCTCCGCTGCTGCTGTATGCATTTGCTATCCTACATTTAAATATAGTATCCAAAGCGTTGCATAAGGACTGAGAAACGTAGCTCTAGTGTGGCATATACTTTGCAAGGCCCTCTCTGCTCTTGGGTGTTAAACCAGGAAAATCTAAAAGCTAGTGTGAAGTCGTATATATTTGAACAGGAGAGCATGTCTGTGTTACTTTGATTATAATTGTTTTCTTGCAATCATAGAATCATTAAGGTTGGAAAAGACCACTAAGATCATCTAATCCAACCATCAACCCTTCAGCACCATACCCTCTAAACCATGTCCCTCAGTGCCACGTCTGCATGTTTCTTGAACACAGTGCTCAAACCATTGAAATGGCCACATCTTCTAACAAAGCAAGGGGTAGGAGGATAAGTGGAAGGACCAAGGAGAACTTCTTTTTGCCAGTTTATCTCTGCTGGGTTCTCAAATCAACCTTAGATGAACCAGAAAGCGTTGCTTGCTGGGATGGATCCTAGAATCCATGCGGCTCTGCTGCTGGGTTGATTAATTCCCGCTCACAGAGCCTAATCCAGGCTCTGCTCCATGGGTGGGGGATCATTAGCTGTGTCTGTTTTATCTGTCTTGGTGTATAGGAACTGCATCTGCTCTGTTTCTCTTGCTGGGCTTAAAGAGCCTTTAGTGGCTTCGAGTTGCAATGTGGAAAGGACTGCATGGTCCTTTTTTTAAAAAAAATATCTGGAAGGTGCTTTATTTTTAATTTTAGTATTTCTTATCTTCACTGTGGCTTCTAGCTTCACTGAAGGTAAGTGTGAGCATCCACTACATGGTTGTTATCAGTTCATGGGAATCTTTGTACCCTGATATCAGTAAGGCACTGAAAGAGTGATAGGCTTATGTTAAATGGAGTCACTTTCCCCTCTTTTGCCCCTTTTCTTTTCCCGCTTGGCCCTGTCTTTCAGGTACATTGTGGTACTTGCCTTCAAAGATTGTATTTAACACCATTGGTGTTTAACGCTTCCCCCCCCTCCCCTCCACCACTTCAAGGCAAGTATTCTTCCAGGTATGTGACTACAAACAATGCAAAGGGAACAGTCTCAGCAGAGATCTGCAGGTGATGTTTCTTATCTCTTTGAAGCTGCTTTTTTCTTAGGACTCTTTTGATATTTAGGTATTTCCTCCCCTCTTTCCCTTTTCTGGTGCATCTTTGCCAGGATAACAAAAAGAATAGTGACAAACTAGTGTCAAATTAGTGACCTCAGAATTATTTCCTTGGCAACATGAGTGTGCATTTGACATCACAGCATGAAGAAGCAGTTTATAATCTAGAGCAAAACCAGCTTAAGGAGGGGTTTCTGTTTTTGTTTTCCATCATTTATCTCCTCACCTCTAGCTGTTCGTTCCTGCCCATGTACTCTAGCTTGCATCCTCTTCAGAGGTGCTGATACAAGTGTTTGTGGGCTTTCCTCTGGAAGTGAAATCACGGAAATGGTCTGAGTCGACAGTCCTCTTCCATTTTTTCTGTCTTACAGCAGTCACACCCTGCAAACTTTTGTTTTGGTTGCTAAAAGGGAAGCAAACTGTAGGCTTTCCCAGTATGGGAATGAGCAGCTGGGGAAAGAGGAAGAGCTGCTGGGAGGTGCTTACTCTCAGTGCAGGAATCACAAAACTGCATGCTGTTTGTACAAATAGGCTTGAGAGTTTCAGCTGTGAAACTGCTCTCTTCTTCCCACTTTACCATGCATTGATGCAAAGCTCTTTATTGCATTAGCTGTGCAAAAAATGTGTTGCTTCTGTAAATTGTGTCGTCTTTGGCTGTTCTTTCTGCTACCAGAGTCATTTCCATCATAAGAGAATATCTTTCTTAATTACGCTTGATATTGTGTAAGGAATTCGTGTTTCATCATGTCAGATTGTGGTCCAGGTTTTGTTCTGGCTGAGCTGGTACAGATCTCACGCATCTTTGCCAACGTTGGTGCAGTGTCTTTAGTGGGGGAAGTCAGTTTGCATAGAGGATCAGGAGCAGAGTATCAGCTGGTGAAGCTGAACTAACAGTGAGGAGTGACAGAGATTTTATCAGAGTCCAAACTTCTCTTACGAGGAATGCATTTATGTTAAAGGCCAACTAAATGCTGCAACAGCACATTTCCAAGAAAGCTGTCATATTGCGAATGAAGATGGACTGTGAAGGGACTTTGTGGCATATACACATTTGGTCCAGGCTCATTCAGCGGCTGCCATCAGTTCCAATAGTCCATTTGTTTTTAGATGTCTGAAGTTAAAACTTTTCCAGGGAGCAGCATGTAAAACGGGACGACCTGTAGAAAGCTAGAACTCCAGCCAAAAGACACCTCCTTTTTGTGTCTGCATGTTGCAGCTGTCTATCTCTTGGCAGCAGGCAGCGTGGTGTAGAACGTGATGTTTCAGCGCTGAAGCATGAAAGAGTGAATTAAGGAATCCAGGACTTAAAATGGTTTTCTTCTCTAGGGGATTTCAGTCTTCATCATCGCTTAATTATTTGGAGGCTATTTGCAGAGGTGTTTATTTCTTTCAGTAATTCTTTATACTCAAAATATGAGAAACTAAGACAGGTCGCTAACTCTTTTCTCAGTTGTTCTACAGTCTAGTAATCAGATGAATTATAGTCAGTTGCATTGATACCCAGCTGGGAGGAAATAAGAAAAAGAGGATATGTGTATTTCTTAAGGGGAAGAGAGGAGGAAAGAGGAGGCTGAACACTTTCAGTGTTACCAGTGAAATAGACTTGTGTATAAGCCAAATGTCGTTTTGGTTTTGGAATGTCAGTGCAGGTAACGTCATTTCAGTGTTGATTATGTTGTTTCTGCACAGACTATGGATGGCATCATAACACTTTTAATCTCCCCAAGTTACACCTGGAAAAAGAGAAAACTTTGCAAAATGAGCCAACATAGATTCGCTCAGTCTGACAACGTGACACTGGGAACACTTGTGTTCCAGGGCAAGTGGGTGTCCAGCAGAATGGAACAAGAGAGGTGAGATGACCCACTGCAGGGTTTCCAGGTGAGAGCTGTTTTTTTTGTAGAAGCAGTCAGTTAGGTGAATGTTCTTGGAATGCTGCATGGACATGGTGTCTGAGGAGTCAGAGCCCACCATTCCTGCACATAGGGCTGGAGGAACATCAGCCATCCATGCAGTGCATAATCTTGCACTAACTCCTTGCCTTTTGCCTGGGCTTTTTGTTATTCCAGCCTTGTCTGGGACACTATTTCCTTTTTTTTTGTAGAGGTACAGTTACCCACCCGCACTGTTTTAGTCAAGTAGATCTGAGTAGGCAGGCAGGGGATGGTTGTGCTGCCTTTGTGCTGGCCAGGATCGCATGTCTGCTTTGAAGATGGTCGCTCAACTTCCGTGAAATCTATAAGTCACCTTGGAGAGATGAGAAGGATGAGCACTTGGTGCCTGAGGCCTGGCTGTTAGGCTGCACTTCCCTTGCGCAGTGCAGGGCTGCCTGGCCACGTTCTTGCGGCAAATGGAGGAAGTGGTGCTGGCAGCAGCCTTCATGCTGGATCTCCTTGCACTGGGGGGCTGTATGCAGGTCGCATACAGCACCAAGGCAGAGACAACAGGAACAATCCAAATCTGTGGGCTATGGGTGAAGTGAGACCAACTTTCCAGAACGCTGCACTGTGGAGGGACAGAGATTGTTTCTGCAGATGGGCAGCGTGGAAAGTACCACGGGAAGGAGCCGGGGAAGGATGGAGGGGGCCGGACGCTGCTCTGCCTGCTTGCTGACTAAACAGTTATGTCAGCTGGCAGTCGGAGCAGCCTGGGGATTTGTGATAGCTCCTGGAGGGTGGGGGCGGGTGTGTGGGGGGAAGGGAGGGGAAGGGAAGGGCCGGCCATGCTGCAGCAGCAACTGCTGCTCCTGCCTGCCCTGGCGCAGGGGACAGAGGCCTGGCTGCAGGCCTTGCTGGGAAGTTTTCACAGCCTTGCCCAAGCAACAAGGAACATGCTTGTTGAAAGAGTCACAGCATCTCAGAGAGCAGCCTGCCACAAAGTGCAGGAGGGCCTTCCAGCCTTGCCTGCTGAGCTGCACACACGTCACGCGTGGCACGAGGAGCCCAGCGAGCTGGGTGCTGCTGCCAGGTGCTGTGGGATGGAGCAGCCCCTCACAGCAGTCCCAAATAGTGGTGTTGAAACTGCACAGAAGTGCTACCTGCTGTCCTGCCGCAGGGACAGCCCTCCCCGTGTGAGCTGCTGGAAAGTGGACTGTGAATCCTGGCTGCTGTTCAAGTTAAGTGTTTCCTTCCTCGGCCTTGAAGGCAGATGGAGTCCAGGCTAGTCTTTGGGCAGAGCTGGAGGCATTTATAATGATTCCTGCAGGTTACTGGTGTTTAAATCCCATTTTTCTGTTCTTGTTTTGTTTTCCATAAATCGGGTGCTGTAAAACTGGAGTAGCCTTGGAGCAGCTGTGGCTTTTCACTTGTGTGCTTTCCCCTCCTCCTCCTCCCCCAGCAGGAGTAAGTGAAGGACGGGTTGCATGTGAATCACCTCTGCACCTACCTAACTTCTCCTGTCCCAGCAGCAAAAGACGGAGAAGGCCCCTGTCCTGACAGGCAGAAAGGGTGTGTGTCTCAATTGTGTGAGGTCAGCTGAGTTAGCTGAACGCAGTAAAAAAACACGGAGCCCTCTTGATGCTCCTTAGCTATAGCCTGCTGTGTCTGAAGCCATGCTTGTGGCTGTGTGAGACCATCTAATGTGTTAACCTGCATCTTAATGAACATTAAGGTGGATTTTTAGAAATGTTAATTTGACTCAACTGAGCTAACATGACGGTAGTTCTCAGCAAACCTGTCTTGCCCACATGGACGAGCTTACTTAAGTTAGCAGGACAAGCACCAGCCTTTCTAATGGCCTAGTTAAGATCATTTAAAATGATTTGTCCCTTTTTTTTTAATTTTCTTTTTTTCACAAAGGTAAGTGCACCATGCAAGATGAGCAAAGTCCATAGGAAAAATGTTCATATTTGCGATGTTGAAATCTATGGATCTAAACCAGGAGATGCTTTGTTTTGCCTTTGTGCAGCTCTCATCACCTTGGTGCAGTTCTCACATGGGTGTGTTGTGCCTGGCACTCCTTCACAGCACACCTAAATGCTATTCTATGCACGAGTTAAATGGCAGCATGATTGCATTGTACCTTGAAATGCTTTGCTGAGCGGCCTTACAGATGACCAGGGCAGCTGAGCTCCTGGCAGTTTGTTCAGAGCTATTTAGGAGTTTGCTAGTTAGTGTGGCAAGGGTAGAAGGCACTAAAATACCTATGTGATACCTCAGTCTTTCTTCATTTAAATGTTCTACTTATGACAGACCAGAAGAGCAAGCACTTGATGAGAGAGTATTAAATCTAATAAAATTTGAACCCCTAAACATCTAGCCCTTTTTCCTGCTTATAGTAGGTAAAAAGGCTTGGTTTTGTTTTGGTTTTATTTTGAAGCTGGGGAAAAAGTCTCCTGGAGATAGAAAACCACTCAGAAGTTACTGTTAAGCCAGCTGCATATTGTCTGGTTTTTAAAGCAGTCAGGTGGTCCATGGTTCTATGAAGGTGGAATGACTTTGAAATGAGGGGTATGTAACTGCTTGAGTACTTGGACACAGGGCCTGAAATGCTGAATAACTGCAATTCCTGCTAGCTTCACAAGGAACGCTTCTGGAAACGGCTCTTGATGCACTGGGTACAAAGCACTACAAGTGCAGGTAAATAGTTCTCTGAAATATTTTGGCACACTGAGGAACCTTCAGTGAGTGCTACTTGGAAGCTGAACGCTAGACTTTTCATGGCTAAGATCAGTTTAAATAGGTGAGTTTTTCTAACTTCTGTGTGTACAAGAGAGGGGAACAGAAGGGCAAATAAAAAAAAAAAAATAACTGGAGGGAGGGCCTCACTGCTGGCTTGGGAGATGTGTTTGACCTCCTTAGCCTTACGCGCTTGTCTGTGGTTTTCAGCCAAAGGCTCCCAGTTTGAGAGAGGCTTGCTTCTCATGCTGAACTATTTTTTGACGCAGTGAATGAATGCAATATGTTAACACTCCTGTAAGTCCCAGAATTGCTTGGCTGCCCCTTGCCCTGCCTGCCTCATACTGGCTGAAAAGGTACCATTGTTTGTTCTGCAAACAGAGGGTGATGTTTGTTTCCAAGGTGACTGTGGCTCTGTTGCTGCCCTCTAGTACAAAATTAAAATGGCTTTAAACACCTGAGAGCATCCCACTGTCACTAGAGATGGTGGGAGGGAGGAAAGAGCTGTTTGGTATTGATCTCTGGACTGCTTATTAGAAAAAAGACAGAGGAAATTTCAATTAGCTAAGAAGTGGCGATGCATGCATTTGGGTTATATTACAAAACATTATCCATAAATAGTACACAGATACAGCCATTGAAACACTTGTTAATACTAAGGATGCCAGCAAACGTAAGATCTTTCAAACATATTGGTCAAATGTTAGTTATTGTTTCAGTTTACAGTAGGAATATTCTGCTTTTTCAGTTACTTAAATCAGAGGATGTATTGAAGATGTTGCTCAGGTGAAGATGTATCAGCTTTCTAAAAGGAAAGCCGGAAGGGAATATTAGCAGTTCTGTTAGACTTGTGGATTTTCAGATTGTTTTGGAAAATGATTATTTGGCGATAAAATACGTATCCTCAGAGAGAAACTCCCAGCAGTCAGTTCTTTCGTTGCTTTTGTGCATTCTTGCATTCCATCATTCTACGTATATGATTCTCAGAGTAGTGCCTTGCTTTTAAGCATCCAGGTGGATGGATTAGAAGCATTTTAGTGTGCTCTCCCTGTGCTGCCTACTGATCTACTGATATGTCTGTTTAGTATAGGGGAGAGTAAGTTGGGGAGAAAAAAAAACTAAACTTTTTTTAATTGGTCACGGATGCTGCTAGCAGAACTTTGCCTTCCTCCCCATCAGGTTTAGTACAGTTCATACACAGGTTTCAGTAAACATTAACCATTTTTATCAGGGCTCACAGCATGCTGAATGGTTAGCAAAGAGCATGTACTGAGAGGGGCAGAGAAAATGAACAAGTCCAAGGTCAAAAGGATGGTAGATTTTTCCTTCATTAGAGTACATGGTGGAGAAGGTTGACGATACTTGGTGGAAAAATAGGTCTGTGTGAGAAACCTGGTTCTTGTCCTTTGGCTTTTGTCCAAGTGAAAGCACTTGGGTGTTCTGTGAGGAGGATGCGCATCATCAGTATTTCTCTGCTGTAGTGGGATCCTCAGAGGTTGTCAACTTTCTTCATGCTCATACTCAGGGCGGTGTGAATTCTTTATGCCCTGGACCAATCCTGAGCAAAGTATGATCTCTGCTATCACTGTCTTATCCTTATATAGACCTGCTCTTGCCCAGCATCCACAAAACTTGCATTGACTTCAGCAGGAAGTCACAGGCAACAGGAGGTTGTGATTTCCTCCCCTCCCTGTCTGCATGAATCAGTGATACAAAGCCAGCCTGATCAGAAGAGTTGGCTAAGAAACTGTGGGTTTAGCAGTTTGCCTCACCTTTCTTTCTGATGGGTGGCTTGGATGTTTTGTTATTGCTTCTGAGAGGTGCAGCACTGCTAATTTTGCTGCAGTGATTTGCTGTAGTGATGAAAATAGTTGATCAGCTTAGCAATAAAAATGGGAAAAACTGTAATTAATTAAATGATTTGAAGTTGAGATATGAAAGTTTTGAAAAGAACATGTGAGCTACCTCAGTGAACTTTGTTGAAGCATCTGATCACAGAATCAAGAGTTTTAGGGGTTGGAAGGGACCTTGGGGGATCAACAAGTCCAATTCTCCTGCTAAAGCAGATTCTCTGCAGTACATTACACAGATAGGTGTTCATGTGGTTCTTGAGCATCTCCAGAGAAGGAGACTCCACAACCTCTCTGGACAGCCTGTGCCAGTGCTCTGTCACCCTTAAAGTAAAGAGGTTTTTGTTCATGGTGGTGGTTTTTTTTTTTTTTTTTTTTTTTTTTTAAGTTCAAATGGAACTTTCTGTGTTCCAGTTTCTGCCCATTGCCACTTGTCGTGTCACTGGACAGTGCTGAAAAGAGCCTGGCCCCATCCTCTCATCTTCTATCTTTCACATATTCATAAGCATTGATATGATTCCCCCTCAGTTTCCTCCAGGCCAAACAGCCCCAGGTCTTTCAGCCTTTTCTTACAAGGGAGATGTTCCAGGCCCCATCTTGGTGGCCCTCTTGGTGGCTCTCCACTGGACTCTCTCTAGAAGTTCCCTGTCTTTCTGGAACCAAAGAACCCAGATGTGGACCCAGTATTTCAGATGTGGCCTCAGCAGGGCAGAGTAGAGGAAGAGAAAAACTTCCCTTGAACTGTTGGCAAATTCTATAGTTATTTTTAATTGTGCAAATCAACATATCCTGTCCCTCCTAACTCCAGTCAAATAACGTTTTGCAAAAGAAAGAAGCAGCAGTGTTCACCTGCGTGTTTCCTAGAAGATAAAATTATTGAAAGGTTGTACTCACTGGAAAAACACAGATTTCCTCAAATGACACATCAAACACAAAAGAAATCCAAACCGCGTGTGAATGATCTGACAGTAGTTTGAGAAACACCCTCTGCTGCATGCCCCTCAAATCAGAAACGTGTGCACACAGTTAAAAATCTCATCTTTGTGGTGACACAGATGATTCAGTGCAGGAAATGAGAAGAATCTCATTCAGCAGCTAAGCATTTGTGGGGTGGGAGTGTGAGGTTCGTGGTGTTCAGCACACCCAGCTAGAGAGCTTCAGGCTCCTTTCTCTCCTGAAGTTTCTGCTGATTTAAATCAGGGCTGCTACCTGAAGCATCGGTGTAAGAGGCAAATCCTTTCTTCTTCATTCTACTTGGATCAGCTGAGAGAGCAAAGAAAGACAGGAAGGGAATCTAGCTGTTGCTTTTTAAATTTTAACTGCAGGTATTAGCAATGCCTTGTGATGAAAGCTGCAGGGTGGGCAGGCTGGTGGGTGGAGACCACTGCTGCTGCACTGCTTGTGGCCTGTGTCCTTCCTCCAGCAGTGGCCACATGTCCAGCACCAGCCCTGTGCTAGCGGTGATGGAAGGACAGAAGCTGTGGGTGAGGGCTGCAATTGCAGCCTCTTCAAAGTTGCTCTTGTTCATCTAAATATAAAATATGGACTGTGGTTTTGGTCTTAAATATTTGTGGGATTTCAACAAACCACTACAAAGTAAACAGCAGCTAAAAGTGACACATTTAAGGCAGGATTTCTGTTTTATTTTTCTTTTGTAAGGTGATGTGAACGCTTGTATCCTGTGAGTCAGTGTTCAGATTGAAGACATTTTCTAAATTTGAGAAATTCTTTGTTCATCTCTTATTCACAAAATTCCCTTAAAGAGCTTCACAGTTTTTCGGAAGGCCGGTGTCTAATTTTCTTTTTAACTCTACTTTTGTTCTTCCATAGCTGCCCAAGTGATTTCTCCTCCCTCTGAATAACACAAGAAATCTCCCTGCCTTTCTTAATAAGCAGGTCATGTGTGGTATTAGCAGCTTTTGTGAAAGTCTGTGAAGAGAAAATGAATTGTATGTGCAAGGTGATCGTCCCCTTGTAATCAGCATTTCAAGTACTGTGTGATTTTGGGCCACCCACTACAAGAAAGACATTGAGGCCCTGCAGTGTGTCCAGAGAAGGGCAGTGAAGTTGTGGGGGGTCTGGAGCACAAGTCTTATGGGGAGCGGCTGAGGGAGCTGGCAGTGTTCAATCTGGAGAAGAGGAGGCTCAGGTGAGGCATTATCACTGTCTACAGCTTCCTGAAAGGTGATTGTAGTGAGGTGGAGGTCAGCCTCTTCCTAGGTCACAGTGATAGCATGTGAGGTGATGGTTGTAAGTTATGCCAGGGGAGGTTCAGATTGGATACCAGGAAAAAGAAAGAGTGGTGCGGCAGTGGCACAGGCTACACAGGGAGGTGGTTGAGTCACCGTCACTGGAGGTGTCCAAGAAGCATGTGGATGTGACATTGAGGGACATGGTTAGTGGGCATGGTGGGGATGGGTTAACAGTTGGACTAGATGAGCTTAGTGAACTTCTCCAACCTTAATGTTTCTATGATTTTATGAATTTGAATTCTAAAATATATTGATCTAATACTAAGGGCAAGGTTAATGGGAACATTAAACTTGTGTGTGTAAACTTTTGCCTTGTCTGGAAATTTTCCAAGGAATAAAGCAGGAAAGACGGTTTTTAGATTGTTTAATGCCTCTGCAAAGTTTTAAGGCCTCTGCAAAGACATTAGCAGTTATGTAGCTGCTGTTAGTCCTCAACTGATAACAAGCACTAATGAAGTGGCTTTTCATGAAGTTTTATTGAGATTATTTATGCAAATACAGTGCAGTGTTTATTGCAATAGCAATTATTTACAATTCTCAGTTGGTAAATCAAAGCATTACCATTCATCTCTGGTACCTTGATACCCTGTGGAAAGCCTGCTCAGTTTTCCCTGCTATAACTGGCTGGGTGTGCTCCCGGCTTTTGTTCCTCATTTCCAACAGACTCACAGGTTTTGTCTGCTCGTATCACAGAGGCACAGGAAGGGCTTGCTCTTGATGAACCACTCATCCTGTTTTTAGAAAAGAAAAAAAAAGTTCCGTGGAAAAACACATATACTGTCAGTGCCACAGTCCTGTTTCATGAAAGGATCTCAACAAATGGTCAGGTACACTGTGGGCAGGAAGAATTACACGTCCCTTTCTACATACCCTTGCAGAATCTTCAGTGCATTCTCACAAATCTTTGGTGTATAAAGTCCTTTGATAGTATCATGTAGGGACTCTGTCAACTCTTACCCAAACTTTCTGTCGTCTGTCCTTTAACTGGGTCTTTCCTGGGGAAGACATCTCTTTACTCCATAACTACCGTGTTCAGGCTCAACGTACTACATAACTTTTGTCTTCCTGTGAGATATGAGAGACCTCTGTGCTGTGCAAATGCTTGCAGGAAACACGATGGATGCCTTGCTGTAGCCTTGGGGCAGCCAAGAGTGATTGGTGAGACATTTCTCATTTTTGATCATTGTGCAGACAGGCCTCAGCTCATTTCTCCTCTTAGAGAAACTCTCACCGGCTTTGCCACTGAACTTCAGGTACAGTCTGTGATTTTTGGGTTGGTTTTTAATGGCCAGTCTCAGTAGAACTGAAGAGGTTGTATGTATTTATTAACATGCTGTACTTTTCCATTTAGGAAGGCTTTTATGTTCATTTCTGTGGGTGTCTCACGTATCTGAGGTCTAAGCAGGATTTGACCTCAGCGCTGCAGTTTGGGGAGGCCTGGTACCCACTTCCTGGGATGAGGGCAGACAGTACAGCACGGTCCCATTCTGCAGCAGGACCTGGGCACCCACAGACACTGTCTGCACACAAGGGACATTCTGGGACTTTAGGAGTACACCCACAGCCTGCATCTGGCAGCCCTGAGGCCAGGAGCACTGTGAAGTGGGAAGTGTAAGGTGTATGACCTGCTGTTCCTGTAGGAGCCTGGTCAGGTTTGCCACTCTGGTGGGATTTCTCCATCCTGTAGCTTGTTGGTAGACACCCAGGTGTGGGTTGTTGACCAGGTGAATCCTCCTGATGGGCCACACAGGGCCAGCATCCCCATGATGAGTTAGCAGGAGGCCTGGCAAAGTTCCCCAGACAAAGAGCCTGGGTTGCTTCAGCCTTCAAGCTCTGGTGGAGGGTCGTACATTGAAAGCACTAGCGACTTCCTTGTTAGGATGCAGACTCTTTAAATTTTTATTAAAGGGATTGTCTGTGCTGACATTTAGCTAGCACCAGATGTTGGCTTTTCGTTACCAGTGTGGAGGTGGCATAGCTAATAAAGGCGAGAGTAAGAGACTTGTGTGAAGCTGTCAGATGCGGCTTTGTGTGCTGCAGCCTGCATGATGTCTGTCGTGTCTTCATGGGGCAGTGTTCTACAAGAAGGGTGGCGTTTCTCTTCTTCCTTTTCTTTTGCACTCTTGACTGGCCAAGTGTTTTCCAAGTGCTTGTCTTTTTCAGGTGATGTTGCTCATTTGTGCTAGCTAATGCAGTCAGGGTACAAAGGTAGCTCAGTGGCAGTTTGTTTTATTCCTTGTATTTTGATATTTCTTCTGCACATAACTTTCCTGTAGATCATACTTGTCCCCCTCAACCTCTTTTCACCATCCCCTCCCTCAGAAAATGTCAGCAACTGATTGTTTCCTTTGCAGAGCTTAGAGCCCCTAGACAGAGCTTTCCCAGCTTTATGAATGCACCGTTTGTTGCTGAGGGCACAACTGTTTGATATAACTGGCTGCATCCCACTCTGCTTTGGACCAGCATGCACTACAGCCAGTCTGTGCATAAACCAGATTTTTGTATTAAATGGCACCATTTTGTCCACAGCAGCAGTCTGTCTGTCTTTTGTGTGTGCGCGTGTGAGACTTGCAGCTTTCAAATGCAAAATGTATAAAGAACAGTAGTTTTGCAGAAATGAGTGCTACTCAGTGAGCGCACATTGCCACTCGAAGGCTTATTTTTCTTAGGGAGTTCCTTATGAGTGATATTTCTTCCTCATTTTGTGTAGGCGGACCAAAGCAAAAACAAGTTTTTAAATGTTTTATGAAGTGGATACAGAGTGTAATGTTACAGATGTAGTTGTGTTATCAGGGGCACTCTCAGTTATAACTTCAGTGGAAATGCATTTAGCACACTGAACATGTCTGTGTTTATTTATGTTTACTCTGTTTCATTGAACCGCCCTATTTCCTCTCCTACCTGCTTCTTATTTTGCTGGTGATCAAATAGATGTAGCGAATTGAAGATGCTGTGCGCTTCACCTATGTCTAGAAGATGGCATCTGATGTGAAACCTGGTGCTTCTCTTTGCTGCTCTCCCCAGTTACTCCCTGCCTATGGTCAGTGTAGTTCAGCTATGGCACAGGCCTGCAGCACTTAGCTGTACTGTGCCTGGGGCAGAAGGAGGGGCTGCGTGGCACAGAGCTCCATCACAGCCACAAGGGAGGCTGTGTGAGGCTCTGGCCCAGCAGCTAAATCACTGCTCAGTCCACACTCTCTGCTTGCTGCCATTGTCACAGTGCCTGGCATTTCTCCTCACAAGCTCTCTGCTTACTTACCTGCTGAGTGCCTCCAACAAATAAGAACACCTTCAAAGTAGCCCCACCACCTCAGAGCTTGTACTATGTAGAAATCCTTTCCATGCTCCTCCACTGTATTTAATAAGCAGGCTAAACTAGTAGCACTCACTTGTAAGAAGGCGGTGATGCAGAAGATGAGGATTCCCCACATCACCCTCTTTTGGATACCCATTCCGAGTATTGGACAGGTTTGTCTGAAACATAATAATTCTCCCACCAAAAAGAAATATGTACAACTTTACAGCCCACCCTCACCATGTTCCTCTGTATATTCACTGCCCACGCAACGTTACCCACGGGATGCGGGTGGGAGGAGGAAACTTGTTCTCTTTCATGTGACTGCAGCACAGTTAAGAACTGCAGCAGGCTTCAGGATCCAATGGAATGGAATTTCTCAGGCACATCTCCATGTCTCGGCTTCCTGGTGGACCCCCTGGAAAGATGCAGGTCTGCTCTCTGTGTGATTGCTCATTTGTTGGGAGCTGGCAAGTGCATAGTGTGCAGAGACAAAGGCTGCCCTGGCCTGAAAAGCCCCCAAAGACAAGTCGTGTAGTAAATACATCTGTAAATCTGCGTTTGAGTTACAGGCTGCCTGCGGCTCACGCACTTGCACTCCACTCTTCCCCTTGCCCCTTACTGCCTTAAAAAAGGATGGCAAAATAGCTTGATAAAATGCAGCAAGTGCTAAACTGTTGATATGATTAAAAGAAGAAAAAAGAAGAGTCTTAGCCGAAGCATATGTCTGCAGCACTTTAATCTTTTATGGATTGCATACTTGCTGTGGGAGTGGAAGGGGATGTTGCAGGCTTACTTTCAATGCACGCAGAAATCTTTCCCACAGCACGAAAACTCCCTGGAAAACATATGAAACAACTGACTGGAAATCAGAGCATTTCTTGTGCCCAGCACTCTTTGCTCTGAGGGATTTGCTGTGCTCTGAAGGTCGTTTAATCAGTTTTCTTCTTTGTTGGTTTCTTTCAGTGCATTTCATGCATGCTGCTGCTGTGATCAAGCCGTGAGTGTGATGCTGAGCTTTTAGGGGTCCATGTTTCTGCCCCATGTTTTTGCACCCGGTTCTTTTATTACTGTGTTCCCGTGATGATTGCATCTGTTCCTTAAAATGGCTACTGAGCAAACCCACGTTCTTGCCATCGGTCAGAAACTGTTCAGCCCATGTCAAACCCCCTGCAGAGCTTTGAGTTGATGCCTGTGTTGCTTAGCAGGTAGATGGCTGATCTTTGGGCTGTCCATTAACCCTGTGGGTACTGCACAAAGTGAAGACATAAATCAGCTGCAATGATGAGAACGTGTCCCAGTGCTACCGCCTCTGCACCAGCTCTGGTTAGATTTTCGGGGCATGCAATCTTCTGAGCATGTAACTTGGGGTTTTCTCTGCTTTGCTTCCCCACCTCCTTATCTTTTGCGTAGTTTTTATTTCTGAGGTGCTAGGGGGGCAGCGATGAAGACGATGGGCTGGCACTGGAGGGCTGGCAGTGTTGCTAAGTTGGTCGGGTTGCTTCTGTTCCCTGCCATAAAGACGCCACAGGATCAGCCTGTGTTAGGCTCAGTGTTTCATTTTCTGGCATCCCCTTCTCGTGGGCCAATGTTTGTGCTGGAGCATGACAGGCTGTGAAGGGTGTCGGAGCAGAGAAGGGGGCTGCAGCTTGGCTCCAGCTGCCAACAGAAAAGCAAACCAACAAAACGAGAGTTAAACGGAACATACCATAGAACAGGTTAGGCAGGACTCTGAAGCCAGATATGAACCTTCTGCTGTGCTTTAAGGCATCTTTAGTCCACCCTCCTCCCTCTGCCCTTTCAGGATTTTTCTCCCCCCTGTTATGAAATAGGCCTGTGCGGGCTGGGCTGCATCGCCAGCAGGCGGGGAGCTGCGGCGTTGGCTCTCCTGCTGCCAGCTGTTTGTGAAGAAGGAGCGGGTGCACTTGTCTGTGCCCATCATCCCCTTTGCACAGCACAGCATGCGCCTGGCTGCACGTCATGCCCTCCGCCTGGCTGCCTTGTGGACGGCCGGTCCCTGAAGTACTGGAGGAGGCAGAGAGGAGATGGGGAGTGCAGGCGGGTGGAGCTGGCTGGGCTGATATTCCCCGCAGTTAATCATTACTCGCAGCATAACCTATTCCTGTTTTCTAGAGGTTTCACTGGCACCTGTGGCCAGGAGCACAAGGGGTATGTGACAGACTGCTTTCCAAGCAGCAAGCTCGGTGTCCAGTGCACAACATCAGTCCTTCTGTAACATGTTTATGCCTAATCCTCCAGTAAACATACCATATATAGCCTGGAGTGTGCTCGCTGTAACACCCTGCTGCAAGGCGACTTCACTGGTACCGTGCGAATTCCTTAGCTCCTGGTAACCAGCTGGCAAATAGGATGTCACCATATGTAACGTAAATATATCCCACCAGTGACTTTTTTTTTAATCATCCTGTCCATAGCGCATAAAGCACGTGTTTTGGATCACGGTAGCCTGAGGTCTGGCACTTTGAGAAATGAGGGGAGTTACACACAAGTTATCGAAGGATGGGCTGAGTCCTGTGCGTGTGTTGTTGTTGCAGAGTAAAGATGCTGCTCTTGCCATAAATGTCATACAAAGCTCATGTTTATGAATCAATGGCTCAGGGACTCTTTTCGAGGCATTTTCCTTTTCTCCCTCTCTGTTTCAGATACCTGTTGCTTCCTAGGCGATGCTTAAGGTATGATCCATTGAAAGCTTTCTTTTTTCATTTTGGCATCTTTCATAGAATTTCTCCCCTTCCTTTTTCTCTGTGCCTTCCTTTTGCTCACCTGGTGCCAGCAGTGTACTCGGTGCAGCAGAGAATGTGAGAAGCAGCACTCAGGCTGGATTCACAGCTTTCTTCATCAGCTGTTACATATGGATTGCCTTCAGCTTTTTTCCTTTTTTCTTTTAAACATTGTGAAATGGCTTTAGCGTTGTTCTGACTCTTTCTGAAGTGGTTTGGGAAAAGGAGATGAAACCTGTCAACCTAGACTGGGGTAGGTTTTGTTTGCCTTTTTGTGCTTTCTACTTCTTTCCCCATTCCCTGGACTGTGAGGTGACAGTGCGGTGGTGAGGACCCCAGGTAACCTTGTGTGGAGATTTCTGTCCCTGCCTGGTGGCAGCTCTTAGCTCCTAGCTCCAGCAGCTTAGTGCATGGTGATGCCTTTCGTACCTCTGAGATGGTTTCTCAGTCAGAGAGAGTGCCAGTTAGCTGCAGGGGGGTTTTCCCCTGGCGTGCTCCTTATTTAGCTTGCAGAAGAGAAGAGTTTGCAGTGGGGGAATGTTTAGGTGTTACGTAAATGGACAGGACATGCATTTCTCTGACTCGTCTCCCATTGGCCTCATCAGAGTGAATTATGTCTGACTGCTTGGCAGTTAATTGGACCATCCTTCCCATTTCCTAAGCTGATAAGCCCCTCACTGTCTGCCTCAATCAGGCTTCTTTGTTTGAGAAGTTACTAATGCTGCAGAAGAAGAGAATAATGACTTTCCTATGTACTGTAACCAAGTGATGGGCTCTGATCATTTGGGTGCTGTGATAGTCTGTGAAGATTCTCCATATTTCTTCAGCAACGTTCTTTCATAAGAATTATTTGTACTGTAATTCCAGCAGGGGTTGGCAGGCAGTGAAAAGTAGGTACAGCTGGTGTATTTACTACAAATCTTGTCACTTTTTTGGAAAGAATTGCGTTCATGTTTAAGGTATCCTGTGAGCAGCTTTGTTCTGGTGGATCCTGGCAGCGGTATCTGTCGGGATCGGGTCTCAGAAATGGCTCCCTTTTATGAAAGACCCTTCAGATGATGACCGTCTTCCTGATGTGTCTGGACGGTGCCTAGCTTAGAGTGGGTGTTGCCAGAAGGTGAGTAATGAACAGTGATTAATCGTCTCTGCTCTGTGGATGAGTTAGTATGAAAAAGCACTTGGCTAAAAGCTGTGCTTCAACAAACTCATCAGACTTAACCATGCAGGAGTCAGTAGCGTGTCATCCCAGAGGCCTGATTCTTGTGTCTCTGATGGGTTTTGTGTTGACTGCCGTGGATTTACTACATCTGACTGGGGGAGAAGCGTGTCTTCTTTTGTCTCCAGAGCTAAATGACAGCCGTACTACAGGTTGCAAATGAGTCGAGTGATGTGGAACTGTATGTACTAAAAGTAGGCATCCTTTGGTCAGATTGTTTAGTGAAGATTTTGATGCAGAGGTATGATTATGAACCTTGTAGGTATGCATCCTCATGTTTGTACCTTTGAGTCTGTGATACAGATGTACAAGAAAGATGTAAAGATACCAGTTTGTGTGAGATTATATCTTGAGTTTGAAAAGCCATTTGATTGTATGGGATCCCATTCATCCTTTACTGTCAAAAATGTAAATAAATAGAAAACCTAAAGCTGTAGTGATTTCTAAAATAGTTTCCATTCTGAGTTTTCATATTGATTTGAGCAATGCATTGCATGTGTTTGATCATAGTTACTTCTAAAGCCTTTTGAAAGCGGGATTAATCACAGAAAACTTCCTTCATCCCCCATCCTTTGGCTATTTCTGGCAGCTTTCAGGGGCCTGAGCACACAAAGGGAGTATTGGAGGATTTGCTCCCTGTACAGAAACTGGAAGAACTGGGGATTTTTGTTCTTTCTTTTTCTTCCTTTAAAAAAACAAAACAAACAAAAAAAACAGCACCAAGGCTTTCCAAGACATAGGGGATGTAAAAGTACGCAGCGAAAATAAATATTTGTGCGTTGCATTGTGAACCTGCATTTGCAGGTACGCTTTGACCTCGGGAAGTGACCGCTTCTTTGCTTTTTGTTGTAACTTCGAGTTTGCTGAGCCCCAGAATAGTAGTGCTATAGCTGGAGGAAGAGAAGTTGCATACACCTGGGGATTCAGGCTGCCACCAGTGATACTCAGTGATGATTCCTTCATTGTGTCAGAAATGCAAGGACCACAGTGAGCTGAACGTGGGGCCAGGTCATCAGGATAAGATCTTGTGGAGAGACTGAGGGGGACAGGAGTTTAGAAGCCCCATATGTCCCACCAGTGGTGGCTGGGTCTCCATCCCCTCCTGCCAAGGAGTTGTCATCAGACCATGGACAGCTGGCTGATGGCTTCTCTTGCTGTGACATCTTTTATTGACATTTCTGTTGCCTGACATTCGAGAAGATGGGTAGAAAATTTGCATTTGGATTTTAAACATTCTTCCAAAAACTTTATGCTTTGTAATCTCGTCTGAACCTCAGTGTTGTAGCTAACAGCCGTTCTTTGACACCAAAGGCCTTGGCATCTACCATGGGGTCTGTGAGCTGTACCTTTCAGAATGAAGGTGATAAGGAAAGAGCAGGAAGAGGTATTCCTGTCCTGAAAGAGTTGAAAAGGAAAAGCTGGAAAACAAGTGGCTTCTTACTCAGAAGTTCTTGGAAAGAAAGATGCTGTGTATGTAGTAGTTAATGCAAATTGCCCTCTGTGTGCACAGAAATGCAAACTGGCTCAGTGGCTTATCAGAGGGCGAGTCTGAAGTGCCATCATTGCAACAGTGAATTGAGAGCATCTGGGAGGCAGTCTAACTTCCATAAAGAGTTATGGGAACATCAGGGACAGAGAAGTTTAAACAATGTTTAGCCTCATAATTAGGGCAACCTGAAAATGAATTAACTGCTGGGCCCGTAGTGATTTGTGTTCTTAAATGTATAGGACCTTAAGCACAGAAAGTATTGGGATGAGTCTGGAAAGGGTCCATGTGTAAGGAATGTAGTTCTTCTGGCTTCCGAGATAGCTTTTTGTGTAGACAGCATGGAAAATGATTACAAAAACAAGTATTGCAAGACACTTAATGAGATGGGAAACTGGAAGTGCTAAAGCTGTGGCTCTTGGGATGGAGTGATTGTGAGGGAAGTGCAGCTTTTTTCTGCTTTGTTTTCCAAGCAAACATTTTTTGACTTGTGAACAACCAGAAATGGAGTTTATCCAATGGACTTACAGTCAGCAAATCCAAAAATGTGCTGGACATCTCTCTTGAATTCTGGGATGAGGGGCTACGACAACAACTGGACTAGAGGAGAAAGATATCTGTAATATTTGCTGGCAGTTCCACCACTGTGGTTCAAGACTTCATTTCACCTTTTGAGAGGATGTCAAGCTGTCAACTTTCACTGGTTTGGGATGGGGGTGACTGGGACTGACCAGACCAGTTTGTAAGGAGCTTAGTCAGCTTCCTAATTTCAAGGTATACATAGAGAGCCAGCTGGGACAGTAATGCTGGTAAGTTCCTCTGCAAGCAAGAAGCTGGGCTGCCACGAGTATTTCAGTCAGAGATCACTGGGCACCTTTATTCTAAGCCTTGTTTTTACTTGCATGCAGCTCTACTAAGCTTTAACCAGTTGTGCTGGAACACCATATTTCAGGTGTTTAGCTTCAGGCCACGTTTGTTTTGGTTGAAAGAAAAATAAGTAATAAAATTAATAATAAAAAAGAACTTCAGCCATTTCTAAATATGCAACTAGGGGAAAATAACTTCAGGTTTTGAATTCTTTTTCATGTCGTCTCTTTTCTTATTAAAAGAAAAAACAAACCTACGCTACCCTAAAAAAAGGAGGGGGGTGGGAGGTGAGTCTGACCATTTTTTCTAGTCCTCAAAGATCTACTGCAAGAGTGCTGAGGTGTGGGAGATTGCAGGTACAGTGGTTGATGGAATAAGCTGGCGGAGGTGTCAGCAGCAGTGCTTACTCTGGCGTGTTCTTTTGTTTGATGCCTGTTGCAGTGTGTGTGGAGGAAAAAGCCTGCACATGATCCCATGAAAGCCAAGCATCCTCTTGTCCCTCTGACTCCAGATCAGAGTAAGCTGAATCAGCTCAAGTTGGGAATGTAGCCCTGCATCTTGATGTAGCAGTGTAGCAGCTGTGTACCTGTATGTCTGTGTTCTGTTTCACTAGCAAACAACGTGGTGAATGCCCAAATATTTCTCCAGTGCTGTGACACAGAGGTATAAAATTTCTGCATGAGGGGTTTGCTGATGTCAGACAAAAAAGCTGTTCTGTTGGATGTATTTAACTTTGCTGGTGCTTCTGTTCCATGTAAGGGTAGCTTGAAAGCTGTCTGGCAAGGTTTGCACACCTTGCCAAACACAGTCAGTCTCTTTGGAGAAGAGAACCTCCAGGGAGACCTCATTGTGGCCTTCCAATACTTGAAGGGAGCGTATAAACAGGAGGGGGAACGGCTGTTTACAAGGATGGATAGTGATAGGACAAGGGGGAATGGTTTTAAACTAAGACAGGAGGTTTAGGTTAGATGTTAGGAGGAAGTTCTTCACCCACAGGATAGTGAAGCACTGGAACAGGTTGCCCAAGGAGGCTGTGGATGCCCCATCCCTGGAGGCATTCAAGGCCAGGCTGGATGTGGCTCTGGGCAGCCTGGTCTGCTGGTTGGTGACCCTGCACACAGCAGGGGGGTTGAAACTCGATGATCATTGTGGTCCTTTTCAACCCAGACCACTCTATGATTCTTAAATTAAAACAAAGGCCCAGAAGTTCATAAATACCTGGGCATGTAGTGCATGGTCCTGGTAGCCCTCCATTGCAGACCACAGCTTGCCCAGAGACCCTTTGACAGCAGCTGTTTGAAGCTTCTGTGGAAGTTAATGGGTCTCCTCAGTAGAAGGAGACTGAGGCCTGAGTAAACCAAGGCTGAGGCCTTGGTTTGTATTGAGCCCTTCAGTGTGGTTTGCAGTGGCATTGCATGCATCTTAGCGAGCTCATAATGCAAGAGAGAACAGAGTAAAGCTGCAGCACTGCTCACCTTCTCTTCCATTCAGGAGAAACTACAGCAGCATAAAGGAGCATGCCACATCTCGCGCACCAGAGTGGGTCTTGTTGGGCTGCAAGTGCAGAGAATGAGTTACCACTGGTGCTGGAACTATAAAAATATGTATATGAAAATGGAATTAAAAGGTACTGCAAAGCTGCATTTGCAGCTACCATAGCAAGGACATTTTTCGAAACAAGGCCAGAAAGGTTTTGCAGTAGAAAGTATTTCAGGACACTCCCTGACCTGTTTCATTTTCTTTGCTGAAGTGTTACAGTAGCTCCAGGTTTCCATAGTTAAAGCTAGCAATTAATAAAACATTTCAGGATAATTTTTTTTTAGTTTGATTATGTGCAGAATGTATGTGTAGTGTGTTTTTAATAAACACTTTAAAAATAACTTTTTTTTTTTTTGCTTAGTTATGGAAGTAGATACTGCGGAAAGTGTTTTCTTTGACAAGACATTTGGCTGAGGATATTCGTTCAGGATAAGCACCAGGGAGCAATATTGACTAGCTTTGCTCTCTTCTGTTTTGAGGAACTCATCAAAATGAAAGAAAAATCACTTTTATTGTTTGCTTCCCAAGAGAGAAAAGATGGAGTGTGAGAAGGAGTTAAATAGTGATTTGTATTCCTTTTCTCACAAGCTCCCTTTTCCCCTAAAACACAATGCTCCTCCCCTCTGGTGCTGCCCACAGTATTACCGTGCTGCCAGTTTCAGGGGTGAGTTTACATGATTGTTTTGAAAAGTGTTATAGTCTCAATCTCTGGTAATCCACCAGGTGGAAGCAGATGTGTAGGATGTCTGTAGTTGTAAATCTGAGGTTGTGTGGAGTGGATTTCTGAGAGAGCAGCATCTGTGGAATGGGAAAGAAAGAACCTTGGTGCAATGCTGTCAGTAAAGCAAAAGTTTGCAGTTAACCACCGGCTTGATTCGTTGGTGGTTTTTGTTGATGCGGTAGGCTGGGTGACATTGTTTTAGCCAATTCTGATGGATGGCTAGAGATCAGCTGCCTGGTTGCTCTGAATGACAGTAGGGAGCCGGCTGTCAGGAGGGAGAATCGGTAGGAAGTGGTTTCTTAGAGCTGGTGTTCTGCTGGTGCTAACAGAAGTTCTGGTCTGCTGGCCACCAGCACGCTTCTCTGACCTGCTAGAGCACAGCTGTGGCTCATGCTGCACTGGTCCCTTCCTGCCACCTTCCTGATAAGCACCTTGCATCCGGGTGCCTTGCTGCTCATGCAAAAAAATGGCAGCTTTGAAGTTCGGGGGAGGGGGAGGGCATCCCTTTGTATTCAGCCCTCACAGGGATTCTGCTGTGAGTGCATCTTTATCTAGAAAAGTGCTAATGTGTTCCTTCATTTGTTTCTGTTAAGGGATTGGTGGGGGTGGATAGGGGGAGTCCACACTCCAGCAGGAAGCTGTAGGTATCTACAGAATAATCTCCTGGAAGCATCCCTTGGCCTGCAGTCATTTGGAAAGTCTGTGCTATCTTGGTTTGCGCTGCCTGTATTGTTTTGTGTAACATATAAGGTTTGTGTGCATACTGCTGCAAGTTCTTGGTTACTTCTAGTACCATTCTTGTTGTTTTTCTGCTGATGTGTTGTACTAAAATTAATGTCACTATCTGACAGATTGTGCTCTCGATAACTTAAGCTTCATGTGCAGGGCAAAACCTGGACAGTAAGTTGTGTTGAATCACTGACTTAAATCATTTCCTCACTGACATGTGTGCTTTGAGCGTGGCTTAATTCTGAACGTGATACAGTAACAAATTGCCTAAAAGTTAAACCTTCCCTCCCAGCTGTACCGCTGAAGATATTTGCATTTTCAGCCCAGAGTTGCAAAACCCAGCCCTGTGCTTGTACTTTGTGCGTGTTAGGACAAAAATAAAATGGAGAAAGAAAGAACTGAAGGAAACCGTTTGCATCAGTTAAGGCCCAGTGCGAGCTGAGGGTCAGGATCACTGCAAATTAATCAGTTCACCAGAGAATATGGTAATACAAGGAAATGATGATATCACAGTAAGATTTTCTTATTATTTTTGTTAGTAGCACAAACTTTAAAAATAAAAGAAAGCATAGGAGCAGAAGCAGCCAGCAGGGGAAATCACAGAATCACAGAATCAGAGGGGTTGGAAGGGAGCTCTGGAGTCCAGCCCTCCTGCTACATGCTACATGACCAAGTCTTGCTTGGAAAGGCAGAGCATGATGGTTCAGGAGTGCTGCTTCAGTGTGTTTGTCTTTAAAGCTTCTTTCTGTCTAGGGGAGAAGAGACAGATCATAGCCGTGTGAAATCTGATTTCTTAATGCTGTTTTGAATAAAACAAAATAATGCTGTTCCCTCCTCTTGTCTGGATGATTGTGAACCCAAATAGAGAATTCCAGGCCTGCAGAAAAGTGACAGTAATCTTGAATCTGTAAGTGATATGCAGCCTTCATTGTTGTTTTTAATGAATTAAAGCAGTGCAGAAATCCACGACAGGCAAACATTTGGTCCTGCTGTACCTCAGTGCAGTAATTATAATGCAGAAACAGCTGATAGTCACGTCTCCAGCCCTGCACAGCGTTATGACTTGCTACCTACATTCCATGTTTAGCTTTGAGCGATCAGATGGTGCAAGCAATGTGAGCTAGCAGTGCCTGAGGACACGCAGCCAGGCAGCATGTCCTTGCTCCATGCAGCTTTGGTTTCTTTTCTCTACTTCTGTCCCATTCCATCCCCTTAAGGTGATGCACTGTGCAGTAAAGGCCACTCTCTGGAGGCAGTCAGCTGCCAATGCGGGAGCATGTGTGCCATTCCCACTGCGCTGCAGGTTGAGTCCAAGGCTCCAAGGTTTGTAAATATTTTTTCTAAAGTACCTGAGAACTCCAGGTGAGCGATTTGCCCTGCTTACCATTCTGTAGCTCTGGTTGAGACACGTAGTGGCACATGGTGGCAGACTGTGCCAGCATTGTTACTGATGTAGTTTAACGAAGCATGAGTTGTTTTTTGGGGGGATAACTTTGTGCATGGGGACAGGGTCATTTACAGCTGCTTGTGAACAAACAAAAATGTGGAAAATGCAGTTTAAATCAGCCCTGAGAACTCTGAGGGAGGCAGAGGGTGGAGATATTCTGGACTTCTGTTTGCTTTGTGCTTAGTGCTGCACAAAAGGTACACCCAGTCCTTGATCTGGGAGAGATTGGATAGACAAGCAGTAAAATGACTGACAGACCGCCTGGAACTGCTCTTGCTCTCTTGCTCCCCTCTTCCAGGGATGCCATGGAAGAGATGCAGTGCAGACATTTTAATTGTGGCAGTATGTTTTATGGTGAACTTATTTTCACCGGGTAAATTGGAGAACTGAACTTCAGGTAGAATTTTAAGTGGTAAGAGGTGTTCTCTATGATAGAGAATGAGCTTTGAACTGGAGGGAAGGGAGTGAGGGGAAACGGGAGGAGGGACTTTGCAAATGGAACCGGCTGAGAGTTGGTTCCACGACATCTTTTCATCTTTCCTTGGTTCTGCAGCACTGCAGGAATAGAGTTACAGACAACATTCTTGCTCAGGTCTCTCATCCCGCACTCAAATAGAGGGTGTAATTTGACGATGCTTCAGTTACCCTGTTTGAAGGCTGCTGGTGAAATGTTTGTGTGCATGTATAGAGAAAAACAACAAACAAACGCACCACAAATCCATGACCGATTCCATGATCCCAGATCGCTCCTAGGCATGATGGAGAAGAGCGCAGCGGGAGCTGAGGGGTTAAGCGAGGACTGGCTGTCTGTCCTTCTGAATGACAGCCGTGGCTTACATCAGGTTAAATCAGTCTGTGCTCTGCAGACTGAGGCAAAGCAGAATGGATTAAAAACTGTTTTCCACATCTAGCCTTGAGATTCCTTGCAGCTGTAGTTCTAAATCAGCTTGTGGGGGGACGTGTATCACTGCATCACAGCAGCAAGATGGGGTGTGAGAGGCATCTTCTTCCAGGACAGTTCTGGCAGTCAGCATTGGCTGAAGTTTTTCTTACTAGCACGTCTGTATCCACAAGTTCCATGAGTTGATTTTAGCCTTTGTCTGCCGTCCTTTTCCCCTGATATGGGTTGGAGAGCAGCAAGGCCTGCTGGGCCACACGGGAGTCACCTCATGCTCTGCCGGGCTGGCTGACACAGGGCTTCTCATTCGGCCAAGGTTATCTTGCTGCTGACCTTGTAGCAGAGCTCAGCCTGGTAATTGTGAACATGAGGGGCTTTGGAAGAGTGCACAGACTGATTCTTTCTTGCTTTTGTAAAAGCTGCAGTTTATGTGCATCCCCACTCTGAAGAAGGAAAGAAAGCAACACAGTGTTTTCACAGATTCTGAGGAGGTCCCATCTGAAGATGCTATTCTCTAAAATCCACTGTGGAGATTTCCTAAACTCGACATGACAGTAGATTACCAGGCTCGCCTTAAAAGTCCTCTTTTGGTCCTGTACCTTGTCATCTGTTTGCTTACAGGCCTCTGATAGCTTGCCGTAAGTGATACATGGCATCTGATTTCTTCTAGCTGCTGACTTTCATGCAGGAATGTCTTTGCCTTGGTTGTAATTGGTTCAGTTTACTGAACTAAATATGTTTGCATGCTTTTGGGATGAAGAGGGACTTCTGTTCACTGTGTAACAGAATGAGGCGTGGGGATTAACAGGGGGGGAGAGGGAGGAGTTGTGTGGGTTTTCTTTTTTTCCTGGAGGCATCAGGCTCCTCCTGTCGCAAGGGAGAGCATAGTACATCGAACCTAAAGACCTTTAAAGTACATGCTGAAATGGATGCTGGGAAGATACAATACAGTGCTTGGGCACAACTCCAAGGCTCTCAAGGCAAGTAATATTTAAACAAGCTGAATAGCCCCTTTAGGCAAGCAGCAGGAAATCCAGTGCTGAGCTTTGTGTTGTTGCGTGGTCAGCAGAAGATAAAAGCTCAGGCTATGCAGCTGGGGTTCCCTCCTATCACTGGATGGAAAACTGTTCAGAAAAGATAAAAGGGCAGAAACGAACAGGGGGTCGTCTTATTGAAAAGCATTCCTTCATATTTTAAGCTGTCAAAGTTAGCAACTTATTGTGCCTGATGTAAGTCAGAACCTGCACTGTCAGTGGCAGTGGTGGTGTGTGCTGGAGCTTCTACCTCAGTTGGCTGGCGAAAGGTGGATTTGGCCCTCGGCTTTGCTGAAGATAAATGTTTAACGCAGACAGGATGGTGATACACGTAGGTGCCTGCAATGAGGAGCCTCCCACAGCCCTTCCAGGTCTCTCTTCTGGCAGCTTGCCCTTGACTGGGCACAGTTTTAACAATGAGGAAAACAAATTTAACTGAATGAGATTACTATTTCAAGTCTTCTAACCACTATTTACTGTATTCCTCCCCTCCATCCCTCCTCCTTTTTTCCTGCATCACAGTGCTGGTGTCTTGGGAAAGAAAATGCTTCAGAGCATTTGTTACCAATTTAGCAGCAAGTACGTGCTCAAATTTGGGATTTCTGAGATCTTTGTGTGCCATATGTAGGCAAAACGTAATCTTTGCTAGTTCCAGTAGAAAGGAGCAAACACAAATTCGCTGTTCTTCAGTCAGTGTTTCTTTAATCTAGTGAGACTTACATTTGTGCAGCCTTTTTGTTTTGGTAGGACAGTTAACTGTCCTCCCTGGGGTTCCTAATTGCTTATCACGGTGTAATCAGTCTCCTGGGTATACGAAGGGATGAAACACTGCCAAGATGGAGCCCCTGACTTCCCCCAGAGGCCTGATAACCCTCCCAACTACTGAACCCCTGTGGGAGTTTGCTTACTTTAAAGACCTTGCTATTTCAGAAATTATCCCTGTTTTACCATGTTTAGGAAGTTTTATAGGGGCATATTTACTGAGGAACCTCTGAATATTTTTTAATGTCAAATCTGTATTGAATAATGTTTTGATTTCATTGTGAAATAAGCTGCACATGTTGCTGCTTCTTCTGGTTAAAAAAGTGTCTATCTCTGTAGCCTCTTATGTTGTGCAAGACCCTAATAGATGAGGGAAGGACCCTTTCTGTCTTCAGCTGTCAGTAAGTCGGGCTGGCAAAATCTTCCAGCTTCAAAAACCCTCTTTGAAGTTCAGATGAACAAACAAGTGAAACAAATCTGGTGACTGTCTTATAGTTTTTGGTAGAATTATACTTCCACATTACCATGTGTGAAATGAGTGGGTAGGCTGAGAAACGTTTTTCACCTTACAATGAAAAATTATTTATTTAGCTGGTGGTTTTGTTTGGTTTCTCCTTTAGTTTCTTGTTTAAACTCATTAAAATACACACTTATCTTCTCCACAGGTGAGACTGCTGCTAATTCCTTGAATTCTTCCCCTGCACCTCTTTATATATAATATTTGAGCTTCTAAATGCTTATGAAACTTTGCTCAAAGCAATAATGTCTGAACTGGAGAAGAAAAATAGCTCCTGCTATTTAGTATCTGAGGGGAAAGTATGAAGTGAGATTTTCTGCTGTTGAGATGTGTTCTGTGTCCTTTACTCCTGCTGAGAATTAACATCTATTATGTATGAAGTTTGGAGGGACTTTAGGTAGAAACACATTTTGTGCCTTTGAAGAGTTGTATCCTATTCAGAGAACCATGTCTGATGATTGCTTCTTCTTTTGTCTCTCTCTTCAAAGTTTGTTGATATTGTTCACCTTGTGGAGTAGATCCTAAGTGACCTTGACAGAATTAGTGCAGGAGTACACGAGGGCTGCTCAAGAAGTAATGCATCCTTTTTTATGATGTAGGCCCACAGTGTCAGAGGTGGATGTTGGTGGTATGGCAGTAGAGAATGAACCTTCCCACCAGTATTCCATCCCACGTTGTTGCTGTGTGACAGATGGCAGCAGAGGGGCAGTCTGACAAAATGGCGTCTGATATGGAAGTGCATATGAAGCAAAGGCGTGTCATTGAATTCCTCCATGTGGAAAAACTGACAGTCATTGATGTTTGATGGAGATGCTGAATGTTGATGGAGACCAAACAGTGAAATAGTGTTTTGTAGCTGAGAATCTGCTCTATCAAGCAGTGTTATTCTACTCTTTATATTGCTTATAATTTGCATGGGAATAAATAGGAGGCATTACTTTTGGTGCAACATATTACCACAGTATGGACTGGCTTAAAACTGTAAGGTGATTTCATTATTGGAATTAAAACAAAGTGGCTGTGTGGGTGTGTATTTATATATATGACTGAGAAGATGTTCACATGGGAACATCCCTCTTGAAAATAAGTGAATTTCAGTATCACAGGTCCTACTATGATCCTCTGATGTTGTTTTGCTGTGTGTGAATATCTGAAAGAGATTAGTCAAGGTTCCTCTTAGCAAACTCTTGCTGTCCTGCTGCAGAAGTTGAGATGCCTGTGAGAGGATGCACAGGTCACTTGATCTGTTCTGTGTGTGTGCGCTTGGTTGTTTCGGAATTTGCCAGGAGTTGGACTCGATAATCCTTATGGGTCCCTTCCAAGTCTATCCATTCTGTGATTCTGTGTTTTTCTTTGTGGTTAACGTTTTCAACTACTGCACAATTGAGTTGAACATTTCATACTTTGTACTACTTTGTTTCAGAATAATGTTTTGGGGTGTGCGATATTCTCTGTCAGAGGGATTGAGCAGAGGGGAATGAACTGCCCTTTTCATACGTGAGTTGTGGAAAGAATTGTCTGTATCATCTGTTTGATGGCAATGTGTGAAGTAGTAGAACTGTTTTTTTGGAAGAGGAGGATGGTTTTGGACCAGCAGCAGGCGTTTTTTGGCTGGAGGAACAGCAACTCGAAACTTCACTTACTGCAGAAACCTGTTCACAATTTGATCTGTTTTCTTTTTTTTTTTTTTTTTCCCTCCGCTTTCCTGAAATAAACTTCCTGCAATTCTTCGCGGTGTGCAGGTGTCCAGACTCCCCTTTACTCACAGTGATTTGTACAGCCTGCCAGACAGCTGAGGGCTGCACCTAAAATTCTGCCAATGGGGCCGTGCACTGCAGTGGTCTTGATGGAGTTACAGTGGGTACCTTTTACACCTGCAGGCTGCAGCATCTCCCTTTGTCTGAACGACTGAGAATTGCATTCCAGGAGGCTGCATGTGGGTAGGACTGCCCATAATAGAAAAAAAGAAAGCTGCAGAGGCTGTAAGCTGCTTGCCTAATCCCTGCGGCTGTTGTGCCGTGGAGCTTCAAAACTTTGCTGGATGGATCTGGAGGCTGGTTGCAGAGCAGAGGGTCAGTCTTGCCAGTATTTGCAGTTATTAACGTTAGTGGATGTTTGTTCGTTTACTGTGTTTTTTTGTTTTTCTCTGAGCATGTAAGAGGATTGTAGCCTTGCCTCCAGAATGCTCCCGTTCAGGGAACTTAAGACTGTTCCTGCTGACGAGCTTTGAAGATCAGCAGGCATTTCCTCTTGGTTTACTGCATTGTTGGAGGAGCCCACTGCTGCAGAAGTCTTTAGGCCCATCCACCCGACTGTGGGCATTCCTCACCCCACCAGCACGTGGATTATGCTGTTTGCAGACTGTCTAAGCTCCATGATGACCTCCGTGGATTCCTCATGAGCTTTTGCAAGGCCGGGCCTGTGTACTTTGTAAAATCCTTTTGAAATGCCTCCTAGACTTTTAAAGTCCTAGAGCAAAAACTATGTGGCAAGGAACGTAGAAGATCAGCAGCTTGATATGCTTGTAGATGAAGGGGATTTGTGTTTGCGTGAATGTAGGCAATTCTTGGCTTAGAATGCATCTTTTTCAGGTCAGATGGAGAGAGGTGTTTTCTGAGGAAGCTTCTTCTGCTCATCTGGTAAAGGAAAGAAATTGCAGAACTGGATTCCTGTGCTCTTTTTTAGCATGTGTGTTGCAGTCTATGAAAATTAAGAGATGCTGTTTCGTTTTGTCAGTGTGCAGGAAACACCTCCCACAGGTTAGTTTCAGCACATTTACTTCAAAATAGAAAGAAAATTCATACTGAAGAGTACTATTGACAAGTAGCATTGTTGTTAAAAATTTCCCTGGTGGCTTTTCTGTGTGGGTCTCAGCTTGGAGATGCTTTGCCTGTTTGCCAGCACAATCTACCGCTGTAATTAATTTACCTAACACAAACAAAAAACAAACAGTGACTTTCAGAATGCAGAACTCTCCAAACAATGCTGAAGCAAGGCTGCCTGCCCAGCTGCTGTCAGCAGTGCTCACAAGGCTGCAGCAGCGTGTTCATCAGCAGTGGGGGAGAGACGTTTTTCTCAAGGCTGGGTTCTTCCTTCTCCATGAGGAAGTGATAAACCCCACTTTGAGAGATTTGTGGTACTCTGGCGCCTATGGCAAATATCTGATTAGAACGCTCCAGGTAAAACTGAACAGCTAGCTTGTATCTTTTAGTTCTGGTTCAGAATGATGGGAGGAGGGCAATCGATGGTCATCTAAATTTAGTATCACATGATGACATTGGTGGTGCATATCTGCTTCTGGTCATTAACAGACTGTAGGAGGTGGTTGACTTGAAGCCTGTTGTGCCTTGTGCAGTGCAGGGCAGGAGTGTGGCTTTGGCTTGTGGGTCTGTGTGAGGTCTGCCTGCTGGGGAGATATAAGTACGAAGCAGCGCTGCTGGTTATCTCGCTCACAGAAGGCTGTGTAGCTGCATTGGATGTTGTACTGGAGAGTGACATTAAAAATGCTTTCTGAAGTGGACAGAAGAATGAGGGATGCACAGAATATTTCAGAATCCCTTTGCTCCAGCACTTCTCTCTTTTCTCCTGTGACATGCGGTTCCCCCTCCTAAAACATCAAGCTAAAACTCTGTAAAAATCTCTTTCAGTGTGTGTGTTTCTGAACATTTTAAATTGACTTATAAATGTATTGTTTATTTGTTTGGAAAGTGTGATAGAGGGAATAGTTCCTGTGCTGACCAGAAACAGAAGACGGGAAGATAAGGATGTTAACAAGGTGGAGTAGAAAAGGAGATGTTTGTTTAGAAGAAGCCTGGTCTCCAAGGCCTGTGGTGCAGAGGAACCCTGCTGATAACACAGATGAAATTGTCTGCCTCTTTCCTAACTTAAGAGGAGTGGAGCTTTGTAATAAATGGCTGCCATGTGGCAGCTGTCTCCCAGCTTCGTGAGCCTGGCAGTAGTTAATCCTGTCAGCAAGTCATGCTCCCTGGAAAAGAGCAGCGAGGAGAGCTGCAGACTCTTGAATTATTCTCTCTGCAAAACGTTTGCATGTCGAATCCCTTTCTGCTTAAAATGAGTTTGGTAATTTGGTGGAGGCTCTCATCTGTAAGTAGCACTACAGCTGCGTTGGCTTTTAAATGTTAGGGATGTGTTGAGATGTTGCGATCTTTTTTGCCTCTTAAAAAAGAATAAGCCATTTTGGTTTTGGAGGACGTGTGTTCCTGGGTATAAGATAATGTTGTTTTGTAAAGAAGGGATGCTCTGTGTTGGTATTGCTATGTGTTAAGAAGTTACAGGTTGAGCATCTGAGGTCTTGATTATCCTTAAGAAGTGAGGCTTTAAAATATAAAAACATTTACCTTAATTTGTTTTTTATACTTTGTTGAGCATCTATAGTTTCTATCCTTTCTACACAACCTGGAAAACTAGAACTTTCACTGAAAATAAGCTGGAGATTCTTGTGCAGTAGTGTAATACCCTCAGGTTTTCACGAGGCTTGCAATGAGGTCGTAATGATTGACAGCACCACTACCAGGAAATGAGTTTTATTCACTGTAATTTCTGTCTCTTTTCTCACATTGTGCATTGCATTGCTGCAGTACCTTGTGTGGTGTGCAGTGCTTTGGCATGTTGCCTGGTGAGGTGCTGCACAGAGCACACTGCCATCAGCTGCAAAGGATGTGCTCTTTTGGGGCTCTGCAGGGAGCAAACCAGCACCGTCGCCTTCGGTGGGTGAAACCCTCTTTAAATGCATCCCTGGAGGAAGAGGATCACAAGCAGCACGCAAGATGCAGGGCACTAGCACAGGAGATTTTCTGTCTTCCTCTGCATGATTCATCCTGCCTCTCAGTAATCCCTTCCAAACCTGTCCTGCTGCACACATGCAGCTCCAGCTCTGTGTGAAAAACAAGCATGAGGCAGCAAAATGTTTGCTTGTTTCTCCCACCCCATCCTCCAGAGATTTGCCTGGGACCTTTGCCTGCATCCTTGGGTCTGGGGCTGCCCTGGGCCAAGCTGTGGGGTTGCAGGCCCCCCCTCCTGACCCAACAGCTGCAGGCACTGATTGCCAGCGAGCGGCACAGCCGCATAGCTTCGCGGCTTTTCTTCCTCTCACTGCTGCTGTTCCTTCTTGTTTCCACAAAGCCGCGAGGAGGAACAACCAGACTGATTGTCTCCCCACCGGGTGGGTGCCTGGGCATCTGCAAGGCCAGTTGGTAAGGCACAGAAGCCCCTGTTTTTTAAGTGACACCGGGGGCTATTGATTGCAGGCTCGAGCTGTGCTGCTGCTGCACAGATGCTTGCTCTTGGCCCACCTTAAAAGGACAAGATATCCCGTGGTTCAGACGGGCTGTATGTTGCTGGGGATGCCAGCATCTCTCAGCAGAACTGACTGTCCCACTTCACACACACTGCATCCTGCAGCCTTTTCTTCTCCAGAGCTGAAGGGCACTGCAGCTTGCCTTGGCTGGAGGGGAAGTGGCTTTTCTTCTCTCTTACACCGAAATGTTTTTCGCCTGGTTCTCCCAAGTGCAGTTTGTCTAGCTCACCCCTCAGGCATTGGGACGAGCACAGTGCTTGCTTGCTTAGCCATCTAGGAGATGGCACATCAGTGGATAGATTTTTTTTTTTCCTGTCTTCCGAGGTATGAAATTCACTGGGTTTGTGATTCTACCCTTTGGCGCAAGGCAAAAAATTGAAAGAAATCACAGGACTGTCTATTTGCTATGTTTCAGATTGTTTCCTCTCTTTTCTTCCCTTGCCCCCCTGAGGCAGCAGCAGCAGTGAGGCTTTGCTTCCCTGAGAGCTGCTGGGGGAGCTCAGGCCCACCTCCCGCCTTAGCAGGGAGCCTTCAGGGATGGGCTCTGCAGCCCCTGGCTCTGAGGAGCGTGCTCCCAGACTCTCAGGCTCTCCTGCACCATGTCCCACAGCGTGTCCTCACACAGCAGGATGTGGGCCAGCCCCAGCCCGATCAGGAGCCTCAGCAGTCAGGCTGGAGAAGGCCCATCCATCTGGGGAGAGACTCTGTGCCTTATCTCGAGGCATGCTGCTGTCCCGTAGCCTGCCAGCCCAGGGGGACGCAGAGAGATTTTCTTGGGTTGCCACTTCATCTAAGGCAAATAAACTGGAGTCGAAGCCAAGAAACACATCAACTTCCTGGAACTCTGCGAGCCGTCCGCACAGCTGTCCTAGCTTGCTGAACACATGCAAAGCAGAGCTTATAAGGACAGACAGTATTGCTTTTGTGTCCCTCCTCAGCACGCGGGGAGGGAGCAGGGGCAGGGCACACTGGGTAACGCTGAAGGTCTGTCTTGTCCAACATGCTTCCTTTGCCACTGTGAGCCGTGGGGGTTGGACAGCCTCCCCAGAGGCCTCCTGCACCCCACTGGCTGGATGGGAAGCTGGCAAGATGAGGATGGAGGGGAGTTTGTATGTGAAGGGATCTGTGATTACAACTGCTGGCTTTTGCTTTGCTGTTTTCCCGACTTCATTTTTTTGCGTGTGTGTGAAATCAACTCTTGTGGCCACAGGTTTGTTCAACTGTCTTGAAATTTCAGTATCCCTTTTTGTCTGAACACGTTCTCGAGGCTGACTGCAATTTGGTGACAAAGGCTTTCTGGAGTGCCAGGTGCTAACCCACAAGCTGATAGGGAGGATGAGGATGAGGAACAGGTTTTAGATAGGTCTTTGATACGAGGGAGGAGGAATAAGGCGTTAGAACATCTCAAAATTCACGAGGAGCTGGGCAGTTGTGTGATGTTGCCATCCTGGGCGCAGTGATGTTGGGCAGGAGCTCAGTGTGGGTTTGGACCAGACCCTCAGATGCGCAGAGCGTGGTGGCAGAGAATAAAGCTTTCCCATCAGCGGATGGGGCTGTCAGATTTTGGTTTCGCTCTCGGCAGTGCAGCAGCGTGTGCTTTGCTTCTCCTTTCTAGCCTAGCAAGACCACAGGCTGCTGCGTGTCGTGCCGTCCCCAGGAACAGATGAGAGTGTGCTTGCTCTTCAAGTTAGCAAACTGCAGGGCCAAGAAGACAGGTATGAATGCATCTTATATTAACGCTGCGATTGAACCCATTGAACAATGCAGGAAAATTCCATCCAGGAAGCCCCTGCTTTTCCAGCACAGCATCTCACTGTTAGATTAGTACAGCTTCCTCATTTTCCCTGTGACTTATCAGCATTGTACCAGGGCATCATGGTGATTCAGAGTTGTAGTTTGCTTAAGGCAGTAGCAAAGTTCAAATTCCGGTATGTTTCATGGAGAGATGCTTTTGGTCATCTAAGCCAAAGTCCTGAGGACTGCTGATGGTCCATAGATCATGAGAATGCAGATTTCAGAACTTACAGAAAAACCGAATCACCCACATATCTCATCATGCGTGCAAAGGAATGAAACTGAAGAAGTAAACATCTTTGAATATTCAGAATTTCGGCTGTTAGGTGTGGTAGCAACAGTGTACAAAATAATTGATAAATGTGGAAGTCTTCTTGCTCTTATTTGCCCTGCCCCTAAAACAGGTGGTGCGCTCCAGCCCTGCTTTAAGGCATGGCGGTGACCGTGTGCTTCACTTGTTTATTCAGTGTCTGTGCCTATCTGCCAGTGTGTGTGTTAAATTAGAAGAGACACGTGAATGTGGTGGATTTGTAGAGTTCTTCTGCAGAATGAAGTATTTCACACATGCTAACACGGATAAAACAGCTATATCAGTAAGAACCCCAAGAGGTCATCGTGAGACGAGTGATCTGTCTTTTACTGCCCAGAGAGCACGTGTCCTGAGCTGTTGCTTCTTTGGTTTGGTGTCTTTGAGGTTTCGTTTGTTGTTGGGTCTTTTATGGTTGCTTTTTTTTTTTTTTTTTTTTTTTAACCCCAGAGGAAAACTTTAGTTAGAGGTACACGTTCAAAAGCTTTGGGGCAATATCCTTAGAATACTAAGCTAATAACCAACCACCAGCTATTCCCATGCCACTGTTTTTTTTTTTATGCTTGTCTTCCTTTCCCCATAGGCTGCTCTGTACTGGTGCTCCAGCAGTGGTGACAGTGAGGTGACGCTGCCAGTATATTTCTCTACCGCTGGGGTGCCGAGTCAGCACCAACACTTCAGTAGCAAGGGCACAGTTGATATTAAAAAGGTCAGTTGGGAAGACTTATTTCTTTTGGTTTTCCTTTGCATTGAAGCAGTGGCTTTCAATGGTATTAACCCCTTTTTCTTCCCACACAACGCATTTTCATCCTCTTTCCTTCCTGCCAGCTTTGAAGCCAAATCACATTCAAAAAGTAGTTTGGGTGGCTGTGTGCATCTCTTGGGGATGCTTTTGTGCTTGGGAGCGTCTCTGTGTGCTCTGGGAAAGAAATCTGCTCCTCTGGTGGGAGCTCAGTACGAGACCATTGCATCAGATACCTTTCTGAAAGTGGTGTAGTGATTCTTAGGTATTATAATCTCTAGGGTAAACGGTAAACTTTTGTTTATTCAAATGCAATCTCTCTCTTTGAAGTTTTGTTCATGTCTAAATTTGTATACTAGGAAGGTCTGGCCTTCATTTAAATGATCCTTGGATATTTTTTTCTATCACTAAGAAGACAAAAAAAAAAAAAAAAAAAAAAAACAGTGGGAAAGCCTTGAGTAAGATAATAGCGTTGCTAAGATGGAAATGATGAAGAAGGCTCAGGATTCCTGTTTGGGCCTCACAGGAAAACGTGGTTTGAAATGCATGTATGTGGGGGGTGCATTCCTAAAGCCATCATTTGTTTCCCCTGTTTCTGCTCCTCCCACCGTGTTCTGTGCTGCGTACTACGGCATGTTTAATGAAACCAATAAAAGTATTTGGCTGAGAGTGTTAATCTTCCTCTGGCCCAATTAGTGCATGGCTTCCAATTTAACATTGATGTGAACATTTTTTTAAGGCAGAACAATGAGCAGCTTTGTGCTACACACCAGGTTTTCCCCCTCCTTGCCTGTATTGTGTGTTTCTTTCTACCTATTCCAAACAGAGAGCTCCTGTGCAGAGACAGGGGAGCAAACCAGAGCAGGGACTTGTACCAGCTCCATGTTAGTGTGGCTGCCTCTCAATGGCAAGTCAAGTGACCGTGACTCTGAAGTCTCATCATCTCTTCTCCTTTCTTCTTCCTTCCCCTGTAGCCTTTGCTGGCCTGCATTCTCCTTTTTGCTTCATCTGTGATGCTCATCGCCAGAAGGAGGAACAGCTGTAACAGTTGAGAGTGGTCTTGAAAGAAAAAAATTAAATATAAATAAATACGCATAAGCAGAGGGGGGAAGTAGCTGCTGATGGACTCAGCTTTAGCATACAGTGGAGTCACACTTTATCCCAGAGGAGGAAATAGGTCTAGCAAGTGTCTTCCTGTACAGACTGAATGGGAAGCAACAAGGCTTTTTTTATTTTTTTTATTTTTTTTGAGCCCACTGTTTCTCAGCAGCTCTCCCGTTATGTGTGGCATCGGGATGGGCCTCCAGCACAAGGAGGAGCTGAAGGCCCTGCAGCCTTCAGTGTGGGATTGCAGCTGCCCAGTTTCATGGCTTCGGAAACAACACCAAGTGGAGGGAGCTGGGTCCCTTTGTGGCCATGGATGGAAGGCTGTTGGGATTTTGTTATCACATGTATGCCCTCTGCTTTCATAAGAGAGGGTGACTGTGATGCTGGGGGGAGGGTCTCCAGAATAGATGACTTGAATGCTTGTGACCAGTTCCCTGTTTCCTAGAGGCTTTGCTCAGATGTTGAATGCAACCTGAGGCCATGCTGTTTGCCAGCCTCTTTCCTGTTTGTCTCTCTTTCCTGGAGGTCTTTGTTCTCTTTTGGGGAAAGGGAGGAAGGAGGCTCCATTGGTGTGACCTCCCAGCTGGGGTGTTTAGAGTCCTTAGGGCAGGGCCACAGGGCATTCCTGCTGATCACTGCTTGTCTGATTCCTGGGATCTCATAGGTGCCGTGGAAAAAAACATTTCCTCGTCCTCACTGATGCATTTATTTAAAAAAAAAAAAGCTGCAAGAGAAACCTCTCAGTATTCTCTTGCCTGAAGGCTTTCTGCCATGGGTTTTCCCACAGGAAGGAGTGATTTGGCCCAGTATCCTTATTGTTTCTATATCCTATTGCAAATAGAAAGTTATGCCTCTGAAATCAGTGTGTCCTGCTCATGTGGTTATCTTTGTTTAAGTGGTACATTTTTACTTCATGCAAGAAAATGGAAAATTCATATGTGAACAAAAGCATGTGACAGTAATCCTATTTTTGCAGAATTGAATTTCAATCTTTTAACTGTTTAAAATTAAGAAATGCTGAATCTTCAGAGTTACACTATAGAGTAACTTTTTCTAGGACGTAACGGTGGTAACATTAATGCTAGAGGTATTGACTGAAAGAGGAAAGGGTAAGTGTACTTCAGAAGGAGGAGCTGGTTTTTGTCGATGTGTTTGTTTGCTTGTTTTTATGTAGTAAAGCACTTACTTTCATTGTTTTAACATAAGTCCTTCCAAATAATATAAACTGGTCATTGTTTTTGGTGGTACTGAGCAGATACAGCAAGCAACTTGGAAGTAACTCTTTAGTACTTGTTCTCTTCAAGATTAAATCACTTACTTTCTTTTTTTACTACTTATGCAGTAGAAAGAAGTGACTGTGTTGCTCTTAAATGGCCTCTTTTAAAGACCCTATCAAATAAGCAGCTCTTATACTTGTTTGAGAAATTACAGGAGAATGGATCCTTGGCCTCTTGAATCAAGTAGTCCCTTCCATCACAGGGAACATTAGTGCTTTGCTTAGCAGAAAAGCATACAAAAGTAACCTTCAAAGAGTTCTCTTCAACTGTTCAGGATAGCATCAAAAAGTCTTGGTTTCTGAAGATGCAGACTGAAAAAATGGTGTTTGAAGAAGTTGATTTTATCTGGAGCTTTAGACTGTGGCTTCAGTCAGGTCACACACATGTTTCATCTCCAGACTATGCTGGCTCACTGCGTCAAACCACCAGTGTGCTGCTCCTGAGAAGGATGGCAGCTTGACATGGAGAGCTTGAGTCTGCTGCTTTTTGTTGTGTTGAGTGAAGCAAGGAACTGCATGACACAAGTGAACAGAACAGAAACTGGGCCCTTTCTCTTTGTCAGACTTTTGTTGTTCACGCTGAAATGTCAGTAGTTGGGATATCATCTTTTCTTGTTTGCATATGCTGTTCAAAAAGCATTTGAAGATATGTTTTGTGACTGATTTGCGTCATCCTTGAGAATTTGTTATTTAAAAGGAAGAAACCCTATTAGCCATAAATTGAGAGTGATGGCCTCTGCTTTCTGAAAAAAGGGAAAATCTATATTGTCTGCTGGATGTGATTTGGAAACCTGAGATGATGAAATGTCCACAGTGTGTTAATTTCCAATACGAGGTTATAAAAGTGTATTTCTCCAGTAAAAAGTTACGGATATTTTCAGTGTTATGAATCATATACTTCAGAGGCTATGACCACGAGTGCCATTGAGAGAACTCCTCTCTTTGTTAGGTGTTGATGATTCACCTTCATCTCTATCAGTGATGTTCAGCTGCATTGTCATTCTCCAGCCAGAGCAGGAATCCCTCCTGAAACCCCAAGGATAGCACGATAAGGTTGTGGTCTAGAAAGGGGTGTGGAGAAATTCTGTCAGCAGATATGGTGGTTGCTTGTCTTCTGTTCATCTAAAACCCTTGGGCAGTGGGTGTAAGGAGTGTGCCAGATGGCCCCAAAAACCTCAGTACTCATTTCTCCGCTGCAGGAAGGAAGAAGGTTGCCCTGAATTCATCTATTGGTATAAACATTAATCCTCCAAGCAGAGAAATTGAGGGGCGTGATGGTTGTGAGTGAAACTGAAGTACTTAGTGAATCTATGAATTTAATGCCTGGTCTAGCATTAAATGGGGAGGTTGGTGGCCCTGCGTGTGGCAGATTGGTTGGAGATTCATGATCCTTGAGATCCCTTCCAACCCTGGCCATTCTGTGATGTTGTGATTCTGTGATAATCTCCAGCAGCGGAGTACTCTTCTAAGTTCTTTATCATATGTCATGAGTGTTGGTGGCACGCTGGCTTGCTCAGTCCTTTGTTCGATACTCCTTTTTTTTTTTTTTGTGGTTGAATGCTGGGGACCAAGCTGAGTAAGGGTTTCCTCTCTTTGTTTGCCCAGATTTTCACTGCTGGCAGCAGCAGCAGCATCTCCCACTCCTGTGCCAGGATGCTTGTGGCTACAGGCGCTTGATTGCATTGGCTCCGTTGATGTGCTTCTACCATCAGTAGTACATCAGTACCTCAGTACATGGCTACACAGCCATCAGTAGAGCACTCAAAAAATTGGGGCTTTAGTCTCTGCTGAAAGAGCTTCCACCAAAATGTAATCTCATTCTCTTTTTCCCATCTCCCTCACATAGTGCTAGAGGGTGCTACTGAAGAGGAGGCTGAAGAGCCTGATGCTACTAAACCTACTACACTAAGTGAGGAGACCAGCAAGCAAGAAGAGAGCCTCGGTCAATCAGGGGATAGCAATGAAGGTAACTGGTCTGACTAGCTCTGAATGACTCTTTAATTTAGGGCATTGATGAAGGCTTGTAGAAATATTTCTTACCCAATCCATAACCTTTATCTGTGTGAAGGGTATAATATACACTGAACAGAGGCATAGGTGCATCCTTTTCTTTCCTCATCCCTAACCTTTATCTGTGTGAATTGTATAAAATACGGTGAGCAGAAGCATGGGCACATAAATACTCAGCCACTACTCTAGGCTTCCAAACTAAGATTTTCTTGGCTCCAGGTAGCTTGGCACCACATTACTTAGCCTCAAAAAACACCTGTTTGTAGTGCTCAAACTTATCTCCCAAAGTCAGTATTATGCAGAAATCAAATGTTCACAGGCAAATATGTTTGTCCTTGTTCACCCTCATATCCTCTTGTGTTAGAGTGACTCACACACACATGAAGATCCTGTGCTGTCCACCTGAGATGACAGTTGTAGACTTGCAGGGTGTTCCTATTTGGTTGGGAGATTGTTTTTTAGAGGAAGGAACGTTCAGTTTGAAAACATTTTCCTTTTTAACTCCTTAAGGGGAAAGTGGAAGACCTTACCTGTGTGTTTGACAAGCTGTGTACAAAATGTGATGGAAAAGTCTGAATCTGAACAGTTTTGCCTGCGGGGCAGCATCAGTCGTGGCTGTAACATATATACTCTATGACTGATAAGAGTGGGAAGAACAAAAAGAAAAAGATAATTATATCATTGCCAGGTGTGGGAGTAAAAATCTATTTTAGGGAATTTGAAGTTGGATTTTTTTCAAATTTTGCTTTTTGCTTCTGCAAGGGTGACTTAAGCTGTGTGACAGAGAAACTGGTATACTGTGCTACTGATGTCTCAGTTGTGCAATTCTGCTTAAAATACATGCTTGCTTGAATGATGGTGATTGCCAGAGCATTCACTCATTGGTACTGATCTGATAGTTCATTGTGATTGCAAGGTACTGCAGTTAATACAATTTTGCAGCAAGAAGATTTAAGGTAAAGCGCTCCATAATTCCCGTACTGAATGTAGTTTGGAAGTCAAGATAACGTGAAGATCCTTTAAAAAGAGATCTGCACCTTGTCCTATACGTTTCAATAGGAGAAACTTTCACTATTACAAGAAAATCTTCAGTTATTATGAGCTGTTGTCCATGAAATCAGGCAGTGTGATGTGAGTTGCAGGCAACTGAAAATATCGTGGGGTTTTCTTTGTTTGCTTTGGGTTGTAGGTTTTTTTTTTATTGTTTATTTTTTTAGATGGCATGGCAACTCTTATGTGTGCTTTTTCTTTTTAATTCCAGAGAAGCAGCTGGAAACCTTAAACAGTTACAAGGTGTCACCAAGTTCACCAAACAGTTCGGACGGAGCAGATTTGTCCTCCATTGATGCCATGATGTCAGCAGTAATGAATGTGGGGAAGATAGCTGAAAATGGGGGGACCTCTCAGACTGTCAAATCTCCCTCGAAGTCTCCTGCACCAAATCGGATTGGTAGGAGGAATCAGGTTTGTAAACTCAAGTACAGGGAGATGATGGGAAGTCAAACAGCTGCGTGGAAAATGATGTGATTATGTTTCATTGGTGGTTTTATCTATTTTTCACTAAATGAGTTTGTCTTGCCTCTGCTATTGCTTCTTTTTGCATGTTTCCTGATGGGCCCCCCAGAACTTAACTTTAGAAAACCAGGAGGAGTCAGCTTGCTTGGGCTCACATGTCATACAGTGGGCAAGTTGATCTACCAGATGACACCAGCAGCGACAAAAGGAAAATTGCCACTTCTTTCCTGCTACATCCATTCTCCATGTTCTTGCATTTCCCTGATTTGTTGAGAGGGACAGTTTGTTTCATTAACGTAGGAGAAAAGTATCTGGAACTGAAGTAGTTCAGTGAGGAATGGCCTGGCCCACGGGACTGTGGGCCTTGGCTCAGTTGTAGAGGGTTCCTTTGTGAGGTATTGGTCCTGCAGAAGATCTGAGTGATTTAGGGTTAAAGGTGGTGCTAGAACAAAACGTCCATAAAGGCACTCAGTTCACACAGTTGTACAGTAAGGTGCCCTTATTTGTTGTTAATGAGAATGTGAAGAACTGTTGCAGAATGTTTTGTATAAATCTTGCAGAGCAGATATACGTAGCATTTATCAGCTTGGGTTTTTTTTATTTACCAGTTGATGACTCCAGTTGATAGCTATATTGATCTGGAGAAGTGATAGTCAGTTCAAGCTGTGATTATTGATATCCACGTTTCTCTTTTGCAGAGTTAAGCCCTACTAATTAAGGCATTGCAGAACAGTAGGAAATACCCCAAATCCCTGCGTCTGTTTAACTTTAGGACAGAGAGTTTGTAAATGAATCAAGATGTAATGGGGATCAGAAAGGTTGAGAAGTGTGAGTCGTGATGGTCCTATAGTATTTTATTAGTAACTTGCAGAGTGGCTGCCCAATTGACATACTTATGACTTGTCTTGAATTTTCTTGCTTAAAATGAGTTAAAAATCATTAAAAATAAACGAACGTATGAATTCTTAATTGAAGAGCCTGGGCTGTGTACGGGCAACTGTGTTGGTGGTGTCACACTGTCTAGCATCTGACTTCAGGTTTTATTTGCAGTGTTCCCTGTTAAGGGCTACCCTGGTTCCTTGATTTCATCATGTGAAGTACAGACTGGAGTTCAGATGAGACTCAGTGGCAGCGCTGTTGCACAGCTGTCCGCTGGAACACCATGTGGCTTGGCTTCAGGGAAGTTTATTAGTGTTAGTGACCTTTATTCCACCTGATACTTCGATGGGCATTGAATCAAAGGAAGCTTGAGAGTAAATGTGACAGGATTAAGAGGGATTCTTACAGTGTAAAAATAAATAAATACATTGAAAACATTGCAAATAGTCTATGTGTTATTAGGCTGAAAGATCATTATTGCCAGAGGGGCAAATGGCTACATTAGTGAGGTATTAGAAGTGAGATGTGAAATAATGAGTGGGTACCAATCTGTTTAACAACATCTAATACAGTGAATTTCCATTTTCAACATAGCAGTGTGAAATCACTGATTTGTTTCAGTGTTTAGCAGTGCACAGATCTCTGATTCTGGTCAGAATGTGCCCCTGATTTTAATTGCAAGGATAGTAACAGTGCTAGTTTTCTGGGTCTGACTGCTGTTTCTTGGCAGCAAAACACTTTGCTGTGAACCTTTGTCCTTAGTCTATGGTTCTCTTTATAATGCTGGCTTTATCTTTACTCTGGTCTACCTATAGTCTAATAAACATGTTCTCTCATCAACCTGCATCCATTTTAACTTCTCATTTGCTTTGCTCTGTAAGAGAATAAAAAAAAAAGGTGACAAAGGTGAGCTGGAGAAAAGCTGCCCTTGTGCACAATTCCCAAAGCGTTTGCCATCAGTTGAATGCAGAGCAGTCTTGCCAGGTTGACTAAGAAGAAAATGGGTAACAAATTAACTGTTAGTTTTATCTTTCAGTTCAGGAAGCGTGTTTTCTCCACCCTGGTTCCAGTGAGGTGGCTGAGTGCTGTGTTCTACATTTGCGAGTGCTTTTGGAGTAGGGATGCTAATGTATTTTGGCCTGGATCGAGTCAGTCAACAGCGTTCCTCTTGTAGCTAGCCTTGATTTGCTTGAGCTGTGTTATGGTATGCAGCATGTACCCTGGGTGACCACTGGAGAAAGTTTGGGTTTTAGTTAATAATAAACCCCAGATTCAATACTAATCAGCTCTGGCAGAGCTATAGTGTGTTTCTGATCTTTGCTTCAAGGTGAACCAGCAATTACTCTATGTGCTGTTAATTTGCTGATTCGAAGAGCAGGCAGTCGAGAAAGCAGGCTCTGAAACCATTGATTGCATCGTGTAGAAGTGTGTCACTCATTTAAAGGGGGGGCGAAAAAAAAGTAGTAGGTTGATAATTTCACATAAATACCCTGGGGATTAAACACGATCTAAACTGTCAGCACAGCTGCAGGGATTTTACTTGCAGCACAGTGTGTTTGTTCTCTGTCCTGAGCCAAGTTTAACAGGATTGCAGTATAATTGGAGCTGAACACTGCTCTGCAGACTGGTTGCATGTAGTAAAATTAAAGTTGTATCAGTAGGATGGAAAGTGTGTGTGTGAATTGTATGTGTGTGTGGGCACAGGGATAATGTGTTTTAATTTTCTTGGGGTGTTGAGACTTTATAATGGCAGCCTTTCTTATTTACTTTCTAATGTTTTGGGCCCTGGCTTGTGTGTGTGGCCTACAATGATTACCTTCGGGATGGAGAGCCTTGCAAGGGAAAAAGAGGGGGGGTTGGGAGAGCCTAACAGTTGCTGTTCCTGGTACTTCTAGAAGGGAGGTCACTCACTTTGTTTACTTGAGGCAAAATGAGAAAATAGCTTTGCATCCACATCCACGAGTTACTGGAGTTAATGGGAAAATATCATGACTCCACTTATGAAAATGTAATGTTACATTTTAGTCAGGAGCTCTCTATAGAGTGTTTCCTCAGATCGTGTTGAGAGGAATATTGCTTTATTAAGTTGAAAGTTAAGGAAAAAAAAAATCAAAACAACAACAACAAAACCTTTTCTAACACTTTGTCAGTGTCTTTCCCCCTGAAATGCCACAGGTTTGATGACAGAGGCCTGGGCCAGTCATTGTCAGCGCTCTGTGCAAATGCTTGTGTCTGATGGTCTGGAAGTGGTCATTTCTCAGTTGATAGCTTGTAGGACAGTGAAGGGGAAAAAATTGTTTAGAAAGAGGAAACAGATAGATATATACACTTCAGCTCCCTCCTGTTTCTGACTAAAGAGCTACTTAGGTTTGGTAGGGTTTTTTTTTTTGCAGTTGTTTGGTTTTTTTTTTTGCTTGTTCTCACTGATGTTACCTAAAATAGCCAGCAAAGAGATTCAATAGAACGCATCCTTTTAGCATAAATATTATAGCTTCCCATCAGTCATGCAGAGATAGTTTTTGTATTCTCATCACCACGAGTTTAGGTAACAAATGGTGAACATCTAGCTGGTAAAGATGTGCATAGTTCTACAGAAAACAGGGGTTTCATTTTCAGTGCCAGATCTTCTTGCTCTGAGTCATACAGGCTTTGGTTCAGAAGCCACATCTGGTGAAAATGACCATATGTCATTCAGTAGCCATCCTTGCAGACAACTCAGGCAGATGCCTTTGGTTTCTGTGAGAGTGCCATTCCATCCTCAGCTGTGAAAGAGTGGCGGCTTTCCCCAGTGTCTCAAGGGCATACTTAAATCAGACTGAGCAATCCAGGTCGGGTCTACTGCATTGTTTGTACTCATGGTTTGACCGTGGTTACTCCTCCTTCTCACCTGGGTGGAGGATAACCGGGTTCATAATGTGTTCTTTTAGAGTCACGTAGGCTCCCACATTGTCACCTCTTTCTCGTTATGACCTCATCAGATCTTGCAAGCTTAAGAAGGGTTGGGCCTGGCCAGTGTGCCTGGATGGGATGCTTCCAGGAGAAACACAGGATGCTCAAGGAAGTGGTGCTGGTGATTCAGTAAATGCTGCTCTTCCTTCTGAGTCAGAGCTCTGAGAAAAGGGCACTGGCCTAACAACTTGCCATCGAGGTGGGGTGGAAAACCCAAAGTCCTGAAGACTTGTGCTTCCTAAAGATCTTTTTGGGAGATTAGTTGCATTTGCCAGCATATTCTGGCAGGATTCCAGCCTGGGTAATTGCTTTCTGCTCACCTAAATTCCTCCTGGCAGTTTGAGCTGGTTGCAGTAATTGCCTTCACTTCCTGTCCTAAACTGCTACTGCTGAGTATCTGTGCGCTGTTAAAACAGCTGCTGTTCTTCTATGGTGGTTGAAATGGCCCCTATTTATAAATTCAGAAGTTTTTGAAACTTCCCTGAGGGATCTACTGGGATGATAAATGCACATACAAGTCGTTCTGTTAGCAGTGGCCTTTTGTACTGGAGATGGCTTGTACTTTTTCCATCCACAGCAGTAACAGCTTTCCAGTTCTTTAATATCTGTATTCCTTCTGATTTTTTGTTGTTTTCTTCACAGGAAACAAAAGAAGAGAAGTCTTCCTATACCTGTCCTCTGTGTGAAAAGATTTGCACTACACAGCACCAGCTAACTATGCACATTCGTCAGGTATGTAAAGTTAAAGCTCTCAATTCCCTATTTAAAGAGTGTCTCAATTGCCAGTATGCATTTTGCAGTAGTGAGAAACAATTCCATGTGCAAATCAGAACTGCTTGTATATAACTTTTCACAATTGTTTTGCTTTTATTTAAGCTTTCCCCTGGTATTAATTAAAAACAAAAACAAAACAAAACAAAAAAAAACATCACCAACCAGGAGGTGGATAATTCTCCTCTCTTTCTCTCCTTTCCTTCCCCTCCCTACTCCCCCAGTGGCTCAAACAAGGATGTGTGTCCTGTTCTGCACAGCTTAAGGTATCCTAAGGATCCGGAAAACCACTTCCATCATCAGGCATAAGTCCTGTTTTGTTATCCTGTTTGAATACAGTTCCCTTTACTGTTCATGCAAATAAGAAGCAGGAAGAAACAACTTTAAAATCATCTTGGTGTTAAAGAGCCTCTCTGTCCTTTATGGGGTACAGCAATTTTGGGAGGCAGAATTTAAAATACCCATTTCAAACGTACGATGCTCTTTATTTTTGTCAGATGCAGGCCTCATCTTGCTCCTCTTGAAATATGAATATCTGTTACAAGGAGCTTTGGCTTTTTCTATGTCAGAAAGTTCTCCTTGGGATGTTAAAGTTGTGGTTTACCACTGTGAGTCCACCAGATACTCATTACTTCAGTTTTCCCTTCTGTACTGTAACTGTTACTTAATTTTTTTCCTTATTCTCCATTTGGTTTTGTTTTTTTTTTTTTTTTTTTTTTGTATATGAAGAAATGTTTAATTTTCTAAATGCAAGCAAGAAAGAGTGGTACTTATAACACAGTAGCTGATGGCCATGTTTTCCCTGTAAAACAGAAGCATTTGCTTCTGTTTTCTTAATTCACAGTCACTTTGAAATTAGTGTCTTTAAAGAGAATTTTAAGCATCTTCTGAAATCAAGTTTATAATTACATTCTCTTTCTTTTTTCCCCCTTACCATTTACCCTACCCCAAACCACTGCATAGCTTAACCTATTCCAAGGTACCACTTGCTGGGTCGGTTTTGCCGGATCCCTTTCTATCCTTTTCTGCTGCACACCCAGTGAAAGTGCAGCATGCGGTGGGCATTCCAGGCTGCACAAAGCAGCTGCATTAGGGAGTTAAAAGCGAAGGGAGGGGGTGGAGTTAAGGGGGAGGGCTATGGAAGAGAATTGGATATGGGGCACACCTTAATATAAGGTATTGTGTCACGTGCCTCTGAAGCTGCTTTTAAGATGTTTACAGTTCTCTCTGATATTTTACTCGCGCTATGTAAGAGTCATTCAATGAAAAAAAATCATTGCTTTCTCTAGCATAACACTGACACTGGAGGGACAGACCATTCCTGCAGCATCTGTGGAAAGTCTCTGAGCTCAGCGAGCTCCCTTGATCGCCACATGCTGGTGCACTCAGGTGAAAGGCCTTATAAATGTTCAGTGTGTGGACAGTCCTTCACCACCAATGGAAACATGCACAGGTGAGTGCTGATTGTGACCCAGGAGTTTGGAAAGCACTACAGGATAGGGGGCTGGGTTTGTTTCCTTGGAAGAGCTTTGAAGCTAACTAAAGACGCTTACAGGGACTGATATACGAATATGGTGTGACAGAAACTCACACGCACTCTACAACTGCTAGGATGATTATGTTGTGGAAGGGAGCTGAAATTGAGAAAGGGCTTCTAGTTCTCCTCACACAGTATTCAGTTGTGGATATCCAGAAGTTTTGCTATTTTGGTTTTATTATTATTATTTTGACAAACAGGATGGATTTTTCTCTTAGGATAAAAATATATAGCCACGCTGTAGAGGAACTTCTAATTCTGTAGCTTCTGAGTAAGAGATGCAAATGGTTGTATTGGGGCGTCTGTGGTGGATATTAAGCAGTGTAGTATCCAAATGCCACTGTGAAGATGCCTCTTCAGAATAATCAGTCATATTTGTAAATACATGCATCACTACTTGCTCTGTAGGCAACTTACTGAACTACAGATCCAGGAAATTATCTGTGACCAGAGTGTCCAAGCATAATTCCTGTAGTTTCCTTCATAGGGATGTAGCAGTATGTCAACAGTTGACAACTAGGGAAACAATGTAAAATCACACAGAATCATAGAATATCCGAATCTGTAGTGATCCCATAAGGGTCATCAAATGCAACTCCTGGCTCCACACAGGACCAAGCAGAATTTACTGGTTAGTTACACTTTTACTAACTGTAACACAGCTCTAGGACAGCCCTATGAAATAAAACATAATTTTATAGGGTGGAGAAAATATGGATTTGTGTTTGCTACTTCAGCAATGCCTGGAGCATCCTGGCTGGGGTCATCCCGCTGGCTGGTGCCTTCTTGCTCCATGGAAAGGTGCCCTTCCTGCAGGGCATGCATTTCTAAAACTGCTGTGGAATCATAGAATCATTAAGTAGGAAAAGACCTCTAAGGTCATCTAGTTCAACCATCCACCTACCACCAATATTGCCCACCAAACCATGTCCCTAAGTACCACATCTACACGTGTCCTTTAACACCTCCAGGGATGGTGTCTCCCCTGCTTCTCTGGACTACCTGTTCCAATACCTCACCACTCTTTTATGGTCCTTCCCCTCCTTCCCAGTTCAGTATTCATTTATTTGCATGGGTGGAACACCTCAGAACTGATTAAGAGTTTGTGAATTCCCATGTAGCTTTCGCCCCCATCTCAAAGAGTTTACAACCTACAAAAATCTGGAAGATAAGTGGGGGAAAGGAGCATAGCTTGTAAGTAAGGTGATAAGATGATGGTTACAAACTGATTCTGTGTGAGAGGGAAGATACCTTGTTTCACTGATTATTACCAACAGTTTTCCAAGCAGTATGCTATAGGTGGGATGTAAGGAGTTATTTCAGTGAGGAGAGATAATATAATCCTGCCCAAAGGAAGCAGTATCTGCTTGCAGCTCTGCCTCTTTCTGGATCTAGTTGACAGCTGAAGCAGTCACATGAAAATGGAGAAATAGGAATGTGTGCAATTTTGTATCTCTATGTTCATTTAACCTATACTCGATCAGAATTGAGGGGGGATGGAGAAAGAAACATCAGATGAGAAGAGGAAGACATAAAGATGCTCAGAGGAGATACTGGCTTTGGGCATTGAATAAATCATGTCTGACTCTACTGAGTCAGTTGTGAGCCACATTTTCCAAATTGGGTCATTCCTCAGGAAGTCAGGGCAGCTTCTGAGTTGCAGCTGGTGCCAGTATTGGCACCAGAGGGTGAATTTCAGCACCGGACTCTCATGTTGGATACCACTGTGTCCTGTTTCTCCCTAGGCTACTTGCTGAAGGTTCAGGTTTTGTTTTAGCTTTTTGCTCATTAGGCATCTCGTCATCCTCTTCAGAAACAGGGAGACTTCCTGTGGGACTTTACTCCAGGCCTGCCAGATGTTGATGTAGTATCCTTTGCTTATCGAGGTTTCCCTGTATAGCAACTCTTATCGTGCCTTAGCAGTAAATCTGCCAGACTGAGTGACTTGCCCAAAAGAAGTAACTATAGATCAAAACCTTCTGATGACAAGGTTATTCATTTAAAATTTTTCCTCTTAATGGGATGTTGCCTGATGTTGCCAGGATAGAGTGCTCTGTTTACTGCCCATGCTAGGAAGAACCTAAATTGTGCAAGGAACAGATTTCTGTTACAAGCTCTTTCCATCTGACAGGTGTCAGTTCCTGTCTGCTCTGTAGAACTCCTCTTTGTGTAGGCTTACGCTGCAGCAGCATGGTGGAACACTGCAAAGTTGCTGAGCTCACTGACACTGCACCAGGTGGCCCCAGGCCTGTGGCAGGAAACATCTTGAGCCTACTGAAACAGAGTAGTTTTGCTAAGGAAGAGTACTGGTGGGCAGGATGGTGCCAAACCAATTGTTTGCAGTGAACAACCATTTCTTGATGCTGTAACAGGCTGTGCTAGTGAATCCTGATGCTGTAGTGAAAAGCGTGAATGTACAAGTAGGCAGATGAGAATAAATACAAAGTGAAATGAAATTTGTTATCTGGAGTTATGACAAACTCAAAAAGAAGATGTTGATTTTGCCCACTAGGTACTTCCTTCAGAAACAGGTATTTCTTGTCTAAGATGACCTGAAGGAAATTATTCCATAGGTACCTCAGGTCTGGCTGTAGCATCGAGTCTCATAATGCTATGGATGAATGTTTTTCATATCACGTTCAAAACCTTCTGCCTCAGGATCCTGGAGCAAGGGCCTGCTTGCCAGGTTCTGCCTCGTGGACTGCTTCCAAAGGCCTTGCTGATGGTGGTACCACATCTGTTCTTCTGTGCCAGCTGGCCGGTGGGGCAAGAATGCCAGCTCATCTTTCCCTGCTGATGCACACAATTCTTTTAGTCCTTGGGTTCATGCTAGAGTATCCAAAAAGTAGCTGATACATGCCCAAACCAGCAGAGAACAGGGTTTCTAATGTCCCCCTCCAGAGTCTCACGAAGTGTGGAGTTGGGGAGAGAAGTGAATTTAACAGAAAGCTGTGGAAGTTCTGCTAAAGAGTCAGCAGAGCTTGAACATTCCCACGTAGTGTTGTTTTTGCACCAAGTATGCTCAATGCTTGGGGCTGGAGTGAGGGAGAATTTAGTCTGCTGGGATCTGAATGGGAGCAGAATGTGTCTACACATCTTGCATATATTCTGTCTTCTCTTTCCTCCCCGTGCCTTGTTCTGGCTCTTACTTAACTGTCCATACTGTCTTTTTAAACTGGACTTCTAAAATACCATTTAGGGATAAAAAATCCAATGGATTAATTTTGTCAAGGGCAGTGCTGTGCCATGGGGGTGCTTGCTTCTGTTCTGAGAGGATGAAATTTCGGATCCATTTTTCCACCTCTAGCAGCCAGGCCATTAGACATTCAGCAGAGCAGAGGAGGAGGGGAGAAAAGTTCCAGTTGCTTTTTTGCCATTAGGAAGTATCAGTGCCACAATCTTCCTAAAAAGTAATTTTTCTCTCCCCTCTATTTATTAAGTGGAGGGATTAAAAACCCTCCATAGCTCTAATTTGTTGCTTTTTTTTTGCATCACAGCAAGATTTTGGTGGAATACCTAGTTTTTGTCAAGTGAGAACACTGTTTTCTCTGCCGCCTTCTAGCTGTGCTGGGGTGTTGCGTGTACTCTTTACCTGTTAAATTGATGCTGCCCTTCCTGACTCCCACAATACAGGCAAACACTTCATTTGTAAATGAGTCAGAGCCTCTCACATAAGGTCCAGTTTCTTTTTGTTGTGCTCCTTGGCTCCTTGTCAACAAGTCGAGTTGAATGGGCACTGCAAATAGAGGGGTGGAGAAGGAAGGTTCTTGTGTGCAGCACCATTCAGTAAAAGAGGTTAAAGCCTGCTTCCTTTTCTGACCAGTATGACTCTTGGCCAGGATTTTTAACAAGGAACTGTGAGCTCAGGGCATCTCAGAAAACTCTCTTATTGCTGCCAGATTGCTCAGAGTGGCCTGAGCCTCCGATGGGGACAGTCACAGTTGGAGAGAGCAAGGATTTCTGGAGAGTGCTCAATGTATATATAGCATGAAAATTTGATTCCCTCATTCCTTTGAATGTGCTGTCAGTCTAGCTGCCTCCATCTCAGTGCTGCTGCTCCCATTTGAGGAGGGTTGTTGCAGTCTGCTGTGATAACTGGGAGACCCATCCATGTCTGGGATCTGTACCAGAAACATGATTTGCTGAGAAGAAGTACAACTGGAGAGGACGCTGCCTTTTTTACACAAGTTTCTTTCTGAGGAGAACTAGAAGAAGCAAGCCTTGTAGTGTCAGGGCCTGATGTGGGGCTTGGATGGCTTGTTTTCTTGGGACTTTTAGGAATTCAGAGGAAGGGAGATCACAGTAATCTCGAGTTCTAAATTCCTTTAAGTAGATTGGCACTGTGATCTGTACATAAGAAAATGTGTAGTACAGAGTATGCTAATTCTCACACTTCTCCACCAGAGACACAGACTCTGCAGCTTTGTCTTGGTCACAGTAAATTAAAGCTGAATACTCTCAGATCTCTAGCAGGAGCATAAACTCTTATGGAAAGAAGGCGTGTGTGTATAAAGAGTTTTCTGTGACTCTGAGAAGTCTGGGGATTTCCGAAGAAGTGTCTGAAATCAATAGCTTGCAGTTACTGAAGGCTTTCCATCTGTACTATCACTGTAGCTCTCTAAGGAGCTACATTGGATCTGTGAATCACACCAACTCTGAGGAGCTCTTTTGGGTCTTGATTCTGCTGCCAAATAGGAAGATACAAGCTTCTTGTTCTATCTCCACCACTGCATGTCCCCAAAATGTGAACAGATGAGTTAGTCTGCTGATGTGGGTCTTGGTGGTGGTGATTCATAAGCTTTAGCGGGGGGTCTTAAGGTAGAGAAAAGAGTTTGCTTGACTTACTGTGCAGTGCTGTATTCCAGTAGAACATGCATCTGACTTCAGGGGGAAGAGTGATGCTCCACTTGCTCCAAATGGGTTTCCTTCAGGGTAGGAGACACTGCCAACAGCTCTTTTTCTGTTTCTGTAACTAAGGATGGTCTGTACCTATCACTTTCAAATCAGATTTCCATCCCTGCCAAAGACACGTTCTCCACACAACTTGGAAATGTTAATAGGATGTAAATGCCAGAAGAGAGGTGAGAAATGACCTTCCTGCCAGTTTCCAGTGGTAGCAATTACAGGCTCCATGGCAAGTTTGAAAAGAGTTAAGGGATAATGCATGTATTTCAACCACAACTTCCCAAGTTTGGTAAACTAAGCTACAGTGTCTATGTCTGGTGTTGGTGAACCACCAGGCTGTATGTTTGTGTGATAATGCAAACTGACTGAAGTGTACTGTATGAAACCAGAATGCCACAGTTATTGACCTTCTTTCTGTCCTTCCTCCCTGCCTGGCAAAATTTTTCATAGTGGCATTTTAGTTACATCTTACTTGTACGCTGTTTATGTACTGTTTCAAGAACAGGTCTCCGAGTTTGGAGATTTTTTTTTGGCACATGCAAAACACCACATGCAACAACCACATGCAGAAGTCTTTGAAAATCAAATTGGAAGATCTGGATTGCAGAAGCTATGCTTTGAAGCATGCTCACAAAGGGTCCTATCAAAGAAGGTATTTCTTCTTTTAATTAAGAAGACACTTTCTTTCTCAGTCTTGTTCCCAGTGTTAGATAATTTTCCCAAACTGTGGGTTTTTTTTTTTTAACATTGTGTCAAGAGAAGAACAGCTGGTTTTGTTATCCATGCATGGTACTGCTCTGCTATTGAAATTTTTGGAGCAACACCTCGTGTATGCACGTGTTGCAGTGTGGGTTTTTGGAGAAAAAAATGGAAAATGCACATGCTGGAGGGGAACCTGTGGATGCTGATGTTTTAGTCAGCCTACTTCACCAGCAAGTAAAGACTGTAATATACTGATTGGAAGATAAATGTTGTATCACCAGAAAACCACAGGGATTGAGATTCATAAATTTTGATGATTTCCCAGCTCTCTTTAGCAAGGGTCTGTCTTTTACGTACGGGCATGAATACAGGCTGCCTGTGACATCCCAAACATCCAATACGCAGAGCGTCTTCAAGATCTGGCTAAATCCATCCTCTCCCTGTGTTCCACCTGTGAATTCTCCTATGTTATTTATGATGCTGGCTTGCTTCCAGTAAGCTATGTGTGCTTTGTGGGGTGCAGTGCAGTAACAATGCCCAGCTTCAAAGTACAAATAGGATCTCTGCAGTGTAGCACATGCGTGCAGTCTGGCATTTGCTTAATGTGGAGATTTTTGGAGGCAGAGTCTAGCCAAATGGGAGATGAACTGTTTTTGTTGTTGTTTTGTTTCTCGGAAGGGAACTGTCTTATTACAATGTTGTTTGTTTTCTGGTGCACAGATGGCCAATTGGAAATTTGGTGTTAAATTTTTGGTAGCTTTGGGAGATGGGACACATAAAATCTTGAAGCTAAAAGCGAGTGCCTAAGGAACTCGCCACACTGAAAATGACTGACACTTCACATGTGTGAAAAGGCCTTTGTTTATTGTCTTGCACAATGGAAATGTCTCTTTGGTCATCTCCTGAGGAGCTTTTATTTCAGCGCCCTTAAATACGAAGAAGCAGGATGTATTACAGGCTTTCAAATCCATTCCTTACATGTGGGGGATGATTTAACTGCTGTCAGCATGCTAGTAAAAGATAAGCTTCAGCAAATACAAGTGCCCTAATTCTCGAGCAGGGATAACTAACACAAAGGACTAATTGCAGCTTCTAGTAATTGATAACCAGAGCTGTAGAAGGCAAGTGAGATATGATACCTGTTTTAGTTTTCTTTGTGGTTAAAAACTGTTTCTTACATTTTCGTTAATACGTTTTGTAAATAAAGGTGGGGAAATGGAGAGAAATGTTTTTGGTCTCTCCTATCAGCAGGGATGTCCACGGTAAATGTGTGGTACCCTGCTGAGACTTCTGTGTTTTGAAGAAGATTTCAAAAACGAAGAAAAGGCCAGGATTTTTCAACAGCAGCGTCTAGCAGTAAGAGTCTGTTTCTCTGTGTCTTTGGTGAGAATGAGAAGGACAAATTATTTTTAATAGTCCAGGCAGAAGCTTCCGTCTGTCTCACTGTTGCTGAGTAGATTGATCATCTTTGTAAAGATCAGACACAAACCATTATTTAATTCACACGATGCGTAAATAGAATGCTCCAAAAAAAAGAAAAGGTGGATATCTTCAGTTGTAAGCTAACCTAAAGGAGCTCTTGTGTCACCGTACCACTGTGAGCTGTGAGAGCTGTAAGGAGATGCTATGATTTCAGACATGTTAAACATTGCTTGTAGCCTTGGATAGTATCCCCCTTCAGTTATCATTAAAGACCAGCTAAGGAAGTGAACACAAAAACAGTAATGTTGAGATCTGATTAGAATCAAGCGAAGCAAGGAAGTGCGGAGTTAAGATTTATATGCTAACCTTAATTAGCTCTATTGTTCTTGAGAGCTGAAGCATACACAATCAGGAACATTATACTTGCATCTCCACAGCTCTTCAGTACCTAAACATAAGAAAGAATCCACTGTGCTTTTCAGCCCTAAATTTTGTATGCGCTGCCTTTCATTAATATCTAAATCTGCACTTGTACTTTGTAAGGTTGTGGATTTTTAGGCTTTAGTTTCCTGCAGGCAAAGAGGGGACGCTGCCTTCGGTGGTGAGTTGAGGTTTGTGGTGCGAGTGGTGCTTGGAGGGAAGGTGGTCTGACATCAGAGTAATGCCACCCTCCTCACGGGCAGTAACATAAATCTCCATGTAACAGAGTGCATTCAGCGTAGCTTAGTGCTGCTTTGTTAACCATGTCACAGTTCAAACGAGCACAAACCACTTGACAGATTAGACACTGGTTGCAGAGCACATGGCTGCACGAGGCCTTGATCTTTCCGCATTAGTACCCTTTTGGGAACATCACCTCCTCCAAAGGTTTAGTATTCTCAGGGATGCTACCTCCTCTTCTCACCTTGAGGAGTTACAGAATAAATAGAAGCTTTAGCTTTGCAAGCACTAGAAAATCCAGGCGGTCTCAGCAACCAGTTTGTCGTTTGCCATAAGCCTGATGGTAACGTGAGGCTCGCAGAGATGTGGTTCTCAAGGTTAACAAGCGGTGCATTGTCTGGTTGGCTTTTTTGGGGCAATTCTGTATAGTAAATGCTGGCTGCTGAGAAAGTTTGTATGTTAAGGTCATCTTTGCTTAGCCTGTTGTGTGTGCATGTCGGAAATACTTGCATCGCTTCCCTAATGAGTGTGTGCTCAGTGTTGTCTGAAAAGACTCCTGGGCCAAGTACAAAGAGAAGGAGGAAAAAGTCAATCTTATACCTCGTTTGTGGTTGCTGTCGTTCCACCTTTAATGTATATCTTCCAGCTTTACCTTTTCTCCCCCCAAGTATCCAACCCGCTCAACCTGTTCTAGCTCTGCATGCTGCAACCAGTACATTGCAGTATGTACCCCCTCTCCAGGTCAGTGGGTTTTTTTGCCTTTCTCTTTTTTCCCCTCTTTTAAAAATACACACTTCATTCATAGCGGACTGTCAGCATGTGGGGAAACTTCTCTAACTTTAAAAAATGGTCTTAGCCAGGGCCTTCCGCTCATGTTTTTTAGCTGCAGTGCTCACCTGCGTGATGCACAGCTTTGGCAAAGACACGATCAAATGCTCATGCCATGCAACAAGTAAACAGCACACAGTGTACAAACACTGCTTTCACTTTCTTGAAGGCATCAACAAGTGTGCTGCCTTTGTCAGGCTGCTCTCTTAGCTGAAGTTTTCTAAATGCTTGCAGTGATTTCTAGTGATTCTTCAACATCAGCTCTCCAGTGCACTGCGTGGAAAGACGTCCCAGAATCCCCACATTCTGCAGCAGTTCCTGCTGATTCCTCTAGAGCAGCACTAGTCGTGCAGGGACTTCTGTTTCCAGCTGCTGTGCTTGTCTAAAGTGGAGCTGTGGGACGAGATGAGAAACCTTTTCCTGGTGCTGTGAGATCACTGCTGGTGAGGAAGGAGGACCACATGTTCAGGAACAGGAGAGGAAATGGGCTAAACACGTGAAGCCTCGTGTGCTGAGGTTCTGTCCTCAGCTCTAGCAGCAGTTTGCACAGTTTGTGCCTGCCCCGATAACCCTCACTTCCTTGCCCCTCGAGTTGCATGGTGACTACTGATACCAGGGTAACGTGGAGACCCTGCTTTCATAAAGATGTGCCTCTGTTATCTTGTGCAGCTTCCTTGTTTGCAGGCGTGCGTGCGGGGGGAGGTACTAAGCTCCATCTGCGCGGTGTCCCCGGCAGTGCTGTGGCCATCTATTTTTTCCTCCTTGAGCTGTGTGACGCAGCAAGTTGTTCTCTGCTGTGTGGTGCCATCAGGATTGCTCAACAGTGGAGTGTGACAGGGCAGCAACTGCAGGAGGGCTCTGCCTGTTTCTGGGAAGTCACGGAGGCCTATGTTTGCTTGGTTGTTCAAGGGGTGCGGTCTGGGGGGAGGCAAGATGTACCTGGGACTTCTCCAACCTTGTTTGCTCTTAGGACAAACCTTTTCCTCCTTCCGACATCCCTTTCTGATTTTCTCTCTTTTTTTCCCCAATGTTATTATTTAATACTGCTCCAATTGTCCTTACCATCTAATCACACTTGTTTCCTTTTAATGTGTAGTTTAAAATCAACTCTGAAGTTATTGACTAAGCTTTTAGACTGTGATAACTAAAGAAGGTGCCTGAAAATCACACATTTCCAAAAAGATGAGAGAAAACAGCAGTTCAAAATGTCCCAGGCCAGGTTTTTGGTACGCTTTTTAAAACCTTATTCCTGCTTAGTTTTACTGTTGTTAATAAACTTTTGTCTCCAAGCTTAAAGAAGCATGGGGGCCTCAGAGGGATCTCGTTTAATACTTATTAAAGAGTTTCTTATGGCTTAGAAGTCTCCATGTGCTCTTTGGCAGTGCTGATTTAGGTCTGCTCTGAATTTAATGCAGGCTGCAGGCAGTTGGGTGCAGTGATACTGGGAGGCTCACGCTGCATTTCTCGCCTCTTTTGACCTCACTTATGCAAGATTTGATGTGAAGGGCAAATGGATGCTTTCTTTTGCTGTCCTTTGGTAAGCTTTGCTTCACAGGCATGTTTTGAATCACTTCCCTGTCACAGCATCATCAGGCAAATATTTGTCTCCCTGTTTTCCTTTGAGGTGTTCTGACAACACTTCTAGTAGAGAACAGGAGTGACTTTGAGCCAGGCTGGGAATGCAGTTGTATCAATCTCAACCTGTTCTGACTTGCTGATTCTGCGTAGCAAGTAGTTGCTTAAATATCTGTGAATACAGCATAATTATTCAGAAATGGTACCTCCCCCCCACATTCTGGATGTGTAGATCGGTATCTTACCTCTCACACATGCATGCAACTTGCCTTTATTCACAGCAGAGCAAAATTTTATTCTAGGATAAAAATACAAAATGCTTTGTGTGCCTGTAGGTGTATCATATATCCTTAGGTATCGCATATTGGCAGCTGCATGGCACTGGTTAACTTTGCAGACCATCCTGGTAGCGCTGAGAAGGGATTTCTAGGCTGTCATGTGAACGTAACCACAGGTGCACGCGGGCAGTCTCGGCGCAGCTAAATAATAATGCTCACGTCACCCTAATGATGCTGCCTGCCACCCTGCTGCGAGGTGGCTCTGCTTCGCCTCATTGCACAGGGGAATAGCTGGCCTAAGACGGCCCAGAAGGCTGCCCAGAGGACACTGAAGGCACGTCAGTGTGGCCTCACAGGACGGATCAATTCCCAGGGGTGCTGAAGGGAATGCTGCTGTGTGGGGAGGCTCGCGGGGCCCTGCTAGCCCTGATAGACAGGGAGCTCACAAGTGCTGGGGCCTCTGTGGGGATAACGAGCCGTGCCACTGCGCCGCGAGATTGCAGGCCGGTGAGCGCGTGCTGGAGCATCTCCTGCTTGCAGGCGTGCGGCTAAAATGAGTCAGTGCTTCCTGAGCCGATCCTCCCCGGGACCTGCTTGCCCCACCCGGCTCTTTCGACGGAATTGCTTGTGTTGCAAGGGCTCCCTCCCTTAGCGCTGCGGCCGGTCCCTTACCGCACGTTAGCGTTCGCTGCTGGTTAAGAGTAGATTGCTTGGTGGTACTTGAAACCTGTTTTGTGTTATAAAAAGGCATTTCCCAAATGGTTGAGCTTTCGGTATTGGCATGTCTTTCGGTTTGCTCTGAAGTGTGCATGCATGTCTTAGGGCTTCTGGGGTCATTTTTGTTGTTTTGAGGATAAAAATAGTGAAGGAGCCAAGAAGAGAAGACAAACAGAAACTCATCCAAGTACAAATCAGGTCTGATTTGCAAAATTACCTGCGTCTTTCTGGTTCCTGTGATTACAACTGGCAAGAGCTGAGTGAATTGCTCTCTTAAGTGGCTTCTGTTTGTAATTAGCACTGGAAATATATTGTCGATACAGATTCTCTACATGTTTTAACAAACAAACAACTGACTAAAGTTTTCAACCCAAGGGTATAATGTTACTTTTGACTTAAGTTCCAGTCATGTTCACGAGACACAGAGGAGAGAGTTAACAGCAGTGTATTAAGTGATTGCTCCTAGAATTGCTGCTGTTCTGCTTTCTGTTTGTCTAGGGTTTATTTCTCATGTATGTCAAATGGCAGAAGAGTTCCTGTGTTTTCCTACCTTTCTAGGCCATTTGGGCTGAAGTGAGATGTGTTAAGCAGAACAAAATAACACTGACGAAGGTGTCATGGCACAGAAATTGCTCAGTAGAGACATCAGTGCAGTTTTGAAGTCTGTCTTCTCTTACTCTCTGAGCCTGAAGAACATCACAGTCCAGTTTTCAACCTGCTTGCGTGCATCCTGCATTCTTATTGGTTCTGATACGGTGGCACAAAATTGAAGCTTAGACAAAAGATTTATGTATATATATATACACACATATATATATATGTTTAAACAAAGATAATTGCTCATCTGAATGCTAAATATGCTATTTACTGGATATTACTAAAAATATGTTGTTTTGATTCTTCAGGGAGTATTTACTGTTACTTGAAATTAGCAAAGTAAGTGAAAGATCTCAGGGAAGGTAACAATGGAAGAGGTCAAGCAGTTATATCAGCTAAACTGTACTTTGGGCATCTGACCAGTTCAGTCTTCCCAGGCTGGCTTGGTGAACTTGAGCAACTCTACTCTGGGGAAAAAAAAGTAATATAATATTTTAAATAAGAACAGTACTATATTTTACGTGAGGTAAAGCACAGAAGGCATTGGTTTTTACGTTCAGTCTCTGAGTGGTTGGATATGTCTTTAGATAAGCATCAGATGTGTGAGAATCATCCTCTAGATTCTGATACCAAACTGCTCAAAAGTCACGAGGGAGATGAGGAACCACAGTGTGCAACAGTGTGTAGGGTACATCTAGTGGTAAAGTGGAGAAACTCAGAATAATATGTGGGATATGAAGCCAGAACTTGAACTTGATACTGTCAGATGATCGCTCTGGGCTGATAATGCCCAGATTCATTGGCCTCCCCACTGCGTTTTCACAGGAGTGGAGTTGTGAGGGAGGAGGAGAGTGTTTATACATGCACTGCCTGTGCACAGGAATTAATCTTGATTTAGATGCTGGGACTTTCCCAACCGGGCCCCACTGAAATTGCTTACTGCTCCCCTCTGGACACGCTGCTCCTTCTAATCAGACCTACCTGGCATAAACCTCTTGACTGAAAGCCAGCACTGCTTGTGCTGCCGTGGTTAGAAGGGAGAGGCTTTAACTGCGGTCCCTGCTCATAGGCTGCTCATCCACCCTTTTGTTCCACACCATCCTTTTGCCTGGGCCTCTGAAGCAGGCAGGCCCTTTCTTTAGGGATGTGAAGCACGTCAGCAGCCGTGAAAACTTGGGGTGCAGTGATGGTGTGGTTTTTCTCCCTAGAGACTGAGGTGAGGGGTTCCCACACATGCTGCAGGATGCTGCCTCCCTCGGAGCCAGAGAGGTGCTGATGGGGTTATGTGCATGCAAAGCAGGAGCTCCTGGTTTTGTTCGTAATTCAGCAGGATCTGGAGCTGGGAGCAGCTGCACTGTGCAGTTGCCTCTTTCAGGATGCTTTCACTCCTCGTTCTAGCCTTCAGCCAGCCAGTCAAAACCTTCCCACGTTCTGGTTTTGGCATCAGAGCTGTGGGCTGCCCTGTTTTGAGTCTTCCAGAAGGCTTATATGATCAACATGCAAATCCCCTCTGCATTAAGAAAATACAGCAACTCTTTTTGGAGATGCAGTAAAGATGGGGATGTGACCAATAGAAACTGCCTATTGGTTCAGCAGGACACATGCTCTTCTTTTTCCCCTCACTGTGAGTCACCTCCCTTAGGCACTGATCCAACAGCACCCAAGGGGAAAAAAGGAGTAAGGCACTTGAGCTCAGCATGTGTTTGTTTTCACAAAAGTATCTTCTTCAGTGAAAAGTGCTGAAATACTCACTTGCCACTGTTCTGGTCCAGTATTCACCCTTCCAAAGTCGTGCTTTGTGTTACAGTGTTGGGACAGAGAGTTTTTCTGCCCGTTTGCTTTTTCAGAAGCAAGGGGAATTCTGGTGCAACTGTCATCTTACTCATTCTGTTCACATGACATCGGAGGGAAGAAGAAAGTTGTGGCACAAGAGGGGAAGCGGAAGGTGATTCTCCCAGGAAGGATGAAATGAAACACGATGAAGCAGTTGAAAAATATGATTATTCTGGGCAGGCTGACTGGCACACAGTCATAGCACAGTTGGATCCTCTTGGCTCACCTGTGAAATTCTTTTAGTGAGGGGGAGGGAACAGATTATGAGAACTTTTTCACATACAGCTGTGCTGTGAAAAGCAGAGCATGTAGCGAGTTATCTGCATTTTTTGCATAGCAGTTCTTAAACATGAAGAGTTCAGTTCAGAAGTATATCAGACCTTGTGTGGAAAAGATTTAATTTTCTCTTGTCGTTTCAGGATTATTCTTTGCAAATTTTTCTGGCTCTGTATCTGAAATCATTCTAAATAGAGTTCTACCAGTTCCTCTGAGATAGTATTCAAAGCTAACTAGCTTGTGGACTGCTGGCTGGGCAGTCTGTTTAGCATAAATTTTTCTCTCCATCACTTCATCTTGTGAGTCGTAGTAACATTTCAGTGTTCCACCTTCTGTACTGTCCAAGTGTATGTGTGCACGCACGCGTGCTGAGGAGATTGGTAACCGCAGCTGAAGTTCAGTTTTCTGGGCTCCACACCATCCTGAGCTTGTCTGCTGCTCTTGGGTTGCTCTGCAGGATGGCTCAGAGCCACAGTTTGTCAATTTAAATTAGAAAAAGAAAAGCGAAGTTCCATCAGTCGTGGCTCTGGATCCATCTCTCTTGAGTTGAGGTAGTGGTCACTTCAGTGCTCTGGCACTGATATTATTACTGTAACGCAGGTCTGTGGCTGAATGTGAGCATTTCCATGCATGTCCTTGCTTTGCAGTCCATTTTCACTTAAAGTGTTGACTGTTTATCTTTTTTTTTCTTCTAGATTTGATGAATGTCATATCGTTTTCCTTTATCATTGTAGGTGCTGAAAGCCAGGCTGACTTACAAGCATGGCTTTCATATTCAAAGTATGCCAGTGTTGTTGGGCCAAAATATGTTGTTATTAGTCACAATGGGAAAATAACTTCTAAGCACAGCTTTGTTCCTGTTCTCCTTGTGTTTTGGCAGGCTAAACAGTGAAGTTGAACATTTTCGATGTTAAATGTAAGATCCAATCAAGGCAGAACTCTTCTAAAGGAGGATAAGGGATAAGGCAGCACAAATACTTTCATTACTTCCCACCTTTAATTTTAGTTAGGAAACTTAAAGTAAAAGGAGCTTTGGTGAAGGGAGCATTTAGCAGAAAGGTTATGGATGTGACTTGGCATCTGCTGCAGTTCAACTGAAGTTGGGTGATAAATGTTTTGTCGAGGCAGGATGACATCCATGTTACAAAGTAAAAGAGAGAGATGAAGATTGTGTCTATCCTTTGTACTGCTTGGCTTTATCTTCCTGCTTATCTTGAGTCGTAGCTCTAGTAATCTTTTTCCTCTCCACCCTTGACTTGATGTAGTGAAACTTGCTTAACCTGTCAAAGGAATAAACCTGCTCACTGTAACGTGGGCAGGTTGTGACTCTCCTTGAGAACTCTGGAACCTGCTGCTTTAGTTTCAGATTTTTCTTTTTCCTAATGATTGCATGCAGAGAGCTGTTGTGGTGTCTGTGATATCTGACCTACACAGTAAAAGTCAAAGGTGCAGTCAGGGTGTCTTCCTGTTTATAGCTCAATAGCTCAGGCTGCTTCCTTTCAAATATGCAAAACCAAAACACGAAGGGATTACCACATTCCTTGCTGTGGGTATGGATTCTGCTCCTGCTTTCTGGGCATGGCAAAAGTGTGCATGGGTATGCAGGAAGGAAAACTGCAGACTGAGGGCAGCTGATGGCTTCAACATCAGGTGTAGCTAAGCCTAGTCACTGCACTGCTGCACCCACGTTAACGAGCCCTGCCTTATTAGCAGTCATTTTATTGCAGACGTGGCTGGACTGCTTTTGGAACTTGCTGGAGCCAGCGTGTTTGCATGTATTGTGTCAAGGCGGGCAGAGGTGCCAGGCTGGACTTGCAGTTACCCAACTCCAGTTGGTACACACACTGTGGATGTGCCATTGCACCCTTTTCCCATAGTTGCAGCTCCATCAAAACAGGCAGAGCTAAGCAGATGGACAGAGAGCAGGGGAATATAACTTAGCCCTAAGGAAGCTATTTTCAATGGGTATCTACTAACAGGAATTCTCTCTGACAGAGAGGAGACTTGAAAATAGAAACAAAAAGTCCCACACTTTATGTATAGCAGTATTTTTGTTGTCGTTTGTTTGTTTTCTGGCTGAATGGGATTTAGCTTGATTGCTTTCGTTCTCTCCCTCTCTGAAAATGACTGGCCAACTCATACTGGCTAGATACCAGCCAAACTGCCAGCAGGATAAGCACACAGACCATGTGTCTGTCTGCCTCTCTCTGGGGTGGGGGGTCAGACAGGCACATGCAAGAAGAAGATTTAATCAAAACAAAATACCGCAGCAAATTGCCTTTCAGGTCTTGTTTTGCCTCCAGAACTGGATAATGCCTTTTTGGCCTGTTGTTTCCCACTGCTTTTGAAGTTTATCTGCAACCATTGTAGGCAGTTCTCTCTTACCAGCCTACTGGGAACATCTGCATGCAGATGTTCTCTTCTTCTTGAGCCTCTCATAGTGTAAGCAACCCACAGCATCTGTCTCTTGTTTTTGTGGCCTGTGAGAGTTACCTGGGAGCTGAATTTGATTCCCCAAAATGCTGGGGGTAGGTGAACAGTACAGGCACATGCTGAACAGCCCTTTTAATCTTGCAGCAGTTCTGCTGTGTTTGGGGCGTTGAATGGAGGCTGTTCCTGCATAACACTCTCAGGAAGCTGGCTGCAGTTTGAGACAGTAATGTAGTTGCTTTTTCTTAAAAGATTCAGGGATTGTGAAAGTATTGTGCTGGGAGACACTCATCTGGCATCCTCTTCCCGTGGGTCAGTTTGGTCCAGTGTGTTATCTTGCAGCATCATGCCCTTGGCATCCAAAACTAAAATTGATTTTATGTCATAACACCCAAGCAGCTGTGAGGACGTGTAAGACTCACCTGGATTACAACATTCCCTCATGTTTGAACATGATGGTTTGCAGTCAAGTGAAATGGCACCATCCTGAACTGGGCTGGTGTGGCTTCTGAAGGAGCGTGCCCAGATGCCATTAACACAGACTGCCTTGTGCTGCTTTGAAGTCAGTCAGATGCACAAAGGGCACTTCTCTCCTGCACTCCCAGTTGTCACTATTAGAAGTGAACATTTCCGTTGCACATTGGAATGAAGAAACCTAAGTTTGATTTCTGTCAAAAGCACTTGACTACTATCAATTTGAAGCAAAAAGCCCTACATCTGGTTTTTAAAAAGTATGAGTTAAGCGTTGAGTGCTCAGAAAAAGAAAGGTGAAGTAATATGTGTCATCTAACTGAAGAGAACTGGGTGGGAGCATCTTGCTTGATTGCAGACATAGCAAACTGAGAGGCAAGTGGGCCAAATGTATGGACATGAGATTGCTTCCTCAGCCATTTTGTTCTTTGGGTTTACGTGCTGCACTAAAGAACCAAAGAAATATACTAGGTGTCTCAGTCACTGCTGGGGTTTGGATTGAGAACATCCTGCAGTGATGGTACTTCTAACCTGGAGCAATATAAGCGGGCTTTGTGGAGCCTTCTTTTCCTCTTTCCAGCGTCACTGTGACAGTAAGTAGTCTTTGTCCTGACGCTGTGGGTTTAGGAAGACATTTTAGCAGTACAGAGTCTTACAGGCCATGCTTGCTGCACCTTCACAGTGTTACTAGCATTATTTCCATTTCACGTGTGCAGTTGAAATTTGAAGGGCCTGGGGGTGATGGGGGATGGATGCAGGTGCAGGCGGTAGTAAGGTGATGGCCTACAGCCCCACACACTCCTGGGTGCTGTGAAGAGCCCACGCTGGGTCATGTCCTGACCATATTTTGGGACTGTCAGGACTGCAATGCAGTTCATGGGATCTCTGCTGGGATCCTTGAAAGGCAAACCTTGGAAGTGGTGTTGGCATTAAAATTGGTGCGGACTTCCCACCCCGATTTGCCTGCTGACGGTGTCTTCTTCCCCCTCCTGCTCAGGCACATGAAGATTCATGAGAAGGATCCAAACAGCACGGCGAGCACAACTCCCCCATCTCCGCTGAAGCGCAAGCGGTTGTCTTCAAAGCGGAAGTTCAGTCAAGATGCTGAGATGGACAGAGAGGAAAGGACACCTGCAAAAAAGGTTTGTTACCAGGCATGAAGCAAAAGCCTTTCCTGACTGCCTCCTATGCCTTTGGCCATTGTGCTCATGCAGTCAGCACTGGAATATTAACATTTGGTCTCGTTACAGTCCCGTATGATTTAAGATACCTCTGTTTTTCCTCTGCACCCAGCAGTGTGGTCTGAAATGGAAAATACATTTCTAATTCAGAGATTGAAAGAATTTATTCTTTGTTGTTTAAATTTCTCATTTTGCATGTTGATTACATATATACTTATTGATTGCATATATTAGCTAATGTTGGATGAGCAGATGACAAACTATTCTTTCACTACTGTTGTTTTTTTTCCCCATTTTATTTCCTGTTTAATTTATAGTATTCTTGCAGGGTGGTGATTTGAACTTCAAAAAAAGTGTTTACTTAAGAAACAACTTAAGTGCATTTTTGTTATGACTGGAGAAAAAAAAAATCTATACTGTTTCCCTTTTGCAGTAGCATAATCCTGCATTATTTGAGTTGCAAGAGCAACCAGAAAATATTTATGCAAAGGCTAGACATTTCCATTAGGGTTTTGTTTATGAAATATTTTATTGCATTTTAGTCATTTATCCAAAACGTGTGGTGGCTGCCAAAATTAACTCGACCCTTTCTACTTAGTCTCTAAATGGCAAACTGGTAGCAGCTCCATGTAGCTCAGTAGCCTTGTTTCCGTGCATGCTTTTCCTCCCTGTAATCAGAAGAGGGCTATAGAAAACATGCAGAAGTTCATTGCTTTTCCATGGACCACTTGAGTTAGCAGTTGGCAGTATTTCAGTGGCATAAATAATTTAGGCTGACAGCTCGCCTGGCTCTCTGAAGGAGGAGGAATGCTGGTTCAGTGGTATATAAACATGTGGGCTTATGAGTTGTTCAGATCGCAGTTTCTCATTAGAACTGGTGCATCTGTGACTTAGCTGCGTGCTTCATCTCTTGTTAAGCCTCCTTCCTGCCATGTGTATTCTCACATGCGCTGCCTCTCACACACTCTGTTGCCGGAATGAGCAGTTTCTGGTCACCTGCAGCAAAGTTACAGATGGAAGTCACTGCTCTGCTTATAAGAGAAGGACTTTGAATGGGTTGCATGCTCGATTTGTTGCTTGAAATTCAGTCTAATGAGGGTTTTTTTTTTCCTTTCTCTGTAGGTTGTCGAGGATGGTCAGTATGGTGAAGGGGATAGGAAAGAAGATGATGCTTACCATTGTCCAGTATGTTTCAAAGACTTTTTTTGCAAGTATGCGCTGGAGTCCCACATGGAGACACATCCAGATAACTCACTGAGGTAAGAAGTGGGCTTGAGAGCATTTCTGGTCGCCAGATGGTCTCAGAGAGCCTGCTGGGGAGGGGAGAAAAACCCAGCATTGTTCAGACCTCTGCGCTATTAACTGACCGCCATTCTGATTCTGAACTGGTTTTGAATCGTTCTGGTTCATCTTTTGTCACCAGGGTGCTAGAAGGTTTTATTTATTTGTTTGTTTATTTATTTATTTTTCCAAATACAAGAGATCTTGCCAGTTAATAGCTGGGAATGTTTTTAGGAGAAACTAAAGCATCCCTTCCTCCCTTCCAAACTTATCACAGTTGTTGTATAAAATGGTGAATGCTTAAAGCAGGAAGCAAAGCTAGATAAATCCATTCAGGTACCAACCTGTGAGGTTCTTCTGCCTGAAGTTTTGCTGTTTGTCGTGGGAGTGAGTGAAGATAGATGAGTTTCTGGTTCCAAACCTTCTGCAAAGTGTGTAATGCTTTTCTGCCTATTGAGGTTAGGGAATGTTTTGGGTTTTGGCTTAAATCAGCATCTCTTAACAAGGAAAAATTAGCTATTAATTGTTTGGGAAGGTATTTGGGGTTTGTGTTTTGATTCAAGTAATTGCTCCTGAGATTTTTGATGCTTTTTTATTTCCTGTTTGTTTTTCTTAATAGAAAAAAAGTAGAGCCAGATAACATGAAGATACAAAAGAGATATTCCAAGTCTAGTTTAAACATGTAGAAAAGCTGCTATTTTACAAAAGCGGGTTATCCATTTGCAAAAACTTGTCAGCGCTTCAGGCTTATTTAGGACATTATACTCTCAGTGATCTTTTCAGAAGGTAGCAGAATTTGACATTTTGGAGTGTCAACATTCTTTCCTGCAGACGTTGTCTTAATAGAATGGGATGGAGCAGAGCTGGGGTTCATTATTTATTTATTTGTTTATTTCATTAGAAAAGACTGGTGAATATGTCTAGAACCTTTTTTTTTTTTTTTCTTAAGGCATTGTAATTGTAATTAATGTGAAGGGGATTTGGAAAACTCTTTCTTAAACTTAGTCCAGCCAATAATAGTTACTTAATTGGAGTTTGCTGCTTTGGAAGTAAATCAAGTAAATTCACATTACAGAACAAAATTGAAACAGTTGATCTCTGTCCCCACCAAAAGGCCTCTGAGATAACTTTGCAGCACCCTTTACACGTTAGAGAAAGTGCCTGTGTTATTAGGCTTGACCCAATACTAGCCTCACTTCTAAGTTTCTGCAAAGATACAACATCTTTGCTAGGCTATATGCTGCGAAGCTGAGTGGACAGGAGGGTTCTCTGGCTTTGGGTGATGGATAAAAGACAATTTAATAGACACCCTTCTAGCTTGGGAGCTTTACAGTCTGTTGCTGCAAAGCAGGAGGGCAGTGTCTGTGCAAGCAGCCTCTTCATATACCGCTTCACGTAGCTCTTTCCCTAGGATTAGCAGACTTACTTCTGGGTAACATTCTCCTGACATGGATTTTGCTGCCCATAATTTTGTTGAGCAGCATAGGCTAAAATGTGTCCCTAAATCAAAGGTATGATTGTCATGCTTTGTGGGCACGAGTTAAGGGTAGTGCTGGGTCTTTACTGGCTTGTCTAGACAATGGCAAAGGGGGTTTTGTCAAATGTTTGCTTTAGCAACTTAAGACATGTCAGTAGAGATAGGGCAAGACAAGGAAGCCATGGTTCTCCCTGGTCAGCTAACACATTCAAATGCAACTTGCATTACCTATCTGGCTTAAAGTATACCTTTTGTCCTCGTCTAGACGAATCAGATGTCACTGTCTGCTTGCCCCAACCTATGAGAAAATCCTCTGGTAAGCAGAGCAGTCTGGGCTGCTGTTCAGGTGACTGTTTCATCTCTGTAGGATGAAAGTCCTAGGCAGGCAGGGTCTGTAATACTCTGGTTGCCAGAGTTTTGCAGGACTGTTTGCAGGATTCAACAAAATGTGCCGATTGTGGTGTGCCTTTTTCAGCCCTGAATTAACATGACTGAAATGATTCCTTTTGTGAGGCATGAAGGTGTCTTTTTAAGTGAAGGAGTTGAAGAAAAGAGAAAACATTGCTAGAATAATAGAGCAGGAGGTATGTGTGTATGGGTGTGTTTGTGGCAGGGGAGCAAACTGCAGAGTGTTAGAAGGCATTCATCAAATCCCGGTGTTTCCTTATTGTAGAAGACTAAGAGGAAGAACTCTACTTAAACAAAGTTCAAACAAACGAAAAAGGAGAGCAGCTGTGCTACGAGCAAAGGGCAGGGAGCAGAACACGCTCAGTCTCTTTTTATTGCCAGCATTGTAAAATTCAAGTCACTTGATCAGGACTTTTGTGCATCAGGTATCAGATGTTGTGCATCCTCAGGCCCCAGATGCTCTGGCTCTGGCAGTTGGTTTGCAGCTACTGCTGTGGGCAGCCCTGCACAGACTTTTTTGTTACAACCAAGGAATAAATGATGCTCTGTCAGCCTCAGCATGCCTCTATTTATAAACCGTGGGGCAAACAGGCCGTGGCCATGCTGTTGGGTAAATACAGCTTCTCTCTCCCACAGCATCTTCCTGTCCTGTTCCCCCATTAAGGACAGGCAGGGCTGTCTGGCAGCCCCTGGGTCTGCCTGGGAGCAGCTCATTCATGGAGTGGGCCTTTGCCCTTCCAGATACCGTCAAATGAGCAACTTGAAATCGCAGGGTTAGCTGTTCAAAGCCCGATGAAAAGCCTTGTGCTCCCCAGGAGCACTTTTTCATGCAGAGCCACGAGCTGGGAGCACCTCATTGTTTACTTGCAGCAAAATAAACAATGCTTAATCCACCGATTGTGTGAGAGAGGCACCCGCTTGGGAGAGTCTCTCCCAGTTACGTAAAATCCCAGATCGGACATCTTTGTCTTCTAATTACGGTAAGAACTGTCCTGCTGCGGGGAGCCAGAACAGGGCCCTTTGTCCCACTGCAGTGGGCTGTGGCCCTGGGCTGTGGCCCTGGGCATCCTGCACGCATCACCCCCTGGCAAGTCCCTGTCCCTTTGAAACCCCAGGACCTGCACCCTAATTAGTGACAGGAACTGGTCCCAGAGAAGCTGCCTGCACCCCTATTAGCTATGGGAGAGGGCACAGCTGTGCTTTCTGCCCCCCCGTTCCCCTCCTCGTGCATCCCTAGCTGGACTGTTTAAAGCCAGCGGCCATTTCCCTGCAGCGAGGGCCTTGAGACACCATCTATTTTGGGGGAGGAAGGAGGGAGTTGTATCTAAGCACTGTTAGAATTACCAGAGTGCTGAAACACTGTGCAGCCAGTGGGGAAAATAAGAAACCTCACAGAGGAGGGTAACTCCTCTGGAAACTTTTGTGGCTGAGGGTTGCTGTCAGACATGGTAACGTGCTTCTAAAGATTGCCTGACAGGAGCTCTGAGCAGCAGCAGCAGCCCAGGCTGAGGAGATGGGAGGATTTCCTGAGGAGAAGCCTCTCGAGGCGCTCTGTGAGGTTTCCCTTCTTTCCTTTGGCAAGTACAATGGAACGGGCTTAAAGTAAAACGTGTGGCTTTTTAAAAAGTACATGCACTGTAAAATTCCTCTGTTGGGTTTCTCTGTAACTAGAGCATACCCTTTTTATTTTCTCTCCCTCTCCTCCAGGAGGTTTTCTACAATACTCTGTGTACCAACAGCTGAGACTTTTTAGTTTCTCCTTTCTCCCAGCTGCAGTGAGACGTTCATTCTGCTTCTTATTCTGCTTCTTGTGGCCCTGCATCTTTCTGAGGAGAGGAGGAGGGAGGTGGTGATAACATGGCAGCTACCACCTTTCATAGAGGCACGTTTCAGCATTAGTTCTCAGCAAGGGCAGCTTGTACAGTTTGAAACATGGTAAAAGCCAGTATCTTTGTGAGTGCAGTGTGCACTTTTTGATCACATTTGATTCAGCGTGTCACTGCTTTCGGTTACAGGATCTGGGTTTTTTTCTAAGTGTTTTTTATGGGAGTTGAGTAGATAGGAGGAAAAATTTTAAAAAGGTGTCACAGGCTGTGAAATGCACTGTCTCCCTCAGGCCCTGAGCTGACCTAGAGCAGTACCTGTAGATGCCTGTGTCCATGAATGGATTCAGGCTAGATGAAGTTTTCTGACCTTTTACAGTGCATGTCCAAACAGTGATATAATATATTAAGCTTTGTAACTTGCCAAATCCCAGGCATATTTTCACTAGGACAGCAAAAGCAGTTCTCTTGCCCCAGGATAATGTGCTTCTGTAAAACTTCCAAGAAGCCAAAGAAAGAAAGAAAACCGAAAGCCATTCACTGTCTACCGTGTTCTTCAAATCAACTTAGCCAAGTTTGGCTGAAGCTTGTAAAGTCAGGTGAGCTAGGGGTTGAACACCACCACAGAAAGCTGTTGTTTTGAACAGCTAGATCAGAAAAAGACGTAGCAACAGAAATGCTCAGGACCTGGAACGAAAAATGTCAGGACACCCTGACCATTGGTGTTTGTTGTCATCCACCTCCAGTTTTGCCAGGGTAACTCGAGCTTGTGTTTCTGAAAAAGCTCCTCGGTAGGAAATGCTGCTGTTGTGTCTTGGTGTTACATGGCTTCACTCACAAGGGAGGTGTGCAGTTTAAATGCTGTAAAAATGAGTCCCTGGACTCTATGGGTGAATTGTTTCACAGTTTGTGATTCAGTCAGTGTGCTCACCAGACTCCCCCCTCTGCCAGCATGCTGCCATTCTTCAGTGCATGGTGTCGAGTACTGAGATGCTGCAGGGTACCTAGACCTTCATCTCTGTGTTAGTCACTTCAGCTAATGCACGTGAGCAATATATGTTAAGCTAAGTCAAAATAAAGTGGATTTTGAGTCAAACTATTCCAGCTACTTAAAGTACTACATCTGTTGTCCAGTTACTGTTCATCACAACAGTTCTCTACATTGGTTTTGAGGAGATAAAATAACCAGAAAAGCAAAATAATTAGTTTTTAAGTGAATTGAGGTTATTTCAGTCCTTACCACCAGTAGAAAAGACTGCTGCAAGAGAAAGTTGTGTGCAGAGTAGCAGTGTGACTGAGTGAAAGAACATTGTACAGGATGCAAAAGAAAAAAAAAAAAACCAACACCAGAAAAAGCCCTTTAAGTTTCATTCCCCTTTCTGCCAATGCCTACTTAAGCAACTTCAGGAATTTACTTTCTCTCCTTATATAGTAAGGAATAATCCTGCTGACTTAATTTTTGTGAAGCTTGCTGCTTTCTACACATGGTCAGCATTTTGTAGGAAGAGGGTGTTATAGACATTGCAAAATTAAAAGAGCGAATGTGTTTGAAAAGCAAATGTCGTATTCTATGTTTTATTGCTTGTGTGCCACTACTGCAGGTTTGTGGTGGGGAGAGTAGGTTTCTTCCTAGCAGCTGACATAACTGTTACTAGAAGCAGCTAGTAGTCTTCTTGTAGCATCGTGAACTGTTGTATTACTTTCATATCTCTGTCACAGCCTTTGGTGTGCATATAGATAAGCCTCCTTTCTTGTCAGTGCTTCAAAATGGGAAACTCGTCTTCTTTCAGTGCAGGTGGTTAATGCTGAGTTTGTTTTATCCTACATGACTTTTGAGTATGGGGAGAGAGTGAAAGAACTCCAGCACAGGCATGCTTATGTACTCTTTGACCTTTGGTTTTGGCACACTCTAGCTCTGATGCTTCCCTTCTTAGTCATTGCTCTAGGGTCATCTGCTAGAGTTACCAAGTACTGACAGACTACCTTCTACCAAACTTCTTGCAGCCAAAGACAGAGATGCACAAGAGTCAGTTAGCTGTACGGCAGTGCTGGCTGGGCCGACTCCCCTGTTCTGTGTGCTCAACTGCTTGCTTGGTGTTTGGCTAATACAAAATGGGAACTGAATCCTGATCACAGTTGGTAGTATGTTCAGTGTAGGAGCAATTCCAGCTGCTAGCACTGAAATCCAGCTCTGGTAAATGCTGGGACCAAAGGTATGCTGTGGTACAATACAGCTCTCAATGCCCATAGGGCAAAGGAGAGGGTATGCAAGAAAGCTGGATTGCATCTTTTGCTAAGCCAATAAAATAGGGAAGTAAAATCAGTGGGCTGAGCATCTGACTGTGCTGACTTGCAAAAGCAAACCAGAACTGCATTTTAAGTACTTTCTGAAATTTCTGTTCAGAAAAGAGAAATGAGAAACATTAGAAGAGCAGCACAAATCAACTCCATCCTGGAAGTGGTCAGCACCCACTAGGGAGCTCACTGTGTAAGAAGGCTGGGAGTCAGCAGCAGGCAGGTAAAAGTACTAGATAGTGAATGAACACAGGGAGTGAGGCTCTCACGCGGAGCTGTGTGGTGTGTCACATGGCACTGAATATCTTAGCTCGGGTACCGAAATAGAAAGTGGGTAAAATGCAAAGCCCAACTGCAGGGGAAAGCTTCTCGTAAAAGGGAATACAGGAGGGAAAGAGGGCTGAGCCAAAACGGGTTATTAGCATGCCTGTCTGATCCTGGTGTCCAGGGTATGTTTATACACACGCTCTGTCAAAGTACTGGCTGCTGCTGCTTGTGTTAACAGCCATGTCTGCGTGCTGAGCATAGCTTACCTGTGAATGCAGATAAGAGCAAGTGTGATCCATCCAGATTGGGCTGCACCTATTTGTGTACTCTTCTGTCATCAGTAGATGGCTGTAGAATAGGTGTGTGCCTGTGGATATGTTTCTTCTTATGTTACTTGGTGAAAGGCAGTGATTTCTTTTTTTTTTTTTTTTTTTAAGAAAACTTGATAGGCATTTATAGGCCTTTTTGTTCTTTTGTTTTTGAGAAATGTGTTAGCAGGCAGGAAGAACTTTCCTTTTCTTTCCCCCAAAAAGAATACCAGAAGACTCATTTGAGTTTGTATGTACAAATAACTTTTATGCTGGATGTTGCACAGCCTGGAATTTTGGTAGCTACAAAGGACTGCACTCTGCAGGCTTCTTTTTTCCAAGTACACCTGCCCTGTTTGTGCAGCCTTCATTCTTCTGTATGTTGATCTTCAGCTCTCACTCTGTGATTCTGTCCAGCTACTTTCTTGACACTTCTGGTTTTCCAAACTTTCACATTTATTAAATGGAAAAGTCATTATGAAAAAATGAACTACTTTGTGCAAGGGTCTGCGGGCCATCTCCAATTTCCTTTTATTTATTCTTAGTTATATGTTGAAATAAATGGTAGAGTAAGCTCCTCTTCTGCTGGGGCTGAGATATTAAAACACAGCACTGTTGAGTTGTTGTTAGTGCATGCAGTTCATTACAGTGTTAGGAAAAGTGAGGTCTTTTCTGATTTTCATTGCTTAAAAACAAAGGAGGTAAAAAAAAAAATGCTGGTAGAGGTTTGTGCAAAGAACGGCTTGTGCCACTGAGCCGTGTGTTGGTCAGTTTTACTTGAGGTGCTCTGACAGCAGGAGTTCAACACACCAGGACTGATGCTGGCTCTGCAGTGCACTGTTTCTGAAGCACAATGGCATCCTGGCTTGTGTCAGCCCTCCATGCTACTTTCCCCGCCTGGACCAAAGCATGGCTGCAGGAATGTACGTGGCATTGTGCATCTCCCTATAAATAGAAGGTTTGCTAGGGCGGCTTCAGCCTTGGCTACAGCCGAGGATGAAAGGAAGGGCACACTGGCAACAAAGTGGGACAAAGCAGAGGCTGGGCTCCTGCGAGGTTTGTCTCTGTTTAGTGCTGGCAGAAGGAGGAGGTGCTTGATCAGGGGGAGATGAGAAAGCCACAGAACCTTCGGGGAGTGGTGCCCAGGGGACTTGCAGGGATCCCCAGGGAAGGCAGGAGCAGCGCCCACAGTACTTCTGCTTTTCCATCACTCATCAAGTGGGGGGAGATAAGTGCAGCTGTTGGATGTTATTTCCCAGGGCCCCGGGTGTGGAGGCCAGAAGGGTTTTTTGTCCAAAAAGAGATGAGTATCTGGTCTTGGGCGGGGTTACACAGGAGCAGAAACCAATTTGCTCTCTGTCATCTCCCTCCCTTTGCCTTGCCCCAAACAAAGTGAGAGAGAGATTGAGAAATCCTTTCCTGAAGGGGAGTACTCCTGCAACTTGCTAGTTTTACTTCAGAGGGGATGAATGTCCTTCTGTTTAAAATGATTGTTTCTCCATCTCCTTGTTTTTGTCTTTCACACGCAAACAGGGCTGAGGCTAGAGAGCTGCTCCCATCGGTAGAGCAGATAGAAGTCAGCTGGAGGCACGTGCCCGTCCTGCTCTGGTGCCTGGTTGCTCTGATTTTAGTTTAGGATTGAATTTTCTTTGCTCATAAGGAGACCCATGCTAATGTGAGACAGAAAGGAGAATAATAACAAGAGTGGAAATCTATGTAGGCTATGCATTAGGGATTTAAGTGGGAGGAGTTGGATGATTTAATAACCTAACCGTGTATTAACGGGTTCTGTCTCAGGATATGTTTCATCCTTGCTTTCTTTTCCTTGCTTCTGTTTGTGGCTATTGCTAAAGAGCACAGCCAGGAAAGGAACAAAAAAGTACTTTTTTGTTTTTGCCGATGCCCAGAAATTAACAAGGGTTTTACTTGTCCAGCGCAGTGTTAGTGAGCTGCATGGGTGAAAACTTTGGGTTTTGGTCTGCTCTTACATGGCATCAAATGTTCTCATGAACAAGAATGCTACTTTCCCTTTTCCAACTTGTTTAATTTCTTGGTAAGAATAATGGGATATAAATATTAGGCCTTTGAGTCTTGACTACTGAAATACGGAGTTTAGAAGGATCAAATTAAAGTCATTGTGATTTGACTTTATTACCCTTAATCAAAATCAACATCAATTAATTTTGCTTAAAATTTGACTCTTCATTTCCTTTCCAAAATATTTTTTCTTTTCTTTTTTTTTCTTAAAAAAAAAAAAAAAAATCATTTCTATTGCTGTCAAATAGAAATTGGCTGAGAGGAGAGTGTGATGCAAGGCAGCAAGCACTACTCCTGTAAACTTTTCTTGCATACGTGCCTTTTGTCATAAGTGTAGCAAATCCTGCCTTCTCTTGAACAAGCTGCACAAAAGAATGTCTATTAAGGCATATTAAAATGCTTTTATATTCCAACTAGCATTACAGATTTCAAGAATGTCATTTTAATATAAAGCTTTTTAATGCTGTGTTTTTAGATAGAGATCTTGTAAGTGCAATGATGTAGTATTACACAGTCATAGGAGGTGGAAGGGACTTATGGAGATAGCCAGTTCTACCCCTGGCTAAAGCAGGTTCCCTACAGTAGGTCATACAAGAAGACATCAAGCGAGTCTTGAATACCTCTAGAAAAGACTCCTCAGCCTCTCTGGGCAGCCTGTTCCAGTGCTCTGTCACCCTCAAAGCGAAGAAGTTCTTTCTCATATTTGTATGGAACTTCCTGTGTTGCAGCTTTTGCCTGCTGATCCTGGTCCTGTCGCTGCACACCACTGAAAAGAGCCTGTCCTCATCCATTTGGCTCCTGTACTTTAGGTATTTATGTGGTGAGATCAGCCTTCTCTCCCCCAGGCTGAACAGCCCCAGGTCTCTCAGCCTTTCCTTATGAGGGAGATGCTCCAGACCCCTCATCATCTTTGTAGCCCTCCACTGGACTCTCTCAAAAAATATCCTGTCTTTCTTGGACCGAGGAGCCCAGAACTGGACACGGTGCTCCAGATGTGGCCTCACCAGGGCAGAGTCGAGGGGATTACCTCCCTTGACCTGTTGGCCATGCTCTATTTATTAAAACCCAGGGTACCATTGGCCTTCTTGGCCACAAGGGCACACTGCTGGCTCATGGCCAATCTGTTGTCCACCAGGACACCCAGGTCCTTCTCCTCACAGCTCTTTAGTAATAATTCAACTCACCTGGTGTGATAGATAGGCAGAGCTCTGATGTCAGCCTGGTCTTTGTACTGTCACTGCATGGATACGTTCAGGATCTGCTTTTGTGTTTTAGCAGTTCTGTTTTCTCACCCACTTGTTCCATGCACCTCTGCCAGCAAGCCAGAACTCTAGTGCTAAACTGGCTTTGTACAGGTATGAGTGACTCCATTGCATACAGAACTACTGAGAAGGGTGCTCAATGTAAAGCTGTCAAAATTGCTATCAGCAGTTTTTCAATTTTTGCTTACAATGAATTTTTTAGAACCAAATGGCTTTCTTCTCTCTGTTCTGTAATCATATTTACAGAAGAATGGAGAGCAGCGGCCAAGACTAGCAATCATGTGATAACACAGCAACTTTTATTTGCTACATCTGGAAACTTACCTTGCAAGCACAGTGCTTTTATCTGTGCTCAGGTGTTGAGCTATTGCTCTGCCTGTTCTGCTCAGAATCTGTTCCCATCTCTGCTCTCTGCAGTCACATCATCCCTGTTTGACTTGGCACTACGCTGGGACAGACTTGTGAAACTTCAAGGAGAGAGGGTTTGTTTTGTTTTGTCTTTAAGCTCATCACGAGTAAAGTATTACCACATGGCTCAGCTGCCTTGCTTGATATGCTGGTCTTTTTGGACATTCTAGATTAATGGTACATTTTTAGAAAGAAATTTAAGCAAGATGAAAATTTGTTCGTATTATGTGAGATTCCTTTCTCTTTTGCTTCTCGCTGTGTTTCTGAACTTAAAAGCATTGTAAGTATTGTCATTGCTTAAAGATGGAAAATAGTACTGATGTCAAAACGGGCAAGTCAATTTCCTTAGAAAAAAAAAAAACAAGAAGACTGCCTTATTTCACACAGCAGCATGCTCCATTTTAAATTAACACATAGTTAGTCAGTGCCATGCAGTGATTGCCTTAACTAGTTTTGAAGCTCCGTAGCCCTGAGTTTTCCTTGGAGATGGTACATATCCATATCTATATCAGCTGTGCTCATTGTATTCGAACCCAAGAAGCCTGGGTTCCCTTAGTACTTGAGATGCAGGGAAGGTAATTTAATAGCACACAGGAGAAAAAAAATGTGTGAATGGGCTGTGTCCTGAAAGCTGCAGCCCCACTGGAGGCGCTGAGCTGAGGCAGTGCACTGACATTCCCTGACAGGCCTGACTTACTTGGGTGTTTCTTTATTCAGCCGGGAGCTTGGGTTTGACCAAATGGTAAAAGAGTTTAATCCTTTTCCAGTTTTTTGTTATTCCTTGAGAAAAATGCAGGAGATTGCTGAATATTATGAATTATAAAAGAGAGAAGGGGCATGATGCCTTTTATTAGGAGTTTTGTTTTAGGGGAGGAGGGAGGGAGGATCCTTTTTTACATTGCAGATTTTTACTCTCCTGGGGCATAACAGTTGATACAGGTGTACCACAAAGGACTTTCACACACGTCTCTGCCCTGAAAGGTTTTGTTTCAAGCACAGCTTTTGGTAGGAACCCCAAATAAACCAGTGCTTAAAATCAATCCGTCACACAACTGGTGGATGTGAGGGGGTAGAGGAGTGTGAGGTGTGTGAGACATATGAGGCAGTGGCACAGCTGCCCAGAGAAGCTGTGTTGCCCCATCCCTGGAGGCACCCAAGGCCAGATTGGATGGGACTCTGGGCAGCTGAGCTGGTGGGGGGCAGTCCTGCCCACGGCAGGGGGCTGGAACTGAATGGGCTTTAAGATTCCTTCCAACCCAAACCGTGCTATGGTTCTATGGCTTGCTTAGCCCAAATCCCTGGCAGCAGACCCTGGCTGTTTTTGTGGCCTTGAGGTCCTGTCAGCAGTAGCTTTCTCTGCCCTGTCAAACATAAGGAGGCACAACCATTGAATTTTGTTGCTGGTCCCTGGGAGGTCAGGCACACTGGGGACTCCCAGAGCTGCCTCGGGGCAACTGAGGAGAGGGTGAGAATCTGCATGCCTTCACAGAGCAGCTGGGCCTGCGAGCCCTCGCTGTCCATGTGCTGAGATACCAGGAGGAGTGTGCCAGAAGCACTGCTGGCTTTCACACCAGGCTTTTTCATCGCCTCTGAAAGAGCATTTGTTCCAGTATCTTGCAAGTTCTGGAGGTGACTGTTGTAAGCCTGTAACGCCCTCCTTCCCCCAGTGGTTTTGGTGGTTGAGCGTTTTTGTTTTCACCCAAGATGAAAGCTATGCATCACAGATAGGTACTGCCAAGTGAGCTGGAAGAGTGCCGCAATCCTGATGCTGGAGGAGCGCTCTGCATCGGCATTCCCTCGCTCCACCAGAGCCGGTTGTCACATTTAGCAGATCTCTTTAAGTAAACACTCGCTTTGTAAATGGCTGCAGTTCTCTATTTAATGGAATGCCAGCACTATGCTGGCAATAATTATAAAGGTAGGATGCAAGTGAATTGACAGGGGAGATAAAACAGATTAAACCTCCAGTGCATAATATTTATGCCTCAGCCTTCTGGGTACCATGATAACACAGGCAGTGGTACATATACTTCACACTTGTTTCTTTCACCACTCAGAGACTGTGAGTCCAATTGTTCTGTGAGTGACTTGGTTATCTCTTCATTTTCAGGGAATAAAAAAGGTCTGTGGAAGTTTATGTAGTGATAATAAGAACAACAATGGGAGTTTGTTAGTGACAGGACAGGGAGGGGGTTGTTTCAGGATTTTGTCAGAAGTCATTTCTAATTGCAGGATGTTTTTTTAATGAGTAGGCACATGTCCTTTTCCTCGACGGGAGGGCAAAGACAGCATGGAGAGATGTGAAGAACTCCAAGTGCAAATAATGCTCTCAACAACGGTCTGCTTCACATTCCTTGCTGGTGGCTTCTGAAAACCTTGTTTTGGTTACAAGCTGGAGCTGTAACCATAGGGAACCATTTTGAGTGAAACTGTTGTCATTTGTTGGATTCAGAGTGGATATGATCTGTCATAGTGCAGAGCTCAAACAGCAGACACTTAAAAGGCGATAACATTGTTGACATGTTGGCCAAGTGTTGCTGTGTACTCCTTACCACCTGTAGTTGAGCTGCATTGCCTGCACCTTTGATTGTCTTAAAGCTAGTCTGCTGTACAGAAATGTATGATTGCCTGAATTTGGGAATAGAACTGAAATAAAACAAATCATAGCCCCAAGTTGTGGATCGGAAGAGTTGTTGCATCTGCATTTTCAGAAGGCACGCTGGCTGTTAAGGAGGTATATGAGTGTCAGAAGTGTTGAGCCTGTTTCAGGTCTTCCTCCTGACCTTTTCCCCTCCAAGGAGCAGTCTTTTTTCTTTTAAAGAAAGTATATTTCTCATAACAGCTTAGAGAAGAATCAGTGGAAGTTTATGGAACAGCAGTGGAGTATAAACAATTGGAGAAAAATTCATACACAGGTGTTTGAGTGGTGGGCAGTAGCATGTCTTAAGCTGTAGTTAAAAAGGTGTTATCTATACATTTGCAGCTGTGTGCTATGTAGGTCTGATTTAACCTTTCCTTGTTGCTGATGTTTTTTATTTTTTTTAAAAAAAGTCATTATCTTAATAGCACTTTTTAGTAAAGAATCAGGAAAATAAAATTGTATGAAACCATTGAAGTACTTGGACAATGGGAAGGTTGTCAGAAATCTGCAGTCTCAGCTTCTACTACCTGTCTGCCCATGTGTGACACTCATTTGCTATATTCTTTGAACTTCTGGTGAACTTAACCACCAGAAACTGGTAGAAGGTGGCTGTGATTGAAATGGCCTTTCTGTGATGATAGATTTTTGACATGCCATGACTTTGTTCTTCATTTAGCAGATTCTGTATCATGGGGTGAGGGGAAGGAAACTGGCCTAAAGTGAGAAGAATGCTAGTCCTTACGCTTGCAGCATACAATAAGTCATTTCTATTTTATTCTTTTCCTTTCCAGGTGTGACATCTGTTGTATTACCTTTCGTACTCATCGGGGCTTACTGCGCCATAATGCAGTTATCCATAAGCAGCTTCCCAGAGATCCCACTGGAAAGCCTTTCATTCAGAACAACCCTTCAATTCCAGCAGGCTTCCACGACTTGGGATTCACAGACTTCTCCTGTAGGAAGTTCCCCCGCATTTCTCAGGTACTCTTTGTTCTTAGGAGCTTAAGGTACTCTCTGGTGTGTATCTTCTGAATGTATTGAAAGATTTGATCTTCCAGAGACTAGGCATAGAATATTTTGCGGAGCCCAGATTACTACTGTCTGCATAGGATTCAGACACTTCCTTTTCCTATTTTTCCTTCTTCCTTTCCCTAGCCCTTTCCGTTTTTTTTTTTTTTTTCCTTTTTCCAGAGAACACTTGGACTTTTTTAGTTTCATGTGTGAAGATCTATAATATTAAACAAAAATGTTGACAGTGTTAGATCCATGCACCTCCCTCCCAGCCTTCCTCAAACAATTCCACATCTAATGCTACCTGGGTAGCATTTAAATATTTAAATACAGTATTTAGATTCACAGTTGTTTTCAGGTATAAAATCTATTTGTGAGCGTAATATTTTTCTTGGAGGAATAAATGTAATCAGACTCCCTAATCAAAAGTCTGACTGATTTTGCCTCTGCATTTTATTACTTCGATTTTGAGGGATGATATTTTTGTTGGGTTTTTTTTGCTGATGTTTACCCTTCTTAGATGCTTTTTTTTTTTTTCCTTCTAGTTTCTTTGTAGTAGAAGAGCCGAAGGAGGTAGTCTTACTGCCCATATTACTGAAGTTAGCTGGGTAGTCCTCTGAGGCTCCTGTCCTGTCAGTGAACAGAGAGAGGTTTCTGGAAGGGCAGATTAGAGTGGAAAAGTATTTTAGAGCTTGAATAACCCTCTGAAGAAATTTGCCTGTATAGAAGAGGACTTCTGGAGAGTCAGCCCCTAATCTAGATACACCACTTAGGTGGCTGAAGGGCCTCTCTAAACTCCGAAAGAAGAGAGAGTGAAGGTGGTTTAGTTGTGCAGTAATATGTGATTGCTTTGCTGGTTGGAGGTGTTTATTCTGAATGTTTTTGCATGTCTTGCAGGTCTGGTGTGAAACAAATTTGCGAAGGTGCATCAGTGAATTCCATCGGTTTATTTGTGAGACGTGTAACAAGGCATTCCCCATGCTTTCAGCGCTCAAACTGCACACAGAAACTCACGTGATGGATCAGGGAAGAGACAAGCACAAGCTACAGTCCACATCCCTATCCAGTGAGAACCCAGACCAGAAAGCCTTCATGGCATCCTTGGGCCTACAGTACACCAAAGACATCAAACCTGTCAAGCAGGAGGACGATACACAAGACGAGGTCCAAGAAATGCGGCTCAGAGCACTGAAGAGTAACCTACCTCAGGAACCTGGCAGCACTGGCCTGCTCAGCCTCTCTCCTCTGGAAGCTGCCACTATGGGAGGGTCATTTTCAGTCCTCCCACCTACAAAGGAGAACATAAAGCTCCTCTCGCTGCAGCCTTTCCAGAAGGGTTTTATCATCCAGCCTGACAGCAGTATTGTGGTAAAACCCATCTCCAATGAATCTGCAATTGAGTTGGCAGACATTCAGCAGATCTTGAAGATGGCTTCTTCCGCTCCTCCTCAAATCAGTCTTCCTCCACTTTCTAAGGCACCTTCTGTCCCCGTGCAGTCCATTTTCAAGCATATGCCACCACTGAAGCCAAAGCCTTTGGTAACGCCCCGAACAGTTGTCGCAACTTCTACACCTCCTCCTCTTATCAGTGCCCAGCAAGCCTCCCCCGGCTGCATTAGCCCAAGCCTCCCACCACCTCCTCTGAGGCTGATCAAGAACTCGGTGGAGACTTCCTCCAACTCTCACCTCTCCCAGCCAGGAGCCAAATCAAGTCCTTCCTCCCAGTTGCTTCTCCAACCCAAAGTAGAGCCTTTAACTCAGCACGAGATGAAGACACAACTGGAGCAGGACAGCATTATTGAAGCTCTCCTGCCTCTGAATATGGAAGCAAAGATCAAGCAAGAGGTGACAGAAGGGGACCTCAAAGCCATCATTGCAGGGGCAGCAAACAAGAAAGCCCCAACAATGAGGAAAGTCTTGTACCCCTGCCGTTTCTGTGACCAGGTGTTTGCCTTCTCTGGTGTCCTGAGAGCTCATATCCGTTCTCACTTGGGTATTTCCCCATACCAGTGCAACATCTGTGACTACATTGCAGCTGACAAGGCGGCGTTGATCCGGCACCTGCGGACACACAGTGGGGAGAGGCCTTACATTTGCAAAATCTGCCACTACCCATTCACAGTTAAAGCCAATTGCGAGAGGCACCTGCGAAAGAAGCACCTCAAAGTGACCAGGAAGGATATAGAGAAGAACATTGAGTATGTCACCAGCAATGCCGCAGAGATGGTGGATGCCTTCTGTTCCCCAGACACCGTGTGCAAGTTGTGTGGTGAGGATCTGAAGCATTATCGGGCCCTCCGCATCCACATGAGGACGCACAGTGGCTGCCAGAAGAAGAAGCCATTTGAGTGCAAGGAGTGTGGCACAGCCTTTTCAGCCAAGAGGAACTGCATTCACCATATCCTGAAGCAGCATTTGCATGTGCAGGAAAGGGAGATTGAGAATTACATCCTGGTGGTGGACTGCAATGCTCAGGAGAGCCACGCAGATGTTCCTTTATTGGAGGACAGCACTTACATGGACTGCAAGCCCATCACACCTTTCCTAGAGCCACAGAATGGCTTCTTGCTTGGGACACCATCTCATGTTCCCATCAAACTTGAACCTACGGGCAACTTCCCGATGGATTTTGATGAGCCATTGGATTTCTCTCAGAAGAGCAAAAACCTGAGTGCTGTGCAAGTGAAGCAGGAGAACCTGTTTGTCTCTTCTCCCCTGTCCTTCTATGACTGTTCCATGGAGCCCATTGATCTGTCTATCCCCAAAGTCCTGAAGAGAGATAATGATATCCCAGGTGAGGCCAGGAATCAAGAGCTGGCTTCTTCTGTGATCATTGATAATGCCTATAACTGTCAGCAGTGTCCTCTGGGCTTTGGTGCCAATGGGAACTCAGAGAAAAACAGGGCTGTCGGACATCCCCAGCCACTGAAGGGTTCATTGCATTTGACTGTCCCAATCATTTCCCCAGCTCTCCTTGGCAATTCTGCCTTGCTGAGACCCTTGAGGCCTAAACCACCACCACAACCTCTCTTGCCAAAGCCTCCAGTAACTAAAGAGCTGCCACCGCTGGCTTCCATTGCACAGATCATTTCATCTGTGTCTTCTGCTCCTGCTTTGCTGAAAACAGAGGCTGCAGATGCCAGTCCCAAAGCAGCGAGCAGCTCCACTGGGTGTGACAAATCAGGGAATGCCAAAGCAAAAATGACAATCGTGACCGCCATTCAGAGAGACTCCAGCCTTCCCAGTGACCTGACTCAGGCCTGTGATCCCGAGCCGTCTCCCATTGCTGACACTGGGTTGACTAAGAAAAGGGGTAGAAAGAAAGGAACAAAAAACAAACCTAAACTGAGCAGTGGTGTGGATCTGGAGTCAAGTGGGGAGTTTGCCAGCATAGAGAAGATGCTGGCTACCACAGACACTAATAAATTTAGCCCATTTCTACAGTCCACTGACAATTTCAAGGAAGAAAGCGGCCAAAATGGAACAAGTGAGGATGAGAAGGAAACTGCTGAAGATAAGCTGCTGAGAGGGAAGAGGAACACTTACTCAGACTGCCCGCAAAAAATCTCCTGTCCTTACTGTCCTCGAGCCTTTTCGTGGGCAAGTTCTCTACAGCGGCACATGCTCACTCACACAGGTAAGAGTGCCTTGTCCTTCAAGTGGATTGTAGTACCTGACTATTTTCCTCGCTGAAAGCACCTGAAGCCAAAGTCTCCCCATGCCGGAATCTTCCTTTCTCATCTTCCCTCTGATGTCCGAATCTTTTTTTTTTTCTGTAAAGCCTCAGCTGTTGCATTGTGGTGGTGTTAAATTTTTTAGTAATGGAGTAATCTCTGTGGCTTTGAGTATCAAGAGGGCAAATTAAGCTGCTAAAACCCATTTAACTTCAGTGGCGTAACTTAGCATACATGGAAAAAGAATTTGGTTTCAGGTTTTCTATTATTTCTGTCTGATCTTGACAGCGAACGTGTGTTTAATATTTCGTTCTGCCTTACATGGTTTGTTTGGATGCTTCCAGGGACTGTTTGTCAACTTCAGTAATGATAAAAATATGCCATAACAATGAGAGCAAATAAGTGTAAAACCGTGTCAGTGAAAGAAAATAATGTAGCATTTAGCATTTTTTTTTTCTTGTGATGACTTTTGTTTGACAGAAAGAAGGAGGATGTGAGAAATAGCATTCTGAGCATCACGTAGTAGTAGTTTCCCTCTAGGAAATGTTTCTTCTTAGTGTTAGACAACTAAAGGTGGGCTCATACCCTGAGGCATGCAGTTATGTATGGAACCTTTAATACCGTGCCACTCTGCAAGTAACCTCAAACCTGGGGTAAACCAAAGGAGGAACTGAAAGGTGAGATTTACTCTAAGTTTGAGGTTCTTTTCATTCTTCATTGTGAAGGAAGGACTTCATTGAATGCTGTGTCAATCTGAATCTTCTTTTTCCACTCACACTATAATAATTAGTAGGTTCTTACCCTGCTTGGAGTTGGAAAGGAAGAAACTCTACTTCCTTTGCTCATTTTTAAGTCAGTGATAGTTGTTAATATCATTCTCATCATTATGCAGTCTCAACTCCTGATACAAAGAGTAAAAGTCAGGAAGATTTGTAAGAAATTTCTGGGAATTGAGTACAGCCTCATAAGAGATAAGAGATTTTTTTTTTTTTTTTTTTAAAGAATGAAGGGTTCATGAAGCACAAGATCCATTTCGATACTAAAGGGGAACCCTGAAGAGGTAAAGAGTTAGCTAAGAGGTTTAAAGGGAATTTGAGTTGCAGAGCAGTCCCTCTTACAGTTTGCTTTGGGTGACATGAGGACGTAACTTGAAGGTGTCCGTGCAACAGTGAGGCTATTGTTTTCTGGTGTGCACAGCCCGAATTCTGTCATCTTATTAAGCGTACGGTTTGCTTTCAGCGGTGAAGGAGAGCTCTTTATTCCTATCAATTGTTTTCTAGCACCCTGCCATCCAAAAATAATATATAGTTACTGAGGAACTTTTCATGAGACAGAAAACAATAAAGAGAGGCTTTGCCCAGTCTGAGGGGGTTGACCTGCTTATTGATGGCAGGCTTCCAAGGTAGCAGTACTGCTATAAACCCTTAATGAAGACAGGAAAATGCACTTCTGGTAAAACCTGTCTCCCCTGCCATTGCTGGGCTTGGGAGGGGATGCCATTTTTTAGAAGGCCTGCACTGCTGTCCCTATGGGGAAAACAAACCACTGCAGCAGAAGCTAGGTTATGTCCTCAGTGGAGGTCCAGGACTTTGGTGATGCCACAGTAGTGGCACTGATGAGATTCAGTCTGTTGCACTCTGGCATTGCTCATACTGAGAGCTCTTTCTAATCACGATCAAAGCAGTATTGAGGGAGACTTGGTGTTGGAGAATCAGGCTTCATCAGGTTTGGGCCTTGGATCATCTCCTTTCAGGTGACACTGGTTCTCTGTTTCTCAGCTGAGAGTCCACAGCAGCTCCCCTCTGACAGCAATGTACGTACAGCTTACAGGAGAGGAAAGAGAAAGGTAAGATGAGGAAGTTTAGACCAAGAAGGTGTTTCCAAAGAAAGTGCTAAGGTACACTGGGGTGTGCTAGGATGCTCTGGGATGGAATGGGCCCTGTGTTATTGGCTCTCAGGTGCTGGTGGCACAGGCAGAATTTGGCAGCTGTGTGACGTAGCAGTTTGCTGGGTTTGTGTCCTGCACAGGTTTCTGATGGAGACATCTTCAGTGTTGTAGTGCAACACACTTCTGTCCCCACCTATCACACAGGTAGTGACTTGTTACTTAGCCTTGCTTTTTAAAAGGAGGCAAGGAAAGATTTTGATCTCTGATCTTATTGTATAGAGAAAAAGGGAATTTTTTGTCTGAACTTGGTGGCTGCTCTGTGACTCGGAGGGAGAAGAGGCCAAGATAAGCCCATGAGAACGAGGGGGGTGTTCTGCTCCCAAACTGTCTGCGTTGGGAATCTGGTCTGTAGTGAATTGGGGAATGACTTGGACTGGAAAGGACTTCCAAGATCATTTAGTTCCAGTTCCCCTGCCATGGGCAGGGTTGCCAGGCACTAAATCAGATGCTAGATTAGGCTTCCTAGGGAAGGTTTCATAGAATCATAGCAGTGAAGCTGACCGCTCCTTAGATCACTGTAGTACACTGCTATTGGAAGAGTAGTGCAGTCACTTGAGCAAAGTGGTGCAACTAGCTTTTTTCCATCCACTTGTAGTATGGAAATGGCTCACGGGAAAATGTGTCTGACTGAGGAAGAGGTACTTCATTTTGAGCGTTTAAATGGTATAGATACTACCAGTTTCAACCTCTATCCATTTACAGTCATGAAAAGATTTTTGCAAGCATGTCTTTCATGTTTGATAGAATTTCAACATGAAGAACTTCTTCCATGTAGTGTCAAGATAATTTTTGTTTTTTGTGAAAGGGCACAAATGCACATGCTATGAGTAACCCATATCCTTCACACAGCTAAAAGCCTCTGATAAAAGCCTTCGTGCTGCTCAGTCTTGTCTCAACACTGCTGTGTGTTTTTTACTTCAGAAGCATTTCCCTGGGAAGTATACATCTTCTTCATTGTTTTTTATTGTAATGCAAAGCTCACAAGTGGGGCTCTGGGAATTTGGCACAGCTTGCTTTTAAACAGTGTTTAGCACTGTACCTGTGTTTTGTTTGAACATGCTTGAACACTTGCTTTTCATACTTTCTTTCTCTTGATGTTGTCTTATTTAATTTTCTCTTCTGTGTTCAACTCAGTTTACCTTTCTTTCTTGCTCTTCTCTCCAGCTCTTGACTTTTTTCATTCTCAGAGCAGCAAAGAAGATGTGCCCTGCAGATGATGCAGTTAATTTGTCTCCCTTTATGGTGCATGAATCAAGCGGGGTTCTATACAAAATGAAAATAATGGTCTGTGGCCATTAGTACAGATAACCTAGATGTGTTTGCAGAGAATCACTTGAGGGTGTTCTCAGAGAGATACTACCAGATCATTTTTGGCCCAGCATTACTGTTTGTAAAAGGTGAGATGCAGTGGCAGCGGTGGTTCTTTTTTGGTTTTGTTTTTTCTGTACATGTGATTTGCTTTTGTTTTTGGTTAGTTGTTTTGTGTGTGTGTGTGTGTGCGTGGTTTTTTTATTTTATTTTTTGCAGATAAGCTGTTGCTTGTCCGGCATTCAGAATATCAGGGAAATTAAATGAACGGGAAGATATCTATAAACAACAGAAATTAATTAGTTAGTAGAATACAGTTATGCCTAACCTGTGAACCTGGGTGTTTCCTACTGATAGGTGGATACAAGTTGTAAAAAAGAGTTGGAAGGGGTTTTATTCCTTGCTTGTATGACTTGAGTCAATGGAACTGTAGACATCTTTACTTTGCAGAGCTGGTCCTCACCATGGCAATAATGTGCTTCAACTGCTACAACAATGGCAGGAGATACATTAATTAAGCAATGCTCTTTAGATGTACTATGCTTGCTTAGATGACCTTTTATTTCAAAAGAGAGTCTGTTCAAATGACTGGCTTCCATGAGATGTCCAGCCTCATCTAGTCTTGCTGTGTTGCTGAGTTTTGCAGTCAGTTCTGAGTCAATCTGAGATGCAGGTGTATTTTAATCCAAGCCATGATCATTCATATGGAAATAAATAAAGAAATAAATAAAATTGTGTTGAAACTGTAACTGCTTAGGTGACCCTCCAGTGAGTAAGCATGTTTTATCTGAAGAGCAGATGCCTTTGAGGGACAATATGGGAGCAAGGAATACTGTTTGTTTGAATTATATAAATTATATAAAAATTATATTACAAAGTGGCATTTGTGTAAAACAGTTCCGTTTCTTTGGGGAATAAGACTGTAACTTGGGGTGGGGAAATTGGAGTTTGTGCAGAAAGCAGGATTTTTGTTTGAATTTTGAGACCTCCAAATAGGATGTTTGTGTGGAAAGAAGATCTTATCTGTTGTACATACTGGTCTATATGACAAATATTTGGTTGATAGAAAAGCTTTAAAATCTGAAGATATGAGAAAATTGTGACCTGAGATGCAGGTTGAGTTTCAAGCAATTAATCCCCAGCTAATCCTGTCATTGCATGCTTGAAAAGAAATGTGAAAAGAATTAGGCTATCGTGAAGCAAAAAGATTGCTGCTGAACTTTGAAGTTCTGTTTTGTATTTGCATTGTGAAAGAAACCAAATAAAAGTGCAGAAAGTGGTATTTGTAGCCATAAATTTCTGGTTGATTTAGCAAGCATCTGAAAAGAAAAAGTAACTTGAAAGCCTACAAAAATCAATGCCTTGATGCTTCTAAAATGTTGCGTTGACACAGCAAAGAGAAAGAAATAACTGAAGTGAAATGTACCTGCAAGATGTGGGAAGTCCCTCGTTCAGGTTGAGGTGTTAATTAGAACTGAACCAACTTGTGGCAGATGAAAGAGAGGGAAGTACCCACAGTGTCGTATCAAAGAAAGGCTGTGAGTCTGGGGGTTGTGTGTGTGTGTTCAGGGGGTTTGGATGCAAGGGGGAAGGTGTGACAGGAGCTGGTCTACTTTGGCTTGTAACCATCCTCACAATCTCCTCCTCCATCACAGAGACATCTTGTGGGGCCACTTTCCTCATTCCAGTGCATGAGCCTGGCTTTTCTTCCTGCTCTTCTTGTACGTGGCCTCTTCCCTTCTCTTAGTCGTTAAAATGAATTACAGAGATGAAAAACTTTCTCCTGCAGGGAATTAATTGGACCTTACCTTACATAGAACTTTATACAACTGAAGTCAATGGGATCAAGTGCCCAGTGGCTTTGATGGAAGTTTTATCAAATTCAAATACAGACATCTCAAGATAACATCTTGTTGAGGAGCTTGCAATGAGGATGTTGTAGTAAGTCACCTTTGGCTAGGGAGATTAGGGTTCTTTTCCACTGAAACAGATTTGGTTCTGACAGGCTGGTCTCAGAGATTACTGACCAGGTGTCTTGAGAATGAAAGGGAGGGTGAAAGTGTTAAAGAAGGAAAAAACAAAACAGCCAGCCATACCAAATCTAATAGAATTTGTATGGATTCTGCCATCTGATTCCTGGGAAGAAATAGATTTATCCCCCAGACTAAGAAAAGGGATGCTGGATCTCACAGCAGCACAGCACTTTTCAAATGGAATAGTAAGATCAAGTTGTTGGGCTGAGCACTGCAGAAAAGCAAAGCATAAAGGTGAAAGAAACAGAATCATAGAATATCCCAAGTTGGAAGGGACCCAGTAGGATCATTAAGTCCAACTCCTGATGCCCTGCTGTGTGGTTCATGCAGCTAAACACTCTGTTTCCAATGGTATCGGTAGGATCTGCTGCTTAGGGTGAGCTTGTGGGCCTGGCCACTTCCTGCAGTCTGTTCCTCTTACACTCTCAGCATCCTGCACTGCTGCATTAGGGCTGCATGTTAGAGGTCATGTTGCTGCCTGCTCCCTTTAGACCGTGATCATGGACCAGCTGTCTCTCAGTCTCTTCAGTTGCTTTCTGAACCTGCTGATGCTGTCTGCCTCCAACCTCACGTGGCCTCAAGCTCCAGAAGTTCACTACCTGCTGTGTAAAGAAATATTTTTTAAATCCGTTTTAAGCTGATCCCCTGCTAGTTTCAGAGAGCCTCCCTTCATTCCAGCATTGCAGGATTTGGTGAATTGCAGTTCTGTGTTTGCTCTCTCTGCTTGCAGACCTCAATCATAATCACCCCCTCTCCTCCAAAAATGAGGGCCCTCGGCCTTTCTGGTGTCATCCCATTTCTTGGATTCACTTTGTGTCTTCTGCAGCTCAGCTATGTCCTTCCTGCAGTGCTGAGGCCAGAACTGCACGCACAACCTGTAATGAGGGCACATCAGGCCTGTGCACAGCAGCAAAGGGATGCCCTTTGTTTTTCTCTCAACGCCCTTGCTTGCAGTACGCAGCGTTTCTTGGCTTTATATTGGCTGCTGATGCAGGGCAAGGCAGTGGTCCTGGAGAGCTGGAGAGCTGTATGCAGCTGAATGCAGCGGCTCCTCTTTCATGAATGCCTGTACTACTTACAGCATCTTGAAGGTTTGCTTTAGGTGATTTTTTTCCGGAGGTTTTTTTTACCTTAAATTTGTCTGCGCTGATGTTCACCTATCATCTTCTTGCACGCTCAGTTTTGAGAGTTTTTTAGCAAAGGAAATTAATTGACAGATCATACAGGGCTTTGCTGTAAGCAGGTGAGTGGCATTTAGCAAAAAGTGGCGAACTGACATCAAAATGTGGCTGAGTGCAGTAGTTCAGTGTTTGTCGACCAAATGGGATAGATGCAGGAAAGAAGCTCAGTGGATTGGTACATTTCCCTTGCTGAGAAGCTCTTGTACAAAAGAGATACCTCCAGGAGAGAAAGGGCAGATTTTTGTCACTGATTAGGTGACATGGAAGAGCCGTTGAAACAGCAAATCTAAAAGCAGCAAGACGTTTGTTTGGAAAGGTCTGCTGTCTTCACAGCCTCTCATCCTTTCTTCCCTTGTAATCGGCAGGTTGTGTTGCAGTGATTCAGATGCAGTCATACAGGTCTCAGTACTAGTCTGGCAGTAAAATCTGCCATGCTAGAGACATGTTGCAACGTGATTTGCTCTTGCCTACCACGAAGGACGAAGATGTCTCGTTACCACGCTAACAGCCCGTAACTCTGCCGGGCTGGAGCACGTTACCCGGGGTGTCACGTGAGCTGGTTCAGCCTTTGCAGGCAACAGATGGTTGCAGCATGAGAAGGAAAGACTCATGTTATAACATGATCCCCTAGCAGAACAAAAGTCTTCAGAAAGGGCTCTGAAAGTGCTCACCTCTGTGATCTTTGCAGCAAGATGAAGTAAAAATGCCCTAATGGGATCTGCTGGAAACTAGTCAGAGGGATGCTAAGGCAGCTCAGCTGATTGATGAGGTGAGGAGGAAAGGGTTTCTAAAGCCAAGTGTGAGCATGACACATAGGATGTGCAGGACACCGAAGGTAAATGTTGTTCTTAACTCTTGTGCAGCCAGTGCTGGGCTGGTCAGAGTGGTTCAACCTGCCCCTGGCAGACAGAGCCCTGGGCCACGGTTGGATAACACAAAGCACGTCTCAGCCATACTGGCTCGACCTGTTCCCAGCTGTTCATCCCCACGTCTGTAACTGACCTAGCTGTCCAAAAAAATGAAAAGGGCAAGGGGAGGGACCAGCAGTCCTGAGATCAGTTCTCAGATCTAGCGCATGGTGTGACCTTGAAAGAGCGCATTGATGCAGCAGGGTGATGGAGCTGGCAGCATCTCCTGGGAGAACTGGATGGATGCTGCTGAAATTGGCCTTACCATCAAACGCTTTTTTCTTCAGACAGCAGCTTCAGAAAGCTCCTATGCTGGTAGCATTACCATGAGCACTTCATTGCATGGCTTAGTGTTCTTAACAAGCTTTGCCAGCTGGTGTTTAATCACAGGCCAGAATCATTCAGCATCTTTGGACATGTGGTCTCACTCCATTGCGCAAGAAAAATGGATTTCAAAATCAGTGGAAGTAAATTATAATTTGTGGCTCAGTTGAAAAGGGGGGCATTTCTCACCTTGTGCTGACTTTAAAAGGTGGGCAAGTGGCATGCGTGGGGCTTACAGGAGAAGCCTTTCAATAGCTGTATCTCCAAGTGGGTCATAGTCTGGATTGCTGCGCTGTGTGCTGAAAGGGAGATGCTTGGGTGGTGTTTGGTCAGCTCTAAATGAAGCAGAGAGGAAACCTTTAAGATGAGGTGTAAGACAGGAAGCACAATTCAATAGAGTGTCACTGGGAACAGGTTTATAGAGGGTTTCTTTTGGTCTTGTTTTAAAACAAAACAAAAAACAGGATGGTGGTTTTGAATAGGAGTCGAAGACAGGGAATCTGTGTGAGTGATGGAGTTTGTGCGTGTCCTTCCTTCATGAAACAGAAGGGAGCAGCCTGACAACAGGGCCCAAAACATCAGGAGGGGCAGCCTGTGAGGCTCAGAGCGGGGCAGGCTGCTGCAGCTGCCCTGTGGAGCAACTCAATGAATCGTCCGCTTTCATCATTAAAGCAGCCCTGCCCTCGCTTCTGTAGGGCTTTCTGAAGGCTCCTTTCTTGCAACCAAATGGCACTGATGGAGGAGAGATGTCGGGATGGGAATGGGGTAATGGATTATCTGTTATACAGTACATAAAGATACTTTCCTAAGAAAAGGTCCTTTTCTTAGAGAGGCCCGCTCCTGATGTGGGAGAATCAAAAACAACTGTTCTGTGTTAACTAGGCAAATATTTACGAAGTACACTCAATGGTGAATTTTCTGATTAGTGTTTAAGCAGAATTCATCTTTGCTCTAGAAATCTGCCACTCTGTGATCCCTCCAGAAATCATGTGAGCCCTGGTTATAGTGGAGGACTTGTTGTTTTTCCAAACCGTCATAGCTGTCTGTACCTCTGAACTACATTTGTCGCTATTTCCTAGAGGACAAAGGGCTTGAAACTGCAGTTTCAGTGTCAGGCAAAGTTTAACAGCCACTCCAGAACCATAGCGTATGGCAAGGCAAGAGTTGCTTGGCAAAGGAGTGAGTGGCAAATGGAGAGGAAACGCTGAAGTTGGTCTGAATGGCAGAGCAGTTGTGTTGAAGATACTGAGGAGATGATGTATGACTCGAATGTATTGCCAGCTCTGCATAAAACCCTCTTCCTGATAGACAAGAGAATTCACTGTGAACTGAAAGTCTCTGGGCTTTTTCCCCCCAGTTCAGTGCAGATTTCCACTTGCTAGGTGCAGTCAGAACTAGTCCTGAGTGCTTTTGTTTGTGTTAGTGACTTGAACTGTTCACTTGAAGGTCTTGAAGGGGACCATAGGTTGCGTCAAAGGCAAACAGCATTGTGTTATATATCTCTTCTCCAGAGTTTTAGTTGTAGTTTTAACCACCTTTTCCCAAAGGTGTACACGAATTCCTTACACTTTTTTAAGAAGTCATCTGTCTTTTAATGTTTTTATTTCAAGAGTCTTGCATGGAAGCTGAAGCTTCCTCAACTGTGGGCTGTTTAAGTATTTAACCTTGCGTGTGATGTAATGAGATGTAGTAAAGGTGGCAAAATCTGTGTTTACAATAAAAATGGACAAAGGTAGCCCCCATGTTTTTGCAAGTTGACTCCACAGGTTGAAAAGTTATTCTCCAAGTTGTGGATTTAAGTAGGAGCAGCGCTGTGTGACCAGTTCATAAAAAGTGCCAAACTTACTGGGCTGCTTCCACCTAGTGGTGGCTGTGTCTATTGTAAGATAAGGAAATAAATAAATAAATAAATAAAAATCTGAGGTTATTTCGGTTAATGTAGGGAAAACAGTAAGTCGTCAGCTCATCTGACTGGTAATGCCAATTGCTTGTCCAACGTTTATTTCCAGTGCTCTGTCTGCTCCACTTTTGAACATTATTTATGTGATGGGCTTTCTGACACTTCTGTGGGGATGTCAGGAATGTCTGGCAATAAACACTTGCTTTAAAGTCACAAAGTTGTTTCCATTACAGCACCCTGTTTTATCTAATAACACCTCAGCATCTCCAGCTATACTCTATTCCACCTTAGTTCCAAGGGAAAGACATACACAGGAAACAGAATCAAACCAGCAGCCTCCCCGCCTTGATCTGTATCTGCTCTTTTATCTGAAACTTTCCATGTTCAGTTCAGTGGACAATTGTGTTTGTGTATACAGGAAAGTAGTTTACTTCTCATTCTTGCCACCTATAAAAGATGAAGTGGACTGTTCTGACTGGGCTGAATGAAACCTTCAGCTTGAATTGTAAGCAAGCTTCATCAAAATGCTTTTCTTGCAACAGTTAGAAAGAAAAAAAGTGATCTTGGCTACAAGTATATAGTGGTTTCTTTCATGCAGGAGGAAAAGTTTTTGCATTCTCCGATGAAGACCTTGAGGTTTTGCTTATGAATATGTCTCCTGAGAAGTTTGTTTCTTTCCCAGACGTTGAAGAGGTAGCAGCTGAGCTGCAGCTTCTCCTTGCCTTCCTCTTCAGGGCCTCACCTCCCTGCTCATCCCCTCTCCTCCTTACATCTCCCAAGGTCTTTAGCTTTGTGTCAGAGCTGACTCCATCAAACCTTGACACCTTCGTGTCCTCACCTCAGAGGAGCAACTCAAAGTGTGCTTCCCTGGGACAGGGCCACATGCTTGGCTCCTAAAACTGAGGTTTAGGAGCACCTAAACTGAGGTGCAGGTGTTAAGAAAGTGGCAGTGGGCAGGGGCCTCGGTAAGGGCAGTTCTGCTCTTGTCCTCTTCAAGTTTATCTGTGGGATAACAAGCAGACTGGAGAGCATTTTCAATATTAATAAGAGACAGAAACAGCAGACCTTTCCCTTATACCATGCCTTCCTCACTGCCTCAAATACATGCGGCTGCACAGCATGATAAACAAATGAAATCATGGAGCCACTGATTCTGGAAACAGGAGTGACCCATTTGAGAGGAGCTCAGGCCCTTTGGAGGAGTGTTTGCTCAGATCTGAAGGCTTGGTTAGAATCCTTCCCCGTGTCATTCTGTGTGGTCAGCAAGGTTTTTACAAAGAGACCTGTAAACAAGTTAAAAGCAGCAGTGTTGGCCTTGCAGGAGGAGCCCCACACCAGGCACCAGTGAGGCCATCCTCACGACAGTCCTCTTTCCCACACGCCTCCCCGCACTGCTCTTCCAGTTTGTCCGCAGCAGAGGAGGGCTGGTTCTCACCCATCCCCAGAGTCAGGTTTTGTGCAAAGCAGCTTGCTTTTTACCAGCTGTGAAACCAACCGCGCAGGTTGGGGGTAACCACAGAGTAGCTCGACTAGTCAGGAGCTGCCATTTTGTGATATGCATGTAGTGAGCTGTGAAGCTCTTCATTGACAAGAAAGGCAGCAGGTCTTGTTGGTGCAGGTGGAAAGGAACAGTGTTCACCCAAGCCCACACCTTAGAATATTCCTGGCCAAGTCCATAACTGAATTTTGGAAGTGTTCATTCTATTGTGATGAGCTGGTTTTGGAAGAAAAAGTGTGTGTATCCACGCTGATGGTGTCTGAGGTCTTTTTCCTTCCTGAATGCTGGTGGTTAAAGTTCATATTTTTTTTTCTTAATGTCATCCTCACCCATTAGCCTGTGCTGGTAAGGCAGCACCACCTACATCACCTGTCCCACAGGCCCAATCTCTCTTCCACATGAAAACGTAATTGTGAGCCAGCAACACAAGGAAGGAACTACAGGTGGGAAAGGCACAGGGGAGAAAAAAGGAGACAGAGTTTGAGTACAATTAATTGAACAATTTCCTCTTAAAAGAAAAAAAATAATAATACATTGTGTAAATGCTTAAAGCACAGCAAGGAAAAGTTAGGGGGGAAAAAGGGAAAAGTGGAAAATGATGCACAGTGTGCAACATGTTGAAATTAAAAGTTGACAAGGCTTTTGTGTTTGGGTTTTTTAAAACAAAACATTCCGTTTCTGGCCTTCTCTGGTTCTTACTCCCCTCCTGGAATGCTTCTGCTTTGTATTCCCCTCCTGAACATTGCTCCCAATAGTTCCTGTCTGAAGAGTCATCTTGCTCTGCGTCTGCTGCCTTGTGTTTGGGCAGCAAGGAGTTACAGAGTGTGGCTCTTGGTGTAACAGAAGTGAAGGTCCCTCCATCCTGGACTCTTCGTGCTTATACTTCTCTCCATCGTAAGATACTTTCCTGCTCTCTTCCCCAGTAAAGCCCTTCTTCTCATTCTGCTTTCAGTTTTCCTTTGGCCTTACACACAGTTTCCTCACAGGAGTGTTTCCTGGCCTCACCCATGCAGCTCATCTTGTTGAGGGTGAGCACCAGTGTTGGGGTGCAGCAGCCACGCAGGTGCTTCCCATGAACATTGTTTGAAGATCTCTGTATCTCAGTCCACTTTGCCAGTTTTGTCTTTTAATCCATCATTCACAAATACCTGCTGATGATGGCAGCAACCAGGGGCTGCTGAGAAGGAAAATCCTCTGTTGTTCCCCATCCCTTTGCCCTTGGAGCAGTGATTGTGGGGTCACTTCATTTCCATGCACCCCAAATCCACAATTCACCCCAAAACTATGCTGAGGTGAAAAAGACATTGCTTGCTGTGTGATGTGTGAATATTAGCACCAGTATGGTTGAAGTAAGAGTGGGTGGCCATAGTCAAGGACAAGAACTCTTTAAGCAGCAGCATGGAGTCACGTCTCTCATCATTAATCCTTCCTTTCATCCAAACTCTTGGGCTAAGCTGAAGTATTTCCAGTGAGACACAGATGTGCTGTTCCAGTCCCCAGAATGCCATGTGTGGAAGAAGGCAGCAGGCCAGAAACCCACAGCAGTGCTTCCTCTGTTTTGTTTTGTTTTGTTTTTTAAAACATTTCCCCTGTATGGACGTGGCCTGGGTTTGAGTTCTGGTTTCACTGCCTTGCCTGCAACATCAGCCACGAGACCCTGCTGCCTGCACATTACTGAGAATGCTGTGTGTGCCCCCTGCTTCTCATCCACGCCTGTCTCTCATTTCTCCAAGTTGTAAAGCAGTGCTGCTCCTTAATTATTACGCTTTGAGATTTCAGCTGGGTTTTTAGAAATGCCTCCTGATGTTTGTAATAACTTCATTTGAATTTTTTACCTAAGTTTATCCAGGCAAGAAGCAGTGAGTCAAGACATAGAATTCAAATGCAAATGTGTAGGGTGCTTGTAGGTGACCTTATTTTTCCAGATGCCCTCAAGTTCTCCGGCATTATACACTGATTAGGGCATAGTTGCATGTTTTAATGGGTAGATAATTGGATGAGCAATGAACTTTGTTGAAAGCTTTTGTGCAAACCAGATCTGTTTTGATTAAAACATGAGATTTTTTTTTTTTTTGACAGTTCACTCTTTTCCTCCAGTCCACCCCACTCAGACTTCCCCAGAAAAGGAAGTGTATCAAGGATTATGCTGTATTGATAGTTCACAATCTGGAAATGCTGTTTAGTCTTGACATCTGCTTAATGGCCATAGATTGTCACTTGCAGTTGGACTGGATGATCTTGGACGTCTTTTCCAACCTTGATGATTCTGTGGTGATTCTAAGAAAATGAGGTCGATGCAAGTCATATTGCAGAGCTACATTTGAACTTCAGTTTGCTTGAGAACTACCTTCATACCTTCTGTGATTACTCCTTGCTTACCAAAAAAATCCTATAATAGGAAATCTGGGCAATGCAGAGACACGCACATGTTGTACTGTGTCAAATGGAGGACTTAAACTGCTTATCTGGAGTTTCTAAACCCCTGCAGATACCAAGCAGCTATTCGGTTTGCAGATAAATGTTGCAGTGACTGTTGTGTGGTCTTGTTGCCTCAGCTTCATACTGTTAACGAGAAGGAGATGGGGAAGGACTTAACACAAGGAAAGTTTGAGCTTTTCAGTCCTGCTTATTTCCACTTTCGATACTTACAGTATTTGTATGGAGCTTGGAAGAGGTACAGCTCTGCCTCTTTGTTTGCCTTACTCATTTTGTGTTGCTTGAACGTGTTGTGTCTTTAGCAGTGGTAATGGTACAGATTGATAGGGGAACAGAGAATGTCGTTAAGGTGGACATCTTAGGTATGTTTTGCCTTTTTGTTGGAGGGTTGGTGAAACAGCAAAGGATGCTTACTACTACTGCTTCTTTGCTTAATGTTTTGTTTCCAGGTGAAATCCAGGTGATGTCAAAGACCCGTGTAGACAAACTTCAGCATCTTTTGCTTATCTGATACATAGCTAGTTTTTTACCTGTCCTGTGATAACCTTTGACATTTAATTGTACCAGTTGGTTGCATGAGGTCTTTATATTCCCTTTGGAAAGCATTTCCCACTGCTTACAATTTTATCAGAGTAACGTGAGGACATATGTCACTTCAGTTTATATCCATATTCTGTACACCTGTTTACAGATAATACATCCACGTGTCTCTGGTGCAGTATATTTGTAGGAGTAGTGACCAAAGCTTTTCTTTGGTGTTGCAGCATTTTGTATTCTCTGATAAAAACGATTGCATCACACTTCAAGAAATTGCTAAGGGTGTGAGTTTATTTTAGAAAATAAAGCATTTTTTAACAGATTTTTAATCATTGCTCTGACTGGTTCTGTGATGTTTTGATCTCTTTTCAGCAGTAAGTTACTGAGTGATAGATAGGATAAGGCAGATGTTCGGACACTTGATCGGCAGCACTGCTTGTGGGTCTGTGAATCCTCACCGCTGGTGGCTGTGTGTTAGTGGAGAGTGTCCCACTGAAAGCTTCTCTCTGTTTGCTTGCAGACAGTCAGGCTGATGCAGAAGCACCTGCTACAGGGGGTGAAGTCTTGGACCTGACATCCTGTGAGAAGGAGCAGCCAGAGGAAGTCAGCGAGCTACCAGGGAGTGAGTGCAGCCCCAAGGAGGAACCAAAGGCTGACTCCCCGCCAGCAGAAGAGGATGCTGAAGAAAAAGCAGATGAATATGAAGAGGGCCCTGAGGAAGATTCTGTAAGTAACAAAAGTCTTGACCTCAATTTTGCCAGCAAATTAATGGACTTCAAGCTGGCAGAGAGTGACCAGAGTGCAGGCAGCAATTCTCAGACTGAAAGGAAACATGCCTGTGATGTTTGTGGCAAAACCTTCAAGTTTGCTGGCACTCTTAGCCGTCACAAAAAGGCCCACATTCGTGAGGACAGAAAAGATGAAAGGAGCAGTGAGGATGAAAGCAAAAGCATCCAGGATGATGCAGGAGCTCCCTTGATGCAGGACTCCGGTCTTGAGCAGGAAGAGTCTCCGATGGACTTGAAGGTAGTGGAGTCTCCTCTGGACTGTGAGGCGACAGGAAAGGAGAATGAAGAGAGCGAAAGCGTCTCTGAGGGGGAAGGCACAGAGAGAAAGTCCACTGAGAAGAGCAGTGATGACAAAATACCAAAGACTGATGAGGCTAAGAGTACTGCAAAAGCAGACAAAAGAAAGAAAGTCTGTACTGTGTGCAACAAGCGTTTCTGGTCTCTGCAAGATTTGACACGACATATGCGGTCTCACACAGGTAAGAGGAGAATTCAGGGCAGAGCAGATAATGAGCAGATCTGTCACCACAGTGATGCATCTTCTCTGTAGGTGCACAATTACTGCTAGTGCATGAAGTTGGAGACCCTGCTTTTAGTCCCAAAGGTAGCTGTGAGTTGTCACCTCTTCCCCAATCTGCCATTTAAAGCATCTATTAAAGGAGCAGGAGTAGTTACACCACCACCTTATCTTCAGCTCCCAAATGTTTTTCCCCCATGTTTGCTTACAGTGTTTGAAGGTTAGGACAAGTATGCAGATCTCCACACAGTCCAGCTTCTCACTCCCTTTCCATCACGTGTGCATGGCCATATCACTTCCCAGTATTTTGATAAGCAGTGGATAAACATGGCAGTATGTAAGGCTTCATTTCTCAGTGAAGGTTTAGAGAGAGTGTTTGGTTTTATCTGATTATCTGGGCCTGTACTGATAGTATGCTGGTGATACATATGACCTTCTGCTTGAGTGAAAGGCACAGCTACAATTTGCATTCTTCTCTTCCTTTGACAGAGATTGTGTAATACAGGTAGTAAAATCTTTGTCTGATTACTCAGTAATTAAAGTGCTAGGGATTGCTTTATGCAATAAATTTCAGCAGTGCATTGAGAAGGAAGTGAAGTCGTGAGCTAGCTCAAGAGTGAATTAGTCGTGCATCCTCATTAATGATGTATTTTACCTCTCACAGGGCTGTTCTGATGAGGGAAAACGGAGCAGTTTGACATTTCGTGTATTTTGAAATGCTTTCTGCTGAAGACAATATCTTTGTGATTAACTTTGGTTACAAAATATTTGTGCTGTAATTGAAGAGGATGTTTAATAAACTGCATAAAGACTAGTGCCTTAGCAAAACTTTTTACCTTTGGAATTGACTTCTCAAATGCAAAGATGACCTGTTTTCATCCAGTATTGAGGATTCAAAGCTTGAGTGAAACAAGGGATGGATCTCACTCTTGTGGCTATTTTCATACTAATTCAGAAGATTCAGGAAGGTTATAATATCTGAAATGCTGAACGTTAGACCTAAATGATACACTATTGTGTGCCTGTGATTCCCATACTATGTGTTTTAAATGCCTGCTGAGATGCACAGACCATATCGATACATCTATTTTTTTTTTTGCTGTTTGTTTTTCTTTCTTATTTGACTCTGAAGGATGTCAGTGTCATAGAGAAGCATAGAATAGGTTAGAATAGAATAGAAACCTGAGTCAGTTCTTCAAATGTAATAAATTTAAACACCACCACTGTTTATATGATGTGTTTTCAAATGCAGATTTTGCCTCAGTGCTGTGGTTGACTCAATACTGGTTGACCATCCTCCTTCCTCTCTTCCTCCCATCCACTCAGATATGTGGCAGAGTGCTGTCTTTGTGTAATATTGCCTATACTTCGGTTTTAACCATGCTTGATTCAAGACGAATATAGAAAGTTTTTGGAATACTTTTTGGAATACTTTTTCTCAGAAGAGGAACTTCTGTAAGTGTGCAAGGAATCCCTGGCATACTGTGTGCCTGCTGAATGCAGTCAGGCTGAAACATTTCCTTCACCCTGGCATGTAGTTTTGTGACTGGGACCCCAGAACCCCCCAGAGTGAGCTGCAGAGCTGCACTGTTTGGGGCTGGGCAAAGGCAGCTGACCAGAAAAGCTCCTAGCTGGAGCTCCAAGACTGGAGCCCTGTCCTCTGTCAACAGCAAGGAGAAACTTCGCTCAGAAGTGTCACGCTTCCCACAGACAGCAGGACTGGCTTACTCCACACTGGTGGTGTCCTGATGGAATTGCTGAGAACCACTGAGAAGTCTTTAGTAACGGCAACCAGAAACACGGGATGAAGCTGTCAGGGTGGGACCTTTGGCTCTTCAGGGCTGGCAGGGCAGTGGTGGCATGTAGCAGGTACACTGGGGCACTGTACTTGGCCAGGATCTGGGGGCAGTTTTGTCAGCAGAAGCGTGGCTTTGTTTTTCAAGGAGCTTATACTAAGGAAACTATTGAAACATTTCAGATGCAAAAAGTGGTTTGAGAGCAGATTACAGCATAAGATCTGATCTGCAGTTGCTCTGAGGCTTAGGGCTGCAAAGTGAGTGGAAAAATTCTGTCTGGAGAGTAGCATTTCTTGCACAGGTGTGAAGAGGTTTCTTTAAGAGCTTTCAAGTGTTTCAAAAACAGGAGTAGAGCTCCAACAGCTGAAGAACATCAACAGATTTTTAACAGCATCCCAAGGCAGATGCTCTCTATAACTCCCTAAAAGGAGGCTATAGCAAGGTAGGGGTTGGCCTCTTCTCTCAGGTAATAGTGGTAGGATCAGAGGAAAGGCCTGAAGTTGCACCAGGGAAGGTTCAGGTTGGATATTGAGAAAAATTTCTTCTCAGAAAGAGTGGTGAGGCAGTGGCATAGGCTGCCTAGGGGGATGGTGGAATCACCATCCCTGGAGGTATTCAGGAAATGTGTGGATGTGGCACTGAGGGAAGTGGTTAGTGGGCATTTACAACCTTTATGATTTTATGATTCTGTGTTTTTCATTTGTTTATGTTTCAGTAAACATTGACCATTGCTGACAGACACTTCTAGTGTCCTGTGAATGCCTAATAAGTCTGGCTCTTTTAGTTGCTCTTTACATTTTGAAACAGCAGTGCTGTCCTTCTGCTTCACACAAAGAGTAGTAGTTATTCTGTCAAAAGCAGTTCATGACAACTTCTCTTTGATTTAGGTAAATAACTCATCTGCCAGTATCTAGGAGAAGGAAATATTCTCTTATGTGCTGTTCAGTTTGCTTCAGTTTTTAAGCTCTGCTGACCACAGGTCTCTAGGCAGTGTCCTCCTATCTCAAATCCACTCTCTGCATGTGGCAGGGCCTGTAACTCAGAGCCCCCATGGTGGGCTGCTGTAGATGGAATGCTGACAAGCATGTGGTCTTCCTCTCTCCCTAGTGCAGGGCCAAAGGAGAAGATATAGTGGGTACACCATGTGCTACCCTGTGGTTTTACTGTGTGACTATGGAGATGGTATGAGGAGGTGGGATGGAAAGCCCACCTTGATCCTAGAGGGTTGATGCCTCCAGCCAAGGGGAGAAAAGGGAAAATCAGATTCATTGGACTGTGTGGGTTCAATGGCCTGGCACATCAGAATCACAGGATTATAAAGCTCTACTGGACACCAGTGCACAGTGTACTCCAATCCTATCAAGTTATAAAGGGACAGAACCCGTCTGTATTTCTGAAATGACAGGGGCTCCAGGGCCTTTATACCTGTTTGCATATCATGATAGTACAGAAGCAAAAAGACCGCATAGAAGGAACACCAAAGTTTGATGAAAATACTGAGCTTCCAGCGTGGAACATCTTAAGCTGCTTGAAACAAGAGGGAGGTGTGTTCGTGACCTTATGGCTGACCTCCTGTTTTCATTCTCTTGCAGGCGAGAGACCGTACAAATGTCAAACCTGTGAACGGACCTTCACTCTGAAGCACAGCCTGGTTCGTCACCAGCGCATACACCAGAAAGTCAAAAATACTCGAAACCACGGGAAGGAGAGCGACAAGGAGGAGACCCAGTCGAGGTGTGGGGAAGACAGTGAAAATGAGTCTAGCCACAGTGGCACCAACCCCATCTCAGAAAACGAGTGTGACTCCGCAGGGGTTGTTGGCAGCCACCCATCCGGCACCAGAAGCCGAAAGGAGTCCCTGGTCGGTGTGGCCAAGGACGTGCCCTGTGAAGAGGAGAGGCCAAGCGGGCAAGGAGTCGGTGCCGGCCTCGTGGAGCCCGCCAAGAGCGCACAGAAGCAGCCTGCAAAAGACCAGGAGCCTCGGGGTAGCTCCGAGCTAGAGAGACCGTCGGGTTTCATTCAAGACTTGCTGGAGATGCACAACAAAAAGTCTCCCATGAATCACATTCTTGCCTCTGCAGACAGCACGCCTCAGCTCTTGGGGGTAGAATGACTTGCGAGGAGGCTGGGCCCATCCCAGCACACAAACTGAAGCCAGCAGAGCAAGGTTTCCAGGGTCTTGTTTCAGAAGAGTGACCTACAGCTGTGGGGAGAGTATGGCAGACTGGATGCAGTGCCATATGCCTTTCAGTATAATAATGCAAGAGACTACAGTATATACTGATTTGAGTGCCTTACTACTTTATTAGATCTTTTGGTATCATAGATTTTTTTTTTTTTTTTTCAAAAATGATTTTTTTTAATATTTTAATGAATTATTTGGAGAGGACCTTTTTCATTTAAGCATTAATGTTACCTTTTGTATTGGTGTGTGTGAGCTTGGTCTTGTATATCTGATAGTCTCTGTGTTTGTTCTCTGAGCTGGAAACGGGGCAGTGGGGTGGGAGGCCCTTGGATACCACAGCCAATAACTGGAAGCAATTTATGTGAATTTCATATGGAACAGTCAGAGGAAACGCAGACGAGATGTCAGTTGTTGTTTTCTCAGTAGATGTTCTCGCATTTGCCACACGGTGGAGCATTAAGCCTGTTCCAGGCATTAGCAGCGTGGCAGCCGAAGGTGTTCAAAGTGGTTGGAGCCAAAAGCAGGAAGCGCAAAGAATTTCAACCTCATACTTGTTTCCACTTTTCAGCGTTAGAAATGGTGTTCTAGATACTAGGGTTTTTCTTCTGGCCGTCATGGACTGAGTGCGTATACAGAGAAGAGTTACATAGCAACGTAACCTATGGAAATTATGCACCCGCTGTTATATATGTTTGATTTGCTTCAGTATATTATTATTATTATTTTATAATTATTTTATAAATTCATCAGTTTGCTTGTCTCTGCAGTCAGCAGAAACCAATGGGCAATATTTGCCCACGCAGACGTGTAACGCAGCTTGGATCCCCTCTTTACATGTTTTGACTTCAAGCTTTCACCAACTCCTCCTCCTATGTTGCAGCTCTTCTACTGTACTTTAATCAAAACCCTTCCTCTGACCGGAGAGTCAATCAGAGGCCAGCAGGTTGTCATCACAGCCGTGCAGGGAACGCCCCGCTGCTCGTGGTGCACGTGCCCAAGGACGGCCATCTCCGTGCCGTCACCCGGCGGCAGCACGCCTTCCTTCGGAGCCAAGTGACTCAGTCTTCCAGTCGAAAGCGAGCAAGAGAGAAATGCGAGCCTTACCGTCATCTTGCTACTTACTGTCATGTTCTGGAGCAAGAAAATACTACTGGTGATAAAACTACAGATATAAGACATGTTAAAAAAAAAAATAAATTAATTAATTAAATTAAAAAGAAAAAGAAAAAAAAAAATAAATAGAAATTCTTCCTGAGATTTTGGGGTTGATGCTTGAAGACTTGAGGTGTGCGTCTAAATTTCATATCAGTAATTTAACCCCTTTAATGCTGGGAGCTGGGATTTCTCCGGATGGCTCCCGTTGCCGGCAACAGGTGCCACTCCAGCTGCCAATGTTGAAGGGGTTAAAGGAAATGTCTCCTACTGTAGCTGCACGCTTCTAGGAGCGGGCGGCGTTTTTGTTGTTGTTGTTCTTGTTGTTGTTGTTTGTTAATTGTCCTTCAGTCATGACCTCTGGGACAGACAGAGCCATAATAGCGATGCCGGAGCCTCACTGTGCTATGCCACCACTCAGCCCCAACCCGCACTGTGATCTCCCCGCCCCGCAGATCCGCTTTTCCTGCTTTCATCAGACATGGAGGACGTGGGCCTCAGACCCATGCTATATTATATAATATATATCTATATATAGCTATATCTATATTAAAAATTCTCCGAAAGTTTCTGGAGACTGAAATGTAACTGTCTGGAATTCAAAGGAAGAGAAACTTTCTTGAGTAATATTCTTGCAGATAGAATAAGAAAAAAATGGTTGAGGTATATGTGATTTCTATTTTTTGCTTTGTTGTTGTTTTTTTTTTTAAATAGGGATGTTTGAACCAGTTCAGAAACGAAGCTAACGCCAGAGAGTCAGTCAGAACCAATGATTCACCAAATTCACTACCCAGGTGCATTCTACTTAATGAAAACCAGTTCACGCATCCCTTAAATCGTTATTACTATTATAATTATAATAATAATTATTATTATTATTTGGGGTATTTTTTTGGTTCTCGTCGTTTGTTATTTTGTTTTTTTTTGTTTATTCGTTTTGTTTTATTTGGTTTTTTTTTTTTAATTTGTTTTTTGTTGTTCTTGTTTTTGTTTTTGCAACTCTCCACACTAAACTGCGCAATACTGTGGGGGAGAAGCCATTACTAAACTATATGCTGCAGAACGATGTAGCACGTAATGAATTCCCAGCAGCCTGCCGGGACATCTGCTAGCAATAATCACTATTGAGTTAAAGCTTTATTTAGCCTTTATCTGTATCCTAGTAGAGTATAAGGTCTTGCCACATCTTATTGACATTTTTATTAGTTGAGTTTGACTGAGAACTGTTGCTGTTGTTGGGTTTTTTGTTTCCCCTCCTCCCCCAATATTAAACTGTGAAATTTATAATGTGTTTAAACTATGGGTGAATCTTAGGCTTTAGTTTGCATGTTCAGCTAATTTGTCTCTATACGATTTTTGTTTGGATCTTTTTATTTTTTTTTTCCTCTCTCAGGGCTTTTACAAAAAACAAACAAACAAACAGAAAAGGATCTTCTGAAATTCTTTTGCCTGAGTTGCAATGGACTTAACGTGGAGATAATTCAATCACTACATTGAGCACTTGACTGTGAAAGCGCAAAACGAAATAAAGAAAAAAGAAAAAAAAAACTTAAAAAAAAAAAACACCTTGTTTGAGGCAATTCTGAAATAACTTTTCGGGGCTTTGTGAGACTGATTCCATTTTCAGAATGATTCATAATTTTCTCTCTCCTCTGTGTGTCTCCTTTCTCTCTTCTCTCCCCACAAAGGAAGGTTAATCCTAGTGATTTCATCCCATGCAGGAAACAGTAATAAATATGTAGAATTCATATTTTTCTAAAGGGAACTTAAACTGCTGCTACGAATTGTGTACAAGACTGGTTTATGCCACATGAACAGAGAATCACACATTTGTTTTGGTACTTTTATTCCTCTTTTTATTCAGTTGTACAGTACTTCCAAATTCAAAATAAAAGTTGTTCTGTATCAAACCATCTAAGCAATAAAATGTTATATTTAAAAATTAGAGGTTCCAAAACGGACGTGGCTCTTCTTGTGGGTTTGTTGGCGCTTGGTTTTGAGCTGGAGGACAGTGTGTGAAGCAGAGATGCCCTGCAGAGCATCATTGCTGTTTCTCTTCCCTCGCTTGAAGTGAGCCAGAGGCAACACTTTGGCAACCGCATGCATTTGCTGTTCTGTTCTCTGGTAGCCCAAACCCTTTGCAATGGTGCTCTGCTTTGAGGGCATCTTTTTAAAGTAGCAACTGGAAACAGAAGAGACCATGTTGGTGCTGATTATCCCATGCAGCTGCTGGGCTCCAGTGGCGTGGCCTTCCGTTAGCTGCAGCCACACCTGTGCGTCCAACAGCATGGCACCGTGATGGAGAGGTGCTGGGATCTCCTCTGTGTAAATGAAGGAGGTTTCTGCCATCCTGGTTTTGGTTTTGCATAAATGTGGACGGCTGTGAAGTCTTCAGGATGGCAGGGAAGCCACGTGCAATTGTCAAAAAAAGATAAATCCTTTGTTGTAGCTTGTTGGAGCCGCTACATTTTATATGCTTTCATATAAATAAAGTGCATTTCACAGGACGGTGAGGCAAAGAATCATCCGAGTTGCATATCCAGTTCTGAAGTACAGAGCAGCTGAGAACCTGCGTCTCCTTAACTCCTGGTGGGATGAGTCTTTCTGGTGGAGAAGGGAACCAGAGTCAGAGTTATAGACCTAACAGAAGGCACTGCATGCCCTGCTCCCGCCTTCCTTCCTCCAGCCTCATGGCAGCGGTTACAGCTCCCCATGCACAGTCCTCTGGTGAGGATTCACTAGCAAATACGGACGGGTTTTTTTGTCAGTCGGCACTGCCGCAGCCAGGACATCTGCTGAGGCATACTCCAAATAACCTCTGGGTAGACCAGAGGGATGGAAACAAGATTTCTGAGGGAAGAAAACTGCAGAAGATGTAGCTCCTGCCGCACCTCAGGGGCAGCAGCCCTGTGCTCGCTGCAGGGTGCAGAGGTTGGGCAGGCCTGAGCCGTCTGCCACCACTGGACTGCACACCCCCGTGTGTATTTACTGATATTGCAGAGCAAACTGGTAAAGAGAGAGGAATCCGATCGTTTGTTCACCATTATCCAGCTGTTTCCCAGCATGGAACACCTGGCACTTTCTCTGTGTGAAGCAGCCTGAGAAGCTCCGGGTTTTATCATCCTCCCTTGTAATACAGGAAAAGATGAGGATGGAAAAATGCATTGGGGCTTTTAGTGAGGATGTGTCTAATTGCTGGACTGCAAAAAAAAAAAAAAAAAAGTTCTACAGTGGTGTCCTCCAGATCTGGGCCACCTGAGTGGCCTGCAGATGCACCAATTCATGCTTGCAGGTCTGGGCTCTGGCCTTTCTCAACATGGCCGGCCCGGCATCTTGCCTCAGCTGAGGGCTATTACTGGGGGTGTGATTTTAGTTGAGTGAAATCTCCCTCCCCAGGCCAATCTGTCCCACACAAGCACCAGGCATTGCTCCTACTTGTCCAGCTGTAGCAGATGCTGGTGGCACATGCCTTTGGTCCCATGAAAAGCTACAGACTTGTTTGTCCTGCGGTGTGCACAAGTTTTCTTAGGACTTACTGGAGGATTGTGGGGGCACAGCAGGAGAGGCACTTGAGAGCAGAATTATTCAGTGTTTTAAGGATCTCCAACCAACTGCACCAGGTGCAAGGGCTGCAGCAAGACCAGCCCCAGGTGCTGCCAAGGCCATCAGCGTCCCTATTTATAGGAGCAGGTGGGGTCTTTCTCCTGTAACAGTGTGGAGTGCACTGTTCTGTGCTCTAGCTCATGCTCTCAGTTTACTTTCACAAAGAAATTGTATAGCTTCTGAAGGTTGTGGAGGGCACTGTGAGCCCAAGAAAAAGACAGCCCTTCCCTGAACTCACTCTATTCTAGCTGAGTTCCTTTGACTGAGGGGCTTCCTGCAAAGTGTAAGGCCTTAGGCTCTCCCCAGAGCTCTTCCACCTTCTTACTGCTGTCTAGCATATGTAATCTCAATGCTCAGCAGATGCAGTAAGGAACCTAGGTCACAGTTTGTGCTGCTGGGAGCCACGTGGTTCCTTTGGTAGGGTTTTTTGGTGTGAGGACGCTTCCAGCTGCTAGGATCCATGGCAGTGCTGTGAGGTCGGCATGGTGACACCAGGATTTTGGTCTGCTCTGGGACAGTCTGGAGGCCGTAAGGTGATGGAGGCTGTTGCACACAATGGGATACCTGTGTGCTGTGGGACTGCATCTGCTTTGCTACTGCTGGTTGCCCGTAATCTCAGGTAAGTGATGCTTATGTACATATGCACGTTATGGTGTTGATGGGGAGCCTAACGGAGGAGAATGCTGACTTGAATTTTCTGGGGAAGTGAAACATGGCAGAAAGCCTTGTGGCAATCCTCCAAGCAGCAAGAACTAGAAACAGCTTTCTTCTTTGCTGTGCTTGCTTATTTCTCTTCTGCCAGATCTGTGTCTTACTAAAGCTGCCAGTAATGCACGAGGAAACCCTGTATGATAGTCATTTGCAGTGTGCTATTGTGAAATTATTTGAGCTCCTCTAGGGCCTTTCAGCAAGGAGCTGTGAAGTAGTTTACAAACGTCAATGCTTGGTATGTTCTAAGAGAGAAGCTTGCTGGAGAAATGGCTTCTCATTGTTGAAGGCCCAACCTGTGCTCACAGTCTCGGGGCCAGTGGTTAATGTGATTGAGGCGAGTGTTGCTGTAACCATGCTAGTAGTATGCTATGGGAAGGTTGGGACAAAATGTGCCTTGTCACCAAGCATTGTGGCTAACAGTTGAAGGGGAACAGCAAAACATGCTCATTTGTAGTGTGCATTCATAAAAAGACTTATCGTGTGTTACACAGAACCAGCAGCTCCTCCCCTACATGCAGGAGTTCAGCTTCCTTTGGGAAGCTGCTGCAATCATAGGCTCCTTTCTGTGGATCCAGTTCAGATGGCAGCTGAATGCTCTCATGTCCCACCAGCACCAAGGGCCTGAGAAGAATAGGTCTGGAACTTTGGGAGTTTTCAGTAGGCCAGTCCTTTTGAACTTAAATTCATAAATTGCTAGGGTTGGAAAAGACCTTGAAGATCATCTAGTCCAACTGCCAGCCTATCCCTACATGCCCACTAAGCATGTCCTTTAGTGCCACTTCTGTGTGTTTCCTGAATACCTCCAGGGATGGTGACACCACCACCTCCCTGGGCAGCCTGTGCCGCTGCCACACTACCAAGAAATTTTTTCTAATGTGCGCCTTGGGATGCTGATGAAAGCTGTTGATGTTCCTCTGCCTGCTGGAGCTCTACTCCTGTCTCACAGTTATATAAGAGAGGCTAATCCCTATCTTCCCACAAACTCCCTTCAGGGAATAATAGGGTAATAGAGTTTCCCCTGAGCCTCCTACTCCCAGTTCCCTCAGCTGCTCCCCCCAAGCCTTGTGCTCCAGGCCTTTCACCAGCTTCACTGCCCTTCTCTGGACACACACCAGGGCCTTGATGTCTTTCTTGTAGTGAGGGGCCCAAAACTGAACACATTACTTGGGATGTGGCCTCAACAGTGATGAGTACAGGGGGACGGTCACCTCCCTGCTCCTGCAGGCTACACCATTTCTGACACCAGCAGAAAAACAAAGGATACCATTGCCCTTCTTGGGCTGCTGGCCCATGTTCAGCCAGCTGTCAACTAACATCCCCAGATTCTTTTCCTCTGTGCAGCTTTCTTCCAGCTACTCTGCCCCAAGCCCATTGTGATGCAAGGGGTTGTTGTGACCAAAGTGCAGGGCTCAGCGCTCGGTCTTGCTAAAGTTCATACAATGGGCTTCCCTCTGTGAAGCCTTCCTACCCTCAGGCAGATCGACATCTGCGCCCAGCTTGGTGTCATCAGCAAACTTAATGTGGTTCTTAATGGGAAATTCACCTGTAGGTATACCACTGCATGTGGTATGGACAGGCTGGAATCAACATTATTTGTAGCGAAATTCTGCTATGGCATTCACACCAACTCTGCTGGACTCAAGATGCTGCATGAACCCACCAGCTCACAGCTTTGTAAACCCAGTATCTAATAGTGAGAATGTGCCAGTATAATATGTGCTAACCTTTCCTTCCATCCTGTTACATGATGGTACAAAAAATGCTTAGGAAAAACTTCCTAAGGAGTGGTGAGGCAGTGGCACAGGCTGCACAGGGAGCTGGTGGAGTCACTGCTCCTGGAGGTGGTCAAGAACTTTAGAGATGTGGCACTGAGGGACATGGTTAGTGGGCATGGTGGGGATGGGTTGGTGGTTGGGGTATGTGATCTTAATGGTCTTTTCTAAGATGATTCTTAATGATTCTATGATGACAGCTTAAATTGGCACCAAAACCTAAGTGTTGTTTTCTATAAGCAAAATTTGACTTTTAATTTGATTTTTTTTTAAATAAAAAGCACACCCAAATATATATTTATTTATTTTAGGGTGATGACAGTGCTAGCTGTGAGATGTAGGTCTGCTTTAACCAATAAACACTTCTCCTAAGTGTTTGCAAGTCAAGGACTGCCACGTGTCACCATGACCTGGTTTCATCTGTTGCCTACCATATATACAGGACTTAAATACGGCTATACACTTTACACAGGAATACAAAATCTCCCATATTTCTAACAAGTCTAAAGCCTTACATGATTTGAGGTTACGTGTATCAGGTCAGTTACACTTCACAGATAGAGTAAACCAAAGCACAGAGCTGTCTGTGCAGACACAGCAACCCATCAGAAGCCTGCACTGCAACACAGCTGGTTTAACTTTTGATCTCCTGCCCAGATTGTTATCTGCCAGTATCTCACAGAGCTAAAAGCACAGCAGCCTTCTAGCACAGCTACATTAAACCTGGAGATAGCACTGAGGTGGTCAGAAAAAGCTGCCAGGGTTGAGAGATAAAAGAAAGGAATGGATCTGGAGAAGTGAGCAATTTGTGTATTGAATGGGTAATGGATTTTAGCATTGATGTGGAGCTGCCCATTGCTTTTAATGCATTTGGTACTGCTTTGTGAATGCACCTTTTTCAAAAATAATGAATTTTTTTTTTCTGAGCTAAACCATTCTCTTCAGCAGCTGTAATACACCTAGTTAAGAATGAAGGCACTTAATTTGAGCACTTAATTGAAAGTGATAGCATCACCTCCCAGGGTTCCTTGTGGCAATGTTTTGCAGAGCAGCTGGGGATGCTTTTGCAGTTTGTCACCAGCTCCCTGCCCTGAGCAGGGCTTATGAGGCAGCCTCACCCAGTGGGAGACAGAATAACTCAACCCAAGTTCATTGTTGTACAGCAATGCAGCTGCTGTGCAATACTCTGTCCTCACCTTTCAGGTGCATAGTGCAGGAGGGTGTTACAGTGTCACAACCCATCATACTGCAGCACAGGAATGAGCTGGCGTGGATTGTGATGTACAGAACAAATCAAACTGGGTTCTATAGTTCTGAAAGACTGCCTTGCTTGTGATGTGTGAAGGATCTAGAATGTCCTAAGTCAAGCACTGACTTTAGGAAAAACAACTCATCATAGTTAGAGTTGTTAAGGAATTTATACTTCTAATTATAATCTCTTACTTCAGTGATAATGTTTGCCATACTGTATGCAGGAAGTCAGAGGATGTTGAGTTGTTGCTTTTTCTTTCTGATGGATTCCTGCAGAAAGTGCTTTGAGACTTTCCTCCTTTCTATTTAGATTCCTGCTAAGAGAACCAGCAGAGCAGTTGGCTCTTTCTGTTTCTCTTGAAAACTTGCTGGTGGACTCAGTGGTCAAAGTTGGGATTTGGCATGCTGTCAGGTTAAGCTCTAAGCTTTGTCCCATGTATTGTTTGTGGCCATAGCACTGTAGAGCCAGGAATGTGACAAAAAAATATGCTTCAGTGTTGTGAAAAAAGGGGATTTCACCCTCTGGCTTGTTTCAGTAAGAAAAAAAGACTTCAGCTAAAAACAGAATGTGAGCCTAGATGTAGATGAACATAGTCAACAAGCAAGTGGATTTGACAGGCCCAATTTAAGGGGTAACTTCTACAACAGGAAACCTGAAGAGGCCTAGAGCTAGGAAACCAGATGACAAAAAGGAAGTGTGCATACAGTGCCATTACTACGCCTACTGTTTCAGTCAGTAGCTGTAACCTTAAAGCAGTGCTCAGACATCAGTGACTAAAATATAGCACTACTAATATATTTTTATCAAGAGTAGTTTTAGTCTTTCCCTATAGATGCTTTGGGAGATCTCTCAGCTGGCAGCTCTTGATGGTGGTGCTGACTGTATACCCCGTCCATCTGGTGAACAGGGCAGGGGCAGTTCTGCTAGATTAAAAACTGAGCTTATCTTCACAAGTCCTCTGCTCTTTCTTTGACAAGACATAGCTAGATACAGCAGCTCCAAGTTTTCTAGAAAGTACACTGCTCTTACACGTGTTTTATAATGTTAATTAAGAAGCACTACTTACTGAGTACTGAGCAAGCTCTGGTACCCACGTGAGATGAAGAGATGATGAGTGAGGAAAGAGATTAAGTTTCAGCTTCCCTTTACAAGCTAACTGACTTGAGTCTTGCAACACTGGCATCTCGGTTAATATAAGCTTTTAATCAAGACAAGAAACATGAAAGAAAAGAGTACAGCCTACTGAAATGACTGCATGACCAGTGTGGAAAAAGCAGATACCAACATGAGATTTAAAATTAAAAATCTAGATCTTTTCAGAGAAAAGAGAGACTTCAGTCTGGGGAGTTAGTTACCTCTAACTGCCAGAGAATGTAAGTCAGTCAAAGGGAAAACTTGGAAGTGGATAACTTGCTTGCCTACAGATGTAATTCACAAATATGGTCTCACTCCTCTGTTTCTCTTAGAACTGCTTGTCTGATATGTGAACTCATCTTGGACAACAGCTGTGATTTTAGAGGCAGCTGGACACAAGAGGTAGCAGGGAAATTATTTTAGAGTTAAGGCTACTGGAAAACATCTGTTCTTCCTTGTACAAGGTTCCTTCTCTGCTAAGCACAAGCCAAGTTATTTTCTGCAGTTCTAACCCTGGGGTGTAAAAAGTCAGCCTCTGCCCTACCTAACAGTAGGTGAGAAACAAAGGAGAGCCTAAGTGCTGCTTCTGGAAGTGGCTACTGTATCTTGGAAGCAGGGGTCAAGCACAGATGTTACTATTACATAAAGATATATCAACAAATACACACTGGAAGACTGAACCAGTGAACTACATTGCTTGAAGAAAGAAAAGGCTTGCTTTGTCTCTGCCCTTTGGCTATCAGTTTACATTTATACCCCCTTGACTTTGTAGGAAGCCAGTGGTTCACAGCATCTTACACCAGAGTGTCCAGAGAGGCCTTAGGTGTACAGTATATGAATGACACTACCTTATTCTACAGTGACCTGCATTAATACAGGTATACAGTACCTCACAACGGTGCAGGAAAATAGCACTGCAGTGAAAGGTTACAGCATCTAAATTACTTGCAACTAGCAAAGTAACAAAGTGAAAGATGAGCAAGAGAACAGATTTCCATACTGACTGCTTTGTCACAGCATTAGTGAGAATCTACGCCTACGCAGAAGATGTAATAAAGTATTGGATTAATCAAACTTACCTTGCTTATGGATTAGTTTGCCCTTTTCCAAGAGGTCCTACCTCATCCTCTGCTTAGATGCAGCCTACCTCCCTGAACTGGTATTTTCAATACTGCTGCCTGCAATGTTCTTTGCTTAGACAATGGTACAAATCTTAAAGCTACGGGGATTTGGCTTTGTTAGCACTGCTTCAGCTGCCTTTAATCATCTTAACAGATCCTTTCCTCACTGCCTATAGGTTATTCCATGTGGGAATGCAGTGCTATGGCTCAGTTCTTAAACTGATTAGAGAGTGATTCTTCTCAGGCTCTCCCTTATTCTTCTTCAAGAAGAGAATCTTAATTCTGTCTGCTGCTCAGAATGCCACAAAAAACCTCCTTGTCATTCTTCGCAGTCCAAGTGCATTTGCAAAATGGCTTCCCAGCCTATTTTCATTCTTCTTGAGCATTTGCTACTAGAAGTTGCTTATCAAGGAAGAGAGCACCCAGGTACCACTCAGGCTTTTTGGTGCCATATTCATGCTTTATTTAAAAAAAAAAAAACCAACACAGCTACAAGATGCTAAGAAAACTTCAAGTTTACAAAATACTTGCAGCCACTTTAAGAGATCTGATCTCACTTATAAATGAAAACATCACCTGCTGGTTAACTTAATTCAGTTGCAATACATCATCTGAACTTAATCATCCAAAACAATCAGTCATTCTTAAATTCTATTGATTGTGTGTACAAGAACAATCATCTGTATCACTCTGATTAAAAAAGTCCCTGGGAAAATTTAAAGTTACATGGAAAAGTGTGAGAGGAGAACTTATTAAAGCCCACCTTTTGGCTCCTGCAGAAACTGGATGAGCATGCATTCATTCTGGCTTCGCTCTCCCCTGTAAGTGGATTGCAATTCCTCTGCATATTTAAGAGAAGTCTTACTGAAGCTGCTCAGCTCTTTCCAGTGAGGGAAAGAAACTGACAGAACACGAACCTGTATAGTTGCCATCACACTACATCAGTGCTATGTCTTACTAGCTTTATGGAAGCATGTTGTGCAAGTCTCAAGTAGCTTGAAAACACTCCAGAAACAGCCCTTGGTCGCTCCTATGAGGTAGGTGCTGTCTTCCCTTCAGAGGAGAAAGAACAGACTTAACTGCTGCCTAGCACACCAGGCACACTGAAAAACATAACTAGCCTACATTAAATGACTTCCCCACTACTTCCCTGAATTCAAAGCTTTCAAATGCAACATTTTGTTTAGCACCATGCATACCAGAAATAAAAACAGTGAATGATGCTTTAGATTGCATCCATTCCATGATACTCAGCCTATCTGAACTCAGGTATTCAGCCCACCTGTTTCCAAATAAGCTGAAGTAGGGCCATCCTTACCATGTTTCACTCAACTCCACAGCCTACAATTGAACTATTTTGTAAATAAATGATCCGACAAAGCTTAATCCTTTTATCTGAAAGCTGCCACTCACCTTTCTCAAATTAGATGATATTGGAAAAAAGCTTTTCACAAAGACAGTGTAGTATAGAAGACTACAAGTATTAAAGTACAATTCAAATGTAGCCAATTAATGCTTAGCTATTAGTACAGACAAAACAATGCAGTGCTTTTTTTTTTCCTGACCCCACAGGCAGCCTTGTGAAACCTTCATAATTTCCCTAATTAGTTTATGAAATATGAGAAATGAATTAATAGCAGCCTTTCATACTAGGGCCATAATTTCTTCTGTAGTCTAAAAGCATCTCTTTCCAGTAAGATCTTTCACAGCTCTTACTCCCCATAACCCCACATGAACAGGTGTGTGACAGTGCAAGGAACTGGCAAGGAACTCAGCTGATGAGAGCATGCTGGATTACAAAAGTGCTTGTGCCACCAGAAGTGAAGGGGCAGCACAGACACAAGCAGAACTGCTACTGGCTCCATGGTGGAGTGAATGAAACTATACCCTGCTCAGCTATTTATTGGTATTAAGTAATATTATGTAATGACATTAAATACCACCTATGGCTAAGCTATTTAGTTTCAAAACTGAGTAGAAAATTCAAGTATCAAAATGAAAATGACTACACTCCCAGCCACAATGCAATAACCACTTTCTCTCATTTGTAAAAAGCTGAGTGTAATGGACACACTTGCTAGAAAGAACGTTAAGAGATGCTGAAGTTCAACTGCTACCACACTAGAATGAAGCTTGGTTACAGCAGATAAACACAATTTTAAACTGCTGCTTCGTTTATCACAATAGCAGATCATTAGCTACTGTTCATATGAACTAACAGTTCCCAGCCAGGAAAGTTACTACGAACCACCCAAGGTCAGTGCTAAGTCCTATGATCAGTCTTATTACAATTGTCCAACTGTTAGCTCCTATGCAAGTTGCTAAACTGTTTTCTCTTTCATGCTCAGAACTCAAGCATTTAGATGTTAACTATTAAGTGCAGAGAGGAAAGCTGAAACCTTAAAAATTCTTCTTTCTAATCTAAGCGCGATGCTGCAGTCCTATTGCAACTTCTCTGAAGTTCTGTTCAGTGTAAGATATTGAAGGACTAACTTGCTCCAAGACTCCCTCAGAGTTTAGCCCTTACTGACGAAACAGAACTTGGATATCATAAGTTGCTGTCCTGTCTTCTCATCCTTTGCTTTTCCTCTTGAAGCCCCACTTTACCTAGAGCAGCTCAGATCAAGTTATTATTGAGGTGCTTCCAAATCTTGAAATTTTGTGAAAAGTTGAATGCAGTTTAAGATTACCTATTCCCAGAAGATGGGGGGATGAACCAAAAAGCCCATCTTGATTTCAGCTGAGATGCATAATCCACAAAAAAGAACAAGAAGTAAAATTGCGTATGTCAGCCCCTACAACAGCTATAGATTGTACCATACAAGCCATTTATTACATGAAGGTTTTGCTGAACCAATGCAAGACTAAATATAGGCTTGTAAACCTACCACAGAGGCAACACTAAAGGCAAAGTTGTTGCATATAATTTGAGTAGTCAGCTGTTACAAAGTTACTCAATTTGCCAAATGATCATTCAGCAATCTTCTCTATTAAAACTATTCTACTTAGACTGGCATGTCATGAAATTGATTGAAAGCATGACTAGGGGTTGTTCTTTCCATTCTATTTCCCACACAGAGATGAGTCAAGAACATCCTGCAATTCATTCTGGCACTCTGTATAGTAAGACAGCGTGAGTACATCAGTGCAGGTAGTTTCAGAGCTTAGATACCTCCAATATATTACATGATTTATAAGTATTGCTCAACTCTTGTTGGCTTAGCAGCTCGGTCCCTGCACAACAAGAACAGATCCAAAAGCCCTTCTGCACAGATGATTTTTTTCTCCTTCCTGACTCTCATCTCAAATCATTGCCTATTCCTGAACAAGCTCCCAGGTAACCTTCAGACACAAAGAACTGCAACTGAGATGGAAACAATTTGAGCTTTTTCAAGTACCAAACTGACTTAGCTTTATCTGCTTTTCTCCCCCTCCAATCCCTCAAAATTACAAGCCCTGAATGCAATGGATGCAGATCAGCATCTGTGTTCCTGCTAACTGTGTAAATTGTGCCTCCACCACAAGAAATCCCATTTTGGCTACATACAATTTTTCTGTTGAAGTACTGAAGTAATAAGCATTTAATGGAAATGCTTCTGTTTCTAATGAGAAAACCAGGGAGATAAAAACTTAACTCGGAGTTAGAGTCAGTAGATTGATCTAAGTTAAAGGTTTAAAAACTGAAAAGGTTGAATTTAACAATTTGTCATTTAAAAAGATTACTTGAAACCAAGTGCTTTTCTTATTCAGTTTCAAGTGCATGGAATACATCCAAGTCTTTGCCCCACCGTAAAACTTGAAGAAAATTCCACGTTTTGATACAGACAGCATTCGAGTCTTTGTGAGAGTACCAAGAATGTACTGGAAAGTTGTTCTGGCTTATTCAAAGTTACTTGGGTAACACTGCAGAGGTACCACTATATTGAGAACACCTAAACTGCTGGAATGACTCAATAACCATTTAACGAGTTGGGTATAAAAAAATTTATGTAGTAATACCAATTCAGCACACAAATTCCATGCTTCACAAGTTCTGCTGCTGTGTAAGAGTTGTCCTAACATCTATGCAGATAAATTCAGATGTTTAGGTCACTGCATGCCCAGGTCAAAACAGCAGCAAAATATCTACCACTACAAGCAGTTATACCCGATTGTGCCTTTAGAATGCTAACTGCACAGAAATCCAGAAGATGAGTGCCTGGAACAGGACTGGACACACAAACTTGAGTCTGTGTGTGCAATAGAGAACAAAGTTACCGAGAAGAAAAACGTATACAGATTCTGATACAGACAGGATACAATCAAGACAAATTGAGTCACTAGACATTCAGATTATGGGGAGGGGAAAACATCCTTTCGAGTATACAGAGGACAAGCCAGCATTTAAAAGAACTCTAAAGGCACATTTCAGGTAACATGGTTCTGTTAAGACCAACTGCTTACACACGCAGGCACAAATCTTAATGGCTCCCCCAACAATTATTTAACAAAAAAGAGAAGTGCATTTTCAGTAATATTAACACCATTCAGTTAAACTGTTCAGTCCAAATGTTTAGCAGTATTTTCCTTGTGCTGATACGGACTCTGCACTACTCCAATCCAAAAAAAACCCAACAGGCAGGATTAGTAAAGGTTCAATTGTTGCACTAGTTAACATTTACTCATCAGAGCCCACTGATCTCTTCTGTGCCCTCTTGCGGGGCAACCTCCTTGGTGAAGCTTTATCTGAAAAAAAAAAAAAAAAAAAAAAAAAGGCAGTGCATTAGTTGTCTCACCTACTTCATGTTAGCTGTTACATGACATTGCCTTTCTAGCACAAAGCATCACGAAAGAAGCCAGGCTCAAGCATCTCAATGCTTAAAAAAAAAAAAAAAGCAAAGAACACTACAAGCTATTTGATTTGCATCCTAGATAGTAACAAAAATAACATTCCTATTCTCTAACATGCAATTCTAAAGTGAGTTACTAAACCATCAGTTACTAATAAAAAAAACCACCAACATTCTTGATGAATCTGCATGCTCTGCTGTTGTAGAAAAACTCACACCCAGTAATTATACTTTCAGAGAGTTGATGAATGATTAATTACTGGTTTTAGTTTACCTGCCTGAAGAATGTGATAGACCCTCCCCCTTTAGACAGCTTTGCCTTACATGAAATATTTCTATATTCATACAGATTAAAAAGTGTTTCAGCTGTAAAAAATCACACCTGTGCAAAAACCATCCATTTAATTACATGAATGTCACTTTGTAATCAGACATCCTAGGTGGGGAAGCCACAAAGATTTAGCTGCACATAGCACCAGAAACCTGTTCTTTCCATTGAAATTTAGGGCAGGTTTACAATTGTCCTTCCACAGAGTCCTTACATAGGCAGTATCTTCAACTTTTGCACTGTCATTCATACTGTGTATGAAGAAAGAGGCGAGGTGATTGCTGAGCATTTGCTTACAAATGCTCTTTTTTGAATTAGGCCTGCTCACAATAATCTAGCTGTTCAGAGCATGGGCAAACAATGAGCACGCATGGTGCCATTACAAGCAATCAGTACACTCTAATGCATCTTCAACAGAAGAGGCAGGAAACTCTGAGGATCCTGAAGGCCGTGTTTCTCAAAGCATTCTAGTGCAGAGCTCTAATTTAACCTAACTAGGAATTAAAAGCAATTAAAAACTTAAGCCTCGTTTTTCCTAGCCTTCAGGTACTGAGATGAATCAAGTATAAATTAAGTATAAACTTAAAGGGGGGGTGAGGGTAGAACTCAAACACTGACAAGATGAAGCTATTTCAAGACAGCTGGCTTTTCAGAGAGGTTTATCATTTGGAGCTTGTACTCCTTGCTAGACTGAGACATCTCAAATTTCTAAGCCTGTATTTTTATACTGTCATTCCACTGTCTCATGTGGAATATACGAGAAAATTGACATTTTCCAGATGTAAAACAAGTCCTCATACCCATGTAATATTAGTACAGTTAAAAAGGGATAAGGAATCAAAAAGCTTGATTCGTAACTGCCTGTCACAACTTAGGTGCAAGATCTAGGGCCTGAAGGCCTTCTATACTAAATAAAATTGTCAGGGTAGGATCACTCAAAAATGCTTATTTAACCAAATCTGGAGTATTTGCACAATAAAGGTAGTTGCTGCAAAGGGAAAAGCTTCTTTTAGAAAGTGTTTGTTTGAAATGAGGCTAACTCATCTCAGACCAGCCAACAACAGCACATTAGTGATGGGAGTTTAAGACCCAGGAAGAGAAATCTATAAAGCTATAAAGTACTCCACACTGAAGCTTGTCTCTCACTGAACCAAGATGCACTCAACCATCAGACATGACCAGTCCTCCACCACTTCAACAACAGCCTGACACTACATCAAGGCAGAACACTGCACTGTGGGTAAGGGGGTCTGGCAACTGTTAAGAGCAATATTTTGCTCTACTGTTCTGCAATATTTTAACCAAACTACACCACTACAATATAACCAAAGGTATTGCATACATGCCATATTTATACCTAAAAATATATAAACTTATATGCCTATAAAATGTTTGGATGGTTGTATGCATCTATTCTGCATTTTACTGCTCATGCTACACCACCAGTCACTGCATGCAGGGAGAAAGGTTTCTATCCATGCCTAATTATCACACAGACAATACATTTAGAGCGTCCACCCTTTATCACCAGGGTTTGCCTCACCTCTTCTACTTTGCACTGAAGCCATGGGAAAGCAATAACAGAAGAAACAGCAAAAGAGTTAGAAAAATGCAAACATTTTAAAGAAATCAGATACTAGCTTTGTTTTTTGCATTTCATTTAGTCGTTTTGGACATGAAGAATACAAATTCCAAGTTGAACTTTGGTGAATACACACCTACAATCCTTATTTAGAACTTCAGTCTATAGGTAAGCTTCTAACCAACTTACAGAAACTTCCACGTATTTAACTGTTAAAACCTTTTGTGATCCAGGTTTTGGGTAGAGATGTCATACTGCTGAAAGAGTCTATGAAGTGTGAAAACAACCAACTGCCATTGCCATTATCAACCAGGCAAGTTTGTTCTGTATAGGAACAGGCTGTTAACAATGTAACCAATAAGCCCAGTGCTTTAGACAATTTCTTATTCCCTTGAACATATATATGTGTTTTGGAAAAATCAATATTAGCTACTTGTGAAGTTAAACTATTTGAGTGCTTTATTTTGTGGTAGAAACTACTTACTTATTTGATTTAAAGTTTCCTGGGGAATCCAGCTCATATCAACATCGTTCTGATTTGATGTTCCCATCTCAACTTTCTGTACTGGTCTTTTTCTCTGAAAAGTCAAGGAACAGTTTTTTACCTTCCACAGTGTTCTAACAGCACAAATATTACAAGTAATCAAGTAAACAAGTAAATAGTTCTTTAATAAACAAACTGCAATTGTTTCACTAAGAAACAAACTTAAGGTTAGTCAATAAATGATGCTGTCTTGATCCATTTAGCAATTTTTTCACCTAGATTTGGTGTTAACACTCCTATGGTCTCACAATAGTTACTCCACACACAGATGTTAAGATTTCATGCATGCTTAGATGAGTTCATTATACTTGTTGTGAAAAAAATAGCTGTCAGTAACCCAAACTAGATGACTGTTATGCTTTCTTAGATTGGCAAAGTATTCTTCTATGCAACAGTCTGAATAATAATAGTAATTCCATGGGAAGCTTCTTAGAACTACATTAAGAACTGGACAGCCATTTGCCCCCAGAGTTAGAACTCATTTATCATGAGATACAAAGAGACAGCAAAGGGAAGTCTACCTAGCAAGCTTTGAGTCAGCAGAGACTAGAAGGTAACAAAAGTCCAGTATTATGGTAAAGATGATTCATAAAGATGATTTACTAGGCAAGAAACCTACCAAGTCTTCAGTTCTTATTTTAAAGCTTCTACAGATCAGTCCAGTAACCCTTACAATCTTAATTCTCAAAGTACATCTTCTGAAGTTCCACCTGTACCACTGAACACCAGAAGAGATCACTACTTCTCCTTCCTCCCTGTACAGCAAGGCCCTGTACTACTAACAACACAGACAATGCACCACTCACCTTCCTAGATTCTAGTAATTGATGTAGGCCAACAATAACAAGTAGACCAAGTCCAGCAAGGAACATGTACATGAAGATCCTTTAAAAAATGTTAAAGTCATTAACTGAACATCGTTAGCACTTAAGGAAACGTATAAGCAGAGACAGAAACTAGCAATAGCTTCAGCCACCTGCTCACTTGATCTCTCTCAAACCATTTCATACATGTGGGGGTAAAAATGAACCTGAAACCTGGGTGTTAACCAATATTCAGTAATTATTCTAACTGATTTCAGAAACCGATCCTAACTTTAATTTTGAGCAACAGAATATTTGAAGAACATTATATAAGCTGGAAAACCACATGCATGATTACTGAAATTTAGCACCTGCAGTAGCGCTCTCAAAATATCATGGTTCAAGATGTCAGGACATAGATGTTTGTTTTTTGACTGCTTTAACCACTTGGAAAAGCATTAGTGAACTGCTTATTCACTGATGCTACTCTCTTTGGCAAATATGATTTTATAGAACAGCTACTTTTAGTTGAGGTTTGTTTTTTTTTTTTTTTAATTAAAGATCTTCAGGGATTTCTGATGACCTTTGAACTGATATGTTTTTAACATTCTCTCCTTTGTTAGAATATTTAAAAGCATACAGGCACAGAATATGCTTGCAAAAATATAAGGTATGATCAGGTCCAGCTGTTCTCCTAAGAGAAAGCACTCCTGAAAGAAGCCTGTATCCAGTAGGGGAAGCGCAACAAAGAATGAGCACGTGTTCCTCTATTTCCTACTCAAGGCATCTTTTAGTTTATATGATCTTGTATTATACTGGAGTGCTCCAGAAGCCAGTTGTTCCAGCAGAACCCAGAGCCCAATCCTATAGATCAGTCCAGTAACCCTCAGCATCTTCTATTCAGAGGAAAATGGCACAGTAGCATTACAAAAGCTTAAAAGCTTTGAATTGCTATTTATCTGTGTAACACTGTGCCTTATTCCAGACTGAAGTCCTCTGAGCAAAGCAGTTGCATAAGGTGCTCAGTGACATAATAAAAATGCTGAAGATCCCTAGTAGTTACACACATCTTAATTTGGGGGAAAAAGCTCATTTTCAATCAACACTGCAACAGTCAAATGCCTTCTACACCATCAACAATATACAGCAGACCTAATATTCAGTAAATCAAAGATATGAGAATTATTTTCATTGCCCCCTCATCAATAACTTATTTTAGTACACTAACTAAATGTTAATTTCCAGTCTCCTTACGTTTCTCCATCCAGTCCATCTTCTTTTTCAATAATTGTAACCGTTTGATTGAAGACAGCATCTTGAAACATATTACCCTATTAAAAAAGTTTCCATATTAAATTATTTTCAACACATACAGCTTCTCTCTCTTCTAGGGAAAACTCTAAAAAGAAGCTAATCTTGCACTGTTCATTTATTTGCTCATGAAGTCAAGGTTGCAGGTGGGATTCAGGCTGTTAAGTTTGTAAACAAAGCCCAATATGAAAAACAAAGTGGAATTGAAGCTTCCCTGAAAGCTTGAATTTTCTTCTTTAAATGAGTATAGCCCACTACTACACAATGCAAAACCATTCTAGCTTCCATCACTAATATAACATATACAACATAAAACATACACATGTTGTCAAAGACATAGACAGCGTGTTTATGCACCTACTGATGTGCTTAAAGACTTCAAAGGCATTCACTGTCTGAAGAAATAGGAACTTGACTAAGCAGTTCCTTCATGATGCTTCTACATCAGCTAAAAACACTGCAATGAATTACAATACCGTGCTTACATTTGCATCTCTGTAGTTGAGATTGATAACCAATCCAAAAGGACGGCCACCCATAGGCTCAGCAGGGATGAAAGAGTACTCAAATGTTGCTTGTCTCTGTGGTGGAACTACTGTATTCAGGGGGAGAGCTGTGAAGTTCTGGATATAAAACTGGTAGTCTTGAGGATACCGGAATGAAGCATCAAGAGACTCAACAATGAAGTCTTCTGTACCCTTATTGGTGAAGCCTACCAGGAATTTCACAATGTTGTTTGCTGGAAAATCTGGAACGAGAATATTTAACTATTAGAATTTCTCAGTCAGCATACACTGTCCCTGTTTCTACAGTCAGACTCCTTTTTTGTGTTTTGTTGTTGTTGTTGTTTTTGTTTTTTTGTTGGTTTTTTGTGGTTTTTTTTGTTTTGTTTTGTTTTTTTAGAGCCTCATTGCTTTAACCAATAAACTCCAAGCACAGTAAAGAAAATGGTAAATTGGCACAGGACACTTACCTTCACCTTTGACAAATAATATTGTTGTATCAGCACTAGGTGAGGCCTTAGGTTCTCCTGTCAAGTCTTCTTCCTCTTTTTCTTCTGTCTAAGACAAGAGATTTTTTTGAAAAATCCTATAGTGAACAGTGAGGGTAAAGACCATGCTTGCTTTATGAGAATCCCACATGATACATATCAGTGTGTCAAACCATACCATGACAAGCATCAGTACCAATTCCTGCAACAGTAAAATTAGCACTAAGTCTGTTCTCCTTCTAGATTTGATCTGCACTATTTTCAGTATTTATCCTTCCCTAACTGACAAAGTGACTCAATTCAGCTGCATTTGATCATAATTAAAAGTTTTCTTACCTCAGAGAGAGTAAAGTTTTTGTTCAGGGATGGAAGGAAAAGAGTAGAATCTGAGAATTCACTGTTCACATCACTAAGTTAATTTCCACTTAGAAATCATGGATAACCATACCATAAGGCAAGTGAGAATTACTTTCACTACAGATGGAGTGTATTCAACTTTAAGTAGTACTTTAAGTAGTATTATGTTTGCCTGGAAACAGATTTTTGGAGCAAAGAGAGTTTATGAGTTTATTTGTTCAAGCTCACCTTTGTGATGACTTCTTAATGTGGCAATTAAAACCCTTAGGGGTGTACTTCCAAAAGAGGGGATCAAGGAGTCACTATCTTCTCCATCAAATGAAAACAAGATTGTTTTTACTTTGAACTGCCTGCTGAAGCAACTGATTTGGAATGAGTCGTACCGTTTGATTCACAGCTAAAACAGCCACATGAGGCAGCATCTATCCTACTGGACCATTTGTGCACACATTTGGTTGGGAAGCTGTGAACCTGAACTGAAGTCAAGAAGCTAGGCTCAAGGTGCTACACAAAACTACCTTGTTTCAGTGACACATAAAACAAACTGCCAAAAAAGGATTCCGTTTTGTACTTTGCTTAGTTATACACTATTTTTTTTAAATTACATCTGTAAGGTTACTTAATGAATTCTATCAGTACAGAATACCTAGCACATCCTCCACCACTTCACAAAGCTGGCAAGCCATAAGCTCACAAACAGCAGTAAGACTAATAGAATCACAGAACAGTTACTGAGATTTCATTTGTATGGTGCAAGTTTTCTCCCTCCTAACCATGCCCCAAACTTTCTTATTTTATGTCAGAAATTTAAGAATTCAACCATTTTCTCACATAAGCCCCTTATTTCACTTGGAGGTCTTTTCACAAACTGCAGTTCTGGTAGCAGGGAACCTGGCTGTCCCTCACGTGATGTCTTCCCCACAGGAAATTCAGGAAAACACAAATCCTTTTGAAGCTTCAAGTAGAATGGAAGCTTAAAGGAGATTCCGAAACAGCTACTTAGAAATATCAATACTATTAAAGGCACACTTTACTGTGCATCTTCAAGCACTTTTGGTTCAATTCCTACTTATGAAAAAACATTCATGTACAATTACCAAGTCTGTAGGCTCATCTTCTTCAACTTCAGCTTCATCATCTTCGTCTTCAACTACAGTATCTTCCACAGCTTCCTCATCTTCTGTTGCATCCTGAGCTTCAGCTAATAAGCCTGAACCTACTGAAACAAGATGCAAGCACAAAAGCTTTTCAGTATCTTCTTAACCAACAGAAAATAAGCAATAGAAAACTGATGCAGCATGCAGAGGGCAACCAAGTTGCCATGAAAGCTACTGCAATACACCGGTTTTTATCATTACAAATGTAAAACCTAAAGCGATTGCTATTATCAGTAACATAACTTTGGGAGTTGTGTTTCTTTTAAGACCAGCAAGCTTAGTAAATGATTAACTACCCTTTTCATTTGCTGGTATCAGAACGCTACACTTTCACAGGTAGCTATAAAACAACTTTACATTAAGCTTTCATATCTAGGAAAGTGTTTTAACGTGATCTCCTCAATACACCAGTATATTAACGTGCTCAACAGAGCTGGATCACCAGCCAGAAAAAAAACACAACCTAGAACAAGATAAGCACGGTCAAGCAGTTCATCCCTTCTCTACTTTTACGGTGCTGAGTCTCAGACATTCAAACACCAAACAGGGCAGACAGGCCTGAACCCAGCAGCCACAGGGCAATTTATGCCTGTATTTAGAGCATATATCAGTTAGGCAGATGACTTTTACTCGTGTTAGGAAAAGCGTATCCTCCTAAGAGCGGTGAGGCAGTGGCACAGGCTGCCCAGAGGGGCGGTGGAGTCACCATCCCCGGAGGTGCTCAAGTGTGGATGTGGCACTGAGGGACGTGGTTAGTGGGCACGGTGCTTGGACCAGATGATCTTACAGTTCTCGTCCAACCTTCGTGATTTTATCATTTAGAAGATTACAGAGTTCCGCTGATTCTTTTTCAACGAAGCTAGCGTTTTCCAAAAAAGAAGGAGCAGAAATGAATGGACGATGGAATTGCGCAAGCCTGGAACGCTTACAGCTCTGAGCACACACGCTAAGCAAACACTCAGAAACTTTCACGTGGAACAGAAACCCTTGACCAACGGATTCAGGATTCCCACTGACGGTTGGAAAAAGCCAATTAAACCGCCCTCTCTCGGACTTTTTAGGGGTACGCTCAAAGACTTCGCCCGATCACACGCAATATTTAAGCGCAGCGATTTCACCCGCTCAAGTTTCCGCAGACTTCAAGCCCGCAAGTAACGGATTATCCAAACCCCTACGGCTGAGCAGGGCAGAAGCGAGCTGGACGCATCCATCCTCCGCACGGAGCCCACCCTCCCGACCCCCATCGGACGCCAGGAGGGCTGATGATGTGGCAGGAGCGGGAAACGAGCGGGAAAAAGGAGCGCCGCGCCGCAATGAGCGAGGCGGCCGCCCACCGTCCGCCCAGGCGGCGGCACGGCTGCAGCCGCCACACGGCGAACGAGAGCAGCGACCGGCGGTCTGAAGGACACCGCGGCGGGAGGGCCGCGTGCCGCCAACAGCCGCCGCCGCCGCCACCCCCCCCGGCAGCAGCCCTTCCCTTCGTCCCCTTCACCCGCACCTCTGTCCCAGAGCACCCAGGGGGGCGGAAGGATGAGCAGGACGAGCAGCAGCAGGCGCGGCGCGCTCCTCATGGCGGCGGCAGGCCGGCAGCCCCGCGCCTTGCGCTGCGGGCGTTCTAAATGGCGGCCGCCTCCATCCGGGACCGCCCCGCCTCGCGCCGCAGCGGACGTGGCTCCGCCGGGGAGGAGCGGCGCGGTCACGCGGGCTTAGCACACGTCGGCTGTCCTCGCTTCCTGGAGCCGCCTCTGCTCACCGTGCCCTCGCTGCGCGTTCCCCACGCCTCCGTCCCACGAGCTTAGCGCCGTGTGGAGAGGCGCGGGCACGCGGTTTTCCCGTCCCACTTTCTTTAGGTCTGCTGGTGTTTGGTGGTTCAGTTGAAAAAGCTTCACAGAGCATAATGGGCGACGTCTTTGAAAGCGATGCTTTATTCCGGAAGATCTTTCCCAGATTCCCCAATCAAAAACTCAGCGAAACCCCTAGTCCCGAAACAGCCCCCACGTTTCCTCTTTCCCTCAAAGTCAGAGTATGATCAAACATAAGTAACGTTTAATTGCATTTTGTTTTTTAATTGCAGTAACTTCTGTTCGTCATACACGCATGTGCAGCTTTCTGTTCTGGCAGTGGTAGCTGGCATCCTCTGGATTTTCATTAAATCCATTCTGAACCTGGAAATTGAAAATAACAGCAACAAAAGCTGCCTTTTTGGGTAATTTTTGTCTCAGTCTTACTTTAAGCATGCTGACAGAGAAATGTTCACTATCAGCTGAAGCATGAATATGGAAACTGGAGACCATCCATTGCTACAGGACCAGGGAAGTCATCCTGCCCCTGTACTCGGCACTGGTGAGCTCACCTTGAGTACTGGGTTCCGTTTTGGGCATCTCCATACAGAAAGGACTGGAGCAGGTCCAAAGAAGGGCAACAAGTCTTGTGAAGGGCTTAGAGAATATGCCCTACGAGGAGAGACTGAAGGAACTGGGGCTGTTTAGTCTGGGGAAGAGGAGGCTGAGGGGAGACCTTATTGCTCTCTTCAAATACCTCAAAGGTGATTGCAGTGAGAGCAGGGCTGGTTTCTTCTCACTGGTGACAGGTGACAGGATGAGGGGAAATGGCCCCAAGTTGTGCCAGGGGAGATTTAGGTTGGATATCAGGAAAAACTTCTGTACAGAAAGGGTTGTTAAGCACTGGAACAGGCTCCCCAGGGAGGTGGTTGACTCACCATCCCTGGATGTGTATAAAAACCGTCTGGATGTGGTGCTCAGGGCCATGATTCAGCGGGGGGTTGTTAGAGTTAGGGTAATATGGTTAGGTTGTGGTTGGACTTGATGATCTCTAAGGTCTTTTCCAACCTGAGCAATTCTACGATTCTATGATTTCTGTCAGAAATGCCTACTCAGTAGCAGAATGTTTTGTTCTGTAGAGATTTGTATGCTGTTTAACATAATCTTTGGTCAAACGTGTCTGACTTAACCAATCATGGCTTTTTGAAAAAGTAGCCAAATATTTTTGCTTGGGGGAAATAAAAGAGCAAATACCGGCTGGCTGCAGGAGATGTTCTATTTAGCACAGGCCAGTATAAAATATTCTGTCCTTTAAGTATCAGCTGCTTACAGTACGTGCTTTTCTTCCATTCAAGTTAAATGGTCCTGCTGTCATAAATTAACCTGTGTGGTGCCCTTACTGAGTTTACATGTGGTGGGTGCAGGGAAAGAGCATGTAAAAATAAGTGAGATACGTTGATCCACGTAGTGGAAATGCTAAGTCACAGCCTGAACCAGTGATTGAGCACCTGGTGGGAATGCAGGGCCAACCCAGGGAAGCTCAGCAATGCACTGAGTGACTGGAAGGGGTGGAGCCAGGATCCACTCTTACCCAGACCTCATATAAGGGTTGGCAGTGGTAGTAGGGATATTTTGCTGGAGATCCCTACATACCTGAGGCTTTCTGAAGGTAAGCAGTTTTTCTTCTTGGATTTCTGTGTCTATGGTTGCTGCATTTGGTCTTGTTCTCATTTGCTGTAATCTAGGAGTGTGCCACCCCACTGTTACTGCTGTACTTTCTATTGTATTATCATATTACAACCGGATTTAATGAAAGAAATCTTGTCTCTTTCAGGCTGTAATACTATAGCAATGCAACAAAGCCTATTGGGCCCCAGTTCTTCTGTGTTAAGTCCTATACCTATAGTGAACAACTTACAAGCTGTAAGAAAATAAATAAAAAGTCTAAACAAATAATTAAAGCAAGCTATGGGATCTTTGTTGGGTTTAGTTTTTTTTTGGGGGGGGGGGGGGGGGGGAGAGGGGGTTGGGGTGGAGGTCAGACTGTACTGGGGGTATTCGCTACATAAATATCAAGTGTTAATAGTAATTGCCATTATTGCTTTTCTTCTATTTGTTATCTTGTATGCTGGATGCTAATTCTGAGGAGACTGCAAGGAACTTTTCCCATTATCCATGTGAATCCTCCATGTGGCTATAGCTGTATGCAACCCATGTAAACTCGCATTAAAAAAAAATATTTTCAGTTAGAATTAATCGTTATTGTGGGAAGTGCCTTCACTTTCATTACACATATCACAGAAATAATTATTTTTCTTACTATCTATGGTGATAAGTGTACCTCAGGCTTCTATTTTCTGTTTTGGACTTCTGAAATGATTCTTGTGGGTGTGTTTCTTTTTCTAAGCTACCAGCAAAAGACAAAATACTTTATACTTACTTAAAAAGAGCATATTATTTCTTCATTAATACTTGCCTTTTGTGTGGAAAAGAGTTTGAGAGTTCACTGGGCTTCCTCTTCAGTATTTGCTCTGTGACTTGTGTGAGATGGATTCAGCAAAGGAAGGTTAAAAATGGCGTCATACATAAAATGGCTGAAGCCAAGAGACATGGCTTCAATTATTAGGTCTGTGTCCTGTTCCTTGTGTAAATTTGGGGAACAAGTTCCCTTCCGGTCTCTTCCACATTTTTCCTTTCCTCTAATTTGCTTGACTGACTTTGCATTGTGACTGCTTCAAATTTAGGACCTGATTCAGTTTTCAATATATACTGCTGAACTGTGGTCTAGCTGGAAGCCCCTTATTGTTACCTTAAGTGACATTAATAAAAGCAATTTTATGCTTCTAAGATAATTGTGTCAAGGATTAATCAAATTTTCATTACCTTTCGTATTTTAGAGAAGCAGTATGGCATTGGGAAAGTTTTTCCTACTAATTAAATTGTAATATACTAGTCTATAGTAATAGAACTTTTCAAAATGACAGTGTGTGGCAGTTATTAATTATGGATATCAGTGAGGATTGCCAGTCTCACTTATGGATTACACCAGTTACAATTATGGGTTCCAGTTACACTTGCACCTATAAGGTGCCTTTCTACAATATTTACATTAAGCTCTAGTGGAGAGTCTAAAGACTAACCCTAAAGAGCATCACTGTCAGATTTTGGTCTAGCTACAGTATTCTTACCTTAAGACAAGAATTAAAACAAACAAAAATCAAACAAGAAATGAGAATTAAACAGTAGGCTAAAACACTTGATTGTTGAGAATGAAGAAAATAAGATGTTTACAATAAGGAAGTAAGAAATGTCTTACAGTATAATTTGCAATATAAAAACATTTTAATTGAACATTTTAAAAAAAACCAAAACTACTTCATTTAAAGTAAATATAATCTGGGAACATCAGTGAAAATGCACTGCCCCATACATTCAGAACTCAGGCTCTGAAGGCTACGTCTGGGGTTTGTCTTGAAGTAGGAGCTCTTCAACTTCTTTATCAGTCATCTAGACAATGGGATCGAGTGCACCTTCAGCAAATTTGCTGACCACACCAGTTGGAGTGGTGCAGCTGATATGGCAGAAGAAAAGGATGTCATCCAAAGGGACTGGACAAGCTTGAAGTGGGCCTGTGTGAATCTAATGAGGTTCAACAAAGGTAAGTGCAAGGTGTTGTACTTGTGTTGGAGCAATCGGCGATATCTGTACAGACTGGGAGAACTCACTGTGAGTAGCCCTATGGAGAAGTACTTGGGGGTTCTGGTGGATGAAAAGCTTGCAGTGAGCCAACAGTGTGTATTTGCAGCCTGGACAGTCAAATGAATTTTGGGCTACATCAAGAGAGGTGGCCATCAGCATGAGATCCCTTCCACTCTATCCTTCTGAAGCTCTATCTGGAGTGCTACATCCAAGGCTGGAGTTCCCAATACAAAAAAAGAGGTGCAGTGCTTGGAGTAGGCCCACAGGAGGGCCACGAAGCTAATGGAGTACCTCTTCAGCAAAGAAAGGATGAAGCAGCTGGGCCTGTTCAGCCTGGAGAAGACAACACTTGGAAGACCATGCTGGCTCTCCAGCACTGAAAGGGAGCTTATACATGAGAGTGACATTTTACACAGCCTCATAGTGATAGGACAAGGGGGAATGGTTTTAAACTAAAAGAGGAGATGTAGATTAGATATTAGGAGGAAATTTTTTACTCAGAGGGTGGTGAGGCAGTGGCACAGGCTGCCCGGAGAAGTTGTGGATGCCCCATTCCTGGTGGAGGGGTTCAAGGCCAGGTTGGATGGGGCCCTGGGCAGTCTGATGTAGCTGGTGGCAGCCCTGCCCACAGGTGGGTTGGAATTAGGAAATTTTTAAGGTTCCTTCAGCCTAAACCATTCTGTGATTGCACAGTTCTATGGTTCTAATTCAAGGTGCAATGCCAACAACTGCATTTGATATTCTTAATGCCTCTCTTTTATATTATACAGCTGAGAAGCCCTATGTTCACATACATAACATGTATTGTACTATCTTATAAAATACCATTTTGAGAAAGGTATTGTCATCATTCAAGACTCCATTGAAACAGCAGAGAAATCTTACCATCACTTTTTGACTAGAAGTTTTATCTATCTTCAAATTATATAGTCCAGAAAACTTTCTTAGTTTCAAAACTTGAATAAATCTTGAACAGAGACATATGGGGATGAACGAGAAAATAATACTTTTTTTTTTATATAGGAGAGTCTTTTAAATGCAATCCAACAATGACTCTCCCGTGCTTATGAATGGCTTTTCATGAGGACCAAGAAGAGGCATAACTGGTTTAACTGTTCTGGCTGTAAAACCTCTCCTCTTGCAGATTCTTGCAATTCTTTTTTTTAATAGTGTATTCTCCATTTATGCTTTCTTCTTGCTAGCCCAATATTCTCCTTTGATATGCTGGATCTTTTCTGCCTACAGATCCCTCCTCTGGGAAAAACGTTCTGCCTGCACCTGACTCCCAGCTGGCCACACAGGAAGGTGTGTTGCTTCTTTGGCAAGTGCTTCTGTGACTTAGTGACACAGTTGTGTTCTGGGAAGCATCTTGGAATTTTATATAGCACCAAATTTCAACCAATGGTTCATGGAAATAACATAATACAGTTATGAAGTAATACTTTGTTTGGAACTCAGTGTGATGCATAGATCATTTTTGGTCAGGAGCCACCTAGCCAATACGCAGTGCAACTACATCATGTTCGCAGCAGCACTGAGGAACCGTATGACTAAGTTTGTCTTTCTGATATGTGTGCTTCTTTGATTTAAACCAAAATGTGCATAAAATTGAAATATAGCCTACCATATTGGATTATCAAATGATGCAAACATACTGCATGAAATGGAGGAGATCCTGGCCTCCTGCTGTGCTTATGTACATAGAGAATAAAAGGGTCTGCAAGAAGCAGAGCAGCATTAACCTTAATGTCCAAGACAGCATGAGCAGGATTTTTTTTTTGACAGCTGCATTAACTTGCTTGCTGCCGATCTTTGATATGTCACTGCAGTGAAGTCAGATCCTCAGCTCAGCTGAACCAGCTGAGGCCAAATCTCAAGAACAGGCTATTGGCTTTGTAGTTATCTCCTCACAGCTATTAGTGCTGTTTGTCTTGTGACAGCTTATTGTGATCATGGACAAGAGAGGACAATTTGCAGCTTGGAAGAAGGTGGAAGGACTCAGCTATTAGGGAAGTACTTCAGTATTCATTCCACTGGCAGAGTAGAAGGGAAATTTGTCAGTTACAGCAGCTTACTTCTAAAGCTCTAAGTGAAATGAATGCTGCCCTTACAGTTCTTCTCTGCATGATCCCTGTTCAGCAGGGGTGTAGATATTATGTATATTATGTGTATTATTTCCTATATTCAGATGTTTTTTATACGAATGACCTGATTTTAAGTCCCTTGACTGTACACTGTCTCCCTCCTGTGCCTCTTGTTCTGTACACTCTCTATTTTTCTCTCCTTCACTCATACCACACCAGTAAGTTACAAGTAGCTGAACTCAAAACCAAATGGAGACTGTTGCTTTCATTAGTCTTTGTATGAGCCCAAGGTCTATGAGACAGCACTGCCTGTGAAACACAAAGTACTGCCCTGGCATATTGGCATAGGGGAGAGGGGCGTGATAAGATGTTATAACGACTTTTATCTAGTGCATGGCAGTTGAAATCCCTCTCATGTTAAACATCACCAACTGAAACATACCACATGTCACATTTTCCAGCGTGGATTTATAAATACAGTTTCCTTCATGAAGCTGTCAGTCAGTCTCTTTTCTTCCCTTTGTATTCTGCATTTTGTCCTTCACATATAAAAAGTGAATTGCTGTGAAAGAGTAAGACTGCAGTTATCCTGAAGCCTCTGGGTACAGCCTGTGTACCCAGTATCCAAGCTTCTTGTAAATCAGGTATATCCCTATTGTACATAATAGGCAGTGTGAAGTACTTTCTGCATACTTTGTGCATCTCCATGAGCAAACAAATGTTGTGATCCCGAATCTTTTGGAAACATAACTTAATGTAGTCATAGGCAGAGTAAGGAAGGACAGTTTTTTATTTGAGGAGAAGCGTGGAGCTGTGGTGGTCTGAGACAAGTGTGAAAATCCCTACCTAGAGATTAGGGGTGCTAATTGATAAAACTGTCATCTCTCTTTACATGTGCTGTCACATGGTGACAGCCACACAGAACTGTTATGCTGTTCCTCCCCTCCTGCTAGCTTGTGCGGTGCTCAGTAAGGAGTGGAGGGCCTGAAATTCCTATTTTTTTTTTTCATTGAATACCTGCAGGGGAATATTGAAGTTATCTCTTTAGCAAGATTGGAGGCTGAGGGTTGCATCCTCTTATTCCCCTGAGGGAATAACTGTAGGGTATGATTGCCTGCCTCCACCCTTCTGACCTTGTTGGATGCAGTTTATCTAGACAGTTTAGTGACTCTTTCAGTACATTCTAAATGTTTTCTTTTCTTTGCTTGGTGCGTGAGCACTAGAAAAATGAAAAACTGCATCTCTTCTTTTGAAGATGATAATTAACAGTGAGGTCCTTAGTGTACACTTTTTGTTCAGCATTTGTTTAACACATAGTACAATGAAACATGCTGATAATTTTTGTATTGTGCAATAATAACAGAGCAATTTACTTTCATAAAGAATCTACTGTTTTTCTTCCAGACCTCCCTGGTGACAAGGCTGGGAACTGACTTAGATGTATTAGCAGCTGTGAAGAGCAAAGTGTCCTTCAGTGTAACTCCTTTTCTGGCTGAAACCACCATGTCCAAGCAGGACAGTGGCACGTTCTCAGGCAGTCAGGCCTTGTACGTCTGTCTAGAGTGAGATAGCTCTTTGGAAAGCGACTGTCCTGTTTGTTCAGATTGACACTGTTCTGTAGAGAGCAGTAACATGGAACCTGGGTTGGGTTGGAAGGGACCTCAAAGCCCACCCAGCTCCAACCCTGTGCCATGTGCAGAGCTGCCACCCAGCAGCTGGGGCCCCATCCAACCTGGCCTTGAACATCTCCAAGGATGGGGCACCCCAGCTTCTCAGGGCAGCCGTGCCCGCACCTCACCACGCTCTCAGCGAAAATCCCCCTCTGACGTCTAATCTAAACCTCTCTTTTACTTTCAAGCCATTCCCCCTTGTCCTAGCGCTATCAGACTGTGTAAGAAGTCGCTCCCCCTGCTGCTTTTAAGTGCCCTTCTCTTTCCTATTCTCTTCTGCCTTACCAGCTGACGGGCAGCACACGGGCACAGCCCCCGCTGTATTTTCTATTTACCATTTTCTCAATCCGGGGGCTTGAGGACGCACTACTTCTAAGGCTGTACTATGCGGCATTAATGACGCGCGTTCCTTACCGGTAGCTGCACCAATGGCCCCGCCCCCTCCACGCGCCGCTCCGCCGGCCTTATGACGTCACACGCGCGTGATCTTTCGCGCTCGATGCTTTCTGACCCTGTGCAGCCGCCGTAGGGGCCGTCGGCAGTGCCGGGCGGTCGCCGCCATGGATTACCGCGCCGAGGTGATGAGGCAGGCCGTGCCCGGGCAGTTCGATGACGCGGAGTGCTCCGACGGGTATGTGGGCACGTAGCGGGGTGCGGAGGGCGCTGGGCTTTAGCGAGGTGGGGCGGCCCCGCTGGACCCCTTCGGGTTTTGCTTGGAGTGATAGGGTCGTGCTGCTGAAGGCCGTTCTCTCTCCTCCTGTCACCATTACCCGAGAGATGAGGCCGCCTCTCACCTCGCCACAAACTCTTTTCGGGTAGTTGTAGTGTGCGATGAGGTTTCCACTGAGCCTCCTCTTCTCCAGGCTAAACAATCCCAGTTCCATCAACTGCTCCCCAAAAGCCATGTGCTCCACACCCTTCACAGCTTCATAGCCCTTCTCCACAGCTTCTCCCTTCCCCTCCACGTATTTCTTGTAGTGAGGGGCCCAAAACTGAACACAGTACTCACAGCATTCAGTACTTCAGACAGGTGAAGTGACAAGCATCTCCCGGAGAGCTAACGTCCCGGAATTGCTTGCTGGGGTAGGTATACTGAATTTGTTGTTACCATAACAACCATTTGTAGTTATATCAGTTTGTATTTGTTCTAAGTGACCTTACAGAAGATGCAGAAACAATTCAGGAAGATGAGTTTGCTGAGAATTGCCAGTCAAGCTTGTGCAAAGGAATCAACGTGAAGAAAGGAGATAGTGATGATGACAGTGCTGATGAAGAGGAAGATGATGATGATGATGACTGGGACTGGGATGATGAGATGGGAAGACTCATGAAGTGCCACACTGCTGCTGGATGCAATCCGCAGGTATGCTGAAGGCTATTCTCTGAGTAACAACAGTATCTTAAAGCAGATGAGACCCAGAGCTTTTGTCCTATTTAGTACTGAGCATCAGTCCCAGTGGAAATTTATCATTGAGAGAATCCTATTTCTTTGTATCTGTTGTTGTGCCATGCTGTTTGTACAGTCAAAGCTGCGCTTGGCTTCCTTGTCTTAAACATTTTTGCTGGGTTCTCTATGTCTTTTAAGTTTTCCTTCCGGTCCCTAACTTTCTCAGCCTTTCTTCCTTTGCTCACTCGTATCTCTGTTGATATTGCTTTTTTTCCTGGAATTTATCCTCTGTGGTTTTTAAACGACTTCCCCACTCTTCCCACTGAATGTTATGACAGTATCTGCTTGCCACATCCATGAATTATTCTTTGGACTGCATTGTTCTTTAGCTAGGTACCATGGAGCCACTGTATAGGTCTCTTCAGCAGGACAGGGAAGGGATAGAAACAAGAGAAAGAAAGAAAACAAGAGGCTTGTGCTTTTGAGATAAGAGGAGTTTAATACAAGAAAAAAAAGCAAAGGCCATCTAGAAGTAAAAGAAGAAACAATTATTCTCAATTTCCCATCACCAAACAATGTTCAGTCGCTCTTGGGAAGCAAGACCTCCATAAGTGTAGTGGTTGGTAAGGAAGACAAACACTTTGATAATGAAAGTATAACATTGTATAGCATAGAATATTCTCCTGGTCAGTTTAAGTCAACTCTTGTGGACATGTCCCATCCCTCACCTGCTGGCTTTTGGTGGGAAAATTGGAGAGTCTTCATACTGTCAGCACTGCTCAGCAATAGCCAAAACACTGCTGCAGTACCAACACTGTTAGAACTACACATACAAAGCACAGCATTGCATGGGCTACTGTGGGAGCCATACCCAACTCTTTCTAATAGCAGTAATAATACAGGTGGAAGGAAGTGCTGGAAATGGGTGGATTTAGACTGAATGTTGTTGGTTTAGAAACTTAGTGCAGAATGCAGGGCCCTTGAAGGTGTGAGAATTAAAGTCCTTTGTTCTCTCTGCTTGGCCAGTAGAGGTTCAAAATCTCTCTGTTACTGATACCGGTGTAACAGAATAGTTGAGATAAATGATAGTGGTGCTGATAGTGGTATGTTGTCTGACTCAAAGCATCTGTGTGATTTACTCTTGCTTATTAGCATTTTTTGCTGTCCGGTGTTGGTGAAATAGTGTTCAGATACTGTGTTGTGTTTAGAGAAGACCATCTGTCTGTAAAAAAAAAAAAAAAAAAAAAAAAAAAAAGCACCATCTTTGGAAGTTGTTTCTGTTCATCTCATTTTTTTTGTTCTTGTTTCTGTCTGTTACTCCCTTTTATTTTAAAGGTGAAAAAGCGTTTATAGTTTGCAGGTCAATTTTCTAAAAGTAACTAAAAGTAACCCTGAATTGGGGCACTTTTTGGACTCCATTTCCTCACTCATTCTGGTTTTCTGTTTAGAGCTACAGGCATAGGTACTTGAGCTGACATTTCCAGTGGTATTGTCTGTATTTGAAAGGACTGTTTAGAGAAGGAGACTTACATTGACAAATCCTTTGTTTCAGGCAAATAGGCAGACCTCTAATTGCTATTCAGCAAAAATGTCTACCCCTACAGACAAGGCTTTGAGGAAATTTGAACATAAAATTAATTTAGGTGAGTATAATTGTGTTGTCGTCTTTTAAGAAAACAGATACCACTATGTGAGATTCTCAGGCTAATTCTGCTTGCTTTAAGCCAGAATTTACTGGGATGGCAGTTGACTGTTGCCAGATAAATTATTAAGGGTTTTTGTGTACTTGAAATTGCCTTTAGTCTTTGTTAACCAGCTGTCATATCCCTTTTTTCACTCCTTCAGAGCCAGAGAATTCTTTTTCTCTTTACTTCCCCAGGTCATACAGAGAATTTGTTCCATAGCCTCTCTGTAGAAGCTCAAACAAATTGTTTGGGCTGAGGGAGACTAGCAGCTTTCTGCTGCAATGCACTGGTCATTCTCTAAGGTGCTACTGCAGCTCAGTTTTCTTAGAGGGTTGTGGTTCACTGTGGTGTTATTGTGGTACTTTGTGCAACATTATCTGACAGAGTTTTTGAGACAAGTAAAGAGATTTCTCTCCTTTTTTGTGTACTTGCTTATCATGTGATTAAAATGGCTGCTCTGCTCACCCTGTTAAGAAAAGTTGTAGCTGTGAGCGTGGCTTTTTAATGGAACAGTAAACAGTTGCATTTCCTTCATAATTAAGTGGTTCTAAAATGAAGGCTGCAAAGCGTGGTACTGGTATGTGTAGCCAAACAGCAGTTTTATGCAGTTAACAGTCAAGCACCATTTTGACTATGCTGTGGGAACAGAAACTTGGAGACTACTGTGTCCTCTGGCATTGGATTGGTGTAAGAGAAGGGCAGATGAGTTTAACAGTAAAATGTCATCCAAAGAACATTACTTCTGGTTGGCACTGCATCCCCAGGCTCATGAGTCTACAATAGTTGTTGTTATGTTGTAGTCCTGCTTTGGAGTGTAGTCAGAGCAGATAGCTAGGTAACCTCATGTTTAACTAAACTTCTGTGATAAGCTTCTATCTTCAGGCAACCAATTTGCTTGTTATACAGAGATCCATCTGTGTTTGACGTTGTGTTGTGGCATTGACTGTCAGGAGAATTGCAGAGGCAATAACAAACAGAAAAAAAAATTTCTTTTCCTCTCCATATCTTATGTGTTTTTCAGATAAGCTGAATTTTGATGACTCTGTTATAAACCGAGTCACAGAAAAGTCTAGACAGAAGGAAGCAGACATGTGAGTATTACACTGTCTCTATACTCATTGATGTAATTTGAACTCAGAAGAATTCTTATTATGCCCTGGTTTGATCCTGAAATTTGAATAAATTTATTAAGGAAAAGAAAACCAACTTCTGAGCAAGCAGTCAGCATGCAGTTTGCATCTCAGTCTTAAGCTTTTTTGATTTCCAGATCAGTTTCCTAAGTTATTCCAACGTTGTGATCTTCTTGTCCCTGAAGTGGAGACAAGAAACTATCTGTAACAGGGAGGGGCACTGATGCTTTTGGATTTCTTGTATTTTTTTTCTTGCCTGTAGGAGAAAACTTTGCTGTTGTATGAACTGAAAGCCTTCTTTTTTTGAGGCTGTCATCTTCTTTTTGAATCAGAATGGTGTATTTTATTTTGTTCAAATATGTGTGGGTTTATATTGCTTTACTTTCTCTAGGTGCCGAGTCAAAGATAAGTCAGACAGAGCAACAGTAGAGCAAGTAAGTCCTTAGTGCATCAAATTTCTCTTTTGACTGGAATAAATAATCTGGAATCTTGAAATCATTGGTAAAACAGCTTATGCAGGAGAAGCTTTGCTGTGGAATTCAGTTTCCCTTCTTACCCTAAAGAAGCCTCTTGTTCCTCTCTTTCTTATATGAAAGTTGTGCTTGTTCCCATAGCTGTTTTGGGGCTCATTTTTGTGCTGAGCATCATGATTTGATGGTATATGCAATGCAGAATTCCATTTTAAGTGTTTATTGAATTCTGAGCATCAAACAGAAAATGCTGGGTTTGCTTTCTTCCCCCCCCTTTTTTTTTTTTTTTTTTTTTTTTTTTTTTTTTTTTTTTTAAGGAAGGCTGAACTATTACTGGCCCAAGGCCATATAGCTGCTCCATTTAAGTTATGTCTGTTATACCTTATTTTACTATCTGGCGCAACTGTAAGTGGAAAATCATTCTCTTAAGTCTGTTGTGAAGCTAGCTCAAGGACATACACTTGTCCTAATTTTTACTTTCTTTAAAATAAATTGAAGTACCATTGTAGAATCATGGCAAAGTCCGGTGTGGCAGCTGTTTGAGTTATTGTTTGATCTTTAAGAATAGCTTGATGTCATTGGTCCTTTAATATGGTACTAAGGATGGGCTGTAGAAGTAAGCTTAATTTTCTTCATAGAAGGCACTTGTGGTGACTGTTCTTTGTTTAACTTGAGGTGTTGGACCCAAGGACCCGAATGATTCTGTTCAAGATGCTGAGTAGAGGTGTCATATCAGAGATCAATGGCTGCATCAGCACGGGGAAAGAAGTAAGTGTTGTTACAAATGATGTCACAGTCTTTTTCTCAGCAAGCTAGGTAAGGTATATATTGAAATGTTTAGTTCTCCTGCTGTTATTTTTATTTATTACTCAGTAGGAAGTTATTTTAAGATGCAGTTTACATTAAAGGAAAACAGTTTCCCAGCAATGAAGGATTGCTCAGAATACTTAAATTTGCCATTCATTCTGTGCTGCAACTGAAGTTTTTTACAAACTTTGTGTATGTATAATATTAAACAGTGCCTGAAAGGCATACAAATGTAGGCAGTTCTTTCTTCATACAGTATTATTGCATGTGGATCATATTAGTTCTGCATCTCTTCAGGAGTGGGAGTATCTAATAATGTAACAAAATGTAGTTTAAAGTACTGTTTAACAAAACTAGCATGTTTATGCACTGCTATTATCAAGTTATATGGCAGATAATTAAAACCATACCAAAGTTTTCCAAGTAAATTAATAAATGGGTTTTAGGATGCTTTGTCTCTGGGCTGATCTGGTTTTCTTCCAGGTCCTTGGATGCTGATTAAAGGCATGCTTCCACCCTGTGTGGTGGTGTCAACATGATATGCTTGGGCCATGCTTTAGGGCCTACGTAGGGCACGAGTTCCAGTTAGTGTCTGCACAAAAAAGGTTGTTTCAGTCTCAAAATGTGGATTCTCTAGTTTGTTGTTCCTTCTGTTCTGTGTGCATGCTCACACTGTTGCTGTCTTAGGTACTTATTTGTAAGCTGTCTCTGGTAGAAAGAGATTGCAAAGCATAAAATCTTACAGACTCAGCTGAGTGGCACATGGGGGCTGAAATGCAGAGGCTTCTCAGATATTTTCCATAATGTCAGAAGAAGAAAGCAGATTGTGTCAACTTAAAGCTTTTCTTCAGTGATGTTTCTTCCATTTCTAATCCAATAGGCTAATGTGTACCATGCCAGTACTGCAAACGGAGAGAATAGAGCAATAAAGATTTACAAAACCTCTATTCTGATGTTCAAGGATCGGGATAAGTATGTGAGCGGTGAATTCAGGTGAGTTGGAGTTGGGCCTCATTTTGTTGAGCAAGAGAGGTTGTGTGAAAGGTGGTGAAATGACTAACACTAATACTGCATTGATTTGCTAAGGGTCCTATTTATTTTTTTGTTTACATGTTTTAAGATTTCGTCATGGATATTGTAAAGGCAACCCAAGAAAAATGGTGAAGACGTGGGCTGAAAAGGAAATGAGGAATTTAATAAGGTGATTGTTCCAGTTTTTATTTCATCACCAAAGGTAACAAATTGACATTACAGGAGATGTTCTTCTATTGCTTGGTCATGGATGTTACTACACTTTATGGTCTCTTGAGTATTCAGAAGAGTGTCTTAATCTTCCCTGTGGGAAGGAAGAGAAGGGGGAAAGATGAATCACAGAACGGCCAGGGTTGGAAGGGACCTCAAGGATCATGAATCTCCAACCCCCCTGCCACATGCAGGGCCACCAACCTCCCCATTTAATACCAGACCAGGCTGCCCAGGGCCCATCCAACCTGGCCTTGAACACCTCCAGGGATGGGGCATCCACAACCTCTCTGGGCAGCCTGTTCCAGCACCTCACTACTCTCTCTGTAAAGAACTTCCCCCTGACATCCAACCTAAATCTTCCCTCCCTCAACTTAAAACCATTTCCCTGCTGTTGTCTACCCTTTCAAAGAGTTGACTCTCCTCCGGTTTGTAGGCTCTCTTTAGGTACTGAAAGGCTGCAATGAGGTTACCCCACAGCCTTCTTTTCTCCAGACTGAACAAGCCCAGCTCCCTCACCCTGTCTTTGTAGGAGAGGTGCTCCAGCCTCTGATCATCTTTGTGGCTCTCCTCTGAACCCTCTCCAACAGCTCCCTGTCTTTCTTGTACTGGGGGCTCCAGGCCTGGACACAGTACTCCAAATGGGGCCTCACAAAGCAGAGTAGAGGGGGACAATCACCTCCCTGTCCCTGCTGGCCACCCCTCTTCTGATGGAGCCCAGGATACCATTTACTTTCCAAGCTGCAAGAGCACACTGCTGGCTCATGTTAAGTGAAATAAAGATACTTCTCTCTCTGGCTGTTTGCGCTCTGAGCTTTTTGATGTGTACACTGACTTGACTGAAAAGACAGGAGGAGCTAGAAACAGCTGCTGCTGAATAACAGTGCACTGTGTAATACAAGTTAATCCTAGATTAACAGTGCAAAGATTCTGTCTGGCCCGGGGATGCTTAGAGAAGGATCAGAGCAGAATGATTGTGGGATTTTTTTTTTGCATCCAATTTTCAGTTAGTCTCTGTGTCTATGAGTTCCTTGAGCAGAAGAACTCCTACGGTGTCTGATGATTAAAGCAACAGAGCTGCTGTAGGTGCTATTGCAATGCAAATAGTAGAGTTAGTTTGTATTTATCTTTTTTTATGATTTTGTTCCTGTATTGCAGGTTGAATACAGCACAAATACCTTGCCCAGAGCCAATTATGCTAAGAAGTCATGTGCTTCTCATGGGTTTTATTGGTAAGGGTGATAGGTATGTATCCTTTAGAAATCAAAGTGATTCTTCTTATTAGTAGCTTTCCACAAAGGTTTATTAAAAACAAACCAGTTAAAAACAAGCCAGTGCTTTATGTACTATTTCTTTAGGCCTCTGAATTTAACATGTTGCTCTTATGTGTGTATGCCACCTGTAGAGTACCCAGATCTTTTCCAGCTACCGCAGCAGAAAGTCTTTGTGATTCTGGAACAATTCTAACCAGAGAACAAGGGCTAGAGAGGCTCCCTAATTTCATCTGAAGATAGATTATCATTTTGTAGTGCAAACATTAAGATAGCACAGCCTGAATTCTTAGCTCATGTTGGAAGCAGAGCTACAGTATGTTTTCAAGCATGTACCAAGCTTTGCTGCCTTTCATGCTAATTTGCTTGACATACGGAATGAAAGGATCAGGTACAGCATTAACATTTGTGGCTGATATGAAGAAGAAGGAGGAAAGTACTCACTTTCTATTATTTCTGTTGCAATTTTAAGGCCTGCTCCTCTGCTGAAGAATGCTCAGTTATCTGACTCAAAAGTCCGGGAGCTGTACCTGCAAATCATCCAGTACATGAGAAGAATGTACCAAGATGCCAGACTTGTTCATGCAGATCTCAGTGAATTCAATATGCTGTATGTTTTTAACCTTTGAATTGTGACATCTGAAATGTATGTGTTGGCAACCTCTTTGCATAAATTTAGGGAGTACTAACCTGCCTGTGAGGGGGGGTGGAGTCCTTTTTGTGACTGTTTATCAGCTTATCAATTATGTAGCTTTTAACCCAACCCCACACCACTCAGGCTCTAGTATGTGAGATGCATTCTTGAGAAATACGTTAAGTTTGCTGGTTCATAAGATTGAAACACGCTTTGTTCCCCATCCCTCAATAATCTTCCATGTAAGAGTGTTGGATACAGTGCAGCCCTGCGTGTTTATCCACAGGTACCACAGTGGGGATGTGTACATCATTGATGTGTCTCAGGCAGTGGAGCATGACCACCCGCATGCATTGGAGTTTCTGCGAAAGGATTGTGCCAATGTTAATGGTGAGCAGGCTGCACTTGTGTGCTTGTTTTGATAGATGATTTTGTCAGTATTTTCTTTGTGCGTGTGTTTGTTTTTAAGAAGGTGAACTGTATGCTTTCTTACATTCTCTGAGTTATATATAACTCTGGCTGTAGAAGCTGCCTGCTTTCCTTCCTAGGTTCTTATGGGTTGTTCAGGGTGCTGTCTTCTATGCCAAGTTCAGCAGACAGTGTGGCGTATTTTGCTAGAAATCATCTGCATCTCAGATTTACAAGAGAAAGAAGTTGTAGTCTGCAGCAGAACCTGCACTGATCTTAACTTCCCTTACATTTGAAGGACTGTACTGATCTGTGTCCTTCTGTGAGTGTGTAATCCACAGCTGGAATTCCTCAATTGGCAAGAGTTGTCACAAAGTTCCTTTCCCTTATTTGTCAGGTCAGCTTAGAAGGTAGAGGCATAGAGTAATTTATTAGAGGTCTTAGACTTGTAGTACTTTGATTAACAGGATACCTTTATGGTATTTTTGGCTAAAAAATGTTACGTTCATGGGAATGTACTTATGTTATGCAAGAGACAAAAATGTTCTGGTAGTCTGTGTTTCTGCCCAAGAACACGAAATCTGTCACAGCAGCCTGGTTTCCCCTCCCCCCTTTCTTTACTACGATTTTTCCAATTGTACAGAGACATTTGAAAGTCTGAAGAAATTGTGTATTTGTCAATACTCAGTATGCTAATTGTTCCTTTTTTCTCTTCTTTGCCCTCTCTATTACTCCCTTCTGACTCGGATATTTGCTCTTTTTTTTTTTTTAATATTTTTTTGGCTTGTTTTCCCTAAATGCCATTGCCACAGTGACTTGCAGTGTTCTTGGTTGTTTTTCTTTTTTTTTCTGCCACTGCAGCTTTCTCTGTGCAGTTCTCCTAAGAGGCTGTAAAAGACACCTTCTAGCTGCGGGCATTGCTAAGACTTGTGGTTCCATGAGCACGGAGAGCTGCCACCAAACTAAATTTGTTTGTTGTTTGTTCTGTGATTAATTTCTCATGGGGGAGATATCTTCTAAGATCGTTAGTAGGGAGCAATTGCTAAGCAGTCCTTAGTGTGTTTCACTGCTCTTTTTCAATACTAAAGCAAAACCTCCAAAATCATTTATGCTTGACTCAAGAAAGCAATTCTGAGTATGGTAACTGAGAAAAATTCTGATATGTTAGTGTGTTCCATGTGTCTTTCCATTCAGGTGGGTTATAAACAGGCTGTACTGTTTCAGTGGGTATTTCAGATACTCTTTGACAGAAGTTTGAGGACTACATTCCTTATTTGAAAGAAATTTTTCATCTCAGCCACTGCAAATACTTACATTTATCTCAAATTGTTTACTTCCTTCTCTTCATCCCCTACTCCATTCCGCACGGCTCCTACTGAAGTTGATTTGACTTTGTAGTTACTCGCTTTGATTCTTTCAGTGTTTATCACTTATGGAAAATTATGCTGTTATGTTGTTGTAACTATCACTGCTGCATATATTGCACAACGCTTACAGTTTTTTGTCTCTGCTCTTGATTTCTGATAGGCTTTTTCCAGAAGCGCAATGTTGCAGTGATGACTGTGAGGGAACTGTTTGAGTTTATTACTGATCCTTCTATCACAAGTGAGAACATTGATGACTATCTATTAAAGGTAAGACCACACGGCATTGTTGCTCACATAGGTAGACTTGAATGATAAACTAAGAACTAGTTCAAACCCCTTCATTTTGTTTGCTCTATATCCTGCTGTTGAAGTTAGCTGGTAAATGATGGTGGATGTTCTGCAGATGAATGCAGGGTGGGCTGAGTGGAGAAGAGAATGACTCAGAGCAATGTTATTGGGGGGGAATGGTTTTAAACTGAGACAGGGGAAGTTTTGGTTAGATATTAGGAGGAAGTTTTTCATGCAGAGGGTGGTGATAGACTGGAACAGGTTGCCCAAGGAGATTGTGGATGCCCCATCCCTGGAGGCATTCAAGGCCAGGCTGGATGTGGCTCTGGGCAGCCTGGTCTGGTGGTTGGTGACCCTGCACATAGCAGGGGGGTTGAAACTAAGTGATCACTGTGGTCCTTTTCAACGCAGGCCATTCTATGATTCTACTCCAGAGCAGTCTTACTAGCCCAGTATAGTGACTGATGGGACATCCTCATTCTAGGAAGAGGTAAATTTGCTCGGTGCTGCTTGCATTTCATATGTGGCAGTCAATCCTCTGCTCCCATTAAATGTTTCTTTAAAAAAAGAGGAAGGAAAATTAAGAACAAACAAACCCCACAAACCAACCAAATATGGTGATCCAAATACCACTATGGCATGGGGATTACCAGATATTGTGTTCTTTCCCTCATACTGGAGGCTGAGTGAAGTAGAGCTATGCTGTATCATTTCCCTTTACTTGTGCTCCTTTGACTCACTCAATAGTGAGTGCCCAATAGTGAGAGCCCAATAGTGAGAAGAGCATATTCTAGGACTAGGCACTGCTCACTGTGTTCCCCTTCCTGTTATCTCTTGTAGGAAGTCTAGCATTACTGCATTACTACAATTTGGTTTAGAGGGAGCTGCAAGCTTGATACCCTCTAATTAATAAAGCAGATCTGCAGTTCTGCGTGTGCTTGCAGAAACGTTGGTTACCATTAGGTGTCGCTCAAGGCATTGCTATAGGGAAGTTTTGTGAGTGAGACCGAAGTGCAGGGAGAAATAACATACAGATGGGAATGGTTAGTTGGATTAAACGATGTGATTCTGAAGAGTGATAACTGTATTGTTTTTTATTTCTTTAGGCAATGGAAATAGCATCAAAAAGAACAGAGGAGGAGAGATCCAGTCAAGATAAAGTGGATGAGGAAGTAAGGATTTTTGTTCCTGCTGTGAAATGAAAATTAATCTGTCCTCTTCTGAACAATGAAAACTGTTCTGTTTTATTTAGCAAAATGCACCGTTGATAAACAAAACACTGTGATACTGATATGTCCTGAACTAGTTGAGATATGAAAGATCAATGTCACTTAAGTGACATTGATCAGGTGCTAAAAGGCAAACACTCAGTTACCTAAACTGGTATGTTTGCTTGTAGCTAGGTCCCTTGATGTATCTTCCACTTCAAGTTTAGTTAAAAACAAGTAAAACCCAACTAAGTGGAAATCTGATTGTGTCAGTGTTTTCGGACTGGTGATACAGACCAGGAGAATTCACATCATATTCAGATGCATGCACTGACCAAACTACCTGTCTGCCATTGTTCCCAGTCTACTTCAGTTCTTCCACATACTATTTCCCTCCCTTGCTTTTAAATATAACAGGAGTTATCGTAAGTCTTTTCTGCTGGTATTTTTGAAAACTACTGATGTTCTGGGAAAAGATGATGTAAAGATGAAGCAATCTTAATTTGTTTTTTTTAATCTTACCTGTCCAGCTGAGAAGAGTTTAAAAACCAAAATATCACACCACTCACAAATACAACAACACCTTAGTGTTGGGCAGAGCTTGTATCACCAAGAATCTCTTTGTTCTAGTTCACCCAGCATTTTATAACCTTGGAGTCTATATTGCTTGATATACCAAAGGCATTTTCTCTTGGAGCTCTGTAGGTTTTACTAACTGCTTCTGGCCTGTTAAAGATTTGTTTTCAGAGATATTTTGAGCATACAATTCCTTTTGAATTAGAGGGTCAGATGTTAGTTTTTTATTGTAAGTACTTTTTAGCAAACAGTTTATCCCTTTGCACATGTGAATGTACTGTCCTGTAAGAGATGGTTAAGTTATAGCAAAGTTCAAGTTCCCTCTCAGAGTTCTCAGTTTAGAGAAGAGTTTTGAGAGAGTGTTAAACTAGCTTGTACCACTTCTCAGAGAGGAGCAGATGATTTAGAGCACACTCTTTGAAGACAGGGTCTGTGCTGTCTGCACAACACTTAGTCTAGTAGTTAAGTGTGCTTGATTTGTTCTAGGATTGAACTGATACTATGGAAGAGAAAAGTAAAATGCTTCAGTCTGATCTAGTAGTGATTTAAGTTTGCTGCAGGACGCTCTGAAAACTATCGCCTGACGAATTTTAAATGTGTTGTTGATGCTGCAGTTAGGTTCCTGCACCAGTATAGTACTGTAAAACCTTTTTGAGTTGGAGTGTATGTTGAAGCAGAAATTATTACATAAAGACATTAAGTTGTATCAGCATGTTTTAATGGAATTGCCTCCTGAGAGCTTTGCAAACATAACAGTAAAAACATTGGGGAAAATTCTTAGAATATGAAACTCAAATTGCTTGAGAGGAAGTTGGAAGGATTGGAGAAGTTCCTACATGGCTGCTTGTAATGATACTAACATAGGGGCCTTATTAATGATGAGCCGCAATGGTGCATAGAAGGTTGCATGTGAAGAATCTGATCCAGCAAAATAAATAGTAATAATCTGCAGTTCAAATGGTGGTGTGTGACTTTGTGTTTGTTCTGAGCTTCTCTAAGCTATGAAATCCCTTGTGACTGTTCCTCTAGTAATGCTCATGAAACTATAAATCACTAAATCTGTTTTCCCTTTGCTTTCCTAGGTGTTTAAGAAGGCTTACATACCTCGAACTTTGACTGAAGTTAAAAACTATGAGAGAGATGTGGATATAATGATGAAATTGAAAGAAGAGGATTTGGCATTGAGTGTTCAGCAAGATAATGTGAGTATGTGTGTGTGTATGTGGTGTAGAGTACTGAATCTAGTGTCATACTTCCAATTCTCTGGTCATTACTGATGCTTACATTGTTATCTCTTTTTGAGACACTCATTTTCCTTGGGTAGAAAGATGTAAGGCTTGCATTTCGGTAAAATAATTTTCTTTCTGTGTCTCTAAATGTAGATTCTCTACCAGACTGTGACAGGATTGAAGAAGGATTTGTCTGGTGTTCAGAAGGTGAGAGGGCCTCTTTGAAATCCTTCATTTTAGCCATTTTCATAAAAATACTTAGAGGAATACAGAGAATGCCTCATCTTGCAGCTGTGACCACGGAACAAGCCTTTTGTCTATGGAGTGACTGTTTCTGCCCATTATATGGCAGTGGTGTAGACTAAATGGAAATATAAATCAGGGAAGGGATCAGGCTGTGGCACAGTTCCTAGTGTTGTTTAAGAGTGAGTGTGTTTTGCAGCGTAGATGCTTGTGTTTGCACTAAAGTCTATGTACAGTGGCCCCAAAGTAGATTTTGGTATGATCCAACTGTAATTAAAAATTGGCTTTCATCTGTGTTAGCGAATTGTTGTATAACTTATGGAAGTCAGTTTGGGAGTGCCAATACATCTGTGCTGTGAGCCCTAACCTTGAAGTTCCTGTGTTGTATATTTTAGATATCCTATTCTTAGTTTGAATTAACCTCTTTTTGATTCTTCTTGAGACTCAGTGATAGCTGTAGTAATAGAGGAAATGACACAAGTTTGCTCAAGGGTTTCTTTTGTAGAAGATTATAGATATATAGACATGTATATTAAAAATATGTATTTTACTCTTAGGCTCCAGAGTTTGGGTTTGAGATAAACTTCCTCTTGATACATCTTGCAGATTCCTGCACTTCTAGAAAAGAAGACAGATGAGTCAGAAGCAAGCTCTGATGATGATGATGGTGGCAGCTCAGAGGACTCTGATTCAAGCTGTGAAGAATCTCGGCATCCCAAAGATCTTCCTGCTGCAGTTACTATGGATAAAAAGGTCAGTTGTCCAGAACTTGTACATTTTTTCCTACATCTGCCCACGACAGGAAAAATCTACACCTCGTTTGTCCTACTTGTAGTCTGAAACAAGCTGTGAGCTTTTTCCTCTCTGAAGAGCAAGAGCAGAGAAAGCAAATTTCATTATGGATGCTTTATTAATGATGTTTTTGTCAAGAGGAACATTATACCATGGCATTCTCTAGCCTAAACAAAGATAGAAGAGAGATCGCTGCAGAGAGCTTTAGGGCTATGCAAAGCAGAGCTTAGTGAAACCTGGATGGATCTTCAGTCCCTCTGGCTAACCTTCCAGGCTTTGGTGTGCAGGTTGGTGGACGAGGCTCCTGGTGAACCACCCTTTGTCCAGGAAACTGAGACCACCTGATCTGTGCAGCTGGACACTTGGTGACAGTGTTTGTACTGTAGTGACTTTTTTCATACTGTTGGTACAGACTGACAAGCATTGCTGCAGGGAGAAGACTGAAAGTAGGTGTGCAAAGGAAATAACATGTTTTTCAGGTTTTGCTTTCCAAACTACAGAACAAATGTCCTCAGTTCTTGTGATGCTGTTCTGTGGAGTATCCCCCATGGGTGAGAGCCTTGTAGCAGCTTTTTAGGTGCTGTGCAAAAGAAAGATGAAACTTGCTGAGTTTAAGATATTAGAGTTGTGGGGGCTTGTTTGTTAGATTTGTGGGTTTGTTTATATTTTTTTTTTTCTTTTCTCCCTTAGGAAAGATAGTGGGCTTCAAATCCATGAAATAAAATGGCAGTGCTCTTTTAGATGCTTTCTGTACCAATCTAAAGCTGCTACCTTTCAGATCTGAAGCAGGGAGGCCTTGGTCATTTCTCAGCCTTATAGATAAGTCTTTACTGTCTAGCAGGAATTCCAGTATTGCAGTCATGTAGCACCCTTTCTAGCCAATCCTAATGATGATTGGATTGCTCTGAATTACCAGAAGTTACTAGATCAGTATTTTTGTTTGAGTAAAAACACATCCTACTGTAGCCCTAGAAAACTTGGATCAGGCTTTCTATTGGAATCTTTGCTATAAATAGCATGAATTGAGTGCCTCTGGTTGCTTTTCTTCAAAGGTTGCATGAAAGTCAGGTTTTAACTAGTTTGAATTTTGTACTGTCATTACCAGTGTGCAATTCCACCCCCACATTATACTTCCTTTTTCCTTTCCTCTCCTCACTCCCAAAGTTATTTTCATTAAACCTGCATTTTTGATGTGATGTATTAATTAACTTAAAGATTGATAGGCCTGCTCACGACCTCCTATTCCTGCTGGCTTTGAATAAATGGTGTTTTGGTTCTTCATAGGAGAGGAAAAAGATGGTTAAAGAAGCCCAAAGAGAAAAGAGAAAAACCAAAGTCCCAAAGCACGTGAAGAAGCGGAGAGAGAAGATTGCGAAAATGAAGAAGGGCAAATAAGATCAACTTTGGCTTGGGAAATGGACTGATTTGTTTCTGGTTAATGAGTCACCTTCTTTTGTAATTAAAAATCCTTTATTTACATACATACAGTACTAACTGTGAGGGTGGTCTCAGTGGCAGTGTGGTGTGATTATTTGAACAGAATTTATGCTGTGGCTTTAGCAACAGGAAGGAACAAATTTAACGCATTTGAGCTTTTAAAAATCCTTTTCACATGCAGATTCAACTTGTTAAACTCTCATTGATTTGTTTGTAGTGTCTTCCTCTCTTGCCTTACACTGCATGTGTGCTGCCAGAGTATTGATTTGATTCAAACAGATTCTTGGAGGAGGAGGGAACAACAAAGATGGGAAAACTACTTCAAGTAAAGGCCCATGCTTCTGTACTGTGAAGGCAGCAACTTAAGCTAGCTGTCCTCTGCAGGCTGTTGCAGCTGTCTGCAGGTAACCTTGCTGCCTCTCTGTGCTTTCATCACCTTTTGATGTTATCTTGCTGAAAGCTGAGTTTCATGATTTGGGAGGCAACTTTCTTCACTGCCCTGTTCCCTTTTGAAGCAACCAGACAGGCATACTTAAACAGACTAAAGCTGTGATATTTCTGTGTGCGTGTGTGTGGTGTGTGTGTGTGTGTGTTGACCCCAGCATGGGGCCGTGTTGCTCTGAAGGGAAGTAGGACACACCTTTTTGTCGGCTGGCCAAATGAATATTTGACATCAAGCTTGCATTTGTTCAAATTCAGGGTAGAAAAATTGTGGTGGGAGCTGTTTGTGGTGTGCCTCAGCATTACCAGTCCATGTGCCAAGGTGTATACAGGGCAGAGCTGGCAGAGTTTGAAAAGTCCTTTGTGTTGGAGCAAAGGTGCCATATTCAAAACCTCTTCTCTTGGCAGCTACTTGGGCCACTGAGGCTGACAGAAGCCTTGAGAGAGGTGTCGTCCTTGTTCATCAGTCATCTTTTTCTGCTGTCAACAGTTTCAGGACTTCCTGTGTCAGCACAGACAAGGGCTCTGAGTTCAGTAAAAAATCTTTTTTTGTTGTTTTTGTTTCGCCATTTTAGGGGTGGAGTTGATGCCCTGGGGGTTACACTTATGGGACACACATTGTTTGATGATAGAAGAAGGCTGTTATCCATCAGCAGGCATCAAGCAATGATGGGTTGGCCAAAGGCAGGATGAAGCTTCCTTCTTTGTTCTTCCCCTTCCGCACCCATAAGAGATTCCAGGATGGCAAAGACTGAGATGTTGGCCAATTGCACACATGGTTGCTCCACTAAAGAGCACATTTCCTCAAAGAAATGTGGTCTGGTTGCACTCCTCAGCTTGACCTCTACAACCTCTTATGTTCCTTTGGTTAGAATTATGGTCAGTGCTTCCAGACACCTCCCTCCTTTTCTCCCTGTCCCCACAGGGACTGACAGACTGTTACGTACAGTGTTTATGTAAGTGAAGATGGGACTGCTGGAACATGTTGGGAAGCAAGACTGGTTTTGCCTCAGCAAGTCGGGATGTTTGTTGGGAGACCGTGGAAAAACACATGCAGTTTGGAAAACATTACATCGGGTGCAAGAAAGGTGACTTAGTAGTGAAGGAAAGGAGGGATATAAGACCTACGTCCTGAGATGAGCAAGTACTGTTGATGGCAAAATTAGTCCTACTAGCTGCATGGACATATTTTGTTTTTGCTTGCCATCGTGGGAATTTACATAGTAACTATCAGGCAAGTTGGCCTTCATGATATCTGCAGTTAATATGGTTGGTGGTTGTCATCTTGAATGCAAAAGGTCTTGTGACCTTTGCCATTGAATCGCATTGTATCAGTCACTCTTCTCTGTTCACAGACTAACAACTCTTTGGTGTATCAGTGGTAACATCCACATTTCATCAAAGTGATGCACTGGGAAGTGAAGGGGGTGAGGCTGGAGGTGTTGGCAGGGAGTTGTGTCCCTTCTGTTGCTTTCCTCTAGCAAGGAGTTGTGCGCTGGGCAAACCTCAGTGTGTTTTGTGAAGCAGGCCAAGCCGGAGTGAATCTCTGACAAACTCTGCATGCTCTAAGTTCAAGTAGGCCACCAGTGGGCTTCTCTGCTAGAAAACTGGTTCGTGGGTGGCTGTGAGCCTGGGGTTGCCAGATGCAGAGGCAGCCCCATTTTCTTTGAGAACTGTGGGCTCTGAAGATGAGGGTAAATACTGGATCTTGGTGTTGGGCCTGGAAGCTACTGACCCAGAGCATGTGTGCCACTGAGGGCTTTTGCCTTCCTTACCTGAGGAAGCACTTCAGAAAATGGAGGCTGCTGTGATCAGGGCTTGAGGGAAGAACCCAGCTCACATAGCCTTGTCTCCCCTCCAGGCTGTGTTGCACAGCCTGATCAAGTTTGCCCAGCTCTAGCCATCCTGTAGTGTGAAGGTGGGCCTGAATCATCTGTTTAGGAGCACTGCTTGCAGCTGTGTGCCACAGGACTACCTGAGAAGGCTATGCAAAGCTGACTTTCTGCCTCAGGTGCTTTTCTCTAGGTATGTAGTCTAGGTATTTGCAAAGCATCTGTGGAGGAGCATGCCAGAAGAGCCTGTGTTTTGCAAGTGCAGGTGACCTGAGGATAACTTGCAGCTGGGTATGCATTTGTTGAGGTGGGCTGTGAGAGCAGTTCATATGCCCTGGCTACTGCAGGCTTGAGGTGTGGAGAAGTGAGGCAGTCTACAGGCACTGGGTGGGCCAGAAGCATTTTGGGCAAGGGCCATGAGGTGAGCCTCCTTTCTGGTGAACCCTGTAGCAGGAAATAAGCCATTAAAGATACGTCAGGGACACACAACTACCTAAAGATATCAGTCTAGTGGTAGGTGGAGTAGATGAGAAGGACTGGCATTTGTTTGTATCCTGTACTAAAGAAAAAACTGAATACCCTATGCTGCTTTGAACTTGAAAGCTATATTGTACGGACATCAGCGTATGATGAGGTAGGGTGTTTTTTCTTGAATAATAGGATCTGAAGAAGCCTACTTGCTTTGCATTTGCCATAGCAATATGTTTATTGCATACCCTGTCACTGTTATCTCTGCGGGTGGAGTATTGATAGGGTAGGAATGCCAGTACCTCCTATAAGAACTGGGTCACAAGCAGCTCAAGGTAATGCTGCTCCTCTTTTTCTTCCCCTCTCTTATGGAAGTTACTGATAGGGCTCTGGGATCTCCTGTGGGCTGTGGGAAGTGTAACACCCCTGTGGAGCAACACGAGTGAACAAACTGTGTAGAGGTTGGCTGTGGGGTAACTGGTGGGCTGTGGCTGCTGCAGATGGCTGAGATGGGTTACAGCAATGCTGAGGCTGATGTGATAACTATCCCTTAGGCGGTGAGAATTCCTTTCTGTTGACCACAGATCTGCTTCCCCTTTATTCTATTGCTCACAGGGTATTCAAGTGTCAAAATGTAGCATCCAGATGAGTTTCTTTTCCCCTTCTGAATGAAAACATCTGCACTGCTGTCATGACTTGAACTCAGGCTGCTTTGTCACCGTGGCTTTGGGAATGTTTCTGTAAGCAGGACTATATATTGTCTGACACGTTTGTCAAAGTATGCATGCTTTGTTATCTGCGTTCTCCAGAAATGGATGGGAACCCAGTTCTGTCAGGCAATTGGTATGAGTTTTTACAGCTGCAAAAGAAACAGCATGGCTAACTGTGAACTGCTTTAACACTGTTTTTCTGGCTAAAATATAAAAACTAAATATTTGAAGTACTGCCTGTAAAAAAAAAAAAAAAAATCAAAACACCTGTATGTAAAATGTTCAATTGGAGAATCAGGTAGGATAATTTAAAGAGAGGATTATAGCCTTGTTTGGGGGAAGTATAGTGAAGTAGATGCAAACAGCATTGTGTCAGACCAAATCCTAAGGCTGGTGTTTAGTTCTGCTCAGAACATGAACCCACAGGGCATTCTTCTGTCCCCTGCTCTGGTGCTGCGTGTGATGTCAGCTGCCATGTGAGGAGGTCATGGTAGCATCACCCACGGACATCCCAAGACTGGTGGCTCAGCCCTGTGGTGTCGGTGCAGGAAGGAGTACAGCCAAGGTGAGAGCTGAGGCTCCTCACTTTGCACAGGAGAAAGTGAAAAAGCAAGATGAGAGGCTTAAGGAATTATGGAAACAGCAAAGAAAGTTAATGCTGAAGTGTTGTTCACCAAGCCCTGCAATAGTAGTTAAGGGAAACTTAGTCTGGTGGAGGGATGGTTTGAAGAAGAAAGAAGTACTTTTCGTGGGACAGACCACAGCAGTGCAGGTAGGCAGAGGTTGAAAGTCAGCTCTCTAATCTGAGTGCTGTTAACTTTTTTAACTTTGTATTTTTAGACAGACTGAACATGTGGAAGGCGTCAGATTCTCAGATACGGGTCAGATACTTGGAGAGATGCATTTCTTGGAATTCACAGCCAAAAGATTTAGTGATATTTGGAAGCATACAGTGGATATACAGTGGAAGTATTTACAACTGTGCTATCAAAGACAAAAGCATAAAAAAGCAATTAGTCCTATCGTAGGACATTCCAGAGCAGTCTCAACTGCCAGTCTCTGAGCCTCAATGGGAGGGGAGGAGTAAGAAGTACTCTCAGCAGGTGTCTTCTGTTCCATAAAAGTTGATCTGTGAGGTGTCTGAGTTTTCTTCTCATTTTATTTCTCCGCTCTGTCCATCTGCCTGAAATGCTGTATGGCCAATTTGCCCTCTGAGCTGTTGTCATCAAACTGCATCTTGGTTCTGAGGACTTTACCAGTCCTTTAGTCTGATATTGATTTGTTGCTTCTCCTATGCTGTGGGTCTTACAGTACATAGCAACAGAAGGACTGGGAGGTGGAGGCTGTGGATTTAGTTTCCCCATGGTGAGGCCAGTAGAACCAGCTTTGCATGTTAAGAGCAGCTGCTTAGAGAGTTTTCAATTCATTTCTGTGCTGAAATATTTTGATTGAACAATACAAAACTAGCTGTGGCAGGCCTCCGTAGCTCAGGCTTATGCTTGCTTTTGGCATGTGTGCTCAGACAAGAGTCACAGCGATGGTCCCTCAAGATATAAAAGAAGTGAGGTTGCTGTTTTCTGAGGATGAGTGTGCCCTGCAGCTTTTGTTCATGGCCAGTTGAGATGCTACTGACGTATGGCTGCAGAAGTGGGAAGAGGATTCCATGAACATTCCATTACTTTATTTAGGAATGGGATGTTGAAAATGTGAGGCACCAATACAGAACATGTCTAATGTTTCTTCTCAGCGTATCCTTGTACCTGTGGGATGCTCTCTGGGGATGCTTGCAGAATGATAAGAGACCACAGGGGTTGGGAAAGTGTGTAGAGGTCTCCTATCTGTTCACATGGAATTGCCTGTCTCCATTTCTTTAGAGGGAAAGCATTTGGACACTCGGTGAGTGAGGAAGCACTCAGAAATAGTTTTGTCACTTTTAATGAAATTTAAAATGTTGTTTGGTAAGGAGTATCTCACAGATAATTTAAATACAGTAAGCTGAATGAGAACTAATTTGTGAGTTTCTATGGCATTGCTGTAAAAAAAAAATAAATATATAAATCTGTCACTTGCTATTTTTACAGTTGTACTTTTAGTCCTTCTACACCACTGATAGACTTTGGAAGCAGTACCACTGAGCTCTACCTTAGTGTCTCATGGCTTTCCTGGTCTTGATGTGATCTTATTTTCCTTGTGCTTATTTTCATATCCTCTAGAGGGAGAAGTAAGTTGCTCAGGCTGTTGGAAGGTCTGCTGAGAATGAATTAGTGCAAGAACATTGCTAATGATGTAAACTTTGATGGATCTGTATGTGGCACCTAAGCCTTTTAGTTCTCCTGAATTTGTAGTTCCTGGGCAAAGTGTTATGCTCTCAAAGGTGATAGGGTCATAATTTGTTCTGGGCAGGGCTCCAGCTGGTGTTAATGATGGATTTAGGATGAGACTGCAGGCAGCACATGACAAACACCAAGGAGACATTTTTCTTATGTGTATGAAGACCTGTGGTGAGAATCTAAAACATCCTAAGGATACCACTCTGCAGCTGTTCAAACTTGTGGGCATAAACTACAATCTTGTGTAATGCAATAGACGGTAACTGCTTTCCCATAAGAACTAGCTGTAAGCACAGTTTGACAGCTGTTATTTTTTCCTCCTATGATTGTTTATTTTCAAAGGGCAGAAATAAGGACAAACTTGGCCTTTCTTCATGGCATGCAACAACCCGCCTCTGATCCCTGCAGACTGTGTGGACCTGTAAGCTCTCCTAAGAAAAAATGTGAACATTAGACCTAGCCTACAGCACTGGATTTAAGATGCTCTCTAACCTAGCCTGGAGATCTATGTCTGCTTTGAAGCTCTCAGTGGCTTGTTGAGCAGGAGTGGCTACTGGCGCTTGGTGTCTGATTTTTGTTGTGTATTTTAGTTTTGGGTTGGTGGGCTTTCTAAATTGTTTTGTTTTAATATATCTGGTTATATTGGGCTGCTGCACAGCAGGATGACAGATGAGCTGTGACCCTTCTCTTGATATAAATGCTGGGCTAAGGGAGCAATGGGGATGGAGAATAGAAAGCTTGGCCTGTGGCTTGCTTCTGGAGGACACTTGAAGCCAAAGGGTTTACTTGACATTCCTTCTCTTAAGCCTTGCTTTTCACTTCCCTTTACCTAATCTGACCCCTGGCTCTTGCAGCTTGACATGAGCACCATGCTTGAGGCAGAGAGATGTTGCAGACCATTACCAGCACTTTGGCTTGAGATCTTGACAGCAAGTTTGAAAAGATTTCTTTATGGATTCTTCACTATGTAATTCTTTGTCTGTGAGATATGAGTTACAGCAACCTTGCCAATATGACTTTTAGCCTATAAATAGTCAAAGCAGGTTGGAGTCAAGGTTTGGAGAGGGAGGGCTGGATAAGCAGGCTTCTCACAAGGTCTGAAGATGAAGTGTTGAGTTGAGGTCAGGTATGTAAAGTTTTTTTTTTTTTTTGAGTATGTTTCCTCTGAGGTGCCAAGCATTCCAGTTTTGGTGTGCATGCTACTGCTGAATTTTTTGGGATATGCAGATCTTGCAGAGCTGCGAGTTGGCTGGAGTAGATGAAGGTGGATGCTAGCTAAAAATGCATAGCACAGGGGTTGACTGTCTCTGTTCAATTCATTCTTATTTGTGTGCTTAGGATAAGACATTGCTCTTGCTGCTCTTTTGTTACCGGTTAGAACAGAAACCTGAGAAGTTTTTGTCCTCTGTCCTCACCAGCCTTCTCATTCTGCAGTCCTCTGATGTGCATGAGCTTGCAGAGTATGAGTTTGCATGCCTTGCAGTGTTAGGTCTCTTTGGGCTATAAATTAGCCTCAATGTGGACTTGAGAGCTACTACTATGGATGGTAGGCCTCAGGTCTATCACATATTTGGGCCCCTGAGGGGAATGTAAGGAGGCAAAATCATAATGCGTGGAAGCACTGTTGGTATAACTTGTTTTGCTGTAATAGTGGTGAATATGAAGAACAGTGGTTCTTTGAAGGTGGTGACAACTCAAATGATGGAGCAAGTCTGGATGAGCAAAACTAGCAAGAGAAGGAGCAGTTGAAGAGCAGGTGCTGTCATGTGGTGATTCTCCAGCACCTTCTGCACCATCCCTTGTTCTGGATGCTGTCATTAATCTGTCTGCAAGTTGTCCTTCCTTGTTGGCTCTTCCTTGATTGATCAGTGCAACCCAGGGTGCTATTCATTGTTGAGGATTGGCTGGGAGCAGACAGGGCTTAATCCTGTGAAAAGCTTGACTCCTGGTGCAACTGATGGGAGCTGAGAGATGGGAGGATTAAACAGAGCTGAAGAATTCCTATCTGAGCAGGGGTGAGGAATGTGTTTCTTGAGGATGTCACACTTCTGATATTCTATTATGTTAGTATTAGTGGAAGAGAAAATAAATAGTTCTTTCAGAAATCTAAAGAAACTTAACAGAGGAACTGTTCCAAAGTGTCAGTTATGTGGCTTTATTTTGCCAATTTTCATTACTACTTACAGCACTGGAAAGGACTGTAAAGGAAGAAAATACCCTATTTATAATGTTCTCTTTAAATCTCTTGCACTAAGATGCACTTCAGCATTATATACATCACAGATGAGGCATATAATCTGTGAGATCATCGCAGAGAAAAGCCAGCTTTTTTTTCTACCTCTGTCAACCAAACTCTACTTTGCAATGGAACTACTTTTCTTTCTTTCTTTAAAGGGCAAAATTTGTTACTGTAGGGAGTCACAAACCAAGTTGAATTTGACTTCATTCATGGCTTTCCAAGTATTTAGATGAATTTAAAGTTTTCCTAAGATGTCGTTGTACTAAGGAATGTGGTTTAGTGGGGAAATATTGGTGGTAGGTAGGCAGTTGGCCTAGATGATCTTAGTGATTCTATGATTAGCAAGCCCTTGTCAGACATGTTGAATGAGCTTATTTCCCTTCCCACTGCTGAGCCAGAAACTCCCTCTCATCTTCTTCATTTGGGGAAACCAGTAGCAGTGCCCAAAGACGCTCCTGCTAAGTGATTTCCACTTAAAGAAAAATGAAACGTCAGCTGTGACCAACCTGTGTAATTGATGGACTCCCTGTAAAAGAGCCGGAGTCCCCTGTGGCTGCCTGTGTATTGCATTGTGCGGAATTAAAGGATTCCTGTTTGTATTGGATCAACAATACCTGTACTGTTTGCTTTGAAGCATGTTTAATGAGTCCATTTTATTGATGGTAAGCCTGGGTGGTGCGCTGTTCTCTTCCTTTGAGATGCTGGAAGTATTAAAGATGGGAACTGAGAGTAATGAAATGAGTTTGGTGGTGAGGCTTAAGTGAAAAGAAAACATCTTTCATTGAGGCTTGAAAGTAACCTGCTATTGGCACTGAATTCTGGGCAGCCAGGAGAAACTATCACATGGTTTGTGCAGACGGGAAAGAGGACAAGTGAGGGAGAAAATAATCTGGCAGAAGTGGGATGCTTCAACGCAAGGTGCAGATTATGTAGAGTTGTCAGCATGCTCTGTGCTATCAGCCACGTGTGTCTTGGGTAAAAATGCACGATAAGGGCACGTTCAGACTCCTTGCTGCTGCTTTTTGCTATCTCATAGTTACGTCAGTCAGGACAGTGAAGAGATATAAGTTCCCTGACCAGTGTGACAGCTCTTGCAAAAGCTTCAAGATGGTGATGTCTTCTGGCAGCCTGCTTCATACGTAAGGGGCAGCACAGGCAAAAGATGAAAAGATTTCAGTGGGAAGGAAGCTAATAAGCACATCAAAACAAGCTTCTTAGGAGTGGTTTTAACGTAGCAGCACGGGGAGCAATTGTTTGCTGATGTAACGGAGTCCACCAGAGGTGTGCTTGGGCAGCATGGTACGCTGCTGATTTATGATGTAAAGACTCCCAGGGTAGCTGTAGCCTTACATCTCAGGAGAGGTTTGGGTTGGATATTAGGGAAAACTTATTCTCAGAAAGAGTGGTGAGACACTGGAACGGGCTGCCCAGGGAGGTGGTGAAGTCACCATCCCTGCAGGTGTTAGAAAATGTGTGGATTTGGCACTGAGGGACATGGTTAGTGGGCGCGGTGGGCACGGGGATGGGGTTGTGGTTTGACTAGGTGAGCTTAGTGGTCTTTTCCAGCCTTAATGATTGTATGATCACACAGTAACTCCCAAGCTACAGGGTCTGGCTGCACAAGGCACGATGATTGAGCTACCTGTGCTTTGGGTGGGTCTATGATGCCCCCAGATGTCTGCATTCATACAGTTTTTGGCTGGTGGGTCAGAGATAATGATGCTGTATTGCTGTATTTGAATGAAGCCACAGAGTGCTTCCAGCCTTTGCCAATAGTAAGACCCAAAATCTGAGTGAAACAAGTGGCTAGGTGGCATGGGTAGGAGCAGTTGCGTGGTTTAGGGCTGCAAAGTGACTTCTGGAACAGAGTACTCACAAGCCCAGTTGAGGAGCTGCCAGCATTTTGGAGAGGTGAATGTAAAGGAGTTGTTTAGAGGAGGATAGATGGATTGACTGATGCTCGGAGTCTCCTTCTCAAGGAGAGAACTTATAACTCCTGCAGGTAGGAGATGGACAACTGCAAAGGAAGTGCTTCCTCTGCTGTTTGGAACTGGGGACTCTTCCGCATCCCTCTTGTAAGTTACAGTGAAACCCATGCAAATGCTAATGGCTAAATTCTGTTCTTAGTTACACCCATGCAGCCTTCCTGAAGTCAGCAGTTGTCTATTTTGCAACCATTGCCTGATGCAATAACTTGAGGGCTGTGTATCTGGAAGGCTTAAGCCGTGCTTGCATTCTCAGCTCCGTGACAGTGAGCGATGTCTGATGTGAAATTGTTGCAATCTGAGTAATTGGTGAGGAATAAGTGAGGTCAGTGGTGTTTCACAGCAGTAGCACACAGTGCTGGGCCGGGGGTGTTCCTCCTCCTCCAATACCTGTAAGCGCAAAGGGGCCCAGGACAGGCTGACCCTGGCTCTCCCTCAGGTTGGAATGCCACTTTCCCACATCAGACACTCCCTGTGCTAATTACACCCTTCTTAGACTCGCCCTTCAGCAATTACTTGTCTAAGCCCTGCCTCAAGCTGACATCACTGGAAAGTCCAATAAAAATACAGCAAGCTTTCAAACCATCCCAGGAAAGCAGAATGGTGTATTATTAGTAGTAGTATTTCAATGCAGCTGTTTGCTGCTGATTTGCTTAGCCTTATCTCATAATAGGAAGAGTTTGGGCTCCCTCCTGGCAAATGGCCTCCAGGGTCAGCAAAGTCCTTGTCTCTTCTTCAGTGATGTGCTTGGCTCAAAGCGCTTTGCAGCAGCTCCTTTCTTTGCTTCTCTTTAAGTCTGTGCAGTATCAAATGCTTTCTTTTGGAGGCTCAATCCTGAGCTTCCCAAACCATGAGATACCATCCCTATAAGTCACTGATCATCATCTTTGTTGCTCCTCACTGTATGTCAGCATATGTACAACGTACATCACCCATGTGCATCTGGGTGATGGATTGATGATAGGACTAGATGACCCTAGATGCCTTTTCCAACTTTAACGATTCTATGATCTGCAATCCCTTTTATTTTTTTTATTCTTATTTCAAGGTTGATCACCTCCTTAAGGTAATACAGGTATTCTCAGAACTTGTGTTTGCTCAGGAAGAAAGGAAAGCAAATGGCAACTTGCCATTTCTACTCTAGTATTAAATGTGGAGGTTGGCAGCCCTGCCTGCAGCACAGGGGTGATCCTTGATGATCCTTGAGGTCCCTTCTAACCCAAAGCATTCTATGATTCATTTACGTATTGGGTTTTTTGTTGGTTTTTATTTTTTTTAGTAATACAACTTCAAGCAATTCCATGAATTCTCTAAGGACAGAATTATCGCATTTTCTTTTTTGCTATAGGTAAAGCTGGAAAATTGGACCTGAATCAGAGCAAACAGATTTCTTTTTTTTCCCTTCATTATGATCCTGTCTTAACTGGTATACGGCTCATCCCATGACATCAGAGTTGGTTTGTTTTTCAAAAAAAGCTCTTGGTTTGCATGGAAACAGTAGTACAGAAAATAACTTTCCAACTAAATAATAAGAAAGGAAACTACTTGTGCACGCACAGCCAACAGAGGTAATTGGAAATTTTTGCAGGCCAGGATTCCTGTTCTGTAACACCTGATGATGGAAGCATGAGGCTTTGCAGTTGTAAACATAATTTCTTTCCACCCTGTTTGGCAGTCATATTCATTTTTTGGGTGTAACCCTTTCATATGCACAGCTGTGCGCTCCATTCCCACAGCCAGGCATGCCGGGTAAACCTTTTGATCTCTCATTCTGGCCTTCTCTTGCTTGCACTGTGTTTATTACAGCTTCATAAAACTCCTCCAGACCAGGGTGTGATGGGTGATCCTCGAGGAGCTGCCCTCCCTCCAGATCTCTCTGATTATATCAAGCTGATGGTTTCTCCCTAACAGGTGCAGGCAAGCTGATCCAGAAAACAGAACAAGTCGTTTTTGTAAAGTACAGCTCACCTGGGGTTGTCTCTCTGCTGTTGTGCTCAGGTTGGGAGAGCAGAGGCTTTGCTCAGCTTCCAAATCATTGACTGCCGGTTTTGTCTCTAGTACAGTAACCTTTTTGAATCTCAAATTGCTGACCTTGTGCTTGCTCTTGCCAATTGGTACCAACCATGGCTGTTTCTCTAGGAACAAAGGGCGCAAACTGGAGCAGCCCTTGGAATGTGTCTTTACCTTATTGTTTCATTGGGGTTTTGCTATGTCTGGTTTTTATTTTTATTTTTTCCTTAGGATACTGATGCACAGTGTGCAGGAGGCTCTGCAGGAGGTGTTTTCTTTAAAGTTATTTGTACACTGAAATCCCTGGTTGAGATAAATCCCTGCGTCATGCCCTCCATGCAGAAGGTATTACTGTGCTGTCCAACAGCTCCCTGGCCCTTGGCTGGCAGGTGATGTGCAAGCATTCTGCCTGTTTGCAAAACAACACAAGTAAAAACAACTGTCTGTGTTTTGCTCTGATTTAAGTAGCGTGAGGACCAGCTACAGACCTCAGGCTCCCTGCAAATCGTGGTGTGTTGCCTTGCTGTTGCAGTGATTGAGAGGAGCGGGTGCTCTGGAAAGGCAAGGAAAGACCTTTCTCCATTCCCTGTGGTTTGATACAGGAGAAACTCTTATTTTGGGGTGCTGCACATGTGCTCAGTATCATGGAAGCATCAGAGTTGTGGTGTAGGACACTGAGCTCTCTGATAATGTGCTTCCCATTTGTGCACATGTATTGGTCAAGTGTAGGTCTGTGGTGACACGAAATCATTCTCTGCATGTGAGACATGTGAAGCAATGTGAAAAACACTTTTTTAAAATTTGCATATACTTTCAAGATGTGTTGTTTTTTTTTTTCCTGTATTTCTGGGTGTGCGTGCATCAGTCGAAGCTGCACCTCTCAGAAATACATTGTGGATTATCTCTCTTTTTGTAAGGGAGGAAAAAACAAATCATGTTGCTAACCCCCCATGTGATGTCTGAGGAGTTGGGATCGAATCTTACTCTGAGAGGCGATGATATACAAAGCCCATGCGTCAGCTCAGCTACTTTTTTAATCTCTGTTCCGTGATTTGTCTGTGCTCAGCAGCTTTCTCCTGGCTGCAGCAGGAGCCAGCACGGCGCTGGGGGCAGAGGCGTCACCCAAGCTGTCTCTGCTGACAAAACTGAAGCTGCTTCCCGAGCGTTCCTGTCCTTGTGTGCTGCTGGGTGAGCCTGCTGTGCAGCTGGGGCCCATCTGGGTGTCTGCAAGTGATTTACGGTGCTCGGAGCTGCAGCTGCTTTGTGTACAGAGGCGGCTCTGGGACCACCGCTGTCAGTCGTCACCACCACTGGTCAGGCTGAGAATAAAGTTGAAGAAAAAGAGATCTTTTTTTTTTTTATGGTACTTCTTGGTAGCTTTTTCCATTTATTCTTTTATTAAAAGATGGAGGGCTCTAATTCTTCAGCACATCTGAGCTTCGCTCTTTCCTTGTGGTTGTCTTTTGGGAGTGAGTTACTGGGAGCTGACAGGAGGAATTGCGGGGGGCTGCTGTTCTAAAGCCCGTGCAAGGAATTCCAAATACGAATACAAAAATCTATTCTTGGTAGAGCTCAGGCCTGGATTAACAGGGGTATTCATTAGAATGCATTCGATCCTGATGATTTGAGGGCAGTAGTGACAGTGATGACAGAGTAGGAATCCTGTCTCCTTTTCTCCCTGCTTACTCTTAGTTATCTGAAATGCCCCAACTCCCCGAAAGGAGATTGTGGCAAGGTGAGAATTGGCCTCTTCTCCCAGGTAACAGTGATAGGACAAGGTAATGGCTTTGAGTTGTTCTAGGGGAGGTTCAGGTTGGATATTGGGAACAGTCTCTTCTCAGAAAGAGCAGTGAGGCAGTGGCACAGGCTGCCCAGGGGGGTGGTGGAGTCACCATCCCTGGAGGTGTTCAAGAACCGTGTGGATGTGGCACTGAGGGAAGTAAGTTAGAGGGCATGGTGGGCATTTGGGATCTCAGTGATCTTTTCCAACCTTAATCATTCTGTGATCTTCTATAACTGCCAATCAGGAAGGTTTAAGCCACTGTGATTTTTGTTGACAACGGAGTGTGTCTGTGTAAATGCACATAAAAACAACACTTAGTATCAACATTACCAAGATTCCTGAAAGTCTTACTTAACAAAAACTTGAATAGTGTTGGTTACTTGATAAAGAAATGTTGTCTATGACTAGTGTCACAGGAACATACAGGCTATGAATATTAAAGGAGGGATTAATGCCCATTTTCTTTACGTGGAGATGCACTGATCTTGTTGATGCTGATTTGAAGTAAATTATAAAAACAGCCATCTTTAGAGTCTCATAAATTAATGCAAAATGAAGTTGGAAGAATACCATATTTCTTGTTTTTAATGAAAACAGATGGTATTTTCCAACTCTTAAATCACTGTAAGAAAAAGACCATTTTTGTCTCTCTCTTTCACTGAAATTGTGCCATAAATGTACTCTTCTTTCTAACCACGATCTAATAATGCAAACCTCATGAGTCTAGTACATGGGGCATATCTAGCTATGAATGCTTAGATAATTAAAAAAATCCCTTTTGATATTTTCTTCCGCTGAAATTTGAAGGTAATGAAAATAATAATGATGTATTTACAGAATTCAGTGGTTTTGGAACAAACGTGGAAGTGTCCTAAAAGAGAAAAATGTCTACAATTGTGTAGCAGTGTGAGAGCATTCACGTTTTTTTTAAATAAATAGATCTCAAATAACTAACAATACATGTATGGAGGTGTTACACCTCCACATAATATTACATCATAGTAATATTTGTGACCCAGTGATAAATGTGTGTGGGCATGTGATTATGTATGTTTGCAAACTCTGAGTAGTTGGGAGGAGAATGCGTGTAATCTGCATGCCCCTTGCATATTTCTTGGACATGAATGTGCTTCTGACCTTTCCTCAATCTGATGACCCTTCCATGACAGGAAGGCCCATTTCTCGTATGTGGACAATGTGCAGGCACTAAGTCTTGTAGGAGAAGAGCATTCTTCATGGGAACATGGAAGCATATTTCATTTGTAGTTCTGTGTCTTGCTGCTAGTGCTGGGGGTTGAACAGCAAGCAGTCCTGAAGGATTAATGCCTTCAGGGTGGCAAAGGCCAGCTCTCTTCAGGAAGGAAGGGGGCTGGCTGCAGCATGTGCCAGCCACCACTCTGCTCAGCTCAGTGCCTGTTTGCTGGTGCTGTATTTACAAAATCAGTTAACAGTGGCAGTAGATGGTTGGAGAAGTTTAAACTTTGGGAGAATGAATTCTTCTGGAGCACCACATGGAGTTCTGTGAAAAGCTTTATTGAACTCAGAGGTGATATGGAGCAGTGGATGCAGGTTTGCCTTCTGATTTAAGTCAGCAGTTGGATGTAATACAGATTTTAAGATTTATAGGTGCTCTAGTGAATACATTGTCGTCCCTTATGCCCATTACAGCCATAAATATCTGAATGATGTAATTACTAAAGTCAGGTAAAGGGAAGATTGTGACTGAAAATGAAGAAGCCTCCATTGATTACTATTGCTATGTCAGCCCTTGGGGAAGGTAAAATGGATGCAAAAGTGTGGCCATGGAGGGAAACCATTGGTAGAGTGTCACGAGTCTCAGTTGTTTACTATACCCATGCATGATCTGGGAGAGTGAGCAGTGAGTTGAGAAAAATCATCAGAGAATGCTTAGGGATGAGGAGGTCAAGGGTTAACTGCAGGGGGCTGCAGAAGAACTTTGTGGCACTGACTGAATAAGGAAATAGATAGTAAAATTCAGTGCAAGTAAGTGAACCATTTGATAAGGAAGCAATCCCAATTTTATTTACTGCAATGGGTACCAAATTGGTGATTGCCAAGCAGGAATGAGTTCTGGGTTTATAATGGAGCTGTGAAATACTCTCAATTTGTATTTAAAAAAAAAAAAAAAAAAGCAATTCCTTTAAAATCCATTGTATCTGAGTCAAAACATCCTTCCAGTTCGCAGGTGTAGGTACACACCCCAAAATACCCAGGGGAGTCTGAATGCTGACATCGATCAACCAGCCTTGTGTTTCCCATATAAGCTTCTTGTTGTCAGTTACTGTCAGCTTCTCAGTTCAAAGTACTGTATCTGCCTCAGGCGTAGGGAAAGGGATCAGCCTGAGACATGAATTAAGTGTATAAAATTAATCTCTTAATGTATCCCCTTCCATAGCAGTTGGTACTGGTACCTACATATTGGATTGGACCATATTCTGTGTTTGGAGAACCAAAGAAAACGTGGTGTCCTCTTGTTTATAATGATTTTTGGTATTGATACTGGAGGTTTCAGGTGCTAACAAGCATTTTGACAGCACTGTCAGTACTTTGCAATTGCTGGAGTGAACTGCCATTTCTTCTGCTTTGCCACAGGCAATTCATTCATTGCCTGCAGTGATTGTTATTGACCGTTCATTAGGTTTATGTTCCAGACTCCGTGACCTAACGTTTCTGCAGACAGGGACTTGTGAAACACTTGTTTCCCTGGTAGGCCATCTTTTATCTACACAGCAGAGGGCTTAGTAGAGTAGAGCTCAATGGCACTTTTTCTCATTTTTGGAAGGCACAGAGCATGGGAAAGTCATATGCCCATCCATGTAGGTCATCCATTTCACACTCCATACCAGAAGAAGACAATGTGAGGAACATGCCTTGAAAATGAGAGTTGCTTAAAGAAAGCCTCGATGGCTTCTCTCTTTATTAGTATGCTTCTTGCTCTGAAGATTGCATGAACATGGTAGGGAGGAAGGAGCTGGATATGTTCCCATGCCTTTTACAGGCAACTAATGGATCTCTGAAGGTGCAGTTCAGCTGGGGCCTGATGGGAGTTGGGGCACAAAGGACCTGATGAGAGAGTGGCTCAGTATCTTCCCTGACCAGGTTTTCAGGTGAGAAAATGTGTGAAATAACTGAGGAAATCTAGCAGGAGCTGGGAGATGTTGCTTGTTGCAGTGGGGAAAAGGTAACAAAAGGTAAAGGCAGGATTGGGCTTGTGAACATACTGTCTCCAGCAGGTCAGGATGAGTTTTAAACGCATGGTTGTTCAAATAAAAATTAATACACGAGTGAAGATAGACATCTTCACAAGCAAAATCTAGGTGCTACAGTGACGGTGTGGGTTTTCCCTCCTTCCCCTTACACCTGCTGCTTTGCTTGTACTCTCAATGGGCAAGGGACAATGTCCAGTTTGTTTTTATTGTTTTGTTATTCAGTGCTCACTATCGATATTGTCTATTTGGATAACGTTGTCTTTTCAGGCAGAAGACACTGCCTGTGGAAAAAGCACACAGTAATAAAAATAGGGGAACTATAAATGTGGCTTGGCCTGCTCCTCAGCTGCTGTAAATTACTGTGTGCACAGTAAAACTGCCTGATAAAGTATTGCCTGATAAATATTGCCTCACTACATGGCACAATAAAAGATACGTATAAGTTTCTGAGGAGGCATAAATAATAGAATGGTTTTGGGTGGAAGGACCTTAAAGTTCATTGTGCTCCAACCCATTGCAGTGGGCAGGGTTGCCACCCACTAGATCAGGCTGCCCAGGGCTTTGTCCAGCCTGAATTTGAACGGATAAAGTTAAAACCAAGTGGTGGGCCATGTAAAAAAGTGTTTGGATATAAAAAAGCTGATGTTTCAATGATTAGGTGCATGATGACCCCTCTAGGCTTGTTCCCTGGGGCAGTGCCAGAGAGGCCACAGCCACTCTTGGTTGCAGGGCTGGTCTCCAAACTGTGCTGGGGTGTGCAGGCCACGGCTGGCCCTTCAGCATGGTTGCAGCTGCACCTGGCAATTTGGTCTGCTGTTGTGGCACATGAGGAAAGGGAACTGCAGGGAGGAAAAGGCAGGCTTGGCTTTTAAAAGCATTTCTTGAACAAGGCCGTTGGGATCTTTGCACTCTGCTTGCGTTGATCACATACCTTGTGATGGGAAGGGCAGCTTGTGAGCAAGGCAGGACTGAAAGCTGGGCACACCTGAGAACAGCTTGGAATTGGCAGGAAGCATCAGTAGGCAGTGGCATGCAATACCATCAAAGGACACGCACCGACTGTGTTGTTGCTTTTTGGCATTGGGCAGGGAATACTGTTTTGGCTCTCCTTTGAGTTGGGCATCGAACCTGTCCCTGAGCTTCCTTTCCTTACCATGGTATGCTAATAAAAGCCCTGGCCTGACTCTTTCATCTCATCCCATACTTTGCTTTGTTGTTGTGGAGTAGGAGCAAGGGAGGGGGCTGAACAAAGAGAGATAAAGCAGGTTTGTTTATGGCTGAGTCAGAGGACAGTCAGATGGAGTATTTTCCTCCTCACCTAACAGCTGCATTAATCACTGGCACTGTAGCTACTCCCACTGATGGCCAAGAAGAGGCCTGGTTTTCTCACAACTTTGCTGATACCAAAGGAGTTCTCTGCAAAGGCTTCCTCTTAGCAGGTACAATTATAGTGTTTTAATAGGCATGCAAGATGTGGAAAGATTTTTAATTATTGTGCACTAAATAGAGCTTAACCTCAGCAGGAACAATTGTTCTGAATAATTTCAGATTAAATGAAATGATTTTGTACTAGCTGTGAGGTAATCAGAGATCACTGGGCAGCTGAATAAGAGTGGCTGATTCTGCAAAGGCATTACAATCTAATTATGGCTTTGTGTATACTATTGTGAGGCTTGCTGAGGGCCAGTCAGTTCAGTATGGTCTAAGTAAAATCATGGATCCAATTTGCAGAAGCCTTTGACTGTACGTGCTCAAATGCTTGCAAGTAAATAAGACATTTATGCCTATGTAGGGAGGGACTGAATAATGACCGAAACTTGCTCTGATTTTGGAGTAATGACCTCAGTTCCTTGATGAGGGCATGGGGCGTATCACTGGCTGTCTCCATCCTTGTGCTTCAGGGCCGTGTTTAGAAAGGGGGAGACAATATTTTTAAACATAGAAGGGGTTCCCCTTCTTTCTCACTGATATCCTTTAAGGTAAGAACCATTTATCCCAGCAGAGTGAGTTCAGCACTTTCCCCTTTAAACTTCACCTAAGTTCTCTGAGCTCCCATCTCTCAGATCCTGCAATACCAAGTAGAGAATTTCTAAAGTACCTGTGTGAGTTACTATAAATCCAAGTGAAAACAAATAAAACTTGTGCTCCTAAATTACTCTGGCAGCTTTGAAAAGCCTCCTCTTAGACTGATGGAAAAAAAAAAAGTGGGAGGATAAGAGTGGCAGATTACTCATTTATCTGAGTAGGAATAATACAAGAATAAAGGAGAGGGGGGGCAAAAGATCACAAAAACCTGACCACTTTATTTCAGTCCTTCTGACCACAGAGGTGCCACCTCTGTTAGGCTCACAGTATCTGAGCCCTGTCTTGGGGAAAGGACCACAGAATCATAGAATAGCTTTAGTTAGAAGGGACCTTAATGACCACCTAATTTCCACTTCCCTGCTGTGGGCAGGGACACCTCCCTTTAGATCAGGCTGCCAGGGCTCCATCCAACCTGGCTTTGAACACCTCCAGGGATGGGCATCCATAGCTTCTCTGGGCAACCTGTTCCACTGCCTCACCTCTGTCATTGTAAAGAGTTTCTCTCTAATACCTAATCTAAATCCACTAACCTTTAGTTTAAAACACTTGTCATGTCATTACACACCCTGATAAGAGTTCCTCTCCAGCCTTCCTGTAGGCCCCCTTCAGGTACTGGAAGGCTGTTATCAGGTCTCCTTGGAGCCTTCTCTTCTACAGTTTGTACAACCTCAACTCTCTCAACCTGTCCTCATAAGGCTTGTACTCCAGACCTCTGAGCGTACACATGGCCCTCCTCTGCACTCTCTCCAACAGATGTATGTTCTTGTGTTGGGGACTCCAGAGCTCCAGATGGAGTCTCACAAGAGCAGAGTGTAGGGGAACAGTCACTTTGCCCTGCTGGCCGTGATTCTTATGATGCTGTGTTCTTAGGATATGCTTGGCTTTCTGGGCTTCAAGCGTGTGTGCAAGCTCATATTGAGCTTCTCATCAACCAACATCTCCAAGTCCTTCTTCTTAAGGCTTCTCTCATTCCATTCCCTGCCCAGTCTGTACTTGGGATTGCTCCAACCTTGCAGCTTCTCCTGGGATACCGCAAGGCTGAGCAGGTAGCGAGTAGCGAGCTCTCTGGGGCTAGGAGCTCTTACTGCCTTTTTCCCCAGGGTTTGTCTACAGTGACATGTCACAGTTTCTGACTCTTGGGTGTGCTCAGCCTCTGCTATAAGCAGTGGCATGTTCAGTTGCCTCTAACCTTGGAGCTTACCATGCTTGTTGTGAGGTCTCTTGCCAATGCCTGCATGCTCAGTAGTACAACAGGTTGCAACTGTTCCCCCATCCTCAACTCCTTGGATCGACCTTCCCCTTTGCTCTTCAGCATCACTAAGGCTTCCCATTTTGCCATGTATCCTTGGCTTTCCTCTTTACTTGCCATGTGTTTGCTGGAGCCAAGTTGATGTCTACAGTATATATGCCACTCAGGGTTCAGAGTTTCTGTTTATCTGATTGCCTTGTGCACATGCTTTTTTTTTTTTTTTCATCTCCCTCAAAAAATGTTATTTCCGCTCAATCTTCACAAGTCCCATGAGTGGCTGTACCCTCTGCTCCTACCCATTCTTACTGCAGTAGGCATCTTTTCAAAGTATTTTTATTTTTCACTGTCAGTGTGATTGCCAAGCCAGGGAGTCATTTTCAGCTTGGAAGGCAATGGTGGGGAGAAGTTTGAGGGTGTGCAAATAGAGAATGGCAAGTGTTTTGGGCACCCTGGCACAATGCAGTGACCCACGGCTGCTAAGGGAAGAGAGCATTTCCTCATGTTTAGTGAGTGAAAAATGCTCTATTTCCACACGTGGTTGGCTGTGTAGGTTATTTTCACCCTTTATTGTGGTCTGCAGCTTGCTAGACCCATAAAAATAGTACCTTATGTTCTCTGTATGGCTAACTGCTAATTACCGACAACCATCACTTATAGAACAAAACCAGGCAGCCATCCAGACTGCATGTTGCTACCTGTGATATTGAGCAAATCATTTCAAATTCATTGATAGGAAGGGGGATGGGAGAGTGGGAGCCACCTGCCTTCCCACACCCATCGCCAGCCGTTAGGACAGCTTTGTGGGAGCTGGAACCTGCATTAAGAATTGGAGAGGCACAGTCTCCTACCCCAGAACAAGGGTGTGCCCTTCATAAAGCTCAGATTCTGTGAGACTTTGAAAAGAGTAAATGGGAAATAGCTTGTCCTAGGGGTGCCTAACTTAAACATTGATGTGGCTTCTTGGGAAGCTGAAGGCTAAAATTGTTGACTGGTCAGCATGAAAGTCCTTTATACCCAAAGCGTGTGAAGGAAGGAGCTTAGGACAGTTTCTGCTTTGTGATGACATTTTGGAATACAAGGAGACTTGCAGGTGCCACATGCTTTTCATGTATTCTTTGCAAGTTTACACTGTTCCCAAACATCACTTACCAGAGGCTCTGAAAGATTCCCACCAAAAGATGGATTTCTAAACCATTGCTGTTGATTTCAGATCACATATAACTAGTATGGAGGAGAAAAGGAAAAATGACTCAACCAATTCTTAGTTCCTTCATGCACTATTACAGTCATACTAATCAGGCAATTAACTACAACTTTTTTTCTTTTCTGGTGAGAATTTCTTTCTGAACCACTGTAGGATAGAGAGAGCTAGAGCTAAATAAACAGCAAGTCTGGGCCAAATCTGGAGCCGCTTGCACCTTTCTGTGTTGAATTTGCTCACCTCAACTTTCTCTACTTTTCAAGTTCAAGTACCTTCTGTTTCCATATTTACACACCTTGCACCTCCTAGGCAGGTTGCAGGAGTTTGGGTCTTCATTCTTCCAGGTGATACGAGTGGAGGCAGGGGGACATTTCCTTATGCTAATCTCATCTCTTTTAATTAGCAAGAACTTCAGTAAGGGCTGAAATCGTTTTCATGTAAAGTATCAGGGATGGAGCCCTACCTCTTCACAGTTCTCCAGGACTTGTGTTGAGGTGGCAGACGCAACTGGGCAACCATAAGTGCATTGGCTTGTAAGAAGAAGGTAAGTTATCGTGAGTATAATGCAGCATAGGAAAGTAGAAGCCTTGTGCCAAATTCTTCTATGTGAGCAACGAACCTATTTCACTGTGAATTAAATATTTCTCCAGGCAGCATGGTTGTACAAACCAAGGTTATGTGTCAGTCACTGAAATTAGTCTCTATTCCTTTTGTATCTCAGAATGCCTTGGTGTGCAGCCATGCAGAAGTGGAAGCACTAAAAATTGGGTCTACGGTATGGTAGTACGTTTTAATCAAGGCTTAAATACAAGAATACCTAGCTGATGCCAGACGTGCCTCATCCTGTGATAAGTCTTCCCAGGTGCCATAGGCATGAAGTGAAAGATGGAATTCCTTTCCTTTCTTTGTATTAACGAGAGGAGACCTAATCAGACAGTTCACACCACTTTTGACCAACAGTGGTTTGGCTGTGCACCAGCAGTGAGCTCTTTCCAGCTCATGTCAGAGCTCAGAAGAGACAGGAGTTTACTTCCCACTGAAGGGATGATGAATGCAAGAGAAAATCCTGCTTCTTTAAGTCAGAGCCTTTTTATTGCAGAGGGACCCTATCACCGGAGGAACACCATGAAGACTTCTGGCTTATGGCCATGCCCCTTCTCACCCCTCCTCTTCTCAGGAGGTGAGCTTGGCAAGAGCTGACTTACTGATGTGCCAGAGCTCCCTCGTGTTGCATTGGCTGCCCAGGGCCATGAGGCAATGGCCTAAGATATGGCTGTTTTCAGCTAAGGCAGCTCCTCTGGGATGGAGGAAGTCCAGAAAATTTGTAACCACAGATCTGCTATTAGCTGCAGCAAGATGAAAGGCATGTTTAATGAAATAAATATATTCCAGCATTACACGTGCAAGTCAGGAGAGAGACAGCATGCATATTACTGCATTGCCTATTTGTTTGCATACATTATTCTACGTGTAGGGGATCAAATGTTTGTTATTTATGCTATGCTGATAACAGGTCTCCAGACCATGCTGTCTGGCTGTGAGCCAAACAGTGGGGCTGTAATACGCTTTGGACTATTGCTGTGGTTTTCCCTTTTATTGAAAGACTTATTTTTGTGAGTACTGTTCTCCAAGGTGAGATGCAGGATGCAGTTGTAGAGTTGTGGTAGATGGCATGATTTAAAAGTGAAGGGGTAAGAAAAGCTTAAGAGACTAAAAATCTTCTACCAGGTTGAGAAACATGGCTGAAAACTTTCTAAGCTTTGCACCACAGCATCTCTCTATCTTGTCTCTGCCTGTAGCTGGGTAAGACTGAAGTGTTCCTGCACTGCTTACAGATTTGGGGACAGGTTGAAGTTAAGATACCAAATTGATAGACCCAAGATCCAAAATGAGCCTTTGAAATTGATTTTTCCTATTAAACAATCTTCTGCACAGTCATCTGAAGTAGGATTGGGTCTGCCCATCTTTCTAAGAGCTGCTCTAACTCAGCCACAGAACACTACTTTGATTCAAGATTAGATTTACAAGGTGAGATTATAGTTTGCTCTGCACTGGGGACCAATTATATTAACAAAACTGTTCCTTCTGGCTTTAAAAAGTTCATCTCTGTGGAAAATTGAGAGCAGATTTTTGACTATGCATGTTATAATAGGATTTAGAAAATGTTTTCTCTGTTACATGTCTTGCAGTCGCCTTGTGCTGCCATATCCAACCTGGCTTTCCTGTGAGGCAATGGTTTGATCCTGAGGGCTTTTGCAGATGAGGGGAAGGAGTGGAAAGCAGATCCTTGGCTCAGTGCAGACTGGAATAGCAGCAGCTGCAGGGCTGGCAATCCCCATCTGGGTGAGCAGTCTGCTCCCTTGTGCTGGGTGCACAAACTGTGTGTTTGTAGCTCATCCTAGCATCCCAGCCAGGTCTCAGCTTTCTGTAAGACTGCTGTATCAGGCAGCTATGAAGTCTGCTCTTGGCCACGTGTTTGTCTGTGCCTTCTTTCCTCCTAAAATTCTGAACTGCATTGTTTTTTGCTACCAAGTTTTATACTGCGCCTCAGCTCCACTGAAGTTTAAATCCTTCCTTTGGGGGTGAAACTGCCTTCTGATAAGTGAATATTAGAGAAAAGCACGAGCATTTCATGCATAACTATGCTGTTTTGTTTCTTTCCCTTGAGCAGTTTTTGGCCTTCTTCTTGCAGTTATTAAAAGGAGAGATGATACCGACAGGTTGGGAAGGGCAGCTCTGTCTTTCATACACTTCTCTCAAATCCTTTTAAGAACAACTAAAGATATTCCTTTAACAGAAATTAGCTAAAAACTGTGGCCTAAAAATTGTTCAGCTCCTTTTGATAAATTCATCAGTCATACGTACATCCCTTCATTACTCACTTGAAATGCATCTCTCTGCTCAAGTCAGGCTCCCTTCCTGCTGCACTACCTCTGAAACACTCTCCTCTCCAGATTTTCCTTGTTCTCTGTGCAGTTTGGAGTCTGCTGACACCACAGTTGATGGCCTGTGTGACCTCTTCTCCCTGCACCTCCTCGCAAATTCCTTCCTTATCTGTCTTTTGCTCTGCTCCAGATTCCCTCCCGACCATAGACCATACATGTTTACAGATCCCAACTTCATGCCTTCTAACAAAGCTGGCTTTCATCCTGACACTGAGTAATGTGACTTTCCTCTTCTCCCCACAAAAACCCTCTGTGTATGCATGAAGCCTTTTAAACAGTGGCTTCTGAAATGCTTATACATCATTCTCCATGTCTGTCTGTCTGCTTATATCATCAATGTTTTTATTAAGTAGCTGTTACACTTTTCTGAATCTGCTCTAGCTGTATTTTGACCAGACTGTGGTGACCTTCGGACCCTCTGCTCTGCATGTTTATACATCACTAAATCTGTTGCTGATGCTCAATAAAAAAAGAAAATTCCACACCTTTGAATTACTTTTATGTGAGGAAGCAGCTTAAGAAAAATTTGTGGAGTGAGAAACTGTCAGCTCTAAAGTCAATGGAATTCAACCACAAGTCGTTTAGGGCACAGTCTTACCATGATTATTGTCACCTTGTAGTTCTAGGTTACTACCTCACTTTGTCATTCTTTTCTATGTGGATCGAACATTGTCTCTGTAAAGTTCTCTTGCTTTTTAAAGTTGCAGATCTCAGTGATTGCTGAGTTTGTAAATCCGTTGCTCAGAGAAGCAGTGGGTGCCCCATCCCAGGGCCAGGTTGGATGGGGCCCTGGGCAGCCTGATCTGGTGGGTGGCAGCCCTGCCTGGGGTGGGGGGTGGGAACTGGATCCTCTTTATGATCACTTCCAACTTAAGCTGTTCTATGGTATGAAATACTGGTACATTTTTGCCTGTTTGACTTGATCTCACTGAAGCTTAACTTTTTTCCAGATGGATTGTATGGGGCAGTACCTTATTTTGTGGGGGGTGATACTCAGCTTCAAGAAGAGCTGTGCTGTAGCAAACTTCAGACCTGCAAGAAATCCTATTGTTTGTCAATGGGAGAGGCCCCACCTCAGCTGTAATTAAAGCCCAGCTCATGTCATGAATCTGTTGGCATCCCGAGTGAAGCTGGTGTTCCCTGAGATTGAAGATTATCTGTTTCTTTTGCTGCTAGTCCTTTGAACTTCCTGTGGTCAGGGATTCCTAGTGTTTTAAACTAGAATAACAATTGTGAAATTGTCCCTGCTCATCTGGCCTGGGTTCGTGTCTAATTAACTTTAACAAGAGTCATAATTTTAAAAGTGATTTCTCAAAAGCATTATAACTTAGGACAATTAAGTCTTGAGAGAGAGAGCGCGAGACAGGGAGGGGAGAAAAACAGAGGCACTCCTTGGGGCAGGGCACTTCATGAGTATTAAACAGCTGTGACTCATTCCTGCCTCTAGTCCCAGCACAAGTAAGACCTTTTGAATAAGTTCTGCCTGCTAGATAAAAACTTGTTTGCTGGTGCAAAAATCCTACGACACAAGTTGGAACAAGCATCCTTATGGGCTGTTCCCATTTAAAACAATTACACAGAAATGGATTTATTTTTCGATCTGTTGGTGCAGTTTTTTTAGTTGTGGAAACTTGTCAAAGTCTGCAGAAAGAGGGGAGAAAGGGGAAGGAAATGCAGACCAAAGAACGAATGAATTAACTCAGTTGCCCTTGTGGAACAGGATGTTTTTATTATTATTATGCATGAAATGTATATTAGTTTGTATGGAACAAATCCATCAGTCCATCTTAGGGGCAAAATCTTTTTGAGAACGTGAAGCTAGCAAGGAGATTGCAGCAGTATGGAACACCATGAGTGAGCCCTTGCTCTGATTTGTGTCACCACCAGCGCTGGTGGAGATGGGCTCTTGCTGGAACAGCACTTAACAGCCTCACTGTGTGCCCTCAAGGCTGGCTCTGCACCTGTGCAGGGCTGTGAAGGCTTGCCATGCTCCCAGTGAAGCCACTCCAGCAGCTGCTTCCACACTGGGGATGTGAGATCCTTACAGAGGGCAGGGAGATGGAGGCAGGGAGGGCTGCTGACGTTGTGCGTCCTTATGGTGATTACCATCTGTTGTGCAGAACATGCCCATGCTGCAACCAAAGGTGCACCTGCAATATGGGTGAACTCCATAGGGCTGCTTTCCATGGGGTTGGCTTGGGTGGCAGTGGCAGCTTGACAGTAGCAATGTAGCAGCAGCATGGAGCTGCTGCAGCCTGCTCAAGTTGTATTCTTAAAAATACTGAACAGTTCTGGTATGACTGCAGGCTCTGCCTCACAGTCATGTTTTTCCCCTTGCTGAGAAGTCAAGGATTTCAGCCATTGAGTGCTTTAGGTCCTCCAGTGCTTTATATCCTTCAGCTGTTCTAACAGCTCCTAACTGCCCTGTAGGGAAGTGCTCATCTACTTTAGATGAAGCAACATAGTGAAACGAGTATCTTGGCACGATGAAACTAAAAGCAAACCTACACCATTGCTGGGCTTCTCAGAAGGTAAACCCTGACCACATAGGAAAGAAAAATCTGAGCTACCATGTGGCAGAGTGTCTTGTGTCCCTGGAGCCAGGAACTGGGAATTTTGTGCCCTCTGGGAGGGAGCTGGTTGGCTGTCTCTGTGTGAGAGCCTGGGGCAAACCAGCATGAATGTGGTATGGACACCAAGAGGACCAGGAGTGAAACAGAGAAAACTGCTGATAGCACGCAAGTATGCTAAGGATGATGCTTAATAGTTTTACAATTTGTATTCTGTAAGTGATGAACATGAATTTCAAGTTGTGTATTAATTTACTTGAAGAAGCTGATTTTATGGCCTTTGGAATAAGTAACATTCCATGGTAGGTATGCTGTTTGTGCTGTTATCAAGCCTCTCTGAGGGATAGTGGTGAAAGCTTTGTTACATGAATGAGATGAGGGTGATTGCGAATAGCCTACATGGATCTCCCACGTATTATGAATCACAGATGATGTAGGCATTGTGGGACCTCTAGAGGTCTCTCATCCCACCCTTATCCAAAGCAGAGCAGATTGCCCAGGGTCTCGTCCAGAGCATCTCCAAGCTGGAAACTCCGCAGCCCCCCTGGATACTTACTGCAGTGTTTACCCTCACTGTAAACTAATTTTCCCTACTGAGATGAAATTTCTCGCTTCAGCAACATCTTTGTATCCTAACTGCAACATACTGGTCTAAATGAATGGATTAGTAGATGAGTGAATAACTGTCTTGTTTGTTGAGCTTGATGAGTTAATATTGTACTTGGAGGCCTTTATAAGCATAGTTCTTCTAGATTTATTCTGGTGTGTATCTGATATACCACTTTTGTCAGTGACATGCAGGTGGAGCAAGAACTCACCCTCATCAAGTCTGCAGCTGACACCAAAGTGGGGACAGCCATCATCATGGACCACCACTCAGAGGAACATGGGCAGCCCAAAAGGAACCTTATAAAATTTTCTGCAGTTTGCTCTGGCAGCAAGGAAGATCGAGAGCCTGATGCAGCCTGGGCTATACCAGAAGAAGTGTGGACAATGTATTGAGAGGAGTTAAATTGTGAGTATTCCCTTCTATGCAGTATTAATTAGATCTCGTTTACAATCTTGCATCCAGATTTCAGCCCTGTTGCAAGAACTAAGTTTATAAAGTTGCTGCTAAACCCCCTAATGTTTAAGATTTGGATATCAGCCCTGTGAGGAAAGGCTGATGGACCAGGGCTTGTCCAGATCAGGGATGAGATATCTTCATGAAGTTAAGAGTAGCCTCCACTAACTATGAGGCAGTTATCAGTCACCAAATCTCCTCACAGTGGTACGTGGTAGGAGGACAATAGACAGTGAACAAGAGGGGGTCAAATGGGAGATAAAGAACCTTTTGCTATGAGGTCAACAAGCAGTGGAACAGGCTGCGCAGTAAGGCTGTGCATGCACCATCCTTGGATGTGTCCAGCTCCAGCACTGAGGAGCTCCCTTCAGGCACAGTGTATTGCACCACTTTTCACAAAACAGCAGCAGATGCTCCTGCCTCTCCTGGAAGATCCAGATCTTGTTCTTATCTGCATCAAAGGAGAGTGCATTATCTACAGAAATACAAGAAAGCAGAGTGTTATAAACAGCTGCCCAGTCCATAATTATTGTCTTATTGCTTTCTCACAGACAAAACTGGCACTTTTTCAAAGATGTGGCTAGAGTCTGTCCTGGAGGAGAGGATGTACCTGTCATGAAACTGGCAGGACTAGACTTATTCATAATTTAAACTCGTACTACATTTAACAGAGTAGTGTGGACAAGTGAAGTTTTATCCCATCAAGGGAAATCATGTCTACAGTGTGTAAAATAGCATGGTCTTTCATTATCTGCTTACAGCTGTTTTGAGGACTACCTCATGGCAATCTAGAGCTTCTTCACGAGGGGAGTAGAGGGGCAACACTCATCCTTACTCTCTGGTGACATCAATAGGTCCCGAGGGAATGACATGAGGCTGCGGCAGGGGGTGGTCAGGTGGGGGCTAGGAAAAGTTTTTTCTCCAGAGGGTAGTGGGTATGGAACAGGCTGCCCAGGGCAGTGGGCACGGCCCCAAGTGCTGAAGTTCTAGAAGCATTTAGACAACACTATTAGACATAGGGGCTGGATTTTGGGTAGTCCTGTGTGGAGCCAGGAGTTCGACTTAATGGTCCTTGTTGGTCCCTTTCAACTGAGGCTATTCTATGATTCTATGATACTTAAGCATGTTTAACCTGCTAAAATGCATGTATAAGGAGGCATTGTTACACTAAGGTGATTTTCTTTCCTACAATGTCATTGAGGTTATTTCCCAGGAATCCACACAGAAAATAAGACCTCAGAGCTGTTGCAATAAGGTTATTGTGTAGCAACCTTTTTCTTCCCTGTTTCCCATCAACTTCTTTTGTATTGATGTTAGCCTCAATAATCATGCAAGAGATTTGCTTTTTTATGGAAACAGCTATGTCCTAAAGCGATCTAAGTCTTCCTCACAGAAAGGTGGATCTGAGCAGAAAAAGAAGAAATTAAGTTATATTTTTATTTCCATACATGTCTGATTTAGAGTTACTCACATAGAGAAGACATCGTAGATGCTGAAAGACATATCTAAATCACATGCAGAGCTGGGAAGAAAACATTAATGCAAAATAGCTTCTTTAGCATCTCATCTCCTGTCAGGGCTCTAATCTTCTGGTCTCTTTATCAGACTTTTATGATTGCATGCAACATAGAAAGAGAAGGCAGAAAATTAAAAGTAATAGATTTTTTTTTCAACTACAAGATTTGTGTAGGTGTTTGGGGAAAGAAGGCAAAGTGCACCAGCTCTTGAACACTGGACAACAACACAGGAGCAATAACTGAGGACTGAGAAGGAAGAGAACATTTCATTATAAGTCTGAGTGAAATTTATACATCTTGAGAGCTGTGGTAATCACAAGATGGTTCACGATTCCCAGTGGCTGCCTCATAGCATTCTGGTCTTGCTGATGACAACCTCTCAAGTTTACAATGGGTTATGGTGCTGTCTCTGCATTTGTAATGGAGAGGAATACCGTTGTCATAAAAGAGCTTCCCATTTTTGTCTTTCTGTTTAACATGACTCAGCTGGATAGAAGAGAAGGGCGACCACTTTTCACTTCTGAATTTGTCTTTAGAGAGTTGTGGATATGTGTGGCAGGGGGAGGCTGCCTCTTTTTTCCTTCACTGCATACTTTATGGTAACAAAATTCCCTGTTCACAGTACAAATCACAAATTCCTGATCACAATAAAAAGACTTCTAGGAAACTTTCTTGTGTCAAGTTTTAAATGTTCAAAAAGGCTTTCTTGGCACAAAACAATTCTTAATGCTGCTCTCACTGCATAGCCAGATTCTTTTGTTTGCATACCCAGCATACTGGTTGGCTCTATGAGCAAGCACAGCTAGAGCACACAATGTTGTGATAGCATCTGAAGTTTGTAGACTGGGAATCTTGGTAAGGAGGTTTCCATTTCTTCCAGGAGATAAATCACCCTCCATAGCCTTGGGGTTTTGGAGAAGAAAATAGTCTTGTAAGGATGACACCTCCACTTCTCAGCTGGGAGAAGAAGAGCTTCTGGCACAGTGAAGAGCTAAATCTTTATCTTTCCTGTTTGTTATCAAAATAACTTTGGTATGCCCCACAAACTGAACATGAAACAAGTCTGCTTGCAAAAACTAATGCAAACTGAGCTAACTGCTATCCTTTTGTATATATTAGATCAAATTCTCCATTGTCCTCCACAGCTTGCAGTCATTATACTCTGTAAAAGTTCAGCACAGGGGAGATGTGTGTGCAAATCTGTTTAAAAAGTCCTACTTTTCTTCATTAAGTTGGTAAAGATATTTAGGATCTTTATAACTGCTCTAATCTGGTTTTCCTTCTTACAAGTTACAAGGTATTTTTAATTATGGTGGTAGGATTTTAATAAGACTATCAGTGCCTCAAGCCAATGCCATAACCCAGTTGTTTGACATGCTAGGATGACAAGCATCTGTTATAATGCTCAGCCTTGCTAATGGAAGATTCATGCTAATGAGGGGAAACCCTGGCTGTCTATAGACCTACTGTTGCAGCTCCTATTTGATCCTTCACTCCCATTTCCAAGTATGAGGACATGAGCAGAAGAAAGGGATGGGTGTCAGTCATGCTCTTCATCCCTTTGGGCTCACAGGTACCTGGATGCAAATTAGAGCAGCTCTGCTGTGAAGTGGCTGTGAAGTTTCCTGGAGAGCTTCCCGTTCCATTTCTGATACTGTGTGCACTGCAGTATCTAACACCAAATAACAAACTGAACAATGAGAGAAGATGCACTCTTCAACAAAGTATGAACTTTTGGTAATAATTCATCCTCACGAATGAATGCATATTGCATGCATGTTATTTGGCTGAAGAAATGTTTGACCCGCTACGACACAACAGCTAGGCAGAAATAGCCTCATCGCTGTCAGCACTATTAAGTACTTTCCTATAAACTTCTCAAGCTCTGGCAAATGCCAGCAGGTGTTGATGAAACATCATTGTAAAGGGAATTTTTAAGGGAATAGAAATAATGCATCATTAAATAATTGACCTTGTACTCTCACTGTTAGGTTTCTCTGCATGCAGCAACACAAACTCAGGAGCTGTGTAGAAAATATTGCATGAACAATCAGTCATGGCAGGACCCTGGTGGGAAAAGGATGTCACATGCCATTCTCCTTCACCTAAAGCAAAACAGGAAGGCATCCTGAAACTTTTTGTCTGAGTAGTCTGTCAGGTTTGGCAAGGCTGACGCATCCTTCACCACACCCTTTATTTTTGCATGGTAGAGAAAGAATTTTGTGGACCTAGGATGCATTTTCTCCTTGAATTTAAATAGTTTTTTTTTTTTTTTTTTAACCTTACTCAAAACTAGTAGTGTAATACTGTCTAAAAAGAGCACAGGTGGTGTTCAGGTACCTTGGAATGACAGCTTTTTGCAGACAATCCTGGGCTTGGCTAGTTTCAGGGTGATATGGAGAACCTCGTGTCAGTCATTCCCTGCCCTTCCCAGCCCCTCTGAACACTCACTGGGGCAAATCTACCTTTTCAAATGGATTATGCTGCAGGGCGTTATAAATCTGCCCATAATTAGGCTACAGTTGAGTGTATATAAGATATTTTCCCCATGACAGAAATATCTTGGAGTAAGTTGTCTGAGTTCTCTAGCTTTGTTATTAATGACATTTCAGACTGCAGTTGCTGTAGAGGTGTTGCTGCTGGTGCCAGCTGGCGAACCTCTTTTCCCATTAAGAGAGAAGCTCAGAGTAAAGACTTGGGATTTTGAGGTCAAGTGAAGTAAGGAAGTGGAAATTCCTAGGACTGGCCTTCATTTCCTCAGAAACAGAGATTTTGTGAGTGCTGCCACTCAGTCTAAGCTATCGCTTCCCAGGCAGTCATTGCACAGGAGTAATGATGCACAGCAATCACGCTACAAAGATACGTACCCAGATAAGTGGCTTGCACGTGCAAACTTGTCCTCTCTATGCAGAACTGTAGGAGGTAGGAACACGGAAGTCACATTCTGTCTTACCGTGATGATTTGGTATTTGTTTGGAATTCTAGACCTATTTTTCATAAGCAACAGTAACAAAAATCAATTGCCAGGTCATATTCATATTGCTGCTTTGAATGTCAGCTACCATCAGTTATCAGCGTGTTTAGCTATTTCAAATTTATTTGGTTCTTCTCCATGCAGGGAAGGTATCAAAGAGAGGATGGTATTAAATAAGCTTGCAAGATGGCATGTGAAGTAGGAGGGGATGGTAGCTGCTGTTATAAGCTAATTAACAAGCCATGGAGAGGAATTCAGCTTTTGAATTAAAATATCTCCCTGGTATAGACAGAGACAGTCACCTCAGGTAGTACCATGAATAATAAAAAACCCACTACCCAGTATTTGAAGCCTGAAACACAGTTTTTGGGTACATCACTTGGGGCTGGGAAATAATTTTCCACAAAACCTAAAGAGAGAGAGAATGCATAGCCCTAGTGTTATGAATAAAGCAGCTTCTCTCTGTTCACTAATCTGGTATTCAGACACAACTGTATCATCTTCACATCCATGGAGTGGCATTCTGCTAATTTATGCAGTTCCAGAGGAGGTGAGTTAGGATACGGGACTGCAGAACAGACCATAGCTTTTGCTTTAAGAAGCAAGGAGGGAATATTACAACTACTTTAGACTGACTTGCTTAAAGACAGCCTTCTAAGACCCAGACAGTTTTCATGAATCCATGTGTTAAGAAACAGAATTCCACATTCTGCTAAAAGGCATGAGAAAGAAGCTCCAAATTACTGCATTTCACTCTCTTCTACATGGAGTTTTCCTTGGGAAGAAAAAAAACACTGAAGCTGGCAGAGTTTACAGGACATTTGGTCTTAGTAGCACCTTGAAGTATAAGAAAATCAAGGAACTTAGGATGCGACCTCAGGTATGTCAGGGCTGGCCCTTCCTAAGAGCAGTGAAGCAGGTCAAAGCAGTATCTTCAAATTATGACTCTGATGTTTTCCCACAGTAAGTAGAGTTTTAAGCTATGCCCATGTCACTTGTTATTGTTTCAAGACAACCAATTCCACCCAGAGTAGCACCTACAAAAATTTACTTTGTTTCAGCAGAATAAAAATATCTGTATTTACTTATTTCTACTGGCTGTGCATAAAAATAGCTTGCATGGGAGCACTGAGCTGTTCTCAGTATCAGTTCAGTCTTATTCTCTCCTCTGAATTCCAGCAGGGCTAATTGTGCAAGAAGGACCAGCAGAATCCATTTGCTACTTAAGCACATTTTTCAACATGTCCAGGTAACAATGACTCATTTGGGCCTCTGGGTGTATCACATACATGCTGTCTCCATCACAAATAATGGAGCGTCTCACTGAGCTGGCACACTAGACCAAGCTGAAAAAGGTGGGGCTGATTGGAGGTGGTGCTAAAACTCAGCAAGAATGCCAAATCACTGTAATACTTGCAGATTTCTAAATACACATACATATAAACAGACAACTTTCAAAGGGACCGACTAAAAAAAAAAAATGCTTACCATTTGTGTATTTATAAATGCATCAGCTCTTGAAAAATCTGACTTTTAGATATGCAGGTGTCACTAATGCAGTGATCTCTATATCTATGTAGTGAAAACTTTGCATTGTATCTGTTGTTCTTACTCAGCCTTACTGTTTTTGTATTCTGCTCCCTGATGACTTGGAGTGTAACATCAAATCATCGACTCGTGCAGATTTATTCAAAAAAGCACCCTAAATCCACATGAATACATATACCTGTATCAATCAATTGATATATGCACTGCTACATAATGATTCAATAGTATAGAATACATATTCCAATGTGGAAGTCACTGTATGACTTCACAGCTAATGGCCAACGTGCATTTTGCCACTTTGTAGCACTCCATACAGCCCCAGGCAACATCATATTTGCTCAGAACAGCTCTTAGCTTCCACTGTGCTGCATCCACCACCACCTACAGTGGCAGGTTAGGTTCTTCTGTCATTTACAGTGGCACTGCAGAGGATTGCTCTCTTTCAGTTGTTTTTTGAATAGTTCAGATGTGTCAAACACAATCAAGTGTTTGAGTTGGGATGTGGTTTATCACTCAGCTCTAAAATGCCAGGAAAATGATTGGTGCAGGAAAGATAGAAAAGGGCCCAAGAATTTACAGATGTGGATGACTTACATAGCTGGCTGGCTGTACGGCACTTTGAGATGAATGCCTTGGCAGATTTATCCATGAGTGACAGATACTTCTTAAAATCTGACCATCTTTCCTCAGCTTTCTAACATCAAGGTCAAGTGGCCAGAACAGGTGATGAAGTGCAGTTAAGCACAGGTTAGAAACGGTTCCAAGTTGCCCTTGAGACAAAGCAGTGGCTGAGAATGAAGGAGCTGCTGGGTATTCTACAGCAAACTGCCTTTGCTGACACTCTGCACACACCCAAATGTGTTAGAACAATTTTGTCTCTGGCATCTGACATCTGACATTTTTCACTTTTTAAAACTGAACTTTCAGGCATCAAGAAAGCCATCCATGGATGTGAGCGTTTCAGGGCTGTTTTAGAAATGGATTGGGCTTGGAATATTGGCAGTGCTCCTGCCCAGAGGACCTCTGGTGCGGTCACATCTGGAGTACTCTGTCCAGTTTAAGGCTCCTCTGTTCAGAAAGACAGGGAACTTCTAAAGAGAGTCCAGAGGAGGGCCACCAAGATAATGAGGGGTCTGGAGCATCTCCATTGTGAGGAAAGGCTGAGAGACCTAGGGCTGTTCAGCCTGGAGGAGTGAAGACTGAGTGGGGAATCTCAACGCTGCTTATGAATACCTGAAGTGCAGGAGCCAAATGGATGAGACCAGGCTCTTTTCAGTGGTGTACAGCAATAGAGCAAGGCACAATGGCCAGAAACTGGAACAGAGGAAGTTCCATCTGAACATGAGGAAAAAACTTCTTTACTTTGGGGGTGACAGAGCACTGGAGCAGGCTGCCCAGAGAGGCTGTGGAGTCTCCTTCAATGGAGAGATTCAAAACCTGCCTGGACACTTTCCTGTGCAACTTGCTTTAGCAGGAGCTTGGATGTGATAATTTCCAGAGGTCCCTTCCAACCCTACAACTCTGTGATTCTGTGATTCTAGTATGTGTATGAACTGGTGGAACCATTTACACTGGTTTCCCAGTGAGCGGGGAGATGGCTGCTGTGTGCAGAGCACGCTCGTCCATGGTATAACCATGCTGATTTAACAGGTGCTGCCTCTTTTGACAAATTGCCTCCTGGAGTCGTACCAGGATAATTGGAATCATTGGTACGCCTACAGCTATCCTCACCACAGCGCTCTGGAGGCCACACAGTACCATGAGGAAAGCGGTAGATTTCGTCTAAATTCGATCGGAAGTTTTTCATGAGGCCGCAACGTCCTCACCGAGAACTTGTGAAGGAACCAAAGCAGTCAGGGAACCCGGCCGGGGCCACGCCGGTGCGGAGGGCGGGCTGGGAAAGAGCCGGGCCGGGCTGAAGGCGAGGCGGCTCCACGCCCAGCATCGCCGCTTAAAACCGCCGCCGAAAGGTGTGGCTTCGCCTTTCCTGTGCCGGCGGGGAGGGGACGGGACGGGACGGTTCGGGACGGGACGGTTCGGTTCGGGACCTTTGCTCTTGCTGCCGCCGCCGCCGCCGCCCAAGACCCCGCTGCTTCGCCCAGCCGCCCTCCCTCACATCCCGGCTACCGGCCCCCGCCCGCCTCGCCGCCTCCTGAGCTCGGGCTCTCCGGGCGGTGAATGCCGCTCTCCCCTCCGGCTGTGGGTCGGCTGTCCCCCCGCTGCCCGCTTCGCCCCCTCTCCGCCCCGCCGCCATGAGCATGAACGGCGGCTCGCACCCGCGGATCAACACGCTGGGCCGCATGGCGCGGGCCGACTCGGGCACCGACCTGCGCTACGAGATGAGCTCCCATGTGGTGGGCGGCGGCGGCGGCGGCACCCACACGCACAAGACCTACTATTACCAGAAGACCTACGGCGGGGACTACGCCTCCGACGGGTACGGGTAGGTGGTTAGGCTCGCCGGTGGATCTGTTGGACCTATTGGTCTCGTTATTGATGCCACTGGGCATTGCTTCTGGAGTGCTGTTCGTGTTCAAGTCCAGCCCTGGCTTTATTGCTAGGACATCCTGATCGGATTGCAGGAGGATGAGAGTTCAGTGTATACAGTAAGCAAACAGCAGCTGGCAACGTGCAGGCTATGCGAAGCTACGTGTGCCAGCTGAGAATCAGACTCTTGGGAATTAGGGACCCTACCCAGCGCTGAGAGCTGTGCTTTGCATCTGCTGCCCAGGACCAATGAATGAAGGACCAAGCTTGTCCCATATTTGTTAGTTGCTTTGCACAATTCTTAGTTCTTCATTTCAATTTTGGTTTGGTTTGTGCCCTCTGATTAGCTGCTGCTGGGAGATGTCCACCAACTGCCGCAGTAATATGAGAATACCTATTATTGCAATATAATTAGAGCAATTCAGTGCCTCACCAAGGGAAAGTGCGCATTAGGACTCCGAAGTACTGTCACTGTGTTGCATTTTTGAGGGTCTGTTTTGCCAGCAGTGCTCCACTACAAGGAGCTTTACTGCTTTTAAGAGACAGACATGAAAAATTAATGACAGAGCATGCTGCTTCCTCACAGTTCTTCTTCCCGACTTCATTCCAGCACTGTTACAGTGGTGTGACTTCCCTGTTAGTCCTGGCTTTCACTAGAGAATAAATACTTGCCTTTTACTTAGCATTCTTTGGCTTTTGTTAGGTATTGCAAACAACCTCATAGTTTGCTAGATGCTGCTTTAGTTTTCAGTGGTTCCTTAGCACAGGCTTGATGAAGAGGTGTACAGTCTTCCATCAACACAGTTTCATTGACTCTTTGTAAGATAATGTTCTTATCTCCTTTTTGGCAAGGACGTTACAATGAAAGTTCCTTTTCACCTTATTCCAACGTCTTTTTGTGGAACTAAAGACCCTTGCTAATGAGATTGAAATACATACACGTATTTTATGTATAATCTTTTGTACATGAAGAGGTCTGGCCATAACATTTTATATAAGTAAATGCAAAACGTTGTATGTGCTTGCATCTTACCCAGTTGCATAGATTTGTTTTGGACTGGTGCTGACTTGAATGATGCGTCCCAAAAAATGATGGAAAAAAACAGGCCTAATTTTGCCCATGTGCAGAAAATGCTCGGAATCCTGTGTGTGTTGTGCTTGCAGGACCATGACCACGATCTCTGTAATTGGTTTTGGTTGTTGTTAAGCCTGGTATTATTAATGCTAAATTTCAGTGTCAGTTACCAAACCTAAAGACAGAGGCTTCTTTTTTTTCAATGAGGAAAATTCCTGTACCTGAATTCTAAACACAGTAGGATTCAACATAGAGTCTGATCTTGTAAGATTTGGGGCGTATTCTGCCAAACAAGTCTGTGCTGAGTGTTACATTAGTCACAGAGCAATATAAGCCGCTCCTTACCCTCAGGGCTCAGCAAGGTGCTTTTACAACATTCCCAGTTTCTTCTGGTTTGGAAACTCAGGATGAGCTTGGCCCTGGGTACAGATACTTAGCTTGACGTTGAGTCACACACCCCTGAACTGCAAATTCATCAACCAAGTATTTATCAGTGCCTTTGTGATGGGGAGATGCTAGCAGAGAAGAAGACAGTAGCAAGTTTTGCAGTTCTGTTGTTGTGGCTGAGATCAGGTGAAAAAATAATAATAATAAAAAAAAGCATAAGATTTGTCACCAAGTAATTCATTGCTGCAAGAATTAATTGGTTTACAAACAAGATATGTTTGAAGGTTGATGTAGTGCCTTACATGCAGAAAAGGAGCCATAAATTCACACTGAAGCCTTGAAATTACTTGCAGGGGGCTGGCAGACTGGGTAAATTTAAAGGAAACAGATTCAGAATTGTAGTTTTGCCCGTCCTGTTGGCCTTGTGGTGGTCGGCAAGATCCTGCCCAAGGTGAATTGCTGTGCTGTGCTGTGCTGGCCATGAGAGCTGCCCCAGTGACAAACAGAACTATCAGAAAACAGAGAGTAAAGAATGTGCCTGAGCTGCCAAAAATGCCTGCTGTGCTAGCAGAGCCAGCAGGAGAGCTGCTCTTATCAGTAGCTGGTAATGCTGCCACGAGGTAAAGAAACCACGCTGTGCCTCTCTTAACTCACCTTTTTTACAGGTAATGGTGAGAGATCTGTTCCATTGCAAGCTATTCGTCTTTGAAAGCATGAAAGCTGCTTTCAAGTGCAGCCATGTTTCAGATGGCTGTTATTGGAGGGACTGCAGTGCCGTGCTGTGCTGTGGGCTCCAGGTGCACCTCTCTCCCAGCGTGAGCTGTGCAGACATGCATACAGCCACCAGCTGCTGCCTCTGCAAATGGTGCCTTTGCTCTCAGTGACTCATCCCGGTGGCAAAAGTCCCGCTCAGGAGTGTGAGAATTTCTTACAGGTGTGGCCGGACTCCTTGTGAAACTCTGCAGCTTCCACTGCAAGCACCTAGCAGTTCTAATGTGTCAGCAGTGACTTTTTTTGCACACCCCTAAAAGGATTAAGAGCCCAATAATGCGAGATACAGATTTCTTTTGAGATTTATCACACTGCAGTCTACATGTGTGTTCTATGCTTTCAAATATGAAAGTTTTGGATGAGGCTGCAGCGTGCCAAAATGAAGCCAGTAAGAGCAGAGAATGCACAGAAGGAGAACATGCAAGAAAATTCCTGGTCATGGAATCACAGAATCATTTGAGTTGGAAGGGAGCTTCAAAGGCCGTCTGGTCCAACTCCCCTGCAACGAGCAGGGTGTTTGCTGACAGTTGTGTTAGGCTGTCAGAGTTCAATTAAACTGTATTCAGGCAAACTGAGTTTAATTTTCAGTTGTATTTGCATGGATATTGCTATTAACCATCTTTTATCAGTTTCTCTCCAGAGAATTGGTCAGACTTTTCCTACAAATCAAAACCATTCCCTAACACTTGATTTCCAGGTGCTCACAAACAGCTCGCTGATGACGGGTGCAGCCTGTGTGCTGGAGATTGCTGTTCCAGTTCAGGTTTTTCTTTTAACTTGCCTACCCTGAGCATACCTGTAATCCCTTGATGAACCTATTGCCTGTTCAAACAAGTTTGTGTGAATGGAGGAAAAAAAAATAAGAGGTGCTATTGTTTTGCCCAGTTTCAGCCTCCTTGTTGAATTATGGGAATTGCTTGATAACTTCGGAGCTGCAAGAAGACCTTTCTTAAAGCTTCTTTTACTTTTTTAATAATAATTAAAAAAAAAAAAAAGCCTTGGATTTTTAAAAGGGTAAATATTTTGTAGAGCAATCAAAAAATTTAACAGGGATTATTCTGACCTGGTATGCACCCTCTTGAATCAGGTCTTTGGGCTGAGAGTATCCCTTTTGTGCTTTCAAAACATTAGGGAACTGTGAAGCCAATGCCAGCTGGACGTGCTTCTGTGTGCCCCCTCCGGAGCGCTCATCTGGATTCACCACCCTCTGACAACAGCAGCATCTGTTATTTCTTCTTTCTGGACAGTGGCAGCATTCATGGGGATAGCATTTACAATTAAGAGCAAACCTATTTCAGAAATGCAGGGTTCACCAGCAAGGCGATGCCTGAGCTCAGCTCAGTGGGCACTGAAGCAGGGAGGTGGTGTCCCAAGCGCTGTCTTGCACAAAGCCTGGCTGCAGCAGGGCCTTGTGCTCTCCTTGTTTCTTTGGGAGAGCAGGAATGCAGCACAGCAAGGGAGCCGTGTGTTCTGCCCTACCGTGAGGTAACAGGCCTCTTATTGAGAGTGATGGCAGCATGAAGGTGCTCTCCCATCCCTAGAACCACATCTTCACATCTGCGGCCTTCACAGAATTGTAGGAGTTGGAAGGGACCTCTGGAGGTCTTCTAAACAGGTTCCCTACAGCATGTTGCACAGAAAAGTGTCCAAATGGGTCTTGAACATCTCCAGAGAAGGAGGCTCCATAGCTTCTCCTGTCGGCCTGTTCCAGTGTCTGTCAGCCTCACAGTAAAGAGATCTTTTCCAAATCAAAAGTGATTCTTCTGCATTTTGAAGTATTCTCAGAGATGTAAAACAAAGACACTATCCCTCTATGTTTTCTTTTGTACCTTTAGTAATTAATGACTATTAAAATCAAGTCATTTTAATAAATAATTTGGTTTCATAGTGCCGTTTTAAAATTCATGAGTTGCCTTCAAAATATATATTGCAGTCTGGCATGTCAAGGTGCAGGTAGAAGGAGGTAGTTAAGGTCTGGAGCAGCCCGGGCTGTTTTGCTCAGCTGTGTTCCACAGGGTTTGCAGACACAAAGCAGCATAGCCATTAACCAGGATCTTGCAAATGTGTGTATTTTTCAGTAGGTGCCCCTGTGCTCCTGCACTGTAAATCTGGCTGAAAGGTCCAAGCTCCATTTTCTTCCCTTTCTGCACAGATAGTTGGAAAATCTGAAAATTCTTTCTGTATTTACAGCTGTGCTCTTCACCAAGTGAAAGTCTGGCCTATTATTGCCTGGTGTGTCTGCAGTGCTGATGCAGCAGGATCCCATTCACATGTTTAAGCTTTAGATGATGTTGGGTTAAAACCAAATCAAAATGTCATTGTGACTGCTACCAACAATTACTTTAATATTGTTCATGTAAATGAAAGGAGAGAGGACAAGAGGGAATGAATTTAAACTGAAAGAGGGGAGGTTTAGGCTAGATGTTAGAAAGAAATTTTTCACTCAGAGTATGGTGAGACAGTGGCACAGCTGCCCAGAGAAGCTGTGGTGTTCCCCCATCCACAGAGATGTTCAAGGCCAGGTTGGATGAGGTTCAAGGCCTGAGCTGGTGGTTGGCAACTCTGCCCCCAGCAGGGGAGTTGGAACTATAACTTTGAGGTCCCTTCCAATGCAAGCTATTCTATGATTCTAAAATACCATTCATAGGTAAACCACTAAGTGTGTTATGTGAGGATTGTCAGGGTCCTACGTCCTTCTGAGAGCCACAAATGTCTTTTTAAAGAGGATTTCGTTTACATGAGTGTACTTCAGAAGTCCAGGTTCTTTTGTGCCTCCACATTATAATGCCACCTACCATGTTTACGAGTTAAGATTTGCAAAATTGTCTATGGTCCAGTGGTTTTCTCCTTCCTGTACACTGTTGTGCTGAATATGATATTTCTTTGTTTGGATTTTTCCTTTTACCTCAAGGTTGGATTTCTCCTTAACTCTGCATAGCCGTTTTTGCTTTGATCTACTCATTCCCCTTCAAGGCCTGTTGGCTTCTGAAGGAGGTGTATCAGAATCACAGAAACATCAAGGTTGGAAAAGATCTACAAGATCATCTAGTCCAACCATCCAAATCAGAGCTGAAGGTTTTGAAACCGCTTATGAAACGCTTTCTCGTTGCATGGGTGACAAGTATTTTATTTGTGTCCATGTTGGATTGTCCTCATTGCGTCTGATAAATCAACCAATATATGTTGAGGTAGGCTTTTCTAGAGCATACTTGTGCAGCTAAATCCTCTTGGAGATGTAAAGGCCTCACATCATATTGTCATGGTTGAGCTCTTCCTCCAGACCATAATCTCTTTTGTGAGCTTCTCCTTGTTCTGGCTGTGCCCCAGAATGCTGAGCTACCAAGCTCTTTCCTGGTTTCATTTTGTATGGCTACAACTTCTGCCATTATTTTTGATTGTCTTTATTTAGACAGACTAGAGAACCTCAAATGTTTGCTGCTTTCTTCTTGTGAATGCCCCCATGAGCAATAAACAAAGAAGTTACAGGTCTGCAGTTAAAGATTTTAGTAGTTTACACTGAAGCGTCACACTACAAGGCATTCATTCCTGCCTTAAGTCCATTCTGCCCATCTGTATTAAGCCATCTTAAGCTTTCCAACTTTTTAAATTTTTGGGCAGTAATGCTGTGTGTGGTATTCTAAAGCAGTGGAATGAACACACAATACTTATAATTCCGTATTTTTCTGTCTACCAAATTGTTCTTGTAGTTTGGTTTTAGAAAGTACCTTTTCTTCACAATTTCTCAGAGTGTTAACTGTGACAGTCATCGTTTAGAAATGATTTAGACTTTTCTCATTGTAAAGTGAGCTAATGCTTTGAGGTCAGTCAAGTTACACAACTCGGTGGAGGTATGCTAATTTATTAGAGCAGAGATCTGGTTCCTTTGGCTTTAATGGACATCGGGCATTTGTAGCTATCAGGAGATGATTACAAAAGCAATTGAAGAATAAAATACCCTTCCTGTGTTCTAAAAAGAGAAAATTATGTGGAAGATTCCTCTCTCTTCTTTAGTGTTTCATTAATGAGCGTAATTGTAGGTATAATTAATGTAAATTTTAGATGCAGTCAGATACGTCTCGATCCAAACACAACAGCGAGGCTTAAGGTGAAGGAATTATTTAGAAAAGGAAACCAATGGGGAAACCTGGCATAAAATCAGTTGTGCAGCTGCTTTCTTTAAGCTGTTTCCAAGATATACAGGCATGCATAGCACAGTAGGGTGTACAGTGTTTATGCAGCCAAAGGGTCATGTTGTAAGCAGTGTGATGTGTACAGCTTGTTTTAGGTCATCCACTGATTCTCCAGTCCTGCCTCTGTTTTCGAAGGTTTATTCCCAGGTATTGACAAGAACAGCTTTAAAGTTTTTCTTACCACTTATTCAAGAAATGCTCATAGGAGAATGACAGGCTGCTAAAGGAAGAGCTTTACATGCTTCAAAAGCCCTCTTAAAGCGTACTGTTGAATGTTTCCCTTCACAGCAGTGATTTTTCCTAAGGACAACTCTAGCATGTGTCGCAATTCCTTTTGCTAAGTATGATTGGAGTCAGCGGAAAGTTTTCCAGAGTATCCAAATGAGATGCTGGGTATGTAGCGTTGGATGGAATTGCACAGATAGTCTTTTTGATATTAGTGTTGTATGGAAGATTTGGGCCCCCAGTGAATTAAAATGGAGGATGTTACCTGCTGTGAACACCACAGGCAGAGAACTGGGCAAGGCGTGAAGCCTCTTTGTTTCTTATTCTCTCTTAGTAGTGGTTTACTTCAGTTTTACTGGCAAGTGCCTGAGCACTTAGGAGCTGCCTGAGCTTGCTTGGGAGCTCTGATTCCATCAGCAAGGAATGATTCCTAGCTTGAAGCACCTCACCCACCTTCAACTAGCAGTGGCTCGCTTTGGTGGCAGGGTCCCAAGGTGAGCAAATCCTGGAAAAGCAACCTTCTGGTGGTGCAGTGGATTATGTACAAGACAATAATAACAATCCCACTATCTGCCTTTGTTGTTTTCTCCTCTAGTGTTTCTTAACTAGTAGTCTTACATGGAACCCCCAAGATTCCCTTTTTACGTAGTTGTGAAAAAACAGGTCCTCTGACTCTAGCCCCTACATCTGTTTTTGTAATAGCTTAAGCATCTTGTAATGCCTTTTTGAGACACTGCACAGATTTTTTTTATAATTTCCTCTTATAAAAAGGCCCTTTGTATACTTGTGTAGACGTGTGTGTTCATGCACTTGCATAGCAGAGAATCCTGTGATCCTTTTATACTCTTAAGTTCAATAGCTGGCGTGATAATGTATACACTAATGTAACTAAATTCTAATGTGTTGACTCTAAGAAAGATCATGAATAATTTATTTATACTGTTCTACTGTCAAAATTTCGTCTGTCAAAGCTGCAAATACCTGTACTGGAGGAAAACCTTTCTCTTAACTTCATGGGATGTTCCATCTTCTGCATGATCCTGCAGTGAAGTTATTCCATGTCTGCTGATGCACAATATCAAAGTCTCTCTGCCATTGTGGAATCAGCATTAAACTTCGTGAAGCTATGGAGGAGGGAGCAGACCAAGCATGTTTCTGCCTCCAAAGCTTAACTAGATTTCTTACTTCACGTAACTTCTTGTGGCTGTTGGGAATTCCTACTAAACATTTCTCTTTGTAAAGTGTGCTTACTTTGTACTTACTTCATCTTATTCTTCTCTTCCCCAACAGTCAGAATGGGACCTGTACAGTTACCAGACGTCAGAACACCATTCAGGAGCTTCTGCAAAACTGTTCGGATTGCCTGATGAGAGCTGAGCTCATAGTACAACCTGTGAGTGCTTTTTCTTTTTCTTAGAAAAAGTGATTATGAATACTTGTAGGGAATGAATGCTGCATTTTTAACTGAATACAGAGGATGTGGTTCTTCATCTCTTTTCTACCCTTTCAGCTATTTATGTAAGGCAGCTGCCACTTACCCTTAGAGTGGAGTAACATACATCCTTTTTGGGTCTCCTGCTTCTGTCTACACTCAGTGTTCAGTAAAACTGATTGAAATGCAGCTGGTTAAAATAAGGAGACCTTTTTGATTTTAAAAGGCAAAATGCAAAACCAAAAAAGAACAATAAAACACCCTTTGAACAAATTCTAATGCATCTTATTTTTCATCTTATTGGTGATCAAGACCACTGCTGGTGAAGATGCTAATAATGTTATGGACACTTATCCTCCCTTAGAAAAAAATCTGAAGAATTGGGAGGAAAGATCACCAACTCCACCTTGGACAGAATGTTTGATTCTTGTCCTCTAAACTCAAAAGCCATTCCTACTTCATGAGGTCTTAAAAACTCAGTTGACTGAATGCAGCCTTGGCTCCTCTGAAATAAAACTCAGTCATAATATACTGTTGTTTATGGAAATGTTTGGTTGGTATTATATTTAAAAAATTTTTTGTATATTTTATTTGTAACTAGGACTTTCAAATGACCATGAATCCTGTAGTAATTTGACTTCAGCTAATTAAATCTGTCAATCAGAGACCTAGCAGTTGGAACCCTTTATTCTTCTTAAAAATAATTGGTCCTCATAGCATCACTCTCAAAACAATGTGAAGTTTATGCAGTAGATATTTAATCTCCACCTTTTTTTTTTTTTAATTTTAGGAATTGAAATATGGTGATGGTGTCCAGATTAGAGGAAACAGAGATCTGGAAGAATGTTTTGCGCAGGCAAATGACCAAATGGACATCCTGGATGGGCTGATCAGAGAGCTAAGACAAATGAATCAGCCCTGTGAAATGTATCAGAAAAGGTATTACAGGGAAGGGCTGGGGCAGGGAATGTGATAGATATAATCCTGTGGTATTTGAAACGTTCTCTGCTGTTGCAGGCAGAAAACAATAATGTAGAAAGAAATTGTAGTGATTTTTTTTTTTTACGCCTTGGTTGTTACAGTTTAATTTTAGACATTATATTTTTTTTTTTACAACCTGTGCTATCAGCATTTTATTTTTGAATACTTAGTGGTTCAGTAGAAGATGGGAATTGTATTGTTTTCATGTTTTCTGGGTGTTTACCTGATAGAAAGTAACTGGTTCTTTCTCTTTCAGGCTGCTTCAACTTCAAGAGCAAATGCGTGCTCTGTACAAAGCCATTAGTGTTCCCCGTGCCAGGAGGGCCAGCTCCAAAGGTGGTGGTTGCTTCTCCTCTCAGAGTGGTTCAGGCTGGGATGAGTATACAAAACGTGTCACAAGCGAATGCTTAAATTGGATGAGGCAACAGAAGGTAAATCTGTACAAAACCTAGAGACAGTGATAAAACCTAATTTTGCTTATGAATATCATTTTGTCATGCAGTGATGTTATGAGTGCTAGTAGAACATTAAAAGTACATTTAGATGATAGTATATTGTTCCAAGTTCCTCTTTTTTTTTCCCCCTCTTCTTTGCAGCATTATATGCGTGGTGAGTTTTCACTAAAATACAAAAATGGATTTGAGAATCCATTGATGTTTAATCTAGTGCAGGGGAAAAAGTGGAAGTCAGATTTGAAAACAAAAAATGAGACACAACTGTTAACATAACAAAAGACGTTAGCATGTTTGTGTTAGAGATTATGGTGTTCAATATTTCCTTCCTTCCTTCCACATATTTCCTGAATGCTTTGTATTTTAACTCTTTACAGATGAGGCCAACTTCACAGATTTAACTATTATCCAGTATTTTGCAATTTTTCCTCCTCTACTACATCCTTATCAAAACGGGAGCTGGAAGGTAGAGTTAATTTTCACAGGACTAGACTTCCAGAAGTTGCTGCCTTAAAAGCAGCTTCAGCATTTTCATGTGTATCTGTTGCATGCACAGAATAAATTTGCCTATTCACAGCTGTTGATGGTATGGCCTGGAGTAGAAGCACGCACTGAGAGCCCGAAGTGTTCTTGTGCTGCTGGTGTGGTAGTTTTGTGCTTGTAGTTGGCCTGCACTTACCGAGAGACAGGTAGGGGAAAAAGGTGCAGGAAGGCCCGAGACAGAATTTGCAGACTCCCTATAATTTGAAGGTGCAATATTTTTATTTCTCTTTTATTAGGTAGTTGCTTAGTGATCCTGTCATTGTTATCTACATATGGTGTTTACCAGGTGGCTGCTATGCAAACCAGATGAGCAGGGGAGAGCTGTGTACAGTTCCCATACTTATGTGAGTGCCAGTCATAGTCTGGTCTTCCAGTGCCCTCCCATATCACGATCTGTCTTAGAGGAAGAAAGAGAAGTGGAGATGCACTCCTTTGAGTGCTAACATTTATGGGCATTGTGCCAGTAGAGCTGCAGCAGATAATGATTGCTCTTCACGTACTGTGGGAGAGTAGGCTGATTATCAGACCTGCCATGGCTTGAGGAATGATGTTGGACAGACACTGGGCTTCCTTCCAGTGATGAAAGATTCTGAACATGCTGCACCTCGCAGAGGTGCCACGTGATTCCCTGCTCAGGCACCTCTCACTGAGCAAGCACTATACAGCTGAGTTCCCACGCAATAGCTGCAGTGAAAGAAAAAGGCTCACTTCTCTCTCCCTTTCAGTCCCTAAAGCAAAGCTGAGGCTTGCTATTAGGCTTTTGAGCTTTTTTTTTTTTTAGAGAAAATTTATTTTGAACTTTGCACCGTACCTCTCCTTCCCACTCTCTTATTATCAGCTCATGTTGTGACCAAGATAACATGATGAGATAGCAGAAAAAAAGTCTGAGCAGCTGCGGTGGTTTTCTGCCTGTGTTTTTGTATCTTGTGTCCGGATGGTGTGCTGACAGGAGAGCCAGGTGGTAGGAGGGCTGGTCAGATTTCCATTGCAGAATTAAGGAAGGTGGACTGATATCCAGAGAGCCTTTGTTTGCATATTGGCAGTCTTTCAAGTCTGTTGCTACAGACTCTCTAGACTGTATAAATATAATTGAGAGGGTCAAAGTCCTGTAGCTTTTAGATAGCTGAATGTAAAGTGGTTTCATTTCTCAGAACATTTTCAGCCCTTGCCTTTGAACCCCTACGCCTGAGTGTGGTTCACTGACATCTGTTGACTCATAGAGATTTGGCCCCAGGCCGGTAATTACCAAATTGAGTCCCAACCCAAGATTAAGATACATAATTCTCTATAGTGCATATGCTCACAGAGGCATTCATAAAGGGATGGATTGTGATCATCTTTACAGAGCAAAAGATGCTTTGGAATTTGAAGATTTGAGCTGTCAATTAGGTGGATTTTAGTATTTGCAAATAATAAAACACAGAACTGAAGTCAGACAGTTTTCAAGTTAGGAATTATCCAGGTGTATTACTGTTCTTTCAAATGCTGTTCCTAGAGATTTTTCCTCATCATCCTATAATAAAAGTTGCCAAAGTACAAGACAAACATGTTTTATAATCTTTTCAATTTATTTAATACGTAGCTTGGCTTCTGTTTTTTTGCTTTTGTTTTGTTTTGTTTTTAAATTAATTACTTATTTTTTTGTCTGGCTGCATTGAATTTAACTGAAGTCAGTGGTGTTACTTGTATGTAATTAAAATGGTATGTAGTGTACTGGGCTGCAGAATGTGATTGCACATTTTCTCAGGTATTATGAACAGTGTTGTAGAAAACTTTAAACTATACTAATGAGTGTGCTTCATCTTATCTAATCTCAAGCAACTTAAGTATATTCCCTACTTTGTTTCTTTTATTTTGAGAGCCTGTCACGCAGTTGAAGTGAAGGCAGTTTCAAGACATTTTTAACCCCTATTCTAAATACCAGTTCAGTTTTACTTCTTACTGCATGATCATGTTTCTGTCAACCTTGTTGCTCTGATTTAGGTTATAGTGTCTTGTTTGAAATGAAAGTACAAATGCTGTCCCTTTTTCCTAGGCTGAAATGGAGCTGGTGAAATGGGGGTTTGATGCAGCATCCATTGAACAACAAATTAGTGATCACAGGAGAACTCACAATGCCATTGGAGACTATCGCTGGCACCTGGACAAAGTCAAAACAGATCTGGTAATTACTGTCTTCCCTTACACATTGCTTGGTCTGGATTCGTAACCTTGACTTGCCAATGTTCCATTGTAGCAAGTAACACTGAACAGCAGAGCTGCTCTTCGGAAAGCATTGATGTAGTGATAGCAACGACTTTCTATCCTAGTATTTATTATTTCACAATTATTTTGTGCTCCACTTCTTTCCCTAGAATTTTATAATGAAAATTTAGTGTTATTTAATATTTCATCATTGTGTACCCAAGCTGGCAATTACGTATTGGGATATTTTTGGTGAGAGAATGGCCAAGAGTTATTGTTTTCACTGTCTTAAGTTAACGTAAGGAAGTGAAAGGATTACGTGGGTGCTTAGCCAAAACTGTGGGCTAAGTTTAGAACTTTTTCGTGTTTGTTTGTTTAATCCTTCTGCACCTTCTCATCTATCTAAGTTTTGTGACTGGAATAAAGAAACCAGTGAAAGTGCAGTAGTTAATTTCTTTGGTTATTAGCCCAACAGTTAGGTGTAGGAGAAGGGCTTACTTCATCTCAACTCTGTTCTGTTAATTCCTCATATGGACAAGAGGGGAGGGAGTTGGATCTAAAGAAAAAGGATTCAGTTCTGGAGCTCTATTTTCTCAGACAAACTAGAGTGGAAGGCTTGTTTTTCCCTTCTTCCTTCTGCTTATTCAAAAGGTAGGAAGGGTAGCCCTATCAATTATTAGTTCCAAGGTTATGCACATCCCAGTCATAGAAACAAGAATAAAATCAGAGCATCCTGCTCAGGTCATAATTTACACTATTTCATAGTCTTTACAAAGCTGGCTCAAGGACTGGATAGTTCCCCATACCCATCTAGAGTCTGATTCAGAAAGAGATCCAATTTTGGAAGCTGTTGTGGTATTACAGGGTTTATGTTCAATCTTGCTTATGAACATCTCTGTGGGAAATTTGTTTGCTCAAGTCTTGTTTTTATACTTTTGATCCTCCACTGGTGCAGACCTATCTAAGTCCATTGCAGCCATTGTGAATTACCACCTGAAGTTTTAACACTGTGGTGCTGGCTCTGTAAAGAAAGGCAACTTCTAAAAGGCACACTAAATATTTGCTCTTTATTTCAGCGTGAGAAGGCTGCCGTTCATCAGCTGGAGGAAGAATACGAAGGACTGCTGGTGAGCACAGGATGTTTTCATGCCTGTTACCTTCTGTGATAAATGTTTTTTGTTCTAACACTGGTGTGAGAGTCAATATAGATGCATATATAAGTAGTGCCATTCAGCAGTGTTTTGTAGCTCATATAAGGCTCAGTTTGAAGCACGAACTTGAGATTAATTCCTTGCCAGGTTTATAATTGACCTACCCTCACCAGGAAGTTTCTGCTTTGCACCAGGTGAAGGTGGTTGATCACTAAGCAGGTGCAGAGTAGAAGTCTACTTCCTAAATGGGAACTGATATAGCAGCAAAGTTGGTCTATGTTAGGAGGACTGTCTTGCCCATGTCATCATGTAAAACACAGAGAATCTTGTGCAAATTATAGACTTAACCCTTGGGACTGGAAGCTGTTTTCTGTATGCATTTCAAATAACAAGATATGCAGTATGATGCAAGGACAGAGAAAGAATCTTTTCATGAATTATTATATGTGCAAAAGGCCCTGGTACAAAATGAAGGATATACTATCAGCAGCAAAAAGAAGTAAAAGCCATGTTAAATTTTCAGTAGTTTCTTTTATTTTCCCCATGTCTTTTTGCTTGCCTGCCTGTGCATCTGCTGCATTTGTTTGAAATGATTGAAGAACCTGGTGACTTCAGATCGCTGTTGTTCTTCAAACCCATGCATGTTATCCGTTGTCCATTGCCAGCAGGTTTTATAGCTGTGTGGATTTTACTGTTATTCTTAGTTCAGATAAAAAATGCATGAATGTGCATGCTGTTCTCTTGGCTTCCCCTTCTCCACCCAGCACAGGCTCTTCTGTGTTTATTTCTTCTCATTTTGGAATTCCTTGCAGAAATACTCCTTTGAGAGAATGGATCAGCTCCGTCAATTCCAGAACCTTATCCAAGCAACCAGCAGAGAGATCATGTGGATCAATGACTGTGAGGAAGAGGAGCTTCTATATGACTGGAGTGACAGGAACACGGATATCTCCAGGAAGCAGGAGGCCTTCTCTGTAAGACAGCACAATATCCTTCTGCTTGCCCTGGAATTTTCTTTTGGCATGTTGAGGGAGGAACAGCTTGTCTCAGGGGAACTGATCGTGGCATTTTTTCACTAAGTATCTATTGATTTTTGTTTGTTTGTTTGTTTTTGTTTTTGTTTGGTTTGCTTTTTATTGTCAAAACACTGTTGGATTCAGTACTATGTGACAACCTTTTGAATCAAGATTAAACATCAGCTGGAAGATTATATTCGCACTCAGCCACTTGTGTATTCTTTTGACCTTGGAAACTAGCTTTATCAGTATAGTTCATTGAGGGCTAGTAATTACATGTAGCCTGTGCATGCATGCTAAACTAGAGGACTTGAATCAAGCTTCCCAGTTCTCCCTCTTAGGACTTATGCAGGGGCTAGTGATCCCTGGTCTGGTCCTGATTTCTTCACCAGGTACTAGGGCTACATATGAGGGAACTACTCTCTTTTCCTCTGATGGTCTCAGCACATTGAGAGCACCATCAGGACTGGCTTGCAGCGCTCCTAATTGTTTTCTGTGGGTACAAAAGGAAATTGAGCATGTTTTTCTTTAGCCAATGTTGGTGCTGGTCATCAGAGTAAAAGAGAAATGAAAGTCACACCATTAAGGAGATTCTCTATTCTTTTTAGGTTAGTTGTTCTGGATATTGCAAGATACACTAATTCTTGCTTTCATCATTCCTCTTCAACAGGAGAAGCTGCATTTTGGGTGCTTTGCTGTATAAAGTGGCAAGCCTAGAGACTAGAACTAAAATGACCACCTCTGATTCTTCTGACTTCATATATAGCTTCAGTGCATTTAGAAGAATTAACATGCACTGTTAGCAGGGATAATTTTATACAATCATTGCTTTTATGTAATCATTATACAAACTATCAGGAAAAAGTTAAGTAAATCACTCTAAGTTCTGTGCCTTTCAAAGCTCATTTAACACTGTGTTTTGGTTATTAGAAACGTATGAGTGAACTGGAGCTTAAAGAAAAAGAACTCAACAAGCTAAAACAAGAAAGTGACCAGCTTGTGCTCAACCAGCACCCTGCTTCAGACAAAATTGAGGTGAGTTAAGCCCCATGTGATATAACTTGCTCCTTTAGTTGCTGTATGGGAAAAGTTCTTAATGAAAGTCGACAAATGAAATGCTGCATTTAGACATAAGAACAGTTTGCTTGCCAAAAATCCTATCAATTTTTATCCAGTTGTGAGAACTGCTCTAATAAATGTTACCACCTTCTGCAAACCTGCAGACACAACTACTGAAGAACTTCTTAAGAGTTTGGGAGAGATCTCACTGCTACCAAATTTGATGATGGATGCATGTAAAAATTAATATGGGGGCTTAGGGAGTTGTCTAAATATATTGAAATTGCTATATTTCATGTGGGTTAACTTCAGTGAAGTAGAATATGGTAAGAAGACATGCCATTCTCCTGCTATCTCAATAAGCATGTTTTGAAGATAGCCACACCCTCTAAGGGTTTATGTTTAATCTGGTGCAAATACTTCCTGCAGCCAAAATTTATAGTATGTTTCTACACCTTAGACAAGACTAAGAAAATTCTTAATCTTTAGGAACTGCTATTGTTTTAAATGTGTGAAAGAACCCACAAAAACAGAGTTCTTTCTCCTTTTCAATGCGTTTAGTTTGTAATTTGTTATCGTATTGTGTGGAATCGTTACACACTGTGTGGTCAGTTTCTGCCTTAAGGGAAAAATCCTAGTGAGCTTCAGCAGTGAGGTAAAAAGTAGTATGTAACTTTCCAAACAACTTACGTAAAAGGTATGTGAGAAGTCTTGCTATAAAAGTAGCCATCGTGAAAAATTGTTTGACGGTTCTCCTTGGAAGGAGGAAAACAAGACAATTTGCCATTGAAATGTTTCATGTGCACTACTATTTTTGCATTTCACCCCTTTGTTCACACACTTCAGGCTTTATGCTGATCAAACAAAATTCAAATCAAGAACAAGTTTCTCTTTATAACTCACAAACAGGTGTGTAACTGCCTTCAGTTAGGTAGACATTTAGAAGCAGGCAAACTATTTGCATGAGTTACCTTATTTTGGTGTACATTATTTTGCTCTACTAGATATTTATTCTCTACAGAAATTCAAATTAAATAATTGTGCTTGAGTCTAGATACAGAAGAGAGATCCATGTGGTAATTTGAGTTCTGGATATTATTTGTTTTCTTAGGCCTACATGGATACACTACAAACTCAGTGGAGCTGGATTCTTCAGATCACCAAGTGCATTGATGTTCATTTGAAAGAGAATGCAGCTTACTTTCAGGTGGGTAGTGATGTGGAGAATTCACACTTACTTTTGTATTATGTAAATACTAAACAAATATTCACTCATAAATGTTTACTTTAAACTTCGTGCTCCAGCATTGAAACATTTAAAACATACACACTTATAAAAAGAACTGACTTATTTCTAAAAGCTCACTTCGTTAGTTAGCAATATAGAGTAATGTAAAACTGTGTTTATGCTTTTCCACATGTAAGAATTTTGACAGCTATCGACATGTTTTGCTCATGTTAGAGTTTTAAGAAATTAGTTGACAAATTGTGAATGTGATTAATAGTCTGTGGGAGATCTGTCCCATCTTCAAAAGTTTTGTTCAAAGTGTGAATCCCACCACAGGTATTTTTTCTGTACCAAAATCTTCCTAAATCCATGCACAATTAGATGTAACACAGCATTATCAAACTGTTGTAAATGCTACAGTTCTGCTGGATATGAACTGGAATTTCTCATGAAAGGAATCCATTGATTTGTAGTAGACATTTCTGTGCAACTGAAATCACAATTTTTTTCTGTAGTTCTTTGAGGAGGCCCAAGCTACAGAGAGCTATCTGAAGAATTTACAAGACTCCATCAGAAAGAAGTTCATATGTGATAAGAGCATGTCACTTCAGAGCTTGCTGGAGCAGATCAAGGAGCTGGAGGTACTGTTCCATCCTACTCACAGATAATATTCTGCCTTGCATGGATAACAGTTGACCCCTTCGGATACCAAATATTAACCCAAATATAATGGAATGTTGGTAAACAGTACTGAGTGAACTTGAAATATTAATGATTATATTTGTCTCCTTTTCTTTAGATAGCCTACAAATGGGTATGAAAAACAACAGCTTGCTCAAGTTGCAAAAATAATTTATTTGTTGTTTCTCTTCTCTTTCTTCAAGCTACAATTTTACATTGTAGGCTAAAGACTCATCCCACTGTAGATAAAGGAATTTTTGCCTACAGTGAGTTCCAGATATATGCCTCTAAATAAACTAGTGGGAACTAGATGTGGTTTTTTTTTTAGAATGAGTTTTTAACCTACAATTGATCTTTGCAGAATGAACGAGAGAGAATTCTTGAATACAAGAGGCAAGTGCAGAGTTTGGTGAATAAATCCAGGAAGATTGTGCAGCTGAAGCCACGTAACCCGGATTACCGGAGTAACAAGCCCATTATACTCAAGGCTCTGTGTGACTACAAACAGGATCTGGTAATGCCCTTTTTTAGCTGAAATGAAAATAATGTAAACTAAAATATGGCAAATGATTTAATAGACAAACTATTGAGCTGATAGGTGTAACATTTTTGCAAGTAGGAGTATGGAGTTTATGGTGGTGATTTATTTCTATTAAGTATTGGATATGCTGAAATTTATTTCTGTGTTGTCTCTTAACAGCATGCTTATATGTATTTTCTACTTGCTCTCTTTCTGCTCTTTTTCTTATTGGTTCCCAGTTACCTAGTTTTCCTGTGTTTTATCTGTAAAACCTTTTTTACCTGATTCACTGAGTTGCACTCCTGCAGTGACCACTAATTGACCATTGTGATGTGTGTTTATAATCTGGGGTTTCTGCTATCTGCTCTCTGTGATCTTCCATATCACATTTAATTCTGGAATCGCAGAAGTTCAGCCCACATAGAGCTAACTACCTGTTGGAACTATAAGCAAAACAAAACAGCGTAGGCAGTGTTTGCCTGGCTGCTTGGCAGTTCTCCTCACCATTAAACAAGCTAGAATCTGCTCAGGAGGAGATAAGACCAGACAAATTCAAAGACTCTGAATGGTCAGGTCAGTGTGAAGCCTGAGGCCTTTTGCTAGTGATGTCCAAGAATGATACAGGGACTCCTGGCATGATAAATGATAGGAGGAGCTTTCCCCTCTTGACTGTGTGTGGGTTGTAACCTGCACCATGCAGGCCTGTGGCCTCAGGGTGTCAGAATGTCTGGCAGACATTGCTGGTGGATCTAGCTCTGTGGCACTTGCTCAGCACTAAGCATCCCCGTTTGCTTCCAGCTTGCTGTGGGGTGGCTTACAGCCATATATGATTGGTAGCTTACAGTACCCATGTGCCCACGCTCTGTCTTTCAATGTATGTTATGGCAAGCCCCAGATCTGATGATCAGCTGAACTGGCAGATGCTTATAGTGTTCTGTGGCTCCCAGTTAGTTTTACGGAGTTAATATCAAGCCGGGATGTACGCATGCACATAGCAGCTGTTAAGCACTCCCAATTCTGTAATCCAGGTACATCATCCTTGCCTATCTCTCCTAGAAACCCCATCTTGCTTAACTAAAGAACAAAAATGTTGTTTTATGTTCCTTACAGAAAACAGTGCGCAAAGGAGATGAATGCATCCTGAAGGATAACAATGAACGCAGCAAGTGGTTGGTGACTGGCCCTGGAGGAGTGGATATGCTTGTGCCATCTGTTAGTCTGATCATCCCACCCCCAAATCCATTAGCAGTGGATCTTGCTACCAAGTGAGTTGCCAAGTTGAATTTTCTTGCAGACATGAGTTGGCTTGAGTGGATCCAGCTCAGGCATTGCTGTGCTCATGCCATAGACATGTCCTGATTGTTAAAAGAGTGAGTTCTGTCTGAAAGCCTGATTTGTTTTATTGTTAATAATTTTTTCTGCCTTTTGATAGTTAGAATTATGTGCATAATATTACTTTAGCCTCTCCTGTGAGAAGAAAAAAGTCTTAGCTTGCTCTTTTCTTTTTGGCACTGGAAAAAAAAATTGTTAGCAGTGCTACCTATACTCTTAAGCAAATTGCTGGAGTTAGCTTGGAATTCTAGCTGTGTATTCGTTGGTATACTCATTATTAATCTGAAAGTTATGGATAAATTCATTTTCAGGCTTCTTTCTTTTTCTATTAGAGAACAAGCCTTAAAACACTTAACATCCAATGCCTGTTTTTTGTGATATTTTTTAGCTATGCTACTAAGATGTACAAGTTTTAACCATGAAATTTCTTCTCCCATCTCAGAATTGAGCAATACTATGAAGCTATTCTGGCTTTGTGGAACCAGCTGTATATCAACATGAAGAGCCTGGTATCTTGGCACTATTGCATGATTGACATTGAGAAAATCAGAGCGATGACTATTGCCAAGGTGAGACTACAGTAGGCCTTAACTGTAGACCAGGGACATTCATGACCTGTCCTCTGCTGCTCCAAACAGTGCTTGCAGTATCCAATTCAGCTGTATGTTCTGCAAAACTGTGATCCTGCCTTTTGCTGGGTTACACAAGCAGTTGTATATGGAAATTGGCATTTTATTTCAGGAGAAGAAAAATGATTTCCCATTCAAACATGATATGTATAGATCATAATATAGATATAGATAAAATATGATAATGATGTAGATAAAAATGAAGGTAAACTAAGGGGACTTAGTATATACTTGCACTACTTGTTCCCACTACGCAAGGGCGTGGATAGACATAGTAAAAGGCAGAATTACAAATTGTTCTTAAGTTGTGAAATGTTTGTTACATAGCTAGCTCAAAGGTTGCTTTGTACGTCATACTTGTAGAGGCAGCCTGTATCAGTTTTATTCTAAAATGAGATTCCTGTGTTCTTCAGTAGATATATTAGTATGTTCCTTCATGAGTCATTAGTCATATATCCTCTCCAATTGTTGCCTTTTTCAAAACTGTCTTCTTTGTTATTTCAGCTGAAAACAATGCGTAAGGAAGATTACCAAAAAATAATAACTGACTTGGAGATCCATTATCAAGAATTCCTCAGGAACAGCCAAGGCTCTGAGATGTTTGGTGATGAAGACAAACGAAAGATGCAGACACAGTTCACTGATGCTCAGAAGCACTACCAAACCTTAATAATACAACTGCCCAATCAACCACGGCAGCCCCAAACAGGTTTGTTGTCCTCCTGTTGTCTTGTACAGATTGTACTGCTTGAGTTTCCTTGTTAGAAGCGGAAGAGAAGACTGTGTTTCCTTTTCATGTGAAAATAGTCTTGTAAACATATGCAGAGACATGTAAAAAAACTGTAACTACTGTCTCCTAGGATAACAAAACTTGCCATGCCCAGGAAAGACTATGTTTTGTTCTTCTTTCCATTGCTGTGTATCTGGGAATAGTTCTCTGAAGTTCATAGAACTCGTTGAGAAAATTAGAGGAATTTAATCCATCAATTTTCAGTTGTTAGGAAGCAAAACCTCACTTGAGGAAGCAAGTTTATCGTTTTGTGAAAGGGACATTTCAGTGCTTCAGACACTGCCTAGTGGCCCAGATCTACCAGTTCTCCATTCTACAATTCAAATCAGTGCTTGGATCACTTTGACACTGCATCAGCTTTCTGTATGTAGAAATTCAGTTCTCTGGCAACTGATATTTACCTCCAACTCACTTTACAGTGATTCCAACTGAGAGTTGTCCTGTGGGTACCTCAAACACCATTATAGTTAATGAGAGAAACCGAGAACATGATAAACAGGAGGCTTGGCTGCTGATGGAACTTCAGAAACTTCGGCGTCAGATTGAAGCTTCTGAGATTCGAATGGTTCAAAGAGCTCCACTTGGTGTGGATCAAGGGGCTCTGCATGACTTTTCCGTCAGAATACAGGATTTAGAGGTAACTGTATGTTCTCAGTCGAACATCTCAAACTCATCTTGACTCTGTTCTGCAGAGCATACTGTATTTGGATTCCTGATCAGCTGGGAGTGACATGCACACTCTGCACATATCACAGTTAGCTTCCAAAGTAAAAGGTATATTTGGGTTGGCATTCAGCTCTTTATCTAGAAGCCTAAGTAGGAAAAGTTGACTCTTGGATTTTAGAAGAGAAATTCTTTCAGGTTAGGATTTCAAAAAGCATTATGTCAACTGGGTGTGATCTCATGTTAAGTGTCATCCAGGTTAAAGCACTGTTAACATTCTTTTGTACAGACCCCACTTTCCCACCTACCTTTTAAGTGCTGTCTATACATACATGAGACTTACAGACTTTGTCACTCTCCCAGCTCTTCAGATTTGAAGGAGACTGGAGAGGGAGTTTAGTAAAGAGAATAGATTCAGTTTGAGAAGTTCCCCTGGGGCAATGAGGTTAGAAGGACCTTGGCATGGCCGCTAGGGAAGTAGGCAACTGGCAATAAGGCATTCTGTGAACTGCTTTCTACAGAGCAGAGTTCCAGAATGGAAGAAGTACTTAAAAAGAGATATTACCTGTTGTGGACTGTACAAAACAGAAACCACATAATGTTACTTCATTTAAAGGAAACAAGCTGAGGCCCTACTTTGTTTCTCAGTCAAACTAGTTAGATAAGATAAGACTAATTGGATAGGGAAATCAACCTCAGATGTGCAGTAGAATGATAATTCAGCAACCAAAAATGCATAAACTGGGCATTCTTTTTCTTCAGGGTGTGCAGAATGACTCTCAAATAATGGCTGAAACCCTCAATAAGCATAAGGACTTGCTGCCTAACTTCAGAGGCTGTGAAAAGTATGTGTACTTGCAATCAGAGATAAATGCGCTGTTTCAAAAACTGGAAAATATTAATGGTGTTTCTGCTGGCTACTTAGACAGGTAAGAAAATTGAAGCTGTAGTAATAAATTATTCACCTTCTTGCATAATTCTTCCATAATTCTATAGTCTAGAAATCCACCTTTTATTATCAGTAATAAAAAATTATATCTTCTTTCCTTTATGTGGGTAGAAATACTTAAGTTTCTTCTCTTTTCTGGAAGACTAAAGAAAACAAAAATGAGACTTGTAGGTATTACTGAATTTTCTTTGTTTATTGCATATTCTCTTTAGTTAATGATCTGCAGGTAATTAGAATTATCATCTTTTCTGCCTCAGTTCATGACTAATTTGTCTTGTTTTGTGTTCTTTACTGTAGCTTGAATGCACTGAGGTGTCTGCTCCAGCTTATTCTACAAACTGAAGATGTGATCAGAGTTTTTGAAGTCAGGCTGTCTGAAGAGGAGACTGTTCCTTTGGATCTTGATAAAGTGGAGGCTTATCGGGCTTGTCTAAAGGTGAGAGGTTAATTCCCAGGGACACAGCAAGACAAAAGTAGAAGTCTGACTAGTTTATTGAGCTTTGTAAAAGCCTTTTGAAACAGCAGGAGATGGAGAAGCTGATCCTGTCATATTTTGACATAGATATACAATGCTTTTGCAGGTTATTGAAAGGAATATACAGACCATCTGCTATCGCTTCCCACGCAGATAAGCCAGGGGCATGGAAGGTCTCCATAAACGGTTTCCGAACAAGGCTACCTGTGTTTATTCATTTCAGTTACTGCCTTCAAATCTAGCTTCCTCCTTTATTTCTTGCAGAAAGTCTTGTTGGTTACTCACATTGTGATCTAGTTGTAACAAGTGATTTTTTTTTTTTTTCCTGTGGAGTGCATTTCAGAAGTGAGAACTTCCTCCTGAACAAGCCAAGAATGATTGCTTTGTTACTCACAATGACAGCATGACAGATAGAAGCAATCTATCTGGCCCTGAGCATTTTTTTGCACTGAGTGCCTTTGGTAGAATAGTCTCTCTTTCTTTCTTTCCTCTCCTCAGAAGAAGCAGTAGGGCAAAGGCTTGAGGTGGCAAAAACGGAACAACCAGGTTGCTCTTTTACCACGTTACCCGGGAGCTACAGTTCCAGTTGCTGGTAGATGTATTTAAGTGATGTAAACTTGAATTGCACACAAAAAAAATGCTTGAGCAGATTATCGAACGGTGCATCTATCCCCATAACTGGGGAGCACAAGAGAGACCTGCCTGCACTGTATATGCCATTTGATGTTACACTACAGTGTGTGAGTATTTGCACACAAACACCAGTCTGCATGTATGTTTAAAACAACATCTTTGTGTAAGAAATTGAGGAAAATGCAAACAGGAAAGGAAAAAAAGCACAAATAACCATTGCAGATCTTAACATTTAGTAACTCTATGGCAATCCTAAGGCCTGATCCTACAAGGAGGATTTTCTTCTTTTTTTCTTTTTCTTTTTTTTTTTTCCTCTCTCCTGGGACTGCTCTGTGTAGCTCTCAGAAATGCAAATGGTGGCTACGGAGTGTGACATCAGAAGGCTGTGGTTCAGTTAACTGTTTAAGAAGAAGTCTAACTTCAAACATGGTTTTAAGTAAATCTCTGTTTACCAAAGTAGATGTTTCACTTCAAATATACTAATTCCAGTTGGCACCAGCATACATACTAGATAAGAACATTTAGATCCCAACACATTGTGTGTGCTGTTGATGGTTAAGATTGAGTATCCTCTGAATAAAACGTATGATACCTTTTTTTTTTTTCCTCTCCAGAAAATGAAAAGTGATCTGAACATGAAGAAGTCACTGTTGAATACCCTTGAAAATGAGCTGCAGAAAATGCTTCAGATTCACTCACAGTCTTGCCAGTCATATACCCTGTATGATATGGATGTTGGGAAGTTCAGTGACAAAGTTACCCAATTAATAGATCGCTGGCAGAGAGCTGAAAAGCAGATAGATAACAGGTTTGCTTGAATTTCCTACTGGCTTCTTCTGTGTGGCTATTGCTACTAAGATCTTCTTAACAATAAGTCTAAAAGAACTAATATTCCTTGAAAGTAAAGATACCGCACAAATTACTGTGCAGATTACTGTGGGGCAGAAAGACTGTAGTAAACAGTAAATAGCAACTGTGAATAGGTTGAGCATACTTCAAAATCGTGTAAGACCAAGCAAGAAAATGTAGTTTTTCATGTTATTGTGTAACCTTTGTGCTACAGAGTTAATTAGCATTTTGCCCCTCAAACAAAGCAAATGTGCTTATTCCTGAATATTCTTTACAGAAGGGTAGAAAAACAACTAACCAAGAAAACCACCACAAAACCTAACATTAAGAACTAAGAGAGAAAAAAAAATTAAAACTTCATTGAACTGAAGGCATGTTCTACCATTTTTTTATTTTAGGCCAAATCTAGTCCTAATGATCAAAATTGACTAGTTGCTGCTTTTTGGTGAACATTGAAAACAAGTGTACTGAGATCAGTGCAATGTCACAGCATTGCAATTCATCTTCCACTTAACTGTCAGGAAGTGTCAACCTGTGTGTAATGCACAATCACTCAAATGTCAGGGACCAAAACCTCTTATTGGATAACTGTAGCAAGTTCAATAGTCATTACTGGAAATTTTTGTTCAGCATCTCCATTTAGAGCTCTATATTGTTTTACTCAGTTCATTACAATATTTATCAGGGTGTCTTGTTTCTGAAAAATGTTTGAAGAGAGAAAAAGTGAATGAGCTTTCATTTTGACAGTTTTCTGTTTTTTTTTTTTCCTAGATCATGGGATTTAGAAAGACAGATCAAACAGCTGAAAACTTACCGGGATCTGTATCAGGCTCTGTGCAAATGGATCTGTGATGCCAAGCGCAGGCAGGATTCTATTGAATCCACAAAGTTGTGTGACTCTAACACTATTATGAGATATCTACATGATCAGAAGGTATGCAACACCTGGCTGAGCTGTCTTCAGTTAATTGGATGTTAAATTGCTTTACAGTCAGGAAATACCACTATCAATGCAGTCAGCAATACAGTGGCCTGTTTTGAATTAGAAAATATACAAGCTACCAAAAACCACCACATATGTGGAAGTTAAGAGAGAGGAAATATTATTACCCTCATTACTTTCTGTCAGCTGTGCTGTGGATTATGAAAAAGACTATGCTTGTCTCCTTCTTGATGACTGACGCTTTGGCACAGCAGCTTTGAATTAAGTCAAGGAACTGTAAGATGTTGTAACTTATGGGACAGATTATAGCACAAAAATAAAAATAGGGTATGTTTTTGTAAGCTAAAGTCGTGCATCTGTCCCTTCCCAGCTCAGAAGGTTGTTAAGTTGCTAGGTGTTCCTTTTGAAGAACAGCCTTCTGTACAGTGAGTCTGCCACTGTGGAAGAGGCATGGCTAAAGTTCATTTCAGTCTAAGCCTCTGGTTTCATACTGCAGGCATCTTGTAGATGCAGGTGTACTGGCAAATCTGAGGGACTGCTTCACAGCTCACTTTTTTCTTGACAGAACTTGCACAGTGAAATCTGTGGGAAGCGAGACAAAGTTGAGGAGCTTCTCAAGCATGCAGATCAGTGCTCAGCTGCAATTAAGGTACTTGGATTTCAGCATTTTTACAGGTTGTGGTTTTCATGGTCAGGTGCATCCTATTGTCTCCACTCTAGTGATAGGCAATATGTTAGCTCTCTGGGGTGTGTGTGTGCTTGAAGAAATTGCTGGGGTAAAATAATCATTTATACAAACCATAACAAAAACAATCTCTGCTTGCCTCCTGAAGATGGCGGGGTGATGTGAGAGATTCCAGTGAATGCTTCTCTTCAGGAGAATCAAAGCCTCATTCTAGCCACACCAACCTTTCCAGTTCACATGTTAAAAATAAGAGTAGAAAACAGATGTGTTGCTTAGAAATGTGATCTGATTAGGATCTGGTCTAGGAGGTTAGACAAATGCGATTGGCAGAAAGAATGGTAGGCAATAGCCATGAAAACTGAAAAGATGTACAGGGAATGGTTTTATGGTCTTTGCATTTCTTTGCCATCTTTTTATCTATGCTTTCTCCAGTGAAGCCTTCCTTTCTGTCACAAAGATCTTGCTGCACATGTTGTAGCAAAAGCGATGTGAAAGAGACTGGAGTCAATTATCTCTGAAGTTTCCACTGATAATGAAAGGATGGTCTTCAACTGACAGAAACACATATCTTCCTGTTTTTTTTCAAAATGTCCTATTCTCCTTTTTATGATTCTCTTCCATGACTCTTCACAATTTTTTTTGAATTGATAAGCCTTAGTTTGTGAGAGAAGGTCATTTGTATATGGCCAGAGATAAACAAGGGAGAATGTAGCTATTTAAAAAATATATATATATAAACCCAACCCTTTATTTGCATGTTGAGAAATCCAGATCCAGGGAGTTATTTGGCAATTGCTATCTGGGTCTTACCTTATCCTGCTGTTTTACAGGATTATGAGCTTCAGGTTGCTTCCTACAGTTCTGGATTAGAAACGTTGCTCAACATACCTATCAAGAAGTGTGTGGTTCAGTCTCCTGCAGTGCTGATTCTGCAAGAGGTATCTTTCTTTCCTTCCTCATCAGTCTTTTGAATACATTTATTCATCTGCGTGAGCCACTGTGAGTCATATCCAGCTATATAATAATTAGCACTGCCATTGGTAATGTTTACTAAGCACATATGCAAAAGTAATTAGTGCAGAATAGTTGCTGCACTGCAAAATTATACCTAGGCACATTTAGACAGTAGATTAACCCTCAGGAATTTGGCTCATTCCCATCCAATGTCCTTTATATACATATTGTGAGAAAGTAAGATCTGTGCCCCAAGTGATGCAGTCACTTTCAAACTGGGAATTAACCATTATTTTAAAAGTTCAACTTGACTTGTGACTGTCAGGCAGGAATAGCATGAAGGACCAGGAGGTGAAGGCTTGGATTTAATACTATGTGAGCAGTGGAGGAAAGTAATACTGAAAAAGATGTGGGTCTGTCAGAAGAGAGAATTTATATACTTGGGGTCCCCAGGAAGTCATACAAATTTGCAAGGAGGAAACTTTGCTACTTAATTGTCAAATGACTTGTTTTCTCAAGTAAATTAGAATTCTTAAATAGTCTGAGAACTAGGTATGTTCATATCTAACTCTGTAGCATAAGCTACTAATAATTCCCTTTTTCTTTTCAAGGCTAGTGAGGCTCAGGCTCGCTACATAGAGCTTCTTACAAGATCCGGAGATTATTACAAATTCTTAAGTGAAATGTTAAAGAGCATGGAGGACCTGAAGGTAATCTGCCTCTTTTATTTCCTTTGCCTTCTATTTTTGTCACAGGTTAGCACTATCACTGATCCAAGACTTTATACTTTAGTAAGTGCTAAACAATACACAAAGCTAAATGCTGAACTTCATCATTGAATAGGAGACTCCTCCCATGAAGGAGGCATATGAGTAGTTTCATGCAACCTTTTTTTCAGAGTACAGTGTCTTGCAGAGTTACTGCCAAGATCTTGTGTGAGGTAGAGTATATTAGCCTTTGTGATAAATAAGAGGGGCTTGATAAAATGTGCAGGATTTTTTTCTCCCCCTGTCAGAGTGACCTCAATAAGAATACAGTTATCTCCATGCTGAAAACTTATCTTTAAAAGGACACACCTCATTGGTATCTGTTGTTTAAAACGGAGTAATGGCTGCATGGATTCCATTCAGGCCCATTTGAAATGTCATATATGAAGGATGAAAATTACTTGTTTGAAAATGAAATAGCTTCTAAATGAGGCTGTTTAATATTTTGCTGGTGAACTCTTGATACACCAGATTTTACTGTCTGTATTGCATCTCCCTTGCCCATCAAGTACTGTTTCCCTCTGAAAGTCATCATGTTGGTTTCTAAATAAAATCTGAATCTGAATGAATAAGAGATTTGCCAGAATTTGTCTTGGTGACTTTAAATTAAAAAGGATTTTGAGTTATCATTGAAGCAAATAAAATATACATCTTGTAAGTTGTCAGATTGTGTATATTGTGTTGATTGTGCTACTTTTGAAACAGTTGTCACAAGTGAGCATTTTTTTTCTTTTTTTCCCCTACTTTTGTTACCATTTTGTAGATGAAAGCCACCAAAATTGAACTTCTGGAAGAAGAACTCAGACTTGCCAGGGATTCAAATTCAGAGACAAACAACAAACATAAATTCCTGGAACAGAATCTGCAGAAGTACCAGATGGACATATCTCAGCTCAAAGCAAAGCTGATGAGTTTGGAGGAGATGAAAAGACAGGCTGAAATGGATGGAAATTCAGCTAAGCAAAACCTGGACAAATGCTATGCCCAAATAAAGGATCTAAATGACAGAATAACCAGGTTGACTTACGAGACTGAAGATGAGAAAAGGAAAAGGAAGTTGCTGGAGGACAGATATGAGCAACAAAAGAATGACTACGACCAGCTGCAGAAAACAAGACAAAACGAGAAAGACAGCCTTGGCTGGCAAAAGTTAGAATCTGAGAAGGTCATCAAGGAGAAGGAGTACGAGATAGAAAGATTAAGGGTTCTCCTGCAGGACGAAGGCACACGGAAGAGGGAGTATGAAAATGAGCTGGCTAAGGTAAGAAACCAGTTTAGCGAGGAGATGAGTAATTTAAAGAACAAGTATGAAACAGAAATTAATATTAAGAAGACCACAATCCAGCAGATAGCTGCACAGAAAGATGATGATGCAAAAGGTCTCAGAGCCCAGGTTGACAGACTGTCAAGAGAAAATAGAGACCTTAAGGATGAAATCGTGAGGCTGAACGATGCCATTCTGCAAACCACAGATCAGCGGAGGAGGGCAGAGGAAGATGCTCTTCAGCAGAAGGCTTGCAGTTCTGAAGTGTCACAGCAGAAGCACCAGTTAGAGCTGGAGCTGAAACAGATCATTCAGCTTCGTGGTGAAGACAACTCAAGATACAAGCAGGCTCTTGAAGAGGCTGCTGCTACTATTCAGGATAAAACTAAGGAGCTGGAAAGGCTAAAGCTTCAGCTTCAGGAAGAAGCTAAAAGCCGATGGGAACTTGAAAATGAGTTGGCTAAGGTAAGGAACAGTTATGATGAGGAAATTATTAGCTTAAAGAACAAATATGAAACTGAGATTAATATCACAAAGACCACAATTCACCAGGTCACTATGCAAAAGGAAGAGGATACCAATAATTATAGAACGCAGCTTGATAATGCTATGAGAGAAAATAGGAATTTGTGTGAGGAAATTAGGAGACTGAAGAATACAATAACTCAAACAACAGATAATCTACGAAAAATAGAAGAGAATGCTCAGCAGCAAAAGGCAGCTGGCTCAGAGCTTTCTCAGAAGAAACAGCAGCTGGAGATTGAACTAAAACAAGTTATTCAAAGGCACTCTGACGAAAGCATGCGGTACAAACAGTCACTTGATGATGCATCTAAGACTATTAAAGAGAGAAACAAAGAGATTGAAAGGCTGAGAAAGTTGTTGGATGTAGAGACAAGTCAAAGAAAAGAAATAGAGGATGAGAACAATCAGTTAAAAAGAGTTCAGTTTGACCTTCAGAAAGCAAACACGAGCGCTACTGAGACAATTAACAAGCTGAGGATCCAGGAGCAGGATCTGGCCAGACTGAAAATTGACTATGAAAGAGTTTTGCAAGAGAAAAAAGGCAGGGATCAAGAAAGTGCAAAGTTCCAAAGCACTGTAAAAGACTTGCAGATCCAGAAACATAAGCTGGAGGAAGAACTTTGCAGGCAGAATAAGAATGTGATGGAAGAGACAGCCAGGAGGAAGAAACTGGAAGAGGAAATAGAAGGCATGAGGAGATCTCTGAGAGAGCAATCTGTTAAAATAACTAATCTCACACAGCAGATAGAAGAAGTGTCTATTGTAAAGAAGAGAAATGAAGATGACCTTAGACACCAAAGAGAAGTATTAGATGGTCATGTGAGAGAGAAACAAAGGTACATGGAGGAGATAAGAAAATACACATCTGATATTGAGACTTTACGTCGTCAGTTGGTACAAGAACAGGAGCAATTAAAGCAGGCTCACCTGCGAAATGAGCACTTACAGAAAACCTCCGAGGAGAAGAGCAAAAACTTGAACGAGTGCAAAATCGAAATCGAAAGGCTTCAATCTCTCACCGAGAACCTAACCAAGGAACACTTGTTACTGGAGGAAGAGCTGCGAAATGTTAGATTGGAGTATGATGATCTCAGAATGGTCAGAAGTGAAGTTGATGAGAAAAATTCTGCCATTGCTGAACTAAAGAATCAGCTTCAGACAAGCAGCAAGCAAACCCTGGAACTTCAGGGGTTGATTAATGATTTACAGAAAGAAAGGGAAAAATTGAGACAGGAAATTGAAAAATTCCAAAAGCAGGCTCTGGAGGTATTCACACATATTTTGATCCCAGCTTTACTGTCTCTCAGATATATAATTAATCACAATGTCCATTTGAACCAACTTAATTCACACCTTGCTGATTAAGTTCACTGTACTTGTGACTAATATTCCTTTTATGGTCACTCTCCTTGTTATTTTTAAAAGAAAAATGGCAGGATTTGGCCACTTTCTTAGCCCCTTTACTCCCTGAGGACTGTGCTAGGAAACTTTAAAGTGTCTTTTTCACCTAGCTGAGCCTTGCCCTCAGCATGGAGGAAACCCTGGATATGTACCAGTCATCACCAAACTATCCTAAGGGAAAATAAGAATACATGGAATACCACTGTGCTTTAGCTGTACTCTGCTGGCTGTGTGCTTCCCAGGTCTGTTTTGGTCAGAATGGGTTAAAGCAGTTCTTTGAGCCTGACCTGAGCTGTATCACAAACTAAACAAGCTAAAAGCCCCAGAAACAACAAACCATCAAAGTGCTGTTTAGCTGCGTAAAGTAGTGACTAAGAATTAAAAGTGATGCTGCCAGCTAAGATACCTAAAACCTAAATTTCATTGACTGCTGGGACTTCTGTTCCTAAGTCATCAAGGGTGACTTAAATTTTACTATCAGCCCATGTTCCTTAAACTTGAGATGACAGTATAGATAAGCTAAAGAAAAGATATTTTTGCATCTTCATACTTCTACCTTTTGAAAATGTTTCTTTTTTTTCTGTATTTGCCCTCCATATTTTTTTCCTCATTCTCATCTATTCTATCAATTGTTTAGTTTTTCTTTATTTTTAAAACCTTAATACTAATTTTTAATAACATTTAGCATTGCCTGATATCTATGCATACATAATGCATGTGTTACAAATATATAACATATTATTTGGTTTAATATGGACTGCATGTGAATGTGCATGTGGGTGTTAGTGTATAAAGGTGTATGTGCATATATATATTATATTATGAAGATATTAAGGGAATTAAAATGTAAATCTACAAATTGTTTGAAACTAATTGGAAAAAGTGAGTCATATATTTTGTTTTCATCCACGTGTGACCAGTCCTTAGCTGATATGTATTCACTCAGGTTAGTAGAATTATGCCAGGGTACACCTACTGGGCGTCAGATTCGTAAAGAATCTTGAGTGCTCTGTGCGTGTACTATGAGATGCATTAAGAAATCATAAAGAGCCAACTAAATCACTAGGAAATTAAGATTATAGGTAATAGATTGGAGACTCTGATACTAAAGACACTTTCATTGAAGGGACAGATGTACCTTCACTGGCTTATTTTATTCATGGTCTTGGGTAAGGCACTGCTGTGACTAGAATGTTTTCCAGTGGCAGTTTGTTGCAGATTAAAAAACAGGCTGAAAGGTGTTGTAACTGGAGAGCATAAGTCTAACTGTCTTCTCTTGTTTTGTTTCTTGTTTAAAATTTTAGGCATCCAATAGGATTCAAGAATCCAAAAATCAGTATAACCACATTATGCAAGAAAGAGAAACCTTGCTGATAAAAATGAGTGCTTTGGAGCAAGACAAAGCCAGGCTGCAGAGACTTGAAGAGGAACTGAACCGTTTGAAAGTTAACCTGGAGTCAGAGTCTCGTTTGAAGCAACGCCTGGAAAATGAGAAACAACAAATCCTGAATGACCTCAACCAATGGAAGAGCCAGCACTCCCGGACAGAGGAATCCATAAGGAAGATCCAGTGTGAGAGAGAGAAGAGTGAGAGGGAGAAGAACACCTTGAGGAGTGAGATTGAAAGGCTGCAGATGGAGATTAAAAGGATCGAGGAGAGATACCGATGCAGACTGGAAGAGACTGCTGTCAAAAACCAGTCAGAGTTGGAATCTGAGCGTCTCAGGCTGCAGAGAGAGATCGAGAAACTTAAACAACGCCCATATGGGTCCCACAGATCTACTCAGACTGAAGAAGACTTCTGTATTGATGCCTCCAAGTTGGTGTTCAATGGGCTGCGGAAGAAAATTACAGCAATGCAGCTATATGAGTGTCAGCTTATAGACAAAATCACTCTGGATAAACTGCTGAAGGGGCAGAGGTCAGTAGAAGAAGTCGCTGCTGACATTGAACCCTTTCTGAAAGGGGCAGGTGCTATTGCAGGAGTGTCTGTTTTACCCAGACAGAAGTATTCCTTTGTTGAGGCCAAACGGAACCAGCTGCTTACGGCAGAAAATGCAGTCCTGCTCTTGGAAGCCCAGGCAGCAACAGGAGGGGTGATAGACCCACACCGCAATGAGGTGTTAACAGTGGACAGTGCTATTGCCAGAGATCTGATTGACTTTGATGACAGAGAACAAATCTATACAGCAGAAAAGGCTATTACAGGTTTTAAGGATCCTTTCTCAGGCAAAACTGTGCCACTATCTGAAGCCATGAAGAAAAACTTGATTGACAGAGAAACTGGAATGCGTCTGCTTGAAGCCCAGCTGGCTGTGGGAGGGATTGTTGATCCTGTCAACAGTGTTTTCCTACCCAAAGACGTGGCTTTATCCCGTGGATTGATTGACAAAGATTTGTACAGGATTCTAAACAACTGTCAAAGCACCACAAAGAACTTCATTGATCCCAGCACCAAAAAGGCAGTCACTTACATGCAGCTAAAGGAAAAATGCAGGATTGAGCCACATACTGGCTTGCTACTACTTCCAGTGCAGAAGAGGAGTATGTCATTCCAGGGGATCAGGCAGCCTGTCTCAGCAGATGCTCTTCTTGAGGCTGGAATTATTAAGGAATCAACAAGGAATGATTTGGAAAGAGGTGCAATTACAGTGGAAGAAGTGAGTGAGAGGATTATTGATTTCCTTCAGGGCTCTAGCTGTATTGCAGGTATCTACAATGAGGCTACTAAAGAGAAACTTGGCATTTACCAGGCTATGAAAATAGGCTTGGTTAGACCAGGGACAGCCCTTGAACTCCTAGAAGCCCAGGCAGCCACCGGATTCATAGTTGATCCTGTCAGCAACGCGAGGCTGCCTGTTGAGGAAGCTTATAAAAGAGGTCTTGTTGGAATAGAATTTAAAGAGAAGCTTCTCTCTGCTGAAAGAGCCGTCACTGGGTACAAAGATCCAGAAACTGGAAACATCATTTCTCTGTTTCAAGCAATGAACAAAGAGCTCATAGAAAGAGGCCATGGCATTCGCTTGCTGGAGGCCCAGATTGCCACTGGTGGAATCATTGACCCCAAAGAAAGCTACCGCTTGCCAGTAGAGACAGCCTACAAGCGTGGCTACTTCAATGAGGAGCTCAACCAGATTCTTAGTGATCCAAGCGATGACACCAAAGGGTTTTTTGATCCTAATACAGAAGAGAACTTGACCTACTTGCAGCTGAAAGAAAGATGCATAAAGGATGATGCAACAGGGCTCTGCCTTCTGCCCCTGAGGGAGAAGAAGAAGGTGGTGCACACCTCACAGAAGAACACCCTTAGGAAGCGCCGAGTTGTCATTGTAGATCCAGAAACAAACAGGGAAATGTCAGTGCAGGAGGCATACAGCAAAGGCCTCATAGATTTTGACACCTATACAGAACTAGCTGAACAGGAGTGTGAGTGGGAAGAAATAACTATTACAGGATCGGATGGTAGCAGTAGAGTAGTCCTTGTTGACAGGAAAACAGGTAGCCAGTATGATATACAGGATGCTATTGATAAAGGTCTGGTGGAGAAGAAATTCTTTGATCAATACCGTTCTGGCAGTTTAAGCCTGACGCAGTTTGCAGACATGATTTCCTGCCGTAATGGCACCGATGAGGTGTTCCGACATGAATCGGTGACCCGGTCTCCCACAGTGCTGAGTGTCAGGAGTTCTTCCTCACTCATAAGGAGTGGTTCATTCTCAGAGACCCCAGATGAGTGCAGTCCCATTGCAGCCATATTTGACACTGAAAACTTGGAGAAAATCTCAATTTCAGAAGCTATACAGCGGGGCATTGTGGATAGCATCACCGGACAACGGTTACTTGAAGCCCAGGCCTGCACCGGGGGCATAATATGCCCTACCACGGGCCAGAGGCTCTCCCTTCAGGAAGCTACCAGTCAAGGCATCATTGATCAGGATATGGCCACGCGGCTCAAACCAGCCCAGAAGGCCTTCATAGGATTTGAAGGCATAAAGAGCGGACGCAAGAGAATGTCAGCAGCAGAAGCAGTCAAGGAAAAATGGTTGCCTTATGAGGCTGGGCAGCGGTTCCTTGAATTCCAGTACCTCACCGGTGGTCTTGTGGATCCAGAAGTACGTGGAAGAATAAGTATTGAAGAAGCCATTCGAAATTCATTGATTGATGGTCGTGCTGCCCAGAAATTGCAAGACACTAACAGCTATCCCAAAATACTGACCTGCCCCAAGACCAAGCTGAAAATATCCTACAAAGATGCAATGAATCGATCAATGGTGGAAGACATCACTGGTCTTAAGCTCTTGGAAGCAGCCTCTGTTTCATCTAAAGGTATATCCAGTCCCTACAATGTCTCCTCAGCACCTGGCTCTCGCTCTGGCTCTCGCTCTGGCTCACGTTCAGGCTCACGCAGTGGATCTAGGAGGGGAAGTTTTGACGCATCAGCAACTTCTTCATATTCTTACTCATACTCAACCTTCAGCAGTGGATCTATTGGGCGCTAGTAAGTGAGGGAACATGAATGCATTTTAATATCATCTAGCTTAGTCTATATCCCCTTTCCTAAATCAACAACTGATTAACTGAAAGCAATATAGTTTGTGGTCTTGTTGTTACTTGCACAAGCAAAACAACTTTGCTGAAACAAAGGAAATAAAGGCATGTCCAAAACAAACTTTAAGTCTTTTCTGGGTGTGTTCAATGTCTGAAAAAGCTCTAAAACGCCTGAACACAGATGTGTGGAGTAGAGGATAGCGGAATGCAAGAAGTCATGTTTGTGAATTTTGATTTTCAGTTGCCATTTCCTTTTAGTGTTGGATTTTTAATGGGTCTCTGTATATTTTAAATACTGTCATTTGCCTTCTCCTATTAACTGTAACTGTCAACTCATAAACTGATAGCTGAGGTTTTAAAGTCCTGAAGTTGTTTGGTTTGGTTTGGTTTTTTTTTCACATAGGGCCTTTCTCAATTTGCTATTACAGAGAAAAAATACACTGTGGATAGAAAATACCTTAAATATTGGTCTGGAGTCTATGTTATAATATGAAAAGCTGTCTTCCAAATGTTCTGCTTTTGTACGTTTGGCCATTTTCTTAAGTATAACTTGGTGAATATAAAGGGCTGGTATTAGGCTGGGCTTTTGTGTTACTGTTACCTATATGTTTTCTACTGTTTTGCTTTATTTCCATGTAACAAAAAAAATATATACAAATCTAACTGCACCACATCAGCTATCCTGGGCAATAAAACTTTGCAGTTTTAAACTATTTGTTGTGTGCTTATTAAACAGAGCTATGAATACTGTTAGAGATAAGAATTACAGAAAGGATCATTTAGAAAAGAAAGAAGTAATAGTCTTGTTGTAAAAACAGCAGATTGGCATCATGAAAAATAATGTGCCTATACATCATTTTTATGAATACAGACTTTTGATTCTGTGTTTTCAGAAGGAAAGTGAAGATTGCACCACTAATGAAAACTGCTCTAGAAGCAGAAAGCCTGCTTCCACAGTTGGTTGTAGGCTTGATGATGATCAGATGCATATTTTTTCTGCTCACGATCCTTTGTCTCTGCAGCTACGAGAGACCATGAGTCAGATTTTCCTTTGTGCATCATTCAGTTTTGGACAGTGAGCAGAACAAAGATAAGTGACTGGACTTTGCCAAACAGTCTAGTGGGATAGGAGGGTCTTTCAAAAACCTTTCAAAAACTTCTGTGATGTTCAGTCACCTCTGGTGGCCCCTGAAAGCCTAGAAAATGGCAAGCACGTGTCATTGTTTGTGTGATGGCTTTTTATTGCAAATTCTGCTAGCAGCCTGCTGTCTTCTTGTACCTGTGATCTCTCCTGAGCTCAGAAAGCAGAGGAGGGCTGAGCACTGGACTAGAGGCATGATTTGAAGCTGCTTAGTTGCTGTGGCTGTTCCTCAGCCATGGCAGAAAATGTCTGTGTATGTTGAGAGTGTCATGTCCTCTCCCGCACACAGCAGAGTGCCAATACCTCTGGTAGGTATTGTGTTCCACCTCTGTTATCACTTAAAATAATGTAGTATGGTTTTAGACAAATACCAGTACAGAGCTTTAAATGAAAAAACTATAAGTGTAATTTGCCAGTACCTGAAATAAATTCTTTGTATAAGTAGTTGAAACACATAATGGGCTTTTGCTGTGTACCGTGTAAGGACTTCACCTATATATCAGTTCTATGAGTTGTTACAGGTAAAAAGAGGAAACTGATAGGAACAAATGGTAATCACTGTCAATAGTGCTGCATGATTTTTGTAGCATATTCTTTTCCAGGGTGAGAATAGATTGGATTTTGATAGTTTTGTCTCTGCTGAAGCATAGCTTCTAACCTGAAAAGTGTTTCCAGTATCTTCTGAAGATTATAACATCTAAACTCTCTCCCATACATGAAGTATTCTCCATTACTGGACTAAGAAACTAAGTGAACTGGTACGAGTCAGTGGGGACCTCAGTAGAAAGTAGGTGATAAAGTGATAAATCTGTCCATGAGGAAATTCCACAGCTGCTGAGGTTTGCTTACAGCTGAAATTCATTAGCTGTACCATAGAGGAGAACTCAGTGCCTAAGTAGCTTTCTGACTGCTAGGGAGAAACAGCTGTGGGTGGTTTTTAATTTGTTTGCTTTTAAGACCTTAATCAAAATCTGCTGGAGCAGTTTTAAACACAGAGAAGGTTGCAGTGCTCTACAGTAAAGGTAAAAATGAACTTTTTACTGAAGAAAAGCCTGCAGTTGGGTACCTGCACTTGGCACAGACTGGAGAATTCTGCTTACCTTGAGGCACAGTTGCTAGCTGTGTGTGTAAATTCTACACAAGACCCAGGGGCTGAGTGGCAGCTGAGCCAGGGTAGGCAGTAGGTGGAGCAGGAAATTGATAACCTGGAGGTGCCAGAGTTTTCCTCTGTACTAAAAAGGTGCAGAGGAAGGAGCTGTAAGAAGAGCTCTCCTTTTCCAGAGCTGAAGTTTGGCAGCTGCAGCCCCATACAGTCAGACAGCAAAGATACAACAGGTAGGAGCAGCAGGACAAGGCGTTGGATGTGGTCAATGTGAGTGCATGTTTCTGAGGCAGCATACGGTGTTGGTGAGATGGGAGTACTCTACCTGGGTACACCCAGGTTGTTTTGTTGTAGTGTGGTGCTGTGGGGACAAAGAAGTGAATGTGGAGCTTTGGGGTAGGGTGTTCACAGGCTCAGCACTTCTTGCATTAAAGATGAAATGTTTTTGTTCCATTTGCCTTGAATGAATGACTGGCAATTCTGAATTTTCGTCTCTGCTGAGACAGTAGCTCTTCAATATTAAAAATTCAAGGTAGACTTGTTGGCCCAGCCTGTGCCTGCGAGCACTTTCCCATGTGGAAGGGGTGCTGGGTGACATGTGTCCATTAGAAGCCTTAGGGTTCAGAGTCAATTCCCCAAATCCACTGCTTCCTCCCTGCGCCCGGGGACAGAAGATAGGGCTGATAGGTCTGTTGTGTACATCAACCCTGTTTAGTGGAAAAATGAGCGCCCTGCATGTTGACTTGGCTGGGGAGTATTTGGTTATTAGCAGGCAGCTCCTTACGGAGTTGGGCTTTGTTCTGATCAGGACAGGAATTTATTTCTGAGGGTTTTCATGGAGTGAATCACCTTGATGTTGGGGGTTTACTGTCTGTCTGCTTCTGGGCCGGGAAAAGGCTGTTGCTCAGAGCCCAAAGTACACAGAAAACCATACGGCTTGCACAGCAGTGCATGAGCCAGTTTTGTCTGTCTTCTGCAACTTTGTGATGCGTGTATAGCATGGTTGACTAATAGTCTAGCCTTTTGAATATGAAAGATGGGTGGAGAATATTTACGGAATAACTTTATGTGACAATGTAAAATTGGATTATTAGATTATAGGTATTTGCAGTGAGTGTGGGTGTGGTTCTTCTTTAACTTCTTTATATTTCAATTTTCTGCATATTCTTCTAAGATAAATCTCTGTGAGTCATTCTCTTTGAAGTTTCTGTGCATCTAGGCTGTTCTGAGATGAGTGGGATTCACTTGTTGTGTGTAGCTGTCTCAGAGTTATGTTATATTTGGAAATGCATGTTTTTTACATACCAGACAACTTGCACAATCCCTGTGTACCTCAAAGCAGGCTGTGTGTAGGCTCTCTGCTCCTTTCTGACCTGTGTTAGCTATCCTGGTGTTAACAACTATGCATCTGTAATTTGAAGCTAATATTTTACTATTTTTTCTCCTCACAGTAACACCAAATGCACAGTTAGTACATGTATAACTGCATCCTATAATAATCAGAGAAATGTCTTGAGTTCTAATCATCACAGAGCATGTTTCAGCAACATGTTTAATAGTAGTGTAAATCAGTGGGATGCTCTACTGGTGGGAGTTGAATATCTGTCTGCTAGTATACCAGGTACTTCTGTTGCTGATCCTTCTGCAGATTCCTGTTCTGTTGGCAATGCGTGGTCCTTTGCTTCTTGTAGCCCAGGTGCATGCACTGAACCAGGGAGTGCTGTTTGCTCATGGCAGCTGCTGGCTGGTTTTTTTTTTTTTTGGGGGGGGGGGGTGAGGGGGGGGGGGGAAGGGTAGTGCATCTATCATCTGGCAACTTGGAGACAAAGAGGCTTTCTTTTCCTTCAGCTTGCAAACAGGCATTCATGCCATTTCTTCCACCTGGGCCCTAGTGCTGGCTTCCATTATCTGTCTGCAGAGTGAAAACCGTTTGATAGTCATTTAGGTTGGAAAATATCTTCAAGATCGTAAGTCCAATCATCAACTTGACCTACTGTGTTCTATCACCAAACTGTGTACCTTAGTGCTTTGTCCACAGGACTCCTATATACCTCCTGGAGTGGGGACTCCGCTACTTCTCTGGGCAGTCTGTTTCAATGTTTCACTGTTGCCTGTGAAGAAATTCTTCCAATGTTCAACCTAAACTCTCTTTGTGCACTCTGACACCAGTTCCCAGGTGACAAGCCATGGGACTCAAGGAAAGTAACTAACACCCTCCTTGCTGCAACAGCCTATCAGGGAGATGTAGAAAGTGATAAGATCTCTCCTGAGCCACCACTTCCCCAGAACAAACAGCCCCAGTTCACTCAGCTGCTTCTCATAACTTTTCCTCTAATCCTTTACTAGCTTGTTGCTCTTCTCTGCACATGCTCAAGCAAGTCAATGTATCTCTTGCAGTGAGGAGCCCAAAACTGAACACCACGTTTGAGGTGTGGCTTCACCAGCACTGTATACAGTGGGATCACTGCTTTCCCAGTCCTGTTGGCCGCTCTGTTTCTGATGCAGCCTAGGAGCTGTTGGCCCTGGCCATCTGGGCACACTGCTGGTTCCTGTTCATTGCCTTTCGATCAGCACTACCAGAACTTTTTCTGTTTGGTGGCTTTTCAGCCACGCTGCTCTGAGCCTGCTATGTGGAGTTGTTGTGACCCAAGTGCAGCACCTGGCACTAAACCCTGTTGAAAGCCATACAGCACATTGACCTACCTTATCCAGCTCCTTCTGCAAACCTTCCAAACCCTGACAGAGAGAAATATGCATTGGATGCTGTTGCTAAATACTGATGAGTACCTTACTGCAGGTACACCCTTTACTATATAAAAAGCCTTCCTGTTCCTATGAAGCTGCATTTAATGTTTAATGGCTAAATAAGTAGTAAACGGAGGATAAAATCATTCAGTAAAGCTAGCTGTCATTCAACCTTATCTCAGAGAACTTGATAGTAATCTAAGCAAACTGTGCAACCCTGATTCTGGGGACTTTTAGGTTTCCTACCTTGTTTCCCAGCGGCCTCCTTCACTCTGGGAAATCCAGCATGTCCTCTGGGGCCAGACTCACTATTAAGTCCAGGCAGACCAGTTTTTCCCTTTTCAAAATGTTGCTGACTTCATTTATTTTTATTATGCCAAGTATAATGTATTTGTTTTCATGGGGGGGGGGGGACACAAAACCAAGAACGGAGTCCTGGGAAAGTTTTACAAACAATCAAGGACAGAACAGGGATAGTACTTTGTTTCTTGGATGAGCTAAGGAGTTTGAAGACAGAACCAAATGTTTCTTCTTCGGATATCTTTATTTTTAAAACTTAGTTCTATATTTAAATGTTGCTATAAACATTTTCATTTAGGAAATATCAGGGAAAGTCTTTGAACCTGTCGTTTTCTAGCTATATTTTTTTTTCCTGCCTCTTATTTGTAAAACTGTTCATGGAGTTTAAGACAAGTTTCCAAATAGCTGTAATTCCTTTGAGGTTGTTTGCTTTTCTGGTGGATAACTTGAGGTGGGATGGAAGAAGGAGTGGGGTAATGTCCTTGGCTATAGCCTGGAAATATTTAAGTTTCCACTTCTTTCAGGTTGATATTAGAGCCTCCAGATGCAATAAGGACCATGCTATATCCATTGTGCACATCCAGCCTGGAGAAATGGAGAATAAAACTATCTCAGATGATGCATTGTTTCTTATCCCCCATTTCTTGAGCCCCTCTGGCCTCAAATAGCCATTCTAGGCCAGATCCCTAGCTCTACCCTCAGGATGCTGTGTTCTGCTTACCTACAAGCTCATTGCAGGCAATGTTTGAAGACGGGATGCAAACTCTTCTCTGGTGGTTGCCACCTCCTCTTACTACTGGCTTCCTGAATAGTACGGTTACCTGCTGTGCATGGTGAGAAAGGGATTTTACATGCTATGCCATATTGTAATAGGGACACAATAGTTTTGTTGGCAGTCAGTACAGATAATAGCTGCTCTACATTGAGCTCAGATCCCAGTGACTTAGCCGTACATATTCTTAAAGAGGTTTTCCTTTTGTGTGTACCCAGACAGATTGAGAGGGATCAGCTTTGAGTCAGTGATGAGATGCTGGTCCCTAAAATGCTCTTTGTCTTTTGTTCTCATCTGGACTTCCTTGCCCCTCTCTCAAGCCCTGGGAGTTTGCGCTTCCTCTTACTGCAAGAACAGACTGTAGGACAGCTTGAATGAATCGTAGAATCGCTCAGGTTGGAAAAGACCTTAAAGATCGAATCCAACCTCAACCTAACCACGCTACCCTAACTCTTAACAGCCCTCCGCTAAATCATGTCCCTGAGCACCACATCCAAATGGTTTTTAAACACATCCAGGGATGGTAACTCAACCACCTCCCTGGGGAGCCTGTTCCAGTGCTTAACAACCCTTTCAATAAAGAAGTATTTCTTGATATCCAACCTAAACTTACCCTGGCGCAACTTGAGGCCATTTCCCCTCATCCTGTCACCAGTGAGAAGAAACCAGCCCTGCTCTCACTGCAATCACCTTTGAGGTATTTGAAGAGAGCAATAAGGTCTCCCCTCAGCCTCCTTTTCCTGAGACTAAATAGCCCCAGATGCTTCAGTCTCTCCTTGTAGGATATTCTCCAAGCCCTTCACAAGACTTGTTGCCCTTCTTTGGACCTGCTCCAGCACTTCAGTGTCCTTGAATGCAGTGAGAACAAGTGGTTTCTCTATCTAATTTCAGCTAGATTAAAGCCATAGCATTGGGTTACTGCTGTTACAGTCAGGTGGTGAAGGAATGTGCAACATGTGATGCTCCTTCTAACAACTGAGGTATGGCCAGCACACAAAGCTAGACATCCAGTGTTTATCTCCTGCTGTGTGTAGCTAACGCTGGAAGAGTTATGTATGGAGAGCTCCAGCTGGGATAGAATTGTACATGAGCTCCTTGTTGAAAGTGTATTTTGAAGTATATTTTTAAGGAGGTAGGAGAGAAGGCCAATGGAGAAACCTTACAAAAATCAGAAATTGCTGATTACCTTAACTTCATGGAGCATGGTTTCTACCTTTGATCAACTATCTTTGTTTCTTTTTCATAAGATATCAGTCTCTAGAAGGGGGAACCCAGCTCAGTGACATCATGCACTCTTCTGAGAGACAGATTTCCTCATTCATAATATTTTCTGTTCCCTGACATAGCCAACCTGGGCATTTAAGCTCAGACAGGTAAGGGTTACCTGGGCTACATCAGGCCTAAGATAAATGGCTGCATTCCTGATCTGTCATCTGCCAGTCTGGACTGCACTGAAGAAATAAGCCAAAGAAAGATCAGAGATAGCAAGTTCATAGAACCACAGAATGGCTTAGGTTAGAAGGAACCTCAAAGCCCATCTGGTTCTAACCACCTTCTGTGAGCAGGACTGCCCTCCACCAGCTCAGGCTGCCCAGGGCCCATCCAACCTGGCCTTGAGTGCCTCCAGAGATAGGGCACCCACAGCTGCTCTGGGCAGCCTGTGCCAGGACCTCACCACTCTCTGAGTAAAGAATTTCTTCCTAACGTCTCACCTAATATCCTCTTTAAATTTAACGACATTCCCTCTTGTCCTATCACTATTAGTGTAAAAAGTGCATACTTCCTCTACATATGCAACACTGTGGAATGGGGATTGTGCATGCTGCTCGTCTTCCACAAATAAAAAGTGAAATCATTTAAATAATCTCTCTCTCACAACTGATAAAGTGGCTGGATTATCTTGTCTTTGCAGTGGAAAGCTTTTGCATACAACATCAGCATGGCTCAGAAGACATATTAGACTGTGCTGGCATGATTATGTGTCCCAAATTTATTGGAACTGACACCTGCTATAAAAGAATATTTAACAACAGCCTGTACCTAAATTTCTTCATTAACATGCATAGAGTCTGCTTAAAAATGTAAGATATCTATCTTCTTGATTTTTACTTAAGGTTAGTAATGCATTACTTTACTTAGGAGACTTTTATATGTGCTTAGTAAGATTTGGCTTATCTTTCTTATTGGAGTCACTCTTGGGGTAGATTTTTTTCTTTTACGAACTTGTCTGCTTTACAGTTCTCCAAGTTTAATATTTGAAATGTCTATATCTTTGAAGAAGCTAGATTTCAGACTTGTACCTGGAACTCTCCCAAAGTTCAGTGAGCAGATCACCAGAAATATCTGAAGACTTCCCATTCTCCTGCTTTCTTTTTGACTCTTCACTTCTCTCTTGGAAACAAAGGCAGTTCCTACAGACAAGGCTTTCCCTTCCTGCTGGTAATCTTGGCAGCACCTTTGGTGTTTATTGGTCCTTCAGGTGACCATTCCTTACTGTGACGTGCTGAGCCACTGCTGCACATCTGCCCAATGGATCAGTAGGACCACCAGCCATCAGCTTCTCTTCAGCCCAGTGTCTTTCTTACTGGGGCTTTGCAGCAGCTTAAAAATGGTGTTTGAAGCAATTTATTATTATTATTTTTAAAGCCACCACCTCCCACTCTGCTGGCGAATGGACAGGTGTGCGCAGCCACGTATTTGTACTACATCAGACCTAAAATCTGGTACCCAGGCTCCACCACAGAAGAGTTTGGTCTTCCTTGAGGGCATCCTTGAACTCGCTCATCCTTGGCTCCCAGTCAAGGCAGTGTGAAACACATGGGATTGTTCACTTCTGGGAAAAGGCAGTTTATGATAATAGACTTTGAGCTAAGCTCACTGTACAGTCCAGTTGAAGTTTAAGTGAGTTTTTAAGCTGGACTTGTCACAGTCCATAGTATAGATATCTTTCTCTTTTTGAGGTCTGGAGAAACAAGAAGGTCTGTATTTCTAGCTTAGTTTTACAGTGCTGACTGGCTGGAAAGGAGATGTTTAGAATGCATCAGTAATAGCCAAGAATATTATTGGATTACTTGGCAAGCCTCTCAGCATAATTGTAATAAATATTAAGGTTAAGGAATCATATGGATCTTTTTAGCCTCTCTTAGGTTTTTGGGAAAGCTTTTAGCTGTAGAGTCAATCATGTGCTGATAGAAGGTAAAGCCCTGGAAGATGATACTTTCTGTTATTGTTTTCTTTCTTTTTTTTCTTTTTTTTCTTTTTTTTTTTTTTTAATATCCTGATGGCCTTGAGTGTTTAACTGTGACCTCATGCATCAACTGCTTTGTCTTTATTTTTTTTCCTATCTTGCCTTCTATCCCTATGAAAGGACCCTGATGACTGGTGAAATCTCTGTCAGGGTATATTGTTTTTGAAAGAAAATTGACCTTATTAGCATTTTGAGATGAGTGTTACTTCATACAATCATTAAGGATGAAAAAAACCTCTAAGACCATTAGTCCAACCACAAACCCGTCACCACCATGCCCACTAACCATGTCCCTCAGTGCCACATCCACATATTTCCTGAACACTTCCAAGGGCAGTGACTCCATCATCTCCATGGACAACCTGTCCACTACTTCACCACTTCTTAATATCCAACGTGAACCTTCTCTGGTACAATGTAAGGCCATTCCCTCGCAGTTATCCAGGACAGGAAGCTGAACCCCATCTTGCTTCTTAAATCTCCTTTCAGACAGTTGTAGAGAGCAGTAAGAACCCCCCTGTGCCTCCTCTTCTCTGCACTAAACAGTTCCAGATCCCTCAGCTGTTCTTTGTAAGACTTGTGCTCCAGACCTTTCCTGGACTGCCATCTATTCCTGGGCTCCCATATGCCCTTCATCACCCTGGATATGAACAAAGCAGTCCAAATGAAGATCCTCTTCTTGCTCAGTAGTTACTGGTGTTGCAAAGGATCTAATTTTTGGAATTTGCATATCTAAGTTAATTTAATGCTCTCAAGTAATCTGCTTTGATATAATTGATACAGCTAGAAAATTATTTCCAATATAGAACATGAACTACTTGAAAGCTTAAAAGATTATGCACCATGTTCAGTTTATGTGCTTTTAGTTAGCTATCTTCAGGCACAAAAGAACCTTTGATTTTAGGCCAATTGAATAATCTATGGAACTGTTTGTTCTTCTTGGTTCTCTGGTTTGTCCCTGAAGAGAAAATTCTGTTAGACTTGCAGCAAATCAGGGAAATGACATTTTCTACACAATATTATGCTATGCAGTCAAAATATTATAGTGAAGTCCTTCCAAGAGTAAGAACAAGGATACTGGTAATTTCTAAAAATGGGAGGAAGTATAAAATGTTTTCATTGTGGATTCCTAAAAACAACTTTAAAAGAATATTTATTTTTGCAGATATTTCTGGTATTATGTCAGTGATGTAGAACCAAACTCAAAATAGACTTTGTTTTATTTTTTATGCTCATCTTCTCTAGTCCCTCTGATAACTCTTCACTAGTCTTAGGTAAAGTAAAATTAAAGGAATGAAGCTGTAATGGTGTTGTTTGGAACACTGTGAAGTACATAGTGTACAACATTATAAATATTGTGATCCTTTGAATAAGAAGCATCAGAAAATAACCTTTGATAAATCATTATCATATCTGTTTTTAATCTCAGAGTGGCTGTTTTGCAAAGACTACTGTCAGGACTCATCACCCTGTATAGTAAAAAATTCATTAATTTTAGCATGATGAATAGTATCTCCTCAAGGGTACTGTGCATGTGCCACCTAGCCATGCATTTGAATCCTGTCCATTGGCTGATGAGGAGAGATTGTCCAACTGCTTTTTGCCCTTGTTAAGTAAATTACAAAAAAATAGCAACCTTAAAGAGTAGATATCTCTCACCCGTCCTATACTTTCAGCAACACCTGTTGATTGTTACTCAATCCTTCCTTAAGACATTCATACGGATAGAATTCTGAATGAAAAGCTGTACAGATTAAAAATAGTAAGTCAATGCAAGTGTTAGTTTGACTCAAGTGTGGAAGGGGACAGAGGAGTGGGCAGAAGTGTAAAAAGTGTAATATTGCAAACCGTGTTTATTATCAGTTTCTATGATTATGGGTTTTTTCTTTTCTTTTTTTTTTTTTTTTAGCATTTCTTGACTTTTTTTTAATGCAGGCATTTTCTTTTAGACCTTAGGTGGAAAAAGAAAGTAGATGGACACTGGAAGTAAGGTTTGGTGATGTGGGAAAATTCAGAGATGTTGCTCACCGTTGCAGAGAGAAAATTAGCATCACTAAAGCTCAGTTAGAGTTGAGGCTAGCCAATACTAATGGGGGATGATAAAAATAGCTTTTAAAAATATGTTATCAGGAAAAGAAGGAATAATAGAAATAATATTTCTCGATGAAAATGGTCATCTCATAAACTGGTGTCCAGATAATGCATAGATATTAGTTATTCTTCAACATTGATAATGGTCCTGCAATTCAAGAGCCTTGAGTTGGAGGACTGTGACTGTGGTAAAGATAAACTCCCAGCCAATGTCTAACTTGTGTAGGATTTGCTGTTCCAGCTGGATTTATTTAGGTCTACAGATCTCAATGGGATTCATCCCAGGGTTCAAAGATCTGTTGTTGTCATCTTCTCATTTATTTGTCAGTGTTCCTGGGAAACTGGAGAGGTCCCAGTCAGCTAGCTGTCCCAGTTTTCAAGAAGGACAAGAAAGATGATCCTGGTAATTATAGGCCTGTCAGTCTCAATTTGGTGCCTGGAAAAATTATGTATAAGGTCATTCTGGGAGTTATTGAAAAAACATCTGAAACACCTGTGTTCTTCTGGGTGCCACAGTATAAAATGGACATAAAACTATTAAAAATTATCTAAAGTAGGGATGTAAAGATGGGGAAGGGTCTGGAGGGTGCAAGGAGGAGTGGCTGAGGTCCCTGTTCTTGTTCAGCCCGGAGCAGAGGAGCTGAGGGGAGCCCTGATGGCGGCTGCAGCTCCTCACAGGAGCGGAGGGCAGCGCTGAGCTCTGCTCTGTGTGACAGCGACAGGGCCCGAGGGAACGGCATGGAGCTGGAGAGGGGCAGGTTGCATATCAAGAAAAGGTTCTTCACCAGAAGAAAGGCACCAAGCTGCTAGTTTTCAGAAAGTATTTGGACCACGCTCTCAGAAATATGGATTCAATTTTGGTTGGTCCTGTGTGGAGCCAGAAGTTGGCTGATGATTCCTGTGGGTCCTTTTCAACTTGGGATGCTCTGTAGTTCTTTTACTTCATGTGGCATTACGCTATAGGTTTTTGTTAGCTGCAGTTTAAATGCAACGTACTAGCTTCTATAGTGTGAATCAACTTAGAGCTTAAAAAACTAATTTTATTTCTAAGCATCTGACAAATACATACTATTTGTTCTTCTTATGTGTGACAATGTAATCTTGCTCCCTGCAGTCACAGAATCACTGAAAAACTGAAGTGGGAAGGGATCTCTGGAGGTCACTGGGTTCAGCTCTCTTTGCTGAAGTGTGGACGCCTAGAGGCAGTTCCCCAGCATTGTGTTCCAAATGGCTTTTGAATATCACCACAGAGGGACAGTCCACAAGCTCTCTGGGAAACCTGTGTCCGTGCTCAGTCACCCTTGCACTTTCACAGTGCTTTCTGCACTTATGGTGATACCTCCTGTGTTTCAGTATGTGTCCCTTGTCCTGTCACTCAGCATCCCTGAAAAGATCAGAGCACTGTCTTCAGCTATTTGTACCTATTGATTATTTTTCCTTGACCCTCCTCTATCTCCATCTGGACGAGATCAGCTTTCTTAGACCTTCCTCACTTGTGAAATGCTTCAGTTCCTAAATGTATCTTCTGTTTCATTATGTAGATGCCTTCGCTTTTCATCCCTTGGTTCAAGAGCATGGTAACTCTTCTGGAGGGTAAGACAAAATTGAGAGCAGAGCTCATAAATCTTCTTTTCTCTGGACTTCCGTCAGGCCTAAATGTGCTTCAGACTCAGCTGCATGTATCCCACGGAAGAGAGCTGTTCCAGGGTCAGTCTTAACTATTAAGAATATAAATCATTAATCTTTATTTTGAAGAATTGTGATACCATACATCATTGTTTCTGGTGGAACATTGCAACAGAAACAGGAGAGCAGAAACTTCAGGCCAGAGACGTTTAAAGGTGTTGTGTGAGTAGGTTGAAGGTTACTAATATTTTATAGCCTTTGATACTCAGGAGTCCTTCCCCCAACACAGTGTGTCGTATGTCGCTAATGGTAAAAGCTAAAACACCTGTAAAGTTTAAGAAAATAAATAAATAAATAAAATAAATATTCAGAGACTAGAAAAAGCTTGTCTTCTCCAAAAGTTAAATTTGTAGTGGCCCTAGAGTTGAAATTTACACCCAAATTCACTTATTTACAAAACAGAGTAACCACCTGTTTGTAATCTTAGGTTAATCAAGAAGAATTAAAAGTATTTTGATTTTCAGCTATGAGGAGAGAGGTTGTATCTTCCGGAGACACAGAATGAAGTTCTGTCTCTACAAAAAGAGCAGGGAACTGGTTACTATTCCAGTGGGACCAGTTTTTCACTTTTAACCTTTAAATATTTTAAAATAAGCTCATCCTTTTAAGCAAACGAGCAATACATTTTTGCAAAACTCTAATATTTCATGTGCAATGTCTTGCTCTACTTTAATTAGTAAATGTTTGTCCTCTTTACCTCTTAATCAGGAAGGCTTTCATGACCTAGCTTTCTGAAAGCACTACTGCAGTCCACATGTCCTATGTCAATACATTTGTGAGGAAGGGAGAAAATATGCAAAAGAAAAGCAAATTAGTAGAGCATAGCTAGGCTAAAAAAAGTTACATTTAAGCAGTATTTGATAAATGCTTTCCTTATATGCTCCAAGGAGAAAATATGTATGCCTAACTTCCATATTTACAAATCTGTGAAGTAAGAAAATCATCCACTCATCTTTCTACAAGGAAGAAAAGAAGTGAAAGAAAAACAAGAGTGAAAATTAGGCAAATAAATTTAATTACAATCTTGGGGAAAAGAAACCACAAGGATGTATTATTTGCACTCGGTCAGTTCACAAGAACTTTACAGCAGGTTTTCTCTGATGTTATGTTATGGTCTACATGAAGTTGAAGCTGTTGCACGTCAGCCTGTGGGATGTGTCAATAGGAAGACAGATTCAAAAATCACTGAACGAATTCAGTCTAAATCCAGTCTGTCTGCTTATCCACGTAGACACTTTCACCACTGTGTCTGAGCTCATCCTAGATATAAGACTAAGTGCAAAAACACTTTCTCAATTTGTGCATGGAAGAGCTCAGTAGGCTTGTGGATTTTTCTGCATGGAATGAAAAGGATTTCTGGTGCTGTGGTGCTTCCATCTGAAGAATTAATTAAGGAAATATTAAACCTCAAGAAAATATCTTCATTGAGTTCAGGCAATGTTAAGGTCTGAAATGATCTGTCAGGAGTGAGTTTCTAGAATTTCATTGCCTATAAGATCTTGTGTTTTTCTTCTCAGGTTGGAAGGTCCTGTATTTTTTTTTTTCAGTTGTAGCTTTCTGTGTCAAGTTAGGGTTGTAAAGGGAAAACAAATGTTATAACTGCCTATAACACTTTCTGAATAAATTGTTCTTTGTCTTATTCAGCCATATTCATTCTTAGTCCATGAAATACTGCTTTTGAATTTTTGGCTGCAACATCGATATTGCATTCAGCTGTCATGGTGTACTGTATGATAGGAAACATTAAGAAAAACTGTCCTATGTACCTTATTCCTTTGTAACTTCTTTCTTCCTGCTGAGTGCTGTACTGACTGTGGAGGCTATGACACCTCTGGCATTGTGTAGGAGTCTGTTGAGTATAGGTACAGCTTTCTTTTTGTGAGCCATCCAAATGATGTGGACTCATAAAAGCCACAAGGGGTTTCCTCCATGAAGTACATACAAGAGTAAATGATAATGTAAGGCATGTTTGTGGCAGTCATTTTTCAGTTACCCACTGATACGTCCACTAAAATGTGTACTTTCAGATTGTTGTGCCGTAGAAGAGGATTCGGATCCTGTTTTCCTGTAGGTCTCATTGTCACCTAATCAGATTTGAGGTATTGGTAATAGTGAAGATAAATGTATCTTGCATAACTCTTAGCTTCTCTTAGCTTATTCTAGTGTGTATTCCAGAAGGAATTGCTCCTGCTGTCCATGCCCTTGCAGAAACTTCACTGGACTTCAACGTCTACTAGCATGTACAACTGAATTTATGGTATACCAAAGGCAGGATTAACCCCAGTAATCTAAATGTTTAGTGGTTACATTAATCAAGTCAGCTGAGAATCCTCTATATTCAGGGAAAATAGAGAGACCATATCTAAATAAGCATGCTGAATCACACAGTGCCTATCAGCAGTGCCTATCTATTTTTGCACATTGCTGGTAAGTTAGATGGTCAGCATAGACGAGGTGCTCACACCTTTTGAAGAGGTAAAGTCAGATCCCAACCTTGCACGTTATGAAGTCAGGATGGAACTGACACACTTGTTTCTGCAATAGCCTACCAATATCTGTTTTATACACTTAGTCCTTTATTAGCATTTCATGAGTTAGATTAACTCTGTGGCTACTTAAAGTAGGTATGAATTTGTCACTTGGTAATCTACTGAAAATGTCGGTAAGCTAACTTGAAATCATAATAATAGAAGTACTCTTCGCTTATTTTTGCATTTGCCAAGCTAAGTTAATTGATTTTTTTTTTTTCCACATACTTGAAGAATGTTCATATGTCTATTCCTCTGATGCAGAGGAATAGCTCTTGCTCTTGCTCCACAGCAAGAAAGACTAGAAACCAGGTCACCACTGTTATCCATTTCACAGATGAAACCCCCTGGTACAGTCGAAGAGATTCAGGACACAAGTAGTTAGAAAGACAAACCTTTCCATCTCACAGTAAAACAAAACGGGCCCTGTGGACTACTGTAAAGTTTTTTTTCACAGTTTGGAACTTGAGCTATTGCTTTGCTGTGTGCAAATGAGTAGGCAGTTGGACTAGGTGACCTTCTGAACTCCTTTCCAGTCTGAATGTTCCATGATCCTTGACACACAAAACTGAAATAACAGCCTATTAATCTTCAGAGTGAAAGGGTTAAGAGCAGTTTACATTTTAATACATGATTTCATGCATTAAAATATGTCTTTAGTTGTTTTTTTGTTTGCATTAACTTGCAAATGGGACAGATATTCTACAAATGTGACCTTTAATATCTGTTTTTTACCTCTGAAGATTCAACTTATTACAGGATTACAGAATTGTACAGTTTGGATGGGACTCCTGGAGAAAACTCAGTCTAATCTCCCTGATAAGGCAGATTCCCTACAGTAGGTCACACAGATAGATGTTCAGGTCTGTCTTGAAAATTCCCAGAGAAGAAGACTCCATAGCCTCTCTGGGCAGCCTGTTCCAGCGTCATCCTCAAAGTAAAGAAGTTCTTCCTTGTGTTAATATAGAACTTTCTGCATTTTAGTTTCTGCCCGTTGCCCCTTGTTCTATTGCTGCCTGCCGCCACAAGAAGTCTGCCCTCATCAACCTGACTCCTGTACTTTAGATATTCATAATCAGTGGTGAGATCCCCCTCATTTATTTCTCAGAGAAACTATGCCAAATATTTTTTTTTGTGAAAGAAAATTCTGGCCAACGGGGATTCAGATATCTAACAGCAGTTCCCCTAGGAATAAATTTACCTAGAAGTAGACTATTTTCAGTGACATATGGCATTCCAGAAGAAGTTATCATTAGTTGTATTTTTTTTTTTTTTTAGAAGAGATAAACTGAAATGTCTGTGACAGCTCTAAAACGAATTTGTAGAGGAGATGTGATGTACCTCTAACATGGCAGTTATGGCACTGATGTTTATTTAGCTGAAACCAGTGTTAAGTCTGTACTAGAAATCACTTAGGAGCCACATGTTTTTTATAGACAATTAATTTTCAGAATTAGTGCTGCAGTGCCAAGAGCACAACCTATTTAAATAGTGTTTTTTATTCTTCTTTTATTTTCCCCCTACAAAGGATGTAGTTATTTGCTCTTTTACAAAAACACCTCTAGCAACTTTAGTCCCAACCCTCAGGGAGAGCTTGAAGTGCTCGCCCACAGTATAAGGATGTTTCTCCCTCAGAGAGAAACCATTTTAATGTCTTAGTATCTGGAACCTGTAGAGCTTGGATGCATGCCCTACGGTAAGTGAGATTAAAGCACATACCTGAATTGCAGTTCTTCTGAAAATCATTGGTAAAATTCAAAGATTACTTATAAAAATGCTAATATTTTAGTAAACTCCTCTAAGAATATATGCTTATTCAAGTTTATGTGCCTGAGACTGAAGAGTTCCTGCAACTGAATAAGCTTAAAAAAAACTATGCTTCTTATGCTCCTTTCCCTACTTTTAAAAATCATTATTGCAAGCTTGAAAATGTGTTAAGAATAGCTGTTAAAAAGAATGAAGTAAAAAATACTCCTTTAAATTTTAAGTAGAAAGAAAGAGAAGAATTATATTTCTCCATAGTGGTTAAGAATTATTAATGCAAATGTGGTCTGAAATGGTAGAAGCAAAGATCAACTGGCAGCAAGATGAGACATTCCCAACCAGAGGAGAAAGTGACCCAAAGCCTTCTGTGAACATGGATGAAGAGGTCCTGGTATTGAACATGGCAGAGAGATACTGGTTCTTCATTTGAGTTTCTGAAATCAACAGGCCAGTGCAAAATCTGAGTATTAGTCTTGCTTTTTGACCCAATGTCATCATCAAACAGAATCCTTTTATCTATGTGCAGAGATAGTGATAAAGATTGAAATTAAGAAACTTCCATAAGTTTTAGAAGTGCAAAGACATATCAGAAAATGGCTTCAGCTGAAATTTGGTTTGAGATGTACGGTAATTTATAGGGCTAGCCTTTACTGTCTAGGACTATTTTAGCTCTTGCTGTGTGGTTGGTTACTTTAACATCCTTCTGACAAATGAGACAGTTGACCTTTTCTTCTTGAAAGATAGAAGGGAAAAAGGAACTGTCAGTTTTTGGAAACACTTTTGGTGCAACGTGACTGAGTTTAATTTTGAATTAAGATGCTACGGCGCTTGAAGACATGCTTGAAATTATGTACATGGTTAAATCCTTTGAGCATAAATGAATACAGATCAATACAATGATGAAAACAGGCAACGTGATTTAGTGGTTTTCTGACACATTTTACATACTTTTCTTTAAAAGGGGACCAAAACTTAGCATAACAGATTACTTCAGTCGTGGTTTCAGAAATCCTGAAATTGTGGCAACTTATCCATCCTTCCCGTTATCTTGATGTGTTAGAATATCAGGGATCTGAACATTTTTGATCACATAGCTATTGGTTAACGTGTTACTCTTCTAGGCTAGAAGTCCTGAAATCCTAAAGGAGAAAGTTTATAGTTATGTAGAGGTTACTTGATTTAAGCAATCTCTTAATAAGATTGATTAAAAAAGAAATTATTTTGTAATTGTAATGTATATTGTAACAAGATATGCATACCTATGTCTCCATATGCTTTCATAATACATCAGGAGCAACTCCTTATAACCAAGTAGGTCACCCAAGTCCATGATATGTAGTAATCTACAGTGTGTCTCAGATGTCTGTGTCATAGTGCGAAAACTTTTAAGGCGCAGTTTTGCCTTGCAGATTATCAATGTCTGAGCATTCTCCCTTGAGACATGAAAATATTTCCATTTGATTTCCATTTAATTTTGAATATAAGGTTATTCAAATCAGGCTGCTACAGTCAGCGCTGTGCATTGATGTGGGAATCACTATGTGAAAGTTAAAGGAGCTCATCTCAAATGAGCAGAAGGAGTTCCAGTGTAGTAGCTCTAGTGGACAGTGTGGCCAGATTAAGTTTTGGTCTATTACTTACATGTTCTGAGAATGAAAAGTTAAACAGAATAAAACTAGAAAGCTAGTGGTAGTGAAATTACTTCCTAGAAGAATCAGTGCTGTGATGGAGCAGTTCTGCTCTTTCATGGGTTACATACTTGACTGTTTGCAGTCTCAGAACAATGCTGTTGCAAATACAGGCATGGCTGGTATGTTGGAGTAATCTTGGAAGGAAGGCATGTGTTTCCAACTGCCTTTTAATGCAAGGGAAGGGGGGCAAAATCATGGTCTCCAATAACATCTGTTCTTAAAGAGTCCCACTGACTTTGGAGGGATTGATTAAAATACACCCTAAATATTTCCATGTTCAAATCTCAGTGAGATTTGTCACATGCTGGTAATTGAGCAACTTTTCTATACTTTGTTTCCTGTTTCCTGAGTGTCTTGAAAGCCAAGACTTATAACTTAATCTACCTTACATTAGAATGAAAAGACAAGAGTTTTTCCCTTATAAGTGATTATGCAGGCAAGTCCGCCTTTAATTATAGGTGATTACAGGGCACAATAACGGCTGTATTTACATTTTTTCCTTTCTTTCTCTGTTTTTCTTTTTCTAACCTGAAGTTAGAACAGAAAATACATGTGCTCATCTCTTGACATGTAAAGTACACAATGCTTCAGTTCTTTTCAATATCACACAGTGTCTAATTTACTGTCACGCTGTTCTGAAGATGCCATAAATGTCAGCTTAATAAGCAGGGCCACATGACACAGAAGGAGATGCCCAGAAGAACACATGATCAGTCTAAAATTATATAGCCTAAAGTACCCTTTAAGTAAACCTTCTTGTAAGATTCTGTCATCAGGATGAATTATTTACAAAACCACACTGTCTTCTAGATTTTAATTTTGAGAATATTCAGAAACTGCTATTTAAACAGGTTTATAACTGTTTAAAAAAAATAACAAAGACAGGTTTCGCTATTCCTTTGTACATAACCAGATATAATTTCCCAATTACTGGTCTTTAAAAGTTCTAGCCAGGAAATTCCACATATGGTAACGACTCATAACATTTACTCTTTACTGCTGCATCTCAGTGTACTTTCTGTCTTCCTTAACTGCTCTTTTCATGATGAAGTGATTTTTTTCAAGACAATTTTCTGTCAGATTCTTGTATACCGACTGTTTCATGCTAATGGATGTGCTCCAGTAACACCTATAATAATTCTCAAAAAGTCGAGAAATACCTGCTTCCAAAATGCAGACGTACCTGAGCCTCTTTCATTCTCTGCTCAGTTCTTATTTTCACATGCCCCTCACTGCAATGTGGTCTGTGATTTAACTAGCACATACGATTTTTGGGTTTTCTACAGTATTCTTTTTAATAGGAAAAAATGTAAAAAACCCATGCCAAAGGAATGTTTCTTGTGTCCTGTAAAAAAAAAAAAAAAAAAAAAGTTGAAAAGTAAAGAGCATTTAACATTCATAGAATCATTTTAACACAGGTTTATTTCAAATATGAAATATTTTCTTTCCCTCATTTTGTTTCATTTTGCAGATATGTATGTAAAAAGCTGATGTGTGTTATGGGATAGCTTTAATATATGTTTCTTCATTGATAATCCTGGCCTCTCCTAAAAGTCCTAACTCCACTCATTCCCTTAACTCCAACTACCTCTTTCAACTCACTGCTTTAACCTCTCCTGCTCCACTTTCTTAATTCCTTTCCCTATAACTTTTATAATGAACTGAAATTGTCTTGACAACGATCTCTTGCTATCTCTAAGGATAAATTCTTTATCTTTTCAGGACCTCACTGCTACTTTAGCTGTTGGTGATCATCTTTCTTTCTCTCTTGTTGGTTTATTTGTTTTGTATCACACATGATATGAGTGTCATTGTTTGCAGAATCAGGACTAATATGATAAGAACTTGTACTGTTTATTTGTGCAATGTGGCCAAGTTAGCAGTGCTGTAAAACTCATTTTTCGTACACCCGAACAGTTTGAAAAAATGATACTATGTGATCTGACACAGGTAAACACAATTACATGGAATACTACAGCAACTTCACTGGAAATGAAAGAAAGCTTTCATTATATGGACAGACTTGTGGATGAAGTTTAGTTTTAAAATGAACAGACTGTTTTGTACACTTCCTTGTTGTCTTGTTATTCGTGGTTAATCTTTTTTGGATCAGCAGCAAAGGTACTGCTGCTGAAAAGTATGTCCTGATTTGTATTTATTAAGATAGGAAATTTGCAAAGGGTAGAAAGTTAGCATGGGAATTTGGGAATTCAATCGTTGCAAGTCATCCTATTGAAATGATACAATGCTTTATTTTTATTTTATTTTTTTTTCGTGAGAGTAGCAAGGCATCAGAAGTGCCAATGGAGTCAGTTTCTCAAAACCTTGTCTTATTGCCAGCTGCACCAGTATTTGCCTGCGTTTCTACTCGCCCTGTATCGTGCAGCGCTGTGTTGGCCACGGCTGCGCACAGTCAGCGCGTTTCTATGGGGCAGCGCGGCTCGGGGAGCTGGCGCTGTCCATGGTGCTGAACAGCAGCGTGGCGCCGGAGCTGCGGGTTCTCCCAAGGGTGCGATGGATTCGGCGATCCTGCCACCAGCAAAGGAAGCTCACTCGTTCATAGAATGTGAAACTGGTCTCCTCGTGATTCATAGCAGTCTATTGCATATGCCGGATCTGTTGTGAGAATGTCTTGCCCTTGCTTGCCCATTACATGCCAGGATGATTTTCTCTTAGAAATAGATGTCGCAATTCCTTTTGTCATGCATGAAATGAGTAAGAAGGGGTATTCAGAAAAGGAGCTTGGCTTGTACTGAAACTTTTAAGCTATACGCTTGTCCTTTAACAATCTGATGATATAAACAAAACTTAAACCAAAGTAGCCTGTTCCTTAGCAGATGTAAAAGAGTTTCACTGAATTTGCCTTTTGTTTCTCACTCAGATTCTGATTAGTCAGAGGATGAGTCACAGCTTTTCACTCCTAGACAAAATTCCTTCATCTACAATGAAACAACTTTTTTCTATCGAAGTATTTTCTGATAGACATTCTACTAATTTAAATAGTATTTTAAACAGTGTCTTGTTCAATGCCAGTGCTTGAAAATGCAGAATTCTTCAGTGCCTTCAGTACTGAACAGACTGCAGTGAAAAGAGTTTGAGATATTTATGCAGCTTGGAAAGCAATTTTTAAACTTGGCCACTTATTTTAAAAACAGCTCAAAGGTCAGCTAGACACTTTTCTTTTTCTTTCTGCCCCCCCCCTCCTCCCTCCACCCACTCTTCTATTTGCAGGGAGGAAATTAATTCTTTGCTTTCTCTTCATTAAAGTTCTTAATTCTCTTTATAGGGGACATGCAACAGAGGAGAAAATAGCTATATCAAGTTATCGTAATTTACCTCTTGCATAAAATGGTTCTTTGTTCTTGTTGCTTAGATTTAGTGTTTCTAGCATTGTTCTGTGTCACCTTCTGTTCTTAATTACACTAGTTCTTTTCCGCTAGCCAAATTCACATGAAAATGTTTCAGAAGGACAATGTGCACTGATAAGGTGTACTCTCTTACACACTCTAGATATATCTCTTTACAGTTTGGGCAGTCATCTCTGCCCCATGGCCTGCATATGGCCTGACCCAGCTTGCAATGCATCCACTCCCTGCTCTGTACCATCATGGCAACGGCTCAGCTCCACCAACCAGAATAGAATGGCAATGAGAGAAAGCCTATTTCAAGCTCAGTGTGGAGAAAGCATGGAAATTGGAGCCACTACAGGGGATTAGTAGATAAGGAGACTAGAACTAAGGAGGAAAGCATAAAGATGAATAAGGGCAAGGGCGTGTTACAGACTGGAAAATGAAACTAGTCCTTCTGGGGTGGTTAAGAGAATTTGTGGCCACCACCGTACATTTTCAACTTCTCCAGAAGTGGATTCCAGAAGTCTGCAATTTTTCTAGAAAAGCAATATGAATCAGTTTCTTGTAGGACTAATTCACAAAGAAAATGACAGTTTTGCCATTATGGTATTTTTACTTTGTCAGAATTTTGTGTGTGAGGTTGAAAGTTGGAACTTGGTTAATATATGAAGATGTTAATACGGTGCTGTAAGAGGGTATATCTACCAATCTTTTCCAGTGGAAGTCTTATCTCATTGAGGGCTAAAGATGGAAAATTCTTCTGGACATAAGTTAAGTCTTGTGATGAAAGCACTATCATCTGCATAGATTTGGCTCTTTTACCACAGATGTTGAACAATGTGAATTAGGAAGCCAAGCAGAAGGGTGGAAATAAATCTTGCATTACTTAGTACATTTACGAAGGAAATAGAAAGAAAAGAGAGAGATGGGGGTGGTGGAGGGGGGGGGGGGGGGGAAGGAGGGAGGGAGAGCGAGAAACAGACAAATAAAGAAATCACTGGTCTAGATTTCTGTGCTGGTCAATCCAATGGGATGTTCTTAGTCTGTGAGAGTGCTCATCCTGAAGTTTCAAGGTATGGAAAATCAAAGCTCCCTGAGCTTCTCTCAGGCATCCTTTTACTCCTGCTGAATTTATCAATGTGCCATCCCAAGGTCATAAAGAAGCAAGTCTGCAAAGAACAATTTTGTCAAAAACAAGTTTACAGCCAAAACTTCCTGTTGCAAAATAATAGGAATGTTTTGGACAGAGCAAGGCCATCCTGTTGTTCACAGGATTCCCTTCTCCAGCCTTCAATTTGTTGACATGGTAAAGGTCTTATCTTGCAAGTGTTTGAGACAATTTCAGGCATACCACAGATAAAGTGTTTTTTGTTGGGATGCTACAGACCTCACCATTAGTGGGTAAAAGGGAAGGATCACCACTTTTGACATTCTGGGAATACTTTGCCTAATGCAGCTCGGGCTAACATTAGCTTTCTTTGCAACAAGGGCACGCTGCTGAAGGAATACTCTGCCAGTTTGCCTGGACTGTTAATGAAGATGTTAAACAGGACTAATCTCAGTATTGATCTGAGGGATACACAGCTGTATAATGGTCTCCAAATAGATTGTTCCATTGATCACTGCCCTGTGGGACTGACCACTCAGCCGCTTTTCACTTCACCTCACTGTCTGCTCATCCAGCCTATGTATCAGCCACTTGTAAAGATAGCATAAAGGCTTTTACTGAAGTCCAGTTAGACAATAACCACTATTTTCCTCTCATCTACTAGACCATTCATTTCCTCAAAGAATTGTATCAAATTCTTTGAGAAGTATGTGCTTCTCAGTTTAACTTATTTGCTTCTGCTAGTTTTGATGCTAATGAGTCACTTAGAAGTCACAAAAAAGTAGTTTGTTTTTCACTTACTGCAGGAGAACCAGTAGAGTCCTTCCTGCCTATGTAAATTGTCATATTGTGGTAAATATGCAAAGAGTCATATCTTAGGAATTGCCAGGTAAGCATCCATAATAAATGTTAATAACCTCAGTCTCTCTTTGCCTCCTTTCCCACTTGTAAGATCTCTTTCTCATTTATCATGGGTATTATGAAAATGCATGATTTATGAAGCACTGAGCTATTTAAGAGATTAAAGCTTTAGAAAATTTAATGAGCAAATTCATATAAAGGTTTAAATAATGTTCAGCAAATAAGGCTAAGTGCCATGTGTTGTATGAGAGTAAACAAAATAATTATCAATATCAAAATACATGACAGTCAGTTAATATATTCTAAGTAAAACAAGACTGGTAATGGAAGGAAACACCACCAGGCTATCATAATGAAATTAAAGACTAGCAGAATTTGTAGGCTCAAAGCAATGAAATTAATGGCCCATGAGTAACCTTAATTTTGGTATTTCCTGACTTGGATACATTCAGCTAAGTAACCTAAAGAGGTTGTTCTAAGATTTTTTTTTTTTTTTTTTTTAATATGATATATATAATTTGCCTTCATTTTCATAAAAGCTATCTTTCTTCATGTTGGCACAAAAAATTACCCTGGAAAAGGTTAAAAATGCTTCCTTGTTAACAAAAATTCCAAATCCTCATAGGCTAAGCAGACTGACACAGTTAACAAGACTTCCATGTGCTATCAAAAATGCTAGCTTAGTGGAACAAAGCCTTGTCTGATTCAAGAATAAGGTTATTTGATCTTCCTCTTCTCATCCACAAAGTTCAGAACTGTGAGAAATTTCCCTCAGAGCTTTACATTTACACTACGTCTTGAACAACAAAATGCATAGAGTAATATAGGTACCCCCATGGAACCCATTTTGGCATGGCCTTACACCCTCAAAATCAGCTCCATATGCAGAAAATCCTTCCAAAGTTGAGGTCATACAGCTTTTAAGAGGTTGTACGGATTTTGAGTGCAGTCTTTATAACTGCCTTGAAAACAAAGACACTCAGAGCCACTAAACCCTATCTAATCCTACATACTATACACTCAGAGCTCTAAAAATTAAAAGGACTCAGGGACTGAAGATGTCTGCTGATGTACTGTGGGAAGTTATTATAGACCTGTTCAGTCAGTGAGTGATGAAAGTGAGATTAAAACTAGAAATTCTGAATCTGTGGCCATGCAATCTGAATACCATCATATGTGCCTGGTGACCTCTGTATTTCAGGTGTTACAAGATTATATTGGATTTGAAACCCACTTATAAAGAGGCTTAATAGATCGCTGTTCTCTACTACACTAGTAGCATGCTTCCATCCATTCTGATTTGTGGTGAGAAAGCAGTAATCATATGTGGCTGATTACCAACACTTGGCAACGTTGTATGTAATGATTCTTTTTCATGTAATCATCTACATTGCTGGAGATTTTCAAGACCTCATTCAGTGTGCAAGGACACGGTACTGAGTACTACTAAAACAGAAAAAGAGACTGTCATGTCCCAGTGAACATCTTGCCTAAAATAAGAATTTAGTTTTCTGGTTTTTTACAGTCAAATTTCTTTGTCTATATTGACTCCAGAAAGAGTGGCTAAGGAGGGATAAAAAAGTGGAGAAACACAGAAAATATACTTAAAACATAAGTGCATTTCTGGTCTCTTGGCTGAAAAATCTGATGACTTAGGTAATTTACAAAGTAGGAAAGAGACTGCTGCTCCCACTATGTCATTTATCTTATCTGTTATAAAATGTTGAGAGGTTATTAGGTATCATAATTATCATGCCCATGGTTATAAATTGATGGCCTTGTTCTTCAGAGAAGGTGGTGCTATGATCCTGCTGTGAGGGAAGGATAAACCTGTTTGTTCATTTGCTTTCATTGTTTTGAATTTTTTTTTAATTTTGTTCCATCGAACTCTTGAAAATATATATTGTTTGGGGAAATCGGTATGTCAAGGATAACAGCATGTACCATACGAATTTACAGCGCACCTTGCCACTGAGGTCTGGATTTGTAGCTAGCTGGGCACTACGTGCAAAATCATGTTTTGAAGTGCCATCTAGTGGTTCCCTCGGCAGCATGTGTCGGAAAAGCAAACTGTTGTTTCTGAAAGTCTGGGTCTGAATGAGAGCAATGCTGGTCGAGGTGGTCAGCAGTGAGGCTTCAGCTGGTGTTTGCAGCCCACAGTGAGCATTGTAAATGCTGCAACCTGAGCCTGATAAAAGTTATGTCTGGAGCATGAAAGCCCGTACAAATGCCTCCAGGAATGTGGATGTGAACCTAGCTGCTGCATCTGGATGTGCAATGAAAGTGCATGCACAGATGTACAGATGAAGAGTACAGAAGGATAACTGATTTTTTTTTTTTTTTTTCCTGGTAGACAATCTATTCTTTTTCTAAGAAGAATATGGCTCCTAAATGCCCAGATTAAGCTGATCAGTAATAGAGATGTTTTCCTTAATTGTGTTTCTTGAACTCCTTAAAATCACCCTGCAGACCAGAAAGGTCTTCATAGACAGAGGGAAAATTTCTGATATATTAATTTTCTTAGAAATATAGGGACACATTAACTGGGTCAAAATGGATGGGACAGATTTTTTAGCAAATCAGTGGTGGTTTTGTTCAGACATAGCCTACAGCTTTGTGACCAGAAAATGAGAGAAAGGAAACCAAACTTTGTTTTTAATCAGATTCTATTGAAGCAAACCCAAAAGCTTTGTATAACAATTTCAAAATGAATTCATTGTTTCCTAAGAGCTGCTGAATTCTATACGGGCTCAGGGTAGCTTTACTACTGCTGTAGTGAAGTATTCTTAGTCTGGCATTAGTTCCTCACAGAAATCATCACTTTTGACTACTGATCCTTTTCTGCAACTGACAAAGGAGCAGTAAACCAACATAAATCAGTGTGCTTCTTCATCTTTTTACAGCTTCAGAAGACCACAAATCAGCCTCAGAAGTTACAATTTTAATTCACTTTCCACTAATTTATGACTCAAATTGTCTTCCAGATTGTTCTCTTGTGGTTGGAATAAACGGACCATTCACTCCTGGTTCCATTTATGCATATCTGTCATAATGACTGAAGCTGTGCAGAAGGATACAAACTTTGCAAGAAGCAGTTAGATAAGCTGAAATCTAATTCTCATTTTTAACTTAAAGGAAACTTAAAGGAAATGTATAACCAACTCTGTAATATATTTTATTCAATAGGAAGGTTTTTTTCTGCAGTTCTTTTTTGTGGCTCTAGTAGCTGAATGTGGGATGAAATATATTATTCATATAAATACCTTGTTCAGTTTCAGACGTGCTTAAATCTCTCCACTTCAATGTGGTTCATACAAATCTTTAGTTAAGCTGAGGTTTTTTTCTTATTTTTATTTTTAATGGGGGTCACTAATGATTGCACTGTACATAAAAATAGATGTTGATGTTGTTGCTTGATCTGTTTTTAATAATTTGGGAGACACTCAGGCACCATGGTTTTGGGGCCCAGACGTACTTCTGAACCTTCTAAGACCCAAATAAATGATACAACATAAGATAAAAACCCCAGCAGAAAGAAAAATAACCCACAAAGAATCATCAGTACAGGAATCTTAGTGCATATAGTTCTGTTAACTTAGTTCAAGATTACAAATTCCTGATTTTTACAGTCGAAACGAGTTACAACTGGAACATTAAATTTTCATTTTTGATAGACCTTTCAGTATTAAACAGTATGATGTCCCTTAAAAATCAGGATGTGAGAGTGCTAAGGGGTCATATGGACATAGAAGAACATTGTTATTTCTTAATACCAATGCATAAAATGATGCTAACATTTGACACGTTCCTGCTTCTCCCACGTAAGCATTTAGGTGATTCATTCTCTAATCAGAAGTACTGGTAAATGAAAAGAACTCTTCTAAGAAATCATTACCAAAAAGCAAAGGGTTTTCCAGAAAGTTTCAAAAAACTCCTTTCCTCACCACAAAACATTTGAAAAAGCAAAATACAGATGCTTCCCCAAGTTCTTGTCATATGACCATTAATTTAAAATGTGTTTCTTTTCAGAACATGGCCTATAAAGATGCTTAGGGGGAGCACAGCACAGTCATTTAGGAAACAGAAACTTTGGACATATGGTTGAAATATGGTGAGAGAAAAATAGAGTGCATTCAATTAATAACATTGAGAGCAATTTCAAATGCAGTTTTCCAATTATCTTTTCTTCAAATTGGATTCTGGAGGGCCAGAAGACAAAGGCTAATTAGCCTTGCAGATTGTCATTTATTGTTTGTATTTAGCTTTAAGTTTGTAATGCAAACTCTTCAGAGATAAAGCACTATGCAGAACAACTGTTTATCTGGTGTTCTGATCTACAGGATGACCAGGAAAATGGTGTTTTTCTGTGGAGAATTATTGCCTATATGTGATTAATGAAGGAACTGATAGTTTGTTAAATTAGTTGATGTATTACACATGCACACAGTAAGAAAATTTTATACCAAGATATTGCATTTTGAATCTCTTTTAATTGTTGCACTAATTGTTAGTCTCAACAGAGGAAGAATTAAATGGATGATAAAGCAGGGCAACATTGAATCTCTTGTTGCTGAAGAGCTGTTTTGTTTAGGGATATGTCATTGCCTCTGGCAGTGTGGAGAAAAGAAGGGAAAAAAAAAAAGCTTTTCTGATGGCAGCCTGCTGTCAGTATATCCAACACTGAGAGCTAAGAGACAGAAATGTACTATAAAATACTTCTTTCTTTAGGTTTTGCACAGTTCACAGTTGCCAGTGCGCACTGAGCTGCATACTTTATGACATGGTTTATCCAGTAGAGCTCTTTAAAACTGCACACACACACACAAACAAACAAAAAAACGTAATGATGAGGGATAGGTCATGAAACCTAACAGGAAGGAGGGAATAAAACTTAGGAGATAGAATTTAAAGTATTATGGATTCAGAAGAATTTTTTCCTTATCAAAGAGTATGCGAAGGGACCATAGTGGTTAACACGAGGCTACAGGCACAACTTCTCTGGACTTAAGTTGATATTCTCCAGCTGAAGTATCTGATTAGGAATGTGCCACATTTACACAGAGACTTGACTGGATCTAGCAGGACTTCACATAACATCCTGGGCTGGAAGGAACCTACAAGGATCATTGAGTTCAACTCCTCATCGCTTAGCTGTTACCTGCTGCAAGAACGTCGTGTCAGGAAAGATGTGATTCCTTGGCATACTACCTCACAACCACACGAATAGAGATCCTGTCAGTGCTCTCTTGGGCACTCCCTGCCTGTTCTGGTTCTGCAAAATGGGAGAGGGACCTATGGGCAAAAAACTGTGCTCTTTTCCTACTTAGTTGTTCCCAAAGGGAAGGCATCTGAGGAGCAGATTAATTTCCTCCATGCTGGGGTTGTTATGTTTTCCAGTCATAAAAAAAGAGGAACAAAGAGAACTTCGTTGCTTCAGGTTCATGTTTAGCCTTATTAGCCAGTGACAGTCTTGCCTTGGGAAGCCTTAGCCAGAGGATTTTTCCTCATGATGCTGCAGAGTTACTTCTGATCTCACGCGGTGCTCTAGAACACTGTGCATTGCTCTGTTGTTTGAAAAGGTAGCTGTGTTAATAATTTGGACTGAAGTCCAAATTTCTGTCCCTACTATTTTCTTAGGATGTTTTCTGGGCTTGTATGTCAAAAATTTCTCACATTTAAAACACAACACTACTCTATACGTCTTTCTTAAATCACTTTCCCAAAGCTCACTATCAATCTAAGTTATATATACTGCTAGCTCCATGCTTTCAGAGATCTGCTCTGGGTCATAGCCAAACCCTTGCTAATAAAATTCTTGGTGGTTTTCTGCAGGCAGTAAAGAGAGACTAATGTAGTCATCCTTGTTGCCTATCAGTTAATTTACTGAAATCTGGATACTTCTGCAACTGATCAAATATTCTTTCTGGAGGCACACATTTCCCAAAATAAAATAATTAAAAAGACATTATAATCTGCCAAATAATGCATCCAGGTTGATAGCAAAGGACAGTATTTTTATTCTTTTGTCGTTTAACAAGATTACAAATTCTTTCATAAGGTTACCAAAGGCAGTAGGAAATGACAACAGGTATTTGGTCATCCTGAAAATCAGAACTCTGGATCAAATTTGGAGTATTAAAATGAAGAACATTGTCCCTTCTCTTATTACTTGAAGGACTCGTTCTCTTTTGTTTACAGGATAATGTAATTGTATTACAAATTCAGAAGGTGAAGGTAAATTTAAGGAATCTGATATGAAGAATTTTAAGGGATTCTTTTCTGCATTTTTTTCCTCATACATTGATGGAATAAAAGGGCATAGAATCGTTGCAACAAGTATGTAGTGTGCCAAAGACAAGAAATGTAGCAGCGTTAAGAGTAAGACAAATACGTATTTTACAGCAGATACTGGGACGGTACCTGGAAGTTATATTTGAAATCTAGTCCAGACCTGCTACAGAGTTCATATGGATTGCAGAATATACAAGGAAGAGCATTCACTGAAAAAGCAAACAGGAAACCACATTTTAAAAATGATAGCCGAACATATGGAACTTTTCACATGCATGATGTGGAGCGAGGACTGTGCGTGTATGCATTAACAGGCAGTGCTATAGCCAACCCTGTATCACAACAGGCTTGTATTCTAACAGACTCTGAAGCACTGTTTTAGGATTAAGAGTAGTAAGGAGTATATGCCTTAGATGAGAGGCTGGTTACAATAGCTGAGGAGCTGCCCTGAGACAATGTACAAATACAAGTGTTTTTACCTGCAATGTTTATTACATGGGTGCGTTTCTTCTACCCAGAAGGAGGCTATGGAGAAAAAGCAAGCAGAGGTAATGACAAATGAACCAAAGAAGGCCATCTGCCAGCAAACTCTTGAAATTTCATGAAGGAAAACGATGAAAATATTGGCTTTGGGAACTTATGCTCTTTCACTGGTTGAAAGCAACAGTAACGTGGGTATTTCTGGAGTTAAGAGTTTTTTGAAAGGGTCTCTGTTCAGGAGGAGAGGGCTTTGGGAAAAAAACAAGCTTAAGGTATCTGTAGAAGGCATAAAATTTTCCTTTGCAGAGACGCACCATTATGTGCTGTCTGCAGCTGCAGATACACCCCTGCTGGGACATCTGCCCAAGCTGTTACACAGAAGTGATAAGTGCTAGATCTAGCAGGAGGACACTCTGCAGGCCATTCGGCACCTTGATGACCTAAATGATGACCTAAATGACCTAAATGGCTTGCTCATTCTGGACACCACCAGAAGGCACCAAGAAAACAAAGGTATGGATGTGGACTGAACAAGGGTTCTGTAAGGTTGTGTAGGGACTGAAGTCAGGATCCCTGGATGGCCCCACTTGCACCTACCAGCCCACCACAGAGGCTGTGGAAGAGGCGGGCACCCAATAGGGGACGCTGCTGAGACGGCGGGCGCTCGTTGAACTCAGTGGCATTGACACACAGCATGGTGGCCGCTGGCCTTAGGGAAGTTCTCAGTGGGATGGGGATGGTGCACGGGTGTCGTCCGTACGACACAGGATTTCGTGTGGCAGTTTTTCAGCTTGCTACTAATCATGTATAAGAAGAAAGTCTGCCCTTTGTGCAGTTTGGGGCAGCTGTGAACTGTCACAAGAGTGTTTTATGGAGGCTGATTTTAATTTTGCCACCCAGGAGAGTAATAGTCCCAAGGAAATGAAGTATCTTTTTGCTATTGTTACATATCCGAAGGAAAAAATCCTGGCACATCACTGGCTAAAAAATAGTAGTGTGATGAGTCAATAAATTTCTATTGTGTAGCTTTCTCTGGGTGAACAATACTATGTTCTGGGGTAGTGTTAAACAATTAGTTCACATATCATACAAATAAGCACATCCTAGATGGATGCATCTGGGGGTAGTAGAAATTATTCATCTCTAGCCAATCAGACAGCAGTTTTTATTTATTTCAGTGTTTAACAGAATACCTCTCTGGGCTCCAGGAGACCTTGCGAGCAATTTAAAATACAATAACTTGAGAAGGAAAGCCAGCAGTTTTTTCTCGCTCTCAATCCAGAATAATAATATATGACAAAATATCCTGTTCCCACAACTATTAGTCTGTCTATCCCCAAGTGTGTAAATAGATAGCTATGCAGGATCAACGGACCTCTTCACAGAATATGTCCTGCCATGGGGCTCCCTGTCTTCTTCTTCTGATGGAACAGTTTTCAGCATTAATGTTTCCATCATTTGTAGCTCCACCAGTGTTAGAGATAGGAGACCACCATGAACCGCCAGAACTGCGTGAGAAGGCCAGAGCCTGGTTGTATACATCCAGCTTGCTGTGTTGAGGAAAATAGGATGAAATAGTTTAAAAAATCTAAAAATCAGACATAATTCTTTTTTATGAATTTCGGACATTACCTCCCTACCTAGTATTATTTAAAGGCAAAATTCTGTATTTTCAACTATGTGCAGTGAAAACATTTACAAGGAATGTACCTTTGTCTTCAAATGACACTCACCATTGTGCTTGAGTTGTTTGGAGTAGTTCTGTGTGAATTCCTGCTGTTATTTTTATTGTTTTGTGTTACAATAGTGCCTAGAAATCTAAACCATTTTGCTAGATGCTGTTCAAACACGTACCAAAAGACAATCCCTTCCCAGAAGGTTTGCAGACCAGTTACTTTCCCTGAGAATAGAATTTTATTCCTGGACTTCATTTCTTTATAGATTTGAATTCTTGTATCTCATGAAAACTCTGTTTTACTATGTTGTCATTTAATCTTAATCACTGCCTAATTAGACACTAATGTTTTTGAAGGGGGACTACCAAAAGAGATTTCAAACAACTCAAAATATGCACAATTATGTGAATTAAGTCACAGATGTTACATGTCTGCAGTGCTGACCAAATCTGTCCAAGGCATTAAGGCAAAGTTTAATATCTTTCATTTTCTACAGAGAGATTAGTGGTCCCCAGCTGTGCCTCAGACCATCCATTCTTCACAGCTGGTCTTTCTTATTAATCCCCAGGAAATGGCCTATGTTCTGATTTGTTGATTTTTAAATACAGGCTGAGCAAATCCACTTAAATACAGCAGTGTAAAAATTGAAATCATACTTCGTGATGGATCATGCTCATCAAAAAGTAACTTCTGGGGGCAGGAGTAGTAATACCTTAGATTCACCTCTGGTGTTTATTTTTAAGTGTCATGGTAAATGTAATAGGAGAACATAAGCATCCCAGACACCCTTGTTAATGAACCAAGTGCATTTTTAGTCTGGCTGTTGTGTTTTGTCTTCACATGAGGAGGGAGATGTCATCACAGAAAAGCACAGAGCCATTATGGCAGTTGAGATTAACAGACCAGAAGTTAGTAATGCTCTAAACAAAAGACTTCAGGTTTATTTCTTCTGATGTTTAGTACATTTGAAGTGGATGACTCTGGCTGTATCTTCTAAAATAGGTGAGGTTTCTTATAGCTGTCTACTAATGGTGAGCAGATGGCTGCAGTAACTACAGACTACATTATGCATTTAGTGCATTTTCTAGCCCAATAAGTCTAGGCAAAACCTAGTTACAGTCTCTGGGTTCCTCAGATGCATATCCTCCAATTGTACACACTGTACCCAACCATCTTTGTAGTAATGTAGATCCTCTTAGTTCACATGCCTAAGGCCTAAAAAGAGGTGCTAAATGCCTCCTACTTTCCTCTCTTATGGTACTTGGCTTTTTCCTGACTTCTAATGACTGTATCACTCTTAAATTGTCATTCTGCTGGTCAGGAACACATCACAGTAAAAGCAGAAAATGCAAATGAACTTGCTAAAAGCAGAAGCTTTTCTCATAAGCAATATCAAGATGATTATAGATATAACAGAATGAGCAGCAGGAGAATACAGTCTCCCAGCCCTGGCCTAGCTACTCCAGAGATTTCTGGGTGCTTTGATCACTGCTCTTGAGAAAAATGCAGAGCTGTTCTAATTCCTTTTTCTCCAGCTGCATTACTTCTCCCAAGTCCTAGACATTCTCTCTTCCATTTATCTGAGACCTCTGTTTAAACGTTGTACTTCTATGAATGCACTTTGCATTCTGAATCCCTCTCTTCCACTGTGGCAGAGCTGTTCTGTTGGCGCTTACAAATGATTGCTCAGTTTTACTTCACTAGATGTAATGGACAAACGATATGACCAGCGTCAGCTGTTAAGCCAGTGCTTTAACAGTGATTTCTGTAATTGTAAATGGTATTTCTTCAGGAAAGGAAAATGAGAGAATTATTCTCTTAACAGAATAAGACTTCTTCTTTTTAATTTTTTACCAAAAGCAAGATTGCAATTCAGACTTCTCAGTATAAAAAACCTCTGTAATGATACGCTCATAATTGGTGCAATGGCTGGTAAAAGGAAAAAAAATGAAACAAGTTAATTTTACATCTGCATTTTCTCCTTGTTTTTCCTAAAACATGAGTACTGAAATGAATAATGACATATAATCTGCATCTAATCACAAAAGGATCTAAATCCTTTTCATTTTTTTTTCACAATTGGATTGTGGATAGCTTAGGTTATTAGATAGATATTCAACATTTTTATTGGAAGTTCACTAATATTGAAAATAAAATTGAAGATAGGCAAAATAGTTAGAAGCATTGCAATTGTTCTTCTTTGTGCTTGTTGTAAAACACAATTTTGAATTGTTTTTGAGGAGAAAATCTTATTTTTGTTCTCTTTGAATATTTGGAGTAGCATGGTAATTAGAAAACTCAGTGTCTCAGATATGATAAAAGAGCGCAGCTTCCTTAATCATATCTAGCAGAGTCTAGTTTGTTAACTGTTGTAATTATAGTGATCGGAGTATGTAGTGGAAATGCTCTCGGCTTGAAACAGTGATTGAGCTCCTGGTAAGAAAGCAGGGCCAACCCAGGGGAGCTCATGTGCAAGCAGTGAATGGCCAGAAGGGTGGAGCCAGGATCCACCCCTTCCCAGACCTCATTTAAGGGCTGGCAGTGATGGCAGAGTGCATCTTTCTAGAGATCCCTGCCTTCTAAAAGTAAGCAGTTTTTCTTCCCTTGTTTCTGCATCCATGGCTGCTTCATTTGAGTTTATTCTTGTTTGTTGCAGCCTAGGATTGTGGCAATCTACTATTATTGCTATATTTTCTATCACATTATGATATTACAGCTGTACTATATGACTCAAGGATGTCCATTATCCTTGCATAGAGACATAGTTTATATGGAGTTGCAGAAAACTGTAGTGGCTTATTTCATTTTGTGATAGCACATCTGTGAGCCATAAGGTGCGTCTCAATTAACACATTAGTTTGAAGCGAGGGGGTGCTCCTGAAGCTGAATTCCTGAATATCCTCTGTTTCATGCTTTTTTTTTTTTTTTTTCTCATGCCTTGCAGCATTCAAGTTGGGCTGCTTCCGTGTGCCACTGAACAGGAAGATGGAATACAGTGGGTGGGCTTTAACCACAGACTGAAGTTCTTTCTATGGAACCGTATAACTAAAGGAATGTAAAAATGCTTTGAAATGTGTATATTACAGACAATAGATCCTTAGTATGAGTAATTTTGATCTGCACCACTTGCTAATATAGGCATAGTCAGAGTCATGTGAATATGGCTTCATGGGGGGCCTATCACTCCTCATGAGTGGAGTGAAGGGGCAGCACTGATCATTGCTCTTTGTTGACAGTGGCAGGACCCAAGGAAATGACGTGGAGCTGAGACAGGGGAGGATCAGGTTGTGGGTTAGGAAAAGATACTCCACCAGATGGTCGTCAGGCCCTGGAAGGCTCCCTTGGGCTGTGGGCATGGCCTCAAGCTGCTGGAGTTCAAGAAGTGTTCGGACATCATTCTCAGACATACAGTCTGATTTTTTTTGTGTGGTCCTGTGTGGAGCCAGGAGTTGGACTCAATATTCCTTGTGGGTCCCTTCCAACTTGGGGTGTTCTATGATTCTATGAAACCTAAAATAAGGACAGAGAGCATGCGTGTTATTTAATGCCCACTTTATCATACTGTATTCATTTATCTTGAAAGTTTAGCTGCTGAATAGTGGGTCGATGCTAAATAAAACCCATGTCTGGAAAATGCAACTCTGAGCCTTTTTTGAAGGATTTATCAAGCAACTTTTGTGAGTTATCGAAAAGAAATAGAAAAATAAGCAGAAACATTATTGACTGTTAATCAGAAGTAAGCGTTCTGCAGTTGTATAGATGAGAAACATCTGTATTAATTGTTTACCATGAAAACATTAAGAAGGCTTGCCACAGGTCCTGCAGTGTCTTTTCAAAGGCAGATATTTTACACTTTACAAATGTAAAATATTGACAATTGCACCTAGCATACACACTTGAATCTCCGTTCTGTGCTTTAAAATACTAGCCTATAGACATATGTGTAATGTGAATAGATGCAATGCAGAAACTCAGAACTATAAAGTATCAAATTGATTATTAGCTTTTAAATTATCATTTTATTTTTTGAGGTCTGATATGACCTCATTTAATACAATCATTTGAGCCCAACTCATCAACCGATTGTTCACACATTGCATTATGTTTTTGAGTAGCTATATGCTGGACACTTTGTCCAGAGTGATACTGTGAGAAATGATATTGAAAGCTTAGTTGGAATCCCAAAAGATTACATTAGCTGGTTTCCCTTGGTCAACGCGATAACTAACCTTGCCATAAAAGGATGTTAAGTTTGTTATACAAGACTTTCTCCTTGTGAACTTTTGTTGACTGTGACCAGTGGCTGCACTGCCTTTCAGATATTTTTCAGTAACTCTCAGAATAACCTCTATAATTTTTCCAGACTCCAGAAATGAGACTGACAGGCATGTAATTACCTGGATCTTCTTGAAAAGTGGGACAACATTTGCCAGCTTCCCACTGACAAAGACTGCTCCAGATTCCCAAAGCCATTGAAAAATTATTATTTATCTCACAGTATCTTTATCCAGTTATTGGGCTACCCTGGAATGAATCCCAGCAGGCCCAATAGACTTGTATGCATCCAGCTGGAGCAGCAAATCCCACACAACGATGGATACCAATTCTTTTAAAGGCAGTTTCCCAGGGGACTTTGCTAATTACTTCCCTGAGTGGTCTGAAGTCTGCTATCCCCTACATCCAGAGTTGTAGTTTTGGTGGCAGTTTTCTTATCACCAAAGATTTTAAACTTGATTCCTTCATGATCACTATGGCCAAGATGGCCTCCAATTGCCAATTCTCCTATGAGAATTCTGTGTTTACAAGAATTCTTACAAGAATTTTACTGGAAGGCACCTTTTCTAGTTAACTCCCTTAGTACTTGCATCAAATAGTAATTTGTTATCAAGTGTTTTAGGAATCTCCTGGATATGTTTGTATCATCTGTGCAGTATTCCCAGATAATGTCTTGTGAATTGGAGTCACCCCTAAGGACAAGGGAAAAGCAGATCCATGGGTATTTCTCATTTCCCTAAAAAGTAATTTATTAGTGTCGTCATCCTGGCTGCGTGGCCTATGATAGACTCCCACAGTGACATTCCCTTTATTAACTTGTCCTTTAAACTGAGTGTCCCAGCCGTGCTATTGCCAATTATCAGCCCTGTACAGCCCAGCCCTGCCTTCACCCACAGCCACCCTGAGCCTTGCATGCCCTGCAAGGTGGCAGAGGGCAGGGGATCCTTTAATTCTTGTGCTGTGACTGATGCATCTGTCTCAAGGATGGCAGAGCATGATTCCACCATCTGCCATTGGAAGGGACAGAGTGAAAGAGCCCTCCCACCAACTGCTGTGCCCAATCCTAGCTGTCTGTTCTGGTCACACAACACTGCACGGTCACCTTTGTTTTGTTGGCAATGGCTGCCATCACTGCTGGCTCCCCATAACTCATCAGCTGCTTTCTGAGCACTGCCATTTTGCAGCAGATCTCTACACTCCTGTAGGCTCTTCCTGGCTCAGCAACCCCCTGTGCCACCATCCCTATACTGCTGAGGGATGTGCCTGCACTGGAGATGGTGGCCTTGGTGATTAGGATGGATATATTTCTAGCATGCACTGTCAAAACTCTCAGGAAATAAATTAAATTAAACTTTCTATTCTATGTATCCAATCTTAAAATTCAAAGTGTGTGACAATCTCATGCCTGCAGTCTCCTTTTGTATTGTGGTGTACGTGTGACTTTGAGAAGCATGCCCTACTCCCTTGCTTAAAAGACATAAATTGCATTTGCCTAACCTCTCTTGGGTTATATCTTCATCTTGGAACCAGTCATTTCAAAACTTGCTTTGGCTCCATGCTTATTCCGTTTCTAATGACATATCTTTACAGGAAATAATCAGTAAGGGTACAAGAAAAGGTCATGGTGCTGATAACCAGAAAAATCAATGCAATTCTGATGCTACGCAAGAATCTTCACCATCAAGAGACTAAGCACCTTACTTTATTTAATTGTTATATGTGCTTTTTGGGAAGTGACATGAGGATGTGCTGTAGTCTGATCACAGCTCTGATGGCAGCAGCGCCAGAATGTGTCTACCTTTTGGGAACAATGCTTTTTTCATGAACGCTCTACAGTGGCAATTATTTCTTCCCACTGCTTTGGAGGGATAATAGGAATTTCTGGCAGAGAAACTTTGTAAGACTGTAATTCAGGTGTATCATATGGTTGGCACAGCCCCTTTGTGCCTTAGAGAGTTTGTCCTCCTACAGAATTGTTCAAGATACCAACTGGGTGCATTGTCAGTAGAGCCCTGGCTCCATAGCCATCTTGGGGAGGTTAGGTTTCACAGTAATTCCAGCTCTGTCGTTGCTGTTGGCCTACATCTGGAAGAATATTCTGTCTTTCATGCCACTCCTGAATATCAATTTGTTCTTTAAAATGTGTTTCTGGAGTCCTGCACGTATGCATATTTATGAACTAAGAATCTGGGCCTCGTTCTGTGTCATCTGATATTATTCCTGGTTTTGGATAGCTGTGGAACAAATGGTGCTGTGGCACTAAGCTATGAATTCTGCAGTGTTAAATGCAGATCTAAACTCAAGAATGGAGGTGAAGAGTGTGTTGCAGAGAGTTACTTTTGACTTTCATTCACAAAGTACTTTGTCTTGGATGACCTCTACATTTGTTGGCCAGAACACTTTAGACCTCCTTTGGTACATTACATTGTTCTCCCCAGTTCAGACAACTGGGTTTAATTTTCAGCACATAATTATTCTACGCTTCTTTGTGTATTTCCTCTTCATCTCCCCTAAACTAAATGCACTTTGACAGTTACCACCAAAAAAAAAAAATTTTCCATTCTGCGTCTCATTGGATGCAGTACTGGAAAGTGAACCATTCCCTCCTGCATGAGTACTACTACAATCTGTTGTATTGACTGTTGATTTGGAACGTATAATGGCGCTTCGCTTGACCCTGTAATTCCCAATGAATCTTTTACAATTTTGGAGGCTCTGGTTAAGTACATGCATTCTAATGTTACTTGGTCTGGTCCACAATGAGTGGTATAAGAACCCTAGACCCTATTTCAGATACACTCAGATACAGGTTTTTAAAACCTTCTACCTACAATAGTTGAACCCTATTATATAGCTTTCAAATACAGAGGTTTAGTACTCTAGAACAAGAGTTTTATCTTTCTTTTTTTTCCCATTTACACTTCTACACCTAATATTTTCTTCACCTCCATCATACTGTAAGCTTGAATAAAAAGTTCATTTTGTATCAGCACTCGCCACTACCAGTTAGGGTGAATTTAGCATTTGTGAATGAAAAAAAATTGTGCTTATCTTTTAATTTATTTTCAGTTTAGAATGTAGGTATATATTTAGCTTAATACAGCTGTTGTTGACTCAGTGTTCATGAAGTGCTCCTTTTTAATGTCTTCCAACGAGTGGTTTTGTGAAAGATTTGCATATGCTTTTATTAATCTGCTGGAGCTCTGGGACCATCTCATGCCCTGAGATATTTCCATCTTATCTCTAGGTCATTTTGGAGTTCTGTTTTCACCACCTTGAAAATAAAGAAACAGCTCTGCTTGTTTGTGTGTTTCCACTTTCAATTTAAGGATATTGTCTTATGCTCAGGGGAATACATCCTCATCTTTTGCAACATGCCCAAGAAAGGTTCAGGAGATAGTCCAAAAGTATGGATTAATTCTTAATCTATTGACAGATAAAACCCCTCATTAGTAGTCAAAACATTGTCTTTCCAGGGGATTTCCTTTTCTGAAGAACATCCTTCGTTTTGGGATGGACAGCTTTGTTTTTTTTCTGCACCAACACCCAAGACTCTGTTTCATCTTCTGTTCTTGATCTCATACATACAATGACATAAATTCTATCTCAACATTCACTTATGTTTTTTTTGTGTTTTTTTCTTTTTGTTTTAAATATAGAAATGGCTGTTTGTATCTTTATTTGTAAAGTGGCTCTAAAAGCTGCTAGCACTTGGAGGCAGGCATTCAGACATTCCAGGCTTACTTCTTTTGACTTGCCTTTATGCATCGGTGTCTTGAGAGGAGGCTTCATTCCTCAGAGGAAGATGAAGTACCTCACTTTCTTCTTTTACTGTGATATATTATCATAGCTGTAGTAGCTGAGCAGTAGGGATCCTAATAACTAGAAACAGTGTCATTAATCTGTGAAAGAAGTTCTTTGGATTTTACTATTCCCAGAAGACACACATTTTTTCCATCCTTGCTCCATCCCTCTGTTTTCAGATCATAGATTCAGAGCTGTCAGTTTGCAAAGTATCAACTGAAATTTTCTGCTGGAATAAATTGGTATGTCCCCTTTGTACCTTAAGGGATATGCTGAATGCTGCTGGGGCAGGGCCTTGTGTTGAACTTCTTAAGCCAATAGATAGGGCTGTTTCTCTGGGTCAAATGCAGAGGTGCTCACTGAAAGGTTTGGGAATTCTGATTCATGAGTCTCACATAATGAGGTACATGCTTATCCAGTGATAAAGGCTCTCAGGAGGTGGTGAACATCTGGCCAAAAAAACCTCAAACAAACGTTTCTGTCTTGGTGATGGAGCATTAAAATGAGACGTGGAAAGTAGTACTTTCAGGCTGTGGGTGAGAAGAATTCAGGATGCCTGTACAACTTTCTCCTCTTTTATCACCGTGAATGCTTACAGCTTTCTCAGTTACCTCTCAGTAGGTCTACAACAAGATATATAATAAATGCACATGAGAAAAAAACTTTAGGTGAGCATCTAATGTGTTGCAGGTGCTGCAGGCTTCAGGAAATGAATGTCACTGAACACATAGTAGTATTAATGAGAAATTGAGTGTTGCTACAAGTTGCTCAGAGTAGCCTATGATTTTTCCCTGCAGTCGTGATGCATGGTATACCCTTGTAAGGACCACTGAATGTTCACAGTGGTGTAAACAGGCAGTATTTTAAGTAAGAATGATGTACTTTGTCTTCTTCTGCTTGTATTTTATACAGCCAATGATCAAGATCGTTGATAAAGATGTTGAACAGGAGTGGCCCCAGTACTGAGCCCTCGAGGACACCACTTGTGACTGGCTGCCAACTGGGTTTAACTCCATTCACTACAACTCTTTGGGCCTGGACATCCAGCCAGTGTTTCACCCAGCAGGGTGTACTCCCATCCAAACCATGGGCAGCCAGCTTCTCCATGAGGATGTTGTGGGAGACAGTGTCCAAGGCTTTAGTAAAGTCCAGGTAGACCACATCAACAGCCTTACCTTCATCCACAAGGGTTACCTTGTCATAGAAGAAAGTCAGTCAAAGTCAGTCAAAGTCAGTCAAAGGTTTGTCAAATGGGATCTACCATTCGTAAACCCATGCTGACTGGGCCTGATCCCCTGGTAGACCTTTAATTGATCCATGATGGCTCCTGAGATTATCTGTTCCATGACCTTCCCTGGCACCAAGGTGAGACTGATGGGTATGTAGCTACCAGGGTCGTCTTTCTGTCGCTTTTTGAAGATGGGCATCACATTTGCATTTAGAGAATAACTAGTCTTACTATTAAAGACTGAGGGAAAGGAGGCATTAAGTACCTCAGCCGTATCTTCATCCTTGGTCACTGTGTTCCCCCCTGCTTCCAACAAGGGATGGAGATTCTCCCTAGACCTCCTCTTACTGTTGATGTGTTTATAGAAATATTTCTTGTTGTCTTTCACCTTAGTGTCCATGTTCAGTTCTAGCTGGGCTTTGGCCTTTCTAATTTTCTCCCTGCATAGCTTCACTACTTATCCGTAATCCTCATAAGTTGCTTGCCCCCTCTTCCAAAGACCACAAATTTTCCTTTTGTTGCTGAGTTCCAGCCAATTCCAGAGACCCTGGCTTCTGTAATGTATTTGTGGATTTTTAAAACTGGGAGAGTTTGACTTGCTATGAATTAGCCTTGATACTTTATTGTAGACAACAGACGTCACTGAACCTTTTCTTTTAATTCCCTTTGAAAATAGTGCTTTCCTCATTCTGTGCCACAGAGAGAGCTTGGGTTGAATGGGCTGAAAGAATGTGATGATTGCCTAGGATTTATATGTAAAGTTTTTTAAATCCAAAATGGTTACTTAAAATGTTCATACATTTTCTCCCACACCCCCAGTAAATTCTAAGCTTGTCAATCAGGGCAACATGGTTTTCCAAATAAAAGCAAACAGTGTCCCCTCAGCCTTCCTCAGAACTTCTTTGGATGAACTCTGAGAGGAAAAAAAAATACTATCAATGTTTAAAGCTGTACTGACTCCCAAAATAAGCTTTCCAAGATTCACTGCTGCATGATCTATCTTTTCTGCGGTGTTTTGTAGGAGGTAATTTCTGAACTGGTTATGATTTGAAAGAGTTGGCCCATAAGCCAACCTCAATCAAATTGGAACAACATGTCACCGAAGGTCCTCATCCCATGGTATGTACTTGGAAATACAACTTGCCAGTGTGGAGAGGGTTCTGGCAATTCAGTGAAACTAAACTCAATTACCATGGATAGAAATTGCTGAAGGAACTTTTCATTGTGTTGCAGTTGTTTTGCTGTGTATGTGTGGGTGGTTGGGTGTGCACTTTGCGTGTGTATGTGTGAGTGTGTTGTTGCTTTACATTTAAGTTAGGGCAACTCTGACGGTTTGATTTGTGGAGAGAAATGACAATTTTCTGTTAAATTATTGACACAGAAGGGAAAATACTTTTCTCCTTTGAAGTTAACTAAAACCAAATGGAATTGTTTCCCCAAGGGAAAAGTAGGAGTTTAGTTATGATGCATCCCCTCCCAGAAATCTTTCAAATTATACATACTGTACCCTCTGTTTATATAAATATGAATTACATGATTGTGTGTACAGGGTCATTTGTAGTTCAAATGGAAATGCAGTGCTGCTAGGCAGAGGCTATTGAAAAATAGACGGGGTTCTGAGGTCTGCTACTTAACCCTTTTCTAACATGATCTGTTGTGTGACTTTGCACAGATCTGATAGGAAAATTTGGCCCTGTGTCATGTGGAGATGTCCCAGTTTTGCTGGTAAATCTGTATTTCCATGAGGCTTGAAATGGACGTAGAGAGGCACATTGTTTCTCATTTACTTGGTGAGCTCTGGTTGTACATTGTTGACGGTGACAACCAACAGTTTATGCTCTGTATTAAATTTGCTTATGTGTTCTCATCCAGCTGTGAAATTCAAATTTTGCAAGGGATGTTTTCCCACAAGCAGGATAACAAATTTGTCAGATTGACCTAAGGGTTGTTCTTCTCCAATTTGCCAGTCATTTCTTTTTTATTTTGGCTGACTTAGTAATAGCTATTTTAAATGTCATTAAGCCATAAATAAATTGTCTTTTGAAACTTTTTTCTATGTCAGATCATCATGTTTCTGTATGTCAATGGAAATCTATTTTGGCTGAGTGTTTTTCTGTCTTTTAATCTGAGTAAGTGTTTATCAAATTTAATTTTACCACAGGGCATTGAATTACATTTGTACTCTTATTGTCTATATCCTTGGACTTAGTTTCTGCTGCCCTATGTCTCCTGCCAGTTCTCTGTAGAAATGTAGACAGAAGTGATAGAGTTCCTCTTGGTAGCTCTGAGCGGTTCAAATGTGACACACATAAAGTAGGAATGCCACAACTACTGCCTTGTAGACAAAAAAAAGTATATTCCTAGTCTGTTGCTCTTCATCTCCCACCTCCCAGATTTCATCACAGTTTTCCCCAAAGCTCTGCAGCCTTGGGTAGTCTGGAACTTATTTTATCTCTGAGAATGCCTCCTCTGCACAAAATTTTCTTCTGAGATGAACTTTTTTTTACTATAAATGGGGAGTAATCAACACTGAACATGTGTGATGTCGTCTATTGTCAGAATAAGTTTAGCATGCATGTTCTGCCTTTGTGAGAAAAAGAAGTTGAACTGAAGCCCCTGAGAAGCAGTCCATGTTGTTCTGGAGATACTCTCTAGTGCAGGCAAAGATGGCATGGCACCCAGCAAGACCTCTTGAACCAGTTCTTCATATGATCTCTTTTTGCACTGTTGGTAGCAAGCAGAATGCACAGTTTAACTGATGTGTTAAAACACATCTTTTATCCCTCTACTCTTGTTGACTGAAGGCTTTCTGTGGCATCTGCTGCAAAAGTGATAGGAGCACTGCCTCTGTTTCCAATTGTAGAGACAAATGCATCATACTGCTCCTAAAAAGTGACCTGTATAGCAGAGTAGCTGGTTGGTGGTTGGGCAGTAGAAAAACTTTGTTTTACTGAAGAGGCTTTGAATAAACTGGTCAAAATCAGACAAATAATGCTAGGCAAGTGACTTTTTCCTCTGCTTCCAGGATTTGGACTTGATTATCCCTATGGGTTCCTTCCAATTTGGGATATTCTGTGTTTCTATGATTCTGACCTCTTCACTGCTGTGTGTCCCGTCAATGTTCTCAATTCTTTATAAATCATTTTACACAGTATCAAGAGATGTTTACATTTCCATAAGCAGCAAATTTGCAAAAGGCACGTTCATAATGGCCTGTTAATAAAAAGCAATGCAGAAGGATACAGTTTCAGAAAGCAAACTGTTGAATTAGATACAGAGGTATCAGTATTGGATTCGCAGGTATCAGTATCTATCAGCCCAACACTGTATCTCTTCTGGTCTCACCTCAGGTAATGCTAGATCCAGTAAGGTCAGTAGGCTTTTCCAGTTGAAATGGAAACAGGGCAGTTGTATCACCTGAAATTTGTAGCAGCTTCTCTCATTTGAAGATTGTTCATGTTGGTTTTTTTTTTTTTGATAGACAAAGCTATGTAAATAATACAGAGGTTTTGGTTTCTAAAAGTAAGTTTTCCAGATGCTTTATTCATGCAGTCCTGAGAATTTTAACTTCACCATACTTCCACTGAGTAAAATATTTCTGCTATTCACAGTTGTGCAGTGATCAGTACAAATAGTATCACTTTGTTCTTCCCTGTTTTGCTGAAGGCAATCATAAATCTGCAGCAGCCTTTTAAGGTTTGAGATTGTCTAATGAAAGGCACAGCTTAGGAGCTGCATCTTGTTTTTAAAGTATTGACCTGTTCAGAATACAGATTGAATTTTTGTTACTCTTTATTCTCCACCTGCAGTCTGTAGCATCAAGTATGAGTATACCCTGACCATTAATAATTTTAGGCTGGTTCCCAATAGCAGAGCTCTGGGCTTTTGGAGAAGCTTTCTAATTGGAGTGGTGGAGTGGGGAAAGAACAAACTGATTAAATTCTTTAAAGATGAATCCTGGTAAGTAAGTTATTACTCTCTCCCCCTATTCTAACAACAGTATTATAGGGTTATATGATATCTAGTCAAACCAAAGTGCATAAAATAACTTAGTTATGTGAATTCATTGAGTAGTCATTAGTGTTATTCAGCATTTTTAGGTCATTCCCTACTCTAACCTTTGGATTTTATATGATGGCTTTGATCTGCTTCTACAGCCCAATATCCTGCCCATGCTCCAACTTGAAACCATCCTTTCCAGATATCTTGCCCTCTGATTTAAGCTTGAGAAGACATGGCTTGCAGCTTATATCCTCTGGAATCCAATGCTCTTTTTCCCCCTGCTGTTTACCTGCAGCCCTTCCTAACCTGCCTGGTTAGCCAAGCAAATCTTACCAGACCCCAGGAGACATTACCCCAATCCTCATGTTCCCCTGCCTCTGTAGCTGGGGGACTGACCCCAGTCCCTCACAGCCCTGCTCATCCTAATGGGTAAGAAATGGTTCCACTACCCTGCCTATGGCACTGCTGATGTCATGGCACAGCCTCTCCTCTTGGCTCTTAGGCACTGCTTGGAGAAGTGGGGAACGAGAAGGCAAGGAAAGATAAGCTGTACCCAGTCTGAAAGTTTCTATGTGTTCACAGGATGTGCTAGGCTCTGAGCTGCTTTTCTGCCCTATCCCTGCTGCTTTGCAAGGGACAGCTTTTCAAGGAGGCTTGTCAAAGATGTGGCAAAAATTATAAGATTTACTTCATGAACAAAGAGATGCTAGGAAAAATGAAGGTAGGTAGGGAACACGGACATAAAGATCCAAATTTTTAAAAATACTATCTGCATATTTTACAAACTTTTGCATAGCAGCACACTGAATCAACTTTGTCTTCTCTTTCATTATTTATCTCTAGAGCATTAAAGGAACACCTTCTTAATGAGCCACAACAGAAGAAGTAATTACTTTGGCTTGGCATTTATCAAGGGTAATTTAATTGTTGTTTTGTCCTTTGCCAGATTTGCACATTAATTCAAAGCTTGGTTCTGTTCTAAGGAGTCAATTAATGGAAAAGGCACTGAGGAAAATATTCACGTTTATGGACTTTTTTCTTAGGTCTGCAAGTGGGAAAATATATTTTTCTAAATGCTGGCACCTGAAGATGAAGGTTTGTAAAGTTAGACAGGATTCTCTCTACTGTCTACAGAACCATTAACAAAGCCCCCATTGTGCAGTCTGTGGTTTGTGCAGCTGCATTTTCTAAAATAAAGATCTTCAACTTGTGATACTCAGATCCTAGGGGCTGCACAGATCTCTTCCAAGACTTTGTGAAGAGTAGCTAAGAAAACCATGTCTGCTAATAACTTTCAATTTGCTTGCAGAGCGGCACTTATCCTATTGGGGAAAGAAATAAACAAAGTAAAAAACCCAACCCCCAAAACTTCTAACATTTCCAAATTAAAAATAATTGAAAGCCACTTGTCTAAAGTTTGTCCTGTAGTTATGTGAATGTAAAAAGTCAAAAGACTATTAAATGCACAGAGTTGTTCCTAGGGAGGGAAGTGGACTGTGGCCATGCACCTAAGGATGTGTTTGGGCTTGTTGTTCTGTTTGGTCTGTGTAGGGAAGTTGCTAAATCATCCATTAAATCCTGGTGAGTGTTTGTTGGATTGTCTTTTTTTCTGGTACAGTTCTGATTAAATAGGAGTTGCTCTCATTCAGCCTCAGTGCACTTATAGATGCTTGGGATGTGGCACATTAGAGCTGTCTCCAATAAGCAAAACAAACTGAAATGATACAAATATGAACTGATCAACACAAATCCAGCATCAGCTGAAGTGCAATAGCTATAAACAGAATTACTGAAAGCTACAAGTGTGCAGATATTAATTTTCAGGTCTTTTACTGGCATCTTTGCATCCATCATCTGATTTATTCACTGAAGTGTATTTCTGCAGAATTAGGCTCTGTATAAAGATAGCATAAAAATGTGTATGTGTACGTATTTTTTTTTTTAAATTCATTTTTTAAATTTTAGTTAGACATCTTTCCTAAATGAGGTTCTTTTAAGCAGTGGCTATTTAATTACACAGGCATGCAATGCTTTTGGACTTGACGTATCTTTTCTTGGCTGACTGACACACTTTGGAGGAAAGAGCACTTTGAATTGTTCTGCACCGCTTTGTTGCATTTGTGATGAAGTGTCTATAGGAAGGGCAGATGATGCTGAATATCTAAAAAAGTTGTCTGATTTGCTTTTTTCTTTGGATATATGCATACATACAGATTTTATGTTGTTAAAACCTTTATCATGTTGCAAATTGCATTCCTAAACCCACAGGCATCTGGTTTGTATGTGCTCTAGGTTTGCAAATGTAAGGTTACATGTCTGCATGAGAACGAGACCTAATCCCTCATGATTTGCAACACTTATTTTTTTTTCTTTTTCTTCTTTTACAATTGCTGGAGCTTAAAGGTGGATCTGAAAGACTAGACAGCTCACAAAGACTACAGTTAATTTAGAGTTAAGTGCAAAAAGGCTGAATTTGAATGGACCTTAAACATGTGCCAGCAATTAGCAAGGGACTTTTTAAATATATATTAATACAGGATGGCTGTAAATTGTAATCAGCCAGAGCCTTTCACAGGGAAACGAGGAGGAAAAAAAAAAAAAAGAGAGGAGATAAAAGACATCATTTCCAAATGCAGTTATGCTTGGTTTGGTAGAAGTTGTGAGATTTGTCTGTGGTGGACTGAATGAAGCCATGATGATGCTAAAAAGGCCAAATGTACTCAAAGTGCAGCAACAGAGAACCAGTTATTAGGTCAGCTAGACACCCTAAGCTGTTAGTTTAAATATAGTGATAAAAGTATATTTTCAAGTGTGTAATTTGAACATACCAATTTGCAGTGGCGAGGAGTAAAAAAGACAACTTTGGAAAGATACATATTTGAAGTGATTTTTTGCATGGAGATATACACGTACACATGGAATTTTTTGAAATTAAGTCATCTGATTTCTATTTAAATTAATTAGCATGCCTGATGTTGTTCTGGAAATTCTTTTAGTTGCATCCCAGTGTGTTCAGTCCTTAAGTATGTTTGAAAATGCAGACCAAGTGATTGAGCTAATATTATTTCATGCACTTATTTGCCATTGGGGAAAATAACTCATAATTTTCATTTGGATGTTACATTTATGGCTAATATTTATACGATTGCAGTCACTAAACGAATGTCAGGGGCTACCAAGACAGACATCCTTGTGAAGTAGCAGTCATGAACTCAGGGTAACTTGACCATAGTGTCAAGGGACTGTAGCAGGTGTAAGTTGTGGAGCAAGTTTTTAGAGTCATTTGGAGAGCAGGCTATGATTTCACTTGTTCTACTGAACCAGCTGTAATAGCATCCACTGCATCTGTGCAAAGGCACAATTACAGTGGAGACTAAATACGTAAAATGTATTTAAAGTTTTGGCTCATAGGATTATGATAGCTTATCCAAAACTAAACCTATATGTAACATTTCATTTCAATAAACAACCAAAGCAAACCCGCTGTGTCAGTGTTCTCCATACCACATCTTTTGAAGACAGAGGTATGAAGCAAATCCTGTAAAAGCAGAGTGCCTAAAAGAGTTTTACTGAAGTATTTTCTTTAGCAGTCCTTGTAAAAAATTAAAAATAAAAATAAAAGAATGCTGTTAGAGGTGGGAGTAGAGATTATTGTACGATTATAGAGCCTTTACAGATCAAAGTAAAGTTTGAGGAATGGGCTGTGTAGAAGGCATGGTGCTCAAGGAAAAGAGCAGAAAGGCTCAGTGCCACAGATTTGTGCAACTTTCTATGCTGAGGGCAGTACTGTTGCACCATTCAAACTGTAATTTGTAGTAGAAAAGCTCATGTCCCTTTTGGAAGGGGGCTGGGATGACACACAAGGAGCCATATGACAACTGCTGAAAATAATCTGAGAGCAGGGAAGTGGTGGATCTCCGTCCCTTCGTTTCCTGACTGCTATTTGGAGGAAAGTTTTCCTGGCTCATGCCTGGCTTTGATTTTCCCATCAAGCTGTGCACTGACAGCTCAAACGTATCATCACGCATGGTAATATGCTCACCAACAAGTGGAGAGAACTGCTCAGTGACTGTCAGAGTAGCTAACAACTTGTTACCAAGCATGCATTTATCTGTATTTCACTGATCGTTTAGCAAGAAACTTTATAGAGTTTACACCATTTTGAGACATTTGAAGAAAAAATATTTGTTCAAGAGCAAGAAAAGTAGGAATTCCTGACTTTTGGAAGTCCTTTGGTGGGAGATAAAGGGAAGTTTTGATTAGTTGTTGTCATTTGCTTAGTGTACCTTAACTGAATTAAATTTACGTGTGGCTTGAAAACAGCCACCTTTGGGAATAGCTGTCATGTTGGAATTGTATTTCACAGCACGGATAGTGGAGAAGTCTGTCTTAAACAGCCCAAAATTTTATTGATGACATTGTAATGTATTCAACATAAGGGTCTCTTTGTACAGGAAGCAGCTGATCAAGGATACATCTAATTCTTCATTTGTTAGTGGCAAGGTTTGTTCCAACACTGTCTTGGATCTGAGTTATGGTCAGATATTGAGGATGATGACAACCTTAGGATGCCTGGAAATACAAAGCACTTTCACCACACTGGCTTCAATATGTTGTCATGTTATAATTACAGCCGTTTATTCATTGTCACTAACCTGTTTAAGTATTTGAGAACAAAGTGTTGTGGTTGTATAAAGCTTGATGTGAGAAAATGCAGCTCTTAAGATCTCTTCTAAGTGCTGCTGTTGTCATATGCAGTCCTCTTTGATCCCAACCACATAGCTCCATAGTAGCTCTGGGGATCTGTGAACCATTACTCCCTTCCTCCCTGTTTCAGATTGTGGCTGATGCTCATTAGAACAGCTCAGAATATCCCTTTGAAGAAATGTGGTGGTGACAGTGGCTGATCAAAACCCAAATGCTTAAAAGCCTTAATGGAGAAAAGAGTCTCTGTGTCAGAATTCCTTTAATCTGTTACTGGAGGGAAAATAGGCTAGGACACTAGATGGGATTCAGAAGCACAAGATTCAGCTCTTAGCTTCCTTTCTTTAAAATAACTGTGCTATTAGACCTGTTCCTTTATTCTTCAGGAGAAAGTGTTGGGTCTTCTCTTTCCTGCAGAGGCCTGTGAGCATGATCTCAAGTGTTGAGATAGTCAGACACTAATGGTGGTAGGAGACCAGATAAGGTGCTATTGGAGACCTGGGGTAGGGATGTCCTTTGGTCCTTGAGAGATTCAGCCCTAAATGACCACCTAACTGTAGAACAGGTGTTGACTATATTTGCTGTTCCTCAGAGCTTTGGTGTCAGAGCAGAGTGTTATCACTTACCAAGTCACAGAGCAACCACATGAACGATAGCACTAATCCCTGGGAATTATTCCTGCCAAAATCAGCTCATTTCAGCATGTAATTACGATACAGCCCTAATCTGGAGAGTTGTTGTGGGAAATGGATTACTCCATGGATTTATAAGACACGTAGTAGATCTCTGTTCTATGCTTCTGAGTTTCGTAGAGGCAACAAGGTAGAGAGGATGTGAACTGATTCTGCAGGAGCTTTGGATCTTTGTCCAGGCAGCCATCCTGGAGTCCTCACCTCACCAAGCCATGTTCCCAGTGGCCAACTTCTGCATAACCTTGTGGGAAAACAGATGGCTTTTCTTATAAGTCTTTCAATTGTGCCACCTCTAGGGCTGCTCTCTGAAGTCTAGCCCATGCAAAAAAATGTTGATATGTGTATGAAAATAAGTTGTCATTTATATTTTTATGGAAGGGTTGAATACTTGTTTGCAGAATCCAGGACATGAATCCAAAACTGAGGCCTCTTGGCCCTTCTGGGATGCAAACAGTAATCTGAAATATACATCTGGCACTGTGCAAAGGGAGAACGTCCAACATCTGTCATATCCCATTATGTTGCCTTGCTGCTGTTAAGCTATTATTAGTATTTAAACTAAATATATCTTCTAGCATAATACCACATTCAAGTACCCACTCCTTTTATTGCCACAAACTGTTCTGAACATCACGTAAACAAAACTGGAACTTGTCATAAACAAAACTGGTCACTGGTAATTATCATCCTTTATTATTTTATATAAGTGGGAGGAAACAAAACTTATCAAATGTTGTCATATGGTTTGAAGAAAATGAAATAGATTTTCCTATCACTTTAGGTGAGAGAAGTGAACAGAAGCTTTTCTAATGCAGTTCAGCTGTAGGTTTTTGATTCCACACTAGCAAGGGCCCATACGCTGTGGTGTATCAGTTTTGTCTTTAGGGGATTTAAGACTCTGGAATGACTGATTTCTTTTTTTTAACTGTCTTTTATAATTAATTATCTGCCTCCTCTATCTCTTCAAAGCCAAGTGAAATAAAGACGTTGCAAGATACTAGAATTACTCTAAGTGAGAAGTTAGCTTAGAAATGTGTCCCTCACAAGTTGGATGCTATGTTTCCACTCAGAGATCTCAGCTGTTACAAAGACCTAATCAAACTTTAGGTAGCCTTTTGAAATGAGCAGAGTTTTTACAGCATACATCCAAGAAAAAAAGTTCCATCCTTTCCTAACTTGTCATTAGGGGTGTTCATGAAGCAATCCTGCATCTCAGTTTGGCAGGGTGCTACCTCTGTCCCTGTACATTGAGCAGTGCCCCATTATGATCACAGGTATTGGATCTGCATAATTGAACATAGGCCTTATTTTGGACAGGTAGTGTAATCAAGGATGCTTCCCTGGATGGGTAAGCACCAACAGCAGCTCTGAAGAGTAATAGAGTGGACATGAGCTTTCCCCGTCCAGGAAGTTGGTCCCAGAGGGAGGTCTTGGCAGCATTTAATTTAGAAGCAAGAAATATTAGGGTACTGCAGCCATAAGCATCTTCAGGCATCATCTTCCCTCCCCCTCCCCTCCCCCCCCCCCTCAGCTCATGATGAATGAGCTTGAGAACTGGGCTAGAAAGCCTAAGCAGAGCATGATGCTAATGCAACTGTATCTGAACAGTGAAGATTCCAGTGTCTAAAAAGTGCCTGAATAAATGACCTTTCTGCTTCTTGTTTCTGAGGCTGTCTTGCTGCATGAGTCCCCCGAGACAAAGAAGAATAATAAGTTCAGAGTTGTCCATGTGTCAGTTTGACAGCCAAGGACCAGTACAGAGCTTTGCTCTGAAAGTTCCTATCTGTGTGGTACAAAAAGGTGGAATGTGGCTGGGTAGCTGTTTTCCCCAAAACTCTGCTGAGCTAAGCTGGCTTCTAAGAGCAGGCAAGGTGCTTCTATGCATGGGAGGTACTTGTTTTTAAGCTAATCTTCTAGTTGACATTATTTATTTATTGTTTTACATTATTAATTATAGTACTCTACTTGTTAAATATGAAAAGAGCAACAATACATCACGTGCTACCCTTTCAACCCCATGCAAGCCACTCTTTTACCTATGGGAAAAGACCCATGTGGGTGCATAGCAGATGTCTGCCTGGGTCCCTCAGAAACAGCTTGCAGCAGCTGGGGTTGGGAAGAGGAGGTTTTCATAACCGGGATTGTAAACCTGCTTTGTACCTCCAGTCATGCTGTGCCCCAGTTTTGTGTAGGCCTGTGTATGAAGCCTAGCTTGAAGAAATGGCCTTGCTCCACAGCAACAGCTCAGTGACACCAAGTCAAGCCATCCCAACCAGCTGCCATGGCCTCAGCTCCAGCAGCCACAACCTCTTGGCCTACAATCCCTGGGGATCTGCAAGCTTTGTTCCCAGCAGGAATGGAGGCCTCAGAGCTGGTGCGTGAGCTGGCCCAGGCATAACATGGGAGCTCTGCTGTGGGCCAGCACTGTAACAAAGGCAAGGCTGGCGGTGTCGGCATGCTGTTGCTTTGGAAACTTGAAGCCTCTCATAAGCAATGCTGTTAGGAGTTGGTTATCAGTTTTGCTTCACCAAGGAGTAGTTTTTGTTAATTTAGAGAAGGCTAAGAATGTACAAACAGATTTTTTTTTGTAAGGCTTTCTTCTAACAGCCCTTACAGAAGCTACTTCTCTTTCTCTTTGCGATCACTGCGGAACCTACCTCTGGCAGCCAAGTGTATAAAACCTTCCCTAGCAATCTCTAAGCATTTCCTGTAGAAAGCAAAGGAAGACTCTTTCTTCTGAGTTACATCATCCTGAGCTGGCACAGAAACTGGTCCAGTGCACGGTAGCAGCTGCTTCTCTTCTGGCTGTTGCTTACCCCAGCTGGTCTCCTGACTTGATCACCAAAACATTATAGCAGCGTGTACTTCTCATACATGAATGTTAAATGGCATTTGGGGACATTCGCCTTCGTCCTGGCTGAAAACCATTCCTTTAAGGAACTAATCTGTAAGTTCATCAGACACCAAAGTCAGTACAGGTGTTGAAATATATCCTCTGTGGGGGATGAGGGATTGCTAAAATCTTGTATGTTTGTATGAAAGAAAAGACAATAGGTTTTTAAAAACTGCTCAAGCTGCTACAGCTCTTAATGCCTGCAAATGCCTTTGCAGACTAGCTGTCCTGCACAGAGTGCCTTCTGAGACCCTGCTTTTTCCAAAATTACATGTGTTTGGGTTGGCACTCTATGAGGTGTCTCCTAAAGCAAATGTGAATGAACCCGCACTGTGTTTACTGAATGTCTGTGAGCACCAAAAAGCTATAGGGGAATGTGTTTTATCCTCAAGAGCTTCAGTAGAACACAGGGCAAAAACTCCTTGATGGTAGTTCAGAGGCAAGAAGGGAGCATGCTCCTTGGCAGCCCCAGGGGGGCACTGGAGAAGGTACCAAGCTGTCCTGGCACAGCCCACCTGCTGCTCTGGGACAAAATGTCCCCTCCAACCCCCAGGGAATTGTTTCTGCTGCGTAGCAGACGGGCTGTGGGCACACAGAGAGACATGCCCACTAGGGCCTGGGTTGAATGGGTGCAAGGCTTTCTAGTGTGAAAACAGCTGCTGAGCCTAATGCAGCAAAAAACGATCTCAGGGATTTATTTTTGGAGAGTGTTATGGGACAGTCACCTTCGAAGGCTCGCCCCCATGTGCAATAGGTGAGATGAAAGCAGCTCAAGTGCAGCTGCCTCCGCAGCAGGATGCTGCTGGGAACAGATTTTCAGACTGAAATCTGGAGGTCCCTACTGTGGCCTCATGCTATTTGGATCTATCCCAATTTTATTGAAAAGTGTTGCTGAGAAAACATATTTTGCACACTGGTCAGAGCAGAGCTCATCAGAGTTGCTCTAAATAAGATTTCAGAATTCTTCTTTTTTTCTTTTTTTCTTCTGATTCTGTTCTCACCAGGATATTTTCTAATCCTATTCTACAATATTTGTTAGCAATTTTAACAGCTGTTTTTTCTCTCTCTTTTTCTCTTTCCATCTCTCTTTCTCTTCCTCTCTGCCATTCTTCTCCTTCTCCTTCTTTCTCTTTTTCTCCTTCCCTTCCTTCTCCTTCTTTCTCTTTTTCTTTTCCCTTTCTCCCTCTTCTTTTTCTCTTTCTTCTGTTCTAAAGCAGAAGGTGATGTTCTGGACCTTGTATCTCAAAAGTACACTTTTTTTGCTGTATCTCTATAAAATTGGCAACCCTGTCTGCAGCAGATGAGTTGGAAATAGATGGCCTTTGAAGTCTCTTCAACCCAAGGCATTTTATGATTCTAGGTATAAAAATGATTGGGAGAGCACTCCCGAACCCCATCCTTATCACACTGAGAAAGAAATTATTCGCTAATTCTGTTAATTGTGCAATGCAGATTAATGCACTGTCTTGAGATTCTTTCCCCTATCAAGAAAATATGCAGAATTAAAATGGAAATCCAGGTGTTTTGGATATTTGGTTTCACAACGGATAGATTGTTTGTGTTAGAACCTTCCTAAGCCTGTGAAATTTAACTCTCACATGATAACCTACAGCACATTCTGAGGTTATAAATGGTATTTGAAACCATTTCTGTTTCCTCAAATTTCTGGCTTCTTTACTCAATTACAACAGCTCATGGGATTCACCATATGAAACATTCAGGCACACAAGGGAAGAAATGAGTCTATAGGGTCTGTAGGAGCTTTCAGAATTTGAGAGGGCTTTTCAGCTGTATTATCCATTGCTGTATTCACCAAGGCTTAAATCTGGACTGATGTAACTGAGAAAATTTCTTCGTCCATGCAGATCTGTTAAAACAAACAAATTAATTGCTAAACAAAAAATTTAAACTAAAGTTACTGATCTATACTTACCAGCTTAAAGCATTAGAACATAAAGCTAGAGTAAATATTTTAAGACAGTCTGGTGAACAGACAGATCAACACACAGATCCCCCATTACATCTTTATCCTCTCCCATTCTTCACCTGTCATCTAGACATTTTTTGCATCCATCTGTTATACATCACAATCTGTCTAACGAAATCGGTCTTCCCATTCATTCTCACATCATGAGCAAAATCATTGTTTTTTTTTTTTTTTTTTTTTTTTCTGCTTACTGCTCCAGACAGTGTAAATGGAGGGACATCAGACGGCATTTTGCCAGCCAGCACTCACAGAGGATTGCACGAAGACGTCTCATTCTCTCATCATCTTTTTTCAGTGCTGAGGAAGCGCTGTCAGTGAGGGTGTTTAGCTGACACTGATCAGAAGAAATGCAGTACTTTCTCTGAGATGCCACTGGAGGATACAAATACCATGACTTTTATCCAGTACGCAAGGCCATGCTGAACTCTATGTAGGCTGGACACAGCACAGTGTCTTGTACTCATGGAACAAGTATACAATGGATGTGGGCTTAACTGCATAAAGTGTTTGCAACACAGGTACACCTGCAATCCAGCTTGTATGGATTACAACGTTAAGCTTTACTGCTGTTGTTTCTTAGGACACCTGAAATAATGGGTGCCCAGTATTATTAAAATCTTGCCTTTGCTCTATGTAGGCTAAAAGTAGACTCCTTTTGCTGGCTAATGAATTTCTATATATTCTGAGTTTTGTCTTTCAATAACCTCAATTCTACACAGAAAAAGTAACTTTTCTAATTTTCAAAGTCTAATTCATGGCCCATACAGAGCAGATTTTGTTCTCCTTCTTGTACTTTATTTGATTTACTTATCTCAGCCTTAAACAGTAAGTAACTAGTAAAGACAAAATGACAAACAAGTAAAGGTTGACTAGAAAGATGAAATGAAAAACAAATGCCATGAAAAGACTCAGGAAAAATAGATTAATGATACAATATAAAATATTAATATTTATTTAATTACTGCTGACCCAGGTCAGTTTCCCTTAATACTTGATACCATTGATTTCAAATAAACTTTAAGCTATAATTATTAGCGCATAACTATTTTTTTGATAGGGTGTAGGTGATGGATGGGATTAGGACAGAGTTGTAATTGTTTGTGAAATGCATGCTGTGGCTTATTTCACTTTTAACTGCTTTTTCAAGGACAGCAGTCCAGTTGTGTTATTGAATTAATATTTATAACCACTTTTTATAGTATTCTGGTCTGGGAAATCATCACTACATATTTTTAGCTGAGATTTCTAGGTAAGGAAAGCAGTGGTTTGGAATGTGCAAATAAGATGTTACTATTTTCCAAATGTCCCTACTTGCAGTGGAGAAAGTAAGTTCATCAAGTGAAAGGAAAATTTGAGCTTTCACAGCATGTGCTGTTTTTAGCTTGCTTCGATCTTTCAGCTAAGATTATACTAAACCACTCTTTCCCTTTCCACAAGAAGGCCTTGGAAACAGGCATGCTAAAATTAGTAGGCATGTTTGCATTTATGGCCTCTCCAAGCACAGCACTGCAAATAGCCTATTCCAGCTATGTCATTATTGTACAACGTAGTTGCTGGTTTTGTTTCTTTGTTTTGTTTTTAAGAAAGCAAATGCCATTCTTTACTACTTTTTATACATATCTTGAGGGAGGTGGGAGGCAAATGGATGAGGCCAAGTTCTTCTCAGTGCTGCGTACTGATAGGACAAGGAGCAATGGCCTAAAACCTGAACATAGGAAGTTCTGTACTAACGTGTGGAAGAGGAAGTGGGGAAATGGTTTTAAGTTGAGGGAGGGAAGATTTAGGTTGGATGTCAGGGGGAAGTTCTTTACAGAGAGAGTGGTGAGGTGCTGGAACAGGCTGCCCAGAGAGGTTGTGGATGTCCTGTCCCTAGAGGTGTTCAAGGCCAGGTTGGATGGAGCCCTGGGCAGCCTGGTCTGGTATTAAATGTGGAGGTTGGTGGCCCTGCATGTGGGGGTTTGAAGATTCATGATCCTTGAGATCCGTTCCAACCCTGACCATTCTGTGTGGTAAGGTTGATGGAGCATTGGAACAGGTTGCTATGAGGGGTTGTGGAGTCTCCTTCTATGGAGATATTCAAGACCTGGCTGGATGTCTACCTGTGTGACCTGCTGTAGGGAACCTGTTTTAGCGCTAATGTTGGACTCAATGATCTCTTGAGGTCCCTTCCAACCCCTGCAATTCTGTCATTCTCTGACCCCTCGGAGCAGAGGCCTGGCTTTGTCAGGGCGCTTTGCTGGCCTGTCTCTTGCTTCAGCTTGAAGAAAGGTGGGAGGGCAGCACTATAAAAGTCAAATGCCTTTTTTACTTAAGTGAGATTGATGAGTGATTTGCTAGATGAAGACATCTGTAAAGCGAATCAATCATTTTCAACTAGAAATAGGTAGCAGGGCTTTAGTTGCATACAGTGTAAACACCAACACTGCCAGAAGAAATTAACTGCTGCAGCTAATCCTTGCTGGCCACATGCCATATCTTGGAACAGGATTCCTGGGGACAAACAGGTCTGGTGGTGGCCGTGCTCACAATACGTGACAGACAAAGGACCCAGCAGGTGCAAGGCTTTGAATACAGGCTGAAGTTTAGCTTATGGGCAGAAAATTAAATGAGGATTTTTCTAGAGGGTGTAAGAGACCCGTTTGTATTATTAGGGTTTTTGTTGTGTTTTGGGGTCCTTTTTTAAGGGAAAAAGAAAAAAAAGCTTTTATTATTTACTTTCCAACGAGGAAAAACTTCAAGGAGCAGACAGGAGCTTCTCCTTTTTGCCACCAGATGTCCCTCCTGAGCAGGGAAATCTGCTGATCTGAAAGCAATGCAGGCGCTGTATACACAACGTTTTTTGAACACAGGAGAGGGAAAGGAAAGTCTGAGTGAAAGCAACAGTTACTGCAGAGTTTTGGACGGAGTAAGTGCTGAAATGTTTCCTTGGCAAGAGAAACATTTTGCCGGTAGCACTGTAACGTATGTTTAATTAAGTCCTAAAATGTGTCATAGCTTGCAGCATAATATACAGCTATCCTCCAGAGAACTAGGTATTCACTTCTCTTCTGAAGTGGCAACATCCTTGGCAGAAATGTGCACTTTCAGATGGAAGGGATGTCTGAAATCCATAGATGCAAATGACCAATGTAAGAAGACTTAATTCTTTCCTCCCGGAGTTGCTGGGTGCTGCAGTGACTTTTCCAGGTCTGGTAACGTTAGCAGAAACTCAAAGTGCAGCATTCATGTCTACACGTGAGAGGCATTTCCAGGGATTAGGAATCTACATCTCTGGGAAGCCCTGCTGAAGAAAAGCCAAAGACTCAACAAAAAGGGCGATGACTTATGAAGGAGTGTGGTTAGCTTCCTAGAACCACACGGGAACTTACCAACAAGATAATTTAATGGGGAAGTACTTTAAGGTTCACTGTGTGCCCATGGCCCCAGGCTGCATCCAGCTCAGGTGCCCAGATGCCGTTATTACAGCCAACTGTTATTACAGCTGCTATTTACTTCAGAAACACACATGCAAGTGGAAATGCTCAAAATGTTTTTCTTTTGGAGGAAAAAACATAAAGGTGATGCACATTTGCTACTTAGCAGAAACGTGTGACATCTGCCCTCGAGTGTAAAGTCATCTGCCTGACTTCAAGGGGAACTGGGGACAGGTCATACTGGAGAGCTTGCTCTTCAGAGATAGACATATAATATGGCATGTTCCTTTGTAGCTATAAAAACAGGAAGCAGCAGCTATGAAGCTTTGCTGGAGAAAGCAATGTAAGCTACACCTGAACAGTCATGGCAACTGGGAAGTGAATGGCACAGAAGTGGCTCCTCGCTCCCCTTACCACCCTGGGGTTGAAGTACCCACATGGGAAATCTCCTTGTGGCCTCATGCTGACACCAGAGCTCCTCCACTTCTTCCCTGCCCTCTGAATGCCCCTCACAAAGCAGAGAGAGAAAAGGCCTCCTTGGTTGGCTTAGGAGTGGTGTGGGAAAGTGTGTGCATTGAGTCCTCCTTTGGAGAGATCTTAAAAAATTTTCTTCCTCAGAAAGCTTTTAAGTAACAGCATTATGGTGCTCCTTGACTGGTGGAGTTAAAACACCCATGCATAACCCAACTTGCACACAAGCAAATGCTCAGTGCAACCTTTGCTTGTGAACATTACATCTTCTGTCTTTAACGTTCTCAGATGCGTCTCTGGGAAACTGAATATGAGCTTATTGCCAGACTGTGATTCTAATAAAGCTAATGGAAGTGTTGCCAGTGACTTCAAATGGTCACGGAGATACTACTCTCAGGGCCAACTCCCACGAAATTCCCCCAGTTCAAACCCTGAACTCTTCCACTGATTTCTGAGGCGCTAGCTTGCCTTTACTCATCCACCCCAAGCAAGACCCATGAAGTCAGAGACATGTGGAAGAGCTGTCTCTTGGTATCCCAATGGCCACTAAAGAGTGGTGGTTCCCTCCCTCTATTTTATGAAGGATCTGAAATCAGAGCTGTGATCTACCAGCTTTGCTGTCAGAACGGGTATGTTTTTATACAGCTGTGCAGCTGTGCAGATCAGCACTTTGTTGACCAATACAGGAGGAGGTTGCTTGTGCTTAGGATGTACCAAGGGTCTGCGATAGGTTGTGTTTGTTATTCTCGGAAAAGGTGATAGCGAACAGCTCATCTATCTATCTTCGTAACGAAGGCTCCACCCTCCCTAAAGGTAGCAGGAGACATGTGACGGCTCTAATGGCCCAAATCCCGCATTTCATCTCGAAGCCCAAACCACAGACGACGCGGCCGGGCCGCTCCGCTCAGAGGCTGCTCAGAACTTCTGGCGGCTCACGGGGCCGGCCCTTCGCAACCTGCTGCTGCCGGCACGGCGCTGCGCCCACCGCTCCGCCCCGGGGCTGCGCTACCTGCGCCCTCGGTCGCTCCCCGCCCCGGAGGAGCGGCCCCCGCCCCGCCGAGAGGCGGGCGCGCTGGTGATTTGCCTCCGCCGCCAGCAGCCCGGCTCCGGCCAGCCCGCGGGGACCGGGGCTGCGGCCGCAGGCGGCAGCCGCTCGCTCCCTCGCTCGCAGCCCGGCTGCGCTGGGAAAAAGTTTGCTCCTCGTCCTCCTCTTCCTCGTCGTCGTCCCCGCCGCGCAGCAGCCCCCGGGCATGGCGAGCTGAGCTCAGCCCTGCAGCCGGGCCGGGGGCGGCCCCGGCGCACCTGAGCGGCGGCGGCGGGGGGCTCGCAGCGCGCTGCCCCGCGGGCGGCCATGCGCGGCGGGGGCGGGGGCGAGCGCTGAGTCCCGCCGGCCTGGCTGCCCCCCGCCGGCCCATGCACTAGGAGGGCCGAGGGCGGCGGGGAGCCCCCGGGGACAGGGGGAAGCGGGGAGCTCGCCCGGCCCAGCGCCATGCCGCGGCGGCTGGCCTGGCTGTGCTGTTGCTGGGCGCTGCTGAGCGGCGCCTGCCGCCCCGCCGAGCCGCCGCCCGCCGCCGCCGCCCCGAGCTTCCTCTACCGGCGGCTGAAGTCGCACGAGAAGCGGGAGATGCAGCGGGAGATCCTCTCCGTGCTGGGGCTGCCGCACCGTCCTCGCCCGCCTCCGCGGGAACCGCCGGCTCCGCCGCCGGGACGGCTGCCGGCAGCGCCGCGCTTCATGCTGGACCTGTACCACGCGCTGGCCGAGGGCGCTGAGGGAGCCGCGGGCGCGGAGAGGGGCGGCCGCCCGCAGCCCCCCGCTCCGGCGCCGCCGCTGCCGCCGGTGCCCAGCGCGCAGGACAGCGCCTTCCTCAACGACGCCGACATGGTGATGAGCTTCGTCAACCTGGGTGAGTGCCGAGCGCAAATTAAGCGAAACTCAAAAAGAAAAGGAGTATTTTGGCTGTCCGGGGTTAAAGCCGCTCCGTGCGAGGTGCGGCCGCCGGTGCTCAGGGAGCGGCCCTCGGCTGTGCCTCGCGTCCACGCAGCTCCTCTGGGGCCGGCGGAGGCGCTGCGGGGTGGGTACGGGACAGCTCTTCTGGTGTCCGAGCCGGGGAAAGCGGTAGAAATCTTGCAGAAGTTCTGCCAGATGCCAGCCCTGCTGTTCGGATGAAGCGCGGTCCTGATGCGAAGGGCTCCGTGCCGGGAAGTTCGGTGGGAAAGCCGTTTAACTTAGCACTTGAAGGAGCCCTGAACGCTAGCCCGCAATTAGAAGGGAACAACGCAATTAGATTCAGCCTAATGTGGAGAGGGAAAATATTTCAGTTGGCAAGTGGCAGTTCCTTTTTAAGTGAGTTCCTGTGAAGCTCGAGCGTCTCAGCGCGGCGGCCGAGAGCCGGACAGGGCTGCACATCGGGCACCTGCATGCAGCTCGCACCGATATTAGAGTGTTGTTTCTTCACTCATAACAATGATGTATCGCTGCAGTGGGAAATGTATCCAAGCTAGCAGGGTGGTAGGTGTATTTGGTAGCTCGGTACTGCCATGTAGGTATTTAGAGCAGATTTAGCTTCGCTCCCTGGGCTGGGAGATTTCGGTATTCAATGGGAATCCCTCTCTCCTGCAACGCCCTCCGTGAATACGAGAGTTCTATGGGCAAGCAGAGCTGCTGCTCGTGACTCTCTCAATTGCCTTGGGGGTTTTGAGGACCTGTGTGTGGAACGATGTGAATTTGATAAGCGCGGTGGCTTTCTGTGAGCCATCCCCACTGTATTACTGTGAGGTGCAGGGCAGCTCCCAGAGGGGCTGATATCAGAGAGAGATGTGGGCATGCAGCGTTTGTTGGTGTGTAGCACCCTGCATAATGGGGCAGCTGGCGAGCAGTATTAGACAGTAGACCTGGAAAAATTTGGGTTTTGTTATTATTATTAGGAAATAAAAACATCCGTACGACTCAGATCGGTTCTAATAATTTGGGTCTAGACACTTATGTAACAGCAAGGAAAATTATTCCTGTAGCATAGAAGAGCAGCGCAATAGAAACACTGATTCCGAGTCTCAGGAAGTATGAATCAACTGCAGAAATTTCTCACCGACTTCCAAGTTCCGAGTCATAAACCTTCGTGTCATTGAACGCGATTGTTTGTTACCAATGAGTTCAGATTGACGGATAGAAACCAAACAATGGCTCAGTTGTTTTCTCTTAGGTTTGAATTAGGTTCTGAAGAGCTTTGCTTGTATCCAGCCTTGAAGAGTTGCCCTTCCATTACTGAGGTGACAGCTACCAAAGACATTTTTTCCTTCTTTTTTTTCAATCAGAAGGGTATATCACCTTCAGTACTGCGTCTGCTGCAGCACAGATCTGGCCAGGAAAGTGCTTCACCTGGTAGCTGGAGGTTCTGCTTGGTTGTGTGGATTTGTGAGGTGTGGGCAGTGTTTCCCTGAGGGTCTAACTTCAGGGAAACGTGGGAAATTTCACATTTTCTAGAATGTGCTCAGCACTTTGCTTTGAGAGACACCTGCTAAGTATCAGGTTCTATTACAAGTGAAGATATGCACGAGATTCAAACCAGTTCAGGTAATTTAGAGAATAAATTTCATTTGTCGAGTTAGATTAAAAAAAAAAAAAAAGTTTTGATATAAAATACTGGTTGCAGCAGGTAAACCTGCTTCCCACTATGGGAAGATGATCCCCAAGGCATCTATTTCAGGTATATCGCCTGGGATAAAGCACTCAGAAAACACATATTTCTGTCAGTTTCCCACTTAAGAGGGCTCAATATTGAACTCAGATAGAAACACGTGTGTCTAAATTCTGTGCTGAGGGTATGGTTGTACAGCAGGGACTGTGTTGCCAAGGCAGCACAGTGGATCAGGCAATACCCCAGTGAAACTGTTGCTCTTCAGGAGTATCCTTGGATGAATGTAGACACAGTACTACTGGGGATAACAAACTGTATAATATATCTTTCTCATGGCACTAATAGGGTTCTCTCCCCTTTATCCTCTTGGAATGGCTTGGGGTTGGCATGGACATCTCTCTTTGAGGGAGTGATGCTAGGCTGACAGCTAGACTTAGGCTAGTGTCCCTTTGTTTTACTTCTAGGGCTTTCTTAGTGAGGGATGTACCAAGTCCCTTGCAGCAACCCTACTCTAAGCTCAGGAAGATGAGGGCAAAGGTCTCATGCTTGGACCTGCAGGCTCGAGCTGAGGCTGTGACTGTCCAAACTCCCTTTGGTTTCCTTTGAATCCCCATTGCTAAAACAGGAAAGAGATGCTCTCCAGACCATATTTGCTAGCTGGTGCCTTTAGAGAGCAGTGCATGCCATGTGTAACAGCAGAAAGAAGACCCTCAAAGGCTCTGTTACTTTAAGTGTATGCAGAGTTACTCCCTGTATAATGAGAGGAACAGAGGGGATCAAGACAGGGAAGAATCTTATCTGGTCCCTCATCCATGCAGGTCGCTATGCAGGCATCCACACTGGGAAGAAAATGTGTCCTTCTGCTAAGGGAAAAAGGGAATGCAGTAACAATCTTCGTGGATCTCTGGTATGGCCCAGATCTGTGGCTATCAACAGCTAAACAGCAATGCCAGAAAAGTCTGAACTAATCCAAATTCCTGTGGCAAGCACTCTAGAAAGTGCACTTTTGAAGCATGGTGCTGGGTCGTTGTTGTTATGTATTGTTCCTTCTTGCGGCAAACTACCAGCATCTCTTGAATGTGTATCTTTTTACTTTTGTGAGAAAAGGCTCTCTGCTTTCTCTCAAAACCCAAACCATCCCTTAAGCCCTTCTGCATGATTTGAGTTGTGACTGTGAAGAAAAGTTTCTTGAATGTTGGAATCCCTAAAACCCAGGCAATCACAGTCTTCCCTGTATGGTTTCACATACCTGGAGAGCTGCGTTTCAGCGCCAGCAAGCCAGTGCATGGCTGGCTGTGCAAATACTCTCTCTCTCCTTGCTTGCAAAGCAGTAGCTTACGGATGTGGTGTCCTCTGAGCCATCTCTTCATCTTTTTTTGGCAGCAGTCTCCTACCAGATTTACTTCTAGGAATGATCTTGCATAAATCCATGGCAAGCAAGCACTTACAGTCACTATGGCTTTTCATAGAAAGGAAACAGTGCTAAAGCACTCCAAATTCATTTCTAAAGCAGATCTTTTTTTTTTTTTTTCTTTTGAGGCACCTGATCAGCCTACCTGTCTTTTTTTTTTTTTTTTTTTGTGGTATCACACATGGTGTCAGGGGATATGGAATTTGGCAACAAAGATGTATCAGGGACACTGTATGATTGTAGCGACGGGACCACACCATTCATACTGTCATCCCATCTGTTTATACTCTTGGCCACATGTTGTAAAGGTCATGACATCTACTCACAGGGAATAACGGGAGTGTGTGATGCTGCGTATCTGGCTATGCTGCCAGCTGGCTGTGCAAAGCCTCGCTCTCGGCATGCAAACAGCATCCTCCACGTGTGTCTGGAGCAGGCCAGTATTAGAAATCACGGAGCTGATGATGGGAATGAGGTTTACTGATGTCTGCCAAACCTAGTGTGCTGGGTTTCGGCGCCAAGACGCATCCCAAGCATCGGAGATCAGCTTTTATTTGCTGCTCAACTGATGCAGCCGAAGACCCTTTTGTATGTAATCCCCTTGAGATTGTTGCTTGCTGGCTGTCTGCTGGTGTGGAGCTGAAGAATGGCAGGATGAAAGAAAGGCAAGTGGTCCTCCATCATCCTTTGATTGCCTTTTCAGAAGCCCTCAGCTTCTTCAGGCAGTGAATTTGAGGTTTTCCTGCTTTGCACAGGAGCCCTGACAGATGTGTGGTTCCAAGAACAGCTGCTGATCAAGATCTGCAGTATTGAAGTTAGTGGAGGGCCATGTTTGAGTGTCATCTGGACTCTCCAGAGCCAGGAACTCTCGTGAAAGTTTTTAATGGGTTGAAAGTTTACACTATTCTAAATTAGTGTGAGAGGAAGAAAGAAAACAGTGATTGTAATTGGAAAAAGTGAGAATTCCCAGAGGGGTCTTGATTAATTCAAGACAAATTTTGTATGTATAAATTAGTAGATAGTTGTTTGTTGGAATACAAAACTAAGTGTGGATTTGTTTGTTGAAAATCCAAAAGCAGCATTTCCCAGTTCTTTTCCCTGTGCTAGCAGCCTGCAACCAACCTACTTCTTCTAAAAAAATGTTCTTTTCAAAGTTTCCTTTCAGGCGAATGTCTTGTCAGCAGGTAGATCCCTTGGAGAGCTGCCACGGATGCTCTGTGCTGAGCTCCTGGAGGGCATTTGTGCTGCAGCTTTCACTGAAGAGCTGCAGGTCTGTGCCAAACCTGGCTAAGCCCATTGCAATCTTGATGCTCCCTCTTGCAGTTTTAAATCTAAACTTTTAAGTGGTGTTTGTGATTTAGGAGGAAGGAAGGTGGTGTTTAGACTTTCCATGCTATGGAGGCATGGTTCTCTTTAAGTCATCTTGCATCATTTCTAACTTGCGTGGCACTAGAGGGAAGTATGAATTACTTAAGACATAAACAGTCCCATTGTGTGTTTCTGCTGTTTCCCAGCAGTGGCACAGCAATGCTCCTAAGTGGAGTCCACCTACTAACAGTTTAGCATTTCCATTTGACTATTTATATAGTGATGTTAAACAGAGAACAGACAATATACAGATATTCAGTAGCCATCTGGGCATCGTTCTAGGCACCCTGCTGTGGGTGTCGCTGCTAGAGCAAGAGTCAGACCAGCTGGACCCTGAGGGCCCTTCCATCTTCAGCCCTTCGGGGATTCTGTGATCTGTATGGATGGAAAAATTGCTCATGGTTGAGAGATTCCCATTTGCTTTCAAAGGATCAGACCAGTGCATGGGAGTCCGCAGTTGAGGTCCGGTCATCTCTGTGTGAACGGTTTAGAGGATGACATTGGGTCATACCAAGATTTCCCATTTGATGTGTGGAGAGAGCATTTTGGGCTGTGATTCCCTAGCCAGTGGGTTCTCTTTCAACCTTTCTTGTGCCAGGGAGCAACTCGATCCTGCGCCTTGCATGTGGGGCTGGTTCCCGGTGGCTCTGGGGACAGCACGGGGACACAGCTACTATAGGAACCGTGCAGGGGAAAGAAGGCTTAAATTAACTGAGATGAGCCCTGCTGGGATTGCAGGGGTCATGCTGGAGTTTGATTTATAAAACTGACTTCAGACTACAGCCAGCATTTCCTGAACTCTCAGCTCAGCTCCCAGGGCAGAAGATGGCCGTGTAGGGTTGGATGGGTTTTTAGGCCATGTTGTGGGCTGGTATTTTTTTGTTTTCTTGTTTTATTTTTTTTTCTTGGTTGGTTGTTTGTTTGTTTTTCTCTTTTTTGAGACATCATGAGATGATTTTTGTTGTGTTTTTAAGGGCACAAAGATTTTGACAGAGCTGCCCGCAGCTCTTTTTTTTTTTTTTAAGGTTGCAGTGTTGATCACAGCACAATGACAGAATTGAATCAGTGGTAGCAATAGTGTGAATTTTTTGGCAAAAAAGTATAATGTAGACAGAGCCGAAGTGTTCTGCTAACTAAAACAGTAGCTGTATTTTAAGAGAGCTAGACATGACTGTTTTGATCCAATGTGGTGTTAATCACAAGAATACATAACTGCTTTCCTATGAACTTTCCCCTTAAAAATATCTAGTGATATCACCTGGTGTTTTGCACGAATGCTCAGTATAATGGGAATTTAGAATAGCTGGCTCCATGTAAACTTGGAATATTCATAGGTCAAATATTAGTGCATAAATGAAAACATTTTGAAAATGAAAACAGAAGCACAGTATTTCAAATATTCTCTGAGTGCAGATGTACTTCATGGCTTGAATAGCTTTACAAATTAATTGGGACACTTAGCACTTGTTCAGAAGGAGTCAAATTTCCTGATAATAAATGAGAGTGTTTTTTCAAGCAGTATTCCAAAGATGTGTTATTCCATATAATTTAGTGAGAAAGACTGAGAGATCAGCTGTTTGAAGCTCTCATGTAAACAAGATGAATTTGATCACATTAAAATCTTAACAGGAGCAAATGGAGAGCCACGTTTTTATTTATCAGGTGTGGGCTGTTAAATATGTTGTGTTGCAGAGACAATATTCTTATCTTGTCACTTACTGCATTACGTGTGGCTGGTGTGTATGGTGAAGGTATTAGACACTGTGTTTGTGTAAGGGTGTAAAGGGTGACATAATGTCTATTGAAGCGTAGTCATTTTGCTTCACACCAGGCAACAAGGAGCATGTAAAAATGAGAACAGATTAAAGCCTGTGGGCAGATTGGGATATCTATACCTGTAAGCAAAGAGGTGATGGTAAAAAGGGTCTGTAGTTTTTGTCTGAAATGGAGGTATTTCATCATTATGTCTCCTGATTGCTTGAGATGAATCAGGGAGAGTAGAACTGTCAGCAGTCAGCCCCTGTCATTTTACTGGGAGTAAAACTGTCCAAATGAGTTGGAAAAAATGTTGAACTCTAACAAGCACATACAAAATGCATAGTATTTTTCTGCCTCCATCTTCATAAACTTTGTAATAAAAGCTGTTTAGAGGTGAACACTTACTGTAATCTAAATTCTGTACTTTTCAAACCTTGATAAAAAGAAGGGTAATAAGGGAAATAAAGAAGTGGTTGAAGCTTTAATTCTGCTTAAGCACAGTTTAGATGGATTCTGAGAATGATTTGAGTTGGAAGGGGCCTCAGAGCCCACTCAGTTCCAGTCCACCTGCTGTGGGCATTGTTGCCACCTGCTAGGTCAGATTGCTCAGTGCCCCATCTAAGTCCAAGTTGAACAACTCCAGAAATAGGGCATCCACAGCTTCTCTGGGCAACCTCCTCCCGTATCTCACTACCCTACTGTGAAACATTTCTTCCCTATATGCAAAGCAGATTTGTGTTTAAATATCTGTTTTTCCATCATGATGCCAAACCCAGTTCCTCAGTGTGCTTGCATGCAAGCAGTGAGAGGCTCCAGCTTCCCTCTGACCTTGCTTGCCTTGCCAGGGCCCGGTGTAGTTCCCTGGGGATCTTAGATTGAGGTGCTACACGCTGAGGGGGATGTGGGACCTCACACTGCAAAGAGTCAGTGTGCAGGTCCCCTCCTGCACCTGAGAATTGGAGATCAAAACTACGTCTCAGGCATGTCTCTGTGGGTTAGTGAGGGATGCTGAGCAGTGTTTCACCAGGCCAGACTTGTAAAATCTCAATGACAGATGTGGAAATCCAGAAGATCCCGGGTCCCAGTTACATACATGAGTAAGAAAATATGTGCACTCATTTCTAAGTATCAGCTTTATAATGAACAGACAGAATTGATTTGGTAGTGGCTCCTATTACTAAATATGCATTTGTCATGGGAGAGCACATGTCAGCTGTACACAATTTTTAGTGCTAAATGGTGGGAGCATAGTTCTAAAATTTAAGCCGAGTACAAATGTAATTTGTATCTGTGCAAAGATTTGGTCTGCAAGTCCAAAGTCCAGGTGCCTGATTGAAACAATGCAGTCTGGAGAATAAACCCTTCATTGTAGAAAAGCAGCAACCTCTCTTGCCCACAAACCATCATCCTGAGACCACGTTTCAGGCGTGTAGCCCTTTTTACTTAATTGCTGTAACATCAAACGGCCTCGACATGAAAGGGACTAAGCAGTGGCTATGCAAGATAATGGCTTGTTTATAAAAATAATTTAAACAGCATATGAGAAGGATAAACATGCATGTCCTGCCAAAATTTCACTGTATGTTCTGCAAGCTTTAGTGATTGTGAATCTCTTGGCTTGCCCTTTCAGTGCCTTTTTAAAAAAAAAAAAAAAAAAATTCCTCTCCTCCTCCCCCCCTTCCCCACCAAAAAAAAAAGAGAGGGAGAGAGTGAAGAAAGAAAGGAGGCAAAAAAAAAAAGGTCCTCGTATGTAAGGAAGTTCCTACTTAAGCTATGGAAGATAGCTGGAGAGAAAATACATACACTTTACACAGGGCAAGAGATATTTTCGCTTTGAGATGTCTGTGTTTCGTCTCTTGCATATGATGGTTTTTACACTTTAATGACTGTAGCAGCCGTCCTCTCCAAAAATGTTCCATTCTGCAGGATGTGGAGGGCTCCTCGTTTGTTCAACAATGCAAGGATATGACTCTATCTTTTATCCAGGGCCTGAAAACACTTCATAAGCATTGAATTGCTTATGGGGTTTGGAACTAGATGATCTTTAAGGTTCCTTCTAGTCCAAGCCATTTGATGACTCTATGAAATCTTACAGCACGCTCTGACTAAATTTAATGGCCATTCGAATCATTTTCTGAATGTCTGGACTGAAGCTCAGAGGGCATGACCAGACCTGGGGGCTGTGATGAGGTCTATGAGGTTATGGCTGTGATCTAACCACAAAACTACATCACTGGCCTGGCAGGCCTCCAAGCAGCTCACACAGTACACTCTTACTTGGCAGACCGCATCCTACCTCAGGTTCCTTGGGTATCAGTCAGATGGAGACCACGGTTTCTTGCTCTGAGTCCCTTCCTGACAGTGAAACTTCTTCACTGGCTTTGCCTGATTTTCTCTGGGCATGCTCCATTAGGGACATGGCCTCTCATCTGTGTGTGTGTTGGTATCACCTCCTGCCTTTGTGTGTGCTGTCTGAACCCAAATATTCACCATGGCCATTCACCATGCCTACTATTTGCCCTGTCCCAGGAGAGCATATGGGATGTGGCAGACGCGGCCTTATGTGGCAGCTGGGCCACCCTGAACCAGGCCAGGATGGGAAGGATTTGAGGGCACCTTGCTCTGAGTTCTCCCCGCTTTTGAGGGCTTTCTCAATGGATACCAATGTCTGGAGAGCTAAGATTAGGCTTGAATGTGGTTCTATTTTATAGTTGAATCTGTTTTGCAAATAGCTCTGATTTTATATGTGTGTTGAAGCTCTGCAATTGCATACACTGGCATCCAAGAAGTGTTGAATGGGGAAGGTGAAAGAGGCCACAGACACACGTTTTTCTCTTGAAACTGTTGTAGAGCCAAGAAAAGGTTTGGTTAGCTTTTGGTAATGTGAAGGCAGTGAAAGGGGTGTGCCTGGGTTAAGTGGTATTCATGTTGCGGGGAGGCTAAAAGTATGTGTTCTGAGTTAGCTGATAGTTTTGTTAAGGAACTCTGAAAAAAAATGCACTGTAATGGCTGAAGCTCTTATAATGACTTCTTTATGTTGCAGGAGCTATTGGCATTAGGTCCGTCTGATGCTTTTGCTATCACTAGTCTCAGTAAAAACAATTTTATGGGGTCCCAAAACATTCTGTTGCTTCTGGCAGCTGTTGAGCTGGCAGCTTGGCTTCACTGGGGCTTGAAGAGATAGTTCATTAACTCGTGGCACTTTCCAGAATAAACATGGCAAACCTCCTCTGAAATAACAGACGGTAAATCCTACTTGTCACTCAAGACTGCACGTTTGTCTTCGAAAAGGAGCAGTGAAAGAAGCTGTCCATCTCCTAATGAATGAGAAAATAAATAGCAGATGAATTGTGCATTGTGTCATACTTGACATGGCAAGGCTTTGGGTAGAATAACAACAAACTTTCCCTCCTGTGCTTTGCCTGTTAAATATGGACCTAAACTAAGCAGACCCACCAGGCAGTTTATCGGAGGGCACAAATATTGCAGCTCTCTGGCAGATCTCCGGTGGGAACCGAAGCCTGATTAACCTCTGCTGTGGGCTTGCTCTCGTAATCCCCAGTGCTTCAACTCATTTAGGAGGGTGGATTCCAGCATCTCTTCACTTTGGGGACCAGGCTCCCTCATTTTTTGACACTACAAGGTTTCGGAGGTTGTTGCAAGGCTGCGTTGCTCAGAGTGCACAGATGTTTTGTGAAGCTTGTTATTTTCTATGTTGGAGGTTATGAGTCAGATTGCTGTTACCAAAATGTTTATGTGAAATCATTTCTGAGTCATATATTTGCATCATATACAACCTGTCTGACAATCAAAACATTCAGCGCTCGGCTAATGATTATACTAAGTTTTCCAATGCTCTGCTCCAACATAACATAATTACACAGCAAAGTGCAATATATTACTTTGACAGGGTTCTTCACGTCTTGCGATGTCAGAACATCCTGATTGCTATTATTGGAATTATCAGATAAATATGTACTTTGTTGCGTGCAGCAAAGTTAAAAATAGTGAGATGCAGTCCCTTAGAAATGAAATGCCCCTCAACTGTTCCTGAAAATGTGCTCTTTCAGTTCCCCAGAAAATAAGAAAATCAAGTTTCATAGTGCTTTAAACTTCTTTCTGTCCAGAGGGGTGCCCTGTGAGGGTGGTGGTGAACTAATGGACAGTAGTGAATATTTGCGTGGAGAAATTGTTTGAATACCAGGATTTCAGCAGCTGCTTGGAAGGCTGTTTGGTAGTTTCTGTATAACTCAGTTTATAAGATGGGACTGGAGTGTTTGTAGCAGAGTGGAAGACATAAACAGTCTGTAAACTACAACTTGATGCATGCTGTGTTTATATGTTGTGTAAATTCTAGCATAAATAGGGATCACTTGCAAGAATATTCTGAATAATTAGGGCAAAGATTTAAAAATTACATTTACCTGCATGAGTCTGAGAGCTAGTGCAGGACTATTCATTTCCACATCCCAGTGAGTCCAGCAACTCCTCTTTAAGTGTTTATTGTAAAATGGGATAGGAGAAAATCTGGTGATCTTCTACTATGAAGTGGTGGCATTGGTGGTCAAAGGAAAGGAAACTGATGTTGTCTACCTGAACGTTTGACATGGTCCTGCACTGCATCTGTATCTCTAATTTGCAGCAATATGGGTTCGAAGGGTGGACTATTCGATGGATAAGAAATTTGTTAGATTGTCACTGCTTAGAGGGTTGTGGTCGATGGTTCTGTGTTCAGACAGACACTCGTAATGAATGGTGTTCCCCAGGGGTCTGTCATGGGTCCTGTAATCTTTAACATCTTTATCAATGACATAGATGATGGAATCAAATGCACCTCAGCAAGTTTGCTGGTGACACCAAGCTGAGCAGTGCAGTTGATAGATAGAAGGAAGGGATGCCATCTAAAGGGACCTGAACAAGCTCAAAAAGTGAGTCTATGTGAACCTAATGAGGTTCAGCAAGACCAAATGCAAGGTGTTGCACTTGGGCCTGGGCAATCTCAGATATATGTACAAATTGTGAGAAAAAAACTCCACAAGAGCAGCTCTGTGGAGAAGGATGTGGGAACTCTGGTGGACGAAAAGCTGGACATGAAGTGTGTGCTTGGAGCCAGGAAGGCCAGCAGTATCCTGACTGCATCAGGAGAGCTGGAACTAGATGATCTTTGAGGTCCCCTCCAACCCAAGGCATTATTTGACTGTATGAAGACTAAAGGACTCCCTGAACTCTGTGAGAAGAAAACTGTCAAGGAGATTAAAAATACACAGGGGCTGAGGGCTGCATGTTTATTTGCTTTTAAGTAATTTTCTGCTACAAGACGTGGATTTTGAAATGGGAAATTATTTTAGGACTGTTTTGTCTGAAGTTTGGCTTACAGTCCTTTGGAAGTGGCTTTGAGAGTTCAGATACCAGTGTGAAGGGCACGGGCAGATCCCTTTAAGTACAAAGTTTCATCAGATTTCATCACTTTCACTGAACTGGCTCATTGCACGATGGGTTATGATTACATTCTTTACATTTGCAGTGAAAAAGTACGGACAGTATAGCAGTGGACTTCCCTGGCTACATGTGTCTGAACTGTGCTTAGCTGGCAGCTTGCATTTGGAGCAATAAGAAGCTTCCCTATACTGTATTTGCAAACAGTTCCTTTGCTTATCCACTCTCCTTGGCCAGCATCGGTGGCAAATACATAATTGGACTATGAGGACCAATATATTGTGAAGTGTAGTGGAAAATGCAAAAAATAAAAAAAAAAAAAAAAATTCAGTTGGATGAAGTCCATTTGTGCTGTGTTAATTTCTAGCCCTGTAAACAAACACAGCTGTTGAGTGTAGAATCAGTGCTCAGAGTGGTTAAAGAACAGTGATGCATTGCTAGTGAGATCACAGCAGAAAAAATATGTAATGTATGAGGCTGCAGTAGAGATCAAGACTATCCTCAGCTCTGATTAATTGTTTCTGTTGATGTGTTTTCATCTACTTATGATGCTTTAGGGTAGCTAGAATTTGAAGATGGCTTTTTAGTTGCCAGACCATTCAGCTGAAACCTTCAGAGTATTAAGTATTGATAAGCCAACTGTTGTGAACTTCTGCAAAAGGGCCTGAATTGGTGACCAAAGGCTTAACAAATCTATGCATACATATTTTACATTAGTATTCTTCATAACAATGTCATCAGTTTGGTCATCTGGGCTTTGTTATTATTTGTTTGTATTTATCATGAATCTGCGCAGGGAGGTTTGTCTGTCATTTTGTCATTATTAAAATGCGTTTAGAAGTCCTGCATTATGGAACAGGGAACATCATGAGGCTTCAAACATCAGAAACCTTGGGGCCAAGCAAGTGCAGCAGCACTTACACTGTAATTTATCTTCCTGCCCAGTTATATATTTTGACATTCTTGAGCTGACTAATTGCTCTGGGGAAAAAAGAAGTAAGGAGCGGTTTTGGTTAGTCTAGTAGAAAAGACAGCTTCCAATTTCTTCTGTCCATCACATCAGTTATTCTAGTCACATTGCTGTGTGTGACACTACTGACATCCCTAGCACAGTAGGCCTCCTATGGCTTGCCACGATGAAGTGGAATAACGTTGTTATGTCATAAAGTGCATCACCTATCCTAAGTAAGGATTAAAGAGATTTCTTTTCCTCCTTGGCTTTGAGAAAAGAGAAGGCTAAAGAAGCTAGATAGTTCATTTGAAAAGCAACAGGGTAGATAAGACAACATATAAATCACCAAGTATCTTTTGTTGGAGGAGTTGTTAGTGAATCTACATGAGTTTTGCATTGCTAAAATGTTATGTGAGGTAGATTTCTTCCTCTGAACAGCTCCAGTTTGAAAGTTTCAGGCATACTGTAGCCGTCTGGGGTTTTACTTCAAATTGCACAAGGTGTTTCATTGCATACTTTCCCATGACACGTGGTGGTGCTACCTCTCCAGAAGCCTCTTTGCTCTTGAGAAATAATGGGGTGTTTGACTTGACGTGTACTCAACTGTGCTATCTGGAATTTTGTCATGTCTGCAGAATATGACTGAGGCACAGCAGTGGCCCAAGTTCTAGAAATTCCCTTTGCTGTTGCCCCTACAAAACTACATTCTGGCATGAAGAATTTAATTCGTGAACTGTCAGTCCAGCACTTTCCATAAACACTAAATTGACTCAGAGTGGCTAGGTCTAGTGCTATAAAACGGTATGTTCAGGTCTTATTGCCAAGAAAAAAAATTACCTGTAAATAGCAGACTTACAGCATAGGGGCTCATTTCTGCACTTACGCTTTTTACATTTCCATTTTTGCACCGGCTTGGCAAGAAGTTAACTTAAACGTCAAAACTATTTTTATGTAAATATATGCATTATTGAATCTCTTACTCATAAAGCAAATACCACTTTAAACCCACACAAAACAGCTGAAGCTATATATATTTTCTCACTACTGAATTTGGCTTTTAATAACTTGGAGTTGACTGTCCAAAATAAAGTTAGGAATCAAGGGCACTTTATTTTCCAGCTAGCAACATACGTACTCTTGGCATTGGACTGCACTAGTCTGAGGTGGAATAAAACCTGAATTTGTACGACAGGTCCTCTTAGCAATTAAAAGAGAAAGATCACGATTAAACAAACAGATGATTTTTAATTTAGCCAAATTTTCTAAAATTTTACAAAGGTAAAGAAAAACGTGAAGAAATAGTAAGAAATCTTGAAAGCTTTGGTCCTGAACAGTGGCTTTCTAATGTGTTTTTCCTGCTGAAAGTACTGCCTAGTGCCAGCTCCAGAGGCAGTAGTTATCTCAAATAAAGGCTATAGTATGCAAATAGTCCCGCAGATTTCACTGATGCTATTTGAAGAGTAAAGACAGCAAAACCTGCGCTTATCCAATACAAACTAAAACAAAGCCAAGCATAGGGATTGTGCACTAAGCCCAGGTCTTAATAACCTAGAAGGACATGCTTGCAGCTCTCCTTCCTGGAATTCATTGCTTTTCTCCACTCCTGTCCCACTGCCTCCTCTCTGTGGGAAGTCACCTTATGTCAATATCAGTTTCCCACTTTAGAAATGCGTGCAAACAATAACTCATTCCTGAATCCAAGAAAGCCGCTCGCTGGTGCTCTGCCACAGTCTCTTTATGGGACTCACTGTTACCTCTTTGCATGTTAATATTAAAGCAGCCATAGCAGAGATGTATGTTGGTTTTGCCTTGTCTTCTGCTACTGTAAGAGTTTGCCAAGCACCTCCTGTCAGCACCTTCATGCTTGCTGGAATCCAAAGAAACAAGGTAGAGAGTGTAGGGAATTCTTCATAGAACTGCATGTGATCTGCCAACCCAGGCTTGAGTTGAAGGTTTTAAGTTAGTTATCCAGGCAGCCTAGGCAAAGGAATTTCAGTGTAAACTGTTGGAAAATATTGTCATTGAGTTGCAGAGTATTTGGCTGTCACTATGTGTGGTGTGAAGTGTGTACGTTGCCATTTCTGCTCTTTCTGGTTGAATAAACCCAAGGTGTACTCAATGAGAAAAGACATCAGTATGGTTTGAGGCTGATGGGCTGTGAAAGCAGCCGCAGTTGTCTGGGACTGAAGTTACTATGAAGAGCACAACTGGGGAAAAACCCTGCAAAGAAAGTCGTAAATCACCTGATAATATCCCAAGAAAAATTTGGAAGGCTCCACTGGTGTCAAAGCAAATGCTGCAGTTGGTCATGGTACACCTTATACAGGCTGGCCGCTCCGTCTGACTACATAGCCACAGAGACAGAGGAGAAATCCTGAGGGCAGGAGGAACAAGCTGGGCAGGATTGAGATGAACACACGTGGGTCCTTGCTCTCAAACCTGCAGTCTTGGGGAGGAGCACACGAGTGAGCTTGAAGGATGATGCCAAGAGTAAAGTTTTCTAAAAATAATGTTTCCAGATGGATGAAACTGCATCTCTAGTTGATGCAGTTTTTGATCATTTTACCTCTTATTTCATATCTCCTAGCTTGCATGATTCAGACCTGTGTAAACACTTGTAACAGTGTCTCATTGCTGTGGAAGTGGAGCAGTGATGGAGGAGACAAGGTCTGTGGGAGCAGGAGGTTTACCACCTTCGTTAGGCCAAACGATGGAGCTGAGGAAACAGGCAGGCTCTCCATCATCATTTGTGTGTCATATCCTCTGAGTCTTGTCCCATTTCAGGAGCATTCTCTTCGCCTCAATGTCCATGTGATGTTCAGTCTTTGGCTTGAAGTGCCTGGGAGGGGCATCTGGCAGAGCTGCCAAAGGGGAAGTGATGTTGTTATGCTTCTCTTGTGGTGTCCTGCTCTAGGAAAACTGATCATAATGTCCTTTATTCTCCCATTTAAGCATGATGTGTGTTAAGAGGCTTGCGAGTAGGCTGGTCTAGGTTGTCTTTAAAACCAAGCCTACAGGAAAAAGTGAAATAAAAGATAAATAAAATGATTGTGGTTTAGCTTACACCATAAATACTTATTTCCTTTTTAAATGCATTTTGGAAGCAAGGGGAAACTAACTACAATTGATTTTAAACCTAACAGACTTTCCAATGCTTGTCTGAGTTGTATGATTCATTGTGACTGGGCCTTTTCTTCATTTTTAAGTGGTTGTGCACGTGCAACATTAATTCCCTGAGTTTATTTTGTTAAACTTGCCACCTGAACAAATTAAACCCATGTCACTGTCATGGGGTGTTTCTTAATTAGGCACCTGCTGATCACAGTTGGGACATCTATATTTTCAGCTGCTTTTTTTGTGTGTAGCTAGAAGAGAACTCATCCTGCAGATTTTTTTGTTTCAGCCTTTGAAACCTTTTTTGTTCTGCTGTGTAGATTATGTAAATACACATAGATGCCTCCTTTTGTGCTTGTGTGTGTACTTGGAGTGCAGAGCTGGGTATAATAATTGATACTTTGATTATCAGTGATGAAGCACACAAAAAGCCCAAATCTGGGCAGGAAAGGTAAAATGACTTAGCACTAGCAAGGATTCTCAGGGCCACCACAAAGAACTATGTTGTAGCTCCACGGAAATCCTGCCCAATTTCTCACAGGTCTTCTGACCTGGAAAAAAATAAAAACAAAAATCTAAAGATTTTTAGCAAAGAACTAAAAGATCCAAACTTTCATCTGCTGAAGGAGATGTGTCTGGGAGCAGGAGAGATCAGTGGTGACACAGGCACTTCCAGACGTGAAACATCTGCTGGATGACATCTCCAGGTGCAGTACGGACTGTTGTTGGTCTTACAGAGGGAAGTCTGCTGTTTACTTTGCCCATGAGACATTGTCAGTAATTCAGTAATTGGTCCCTACATGCTCCTTTGTCATGAGAGATGTTGAGCTTCTTTCTCTAGTTGGGATCAGTCCTGAGGTTTCACAAGAGGATGGAATAAACTGTTGTCCAAAAGAGTGATGATCACGTCCCACTTCATTGCACATTGGCAGCAGTAACAAATTGAGTGGCTCTGGCCTTGTTTCACATGTTTCAAGTTCTAATGTCAGGGGGCTACAGCAGTGATGGTCAAGAAGGACATTTCCCACATCCTCTCCCAGCTTTTCCTGTGGATGTGTGTATGTATGTGCTCACATGCTTTTCTCCCTCATTCTCAACATGATCAGCTTGTGATATCTCTACTGGAATAATGGTATGCATTAATATTTGGAGAAGCCCTGGCCAAATGTCGCTAATCAGTAGTCACCCTTCACGTCCTCAGACGTCACCCTTGAAACATTTAGATGAAGTTTGAAATTGTATTTTTATTGTGCAACACTGAAAATGAACTCAGAAGACCTCCAACTCTTCGCAAAATGATTTCAAACGATATTCAGCCAGTAAATACCCTGTTTCAGGGTAGTTGGTTTTTAAATAAATTGGCTTTTTTTTTTTTTCCATGAAAATGATATAGTTTAATGACAAGGATGGAAAATTTAGAGTTTAACTGAAATAGCATAAAGAGATTATTTGTCTCTTGGATTGCAATCAGTGAGTAGTAAAGGCTGTTAAATAGATAGAAAATTTCAGTGTCTGTACTCTTAATAAAGAAGCAGCTAAATAAATATTTCAAGAAAATGGTGAAGTCAAATTGCAATAAATTTTATTATTTAGTGCACTTTTAAGGCCCCAGGGCAGGAGTATATCTGTATTCAGGAAAGCACTTAAGCACGCACTTTCCTGAATAAAGACAGTCTAAGGCTTGCACTTAAGTGCTTTCCTGAACATGGGCCAAAGCCTTCTTCTATGAGTTTGTTTTAATGACATTCTTCCCTCAATAAAAATACCTGATCAAATTTAACAATTAGTTGTCAATTTTCTTACTGTCATACAACACTTTTCTGGAACAACAGGCAGTGGTGCTGTACAAAGAGGTTAGCAAGCAAAGGCTGCTTAATCAGTTAACACAAAAAAAGGAAACTTAATTTTATGGGCTACTCAGCAGTTCCCTATGGCAACTACTGGTGGTCTAAAATAAATGGACGAGCTTTGTCAAGATGGCCTAGAACTATTCAGATGATCTGCTGCCCAAGGAACCAGCCCAAGCTTGGGCTCTTGCCCATTGTAGCTGACTAACACTGCAGCTTCTGCTGATGCCACTAACAGATGTGGTTATTGGGCCACCATGATCCCCACCATATGTTTTGGTCTGCTTATGTAGAGATTAAAGTTTTTGATCATTCCTCTCTTCTGTGGATGGAGGCCAGTTGTACTAATGAAAGATGACCTAGAGAAAGTCAAGTTGCTGTAATGCTACTTTTTACCCTCCGCCCCAGGATCCTGGCTGGTCCCTCTTGCTCTGAAATGTAGGACTGGAACATTATTCACTCCTCCTGGCTTTCCCCACATTTGTTGTTCACAGTTTCCTACCTGGAGTAGCAAGTTGCTGAAGCATTTGGGAAGTTGCATCACTGGGAAATAGAAGTGGAACATGTCATGCTAGTGACAGTGCCTGAGTCTGGCATCAAGAGTTTTGATGCTATTTACATCAATATTGATAAAAATTAAGCTCTTCTGGAATGCATTACAAAGAAGTTTTACTCCTCCCCGAAGAAGTGCCCTTCAAGTACCTCTTGCCATGTCAAACACAGAGAAATAGAATTTTTGAGCAGTTTCTACCAAAGTGAGCAACTTCTATGAGAATTTCTTTACAGAGCCCACCCAAGGTCTGGCACTTTTGGCACATCTATCCAAAGGCCACGTTGGAGAAGAGCTGAAAGAGGTAGTAGTTTCTTGTCTTGTACCTCCTCTGCTAGATGCAGAATAGGAGATTCAGTCCTGGTTTTCATGTGGAAATAGACTTCAAACAAGGTGTGTATGATTACAAACCCAGTGGTATTTTCCTTCTTTATTTTTAGGTTCACTGACCCTGTCCTTTGCCTCATAACTAAAACAGTTCAGTTCCTTCCCCCGTCCTGCTGCTTGAATTGGCTCCACTGCTACAATGGTTGTCATCTGCAGCTCATTTGTATTTTCTTTATTCCATAATTTGATACCTGTAATTGTGACATAGCACATAGCTAAGTCTTCGTGTGGGTGTCTTCTAAGTCATATCTGTGTAGGCTTTTCCTCATGTCAAAATACCACTGCTTTACCACTGCTTTGTAAATCAGCATTTAAGTCCTCAAGTTGACAGATGTTAGCTGTGGCCAGCCTTTCAATGCAACACACCTTGTATTTTCTCCCTTTTGTCATCAAAACAGAGGACTGAGATGAAAGTAAATCTGTGATGTGTTCAAAACTGCTTCCTTCTCCTGCCTGGCGGACAACATTCACTGCTACCAGGGTTGTCTTTGTCCCAGTGGTTATAAGCTCCTGACTAAATGGGGGAAAGGAACTGTCCCTTCTGCTATTAGTTTTTAGGGCCTACCAGCCAAACAGGGGCACAAAGCTTTTTGTTGTGAACTTGGGAAGACTTGAGACTGCTCTTGCCAATGGAACACAAGATAATCAGGTCTGTCCAGTTCTCTTGGCAAGGAGGTAAGAAACAAAGGAGAAATTGATTTTTGCAAAAAAGCGAAGAAGGCTTTAATGTGTAGTAAGCGAAGATTGCCAATTAGATCCCTGATAAGTTGAATTTTCCATTTTTTTTCTGGAAAATGTGTCAAAATACTACAATAAAATGCTACAATAAAATACACTATGCGTTTCCCGTGGCTTCTCATTGTAAAACTTGAGATTCATGGTGTACTAACCAGAAGCAGATACATCCATCAAATTTCCGTACTCTGAAGCAGTAGAGGGTGGGGTGAAGCTGGTATTAATAGGTCTATTCATCACAATAAATTTTCCTGGTAGATGTGGGTGGTTCAGACTCTGAAGAAATGGCTCAGAAGCCATCAGTCTCCACCCAGACGAGCAGGAATTTTGAGCTGGGAGTGTCCCACATACCGGTAATAAAAAAAATGATGGCTAACTGAAAAGTGTTTTCTTCAAGGGTTATATTTTAACTTCAGGTGAGCTGAGATTTGGTTAGCACCAAGATTCGTTTTGATTTCACAGCTATTTTCTGCTGTAATTTGCTGATCATTGGTCTGTGCCCCATAGGTAAATCTGCATTTGATTAAGTGCTGGCTTCAGGCTGTCATCTTCTCAGTTCTGTCCAAGCGCGCCATAAAAAGCACTGTAAAATATGGAAGTTCTGTAGTGATTTAGCATTTGCAGTTCTGACCAACACAAAACAAGCATTTTTGTGAATTTGTGTCATTATGTAAATTGTACATTCTCCTCAGAAATTTATCTGTGTAGTTGTGAGCTTAATTGCCATTGCTTTTACAGCAGTGCTTGGATTTAGTTATGAGAATTGCTCTGTGCTGGGCGTTGTACCAGTACGGAACAGAGAAGACAAGATCTGTCCTTGACAGCTAAAGAGACATGATGGAATGATGGCAAAGGATAAAGTAACAAAATGCACAGTGATTAACAGATAAATACGTGGCTTCCCACATTAAACAAACTATTTGAAAAATGGTTTTACGTCCCAGTTATGTGGGAACGTGAATTTAAATGTATTTCATATTGAAATACTTTTTCTCTCTAAGGACAAGTAAGAATCAAACAAAATTTATTTGTATATATATGCACTGTAGTCTTCTGTACCTAATCTTCCTTCCATGTCCCTTGGAGGGGTGAAACTGAAACAGAAGATGAAGCATTGGTGATGTCTTAGTTTAGAACTTGGATATTCAATCACAAAATGCAAATGGATGATTTGAACTTTTGGCTTGGCGGAGAGCAGAAGGATCGTTTGTGTTTCTGGACATTTATTGACAACTATTCTCAGCGTAGTATCCAGAAACACTACATCACTGTGCTACTAGGCAACTTGCCATTTCCTTCCCACATTGTTTGCTGTGGACATCTCAGGAGGTGGCAGATTCTGCTGAGGAGCTTATGGGCTCCCCTACATGAAGAGCACAGTCTTCCTTTGTATGATGGATGGGCTCTCTGGCCTTTCTTCTCCGGAAAGTTGTTTGGATGTCAGCACTGTGAAATCATTGTGTCTAGATAGGCCAAAAGGTACACCAAAGTTATCTGAGGTGATCAGAAAGGATAATGTCCCACTTCTTGCAGTGAAGCTGATGCTAATCTCAGGTCTTCATTTGTCTGCCGCGGGGCATCTGCAGCAAATGAAGGCAATACAGAATCCAATGGAGGAGCGCTGTCTGTTTGGCTGGGGCATGGCTCGTCATCTGGTAAAGTAATTTTGGGACAGGCACATTTTTGTGGACGGGTGTGAGAGGCCACGTGCAGTGTAGCACCCTTACTGTCTCATGTTTTACTATTCAAGTCTCCTGTTTGCTGGTCATGCAAAGGCTGAGGTTTCATTCTTAGGTTTGGGGCCTCCTCTTCTTTGCTCCAAAGAAAACATTCAAGATGCATCTTCTAGACTTGCTTTGTACACCCTGTGGTTGGCACAGACAAGTTACTGTCCCTCGCGGGTTAGACTTGTCGGGGTGAGTGTGGATGGTGGTGGACTCTCCCAAAATATGTTCCTCTGATGTGGAAGTGAGGAATTCAGACAGTAAATGAGGCCCTTGGTCCCTGGTGGCAACCACAGACCAGCAGTAAGCCAGGCTGGGGTGGAAAGCTGCCAGAGGCTGTGGGTGGGTGCCCATGTAGGCTGAGGAGAGATGGGGAGAGATGAATGGGTGGGCAGGGCTGGTAAAATGGGTGAACAAGAGCCCTTCTGCAGCAGTCCCTTGGTGTAGCGAGCCTGGGGGTGAGAGATGTGACTTATGAGAGCTGGAGCAGGTTAGATTTATGCCCTTTATACAAAAGTACTGCTGTCTGTCTGTAGGTAACTGGGGCAGCACCAGTATGAGGACTTTCCTGCAAAGATTGGATGAGTCATATATATATATATGTACACACATACTTTGAAGAATTATATCAGTTCCAGAAATTGAATGCTTTTTGTAAAAAGGCTTAGTAAATGGTGAACCTATATAATTTTAAAGAGCGTTCTTAAGAGTTGTGAGATGCTGAATTTATTCCAGGAGCAACGTTTTGTGAAAGCAGACAAATTTCAAAAGCAAGTCACAGTAACTTTGCCATTGACTTTCAACAGTGCTCCAGCACAAATCTGAAGCACATCTACAAGAAGGGGAAAGAGTCCCTTGAGCTTCGGATGCTGGGGTTCCTGCTGTGGGTTGTCTCTCTGTGATTAATTGAGGTTAGCCTCTGTAGCTTTCTTCCCTTTGTCTAGCTGGAAGGGTTGGTTTGCCCTTTTTTGATGTATAGCTGAAGACACCATATGGGAACATTATACATATCTGCTTCTTCTTTGACAGAGTTAAAGAATTTGGATTTTTTTCCTCAGTTCTGTACTATTTTATATATTATTTTGATTGTAAGGTGTAAGTAAAGTGGGTCAAGTTTCCCAAAAGAAGGAATGTGGGCTGAAATGTCACAGGCAAAATTATGGCAAAGTAACTGCCAGCACTGACAAGACATAATTTGGCTCATCTCCATAGGTGAGAAATAGCTTTATGATTCATTCTGGTAAATACTGATTTTGATTTTATTTAAGTTCTTATGAGTTGCACTGCTGGATGTCGTCATCATTTTTGTCATTTCTGGGGAAAAATTAACAGCTTCTTTTTTAACAAAAGAGTTGAAGTGTTAAGGTTAGAGCTTTTTAAGGTCATTATTCAATTTCTATTGAAAGGGAAATGAAAACAAGAAAGGTGGGGAAAGAAAATAGAAAAATTAAGAATGCCTTTGCCATTATGAAATCATTTTTTTCCTATCTTTTTACTGGATTGTGTAGTGGATATTTGTAGAAATTTATTTCATTTTTTCAATAGTCCCCAGCCTTTTTTGTGTGTGTGTGTGTGTGTGTGGAAAATATTTTAAGTATGAAAAATATCATTTTTCATTTATTGAATTTTGGAATTTTTTTATTGCCATGAGCCCAGTTCACCAGTGAGGTCTATGCAGTTGGTATCTTGAATCTGTTTTTGTCAGTGGATCTCTGCATAGCAGTTGTCCTCTTTGTTGTTGTTGGTTCGTTTTTTTTTATTTTTTTATCTTTTTATTTTTTTGGCAAGAGAAGGATTGTAACGAGAGAACCATCTGAAAAGTACACAGTGGGCATAAATAAACTATTTAGACCAATACAGATATGCAGAGAATGTGCATCTCATGCATTGTGAGAAAAGCCAGGGAAAAAGTATCGTCTTCTGAAGACTGGTTTGTAGAACATGAAGAAAATAACCAGCTTACTGTAGTTTGGGGGCAAATTTCTTGCTTTTTTGTTGAAAATAATTGAAAAATCAGTTCTTTTTGTAAATTCATGCATAACCATTTCTTTCATAGTGTTTATCTTGCCTCTTCATAACTTCTTCTTGCACAGTACTTCAAATATTCTGTAGCTGTCTTTCTCAGATTTTATCTCCTCACATATGGTTTTCTCATTAATTTTGTTCTTCATTGCATGCATTGTTTTACCAACTTTTGTTTAGCAAATGCTCTGTCTTCCTGTATTTTCTTATCAATCTATGTTTATGTTCAGTTTATCTTTAAGTGTTATTCCCCATCTCTTCAAAAAGAATCCATTTGTGTGTGCGTCAGTGTTTTAGTATTAAATTCATTACCAAAGGATGTTGGTGAGACCAGAAGTATGAATGGAGTGTAAAAGAGGTAGAGAACAACACATCTATTGGTAGCTGTTAAATGTGCTGTTCTACATTTCCCAGGAAGCTGGTGAGCTTCTCATGGCTGGAAGAATATGTGCTCAGGTCCTTCTGCATCTTTTTTTTTCTTATTTTCATTCCTAAGCATGTCCTACAAGTCAGCCCTGGAAACATGATGCTGGGCTGTCTGAATCTTTGCTGTATTTTATTGTGGCTATCTCATAATCTTGTGAAACCAGATGATGACATGGTCTTGTTATTGCTCTCCAGTTCATGGCGAAAGCAACACTAAGCCACGTGAGGATGAAAACCTGATGGGAGATGCTACTTATCCTTTAATTTCTCCAGTGCAAAGTTCACATTTAAAAAAGCTGAAAGAACGTGGTCATAGAGTTCCCTTTCCTGGAGGTGTTTAAGACATCTGTGGACATGGCAGTATGGGACATAATTTAGTGATGGCACTTTTCAAGTGCCATCAAGGTTGATGGTTGGACTTGATGATATTTTGAAGATCTTTTCCAACCTAAATGATTCTATGATTTTATGAGCAGAGGAGCCACCAGTTGAAAAAGAATCATGGTTTTGAACCTTCTGTGGTCTCAGATAACACCTGAGAGAACATTTTGAGTACCAGACTGGTTTTCAGGTGAGCCAGCACAGTTTCTCCAGGGTGAGTTCATTTTGCACCTAAGGGAAGGGTTTAGCTGCTTTGTGATGAACCATTCAGTGCTCAACAGAAGTGACAGATCATTTATGGCTATACACAACCTTCTATCCAAGGTACTTTACATGCAACCAGAGACCAAGATGCAAGTAAATAAGTATGATTAACTTGGTATAGACTAAGAGACTGAAGAATCAGTCTCAGCCTTCAGTGGCTGCATATTTTGATATTTTGATTGAAGTGGAAAGATCCTTTTGTTTTTTAGCTTGTTGTAGAGCAGTGTTTGAGGCATATTGGAAGCAGTCCCTTCATACACCTGCTGGTCTCTGTTTCTGGGAAGATTCATTTGGGCATTGCCCTAGGACAGCCTGTCATCTGGACAGGAATTAGTGAACAGACTGCGATGGGCACACAGCTGCAGTTTTTCATCTGCCAAGACATCTAGTATTTTTGTTCTTTGCTTGTGGGTTTGGAGTCTGGAGGTTTATTTTCTGTTCTCAGTTTTCCAGGAGAAGGCTAGAGAAGCATAATTATATATATAATAATTTAATACATAAAGGAGATGGTTTTAGTTTATTGGCTGACTCCAGGATCTTTAATACACAAAAACAAATGAAGTGTATTAGAAGAGGAGGCTGAAGAGAGGCCTCATGGCTGCCTGCTGCTCCTCACAAAGGGAGCGGAGGGGCAGCACAGAGCTCTGCTCTCTGTGACAGCAGCAGGACCCAGGGAATGGCATGGGGCTGCATCAGGGGAGGGTCAGGCTGGGGGCTAGGAAACAGTTCTTCACTAGAGGATGGTTATGCCCTGGAACATGTTCCCCAGGGTACTGGGCAAGGCCCCAAGCTGCTGGTATTCATGGAGCGTTTGGGCAGTGCTCTCAGGAATAAGGTTTGAATGTTGGGTGGTCCTGTGTGGGGCCAGGAGTTGGTATTGATGATCCTTGTGGCTCCCTTCCAACTCGGTATATCTACAAGACTCATGATAATACTTCTCAAAGGGACGTGCAACAGTGATTGAAGAGGGATGTAGGCTGCACTGTGACTGCAGAAGAGCCCTTCATGTTTGTCAGTTGGGCAGAATCTGCGCCAGATAGTCAGAAATATGAGGGGTGCTCCGAAAGTAATGCCTTCTTCTTTTTTTTTTTTTAATGGTGACCCATAATGTCAGAGGTGGATGTTGGTGGTATGGCATGGTATTCCCACCAGTATTCTATTACATTTTGCGTGTATGCTGTATTACAGATATCAACACAGGGGCAGTTTGACAAAATGGTGTATAATATGGAAGTGCAGATGGTGCAAAGATGTGGAATTGAATTCCTTGATGTGAAAAAAATGGTAGCTGTTGACATTCACTGATGCTTGCTGAATGTTTATGAAGACCAAACGGTGGATGTGAGCACAGTGTGGCAGTGGGTGGTGCGTTTCAGCAGTGGTGACTGTGAAGTAAAAGACAAGCCACACTCTGGACAGCTATGCAGATTTTCATGCGCGTGGCATGCAGGCTCTTGTTCATCACTGGTGAAAATGCATAACTAGTAGTGGTGGCTGTGCTGAAAAATAATGATTTGTATCTGAAAATTTGCTCAACAGAATAATGTTATTGTTCTCTTTGTATCTGTTGTAGTTTCCGTGGAAATAAATAGGAGGCATTACTTTTAGAGCAACCTATGCATGTAGATGCCAGTAGCAGTATTTAATTTCCAGACTTGTTCTTCAAAGGTCCATGAGTTTAGACCTAAATGGTAGGCTATAGGCCTATAAAAAAGTAAATACACTCTTAATATTGGCTTTAGGTTATGAGAACGCACACAAATGGTAACCTTTTGAGGCAAGATTGTTTGGTTTGGACATACCTAAACTAGGAAAAAAAAAAAAAAAAAAGCACAAACAGCTGTTTCAAGGTTTTGTTTTGCTTTGAATAAAATATCCATTCCTAGTTCAAGGTTGCTGTATGCCAAGTTCTGGTTCAAGGCTGGAGGGAGACCTTACGACTGATTTAGAAAGTCCTGAAATGACTCTTTAAGCTGGTGCCAGCGCATGTGGGTACTGCTGAGCTTTGGGTGCAAGGCCGAGGTCTTGGTGCCCCAACACAGCCACAGTCCTGGGACATGGATGCTTCAGCTGGCCCAAGTCCCCACACGGCACGTTGTGTTTTGGGCGTGACTCTGTGCTTTTGTGTGTTTTTTGGAGCCTGCAAGAATGTGCTTGTTTTGCGGGTTGTGTTTTTTTTTTTTTTTTTTGGTCAAGTGAGTTGACAATTGGGAATCTACTGACAAGAGAGACAAATACTGATGCTTGAGTTGCTGGGACCTGGGTTCCAAATATTTGTCTTGGAAAATGTGAATCATGATGATGCTAGATACTGCGAATAGGAGTGCCTTTTTAATTATGTTGACTTCAATTAAATAGAAGGGATAAAGAGAAGAAGTTCCACAAGTACTCTCTCATTCTTACACAATACATTTTTTTAACTGTATTTGTACCTCCTTCTGTGTTGTTATCCAGAAACAAATGAGTACGTCAGCAGGGATATTGGTAAAAGGGGTTAAAACTTGGCTGAATATGAAATAGTGAAAAAGGAATTTTGAATTTTAAGTGTTTGTACTGGAAAACCATTACTGCAAATCAGGAGAAAGAAACATTCCTGTCCGGCAGCCTGCACAAATTTCCATATTGCTGATGCTAAGCACGAGAGCAGAAGATTTTGGTATGATTGTGCATGTGAATGACAAGAAGGTGCAGATTTGGCACGCACTAGAAAAACTAGTAGGTCGACCACTGAACAGTTGCTGTGAGCTGTCTGCAGCTGACAGCCCCAGGCAATCAGTTGGAGAAAAAACAGGATGGGTTATACCAACTAACAGCTTTGAGATGTTTACAAACTGCTGATTTTTGACAACTGGCAAGTGGAGGTTGGCAAAGGCAGAAATATATTTTGGCTGCATGTAAGGTCAGTAATTCTGAGAACTCTGAGGGGCAGCTCTCTGAGGGACAGCACTTGCCACTAAATATTAGTCCAAGAGATTATTTTTATTTCTTGTCTTCCACAAAGTTCAAAAAGGTATCATTCATGGCTACTTTCAGGAAAAGCAAGTGTGATGTGAATTGTCATTGCACTGACCCTGAAAGACAATTTCTAACACTTTTTTAAATAAAATTCCAGTACATGCAAGCATCTCTCAGAGATTTTTGGTGATCTCTGCCACTGCTGAAGGCAGCAAGCAAGCAAACAATCACATTGAGGTGGAACTGGCTCACACTGGCCCTCCCCAGTTTACCCATGAGGAATCTGCAGCCAAGTATATGTTGCTCCTCTGCTGCCTGGGCCAGTGAACTTCCAGGAGGCAGGATCTGCTTCTTCCACCTGCTTCTCTGAGGTGCTTCTGATAGTTTATCTCAGACCTTCATTTGTCTTTTGGCCATTTATTACTTGCGTGTGCTCTTAACAGACCTGATGAAAGTTTGTTGCCTGAGTGGGGGGGCTACAAAAGGCGATGTTAACTTTGGAGAACACCACTGTATATGTCTCCGTACTACATATGGATAATTCCACTGTAAATCAGGTGCATAACCTGAGGAAATACTCATCGAGTGCAAGTAGGAGTGCCAGCAGCTGAGCCTGAATTGTTTCACTGGGAATATATTGGGCTGCTGGCTGTGGACTCAGGAGATGCTGGGAGGACTTTTCAATCCCTGTGCAGATATAACTGGAGGATACTGACCATCCTCCCCAGCCGCAGAATGAGTGCATACAACTCAGTCCAAAGCCATACTTGAAAGAAATGAAAATTTCCGGACAACTGGAAATCCTTTATTTCTGCCAGCTCTATACCTGGCTCTGATTTTGTCTCCTAATGGAAACAACCTGCAAGATCCTAATTACTGGCTGACAGCTCGGGACAGAGGAGGTAATGGCACTGTTAAAAGCAGGAAGCAGATTTCATCAGTGCTTTGTGGACTGTCCGGCTTACTCATTCATGTGAGGCGATGACTCAGCCCAGGACTGCGGTGCTGTCCCAGGTCTCTCGCTGGAACCAGATCGCTTGCCAGTGAGGGTGCAATCTAGATCCGAATGAACAATGTGGGATTTAATGTTACCTTGGTGCTTCCATGTTGGTGTTGTGTTGCCTGTAGGAGGCATAGACTGACAGATGACTTGGCTGGGAGCCTGCCAATACAAAGTCAAACTGGTAGCAGAGGGCAAGCTTGAACTACCAGAGGAAATTTTTACCATATCTTGGTTCTTTGTCACAGTTTTGATTTGTAGTAGTAGGTTTTTTAAACTGGATTCACTGTATCAACAAACCACAGTGTCAGCATTAATACCGATCTTTTTTCTGCCCTTTTCCCTCTTTCTTTATTAGCCTGATCTTTTTGCAGATCTGATGTGGAACTTGGCTCCACAGATGCTTCACTCGGCGCAATGAGGGGCTGATAACAGCCATCAGAGGTGAGGGAATGTCTGGAATGGCATCCTGGAAGCAGACAGGCAGACAAAAGCCTCCACGTTGCCTCTGTTACCAGAGGATGTGGGACATAGGCCTCAGAGCCAAGATCTGCTGGTCTTCTTCTTTAGGTGGTCTTAGAGGTGCTTCACCTGCTGCTGGCTGATCCTCTCTTCAAAGTATGGCTTGTCTTTCTTTTTTTTTTTTTTTTTTTTTTCCCTTTTGGTGCTTCAAAACAGTTCTACATCTCTGCTGATATTCTTGACCATTCATGATTAGGGGCACAAATTACATTTTTGTTTTGAAGCTTAGCCTACAAGTTCTCTCTTGTTCTGATGAACCTGGAAAAGTTAACATAAACTGCTTAGTAATACCATATAGTGCCTTTAAGTGGTTTTTGCAAGGCTTTGCAGTGTGTTCACAAAAAGTAACCCTAAGTGTTCTTGGTTAAAATTATGTCTCAGAAAATGACGAGCAGGCATGGCCTGCATCCCCCTCCCCCAGAATTTCCCTTCCCTTTCTGTATGTGTGTGTGTATATGTATACACACCTAGGGGGTAGGCTTGCTTTGTGTAGCTGCCAAATTGTTACGTGATTTTTTAGCAGCTCTTGAAAATGTCTGTCTTTCATGCTTTCTGCACTGCCAGAAGTCTAGTTGTTTCCTTCATTTTAAGGAAAAATTAAATATAGGTATACCTAATATAGATACTGCAAATACAAAAGTGTGTGAATGCATACGTATGTAAAAAATAAAAATTAAAAAAAAAATAGAAGGAATGAAGTACAGCTGTGTGAAAGGCAGAGTGTTGCTTTTTGTTTTGGGAGATCCACTACAGAACTGATACATTAAAAAAAAAAAAAAAGTATACACCCTAAGCCCTCTGTGGTTTGAAGACCCTCTGGGCTTTGTTCATCTCTAAGTCTGGGTGAGAAGAGACTCGGAGATTTGTTCTCTCTTAACTTCTTTTAAGAGGGTTTCCTTTAAAAATCTGTTTATGGTTGGGGAGGACATGCCTGAAAAAACATTTGCACATAAAACAGCTGTTAAGTGAATCTCCACACACTGAGATCAAGAGAACGTGAAGAAATATGTACTTCCAAGGACCTCTCTGCCAACTTGGAGCCTCCTTCAGAAAATAAATACAATCTCCCTACAAGTCTCTGGTAACTTAGTTACTGAAAAATAAATTGAGCTACTTAGACCCTTGAACCATCCTTCCCTCCCCACCCCCCCATGTATGAAGCAAATGCATAAAATTGTGTTGGAATGATGCGCGCCGAAGCCAAATAGATTGATTTGAATGTTCTTTGGTATGTTGTCAGCTAGCGGAGCGCAGGCGGTGGTGAGCTGTCTGTGTGTGAACTAACTGCTTCCAGTAGTGCTGCCATCCTTCCACAGTAAATTAAAACCCCACCGAGCCCTCCATCAACCATCCCTCGGTGCCAATCACGAGACAGAGCTTCATCTGAACGGACTCTCACAGGTTCAGGATGGTGTTGTTAAGGACTTACGGTTTAATACCTCTTTCCTTCTTTTGCATGGCCCCGCACACAGAAGGGGAGGGCTCATTGCAGGGGCACAGCACTGTGTCCTCTGGTTTTGCTTGTTTATCTTTAGGGAGCTGGTCGGTGCCATGGTGTGTTGTGTTGGAGTGGCTGCAAAGCCATAGTTCCCTGCTGCAAAGCTGTGCCCCTTTAAAACCCCCCACTGTCGCGGCAAGGGAAGATCAGTTGTGCGCTACAGATGTTTTTACAGTTCGTTTCCAAACAGCTGCTTTTCCCTTCTTTCGTCTGTTTTTCCTTTATTTATCAAATCCCTCAGGACAGCTCACAGCTCGCAGCCCTGGCAGTGGCTTCCTCCGTGAAACTCCTCACACGAGGCCCAGGATGGAGCAATAGGCGGCACCTGCTGCCCCAGCGGGGCTTCAGCTCCACAGGTTGCAGCCCTCACACATGGGGAGGGGATGGACATGGCTCCTCCACGATGGCGGAGCCCCAGAGACACACGTTTTAGTAAGCTATATCCCCCACTTCTGGCGTTTAAATGCATTCAGATCCCTACATCTGTCGTCCTGGACAGCACACATTCACCCACTGCCCTGACGCATCCCTGGGTACTTCCCAGTGCACAGAAATTTGTGTGGTTTTGGTACTAAATCCCAGGTAGCAGGAAGCGGGAAGAATGAAAGCAAGCCATGGAGCCCTATTTGGCCAGCAGTCAAAAATGTGACGGCAGTTGCGACTCAAGCCTTGGCTCACGAACGGGATTTTTTCCCATTCATATACTCCTTCAGCTGACAGATTTCTGTGGACAGTCTAAGGGAGAAAAAAACAGAGTCGAGAGATGAATCCTTTCTCCACCCGCTCTTTACTCAATTTGTTTGTTCCTCGACTTGTTCATAAAATCAGAAGTGAATATCCTTCATCTGCTGCTTTTCCTTTTATATCTGTGCAGCCATTCCTTGGCTTTGGAAGAGTGTAGGCAAGCATGTGCTGCAGGGGGCTGCTGGCTTCTTGCCGCCCTGCTTCTGCTTGCTTGTGTCCTGCAAGGCCAATAAACCTGGATTTAACTCTTTTCTAAACACAGCTTCCAATTTTCTAGCTCCAGGTTTCAAAGACTGCCTCGCTGGCTGGGTGCTGGGGGTTAGGTCTGGCTGTGTTAGCTTGGAAGGGCTGTCAGCTGTTTCTTCATCACATTGTCAAAGCTGGGCAAGTAATTGTTGGTGACAAGTTAGCAACTCCAAGAAACAAGGTTAATTTTTCAGCACAGATAATTGGTGGGTAAGGAAACAAGATTAAATGAGCTTGCATTTTGCGCAGCTCTTTTGTAGAAAGACTCCATTCGTTGCCCCTCACACTGAGTTGAATTAACCACACGATCTTGCAAAATCAGGCAGAAGATGCCATAATTTTCTTTTTATGAGCTATCACTGCTCTTGCTTTTTGTATGAGGGTTGTGGAGATTGTTGCTGGGATGGTTGAGGTGGGAGTGTGATCTGATCTGGGCTCAGAGAACCTGTGAAAAAGAGGAGGATGTATGTAATCCCTGAGGAGACGTCATAGAATAACAGAATTGTAGGGTTTGGAAGGGACCTTTGGAGGTCATCCAGTCCAACCCTCCAGCTAAAGCAGGTTCCCTACAATAGGTCACACAGGAAGGCATCTAGACAAGTCTTGAATATCTCTAGAGAAAACTCCACAACCTCTCTGGGCAGCCTCAAAGTATAGAAGTTCTTTCTCGTGTTCAGATGAAAATTCCTATGTTCTAGTTTCTGCCCATTGCCCCTTGTCCTGTCTCTGAGCTCCACTGAAAAGATCCTGGCCTCATCCATTTGACTCCTGCCCTTTAGATTTTAATAAGTGTTAGTAAGGTCACCTCCCAGCCTTCCCTTCTCTGGGCTGAACAGCCCCAGATTTCTCAGTCTTTTCTTACAAGGGAGATTCTCCAGGACCCTCATAATCTCTGTAGCCTTCAAGTGGATTCTCTCCAGTAGTTTTCTGACTTTCTTGAACAGGAGAACCTACAAATGTCCGAGCACCTTTCTTCCACAATGGAGTACCTTTGCCCCTGAATGGTTAAATCTGCCTTGGAGATTTTCCTTTCCCACTTGTGCAGCTTTGCAAGTGGTTGGGAGTCCTAAGGCTTTACAGTGGGTGGTGTTGAATTCCCATTTGAGACCTCTTGTAGCTTAGTTCTTGAAAATAAAGCATTTAAGCAGGTCATAATAACCAGAAGTGGGCTTGGATGGAGCAGGAACGGTTGCATGGAATGCAGTCTAGAGCTGAGCAAGATGTTCAGAAACCATTAGCTTTGACACGATTACATAAATATTCTGTGATATACTACTGTTGACCAATTCTCAGATTTAATTTTTCTTCTGCAACTTGCTTTTTTGTAGGCCTTTGAGATGCTTCACTTCTGTTAGGAGTATATTATGCATCAAGCTTTTCCTGTTATTTGATATTGCATTTGTAGCACTAGAACGTGTGATATGAAAGTCACTATAAGGCTAGAAAGGTATGTTCGGTTTTCATATTTGCAGAAGTGTTCTTTAGAACAAAACCACTTGTTGAGGCTTGTTAAGCATTAACATTCAGATTTCTTACATCTTAAAGGCATCTTTTATTCCTGATAAATAAGCGGTCTATTTTCTTTTTTTTCAATTTGTTTAGACCTACCAGCTTTGCCTAGATGCTACCTTGATAAAGGAGCTTTTCTTTTTCTTTAAAACCAACTTGCTTTTGATTTAGCCTTGAATTCCACAAAAGCTCAAGCTGATGCTTAAACCTGTACTTGGAAGAAACCCCTTAAAGTTTGGGTGGAATCTGTATGACTTGAATACCATCTTGCAGGGCTGAGGCATTGATGCATTCACAAAGCAAAAAAATTGAAGGTATGTTCAACGTAAATGAAAACACTCTTTTCTATTGTTTAGCTTGGGATGAACAACTGTGAATCTTCCTGAGAACTTCTTTCAGCAAACTCTTGTCTTAAAGTTGTTTGGGAGTTTGTTGTCCATGATGGCTGCCTTTCGTGACTGTCGAAAAAATATTGTTTGTAAATGCATCCTTAGAAAAGATGGTGGGAAGGCGATTAATTTCACTTCTGTTTGGGATTATTTTTTTGCCTGGTTTTTGACCAAAAAGGGCTTAGTTTCTGAATACTGAATATGAAAATCTGTACTGCATGACTTCATTTATTAACAACAGAAAAACTATCCCATATGTTTTACTGGCAGAGAAAACATATTTTTACATAATAGAATTAGAACAGAAAATATTATTCCCTCTTGGAAACATTAAGTATATTAAATATGAACTTGGAAGCTATATTTCCAAACAATTTGATTCCAAAAGCTTATTAAAATTTGATGTATGCTCCAGTACCTTTTATTTATGTTGCTTGTATGTGTCCTAATTAGCTAGGAAAATGTCAATTGACTGACAAAGCTGTAAAGCTTTGAATGCGCAAATTGCCACTCCTGAGTCTTCAAGCAATTTGCAGGGATACCTCACTTATTTAAGGTTTACAGCTGGAAGTACAGAATTTTTTTCATCTGAATATGAGAAGAAAGTGTGCAAATGAAAGGCCCTTTACCATCTTGAGAGCTGACTCATCTGCTCAGTCGTTACTTCCATACCAGTACAAATGCTTATATTCATGAATGTTCTGTTTTGTTTGTGCTACGATGACATCTGGACGCCTTGATCTGGACTCTTGTTGTGCAAGGCAGTTTGCATAGGGATCAATCTTGTTTTGAGTTTACAGTCTAAGAAAAAAAAAGGCAAGTTTAATTGCAGTAAGGAACTGTGCGTAAATGCTAAAAAAGAATGGGAAGAGCATAGTGTGTTGCTTCCAGATTCATGTTTAAATAACAAAATTCATAGCAAAAGTGTGAAAGGAGTATTTTAAACTATAGACTTGTCATTTTCCTGGTATGTTTAGTGTTATTTCACACCAGGAATGCGTAACAGCAATGTTCAGATGAAGGTTCCATTGGTAGAAGGATCTCCTGGTGAGAGTCTAGATAAGTGCAGAGTTAATAGAGACACCTCTGCTGGAGTCCTGGGCCTAAATGCTGTGGCCTCCACTGCCATCTGCTTTGTCTGCAGATAAGCATAGGCAGGATGTTAACAAAGGTCTCTGCACTGGTAACACTCTACTGTGTCTCTTCCAGCAAGACATTAAATATCTTTTCCTGTCAATGATCCCAGGTTAATACTTGCCTGTTACCTCACTGCGACAAAAGGCAAGTTGCAGCTCATGGCAGTGGCAGGAGTGAGCCTTGTTGGAAGAATGAATGTATTTCAAATTAATTCAAGAGAGCTAAACCACTGGCTGATCCTCCTTTGCAGTCCCAAAAACCTGATTTAAGATGGGCATCAGCAGTGCACACTTTGCTGTGCTGTGCCACTGGGGTCCTCTCTCAGGAGCTTTTCTGCAGGGGTTGTCAGGAAAGACTCCACCTGGGATGGTTTCCAGATGTTGACATTTCTTCTTAAAAACCTGTACTGGGAACAAGCATTCCTCTTCTTATCATGTCCCCCTTGTGAATGATTGCAAACATTTCAACTGGACTTTATTTGTTCAGGGCATGCTTCAATGCTGCAGTGCGGTTAAATAGAAAGCGTTGTGAAAACTGATGGAAATGTCCCCATTTCAGAAGCGCACCTGCATCATAATACACTTAACTATTGTTATGAAAAGAAAGACATTTCTTGCAACTCTGGATATGTATCTAATCATCTTCTTAAAGAAAGAGCTTTTAGACATAGGTTAGGAGTAGAGGCAGGGGGAGGAAAGAACTCTTTTCTTTCCACATATGCCTTTGGGCAGTAAATGGAGATCAGAAAAATATTTAAAAACCAGTGTAAGCACTTTTTAACAATACTAGAAGAAACCAAAAGCAAAAATCATGGTGTTTCCTTTGTAGCTGTTTTTTTGTTGTTGTTGTTGTTGGCGTGTGCTCTTTTTTTTTTTTTTCTATCATCATGACTGTCTGGTCAGAGGGCTTTTTGTATACACATTCAATAGGCAGGGCAAGTCCAAATATAACTTTTTTTAGCCTCCACGTTGCATTGTGTGTGATGTTCACACGTGCTTTACTGAACATTCAAGCTGGTATCTTGACTCGGACTACAAGTCAGTTAAGATTTGATTTAAGGTACTTGACGTGGAACATGAACAGAAGAAGACTAATGAATTCCTGTGTCAGCTGGGATCACAGGACCTCCGTGGCTTCAGGCATTCTTAAAAATCCCACCCATAAATAATTCTGCAAAATGCCTCTTCCCTCTGTACATAGCAGAAATCTAGGAAGCAGAGTCATTTCTCATGAAGCTGTTCCAGGCTGCCTGGGCGAGCAGCAAGCTTGCAGGCAGATGGGTGCTCTTTTGCTTTTCTCTTGCGCCGCCCAACGCTTACCCAAAAGCCAAATGAGACTGCGAGTAGAGTGAATTTAGGAGAATTGGAAACTGAGCCTGTCTGGCTCAACTTGAGGTTGATCTGGGCTCCTACAGCCGTCCTTGGCATGGGTGGGGCTTGTGTGCAGCACTGCTGCTCGGGATACGCCCCAGTATTTGTAATGAAGCCCTTGCTGAGGCTGTGAACAGGATCTTTGGCCAATGATGGAAAAGCTTCCATTCATTTTGTTGGCCTTTGGGTTAGACCCTGTGTTTTGCAGCTGTTCCTTAATCATGCTGTCGCTGAAGAACAGTCTGTTTGTTCTTACCAGTCTTCCCATTACTACCCTTGTTTATGGACTGGTGGCAAATGCATTTGTCGGCTAGCCGCCTCGCTATGCCCACGCCGTCTTCATCACCAAATATTTCCGTAGCAGAAAAGAGGATTAGTCACAGGAGGAAGCAGGTGTGTCAGATGTATAGGAAAGAGCATGATTAAACAGTGGTATTTTCTGCTTAATACTTCTCCAGTGTAATGACGGAGTCATCCTTAGTACAGCATCCCCTGCTGTTCAGCTGCCAAGCTCAGGGAAATGACTAGCCCTCAGGCTAACACCTGATGGACCATCAGCTGCATTCTTTTTACAGAAAGAAGCAGCCTTTAACTGCCATGTAGGAGATTTTCTCCTTTCTGTATAGGAGCCTTCAGAGAAGGAGGGAAAAAATAAGACCTCTTCAATGACTCTGTCATTTCCCATGAAACGCTATTCCCTTCCCTTCCCTTCCCTTCCCTTCCCTTCCCTTCCCTTCCCTTCCCTTCCCTTCCCTTCCCTTCCCTTCCCTTCCCTTCCCTTCCCTTCCCTTCCCTTCCCTTCCCTTCCCTTCCCTTCCCTTCCCTTCCCTTCCCTTCCCTTCCCTTCCCACTTTTTCCCATGATGGGTTGTGGCCACTCACTTTTCTTTTGTCATGACTATAAGTGGGTTCAGCAGCATTTTTTCTCATAGATCAAACTGCCAACACTTGCAGAGGAGAAGTGTGTATCTCGCCAAAAGTTGCACCTTAGAATCCTGTTTACCTCTGAATAAATCAAAATGACCAGAAATTTGTGCTTTTCAAACCTGACTTGCAATTGCTATGGGACAGTTAATTTTGATTTCTTCACCCCCTAAAAAGTATTATCATATGGTTTTATCGTATGTTGCTAGACCTAATTTGAGCTCTTCATCATAGTTCTTTGATACTTTGACACCTGGCAGAGAGACACCTTTGAGATCTGATACTGAAATTGGATTTTGCCTGTTTGGATCTGAGTACTGCTTAAGGGGGGGAATGAAAATTCTTTTCCCTTTATCAACATTTAAGAGTAAATTTCACCTTCAAATGCTCCTGTACAACTGCCTCTATGGTGAAGGGGGACAGAATTTAGGCTTTGATGACATGATCTATTGTGACTAAATACCGAGTCAGGGTAGAAACAAATTCTGCCAAGTCATGTGTTGCCTACATATTTGTTTTTCTAAAATAACTGCAAATAGTTTTAAGCAGTGGCTGAAAACATTGGGCATGAAGACAGAATGGTTTCAGTTTATTGTTATGCTGCTTTTCACACAATTTAGAGTAAAATCTATGTATATTTTGGAAGAGACAAAATAGGCAATAAGGACTTTGTGTCTTACTCCCCTTCTGTTGTTGCTCTGCATACAGACTGCACCAGTAAAGAAGTAAAACCTACAGTTATCCACTATCATGCTCTGGTTTCCAACACACAAACAGAATTCATGGAGGTACCTTGCTCAGGAAACTATTTTCTCCATAGCAGGTACCACAGCTAATCTACAGAGTGGTAATGTGTTGCTAAAAATAATCCCCGTGTGTTTTGACAGCATCTTCAGAAAAACCCTATCTAATCAGGGGATTATCTTAATCTGGGTCAAGAGATACTGCTGAAAATTTGCAGGAGTCAAAAGCATTTGGGGTGGCATTATTTACTTCAAGCAGTTACAGAGAGGTCACAGACAAATTCCGTAGATAGTCTAATTACAGAGGAAAGTCAGTATATCCAAAATGGGCAAGTACAGATGCTGTGTTTGGTGTATGCACTGTCTACTGATGTGAACAGACATTTGCTAGCAAGATAGCTCTTCTGTCTGGGGGTCACCCCAGAAGGACTCTGTCACACACCTGGAGAAAGAAAACGGTGATAGAAGCACCAGGGGATTTGCGTTTGGGGATAGAGTTAAGAGCTGATAGTGCTGTTTGGAGGAGGCATGGGGAGGTGATGGTGGGCTCAGTGACCTGTCTCTCTAAATCCCACAGTCTGGACTCTAATATCATGAAGAGTTGGCCAAAATTTTAAGTCATTGAGAAATGAAAGATGATTAGCAAAAGCATGAGAAGACAGAGATCATCTGGTGACATCTGAATTATGAGTGACCTTTCACATGTGAGTGCAAACTGAGTAATTTTGTTCATAAAAAGAGTGGTGAGGCATAGCTGCTCAGACAGTGGGATGCACAGTGTTCAAAGATGAACGTGAAGTAATTTTATATTCTTTCTTTCTGTCATAGGCAGAATTACTTTGGTCTTCTCTGTCAGTAAACATTTTTTTTTTTTTTTTATAGAGACTTCATCCAGCTGGTGAAAGGGCCAGCACAATCCTTTAAGTAATTGTATCCACTAAAAATTTTTTGTGTGTGTCAGAGGATTCATCAGATGGCTGAGGGGCTTCTTTAATTGATCTGAAATGATGATTTCAGTGATAGACATGGATAGCAATGATGTTAGGCTTGGCTAATTACAGGCTTTCTGAGTAGCAATTAACATGTCAGAAGCGTCGTTATGCTTAAGGGAAATGCTGAAACTTTCTTTGCCTCCTATTAAAAAGCACAAATGGAAGTCTCCTGTAAACTAATGAAAACAATCTGGCAGTGCTTGGGGAAACATTTTGAGAGAACCTGTTTGTCACTAGTGTGACCTGATCCTTGCCTGTGATGGTTGTAAAGAGGGCTGCCAGCAGCTGTAAGCTTGCTGAAAACAAAGGAGATAATGCTGTGTGTATGAGGCTCATTAATGCCCCTGGCAGCTGTAAGAGTTTCCAAGACTGTAAAAGCAGCTTATCTCTTGAGAGGGAGAGCCCTATCCCCTCCTGTCCCTACACCCTTCCCAATTTGCCCCCCAACCCCCCAAATTAGATTAACTTCCTAAGAAATGGAGAGTTATTCCACCCTAAATTGATGCTGCTCGCTCAAGCTAATCTCTGGAGGGCTGAAAGGCCTCTTGTCTGTGATTGGAATCATATGATAAAGCCCTGCTTGCTTTCTGTTTTATTGTGCCAAAAAGTTTGTCTTGCTTTTTGATCTAGCTGAGAGCTGAAGCGGCTTTTAATGCATGTGTCATATGGAGCATTTTGAGGCAGGGTCTTGGACTTGCCTTGCTGTCGTCCTGGTTTAGCATGTCGACGTGTCAAACGTGGTGTTCTCCTCAGGCTTCTACCATACCTTCTCCTTCTTACTGACGGTTAATAGCACCTCTCAGGGGGCCTCTTCATGGACAGGGGGAGATTTTCAGACCCTTTGCAAGGTACTGGCAGTGGACCTTTTCAACCCTGCTCAAATAATGCAAGGCCTGGTTGAACAGCCTTGTCACGTGGGCTCCTGCAGTGCTTCCAGGCTTTACAACCAGCTGGAGTCTCAAATCAGCTGTGCTGAGGGTTCAGTTTAAGAGGCTGTTATGTCCTCTTAAAGCAGTGCTGGCTTGAGAAGATTGCGTCCTTGTCCCCAGAGGTTGGGAAAAATGAAGCTATGCCACCAAGCTCCACAAGAAAAGCTTCTGCAGAGAGAGGAGTAGGATGGCAACCAGATGCAGGATGATGGCTGACATAAATTCAGAAGCCATAGTAAAGTGGCAGAAAATGTCACATCTTGATATAAAATAATAGCTTACACTTAATCGCTCATAGAATCCTTCTGCTCCTGCATAGAGGTGGACTGAATAGGAATTAAAGCTGCTATCTTAATTTGCAGATTGTATTTTGAAGGCTGGAGAGAAGAGAATGCTGCAGGCCAGCAAAGTCATGTCTGCCCTCCTGCATTATTGTCCCAGTCTGGGGATGGCCCTCAACTTCACCACTGCTGTCCTTCGCAGCTGTACTCAGGCATGACTTGTAGAAAGTACTAGTGACAAGCACTGATCTGGGCTATCTGTGTAGTAATCAATAGATGTGATGGATGATCTTTGCTGTGCCCTTCCCTGAAATCCACTAATCCTCACCTGATGGATGCTGATTTTGATTCTGAGGAAGAGGTCTGGCTTTGGTGTATGCATCGTTGAAGGCTATACATAGCGTTGTTTTTGGTGTTTGTTTGTTTGTTTTCAAAAAAAAAAAAAAGACTGATTTTCCACTTTATTAAACACTCAGTAGCCTTTTACATCAAAAATTTACAGTATTTTTCCAAATTGCAAGCAGTCTTCCCTCCTCTGACCCTCAAAAAAGTCCCAAGTTAAAAAAGAAGTCTTTCCAGTGTTTAGTACATCAGGGTTGTAAAAATGCAACTAACCATCAGCACAGGGGTAAAGTTTATGCTCCCCAGGACTGAATCCCCAAGGCTCTGCAGAGCTAAAGCATTTAGGCTTTGCTTGGACAGGGAAAGATGGCCTTTAAGAAGGTGGAGTACTTCTTCCACACCATATTTTTAGAGCTGATGCTGTTGTTGAGGTGTCCTCTGCATTGCTGCAGCTGTAGATGGTCGTTGTGGGAACAGTCTTCCCATTTGGCATGAAGAGCCAGGCTGGTGGGCTTATGACACAGCATGGGAGTGCTAATGCCAGGCTAGTGCTGGTGGAAGCTTAGGGAAATCGTGTGGATTACAGAGGGCCCCCCAGCTGGTTATTCTGTGCTTTCCCATGGTGCAGAGATTGATACCACTCCCGCTTTGTTTATTGCTGGCTGGGATTGAGAGTCCTGGGAAAAAACTTGTCCCTGAAAGCCCTGAAGGGAGGAGGAAAAGAGGAATTGCAGGGCATGTGGTTAGCTGAGCACTCTTTAATTTGGGAACGCCAAGGCAGGCTCCCAAGCTCTCTTCTGATAAGATGAAACTTTCCAAGCCATGTCAAAAAATGAGGCTTCCAAAAACATCTGAATTCAGATCACAGCTCAGACTGTGGCTCCCTTTCGACCTAATGTAAATCATGTAATCTCCCCTAAGAAGCATAAGGGGCCTTGCCCTTTGAAACAGTTCTTGGCTCATCCCCCTTATGTCTTTCCTGTTAAAACTTCTGGAATCCATTCTTGTTTGCGTTCGAGTTGTGAAGCTGACTGCTCTGTGTTCAGAACGTTTCTCAGAACAATGGGGGAAGATTCATTCATTCACTCAAAAGATATATCTTGTTTCTGTCATAACTCATTTTTTGAGTTCTTCATTTTCTGTCTGTGTTGCTGGTCTGAAGTCTGAGTGAGTGACAATTCAGTCACAGTCTGCTTAGTTTCTGTCATGGGTAGAATAAAACATTTGGAGGATATTGATAGGGAGGTTCAGTATTGTTTTCTTGCACATTGGGAAGATATGATGCAGGGGAGCCTGCGTCCCTTACTGGACATCCCAATGCTCCTCTCCATACCAGGAGACAAATGCGAGAGAGCATAGCATGTGCTTCATCATTTGAAAGAAACAAAAATAGAATGGAAAACATGTAGCACATAGTCTGTACTGTGCCACACACACCTATTTATATCTCTGTGGTTTTTAGATTGGTGGATTTTTAAGGTTTTTTTAAAATTTTTTTAACTTTGCCAGTTTGCATTCACTGGACAGAGGTTTGATAACCAGTTTCACTTACTGGCTTTTGCATCCTCCATCCATTCTGCAGAGGTCAACATGGATGTTACGATGACTGCTGAAGTGGAAGCGGTCACTGAGAGCTTCTCTTTATTTTCTCTTTCTGTGATGATCATAAAAACTTCATGTTTGTTAAAACATTTGTGGCATTTAATGCCTCACTGTTTTACTGCTTTACCATCAGGAAGAGAGAAATGTGTATTTTTCTTTACAACACACCAGCCTTTGTCAGTTGCTGACTCTCTTGTTCTTGTGCTGAACCACTATAAGTGAGTTCATTGTAAGTGTTTAACAATGTGTGGCTCAGGCCTCGAGTTTTTGGGAATATGAAATCATATACTGATATACAGGTATGTGAATGGCTCTGCATCCACTCAACACAGGTAAGATTGTTATCTGGGGCTGTGATTAGCTTGAATAGAAGACTGGATTTAACTGTTTCCCTGTGATAACTTCAAGACAATCAGATGCTAATATTTTTTCACATTCCACAGGTTCCTTTTTTCTCCTAGCTTGTTTCTCTTTTAAGTGGTTCAAAATACATGGCATTTTAATTGTGAAGATGCACCAGATACTCTAGAATGAAACCAGAAGTTTCCCATCTAGGGCTATGCAGTTCTCTTGTAATGAGAATCACTATGAATCAATTACATGATACTTCATTATGATGAAAGAAAACAAACATGGGTTCAGCAGTCTTTGTTTCAAAAGAGAACTTGCAGAACCATTTAAGGCAAAATAAAATCCTAGAGAAGATCATCAAGGAGCTCAAATAAGAGCATAAAGTACTATACAACGAAAAATGTCACAAAGGCTTCAATGTCTTAGACATGTATGTGAAAAATTTCAGGCTGAGCCTTCCCACACTATGGGAGGTCATCAAGTAATAGCCGAGCTAGCACTGTTTATCTCCAGTCAAAACGACACATGACTTCGTTTGGGTCTTAGTCTCATTACTGCTGAAGTGTGAAGTGTCAGGTTAAAAAGACTACACGCTTTTTACCCATAGGGATTGGTCTGTTTTAATGGATCAGGTCAGTGCAGTGGCTCAAAGCACTGCAAACAGTTAATATGTAATACATTTACAACATTAAGTCCTTGAGAATACCAAGTTAACCCTGTGGATGCCTCTGTGAATAGGACTTGTAAATATTCCCCTTGTTTCAAGGATGACTGTGTGTGCCACAACTGCTGGCAGTGGAAAACTGAAATAAAATCAGAACTTTTTTTTTTTTTTCCTCAAATCCTATTGTTCTTCACAAAGTGTCCTAGTAATCACTGCTCTTCCATCTTTGCACATTGCCAGGGTGAACTGTGTTATGCAAACATGTCTTGGGCAAGTCTTGGAGCAAGTGACCAGTTTAGGTCAAGCAGGAAAGAACTGACCTTTTTTTTCCCTTTTCTTTCCCCAACACTTTTCCTTTTCTGACTCTACTTTCAACATCTCTCATATTGCATACCAAAACTTTGGGAGGGGGACGGGGGGGAAAGGGGGAGGGGAAAACAACTTGTCCAGAAGAGAGGAGATATTTACAGCATATTCTTGAAATTTTTGTGGAGAAATTTAGCAAGCAGAATGCTCTTGTAATGCCCATGGTTTTTTTTTGTTTGTTTTTTTTGGTTTTTTTTTAAGTTTTATTTGTTAAGAAAACATTGATGAGACTTTCCAACATACCACACAATACTTCCGATGGCTTGCGACATTCTGACTACAGTGGTAGATGTCTAAAATGAGTAACTAAGAAGAAATTGATACATTTTTGTATCTTGCAGGATTGTTGCTTTTGTGGTGTTTTATCATGCCCCGATGTGTGAGAATGATTGAGAAAAGACTTGGTAAGAAACAACTTACTACACTGCCTTTTTTGGATTGGCGTGAGGACAATTTTCCTTAGTCATAACTTTAAAGGAATGCAATAGTCAGTGCACTATAATATTGAAGAGGAGCAAATTTTTATGGTGGTAGCATTGTTCACTCGGACCTTTTTCTAACCTAGAGCAATGGGCAAATTTATTTCAGAAAGACATAGATAATGTCAGTGTTGAGTTCTGTGGCTGTATAAAACAGTGGGATGATGAGTTAAATTAGTGTATATTGATTTGTGGCTTGCTTTTTATATGGCTTAGTAAAAGGAAGCATGATTAAATGAATGTCTTAAAATTAAAGATCAGTGTTGTTCTTCTGAATGGATGATCTGTCAAGGTCCTCTTATGGCTCTTGTCATTCATATGTTGAGTGCGAAAGAAAGTATCTGATCAGGAAGGCCCAATGGAAGGGGTTATGAATCTCATAAATCTTCATTTCTGAGATCTTTTCAGTGTCTTGAAACTGAAGCCAGCGTGTCACAATCTGTTACTCTGAACAAATAGCTCTGTTAAATAGCTCTAGTTTTGATTTTGTTTTGTTTTGTTTTGAGTTGAGTTGAACATTTCTTCTGAGGAAACTGAAAGGCTAAGAATCACGTTGATATTTCCCCCTCACCACTGGCACTAAAGTTGTCTATTTCTATTTACTTTGAGAGACGGGGAGGATTGGACAATTAGCTGAACCACAGTAACCAGTGTCATCCTCTTCTCATTAATTCTGATGCTTCCTTAAACTTCTGAAATCTTGAGACCATAAAGAAAGCCTTCAGTCATTTCTTTTGAAAATCACACAGAATCTGGCAAAAATTCCAGTGCTTTCAAACAATGGCAGGATATACACTGTCGTCTTTGATGCATACATTGGGAAAGGCTTTACCCCCTGCCCCATTCCCACCCTCCTTCTATTTGCAGTTTAAATTGGGCTGTCAGAAGTAGTTTCAGTGTATAACCCTTGGCAGACAGAAATAGATCAGCATCCCCATAAGTGTTAATTTGACTGGCAGTCCCCCCCCAAAAATGTCGGCAGTCCTGATGTTCGTATCCCAGTTTATCTTTCTGTGCTGTGTGATGAAGCTCTTTGTAGGAGATTAGCTGTCCTGAAGATCAGCTGAAAAGCAGCTCTGGAGTTGGGAAAAGAATGTGCAGCATGGATGTTATTTTTCTTTGTGGTTGGGTGCAGTCAGAAAAGGATGAAATTGTGGTTCGGAAATCAAATGCAGACAACCACTGTTCCCCTAAGAGGACTGTGCAGAAAACGTGTATGTGCAGGAGGCACTGCTGACCACTCTCCACATCCCACTCACCATCCATTGGGGATTTTCAGAACCCTAAAGGAAGCCAATGGCAAGATATTTTTATATTTTTCTGGAGGGACGATTTATTGTGAGTATCTCCTTTAAGCTTTTGCAGCTGCTGAATTGGTTTATATCTGAAGTAGAGGTTTCATCTGGACTGGAGGCTAGAATATTAAGAAAAGGTTCAGTAGACAAAGAATGGGGAGTTTATGCTGGGCAACTGCAAGTTCTTTCTGGGGATTTAAACTATTTGTAGATACAAGGTCATCTGAATCCAAGGTTTATGGAAAGGGCTTTGTCTTCCCTGTTTTCACTCCACCCCCAACTCTTTGAGCACAGCGGAATGAAGTTTTGAAAATACTACACTGAATATTCTTAGTCTTAAGTGGCATTATTTCAAAGAATAGTTGGCTGTGGCTAGGCAGGTGGCTTAAAACTCTTCAACTCTAACATATCATACATAGCAGTTTCTATCTGGCTTAAAACCTGTGTTCCCCTGGGAACTCCCAGCCCAAAGTACTCCCAAAATACTGTAGGGTCTGACCCAAAATACATGGATCTGACAGAGTTCAAGCATCTACTCTTCATCCTGTGCTTGTGTGAGCACTGGTGCAACCAGTCAAACTGGAAAGGGATTCTTCCATCACAGCTCTCATTTGCTTCACTATATAAGAGAGGCCAACATTCCCACTTCCACTTGCAGAAGCTTTTCACAGCTCCACTGGTTCTGTATGGTGTGCTTTTACAACTAGCTTATATATGACTCAAAAAAATCTTCTTCTCCTTGTTCAACTATTCAGAAATAATTCTAAGAAGCAGAAGTTCATGCTTCCAAACTTGTCAGTCCTTAATGACCTCTCTGCTTGGTAACTTAAAGCAGGAGCTTACTGCCACTGTCCTGGTGTGGCAAGTGAGTGTGATGGTGAGGGACTGGAGAATGTGTTTCCCTCTTGCACAAAGGAGCTGTGGGTGCCCCATCCCTGGAGTTATTCAAGGCCAGGTTGGATGGGGTCCTGGGCAGCCTGAGCTGGTGTGGCAGCCCTGCCCACAGCAGGGAGATAGGAACTAATGATCCCTTCCAACCCAAGCCATTCTGTGATTATAGAATTCTATTATCTTGAAATGCTGGGAAGAGCACAGTGTCTGCTCAGGATCTCACCTGTGATCTGTGAGAGTAAAGTATGCAAATGATCTGATGCTTGAAATGAGGAGGAAGGGAAGATTTGATTTTATGTTAATTTAATTTTTTTTTAAATTGTCTTACTTTCTTATTTGAGGAGCTAAGGGAAATGAATAAGTATATCTGCCATGGATGCTCTTCTTCCTTCCTGACGGAGACAAGTCTTGATTGCCTGGAAATAGTACAGCACTGTGTATATCAGCTGTGTGCAAAGCCATTTCCCTCTCTAGATAATAGCTGCTGGTATAGCAAAAATAAGACTTTCATGATGAGAATGCAAACTCAGCTTGTAAGAAGAGAGTTGAAAAGTTGCATGGTATGTCTTTGTAGAGGTACTTGTTAGCCAGTTCCTCGTCACCAAAATGAACATAAGCATTTAACAGGGCTGCCCAGGGAGGTGAATGAGTCACTGTCCCTGGAGGTGTTCAAGAAATGTTTAGGTGCTGTACTCAGAGACATTTAGTGGGGTTTAGTGGGGTTTAGTGGGGAAATAATGGCGGTAGGTGAATGGTTGGACTGGATGATATTGAAGGTCTTTTCCAACCTTGGTGATTCTGTCTATGATTCATTTACATACCAACTCACTGTTGCTGGTTTACAAGTCTAAGAGCATGAGGTATGATATATGTGAAAAGAAACAGCTCAGCTGGAGGGTGCAGGAGCTGCATGCATGCCCCTTTCCTGATTATAAAACGGTTATGTCTGCAAAAATTGGAAATGAAAAAAAAAGGGCAAATACAACCAGATTTTTTTTATATAGTTAAATTTATAATGTAGGTAAAGCTTAGCAAGTGCATGCACGTGTGGTGAATGATCAGTGTAAAGAGCAGATTTTTTTTAAAGGTTAAATAGGCAGTGAGACTAAAAGGATTAGGTAGTATTTGATCACGAGCTGTAATTTTTATTTGCTAATCTCTCTGAATGTCTAGCACTGTCCCTTGTGATCTGAATGCTATTTCCTGCAAGTGCAAAATGTTGTTACAGTTTCCTACTATCTATAGAAATGCACAATGAAGTTTAAATAACTGGAAACTTTCTATTGCCCACATAGATGAAAAAGCAGATGTCAGTCTTTAGCTGATAATGGTGAACAGCCAAATAAAGGTCAGCCAATTCTATTGGGAAATAAGGAAAATCAAGGAGAGTATTTTCCAGCATTAAATTGCCTTGCTTGTCCAGCATGACACTGGTGTTAAAAATACAAATTTGTTACATATTCTAGCAAAATATTTGATCTTTTAGTTAGAAAAAGATTGAGGGAAGCTGAAAAATAATTTGCATTCTGGTTTCTGTGGCATTTTTTTAATAACAAAAGCAAATGAACCTCCATTTGTTTTTATGTAAGAAGCAAATAGCTGCAATTGCTAAAATATTGGAAAGTGGAAGTGGTTTTTCAGAGAACTCAACAATGCTGTGATAAACATGTACCTGCCACAGGCATGTGAAGGATGTGGCTGTTAGATCAGTTAATGAAATTACTTATCCTGCAGTGCTTTTAGTTGAAGGACACTGTTAGCAGCAGTAGTACGTGCATTGCTTTTGGTGTTTCAGTGCCTTGAAAGCACTATACAGCGTGGTGCTGTTCCTCTTCTTGGAAGAGGGATGAGTGCTGCTTCAGAGGAATTGTGCTGGGTTTTTGTTTTTTTCCTTCATGTTTCCATGGTGGTCTGACCTCCCTGTGGGGATGAGACTCCTCTTGGTGGATGTGGCAGCCCCAGGAAACACCCAGCACTGCTGCTGTGATTGTACTTAGAATAGTAATGGTTCTCAGGAGCCTGCTGATTTCATTTAAAAAAGAAAAATGAATTAAACATCTTCATAACTATGGTGAAATGAGGCTGTTTATATCTTTTCATCTAGTGATTTCTGTTTTCTTGCAAGTTTGAATTTTTATGTACTGTTAAGCATAAAACCTCATGCTTCAGCAAGGCAAAAGCTTTTTTTCAAAACTTTATTTTCAATATTTCAAGTCAGTGATATTCTTGTCCCAGTCTAATGTTAAACAGCATCCCCTCAGGGGTGTTTAAGTTTTGGATGAATTATGGATTCCAGGACTTGTTGCTTTCCTTGATACTCCAAAATAGAAAGTGAGTGGCAGTTGCAGCCAATGAACAGTTTTGCAAACTCAGAGCACCTAAGACTGTTAGGACATTGGAAAATCTCATTTGTGGTATGGAAGAGATGCTTGGCTTCTTAATCAGGGCACTGCTGCATCTAGTTTACAGTTACCTGAGACATCTAAGTGCAATGGTGTTTCCATGAGGTTTGTTAGTAATAGCTAGTACAAAGACAAATAGGAAAATATCCATAGTGTTCCGTGTTGAAACTTTATTTTCCAATAATGTGAAAATTAAACAACATAAACTTTGTTAGCAAAGGCAGCTGAACGGAAAGGATTCTTTAAAGGAGGTGTCTTGCCACTGCCTAATGATGGTAAGGTTGAGCTTGAAGATGTTTGTGTTTTTGGATAAGGCATTTAATAAGGTAAAGAGTAATATGTGCTGTGTTCTGAGTATGACATGTATCGGCACCTGAGAATTTTGATTCAGCCCATATTACTTATTTAAGAGTGTGCAGCTTTCAAGGACATCAAGTTTGAAGAAGAAAACTAATCCATATCAGGAAATGCAATGTGTACAAGACGCAGATGTCTTTGAAGATGAGAAAGGGGACAGACACTTTAACAGGATCTGTTGTGATAGCTCAAGGGGAAATGGTTTCAAATTAGAACAAGAGAGATTTAGACTGGGTATAAGGAAAAAAGTTTACTATGAGGGAGTAGTGAAGCACTGGAAAAGGTTGTCCAGAGAAATGATGGATGGAGACATTCGTGGTCAGGCTAGATGGGGCTCGAAGCGCCCTGATCTATCTGTAGGTGTCCCTGCGTAGGGGAGTTGAACTCGATGACCTTTAATGGTCCCTTCCAACTCAAATGATTCTATGATTTACAAAGATATTTTGGTTTACACTGGTGAAAATACAACTGATTGGAACTAAAACAATTTGTATTTGATTCTGGCATATACATGCATTAATTTGGGAAGTTTATTAGTGCACATTTTGCCTGAAGCAACATGACTAAAATAAGAGGGCACTGGCAAATCCTTCTAGTCTTTTATTTGTTTATTAGTGGACTAATTCATTAACTTTTTCTTTCTCTGTCTCATCCATTCTGAAAGCAATGACTTCTAAAATGGGTTTTAACAGGGAGGAGGGGGAAAAACCCAGTTTCTTTTGAAGATATCTTGAAAAGTTTATCAGGAAAAGTGTCGGAGTGAGCCTTCAAAGATGCTCAGAGACCAGGGAACACGTACTTTGGCAGCAAGATATAAATGGCATCTGCATGGTCTGAGATGGTCATCCCATTGACCATGCCCCACATCTTTTCAGATGAGATGCAACTTGTGTGGGGCCTATGGCAAACAATGCATGTTAACTGTTCCAGCTGCTGTTGCGGCATCAGTGCTGCTCTTGCTACACAAAGCAGCTGTAAAGGAGCAGCAGAAGGATTATGACAGAGGAAAAAAGTTTTTCCTACAATTGAATCAAAAATATGAATTTAAAATGGATACATGGGAAGTCTTGTATCAGTTTTGCTGTTGCTGAGCATCAGCTTTTTTTTGTATTTGTAATCATAGAATCACTCAGGTTGGAAAAGACCTTAAAGATCTTCGAGTCCAACCATGACCTAACCATACTACCCTAACTCTAACAGCCCTCTGCTAAATCATGTCCCTGAGCACCACATCCAAACAGTTTTTAAACACATCCAGGGATGGTGACTCAACCACCTCCCTGGGGAGCCTGTTCCAGTGCTTAACAACCCTTTTTGTAAAGAAGTGTTTCCTAATATCCAACCTAAACTTACCCTGGCGCAACTTGAGGCCATTTCCTCTCATCCTGTCACCAGTGAGAAGAGACCAGCCCTGCTCTTGCTGTAAGCACCTTTCAGATACTGGAAGAGAGCAATAAGGTCTCCCCTCAGCCTCCTTTTCCCCATACTAAACAGCCCCAGTTCCTTCTGTCTCTCCTCGTGGACAGAGGGCATATTCTCTAAGCTCTTCACAAGACTTGTTGCCTTCTTTGGACCTGCTCCAGCACCTCAATGTCCTTTCTGTATGGAGGTGCCCAAAACTGAACACAGTACTTGAGGTGAGGCCTCACCAGTGCTGAGTACAGGGGCAGGATGACTTCCCTAGTCCTGCTCACCACACCATTCCTGATACAAGCCAGGATGCCATTGGCATTCTTGGCCACCTGGGCACACTGCTGGCTCAAATTCAGCTGACTGTCCATTTGTACACCAAGGTCCCTTTCCATCAGGCAGATTTCCAGCCACTCCTCCCCAAGCCTGTAGGGTTGCCTGGGGTTGTTGTGATCAAAATGCAGGACCTCACACTTGGCTCTGTTGAAACTCATACCTTGGCCCATCGATCCAGTCTGTGTATGTCCCTCTGTAGTGCCCTTCTCCCCTCAGGCAGATCAACACTCCCTCCCAACTTGGTGTCACCTGCAAACGTTCTGAGGGTGCACTCAATCTCCTCATGAGGATCATTAATAAAGATGTTGAACAGGAATGGACCCAGTACCAAGCCCTGTGGGACACCGGCAGCCAACTGGATTTAACTCCATTGACCACAACTCTCTGAGCCCGGCCATCCAGTCAGTGTTTCACCCAGTGGAGCGTATCCCCATCCAAACTGTGGGCAGCCAGCTTCTCCACGAGAATGTTAATAAAATAATAATGTAATAAAAGCTTGTCTTTGAACAGAGATTGTTTTTCCCACTAAACATATTTCATTGTGAGGTTTTTTCCCTAATTAAAAAAAAATAAACAATCCAAAGTATTAAGAGCATGATTACAAGAAAATCATTTATTATGGAAGTACTTGTTAGTAAATCTATTGTTTCTACCAATGTTTTTTGCATGCCCTGCCTTACCTCAATGCCTACAGCAAGATCCGAGAGTTTTCTTTCACCCAGTCTTTTTCTGGCTCACCCTGAAGCAAGGTTGCTCAAACTTTTGATTTTTTCCACATGGTAAAGACAGAAATGTTGTCTTTGTCTCACAGAAAATGTTTTCTAACTCTGAATGGAAAGATCTTCTAACGCTTTGAATGAATGCTATCTCCAATAAGTTTAACCCTCTGTCTAACATATTTTCCAGCTCAGATTTTCATCTGATGAAAACATATCATCTAGTGATTCTTTCCATGCATTTAGCTGACAGAAAAGGAAATAATGCTGCTAGAAACTCTTTGGGATCTTGAAATACAAAGGTGCCATTATTCAGACTTTTTTTTTTAATGGCCTTGGATGAAAAGCATGGGTCAGAAGTAGTCTGAGAGATTGTATATGTCAACACCTCGCTGAGACATCACCAATGTGGAATTCTATATTGGGGTGACGACACTTTAAAGAATGCCCAGAAGGATTCTCTTAGGCTACTCTAACGAGTGCATGTAAATCAGGTATTCACAGATCTTCAGAAAACAAACAGAAAAGTCCACTAAAAAAACCTTCTTGGAGCTGGCTTATTTCCTGTGATTTTCTAAATAGTGTCAAGTAGCCAAAATCTGTGGTCTAGACTGGTTTGTTCTGCTGCATTTTTTTTCTTGGGGATTTACAAACCACAGAGAGTTGGAATGGATCAGAACAAATATTTGCTCATGCACCTACTGACAAGAGCTTTCAAAATCCCCCATCTCGTTACAACACACACGTGAGCATTAGCACTTGCATGGGTTAGGTAAATACAAGGAGTTTCCTCCCTGCCCCGACCCCTCTGCCTCAATTTTGATTTAATGGAGACAACACTTTAAACGTGGCGTGTTTTCCTTCTGGCCTCCTGTGGTGTTTTCTGCCTGGTAAATCTCTAAGAGATTGTTATTGTACCAGAGAGCGCATTTTTTAGAAGCCTTTTTATCCCCCTCCTTTCATATCAAGCATCTCATTACTCATCTTGGAGCGCTTCATCACTGCTGTTTCTGGGTTGGAGGTTTCTCCAAGTATGATAGCAGCTGCAGCTAATAACATAAAGTACACAACATTGATGTTCCTGTGCTCCTATTTCAACTGGAGTTTACGTGCAATATCATTGCTGGTCTGTATGCTTTCTGCATACAGACATTACACACAGCTTTAGCCTTGTTGCATGTAAGTGAGGACTGCAGTAAAAGCAGCTGTTCATGCAGGCAAGAACCTCACTTGTTAGGGTGGTTTAATGAGCAGAGGTAAAAACAATTCAATACATGTGCATTAAAAATGTTTTTGCTTGTCAGATCACCCTAATGTATGTGTGTTCGTAAAGAGAATGTGTTGAGAAGCTCGCCTGATCCAAGCTTTCTAATGATTGATGGTTTTCTTATTAAAGCCTAACCAAAAATTGACCAGATGTGGCAGATGTCAGATCCGTAGCATTGCCATGTTGCAGTAACTTGAAAAAAAGATGTTAAAAGTCTTCTAAAATAGCTGATTTTTTTTATATCCAATGTGCTTGCCACTGAGTCATGAACTAAATTCAGTGTTTGATCAATTTGGCTGTTGACAACGTTAAAAACACTTCAAGCACGATAAAAGATAAAGACCAATTTTAAGGCCAACATTTGAAATTGGTTTGAGATTCTTATTCAAATATCCCTCTCTCTGTACATTTATTTACTAGAAATGGTCAGGGCCCTGATGGTTTTCTCCAACCATGGCATGTGAGTGGTCAAAGCAAGAGAGGAGGGCATTACTGAGGGAGAGGGAGTGGAAAAATAAAATCAGTGATGACAAGGCTGCACTGGGTGGGGCAGGGAACTTCTCAAATCACGAATCACACAGAGCAAAGACGTAGAAGCCAAATGTCTGAAAATTAATTTGTGGGCAAGCAGTTCTGCTGGGAATTTTAACGCATTCCCTTTTGTTCTTTCTTAACTGCTGTCTCCAGGACCCAGATAACTTAAAAGAAAATGCTTTCACTGAAAGCTAGAGATGCCTATGTCCTGGCTTTTTAAACTGGAGAGGTTTATTAATTTCTTGTTTGTTAACCTGAGTACTTCTTGAGTCAACTCATGTGCTTTTCTTTAATACCACGTGTACGTAACATTGATTTTAAATGCCTAGATTGTAAGGGTTGCCTTGCCTATCTGGTGAAATTGAGATGGGGGAATAGAAAAAAGAAAAGAAAAAAAAAAAAAAAAAAAGCAGAGAAAGAATTTGGCAGAGTCTGTGCTTCTTCCTGCTGGATTTTTCTCAGGTGAACTACTCAGCTATGCTACTGTGCTAAAGTCAGGCCAACTCTGGAACTAAGGATTATTCCACAAATCCTACTTTAATAGTTCTTTTAATGGTGGTTTTCTGCAAGTCTTACTTTTTCCAAGCATTTCCCAACCTGACCAGAATTCTCCCACCTTCCATAAAGCATTGTATCTCATGGGGCTTTTGGTCACGCCGGGAGCTGCAGCCAAATGCTGAAGCTGTGTCCCACAGGTCCTCACCCGACGTGGGGCTGCAGCCTCCAATCTCTTTATCAGATGGACAGAAGCATTCCAAGTATGCTTCTGGTCACCAGGGGATGTGGGGATGTGAAAAGTAATGGAAAAGGAAGGCTTAGAGAAAAGCTGCTAGACAAAGTGGGGCTTTTTATTAAGGGCTTTTGCTTTATTACTTTTCTTTTAGGGATTTTTTTTTTTTTTTTTTTTTTTTAAGGGTGAAATTCTTTACCCTTACGCAGGTCATTAAAGCAGTGTGATGTCATTTTCTTTTTCTAAAGACTCTGAGAAACTGAAAGGCTGCAGGTTAGGTAAAACTATTAATGACCATTTTATGACCTCTGCTCCAACTGCCCACAGCAGCCACAGCTTTCTGTGTCTGACTGCTGCTTGGCTCTCACCAGTATCGTGTTGGTCAACAGCAGGTGAGACTTCAGAGAAAAACAGCCACCTCAGGAATCTTTGTTTGCCAATGGGAGACGAGATGTGTTCACTCCAGGGTCAGGAAGATGCTTTGTCCATTTGGCTCAACACTGGATATCCATGCTGTGTTTTTCTGCATTTCTGCAGGTATCTGCCCTGGGACCCATCGCAGAAGTTAGTGCAGCCACAGGGCCCGTTGCAAGAGTTGGTGTGAGGTTTTTATTTCGCTCAGCTGTGTGAGAATTTTGAATATCCATGGGGTGTTCAAAACAGCATTCTCATGTTGCTATGTGTTGTGAATGTGCTTCAGATTGTGTTTAAAATTAAATAATTATTTAAGAGTATCACCCAGAGATCTGCCCCGAGATGGGATAGTTCTGACTGGCAGGGAGTCTAGGCAGGTGCCCGGAGTGGTGGGCACCCACAGTGGCTTGGAACTTCACCTCTGAACAACTGTAGAATCCTGGAAAACTAGTGGAAGATTTGGAAAGGTCTGCTGTCACCTTGGCAATTCTAAAGAGGCACAAACCACTGCAGCATGCCTATGCCTATCGAGCTCTACTCAATGCTATTCAGCATCCTCGGGGGTAAGAGAATACTTCTGGATTTGATGACAATGAAATGCACTCTCCGACTCCTGCAATGAGCCCTGTGGTCCCTCCAAACCCCTTAGTGAGCACATCCTTCCCTCTCCAAAAAATAAACAGTTTGCAGAAGTGAAAGCCATCCAGTTGTCCATTACTCCGAACTCTGGACATGCCACAGGCAGAAGGACTGAAAGACTCTCAGTTGAGAGACATCCTGTCATGCCCACAGATAACAGTCAGAATTGACTGTTGTGGTTTCACCTGGCATGTGGCTCAGCACCACACAGTTGTTTACTCACCCCTCTGCCTTCTCAGTGGAATGGGAGAGAGAATTTTAAAAAATCAAAAACAACAACAACAACAAAAAAAAAGCCAACAAAAAATGAAGTAGAATCTTCAAACACATCGCACATTCTCTGTCCTCAGTCTTCAGAGCTGTATCATTTTCACCTTGCTTTGGCCAGACTGTGCTTCATGCAGTCGTTTAGAACTGCAATCCTGTGTAAAATACTAAACTATAATGCTCAGCAACACAGCGTGGTGTCTGTGGGATTCACAAGTCATATCAGTTACACTGCTGTCACAGCTTGGTTGTGTAGCTTCTGGAGCAGCATTGCTATTTCTGAAGCACAGATGATTTTCTCTGTGTATTAGCGTTCAAAGGACTTTTCTTGAATGCTGGGTTAAACATTTTCAGTGATTTATAAAATCTTAAGTACTTTGGGCAGCATTTTTACACGGAGTGATTACACTGTGTTTAGGAGGTACCTTTTTCAGTTGGGACTATTAAAGGAAAGCTGCCTATGATGCAGAGATGAGTGCTCAACAAAACAAAAGCAGATAAGGTAGCTTGCAAACATTATTACACTACCTGCTTTCCTAATTGCTGTTGGTTAATTTTCAGTCCTGCTGATCAACATTAAGTCTGTCTGATGAAAAAAAAAAAGGGAAAGAGAAATGTAATGAAGCTTTAAATGTTTTCCACTTTGCACAACTTCAGATTTGAAATTCAGTTCCAAGTGTGCAAGTGAATCAGTTGGGACTGCTGTAAATTCCTACAGAAGGGCAGATAATTTAGTGAGAGGATGTGAGATAAGCCAGGTAACTGCTACACCATTTTAAAAACCCTGAAAACATTTCAAAATTCAGTGGATTCACCCTGTGCAGCTGTTTGACTGCGGGGAGCTGCCACGTGAGCAGCAATTCCAGTGGTAAATGCAGTGTGACTTGCATCCATCCAGAAGCGTAGGACATGCAGCCATGGGTGCTAGCAAAAAGATGAGGGTTAGAAGAGGAACAGAACAGGGATGTCCTCATCCCTTCATGTGTGGTGGCAGAGTGCTGCCAGTTGTTGTGGCTGCTCCCACAGATACTGCCTCTGCCTGCACAAAGCCTGGCTGTGATGTGTGCGTGGGGATCGGAAAGCATAATGTTATTTTAATCATAAATTATTTGGAAACTCAATACAAAAGTGGCTGCAGATCACTTATTCAAGAGGGGTGATTTTTTTTTTTTGGTGCAGTCAGGGTCTTTATCAGCTTCTCAGTGGGAACTGCATTAATATTGCCACAAAAATGCAAACAGTAGTGCCTTTGCTAAAAACAACTTGGCATTGCTAAGCAGAAAGATGTTTTGTTTTCCTAAGATACAACACTGTTTCCAGTGCAGGGACTTGCCATGTGTGCCAACATATGGAAAGAAAATACAGGTTTTGTTAATGTCTGTGTTCAGAAGCTTTTGGGAGGGGTTGTAGGAGGAGGCTGCTTTTGCCGCTACAAGGAGGGGGAAAGCACAGGGGGAAAACTCAAAAGTTAGTGCCATGAATGAGATGCCCATGGTCTACAATGAGTCCCTGAAGCACCCCACAGATGTCTCCTTGTCACTGCATGTGCTGGTGCAAGCTGGCCCCAGCACTGCCTGCTGGCTAGGGCAGTGGGAGCGCCTTGCTGACCATACAGTAGGCGTCATGGTGGATAGCATGGAAATGCCCTTTAATACTTTCTGGTGTCCCGTGGGTAATTTAAGTTTGGCTAGTGCATTATTTTGATTTTTAAATGGCTTTTTGATTCAGGAATCCTGAAAGGAAGCTGTTGTGCAACTGTTTTAATCTGATTTTACAAGTCGGTTCCAGCTTGATTCCCAGCACAAAGAGGAGCTCAGTTGTATTTTTCAGCCAAAAGTAGAAGGCCCTCCTCTTTTGAAGCTGTAGAATGCTATGTTTAGAGAGTGATTTGCTATTGTTTAAATTTAATCTCCATAATTACATTGGGATTGGATTAATGATGGGTTATTTTTCCGAATCATTCTTTTCTGGCACACACAACTGTGGAGCATAAAGCCAGGTTTCATCGGATGTAAGCTGGCGTTGCTCCACAGAAGTTAGTGGAGTAATTCCACTTCATATTGTGATGGCCCAGATGTGATATTATAGCTGTTTATAAGAAAGTGCCCTTTTGGAGTTCGTTGGCCTTGACTCTTTTATTATTATTTTTAAGCTGTGTGGGCATTAACTTCCAATTCCATTACATTCATCTTAACAGAGCTAGACCACCTCATCTGAACCCAGAGGGATAAACAGCAGGTGCAATATGAAATTCCACCTTGAGTATCTTGGCTTCTTACTGCTGAAAAGCTGCTTTTATCGTGAAGTATGTAAGCAGTTGTAAATGTGAAAGTTTCACTATTTATATCCAGCGAGCTTCAACTGGCTTCAGAACGAAGCTTGGTCTATTCACGCTGTACTGCAGATCCAGGGGAGGTGTCTCAGAGGCAGAGGGCCCAGAGGAGGAAGGATCAGATCTTGGGAAGCCTGGAATGTATGAGAGTATCATTTGGAAGTGTGGGGAACACAGGAAGGCACGTGACATGGAGGATGGATCTGCCACCATGATCGTGGCCATCGGAGCCTGATGTCCATCTGACATTGGTGTACACTGTGGTTTAGTGCAAGAGAGACAGCAGCAATCCTTTACCTCACTATTTCCAGCAGCTGTCTGTTCCTATTGCTGCTCTACTGTTGCACCTGCAGTGCACTCAGTATGACTCAACTCCTGCTCCCTGTTATCGAGCAGAAAGTACTTGTGAAGCCTTTTACATTTCTAATCTTCCCATTGTAATAAGCTGAATGGGTACGTTGTACCCTTTGGGCTGTACTGATCATGCTTCTTGTTCTGTTTTACATACTATTGAGGAAATATTTCATATCTTAGTAATAACAGTCAGTTTTAATCTGTCAGTTGGACTGTGGAAGCTGTGGTAATGCTTCAAGTATTTGTGACCTACCCAACAGCTTCATTGCTCCAGATATGATAAACGTTGTTTACTTAATGTAGAAAGGGGTGAAGTAAAATGGAGAAATTTTCTCTGATCTTTTTATGTTGCTATGGTGGGAAATCTCCTGTTAGTGACTCCAGTTTTCAGGGCCTTTCTTTACTAAAAAAGGGGTCATGGAGGCTGAGAAGAAATGGCAAGTAATATCTTTGTACTCAAATTTAACTCATGAATACTTGTGCAAAACTCATTGTGAGAAGTGAAGAATGCTTGTTGCTTTCGCTGGATTGTGGTTCCAGTGGTCCTACAAAGCCAAGTCATAGCTGAAACACTTTGGATGCAAAAGATTGTTCAGATATTTAATGGACACAGAATGTTCTATCCCAAACAGTTGTGTCTCATTCAGTTGTAACCCCTCTCTTTCTTTTCCCCCTTCCAAAGAGCCAGGTTGCCACTGAAATTATAATTATTTAACAGATAGTATATTATAAAAACGTTTGCTTTTGGAGCTGTATGTTTTATTATTTTTGATTTGAGCTCCTAGAATATGAGGTAAAGACTTTCTTAGGCCACCATTGAGATTGTCACCTGAATACCTGACTTAACACTTCCTCAACATCTAAGAACTTAAAAAAAATACCAAATATTGTAATTCTTAGTGCTGTTGTTCAGAAAGAAAACTGTGTTTACTCAAGAATGACAGTTGTCCTTTGTTTCTGCATTCTATTTACTTAAGAAAAGCAGAAAATCGCTACATGTGAGAAGAGTTCATCTCAATGACTGCCATCAGAATTAGATTTCCTTTGGTCCAAGGTGTATGCAAATCACTCTAATGGAAGTAGGATGGCATCGTAACCAAAATAGACCCATTGTGTTAATTTTTTTTTTTTTTAAATTATTGTTATTCTTGTGCACTGCTTTTAAAGTAACTAGTACTCTAAGCAGTGTGTTATTTTTAAACCAAGGACATTTTGTTCTGAAATTGACTATTACAGAACTAATTTAGAATATACAAAATTCAAAACCACAGCAACCCTAATTTTGACATTCTTGCCTTTTTAACTGCTCAACAATAGTGTTGTGTTTGTATAGGATTTAAAAATATTTGTAAAGGGGGATGTAAAGAGCTACTGGCAGGCTTCTCTGTTAACGCTTTGTGTGCACACATCCTTTCTGCTTAGAATGAGTTGTAACAAAAACTCCTAGAGTCTGTAGTTCAGACCCAACTCTGCTTGCAGTGTGTTCCTGAATCTGTAGCCTTGAAGGATCTTCTCCTACAAGAGAGTAAGAATGCTCAGAATAATAGTGTGAACCTGAGGATGAATTTTACCCAGTTATAGTTTATGTCATGACCTGTTTTTGTCCCTGTTTTTGCCTGGCTTGTTCCTGATGTGCTGGCTGACAATGAGGATAGGTTATGGAACGCTCCTTGCATTCAGCCTCCAGGGCTTTGTGAAGCTGAGACTTGCATGCATCCATTTTCAGCCAGAAATCAGCTTTGGATTTACCATCTCTCTGGTCAGACCAACCTGAAAAAATTTGTGTGAAAAAAGATTGGAAAGAAGCTTGAGAAATGATTCCTCCTTTTTGCTGTTGTCTTGCACTTTGGCACGCGCTATCTGCATTTTCAATAATAGGTCATCTGATGTGATGTAATGCGATAGCAATACAAACCGGGTAATCCTGGGAACCAGCAGCTTGGATCTTCCCTTTCCAAAATTTACTGTTCTAAAACTTGACTTCTTTGTTAAAAATGAACTGTTTCCAGGGAATAAAAAGCCCCCAGAGAAGAACTGTTGGCATTTTATATTTTTAAGCTGTCTTGCTGAATGAAAACAGTTGATTATGAACTTGATGGGGTGACAATGAGTATATAGAACTTAAATATCTCACCACTCCCACAAGGGAAAAAAAAAAGCACTCTCCATTGTATCATGGGAAGATACATAGCCAAAAAAACTTTCCAACTCATTAAACTTTTATACTCCCTTCATACAAACTTAATGTAGGTTTTATTTTTCCATCCTGTGATGATGCAGAGACACTTCTGAACATAGTTGAGAAAGACACCATCCACTTAGAGCCATTCTGAATATGCCTTTACTGTAACAGAAGAAGCTAAAATACTTAATCTGAAGGATTAAAAAAAGGCTTACTTGTTTGTGTGTTTCAGGTTGTTTATTCTGCAAGGCCTGATAACAAAATCAGTCTGAATGCTTCCTCTGTAATCACTGTGGTCAGCTTCTCTGATTGTCAGAGGTGCTCGTGCAAGGACAGGGGGAAAGGAAGAAAGTTTAAAAAAAAACAGGAAAATACTATTGTAAACATATCACACAAGTTATAATCTGGGAAAGGGTACTCAGAGTCAAACACCATACCTGCAGCTACTCTTGATGCTCTGTGGTGGGTGTTCGAGTGTTTTTTTCCCCCTTTTGTGGCTTGTGTTTGACTTTTTAGTAGAGGGGCAGATCTGTATCCCATTTAAACGGCAAGTTTTGTAGCCTGCTGCCAGTGCTGACGGTGTTCTTCCTTCCCCTTGTCCTTGTAGGTCTTTCTTTACTGTGTGTGGTGAGTTTGTTGCCCACTGTCCTTAGTGGTGCGTTGTGCCCTTGTCCTGCCGGCCATATGAGAAGGGACGAGGGTTTCAGCAGGTTGTTACACCCGCGAGTAAGGACGTTGTGAGTTCTAAATCGAGACTGGTTGCTTCATCCCTCCGTCTCTCCAAAACAGCTGGTGTAGACGTTCTCTCACCATTAATTACATCCTCTCATGTTGTAGCTGCAAGCAAGAGGCCAGGCTGGGCATGTTGTTCTGCTGTGAACGGCCAAACATGGCATCTGAGTGGTTGGACCCTGGCAAGTTTCTGAAAATAAGCGACTGCTCTGTTTTAGAATGCGTGCCCTGTATCGGGGCGTGGGGTCAACAGGCAGCTCTCCTTTCCCACAGTGTCCACATGAGTGACACCAACCAGTCCAACATTTCTAGGGTCACTACTGGCTAAAAGTGGCAGCAGATGCTCCAGGTGGTGGGTGAATTAATTACTTGATGGTGTTGCATCGTTTGACTTGATGCAGAGACTGAGATGCTGAGTATTACCACCTCCTTTCTGGAAGTCACAGGGTCCAGCCACCCGCATCTTTCAGTCTTTTGACATCCAAACTGCCCAGATAACATTGTGAGAGTGCCAAAACTGGCATCAGGATCTGACTTGGCCGGTAATTTGTTTCGCCCTGTGGCAGCTGCTAAGGCAGCACCTTGAGGCGTGGTGTCCCACAAAGTGCTCGGCAGCAACCATGCGGAGGTGAAAGGATTTCCAGGCGAGCTTCAAAGAGAAGGATGTGACTAAGTGTCTCAGAGGGAGCCAGGACGCTTGTCCAGCCAGATGAGGCAGCTCACACGAAAGGGCTGCCAGAGGAAAGGGAGAGGACACTGACGAAACTGAGACTGGGGGATGAAGAGGAACAGGCAGTGGGAAAGGTAGAGAGGAAAATCTCTCCATTTGGGCCATTTCCAGCAGCCAGGAGATACATCTGTTCTCCAAGAAGGTCACCCATGAATAAAGCAACGAGCGTCAAGTGCGTAGGCCATCATTCCTGGCCTGGCCACAAGCGGGACACGTTGATCTCCTTGTGACTCAGTATCCTGTCTGTAAAATGGGGACTGCAGCTTACCTCATAGGGTGTTGTGAGGGTAGTCTCAGGAACACTCTTGCGCTTTGATGCATCAAAGAGGAGAAGGGAAAAGAAAGCAACAAAAAGTGAGCACAACACTGAAGTGAGAAGGAATCTGTGCTTCCATCACTGCCTTCCCTGAGTTTGATCATGTTTGTAATGATAGTGTAATGGTGACTTATTCATCACTGATGTATAATGCCTCAGTTACATGGGTGGGAATGATTTTTTGGGTTTAGTTTTTCTTTTCCCTGGGGCCTCAAAGATATAGTTATGTGTGTTTATATAATGTGTTAATGTTTTAAGCGGTTTCTAACAGAAAACTAGAAGAAATATTGAGCAATTAATTGAATTCAGACTATAACTAGTTGCAGTCAAATGATACAAGCTTGGGATGAGAAGTTGAATTTGCAAAGGGCACCCAAAACAGAGAAAATGCAAATCCTCAGGCCAGGAGAAGGAGGGTTTCTTGTTTGCACCTGAAACTTTGTACATGACAGCTTGCCTGTAGAAAAGATGATCCCTTCTTGGTTCTCTCAGGCTCAAATAAGCTCGTGCAAAAGGAAGGGGCACCCAAGTGCTTGGTTGGCCCTAGCCCTTGAGAGGAATGCCACGTCAGTCTTACTCAAATCACAAGGAGGTCTCATGGCTAAAGCAGAAACCTGGGAGCAAGAAAATAGCAGCTTTTAGGATCATTAGTGAACAAATTGACCTCCTGCTAGCACTTAATTTTGTCTTTGCCTTTATATACTAAACCAAATTGGAGATAATGGTCTCCACTGCTGGAAGAGGCGTGTGAGACTTATGGAAATGCCATAAAGAGTATGGAGATCCATGGGTGGAAAATGCCAAGGGAGGTCATAGCTTCAGAGTTCCTGTGGATTTAATCAGGAAAAAAATGTGTGATCATATTTCACTAGTCAAAGAAAGAAAAAAAGAAATCTCAAAGGAACAGGCTAGAGAAGATGAACATTCATCTTTTCCAAGTACTGTATTTGAAAGGCCTTAGCTGCATAAGCTTTCCTGGCACATACCAAGGCTGTGTGTGGAGAATAAATATGATTCCTGTTTTCTTGAAGGAACAGGTGGCAGCTTGTGGAGTCCATTTTTTGTTAAGTTTTATTCACGGTTCATTTTTGTCTTTTCTTTCCCATCCGCAGTTGAGTACGACAAGGAGTTCACCCCTCACCAGCAGCACCACAAGGAGTTCAAGTTCAATTTGTCTCAGATTCCTGAGGGTGAGGCTGTCACAGCTGCCGAGTTTCGGATCTACAAGGACTGCGTTGTGGAGAGCTTTAAAAACCAAACTTTCCTTATCAGCATCTACCAAGTGCTGCAGGAACATCCAAACAGGTAGGCCATCACCTCCTGTCCTGGGGAGGGATGATGCCAGAAGGAATGCTCAATGGGACTAAATTTTGTGCACATGAACAAGATGTGTTGCTGCACAGTGCTTCCCTTGTGGGAAATGGGCATACTAGATTGCAAAATGGGCCTCAGCCGAAAAAGTCCATGGTGTGACCTTTTTGATGGCATTACAAAGAGCAAGAATCTGATGCGAGGCCGCAAAATTTTAAACCATTATATTCTGGCATTGCTCATGCATACTGAAATACGTGTATCCCATTTCATCTTGATACTACCTGAATAAAAATCATAGCTATCTTGCAAATGACAAGTGATTAGTGCAATCTTGACCTACTCTCCACTAGACCAACTCTAAAACAAATAAGGCAAAAGAAAGTTCAACGTGCTGACCACAGGTGCAAAACCACTCATGGGCTTTCAGTGGTAGTATGGTAGGCAACAGTGAGAGGTAGAAACAGTGACACAAAAATCCAAAGAAGAGTAAACTGGTTGATTAATTTTAAAATGGTAACATTTCCGATGAAGGAACTATGCAAGGTAAAGAAAGATGGAGATGCATGGTCAATTAAATGTCAGTGAGTGCTGTGGTACAAAGATATTTCACTAGTACTGGTGAAGCATGTCAGGACTATAACTGTTACTTTACTGCAGAGTTTAAAAAAAAATAAAAGCAGGGACAGCAGTGTTTAAAATAAATCTCCATCTCTTTTCTGTGAAGGTTTTCTAGATGTTTTCCTTTCTGGTCCATCTTTTTCCAGCCTTCCAGTGGTGCCATTTGGGGGATTTGTTTTTGATGAAGAGCTGTTGTGAGGGCAACATCAAGCAGCTAACTGTTATTCTTTGGGAGTATGGCCTTTGGGAAAACAGAAATATTACGTATGTATTAGGGAAGAACATGTTTTGAGGGACACTGTTCCCTTTGTGAGTAGGCTGGACTGCCACTTGAAGAACAGAAGGAAGTCAGATGGTCATGCACATAGATGTTATCTGCATTGTTCATCTATGGGGAAAAAAAATAATTGTGAGTATTGGCTTGTTTTAGATTTCATTTAGACAGACCCCATCTCTGGATCTGGAGGAAAATCTCTCCCAAGTGTCGATGGAAGTGGTACGTAAGCTGTTTGGTGATGGTCAGCAAAGCAGAGCACAGAGTAGGTCAGGCCTTCCTCTTTTAAAGAGAAATGATGACTTTTATGTGTTTATAACAATATTTTAGAGTAACCTGAACAAGCCAGTAATACACTGCAAGAAAGAGAATAAATCACAGGATAGACAAACCTTACTAACAAATTCATGAAATCTTTGTTAGGAAGTTAGCTCTTAGTTCTGTATACAGGAATGATGCTGGCACCTTGTATGTTTATTTCGAGCAACATGCCAGAAAACTGTAAAAAGCAGATTGTGCAGTGAAGTTGCAATTCATGTTCCTTGGAAGGAAGTGCTTCAGTCTTGATGTGTGCTGGGCAGAGCTGGCTGCAAAAGGCCTTTACATGTAATGAGCAGCTTCTTGGATGCTGGTCTCCAAACTAGACTCAGTGGGAAGCTGGTGAGTGTATCATTTCTTTCATGATGAAATAAACTGATCCTCCTTCCTCCTGCTGTTTGACATGCTATGGGGACTGGAAATGGTGAGGTAGCTTCATCTAGGTCCAGACTGCCAGCAGCTCACCATCCTTCCTGCCATGGGCACACTGTGAACTGCTGACCTAGAGATGAGTGTCTGTAGTTCATTACTGACCTCTGACTCATCCAGTCTCTCCAGGCTCCCCTTTTGTTTTTTTTTCTCCTTTATTTATTTATTTTTGCTGGTAGGAAGGAGGGATATATTTGGCTAAAGGAACTCGTGATTCGGGTGAGTCTGCAGGACTTGTCACACCATCTGTGCATCAAGAGTGGCAAAATGGAGCTCACTGATTCTTGCAGCTGTGAAAAGGAGATGACCTTCTTCACACATTGTCCTTTCAGCCCAAAGGACCGTTTTGGGTTTATATTAAATATACAAACACATATGAAAATGTGCTTGTGTATAAATGTGTACACACGTAGGAATTCTCTGTACGTATCTGTATATAGAAGTATATATCTCAATCAACCTCTCAGTATTAAAATATGCAGGTGGTAAAAGACATTTAGGGTATTAGAAGCTGCTTCCCTCAGCGTTGCCTTCAGTGTAAGTTCTGACTCTGTTAGCTGCTGTTCCTGCTGGAGATTCAAACATACAGCCACACTGGTGACGTGGGTAGGCTGTGGATGATAAACATTCTTAAAAACAAATAGTAAAAAAGTCATAATTGTTTGCTAATATCTTTTAGTAGGGGGAAAAATCTTTTCTCTTTGGTTGTTTGTTTTGCCTCAGATTCTTCTAGGATGCCTAAAGGAGTTGTATTCTGTGAGTAGCTTTTGTTTTTATCATCAGTTCACTTGCTTTTACTGGGGGAGTGAACTAATTTGGAATTGTGGCTTTTCTTTTCCTGCTGAAAACTGTAGAAGGTTAAAAAAAAAACCTAGCACTATTTTTTGAAGGAACTTGCTAAATATTTGTAAGGCTTCTGTTGCATTTTAGTGGACAACTTATGAGCCAAAAAATAACAGCTGCCTTTGACTTAAAAAAAAATATTGTGTCACACTTCCTTTAGACTAAAAGTTTGAATAACAGCCTGATATTTCCTGACATATGATGATATTTTATTGCATAAAGAAGAGTCTGTACTGATCCTGAAGTTTAACTGGTGAGTTAGCAGGTGACATACAAGGAGTTGAAGTAGCATATTCCTTTGTTTTGTCCTGTTGGCAAATATTCCTTCTGCTCAGGAAAGTTCACCTCTGAAGTCCACAGAAAATGATGCTCAGACAATGTTGACAGTCTCAACAAAAAGTTCAAAGGCACCATCGTAACCGTGGCTTTTATGAGATTAACAGTTGTCTGTGACAATTATTTGTAGACACTAAAATACTTTTGGTTGCAAACAACACTTACCAGGGCATTTGGCATAAATGGATTTTAACCTCCTGGTTAAGACAGTGTGCACCACTGAGGGAAAAAAATGTAAATGAAAAAAACTTTTCCATTCCTCTCAAAGAAATGAGTTTGCAAGGGTGGGAGATCTGTAAAGAGGGTAAAGAGGAAGATTCAGTATATCCAAATTATCACCTGAGCATGGAAGTATCCCTTTGCTTTGATGAAGTTTAAGGGAGTGGCTGAGTTCAGAATTCCTTAAACAAAAAACTAAGAAGATAATTTGGGGAATAACAGCATCATCATGTGACTCCAGTCCAGATGTGGGTTCTGTTTAGCAGAATCACAGGGCATTGCTGGTAACTCCCTAGGGCACAGCATGTTGGCCACAAGCAAAGCAAAACCTGAGACTTAAAATCTCTACCTTCTGCTGAATTATCAAACTTATTTTTGCCAACATAGGCAAGGCTAAAAGAAAAGATTATATGCAGCCATTTGAGACTGTCTCCTAGGTAGGGGTGTGTACAGAAAGAGTGTGGATGCTCAGAGATCAATGCTTATTGAAACAGCAGGAAACCTTCAGGGAGCAACTTGGCACTCTCCATGTTAAAAGCAATCAGAAATATGAAAGCGATACTCACGGAGTCTCCAGGCAATGAAACACACATTGTGGACAGTGTGGTCTGAGCACATTCTCTCTTCAAAAAGAAAACATTTTTAATACTGACTCACTTGTGTCAGTAATATTTTCATCTCCCCATTCCTTCCACCCTTTCGTAAGGTTAAAAAAAATAGTGCCTGGAAACTAAGCTTTTGTTTTATAACCAAACCACGGCTCGCAGCCGCATTCTGTCGTAGCACAAACTGCTGGAGATGCCAGTGGGACGTTGCGGAGAGATGAATGAAACCTTCAGGATAGGTCAGCTGTTGGTTGTGGGGATTTCTGGCTGCGGAGTGGAGATGATCGTGGCAGTGCTGCGGTGGCCTCTGGTTTACTCTGAGTGGGAAGGTTTTGGGGATTGAGATGATAGACTGTGGCCTGTTTGAAAGCTGGGGTGGGATTTTTGCTTCTTCTTCCTATTTTTTTTTTTCCTTCTATTGGTATGTGTAGAAAGTGGGGAGATGATGCTTGTCCCTCTTGGGCTAAGCACAGCCTTGTTTCTGAGGTGAAGAATTGGATTTGTGGAAGACCAGAAAAGCCCTCTGTGACTTCCAATAGCTTTTGGATTGGATTGCTGTGTAAGTGAGACCTTTGCAAGGGAAAGGAGGAAATTAGTTTGTCTCTGGAAACAGATCATTAATTTTTTCTCCTTTCTCAATGTTTCCTCGCTCTCACCCAGCGAGGTGTCAGGTCAGGAGCAGGGAGGGAAGGCAGTCTGTGGTTGATCAAAGATGTTAGTCCTCAGATTGGATCATCAGTGTGTTTTCAAGTGTAAATATCCTGTTAATGCAGACCTCGCAACACTCCCCCACTGTCTAAACAACCGATCTATGAAAAACACGGAGGCCTGTGCTAGTGATCAAAGGCAGATACCATACCTTAATGGCCAGAGTTTATTAAACAGTTTCATTTGCACCTGGAATGAAATACGAGAACTTGGGAAAGATTCCTCCAATGTGATGAGACACATGTGGATGTCAGGGTGCCCTCCCCAGCCACTGTCTGAAGAGCACGTTCTTCTGCTGAGCACAGCTCCGCAAGGGTTAAGGCTGTCATCACTTTTTAGCTGCCTGTTACGGCGGTTATAAAGTCTTCCTCTTTGCAACAGGATATTTATACAAATACGATCCGAGCTTCTAATCTAAAGGGCAAAATGATTTGCCGGCAGTGTTTATAGCTTAAAAAATAAATAACTGTCCTCAACTGGATTTTGGACTGGGTTGTGTAACACAGATGACAAAGCCAGCATCAATCTGTTTCAAGTTAGGGTCAGGTTTGTATACAGTGTGCATATATTTGTATATGATAGAGCTGTTTCCATGATGCTATAGAGAAGTGTCTGTCAGCATTTCAGTTCAACTCCCACTGTGTGTATGCAATTTGTTGTGTTGTCGGGTGGTTGTTTTTAGTAGTTCAAAAGTCACAGTTATTCTGGATGAGACTTAACAGTTCCATAACCAGATGGCTTTTTCTGCTAAAACTAAAGAATGCTACGTAAGCGCCTTGTTTCTCTTACATACTACCCATTTACACTCTCCTCCATGGCTCAGAAATGCTGAGGTGTAGTACTCTTAACCATCACTACAACTGGAATGTCTCTCTAGTGTCCTTAAATCATTGTCAAGGAAATAAGAAATATGTGTCCTATCCATCTGATCTGGGCTAATTTCTTTTTTCACTGTTATTGTGGGTGAAATGTTCATTCTTGAGAGCTGTGAAGCTCACAACCTGGATATGCTGGATGTGAGGAGACACCTTTGCACTGAAATATCAGTGCTGGCTTTGCTGGGATTTATCACGGACATGTAGGCTGAGCTTTCCCCAGTACTGGGCTGGGGGAGCCACATCCAGCAGCCAGCTCAAGGTTTCTCACCTCTTTGCCAGGTGCAGCCTTAAAAACCCTTCTGCTCTTCCAGTGAGTCTACAGCAGTTAACCCCACACCCCTGCAGACTGTACCTGCAGGGGCAATTGCACTGACACAGGACAGCCTTTTCAGTGCCTGGGAGCTTTTATCAGACAAAGCAGTGGTGGTATGAGCAGTGTGAAGCCCAGCTGACCTGCCTGTCCCTTCAGATGCGTTCCTGCACTCCATTTGTGCATTTCCCTTCAAATTAGTACCCAGTTGCTGGTTGCCTATTTAGTTCTGGAAGTAGCTTCATTTGCAGGCTGGAAGCATCTAATATTTTCTTTCTCATTTCTAAAAGCTTCTTATAGGATGGGCACATCCTTTCCCCTGGCCCAGAGGTAGCATAGCTTCTTCGAGTCAGTTAAACAGAGTCTTTCTTCTTTTTCCTAAAACGATAGAGACTGCCTTTGCTTTCCATGACAGCTTGTTGCAGGTGCAGGCATTTCCTTGCCTGAAGCTCTGTGCATGAATGAGCGTTGATAGATGAGATTTTCTGTGGTGCTTTTAAATCTCTGGAGTAATGATCATTTAAACATACAAAGTTGTTAGGACTTTATACAGTATCTGTTGGCAGTGCCTCGTGCTGTATGAGCTTCACATGCAATATGTTCTATAAATAATAACATTTTTTAAGAATTCATGGACTTGCATCTTTTGAAAGACGGCGAATCTACAGTTTTGAAAGTGCTCTGATTTCCACGTTTTATTCTACTTAGAGCTCCATTCAACTCCGTAAGAACTGTAAGAGTGCAGTTATTTGTCGCTAGTTGATAAGAGCAAATAATCTTCATAGTTTGCTATGTGCAGAATCATTTTTATAGAAAGGCAGTGTCTGTTCGAACTAAAGACTCATATCCAGAGGGACTCAAAAGAAAATAGTATTTACTAAGTGTGTTAATTAAAATGTAAATCCCATGCATTTCTGTTCAAAATTCCCTTTTGAGAAACTGCTGTTATGCAGTCTAGACTATTATGTCAACTTGTCTTTGAAGAAAAGTAAACAAAAAGGCTCAGATGAGGAAAGTTTTAGAGATTTAAAGTAATTAATGCTTTGGTAAATGGCTGTTGATGCGTAACAATCCTTTAAACACCTGGGTAATTGCAAGCTTTGAAGTTGGGCCAAAAATGTTGTTCTGAGCTCTGTAATTAAAATAAGAGACCTTTAACTTGGTCATTTTGAAGGTGAGAGTTCTGTTTATTCTCACTGTCTCCCTGGTAAAACTCCTGCCTTCTCAGGGAAAAAAGGCCAAGGAGGGTGGGAAAGTAGAAAATTTAGCTCAACATATGCGTCTTTATATTTAGCTTTTTATAGCTTTGGTGTTTTTGGTGTAGCAAAGTTCCATGTTGTAATGTGTAGCCAAAACACAGAAATTACTTTAATGGGAATGTTTCACTAAGTATAGTTACTTAATCACTTGACCTGGTTACTAATTTGACTAAATTCTAATCTAATTAGTGTTCAATTAAAGAGAATTAACACCCAGAGACATTTTCTTGAAAGGTTTACACAGAGGTTTAAGTTAACAAAATATTTTTCTTGTGGGGGGGGAAAAGCACTGAAATTAAATGCAAGCTGTTTCTCCTGTAAATACCCTGAGTGCATGGTTGGGATGCCGGTTTTAAGAATAGCAGCTATATCTGATATTTATATCTGACAAATCATATTACTCTCCGTGGACACTAGAGCTAAATCCTGCCTTCTGAATCACACAGGCTCCATTTCTACAGTAAACTGTGTACTTTTTTCTGTTTATCGCAGCCACTTGTGATTGCTTCGTTGACCTTAGCTTCTCAGTCCTCCTCCAGTGCCTTCTGAAGGCCATGGAAAGACCTCCATTTCTTTCCTGGGGCTTGAGGCAATATCTTGGGCCCTGATCCTGGACAGAGATCCTAGTTTGAGTTAGGAATCCTTAGCTTGCGTCTTCCTCTGTGGAGGCCACATTGCAGCTTGTCAGCACTTGAAGGGATTAGAGGGGGGGGACTGACTTTAAATGGCTTTAAACTAAAAGAGAGGAAATTAGGCGAGATGATAAGAAGAAATTCTTTACACTGAGCGTGGTGAGGTGCTGGCACAGCTGCCCAGAGAAGCTGTGGTGCCCCATCCCTGGAGGCTCAAGGCCAGGTTGGATGGCTCTCTGAGCAGCCTGAGCTGGTGGGGAGCAGCCCTGCCCATGGCACGGGCTTGGAGCTGGATGGGCTTTAAGGTCCCTCCCAGCCTAAGCCATTCTGTGATTAATGTCCTGTCTTGTCTCAGGAAGGTTTTTCATCTCATAGGCTTAGTTCCTTTTGTTCGTCTTTAATAATGTATATTATGCCTGCTGCACCCTCATAATGGAAGTTGTTAATTAAACTTACCCAGATGGTTAGGCAGACTGAAAATATAAGTGAAACTGTCGAACACTGTAGTAACAGTAAGATGTAACAATAGTTGCCTAAAAACCCTGAGGCAGGTTTAGGCAGAGAAGATATACTTTCTTGTCCACTCTTAAGATTTCGCCTTGAATATGGACTTGCATTTGCTTGTGTACAGCAGTCTTCAACATGGTGTTTGCATTCTTCCTAAACCATTTCCTTCTTGACCTGCCTGTAAGGGGAAATTTGTGGCATTGTTTAGTGCAGACAAAAAGCTGATGCATATACTACTGGGGGCAGACGGTCTCCACTAGTTTTAGTTGCCATTTTCAGATGTTGTTTTTCTTTTATCCAGCAACATCCTTCATTTGCAGGAGACCCCTGCTTGTCTGCTGTGTGTGGGCTCCAACTTTTGAAACTGGTAAGGTCAGAGAGTCTGGACCCAGTAAGCAAAAATGAGAGAACAAAAATGGTCCCTGCCAAAGTCAGCCTACGGACCAGAATCAGGAATGGGAGTAAGGCTGTGCAACAGCAATAGCTCTTACACTTCCCTTCCTTCTTTTGCAGTCCTAATAAGAGAGGATTGGAATAAAAATGTTCTCTGTGGACTTTAGAAAGCAGAATCTGAGAAAAAAAAACACGGAAAAAAAGAAAAAAGAAAAAAGAGCAAATGCAGTTAGGTGGCTGCATTTCCATGTGAATGTATTAGGAGCAAGATGAGGAGTGTGGGATTCACATCACTGAAGCCTGCCTTTCTGTTGGCAGCTATGTTGCCACAAATGGCAGCAGTTGCAGGTTGTTCCCCTCTGTAAGCCATCCCTCCAGGAAGGTTCCAGTGGTTTCCCACATAATTCTAGAAGCAGAGGAATGCCAAGTCACAATGTTTTGTAGCCTGGTGAGGTTCAAGTGACAAACATTAACCGAAAACAGACTTAGGCAGAAAATATGAGCATGTTACATGCTAATATCTATCTGGTATGCGTGGTATCTGCAGCACCTGAATCTGCATGGCTTCATCCAGCCAAGCAGGGCAAAAGCCAGCTGAATGGAGGAACTGACTAAAAAACAGTCCTGTATTAACTCTTTATTTTTAAAAATTGTTAACTGGATTGGAAAGCTCACTTGTTCTTTTTTTCTGCATTTAATGAATGAATTTAAATTTGCCCAGAGACAATGTGAAATACTGGGCTGAAGTGGAGCATTCTCATTTGGTAGCACTGTACCTTGGTCAGACAGTTTGCTTATTATATTTTTGGAGGATGCTGAGATGGGGAAGACCCAATGGAAGACAAATCTGTAATGATGGAGGAAAAAAAGTGTGATTTGGTAGAAAGAAGAGCTTAGGCATGATAATTCATTGATTTAAATACACCCTAGGAAGTGCCTGGGTACTTTGCAGTTCAGCAGCATGAATATAAGGATTATAGTGAATCACAAGGCGATCATGAGTTAACAGCGTGGGTTTTGTGAAAAAGCCAAAATACTATTCTGTGGTATGCAAGTAGAAGTACAGTCTCTGAGACGCATGAAAATTATCCCTCCACTCTGGATCCGTCGGATCTTGATCAAAGCTGGGTCTATAAAATAGCAATGAGAATAGTTGAGTCTAGAAAAGATGACTTGCAAGGAAGGACTGGAGACTTGATGTTATGAGAAAAGATTTTTATGTCATTTTAGTTAGAAATTAGAGATAAAATAGAAAACAAAACAGAAAACCTGCAAGTGAAGCATATTGGACTTTCTGGAAAGATGGTAGACTTCTAGAGACTGGAAATCTGGGAGATCAGGTCAGGCAAATATCTCATAGGAGTGACATGGATGCAGTTGATCCTGCTGGAAGTTCAGGGGATGAATGACATTTGGTTCTTTCTGGCTTTATAGGTCTGTGATGGCCAAGTACCTTTACAAAGTGCAAGGCAATGGGAATTTGCCCAGTGAGGCTATGGATGTTCCCTCCATGGAGGCATTCAATGCCAGGCTGGACGGGGCTTTGAGCAACCTGGTTCACAGGGAGGTGTCCCTGCCTATAGAAGGGTGTTGGAACTAGATGATCTTAAAGGCTCCTTCCAACCCAAACCATTCTATGATTTCGTGTGTGTTTCTGTGAATTAAGGCCTAAGCCTCCTCTTTACATTTTTGCAGAGTTGACTAATTCCATATGCTTGAGTGTTCGTGAAGGCCTATACAGGGTTTGATCTTATAGAGCTCCCAGCAGCTTTGCAGCCAGAGCTGTTTGATTTGGGATAGATGCCCCGACCACTCACTGCAGTTGGAGGGGAAGGTCAGAGTCATCCCTGAACCCTCTTCCCATTAGAGGAGCGGTGGCAAAGACTCCTGTGGGAAAGGCTGCTGAGTCAACCACAGAGTGCGGCTACCAGCGAGGCAGAGGAAGGCCTCCACGTTGTAAAAATAGCCACACGAGGAGCCCTAATATACTTAAGTGCTTATTTTTCCATGTGTGATGTCATGTAAACCAAGCTGCCGGGCAGTATGACATAGCAGTTGGCCAAAAATAAAATGTAACTCAACCAAAACTTCTTTTTTTCTGAAGTTAACCTTTGATGGGTGGAAGGGATAGGTACTCTGTTTTTCCAGTAAGGTATTGTTAGATAAAAAAATTCCACAGGGGCATAGGCAAGTGAAGATGAGACTGGTACCTGGTATCCACTTTGTGTTGTTGATCCCCTGTTAAGGACAGGAATCGTAACTCTCTTATACAGAAAAGTTATGCATATAATATGTATACAGGATTTCTCTGGGTCCTTCTACAGTTGATTTCACTGAGCTGAATTTTTGTGCTTGCTTGATCCTGCATAGGAAAGGCATAGATTTGATAGCATTTGAAGCTGAAGCCCAGGAAGGAGAGCCAGTACCAACATCCTTGGAACAACCCTCTCTAATCCATGTTTCTAAACCATAGCAAAATGACTTTATGGGCCATATGGTAGTTCATTGTGTTTCAGTTTTTGATGCTTGGCGTATTGCTTGATTTTTTTAATTTTTATTTTTGTCAATTGTGGTAGATCTGCTTTGTGGAAGTTGGGCTGAAACCACTAAAACCCTTTCAAAAAAGTCATTGAATGCCTGGAAGTGCTGGTAATTTGACTGCTATCCTGCCAGGGCTAGAATTACTCTCTTCAGGAAGAAGAGTGGCTTATGAATCTCTTGCTGATGGAGAAACGCCCAGACCTAAGGACTGAGATTCCTTTTCCTCCAGCCTAGAAAACAGTGGAAAAAACTTTTCAATCTTGTTTCACATGCGGAAGCATGTGCATGGTGTGGAAGAACTCTGGATACAAACAGGCAGAGTTTGGAGGTTGTTTTTTAATAGCTGTAAATATTTCTTCTAATGATTTCTGCTTTTGTTTCCCCCAGCACTATAACAGCAAAAGCTAGGGGAGAAAAACCCAGATATCACTATCTTCTCATTACTCTTCTCTGCAGAGCCTCTGACCTGTTTCTGCTGGATACACGGGCAGTATGGGCTTCGGAGGAGGGCTGGTTGGAGTTTGATGTCACTGCCACCAGTAACATGTGGGTGATGAATCCGCAGCACAACATGGGACTCCAGCTGAGCGTGGTGACCCGCGACGGTAAGTCATGGATCAGCAGAATAATGTCCTGAGACAACCGGGCTTTGTTTTGTTTTATGTATCTTTCTCTGTACCTATTTAAGGCCTAAAATGGAGTAGAGGTACCACAGGAGTCCAAAGAGCTAAGTGCCATGATGGAGCCTCTTGTCTCGGGTGGACAGGTTGCTGTTGTAAAAGTGTCAATAGGTTATAGTGACAGAAGGGAAGCAATAAAAGAGAAACAGCATAATCAAGAAGAGAAGAAATAGTGCTTCTGGGGATGCTGCAGCTCTGGAAATAGCAATCCAACTGCACAATTTCTCTAACTCTCCTGTTCGATTTGAAGGTTTCAGTGTAAATCCTAGAGAAGCAGGCCTTATAGGGCGAGATGGCCCTTATGACAAGCAGCCTTTCATGGTGGCATTCTTCAAAGTGAGCGAAGTCCACGTCCGGACTACGAGGTCAGCGACAAACAGGCGCAGGCAGCAAAATCGAAACCGTTCTACTCAAGCTCAGGATGTTTCCAGGGTGTCAACCGTCACAGGTAATCACGGAAAGCCCTTTCTGGCTGGGAACTGGGGTCGCTTCTTGAGATGTTTCTTTTTTGCATTGATGTACAAAAGCAAGAAAGGGGATCTGAAGTGGGATGCTGCTCTTTGGGGGTGCAGGTTGCATTTGCAGTAAAACGGGAGAAGGAATCTCATGTAAGGAGACTTTCAGGAGTCCTCAAACCTAGGCTGGAATGCAGACCATTTTGTGAAATCACAGACATTCAATTCAGTGTTTGCCTAGAATCACACCATGTGAAATACCAAAGACTCCATCTTGGTGTACAGTGAGATCGAGCATACTGCACATATGCATTTCCAACAGGATCTTCTCTTGGTTTTCTTTGGAAAAGCTGGTAGAGCAACACAGGATTTCTTTTTTTCCTCCCAAAGGGAACAGCCATGTAAATGGTGATGTATGTTTCCAGGTGTGCAAGCAGACTTGCTTGTTTGCTGTGGAAAGTTTGCACATTGCAGGTGCTGTACAACAACCTTAGGAGTGCTGTTACGTGATGGCGGGACAACTCTGAAATTCTGACAGAAACTGAGAAAGTCCTGCCGTGTACATCTTGTCTGCTTTCCAGCTGCTCTGCCTTATATCACGGTGCTGCAGTCCTTCATTCATCGTGTACCTTCTTTCCTCTCAAACATTTCAGCCCATTCCAAGCTACTTGATTAATTTGCCTATGCTGCCCCCTTCTTTTCCAATAGGATCCCTGCTTTTCCAGCACCTATAAATGACCATACCCCCAGGAAGAGAGGTGATTGCCTTTTGTCACTGTACCTTCAGACCCAGCATGGGGAGATGAGCCAGCGTGGCCAAATCTGCAGTGAGAATCCTTTGGCTGCCTTCTCTAGCATGCTTGGGCAGTGGGCAGGCTGCACCCGTGGTGGCACTGCACATGCTGACAGGGTGCAGGTATGGCTGGCAGCGGTGCTGTGCTGGAGGCTTTGTCCTCTGGGGCTGGCAGGAGAGCTGGGGAAAGTGGGCTGGGAGGAGACACAGGGAGCCAGCATCCATGTGCCATGCCATCCTGTTGCACTTTGTTGGGATTAGTGGCTGAGTAACCTCCCTGCCCAGAGCATAGGTACTGTTTATCCATGTAGGCACTTGCTTCAGAGTCAGGATAGGCTCCAGCTTCTCCTCCTTAGCTCCGTAAGCTTTGCAGTGCTAAAAACAAGTTTTGAGTACTATTAAATTAAAAGATATAGCTCAGAGCTCCAGAGGGAAAATATATATTGGGCCAAAGGGCCATTTTTACATTGCTGCCTTCTTTACTACAGCAGGCATCAGATTATAAAAGTATAAAAAGACAAAAAGGGAAAAAACGTAGCTGGCTGTTCTGTGGTCTCAAGTGCTTTTTTGAGCTCTCATAGCTCAAAGACAGCTTTAATTTAAAACTTGGAATTTGGCAGTTCAGTCATCAACAAGGTATAGTTGAGCCTCTGTGGATTTAAGGCGGGGAAAAGGAGGGGAATTTGATGTTAAGATGTATGTTTGTTTGGTTTCTGTGTTTAGAAAAGAGAGACTGTGTCAGCTTATTTTCCTTTCTAAGTGTGACACTCTCAGAGTCTGTTCTCCTTAAAAAGTGGTCAGTTTAATAGCTTGAGAGGCACCGGGCATCCCGAGGAGGGTTGACTCCATGAACTAATGTGCATTTTTAGCATTGATGAGAAGACGGAATTTTTTTTTTTCTTTTTTAGTTGAGTGAGTTCCTGTGTCCATGCTCCGCTGATGCACAGCAGGACTGGGGAAGCATTTGCCATGGGAAAAATCAGGATGCGGGTCCAGATGTTACCCTGACAGTCATTTCACTCCTGGGGGTGCCCAGATGCATTAGGATCCAAGGCAGGCACAGTACCATGCATGGTCCTGACCTGCACATCTTCCTCTTTCCTTGTATCTTGCATTTTATCAGATGTTTGGTGTATGCTTGCCTTCAACAGGAATTGATATCATCTATCAGGGCTTGAAGGCAGTTTCTCTCCTGGAGAGTCTAGCAGCTGGCTGGAACTGTTGCTTTTTTGTGGATTGAACCTTCCCTCCCTTAGTGAACACTTGGTTTGTTGGTTGGATTTTTTTTTTTGCTTCATTCCAAAAGTGAGCCCCTTTTCCAAGTGATGCTGTAACTTAGGTCATGGTAGTATTAAAAAAAAAAATTAAAAAAAATCTAAAATGATCTAAAAATGGAAAGAATTCCAAGTCTCACTGTTAGGAGCCCTTGAAGAGTAATGCTGGATTTGGCACTGGATCTGGGGAGCCAGGGATTGTGCAAAGGCACGCTGCTGACTGCAGGGCTGGGATCCTGCTGTGTCCCCTGTGATGTGAAGTTCTTGTCCTGCAGTCAGTACCAAGCACTTAGAAGCTAAGGTTATGGCTGTGGCATAAGAATCCAAATAGTCTGTAGTTTTTCGCCAAGAACACTTATTTCCCTGAATTACAAACACGTAGTTACAACTGGAACCAACTTATATAAAGCAGAACTGAGTAACCCCCATGGCTATGAACTGCTTTGACATCAAGTCCTGCGTCAATGCATTCCTGGATCTGAGCTCTGCTCATCTGCAGAAGGAGGATAAGCAGGACAAAAGAAAAAGTGGTTTTGGTTGTTGAGGCAGAAAATCATGCATCAGCTCAGGCCCAGGACACGAAGGCACGAGGTGGCTGGGAGGAGAGTGCAGGTGTTTCTCTGTTTCTTGTGAGGTCTGGAGGCCATTGCCCAACCATTTTTGCAATAGGCTCAGCCCATGGCCCCAGGTTCTGGTCTGACCATGTTGTTACCAGAAGAGCTGGAGAATCTTCAACTCAAAAGGCAGCAGCCTCTGAGTGCTAAAGCATTGCTACTCCATGGTCAGCTCCTCCATGACTGATTTTGAGTGGTTCTGTGTGGAGCCAGGAATTGAAGTCAGAGATCCTTGTGGGACCCTTTCAATTCAGGATGCTCTGTGATTCATAGAACACTCCCTTCTTGGGTCCTCCTCTTCAGTCTCAGAGGCTCCAGGATGAATAATATTAGGTTCCATCAAAGCAAGGGGGCCTCAGGGCAGCACTTCCATGCAAAGATTCATAGGTATGAATGTAGTGTTTCAGGCAGGTTATCCTGTGTGTGTGGGAGCTCAGTGCTGCAAAGGGCAGTGCATGCAAAAACTAAAGGTAAATAAGGCCAAATGATCCCACATTGGTAGGGATGTTGCTCATAAATGTTGTCTTGCAACAAATCTTCCATTTAGCGGCACACTAAAGGTTGCAGCATGGCCAGCTCTCCTATCTGTGCTGCTACATGCACGTCCTCTCCAGCCTGACATCTCCCCTTGTTCCCCCACAGCAGGCTACTTTCATGTGAAGTGGGCTGTTGTTATCCACACGATCGGTTTACACCAGCTTCATCTGGACTGATCACCAAAGTCAAACACCAAGGAGAAGTGGCTGGCCTCGGAGACCTCTGTCAGAGCTATCTGGGACTAGAGAGGCAATTAATTACCCTGTGGAATTTGGTAAACTGGCACCTTGGGAGCAGTGAGGGTATTCTCAGGCAGCTCAATCTCAGTAAATATTTATATCTCCTTTGCCAGCACTTAACATGGGAGACGTTGTAGGAAATCTGAGGTTGGTGTGTACCTATCAGTAGGAGGAAGATCATTAGGGTCAAACTATTCTCTCTCCTCTTTCAGTGATGCAAATGCCCAACCTTAAAAGAAACATCTGTGCTGGCAGAGGGGCAGGCTTGCATTGTGGTGCAACCTTATTGAGGGCAGGCACAATAGAGAAGAGCCACCCTATTTATGCTGCTGGGACTGCCCTGCCATATAAAAAGCCTCAAGACTAATTTTAAGTGCAGAACAAGAGGTGTATGGCTGTTTTCTTTGTTGTTGCTGATTTTTTTAGTCTTGCAGCCTCTTGCAAGTGCCAAGCTGGTGTTCCCAACCAGAAAATGCACTAAACCTACAGTAAGTCTCTAAGAACTCTGTAGCAGCTCTGTGGACTCTCAGAGGTTGTGGATGTCTCTGGCACTGAGCATGGCAATTTGGGCTAAAACAATTGAGCATACTGGCCTGGGGCAGCTGACATTGCTTTCCAGGGACTGGGGATAATGTGTCATGGAGGCTGGGTTCACTAGTTCAGTGAGCTTGAGCTCTCGATCAAAAACTCGTTTCTGACTCATAATTATGTGGCTGTAGGGCATGTGCCAAGCCCCAAACCATCAGGAATGGATCATTATGTATGATGATGTCCACCTGGGATGGACAGTAGCTGGTGAGCAATGAAGGGTGTGAATTTGGTGACATTCAGGATTTTTTAGGGCCAGTTTCACACAGTGTGAGAACAGACTCATAGCATGTTCTGTTTGTTAAGCAGTAATTCTTTTCTCTGTTTTTTTAAACTTCTCAGTGCTCACAGTCTTCCTTCCCACTCTTGTTTTTTCTACTTCCCTCACCTTCTCCCCTTGCCCATAGATGATTGGGGTAACTCATATTTGGGAAATACTGTAGTTCTGCCTCTTTAGCTAGGAGTAGAATCATAGAATCATTAAGGTTGGAAAAGACCACTAAGACCATCTTGTCCAACCCATCCCCACCATGCCCACCAACCACGTCCCTCAGTGGCACATCTATATGTTTCTTGGACACCTCCAGGGACAGTGACTCCACCACCTCCCTGGGCAGGCTGTTCCAGTGTCTCACCATTCCTTCTGAGAATAATTTTTCCTAATATCCAACCTGAACCTCCCCTGGTGTGACATGAGAGCATTTCCACTTGACCTATCGCTTTTACCTGGGAGAAGAAGCCGACTCCCACTTCACTGCAGCCCTCCCTTCAGGAAGTTGCTGGGAGTGATAAGGTTTCCCTTGAGCCTCCTTAAATATTACCTACCAAACACCATGTTTCTCATAGAACAATTAAGTAAGTAGTGTATTCAAGTACTAACCTTTGACCACCAAAAGTATCTTCTCATTTTTTCCCCCTCATTATGACCAGATCCTTAAGAAACATCTCAGGATAGGAATTTCAAGGACCAAAAAGCTTCTTTAAAAACAAAACAAACAAAAAAACCAAACAAGCCAAGCAACAAAACAAACCAACCCACACCCTGGTTACGGCTTGGTGGGTCTGGTTTGCAAATGGAAAGGTTGAACAGAAAAAGCCTGAGCTACTGGGCATGGCTGAAATAGCACATGTTTATGCTGCAGCAGCCTGAGAGCCGGCTCTGCTCACCTGGTTACGTTTGTGATTGAAGCAAAGCTATTGAAAGCCTGAAATGCAATCCCAAATGTTTAAAACCCAAACTGCTTCTAAAAACAGCTCCCTAATCTGTGGTGGTTTGGAGGTTGGGTTTGTTTTGAGGTGTGGGTCTTTTTTCAGACCTCGGTGTTAACTGTACCCAGCTGTGGTGCTGGGCTGCCCTTAATGTCAGTTGGATGTGCTTTTAGTATTATAGTTTTCTTTTGAATAAATATTTGCATTTGTAGTTCCCCAACTTAGGGTTGGGGGGGGGAGGAGAAGAAAAAGAAAGGCTTATTCAGAGCCAAGGAAAAAGTCACTAAAAATATTTTTCTATCCCAGCTGCCACGTTTGTGGAAAGCTGTGCTGGGACCGTGCCCTTTCACGCAGCATTAGGGGCACTGGGGGCTGCTTGGCCAAAAGGAGGCCTCAGCATCCTCATGTGGCATCCACCCTTGTATGGCAGCCTGCCGGGCCGCAGGCAGAGCGTGCAACAGGAGTGAAAGCCCCCATTGGTAGAGAGCTGGGAAGCCAGGCCCCAGGCCCTGCCTGTGGGACAAGCATGTTGGTGCCCCCATCCATGCTCAAGGCTGGCTCTTTTGTCTCCTGCCACAGATGCTGTGTTTTCTTCGCCCTGCCATGAGTCTTGGGCATGGCTGCTGGGCCATGCGGCTCAGCTGGATCTGGGCAGCCATGGGGAAGTGAAAGGCCCCTCTGTCACAGCATGAGTCCTCCCTTCACCATGGTCCCAGGTGCTCGTGCGTGGAGCCGCCTCATTTTCCAAATATAGAGAGGAAATTCCATTCGCAGTCAAAAGCTGCATTTTGTAGGCATGTCTGAGCAACTTCTGTATGGTCAGAACTTTGCTATATGCTACGGCAAGGGTCACAACTGGGCATCCCGTGCTACTCTGTGCAATGGTGGCAACACAGAGCAAGTTAATGGTGAGAGCTCGTCAACTCTTGTGTCATCTGCAGATCAAAGTGTTGTGGTGGGCTGTAGGAAGTTTTGCAAAGTACAGGTCTGAGAGGCACCTCTGTGCAATGTGGAGCCTCCAACTGGGCAGGCTTGGGGAAAGGCACATGGCTTTTTGGACTACAGGACATCAGAGCTGTGCAAGGACTTCTGCTAACCAGCACAGGGCAATAAGGAATCTCCGAGGGCTTGTGATTCCCTTAGGAACTGTGTGTGTTTGTGAACGTACCCTGGGGAAACGTGCATGGGAAACATGAGCGGCAGCAGAGATGTGGCATGTGCTGGGTGATGGAGCAGAGATTTATTTTTAAGAAATGATTTTAGCAGAGGTGTTTTATGAGGACTCATCAGGTTTTTAAGGGAGGATGAAGGAGTTTTAAGCCAGTCACTGTTACTTGGATGCCACCATTCCCATAGGTATCTTAAAAATCTCAGCCCTGCTTTGGCTGTCCGTCAGCACTCTTCTCTGCAGTGCATACATTTGCCTAGCTGTGTGCTCCAGTGATGCTCTGCCTCTTTAACTTTCTAAATTCCTGTTTTGTTCTTTTTTTTTATCCTAACAGATTACAACAGCAGTGACTTAAAAACAGCATGCAGAAAGCATGAACTTTACGTTAGCTTCCAAGACTTGGGATGGCAGGTGTGTGATGTTTCTCACTGGGTAAACTAGACATTTTGTTATGAAATGTTAGCTAAACAGTGTCATGGTAATTCCACTCATGGTTGCCATTATGCTTTAAAATGTCCCTTGTGCCTCCCTGCTAAAACCCGTCACGGGGAAGGGCAAATAAATATTGATAGTTGTGACATTTGACAGAATCCAGAGGAAGCGTGGTATTTTATGAGAGGCAGATATACAGCCATCCTCTGTCACTCACGGGAGTCACGGCAAGGAATCGTATCAGCATACCTCTAATGATAAGGAAAAACAAATGGTTTAAGTACTAGTTTTAACAAAAACAAGTTTTTTCTAGTCATCAACCCAATATTAACCTTCCCCTTATGTTAAAATCCCTAACCGGTGCCCCCAGAAGTTAGCACTGGCTGCAGTGGTTAGACCAAAGATTGGTTTTAGTTGTGACACTGCAAGGCTAGGGGGGTGTCTCAGGCAAGCTATTTAGGGCCCAGGCTCTAGTGCATTAAATGTCACATTTCAGTCAATGTCCTCTTCTTTTTTTAATTCAGCACCTTTTTGTGTGCAGAGCTTGCAAAACCTTGCCCCTCCACAGCCTTTGCAGTGCTTCCCTTATACAGCACTAAACCACAAATGTATTTACATAATCAGCACTTGCTGGTGTATCAGAGAGTGCCTGCTTTACAAAGAGCAGCTTGCTTAACCAGGAGCAAATTATGGCTGAATGAGTATGTCAAATGACGGAGTAGTTTTGGTGTGCCCAGGAATCCTCGTGTCAGCAATCACACTACAAGCTTAGTGAGAAAGCTGTGGCAACAGTTGCTGGCTGCTTAGTTACTGCTGTGGCAAAATTCATGCTAACCCAGATGTGTGTTGACACCTGATGCCAAGAGAGAAGTGTCTCCTGATAATTGGAGATGACGACTTCTTAAAAACACCTTTCTGCACTGTTAAAACAAGGACCATTTTTTGGTTTTAATTTACTTTTGGCTCTTTTGTAGCAGCGGGAGAAAAGCTGTAATTTTCTTGGTGTCATCCCTACGGGGAAACATCACTTTTTTTTCCATGACATTGTGTTTCTTGCTGGGAGAACCTTGCCACCTGCAGCTCAGAGGCCATTCTTCCCCACGTGTAGAGAATTCAGACAGATGAAACTTCCTCCAGTGGCCCTAGTGGTAGTTCAGCCAGAGGACCTAACCTGCAGGAAACATTGGAGCATAAAGGCGTCCAAACCACAATCCTCACAAAGTGCCACAGCAGCAGTTTTGGAAATAAAACTGTTTTCATTTGTGGCAGCGAAGCGCGTAGCAATGCATCATTCTTTGGACACGAACATCGGTGTCCATGGAAAAGTCACAGCTTACAAAAAAAAAAAACAAAACAACACAAAAACCTTCAGTGAAAACACATTTTCCCCCTCAAGAAAAAGTTAGTGGAAAATTTTCAGCTGGTCTTAATTGGGTGCAGTTGTCTGTAGAAGCTGGCAACTTTTTAATTTAAATCACGTTCCATTTGTTTCCTAAAAAGGACTGGATAATCGCTCCAAAGGGCTATGCAGCCAACTACTGTGATGGGGAGTGCTCCTTTCCACTCAACGCACACATGAACGCAACCAACCACGCCATCGTACAAACTCTGGTAAGTCTCCAGAAAGACCTGTGCTAAAGCCATAGGTGAGTTTGTAAGTGAGTTACCATCATATCAATTCTGTTTTCTTTTCGACAACAGGTTCATCTTATGAATCCTGATTACGTTCCCAAACCATGCTGTGCACCTACTAAACTAAATGCCATATCAGTTCTTTATTTCGATGATAATTCTAATGTAATCTTGAAGAAATACAGGAATATGGTAGTAAGAGCCTGTGGATGTCACTGACAAACAGTCTTCACAAGGACTCTGTGATTCTACCATGAACTTCCATACTACCTTCCATACTTTCACAAACTACCTGACAGTGGAAAAAAAAAAAAAAAAAAAAGATGAATCACCTTTCGAAACACCATTTATGTGCCTTGTGGGAGGAAAGGGCTTGTGGAACCACATGGTGTGGTGTGAGCAAAGAGCTGGAATTCTTAAAATGCGACCCTAAGCTGCAGTGGCTGCTCAGCTCTGCAACTAGAGCTCGCAAAGCATCAATATGCCTGCACACGTGCTTACTTGGCACGTGGTCTCAATCTCACCTAGCAGCTTGGCCTTATCAGTTGCTTGGATGTGTGCTTAAACTGTAGTTTAAGCAGATGGACATCCAACACCCAAAACCAGTGAGCTTTCTGAGGGGAGAGGGTCGCTAAAGAAAGCATTGTTACTACATCAGACTTAGTATTTACCACGTGTACAATAGTAATACAAAATTTCTAATGGTAGGAATTGCCTTTTGTCTATAAGGAGCAGCTGTTACACCTCTCCTGTTAGTCTTCTCTGAAACCTGTCATGATAGTATGCATTGTGCCAAAGCAAATCTTTTGGGTCCCTTGGTCTCCAAGCACAGTTTAAATCTGATGCTGTAAGAGTAAGATGGCTTGGCTGCACCCTGTGTTAGAAATACTAGCATGAACTTGGCCCGTGGCTGATCTTTCCTGATCAGTGTTTGACTGTGAGTAGTGTAACTTCACATATTTGTTCTTACATGACTTCCTTCCACTCCCTGAGTGGAGCTGCCTCATCTTACTACCACTTGCCCAGGAAGGAAGTCTGGACACTTCTCCAGCTGTAACTCAGACGTAAAAGTTTAGGGGCCATTCATTCTCTAGTTGGACAATTTATTTACAGGAAGACAAAATGTCAACAACTTACTTATTCAAATATTTGGCCAACCTTTCCCCTTCAACTCACGCAACTAACAAACTGGTATAAAGGATACATTCACACGGTAGCCACGGTTTGTCTAGCAGAAGCTAACAGCAAATTGTTTTGATCAATATTAAACTTGTATTAAATGCACTTACCTCTTGATTCTTGCATTTAAAAGGCTTCTTGTAAATACAAGCTATAATTTATTGCACTTTTCACTGTATATTCATTGTGCTGTATCATTTATAGAAAGACTGCTTTTTAAAAAAGTTTTTATTTAGAAAAATCTCAGTGTAAACAATTGTATCACTTCGATTTTATACAAGAAACTCATGAGATTGTGCTTCACTAGAAAGTTGTTAAAAAACATGATAATAAAGGCTTCCTTTAAGGCAGAAGTATGTACATTGATCTAACACATCTGCCAGTACAACACTTAGCTTCCATTGTGGATTTTTTACCCTTGCACATTTTTAGATTGAACAGAACCAAAAGGTTCTTGACAGACAGTGAAGTGAAGTACCAGGAGCTATCCACTGATTTCAAAGTTCATTACTGTTTTGCTTTTTTTTTTTTTTAAATGAAAACAAAGCTACTCCATATGATGGATAAAATCAGCATTTTGACAGATTAGTCAAATCAGCCTGTAGTTCATCATACTCATTCCATGAGTTTCTGTGCACACACGGGATGGCAGAATTCAGTCCTCGGTTTGCTGCTGTCATTCTACTGTGACAGTACCTGCAGTGTACATTCTTTGGCTTTCAACTATCAAACATGGAGCATCTTATGCACCAAAGAATAGATCCGTATCATAATCCAAGGCAACAGGGAGTGCATGGGCCTAACATTCAAACTTAGCAACACTTTCATACTTAGACCTGGAAAAAAGGTTAAGGCTCAAGAAGAGTGGGAAACTATTTGAGACTACTGTCGAACAGCTGAGTGGAAAAATTACTTACATTTACTACTTGTTCTCCAAGTGCTCTGACTAAAGAGCAGGTCAACACAAAGTCTGGATTCAGGTGAAGGTAGGAAATGCATGTAGCATGTAATCAGCTCTGAGGTCTAACTGATCGTTTAATATTAACAAAGTAGCTGTAATAGAGCCAGTTCGCTTCGGCTCTATATAAGTAGAGCATAATTACTCCTCTGGAGATTAAAAGAAGCAGTCTACAACAAAAAACATCCACCTGACACGTACACTATGGCATCAGTAATGTTCAGGCACATGTTACAGTACCATTGCTTGCGTTATGGCTGACCTCCCATGCAGAGAGGATTAACAGGAAACAGCTCATGGTGGCCTGGTATCTTCCAAATGTGTGTTTTCAGCCTCCTGTGACTTTTCATTTCTTAACCAACAGCCATATTAAGACAAACAGGTTGGAAGTACCATTGTAGAGGCAGTAGTTATTTCACAGCTGCAGCTTTTAGCTTTCTAGCAATAGTGTGCAGTTTGTAAAGATTACTTTTTTAAATCAAATTTAACCTGAAGACAAAAATATTCTGCTGGTGCCCTTAATTTGGTTTTCTTAATGTATTTTAGTCTCAATGGAAACCATTTACACTTCACTGCAGGAATGCAGAAATGTAGCAATACTACTAATGCTGAAAATATTCTCCGTTTTGCACAGTAACTACTTGTTAGTTTTCCTTCACAAGTAGGGTAACTTGTCTTTAACACACACAGAGGGAAGATACCAATGTTCAGTACATTCCATTTCCTAAAAACAAACCAACGAACAAAAAAGCCCCAATTCCCACCCCACCCCCCAACATACCATTTGAAAATTAGCAATGCCTTAAATCCCTCAACTACCGTACAGAGACAGCCAGGGACAGAGCATTGAGACGTTTATTACAATTCATCCCTTGCCTGACGCAAAACAAAGCTATGCAGTGATTCCAGATCTCTCGTTCCGTTGTGTTCACTGACTTTCTTTCCACCTCGGAAAAGCAGAAGCGTAGGATATCCACGTACCTTCAAAAGACACACACACACAAAAATGAAACTTGTTACTGATTTCCAGACTCACTGGTATTTTTCTGACTCTGAAAAGCTACCAAAGCACTCTAAACAAATAAGTTGATTTAATTAAAAAAAAAAAAAACAACAAGAAAACAACAACGCACCAGAAATGTCACTGCCAACCTGCAATTTCTAAAAATTGCTAAGTGGGAAAATACATAGTACTCTAGGCTCTTCCATCAGCAACTTGAATGCCAGCTTTATCTTCCGTTGTGCAGCCACGAGATCCACAAGCCAATCTTTATTTTCTAGGAAGAGAACATTTCGGTGTCTATACCACAAGACTGGTGGTTTCACAGAGGGATGCTGGTTCTCAAAGCGGGAACTCTTTCACCTTTTTTCAGTAGTGAGAATGACCAAGTCTGAGCAAACTATCAATGAAAGAAACCGTGCCATCAGGTGCATTTCTGGGCTACATTTTGTTTGTGTTTGCTAATGGAGAACACGGTTGTGCTGTCACCAGGCACCCACAACACAGCAGCCAGCTGGGCTGCATGCTGGAGCTTCTAGCTTTGGTACACAATACCATCCAGTTCATTACAGCTCTTTCACACTTACAGAAAATCTGTTGCAGACGTTACGTTCTACAGTGCAGTCTACTTCTGCTATTTTGACATCAGTCAAACCTGGAAATTGCTCTTTGGCAAGGCTCTCCCAAGTTGGAGCCAAGTTCTTACAGTGACCACACCTAGAAACAAAGAAAGAGATTTGTTTAGCAGATACACCTTCCCGTTTATCTCTGTCTTACTGCAATATCTGCAAGTTTAACAAGCTGCCTTTCCTATCCCCTAATGATTTAGGCCTCCAACTCCCTTGCACTGTTATGTCAGTTAAATGAGCTAAAGAAACAGAAGAGAATGATATCCTCTAAGTACAACACTGAGGTAGTTCCATTCTCTTCTTCTGGAATGGTATTCTGGTTGTCAGCACTTCACAGAGAAAAACAAAACCAAATAAAGATGAGCACAGAGAATTTTTAAATGAAAAACACAGTCACACAGATATGAACGTGTTTTGAATAAGAATGTTTGCAGTACTAATTAAGCTTTTCAAACAATGAATTAATTAATAATAGTTCATCAGGTAGCATGTGCCATTTACATTTAGTTTAAATGGCCTGAGTTTAATTACCTAAATGAGATTTTGATTTCCCTACTGAATTTCCTCCAGTTCCCAATTGCCTCCTTGAGTAAAGTAGCAACTCCTGGTGCTGGAAATTCAATTTTAATAGACACATTTCTCAGCACAGATTCTCTGTTTGAGATGCACACTGGTAGTTGAATGCACTTTTCCATTTAGAGTGCATAAACTTTCTGGGAAGAACTTTACTTTGCAGTTTAACTACTATCACTGTGCTTTCAGGTACAACCACAGTGAAGTGGTGTGGCAGTCAATAAGCATCACTTAGCAGAAGGAATATCAGACCCTATTCTGATCTGCATTATATATAGAATAGTTCCAGTAACATCATCAATATAAAAAGCCTATTTCTACTTTATTCCCTCATGTTCTGGGATAAGGGAATATACTCCCTCTGTAGTAACACGAGAATGCAGTCCACAGGGTACACACCAAAGGACTAGTGTCAGAAGAGAAAATGATGTTGTAAAATGGCAGGAATTACAGTAAAGTATTAATGTTGTTGATAATTTGAACAGGGCTCAGCCAAGTTAATAACTTGAACTTCTTATTGCCTTCAAGAAGAACCCCCAAAGTGCTTCAGACCTTAAGGCTGTGCTCATTGTATTCTAACCAGCTGCACCTTAATTGGGTAATTAGAACAGCCCTTTAATTGCCCTGAAGCTAGATCAGGGCATTCACAAAAACAATGAAAGATGTCTCTGCTAAAGTTCACTTAATACAAGCCTACGTATGTTTAAACCACCTTGTTAATGTACAACAGTATAAAAGCATTTTTGACTATGCACAAAACCTAATGGAAACAGGATGATTTTTATGCTTATTATGCAAGTTAGCATGAATATTTATCCAAAACTAACTGAAGGACAGAACTAGCAAGCAATATAATAGTGTTTGCTCAGCCCAGTGAAAGTTAATTCACTTGGAAGAGAAAAAGGTGATTTACAGGCAGTGCACTGTAACTGTATACATAAGCATGACTCTGAGAGCTAAAACTGGATATCAGCTACATAAATATAAGCAGTATTTTCCTAAATGGTGGCTTCCTGAACTTTACAGCCAGGGAGAGCATACTGATTAAGAACATGATTCTTTCCAGCAACACCCTGTCAGATTATCACAACAAGTTGGTTAAATTGCCATGCTATAAAGAAAATGTGAATATAAATTCTCAGTTGTTTTCAGTTATCTGTGATTTCTCTGTAAGATTCTCAGATGGCCAATTCCTTCATCTGCCAACAAGCTCTGGGTTCCAACTAGAATCTTTCAGCTTTGTGCACAGGTGTCAACTGAATACTGAATTTAACAATGAGTTCTGCTGGTGGCATAGCAGAATGGGCACAGAATCAATCTCAGTCTCCTACAGTGCACAGAAAGGATAAAGGAAGTGAACAGAGAGCAGTAAACAGAGTAGATGTGAAGGTGTGTGGAGTGGGGGGGTGTTTCTTTACACAGTGGTGTCAGATACATACATTCCCACATCCAAAAGCAGATCTAGACATAAAACAGGCAGCAAATCATACTGCAGTAAGAGTGACAACACTGGAAAAAAACTGCATCATTTAGACTATACAGAAATGAAAGTTTCCCTAGTACTTCTTTCTTACAATCAGAAACACAGTCACACCTACTGGCAAAGTTAAGAGGCAATATTTTGATACTCTTGAGTACATCTTAAAATAGGTTGCATTTGCCTGTGTTGCTCTGCAATAGTTATGATCTACCGCCACAAATAAAAGATCTTTCTATACCCCTCGTGGGATGGCAGGTCTGAAATCAGAGATGCATTATCTTTCACACAGTGAAATTCAACTTAATTTTCTTCTACCCTCCCACACTAGGTTTCTTCTTCTTCTTCATCCAGGAAATGGATGAGAAAGATAGCAAACAAAATTTCCTGAAATTTCATCAGACATATATAGGATGAAGTCCAAAAACCAGAGAGAGAAACTTAAATAATTCTTTTAGTCTCAGAAAGGAAAATATTCTGTGCTTTTGCATTACTAGGGTCTTATCCCAGATTGAATGCCAGGCTCTGATGGACATGCCAGAAATGGCAGAGGCCAGATAGGAAGGACATCATTACTTTTTTTCCCCCAATGCTTTCAATTCAGCACCTACACCATCTGCATCAATCATTTCTACCACAGGTTGCTGTAAGAGTATATTACACAGAACATTTAATAAAGTGTTAAAGTTGTCACTTGTGCCAATTAATTTTTTAATCAGATATTTGAAGAGTGACAGCCCGTTATCCAAAGCTCGACAGTCTGTACCAATTTTCAGGTGCTCAAGTAATGCTTCCCAGAGAGACTAGTTGTGGCACAGAGATCCCAATGGCTGGCACATTCTCCTTTCTCAACCAGCACTGCCGATAGCCTTCCTTCAGCTTACCCTAATCAAAGCATAGGAGCATGCTAAGCCTGTGAAGAAAGCTTTGCTCTCCTTGTTACCTGACATTAGCTGCAGGTTAACATGGTAAAACCTCTCTCTCAGCCTTCCCACAGAGAGGAATCCCAGGAAAGCTAAAAGAGACCAAATTTTTGGCTGCAACTCTTGCCAACGCACTCATTTTTCAGTTAATTTGCACTTTAGATCCAGACAACAAATGCTGTACTACAGAGGAACTCAAAGGCCTGCAACAACTAATGCACAAATTAAAATAATAACTCTGAAAATGAGATAAAAACTACTTACCATGGAGCATAGAATTTAATAAAAGTGATTCCCCTAGCAATGGTTTCATCAAAGTCTTTTTCAGAGAGAGAAAGCACTGTAGCCTGCTAAAAAAGGAAAGTAAAATCATTGTTACATGTTTAACACTGGCCAAATGAGCATTTAGCTACCTGAGAGGGAAACTCAAAGTGGGAAAGACAGCATTATTGATGGTATGAACAAGATTAAAAGCAATATACCTCACATCTACCCCTTAGCTGCTTTCCATCCTTACAGAGATCCGTATCTGAAGAAATAAAAGATCCCCATTTTCAGGGGACTCTACTGACAAGCAAATTTATCTGCTTGTAAAAAAATAAATCACCTTTACTTCAATACGCTGTCACGCAACCATTTCAAGAACAATGATGAGAGCAGCTGGCATAAAGCCTGTGATGGCTGATGGAGAGTTTGTTCCATGAGGAATTTATGGCATACTAGAGTTGTCTTGACAGCTGATCTCCCTCTGCTATATTCCTGTGTTGCACACACAGAGAAGGCTGTTACCAGAAACACATATCTGGCTGCCAGGAGAACTTCACCACACCACAGTCACATGGATGCCATGAAGAATTTTTCCTCCTGATAACATCAGGAGCAATGGCACAGGAGAGATGGGAGGACTGCACACTGCTTAAAGACAGCCTCACACATTGCATGAGAGCACAGAACCATAACTAACTGGATTTTTGTGTGACACCTTTAGAGATGGGAGGGATTCAAAATAAATAAATGAGTGAATCTCATGCCTATAAAGGTTTCAAATTCAAATGAAAGCAAAACAAACACAAGAGAGCAGCTGCCAGGATTATCAATTCTGCAGTGAAAGTTTTACAAAGAGAAGCCAAAAAGAGACTTGAATGCAGACAATGACAGCATCTGTGTTGGTCATTCTGCCTTAACACATCTGGATCATTTTTGAGTACTTTGAGTAAATGTGGCTGCTCTGAAGTCTGACAAATATAAAAGTTCAACTTTTGTGAAAGGACTGACATGTAGTATGTCCATATAAAATAAGAACCCACACAGGGTTGGAACACAATATTGGAACACAGATTTGGAGTCAGAACTCATGGCTTTTGCTGCCTGTGGTATCAGCTGTGGCTGCTAATCACAGTCAGTGCTTCCCAGCTACATGGGCTAGAATCCTGTTCTCATGAGAAGAAAATCAGAACCAAGGTATCTGAAGATGAACAACCAAGAAATTGTGGCAATACTGAGTTGAGATGTAAAGTTGCAATGAAAAAGTTCAGTTCTACACTGTATCTACTATTATTTAGAAAAAAAACCCTGCCTTCCTGTGGTCTTTTCCCTTTTGCATGTGCAGTAGTGTAGTCAAGGTATAAGTGGGAATTTGTATCACGTGTAGTTTATTTCTCTAAAAATAGACTGAAGATTAATTACTTTCTGCATTGTACTAATACCAGGTTAACACTTGTAAACATCTTCCAAATATGAGGTCAATTTAAAAAGAAAAAGTTGAGAAAGATGAAAATTGCATCTCTTCACATCGCTACTTGAAAGCCACCTTATGTAAGATGAGCAACCCAACTGGAAGAAGCCAAATAGGAAAGGTAATATTCTCTTGTGACAAGCTACATATAGGCTGTATTTATATTAGTAATATAAACTTTTTTAATTATGTAAGTACAATGTATATCACAAGGGAGTGTAAATCACCATCCCTTACTTTTTGGGCAGAATTGGTTTTTTTTCATGTTTGATAACACGGAATGCTTACAAATTATCCCTATGGCAGATGAAATGCAGAAGTGATGAAAAAAGAGAGAATTACATGACATGAAGCACAGCTATGCAAAGATGAAGGAGTTATTCCTGACAGTCCTTGGCAATATTCATAAACCCTCCAGCTGCTACAATCAGGATTAAAATAAGCCTCAAAACCCAAGGAGTTTTATTGCCACAGTGCACACTGCCCTAAGACATTTAGATCAATCTTCATCGTCTTTGCTTGTTTGCTGTTTCTGCAGATAGTCTGTAAGAATGGAAATTTGGCTTTTTTTCAGTGGCTCAGCATTGTATGCCATCTCCTTGGGTTCAAGTGAGAATCTTGCAAGTGACATTCATCTCCCTAGCAACAAAGTGTGCTGCCATACATACGGAGGTGCCAGCAGTTCAGCACACCAAAAAAGACCACACTTACAACACTGTCTAAATCACTTATTGCAATCACTGAAATAAAAGGAGGTAGTTATTCCTTACATTCTCTAATTCATCAGGTTAGTAAAAGTATCAGTAAGATTTATGGTCGGATTCCCCTCACTAACTGCTGAAAAGAAAATTAAGAAAATACCTGGCCCAGCTCACATCTAAATTTGTGGGTCTAACAGAGAGAGAAACACATGGAAAACTTGGACAGGCTGCTGAAACTCTGTTAATGCAGTTGTACAGTGCAGGAGCACCTACCTCAGCCTGGGTGGGTTCTGCAGGTGGCTGTGGGGCTTCTGTGGGTTTACTTGCTGGTGGTTCTTTCCCAGAGCTCTGTAGCTGGGAATCCACATACTCCTTCAAGGAATCAAAGTCCCTCTTCCCTTTATACTGGTCACCCTACAATGATCAAATAGCTTGTGTGAGTGTGTGTGAGTAGTTAATCCAGCACAGGTGTAGGTCGCTCCAAAAGTAACGCCTCCTATTTATTCCCATGGAAATGACAACAGCTACAAAGAGCACAATAATACAAAATTTGATACAGCAAATTCCCAGCTTCAAAACAATGATTATTAGCTCTGCATTTTTACCAGCGATGAACAAGAGCCTGCGTGCCATGCTCATAAAAATCTGCACCAGCAGTGGTGACCCATTGCCAATGCTGGAATGCCCTACCCACCAGCTCACTGTGCTACCTTCTTGTTCATATCCATTACAGCAGGACAGGGTCAATCCACATTCATTCCTCACAGGCCTTCTGCTACCTCTAACCAATATGGGTGTTGTGATGCCAGTCAGTTATGACAGAATGGGTGATGGCATCATGGACAACAATGCTGGATGGCTGAACCAGCAGCCCTCCTCTTCCCCCATGTTACTGGTACAATAGAAGGACTTCCAGGAATCTCTGTGTTACATTATTGGAAAGTTGCTGTTTTTGTGGGCTTTTTTTTAACTTTTAAATATATTGTATCAGTCCACAAACAAACATGTGATTATGATGGCAGAAAGTCACCAGGGAATACCAACACTGCCAGTGGAGACAGGCCAGTTTAATGTCAAGAGAAATACATTGTTCAGACAAATGGCTGAGATTCATATTAACCAAATACAATAGCAGTGATCTGAGTTCTTTCACTGTACCCTTTATTCACTGCAATTTAAACCTCAGTAATTATGAAAAAAAAAAAAAAAAAAGGGTCTGGCTTTTGAGAAAAAACACAGCTAACTTTTCAACGCGGAGCCATTACAGTTCTGGCAAGTTATCTTGCCCTTTGTAGCCATGTTAAAAATAAAAATAAAACAGTCGGAAAATCATGCTGGAGCAACAGCAGAACATTTCCTGTTCTTCAAACTAAATCCATGAACAGACCAAATTCTTACTAACTGAAAATACTTCTAACCGTGGATGTGCCATTTTGTCCAATTCGAGCTCTCTTTCAGTTACACCTGAAAGCAACACTACTATTCATAGTATGTTTGCTGCTGTTCACGTATGCAGCATTAAAATATGCAGTATATAAATATTTTATTTTCCCCAAACTTCAGAAGGGAAACATCAGCTGGGTGCACAAGACTCTCACTCACAGAGTCTGTATGAAGATTTCTATGAAGGAAAACTTTCATTCTCAGACATCACTCATTAGACTGGCATCACTTACAGACAAGAACCCTTTGATACATATTATGAAAATTGAATATATTTTTATTATTTCTATTTCATTTAGTGTTCTGTAGGAGGTAGAGTCTTAAGATAAAGAGAGAATTCCTCTCACATTAGCACACTTCAAGATACTGCTTTCAGATTTATGAACACCGTTCAGTTGTTTGCAGAGAACACTGAGCAAAATGTTATAAGATTTACTTGTGGATCAAGTGTATCTCTTCTAGTACTGATTTGAACCTGCAACATCTTGTGTGTCACAAGACTTTCATATACGACCACTTGATCTTTTTTCTCAGGATCCAAGCGTAGTCCATGTATTATTCAGGAAAAAACAGTCCGATTTTTTGCTGAGCTTGCAGACTCACCTTTTCACCATTCCTAAACCAGAGCAGTGTAGGATAGCCACGAACTTGATTTTCAGAGCAGACCTCATAATGCTGGGTACAGTCGACCTTCATTAAAAAAAAAAAAATTATAAATCATTCAGTGTGTAAAATAAACACACAATAAGCATTAGAGCCTCCCTTACATTCAGAAATCCCAGAAAAATACATGAACAGTCAATACATAGCTTGGCAAAAGCCAGTGCCGAGTATTTTCTTGAGAACAGTTATTTCAGCCTTCCAAATAGTGTCTTGATTGTGTCACCGGGAGGCTATGTGTGTTTTTGCTTTTATTTCAAGAGGGACAACAGAGGGAGGGAGGGGTGGATAAAACAGCAAAGAACAATGGGAAAATAAGTATTCTAGTTAAACACTTGGAATATTAACGTGCAAGAGCTTTTAAAAAATGGATAAGCCAATGTATCCTCACCTAAAAGTAAGACTACCCTTTGCAATCAGAAGACATGTCAACAGCTAGCAACTTAACTTGACTCCAAAGGAAATTCTAAGTGCGTAGCACATTCAATTCTAATTTGTCATAAACCAATCTATGAAGTTACCTGCTCATACCCTTTTCTGAAGCAAAGCAAACAGACAACTTAGGCACTTAAGTCTTTGCTCTATACTCAGATTTTGAATTTTACATTAGAAGTACTTTGACTCAGATCACTGAAGATCAGTTCTAAACATTCAACACAACCATGCCAGCAGATAGCTGCTGCTAAGACACTATTTCCCCAGATTACAGAAAGGTCATGGTTGAATCTTCTTAGAAACAGCTGTATTTCCTGTTTAATTACAGACCTACAATCTTAGCCAACACATTTCAAATAGTTTCATGATGTATACAGTTAAACAAAACTGACTAAGCATGAAGACAAATCTCAGTGGCTTTATTAGAGAGCAAATATCAGTAACAGGGACAACTGTGAACACAACAGACAATTGAATATGACTTCTGAACGTTTTTGGTTTATATTCCTCTGGATAACAGAATGGTAACTTCAAGAAGATAGTTAAGCTAAGCAATGATTTTATCAGGCACTCCACGTTCTCAAAAGTTAATCAGCATTTACAAATTTGGTGCAAAGGGTATCAAAGGAATATTAGTTTCTGATACTTTACTCTCAGAGAGGAGTGTATTTTATATCAACCTGATCTCAAAAGTAGATACAGGTCTTCTCCAGAGTTTAACCATGCTGATCTGCTCTCTGCATATGTGGCATATCTGAATTAGCAATTATCAAAGCATTTCATAGGGAAAAAAAAAGTCAAGTTCATCACCCCTATTAACAGCTGAAAATACTATGAGAGCAGAGACATGAGATTGCTGGTTTCTTGTCTCTCTGCAGGACAGACAAGCACTGCTAAGCGTCATGCAGGCTTTCAGACCAGTGAACCTATCTGAAAGCTTAAGGATATGGAAATTGAGCCCTGTCAGCTTTCCACTAGTGACACTTACAGGGAGATTCACATCATTAGCGACCTGAACTTAGGTATGGGTCAGCAAATAAAGCCAGTAACTAGAATTGCCAGACCACCTCCGTACCTCTGCACAGAAGTCACTCCATGTACAAATATCAAGCTCCCATGGTAAATACACCACAGAATCTGGTTATCATCCCTAAGGGAAATAGTAAAGCAGGACAAGGTATCAGTTTTTAGGGTGGGAGACCCCCTGAAAACTTTAGAAAGCTCAATGGGGATAAACAGGAAAAATTTAAGAAGTATGCAGACTTATTTCCAAATCTCTCTGAAACACAGGGAGGAGTATGCAATGTTTCTAACAATTCTTGCTTAAAATGAGGGAGTCCTGTTAACTGTAACTAAACAACTATCTCGTCCAACATAAAGTAGAATACTGAGTGTGAGAGAAGAAAATAACCATCATAAAATTAAAATAGGAACTATGAATATAAAGAGATTTAAAAGCTATTATTTGGAAATCACAGAACGAACATCATGCAGTTGACTGAAACATCCGTATGCACAAAATATCTTCAAATTAAGAAAAGAACACGTCACCTACCTTGCCAATCTTTACAGTTTCTGAATGTTCAAAGGCTAGAGCCAGCTGTTCCCAAGTTGGGGCCAAAGCCTTGCAGTGACCACACCAAGGGGCAAAGAATTTGATGAAGTGATTACCTTTGAAGTCAAAGAAAAAGATTTAACTCTTTTGGAATTAATTTGGCTGCCATTAAAGGCGAGGTATTAATCTCTGTCTGCAAATTTATCATGGTATTTCCTGGGTTAAAGATAGGAAATACTGTGAATTAAAAGCCAGGGCAGAATATTTCAGCAATTAGGTTTTCAAAACTGTATGCAGTGTTGCCAATTTCCCTGAAGATCCAAACAGTTTTACAACCTCAAGCCAACAACTGAAGTATTAGAACTACAGCACTAAACTTAACAGTCTTCTAGAATATCTAATTCTATTATATCAATCACTTGCCCTATTACAGAGTAGAAAGAACCAAGGCATATGTATTTATAACAGCATAAAGCAAAGTATAAATTAGACTTCAACTTATAAATTTCTAGGCAAACACCACCACTTTGTGTCCATGAGGTGCCTAAATAATTTTCTTCATCTTACTGTTTTTTCTCTCTGTTTCTACCTTGCAAAAACTGCTGCCTCTGTAGAATTTCATGGCATTTTACAGAGAGGAGAGTCTCACTACTGCCTCACACTAATATATTGTTTAAAATTATTACCCTAATTGCAGATTGCCAGAATATGTAAATCCTTTAATTAGAATTACTATTAATTCAAGTTGCTGCCTGCTTTTGCACACATCAAAGCAATGCACTTATAATACAAAATAAAAATGAATTTAATTAAACAACAAAAAAAAATCAACTTAATTTGAAGGAAAAAGCAGTGATTGTGGGAAAACTTTTTTTAAACAGAATTACAATCCTTTGAGAACCACTGTGGGAGTTAGAATTTCTAGAGTTTCTGGTTCAGGGGGTTGTTCACAGAAGAAAGACAAGAGATACCACAAAATCACTAGGAAATGAAAGATGCAAAAGTACTTTAGTCTTAACTTGCCTATTCTACATCAGGAATACCTTCAAAAATGATTGACTAGCTCTGCTTTGATCAAGTAAAGACCATACTGAAATTTCTCATGAATTAATTAAGAACATACAGTCAAAAGCAGCTATTTTGAATCATTTACTCTGTGATACACTCTCCTCTGATTGAGAGAAAATAAATGCATCTTTTAGCCCTAGTGCACAAAAAAGGTAGACAGAGACTATTTTTAAGAACCAAAGTCAACCTTCCAAGTGGAACTCCTAAGCCTTCAGCTAAATTTAAGCACTGCTGAAGTCAAGAGAGGACAACAGCTTTACAGATGATCATAAAGCTGCTCGACTATCAGATATCACCGTGAGAACACCTCCTCCAATGGTATATGAAAGCCAATGGATACATCTTAAAACATTCATGCATGCACTGAACTTAACAACTGACAAAATCTGCTCAAACTGCTTAATGCTTAGTGTTTCCCTGATGGCTGTATGAAGAATCTATTGTAATTTCCATGTAATTCTCTGGTAAGGCACACACACAGGGAAATTTGCTGCAGCAAATCCTCCTTTACACTCAACGTGTTTCTAATTAATGAATTGGTTTCTTCAGGAAGCTTTAGTGTCTGGTTCATTCACATCATCACATGGGCACAAACAGTTCATTTAATCTGGCCTTAACTCTACTGCCTTCTGGTTGGAGTGCCGTTCTTTCTATTGGTGTGCAAAGTGTACGTAAATAAACTACAGCATTTTTACACAGCATGTAGGTTCATCCTCTTTACTGAGGCATTACTGGAAAATTAATTGGGAAGGAGGTACGATAAGAACTAATGCTTCTGCTTCACACTTCCTAGTAGGTAAGTCTCTGTAAACAAGTATCTCGTGCTTATGAAAAAGGTTACCTTCTGCTATGTGCGTCTTGAAATTGTCTGCTGAGAGTTCATACATTCCCTGCTTAGGTTCAGGAGCTTTTGGTGGTTCCACAGTAGATTCTGGATCCTATTCAAGAGGGAAGTACATTTCATGAATTAGTTAAGCATTTAATGTAAACTTATTAAAAATATCACTGCTTGTGTATAATCATTTTCTAATTGTGCTCAGCATGTAGTTTCATCTTGATTAGCAACAGCAATTAAGAATTTAGTTTTAGGCAAGGCTTGTCTAATATGTATAAGTGCTAAACTCAACGGTTCTCCTAGAGATGATATTAGTTTAACTTATTTAACCAATTAGTTTAATCCCTTTCTGTAGACTACAACATTATCAGCTAATAATCAAGCTAAAGATAGCATCCCACATTGTTAAGAGGAAATTATGCACTTTATCCTGTGACAAGTCACTTTTCTTACTCCAGAGATATTATAGCCTAAAGGTGTTAAATGAATTGACATAAAGAATTCAATCTTCAAATATCAAAATGCTAAACATTAAAAACTGCACTATGTACTTCCTGTAGTTTTAAATACAGGAGCAAAAGGCAGCTCATAGGATATCAGATTTTATTATTATTCTAACTTATGTGGAAGCTGCTCCACATCGTTTTCTCACCTGACTTTTATTCTCAGGAGCAGATTTTCTGCCAGAGAGTGAAACCTAACCTATAGATAGATCAGCAAGTCTGCAGAAGGAAATATTTCCTTTTCCTATTCCCCTTTTACTTACAGATGGTTCCCCATTTAGTTTTTCCAACATCCAGTTTTCCAGCGCCTGGAAGTCTCTCGGGCCTTGGTATTTCAGAGGTTCCTGTCCTGGTTTAAGCAGCTTTAAACTAAAGGATTAAAATGTAGAAAAGAGTGAGGTAAAAATTTACACATGTGAAACATTCCAAGGAAGTTAAGACGCTTTATTAATTCACAGCAATTCAGCTCAGGCTGCAGCAACAGCTCTCTTGATTATTCCCAATTATTCATTTCAACATCACACACCTCCCTCAACTTGAAGGGTAACTTCTAGAACTTAGGACACTTTTTTTCATTCCCACATCAATTTTTACAGGGGATTTAAAAAACAGCCAGTTTTTCTTTCTTCTTTAGATGTTTTTCTTTCTCTTCTCATTCCACAAGTTGCAAAGAAGGGAACATATGAAAAGTGCTGAAAAGCAACACAATGCAAGTGATATTACATCTCCCAAGATGATAATAGATAACCATTCAATTCTTCCTTACTCAGAGTCTCTGCCATTCTTTCTATTTTTGTAAGGAATGGTGCCACAACATAAACTATGCAAACATACAAATGCAACCAGTGTTTGCTTCTGGGGATACTAAAATAAAGTTGTAACATTCATTGTTTCTTGGCGTTTTAGTATTTAGTTTCTTGGTATATTAGTGGAACTAAGCCACAGATTGCCCTTAAGGACAATTCCTATTTCAATGAGGACTTTGCTATTTATAACTCTCAGCTTCTAATCAGTGGCACTCATCTGCGTCAAAGCAAGTGTAGCCACGGGTGGATGTCAAGTTCAGTCTGTTGCTGAGGTCAGCAGTCACACCAGACAAAGAGAGCCCAGGGAAGGAAACTGAAAAGCATGGGCTGTGGAAGATGCTTGAGAACAGGGTACTATGAGAGGGAGGAGGACAATTCTGGACTTTTATTTAAACAGTCATCTCCAAGACATAAAACAGTTTCTTCGGAAGAAAGAAAAGTAAGAGTAGCATATATCACATCATACTTGGCAAGACAGTAAAAAGGATTAAATGGAATATAAGAGATTCACAGGGCTACAGAGAAAAACTACCAAAACACAGAGCTTAGAAGTTAGCTTCAACAAGTTGGCAGAAGATCATGGAAAACTAAAACAGAATGACACAGGACCAGATCTCCTTCTATACTTACGTAGGGTATCCGCGGACGCCAAATTCAGAGCACAGAGGAGTGTCTGTAGTACAATCCACTTTAACAACATAGACCTGTGGGTTTTCCATGTTGTTGTATTTATCTCCCAGATCATTCCAAGTTGGCTGGAGACGCTGGCAATGTCCACACCTGCAACAGAATGAACAAAATATTTCCTTATAGTTGCTCCCTTTAGAAGGGAATGAATCTTTGGAAAAGCCATATGCAAAATAATCAGAGATGTTGATACATTTAAAAATAGCTAAGTTAGACATCTTCCATACTCAAACACTGCTACAGTAAGTAACTGTGAATAGTACCATGTATCGTGTGACAACACTGCAAATGCCTTGTAAAAACCGTTAAGAGAAAGCCTATTGAGCACCCTCTGAACCTAGTGATGCTATTAAGAAAAGCAGTCTGCATTTCCCAGCTGCCTAGAATTAAAAGCACACAAGGCTGACTAGCTTTCTATACTCTCCAACATTTGAAAATACCATGTCTTTTATGCAGCAGGAAAGAAGTCTTTCCAGAAGGATTTCCATTTCTCTTTAATGGCTGCTTTTGCCAATCCTTCAGTACATCTAGAAATACACAACTGGATTAACCACAAAACTTTTCGACTAGTATGAAAGCTGTTTTTGCCCTTGACATGACCTAGAAGGTCTACTTCTTAACAATTGAAACAGCATTAGGATGTCAGAGGAAATTGTTTCCTATTCTCTTCAGATTTGCCATTTCAAACAACTTCACACATACAATTGGCTTTGAGCCCACTCATAGAAAACGGATTCACACCTTTCCAGCTTCTCTGATTCATTAAGACAAAAAACCTCACCATCTTTCAATATTGATAAGATTCTGTTGCAGTTGGTCACACTGGGGGGCACATATTCCCACCACATAGAGGAATATGACCTCATTCTGAATTATAATGGTGAAGGAATACAATGTGCTATTAATAAACTTAAATATTCTTTAAATATTTAACTTCAGACTGAACACTCAACTCTTCATGGAGCTCCAAGAGGATGACTTGGGATTCTTAGTGAATACTGACTGGTGCTTAGTAACTGAGAATAGAAATCTGTGAAAGGAAATCTCAAGTAATTCACACTTTTTTTTCTTTTAAGTACACAACAGAACTGCTTTATTCATATTTAACACCGTGATCTCTGCTCTACACAGTTCACCGTTCCCTTCTTTCTTCAGATTACATGAGCTGAAACTGAAAAATAAAGCAGGAAAAAGGCTCAAATCTAGATCAGAAACAAACTAGTTAGTCATTCTCGGTTTTCATAAAAATTCAGTTTATATTTAAAGAAGGCAAGTTTATATAAAAGGCAAGACTGTCCCTGAAATACTCCCTTCTAGAATGCCTAAGACATAACTGGAGACTATATAAAACCTGAGAATTCAAAACCAAAGACAGCAAGCCTGTATAACATTATGTGTCTCTCTTAGTCCCATGCACATACACAGTTATCATCCCCATTTTATATCAGAGGGACTGGAAGAGAAGAACAGCCAGCAGGGATGGTAGAGAGCAATCAACAAGCAGCTCTGCCTTTCCTTCCCTACATAATCTCTGTTTATACAGATAAATCAATATGCAAAAGAAATGCTATATAAAAGATTCAGATTGCTGAGAACAAAACAAAAATCCTTCTTCTTGTACACTACTAACATCAGGACATAAAGAGAGAACCTTTTTCTTTCTAGGAGTCTGCAGATAGGTTGCTCATTTGCACTCTAAGCAATGTGGGCTCCAAGTGCTTGTGTCTGGAGATTATTTTGCTGTGGCAATATCTAGGGAATACCACGCATGCTGCTTTACCTCACACTGATAGATCAACGCTCCTCTTACAGTATCAGTGCTTCTCCCCTGGAAGACCTGATGGCGGACTTCCTAGGCTAGGGGTAGCTAGTGAGGAACAAAGACATTTTTGGATGTCACCAGTACATCCACAGTTCTGCACTTAGCTAGGGTAACTCCACAGCAAGACATGATGCAAATCATCACCTAACTTAAAAACACCCACATACCCTAGGTTAGGTAGGTATCACGGTGCAAGCATCTTAGGACCAGCCCCCTCTGCACAAATGAGTCCAGCCAAGATCAATTCCAGTCAAGAGATTTCAATACAACCACAACAAACTCTGGCAATCCAGCATGCTTCAGTTCGGTGGACTTCCAGAATATGCTAAAAGATCACAGTGGTCAAAAGAAAGCAATGAAACTGCTCATCTGAGAGTCCTTCCAACTAAGGAATCGGGGAAACTTCCCTTTTTTATAGGCACACAACTGGCTAGGCCAAAATCTTAAGCTATTTAGTGTCACTGAGAGGCAAACCTGTTCAAGCGTAGATACCAAGGAAGACAAGGCGATGATCAAAAATCTGATGGCAAATGACCTGGAGTGCTTTTTCTTTATTTATTTGTATTGGCCTACAGTATTTGAAACAAGTGTGAGACCTTATTGGTACTGCTTCTATAAGAACAGGAAGAGAGAGGCCCATGGCAACGTTTGTTTGAAGAACTGTGCAGAAGAGGTTGGTCCTGTCTATCTTAACTCATTGTCAGCCTTCATTATCTAACATTACCAGCATCTGTAACAATCCAAAAGAAAATTCAACTGAACATTGTAGAGTTTGCTAGGCTTCTGCCTCACTAACTAAACGGAGCAGTGCCAAAATACCTGCATCAGTGAGAAGCACAAGGAGATTAGCACATTAGAGTCAACTAGCAGTATAGCTGGAGGTTCTATTAGAGGAGTCTACAGTCTATTCTGGGGCTGATAGACTACCATCTGATATCATGGCAAGGCCAGAGCTCTCTCTGATACACAGTGAGGATGTGAAGCATATGTTGGACTCTGCAATGGCCTTTTTGGCACAGGGTCTCCTACAACTGTGATCCAAGACAAAAGTCCATATGGCTTCAGAGATGCCTGTGAAACAGTCAGTTGAAGCTTGAAGAGATGCAGATATTACCTCCTGAGCACTCCTGCTCTGCATACGAATGTCTTTGACCTTACTCTCAAAGATCCTTCACCAGCAAGTTGGGCTTCCTCTGTTCTGTAACTTTCAGAGAGCAAAGGAAGATATCTGGTCTTTCAAGCTTTTGGTTAACGTCTCTGTATGTCATAAACAAGCTGACGGCAGTAACAAAAAAAAAAAAAAAAAGTAATTCATTTTTTAAAGGAAATACTTCTCTAGCTTTGATTTCAAAGAGTATCATGATATACGTGTGCCTCAATGGCACCAGGTACCAAAAGGTTAGCTTTGGACCAAAACGTACCTATTGCGAAGACATCATTCCATTATCTCAACCTAAGAAAACTCGGGGAGGAAAAAAAAAAGCAGCCCTAACAACAAAACTTGCAATAACACTACTGGATAAGTCAGAGATGGATAAAAAAAAAAGGGGAGAGCAAAGCAGAAAAGGAGAACAAGAGCAACCACTGGAGAGGCCCAGAGATGAGAACTACTGTCCCACTGACTGCTGTAATGCCCATCCAAGTCCTGTTCTCAGATTCTACCCAGCTATTCTCGTGTCAAACATGCCAGCCTAGAACAAGAACCTAGCAAATATCCTGCAGACGTGGCAGCTCCCCAGCTCTGCTAATACTACCTGTGGCCTTAGGGACTTCCATTTATACTGCTTGAAGGCTTTCATTTCTACTACTTTCGCAGCAAACTTATCCTCACATCTGCAACAGCAAAGAGGACTAAACTTCTTCAAGAAGGTATCTACAAGGCCGGGGACGCGGGGACGTGCAAGTCAGCAAACCCTCCATTTCGTTGGCACAACAAAAGCCCTCGGTCTGCGTGCAAAGCTGCTGCAGGCTCCCTGCACGGCTCCCCGTCCCGCCGCCCTGACAGGGCTGCTCCGCTCCATCCCCATCCAGCCCAGCCGCCTCCCCTCGGCGGAGGGTCCCATTTTAGGGCCGGAGGTCGCGCTTGGGGCGCGGCGATTCGCACCGGGCTTCACCCCGTCCCCGGCCCGGCCCTCCGCGGCCGCCATTCACCACGTGTGCCGCCCCTCGCCCGGCGGAAGGCGCACGGAGCGACCCCGCGGCCTCCCCGGCCCGGCCGCCTCCCGGCGCCACGTCGACGGGGGAAGAGGCGGGCTGGGAGACGCCGCGCAGGGCCGGGCCGGGCCGAGCCGAGCCGTGCCGGCCCTCCCGGCGCTCCGATACCCACCACGGGTCGAAGAACATGACGAAGTGCGGGGCGGCGGCGGCGCCGTGCCGCAGCATCTCGGCGCTGTAGAGGTGCCGCGCGTGCGGGTCCGCCTCCGGCTCAGCGCTCGGCTCCGGCTCGGCGCGCACCGACCCTCCGCAAAGCACGGGGCCGAGCGCGGCCCAGGCGAGCAGGCGGCACCAGGCCGGGCCGGAGCGCAGCGAAGCCATGGCAGCGACGAGGCGGCGAGCGGCGAAAAGCCCCGGGCGGCCGCCGCCTCCCTCCCTGCCCGCCCGCCGCCGCCGGCCCCGCCCTCTGTGCCGCCCGCCCCGCGAGCCTTCGGCCCGGCACCGGGCTGCGTGGGGAAGTCGAGTGGGTGAAAAGGGGCGAAAAATGAAAGCTGCGCCTAATTTTATTTCAGACGTTCAAATTAGCTTTGAAAGATACGGCCTCTTTCAGAAATCTTTATGAGTGAAGCGATTGCAAGATGCTGCTACTGTATTTTCCACCAAGCTTGAAAATAAAGCCAGCTGGGATAGTCCAACGCGTTCACCGGTACCAGATTAAGTACATCTACTCACTTTCTCTTCAAACAAGTTTATCTTCCCTTATTTCTATACTAACAAACTCCTGTGACTGAGTAATCATTGATTCAAAAAGAAAAAGGAGAAATGTAGATTATCCCCCTTCTTTAGCGTATGAAAAAGTACCAACAAAACCAGCAAAAAAACAATATAGAAAGGGTGAGAATGAGTAGGTCTAAAAGTCTTTGAAGAGCCATGTCCCGATACCAACAGGTGAGCTCTACAACCACAGACAGCACCTTCTCAAGCTATTTTTCATGCGAGGGGATTTTTGTTGTTTCACTCTCTACATCTACATCGTACATCTAGCACGTTTAAAAATAGACTTTTTCATTAAATTAAACATTTCTATGACCTTAATTAAATAACAGGTTACTGAAAAGCCATTTTAAAAATCATTTTTAATAAATTCGTAATTCCCCCGCAGTGCGGTAAGATACAGATCACATAAAAATGACAGAAATAAATACAGTATTACTTTCAGATGTAGTAGAAATAGAAGTATGGTTCACAATTCCCAGGGGAGCTGAAGCAGGTCACAGCTGAGCTCTCTTTAATCAGCAAGAAGTGCTGCTAGGTCAGAACTGCCAATAGGAATGAATCTGAATTACCTCATTCCTCTGTGTAAAATGCTAATAAAATTAATATTGATAATGTAAATCAGTGTTTCCAGCTTGCTGATTTAGAACTTGGTTAAAATCAAATTGCTCTACCTGTCCCCTCGCTCCAACCCTCTGCTCCCTCTGCCTCTGGAGCTGATGAACTTTATTTTCAGCTCTTGTCCTTCTCCCATTAACTGCATTAGTACCATGGCAGAGCTGGGGGAGAATAGTAGCCGCAGCTCTGTAGTTCTTCATAGGTCCCCCACAGAGGTCCCACCCACCCCAAACCGTAATCACATCCCATCACGCAAGGTGAAGGTGTGCCAGATAAGCATGAATAAGACTTCAGCCAATCAACAACATCCTTTTCCCTCTCCCTTTCTGCCATCTCCACGCTGCATCACCTCTGACGGCAGCACACACTACCACCTCACCTCTTGCTTCTCCAGCCCCCACCTCCTGTGCTCCAGGCATTCTCCAAGGATAATCCAGCTTCAAGTCACTGACACCCACAAGCTGCTCTTCACAAACATGATCCCAGCATGGAGCAGCTGAGCTGGCAGGACCTGGGAGAAAGGTCCTGAAGACAGAATGATGGAACCACAGAATGGCCTGGGTTGGAAGGGACCCCAAGGATAATAAGTCTACAATCCCCCTGCCACAAGTAGCTGCCATCAGGCCTCCCCTCAGCTCTGCTCTAGAGAACTCACCCTGGGATCTATGTAGGCTGCACGATGTGCAGAGGAGCAATCCTGATACAGCTTGCTCCTGCCTGTTGCTTCGCCCTGCAGAGTAGCATGCTACCAACAAGTTATTTATCCACATGTAGGAGTTGGCCAGGAGGTGTACTTGGTGGGCAGCATGTGTTCAAAGAGAATGTACGTGGCATAGGAGTGGAACCTGGGCCTGGAAAGGAGCTCAGAGGTCACAGGAATTGGTCACCATCCTGTGAGCCTGTTTGTAAACTTTCTTAGCTCGATTTTAAGATGACTGAGAGATTTTTGCCTACGCTACTCTGAAAGTTAATTCCTCACCTAGGATTATGAACATTTTTCAAAGGCAGCCTTTATTTATTGTTGACTTGTACCAGACCATTCCTATGCCAGCATTGACCTTTAGACAAAATACTCTTTGCCTCTCGCTGATAATGTCTGGAGGTAGAGATGGCATCCTACCTCAGCTTTCTTTCTGCTAGACTAAACAAGCCAACATCTCCCACATGTTCACAAATACTGTCCCAGAGATCTTCCGCACAAACCAGACCAGCAAATAAAAAATAAACCATCCTTTCTTCCATTCACACACAGCTGAGCAGCGAATGCTTTGTAATACCTGTACATCTTAGTCTCCTTATCCCTGATGTTAAATGTATCCCTAAAATGTGATTAGTATCTTATCTAAGAGTTTGTCCATCTTGCAGATGTTTCCCCTTCCATTCATGTCACAGACAACTAGTTCCATGTTATGGTCATCACATAAAAAGATGATGTTATGTATGCATCCACTTTGTGTGTGTTTTTCGTTTGTTTTGTTTTGGTATGTTTTATTTTAATGTATTTTCTTGCTGGCAACCTAAGCAACCTAGAGCAAGTAACTAGCTTGCTTGCCAGAATCCAGAAGTAGGTGCTCTGCACGCAAACGTTTGATTCATTCATATGTGTCCCACACTTTTTCCTATTCTATGTTACTCAATATAGATTTTTTACCACCTAATATAGAGTTCTCCCCCTGTTTGCAGGTGGAAGAAAATGACCCCTTAGAAGCAGTATTGTTGATCTATTTTCTTACACTTCTCCTTCCTCACATCAATTTTCTCCAATTTCAAGGACTTTGATACTATTAGGCTTGTTTTTTTAAGATCTTCCCGTTTCTGCAGTATGTTTTACAATAGGAACTGTAGTTGTGTGAGCAGGGAATACTCATGTTGAGAAATAGTGAGGGAAAACAAGAAACTGCCTGAGACCCACAGGAAAGAAATGCCAGAGGTGTCGCTCAGTCCAGTTAATGAGTCATTTGAGCAGGAAAAGCTGAGCTTCAGGGTTTAAGATATGCATTGGCCTAGCTTAGATTTGCTGCCTTCTGTTATTTAGAAAAGTTTCCTCTCCTCTCCTCTCCTCTCCTCTCCTCTCCTCTCCTCTCCTCTCCTCTCCTCTCCTCTCCTCTCCTCTCCTCTCCTCTCCTCTCCTCTCCTCTCCTCTCCTCTCCTCTCCTCACCTTTCCTCTCCTCACCTTTCCTTTCCCCACCTTTCCTTTCCCCTTTCCTTTCCTTTCCTTTCCTTTCCTTTCCTTTCCTTTCCTTTCCTTTCCTTTCCTTTCCTTTCCTTTCCTTTCCTTTCCTTTCCTTTCCTTTCCTTTCCTTTCCTTTCCTTTCCTTTCCTTTCCTTTCCTTTCCGAAAACAACATATACACACTTCTTTGTTATATTCAGCTTCAAAGGAAATAAAATTCACCTTATAGAGCTGCTCTGACTCCTCAAAAACAGTCCTGTTCAATTCCTTCAGACAGAAATGTGGCTCCATGTTTTTTGCCTAAACCAAGATACTTTTTCCAGCATTTCTCCTCTTTTATTTTTTTTCTTTTATTCTTCTTTCCTCTTTCTGTTTTAGGGAAATGTTCTAAAACTACTGGAGTTTTTTCCTCCCAATCACAGCGGAAGACTAGACTGAATCTCCTTGATTAGTGCTTGTTCACAGCAATTGGCAGCAATGGACAGTATTACAGCACAGCTGATTTCAAGATATCAGGGAACACCTAGAAAATCAGAGCAGCTTTTACTACACATTGTACAGCCTAATAGCGTAGAAAATAAAGAGAAAAATCAGTTTCAGTGTAGGCTACCAAACTGCACTGAGTCAGTGCACTGCTGCCATTTATTTTCACCTGTGACCCTGGTGATTTACAGCAAACGCAAGTTATTTTAGTGTGTCATCATATCTCAGGTGTTTCACTTAACTTGCCACATAAATATCATTTTCTAATTTACATTCCACTGTTAATTCTATCTATGATCCACACGAGAAAAGAAAAAGCTAAACTCATCTGTATAACCCCCTAAGAGACTTCCAACGCCCAGAATAGAGCATGTTGTATTTTGACAGCTGTCCTTTGAATCCTAAAGCATAACCTCTCAGGGGAAAGAGCGTTACGTAATTTTAGTGACAGCACAATTGTCATTCAGCTAGAAAGAAGGATATTGTGATCTCAATGGAAAAGAAAAGTGACACTGCCATCTGTAAGCTGATAGCCCTTTTTCTTTGGTAATTTGTACCTCTCATGAAGGGTTGGGAGTGGAAATTATTACAAGCTGTTGAAGAAAATGACATCATTTTGCCACCCACAAAACACTAGGACTTTGACAACCCAGAAAATGGCACAGCAGAAAGGAAAGGGCAATCCAATTGTATGGAAGATCTCTTGCTTCTGGAGGAAATGTGTTCTCATTGTGATGGCCGTCCACCATCTCTGTGGGACTCTGACCACTAAGGCCACAGAACCCAACTTCAATAGCTCCAGCAGCTGCAGGAAAGGAGGACATAATTGATGGAAACGCTACTCTCTCCATGGTCTTCAGATTCCTTTGGTTTGGTCAAATGAACCAGATTTTTCTTTTGGGCAATTTACTTTCAATTGTAAGTCACAACACTACAAAATTAATAAACAGGGAAATTCAGTTATGCAATTAGAAGTTGCTGGGAAGAATAGCATAATATAGATTGAAGATTTCATGGATCATAAAGAAAGAATTTCCTGTCTGTTAATTTTGCAGCTGCTTTAATGCATTCCCCTTAACGATGGAATACTGGAGGCTATTTTTTTCCATGGTTGAATTCTCTTCCATTACACGGCACACACCCTCTTAAGTAACCTGCAGCTGCTTTTATCTGCCACCACTAATATTGGTCCATTGTGATGTCTGACACATTACAGAGCCCCTGTGATTTCTCAGCATACCCTGAATGAAACCAGCCTGAAGCACAAGAAATGGGGGCTGCATGCAGGAGCGGAATTTTGGATACTTGAGATATCCAGAAGGTGAATGAAGTTTTGAAGGAAAAACATACTTGTGTAGACCGTTACTCATTCGTGGTTTCTGGCCAGTTCCACATGCAATACAGTAAGAAAACTGTTTTTAATTATTTTTTAATCAGCACTTTCTCCCTGATTTGTTTTGTACCCGTTTGGTGGCTCAAAACCAGGACCAGCATACTCTAATATCCACCCAAGGAAAAGCTGGACTCTGAGGTTGTTCTTTTGAAGCCAGATGCAATTTAGGGGACAAATAAGGGGAATTTCTTTCCCTTCATTTTCTTTTCTGAACTGCAGCACCACCTCTCTTTAGAAAAGAAGACTCAAAGACATGGAGGACTATAATTCTAACTGACAGAGTTACCATTACTTAACATTCAGTTTATGCTTCCAGTGTGTCATGTAATCTAATCTGGAAGTTTGGGAACAGTAATCAACTTCTTTCCCCTGTAACAGCTGATGTCAAATGCAATATTTATGGTTTCACAGAAGCAGAGTGTACAGAGAATCAAGAATAAAGCAAAACAGCCAATCTTTCACATGGGAGCGAGCCGATTAGGATTTAAACAAGAGTGCCTTCTTTATGCATTTCACTCATTCCAAACTTGTCTCTTTGGTTTCTGCAATCTACAGTTTTGCACCTTTGGTGCAAGGAAGTTTTTCTCTCCAGCCAGCTTCTTTCTTTCTTTATTTAGCTCTTTGTCATACTTCTTTATACTTCTATTTCTAACTATTGCTCTTCTCTTGCTATGGAAGTCTTGTCCTTCAAAATTTCATTCATTTTCTGGATATCTCAGATTAATTGAGAAGCTGCTGTATACCACATTTTTTATGGCTTAGAATATTAATTCTCTGGATACCATATGATAAATTAAAAAATAAAAATAAAAAAAAAGCAGCCACCATAGTTAATATTGATTGTGTTTCTTTCCACAGCAGGCTAACATTCAAATCCCTTTGTATTTCACAAAATTATTTCACAAAGCTATTCTAGACATTCAGATACATCACAAGGTTGGAAACGACCTATAAGATCATCTAGTCCAACCGTCTTCTCATTACCACTGCTACCACAAGCACTAAACCAGATCTCGCAGCTCCTCATCCACTTGAGCCTCTTGAACACCGCCAGGGATGGCGACTCCACCACCTCCCTGGGCAGCCATTCCAGTGCCTGACCACTCTCTGAGAGAGAAGTTTTTCCTCATATCTAACCTAACCCTCCTTTGGTACAACTTGCGGCCATTTCCCCGGGTCCTGTTCGTTGCCTGGGAGAAGAGGCCAAACCCTTCCTCACCACAACCTCCCTTCAGGAAGTTGTAGAGTGCAATGAGGTCTCCCCTGAGCCTCCTCTTCTCCAGACTAAACAATCCCAGCTCCCTCAGCCTCATCATTCCTCTGAACACAGAAAGTTATCTAGGAAATCTTTAGAAGTGAGTATATATAGTGAATTCTATTTCTGAACAGACTTTAAAAAGTGGACCAGCTGTAGGTAATGGTGATTAAATATAAATAATTTAGCTATGCAATGATTTAACCAGATTAGCTTTTTTTAGCTCATCCCAAGCAATTTGTACAAGTCCAGCTTTTTAAAGAAATACATCAAAACACCAAGCACGTTAAGAGCTGTGATCAACAGTCACACAGCGTTGGAAGGGACTTCAAAGATCATGAATCTCCAACCCCCCTCCCACATTACAACCACTCTTTCATGAAATGGGAAAGCGACTGTGACGGGATCTTGGGAGGTTGTTGTGTACACCTGGAGGTATTGTAGCTTCTCTTTTCTGCTTGTTCTTTTGTTTTCTGTTGTTCTCCTTTGGCGTCCAAATGCTTCCCAAGAGGAGAGCTTGAAGAGCAGCAAGCATGGCTTTGCCTTTCTGCTCTGATCCCCAATGCATTAGCAACCAGAGATTTGGGCATCAGTTATTGTAATGAGAAATATTAAACTGCTCTTTCCATAGAAAGCATTTAGTCTTATCTAGTGAAACATGAGTGTGTTTCTAGCATATTCAGTATGCCAGAAAAGTATTAGATACCTATGTTTCTGATCTAATGTTTCAGTAAATATGACCAAATCAGTGACTATAGCTTTAGGCATTCAGCCAGAGCAAAACTAATTTTCCATGCTGATGTTCTTGATGAAAAACTCAGATATCTCAGTTTAACAAATCTGAACATGTTATTTTTCTGTGAAGGCTCAGTTTGTGTGATAAAAACCACACTACCTTTTCCTTGACTGCCATCTTGCCAAAACCTATCGACTGCATGCATGCCTACTACTAACAAGTATTAAATCAAATATTTTTTCTTGCTGTGAATTTGAATGCAATTTGATAAAGCTCCTCATGCAGAAAAAAATAATAATATAATTAAGCAGTTCTAGCTCAAAACATTTTGAACAATTTACTTTTTATAGAAACTCTAAGCCACTAGCTGCTACTCCGGAATAGCATATTTGTCTTATTTTACTCTTTTAGACTGGTCTACAGCAATTCATTCTTCCTCAAGAAGCATGAGAGGTGTTCTGAAAGCAAAGAACAGACAGCCAATCACCTAGGTACAATGCAGGTTCTCACTGTGTCTGTACAGTAGCGTGGCATCCTGCAGTCACTTTCACAGAGGCTGAAGCAGTGACATCCACTGACTCAGAGTGTTGTGCCTCTGACCTCTGAACAGCTTGCCCTAAGCTCAATCTAGTTTCTGCCTCCATGTCATGCAGAAGACAATGCTCTATGAGCTTATGGCTGTGAAAAATTATCCAGGGAATCTTTAGCCGATATGATACTTGGAACGAGAAGTAATGGCCTCAAGTTGTGGCAGGGGAGGGTCAGTTTGAATATTAGGAAATATATCTTCTCAGAAAGAGCGATGACACGCTGGCACAGGCTGCCCAGGGAGGTGGTGGAGTCACTGTACCTGGAGGTGTCCAAGAAACGTGTGGATGTGGCACTGAGGAACATGGTTAGTGGCTGTGGTGGGGATGGGCTGGTGGTTGGACTAAATGATCTTAGTGGTGTTTTCCAACCTTAATGATTCTGCATTCATGTCCCACCACAGCTCTGGTCTCTAGCAGGCAGAGAATAAATAAAAAGCATTTGCCAGTGGGCTGCCATCATCTTTTCACACTCTATTGGAGGTCCTAAGGTTGCTCTTAAATGCAGCCAGTCAACAACAAACTCACCCACAAAAGCACCATGCTTTTCCAAACTGCCAGATAAATAAAATGCCTTTTATTCCACGTGTTCTGCTCTCACTTTCCTGTTTGAAGTGGTGCAACAGGCAGAGTCTTACTCAGTATGATATTTAAAATGCATTTACCCTCACACATTTCATACAGGATTTGTACTGTTGATGCTGATCCACAATGCATGTACTCGAAACCAGCAGTTAGTTTAGGGTCTAGATTTCTTTTACAGAAGAGGTCCCTTATCTTCTACATACAAAAGAAGCTGAGTCATAATTATTTGCTTTGCGTGCATACAAAATGCTGCACTGAGTCTGTGATGGCAAGCAGATCATATCACTATAATAATATAATAATACAACAAAGGCATTTAGTAGTCATTGGCACTGCAGAGGGCACGTTAGTCAATGGCACGTATCTCACTCTCTAGAAGAAAAGGAGAAAATCTTTTCTCTGATACCAGCAAAAGAGCCTGCAATGTGGTTGTGCTTTTATCTACATTACAGTGTTAACTTCAAGAAATCTGAAATTCTCTGGAAAGGCTGACAATGTTCAAACTGCATCTTGGAGTTTTACATGTTACTGTACAAGCATTAGGACAATTATGAGTGTAATAATGACAATAATAACGATAATGGGCAAGTAAGTTTTGGATAATGGGGGCAGCAGAAAGGTGAAGCTCAGGGTTAACATGTGGCTCTTGTTCACTTGGCATTTAGTCAGCGTGACACAATTCAAATTTAATGAATCTATTGTGCATATATTTTATTCAAATTCTAGTGTGAATTTGAAATAATTCAAGCAAAGAACAGAACTGGGTCTCCTGCCTCCAGAGTAACCGTACTTTAAAATACTCTAAGAAGTTATAAACATTTGTCTTCTATTGCAAGGCATATTTCTGCTTAAAGATCCAGGAAACATCCTTCCTGTTCTTCCATTGTTTGGAGATACATACCAGGTTCTGGGCTCTGCAGAAGCTTCCAGCAACAAGCCATCTCAGACTTTTGAACTAACCACATTCAAACAAAAAGACATGAAAACGATCAGTAGAACAGCCTTCTTCCTCCATGTATGAATGAATGAGGTGGGTTTGTCTGGAGGCTGCCTGGAACAATTATTTTGGCCATAACATCAGCAGGCTGAAATAACTACCAGAAGAGCTGGGAAACATTCTGATGTTGCCTCGGGCAATGCACCAGCCACTGATCCCGTACAGATTGGGATCCTGTTTGCCATGTGGCAGATCCGCCTTGAGCAGGTGGCACTGCAGTGCAGGCACTTGGCTCATTCACCAAGGTGTGCTGCGGGCAGCTATGCCCTTCTTCTCTATCTCATGTGGATAGGGAAATGCAGCCTCTAGATTAGACCGTGTACATGCTGAACACAGAAATAGAAGCTGTTTTTTCAGGGAAGATTCTGCTTTTAAAGCAGACTTTCTATTGTCTGCATACTGTGCTGGAAAATATATAATGATTTCTACTAGGCTGAAGTGTCCAACACCTTCAGTGGACAGGTACTGCCTGCCTGAGCCTGCTCCAATGACCACCATCTCCAGTAACCCAGCTGAAGCCTCTGGTGCTCCCAGGTTTAGAGGAACACAAGAACCATAAAACCTTGCTGCTGGGTCACTGCACAGTGACAAACCTGCACTTCTGCTTCGTTGGCTCAGTTTCCCTCTGGAAAAGAAATGTTTACACAATTTGCAAGTGACTACTGTTCTAATACATGCAAATTACTTCAGAAAAAAAGAACATATCATACATAGTAAACATATTCTTCTGAGCGCTCTAACTAGCAAATATATAAACAATTTCTAGCATATAGTTAGCTTTTAATTTGCTTTATTGTCCCTTTACATTAGTTATTTCCTGTTCATTATGGCGCATTCACTCCTACTACAGTGATGCTACAGCTGTCACACAATTCTTCATAGCCCTCATTACATTTCAAGGATAGATCAAATCAGGGATATAAAAAAGATAACAATGAAAAATAATGGCTGAAAAATAATGTTTTTAAGATCTGTTATTACTATTAACATCTGTTGTCACAGTAGCATCTGGTTTGGGAGCACTATTTGCTCATACATTTCAGGTACAGAAGGAAGTAGAGTTCCTTGATACAACTCTACAAGTCAATACAAGTCAATGGCTTTATTACACTGAGTCATTCTTTCATTAACCTTTGTACACTCAGCATCTGATGGTGAAAGCAAAAGCACCATTCTGAGCATTCTATTTGAACTACTGTTGGACAGTAATGGAAACCTGACTCATAAATCTGAGATGCAAATTCAAACTTCTGCAGTGTTGGAGGACACACCAAAGTCAAAGGCTTTTTGTCCCTCCCACCTCTAGAAGTGCCACACCTCCTCCAGATCCTTCATCATGATACGTCTTCATCAGTTATTCAAAATGAGATACTTAAAAGATGGGCTCAAATATTCCTCTTTTCTCATACTGGCTTGCCTGGAGTCCCACTGAAGCAAATGGACCTGATGTTAGGATATAAGCCATTAATTTTGCATGGTAATGCTGTGCAATATTGTGAGTTTACAAGCATTTTCACAAGGCACTTCTCTGATAAACCAGACCCCTTGAGACACTGCTTTTCCAATCAGCGACCTTCACTCAAGTAGTAGGTGGGAAGATGAGATGGAAGAACATCTTTATAACTTTTTCAAAGAAACAGGGAGGAAAAGGAGAGATGAATTAGTTCATAAAATATTCTTGCACTTTGTAAGAGGCTTAGACAGGAAGCACACAGTGCAGTAGGAAAGACACTAGCCACGGACAGAATAGGAGGAAAAACACTGTCCTGAATTAGAAATGATCAGAGATGGGAAAAAAAATCAAAGACACAATTGGAAGAAATACATGGTCAGTGCACAGATTTCCTCCTTAGGTTCTGTGTATGTTCATTATGTGGCACAGAAGTGACATGCCAGTGACATGGAGGTGGAAAAATCATTCTCCATTTATGTCCTAGGACAGTGAGGTGAAGGATAAGGATAGTGCATTGAGTTACAGGCTGATCTAGTGAAAGCTCCATCATATGCTGCAACAGAGTTCCAGAGGAACACCTGCAGAAAAATTGAAGTTGCACCTTCTCCTTCACTCCTCGTGGCCCAGCTCCCATCATCCCTGCTAGCTGTCAGAGAAGGAGCATACAGTCCTGACAACTGTATATGACACACTGTCATATACAGAGACATTGCCATGTGTGGGACACTGCCACTCCACCTATGGTGACATTGCTGTCACTGTGTGTGGTGATACTGCCACCAGTATGCATGGGGACATGGTCACCTCCATGTAGAGGGACACACCACCCCCATGTATGGAAACAATGCCACCCCCATATATGGGGACATTGCCACCATCGTGTATAGAGACATTTCCATATGGAGGTATTGTCACCATCATATATGGATATTCCCATGTGTGGGAACATGCCACCTCCACATATGGAGACATTATCACCATCCTATATAGGGACATTGCCGCTGTCATGTATAGGGATGTTCCCATGTGTGTGACCCCTGGTGACCCTCATGTATGGAGACACTGCCATTCTCAAACCCATGATGAGCATTTTCAAGTGTATCATGTAAATACAGCCCTGGCAGTCAGTGTCTCATCTGTTCAGAGGAAAACATTTTTCTTGCATGCTCACGTGCTACTGAACAACAGCAATTTGCTTTACTTCAGTATCAGAAATTCAACTGCAACATTTGTCTCTCCACCATATTCTCAGGTCGTGTGCTACTTCTCAGAACATTACAACAATGTAGACATGTCATTCTTGTGCTCAGCTCTGTGTAACCAATGATAGTAGTACTTCCTAATGCTGTAAAGCTGTATCCTTTCGATGCCTGACTGCTCATATTTAATGAACAGGAACTACTGGCAAAGCTCAGTGAGACAAAGCCCAGTGCCAGCTGACCTTTCAGCAGATCCCAACCACTGTTGGGCTGGTCTGGTGCTGCGTGTGTACCCTGTCTGAAACTCTGTGCTCTGGGAAACCTTCAGCATGCTCTTCATCAAGAAAGAAAATTGCTTTTTCACAAGTGTAATTAATTATTAATACATTTTAGGAGGAAAACATCATGCTCAGAGAGCTTGGAAAGCTGTGTTTGTGGAAAAGTCAAGAGATCTGCTAGCTGTCTGTGTCTCTGATCTGCTTAGATGCATCAGGGGACAGATTCCAGCAAACCCAATGAGCTGGATTACATTAGGACAGGTCTCAGCTTGCATACTGTTAGAGGGTTATTTGCCTTTGCCACTTTCAAATGCTATTTTAAAATAGCATCAGGTGCTCTTTTTCAAGCAGGACACCGAGCACGTTCAGTACTCAGTCCATGCTCAGGCTCCTCAGCCTCAGCAACGTGTGCCAGGTGCACTTGCCGAGTGTTAGCTGATTGATGCACAGGGAGGGGAGAAAAACCACAAACAGCTGCATCTGTCTACATGGAAAGGAAGTGAAAAGGCAGTTGTCAGCATTACACAACTTCTAGGGCTCCTTTACTCAGAGAAAAGTTCTCACTGGCGTGGCTACTAGATACAGATTTTGGGTGTAGTCTCAACCCATCTGTGGTGGGAAGGAGCTCAGGGAAAGCTGATCTGACTGCTCAGAGTCCTCCCTGAGCCAATGTTACTGCTGTACACGAAGGAGTAATCCTTACAGAAGAGTGATGGGAAGAGCAAGAGGATGAAAGTCCAAGTGGAGGACTCACTGGTAGTATCCACCCAAAGCCAGCTCATGTCAGTAATGGCAGGAAGTGTTCCTCAAACTCCTTGAGAAAACTGTTGCCGGGTGTGTGAATATAGTACTGTAATCAGGATGAGAATAAAAAGTGCTATCAGCTGCCAAATGCATCCTGAGGGTATAGATGGATAGAGAACATTCTTAATGATAAGTTACAGTCTAATATGTCTGTTAACCCTGACAGCAGTGGAAAAAACTGAGTCTCGGCAGCATACTACAGACTCTTTCACCTCCTGAAACATAACTTCTATACTATTCTAAGCTACTACTCAAGTCCAACCAGTATTCCTTGGCCTTTCCAGGTCAGATAGCTACCAAAAGCTGTCAGGAGCTCCAAGCTCACTCCTACACAGCCAGTCACACTGCACCTGAAGTGGCCACACAGCTTGGTCTCCTTTTAGAAAAGCAGTTCTGACAGTGTTCCCATCTTATCCCATCAGAAGGTGTTTAACATCCTCACTCCCTGGATTTCTCTTGGATATACAAGACCATTTGTGTTCCTTTTCCATAGCACCTTACCACTAGACAAGAGATCTACAGCTCATTAAAGATTAAATAATGTCCAGCTTTGTATTTCCTACAGTTCCAAATGGTTAGAAAAAATCATTCCAGCATCATCACATCCTTGTATGAAAAATGAAAAGAACTAAAATCCAGTTGAAAAACAGAATTGAATCATAGGTAAAATTGCTACACAACCACAAAAAGGATGCTGGAAGACAACCAAATGCCAAATGTCCAGGCCTCACCTGGAGTTTCGACAGCCTGTGGAGCATCTAATGCCTTACCCCTCTTCAGTGGGGAACAGGGGTGCCACAGCAAAGACAGATTTCATTCACATAGTAGAGAAGAGTTATTTCTCATAATGAGTGGCTACATTTTATAAGAAAATGATTTATTTTTGAGGTTGTTAATTTCTTATTTTGCACTATGATCTAATGTAGCATTTTCCTTTCCTTCCCTGGCACCACACTGGTTATTATTTATTTATAGAGCCCATAAAAATGGGCAAAACATTAAAAAAAAAAAAAAAAGATATGGGGAAAGGTGTGGTCTCCTCCTCTAGTGCTGACAGTCTAACTTTAGATGTGACGAGATAAAGTGGGAGGGAGAGGAGAGGAGGCTGACATGGGCTCCTGGACATAGATTATAGCCCAAGTACATTTTAGACGTTCAAATTCTATAATAATACTGTTGATTCACAGGAAATCATTACTTGGCCACCCTAAACTCAGACATAGCTTGGAAATCAGTAACTTTCTCATCTCTTTGTCCAGCAGTTCTGAAAAAAATTATTGCAAGCTGTCTTCATGCTCCTCCCCTCTCTGTTGTGAAACAAAAAATAATGTTAATGGCTCATTAAATCCTACCTTTAGAATTCAAAATACCAGGAAAGGCAGATTTCAGAAAGCAATAGTAATTTTGTGTCCCTTTGTTGACAGACTCAGAGTTTTAAACACAACATAATGTGGCACGGAAGCCAGCTCTGAAATCAGAAGTGAGAAGAAGCATGATCAGACAAATAAAAGCAAAATTTTAACTTAACACCTGGCTTTTCAGGGAGAAAAGCATGCATCTCTGTGATGCTCACAAACAGAATGTTGCAAGAGCTGAAGAGTAGCACATGGTACAATGAAAGTTCAAATGAGAGATTTAGATGAAGTTATGGAATAGACAGAGCTGCAGGAAAAGAAATAGAAGGATCTCAATAAGATCTAGCTGTGCAGACCAGAGAGAGGAAAGGATAACAAAAAGTAATCTCTACCAAGACAGACTGGAAAGATGGTTTCTCATATTAAGTCAAACAATGAAGAAAATTTGGGTAAGGCATAGAAAGAAGTGCAGAACAAATTATCATGCTCCAGTTTCTCCTTAATTTGAAGGAGCTTTAATTATATGAAGGCCAGCTGCAGTAAACAACGCACAATATATCAGTTCATAGAATCATAGAATCATAGAATCACAAGGTTGGAAACGACATATAAGATCATCTAGTCCAACCGTCTTCTCATTACCACTGCTACCACAAGCACTAAACCAGATCTCACAGCTCCTCATCCAGACGCCTCTTGAACACTGCCAGGGATGGCAACTCCACCACCTCCCTGGGCAGCCATTCCAGTGCCTGACCACTCTCTGAGAGAAAAGTTTTTCCTCATATCTAACCTAACCCTCCTTTGGTACAACTTGCGGCCATTTCCCTGGGTCCTGTTCGTTGCCTGGGAGAAGAGGCCAAACCCTTCCTCACCACAACCTCCCTTCAGGAAGTTGTAGAGTGCGATGAGGTCTTCCCTGAGCCTCCTCTTCTCCAGGCAGATGTATAGAAGGCATTGAGGACCTCAGCCTTCTTCTTGTCTTCAGTGACCACATTCCCTGCTGCATCAAGTATAGGATGAAAATTATCCTTGGTTCTTCTTTTACCATTGATACATTTGTAAAAGGATTTTTTATTGTCTTTTACTGCAGTGGCCAATCTGAGTTCAAGTTGGGCTTATGCCTTCCTAACTTCCGTCCTGCGTACCTTAGATACTTTCTTGTAATCTCCCCAACTAGCCTGTCCCTTCTTCCAGAGGACATAGACTCTCTTTTTCTCCCTAAGTCTCAACAGTAGTTCCCAGCTCATCCACAGTGGTCATCTTCCCCTACGGCTCACCTTACGGCACTCAGGGACAGCCTGTTCTTGCGCCTTTAAGATTTCCATCTTGAGGAGCGTCCAGGCTTCCTGGACCCCTTTACCCTTAAGAAGCGACTCCCAAGGGACCTGTTCTACAAGCGCCCTGAACAGATCAAAGTCCGTCCTCTGGAAGTTCAAGAAAGTAGTTTTGCTGGTCACTCTTTTGACATCTCCAAGAATAGAGAATTCTACAATTCCATGGTCGCTCTCCCCAACTTTCACTTCATACTGCTTACCACCCTAACCACACAAATTTGCCATATTTTTTGTTAAATTAAATATATCGAGTCATATTTCACTACCCACAATGAGCTTTGCGTCACATGAATTCCATCTTCATTGTCTTTTTAATTAGCTTAATTACTACTTATAAAGGTGTCTGCTTTGTCTAAAAAGCCATGCAAATAATTGCTGTGCATCTGTGAGAGTGACTCTTATTGTATTTGTGTAATATGAATTGATTTGACTCATAGCAGGGAGATCTTATCCCAGAGAGAGCCACAGTGTTGTTTCAAGGTCAAATTTTGACAGTACTTCACAAAGAGAATTTACCTCTGGTTTTCTTCTTGGTCACACTCAAGGTCAGGCTGGATGGGGCTTTGAGCAACCTGGTGTAGATGTAGGTGTCCCTGGTCATTGCAGGGATGTTGAACTAGATGGCCTTTAAAGGTCCCTTCCAACTGAAATGATTCTGTGATTTTTATTCTTTTTCTTTCTGGCAAGTGAGTCATCATCTTCAAGCAGAGCTGACTTGACCTGAGCAGGTACTCAACATTTTGCAAGAGAAGCAGCTGCCAAAGAGCAAACATATACTGCTGCGAGTGGCTCTCACATCACCTGTACTGCAGAACATGACAACTTGTTCATGCTCAAAAACCACAGCACTTTGTATGAGAAGATCCCAGCTAATTAAATGATATGTCCAGATTAATGAACAAACCATACCTCAGCATCGAGCTATCCTCAGGTTTTTGTTGGTGTGGGTTCAGCCATTGGGAATCACCTGCTGCATTATTCCACCATGCCACCTGCTACAAGAGTAGCTGGGTTATCACAGGGCCCTATGTGGCCAGAATGGCCTTCATGCCCACTTCTGCCTCCCACCAGGCGAGGCCTGCCATGCTGGCTCAGCTCTAAGCTGCATCCTGCTATTTGTCTGTAGCAGGCAAGCAGCAGCACTGCTTAGGAGCCATCCAGCGTGCTGGTGATAAGTGGTTCTCCGAGTGCTTTCTGCCAGTTGTTCTTGGCAAATGGAGTGGGGAAGACTATTGTTGTTGCTGGCTGTTATCTCTGCCTCTGAGACCACTTGGCAGAGGCACAAATCCATCTCTCTGGTGTGGAAACAAGCTGCTGGACACTGGATGAGTCAACTCATTAATAAACAAAGAGTTACAAAGGAAATGGGTATTGGTCTTAGCAAAATAAATGCATAAAAAGTTTATTGGATGCTGTGGTGTTTGTCCTCCTCAGCATGATACTGTTTTATCTCGAGCCCCAGCCTTCCTATTAAAAAATGGGGAAGTTAGTACTTTATCAAATCTTAATCAGCTTAAATGTTGATATATTACTTACATAGCATGGAAAGTATTTTCTGTATTACTGGTGAAGGTGGGTTATTTTTAGTTGTTATTTTTATATCTTCTTCTCTGTTTCTAAAGCTTCTGTGCAGAATGCACTGTTGGTTTGAAAAACCTACCATGTTCTATCACTTACCCTATTTCCATTGAGGAATCCAAGCCAGATGCTCTGCAGGAAGCTCGGTACTGAAGTATTAAACTCTCATACTCATACTTATCTTACAGCAGCACTGGTATAGCCTCACAGATTAAGTTCTTCAAAAAGCAAAGCTTATGTACAGTCATCATCTACTAAGCAAGAGCAAGAAAGTACTACAAGTTTGGCAGAGTAGCCACCTTGTCTTTCAGCACCTTTGCAAGAAAAATTTATTCCAAGTCCCCAGAAAGTCTGTCTAATTGTGTTGATCTGTTTGCTTTACAGGAAAAGTGGGATTCTTTGCATCTTCCCAGCAGAGTCTCCCTCTGTCTCCCAAATCATCCCAGCTCATGTTTACCCCGCTACTACTGTTCAAAGGCATGCAAGATGCAAAGCCACCTCGCCTCCCACAGGGTGTTTCTGACAAACAACATTGTCTTGGGTTGTTCTTCCTGCCTAATATTCACCAACAAGTTTAACTCTGGAATTAAATCACATTCTCACAGGAGAATGCGTTCTCCTCATATAGCATGTTATGAAATACATCTATGTCTGCATCTACCTAGAAAAACAGCTAGCAGGAAGAGGAGGGGGGATTCTTAAAGAAAAAAAGAATGCAGCAGCTGAGTTTTGCTAAAACATTGTTTTTTTTAAATGCATTCCTTTTCCAATTAGTTACCTAACTAATTGTGAATAACCTAGCAACCGTTACATAAGCACATTTAAACAGTGTCTTTCACACCAAAAGTAAAATCCACAGAAACCACGTACCTAAAGCTGAGTCTGATGAGATGCCCTCACCTGCATGATGAGACATTGTTGTGCAGAGAAGGGTGCTCAAAAATTGGGAAAGGTCACGATCGAAAAAGCTAGAGGAAAGTTTGCTAAATGGAGCCTATCAAATGAAGGGTGGGCAGTTTTCCCAGAACATTTCACCTGGAAAGAAGCAGTCAGCCAGTAGCAGCCCGTAGAATGGACTAATCGATTGTATGTTGTGTAAAAATCAATTCCTTTAATCAATTTCAAAATAGATATAATTCTTTTTTTCTCTTGATTCTTGAATAATAAAGAAATGTGGATAGACATGATTTATTTTCTCTGCACCATTTGCTATATTAAAGACCCATTCTTAACTCTCCAACTTAGACCTTCCAAGGTTTCTCCCTACATACTTCACACTTCTATTTATTTTCACTGTCATTTTCTTTTCCCATCTCAATCCCATCCCTTCTGAGATCAAGCAACCTGTGCACAGTAGTCTATGTGAGTACACACTACATATTATGTTGTTTTATTTTAGTATTGTTCTCCAGTCTTGTCTTATTACTACCTAATTCCTCATAAAATTATTTGCCCTCCAGGCAAGAACTGAAGAGATGTTTTCACTCAGCTTTCCACAACAGCATGCTTATCTTTTTCCCTGGGTGATTTCAGTATATTTAAATTCCAGTAGAAATAAATAGTCAAAATTGTTCTCTCAGTCGCTTTACTCCATGATCAAAGGTCCAACATCATGCCTTTGTTAGGTCCTCCTCATCCTTTCTAAATGCAACTGAGCAATTTTTTGTCATGTGTTGATTTTGCCACCCCACCGTGTGTGTGCCTTTCCTCCAAATCAAATATTACACAGCGCCAGCACCAGTACAAGGCTTGGGGAAGTCTGCTTGACCTTACTTAAACTGTCATTCAAGTCTGAGACCTCCTGCCATAAAGTAAATCAAACTGACCTTTTCAAATTCATAACCAAACAAATAAATAAATACATAGAACTCAGCTCTGCAACCCCTGGCTTATCCTCTGAGAAAAAACACAGCCCAGGATGAGGAGAGTGAAAGAGGAGTACTAGAGAACACTTCTCTACAGTGTCCAACACAGGAGAGGAGAGCAAGGTGGGAAATAGGAGGAGAGAATGTGCCCTTATTTCTTGGGTCTACCACTGCCACACTGCATGGTGGCAGAGGGGACTGACCACTGCTGTAAGTACACATATCCTAGAGATCTCCTTTCCACTATGTGCAAACATACCCGCTGCCAAGGAGCTCATGTGAAACGCAAAAAAACAAGTCATAAAAATGAAAAGAAATTAAAAATAAGTGGGGGAAAAAAAAAAAAGGCTCAAATTCTCCAGTCCTCCCAGGTATAATTACAGAAAATAACAACAAAAATGAGGTGGCTTCTGGCATTTTTGGTGTTCTGAGGCATTTACTGTTTTGAGTCTCGACTGCGGTAACGCGTAGGACGCATAAACAACCAAGTTGGCCAACCAGATGGGCACACGATCTGCTAATTGGGGAAAGTCTGCCCTAGGATCCGGCCACGGTTGACTGCAAAACAGCCCCCAGAAAGTCAATTTTTATTTCCTTTTTTTATTATTTTAAAATACTGGCTGAACCAGTCATCTAGAAAATTAAACTAATATGCATTTGATAGGGCAAAAGAAAATTCCTTTCTGAATATGTATTACCTTTCATCACGCCTCTACAGCATTTAGCAGCAAGAACCACAGGGAGAGAATCAACAGGTTTGGTTTTAGACTTAGAAGCAGCATTAGAGATTACACAGATCCTAGGAGTAAGATGTTATACTTATCATAAAATGCAGCCTATCCCGTGAGGTATTCAGGGAACAAACAAACAAACAAACCCACCAACTTGGGAGGCAGAACACAGTTACGTGTTAGAAAGAAGTATGATTTCACACCTTTCCTTTTCTGTTGAATAGTACAGAAAATAAATTTTCAGGCTTCTTGACTCAATTATTTATAGTGTAAGAGTGTAATTATATGTAGATGAAGATTCTGTTTTTCACTGACATATCCTGAACAGATAATTAATTCCACTGTAATAAGCTGCACAATTGCTTTAAGAAATAGATTGCCCATGGTTTCAAAACTGTATATCCTACAGCATATTTATTTTCAAGTAAGTTAACACTCGAGTCAACAATCTCATTTTTAGTTGTTTATCATTAAGTTCAGTCAAAGATTTAGCAAAACATCTACACAGGTATTATTTATTGAGCTCTCTGGTTATGCTTTTTCCTCTGTCTTCTGTAATGGAGCGAGGCTCTGATTTGCAGTCTGGGTTTAACTTTGTGCATGCTTAATTGAACATGCAGAGGATTATGTAGATACAACTGCATACTTGTATTTGTGAAAGGCGGTAAGTGAAATCATGTTCCACATTGTAAATTATGACCTTTTGATTAAACATCTGTTACCAGCTTAACAGCCACCGGAGGTGTGTTAGTAATAGAAATTGTTTATTACTGCTTTCTCCTGTCAAATTTGGATTGCCAGCTCAGGAAGGAGCTGCAAGGAAGTAAAAGAATAGTAGCTGAGAGAAGCAGCCTTACAGCAGGGTGGCATCCCATCAGTCTGAGGTCATTTGACAAGAATGGGGATGAAGCCTGTTGGGCTCCACCAATACAGCTGTGGAAGCTATTAGCCAGGCTGAGCATAGAAACCAAAGCAAAAATAGCAGTGACACCTTCATATATCCCTGTGTCTGCATCCAGGGCTGGCAGGTAGGAAAAGAGTAGACTTATTTTAGCTTTAGTTTATGATGGGTTTTTTTTTTTGAATATGTAAAAGTCACTATACTTTTTCAAAACGGGTAAACCTCCTGTGGTGTTTAGGTTGTTCTATGAGCTGCACTTCACAGGTTCACCCTGTCCAAATGATCCCTTGTAGATGCTGAGTCCACCAAGATGCCAAGTACAAAGCGGAGCAGTGCAATGTCTGCAGCTGGCGTGCTGCTGGGGCTTGCACAGCTGCCCCAAGAGGGGATGGGGTGATTTGGGTGCCTTCTCTCAAAAGAGAAACAAAAGAAAAACATAGAAAAGCGATATGATACGGGTATCTTCTCATTAAATCAGAATGATCACCTTTCAAATTAATTAAACATAGTTTCTTTATTTCCCACTTAAGGCCGCTTTCTTCAAACTTCATCCAGAAGAATGAGAGCAGGTCCCATTAGGGGCTTCTGGATTTAGTAGTATTTGATTTGGATGTGCACTGCGTTGTACAGTTTTGCAGATGTAGGACAAATCTAACAGACAAAGGTTCCCTGTGCTACCTTGCTAAAATCATAATCATAGAATCATAGAATGGCCTGAGTTGAAAAGGACCTCAAAGATCACCTGGTTTCAATCCCCCTGCTGTGTGCAGGGTTGCCAACCACTAGACCTAAAATGCTTCTCTTTGGATCAAAAGGCACATTTCTTTACACAAAGAAGTACTTTCCACCTGCTTGGTTTTTAAACATCAAAAGTGAGCATCAAGTGAGCAAGTCCCCTCTCAGAAGCAGCACTACACTTTCCTGTGTACCTATACAATACCTATTATGGGATTCAAGTTTGCAGTCCTACCTACGAAGTACTCCAACTGAATTAAGTGATGAGTAAGCTGAGAGTTACATTTGACAAACAATCTGCACAAGCAGTATCTGAGCGCATATTTACTTTTTTCCCTTACACTGACCAAAAAGCACATGAAATAACTGCAGACAGTAGATGTAACCAGACATTTCAGACTGAAAAGACACCAAGATAATATCAGTAATAACTGCCTGCATTGAGATGCAAGGTAGGTGAAGATCTTTTTTCACTACTCAATTTTTTCAGTTTATTTTCCTGTTACGGTGTAGTTCACATACTATTTCCTGTTTTATTTCACAGAGGTAAGTTGGCAAAATAATAATATATGTGTACACATACACATCTTTATTACGGTTTCCTACCTCTGACTAAGTTCAGTTCAGGGTGCTTTGCTGTCAGGTTCCTGTTCCTCCTCATGCAATTGATGTAGTTGCTGCTGAAAGCTCATTAAGAAAGAAACTCTGCCTGTCGCCCGACAAAGGAGGATGTAAAAGTGCTCCATTGTTCCCGCTCTGTAGAAAAACAATATGTCACAGCCAGACCCCGCTCCCAGCCGTGCCAAGTGCGTGCTAATTTATTACCTCTGGATGTCTGATTCCAAGTGAAGGAAACTGGAATGTCATACCTTCATTCAGAACACCATCTCATGGAATTATTTTTTCCGGATTCCTGGGAAGTTAAAATATTTGAGAAGAATATCAGGAACTGTTGTTTTAGCCTGTTTGGTGAGTAGATAATTGCCTTCCAACTCCACTCTTTCAGGAAATGATGTGAGTGTTGCATTGTTCCTAGACGGGGGCAGCAATGTTTTTTAACAAGACGCATACATATATATTTTTAAAAGAAACAAAAGACAACAAAAACATGCAGCCTAAGCCACTGCACTGGCCCAGACTGATTGAAGCTGGTGCAGATAAGAGGTTGGCCCAGACGACTTGTCCGCATTTCACATAACTAAGAGCATTCTTTAGCGGGGATGTAAGCAACGCTTTTTGTTGAAGGAGAAAAGAAGTCCAAAACAAAACCTTTTATGATGTGGGAGTAAAAAGCTCATTCTGTTAAGTGATATCAAACATGACCAGAAAAGGCCCTAGGGAGAAATTACACTTTTTTATTGGATTCTGTGGAACAAACTAGCCTGGGAACTTGAAAGCACAGGGAACGTGCACGTGGAAATCACGTCATATATGAAGAATAATTTCTTAGCGTGTGAAAATTATTTGGAAATAGTTTTCAGCTAAAGTTTCTCTTTATGGCAGCTATTTTAAAAGGAGCATACTGAGGCAATGACCCGCAGTAGCACTAATACAATAGCTGCTGGATAACCTTCTTGCAGAGTTCTGTGGTCTTAGTCCAGCACTGTGTTTACAGGGAAAAAAATAATCAGCAGTGAAACTCAGAACAAGAGGCTAAGGCTGAGCATCTTGATTTTTATTGAAGACAATTTCAAAATTGCAACCCAATTTTCGAGTTCCAGTTTAACTTTTGCTAATAGTAAAACTGAGATTCAAGAAAGCATAAAGAGGAAACCACTATTTTGTTTTTAGGAAAGGTTGCAAAGGGCAAAAGGAGTGGCATACAGAAGCTCTGTCTTGACTTTTCATGCCCTGCTTTTACCATGGCACTTCTCTGCAACTTGCTTCATTTAAATACTAGCAAACCAGCTTTTTCATTTTGTGATCCTTTGGTGATGGTGACCACCACCTCAAGTGAAGAATACCAACCACTACCAGGTGGTGTTCCAGATCCCTCATCTTTGTGGCCCTCTGTTGGACTCCCTCTAGGAGATCCCTATCTCTCTTGAATGGAGGAGCCCAGAATAGGACACAGTACTCCAGATGCAGCCACACCAGGGCAGAGTAGAGTGGGAAGATCGCCTCCCTTGACCTGCTGGTCATGCTCTTTTTGATGCACCCCAGGATACCACTGGCCTTCCAGGACACAAGGGCACACTGCTGGCTCATCACCAACCTTTTGTCCACCAGGACCCCCAGGTCCTTCTCTGCAGACCTCCTTTCCAGCGGGTCAGCCCATAACCTGTATTGGTGTGTGCAGTTCTTCCTCCCAAGGTGCAAGACACTACACTTGCTCTCGCTGAACCTCATCACATTCCTCTCTGCCCACCCTCCACTCTATCCAGGTCTCCATCATTCATTTCCTCCCTTCTTCAGCATCCGGCCAAGAAATAAAAAATCAATAATTAAGCAGCCCTGGCATGTAAAATTTTGTTAATGGATGTCTTAAAGGAAATTACTTTTGCTGTACCACCTGCAAGTTGCAGCTGCAAGAAAATTTGTAAACATGAAACATCCCTGTCACCTCTCACATTTGCAGATATTTTTATGATGAGAAACGGCAGCCTGTTTTTGTGCCCTCTTCTCCTGGATATGTGAACATGAAGAAAGCTTTTCACACACACAGTGAGCCAAAGGTACTGTGCTACACTGGCTCTCTGACCAGCATTTTTTTTCTATGCTCAGAGCATCCCAGATGATACATTCAACACACACACCTAATGCAGTGAGCACTTCTCAATTTGCTCAGGACACAAATACTGAATTCTTGCTATCTCTGAGTGCTCCTCGGCTACAGAAAACTAATTAAGTCTTGCAATTGTTGGCTCATTACTCTGAAGAATTTCTTTAACCATTTAGACTTTGATAGTTTAAAGAAAGATTCCTCTTTAGGATTCCAGGAGTGATTAGTTGTTCAAAGACCACGCTGCTAAGTAAGGGTACTACTGTAACGCTTTCTTATGATTTTTAACCTTGCTTGAAAAATATTGTCTATGTTTGGAATTCTTTCAAATCAGTACACTGGGGCAGTGCACAGTATTTCCTATTTATGTAATTCAGGTTAGAAGCTTTCTAGATGACATAGCAAATATTGGAACAGGTTTAGAGACATCTGGAGAGGGGATTTTCAGGAACCGGAATTTCTTTAATGAGGGCTAAAAACATCTGGAAAGGACAAACTTGGGTCTGTTCACAAAGGGCTTCCTATGACCTCAAGCAGTCTGGAACTAACTTTCCAGAAGCTAAAGCTACCGAAAAGTGCAGTGCACAGACTAGGACACACGTTGCAGCAAGAGGCACTTTTGCATACCATGGTTTGGGAGAGCACTGGCTATGTGCCATCCTACAAGCTTTGCAAGGCGTGCTTGCAAATTTATTTTATAATTAACTCAAAGACAATTAACAATGCTTACCCAGGTCCTGCAGTGCAAAAACTAAAGTCTTTTTCCTCTGATTACAGGGACCACATGTCATAAAATGCTGAATAAATGTATAGATTGTGCCCCTCCCAGAATGTTAATAATGAGCAACACGCAAAGAGTTACCAATAGTGCTTTGGTTCTCACCCAGTGCCATTACATTAGAAGCAAGAACATCCCGAGCTGGAAAAGCCCCACAAGGATCACTGAGGCTAACTCCCAGCTTCACACAGGACCGCCCCAAATTCAAACCACACGTTAAACACGACATCTGTTCAAAAATAAATTCATAGATAAAAGCAAAACAATGATACGCAGAGGCAGGTCTCCCTGTATCCACCCAGTGAGTCACTGGGAAAGAGGACTGAAATACAAAGCTTTACTAAAAATTAGATTAAAAGCTTCATTTTAAAGTACAGCATTATCCATTATTCACTGTAATTTTTTTGAAAGGTCATACAGAGTATGATCATTCAAAGGTGTCAGCTTTTTCTTCACTATCTATAAAATTATATTAAAAATATATCTGAAAGTTCAGATTTAACCCTAATAAAGTGTTTCGGAAGGCACTCTGGAACCTCTACAAGAATCCTAAATCAGGAAGCACAAATCAGAACCCTGAATTTTCAAAGGCAAAGTTGCCAGGACTTCTGCAAAACTTTCTTCATTGCCACTTGGATTACTGGGCTCTTCCTGAACACAAGGGATGTCTTTCAAACTTCTGCACTCCTGGGTCATTTCATTTATCTACATTTCAAGCAGATTTCTTAGCTCCTCCATCAGAAACTTCAAGAATGGTGGGACTTTGGCTTCAGTAGACAGACACAAACAGTTTATGATGGCTCTTACTCCAAGTGCAGTCTAATTAACGGAATACAAGACAGCAAAAGTCTATGGTGGACGCTTGTTTTTCCTTCTGCTTCTTTCTACACACAAGACTGTCCTATTTCAGACTAACAATGTAGGCAACTGTGTGCCCAGTTAATTCATACAGACTTAGTACAGACTTAAAGCAAGATGACATTTCGAGTAACATAAAACACTCTATAGTGGTGATGTAGCAAATAAGCTTAGCGTTATTTTGAAGAAGTGTGTTTCTACTTCGCTCACAACTATATAGAAAATTGCCATCTAGAAATCTGCAAAGGTGTGCAGTTTTGTGCACTTCTCAGAATTGGAAGCTACCTACACACACAGTATCGTATTTCTGGGGTTGAAAGAAATCTCTTATAAAGCTCTCTTTGTGTTCATTTCCCACAAACAGATTTAAAGCCCTTCTGACTTCTCCTTTCTATTTTAAATGTCTGATATTTGGAATTTCTGAAGAATCTTACAAGAGAACTACTTATGAAAGCTAGTTACACTACTCATTCAAATTCTGCTGAAACAGCTACACCTGTATCTTCCTCGAAATTATGCCAGATCTTGTCCAACACAACATAAGCTGTAATAACAGCACAGAGCGTTCAGTATCTCTGTTCCTTTGAGAAGATAGTTTACTTGTACACAACTCAAGCAAGTGGCATATTTATAAGTACGTGGTACGATAATTCTGTTCACAACAATTCCATAGCAGTCTCCTTTTTAAAAGACTAAAATAAAAAATGATGGCACAATCTCTATCAATAAAGTTATTTTCCAAACCACTTCAGAAAATCAGAGCCACTACGCCTGGCAGCAGGGTTAAGAATGTCACTTTTGCAGGTTTTCATCTCTGACAGCCTAATTTAATTTCTAATATATTTTAGCTAGAACACACAGCTACCCTGGTCAACACTGTTCAAACAAGTGTATCTTACATAAATCACTTTAAGAGTGACATATTATGAGATTTTTGAAGAGTAATGGAGCAAAATGCTTCTGATAGTGTCTTTTTTCTTTCCTTCTTTCCTCCCTTCCTTTCTCTCTCTCTCTTTCTTTCCTTCTCTTTCTATCCCCCTTCCTTTTTTTTTTTTTTAAATTTAAAAGCATGTGGTTTCATTCACTGAATATCTCATACTTACACAATATACTGAACTGCAATGGAACACAAGTATTTGCACACTCCAATTCATACAGTGACGGGCTTTAAACGTTCCTTGTCAGGCTTGCACTGACACCTGCTGGAGAATATTTGTAAATCAAAATCCAAAGCCTTCAGACGTGGAAAGCTTTTCAACTCAGGAGGGAACATCGGTTCATTATTTGGCTTATTTACAATTTAATTTGACTACTGAGGAGAACCATGGTTTTCAAGAAAAGACTTAGAAAGCCATAAACTGTCACAAGATGCGCCATGATGGAATTTATCTTCAAGAAGTATTTATTACCTTAGCATATTACCTTTATTAGCATAGAAAGAAGCTGAATCAGAGCAGATAAGTCAGCTTTCTCTCTCCCTTGCTAACATTAAAATATGTGACAGACTTTGAATATAAAACATTCCAAGCAGAACCATCTTTAGGTTTATTTAAACACTGAGGATCCATTCCAGCTCCTACTGGAATCCCATGCAAATTTGTAACAAGTTTGAAAAGTGTTAAAGCCATCCTCAACACTTTTAAACCTGTTCTTCAATTTAATCATGTAAATATTGCAAATATAAGTGAAAACACTTTCTTCATGCACCAGTGATCCAAAACAACTTTCAAACCATTCCTTTTTCTGTTTCTATTTCTTCCAAATGGTAGAGACTACTGAATAAGTATTTGAATTTTACCAAGTCCCATTGTGTCGCACAATTGTGTCCAGTCTCACTTTGCTAGAAAACGGTCAGATATGTTCTGTTTCCAACATTAATATTTAGAAGAAGCTTTTCAAAGAACCTGGAGCACAATTCCCAGAGGTTTTTGGAAATACTTCTTTATTTTCCAGTGGACATTCAACTTGCAACTTGTACCATTACTTAAGAGCCCTCAAATTGACAAAGTACTAAAAGGTACAGCTCCAGTGCAGTTAATTAGATATTGAAGTCTTAATAAAAACAATCAGTGCAAAAATAAAATGAATTCAGTATACAATTAAATGCATTTTGTTATAAAGATATTTGGGCTTCGAGCACAGTTAAGGAATCCGGTAAGAGAGAAGCCTTTTTGAGATTGTTCTTAAAACAAAGAAAAACAATTCCGTACCCAATTCTAAAGACAGACAGGGACTTTTTAAATAGAAGAGCTTAACTATGACAATCATAAGCAGGTGCATAAGCTGAGAAATATCACAGGGATCAATTTCTGCTCAAACAGGGATTATTCTTAAGGAAACCTCTCTGTTTTTCAAGTGGGAGATACCTGTGAGACATCTGCGTTTTTCCCATCCACAACAGAGAATTAACAACATTCCAACACACTCCACTGTCGACAAGTTCTCTCTTCAGTCCAGATGCACGATGATGACTGATGAATCTGTCGTGCCTACAGTAGTGGGCAGAGCTGCTTGGCAGGAATTCAGTGTTATTGAAAGAAATCTCAAATACTTATTCCATCTCCTCTGCTAACTTTAATCACACTATCAACGTGCTGCCAGGAATGGAGCCTTGACACCGAGCCATAAAATTATACAAGCAACCGTTGTTGGCATATTATTATTGCAATACAGGTAAAGGGTAAATTCTGTTTATTTTTACCTGTTTCCATTCTATATTGGACACCAGTTAAATTATGGAAAGATATTTCCTGTATTACCGGTTAGCTTGCAGCAAATTTCATTAAAGTACTATGTCTCATTTTGCTTAGTTAATGAACTGATTATGTTAACTTCTTCAGTTACACTGCTGTTAAAAGCAAGTTTTAAATAAAGGAAAGCAGTGAAGGAGCTTCACAGACTCCCTATGAATAAAGGTTAGTAAGGAGAAAGATTAGGACTCCAAGCATTTCACCACTAACCTGCTCACGTTTGCTAGGCTGAAAAACAAACAAAAATCTTTTCTCAATTGCTTTATAAAGTTCTCAAAATTTTATCTTAAGTAAACGAACAGCATGTCAAATATTTAAGGTAGATACTGTATTAGCTAGAAAGCTAATACAAAGATATGTTTCTTGTGATTAGTACTGAGCTTGTTTTGGCTTTACTTAGAACAGTAGAGTTGATAAGAGGTCTGAAATATTTACAGGGACAGAAAAAGATTTCTTGTTCAAGCTCATTTACCATTTCTACGTTAGCAAAAACCATTTAAATCTCAATTCTACTTCAAAATACTGACCACAGAAAACATGAGTTGGAATTGTAACTGGATTTAGAACTGTGCTGAGATCTTTCACCACTGAAACTTCAAAGTTTATACTTTAAAACAAGTTGGTTTTCCTGAAATCTATAAAAAGAATTTACAGTTTTCCCAGTGAATTCTCAGCTAACTATGGATGGAACCTACTACACCTACTTTTTGGGAAAGGGCTGTGGCTGCACAGCAGTACAGTTAACATTACATTAGGCTCTATTTTCCCAAATGATATGATACACTATGCAAATTGAAGAGAATTCCAATTTGCAACTCCCTGAGCTGATGTAGTCACACAATGTAATTTCCAGTTCCACCTTCCAAATACTGGCATTCCACTTGCCCTTAACAAAGATAGGCACTTAAGTTGAAAGTATGCAAAACTTTTCTTCCCATACCAAACATGTGGAGGAGATTCTCCTTTTATCTTACTTGGTTCAGCTTTCTGAAAGAATCTCAACTTAATTCAGAAGCAATTGAATATTGGCACAAAACCAGCAATACAAGAACAGAAAGGTCTTAGAAAGAAACATATTTGGCCAGTTCCTTCTCCATCTCAGAATACTGCTCTCTGAGGCGCTCCATAGCTTTTCTGTGCTCTTCATCCACCTCTTCTCGCTTGCTCTGTTGTTCTTTCAGGAACGTCTCCCGCTGAACAACGCGCTTCTCTTCACCAGCCATGAGCTTCTCAGCCTGAATCTGAGAGGAGAAAAATGGGAAGTTTTAGCAGTCATTTCTAGATCGATACACGGGATTTAAAGGAGCTCATGAGATCTAATCTTAAAGCATCAGAGGAACTGGGCTTTCACCACAGTGGAGGAATTAGAAAACAAATAAAAAAACAAACCAACAAATCATACAAATAAGTGAAACAAAAATCATAAAGCACAGTCAATGCAAAAGAATGCTAAAATGTTTATGAGACTTTTAATTATAGCAACAATGATACCTTTCCTGCAGCCTGGTGAAAACTAACTAAATGAGTGGAAAGACATGTTAAAGTTACTAGCTGACTTCTGTCAGTCTCCAGCCTTTTACTTTCTGCATTTACACCTCTGACTACTGACAAAGTTGTAAGTAGTGTAAGCAGCTGATACCAAACCAGGTTATCTCACAAGGACTTTCTTGTAAGACAAATACCCATCCTGGAAGCATGTTTTTACCTCCTTCAGTACGAACACTCCCCCACCACCCCATTCACACTACAAGAAGCTGCCTACTGGACTCACTGAGAGGTTCACTGTTGTGAAAGAGCTTCTATCTTAGAAACCAAAAGAGAAACAGTACAAAACTAGCTGCACTTCATTTCTACTACGTGATCTTAACTATAAGTCCTTATCTAGCATGGTGAGTATAGGGAGGTCTCTGCTGCATATGATATGGACTAAAAATGCACTAGAGGTTTTACATAGCTGATCCTAAGAAAATAAAAATACCAGGCCCACTATGTTTCATATTGGCAAGTGGTAGACAAAATAAAATTTCAGAAAGTTACATACAGTCATTATTTAGGTACATGTACATCAACAAATCCACATCGGTATTCCAGATGTGAGTTTTTGTCAAATGTATCAATAAAAGAATGATTCTACATTTCACGACAAATTTATGGTGGTTAATAAAAGCATATATGAGTTATGTCAGCCAATCCTTCAACATACTGCTCCTCTTTTCTTGATATTTACTAGTTTCCTCTCAAATGTCTCATTTGTCCCTGCTGAGTATTTCACACAATCAATTTGTAGCTTACATATTGATAGATTGGCAAAACACTTGTCTTCTAGAAAACAATACAGACAGAATTTGGTTATGTGTTTGGCAAATGAATTTCTAAGGTGATTTCATAAGGGAGAGGAAAATACCATCTTCATTTAAGTTAACAGAACTTCAGGTTCTTTTTCATCAGCTTGATACCTAGGAAGCTTTCTGTCTCTGTATTACATTTCTAATACCTCATATTCTGATTACTCAAAACTGAAGAAATAACCTGAATTTAAATATTAACATAAATAGATGTTATCTCCTTAAGCTGCAGGATCCCCAGATGTGATGCATTGACTCAATGCACATTTAAACTCACACGAAGTAGAAAAGAACAAGAAAATTACAGTGAGCATCACATAAGGTGTACATACCATTCTTTTGCTAAAGATGGATTGAAAAAGAAAACAAAATTAAGGCCCTAGTATCTCCTGCAGTTTGCATGTTGTATGACAAGAGTAAGAAGAACGATGGGTCTCTGGAGATTTGTATCATCTCAGAGATACTGACACATAAATTTCCAAGAATTCTTTCATGAGTTAGAAATGAAAGTTCATCATGACTAAAATAATTGTTAACAATTCACACTCCAGCTTCTGCATGTTGTCACCAATTCTGCACTCAGCAAATGTTTAATAGAATTCTAAGCAGCTTCCAACATTTACTGGCCTTACTGGCGTAGGTTTAAGAGGAAAGAAAAATTCACTCCTACCTAATACAGTAAATAAATTCCAGTGAATTCTTTCAAAACTGCATACATGAGGTAAAGATACCAGTCACAAAGAGTAGTCTGTGTTTTGAGATGTCGGAATTGGGTGATTTTACTTTCAGTACCATTTTACTTACAGAATCTAATTCACATATCTCAGCTCACAAGACGGGTTCGGTATTACAGAGCTACAGAATATTCCAGCTTTAATTTCTATGGTTTTCTTAACTTTAACTAGGAGGAAGTTTTTCACACAGAGTGTAGTGAAGCACTGGAACAGGTTGCCCAAGGAGGTTGTGGATGCCCCATGCCTGGAGGCATTCAAGGCCAGGCTGGATGTGGCTCTGGGCAGCCTGGTCTGCTGGTTGGCGACCCTGCACATAGCAGGGGGGTTGAAACTAGGTGATCACTGTGGTCCTTTTCAACCCAGGCCATTCTACGATTCTATGATATGATTCTATGAAAGTGCTGGGCAGCTTCTAGCACATGCCTGCACCCTTCCAAATAGGATTATTGAAATACATAAAAGAATACAGAACTCTAAAAAATGTTTACAATATTTCTTGAATTCTTCTCTGGTTTCCCTTAGAAGCCTCACACAGCTTGAACTACTCACTAAATAATACTGATATGAGCAGTAAGAATATCCAACAAGACAGAGGATTCCATGAATGCTTCTCTGAGTGACATTCCTGTAATCACAGACTATTTCACACCTTAAGTGAGAACATGGCAGGGAAAATCATCAGCATCCTTCTGTCACTTGACTGATACTATTAACAGAAACGAGTCGTATAAAAAGATAACAAATAAAGGAAATCTTCAAATTCATTCCATTCTAAATATTTTTTTCTGTTTTTTTTTTTTTTTTCCAAACCAAGTTATTTCAGAAAGAAAAGTAAGGAGAAAATATTTATCCTTGCATGGTTGAATTGCAATGACAACTTATCAATAATTCAAAAAGATTCCTACCTGTTACTACCCACATTTGGAAAGTTTCAAAGCCAAAAAGTCTTACTATACAAGCTGAAAGAAATATTACATATCCTGAATAGCTATTAGCATTGCTCCAGCGTATATAAATTTTTTGAATGGAAAAAGAGCCAATATTCTCAAAAAGAATAGTTTCCATTCTTACTAAATGAGTTCATTTTATAAGTCATAAAACTTCTTCACGAACGTTTACTTCAAACAAGCAGTAGCAGAACTACAAGATGAATTTCCTACTTCAGCCTTCTACCAATATCTACAGTAGTGCTGGACACAAGCAAACTTTGTCAGGGTTGAGCAGCGCGCTATTCACACAGTACTGGCATTCAACTGCAACTGGACTGCCCATCTTCATTGATTACAAAAAGGAAAGAAAAACACGGCTATCGGCTTACATAAATCAATGCACAGCCTATTTTGTGTGATGGCCACAGAAATGTCTTCAGTTTTCCTAAACTACTACCTGATTATAAATAAAACCGCCAGGAAAAAGATAACATTGAAATACAATCATGAAGGACTAATGGGAAAACATGAAACTAATTTCTTGTATAATTTTCCAAATTTTAGATTCGGAGCACATGTATTTCAAATGAGCAAAGTGTAGCCAGCTGAAAAGATTCCAATGATTCGCATGTTCCTATAATATAGCCCTTCATTAAACAACCCATCCACAAGTGAAAAAAAATCTACGCTTCCTTTTCAACAAGCAATACATATAATATACTCAATGTTCTCAGCTAACTAGGAAAGATTTACATTTCCATTCTGGTAGGTTTAGTAGGTGTTTTTTGTTCCACAGAAAATAACTTTTCTTATTTAAGCTTTTCCTCTATGTGACAAATATTATAGTCTGAGCAAGGAGGGGAAATAAAGCAAAGGAAATAAATGAAAAAAAAATATGTTTCCACACATTAGGAGATTGTGATCCATTCAGATCCATTCAGCCCTAAAATATATACACTGCTTTATGAATTCTATAATTGCAAAAATCACTTCAAAACTTTTACTGTAAGTATACAGGATATAGAATAGTTTTTAAGATTTGCTATAGTGAAGGCAGGTGGACTTGCTGTAGAAGCATGCAAGACTTTTCCTTAAATTACATTGCAGAAATCTATCCATCCATCGTTTACCTTCCTCTGTTCATGCTCCTTCTCTTGTAGTTTGTGGATCATATCATTGGCAGCTTGCACTGAAATAACAAATTGCAGTCATCAGTCTGCTGTTTTAAATCACAGAGAACCTTGCCCAAAAGAGACTTAAGAGACAAAAGGCCGCTACATGTCAAATATTGTATCCCACTGTGTCATTTACCTCCAAAAGACAAAAAAAAACCCAACTGATTTAATCCGTACCTACATAAAATGTTCTATACTGCCAACTGCATGCAGGCATATCACAGATATCAACCCCTGCGTGTTTTAGAATCTGAAATTAGAAAGGCAGCCAAGTCTCCATGTGCCCATATTCCTTAGTATTGCAGACGAGCTGGTGCTTGTTACACAGCGTGTCACAAGAAAAAACTTGCAAGTCAGTATACAGAAACAGATGACCAAGCACTGTGTTTAAGTTCTTCATTTTTTTTTCTCACCAAATATAAGAATTAACTTAGTAAAAACAATTGGCACAGAGAACATCTTTATGCTGGACCCAGGCTCTTCTACTGAGACTGTGTCTAGGAAAACAATGGAAATAAGAACTGTATTCCTATGTAGATTTCTCCCCCACTAAAATGATAAAATAATTAATGCCAAATTAAATTAACTAATTAACTCAAAAGCAGTCATCTTTCTCACTAACACAGCCTAGTATTGAAAAATACATCACTCATTTATCATCAACTTAAGGACATATTAGCTGCTGACTTCTAAGTCTAGGAGGAAGGCTCCTGCTCTCCTAGGACTTGCAGTTACAGAGCAGATTCACTGCCCTTGTAGCTGACATTAACTGGAGAGCCAGGAAATGGAGCATCACTTGTGGAAATGGCTGAGACACTCAGGCCCACTGCAATAAAGCAGCAAGTGATAGTGGTGAGAAACTCCCTGCTGCCCATCCAATCTGTCCTGACATCTGTTTACTGCTTGCTGGGGGCTTACACTTGGGATGCTGTGAAGAGGTTAGCAAGGTTCATCTTCTGCCAGGAGGATGTAGATACCAATGATACTGCAGAAGTGACTTCAGAAGTATCAAGCATGACAACAGGACTCTGGAAACAGTTGTTAGGGCACAGGGGTTTTGGTAGCATTCTCCTAAACTTTCTGGTGACAGGGAATCAACAGGCTCTGTAGGCTTACAGCTGGAATCACTCTAAGTGTGGACACCTAAAGGGAGCACCTTAAAGAAAAAGCTCTCAAGACTGTTCCAGGGGATATCAACAAGCTGAAATGCCTCTACACCTGCAAGTAGTGTGAGGAACAAATAGGAGCAGTCTGAAGTCTGCGTGCAGGGCTACCACCTCACTGGGGTCACAGAGGCATGTGACTCACACAACGGATGGATGAAGAAGAGGAGTGGAAGGGAAGCTGCCCATTAAGTGAAGGAGCAGCTGGTACACATGGAACTCTGTCCCATATTAAGTCAGGAGTAAGCCAAGAGCTTCATTTTCAAGGATCATCTACTTCAGGTTCAGGAAAGGTCCAACCCAATGAATAGGAAATCAAGCAAAGGACGCTTGCACAGATGAGCAAGGAGCTCCTTACCTGAATTCAGATATAAAAAGGATGTGACAGGAGGTGGAAACAGGGGCAGGTGGCCAAAGAAGAGTATGTGGTTGCTGCTTGATCTTCTAGGACATGCCTAGGAAAGCCAAGGCTGACTTGGAGTCAAATCTGCTGAGCAATAAGAAGGCAAAAAGAAAGCATACTCAAAGGAAAAACAGAAAAACAAAGACTAGGAAAAATGCAAGCCCTCTGCTGAATGAGGGAAAGGCCAAGGTACTCAATGCTTCCTTTGCCTTAGTTTTCACTGGTAAGACTAAGGCCTTTAAGCATCCCAGGTGCCCTAAAACCAGAGGGAAAGTCTGAAGCAATGAAGACTTATCCTCATTAGAGGAGGACTAGGTTAAACAAATTGGAAATAAGTCCAACAGGACATGGCAGGTTGTGTAAAGGAGTGCTGAGAGCTGGCTGATGACACTGAGGCCACTATCTTTGAAAGGTCACTTCAACTGGGAGAGATTCCTGAGGACTAGAAGAGAGATGTGGAGAACTACTGGCCAGGCAGCCTCACCTCAATCCTAGGGAAGGTGATGGAGAAAATCCTCCTGAAAGCATTTCCAAATAACAGAAAGGACAAAAAGGTGACAGGCAATAGTCAGCATGGATTTACAAATGAGAAATCATACTTAACCAACCAGACCGACTTTTACAATGCAACAACTGGCTTGTTGGGTGAGGGGTGAGAGAGAGTTGTTGTTTATCTCAACGTCAACAATGCTTTTGACAGTATCTCCCACAATATCCTCATCAACAAGCTTACAAAGTATGGGTTAGGTAAGCAGACAGCGAGGTGGTTCAAATACTGGCTGAATGGACAGAGCTAGAGGCTGTGATCAGCAGCACAAAACTGAATTGGAGGCAAGTCTCTTGAGGAATACTCCTGGTATCAACATTGTGGCCAGTGCTGCTTAACAACATCCATCAGCAAGCCAGATGATGGAGCAGAGTGCAGCGTCAGCAGGTTTGTGTATGATACAGAACTGGGAGGAATAGCTGACAGCCAATATGGTTGAGCTTCCATTCAGAGGGACCTCAACAGGCTGGAAAATTTGACTGAGGGGAATCTCAAAGTTCAAAAAGGTGAAAATGAAAAGTCCCTCATCTGGGATGGAATAACACCAGACACGTCTGTCTCTCACTGGTGAGACAATGCTTGTGGCATTCTCCATTTCAGAGCTCCCCAGTGTAGGAAAGATACGGACTTACTGGAGCCCAGTGAGGGGCTAGAGCGTGAGGACAAGCTGGAAAAGCTGGGACTGTTCAGTCTCAAGAAGAGAAGACTCACAGAGGATCTCTGCAATATGAATAAATATATGATGGAAGGGAATGAAGGTGAGGGAGCAACATTCTTTTCTATAAAAACACATGAGATTCCCTATTTTTCCTGAGAGGGTGTTTAAACACTGGAGCAGCTTGCCCAGAGAGGCTGTGGAATCTCCAAGTGTAGATATATGCAAAACTCAACTGGACACAGCCCTGGGCAACCTACAGTAGCTGACCCTGCTTGAACAGAGTGGTTGGACAAAACTAATGTCCAGAGTCCCTTTGCAAGCTCAATCTCTATTACTAATAATGTACAGTGCAGCTGAATATTTGAGAGTCAGGGACTAATATCAAAGGTTCACTCTATGGAAATTGAGTATTAGAACACATGCTTTCTGTGCAGATTCAGATATTTTCATACAACCTTGTTGCCATATGAAATTAAACGCCACACAAAATGCAAAAGCCATAATGACATGTTTCATCTGCATAAATTTGTCAGTTAAAGCTTCAAAGCCATATTCCCTTAGAACGTCTTTGAGAAACTATCCTGGTGAATGAGCAAGAAAACAGATGCTGCAAAATTATTACAACAAATGTTAAACTTTCTTTTAAAACTCTAAGTAATACAATGTATATTAAATGGTTATAACTATGAAAGTAGGATTAGCATATAAGAATTATTACTATTACTCTATTTGAGATTAAAGATAAGAGCAACAACACATTTCACATATACCTATCAGCAAGTTTTGTTTTAAATTGAGTGGGAGGGGTGGTCAGTCTTCTGTTTTCCCATGGAAAAATTAAGAAACTTGAAGGTCACACCACAGTGTGCTTGCAACAAACCAGAAAACTGACATTTTGTCTATGGATTTAGCCAACAGGAGCAAACACCGTCTTGCTTTTACATTTGACCAGAAATAGCTTCTAGCAAGTCAGCCAAAAACTTCAATGAAATCTTAGTTGGCTGGACCAATATATTTTTTTGTTTCATTTTTTTCCTGTCATTGCCCTTTTAAAATTTCAGAAAAACGAGAACAAAGCACAGAAGTGTAAGAAGATTTACTTGAGGGTGGTAATTTTCCCCCAAATTATATTTTGAATCCAAACTATTTATACCATCCCTCAAAACGATGCAACAAAGCCAGTAAGAAGCAACTTGCTTACATCTCTGGAATACTTCACTGAGATTGTCATGCATTGTCTGCTCGCACTTAGGAAGAATGTTTTCATTTGTTTCAAAGATGGTTTTCTTTAGGTTTTCAAGTACTCGTAGTTCTCGGAGGCCACGTTTCTCCTGCCAGAAGAATTGAAAGAGATTGAGTGGCTAAAGAGAAATTCCACTTCCCATAACAAAACACTTTCTCATTTTATTATTTTTCACTTTATTATTTTTAAATTAATTTTTAAATATTTATTTATTTTTTAATTAATAGCTTTATCTCAAAAGATCGTACCATTGCATATTAAAGTGTTATTCTGCTTGTTTAGTGCAATTGATAAAATTAGTTTTATGTATGTAAGTAATGCTCGATTCTTCACACTACATGAAATATAAGAATACTATGAATGGTACTTCTGGTCCTTATAGGAAAAGTTGGTATTTACAAATAAAAAGCATTGTGTGGAAAAATTTACTGTTTTGCTTTGATAATTTATAGCATATTAAAACCAACACAGGTAAGAGCTTGAAAACAATGAATATCTGCAACTCACTTGTTACAGAAAAATAACACAGCAGTGATTCTGCTTTCTTGATACCTGATGCTCTAAATTCAATATGTGATAATGTCAGTGTAATGCCAGATTAAATTGCTTTTACTGAAACAAACCAGCGAAGACTAAAAGATAACATAACACAATAGCTCATGATTAGCTGGAAGAACAAGCTCTTACTTTACCATTTACACCTTGAAAATCTCATTTATTGAAGCCAGAGCACGACTTCCATTTTGGATTTCACCAGTACTTTCCACGAGGCAAGGAAAAGATTCTGGATCAGTTGGAGCTCACCCCTACCCAACCTTTTCTCCTCTTCAGAGCTGTAAGGTGAGTTGCACAGAAGCATGCCTGCACTCAAAGCTGCTGATCATAACAGGGGTCTTAACAATCAAAAAAATACTGCAACACATGAGGTGAAGAACTGGATCACTGTGCTGATTTTAAAACTTTGGAAACAGAAATACAGACAAACAAAGCAGCTCAGTTAACCAGGCTCCGGGCTTCTTGAATGCAAATCTCCACTCTTTACACACTGGGTGCTAATCATTGTAATGAAAAGCACGTGTTCAATTAGAATTAAAAGAAAAAAAAATCTGACATCTCATAGTTATTAACTATTCTAAGCTGAAAAAATGTAAATAATCCTCTGCTTTGCTATTTTGCCCCAAAAGTATACATCAGAAATTAAATGTCAAGCAAAGATTGAAGAATACATGACATTTGTGTAAGAAATAGGTGCAGTGAGATAAATGAATGAATTTAATTCAATTAATTCTGTAACTGGGTTTCCTATGAGAAGCCACATAAAACTATTTACAACATTCTATAATCTGTTTACAAAAGTCAAAGAAAAAATAATTTTGTGACTTTCAAACTCACGCAATAAAGATCTGAAGAAAGTTTAATTCACATACTTATTTTATACTTATTTTACTAAACCAATACAGATAGAAATAAGATCTGGCTGAAATAATCTAGCTGAAATACCAGCAACAATCTAGGAAGAAAAAAAAAAATTTGTCTTTTTTTCTTTTTAAACCAGTCCTGCAGACAAGAATCTTGAAATATAGCTCTATTTTCTGCACTACTGATAAGATTTTAAATCTCACATTCTTTAAGAGTACTCTTACTCTTCGTAAGAGTAATTCACTCTTACAAACAGCCTCTTGTGACACAAGAATCTGCTTTCCCAAGGTTTTGCTGCCACCTTGTGGAAGCTGTATTACACATTCAAAACGAAGTTGTACATAATAACAACCTTTAGACCTTCAATATTTCAGCTTTATTTGCAGACAATCAGGTAACATTCATTCAATTTTTAATGATCTTCTCAACTGGCGTAAGGTGGTGTTGCTCTTCTCTTCCAGGAATACTATTTTATCCCATGGCACAAAAATGAAAACAAAATTAATTTCCAACTGATCTAGCTGACTCCAACAGAAGCACAAAACCTGCTTCTTCATCGGATGTAATCCTATACCTACCAGCAACAACTGAATTTTAGGTTCAAATCTTAGAGACTCCTCTAAAGTATTAGGACTACTATCATTCTCCTACACCTGTATTCATAGAATCATTTGAGTTGGAAGGGACCTTTAATGGTCACCTAATCCAACTTCCCTGTGAAGAACAGGAACACCTATGGCTACATCAGGTTGCTCAGAACTCTGTTCAGCCTGACCTTGAGCATCTCCAGGGACAGGGCTTCCATCACCTCTCTGGGCAATCTGCTAGTCTTTAGGAAGAAATAATATCAAGTCTCCTTCAAAAATTTTTAAGTGGCAACCCAAATGACTGCCTTGTCTACAGAGAATGCAAACATATACTCCAGGTGCACTAATTATTTTGGGCAATAAATGCACATTAAATCTTTCTGAAGCAAATTATATATGTATGACAACTTCTAAAAAGATGTTACAACTGTGTGAGGCCTCAGACTCTTTAAGGGTAGGTATCGTGAATGATAGAAATACTTACTTCAAATTCTTTAACAAAGTAACGTATTTCTCCCTGAATTACAGGTCTGTGATCCAGGAGTCTTGAATAAATTTCCCCAACATCTGGAAGATTAATGAAAGTCAGTTTTGCTCTCACACTCCAAATCTGGCAATGCAACATGAGGCAGTATATCACACTTAACTGCAAGAGGCACTCCTGTTTATCAAACACACACAAAATCAAAAGAACAGCAGAAGGATACTTCTTGGCCATTATACCTGTGCAGCAAACCTTAGACTCCAATAAAACACAGTGAATCATTATTTCAGGTGCCAGACACCCCGCTGTGAAAGTGCTTCTTGGCCCCTGTGTTTCAGTCCTCCTCCTCAGCACACAGCTTCCACATCTGGCTGTTAACAGCCACAAACACATGATGCACAGGAAAGCTGATGTCTGCGGTTCAGCAGAGATTCACAGCTTAAGGCTGGGAGTCTCCTGCAGCGAGAGGCAAATGGAAAGCTCACTGCAAAACAGAACTGCCATTTCTTCCTCCTGATTTCTTCAGGGCTGAAGACTTGAAACTCAGTCCATATTTACAATACATACGCGTATAGAAAACAGGCTTGGTTCTCCAATAAAATAAAGCCCGCTCCACTGAAAGGCACTTCGGTGAGACGGCCAAGGAAGGCCGTTTGATGAACACTCGCGGTGGTTCCACGAGCACTGCGATCCCCCGACAGCGCGGCCCTCCGCCCCCTCCCGTCCCACCCAAATTGCACCCACACCATTTGCTCCAGAAGTCCAACCTCCGAACAACGATTATTTCAAGCCCGGAGCATTCCGGCCGATGAAGCAAAAACACTTCAAACTCTTCCCAGCGCCATCCTGACACCGCTCCTCCCGCCCCACCGCCAACGCCCATACATCCCCGCTGCCGCCTACCCTTGATGATGGGCTGAAGCAAGGTGCTCGCCGCCGGCACCTCACGCTTCCTGTCGCCGGTCAGCGACAGAGACAGGGATAAAGGCAGCTGCAGGGCAGACCCGCTCCGGCCGGGGGACGCGGGGCTCGCCCCGCTCATGGCGCCCGGCCCGCCCCGGCGCGCCGCGTGACGCCATCACCGCGCGACGCCATCACCGCGCGACGGCGGCCGTTGCTATGGCAACCGCGGTGCGGCCTGCTCCGTGCAGGGCCCTCTGGGGTTGGGAGGAGTCCACGTGCGTTTATTTTAGCCGGCTGAATATGTTCAGTACTCTTCCCCTCCCTCCTTTACGACGATGATTTTTATTATTTTTTTCCCTTGCGCTGTCTAATCTCAATAAATTTTAAAATAACACGATCCTTGTTTCTTACATGCCCCCCTTCTACCTGCAGCACTTACCCACTGCATATATAATCCTATCCCACAGCTTTTATAGGTAGCAGCAATAGCCTGAGGTGGGGAACAGGATTTTTCTTGTGTTAAGCTATTTCAAGAGACAAACAACAACAACAACAAAAACAAAACAACAACAACAAAAAAACCCACCCCATTCGTTACTAAATTGAATCCCAACATCAAAGTTCAGAAACTGCTTGCCGAAAAAATGCATATTTTTTAGATTTGGCTTTTTTATGTAATCTTCTAAACCCATCCTTGATCATGAGTGAATCCGTTTTTTTTAATCATTCTCCTCAAAAATCGGTCACAATCTGGGTAAAATCTGTTCAAATAATAACACCGTTGTTACATGGGGAAGTGTTGAATAATTCAGCTAAGTTTACCACTGCGTTTGACATGAATATATAAAATAGCTTTTCCTACATTCACTGTTTCATAGTCTGTAAGTATTACACATTAATTAGTCGATGACTAGCAGGAATAAGTATCACTGCAAAATTCCTACCATTCTTGTTTTCCCCCCAAACTAACCATCACTTGCTAACCTATAGACTAGTATTTGTATTTTTTTTTCTGCTTGGATCCAAAGCACTTCAGTACTTGACAATCACCAACAAATGACATTAGTGCTTGTATGGGAACTGCTGAATCACGGTCTGAACCTCTGAACCTCTATCCAGTACTGAAAGCAAACCAGGCATACACCATCAAGGCACTCACTAAACTGATGTCTGCCTATGGGACACCTCAAGTCACCGAGAGTGACCAAGGGACTCATTTTACTGGTGCAACGATACAGCGCTGGGCAGAAGAAAATAACATCGAATGGCGATTCCACCTGCCATATAATCCAACGGGGGCAGGCCTCATTGAACGTTATAATGGTATTCTTAAGGCTGCCCTGAAGACAGACTCCCAGTCCCCGCAGGGGTGGATGAAAAGACTCTATGAAACTTTGCGGGACCTAAATGAAAGACCCCGAGACAGCAGACCCAGTGCCCTGAAAATGTTACAGACAACATGGAACACCCCGCTTAGGATCCACATTATGGGCACTGATCATCGGGTAAGACCCCAGATTGGTAATGAAAATAATCTTCTGCTCCCTGCCCCTGAGAATTTAGATCCAGGTACCCATAGAATAAAATGGCCTTGGAAGGTGCAGGTAGGACCTAAGTGGTGTGGCCTACTTGTACCTTGGGGGAGATTGTTGGAGGTGGGAGGCTCAGTAATTCCTCCAGTAATAGGTATATGGCCTACTGATATCGTGGTCAACACTCCAATCTTCATTGCTAAAGGGACCCCCATCATGTCCCCATGGCAGATCAGGACACCTCCTTTGGTGCCTGATATAGTTATGCAGCCGCAGACATCAGGCCAGAAGGTGTGCTACAGGCAGCCAGACATGCCCCAGCACAAGCTGAAGTGTTGACCCAGGATAGAAATACGGCCTGTATCTTGCCTTGGAGAGCAGACCTTCCCCTCCTGGTATCTCTGAAACATCTGTATTACTCCCTGTGAGTCTTTGAGCCTTCAGGATCACCAGAAGGAATGAAATGCCATCAAAGCGTTCCAGTGTTACGGTCAGATCGTGTGCAACACCCGGTCATGTGCAACTACATGGTCTACATGGGACTGATGGAACATAAGATGGACCTGCACCACACAACCACACGCCTCCATCGAGCACTGGCCCATAAAAGAATATCAACGTTCACCGATTGTTACTTGTCTTGAATTGTACCAACATGCCTCGTGAGGAATATTGTATAAGCATCACAATGTATCGGATCTCTGTATTAGAGAAAGCTTACCTTTAGCCAACTCGATCATTGGTTCACACTGTGAAGGAGTGGAGTGTATGGGAACTTCTGAATCACAGTCTGAACCTCTGATTTACCACCTGAGGCAAGCAATGAGTCAGCCACAGGAGCACAGGTGAAGGCAATTCACCTGTGCTACTAAAAGGGGTGGAGCCTGGCTTAATGATCACCAACAATTAGGGCTAGAATTGTTTGGAGGTTTATTTTATTGCTGTCCAGGCAAGCTGCGGTGCTCCCCAAGCACTTGTCCATCCTTTAGACAAGATATTTCCTCCTCTGAGACGTATGTTCCAGCCTTCTCTTTTATTTACTAAGAAGGAAATCCTGTAGTTAACAGGATTTATAACTACTGCACTTCTAGGAAAGACTTTTTTCTTCGTACCACAAATAATGTCAGTTTTCAATTTGGGGACTGCAAGAAGAGCAAGTCCTGCGACAGATAAATGCCTTGTTTTCTAGGACTACTATCCTGAAACCATTTCTCCTCTTTGTTTGAATACTCCTTCTTCTTCTTGTTATTATTATAGGAAATGCTTTATTTCCTGCATTTATGCCTGTTGCCTTTTTTTTGTTTCTTGCTCTCACTGCGCTGTCAAACTTATTCTCAAAACATATTTAAAAAAAGAAAAATAAGGAGGACTTAAAAGAGGTGATGACTATAAAAAGACAATAGTTACGGAGCTCCTAACCTGTCAGTTTGCAGGCAGTAGCCATCAAGTCACAAAAATATGGAAATATCTATGGCTCGGAGCATGAAAATCAACATATGTAGTCATCATGTGTTTTTTGGAGGATAGGCTAAACAAACACTGTCACTTCTGCCTTGCACTGGAACCCGCTTTCTCTTTTAGGGATCACTCTGCCGTTTCCTATTAGCGTTAGCATTGCTCCGAATTGCAAAACCTTCAGATTAACATGCCGAATCCTGTCATTTTTCCCACAGGCTGTCTGGCAATGATAATCCACTAAAGGATTGTTTCATTCGAGTGGCGGTGTCCAAGTCAAACGCTGGCAACAGGCAGGGGAACCCAAACCTGTTGAGGCAGACTTCTGCCGCCATGTGAGGAATCGGAGTGACAGGCTGCAGGGGCGGGAGGCAAGGGACACACTATGCCCAAGCAGGGCGAGTCCATGGGCTGTGCCCGTGATGGAAGACTGCGACTGCCATCATGATAGCTGGAAGTTTGTGGGCCGTGATGCCGATCCTGGTCAGAGCGGGCCTGGGGCTGTGCTTGTTGGAGCAGTGCCTTGTCAGATTAGCCATACGGCTGCTGTGTGCGATTCTCAACCTGGACAGACAGGCCTGCCAGGCAGAAACTGCTCAGGCAGATGATGCTGGGGAGGACAAAAATTATCCACTGCAAGACTAAGAAGACAGATGACACCCAGCAGGAATGGCGAGCCAAATCTGCAGAATCCACAATACAGCTGGCTAGCCCTAGGCTACCTGCCTCTTTGAAGTGGAAGAGACATCACCGATGAGCTGTCAAATTAGATCACCAGCCTGGAAACGCTGAAAGAGATTTAGTTCTTCCAGCAGAGAAGGGGAATTATAATAGATGAAAATCTTCCTGAAGGGGCCAAGGTAATGTGGGAGGGGAAGGGGGAATCCTGAACATGCAACAACAATGAAAAATTACTAGCCTCTCTCCCGCCTGCATTGGAAAGATGAAGTTGGCTGCGTTACGTGGCAGCAGGAATCACTGTAGTCACTACCAGCACGGGAAATAAGGGTGATGCCTGCAGGAATGTGCACATAGCAGCAACAAGTAAGTGTTTCCATAAAATCAAATTCCTTTCCAAATCGGTGATGTCTTTATATGTCACCCCAGAGCTGGGATCTAGAGTAAATCTAATATTCAAACATGCAACAGAGGGATGCAAAGACCCCAGTGTAACACTAAAAGCTCAGTGCAGCAGAGGCACACGATGACAACTCCCCCTGCATTCTTCTGCAATAGCATTTGCTAGTATTGGTGCACAGAAGATGCAAGGAATGCAATTCAGTTTTGATGGATGAAAGCCAAAAATTAAGATTGCCAAGTGCAAAAGCATACATTGAGGTGCATGGTGAATGTGAAACCTGACCCTTCCATTAGGGTAGGGATGGCAACAGCATGATCTAATTGTAGATTCAAGGAAGAAATACTGCTCTTGGTGATGGAAAAATATTAAATGTAGTAATCCATTAAACCACTCCATCACTGCAAATATACTTTGAACTTTAAAGACCAAGAAACACACTAAAGCTTAAAAGTAATGATAAAACTGAAAACCAAAAGGAAAAAAATTAAATTAGCTTACAAATCTCTCCTCCTAATTTCAACTCCAGCAAAACAACAACAAAATTCCTTAATAGGTGTAAACATAGGATTTTAAAATCAATATACAGTCACATTAAGGAAAACTTACTTGGAGAAAAATTATGATAACCTATTCCCTGCTTGAGCATTCACGTAGCAGACAAACTATAATTCAACTGCAGAGATTCAAAAAGAAGATGCTATCAGATCAGAGAATATTATACAAACTAGACTTCTGGATACAAGAGCTTACGTAGGATTTTTTTTATATATAACAATTTTTATAGGCGTATCCCTTCATTTTTATTTCTCTCAATGAATCCCTATATACCTTGCCCTACTCTTCTGCAAAGCCACAGCACCAAGGAACAGAGTTCTGGTTATTTATTGCATTTTAACCAAGAGGAGATTAAAGAAGCTCAAGTTCTAGAGCAACCTTTATCTGTGGCATTACTTGAGTGATTACTGGAGTGTTTTTTATTTCAAGGATAGAACCACATTAACACTTCAAAGTTCCATTTTCATATAAAATAGTTAATATACATGAGTGTCTTTGAATTACAGAGTACTCATGTCTGTTTTAAACCTGTCTCAACTCTCTACTGACAACTTAGGATCCACACCCATGCTTACTAATCTCTTACTCTTCCATCAGCTGTAAATATAGTAACTTTCTCAGTATGTGTGTGAAGAGAGAAAGAGAATAATTATTTTGTCAAGATACTCCAATAAGCTATGACATCTGTTGGGAAGGTTAGGATGCAACTTAAATAATAAGTCACTCATTTTTTAGGGCTATATTCTTCCAAAGTATCGGAAATTAGTAAATTCCTGGCAGAGGGGATATTTCAATTTCAAAATACTTAAGAGGGTGGTGTAGGCTATGGAGGACTACAAGAGAAGAAGGGTTAAAAGCATGTGAAAATATTACTTCTTACAGGCTAACAGCTAGGATAGGTCAGCATCCAGGTTTTATGCATTTCACCCGAAGAATCACAAGCAACTCAGTTGATTCCAAGAGGTTTGCACCTATTCAGAGTGGGCAGTGAAAAGTAACAAAACTTGTTTGACTCAACCACTTCTGCTGTTAACCTCAAGCAATACTTACATTACCTGCCTTGTAGGTAAACTACTGATAATACAAAGAACTTAAAAAAAAACCAAACGCGTTACACATTAAAACTATTATCAAAATTCTCTTTAGTTTTGATTCTGAAAAATGTAGATTTCAATTTGTCTGAATGGCCAGGTTTTTTGTTGTTGTTTTGTACCTGGTCTAAACTGGAACTATTTCATTTGTTTGGTGTAGCACAGACCCTCTTGAATTGCTCATTCCTACCAACTCTTCTATATAGCCTTCCTATATTAAATCCAAATTTTTCTGTAAGTCACTGTTGCCCAATTTTAAGTCTATGCAAGAACTGCCTGTAGAGACTTCTGAAGTTCAGCTGAACTCTGACTTCTCACTTACAGTTACTCATGCAAAGACATGAGTAAGAATCATCAGTCTGTTTCTGATCTATTCAACACAACACTTGAAAGTCTGTTTGAACATGGCTTGCTTGCAAGTAATGGCCATCCTGGTATTAAGGTAAAAAGACAAGCAAAAGAGGGGTAAGTGTAAGATTCCACTGAACACTTACAATTATCATATTTATTTCACTGTTGAATTTTTCCGTTGCTGAAAGGTTGTCATGTAGTACTATCTCACCATATGGCAACAACCTCAAGTCCTAGAGGCACATACTTAAAAGACCATAACATGTCAGGCCCCTTGAATAAATTAAATAGAACAATTATGCAAAATAATAATACTGCAATGATGAGATACATTAACAAATGAGACTGTCACTGTTCATGAAATGCCATGAAAATAAATTCCACGCATCACTGTGGCCATCATCATCATCAAACTGTGAAGCAACAGAAGTAAAACAACATCACAGTATTTACTGTGCCCTTCAGCAACAGAAATTTTCAGAAAAAAGAAGAGGTTACAAGGGAAGAAAGTCACTTCTAGTAATATTCAGTAAGAGTATAACAAACTATTACAGAAATAGACTAGCAAGGGTTTTTTTGTTGTTGCTGTTTAAGAAAACAAAACAAAAACCCCACAACAGCACGAGTGCTTACCCACGCTCTCTTTAAATAGATATCAGCATTCATCTAACAGAGCTGAAGTACGTTACAACTCAGTGGTAAACAACATGAAGTTTCATCTTAAAAATGTACCTCAAACAATTTTAGGCCAAGGTACATTTTCATACTTACTTTCATTAATTTTATTACATACTTAGCATTTAACTATCAAAAGATATTAGACAGAAAGAGGTAGCATGGAAGAAATCAGTACCATCTGGTTTTCTCAATGTTCTCTCTGAAGCAAAACATCTCAATTCATCTTTCTTTGCTTTTAACTGTCTATTCCTCTTATCAACTAATCTACATAGGAGAGTGAAAACTGAAATGCTCAAGTTAGCATATGACAATCACCAAAGGTACTTCTGTCAGTACAGATCTAAATTTTACTAATCCCTTCTAAACATTTCATACTTGGTTTTTATTTTTTATTTTTTATTTATTTCAGCATCTATCTACTCTTCTGTTTTACATCAGAGAAAATAAGAGGCTAAGATACTGTGGCCAGAGCACATAGCAAGCTAGAGAAATCCTGACACTTCAACACAGCAGCTGTTTGGGCAAACAAACACCTCAACACCAAAACAAATACCTTATGCCAACCATGCTCTACGGCAAAGTGACCCGACAACATGTTTCAATTGACAACAGTTTCCTTGGTTTTAAAGCAAACTTTTAGAAGCAAGGAGTGGAAGAGCAGCTCGTTATTATCTCAAGTACCTCCTTCCCCATCTTCTTTCTTAGGACCTTGAAATGTGCATTCTTTCTTCTGTGGAAATAACATGAAATGACAGCACATGCAAAATCTTGATGAATGCTAATATTGTTGACTAATGTGAAAGAAAATGCTTCTGGAGTCTACATCAAAGTCCATAAAATGAAATAGCATGTAAACTAACTTTTGATTTTTTTTTTTTTCAATAAACTACAGACTTGCATATCCAAATTAAGACTACAGTTTTAAAATAATTTATTCAGTCACATAAATACTTTGTAACATTTTCATGTTCCCTTTTTCACATCATTGGCACACAATATAGCTCTTAACTTTTACAAAACTAGCGTAAACATTTGTGGAAAATAAAATGAAAAGAGGGACATATGCAAAAAACTCAATAAATAGTAAAATGAGTGTGTAGTCAAAGGAAAATAAGTAATTCTCTCCTACAATTACAGTTGAATGCTTAACTAAAAGAACATTTCATCTTTAAAAAATAGTGAATTAAAACTCAATTCCCATCTTTCTGTCATTGCTGTATTTAATCAGATACACGATAAAATTCTGTAGCTAGTTCAAATTCTTGAACAAACAATAACAATTCAATGGAACTGTATTACTTGAGGCATCACCAGTTTCGGTTCACATAGAGAAGCTTACAAACCAGTATTCGCAAGGCAGTGGTTTTGGACAATGTAACTTCTAGACTCCCAAATACCACTCCGACACAGTATTAAAACTTTCCTTAGTGAGCATTAGTATATAATCTGTTCTTGAGAAAGACGACATTAGTCAAATGTTGTCGGACACCCGGATAATGCTGAATGTGGTTGAACCAGCGAGATACATTAAGGTAAATCTCCTTTTCTTGCACAGTGAGGTCCACCTGCGTGGGGAAGAAATAAAAGTACCAATAAATTGCATTATTAATATTATGAAACGTGGTGAGAAAAAGGAAGTGCAAAGCTTCACGGCTGATTTCAACTTGCAGAAAGTTGTTACTGTCCAGCAGTGTTCTACCTTCATTTCACAGATAAAGATTCACAGCCCAAAACATACGTTTATTTCCTCAAATGAACACATCTGCAGAATGGAAAATACATTTGTATGACATACTTGGAGGTGGGGGAAAGAGTGTTAGCTTGCTTGAATTTAACCAGTCCACGAATCCATGCAACACTGAGGAGCAGGGGAGAGTTCCTCAACTTGCACAAGTCTTGCACACTCCTCTCATTCAGCAGGTGGTCTCGCCTCACTGGCCAAGGACAAAGTGTATTAAAAGTTCAGGAATACATTTTTTTTCAGGCCATTTCATACTGAATAGGAAAGAGGAATGTTGTTTTTCTCTTTGAGCAATAATTCTATGATACTTACCAAGAAACAACACAGCACAGGGATTCACAGTACAGGAAGGATGTGGAGCTCTTGGAGCAGGTCCAGAGCAGGGCCACTAAGATGATCAGAGGGCTGAAGCACTTCTCCCATGAGGACAGATTGAGGGAACCAGGCTTGTTTAGCTTGGAGAAGAGAAGGCTCTGGGGAGATCTCATTGTGGCCTTCCAGGACTTGAAGGGAGCGTATAAACAGGAGGGGGAACGGCTGTTTACATGAGTGGATAGTGATAGGACAAGGGAGAATGGTTTTAAACTAAAACAGGGCAGGTTTAGGTTAGATATTAGGAGGAAGTTTTTCACACAGAGGGTGGCGACACACTGGAACAGGTTGCCCAAGGAGGTTGTGGATGCCCCCATCCCTGGAGGCATTCAAGGCCAGGCTGGATGTGGCTCTGGGCAGCCTGGTGGTTGGTGACCCTGCAAATAGCAGGGGGTTGAAACTAGATGATCATTGTGGTCCTTTTCAACCCAGGCCATTCTATGCTTCTGTGATTCACTGTTCAAATGTGCTATCCAGTTTTATTAGAAAGGCAAAGACATGGTTCAAATTATTATGTTAAAATAAACTGAAAGATGCCTGTATGTCATAAAAGTATTGAAATTTTTATCCCTTACTCCTATAGTTAAGTTCTATCATTCCCAAATTTTCAAGTCAGTATCAGTCGTACATTCAGTGTAACTCAGAGTTAAACAGCCACAAGAAGAGCCGGGATTACACAGCTACTCTAACAGCTCCCTGCCACTGCAATACTGGGTAACAACTATGAAGAGCTTCCAGTCTACTTTTATCATAGTACTGACCAAGCAAAGTCATTTATGATTACATGTCATCTATACTATTCAAAGTCTTCTAAATTAAAACAAGCAACATCCTTAAGACAATCTTTTAAGACTCATTACTTCAGTTTATTTCAAGCAAGCAGTAGAACTAACTACTTCCACACTGTATCACCTGTATTACCTTGCCTTGATTACTAATTCCAGATCTCATTCCTCTGGAACTAAATTAGTGTATCAATTTAGACAACAATCTGCTTTTCATGTTAACCTACTATACTGAGTAAGCTTCAAAGCTCTAGAACTACTGGGAACAAAATATGATCTTCATGTGAACTACCCTACCTTGTCTCCCTACACAGCCACGTAGTATGGGATTCACCTCACTTCAGTCAGCCATCAAGATGCACTGATTCACCTTAACGCCTGCAGTTCTAGCTGAGCTAGAAACTTAACAGAGCTTTATTAGCCAAGTGGAAAAGAACAATACTGGTAAGATGAACAACTTGTTACAGACAGAGGTATTACAAAAAAAAGTGGAAGCAATTAAAATGTAACACTGAATGCTTTTTTAATTATGATACTTGATAAGCTGCCTGAGGTTCTTCAAGTATGCTACATTCAGGACAAAATAAACATGCACTACCATTTAGAGGGAGATGCTTCTAATCACATGCAGTTTGTTGTAATTAATGACAGTGTGAAGCTGGTGCTCGCTATGAAGCCGTAGAAGCATTTACAAAACAACACAGAGTATGGAAAGAGCAATATACAGCCAAAAAATCATCTAAAATTAATACTTATCCTCATTTGTAGCAAAGTATGAGCAGGTACTAAAAGCACTAAGTTCAGTGATTATGGTACACTAAATATTACAATGAGTATTATAATTAGAATACCCTATTTCCAACATCCACAGTGGGTAAGCACTTGGTTATAAGAGTGCTCAAAATAAACTTGAGATTTGGCAGGAGATACATTTCTTCTCCTCAAGATTTTATACTTTTAACTCTCCATCCTCACGTTTCTTCGATATTAATCAAAAACAGTATTAGGAAAATAGTCCTCCTCCATTCTGTAAGTATAGTGAAGAAACATCTGAAGGGCTTCACAGACAGGTTCTCTAAAAGTAAAACCCCTTTCTGTACTTCAGGCACAGCATTCAAGATATCTTTGCTTATTTACATAATGTATTCTCAGAGAAATATATTAAAAAGCACTCTGTGGCATGCTCTATTTTTTACTCAGGACATAACTCTTAGGTTAATTGTTTAGAGATCAGTTCCATGGCATTTTTACAACATTTTGTTAGATGGGTATTTTCTATTCTTCCTCATTAAATTAGATAATTCCCCCAAGTTAAGAAAGGCTGCTGTTCTGCTGTTAAAATAATTATTTGCTATTAAAGCAATTATTTCAATAGCAAAGAAGCAGACACTCAATTTGATGATTTTTTTTTTTTAATTATGGGGTGAAAAAATAAAAAAGCCTTACTCTTCTGCCACAAAGCTCATAAAGGATAATGAAAACAGGCATCACACAATGCAAACAGAAGAGTTTCTAGAAGGACTGTAACTATACCAGCTTTAATTATATTTGCTTTCAGTAGCACTGGGGATGCAGACAAACTCCCATGCCTGTACCCTGCATGTGCATGGGAAGTCTAAAAATACCTGTGTATATTTAGAGTTCTCCTGCATAAGAAGGACAGATACTACCAGATTTTAATCTAGCCTTTAGATATGGAAGTAGAGGTGAAAGTAGAAAACAAAACAGCCAAATCCAGAATTCTGTAAGATACATTTCACGTGGTTTTAACTCATTTCCTGCTTTAGAGGAAAAGCTAAGAATTAATGTATCTTTAAAGTTTTTATTATTTTTTGTAAATTTGTAAAGGACTGTTAGCATAATTCTTTAGAATGAAAGCCTATTATCCAGGTTCTAAGATAAACAGTGTATCAATGAATATTTTTAAAAAAATTATGGCAATCCCATTAATTACTGAAAATCATCCTAGAATCATCCTAGAATGGCTTGGGTTGAAAAGGACCACAATGATCACCTAGTTTCAACCCCTCCATTACATGCAGGGTTGCCAACCTCCTTGGGCAACCTGTTCCAGTGCCTCACTACCCTCTGTGTGAAAAACTTCCTCCTAACATCTAACTTAAACCTCCCCGTCTCAGTTTAAAACCATTCCCTCTTGTCCTATCAGCGTCCACCCATGTAAACAGCCGTTCCCCCTCCTGTTTACACACTGCCTTCAAGTACTGGAAAGCGACAGTGAGGTCTCTCTGGAGCCTTCTCTTCTCCAAGCTAAACAAGCCCAGTTCCCTCAACTTTTCTTCATAAGAGAGCTCCAGCCCTCTGATCATCTTAGTGGCCCTTCTCTGGACCCCATCCAAGAGTTCTACATCTTTTTTGTGCCCCAGCAAATATATAATCATGAAAAAAAAATAACATAAAGAAACTACTAATGCAGTCTCATTATATTTCTATATTAGTAGTTCTGACTTGAGGAGCATAACTCACTTGGTTTGGTAATAGATTGTACTAGACTTGACCCCAAAATTTTGACTGAGGCTTCTATTTGTAGATATATAAATTTCACCCCAAGTTATTTTCCAGCACTCATTAAATAAATTGTAAATTCAGACACACAGATCAGAGATGACTACTTTGGTTCTGCCTGAATTTACAAAGTATAAAAAAAAGTAAATCAGATCAGCCTCTGCATTGATAATTTCTCTTAAACATTTTTAAATAGCACTTCACAAGTTTGGTTCTATTTACAAATTAAAACTTTAGAGTGTTCATCACCACAGGGGAATTTAATGCTTACTGATTGCCTGAATTATCTTCAAGCAATGTTTCCTAATTCATATTTTCTTTGCAATCTGAGCTTTCACCTAGCAGAACTTCACTGTTATGTAAACATTTGAGTAATCTGTATGTCTAAAGACAAGAGTGTTTATACACAGTAAGGTACATGGTTCAGAGCAAAAATATTGAGGGTAGGTAGATGGTTGGACTGCATGGTCTTCGAGGTCCTTTTCAACCTTGGTGATTCTGATTCTACATTAGACACATGGAGACACAGAATTACATATGACAGTGTAAGTCACACCAATTTAGAAGAATGCATCTGATAGCTAGCACCAAGCATTACACTTTTTGGGTATTTGTGACCTACATCATGATGCACAACAGTGTACACAATTTACTTTACTGCCTCATTATTACAAGTGTATATTTCTAATTAAGAGACTTATTTTTTTTCCTTTACTAGTCTGCATGAAGAACAAAAAGTTACCCTTAGTGACCTTCACTCACTAAAATCCTAATTCCTTCCTCATTGCATGGGTTTCTAGACATTTGTGCTTATTAAGCTAAATAGAAAAGTAGAACAAAAGAAAGGCATGCAACTGTAAGACTAAAAGTTGCTATTAGTCGATTTGAATCAGGAATCAGTTTTTCCTACTGATTCTTCACTGACAAAAACACAGTTTCCAGAACCCCACCTAGATAACGAGGAGTGCAAAGCAAAAGTGGAAGTGGGGAGGATTACAGAGATGTATTATCTATACACAGAAACACTAATACAAGAAGATGGAGAAGTTAGTAGTAAAAGCAGGTGGTCTTAGTTAAAACTGTTTCCAATACCACGTGCATGACGTCAAAACTTTTAATAATGCTCAGCTAACACAGTACAATCACAGTATGTCACAAGTACGTGAATTATTTTGATAGAGCTATCTGTTATCCCATCAAAGGCAGGGAGATTAACCCTAAGGATCTTTATCAGCAACACCTTCAGATCCATAGACAACAAGAACAATATGTCCCCATCTCTTATTTTAAAGGATTATAGAAGACAAAGTATTCTGCATAAGGCTTAGCTCAAACAGCAGCAGATATGAGGAACTACTTCCTCGGAACACACCACATTAAAAGATGGAGCAGCTTTTCCCTCCACCTAAGGCTTGAGGCACAGAAGCAGTTCTGAAAGTACTCTCTTCTCATTACAGGAAAAAAAATAATCACAGGATTCCACAGTTCAAGATATCTTACTTTATTAACTACTTAGTTAGTTAACTACTAACATTAATCAAATTTAAAGCCTTAAAAACATACACAATCTAGCTAATCCCTGGCGAGTAGCTTCTGATATTCCTCTATTGGATAGCAACCCCATTATTTGCCCTTTATACCTTTCTGAGTCACAAAATTATCATCTTCTACAAAATCAAGCACTTCAGAAGCAGATGTTGTACTATAAACTCATCCCAACTAGTGCCTGCATAGTTGCAGGCACCCAGGAGCACTAAGTCATTTGTTTTTACCATCTGCTCTATTTCCCAAAGCAATAACTTGTATCTTTTCTTCTTGATTAGGTGGTCTACTCTAGAGCAAACTCTAAATATAAAATATGCTTCATTTTCCCCAGCCTAAGTTTTTTTTTTTTAAATGTCTCATTTGAGTTTGCATTCTCTTACACTACACAGTCATATTTTTAAAAGAATTCTTACACATCTATACTGCTATACAATATGTGAAAGGTAATCATTTGACATACCAGTTAACACATCTATCCCTTAAAAGAAAAATATGACTCAAGTATAACTTCAACATAAGATTTCTTTCATTTTTTGTTATATTTCATTACCTGATCTCTTCCCCCACCTCCTCTCTTCAAAATCCCTTCTGAAGCACAGCATTCTAGTACTCTGCCTTCAGTTGTGTAAACCAACAACTTAACTAGTTGAGTCCTTTCCCCTGTTTCCTAATGTAAAACTCACTGACTTCATCCTCTCAAGACTTTATCAGACTGGTTTCATTTGTTTAGCAGTGTTCACTTGAGAGAAGGAGCACTTGCAATTACATTCCAGTTGCTCAAATACAACTAACTTCTATTTCTTCATTTTCAAATTACCTCTCGAGGTTCAGAAGCAAGGTAGAACAATTTTTAAGCACTTCACAGTAAACCCCGAGCTACATATGAAGACCCTCTACATCATTTTCGTTCAGTAAAACTCCTTGTTTCCCACTCCAAGTACCAGTTCCTCACGTTATTTCCATATTCTATAAGTTATCAAGTCTTATCACTAAGTCTTGAAATACAAATGACCTTTTATCATTGACAAATGACTTCTATGCATTCACCCTTCAGGAACTTGATTAATGTGCATCTTCCATAGCACTGGTAGTACTTCTAACAATTTTAGTACTTTTAGTTCTGACACCTTTGAGTTTCATTTATCAACTACCATATTGGGGTTGCAGATGCCCCATCCCCCAGAGGTGTTCAAGGCCAGATTGGATGGAGCCCTGGACAGCCTGGGCTTTAAATGGGGAGGTTGGTGGCCCTGCCAGTGGGGAGGGGGATGGAGCTTCATGATCCTTGACGTCCCTTCCAACCCGGGCCATTCTGTGATTCTGATTACCCCCACAGTTCTGCAGACAGACATGTTTCAGACCTGAACACATAAGACTCCTCATAGCTAGAAACAGAGGGACAAGTATCATTCTCATGTTATATATAGGAAACGAAAGTAGTACAGACATTGTACTACAGATAAAACTTATTTTCACAGATCTATGGCTAAATGTAAAAAGATAAAAAATGAACATTTATAGACAAATTATATTTGAAGATCTTTGCAAGAAATCTCTTTTTTTCCCCCCATCAATTGTCATTGATTAATTCAGTAGATCAACCTGTACAGCAATAAATTGCCCTTCACATAAACAAGCAATTACGATGGTTGTACACATATAAAAGTAATGCAAACAGTGCTTACCATAACATGATGCAATCCGTAGTACATCAGAATATCTGCTAAGGTAAAACTGTTTCCTGCAAGGTAGACTTTATCTTCAAGGTGCGCATTAAGATCCTAAAAATAATAATTGAAAAAAAATGATTATAGTGCTGATGTGGTTAGACAAAACACTAAGGCAGTTAAAAAAAAAAGAGAACTTCCTCTGAGACCATACATGTAGAATAAATGCCAGCTTTAATTTATCCAAACATAGAAAAGAAGAAAGACATACAAAGATGAAAATTTCTAAGTACTTCCTAAATACTTTCAAATCCATCTTTTCTAGGCTACAATTTACTGAAATAAAAAAAAACAACACCTAGAGTCATGCATTTTCTTGGCTAGTGTGTATGACTCATAAGAACACCAGTGCTTCAAAGAAACTCTTAAATTACAAATATGCAGTAAGTGAGGAAAACAAAGGTATGATGGGGTAGGAGATAATGTATTTCAAGCTCATGCCTGGAACTTGAAGCTATTTAGCTGTTTCCATTTGACCCTTCTTTTATTAATGTTGAAATCACCAATAGCAATTCACAATCAATACTGTCAATTCAGTCACTATAGAAGCCCATACAAAGGAGCACTGCTTCTGAACTTAAAGCGTACCTCTCTTGCTCAGCAACTCCCTATTAGATGTTACAAGGCTGCCTAGCAGACGCCTTCCATTTCAGTTCAATGAGTAAACAGTTCAAGTCTGTATTACTTAAGGGCTCCTTTACATATGCAATCATTCTCTGCAGGAAAATAGAAGGCTGATGTTTACTGTTGCTCAACTGCATTGTTTCTGAAATTCAGGTACTGCCTGGCAGCTCTCTCTTCACCCATCCATCTCACCACACCTTACCTACTTCTCATCCAAGTCACACATCTTTGTGCCCTCTACCTCCCTTTGAAGAAAATGTAACAGCCAGTAGATTTACTTAGCTCTAATCCTAAGGGCAAACTGGTTTTTATGATGTTCTTTTCTGAAAACTGTTTCAGGAAAACAGTTTCCCACCTTTTCCTTGTATGTGGAAATTTCCTGCTAATATTCCTTTGCTGGTTGGAAAACAAACAAACAAGCCTCTAGTAAATGCACTCCTTTTTGCACACAGGACTCCTGCCAGTTTTCTTAGCCCATATTAACTTCCTCCTGGAAATACAGGTAAGAAGCTTAAACAATATTTTCCAAAGATCACACTAAAAGACTTATCAGTCTCAACTACGGCTTGTTTCATTTAAGGGAAGAATATGGGATTTATTCATTACTGAAGGTAAAAAAAAAATAGATTTAGCTTGAATTGCAATTCTAGCTCCATAATTCTGCTTTCTCAAATATGCAGACATATCCTACATATGTGCATACACATAAAAAAAAGGGAAACACTTTATAACATCTGACCCTGCATTTAAGTGTGGCAAGTTGGACTCCATTATGCAATGTTCTTTGGCAGCCTCTTTATGACAAGAGTCCTGTGCTTCCTAATATTTAAACATCCAAATGTCTGCTTTGATTTACTTTTATTAGAGCAAATCAAGGAAAAATATTAACCCCTGCATAGTTCAAACTCTGTATGATCATCTGCCTCCAGCTACGTAGCTATTTATGTTTAAGACTGGTTTGCTGCTTTGTTCTTGTTAGTTAGGTCTCAAATTACTTTAAACGTGTAACTACAGTTCTGTTGAATTTTATTCATGTAACAGAAGCAAAAACTATGTTAAAAAGAAAAAAGCTCACATGAGAAAATCTTCAAGTCAGTACATATGCTGCACGGTATATTTGTAAATACTCAAATTATTTATCAGTAAGAAATAACTCAAACTTCGAAGTAAAGTTACCCATTGACGTGTTAACAATTATTTATTCTAATTAAAATTTTATCAAGTCACTTAACTGGCAGTTTGACAAATGTTTAGTCTTAGATAAATCAGCATTAGTTTGCAATTTTCTTTTGGAATACACACATTCCTCTCATAAGATACAGAAAAATACTGATTTCATACTGTCAAAGTCAAGTTAATTTAGAAACACCACAGTCCATTCTTTTCTACGTGCACTAGGAACATTTAATCAATCCTGCCTCATCTGCTGTACTTCCCATAGATTATTGTATTACTGGCTAATTGCCAGCTGTGTTAGAATTCCTGAAAGCCAAGCCTTCTTAACTGTCCTCAGTATTAAACTGAAACAGCCTTCCTGTCACGGAGAGATTAATGAAAATATGAATGCAATACTCTATTTGAATTTCTATTACCATCTAGAAATTCAGGTCTGTTAGCTGTTATTTGTGTCACTGCTTTTCATATACTTAATGTCTACTTAAATCAATTATGTATTTACAACTCTAATAGCAAGTGATTGACACAGTCTTGCAAAACGCTTGTAGCTAAATTAACTTATTGGTGCCATCCTACAGGAACCCTTCTCAAGCTTCAGATACATTTAAAATATAACAGCAGTTTACTGTAATAATATGCACTGAACAACTGCAGCAATTTCAATCCCATTTTTGGGTATGAATAAGGAAAAAGCAAGAGAAAAAAACAAGATGCTGTATTATTTATGGACTTACTGATGGATTTCTGAGCTGATATTCTACGATACAAAATATCCTGATGTACAGTGACAGCTCAACACGTCCCATATACAGCACATTTTTAGTGTGGTTTACTTTAGCTACAAAGCACAATTGTCTGTAACCTAGTTCATCCATTAAGCTAACTAAACCCCTTCCAGACCACAAATTGAGACAGAGTCCATCACTGCATCTCAGGTAACAGCTGCCTCTTACAATGACTCAATAACTTAGAAGGGATCTAATCATACTTTAATTACATTTTAGATATTTTGCCCATAGAAATGCTCCACTGGTATACGTACTTTCTTTCAACATTCCTTCAGTCAGCAATAGTCACAGGGTCACTTCCCACCTAAATGCCTTTTCACAAAAAGAGAGTTAAGCACTTACATGTCACAAGCTAATCCTGGACTACATAGAATCCAAGAAGAGGAGTCTAGAGCCCTATCCAAGAAAGGCATAACTTCATGGTTAGGGGTGTATCCTTATTTTTAGTTCTGATGCAAGACATCTATCTAAAGGTGAGCTGAACCTGGTCTGGAAGAATATTATGTTCATAATGTGAATGTTCTGCAAAGGACAGAAGAAAGATAGCTCTCTTACCAAATGCTGCTCAAGTAATCAAAACACAATCTTTTATGCCTGCAAGCAAACAATTTCACTCTTAGAAAAAGGAGAGGAGTGAGAACAGGCACAGAGTTCCAATAAAGCTTGCTGGACAATCTTGAAGTGGTTAGGCAACCCATTGAAAAACAGCATACAAAAACCATGGATTAATGCCACAGAAGGCATATGCAATGGATTAACCTACGTACACAGTGATAGAAACAGCAATTTTTCAGACAAGTAAAACAAACAATAACTGAAGCTTGTAACAATGTATTTAGATTTCTAATTGAACTTCATGATTGGAGCCAGAAAGCACAAGAAATTAGGACAGAATTCACTGTAATCATGGAATTTTATGAGATGATGCAGTTGTAGACAAATTCTTGGTTTTAACTACTTTTCAGAAAAAGTAAATTCAGAGTTAGAACTTTCTACAACTCCGCAGAAGCTTTTCTGTGAAATCCAGTAGAAACTCCCAGCTACATTCTGAGTAGATGGTATTTCCACCCCCCCCCTCCATAACAAGTTTTCAATACATAAAATTGACAAATCAGAGACATTCAAATCTCATGAATGGAATTTATTAATATTCAAGCAGAAATTTGGTGGCATAAGCATTTCTCAGAAGTTCTCAGTTCTTTGGCAGAGGAGATGAATCCCTACTTGGTATCAAGAAAAACTCAAGAATTTAGATACTCTCCCCACTCCTCATATGTAATTTAACTTCCCACTAATTAAAAATCATTCCATTGATCAGAAGCAAAGGAAATACTGTCTCATCCTGTGGAAACTGAAGTTAACATAACACACTGGACATGATATCATCACCACCACTGACAGTAATTATTTCTGCACGTCTGCAGAACAGCCCACAGGCATCGCTCTTATTTATTTCGTCCAGCACAAGAGCTCAGCCCGATTTGGACAGAACTATTAAACACTTGCACTGAAAATTTCTGAACTGTATGGCTTTTGCTCCAAATATATTAAAAATTCTTCTTGACAATTGCTTTCATGTCAGGTAACAGCTTTAGTCAACATGTCAGTAAGAACAAGCTTACAAACGTTTTCTTAAGGCTAACAAAAAAAACCTCCCTCTCTTCAAATTAGCAAACACTACAGCAGTTATTAACTGATGTTTTTCAGAACCACATCAGCTCATTTAAGGGTTAACTAGTGGCAGCCTAAAGTTTACAACAGAAACAACTGAACTGTTTTTGGCACAGCTTATTATAAATTGTGGCTCTAGGCTGCAACTGTCCCAAGACTGCCATTGATTATTCCAGACACGTTGTAAAACTACAGTCTCAGACTTGCCTCCCTATTTTAGTCCCCCCCCTCCTTTCTTTTCCCTTCTCATACTCCCTTTTGGCATAGTATACTTTAATGGTAGGCTGCCTCTTGTTCTGATTAATCACGGTAGCAAGAGAACAAATTAAAAAAAAAAGTTAATTGCTACCCTGCAAAATTATTAGTGCTGGAGCAATTCCACAGCAGTTCCACAGCATCAAGATAAACTCTGGCCATTCAACATCTGCTATGAAAGAAAAACTGCAGAAAAAATTTTAAGTGCTATTAGGATCTCTCTCTCTCTCTCCACACACACACCCACCCACCCACCCACCCCCCACAGGCAGTCAGCATAACTTCAGGGAGACTTTCTCAACAATGAAGTTTTGTTTGGAAATAATTTAATATCTGTATCCCATATCTGTTTTAGTAAATTGCATTTTCTGAACTGTCAGTGCTGCTAAGGGCAAAACTGAAAAAGAAAAAAAATACCAGCTTCAGAATAAAAAAACATATCTGGTGTTACCACCCAGTCAGTTCTACAAAATACTTGTGGGTGCAATGACAAAGCAGGTATCATCATTTAAGCCACTCAGACCTCAAGTCTTTAATTTTTGTGAATTAGACTAAGGGCAAATCCTTGCAAGATGCCAATTCATTTGTTTGGATGTTGCCTAGAATATTAGGAAGGTAATTAGTGACTGGCGTGATGAAGCTCTACGCAGCTGAACAGTCTTCTATCAAATTATATATATAAAAAAAAACGGTAGAAAGGGATCTCCAACAGGCACCTCACCTTGTCATACCTCCTGTTCGAAGTATAGCTAAACTTTAAGTTAAATCATAATTAGTCCATGCCTCCGTGTTGAATTCTTGAGGGATAGACAGCACTTTCAAAGAGCAGCTCTGACTGTAAAGGTTTTGATACCATCTACATAGAAGATAAAACTAGTGCTGTTTACAAAAAAAAAAAAAAGCAAGCTTGTACTCATCCCATAGATAAAACAAGATCAAGATAACTCAGATTATCTGAGGTGTAAGTGAAAGAAATGATTCTTTAGGATGCTCACCAACTCGGTCTTTTTACCAGACACGATATCCTATGTCCTTAAGATTTAGGGTGCTGTCACTTAGAGAAGGATAATGAATTATTGACAACATATTGCTTTGCACCACTCCCAAAATGTAAAATTTCCTCTGATTTCAAGCAACGCAGAAAGTTACATCTAGAAAGAATGCTGGAGCAGCAGTCTTATCTTTGGCTTGCTGCAATTTTATTTGACTCAGATCTGCCACACCTAACAAAAATCAGAAGCATTAAAACTCTGCTATCACGAAGTACAGTCAATCTAACACCTAGCAACTCACAAAGCTACATCAAAACCTAGACTGATTAAGTAGCATTTAGCACATTTAGCATTTGGGTCTTTCTATTTAAAATTGATGTGTGTTTCCTATACACTTGGTAAACAGTCCCTCAGTACTTAAAAGCATAAAGCAATTTTTCTCTTCAAGCTCTGTTCCCAAAAGATTGCAAAGATTCCAATTATCAGTCACAAGGTGTAAGCAGCAAAATAGAATAAGCTTTTCAATCTACTCCCTGCCATCTGGCTCCTTAAATAATGGGGTTACCCCTGAGATATTTTTTTTTTGTTTCCAACTGTCTTAGAGGAAGAAAGCTTCAGACTACAAGAAAAAACTTAGTACAGTTGTCTGAAGGTTCCATACAAAGCAGCTTAATTTGAAGATTGCAAAATCTGAAGGTTTTGTTTTTCATTATGGACTATATTCCATTTACTAAATCAGGAGGAAAAAAAATCTGTATCTGCGCAGAGTTATCTTGAAATACAGCACAGCTTGTTTGTAACTGAGGTTTTATGAAGATAGAACGAAACCAGTGCATCACAAGACAGAGCAATCTCTATCTGGAATGTTCTGAGCAGTTCACAGCTCAGATTTTGTTCACATTTTGTTAATACAAATCAAAAAGCAGAAGAAAAGCCAGCACTGAAAGATACTCTCAAGTCTTCAGTTACTGATCACTTACTTGTTTTTGCTCGTGTTAGCACACTGATATTTTTCAAGGCCTAATCTCTCCAAAATGCATTGGCAAGTTAGAACTAAGCAGTCCTTACCTTCAGAACTGTTCTGGTATCTTCTCTACTAGATTGTCTGCCTACTTGAGTCACTCTGTATTCCAACCACTGATGAACCACAGCTTTTTCCTCTGCAGAACTTCCAAGCAGTTGCTCTTTCTTAGCCTGTTTAACTAAGTAGGAAGCTATGGTAATTAATCCTGTCAGACCAGGACCATTGTTTGTCTGCAGAACAGGAACCTAGAAAAAGGAAGAAATGTTGTAACATTATAAAACTCATTCAAAAAGCAGATACTTCGTGAGCTTAACTATTATTTCTCTGTAGTCTCTCAGAAGACCCTTAAAAACAATGTATCAATTCGTAAGCATTCAAGCTAACGGTAATAACAAAGGGAAATATATATGTTGCCTTTCTACTTCTTGAGGTGGTTTATTTTCAGTTTTTACAGATTACACATGCAGTGTGCACGTGGACAACCCAGAACTCCTTTAGTTCAGTACACATTTATCACAAAATAATCAAGCTGCACTAATATTAGCATTAAGTAGTAGTGTTGTTCTGACACTGTCAGGAGACACTAACTGAACCACGATTCATTTTCAGGTTCCAGACTCCAACTTAAGTTTCCATCACAACAGCCTGACTTAGTGAAATACTTATACACGCTTACTGTTCTATTGCCAAATAGCAGAACAAGTTACTAGTTCAGAGAGGACAACATAACACAAACCTCTGGCTTGAATTGCACATCTGTTAGTGATATCAGCACGTTTAAGTGATTTTAATTAATTGTCTCTGAGAAAAAGCATTAATAAGTGTTTATAATAATAAAGCATAATATGTCTTTAATAAAAAAGGAGCATAACTTAAACATTTCAATATTTTTAACTATGGCAAATTAAAGATCCCTATTATCATGAGAACTGATTATATTTACGTTGTGAAATTAAATTACTTGTATTTTATGAAGAAGCAGACGAGAATTAGTGACACAATTTTTAAAGGCAACGTACTGGAGTTACAAAACCACTGTTCAAGAGCACAACTTCACAAAATGGTCCTCATCACTGTTTCACAAGCATTGCTTCAAAGAGAAGCTTCAAAACACATAAATCACTTAAAATTGAACATGTGATAGGCTTTGGGGGTATGGAAAAATGAGTAGTCAGTTTGCTTTGAGAAGCTCTTTTGGAACATATAATGAATAGAGCAAGTATTAACAATCTTTTACAGCAGGAAAGGAAACTTGACCACTAAGAATCAAAACTGAAATGAATGCAACTTCACTGCAACAGCATAAAGTTTATTCGCTCATTCATGGCATCACATGATGGAGACTTACTGAAATGCATTGTTGCTTCTTAAGAGTATCTTACCACACAAAGGACACCGTCTGTCCTCAGATTTAGTTAATGTAATAAGATGCAAGTTTAATATACAGTATTTAATCTACAGTTCTACCCGGAGTCCCCAACTATGCCTTTGTTTCACTGAGCACATAGTCAGGAAAGCAATGGACAGCCAGATTTCATGACTCACACCTTCAGACTAATGCCGGTCATGGCACTGAAACATCACAAATTGTTAACTAAGGAAGCTTACTACATTCCAAACCAAGGAATGCATATGTGGATACTGAGCACTGTAATCATGAACCGTAAATTAAATAAATGGAAAACAACACGTATAAAAGCAGAAGGGGACTGAAAAGCAGAAGGGGACTGCACAGTTGCTTTTCTCTGGTATTCTTCTCAGAGAGGAGCCTGCAAAGGCTCCCACACATCCGTCCTTCCCCCGCTCCCCACACTATTTTCCTCAAGCCCCCGTTGCCTTTCAAGCTGCAGAACGTACCGCCTTACTGTAAGCTTCAACATGCCGAGACACCGACTTTAAAACGAGCAGAGTTTTAACGCGTAAATCCCTTTGCCTCAGATGCATTTCTAACACCGAAAAACCCTACCCTGTTCTCACCACGTCAGCACAAACAGAACCGCACTGACACCAGCGAAACGCAGGCACAAGGAGAGCGCCGCACGCGTTAAGTCGACACGTCTCCAACGAGGCACAATATGCCCCTAAACACAGAGGGAGAAGCTCCCTGGGCGTGCGGACGACAGCGATCCGCCACAGCTAGAGGAGAGCGGTGGAAAAAGGTGAAGGAGAGGAGATGAAGGCGCAGGCCGGGGATAGCTGAGGGAAAGGACACCCGCGCGCCGCTGCCCGCTTCCAGCCCCGTCCCCTCCTGGCTCCCTTCACCTGCCGCTCCCCCTGGGCGCCGTACTTGTTCCCGCTCTGCAGGCCCAGCGCCTTCTCCAGTAAGGCCAGCTCATCCCCTACCGGCCCCAGCCGCGCGGCGGCCGCCATCTTTCCCGGAGAAGCACCTGGTCGGAAAGGACCAGCCTCAGCCGCGACCCGCCAACAACCGCTAATCCCATTGGAGAACACGCCACCACACCTCCTCAACAACCTTCGTTGCCATTGGGCTGAAGGACACAGCCGACCAATCAGACGCTCGGCTCGGTCCGCGCTTGCGAGGAGTCAATCCGCGTTTCCAAACCCCGGGAGAAGCGGGGGACGTTCTGCGGCTCGCCGAGTGCGCATGCGCAAAGAACGCCCGCGAGCAGAAGTGGGCACGCCTCATTTTGTAGATTGCGCATGCGGGAGGGGGAGCGCTGCCTGGGTGTGACGTTCCGGGCTGGGCGGGAAGGTGGTTGTGCGTGGGGCTGGAAGGCCGGGAGGGTGACGTTAGAGGGCTGTTCGGTTGCCTGGTGCTGCGCGGAGCCGGGCTTGACGTTAGTCTGTCCTGTACGGGTTCAGTGGGGCACGAGATGCAGCCTCGTCCTTAAACTAGAGTGGATCTGTGGTTGCTCCTCTGGAAGAGGCAAATAAATGGAGAAAAACACGTAGCGCTGCAACATTCGTAGGGTCACAGAATCACAGAATGGCCTGGGTTGAAAAGGACCTCAGTGATCACTGAGTTTCAACCCCTTGCTATGTGCAGGGTCACCAACCACCAGACCAGGCTGCCCAGAGCCACATCCAGCCTGGCCTTGAATGCCTCCAGGGATGGGGCATCCACAACCTCCCTGGGCAATCTGTTCCAGTGCTCCTGCAGTGTTCAGACCATTGTCATCAGCTGCCCATGCAGCATCTCAATATAATGACAATACCAGCTTGGAGAATCCCATTTTCAGTATCGTGTCAGCCCAGTGCATCGCTGTGGCAGTGGGTTTCTCAGCTGCATGGGTCTCTTAGTCAAGCTGTGGTGTGCTGTCCGGGGAATATCATGAGATTAACTAGACAGAACATGTCCCTCAGTCCGGCTTCGTAAAAATACAAGGCTGACGAGGTGGCACTGCCTGCCCCTCTATGTATACAGCCTGCCTTCCACCCTGGAACTCACAAACCTGTTGTTGAGTTGCAGCCAAATTTACTGGAAAAGCTGACATTTCAGTTACATTACTAAAGATTTTGTGAGGTGAATGCAGGGAGATCGCTTGGTCACTGTGCACGCTGGTCAAGGGCATTAAAAGAAGAGGATGCGGAGCTTGTCACCACCTGGCCTGACTAAATACCATATTTAAGATTCGTTAAAGGTGTGATTTAATCACCTTTCTAACTGAAGATATTCTGCTGCAAATACCATATCTCCATATCTGATCATAAGTGTTAGAAATTAAAACAATTTTTGATTGACAGAAATATTTGTCCAACATACCAAAGTGCCATTCTTGATAGAAGTCTTAGATACCAAGCCGATGTTTTTACTAAAAACAATGAGCTGATCTTGTCCTGCTATAGAGAATTTCAAAGTACAGGCTCAGGGCGATTGCTGTGTTCGTCATCTTGAATAAGATGATGCTGACAAGTGTCCTGGTTCCTCACGGAAACGCTTGTCTTGATACAAGGCGACATTTAGATCTGTACCTTCTGTTGCAGAAAAAGTCCGCAAGTGGCCACGGAGCCTTCATCTGAGTGAGGAGCAGTTCTGAATGCATGAGTGGATTTTTCTACTTTTGTACAAATTTGTCTGCTCTTTTCTATTAATGTCTGCAAAGCACTTCTAGATTTAAAAAAAAAAAAAAAAAGAGTTGTGCTGCCTTGAACACGGCATTGCTTTTCGGTGTAGTTCTTCAGCTTATTTCCTGGAACCATATTTTGCAGTGCCAGAGTTCCAGCTGTGTTCCATTGGAAGGTCAATAAATGTTCAAAAATTGTATGGAATACCTTAATTTTCATCAATTTTTTTAAAAGGCAGTTGATTGGTTGAGACTCCTGAAATCCACAAAGAAGAAAAGATTTCGTTTTCCAACATCTGAAAATTAACCACCAATCTTTATATATATATATATTTACTATCTACTTTGCGTACTTATAATTTTTGAATTATTATAACAAAAGTTAAGGGATTACATCAGTGTGAAATATATCAGTGGGTTGAAATATCTATCAGTAGCAATAAAAAGGCGGCTTCGATTTTGGTCAGATTAAAAAATAAAGCTATTTTTTCAGCTTTCATGCACACTTCAAAGTTTTAATGTCCTTGGAAAGGGAGACTTAAATTAGGTGGAGGAGATGAACCACTTATGGTTTCATAGCATTTTTCCCTTGATAATACCATTTAGCAGAGTCTGTGTTCTTTTTTCTCAACAATTCTCTCCTCGCTCCATTAGGTGGAGCTTTGTGATTAAGACTGAGGAAGAAACTTGCTTCCGAGTGCAAAATAATTCAGCACAGAAAGGCTGGGGGAGGAGGCGAATGAAGTGTACTTTGCTTAGAGGTATCAGTGTCCTGTATGCAGGCTTGATACACAAAAATCTAAATCAAGACCCTTGCTCACAAGGAAAATAACTTGAAAGATCGATTCTGTCAAATGAAACGCAGCTCTAATCTGCTGTTATCATAGTCAAGTTCTAAATCTAAAATACCCTAGGTTATAAATTAAATGTCAAATATAATTAATTTGGCACTTGAAACATGAAGTGGATGACTGTCCTTTAGAGAAAGCCTGACAGCTTTATGTATGTCACATTGGTATCTGTTAAAATGAGCTTTACATGCCAGATGATCCTTGTGTGAATCATATTGCTGTTGGCTGTACCAGAATTTTGTCAATGTAATAAGTCTCAGAATAGTGTTCCCCCTAATTGTCTTAAGCTTTTGCAAGACAATATAAATCAAGTGTCATCTGCCTCTTCTGTGCAAAATAATGGTTTTATCATACATGAAATAAGCGATTTATTCCTTATTCATTACTAGAGAAGACACTCTTCAATATTTACATATGAATCTATTTTTTATACAAACAGAAAATATTTTCTGCCCCGTGCTTCAGACCCACTGCAGTTACAATTTGAATACATTCCCTCCACCCGCTGACATTTGGCAGCTGTGGTGGTAGTCCCAGATACCTTTCAACATGCAGATCCCAGCAATGGCTGTATGCTCTGCTCTCCCCCTCCCAGCCCCCTTGTACACCTTTCTCTCTGTGCCTCAGACCAGAAGTGAGCACTTCTTTCCTCACATCTTGCATTTTTCTGTCGTTGCTTTGCACAATGAACCGCGTGCATCTTAATGCTTATTTATTCACAGGTACCCCTGGGGAAGAGAAGGCAGGTTTGCCCTATGGATGCTTATACACAGTTGTTGAAATAAAAGTATTGATAAACCACATTATTTCCCACTTAATATGACTGATAGGACCTTCCTAATCCAAACCTCGTAAAAATTCTGTAAGCAAAGATTTTATAGCAGAGTGCTGCAGTGAGGTTTCATTGCTGTAGTTTCACTATTAATTTTTAAATACAAATGGGCTAAATGTTTGAGACTGATACCCTTTATACTGCTGGATCTACAGCCTATGCAAGCTCTGTTCCTTTAGATGAAGTGCAAGGTAGAGGCTGAGAACTCAGCACTGTTTTTCCACTAGTGGAGAAGAGGGAAACATGTGCAGTACAACCAAAAGCTCCACACTTGCTCCGGGACCTTGTGGCAGCCATATGAAGCCAAATGAAAATGGATATTTGTAAAGTACTTTTGGAAAACCGAACACATGAAAAGAATGATTCATGCAACAGTTACCTTTCCTTTTTTTTTTTCTTTTGCACAACCCTGTGCTGTGCAACAGAAACATGAGCCCCGGGTCCACGTTAAAATTTAGGCGATGTTATATGTTTCAGGGAGGAAAAAAAAAAACTTAGAAGTAATATTGAAATCTAAAAAGCACAATAATTTTGTCTTTTTGTCTCATTTCTACTAGGTTACACTGTCACAGGGACTTCTAGTCCAAAGCTTTTTTGCAGGCAGTGACTCAGAGCTGTGTCTGTTCCAGCGGCCAGCAGTTGATTTCAGCCAAGGTGCATATTGGGAACAGGGGAAGTTGCCATGATATTGCTGCTGTGAGAATGCAGTACCAAAAGTAGGGCAAGGGAGATTTGTCATACTCCTGAGAAGACTGATCATATGCACATGTGTGTCTTAGTTTAGTGAAAAATGCATATGTTTCTATTCATCGAAGTGACAACAAGATCCATCACCAACCATTACAAAGTTGACTTAATTATTTTTGTCTTCTTTTTAATGGAAGATGACTCGTTTGTGCCCAGTCAGTGCAGGACACTGCAGGATTTTAAGAGTGTTGTCTTAGTTGCAAGACAATGCCAGATCAAGAGACTGTACAGCTGCATCACTGCAGTACTGTATAAAAGCTAATTAGCCCAGGTAGGAGGCAATTAGCTCCATGCTGCTGAGCCTGTTTATATTGTGTTCCCAGAGCTGACTCAGTCATTCACAGCTCAGGGACCTCTGTCCTTTGTCTGCTATAGGCATGTCTCTGAGTGGATCTCAGAAGTGTTGTGACTTGACTTCGAGGTTAAATAACTGTTGAATGTGGGTGTGAGTTTGGGTTTGATAATTCCAAAATAATTCTTACTAGTTTCTGTGGTTTGGAGACAATTCAATGAAGAATATGTATATATGTATATACTGTATTTTTTAAAAAATGACAAATTATTTAAAAAGTCATTGAAGTATTTTTGTCAGAAAGTAATTTGATTGCTCAGTAAGGAGAGAGTCAACTCTTAGGCACCAAGTATCACAAATTTTCACAAGACAAAAAATATGAACCAATGTGGAAGATTTGCTCTGAGATCTGTAGAGGTGTATTCTCAGTTCAGTCCCACAAATCTTTATTACTCACTTGGCTTCTAAGTTAGAAGATTTCATTGAAGAAAAACTTGAAATTGGTGGTTGTACCAAAGTGGAGGGTTATGGAAAATGGTTGACTGTTTGGCACAGAATTGTGCACATTAATGTCTGATATACAGATATGTGAACAGTGGGACTCTGGCATAGGAGCAGTTTTGTTCAGTGTCTGTGCGTATTAAGTGTGAGCAGCTCTGTTCCAGATAGACTGCTAAACAGATGAAAGAGGTAACTCTTGCTAAAAGCAGTAGACCTAGAAATCAAGTTTTCTGTGGCTTGTCTTGTGTTAACGGGGTACAATTCGTTGTGGAAAATGTAAACTGCTTCTTTTGTAGCTAAAAGAAGTAGGCTGGGTTTTGTCTGTTGTGTATTTGAAAGCAGTGCGATCACTGCAACCGAATGGCTGCTGTTTTTAGGATATACCCTATTCTCAAAAAGCAGAACGTCACACTGAAAATGTGAAGCTGTTTTCAGCATGGGCCCTTGAAAATGTGCCACATTCACTCAGATTAATTCTGTTCTTTGTTCTCCTGTTGGAAGTATGCTCTGAACATACACTAGATGGCAGGCGGGTCAGGTGTCTGAATCCAAGCCTCGCCAATTCATCACACAACCTTCCCTGCTGCTTCCTAAAGATCAATGGGGCTTCCTTGGGCCCATCCAAAAGCACCTTTGGTTCACTGTACTGTGCATGAGTGTGCAGTCAGCAGGCTGGGAGCTGATCTAGCCCTCTGTCCACAAGATGCTAGGCCACGTTGTTTCTGACAGATTTGCTTTTGCCTGTTAGCCGACAAGGAGAAGATGCCCGATCAGTAACAGCTCGATCAGTAGCAGCTGTTGTTGAGAATAAGGCTTGTGCTAGAGAAGCTGATGTGTTAAAGAAGTGCTGTCAGCACCTGAGGCAGGCTCTGATGGCTTGTCTTCAGCAGTAGACTCCTGTATTTGCCCTGCAGGAGATGATGGCAGCTTGTCGCAAAATTTTTGTAGCAGAACATCTTTCTGATGCTCTGTGCTTGCCCCAGGATGAAAGATGCCCTCGACGTTGCCCTTAACGTGGAGATCTGGTTGCGATGCCAGCATGCACAGCTTTGAATACATCAGTACTCACTGTAGGATCCTTTGGGAGCTGTAGAGACACAAGGTCAGCTTCAGTCCTCACATAAACTGGTGTGATGCCCGCTTGACCCAAAGCTCTGTTAATGTAAGACAGGGCTGTCAGCTTTCACCTCTCTTGATGTCCTTCAGGAAAGGATGGATTTGAAAGATGTCACATCACTATCAGATTATGCTAATGCCATAGGTGAGTCTCACAAGGCTCTAAGAGTAAACCACATTAAAAAAATAGTTTTTACAATTTTTTTTTCTTATTGGTGATATTCCTAAGAATACCACAAGTGGTGATCAGTGCTTTTTGCTTTTGTTTTTTTTTTTTCTTTCTTTTTTTTTTCTCCCTGAACCAAAAAGTTATTTTAAGGTTGAGTTGCCATTATCAATGGCAAGATTTTAATTATCAGCAAATCTTCAGTATATGTTTACTCTACAGTAAGACACATGCCCATGTAGTAGTCAGCATAAATAAAACAAGAATGTACTGAGAATGTTAGGGTGTTTGTTTTATCTGTTATAAGACTATAGCATTTACACAGAAGCAAGGTAGTTCTTATTTCTTTGCTAAAGTGATAAAAGGTGCAGAGGATCCTTCAATGAAAGGCAACCATCAAAAGAAAGCTTACGAAACCCTTTTTCCTGCAAACCCCACAAGAGATATTGCATGGAGACAACTGGAGCAAATATCAAGACAAAACCAGACAAATGAAAATATGGAGCAAATGATTCATCATAGTTTGAGCTTTCTTTTGTTGTTCAAGTCATCAGCAGATTTATCTGCAGCAAAACCCAGTGAAGCCAATATTGCTAGTGAAAATGTTCCTTCATTTTTATTTTGCTTCTCTTTACTCAGTCTTTTTCACCTGCAGACAGAAATCTAGAAAGCAAGCAAACATACTCAGAATATAAAGCTGTGATTAAAACAGTACAACGTATAACTTTTCAATGTTTCTTTTTTCCATTAAAGCAACTTTCTTAAAGCTAAAATACGTTTGGAGTGAATATTATAGTCCTGTGCAGCTTCCAGCTCTGCCTTTGCGAGAAGAAATTTACATTTAGCTTCTGGCAAGTGTGTGTATTTGACATTAGCACAAATCTGTGCTAGCATGGAGATACCATGTAATGCTCTGCTCCAAAGATGTATGGTGCTTCATTCACGACTGCAGGAAGAATTATGCATCAAACTTATTTGGAGTTTAAGAACTCTAAGTCATGTTGCACCATAACTCATGAGCTTGATAATTGATCCACTGGAAGAAAACCAAGACACAAAGAGAAAATTATCTGATTCTCCAGCACCTCTGCAAAATCAAACAGTTCCAACTTTTTTTTTAAGAGGTATTTACTTTTTATAACAAACTTTCTTCTTTTCCCCCATTGCTCCCTGTGGTGACCTTAGAACTGTAGAATTGCTCAGGTTGGAAAAGACCTTCGAGATCATCAAGTCCAACCATGACCTAACCATACTACCCTAACTCTAACAGCCCTCTGCTAAATCATGTCCCTGAGCACCACATCCAAACGGTTTTTAAACACATCCAGGGATGGTGACTCAACCACCTCTATGAGGAGCCTGTTCCAGTGCTTAACAACCCTTTCTGTAAAGAAGTATTTCCTGATATCCAACCTAAACTTACCCTGGCACAACTTGAGGCCATTTTCCCTTGTCCTGTCAACTGTCACCAGTGAGAAGAGACCAGCCCCACTCCTGCAGCGATCATCTCTGAGGTATTTGAAGAGAGCAATAAGGTCTCCTCTCAGCCTCCTTTTCCCCAGACTAAACAGCTCCAGACTAAACAGGAGCTGCCCATCTCCCTCCAAAACCTATCAAACCCATACCCAACAATGCAGCCTTTCTTTATATCAGCTGTTTATTTGCTGTTGTGTTTTTGAAAGCATTTTGTGCAGGTGAGGATTGAAGCTTATGTGATGATGGGTATTTGAATTGGTTGCAGCAGCAAGGAAGTACAATGCATAAGAAGGAGGTTATGATTACAAGCTTCTGAGTGTTGTTCAACATGTCAACAACATTGTGAAAAATCTGGTTTGGAATTATTTGAGCATGCAATTGCATGGACCATAATTGGGTTTGATTCCACAGGAGTTCACATAGGTTCAGGCAATAGTTTGTAAAATACAGACAGAGATCAAAGTGGTTTAAAATTCAGACTGATTTTCTCTCTCTTTTTTTTTTTTTAGGTTTGGGAAAAATGAATAAACCCTCAAAACACTTTCATTTAAGTCCAGTTCCTGCCAGCAAGGGAAATTTAATCCACTCAAGCCACCAAATCATTGAGTACATTTATTCATTAAAGTAATCAATCAGTGGAAATAGGTTTTTCTTTTTATATATTAAATGGCAAAAATGATGAGTTCATAAAAATGTCAAGAAATTTTCATCTCTGCTATCTCTTTTCTTAGGTCTGCTGTCTTCAAATGTATTATCCCATTTGTAGGAATCGTATTCTGTCTTTCTTGAAGAAAGCTGAGTATTGAGTATTACACAGAGATTAAAATTGAGTAGAAACTGTAGAAAATGTCAAACATAGCAGAAATCATGACACCTGCTCTTTTGACTAGTCAGGAAAGCATCAACAGTTGTTAATTTTTGAAGCCAGTACTCTGCCAGTGTTACATTAATGCATCAGTCACTGCAACTTTTTGTTTACATTTTTGCTAGCATCTACAAGTTTGTCAAGATAGATTGTCTCTTTCCCTTATGCAGTTGCCTTCTTTTATTTTGACAAATGAACCCTTGCCAAGAAGTTATGTATGTGCCTTGCACATCATCATTTGGAAGCAGGAGACAACGTTGCGATTATCATTTTTCTCTACTATTTATAATGCGGGCCATTTCTTTGAGATCTTTTAGAGAAAAAGACTTGGTAAAGAAAAACATCAACTGTCCATTTGCTACAGTAAATAAAATTACATGTGTTGTTTGTTTGACATACTCTAAACCTAGAACATATGCTCCTTTCAGTTTGGGAAAGATGACATTCTTCCCAGGTTCTCCTTTGAGCTCATGTTCGTTTAGGAGACTGGGAATATGAAGGGACCAACTATGGTTCATGAAATTCAGTGTCATAAAATTGCAGGCAATCCTGGAATACAGGGTAATCAAAATTTATAAAAACCTCACAAGACCTTTGAAGGGAAGATATAACAATTGCTATAAAGGTTCTAACCTTCAAAAATGGTGTTATGGGTAAGGAAGAGATGAAATAAAGGGCATTGCCAATGTTTTGGTCAAAGCATGGATTTCTTAGGTGACATTCCCAGATAATCTTAGGAAGTCGGCCATTCCCCAAACTCTGGAAGAGGAGTAGGATTCCCAGCTAATTTCCTAATGTAAATTTCCTTCTTGCAGTGCGTTGTTATCAAACCATCAGTTTGTTACCATCAAGTGTGGTGGCAGGTTTAACCCAGAGAGCGTGAAAAAGACACCCTAAAGGAACACCTGAGCTTCCTCAGTAATGCTAGGAACATCAGCAACCTCCCCCAGCACCGCAGCTCCATCTGTGGCCAGTCTTCTGAGAAAACTGATTGACAGCAGCACTGAAGTATGGACTAATTAAATATAAGTAGGTTGCAGTGAGCACAGATCAGCTTGACCCAAAAAATTTTGGTTCCCAGATGTCAGCAAGACTTTCTGTTTAGCTTTTCGATATGGCCAAAGCTCAGAAGTAGTCTCTGTAAATAACAGGACACCTGCAGGTTGGTACTCCTTGCAGTTTTAAAGTTGATCAGCATATCTCTTGAAGTGAGCAGTCTCTAAAGGACAGCCAAAGGCCTGTTTATATGGGAAAAGCCTCATGTGGTGAGGTAAGATGAAAAGTGCTGGTACAGAAGCTGCCTGCACTTGTTCTTCATGGGGACAGTGGTCAACCTTAAGGTCTATTTCTCAGAAGGTCTCTACTAGTGCTCACTGAGGTAGGTTAAGTCATCACTGTCCATGGATATGGCCCTTGCCCTTTTGCTGGAGGTTATCACCCCTGTTCCAGTGCTGACAGGTAAGAGCATACCTCCATTGTCCTTCACAGCCTGGTGTGTTCACTCAAATTACTAAAGAACACTAATTTGTGTTAACGAATCGAGTTGCTATTGATGAGGGTTGATGAAATGAATCCCATCCTGGTTTGTTGCCCCATTGAATGGACAGAAAACTGCTGTCAAGATGGACAGATTTCATTATTGGGATAACTTTTCAAAATTAATATTGAAAACTTCTGAACATTTCTTTGTGATGCAGTGAAATAAATATTTTGTTTAATGATGAAAAGCACCCTCACAGGCAAGCAGGGCAGAATATTTAAATCTTTGCATATTTGCAGTGTACATATCAGTGTCTATACAGTCTTATGCTAGCTTATTTGGCATTTTGGCAGATAAAACTGCAGGTTTCAGTTATTCAAAAACATAATGAAACTGTTCCATTTGGAAATAGCAACACTGTACTGTTTTATCAGAACTCAATTGTTCTCAAATTCTGGATAACATTAAACAGAGCAGAACTTAGTCTGAATACGATTGCACTGCTACAGTGCAGCTATCACTGACTTATGTCTTTAAATGGGATCACAAAACCCCTTTCAATCCTGCTGAGTATTTCCTTAAGGTCCCCCATTTTTAAATTATTTTTTAATTTTTTTTACATTTTAATATGGGTCTGCCAGTTTTAATGCATATCCTCTCAGGCCTTAGGATGGTACACCATCATCTTTAGGTAAAGAGAACAGAGACTGACTATGCAACCTGGAGACCATGTTTTCAGTGAATAATATGTTGAACACCTAACAGAGAGCTAACAGAATTTGATTGATTCCTTCGCATTATTGAAGGAATTCAGGTAGTTTAAGAGTATGTAGGAAACACAGCTAAGTTTCAAACTACTATAGGTCAGGCTCATAGTCTTATCATTATAGCTCATAGGCTTAAAATGATTGATCTTTAATCCTCATTAGGAATCTCTCCATATGAAACAACACTAATGTGAATACTATTTCATACTTGCAAACTAAGCTTGTCTTCTGATGAGCAACAAAACCAGTTTTGGAGTAATGGAGTATACACAGACAAGACTGCTATTTATCTGGCTGATACGTGTTCATCTCTGTTCTAAGTATCCAGGTCTTGGACTATGTATAAATGAATATACCTAACTGCAGGAACAACCCATGAGGCTAAATTCAACATACTACACAACAAACACCGAGACTCTCTGCCACAGGAGCCATAGCATTGTTGAAACCTTCATAACAATTTCATCTGCTCTTGGTTAGGACTAGTGAAGGTGGAAAATTTCAGGAATGCTAGGCATCTTTTTCAGCCATCTTGTGTCAGAAAAATACCTTTCCCTAATATGAATTGTTTTATGGGCACTGTGAATTCCCACCTTTAGAGCCAGCTAGTTCAATACTAATATAAATGAGGAAAAACCTGAAGACTTGCAGCCTTCCTCAGGTTCTTTCATATACCATTGCCATCCAACAGCTGTTTGCGATCCAGCATATACACTTTGCTGTAGCAAAGACATCTTCCTCTGCTGGTACTGGCAGTATTGTTTTACATCCTCCACTGACACTGGTGTCAAATGCTCTATTCCAATACATCAGATTGATGTTTGTTTGATGTGCAAAAAATATGAAAAGGTCCTTAGGGGAAGAGAAACTCAGGATCTTCAGAATGTTTTGTCTATTTCTATTCCACGGCTTGCCTTGCTTCTGTATTTTATAACATCTGGACTCTGTATGGTCAACACAGTGCATTCTGGTTCAGTCTTGTGCTTTCTGCCCTGGAGCAAAAGCAAGTGCTGCTGGTCAAAGAATCTTATTTTGCAGGTCTACCAAAGAGAGATTGTAAGTGGAAAACACATGGAAGAAAAGCACTAGTGCTGCAGGAAAGCATTCCTTTCCTATTATAATATTTGGAGTTTTCTACTTAACATTACCATATCAACTGGAAATACTTAGTGATTGCACAGAATCCCATGGAACAAGAAATCCTAAGAAAATGCACTGCTACAGGCCCAGACTTCCATCCTACACCAGAACTATTTGCCACTAGCTCAAATGAGAACTCCTGGAGCATGATCCAAAGCCTTCTGAAATTACTGATTCTTCTTCTTTTCTAGTTCTGATTCATACAAATAACAAACCACACTAAAAAAGAGAACAGAAGAAGTGCTCAGAGCTGTCTGAGGAAACACGGGACAGGTCCTCAGGTAATTAAATTACCACAGTCTGCAATAGTTCTTATTGTAGTCACTGAAGTTATGCCAGTTTTTCCAAGCTGAGGCTTAGTTAGGCTTTCAGTGTTTGAACACATTGTTCCACAGTCTGCTGCTTCTCTGTATATGTGGGTGGGATAGAAATCGGATTGCAAATACAGTCCTTATGTGACTTCAGAAATGCTGTGGATGACTATATGGCATTTTGTACATAAAATAAATTAATGAATTTAACTCATTTTTCATCGCTTAATTTTATAGAGATGTGTAGTTGCAGTGGGGGACTCCTTGTACTAGCTATACTACACAGCTGAGGTGAGGATCTAGTCCCTTGAAGGGCTTGTAGCTATGGCTAATCAGTCCCTGAGGCTAGGTTGGAGACACAGTGGCTTTCACCCACCTACTTTACCTCATTCAGATATGCCTTGCCATTAGTCAGAACCCCGAATCCCTTTCCATGGGGCTGTTATCCAGATCTTGCCCCTCAGTCTGTACATATAGCTAGGGTTGTCCCATCCCATAGTTGTCCCATATGAACAAATACATGCTGCATTTGTATGCTAACAATCATGAAGGTATTCCAAAACAACCAGAATGGAAGCAAACATAAAATGGGGACATCCAATGTAAAGTGTGTCAGAGGTAAAGCTCCATTTCCAGAGGCTGCTGACAGCTGCCTTGTGGCAGAGGGAGAAGTGCTTCTTTCTACATGGAGCCAGTGATACCAGTGCCTTGGCAGAGGGGACTGGGGAAATCTCATCAGGCAACAAGCTTGCACCATGGAGCTTGATGCCTGATTAGTCATTTGTTTTATTTATATCTTGCATGGCCTTTAAGTAGTCAGATGGTTTCCTCCTAAGACTGATGGCATTTCAATTAGCACTGCATCATTTGGTGCATTCTTCCTAGGCCTTTTCCAGCCTGAACCTGAATTCACATCTCTACTTTCCTTCCTGAAGATGCAAAACTACAAAGCGACAAGCCAGCTGAAGGGACTTGAGTCAGTAATTCCTCCAGGGATTAAGGGGACAGAATATTTATAGGCAGTCTAATGTTTTAGGGTACTTTGAGTTTGAAATCTAGCAAGTAGTTTTTAATATATGCTGACCACTAGCCATGCAAAGAAAAAAGTTATACATTTAATTTTACTTTGAGCTTTCTGCCTTTGATAAATTTAATATTATTGTTGTATTAAGGCCATTTTTTTGTCCTCTGTGGGAGTTATTGCACTCAGCACTTGCAGGTTTGGGTCCGAAGTAACGATGGGAGCAGTAACGTGACCACTCTTGAAACATACTGCCTAACATCTAAGAAGGATCAGAAAGACAATCGTTAGCCCTGAGCATTATATACAAATGAAATAGGGGTTATCTGGGGGCAGCATAATTCATTAAATGTTCCTTCTAAATGTAAAACACCAAATTCCCTTGATACAGTCTGCCTTTCGATCTGCAGTCTAGTTGTGACATAAAAATGATATTACAATAAGCAAACTTAAATTCAGGAAAGCTAGGACGCAGCTAAAGCACATTTTATTGTTACAACTTGTAATGAATAAGCAGGGAAAACATGATAGATATCAAAGTCCTTTGAAAAAGCACTAAGAAATATCTGATACCTGATTTTAGTAGATGGGTCTGGATTGTCAGCTGGTGTCAATCAGAAGATTTACATTAACTGTAATGCAGTTACCCCATAGCAATGTTGGCTGAGAATCTAATTCAGGAGCTATGACAGTCTGTTAGGAATGCATCTATGTATATTTTCACCTTCTTCTTCTACATCCTTCTCTTTTATTTCAGATAAATGCTGCGGGACTATGAAACCAATATTATGAAGATGATAAAATTACACTGTGCCTGAAAAACAGTTTATTTCAAGTGAGAGCATGAGGAGATCAAAACGTGTGAAGTTCAAAAAGCCCTCTTGCAACAGTAACTGCAAGTTGTGTACATCACCCCTGAATGTAAAATCTTCACATCTTTGATGCATTTATCCGTTCATTAAAGTTTCTTATCAAACACAGAGTGAATATTTGCCCAGTTTTGCCAAACAAGACAAAGCAAGGCTGTGATTTTCTTAAGACTGCATGAGACATGTTTATCAGAAAAAGGTGAGTCTTTCTCATGCTGACCTAACTCCACAGTCCTGGGATCACTTCTACTGCCTAGCTTACCTTCTGTCATTTAATTAACAAGCTATATTGAAAATCTTTGGTAACTTAGTTACTTGAACTCCAACTTAACCAGCAAAGAATAGCTGGACCTTCTGCCTCATGAGCTGTCAAATGGAAGGTTCTCTGTAGAGGCAATGGTTAGTGATTTTAAAAATATTATCTGTTACTGTGCCATGAAGGAGGCCATTTCAATGACAAGGATGATTTAAAGATGTTCCCTCCCTCTCTGCTGACGCTTCCCTGCTCATGTATTTTGTCATGTGAAGCAGAGGGACCAAGACTGAAGTCTGAACAAAGGCTGTGTCCGCTGCTGACCACAGTGGAGATTCAGTTTTGCTGAATAATGCTCTTTTTCCAGATAGGTTGCCAGTAAAATGTGAAGGAAAATTAGACAAGTTAATGTTAAGGTCCTGCATAAAAGTTTTGTAGGAAGCCACTCAAGTGAGAATATGAAAATAATTATGGAGAGAAAAAGAAAGGAAAATCATTAAAGGTAAAAGTTTGTGCTTCCTTTGCTTTCCATCACTGTGTTTTTAAATTTAAATGTTGGCTTGTGTTTGAAAAATGCATTATCTACCTGTTCAGCTTCTCTCAGGCTTGGTCCATCCTGCATCAGTTCCACTGAACTAAACAGCTTTACTTCTTTATCTGCCGAATTTCACCCAGTGGTTTTGAAACAATAATGGAAATACACTTGTAGGATCCCCCTGCAACTCAGATTACATTTTAAAAAAAGATATTGCTTACGTCCTTCAGGACAGAGAAAATAAAATATTGTTACAATCATTTTCTAGAAGAATTTGGTTCCTTTTAGGCCTACCTTTGACTATGTAGCACTGTAAAGAAGGCAACAGGACAAACAGTTGTCTGGCCCCTTACTAGTGTTTTATTACTTCTTTCTGAGTGATTCCCTTTTTAAATTCAAACTCTATGAAGGCTTACCTTAAAAATATACAATTCTACTGAGTTCAGCAAGTTACATGATTTATGAAACCAGGGTCACCATTTCTTGCCATCAGTTATTGCAAGCACCTTTCACTCATTAGATATGGAATTATTGGAGTTTAGAGATATTCTCTTAGAAAACTTTCACACATGCGGATATTGGGGTACAGTATCTAAGAGCTGCTTTTCAGCTAGCCACTGAAAGAAACATTTCAGGCCACGTCCTCGGGTGGTAGGAATCATTGTAGCTTTGCTTTTCTGATTTACATCAGCTCTAAGAATCTGGCCTGTTATCACTGAGCTCGTAACTATCCATTTTTGGAAGTTTTGCTCTGGAACAGTATAGCAACACTGAGACATTGTCCCAGACAAATACAAATTGTTATACACCAACTCACATCAGGTATTCTGTACCTCACATTGGTGGAACAAAGCACGTTATTTCCACTTAGTGGAAGAAACCAACATTGTTATTTCCACTGCTCTAGTGTCAGGACTTTTTATTTCCACTGCAGTGGTTGTTCAAGCTCTCATAACTAATAAGCCAACATCCACCCTGACAAAAAAAAACCAACAAAACATCAACCCAACAAAAAAAACTTGGTTAGTCTGAAACACATTAGAGCACATAAAAGAAAACTGACTCCAGGCTGCAGACAGAATGGAAATGTCTGTTGTCCTGATAGCAGAGTGGGGTTTGACTAAAAAATGATATTTTTCTGACACATCGGCAACCTTTGGATTCTTTTCAGTTCTCCAGATGATGCAAATGGGAAAAGAAAAAAACAAAACCACAAAAAACAAACAAACAAAAAAACCAACCAAAAACAAAACAAAAAACCCCAAATAACCAAAAACAACAACAACAACAACAAACACACCACAAAATAGCAATCAGAGGGCATATATTGATTCCACACGAGCTTCAAAGAGAGGAATGGAAACATGTACTGCTTGCTTACAGTTGTTTAAAGTAAATACCACTCAGGTTTAAAACTTCTGAATACAACTTGTCAGATACATATATGCCATGGTGGGGAGTAAGATGTCTTGTTTTTATTGCTAACCAGTGGAAAAAACAGGCCTGTTACCCATGCAACTAAAACTCATTCACTCATGTTTACATGGGTTTATTAGCACCTGATGCACTGTTAAAGTGAGGGAGAATTCAAGAAGAAAATGCCAAGATGTTACTTCCTTGTGGAAAAATAATTCTATTATTTGTGAAGGCAATGATTTTATCTATTTGATAAATTAACACAAAGTACGTGTGAGCTTATACATAGAGATTATCACCTTTCACCTTGGAATGTGTTTGTAAATGCTCTTTACAACACTTTTTTTTTTCTTTTTTTCTAAGAGGCTTTTCTTACTCCAGACTGACTTGAGAATTCACAGTGTAAGAAAATGATATGGAAAACTGTGTTGTACAGCAGATTTTATAAGACAAAACACACGATTTTTAGTAAAATCTTCTATGAAATAAATTCAAGTCTACACAGCCATGAAGTTTGAGAATGATATAAGCATAAGATGTGTGCAGCTTATATTATTGAGTGTTGGTGGCAGTACTTCAAAACATCTCCTACAAGTGCCTGCAATAAAACCTGATAACATAGAATGAACCCCTCTGACCAGTACCAGCTAATATCTGCCCAGGTTCATCATACATCCTCACCCAGTGGCATCAGAGACAGGACCACCCTGAACCCTATTTTTCTCAGGGAAGATAAGAATGTCAAGTTGGGATAGATGTAAGCTCAATTTGGGTCACTCCGGATTTGTAACAGTGAGCAAAAAGTTGCAGGGAAACAATACTGCAACTCAGCAGAGCAGGAAAATGCTGAGTATCCTCAGGCTGGAAGTTGGGGTTACTCACCTCAATGCCTTCAGCTGGCCCTGTGTGCAAAGAGTGCAAGAGCAGCAAGTTGTCCATCTGTGCAAGCAGGAGATCAGAGCAAGGGGAGCAAACATTCTTCTGCACCAGGAAAAGCTGTCAGATCCGCACCAAGGCAGGACTGGCCGGCGGAGGTCACTGTGGCTCCACACCGCCTGTCCTTGGGCTGATTTGGGAAAGAGCTCTGCTGCTGTTGGAATAAAGGAAATAGCAACATTTTTTTTTTTTTTTTTTTTCTCCCTCTCCCAGCACGTATAGTTTATAAAAATGGAGACTAACTGATGGCTGTAATTTTGATGGAGATTTACCTGTAGGCAAGATGGCAATCAAACCCACACTATTAACAGAAGGCTGATTGAGTTAATGAATATAATTGTCAACTCTACAAACTGATTCAGTCTGTCTAAGAATCCATCAGTTTGTCTTTCTTCTTGCAGTTTGTCCCCATTTGTGTCTTGCTGTATGGTAACTGCAGGTGAATAGCTAAAATCCCTATAAATATAAAATTGTTTGAGGGAGGACTGATGGATGCGTGGGAAAAAGAAAAGGAGATCTGCTATGCAGTGTAGTGTAATTTATCACTGTACAATTAAAAGAGGTAAATTTGGGCTAGGCAGCTGAACTAGTAGGTAGTGTTACCCTCTGTGTTTATCATAGGGTCATGGAGCAAATTCAGGTCTTTCACTGGAGTAAGTCATGATTCAGTGATTCATCCTTAAATGGTTTACAGTTTGATGGATGAGTTAGCATACAGAAAGCACTCATAATGTTACTGGAGACTGATGCTACAAAATAGCATTAATATCTTTAAGAGAGTGAGAGAGAGAGGGAGTTGGGAGGACAGGGTCAGGAATACCTCCTGGGGTCAGAGCTTTGGGACACAGATGGCTTGGTGAGTCTGCAGCAGCACTGCAAAGCCCACCTCCTGGTCTGCAGGTTGCCTGCCTGACAGGGCACCCTGAGGGTCTGCACAGAAAAGCTTTCCATCCTCCCCATCGGTCAGGCTCAGGTTTCAGAGAGAAGGGCACAAGAAGATGAGGGATTACACTGAGAAGTCAGAATAGCCTCAGGCCAGGGTCAAACTAAATACAGAAGTGCCCTATCCAGATCACACAGCCCTTCTAGGAGCAGTAAGTAAAAGTGACCTTGACAGGTGTATCAGAAAAAGCTTACATACATGGAACTTTTGAAAGAGGCATGCAATTCCTCCTCCTTTGTAGAGCCTGACTGCAGTGCTCAGAGCTGACATTGCTGCAGGGTGAGGGAAAGCAAACAGCATGAGTAACCCGCATCTTCCCTGGGGTCAAACAGAAAAACACAAGAAACAGCTACTAATAACGTAAAGAAGTGTTACAGCATGAGACAGTAAGACATACACCTTTTACATGGGAAAAATCTGTATTTGCTATGAAGACGCTTGTACCAGCAAATCTGAAAGGAGGGAGTGCGAACTCATGGCAAATGAGGTCAGAATTACACAGAAAGAGCATGTAACTTTTGGTCTTTTTCATGCAGAGCAACAGATCTCCCTCAACTGTTCCATGAGAATCATAGAATCATGATGTTTGGAAAAGACCTCTAAGATCATCCAGTCCAGCTGTCCATTTATCACCAGTATTTCCCCACTTAACCACGTCCCTCAGTACATCTAAATGTTTCTTGAACACCTCCAGGGACAGCGACTCCACCTTTCCCTGGGCAGCCCATCCCAGTGCCTGACCACTCTCTTGGAGAGATATTTTCTAACGTCCAACCTGAATTTCCCCTAGCACAACTAGTGGACATTCCATCTAGTCCTATTGTTAGTTACATGGGAGAAGAGGCTGACACCCACCTCACCACAAGCTCCTTTCAGGGAGTTATAGAGAGCAATAAGGTGTCCCCTGAGCCTCCACTTCTCCAGACTGAACAATTCCAGCTCCAGACCCCTCACAGCTTTGTTGTCCTTCTCTGGACACGCTCCAGGGCCCAAAACTGAACACAGTACTCCAGGTGCAGCCTCACCAGGGCTGAGTACAAAGTGACAGTCACCTGCCTGCTCCTGCTGGCTACACTATTTCTGATACAAGCCAGGATGCCATTGGCCTTCTTGGCCACCTGGGAACACTGCTGGTTCATGTTCAGTTGAGTGTCAACCAATATCCCCAGATCCGTTTTCTCTATGCAGTCTTCCAGCCACTCTGCCCCAAACCCATGGCATTGGCTGGGGTTGTTGTAGACAAAGTGTAGGACCTAGCATTTGGTCTTGTTGAACTTCCTCCCATTTGTCTCAGCCCAAACAAAATATCAGGTGGAGTCACCTGAGGAATTAGATTCATGCCTGTAGTATTTTCGCTGTCTGCAAGTGAATCATTTTGGCAACTGAAGGAAAAAGACAAAGATGTGTATGGATCTGATGTATCAACATCTTAACAGAAGGTGGTAAGCAGTGGCAAGGACCTCCTCTGCACAATTTCATGGAAAGAAACACAAAATCTATTTGCAATACAATTCACTAATGGATATAGTGTGAGTGATGTATTGCCTCGTGGAGTTGCACAGGTGGGCAGAGTTGTGTAATTAAAAAAATAGAGTTATAACTGGGGAGACTTACATGAAGTCTCCTAATAAAAAGGCAAGCAACTCTTTGGAAACACAGTCTTATATAGCTGTATGTAGGCAATGCTATGCTTCTCTTCTTCTACAACTTTTTACAACATGCGTGATACCATCATGTCTATCTATGTTCTGATGTGAATCTGCATTCTCAAAGCCTTACATGTATGAGAGGAAAGATTTATAACCTACTGGCTCCTATTTCAGCTGTTCCTTAACTGTCTCTTACATATCATTCGTTTTAATAGAAGAGCACTTTGCTTGTTCTGTCTTGCACTGTAACAAGAGCAAAGAATCCTCCTTCTCCCAAATTTCCTTACTCTGTTTCACCATGTATCTCATGGCTTGTACCTGGTTAATACACATTGTCTGAACAACAGCAAGTTTATCCCCAGTCAGCTGGATTAGACAGCAGGTTCCAGAGGCTACGCTGCCACTGAATACACTTACATCAAATTTAACATGAAGGGTAATCAATAAAAATATAAGCAATACATTTGTCTCATTCTGGTTTTTTTTTGTTTGTTTTTTTTTTTTTATGCCATACAAATGCCCAAATACAGCTGGCTTTCAGCTGTTTCAGAAGTGGTATCATTTCATTTATGGAGCACTTTGGGCTTCACAATTTCTATCATAATGTCACAACTTAAATGTGCTGTGTCCCAGTGTTCTTGCAGTGCTATCTGATGGAAAGGAAGTTGCTTTTTGTGCTTGCACATATGTATTACCTGAATCAGCAGAGTCTGTAAGTTATCTGCATATGCAAACAGTCAAGAAAAATGTGAAAATATTGAAAAAAAAGAATAGAGTGGAACTGTGTTAGCAACCCTAATGAAAGAGTCAACATCTCTTGCTCAAAAATTAAACTAGCTGAGAGTTAAATTAACTGATCGAAATTTTAATCACAATCCATAATAACAACAATAGGATTATTTTCTGTTTTTTCATGCATTTGAAGACTGCCTGATTGGCATTTTTCAAAGGTGGTGAGAGGAAAGCAGGGATTTCATGTGCGCTGCTCAAGTCCTGTCATGCCTGTCTGCCTATGAGAACTGAAGAACTATATAAATTATCAGAAGAGTCAAGAGCAAAAGTGTCATTTAGGAGAAAAAGAGTTTTCAGTTAAACTGCTCTGAGCTTTTCTGTTTGTTCAATTTTAGTGGCTAAAAAGAAGTTGGAAAGAGGATGTTGTGCTTTAGATTCAGCATCCGTAATACCTATATTAGGGTGTGAAAGTTGCACTGGATGAGTGATATCTTGGCAGCTCTCCCAGCAACTTAAGTGGGGCAGGATTTTACCCATCATTTTTAAAGCAAACAAATACAGGAGAAAAAGAAAACAAAGCAGAAGAAAAATACTCATACTTCTCAGTGTAATAATGAAAGAAAAAGAACACCACCTTAGATTTTAGACAGACCTGTGGCACACCAGTCTTTCACAGAAGGGCTTTTGACAGGCCATTGGATCAGGATTCATATTTAGACATATCTAAATATCTGCCCTAAGTATAATTCAGGAATAAATGCTAATCTCTTATTTTATTTTATTTTTGGAGGCTGTGGGGAGGTGAATGGATGGGTTTGTTTTTTTTTTTTTTTGGCTTAGTAATATGACAGAGACTTGTCCTCTCATTTTACTTGAAGAATTAAGATTCCAAATTGGAAGTAGTAGCTCAAATTCAGACACATGTACAGTACTATGTCAGAGTTAATCTCTGGAAAGAACAAAAAACTTTCCACTTACTTTTAATACTAATTTCGTGATTTTTGTGCCACACCAATAATGTCATTATCTCAGCATTGAAAGCGTGAATGTAAACTGTACATTCTCTTCTTTGAAACATTTAAACCTTTGATGGATAAAATGCTAACAAATGTGAAAATAATTAAGAAATAATCCTGCACAATAATGAAAGACATTAGATCTTCATGAGTAAATGGAACATCTCAATTTTTAATATTTTTAAATCTGTGGTAGGCATAGGATAATGTTCTTAATTTGTTACTTTTTAATTGAAGATCAAAGGGCATTATAAATTGATTTGGACAATACTTATTTTCTTCACATACTCTGTGCCTGGGATATTCTGAAGTTATCAGTAACCTTCAAGAGGGTTGGTAAAGCAATGTGCGCTCCTTCTATGGCCAAATATAACATAAGCAAACATCCTTGCTAGTAAGCGTAAATATTTTTCATCTTAAAATCTGATATCACATGATTGAGTTGGATTTCCAAACATACTCAGATGCTACGATGATGGGCAAAGCATGACACCTGAAGTGGGGAGATCGTGTTCAACACAAGCCTGGCTGCTTTAATTTACAGCTCCTCGCTGGCAGCAGATCTGTGTAGAAGAGGTCCTCCTCCTCAGCCATTCAAAAGTACATATTCAGGAAGCTTATTTCATGTCCCTGGAGTTGGGCTTATTGATTACTCACATACTTAAACATGTGCTTAACTTTAACAACTTTGTTAAACTGGGGACTAAATCACTTGCAGCAAGTATCAGTCTTGTGCAAAAGGGATAGACATTAAAAATAAGAGATCAAAAGATAAAAATCAAAGTGGATGGATGACCTTAGAAAAGGCATTAGGCAGATTTGAGGCATTCAATCCATTGTTGAATCTCACCCATTGATGTTTCTGTGCCTTTTCGTTGAGCTGAAGCTTCTTTTCCTCCAAAACATGGACATTAATCACTGAAGGCAGCGCTAGCAGTGTCAGTATCTGAAAGACGTTAGTAGTGAGAGAAAAATTGGCTATGTAAATGCAATACTTTATTCATACTACTTTAGCATAACCGTTGTTTTGGAGGGATGAAAGGTATATTTTGGAACTGCTACTAAGTAGGATGCAGAATGACTCCTGACCTAAATTATGCCATGGATTCTCAGATATTTAAAAAATAATTTCATCATGCAATTCCATCTGTTCTGTTTCAATTCCATTCCAATTTTTAACTGTATGGTGTTTCACAGATTGACATCAAGTAAAATTGGCTAATCCTGCTCACAGATGTGTTTCACTCCAGTAATACAAAGGAGAAATGTACCCATTAGGAAACAGAAAATAGAGGAGACAGACAAAACTGCAAATATTATTTCAATTTCAGCTAATTAATTACAGGAGAAGAAAGATTCTCTCAATACCACTATCTGCAAATGCTGTTACTGGTCTGAGTACCCCAGAGCACAGCCCTCAGAAAGTGCTCCTTTAGACTAGTTGCATTTAGAGGGTGAACAGAGAACATTTATTGCTCTTAAAGTAGTTTTCTGAATAAAAATAAAGCTTCTTATTTTTGGAGACAGTCTCCAACCAACCTTTAAAACTCAGTTGTTTTCCACTCTCTTATTTCTCACCTCTTTATAATTATTATTATTTCTTTCTGTTCGCAAACACGTTCTCTCTTAGCACAACCTATATCCCATAGTGGAACACTAAACCTTCAAGAATTTTGAGTTTACAAGAACCTGTTATGTCCCATTTTCTGACTGTGGAAAAGTGATTCTTAGGGAAGGGAAAATGGCTTGTCTAAAATCACACAGTGAGATTAATGATGGAGCCAAGCATTGAGCATTTATGCTGTGGTCAGATGATCACTGAGATTGGATTTATGCACTACTGGATCACCTGGAAATACAAAGTTGGTGCAGACAGGCATGCATCTTGTTGAATTATTCACAGCACACAGGATAGAACTTGTGTCAGCTGGTGCCATGAAATAACCCAGACTACATGAATCCTGTATGTCATTCATTCTCATCTCTCAACTCTATTTTGGGATGATGGCCTGTTGGACTGTGGTAGACAAGTTAGCTCCTACTTATGAGTCTATTATAACAGCAGGAAAAAAAACCAAAACACTAGAAACTCACCATGTCACAAGATGCTTTCTACATGTTCCAGGACAAGAGTTTCCAGAATGCAGTGGAAGTCAAGATGCAGCAGCTGATGGCTAGGCTCCTGAAAGGGACCCTCTCCTGCTAGTGATTGGTTATAGAAATGAGCAGATAACTGAGAGTAATTTTCCAGGCTGCATCAGCAAGGAAGGAGGAACAGGACAGAACTGCATTTTGCAAACTCATTTTTGGTTGCTCAGGCTCCTCTTCCAGGAGGAATGTGGGTCTGTGAGAAGAGCTCTGGCCACCTGCAGCAGGTTTTACTTCATACAGGCAGGTCAGTAATATGGGAGAACTCAAGAAGGGAAAAGTTTCCAAATATCTGCTTGCAGCTGTTTCTCAGGATGGTTCCCACTCAACCAGCAATGTTTAATGAACACTAAGGAGAAAAAATGATTAGTTTTCCGAGAGGTGTAGCTGTTGGCTCTTAGCATTTGATCCCCAATCAGTTTGATGCAGAAATGTGAGCAAGACAGTACTGAAGTACAGCACTTTGGAAGCCCCCTTGGCTCACGGTGTGATAAGCAGGAAGTCAAAACAAGCATTTCTCAACTGAAAATGAATCGTCTCTTTCTATCCTCTGACTTTTCCTGAGCATTTATGAACATCTTGGGGCACTGTAACACTGTGCTGGGGTCATTTTCAGCTGGTTTCACAGTCTTCATTAAGCTTATGTTTTTCATGCCCCTCATCTGATAGATGACTGGAGACAGGAGAGTCAGCTGTTATGGTCAACCCCTCATGTATATTTGGGTGTTTCCAAAAACATCCCACGCCACACTTGCTTGAATCCTAGTACACTGCTTGCATCTGGTTGGGGTTGTCTTTCTGGGGTTTGTAGGCTGCAGTCTTTAAGCACGGTCTGCAAGGGTATGAGCTAGCCATCACATGGGAGAGCCATTGGTCAGGAAATAAGGGTGTAGTCAGATTTACTACTGCAAATGCATCAGGAGATGTTTAAGAAGTTAACTCTCCCAGCTCTTTGTGGCTACTTCTCAGTTTTACGACAGAGCTGCAAGCGTGATCTGCCTTCAGTTCATCCAGCTCAACCTAAACCAGAGATGAAGGTGATTTGAGAAGCCCTGGCTGATTAGGCATTGAATCTAGGAGGATTTACATAATCTGTTCTGGTGGCTCAACCGTGGGCTGGTAATCACCAGCTGAAAGATGGCAAACGACAACTGTGGACAGTAATGAATAGTTAGAGGTTGTAATATCTTGAAGGCTCCAATTACTGCCATTGTAACTGCAACTATGCCTTGAAGATACAGTGTGGGAGTGACTTGACTCTGCCAGTCACTAAGCAATTAGCCCCAAAGGCAGCATGGCACATATCTCTGTGCCTCCATTTCCTGTCTGTGAAAGAGGGACAGAACTGCACATTCACTTTCGCTTAGTATATTCTGCTTTGACACTAGGTGTAAGGATTCAACCTTAAACAGGAATTTCTCAAATGCATCATGAGGGAACTAGGTACCCACTGAAATATAACTAAAAGAGTAGTTAGAAATTACTGGAGAAGCAGTCCTGTCCTTGCAATAATAACAGTTATGTTTAATATCTGTCATATTCTCTTTTTCATATAGAGATACCGGACAGCCCTTATTTCCTCGTATTGAAATCACATGAAACCTTTTCTTGGAGCAAAATGCCTGCTAAAACATTTTGGTTTATGTAAAGGCACAAAGTGGTATTACCTACGGGGCTTCAGGCTGCAGGGGCCTGAAGGCAAAATACTCAACATGCTGAAGAGGAAATGCAGTTACTGAAGTCAAGTTTATGTTTTTTAGCCTATTTTTCTTGAGATAACTTTGTCAGATTGTCAAACAAACTCTCCAAAGGGATTTGAGTCACAACCACATTAAACTGGAATCCAATCTTGTTATGCTGGCCTCAGCTAGTGGATATTCCCTCTGAGCGAGCCTGCACTGTATTAAGCTGCCTTCTGTTTCTTCAACCTAAGCTGTGAATGTATAATCATATTTCCTTTTGAAAATGACTTTTTCTTCATTACAGAAATAGGATTGATTTTCCTACAGAGTGTAACACTTGTCGAAGCAGCCATAATCAAATTTCAGTATAATGTCTCTACACAAATAATTCCCACAATTAAACTGGAACCCTTCTGAATACCTGCTGGTCTGGATTCTAATCTCTGTATATATCTGGAATAGATCCACTGAGAACACAGGCTGAATCCACAGCTTGTACACATCAAAGTCACTGGAGCCCCATCTGTAGATATCAGTTGTGGATATAACTCCCTACTTGCAGTGAAGTGAACAGTCAGTCATTAACACTGGTGTAGCAAAAGGAAAAGAACTGGTCCAATAAATCAAAATAAGTTCCCTTTCACATCAATGAATTAAATAATTTGCATATATCTTTTAATTTCCTCAATATCCCAAATATTCCCTCATCTCACCCTAAATAAAATTAAGAGGAGATGGATACGAAGATAGCAATGTTGTGCTAGTTAGCTTAGGAGAAGCTTTAGTGGCCCGAGGACTCTCGCACTAAGCCACGGTATGAGCACGCTATGTCAACAGGCTCTGTTTTTTGTGAAGAGCCTTCCAACATTTGGGAAAGCCATGAACAAATCACGGGCAAATGTTGCAGACCTTTGTGTGACTCTCAAGCACTGCCTGTGCTGCCTTCTCAGCAAATTCATGTCTTCCTTTCTTAAATCTTGTGATCAAACTGCTACACTTCCTTAAATGGGTTACGATGCACATGCGAACTAGGCAACATTCATTTCTGAAATAAAAAGTTTTTAAATACGTTTTCCACTGCTTTCCTTTTTACCAAAATTCTTCCCATCCTCCTCCACAATATCCTGTTTCTGCTGTGCTCTGCACTTTTGAAGAATTTACTTCTTTATCCTCCTTTCTGGAAAAGTCCTGACCAAAAGTACTTCAAAGAGATATTTTCAGCGTTGCTGGAAAATATCTCTTTGATTCACCTTTCCTAGATAAAACATCTGAGGGGAGGCAGACAGGCTGCCTTCCCAAGAACACCTCACCTCTCTGTGCTCCAGTCACCAATGAGCAGGCTGAACACTCTTTCAACTGACAGATGTTCATTAATTCATGTGCTCTGACGCTCCCTCTTTTCTTTCATTCACGCACTAATATGTGCACATGCACACATACACACATGTAAAATGTGGAGAACCTAAATCAAGAAAATAATTAAGGCAAAATCCATTTTAAATATAAAGTGGAATCCTGGCTCACACTGCTTGGCAGCAGTCAGGTGATATAAAGCCAGCTATCAACTTGCCCTAAAGGGCAGCTCTGGATCCCCTGTTATGCAGAGATGAATGTTTAAAAGAAAATGAGGGTTTTTTTTGTGTGCAAATGAGTGAGGCTGAATTTGCAGCTCCACCTTACAGACACATGTACAGAAGTAAGAGAAAATAAAGTGTTTGCCAGCAAGCCTTTTGCTAACGTCCACTTACTATTATCTATTGTAGTCATTCCATTGGAGAACATCATGTTATTAAGGGAGGCCAGCCCTGTCAAGTGTTAGTCCCCCAGAGGGGACTCACCCATGTGTTAAACATTTTAGCTCTTGTAATAGAAGGCTATGCTCTATATTTCAATGACAATTCACTTAGTGTTTACAGATGAAATACTTGGGAGTGCATCCCAGCGAGCAGCATTTGCTTTTGATGCTGAGAGAGTGGGCAGTGGAATCATGGAGTGCATACTGTTTGTGAGACAGATGTGTCTTGTTGCAGTCAGCATATCAGACACTCAAGTTCAACTTGGGCACCTAATATATGCATCGGCCTTGCTGAGTTGTGGAGAGCCCTAAGCACACTGTGCTTCCAGAGGCAGTGAATGAATAGCTAGGAGAGTGGGGTGGCTGGAAAGCTTCAGAAGTGTAGCTCTCCTTTACAATGAGGCAAACTGCAGGATGTCATTCTGATGGCATCCTGTGGTAGAAAGGGTGGAAGTACTGCCAGCTGTTTGTTCTGCTATTGAGGGGAGAAGGGGGAGAACAGATTTCATGTAATTTTGTTGCTCTGAGCAGAGTATGTAAATGTCAAGGGAGGAAAAAGGCAGGGAAGAGTGGGGAGACATGCATATTCCCCACAGAGCCTCTCAGCAAAGCTCTTGTAAAGCAGTCTGGTATTGGGAAGTGGCATGCACTCTGGAGGAATGCTCCAGTTTCAGTTTCCTTTAAGTAGATTTGACTTTGTCTCATTTAAAGTGAATGTGTTGCTTTGTTGACATGAAAGTTTTGATGACACACCACCCTAATTGTTCGCTATTCTAGAGAAGCACAAACCTGCATCCGATGCTCTATGACATGTTTTTGTGCTTCTTGTTATAGTTTTCCACCAACTGATCATCACAGCAAGTCAACCTGCAAATGAGTACTCCTGAGCACTTTAATGAGACCCTTATCTGTGGCCAACTTAGGACTACTCATTGGGCTCTCCCCTGTTGAACAGCAGCAACTCCAAATAACCCTCCCATTAAAACGAATGCGCTGCTGTCAGAGATGTCAGGTTGCGGGCGCGACGGGCTTCTGAAGCCAGTTATTGCATCATTCTTCTGCTGGGCCAAGGTACAAAGCCTACCGGAGTGATTAGAGCAATTACTCAGCACTGTTTGTCACAGTCAATCAGATCTGACCAGCATGAATGCAGCCCTGACCTAGACCTGCCTTTCTAGCAAAGCATTATTATTGGTTGTCATCTTTCTCTTCAGTAGCTTTATGCATGCGCCTAAGTTAGAAACACGCTAAGAAAACTTCCTAGCAATTATTTCTTTTTCGTTTCTCTCCTTGATAGACCCCTCCAATCATCTGGCGTGAGCTTTCTTTTCCTTTTGTCCTTCTGTATGTGATCCTGCTGATGTACACTGTGACTTTTTGCTAGCAAGTTAACCAGCAAAACCCACTTGCTTGGGAGTCACTAACTTCACCCCTTCTCTTTTACTGCTTTAGCAGGAACCAGGGGAGGCTGCTTCCTGGGAGCTAACACAAAATATGGTCTTAGTAAGTCTCTATCTGTACATCTTCTTTGCAACAAAAGAACCTATTTACTGAATGTTGCTTATTAAGATTAAAACATACAGATAAAAATGCGTTAGCAAAGCTCAGGTAAAGAATGTTTTTTGATTTGTTCTTTTTGTATGAATGGAATTAGATTATTTAAGGAGAATTGTGCTTGACCCCCCCAACTCAAGTTGCCTGAGTCTGTACATAGGTACTGGTTCTCACACTTGCTCTTCATTATGTCTTAAATTTTGCTTGAGATCTGCAGGAAAACAAGAACAAGCAAATCTCTGCTCTTCTGCTTTCGCTATAAAGACCAAGCATGCAGCTGTGCTGCACCTCTGAACTGCCATCCTCTCTCCTCTTGTCTTTTTTTCTATGCATATACAAGAAAGATGCTTCACCAGTAGCGTCAAAGAAAGAGCCAAAAGGCATTTAGACACATGTTTCAGGAGGCTGAGATACCACAGTGAGATAACTTAGACAGATGAATGGAAGAAAAAACTTGAGGCTGCCCAGTACTCTCCCACAGCACACTGCCACATATTTCCTGCACACAGATGTGTAAGGGATGCTATAGGATGTGATTTCACATGGTTTGTGTCAGCAGAGGTTCTTATACTTCTTCCAACTATTGCTAGTGAGGAAATTTGAAGAGCTCATGACAAGAATGGATGTGTAAAAACAAGAAATTAAATCTCACTAGGGAAGAAATCTTGAATGTACATTAGAATTATTGTGATTTACAGCAATTACTAGAAATGAAGGAATAAAGGGCCCTCTGATTACGAACCATTCCACCTGTTCCTTTGTCACATTTGGGTGGTAATTTCAGTACTGCTTTTTTAAAAAGTTGTTCAAAGCTATCAGTTAGCAATACAGTATTAAAACCAAAATGTTTTGTAGTTAGTTTTCAAGGAAGTAGCTATGTACTACACAATTCATAGCATTATGCTCTATGATCACTTAAGGATCCTAAACTTTAGACAGGTCTCCAAATATTCTCCTAAAGGTAGGAAACATATCAACCTTATACATGCCACTGGAGATGATTCTTTCATATGCCCCTTGAATTATCATTTCTTGGCTTGGCTCAGGCATTCAGCACTCTGATAGTTCTTGGATACCATGGATAAAGGTATTGGGATGCCGGCACAACAAAGAGTATTTCTGCTCTCTGACTTCAGGCATAAAAATCTGGATGCTTTGTAGTTTGTCAGATTCTTAAATCCTTAGAAAAGATTTAAGGGTAAAAACCTACAGTTAGATTGAAAATAATACATATGTAATAATAGAACAAATCTACAAATAAAGGAAATAAGAAAATGTATTACTAAGATTATACTTAAAAATAATAAGTACCTTCTTAGCTGATTTAGCATCTCAACTGCTTGTCACACTGGCTGATTAGCCTTTATAACTTACCCCAGGGCTGGCATCTCTTGGCAAAATATTAAAGGTGTTATCTTTCTTCTTGCTAGTAAAGATGGTTAACAGAGCCATCCAGTGCAACTGCTCTGCACAATCATTTTCTTCTGTAGCTCAGAAAAGAGTAATTGTCTCTTCTTGCTTACTGTCCTTTACTGACAATAAGGAAGTAAGGCGGGGGATCAATTGTTTTTCTTTAAGGTCACCAATTGCTTATTTTAATTGGCAAATTCCTAGCTTCAGCTTTAATCTGTCTGTTCTTGTAATATAGGACACAATAGCAGAGCTTTATAAATCTTACAGCAATTGTCAGTAGAAGCATCTTCTTAAATGTAACCATTATCAGCCTTTTTAAACAGCAACCTCACATTCAAGAGGGCTCACATTCAAGAGGAAAGACAAAATGCTTGTTTGGATGGGTCTGATTTGGTATCACCCCACTGCCTGTTACTAGTTAAGGGCATCCATCAGGGTTCTTTCACACTTAGCTTAGAAAGCAAAGCCAGATGTTCTGAGGGCAACCAAAACCACTTCAAAACTCCATAATGTGACTCAGCCTCATGTTGACACCAATGCTTGTGGCATTTCTTTAGTCTGCGTCAGGAAAAAAGAAAATGTTGATACTACATTGATAATAAATCCAGGCTTGATGGGTTGCTGGGGAGTCTGATCTAGTGGTTGGAAGCCCTGTGCACCACAGGGGTGTTGGAACTAGATGATCTTTGATTCTGATTTTACATTGTTCTTACAAATTATTACTAGGAAATGGATGATTGCGAAGGTGGTACGGCATACAGAATAAGTAAAGAAATTCAGAGGTTCAAAGTCTTGAATATATGTGTTCTTGAAAATAAGAAGCGACTTTAAATGGCTGCAAAATGGGTTTTAACCAATTAACTTGTTTTCTGCTGTGCAGCCAACATGTTGCTTACAGAGGCATTGCCAATCCTGCTTCAATTTTTCCCCTATAAGAAGTGATTTGAGAGCATGTGTTCATATCCATAGAAAATATACTGAATTTTGTGATTCTCCACGTGAGTGAATACACTGCAGGATCACAGCCTATAATGGAGCTAAAGAAAATTGCAAATGCTCTTTTTCACTGTCTGGTTTCAAATTTGTAGATCATACAGACTGGACATGCTTTTGTTGTTGGTAAAAGATCCCACTTACAGAATCTATTTGTGAAACTGAAGAAAACAGTAGAGACTAGTGAAGTCAGTGGAAGTACTAGGTACATACAGAGCACAGCCCCTAGATCAGTAGGTATTTTAAAATCTTGAACTCCATGATATTCACCTATCCATATGAAACAGCAACTGAACAGTTATTGGAGCGTGTCCTAATATTTTCCTAAAATGTGTTCAGATTCAATTTGTCTCTCACACTGGCAGTTCTCGGCCTCTTCTCTCGTGTAACTGGTGATAGGACTAGGGGGAATGGTTTCAAGCTGCGCCAGGGAAGATTCAGGCTGGATATTAGGAAATACTACTTCTCTGAAAGAGTGGTCAAGCACTGGAATGGGCTGCCCAGGGAGGTGGTGGAGTCACCGACCCTGGAGGTGTTCAAAGAACGATTGGATTTTGTGTTGAGGGATATAGTTTAGCAAGAACCATGGGTGATAGGTGGATGGTTGGACTGGATGATCTTATAGGTCTTTTCCAACCTTAGTGATTCTGTGATTCTGTGATTCTGTGATTCTCCCACTGTGAGATGGCAATTAGGTTCAATCAAATATAGGTTTTTATTCAAAAAGTCTCTAAGAAAAAAAACCTAGTTCTTAAATCAAGCGATTGTCCTAATGCAATAACTTCACTACTTGACTGAACTAACAACATAGTGCTATGCTCAAGTTAACTGTTAGCCAAAGCATGAATGACTGAAATTCTACCAAACTTGATCTAGGGAAAGAATAGCAGATCTTGGTGATTCAGGAAAGTTTTGCAAATGCTGAGGAAAAGGCAGAGAAAAAAGAAAAGTTAGGTTGTTGTGTCTGATTCCCCTGCAGCTGATTGCACGTGGCAGTCCATCCCCGTCTGAGTTGGTAGCTGTCTCAGTACAGTACAAGGCTGCATCTTTTTGAATCTATTAAGTCTGAATGAATTTAATACATTCAAATATCAGCTTTCTTTTCCCTGCTTTACTGACTTCTCTCTGGTAGGAACTGACTTGTCTCCACATAGCTGTATCATCATTACTGTCATTACCTGCAATTTTAATCACTGTCAGTGTGCCTAGTGTTGCACAAGATGAAAGTAGCCTCTTTTACCAATGTATGATAAAAATCTGGAAGTTCACACTATATCACAATCCCTTTTGAGATGACAAGTGTACTTATCCCTCTGAAAGAAGAATTTACCAAAACAGTATGTAGCAAATAATTAATAATATTTTCCAAGCCTTGAGTCACCATCCCTGGATGTGTTTAAAATCTGTTTGGATGTGGTGGATCTGTTTGTCATGGCTCAGTGACGTGATTTAGCAGAGGGTTGTTAGAGTTAGGGTAGTATGGTTAGATCACGTTTGGACTTGATGATCTTTAAAGTCTTTTCCAACCTGAGAAATTCTATCATTCTGTGACTCTACGATCCACAATTCTGTGCTTGTGTTTTGAAGCACCTGAGGGACCATGAGCACTACAGTCATGTACGTTTTCAAGTGATACGAGGGGTCAGCTACGGCTGCCTGGAGCCCCACCTGGGTTACTTACTCTGCTCAGAATCAGAAAGGTAAAGAATTTATGGGAATGGGTTGCAGTTATTCAACATAGTGTTTCAGTGTTGCACTTCAAACTCCCATCCTTTAAACAACATTGGCTGGAATATCAGCAGCACTTGAGCTTCAGCAAACCCCCAGGACAAGTTAAGACAACTGAAAGGCACTCTTTTTTTTTTTTTTTTTTTTTTTTTTTTTTTTTTTAATTAAAGCACTGGTTACCTTCAAGTAGACACTTCTGCATATGGAGATGTACTGGGGCAGTGGCCACTATCCGGTTCTACACTGAGTAAGCAATGCAGGGAAGAAAAGCTATTAGCTGAATAGATTTGTGGCCACAGTAAATCTCACAATAGAGCATTTCATTCCAGATCAAAAACATTTTGGCAATAGGATGCAAAGCACTGAGCTAGGATAAACTCATTGCACCATTTCAAATGTGCTAAAAGTATTTTGATGGATTTAGTTGGTACTTTTGGTGTTCTGCCAAATCACATATTGCTTGTCTGCTTCATTCAAACTTTAAAATAGGGCTTCAGAAAGAAAAATCTGAAAAATCTTGCTTGAAAATACCCAAATGATATTTCTGCTTTACTCGATTTTAGGCATTCTGAGATGAATGGTTTGAGAGTAGCAGATTCTTCTGGACAATTGATTATTCTACTGGAACGTCCTACCTAGTTGTAGTCTTCCCCATCTCTCCTTCCTCATGTTTTGCAGTTCATTCTTTCACTGGAGAAATAATAATTTGTTCTTTTACAGTTACAGCCATATATACAGGAAGGATTGGGGGCCTGCTGCAAGTGATCTTTCTAATTTACCATCTTTTTACACCATTATTTGAAGACAAGAAAAATTGCTGATCAGAATAACCGAACACAACATGGAGCTAAATAAAGGTGACTTGTAATATGCAAATCAAGTTTTCTACAGCAAGCGTTTACTTGTTCTGCTGAAATGTTCCTCTTTAAACCTGCTAGATTGAGGTTTATGCTTTTCTCATATATGTAAAACCTGACAGAATAGCTGGATATGAGAATATTGATTTAGGCTTCATGTATACTGGGTTATTATGTTGTAAAGATTCCCTTTTCCTTTGCATCGTATTTCCACCATGTAGTTTTGTTATTGCTTAACACAAAAATTAAGACCTTGGCTTTGGCTGTTGTGGCTCTTCCAGATGGGTTTTATTCCCCAATATCTTAATTACATTCTTCCCTGGAATGCATACTCAGCAGGCACTCAGCATTTCTAATTTAACCCTTCGAAGACAGGATGCACACATGCACTTTATATAAGAACTTCAAACCAATTATTATGTTCTTATATAACATGAAGAATTCAGATATGGATACAGCAATAAACTCAATATGCATTTCTGCCTCAATTTTATGTCACTCCCAAAAGACCTTTGATTCAGGCTATTCTTCAATTCCCTTTTTCCTCATAACTTTCTGTTGGGACCATTGAGCCTCCATCTTTTTCCATTCAAAGTGAATTTGCTCTGTACACAGTTGCTGTCTGATTTTAAGTCCCTACCATTAGAATAAATACCTCTCATTCTCTTGCTTGCTTTTGCACTTTCAGTATTGTGTCAGCTCTTCAAGTTTCCACAGCCAGTACTTTTATTTCTTACACAGGACTTTTCATTCCATAGTTCCTCCTTTCACTAAAAAAAAAAAAAAAAAAAAAAAAAAAAGGAAGGGATAAAGATTGATTTCTTTTGATTTCTTCCCTGACTTCAGCCAGTGGTGGTTACAAAGGGTCTGCACTTCAGCAGGATAGCACTGATGTTTAAAGGGTCATATTTTCTTCAAGCTGGTCAATATACAGCGCAGATAATGGCACACTGTAGATCCTACTTTGATCCATTTAATGATTCTGGAATTTCACAGTAAAATTAGAATTCAGAAGATTCATAATTCATTAATTCCCCAACTTGCCACAATTTTGTTTTCTCACGAAAACTCTTAAGAGGGAGTTTTTTTCTATATGCATGACTCTGAATGTAATGCCTCCAATTTATTTTCATGGAAGCTACAACATACAAAGAGCACAATAACATTGATTGATAGATCAGATTCTCGGCTGCAGAACACTACTTTTCAACACAGTTACTGCCATTAGCTCTTCATTTTCACCAGTGAGCAGTAAGAGCCTGCATGCCATGCTCATAAAAATCTGCACCAGCGGAGGTGACTTCCTCTGTTGCCACTGCTGAAACACACCACCCACCACCTCACTGTGCTCACATCCACTGTTGGGTCTCCAGAAACATTCAGCAAGAATCAATGAATGTCAATGGGTGCCATTTTTTCCACATGGAGGAATCCAATTCCACCCCTTTCCTTCATAGGCACTTTCGTGTGAGAAGCCATTCTTCCAGACTGCCCTTCTGCTGCCATCTGTCGCTCAGCAACAACTTGGAATGGGATATTGGTGGGAAGGTTCAACCTTTACAGCCATACCATCAACATCTGCCTGACATCATGGGGCAACATAACAAAATTGGAGGTATTACTTTTGGAGCAGCCCTTATAATATATTTAACATCATGTGAGTAGTAAAGCAAAACATCAGTTTGAATGATGATTAAAATAAAGGAAAAAGGCTCATGTAGCTTGCCACAGAGACAGAGTGCAGAAATACCAGGACAGAAGAGTTTTCTGGGTCTCATTCTTCTGTGGCTATCATGGCTTACTTACCTGCTTCTCTGTAGTTCAGCAAATTTAGTTCAGACTTTTTGCAATACAATGTAGCAGGTGACTAATGGTATACTAATGGTATACATTAATATAGTCCCAGCTTCCATTTTAAGATTTCTGTTAAGAGCATGCATGCATCTGGGTGTACACAGTAGAGCTACTGTAGCAGCAGGTAAGACTGGGTGATTATTTTAATAATACTTCACTTCTTTTTTAATTAAAGAAAGGCATATTAAAAAAAAAAAAACAACTGCATAGGTTATGCAAGATCAGGAAGAATGCAGACAGTATTTGTTTTTATCACTGGATAAATAAAAGACCAAAAAACTCTAAGATGAGTACTGGGCTTTTCAAAAAACGACAAGGAGAAAATTGTGCAAAAGTAAATACATAAAAAAGTGCCCCTTAAAAATGACTCTGTCATAGCGATTTACCTGTTCACTTCATACGTGGGACCTGAAGGGCACTTGTTATAGGAAGGTAAATAAGCTTTAAAGTGTCTGTTTTGTTCCTTTACCAGGAGTTGTTCACAAAGGCATAGCAGTTTAGAATTTTAATTCAGATCCCTCTAAAGTAAAGGAGGGGAACACAAGACCACAAAACGTTTAAGTCTGTGGTGATGGTATCAGACTTTCACTTTAGCTTCTGACTACTTGCTTTTCATCCCACTTGGTTCTGCTGCAAACTGTAACTGTCATTTTTCTAGGCAAAATTGTTTGCTTTCTAATACATTTAAATTTGAGGTGATCCATCACACCCTGCTAATGCAAAACCTACAGATCAGCTTCACGTGCAGTACTTCTTGTCATCAAGTTCTTCATGGAATTATTGGTGCAATTTTTACCAGCATTGAAATTCTCTTCATCCTTTTATAAGTCACATCTGTGGCGTTTGTATCATCCCCATAGGAAGCTGACTTGTGGCCAGGCAGTATGTTCAAGTTCTGGTAGAGTCTGTCCTCCCCTCCATGCCTGGCTTCCCAGAGCCTTGGTGTGAACTATTCTGTACGCTGTGCTGGTGTCAGGGGACCACAGCCGTTGTGGAAAACTCCACAAGTTGACACTACAGTGTCTTTACAAATATTTTGGCTTTAACTGCATGACATCCTGTATGGCTGGGACAGAGAATTCTCCAGTTCCACTAAAAGCATCGCTAATCAGAATGCTGGCAGGTTTTTAGTCAATATAGTTGAATTTGAACACTGCACATGCATTTTTCCCTGGCAAGTCTCTTGACCAAGTTGCTGCTGTTATTTACACCATCATCATTAGGCTTCTGCTTTTGATACTGCGTGAATTAACAGATCATTTATAACTTATATAAGCCATGTCTATGTGACAGCACATTCTGTAACTAAAGTAGGCAATGGAGTCCAGTTCTCTGAGGCTGACAGTATTTTACATGTCAGTGCAGAGCAGACTCAGCTATGCTCATTATCATTGCCATGCTGTTACCACTGGTGTAACTACAGCCCTTATTAATGTCCAGTACTGTGTGTAATCACTGTGTGTAAAAAGGATTTGCCTGGGATAAATTTAAATCAGATATCTGCATATATTCACCTACCCGTTTTTAAATGTTCAAGAGACTTAAAAACTTCAGTGAGTAGAGCCTCACTGCATCCAAATCTGGTATTCTCTCCAGATGGGTAGCAGAAAATACCTACATCTCCAAATGACAGTATTCCTGTTTCACAGAGGGACAAATCTGCATTCAAAGAACTGACTGAGTCAAACATCTTCAACAGAGGTACCAACAGAATTCAGATCTCCAGTATTCGGTCCTGTCTTTTGTCTATTGGATTTCAAGGCCAGATTGGATGGGACTCCGGGCAGCCTGATTTAAAGGGTGGTAACCCTGCCCATGGCAGGAACTGGATGGTCTTTATCATCCCATGCAACCCAAGCCGTTCTAAGCCATTCTATGATTCTATGATATCCATATTTCTGCATAGCAGATATTTCTGTGAATTCTTGCAATTGCTATTGTCCTCCTTCAGTCATGTAAAAACACCATGACACTTGTTGGGATTAGCCACATAATAGGTTTCTTTTAGTATTTTCTATCAATAGAGGAGAACAGACATCCTAGAGGAGACAAGGGCAAGGAGTGAGCAAAGCCTTGGCCTTGAAGAATTTGGTGCTTGCTGCTTGTTCTCCTGTTAATAGTGGAACTCATTGCTAATCCATTGCAAATCTGCAGTCATTCAGGAAGAACAGCAGGAGCATGGGGGCATTAGCTGTACATGAGATACATAGCTAGTAAGCTAGAGAGTATGTGGTGATCACTTCAGTTAGAAGATGAACGAGTAACTTATGCATTGGTTTGATGCTGCAGGTTGTGATCAAGATACTGAGAACACACAACATGCTTGAAACAAACATGCAATCAGGTCACCTCTATGCCATTAATACGTGCTTGCATGATGAACTTCCATAAAACAAACCACAGCACTTTTGGGCACGTATCCTGATGGGAAGAGCTACAGATAGGTATTTATTTTAAAATAAACAGATAAGGTCTCCTGCATATTAGTGAGGCTTATTTAGTTCAGCACTTCATCTGGTTGTTTGCCATGTCATGCTGATCTAGGACTGTTCTCCTATCAATTCTAAAGCTTTTGACATACTGCATTCAAAATCATTTTGGATTAGTAGAATTCTAGACCCTAAACTTTTGATTACTTGTGACACCTCTGTTCATTTGCTCCACAAGCATCCACCAATGGATCATTTAATTCAAATTAAGAATTTCACTTCTTCTCAATCACCATTAGATTTATTTTTCCTCCCCCATCCTCATGCTAGAAATATACACATAAGCACATTCAGAGCCAGTAGGACTTACAGACACAAATCCACAGTAACATGATTCGATATCACTAACTGTAACAGGAGCAGAGCAGTAATGCTCAGGTCCCTAAGTGGATGTGGCATTGTTTAAGCCTCAGGCACACAAATTAAAGCACCTACTAGCTGGCGTAATTTGCTTGGTCAAATATCAGGACAATTTTTCCACTAGCTCCATCCTAAGAAAAAAAACCAAACTTTAAAATCAGGCTCTGCTTTCTTCTATTCAGTGCATCTTGAAACAAATTTGAAAACAGTGAAATACTTGCTGATATTGGAAATAAACAGGTAGTGGAAAATAAAAAAGCATAGCTATGGCAAGTCAAGGCCATGATAGACTTCAGGCATGAGGACTTCCCCTCCCTCTTTTTAGGAAAGGCCATAGTTGGGCAAAAAAAAAGGGAAAAAAAATGGCCAAGGAAGCTTGGTCAAAAGTTACTGAGGTAAAAAAAAATGCTTTAGGCCCTTTAAAAAGCAGCTTTCTTATTGCAGCACAATTAGATAACTAACACAGCAGTTGAAACTGAATGAGATTTGATACTTAGCTCCCTTAACTTGGCTTTTCCTCAAGCATCTGCTATTCCCTTTACCTAGGAATTACCATCTTTCTAATCACAAACTTAATTTATCACAGCATCATTATTCAGGTGTCCCCCTTATCCACTTAATTTGACAAACTAGGAAACATGGGTTTATGGCCATACAGAATTGTCCACCAGTGAAATGCAAGTGTTTATTTGTGTTGTTTTATACGTTTACTACTTGGCTATACTGTATTGCCTCAGGTAGTCAGAGAGGAAGTGAGCCTGTCAGGTATCTCCTAGAATAGATGGATCACTTGCAACAAAAGGATCCCCTTTTTGATAGACCTTCCCTGTAAATTCTGTCATTATTGTCAATATTTGATGTAACAGACAAGAGCAGCACAAACAACTGTGCAACTGGGCTTCTCTTTTCAGCTGATACCCACACTCACATACAGTCAATGAGATCCAATTCTGAACTATAGATCCCTGTTAGCATCTCTTTGTCATGTCTGATAAACCATAAATCCATCCTCCATTGCCAGCTAAAGGTTGGAAAGGCACTTCAGCAAAACACCATTTACGTGGTTGCTTCCAAGAGAAAAAAAATGGTCAAAAATGAAGCTGGGCTGTATCCTGAGTTGCTTACTCAGTTTCTACTGTGTGTTTTCTCCTTTAAGTTGAGACTGAACTCAGTAGACGTTCGCTTTGTGAACACTGGAGGCAGAACTTTCAAATGGGTTTGAGCAGCCAAAATTGAATTTGGCAGGGCTACAGGTGTGCAGTGTATAAAATAATCCAGGAAAAGCAAGGAAAAAATGCTGAAAACACTCAGAAGTTGTGCTGTTGTGCTGCATTTTAGATCAGCTTTTACCTTGATCTCCTCATAGATTTTCATATATGCCAAAATAAAATAGGCAAAGTATGTAACATCCTAAACTCACTCCACATAATTAACTAGATACATAATTAACTAGAAAAAGGGCATCTTGGTTTGGTCTACTTACAATAAGAATTTGGGAGACTGATGGCAGAACGTTTTTATCTTTTGGCAATATTTTTCAGTTTCTCTCTTTCTTATTATTTTCCTTGATACAGTGGAGTAGTTTTGCATACTGTTTATATGGGCAATGCTATGAAAAGGGAAAGTGTTCTCTCATTTCTGAGAACAGAGCAAAATTGAAAGCAAGGACAGAGATTGGAACGCATAAGGATAAGCAGGTCATAGAACCTGGTATTGAAATCTTAAATTGATTTTTCAAGATGAACTTCAGAGGTGCCTGTCACACAGAGTTGTAAGCCATGCAGATCAGTCTTTTCCAGAAAGAAATAAGTTTGTTTGTTAAGAAGATCACTAGAAGTTCTGAGTCACAGAGGGAGCACCATCCTGCAATTCAGTACTGTTTCAAGTTCTTTTTTCTCTTCTTTATTTAAAGAATAGACCTCCTACAGTCCCTTCCAAACTAGGTATTTGGAAATTCTACTGATACAATACATCTTTAGTGTTAAAACATACAATGTATTGATAGTAACTTTCTGTTTCAACTAAGCAACAGTATTCATTCCTAAAACAGAAGAAAATCCCAAGCAATCCTGCCCCAAACTGTTCATTTCCAATTTTTTATAAAATTCAAAGCTCTGAGACATACATAGGAGTGTGAGCCATCTCTCTTTATAACCGGCTTGGGATAGACATACGGTATACAAAACACAAAGGATGGAAGATACATTGGATAAATTAATCAATATTTAATTTATATCTCTTCTGCTGGGCTTATCTTCGTTAAATTAATATATCTTTTTATGAGTGGACTAGGAACTCTACATAAAAGTCTACTTGGGGAATTAAGCTTTCCCAGACAAACCTCAGCTGAATTCACCTTTCTTTCTGAAACCACAGTTTGCTCCTTGGCATGAAATTTAAGACTGAAATGCTGACAAAGATTCCCAGAGAAATCTTCCAAACATTCCTCATAATACCGTGTATGGTATAGTGACAAGCTATATGTTTCCCTGGCACTGAGATTGAAAATGGAAATGTTAAGAATAAATCTTTGTGGAAGTTTCAGTAATTTTTAATAATTTGTTCTTTTGTGGCATTCATATGTGAATGATATATTTGTCCTAGAGCAATGCGAATTCATTTCCCCACATCTATAATATCTGCAGTAAGCTAAATTAAAAATACATTTGTACTTGTACAGTTAAATGATCATATTTAATGAAATGTCGGAGATGAATCTTAGCAAATAGTCAGGAAATTATCCCAGAAAGAGCAGCATTTCATTACTGGCAGTCAGGGAAAGGCAAAGAGATTAAACAAACAGTTTACTCCTACGAGACATCTGGGGAGGTGTGAGTGGGTGGCAGTGGCAGACCTCAGTGGGGACTTCTACCTGGGAGTGGGGAGGGCTGGCTCTGCTTGAAGCTGATTGCCTTGGCTGACAGAATGGGCTGCAGGCAAGAAGGGGCTCCTGGAGCAACCTGAGTTGAAGGGGACCCACAGGGATTATTGAGTTTGGCTCTGCTTGCTATTCGCTGATGTGAATGGGAGAGAGGTGGAGCTCAAGGGGTCTGACCAAAGGACAGGGAGCCAAGGGTGCTGCTCAGGGGCAACAAAAGAGTAGACAAAGTGTTTCCCAATGAGAAACAGCTGTAAGGTGAAGTGCAGATCAGGTTGTTAAAACATCTAGATATTTTATTTCCATGAGAATTAGGACTCTATTGAAAAGCTCCCCGAGGAGCTTTCAACACATTTCACCAATCATGTGTTGTTAAAAATACAGCCTCTGGTTGTTGAGGGAGACTGGTCTGATTGGGAGCACAGTTTCCTTTGCTTCCCACTGAGCTGATGAAGAGAGATAGGCACTTACAGAAAAGACCTACATCCCAGATATGTTGGTTCTGCCTCTGCTGGCTTTGGTTTCTACTGAGAAGGAAGCAGAGGGCAGAGAGGCACCCATCTGAGCTATGCTTCGGATGGTTATGATGTGAATCCAGTCCTCTGTCCCTCTCAGTGTGTGTGGGAGATGGGAACACTTCCAGTGATTCTATCCCACCCTCCATCTCTTATGCTTCTTTAAATTACAAGATCTTGAGGCCACAGGCCTCCACAGAGGAGGTTAGGTTTGTGTAGTGGATGTGGCCCAGCCAATAGCTCTGTGCTTGTGAGAAATGACTGCTACTGCATGAAACAAAGTAAATCAACATCCATCAATAAGATCAACATTTTAACTACTTATCATCTCAAGTTCTGTAAGAAATCCTCTGGGAGCACTGAATTTGTCTGCATAAAATTTCAAATTAGCGATACAAATATAACGAGAGATGAAGAAATGACAGAGAACGTGTATGTTTTGATTTTCAGGCAAGAAGAATAAAAGAAGATGTAGGTATGAAAACTATTTCTCGGCAAAAAGTTTCACATCACAAGAAAAATGGGCTAAAGGAAATGCAGGAGTTCTGAGCTTCATGTAATGTGAAAGTATTTTTATACTATTTTAAAAACATTTATCAGCATTTGATAACTTTCAGGGATGTGAAATAAATGAAATACCCAAACTCCAGTATTTAATTAATAACAGAGTCGTAATGTACATGCGTGCACATAATGGTATGCATAACAGACAATGCAGCAGTGAGAAGGCTGTGAAGACAGAAAGAATTCCTGGTCACACCATGTAATACATATGGGATGCCATTTCTTCCTCTCTAAATTCTATTTTGTCTAGGGCACTTGCAACCACAATGTTCTTATGAAAGAGAGCAGATTCTTCTGAATCTCATTCTCCTTCTGTTTTTCTTTGCTTCTTTTTGTAGCAATAGCAAATTAGAAAGCAAATAGCTTAAGTTATTTTAGCTTATGCATCTGCACCCATATTACATTTAAAATAAACATCTGAATGCATAGAGGAATTTACATGAGATTCTGATTCACAAGTGAAAAAGGAAAGACTGCTGGTTTAGTTAAGCAATTAATCAGGTGTACAAAGCCATCTGAAATCTCTGAACACCGCATCGTAGAGGAACTCAGATCATGCATACGAAATTGAATCATGGAAATATGGTTGAGGCACATCAGGTTTGAATGAGGAGAATGCCAATCACCACTGTTTGTCAAGGTCCTTTATGATCTGAGTCACCAACCTTAAGGAGAGACAAAGGATCTGTGTAGGGATCAGCATAATTCTCATGTCTGCTCTGATAACCTTCAGGGACGTGCATAGAGACTTGCCACATATTTCTAAAAACACTCTTGTTTGTGAAATCATTTCTCTTTTGTCATTAGTGTTTTCTTTTCTGTGTTGTTTTTTTTTTTTTTTTCCTTTTTTTTATTGTCTTTTGACTGTTCTGACTCTTCAGGAAACCATTTTAAGCAGGTAAATGCCATCCTCAGTAGTTGATCTTGCAAAGCATCCACAGCTGTGGGCTCATCTGGAAAGGCTGAAGAAAACCCAAGGCTGTTCAAAGCACAGCTGCAAAATTTGGTCTGCCATAACTTGTCCCCACTACCTGTTGCTGTTCTCCTTGCAAAGCCTAAGATCTGAGAGGTTGTTGTGGCAGGAGACAGGATGGCTTTCTACACAGGAAAGCTGTTAATGCTCTTCTGCACCTTACGCTTTGGTGCTGGGAACTTATAGAGTAGATTCTTCAACAAGTTTTTTTGTCCTATTTGCTTCAAAATATGTATTTACCGACAGATCACTGCACCACAAGATGATTCTACTAAAACAGATGCTATCAAACTGTCACCTTTCAATTCCATTGAATTCTGTTTGGATAAAGATGTGCTTCAAATCTACTTTACTATTGTAATTTAAAGAGGACAGAATATGCTGCAGGCAATTTTATGCAGCAACAGAATTATTTCTTTTTTTTGTCAAGTTATAAAAGGAGATTATTTAAAATAAAACCAAAGTACAAACTACATTTCCTAAATTATTAGGAATACTGACGGATCACTCAGTATTTGAGTTCTAAATAACCCAGGTGAAAACAAAAACAGTTGTTCAAGACACGCACAATTTCTTAATCAGAAAATTAGCTTGATGACTCTCAGATTTAGCAATGCTCACTGGAACAGCAGAGGTGTGCAATGAAATTTTGAGCTTTAAGCTCTGATTCAGCAAATTGTTTTGCCATTTGCACACTTTTAATCAGATATTCTCAAACACTTTACAGAACTTACTCCTTTATGCTATTGATAGTTCTCTCTCTTCCATCCTACTGTCCAATCTCTACTAATCCTCCACGTTATTATTTATTCACTTTCTTTAGCTTTTGTTTCTTCAGACTTCTTAATCACAAAAATATGGGAACACTACCAGGAACAGCACAGCACTGTAAATCTTCAGCAGCAGTTGCTGTGAAAACCTGTGAGAGGAACAAACCTTTCTCAAAGCGTGTTACATGAGGAGCACTACTAAGAGCAATGAAGAATGGCTGCTCAGGACAGGCAAGTTCAAATTGGAAAACAGAAGCAGCAGCAGCAGTTGTGGTTCCCTAGGAGAAAAACGAGCTCTCACACTGGATAAACCACAACAACATCTTAGGATTTCATCCCAGCTGCACCAGAACAGCAGGAATCAAAATACTTGTTAATGCTGTAATGCGTTTGCTTTCAATCAGACAACAGGACTCAATTCCATTTGCTTGATATTTTGCCCTCATGAACCCCATCCCCACAACAGCTCTGCAAACACATCTGAGCAATTCCACAGTGGGTTTTACATCCATGGTAAGTGATATCTGCTGTGCCTATACGCAGGACTTGTGTCTTCCAGAGACTGCAGTGAAAGATTCTTCCTTAAATTTGATTCTGTAAAAAGCTACTTGACTGCTCCAACTAATCTTTTTTATTCTTCATCTTAGTTTACTCTTAAGGGTTTTTCGTTTCATCTTTTTCTGCTGTCCTAATGTACACAAATCACTTTTAGGGATAGTGTCATGCGTATGAAGGGAGCAATTTATCAATACAGACACCTCTTTGATAAAGGATGGTTTGTCTTTACAAGGCTGGACAGCCCCAACTGAATTTCAATTTGCTATGGCATGCAAGGGATTTAGGGGATTAAGGTTGGTGAAAGGCTTTAAGCATCAACCAGCTTATTATTGCTGAAGGAGTATATGATTTGAAAACCTTGCTCGTCTTGATTTTTTTTAGTGTATGGGAGTGAGATGGAGAGGAATGAGTGAGAAAAGCAATAACCCACTTGATGATTTAACAGTGATTACTTTTCTTCTGTTTTTCAGTCACACTCCCCTTTTTTTGATGGGACAAGCAGAGCTTATAGGGCCACGTCCAGTTGACAACAACTAAATATCTGGCTGATCATATTTTACCACCACCAACAGATATAAACACTTGTAATAAAAACTAAGCTGTAGGGGAGGGAGACACTGGAGAAGGCAAGAAATATAAATAATAGGAATTTATGTAAATGAAGAAGTGGTGAACTGCTACAAATAAATATCATTCTGAGCATTGTGTTTTGTCTGCTCTTTGGTACAGGGAAATTGCTAAGGAATAATATTTCTTGATGCAAAATGTATTAAATGTCTCATTCACCTTCTCATTGTTGGAATGACAGAGTGAAAGGAAACCCAGAGGAGTCTTGTGGCTTAAAGCTACGTTACTTACTTTGTGCACCATGATATTAATTAATTACTGATAAATACAAAAATACTGTGAATCAGTCACCCTGAAGTCTAATATTAAATCAAGCACTACATATTTTTGTTGTTGTTGAAGTCTGATTCTTTTAAGTAACTAAATTATTACATGACTCATTTACTTATTAAACTAACAAAAGTCTATTGTTGGTGAAACTCAGTGCTGGGGAGAATTACAGCCATGAGTCCCTGCCAAGTCCTCAGTTCTGAGGATATGATCTCTCTGCTTCTGGAAATTTTATCTCTTTTCTTCAGCAGGATATGGGATAGGTCCTACTTGGGTAGAAAGCAAAGGAAATTGCAGTGTGAAGTAGCATTTTCCTTCCCTCATCCTTCTTTTCTCTCCTCAGTTTCTGTGTTCCTATTTATGTGCACAGAAACTACAAAAGACACAAAGAGCACCATAAACTATTTGATAGAGCAAAATCTCAGCAACAAAACACTGTTTTCCAATACAGTCACCACCATTAACTCTGCATTTTCACCAGTGATAAGCAAGAGCCTGCATGCCACACTAATAAAAATCTACCTCAGTAGAGGTGATTCACCATTTCACAACTGCTATGATGGTGTCTTATCTAGGAAAACATTGCCAATGCAGTCCATCTTTCCTTGGCTGGAACAGATGGAAGTCAGAAAGCACTATATCCAGACCATACAGTGGGTATGGTAGAACAGTCCAGCCAAGACTGGCAATATAGGTCTTCAAACTGGTGTGAGGTCTGGCATTACCATGCTGCAAGAGAAAAATTGTCTTCTTCTCTGGCTGGATTCTGGAAGTTTGAGCCTTCAGCTTAGTCAGTGTCACGATGTAATAAGAGTTGAATGTCAGAGTTGATGGAGCATTTGAGTATTTGACACGAAGTGGGCAGATTTCAAAGGAGACTAAACATCCTCAGAATATTTCCATTTCAGATATTTTCTGAGGTGAGCAGAAATGTGAACTAGCATCTGTTCTCCAATCCCTGTGAGCTATGATACAAAAGGGGCACAGAGTAACACTCTCAGTTCTGAGAATCTACTACATCCTTCTCCGTCACAACTGATAAAAATTGCTAGAATAAAGTCTTCAATTTGTAATAAGATGCTCTGCTTCCTCTTCCAACATCTTAAAGCATGTTACAATTACATATATTTTGAACTATTTTATTTTATATTTTTTGACAATTGACTAAATCACTGTTTTTCCATACAGCGCTGAATATAGGCTTCTCTATGTCACATTCTGGCCATAATGATCCTTCCTCCACAATGTGAACAATAACAAAGCAGGACAAAGCACACTTCGTGATTGTGCTGTATTATCTCTTTGCTAAGGTTTTAAATAGGAATGCCAATTAAATACCCTTAATCTGGTATCTTCTGAGCATAATTGTTGTCTCTGAGTTTTACCAAGGACTTTGAATCTGGTTTTGTTTACTGTAGATCTCAACTTTTTTGTTTGTTTGCTATTTTTTTTACCTCCTAGAAATCCCAGCTGAACCATCAGAAAAGTCCATAGAGATGAGGAGGTCCCATGTTAAGCCTACAAGATGGGTCAGGATCAGGTCTGGTGAAGGTAACCAAGGTTAGGCACAACCCAGTGACCAACAGATAAGCCCATAATCACCCCTCAAGCCTGAGCTAAAATGAGGCTCCCAAGCCTGTGGGTAACGTGTGGGGTAGAAGCCCCAGCTGAGGTGGATCAGGGCTATTAATTCTTGTTAATGCCTCCAGAACCTTGTCTCCAATAAACTCTCCAGCACAATGACAAGGAATTACTTGATCTGTAAACATTTAACTCATCTTGCTTCTCATCTAAGGAAGCTTTTCTTTCTGCTCAGGTTCACAGAAATGACCTATTAGGGTTTATGAAACGGTGATGATCTGAGGATAGAAGGCAATTCAGTGGGATAATTCAAATCCCAAAAACTTGTACACTTTCTAAATTTCTCTGATGTCTTATTACAAAATACAACATCTCTCCACAATGCTTGTTTCCCTTAGAGTGGAAAAGCATTGCTCACTGCACTGTTTATCCTCTGTTAAGCCATCCACAAGTTCCTTTCCTGTTCACAGGAACTGTTTATTGCAGTGCATACACTGACTATAGCCTCTGTACTATCGTAATATTCCACACTTGTACAGGGGTTATGATGCATGTAATACTGTTCCTTTCCCTTATCTTAACTCTCACATACGCCTGCATGGGTAGTTCAGCACAGATCTGTTTTTCTAAACATGTCACTTGGTAAATCATCACCACAACGTCCCATAATCAATACAACAGCTTGGGGAAAATATATACAGTTACATATCTAGCAGCGTAAATGAAATCTCTACCTTCTATTTCAGGCCAGGCAACAAGAGACAAATGGGAAAAAAAAAGACAGCCAAGAAAAATCAGATTTTCTATAATTATATAAATTACAGCAAGAATGACTGTAATCACCTAAAATGCCTCTGGGGAGTTGGATTAGCAGAAGGCAATTTCTCAGATCCACACTCCAGGGTCTAAACCTAGGGTTGAGATTCAGAATTAGACTACCAAGCTAAAATAATTAACCCTTGGAAAGCCAAAATATGTAAGTCAGAGGTGTACTATACACCTTCAGCATCTCGTTAGAAGAGAGGAATGCACGATTAATGTTATTTCAAAATATCTGTAGCTATTTATATTTTATCAGGTCAGTCAGACCTCATGCTTCAGTCTATTTTTTTTCAGTAAAAACTTCCCAGGTTTTCTCCACTTCATCTCAAATAAAAGAAACAACAGCCACTCAAACAAATATCCCTCAAAACCAACAGCAGATCTCCTTCAGTAATGTATGTGTATTGCAAAATATTCGATAAAAATTCTTGTGCAGAACTGATCCTGGTTTGTATGAAAGGGAGCAAAAATACTTCAGAGATAATTTTCTAGGAAAATAAGCCAGGTAGGTGTTTAGGATATGAAAGGAGGTAGAATTATTATTTTCTTTTTAAAGGAAATTTTACTTTTGTTTTATTTTCTTTGTAAAAGTGAAATGTAGAAGCCTTTTTTTTCTTCTTCTTCTTTTTTTTTTCTGGAATATGGTTAATATGTGTAATGGAAGAATTAAAAACGCCCCAAGGTATCCCGTCTATGCTTTCCAGTTTTGTGGAGGGGACATGGCTGGAGTAGTAGAGGATGGCAGAGCAAGCAGGTCAGAGGTGACTGTTTCTCCATATGGATGTTTCCCTGGCTGTGGACTCAATATCTCAGCATGGATTTCATACCAGAAAGAGCCAAGACTTTGACCATCAGCAGAACTGTGAATGCAAAAGTTGTATTAATGCTATCTGAATCTCCAGCTTCTCTACTCTGCAAGTTTTGTCCTTTGCCTGGAGTTTCATTATGTGATTTGAATTCAAAATGCTGCCACAAAGTCCAATTATCTAAAAATTGAAGCTATTGAATCTGCTACTGCTTGTGAAGACAAGATGTTACTGTCTAACAATGGAATCATCAATAATTCTCTTAATCATAGAGAAACAGTTTTTCCATGCAGCTAGTGCTTTGAGAATAGAAATTCATACAAACTACATCAATCAGGGAGCTCACACAAATAAATAACTTACAGCCCCACTGGTACCCCATCTTTGGCAGCCAGTATTGAAGATTTATGCTGATAAACACTATATTCAACATGAGATGTGATTTCTGAAAATAAATCAATTTATTGGATTCCCATGCATCTGTATTTTGTAGTCAGACATTGATTTCTGACTCAGCTGATTCTGCTGTTCATTCATCATATCTGCTTGTATGAAAACTGAACTATTCTCTTTCAGGACTTCATCTGATATATAGTATGAATACAAGTGAAGCAGTGCTTTTCAAGTTAAAAATTATATTTGATAGCCACACTAAAGTGGCTCCATTTACGTAGCACAAACATGACAGAGATATAGATATATTTTGTAGAGATAAGTATTGTGAATCAAAGAGGCACTGTTGCACTTTGAACTGCACTGAATGCTTTATACTGCATATTAAGGATGACACTTTACTGTCTGAAGATACTGTCTGTGCTTATGGCATTAATTCTTTATTTATCCAACAATGACCACGTATCTCACGCTTGCTAACAAGCAAGAAGGGAAATCTTCTGTTTCCAAACCCTTCCCTTTTAATTACAGCATATTGCCACTCTACGTACTCACATGCCTCAATAATTTAGCAGAGTTGCCAAAAATAACACATATGTAAGCAAATGAATGCAAAAGGAAGGATGGTAAAAGGTAGAATGATTTTGATGACATTAATTTGTAGGAATGGTAGGAAAACAACTTTCTAAACCTTTGTTGAACAACTTTCTAAACCTTCTTTTTGTCTGGAAATATAGGCTTTTGTATTCAATTCTGAATTTTGCAGAAGTCCACCAGGTAGTGGCTCCATGAACTTGAATTAGATGGATTTCATGTATCATATATTCAATCTTCAACAGGGAAATTAGATGCCATTTCCATAACAGAAGTTTTACAGGGTTATCAGAAATGAAGGAAAACTTGTTTTCTTATTTTTTACCTGGTAACTTGTTCATGATTGGGAAAATATTTTTGAGTTTTGCTTCATTTATCACATCCTGGATATTCCTTGATATTCCTTTTTTTTTCCTTTTTTTTTTTTTTTCCCTGAAATTATTGTAAGTCTTCATTAAGAGCAATGCTCTTAATTAAGCAAAATGTTCTGGAAGCAGCAGGTAGTATAGTTGAGTATATAGAGACAAATTTTCTCATGCTTTCTCTAAACCTTTTCTGTAATTTGTTTCTGCTTCCAGTTTCCCAGCAGATAAATACTATTGTCTATTACTGGGCATTCCTCAACAGAAGTCCTACTTGTCCATTAATAGGACAAGGGAAAAAGGCTTCAAACTAAAACAGGAGATTCATATATATATATATATATATATATATATATATATATATATATAAGGAAGAAGTTTTCTGACAGGTTGCTATCAGAGAGGTGGTGGAAGCACCATCCCTCAAGATCAGGCTGGACAGGGCTCTGAGCAACCTGATCTGCTGTAGATGTCCCTGTTAATTGCAGGGGAATTGGAGTAGGTGACCCTTAAACATTTCTTCCAACTCCAGTGATTTAATGATTCTATGAAGTCAGATGCAGTAGCATCTTTACTGATGGCAGCAAAATTCCTGGTGCCTGTTTCGTATCTGTTTTCAGAGTCACCAATCTTTGCTGATGATTGTCTACACTGAACTATGCACACTTTAATGTCATTGCACAAATGCTCCTTCTCTCAGGTGTGTTCTTACAAAGTTAGATGCAGCTGTCACGAACCACTGCTTAGCAAAGCCTGCTACTCTGCAGGGAGAGCTGTGCATTATGCAGTGCAAATTCAATATGAGCACCAACTATATTGTAGATGATTATGAAAAAAATACTGTGATCAATATATTAGGGTCTACAGAGCAACTTCACTCCCACTGACACTGTTTAAAGAAGAACACAAACCTGAAAAAGAGCTTTCAATTCTGCTTTTGAACTAACTAAATGCAATAGCATTTTTAATATTGTAAGACTAAAAGGAAGATAATCTTGTGAATGCAATGCAAAGGAAGTCAAAGCCCAACACCCAAAAGAGCTCTCTTTTGACAAGGGACCAATTAAGAGCTTTTGATCACAAGATCTGAATGTTCATGAAAGAGAATGTAAAATAAGTAGATTTAAGAACAGTCATAAATGACTGTGTGAGTTAGGTGAATTTGTTTAAAAATCTTAAGTAAAAGATACAACCTGATCAAAAATGATTGCTAAACAGTCATAAAGACATCATGATGGTAAATGTACTGTTCTGAGAAAATCTAGAAAATAAGTATCTGTAGACTTTAGTCTTAGAAATAGAAGAAAAGACCTTGCTTACATTAATAGCTGCAAAACTGTTCTTCAGGAAGCACAATGAAGAATGGCTTAAGGAAAAGAGAAATAAATATATGAGCACTGCATAAAATAGATGGCATTTCATTCTGGAAAGTAGATCTGGGAACAGTGGAATTAATAACACTCATTTCTACTATGGCTTTGTGTCTTGTGGCTGAATTTACACCTGTAAAGTGCTTACAAAAGAACAAATCTAGAGGAATTTTTGCCTGCCAATTTGACATTTCCTCTGACTCTGGCTCTTATTTATTTGCTTTTGTCTGGTTAAGCAGTTAGATTCTGTTAGAAAGTTATGCAGCAACTTCAGTGATGTTTTTTCTGCTGCTTTTCCATTTACAGCAGCAGAGAACCTGTAGAATGATCTTTGATTAACAAAGTAGATACTTCTTGGTGCATGTCCTATTCTATTCTATTCTATTCTATTCTATTCTATTCTATTCTATTCTATTCTATTCTATTCTATTCTATTCCATTCCATTCCATTCCATTCCATTCCATTCTCAGTATCTTTTGCCTTTTTTTCTTATTTTTGTCTTATTTTATTTCTCTGAAAGTCTTTGCTTCCACTGGTGTTAAGAAAAATTCTTTATTGCCTCACTGAACTGCCACGAAGATACAACACAACTGCCACTGATTACTGATATTTTATACAAAGCCATATTGTCCCTCTTCTGTACAATCCTGATTTCTTTTCTGTTGTTTCAAATGAAGGCAGTTGCAGAACTGACTTGTGCTTTTTAGACAGCTCCATCAGTCTCCAACTATAGCAATAATAGCACTTTTAAATTAGCCCAAAGTTTTGCTTTCAAAATGGCTTTTACAGTGAAGGCATCTCTCCTCTCTGTACTGCGCTGCTTGCATGTTTATGACAACCTGACTGTAATTGCAGCTGAGAAAGAATTTTGGTTTAAAAGCTATTAGTCCCAGATGTACAACTGAATTCTAGTCTTCATTACTGTAAACATAGCAGACTGAAAAAAAACAGACAAGGTCGGAGTTGCCCAAGGAGCAGTGAGAGGAAAAGGTGATTATCCTGGCAAAAGCCCACAAGTACCTTGCCTTGTTGAGCCATCTCTGACTGGGGAAAAGCTGCATCTGTGAGGAATGCTGCTGTCCTTTTAGAGGTATTGTGCAAAGGGAGATTTATGTGGTTCATTCTCTGACCTGTGATAATGCATCATTAGAGCCTTCCATGTTTTCCACCTTTCTGAACAAAGACTCATAACGGGGACAATTATGGAAAAAAATCAGAAGAGATGCAGCAGCAGTGGCAGCAGGGGGAAACGTAGCTCAAGCACTCAGAACTTCACACAGGAGTTGAACAGTGATCTTTTCCTTTTTTTTTTTTTTTGCTTTGTACATTCACATCACTTTAAGGTCTCCATCCCTCCTTGCTTATCTGTCTAAGGCTCAGGCTTATTGACAGAATCAGAACATAACACGAAGCCCAAACAACCCCCACCGTTATCCTCCTTGTTTAACCCTTCGCTTCCTTGGTGAACATTATAATCAATCCAGAGGCATAAGACACTTATAGGAAGAGCTGAGGTCACTCATGCTCCCCTGTGAGAGCTCTGTTGGGTCCTCTGAAGTGAAATGATAAGAGTGAAAACTATTTCATGGCCCTGCATACCTTTGCTTTTATCCTGACCCCAGGCAATCTTTTTATTTAGCTCACTGAAATGCAGGGCTGCTGCTCTAGCTGACTGACTGGGGAATAAGTTTATATCTATTTAACCAAACCAGACTAGCATCCCCTCTTCTCTGGCCATGGATGGATATGGATTCAAGCAGTTGTAATGCTTTTTTGAGAACATTACCGAGACATTTTAATCACGGCTTGTTGCACTGGTAGATTAGTACCCAAATGCAATGACCTTCTTTTTGCTGTGGACATGAACATGCCAGAAAACCAAACCGTACTACCCTTTGTCTTGATCCAATAAATTAGGATTAAATAAACAAGAGAGACAAGTGCGATGTACTTTGAAAATCTGAGTGCACCTGTTTTTGTAGTGGAAAATTGAATGTTCTTTCTTTACTTCCATAAAAGTGCTCCTGCCTGTGTTCGTCTCTTAGGGAACAACACTATAACCAGAGTTTACGCGTGGCTTCCTACATATTTTGTGCTAGTTTATTAAGAAAAAAAAAAAAACACATACAAAAATTGGTGTGTGTTAGGAGGTATTAGAATACATTAGTCTGTCTGTCTGTTTCCTCCACTGTGCTGAAGTTCAATACCACAGATGTACACAAGAAAATACATTGTGGGGAGACAGAAACGTGGAGGAAAGATGTATGTGAAAGTCTTTTAGCCACGTGTAAAATTAACCATCAACCTGAAGCGCTGGGGCCAAATGCTTCATTCCTTTGCATCATTGTTTTGGCACTTCCAATGAAGAAAAATAAACATGAAGTACTTATACATCAAGAAACCTGTTATCTGCTTTGCATCTTGTGGTTACACAGAAAGAAAGGGATGATCTTGAAAAGAAAGTCCCTCAAGACCAGAGTGTTTCAGAGTATTCCATCACAGAGTTTTTTCAAGTTTTCTCCATGGAAAATGCAGAATAAGATGTGTTTTACAACATGGTGGATGTGGTTGCAGCATGTACCAAGAGAGTGAGAAGTTAGTGCTCCCCTGAGAATTATTTCTTCTTGGAAATGGTCAGAGTAGCATCTTCTAGCTCTATACATTGGTACATTAGTTGTTCTAAAAGAAATGTCTTCTTTTTGTTTCCATGGAAATTACAATAGATACAAAAAGCACAATAATTCTATTTGATAGAACAAATTCTCAGCTGCAAAACACTACTTTTCAGCATAGTCACCACCATTAGCTATGCTTTTTTTAATGTTTTCACCAGCGATGCCATACCACCAACATTTGCCTCTGGTGTTGTGGGCCAACATAATAAAACAGGTGGTATTACTTTCAGGGCTATGCTTTTTTTAATGTTTTCACCAGCGATGAATAACAGCATTCTTGCCACACTCGTAAAATTTCATGGCAGTCCAGAACATGGCTTGTCTTTTACACTGCCATCATCGCTGCTGAAATGATCCACCCACTGCCTCACCGTGCTCATACCCACTGTTCAGTCTCCATAAACATTTAAAAAAATCTATGAATGCCAATGGGTGCCATTTTTTCTGCATAGAGGAATTAAGTGACGCATCCTTGCTTCATACGCGCTTCCATGTCAGACACCATTTTGTCAGACTGCCCCTCTGCTGCCATCTGTCACACAACAACAACATGGAGTGGAATAGTGGTGGGAAGGTTCAGCCTCCACTGCCATACCACCAACATTTGCCTCTGGTGTTGTGGGCCAACATAATAAAACAGGTGGTATTACTTTCAGGGCAGCCCTTGCAGAGGGCTGCAGTAGGCTCTGCTCTTCTCTGCAGAGAAAAGATGGTGAGTTGAATATATTTTGTCTTATTTCACACTTAGGCGTCCAGTGTACCATCAGCAGAATCATACTACAGTTCAAAAACTGCTACCTTGAATATCTAACATCAGCCTCCAGGCGAAAAACAGAAACACAGTGCTAACTTTCCACATAGATCAGAGTATGTTTTCATGTGTGCAGTGTCTTATTCTGTGCTGCATTTGTATTCCCAAATAGAGACCAGTGTATCCCAAAAGAATGTGTCTGCCTGGTAAGCAAGCAAGCAAGCCTCCATCTATTTGAGCACTCAGAGGGCTTGCTAGGCTGATCTCAACTTCTGGTTACTCTGTATGCTTCTGATGATACAGACAAGAAATAACAAAACAAACAAACAAGAAAAACAACCAATCAACATAAAATGTGGCAATTTGATTTCGGTGAGGCATAACAGATGTTTTGCTTAAGCACAGTTGTAGAATACTTGCATAAAAAAGAAAATGTTTTATTTCTCTTATCTCTCTCTGAAAGGCATGCAGTAAAAATAATTTTATTACTACCAGGTGTCTTCCTCAGGTGGTCAGGTAAAAAGTAAAAATATTTTTATAATGCCTATAAACAATTTTACAATGTCTTAGTCATTCATGGTTAAGATTGAGATAGTACAAAGATTTTTGATGCATAAGACCAATGCAAGGCAAAATGGATTGTATTTCACAGTTTTGTTCTGTGTATTAAATTCCACAGAAGCCTTTCTGCAGGTTATAGAGTTGTAGTTACCTCCAAAAGTATATATATTTATATGGTTCTTTTTATGAGAAGACATAAGTAATTCCAGCACTTCACTCATTATAGCCTTGACTCAGCTAAGTATTTAAGTGTCAGGCTAAATGTGAGTCCCAAGAGATAACTGGCTCTGTGAAGTTAGACGTAATTGGATCTGTTGTTCAGTACAGGTCTGCTCTGATAACTTCTGATACCTCTGTTGAGTGAGTGTCTGCTTGAGTTCTGTCTGTGCAGTCAGGAACATCTGTGGAGAAGGTGCAATTGGTCACTGAGGTTTTAGACACCCTGGCATACAGGAGCATATCTGAAAAACATTACATGACATGGCCAGGATTTTATGAAGCTAGTGCTCCTATTGCTTTTTATCTTCTGCTACCGGACCTGCAGCAATGGTGAAAAATATCTTAATGGGGTTGCTAGCCAAAGATGCAGAATTACTGGACACTTTTCAACAACATGAAGAGCCTGTTGTTTGTTTGTTCTGTGTTGCTAGTCGAGGTTCGAGATCATTTGAGCCTTAGATGAAGCCTCACAGAATCATAGGAGTTCAAAGGGACCTCTAAAGATCATCTAGTTCTCCCAGAAAGTTAATTGATTTGGAGTGCTTTCCCATTCCTGTTGAGGACTATGACTGTGACAGATGGTCATTTCTCCTCTCTCTGAAAATGGTTGCCAGAGAGCAAGCAGCTGCAGAAGTGGATAGCAAATAAAGACAAAATACTGTGTTTCTGTAGAAATTAGGCACTTACAACTCTTTGGTGCCGCCCAGATTCACAGTTAATAGGAATGATAATATAAACAAAGAATATTTTGCTGTCTTAATCTGCATTTCAGCTGAATATCTAGAAGACTGATTTTTGAGTGTGGAGCCAGGGGTTGGACTCAATGATCCTTGCTGTTTTTTTCAAAATCAGGATATTCTTTGATTCTATGAAGTCCACTAAATGTGCTGCATTCTCTCTCTTTTTTAAAACATGAAGGCAAAGTAAGATTGCAGCCTTGTGATAACTGCATCCATTGATATATTTCCAAATAGAATTACATTATAGCAATGAAACAGCAAAAAAGCAGACAACTTCTGACCAGATCTTCTACCGCAGGACATCGTAAGAAAAAAGAGTCAGAGATTTGCTCAAAACCAGAAGCAGAAGAGATGCCTGTCCTGCAGTTCGCACTGAGGAGCTGCTCACTCTCATAGCACTACTTTAATTCTCGCTATTCACTGCTGTGGTGCAGATTGCAAGGATGTGTGGCTCACCTTCTGTTTTCCCTCACAAGGCATTTGGATGCAAGGGGCTTCTGTGGCCATGCTGCTGCCAGTGAAGTGAGCTGGCCAAGACTGAGCCAAGGGTTTGGAAGAGAATTGTGAATTCATCCATGCATTCTTGATCAAGAATTATAACCTTCAACATAAAGCAACTTTAGCAACATTAACTAATGCTAATATCAAAATATGGTGTCAGGTGTAAATTACACTCACTCTTTAACATTAAATTTCATTTACTTGTTTACCATGGAGATACTGCATGCATAGATGAACTCCCACCACTCTTCCAAACACTTTTGCTGATGTGTCCGCACTCCAGAGTTTTCCAATGTCACAACAACTTGGAATAAGAGAAGAGGACTTTACCCACTTACTTCATGGTGATATGGTATTTTTTAAACAAAGAAGTGCAGAATGTGTTAAAAAACACCTATGCAACCAAGTTGCAAGATATTCCCAAATTCTGTAAAGTCACAACCATTCTCTTCTTATGCACAGAGTTCAAATGGGTTTTTAATGTCATACACTAGGATGATACTAGATCCAGGCATTTGGATTCACTGCTGTAACGAAAGCAAAACTTTCCACTCATGCAGTGCTGGTAAGCCATGCAACACAAGAATATATATTTAAATTCCTGCAGATGATGTGAAATCTGCTTCATTGTTCACACGATTTTAGAATTAAGAAAACATATTTAAGTAGTCAGAGCTCAGAAAATAATGCTCCCAGAATTCTTCGTGTAAATCTTGACATTAAACCAGTCTTACCCTTGTCTTGCCACTTGAATCATTTATTTAAGCAGTGATAATAAAAGGTGTCAGCAATTCAGTTGTGAGCTCTTGAAGATTTCTGTGCGCATTGACCTTTAAGTGTTTGCATCTTGACAGGTGAGCCGTTCTTAACGTCTCCTATGAGATATGGTGGGGGCAAGGGGTCAGGCACGCTAATGATAAAATTACCATTTACCTTTTACCTCACCAGTCTCAGTGCCTGACATTATAAATGTAGGTAACCTTTCACCTGAAGGCTCTCTTTCTTCTGCACTGCTAGAGATTATGGAGAAATGAATGTGCTTGCAGCTGCAGAAGAAGCATCAGTCATGAAAAAAAGTGCTTTCTGTGATCCTTTCCCTTTAATTTTCATTTTTGTTATTTTAAACCAGAAACATATTTTTAGAAAAAGTATGAAGAAGTCTACCCTGTTTTATTTTAACAAAGAGATGGTTATCTGGCTATTTCTATCCCAGCACACTATTTCTATTCGAGCCTATTCTGTTCCTGCTGATTAAGATGAAAACTCTACTTGTTAATTGATTAATGCAATTGATATTGCATCAGTCAGTAAGGTTTCTTTCAAGGATAAGTGGTCACATTAATAAGACTGTATTGATGAACTCTGTTGTTTGCCATAACCCAGCAGAGTCAGCTGTTCACACTCACATCCTGATCCAAGTTCTCCTCAGCTTCAGTAAAGACTGCTCTTCCAAAGGCAGTACTTTTCAATCAGTGGTAATGGATACACAATTAGGGCTTTGAAGGTATTTATATGAGTCTGAAAACTAAAAAAGAATTATTGATCTCCCACCCATTTATGAAGTATCTGATTCCTCAGAAGTAAAAATTTTGATGGTATATCTAAACTCAGGACATTTACTGATTTTCAGGGATACCTGTTCTCATCCATTATTTAGGTGGTTTTGAAAACCAGATAGCAATATTTCATGTATGACTAATCCACAATATGTTTCAGAATTATGAATGTCAAGTTAGTTCTCCTTCCACATACACATAGCATCATCTTTTAGGTAGCACATTCACATCTGAGAAATGGGAATAGGCCCGTTTTCTATGCCCATTTTCACAGATGAAGAGTTAAGGCAGAGATGGAGTAAGAACTGTGATATACAGTGATGGCGTACTGCTGAGGAACATTTGAAGACACCAAAATCTTCCACATTTTGGGTGTAACTGATCTATTCCACAGAGTTTATTACTGATGGCAGTTGCTGCTAAAAGTGTCCCTGCATTCAGATACGCTTTACTGAACCCCTCTCTACCACTTTTGGTTCCTATCAGCACAGGGACTGAGACAAGCAAACTGACTTTCTCAGGTCAACTAGCAGCAAACTCCAGAAGTGCAACCCATCTCTTCAAAGCATCAACCCTCACAGCCCAAACTTCTTTTCTTAAAGGGCACCTGCTACAGAAATAATACGATCTGATGTGCTATGAAGCTTAAGAAATGTGAGTGGGGTGTATTTACTTATTCATCTAAGATTTCTAAAAGCCATACATGCTGTGGATTGTACAATGACAATTTCTAGAAGAAGTATTAAAGATTGTATTCAGCACAAAGTCTGTATTTGGTTGATTTGTGGGCAGGTGCTTTATATCCTGATTTGAAATAAGTGTTCTTCTTGGTAGAGTTAAAGCACACGAGCGTGGAAAACATATGAAGAGACAGACACAGAAAATGAGACGTAGTTCATTTCAGTGATCAAGAGCCAAATGATCTCAAGCTTTAGTAAAATTCCTTCCCAAGAAGAACAGCTCTTTTATGATAAATACAGTCAGGCAACTGCTAGGGCATAAATCATGCAAATATAAGAATGCATAGTTCAAATACAGATCTTTATCTTAGTGAAATTTGGTATACCTTTGAATCTCCCGGCACAAATCTTGTTGCGTTTGTGTTCATGTAGTAAGGACACACATTTCACAAAAGTTTCATTCAATGGATATCAGCCTTAATGAAATTGTACTCTGGGAAGAACAATAAAAATTATTTCACCTTCTTCATATCAGAAGACCCAAGAGGATTGATTTCTAGTTTTACTCAATCATATAGAGGCATGGAGTACATATACAGAGTTAAAGCATCTAATAAATGAAAAGCAGAATGTGATCACTATCCTAAGTTGGCTAAGTAAGGAAAAGACTCAGTCTGTACCAGATTGAAAGGGCAGCCCAGTTAAAAAGCTGAAAAGAAAAAAAAAATACCAGAAGAAATATTGTCCCTCCAAGAGGAATACATAGCTCAGCTCTCACAGAAACCCGCACTGCTTCTCCCGTCAAGGAGTTTGTGAAGCAGGACAGAAAGAACAGGAAAAGACTTCCTTTGGGAAGCTTGTGTTCAAATCAAATGTGTTGAAAGGACACAGATGAGGATGTCACTCAGGCTGGATAACCTGGCAGAGTCATTTCCAGGCTTATCAGATCATGTTCCACTTGTCTGAATACTCCTGTTTTACTCCTGTGCATCAACACAAACTCAGCTGCCAGCACCAAAACCAAGATTCATTTCCACAGCACAAAGGGCTTAACTGTGCTTTACAGCAGCTTTCCTCCTGTCCTTCTGCCCGTGTTTCTCCCAGATTGGACTGCTGCTCTGACATTCAAACTGTATAGTTACTGTGGCATAACTGCTTTCTAGTTATGGCTTAGACCACAGAGGCACACAGACTCATGCAGATAAATAACAAATTTCAGAGCAGCGTGAGAGGTTGCAGAAACATTCATGTAAAATCATATAAAGTCATATAAATTGCTGGAAACATTTGTGAATCAATTTTACAGGTTATGACAGAATTCTATCTGCCAATCTGTGCTCCTGGGACCTCCATGCTTCTGAAAAGTTTCAAACACACAATATCAAAGTGGTGGAGGGGACAAAAAAATCTGCCTGTAAAATAATTCTTTCCCCTCCTCCAGCCTGTGGAATGTTGAGGGATTAGAACAGACCAGGTTCATTGAGTTTGGCAATCAGTTTTTGATAGTTAGGAAACAGCAGTTCCATGACCACTTAAAGGGCAGATTCCTGCTCTGACAGTGCACACTTGTTCAGCCCTTGCAAATCCTGCAATGTTTCTCAGCATGGGCTAACCTGATCCTGGCAATAATATGCCAGTAATACCCTCAAATGCTGGATTAAGCTCTGCCTCATTCCCATTGTGTTCATTGAATATATATGATGCTGGCTGGCTTGAAGGAATCTTTCTTTTGATTTCCCGAGGGATATCCACAGAAGGGTTGATCCTGCCATCCACTGAATATGTTGAACATTTAAGGAAGTCAGAGGAATTGAAGAGTGTAAAGCAGCCTCCTAAACAAAGATAGGAAGAGGTGTTGCAAAAGCAGCATCTTACAAAAATGTCATGCGAAATATTGTGAAGATGGCTACAAAAAACAGTGGTACTTCAAAAAAAAAAAAAAAAAAGATATTTCTCTAGTAAGAAACACACACTTTCTGAAGGGCACTCTTATCAGATACATTTCATTCCTGAATCTGAATCTGCAAGGAGTATCTGGTTTCATGGCAAGGATGGAGTCATATAAAAAGAAATTCTATGGTATCACCAGCCATGCAAAGAAGCTCACACATATGGAGTCCAATGTGAAACACATTCTGTAGATTGACTAGGAAACTAAGATGATAGGACACATTTTGAAATATGAATGTCTGCACTCCAGATTGTGTTTATTGATTCTTAAAGATTTCAAAGCAACCTTAATCATGCAAGAAGGCAAAAATGTGGCAGGCCAGTTCAGGAGCGGAAGAGAAGAGAACTGATTTTTTCCCTGAAAAGTTTATGTCGACACATTTCTGAAAATTAATCGATAGTCAAAAAACTCTAGTGACAGATTGAACATTCCAACGGGGATTATGGAATGTAATATATTGTTTTTTCCTTTTTTTACAGTTTAAAGGAAAATATAATTTGCTAATACAAAGAGTAAGTGGAAGGTCTTTTGCATTTCAACAAGGCATTTCTTTTTTCAGTAAAAATAAAGATTGTAGCAGTACTGATGGGAAAACTTACTAATAATTTAGCAACACTTTGAAATAGGTTAAGTTTGACAGAAAAAAAGACTTTTATAGTAGCTCACTTCCAGTATTAAAAGCTCTCTTTATGCTGAGGAAAGTCCTTCAGAGAAGGACTTTTGTATGCTCTGGATCTAGCACTTATATATGAAACTACTCCGTGACCTTTACCTCTTGCTATGCTTTCTACACCACTAAGCTCATGGAAATTGTTTAAAAATCAATAAAAGGAATTCATCTTTTTATAAGTATGTGTAGCAGAAGGGATTTGCTTAAATGAAATGAGTGGGGTTATATTTCCAGGACCATTTGTTCTGCATAAAACCTGTTCAATACCCAAGTCTCTTTTTGTGTAGATAGTGGACCAAATCTGCTGGTGTCAACTGGCATGCTCTGATGACTACTCATGAAGCTTTGCTGTTTGACAGCAGCTAAGAATTTGGATCCACTATTTAAAAGAGAGGAAGATGAAGTACAACAGTAAATGTCAGACTGTATTTCCAGTTACATCAGACCAGGTCTAGAATAAGTTTGTTTAAAACAAGGAATTTTTCTCAGATTTTCTTTGGTTAAACAGAAAAGAAAAGAGTTTGTCCCTGAGCATTTATGTCTTTCAAAAATCTCAGTCAGGCAGAAAAGACTTTTTAGTCAGACTCCAAGATGCCAGTGAAACCCAGAGCAGCCCATTGATATGCAAAGTACCTCATTTAATGAATTTACACACACGCAGACACATATATACACAGTAAAATTGAAAAAAATTCTAAGGCAAAAGAAGAATCCTCAGGACTAGGTACTGTACCCTTTAAGTACAGAGCTGTTTAAAATATCAATCTCCTTATTGTAATTTGATGCGTGAAATTCAGGCGTGCATTTACAATTCAGATACCATTCCTTAGGGATTCCCATTTAGGGCCTATTCGTATGATTTATTTAGTGCCTTTCTTCACTTACGTATGCTTGAGATAGTTAAGTATAATGCACATATATGCACAGAGATAAAATGTTTATCATCATTACTTCAATGAAGTCATTTGCCATCCTTGACACCCTCTAATGTCCCAAGTGCTTCAACCCACTGGCTCATTTGCCTGGCCTCGTTCTCTCTTCACTTTTTCATCTCAAATTCTTGATTTGTTCCCTTCATCAATCATGGAAGTTTAGCGGGTAGCAGGAGGAAAGGCACCAGAATAATTACCCAAATATAACAAAGGAAGGACCATTCTGTGCTGCAGGAGGGACAGTGGGAGGACAGAGGATGCATGAGTGTGTATTTCACGCTCCCTTGAAAACATTAATGATGTTTAATGGAAGCCAAAGAACCTGCTGGAAGCCAGCGTGGTCTCAAAACTGTGTCCCACACCACCAGTCTGAGGATCCAGTGCCTCGCTATGTTTCCCCCGGCTGCTTTGCCTCCCACTGCCCCAGGATGCCAGCATTTCACCACTGTCGGCATCTGCAATCAGGAACCAAGTTGAATGTTCTCCTTCAGCTCTATTTTTTCAAAGAAAAGGATCCAAATCACTGTGCCCTGACTACATTTAGCTAATTGGCCATTGCTTGCGATGACATTCGTGGAGTGGGGCTGAACAAATTGAAGATGAAAGGAGGGGCTGTGCAGGGGGCTGGGGGATGTCGGCATAGCCTGGGGCACATTGTCATCCAGCTGGGGAGACAAGGGGAGGCTGAGAAGTCTGGGGGTACCCCTAGGTGGCTCTCTACAAGGTGACTTTCACTTAAGAGAAAGAAGATTCACATTTTTCTGCCTACCTGGTTCATCAGCTGACTGCAAAATGGTATGTCCACCAGACTTGGAAGCAGGAATGTACAGAAAGCCTGGTTGACACCATTTCTGGGATGGCAGATCCTCTTGATGTTTGCACTCAGGAAAACATATGTTTTAGGAGTTCTCCTGAGCTCAGTGAAATGATAATGACTGTTGTGTGCCATGTCTGGGAAGTCACAGGTCAGTGCAACCTTCAGTCAACCACAAGGCATACCACTGTGGCCTGCCCTGGTTAGGACTCTGAAAAAATGATAGCCCGGAGTTGAGAGAAATTATAAAAGAAAAGTCTCTTGCAGACAGCAAAACTAACAAACAGGAAAAAGTAATCATCTTGAAACAGAATCAAATAATGTGAGATAGAAATGAACAAAAACCATTCATTTGCTTCTCTCTTTTTTTTTCTTTTTTTTTTCCCTAGTGTGTCCATGCTGGGCTTTGATCATTTACTCATGTATTAATAATCACATCACTCAAAATTCAATCAGTAGTGACAAATACAAAAAAAAAAAAAAAAGGTTTCTGAGTGCTCCTGGACACTTCAAAGCATACAAAATAAATACATAAGTCCAGTAAAAGTCTCATTTTTCTTTCCTTCTTTCTTTAACCAAATATGAAGAACATTGTTTGAAGTGCATTCAGAGGACAGAGCTGATAGGAAAAAACACTCCAGAGGAGTGAATGTGCTCTCCACAGAAAAACCAGGTTGTCTCTGTTAAAACTTAGGAGATTTGGTCCTTGAATGCATCTACTGCACCTACAGAGAGCAGCAGGCATCCTACTAGGGAATGCTCAAGATGTTTGCCCATGCTACAGAGAAAGATGAACTACTGGTATTGGAATAATGGATGAAGTCTGTGCCTCTAGGGAAAACTAAACTTTCCTGATTTGATTTTTTTGGGGGAGAGGGAAGAGGGGCGGAAGAACAAGCTTATATAATGTGGTAACTGTAGTCTCCTCCAGTTTAAAGTACATGGCTGTGTAGAGACGTACTGATCTGGAGGTCACATCTGGTCCTCTAATGAGCCTTTCCCACATGGACTTCTCCAATCTTTTTTCAAAACCATCTACACAATGTCTGATGTTAATGAGTTCCATGAGTTGAATGTAGACTTCTCCAGATCTTTAGTAGAGATTTGCCATTTCTGCCCTCAAAAACTGAGAAGTGTGCTGTTCTTCAGGCTATTTCTTAGCATGTCAAAACCCAAGTAGAAGTGTTAGTCTACCATTACTAGCTTTCTTGGGATTGTACAGTGGGACTTTTCTCTGCTTTTTAGAACTGGCCACTTCCAGTTTAACACATGTTCAGCATTCAGTCACCCATTTTTCCTGCTAAGCGTTTTGGTCTATTTTTTTCTCCTTTCTGAGCTTGCTGATGGGGGCATTTTGAGCCAACTCTGCTAAACTTGTTTCATATGAGATGATACGCACTTCAAAAGCTTCACAGTTCAAATACAGGAAGTTAAATAGAAGCTCCAGACGTGACACTGTACTCCCCTTTTCTGCATTCCTCACCATTATAGTGTCTTCGGACTGATTTAATATCACATTTAAAAGTGCCTGGACATTTCCTTTCCATAAATGTCCTCCTACTTCACTCAATTAAACATGTTCTCTGTGAAACAGGTTTTCCTCTTTCTTGGGACTCAGAAACTGCAGCAATAAACCCTCGCTTTACTGCCATGCTGAAAGAATAAATGCAGCTCCTGGCTTAATCAGGACATTAATGAGTAGGGAAACAGCAGTGAAGATGATGGCTAACCAATCAATAATGACTGAATTACAGTTTAAAAACTGGATGTGTTAGATAGTTATTAACAGTGTAATTATTCATAAATGTGCCTAATTATTCATAATTATTCAGAAACCTTATTACTTCTCTGATTTTCATAAGTGATCTCTAAGGCCAATTATTATTTGATTATGGCCACAGGACTCTATGTTGCTATTACTTCTTTTGTTCTAGAAAAGTGCAGAGATACCTAGTGAAGTGAAATTAATGGAGGACTATTGGCATTGAGTAGTCCTTTAAGAAGAAAAAATCTACGATTTGGAAACCTCTGTTGCCTTTCCTTTTAGCTCTTTCTTCAAATTTCTTTGATTCCTATATTACAGAAGCTGCTGCTGCCTAATTAGGGCTTTCTTGTTGTAATTGCTGCATTTGATATCTTAATAGCATTACAGTGAGCATGCAGGAGGAAGGGGGAAAGGGGCAGAGGGACTATCAATGCACATGTTTATGGAGAAACTGAAAGCTCCCCAGGCTGTATGACTGAACCAAAAAGGCCTGGGAGCCAAATCCCAGCTAGTTCAGGTGTCTTGCAGTTCAGTGGGGAGCTCTGTCAGATGCAGGTACAGTAGTTCCTTGCCACTGATGGTAAGAAGGAGGCAGTGTCTTTCCTTTTAAACAAACAGTTGAGCTTAATTAGAAACATTTCCACAAAAGTGAGGTGAGGAAAATGTATTTTACGTTTAGCATGTAATGCTTGATTCATTGCTACAAACCAGGAAACATCAGCTCAAACCAAATGGCAGGCTTGGTCAAACGCTGAAACAGATATCAGCCAGGATGCTGATGATATCAGACCTTATCATCAAGAAATCTGGGATTTTTGTCAGAAGACACTACACTAATCAGACAGGAGCATCAGTTTCTTTCCACTTTCTTTCTTCCCCTGAAAACATTAGAGCCATTATATTGTGGGGCGGCATTAGTCACGTTAAATTAGCATATAGATGAGTTTTGGGGGTAGGAGGGAGGGGGAGATAGGTTATGATAACCTGATGCTGTAATGCAGAAATCTTTTGGCTTATATATCAAGCCCCATAGAGCCCTAAGCTTGTTACACAGGGGAAAATTGCACTTTCCCACAGGGATAACAACAACTTCTTTTGTGTAATTTTACTGACAGGGTTTAATAAGAAAATACACACCCAAGCACTGAAAAATCATGAACCATGCTCCACAAAGTCATCCAGTTGTCTAAGAAAATATGAGATTTAAGCCTCTTTTTTATGGTTTCTGAACCAGAAGGGTTGGAAATCTTTTCTTCAAACCGATAGCCAAGATTGTTCTTTCAGTGACTTCAGAGGGGTATAAAGAAAAGAAAATCATTAGACACTGCAAGAGCTGCCAGGACCATTAGTGGCTCAGAACCACTACAGTGTAACAAGAAGGGCTGCCCAGCTGTGTGGTCATTTCTGCATCTCATGATCCATAGCATATGCGTCATAGCAGGGGGTTCAAATGGAAGTACTGCCACCCCATTTGCACAAAGGTACTGTCATGCATATATACTTGTGTGCATTCCCCATTTTGATGGACAAGGACAGATTCTGACCTCAGTTACACCTCTGTACCCCCAGAGCCATTTTCCTGATGGCAGTGGAATCTGTGAAAATGAGATCACTGTCTTCGATAGTACTCTCAGAACTGAGGATATGGTGAAAAATAGTTTCATGCTGAGAGAAGGCTACCAAATACAGGAAACAAAACAGCTCAGCAGCAGCTGAAATGTCTATGTCCACTGTTCTGCTTTGAATGAAAATCCCCTGGAAAGGTTAATGGGAATTTTCTTTTTATCATTAGGCTACGTGATATAAACAGTTAAACACCGATAGACCTTTTCTGCAACATTTTCTACAGTTTCTGTGATCAGGAGGGAAAATACTGAACAGAGACACGTGCAGGGTGGAGCCTCTTCTGATCACTTTTTCAAGTTAGGACTGTTCAGTCTTTTGTAAAAGGCCTCTGAAAAGTTGGTAATGGAGCTCAAATAACACAAGCTGCTGTGCTGAAATGTAACATGAAAGGAATAAATTTGTTTTTTTTTCAAGGTATCTATGGGTGGGAATAAGCTTTGCAACATGCATGTTCAGAATCAAGGTTCTTACAGGAAGTATAGGGGAAGGGTTTATTTTAGAATTCATAATCAAAATCAGGAAAATACTGTACCGCTAGACAAAGAATGAAGACTTCTCCCCCCTTCAGAAGCCTTCATCTCACTAGGGAAATTGAATTTCTTTGGGTGTGCTTTTCTCATCAAAATTATGGTAGCAATTCCATTTCTACATTTCTGTTGAAAATCAGTTCCCAATTTCAAGAACAGGGATAATTGTAGGAAGATGCAACATGGCTTCTCAGCAGGACACAATTTTCCAAAAACTACAGGAAGATCTGACATAATGGGAATCTTATTCTATAACAGGTCAGTCCAGATCAGAATCAATCGTAATACAGGATCCAAATCTCAGTGAGTCAGATTGGAAAGCTGTCTCAAGTTCTGCAGGAGAGTTTACATATGTAAACTGCCATAGTAGACTCTTCTGACTTGTGCATGTGTTATTTGTTTCTCATCAGTCCAGAGAAGAGGACGCATAGGTTAAAAAATATTTCACATTTTTTCAACAATATAATTGGTGAAGAAGAAAAGAATAACTTACATATATCATTTTTAATATGGCACAGCTTTCTGACTTGTAACACAGTCTACAGCTACTACACTGTCTTGTGCTTCTTCAGCTTTCAATAAAGTACCTTCTGCTTTATGACAGAGGATGAGGCTTAGATCATTCCTAACACATATAGGATGACAGCCTTATTTTGCACAGAACAGGTGTCTAAGGAATCAGTGAAAAAGGTGTTACCCTTCCCTGAGTCTGGAAACCCAATGCTGCTTTTTCACAAATCACAACAAACAGCCATCAGGTATTCTAACAATGAATTTTAAGTCCTTTTAGCAAAGTTGAGCAAAGGTCTGTAAATTCTCACAGGCAGCGCAGAGTACAAACCTACTTTGGGGAAAAAAAATATGATAAAATTGTTGTTAGTATGTGTGTTATTGTTAGTGTGTGTTAATGTGAAGCCTTGTGGCTTCAAAGGATTGAAAATGGAAGAATGTGACTGCAGAGCATAATGGGTCAACACTGCAGCTCTGATCGCTGGAGCATACACTCCAAATTTCATGCTACATTAGGTAGATTTTAAAACCTAATCTGCTCCTATGAATGTTTTATTGGTAATTCTATGAAGGTACAGATTGCATGACAACAAGGGGAACACAAGAGAGGTATCTAGTAATCCACAACTTTGTGACACCCCAGTGACCTAGGACTTCAACACGTCCTGCGCATCTCAGCTCACGTGAGTGCACCTTAACAAGGCTCCTTTCAGATCTCATTCCCCTCTGCTATGGCAGTGAAGGCCATTCATTTAACCAATTACATTTTTTTGCCTGCATGTCCATGTAAGTCCAACGTATTGATCTAGAAAGAGTACATTTTGCACTTAATCGTTAATGGATTGGCATGGTTGGAAAACACATTTCTATGTTCAGCCAAATACCATGTGAGGAACAAAGGAGCTTTTGGCTGATTGCAACATAGTTGTTAAAATGCTATGCTAAAATACTACTCCCACTTTTTTTCCAGTTACATTTCTTCATTATAGAAGAAATCTTGGCCAGAGTGATATAACAGCCAAGCTAGAAAGTTATGTTCGCCATTTCTTTGCCTAGTTCTTCTGATCATTACATATTCCACTAAAAACAGAGCATCAGCAACAGAAGAGACTGGAGCCACAGCACTATGACAATATAGGCTGAACTGGAGCCACGGTACTATGACAATATAAAATGAATGAAGTCAGGTTTTTTATTACCTCTTACTATAGCTCCAGATGCACATCGCCTCTGCAACCCCTGGCTTTGCACTGGTGTTTGATTTTGTCATGAAAGGCTTCCAGGAACTAAATTAGTTAAAAACTACTTACTTCAATTTTGTATGGCAATTTTTTGACTGGTTTAGTCCCTTTGGTTAGCTTGTCAATGGATCAGATGCATGCCTGGGACAGTGCAAGGGAATGACTGGAAGAGAGAGGGGTTCAGATCTGCCTGCTCTGGTAGAGCAAGATGGTAGAGGCTCCATCACACCTGGAGCTTACATACAGACATTACACACATATTGCTTTATACATCAAGGCCTGATCTCCAGCCACCTTGTGCCTAGAGGTCCTCCCTCAGAGCTAGGTTCAAGTCACTCCATTGACGGATGGGTCTGTACCCATATCTCTTACCCAAACTCACTACTTGGAGAGCTGCTATTCAAAGGGAGTAGTGGGGTAGTGTATCTTCTGAATGGACCTGTTACTTTGTGAAGCCTGATCACAGTCTTCTCGAGAGATCTTATAGAGAAAATGGCATGGAGTTTGCTGCCTACAGATCCAGAAAGGCTTCAACATGAGTTGTACAGCACTGTCATGGGTTAAGCATTTCTGATATTGCCAAGAAAGCAGACTTGTTGGTATCAAGTCAGTTTTACAGCTGAACACCATGACACTAGATGTTTGTAAAGAATATTTTGTTTGGAAGGGAACTTCAAATGTCATTGAGTGCAACTGCCCAACCACTTCAGAGCTAACCTAAAGTTAAACATAATACCAAGGGCATTGTCCAAATGCCACTGGAACACTAACAAGGCATGGGACATCAATCACCTCTTTCAGTAGCCTCTTCCAGTGTTAGACCATCCTCATGGTAAAGAAACTTTTCCCAGTGTCCACTCTGAACTTCCCCTGGCACAGTTTCGTCATTTGCGTGTGTCCTGGTGACTAGGAAGAAGAGACTGGAGTGCTGCAAGTGTTAGCCAGAAGTTCTACAGATGGCTTCAGGATTAAACATGACACAAGACTTTGAAACTGAAGAAATTGTAATACTTGTTTCTATCTCCGTAACTGAATTGACTTCCAAACATACCCACAACATTTCATTTTTCGAGACATTAACCAGCAATCTCTGCTGTTAGAAGGGAGGATGGCAGAGTTGGACCTTTAATATGTACACTTTCCATGTAACTTCTACCACACTTTGCAAATATTCCTATTCTTTGCCAATTGTAAGCCCAGCTCTCCTATAATAGCATACTTCTTCTGGATGAACTTTAATTTATAGTTCTTTCACTTCCTCTGTTTTATTCTAATAATTGTTTTTCAGAAGTTTTACAAATAAGCAGAGTTGTGTACACTACAAACAAATGTACAAAGGCCCAGATTGAATAGTGAGGTTTAATTCAGTCTCCAGGCTGAGAGGTTTGCAAACATACCCAAACCCTTAAGCTATATTCTTCAGTGTGGGACATTAGCAGGATCCCTCAATTGAATTACAGCATTGTATTCCATCTGGGACTTAGTATTGCAGTGTACTTAATATTATACTACATAGGGAAGTGTGAGAGTAATGGAATTTTACAGTAATAAGTTTTTTTATTATTAAATGAAAAGTAGGCCTACAGGATACCCAATTATGTAGCATTACTGGAATTCAAAATAAAGACCTCTTAAAAACATACCTAAAAAATAAGCAGTTGTTTTATTTTCCAAATATTATAATGCACTTGTAATATACAACCAACTTCTTAAAGCACTAAGGCTTTCTCAAAATGTAGAACTTGCTATAGGGTTTTAGCTGGATTTTTTAACACAATAATTACAATACAATGATAATTGATTTTTGAAACAAAGACTCTTCCAGTTCAGTAAAGTGTTTTGGTACGTACTTCTTTTTGTCCTCAGTAATACTAAGCTCATGTACATGTGTATGCTACATCAATCAGGCACTTAATAGATGTTTTCTGAATTGAGTGCTAAAAGTTATTTTTCCTTTTTCATTCTGCTTAACAAATCTATGTAACAGAGAGAGGAGGAAGAAGAGCACTGACAAGCAAGTAGAAGAAAGGTTAACATGAGTTCAAAGTGTGCTGCTTCTCTGCACTGTCTTGGGTAATATCATACCATGCAGTTAATATGAAACAAACTAGAAAAGTTCAGATTTAATAGGAAGAAAAGAAGACATAAAATACAGGCAGACACAACAGAAATAACTCCCTATCATATATTTTTCTTTTTAATTAATATTTCATGATCAGTTAACCAGCAGTCTGTTATCTTCTTAATAAGGTAAAGGTATTATAACCAATAAAAAATATTTATTGCCACATTTTTATGTTTTAATCAAGGGCAAACTCCTCAACATATTCATTTTTAGCTCCTTCATATAATGAATGATTAAGTTAAAAAAATAGCTTTTTATGCTGACAAGAAAATACCAAGCACTGGTTAGTTAATTAACACAGTGTCCTTTGGAAGTGCGATAAATATGGGAAATAAGGAAGAAATAGAGATAGTAATCTGAAAGATATAGAGTGCAAGTCAAGTTCTGATTTTACTGTGCTAATAACAGTTTTGTCATTGGGTACATGGTTCAGAATTTTCCCCTTGGTCCTTATGGCACTGATAGTGCTTGGGGATCTCAGGACTCCTCTGGGAACCACTGTGGCTTGAGGTGTTCCAAAAACACAAACTGGAGAGAGTGCAAGTACAAGCAGTATGGGCTTTAATGGTCAAAATAAAATCTTAATGAGCCCCTAATGCACAGCGGGACAAATTTCCAATTACCAGAGGGCGATAATTGGGCAAATTGAAGTAAGCAGACAAATCCAGTTTGTTCAGATATGAATCTGAACCTTGCTGTAAGCTAAAATAACTGATATGCTCTAACTGGCCTTTATTTCATTTTTCCCTTCATTCTTACTATCACCATGGTTATTACTCAAATAGCTAGTTTTTACCAGCTTCTCAAAGGGAACTTTCTAACCTTCAGGCAAGATAAATTTATATTACTACTACTTCTACTACAACTACTACCACTATTACTGTTGTTGCTGCTGTTGTTAATTATTGCACAAATAAATATTCATAAAAAGCAGTAAAAACACCAAATAACATTTTGTCAAAAGTCTTAAGAAAAACTTGGTCCATGTTTCAAAAAATTACGGTGGACAAGCACATTTCCTGATCTTCCAGAAAGGATTTAATTGGGAAGGACTGAAGAGAGGACTCAGTCTAGAGCCCTTAGTGGAACTACAATCCCAAACCATGACCAACCAAAGGAGAAGACAAAGATATAATTAGGTTTAATATGAAAATGTGAGAGACATGATGTTGCAAACTTTTTGGTTTCCTGAGGGAGAACAACAGATAAAGCTTGCAAATCTTGATGTTTTCCTCCTTCCCCTTTCTGCCTTATATAGTAACCCAGTGGCACAGCCAAGACAACAACACACACCTGCACATCAGGATTTGGGAGCAGCCACAGTGCTGCAGAAGCTCACATGACCTGTTCTGCAGCCACAGGCATGGGGCTGCAACTTCTGCCAGAGGGACAGAAGCATGGTAATGAACAGAAATGCCTGACACTCCTGTAAATATATCTGCATCTTTGTCTGTCAGAGCTATTAAAGACAAGTAAACATCATTTTATTTAGTACTACTAACTTGGAATCTTTGGTCAGATGTATTTTCATTAAAAAAAAAAATCTCATAGTCTAGCTTGTTCCTATCTAAAATGAGCATGAAATCACAGGCATAATCCTGTATGACACTCAACAACTCACAATTCCTGTAAGTCCCACTTTCCCAGAGTACAGATAGACAGAATCCCTGTATTTTTGTACACTCCAGGAAAAATACATTAACTCCCAGCTTACTGCATGCCTTAGTCATGATTTCATTTACAAATGTGGTTTGGGGTATGTAGCTGCTTTGTACTTAGAGATGCTGCTGTAGAATCCAATATCACATTCAGATGACTCCATTATTTTTATAATAATAAAAATAATACTTAAAGCTTCCATGGTTCTGAATATTCAATACAAAGCTTTGTTTGCTCTGAAAAAAAAAAATAATAATTGTAATTGACAAAGGTTTTTCTCTTTTTTCTGTCTTTATTTTTTATTTTTTTTCTCTATCTGGGGATTTTAAAATCACTGCTATGACATCTGAAACACAGGTATTAGCAGATAACATTAACTGTGAGAAATCAAGAAGTGGACTAAGAAGAAAAATGAATGACATTAATGACATTTTAAAGACACATCTCACTTTGTCGTATGTGCAGTACCATGGCTAAAAGTCTAAAAAGAGTATTTCCAACAGCTCCTACAAAACACTCAATCTCTCCTCTCCTCTCCTCTCCTCTCCTCTCCTCTCCTCTCCTCTCCTCTCCTCTCCTCTCCTCTCCTCTCCTCTCCTCTCCTCTCCTCTCCTCTCCAAACACTAAAACCAGCTCTGAACGTATGCATTACCAATTCTAATAATCTTTGCTCAGCAGCTGGAAAATGTAAAGCCATGGAGTTTTAAACACACAGCATAAGTTTAACATAGTTCCCCTTTAAACAGAGATAAAATTCACTATTGACTTTAAGGAAAAAAAGACAGAATACTGGAGTGTTTATGAAAGACCTATCTTATGTTTTATTGCATAAGCAATGCAGGAGGCCAGTCTTATTTCTTTTATTTTTTATTCTCAGTTGATAAGTTGCTGTAATCATCATTAATGGTTGCAGTTGGGTTATACTGGGTTGTGCATATCACACTGCTGAATCTCAGGAAGTACACTCTCATGGTCAGACCCATCGTTTATCTCAGCAGGAACAACTTTCTTTTAAGGGGTGTCATCCGTAATTTTTTTTTAAATACTACCTGAAGTGAAATAAATTCAAGCTGAAATTCATTCTGATGCAGAAAAAGCATGTATGGTATACATGCTACTTTTGCATTCAAGCTTGGTGCAAGCTATCTGTGCAGGACTGACAGCATCCTTGTTATCATCTAGAGGACAGTCCTCAACAGTCAATCAAAACCCCAAGGTTGAAAGAAGCTGACATAATGCCCATCAAAGTATTCTCATTAAAACTGATTTCAGACTGTATGTTGACTCTCCTTGACCAGAATGACTCTGTGGATGTTCATATAGTGTGTAAGGCATTGCTCAGACAGTTGGTAGCCCCAGCAGCAAATTGTAAAACATTCTGTATGCCCAAAAGGCCAGAAGAATTCTCCTTCACATTACATTCCTTGTAGGTCCTCTGGGACCAAAGGGATTGGTCTTAAGTTGTTTCTGTTTTATTAATTAATGAGGGTGATATTTAAATGCCTCTGAGATATTGTTGGTAAGAATGATTTCTACATTAGCTGACTGATTTCAGGTTATACTTTCTGCTACAACCTCTCCTGTTATATGTATGTTTATTCTTCCTGTATTTTTTCCTCATGTCATCCTCACCTCTTTGAAAAATATTCCAGTATCACTGAAGTCAGGTTGTCTTGTCAGTGGGAGCTTTCTGTAGACTTCACTACACAGTAATACACAATATTCTTCTTTGGTACACTATACTTACCACCACATTATTGTACAATGAATCTGTCAGCTCTTTGTGGTTTTGCTTTTATGGTTTGTAATACAAAAAGCATTGTGTTGGCTTTAATTTTGCTACTCTTCTAATTCTGCAGAACTGCTTTTATTTTCTTGAGGAGAAATCAATCATCTCTTTAAAAAACTTTTTTTTTTTTTTTTTTTTTTTTTTTTAATTTGGGGAGAGGGCAAAAATAACAGCACCATATTAACCACACTGTAGTACATAGCAGTACAGAATGAACTTAAAGAATATAATCCCTCTCAACATCCACTTGTTTCCTCTGGTGACTACATTACAATGTTGTAGTTATACAGCCATAGTTCACCTTCTGGAGTCTTATTTTCCAATATAAAAAAGAGAATTTGCTTAAACTAGGGCAACTTTTGTGCCACCTAGTGGCCCTTCTTCTCTAAATAACAAATGAGCCTAAGATTTCTTCAAATAAAATTAAGTCTGTAAATCCATTGGAAACCTTCAGCAGTAGTCAAAAAAACTTCTTAATTATGAAGAGCTTTCTTCTTTACCGTCTTTTCTCCATTTAGCCTTTATCACTCTAGGCACCTGCCCATATCTTGCCTCTGCTATGCAGGGAGAATTATCATAAATTGAAACCTTTTTCTCACTACAGTTTATTTCTGAGTTGAAATCTTTCACTTCCAGTCACATTTCATTTTGTCATTTTGATGCTTGCAACAGGTGTGTCCTGAGTTCCCTCTTGTTCTGTTGTAGAAAATAGAACAAATTGTCACCACTCTGTCACTGAGTAGAGATGTCAGTACATAGCAGCAAAGGTGATGAACCTTTCCAAACAATTATACTTAAACCTGTACTAGCCACAGTTTTTTTAAGCCTTGCTGTCTGAACTCAGTCACCTCCATCTATACTTGGGCACAAAACTGCCGTAAAGTTAACAAGCTCCCAGAAGTTGCAAAGATGGACAGGCCCCATTGGCTTCAAGAAGGAGTTTGAAATGTTAAAAATGTTTGCTCATCCCAAGTCTGCTCTCAAGATTACTGTTGCAACAGTTCTGTAAGTGTATTGTGTCTCTGTAGTGCCACTGAGATGCTCAGAAAATAAACCCCAGTATTCAGTCTAGCCAGGCTGGCTCCTATTAGATACACTTTTTAGCTGTGGGATGTTCAGTACAAGCCTAAGGCTAAGTATAGACTGCTTTCGTAAGTAGCAATGGATAATGAACAGGCCATCCATCAGTAGGAAAATTTGTCTTAAGCTGTGTATGAAAGGCTATGCTCTTTAGTTACATCATCCCTTAATGACAGTTTCACAGGCTCACTGAAGACCAACACAAGAGGGATCTGTTGCTGGAAATGGGCAGCCTGAGTCATTCCTCCTTGCATTACTGCCAGATTTTTGCCTGCAGTCTCCTGCAGATGGTATCACAATACCATCTGGACGTGACTCAAAAATGCAACATCTAAACAGTGCTTTAGTTAGTAAGAACTAGGTCATGGCTTCTCTTTGTAACTGTCCTTCTAGCACTCACCTGACTGAGAGTCTGACAGATACTTTCTAGAGTGGAACTTGGTAAGATTCCTTGAACTGGAAGTTCAAACCTCTCCTTCCTTAAGTTTTCACTGCATCCCATGATACTGTATTTGGAAACGGCCTTTATTATGATGTTACTCATTTACAAAGACCACTGATTTGAGAAACAGTCCAAATAATAAGTCCTATCAGAATAATTACAAGACTATAAGGCTAACAGTGGTGATATTTGTTCTGCTAATTGTACTTAATTTACTGTGAAGATTTTCAGTGGCTCCTGTAGCTTTGTGTGTACAGAGTTCTGGTTCTGCTGCAAATACCAGAGAGAGAAGATAATCAGTTAGGTAGCCCAATGAGAAACATTACTGAAATGATCCTACATGGCAGGCTTTCCAGTGCCTTTTCAATGCAACCAACTGTATGTAGTTACACTCCAGCATGTGAAGAGGGCCCTACGCCTGGAGCTGTTGGGAATCCAGCTTCTGCTCATAAGGTGCAACAGGGAAGCCAGCAAGCTCCACATCATCCTGGATGTGAATATCTGTGGCTGGAGTGATTGCACTTCAACACATGGCTTAACTTTGGTGTGCCACAGAGTGCAAGTAGGAAGACTGTTTTGTCTTCTTGCGTATGGCCTTAAACTGGCCTTTCTGATCATGGAAATTTATGGATGCATTAGCCAGGCTTGGAACTGGATGACAGTTTATAATGGATGCTGACAGGTGACAGTGTTAGGATGATTACATATCTACAGGCCATCACAAGGTGAAGCATATGTGGACAATGCCTACAAAATTGAAATATTCGTGCAAACGTTGTGCTTACTTGTTGCATGGGAGGCATCCATTCTGGGTGTTTCTAGGAATTTCTGTAGAGGGAAGAGCTCATAGTAAAGAAGAGGAAAAAATGACTTGGGAAGAAAATAAAGAAAAAAAAAAGCAAGAAATGCAGTATAATAAAACTTGAAAAGAAGATAATACAGTGAACTACACCTGAGCCCAGTTGCCACTGTCTGATTTTTAGGCTGATTCCCAAGGAATGGTCTCATGGAAATATTTTCTCTCTCTTTGCAAGCAGATGTGTATATCTCTGTCTCCTCGGTAATTTTTCTGTGTACAACATTAGTAGAATTTCACAGTAAGTAAGATTGCTGAGAGTTTAAGCATCCTTTACAAGAGCAGGATGGAGGAGAAAGATTCTACTGATATTCCAGTCCAAGAAAAAAACTTCAGTTAGCCTATACTTTTGCAGACAGCAAGCCTAAAAGATGTGAGCCTGTAAATTGCCAATTCTAGTGCTCATGGCTTTATTTAAATAAATGTAATGTGGGAGCTCTCCTTTTGTTGGACCTTTTGCAGGACCTCAGCAAATGTGGCCAGATTCAGCTCCCTGAAATGACCATCACTACTCTGATTTATATCAGCAGAGCTGACATTAGCTGAACTTTATTTACCTTCTCCCTTCTTCTCCAAACAGAACAATGAACCCAAGATATCCAAGAGGTCAGCAATGTTAAAAGCTTTTAATGGATGGACTCATGACCAGCAAGCTCATCTGACATCTGAGTATGGGCTGGAGAAAATCCAGTGTTGTGACATGTGCCAATTTGAAGGCAGTTGTTAAAGAAGCTCCTCTCAAATCACAAGGAAGATGACAGGAGGTATTGCACTGAGTAAACCCTCTCTTCTTTGTCTCTTATGCCTGTTACCCGTTTCCCATTAGTGAGTCTGACAAGACCCATAATAAGATCACCTGCCTGTTTTTCTTTCCCTTCCTCCCCCCACTAGATAGAGATCAGTGCAGGCATGGGGAAGAAAGAGGATTGATTTAGGTGGACCTAAAGAAAGGTGTTCTCATCTGAAACCAGGTGTTTCTAATGCCTGCCATAAGATTTATTACAGTCTGCATCAGGCAGCCCATACTGAGCATTCCTAAGTAATTGGGATTCTGTACTCCAACGACTGATGGGCACTGACCTCTCCTTGCAAGCTCTATTAAGTGTCTGAGCTTCTTTATTCCAGCTTCCATCCCCCAACCTACCTCTTCTGTCATATCCCAGCAGATACTTTATGACATGTTGCCATGCCAGGAAGCCGACATGAACAATATTACACTTCACCCAGCCTGGGGCTACTGTAAGAAATGGTCAAGTATCTGAAGTTTAAGCTAAGTAATATAGTCTTAATGAGATCATGTAGGCTATGGATCAAAAGCATAACCAAAAGGTAAAATAATCAAGCATCTTTACATGCATGCAATAAGAAGACCACAGCAACTTTTCACTGAGTCCTTCTGTAAGATTACAAAAGAAAAAGTGATTCGAAAGGACTGAGCAGAAGAAAATATTTCTCTTAAGTAGTTTTTCTCTCAAAATAATGCAGGGGAAGTATTATCCCATACCATGAAAATGAGACTGATGCTGTGCAGGCATTTACTATCCTTTGACTAGCCCAGAGATAAAATATTTCTCTACTCATTGTGATTTTAATTAGAAAATTTGCTTTTGTTTTGAATCCTTTTTTGGTGCTTTTGTGCACTTGCTGATTCTGCTAAATGGAACTAAGATCCCATGTATGTCAAGAATACTGATTATTTGACAGTAATAGCATAATTCTGTTGAACTCTTGTAGATTCCCGATGACCATTGGCTCTCATTGAATATCATTTCAAGATGTTTTGTTTTCTTTTTCAAGTCTTCAGGTCTAGGCCCATTTCAGTAGATGCAAGATATTTTTCACATCCCAGAGTCCAAGCAAGGGCGATACTTCATTATGCTATTTTGTTCAATAAACAAGAAAGAAAGATTACAGACTGAAAGAATGAGTATTCTTTCCACGGCTAATATAGCTCTCCTTCTAACACAACAAAATAAAACAACAAGAGCAACAAAAGCTTTTCAATCTTTAAATTCATATAGAAATAAGGTCCTCAACATGCATGTCAGATATTGTAGATCACAGAACTGTTAGCTACACACTGGATTAGAGTGGTTAGAAATTCTCCAAATTCTGCCCTTCAATTTTCCAAACTGTATAAAAAATTCAGAATCTGTTATGAGGAAGACAAAAAGAATTTCCACAAATCTGTTAACTTTGTTTCTGCTATACTTTGGTTTTCATAATGCTCAGTTCATCAGAAAACAGTCATTTACTCTGGGCTAAACAGTATATTGATAAAATGTCAGAATTTAAAAGGTTGGCATTTGGCTTAGTGAGGGGAAATCACTGCTGTTTTTGTTTAGTAGTAAATAGCTTTCATTTAACTAGTGAGTGAATACTTGAAAATCAAGTTTTACACAGCAGAGTTAGTGCAGTATTTTTTTTAGTGCTATGTTTTTTAATTGTTAGAGGAAAATGCATTGCTCTTATGTACCTTAGTAGTTCAGTGTGCACTAAATGCCCATGTTCCTCTAAAATGTTCTTAACTGTCACAGGAATATTTTCTAAATTTCACAGCTGGTCTTCACTGCCCTTGAGGTGGCCACATTCCAGGCTGCATCTGGTCAAATACTATCCATATCATGATTCATACTTACTGAAGCCAAACAAGTCTGAAATTCATGTGATATTTTCTTCTCTGTCACCACCATACTTTTTCTTGTAATAAATGCAGAAAATAATTGCAAGTGCAATGACAAAATCTACATGATAAAGTTCTGTAGTTAAAGGCTTTATCATCAGTCGTAAGTAAAACTTGGCATTTACACACAGAAGCTTTTCAATTATTTATTGACGTACTATTTTTCAAACCCTAGTGTATCCTGATGACAAACTTTACAAAAATATTTGTAGATAGAATCTCCTCTGTGCTCTACATTGTGCAGTTTATGCCAAATGGAGCACATGGAAACCACTTTTGCAGCAATCTCAAGTAACAGAATGTATAAAAAGGAAAGCATAAAGAAAATGAAAAAACAATGGCTTAAATAAATATTTTGAATAAATTCTCAAATACAGTTCTTGCATTAAACACAAACCTATCAATGATAGGTCAGAATCCTGGAAGGAATCCTGCACTGAATACTAATTTAAGAGAAATAGATATTTGTAAGAATTATCTGTAAGAGTTCATGCAACAGGCAATATTCCATAGGCATTATGCAATATCCCCTTTGGAAAGGGAAAAAAAAGTGGACTTTCACATCTTTGTAAGGTCATATAAATTTCAAACATACCACTAGCAATAATACTCGGCTTCTTTTTATCAGTACTCTGACTGGGGAAATACTTTATCCTCCTACTTCAGGATAAGAGGAGAGTTGCACCCTTCTAAAAGGTGACCTGAAAATTATTTCAGTAAAGATCAGTCAGCACCTGTGCACACAGAGTCAGTTTAATTTGGTAGGAAAAGTGGAGATATACCTGAGGAAATTTATCTGTGATCCCTCCCATCTTATCAGATTTGAACTTCACCCTTCATGGTGAATAATAATGAGCCATCACCTGCAGATCCAAATAATTTGCATAACTTTATTGGAGTTCATCAGTGAGACAAAAGGGAAGCATATCATTACTTGTCTCTGGAAGCTGCTGGAACTGAAAATTGGGTTTACGCAGCAACAATTCATGGTATCATTAAAAGCACAAATATGTATGTTTTGATATATTCATGGAATTGGTTTCCATTTATCTTTTTTCATTCCAAGCCAGAAACACCAGACCTTACACTTTATATTAGAAGTAACATTTTGCTGAATGATATACATCTAATCTACCTGCACCAGTAGAAGTGTGGTTTTGCTAAGTTTTACATGAGACACGTAGATGGAAGATTCACCTAGATGAATGGAGCAACAGGAAGTAATCTATGCCTGTTAATAACATTTACACTAACACTTCTACCCATCTAAGTCATTAGTGTCATTATCATTCTGTTGGCATTCTAAGTCACACTTTCACAAAACCCTTAAGTGTAGGGCAGTTTTGAATTCATCAAAACTATTTGGAAATCTTTGGTATGAATGAATGCCAAAAGCAGTTAACTTTGAAGTCTAATGGGTATTTAACACCCCATCTTGGTGCAGACAGATTCTGACACGCTGATTTACCTGTTACAACTGATTAGCATTTTGATGTTCAGGAAGATATCAGAAGGTTAAACTCAATTAACCAAAAGGAATTCTTCAAAGACTGATCTTTTGTTCACGGTAATCATCCTGTGGATCTTATTTAAAATCAATACTATGATCAAACAGCTGTGTGAATCCTTATGTTCCCTGCACAGAAATGTTAAATATTATCAAACCAAAGGTATCCCTAAACACAGTCTGTGCAGAGATGTAAGTTTTTATAAAAGTGGAGCTTGTTTTGGATAGGCTTATGTGCAGACTATTATTAATGTCTATGATATCCTTTATCACATTTTCTAAATTGATTTTCTCAGGTAAATGTGTTTTCTTCAGTAAATGTATTGTGTATACAACATGTTCCAACTTCATATCATAGGCAAAGACTAACATCTGACCACTAAGTCGTATACAGTTCCCCTAAGATACAGCTTTATGCAGTCAGTGATAAGTCTATTGTGGAATTTAGTATGCAAGCGAGAATACCAAAATAGAGAATATAAGTTCCCCACTTAGTTACTAAGATTAGAATGCAAATAAATAGATGCTTATTCTATCTTCCTGTCTGAACAACATGAAAGAGGAAATTTTCATTATTTTGTTAGAAACATAACTGATGTGAAGGAGAGGGCGTTGTATACAGATTAGTCTAGTTAGACCTTGCCATGTTATTTCTGCCTAGAACATGTTCTTAAAATCATCACATATTCTAGATTAATTGAAATCATGCAACACTTCTGCCATTTCTGTCTGTAACCGGAATCCATGTCAAAAAGGTACAGATCACAAAAGACTAATAGCAGAACTACAACTCTGGCTTTCAGAAGAGCAGGCTTTGGCCTTTTCAAGGATCTCCCTGGAAGAATCCCAGGGATATGGTCCTGGAGAGAAGATAGATCCAAGAGATATGACTGATTTTCAAGGATTATCTCCTCCAAACTCATCCCTACATGAAGAATCGAGAATGCACTTTCAAATATAAAAATAAAAGTTTACAAAAGGTAAAAGCAGGGACCCAGGAGGAATATACATACAGAGTATGCAAACATGGAGTAAGAAAAGCCAAAGCAAGCCCACGAAATTTATGTTTGGCAATGCATATGAACAGCAAGGAAATTTCTGTAAGTATATCAGTGGCAAAAGGAAGATTAGGGTCCACTGCTGAATGAGGCAGTTGATCTGGTTACAAATAACATAGAATAGGTGAAGGTACCTAATGCTCTCTTCACCTTGGTTTTTACTGGTAAGACTGGCCCTCAGGAATCTTGGGTTTCTCAGGCCCACAGCAAGGAAGATCCAGTGGAAAAAAAAAGTGGGTTAGGGAACATTTGAAAAAAAAGGACATACACAGGTCCATAAGATTGGATGAGATACACCCACCAGGCTGGTCAGTCAGACTGCAATCCCTAAGCAGGTAAAGTAGCAAATTCTCCTGCAAACCGTTCCAAAAACATGGAGGACAAAAAGCACGAATGTATGAAGAAGACACGGAACCAACCTGATTCTCTTCTTTGATAAGGTGATAGCTTGGTGGATGATAGTTATTGTTTATCTTGGCTTTAGTAAGAGTTTTGACTGCACTTCCCATAACGCATTCATATACAAACTGAAGAAGTACAAGTTAGATAAATGGGCAGTGACATGGGCTTAGGAACAACTGAAAAGCAAGGCAAGAAGGGTTGCGTATTAGTGACACAAAGGTCAATTGTGTGGTTGTGCTGTCATTCAGAACTATCAGTACAAGCTGGAGAAATGGGCTGACAACATCCTCACAAATTTCAGCAAAGTGCAAAGTCCTGGGAATGAATAACCTTATGCAAAAACATAGCAGCTGGAAATTAGCTCTGCGAAACAGACCCTGGTGGACTCTGAGCTGATCATTAGTAAACAAGGTGTTCTTGTAGCAAAGAAAGCAAGAAGTCTTGTGGACTGCATTAGGCACAGCATTGCCAGCAGGTTGAGAGATATGATCCTTCCACTCCACTCACTCCCATTTGCCTACATCTGGAGTGATGGGTGCAGTACAATAAAAACTGGAGCAAGTACAGCATATGGCCACAAACAGATTAAGGATATCAGGAGAGGTGGAAGAGAGCTTGATTAGATGTTCTTCAAAGTCTACTTCCAATCTTGACAATATGATGATTCTGTTGTTCAAACAGTAACAGTAAGGGAGGATTAAAACACTGTAGAGAAGGTCTAGGGAACTACTTCAGGTAACACGTTAAATAAACAAGATTCAAAAACTTCCACTGTGTCCTACATTTAAACATAAAATTTAGCCACAAAGGAATATTGTTGAGAGGAAAACACTGACTTTTATTTTATTTTAAACAATTTGTTCACAGAGAACCATGCAGTTATTTACATTAACACAGATAAAATAGGATGGTCTCAACTTACTATCTGGGAAAGGATTATTGTTCCCATCTAGCAACTAGAGAAATTAAAGCATACTGGCATTCCTGAAATCATTTATCACTCTTTTGGGGAATATAACACAGATTTCCTGACTCCTCTCCAGGAAAGACCTGCAGTGAACATTTGGCTACACTCATGTTGCTGTAGAAACATTTTGATTTCTGGCAGGAAAACACTCTCTTGTTCCATGGCCTTTATAAAGTTTAAAAGAAGTGGTGACTTTTTCCTATGTTTCATGCTGAGAAGGGAAGAAACAAACTTTTCTTTGAGCTGACCTTTAGGAGATGTTGTGTTGCCTCAAGCCCTATCATTAAACATAGCAGTGAACTAATGTTTATGATATAACGTTAAAAAAGGCATCTAAAAAATAGGAATGCCTCTTTACTTCTCTGCTGCACTCTGATGTCATAAAAAATTATGTATGTTGTCCAGGATCACTTAATATTTTGAATGTATGCATATATTTTATGCTTATAGAAGAAATGTACATTATTTATAAACATCTCTGGATGCTCTAAAAGTTGAAAGCATCTTGTTAGTACTTGTAAGGAGGAACGTGTGCCTGTGGCTTCACCATTGTTCTGTCTGTTTAGATCTGTTTTGATCAGTAAAAGTTCAGGCCCCACTTTTCCTTCTATACAGTATAGACTATGGAGGTAAAAAAAGGTATGAAAAAATACTTTCTTCTGTCAAATAAAAAGATTTTTTTCTTAACTTTTTTTTTTTTTTTTTTTTTTTTGAGCATTTAAGGCCTGAAAAGTAGTGACCTTGTTGCTAAGCAACTAGGATGCCTAGGTCTCAACCCTGGTGGCTGAGATGGAAAAAGGTCAATTAATGTGGCAGGCCTGTCCTTATCAATATGCTACCGTGGCACCAACTTTTATTTCTTTACAGTAATATATCATAATAAGTTTTCTAGGTCTTTATACTGTGGTTCTCCTTTTGAATAAAAGCATAACTAAGACTTGAGGGTATGTCTGATATAACAGAAAATGTAACCATAAAAAAAAGAAACCCAGAATAGAAATCATCTGACTGCTGACTATCCTGCTGTGCTGCCTGAGGCAGTTACACATTTCCATTGAGTTATTTTATGATCAGGCCAGTATGTTATTGAAATATTATCTCTTTAGCCTTTCTCATTCTGATAAGAAATGACAGGCTCTCAGAACAGTAATACACATGGAGAACAAAATATGGAGCTGTGGAGAAAATTCTGTTGGGGTAAGGAACAGTCGCTTGAGCATATTTGTATTAAAACTTCCTCACCGTTCCTGTGCTGGGCCTTAAACAGCTGTCCTGTTTTCATGCTGAAGTGAGCATCAGAAACCTTTACTACCACTACTACTACCAGCACCACAACCACCACTACTGCTACAACTAAATTTTGTACATCAGTTTAGCAGTATGAACCATTTTCTCCATGGAAAGTCTCCTTCATCTGGAAACATGACCAAGACATTACTGGCAGTGTAAGACACAGGCTTGTGCAGCTGGTACTGGAGCAAGCGGCCAGAATGAGAACCCAGGGAAAAGAATTCTGAGTAAGTTCCGGGTGTTTAACTATGTATTAATTCCAGCAATCAACAAGGATTGCATCTAGTTATGGATGGAGGTTCCCATGGGTTATCCTTAAGGGTAAGATAGAAGGGTGGAGGGACTTGGTTAGGCTCTTCATTAACACTGTTAGGATACCCCCAAACCATTCTCTTTGCAGGGAGTTGAGCCAGAAGATGTATGTAATCCCTCAGCTACTCCAGCGAGACAGCTTCTAGATGGTCACTTTGCTACTGTAACTAAGAAAGATTGAAAGAAATCTAGATTGCAGCCTTTGATATCTTACTGCAGTCACTGCATTATTTCAGGTGCATAAATACTACCTTGTTAATTACTGTTTATAGTCAAGAATAAAAGTAAAGGTCTCACCCTTAGCTTCAAAAGCATGACTATCCCTTCTCTTCTCCATGCCTCCTACCCATGAAAAATGATTTGTTTTTGCAAAATGCATCCTGACTTTACATTAATGTGAGTGGAGTCCAGGCCTACCGTTGTCACTCAGCTCCAGGCAGTTGGATTAGATACCCCCTCTGTTCTTACACCCCATGTACCCGATGGCACATCTACTGACCTCCAACTAACTTGGAGCGAGGACTCTCAGCTGTTCAGGCTGGCTCCCTTGCAGTTATGATGCTCATGTGTCTTTTACTTCCTTGTTTTATAGCATTAATGGAGAAGCAGATGTTGCCTTCCTCCCTGCAAATGCTATACAGTGAATCATCTTAGCCTCTCTGTAAAATTTTAACTTAATGGAGTCCTGGCATTTGTGATGAGCTGAGGAACTTAATTTTATAGAACAACCTATTGAACAAGCTGTTCTTGGACATTCTCATCTCAACTAAATGTTAAAAGTATTAAAATTCACATTAGCACAAGAGGAAATTTTGCATGGGTAATCCTTTAATACAGTGTTTTATGGCTCTATTAGCTGCACAGCAGCTGGTGACATGATGAATTTAAACCATTAAAAAATTCAGTAAGAGGTTTAAAAGTCAGCTTTTTAAAACATAATCTTGCTGCAAGGAAAGAGAACTTCTCCTCAGGGCCAGAGACATGGTGAGTTCACAGTGTGGCAGGTATAGGAAATACACCTGCATGACAAGCTTTCATATGCTTATGGCTTCACACCTAACAGAGAGCTTATGGTGATGAGAAAGAACTCGGGAGTGTAAGGGAATTCTTAAGGAGCATGTTTAAGTAATGCATCTGTCCAGCTTTCTCTCTACCTCTCTTTATTTTTTTCTGCTAAGAGAGTTTAGTACTGTAGAGTTAAAAGGTCACCTTTCAGGTTCTTAAATATGTATTCCGTACAAAGGCCACACAACAAGAACTATTTACTTCCCACTTGAAGATTTACTACTGGCCAGAAGCTGGGAGAGCTAGAAAATTCCTGTATTTGCCACATTAGAAAAAGTACAGATTTCTGGAAAAAAAACAATACTACATTTCTTTTTTCTTCTTTTCAACGCAAAGAAAGATGTCAGCAAGTTTATATCACATATGTTTTGTGTATAAATGTATATGAGTACACAGCATTGCTCAGTTGTCATTTTACCATGATAGTTACTACTCTTCTTGAGTAAGCTCTTAAAACCACATAAATTTTGTAAAAAAATGAACTTCTATTTTATCGCTTTCATTAAAAGTGCCTTGTCTTTGCAGATGCGAGACATGAAAACATAAATTAAATTCTTGCAGGCTTGTAACCTAAAAAAATTAATTAAAAGTACTTAAAAATTATTATAATCATTTAAAGCTGCATGACTTTTAGAACATTTTAACTATTTTTGAGCTATTTTCCAACACATTTGGTGGTGCTATTATCATACATCCCTAGTCTTTGCTCTGGAGCCCCCACCTTATGAAATGAGACTATTTAAAACTATTTCACCCAGATTACTTTTCTTTCAGTCATGGTTTCCTCATATAGATTTTTCACCAACACGTACATTCTCCTGCATGAATTATTTTGCAATGCACTCAAACTTATCCCAATCTGACATCTGTCACTGTGACTACTACAGAAGCTACGACCCCTCTCCAGTCATTCTAACAATTTCTAATGTAACAGTTTAATATTGACTGGGTATGTGTATAACTGAATTCATCTTTTTTTTTTTTTTTTTTTTCTTTTCCTCTTTACTGGTCACTAATTTTGAGGAAATATGCTTTTACTTTTTTATGATATGGCTGGCACTTGATATAATTTTCAGAGCTGTCAGCATACTTGAAGATATTTTCAGATGCCTGCAACTCTTCTGAAATGATTTCAAAAGTGAATGCCTTGCAGATGAGAAATGCTTTGCAGGAAATAACCTGCTAATAACAATGACTTTGTGGTATTGCAAGTGTGTAGGTGTAATGTATTTATCTGGCAAGATGAGATGAATTAGAGTTATCATGCCCTCTGCTTAAACAGATTCTGCTTCAAAAAAATCACATGAATAAGCATAACTCTTCTGAAAATGGTTGGGGATGTCAGGAAATCACAGTCCTGGGTCCACAGAAGAAGTGGTAGCTGGGAAAAGGTAGAGGTCCATGAACACAGTACAAAGAGTAGTGGGTGACTCAGGGAGATTTAGGAAGGAAAATCAAGTGAAGTACTGTATGGGATGAAAGAAGCCATGAAGCAGAAGTTTTGAGGATTCTCTGGGTTTTGATCAAGAAAAATCTAAGCATTCTAGCTTTCCTTTCCAAACATTCACCTTTGCTACTTGGAGAGATTGTAAATGTGTTATAAATCAATTCCAAATGTGTTTATTTGATAAAATTAATTGGTAAATTTTATTATTGTATATTTGATTATGATCTATGATGTACTGTTATAGACTGTAAAACAATAAGGGGCACTTGAAGTAAATAATTAATCTGGTCTTTCACCAATCCAACTACAGGAAAAGCAAGGCCCTACAGATTCACATTGCCTTAGAAAGTGGCTGAGGTGAAAGCGAGAAAGAACTGTACAAAGACATTGTACTCAGATTTAAAAAAAATAAGGGAAACAATTTTTTGTCAGTTCTGCTCATTGCATGACATAATTGTATTTGATTTTCCTCTATGGGAACCTGTGATTCTTACATTTCATCTGGGTACATATATAAACTTTTTTATTTTTTAAATGAACTTGATAGAAAGAAACTTAGTACAATCACTAAAATAAAACACAAACTAAATCAAACAAAAAAGACCACCCTAATCCAACATAAAGTCCGTTTAAATTTGATCTAATTAAAGGCACATCTACATATTCAAATGCATACCATTACGTGTTAGTTATGACCACATTCAAAACTAATTCATGACTTCCTAAGAAGATCCAGAGATGAAATATAACTGCTATGCATGGTTAGGCCCTAAGTAAATATTTAGGAGATATATCCACAGAAAGCGATCAGAGTATTCAGTCCCCTTTTTCCCAGTTTGTTCTGTATATTTTATCAAGTAGTTTATGCTCACTTGAAGACTGGGTGTTTCAGTAAATAAGTCTGACATAAATTCACTATTTGCAGCTGCTTTATGTACTCAATCCAAAAGGTCAGGTACTATGGCAGCATCATCCTCACATTTGTAGACAACGTTCCAGTAAGAAACTATCTATAATGTTTCATTACAGCACTTCACAGTGTCTAAATTCAGGTGAATGGGAGTACACCACCACAGTATACTATGAGGTTGGTATATATAGTTTTTCACTCAGAGGGTGGTGATGCACTGGAACAGGTTGCCCAAGGAGGTTGTGGATGCCCCATCCCTGGAGGCATTCAAGGCCAGGCTGGATGTGGCTCTGGGCAGCCTGGTCTGGTGGCTGGTGATCCTGCACATAGCAGGGGGGTTGAAACTAAGTGACCATTGTGGTCCTTTTCAACTCAGGCCATTCTATGATTCTATGATAGGTAATAACCAGAAACCACCTTCTTGGCTGTCCTTGACAAGACGCTTAGTATTTGCTAACGATGAAAAACAATCTAAAAAAACCCAGAGATCAAAATCGGAAACTAAACCTGTTTAGAACCACACTTGCTCCTGAAGATCTCTGACATGCTTAAAATCTATTTCCACATAAACTGGTGTGAAGGTTACAACACGACCTGGGAGAAAGCACTGTCCTTTGTCTTCTCAAGTGCTCTGTCTACAAGGTATCAATTTGCACATCTTTTTCAGTTTGCTGATTACAGTAGTGTGCAAAGTAATCCACAACCCACAAGCCTGGATTAAAATGCTTTCAGCAGAATGTACTTACTACAGAAGTCAAAATTTAAATTCAAACTATGCTACATCACCTCATGCAGAGTAATTAGTAGAGAGAGAAATAACTTATTTGCCCTTTTAAATTCATGAAACTTGCTATAACACAGCCTTAGCAATACACTATATTTAAAATTAAATTTGTCAGAATAGCACTGGCTGGCAAACTTGATGCCTTTTTCCTTGCTACAGTGTGTATTACAGATGTCTGATTTATATACATTCAAATGATTTACCGCATTTCACACTTTCAGTACCAATGGCTTACTTAAAATAAGATTTTTATGCAGGTGAGCAAGGAATGAAGAAAGATCTAAGGAGTCAGAATAATAAGTTCACATACTGCTTTTCATATATATTTAAAAATATGCATGCAATCATATATATGTAAACACTTTTGCACTTAAGAACAGTGAAAACATGATAAATGATAAATTAATGAAGGGACCTCTCAGAGATAGGCATTGTTGAACTCAGCCATGCATAAATATCAGCAAATATCTTATAAAATGTAAATGGTAGGTTCTTCACATTTTTATTGTTGAGACACAGTTTAAAGTGTTTATAGCACACGAGTATGTGCCCATAGGAAATTTCTGAAATAATGCATTATACTGATTATAATAACAAAATATTACCACCTCTGTTTTACTGCTGTAAGCTGCCTGATAGGAAGAACATCTTAACCTTTTCCTTGCTAATGTCATTTACCTTTCTTCTAAGTTGAGATTGAATATTCTTTTATATTTTACATTTGAACCGTGTTCTAATTCAGTGTGACAGTTTTGCCTGTTTGACAACTCCATTTTGTGGAAGAAAACAATATGAATATTGTGATATAAATCAATAGCAGAATTTCAGATATCCTTAGTTTGCCACTTAGCCAGTAGTCTAAAAGCATTCTTAACTTTAATACAAACAATCTTTAAACTTTATGCAAAAACAAAGTAATGTCTTTGTCAGTGTCTAAATCATCTCTGTGGACTGCATCAACAGGGGAACTCTGAAAGGCAAGATGAAAGTTCACAGTTTTGTCCTGTTCTGATGTGGAACAGACACAGTTGTAATTACTTACACTAGTGATTGTAGAAATGAAACCTTAATCTCAAAAAGCCTCAAAATCAAAGTATATTAACTGGTATAAAAGCTAGAAAGATTAGAATACAGCAAATCAGTGTTTTCAAAATTTATATTTGCTCTAAGTATCTGCTTTCTTTTGCAATGTCAATTTGACTTCAGATTAATGTAAGCTTTACAATGGTAAAGTAGTGCAAAAAACCACATATGAAGGGAGGAATAAGGGATTTAAATTACGAGGCTTCTTTCTTAATTTCATCACTTTCAGTAAGAGTTTAAGCCTGTGCAGCCAATATATACAATTTCAACCGTATCTATCCATTACCTGATCTCCTATTGGACGCTCTACTGCAGGTGTACAAGCAGTGAGTAACAAGGTCAGTAATAAACTTTCTTTCCTCTTTCAGCCTTCAGACATTCTTTATATTAAGTTAACCCCTCATGTATTTTTCCTAGAGCCCTAGCTGGAAAAGTATAATTTTTAATGGAGGTATGGATGTTGTTTATGTTGGCTAGCTAATTACGGCTCTGAAAAGCTGTTTTCCTTTGGGAAGAACAAACAACAAACCAACGGTGAGAAAAAGGATTTTTTAAGTTGTCAAGAAAAGCCACAAAGGTAATTCAGGAAAATAAGAAGTACCCTGGGAATGGATCAAAAAAGAAGATGTGGAATCTTACACCTGTGAAGGGGCTAACAAAGCGAGCAGTGAAAAAATGAGACCTGACATGTGTGTCATATGTCAAGAAGACAGAGTAGATAACAAGAACTGACATGTAAGAAGACGCCTTTGTCAAATTGCCAGAAGTTCCAGAGCTGGGGACACCTTGCTAAAGGCAGATGAGGTTGGCAAAGATGAATGCACCATGCCTCTTTTCAAAGGTCAGGACTATGCAACAGCATGAGTGAACCCCTGCCACAGCTGCCACACAACCTCAGTAGAGAAAGAAAACTTTCATTCCTTCTTGCAAAACAAAAATTGCAAGAAAATCTAATATTTAGACTATTACAGGATAGTCAGTCATTTAACTGCTGAAAATCGGGGGAGACACATTCTAATCTCATTTCACTTGAGAAATCCGATCGCCTTTATTGGCAGAATTTGCACTACTGATGGGAAATCTCTCATTCTGGCTTCAAGAGCAGTTGTTCTCTTGCGGCCTGATTCATTAAGTTAATGGGACACTTTCTCTTGAATCCTCCGAGAATAAGATCCGTGCACTGATAAATCTCAGTAGTTTCAGAAGTTTATCTAATCAAAGGTGATCTGAATGTCTTCCATTCAATTACTACACCGAAGACAATCAGTTTCATAATACTTCTAGATACTGCTTTTTCAGCTGGATCCATCAAGCCGGGAGAACCAGTTCCTTGTACTTTATTCTCCATCTGTATTCTTGCCCATTGTTCCTTCCAACTCAGAATAAAAAGAAGGCGAAGAGTGCAACAGTATTTTTTTTTTTTTTTTTTGGCCAAATTAAAGAAGTGGGTTTAGAGTTTAGGAAAGATTCAAGGCTTAAAGTAATTTTGTCTAAATTACTGTAATCATTCTCATGTTCTGAACCCCAGAATTCAAGATCCCTTTCTGTGAAAATCCAATGTTTTCTTCTTTTCTGTGATATTTTTTTCTCCCTGATATTGCTGTGTTGCTTCCTCACTCTTTCCTCACTATTATTGTTTTTCTATGCTTCCTGTTCCTTTGTTTCTCCTAAATAACTAATACATGTGGTAGTTTATCCCGTTTGTTAATTCAGTTCTATTATCAGGCTTACAGACCCTTCTGTACGTTTTTAGCACCTGTGACTTCAGATTTAGACAGCTATGCATGTCTGAGATACCCTCTCTTGAATGAAAAAAGGTCAAAGCGATCTTTACTTGTGATACACAATAATTCATTGTCTTTACATTTCAAAGTATGATCAAGCCTGATGCTATGTATTTTACAATGTTTAATGTACCCACGTGGTATTCAGGAAAGGTCTTGCAGTAATCCTCATTTCATCAATGGAATTTCAATCAGGAAAATTCCACCTGCTTTATATTTGGCAAGCACTGGTGATTAGATTGTATTATGTACGCAACAGTTCAAAAGAAAATAGATAGCTAAAATTGGTATATAAGCAGTTGCACTGTTTACAGGAACTAGGTGCAGACTTTGTGGTTCTTTGTCATGCTGTCTCAGATTGTTTGTCTTTATCTGCAGCACAGTTTTTCTTGAGAAATTCTGGAAATTAGGTATTGAACACAAACAAAGGGAGGGTTCCTTACTTGTTTAATCCGGCTGTTTTGCCTGCAAGGTATCGAAGGGGAGAAGCAGGTAGTAAAAAAGGTAATACAAGAAATCATTATACAGCATTGGTCACTGCTAATCTCTCACATTTCAGTGCATATGATGGAGATGAGAGATGAAACAGCTAAGGGAGTCTAATTTACAATAGGCAGCCTCACTGGGGTCATGTGTTTGGCCTGAGTAATTGTCAATGTGTTAACAAGGCCTGCATTTAAAGAAAGGGGGAACAAAATGGGTAAAAGCCAAAATTTACCTTACTAGGAACCAATGAAAGCAAATGTTCCTAGTTCCATCAAGGGCATTTCTTCCATTAAATGAGTGCATAGGAAAGAGAGACATCGTTCAAGTACAAAGGTTCAGTTTGCAGCACGCCACAAATCACATTTCATTTATCAGGCCTACAGATGACAGGATATCATCAAATCCCTGGAGAGTCATATTCATTAAAAAGAAATCTTAAGTAATTACAACAATTAATTGACTTGAAACAGTTTCGGGTGGAGAAGGTTTACATAATTCATTTGCCAGACAAAACAAGCGTTATGAAGTCAGGGCAACGTATTATTTAGAAACATCCTCCCTTTCCTGTCCTCTTGAAGAGCACAGAGTAACATCAAACACCTGGAGAGAACTGATGCAGACAAACTGACAAACAAACGACAGAAACTTGGTCTCTACAACTATAACTCTGTAGAAGGGATTATTTCTCACTAACTAGCTCATACTTGAAGACATTCTCCCATTTCTCTTGTGTTTACTGTAAATAGACAGAGGCTTTCTAAAAATTAATTATGTAACAGCAGGTTTGGGGAAAAAAGGCAAATGAAAATCCTTCACACAGCTGCCATACAAAAACTGTGTATGTCTAGTTTCAAATGCAGCCTGGTTTCCTCCAGGTTGTGAAGGACGCAGGCATGTGTTGCTCCTTTCTGTTGACTGGTCCTGAATTTGTAGGTTTCAGAATGCCTTTCACTTATGATGCATCAGCAGTGAATAGGAAGATTCCCCAGAGCATTCTTATTATGTCATTCAACAGTTTCTTGTGCTCCCTAGCATGGTATTTTCTAGATTTTACTTCTTTTTTTCTTCTCATTTTACAAACTGAGGCAGAACTTTTTCTGTTCTATGTGTTTTCAGTCTTTGATACAGTATGTTATCAATCCAAGAGTATTAATACTTCCAGGTATTAATAGAAAACAGGTACAGCAATGAGACTTTCAAAGTACTCCAAACTTTAAGAGTTGAGAAAGTTCTCTAACTGCTCAGACTGTTATTTAACAGGTTATTTTTTCTGATGGTGGCCCCAGTTGCAGTCCATTTCTCTGCACATACATACCAGTATCTTTGGGGAAATGAAGGAAAACAGTCACACTTCACAAAATGTATTTTCAAAAATAACAGCTATGGTAAAGTGTGTGTCAGAAATGCTGATTATTAAAGTATCTGAAGTCAATGTGTAGGCATGCAATTAATTTATCGTATCGTTTCACTTGAAGAGCAAGACAAGTATATTATTGTGAGACTTAAAAAACTCGTTTCCTGTATCATTAACTAAGACAAATCTGCAACTCTACCTAACAATCTGGAAATGCCCAATTCAAATGATTAATGAAACATGGTAGCAGCAAACAGATTGACAATAATTAGTGTCTGTATTTGGAGAGGAAGAATGCCATGTTTTTAACTTGGCTTTTACAGGCCATCTCAATTCCCCAGTTACGGGTCTCTACTATGTGCCTATTACATCCTAACTAACAGAAATTCTCATTTCGTTTCCAGTTTCTTCCCATGATAACTAGAAGAAAAATTAAAATCTTACTTCTGATAGCACCATACACTGCGAGAGTAAGTGAAGAAATCCCCATGTTTACCAGCTGTCTACAATTTTAGGAGTCAAATTTCAAATATATTCTGTCTTATTTCCAGATATTATGAATATTCTTCAAGCTTCCTGCCACAATGAATAAATCTCATACATTTCTGAATTATGATTTGAAATATTTTACATGTGTACAAACTTGCAATGGTTATCGAATCTGGCTTATATGAATTTTATTACATACATTATACTGCATGTCTTTTTTTCTTATCTTACCATCCAGTTAGTCTATATCCATCAAAACAAGGTAACAGTAGATGAGTCATATTTCCCTTAAGTTTTGATATGAGTTTTGGGTTTAATGCATAATTCATAAAGACAGACTAAATTTTCCTGGTGTATACTAGCAGGACAAAAGGAAAATTAAAAATACAAGAAGTCAGTGTTTCTCTCTGACTCTGAACAAGATATAAAAAAGCACTATACATGTTATTTATGAACATTCCACACAAGAAAGAGACAATAAACCCATCACAAGGAAGAGATCACGGTGGCAGCAATGATTAATGAGATGGTAAGTGCAAGGAAAAAAATGATTACTTCCTACTGTACAACCACCAAATTCTGCACAGTATTTTTTCAATGTAGTACACAGTTCACGTGCTGGAGCTTACAAACACATTTTGAGACGTATGTAGATGCATTTTAGTAGCACAGATAATCTGCATACTAAGTTTCAGATCATTAGAAATTCAGACAACCAAGAAATAAAAGCTACTAAGCCTCTGATTAGGTAAGCGAGAGAAGTAAAAATCTTACCGATACAGGAAAATGAACTTGACCTCTGATTGCAGATTGCAGCCAGCTCCAGGTCTGCTTCCCACCACAGGAATCACTGAGGCAGGTCCCACCTGGAAGAAGCAGGTGCACTTCAGTGCAGGACTGTGCCCTGGGATATTCTGCAGCATTTCTCTGTCATTTAAAAAAGGAAACGCTTCCCTGTATCCCTAAACTATCTTACCAGGAAATCTAAGCCCAGATACCCCTTGACACAGAGAAGTGGCTTAACGCTGCATTTCTAAAGCACTTTGCTTCTTTCCCTCTACAAAGTTCAGAACCTTTTCACTGTCTCCCCATTCTCCAGCCTCAGGAAACATCTCAAGGCCTGCATCATCTGAAGAGGGCCCCACATGCTATTCAAGATACAAAAAACACAGGATGGCCTCTGGAGCTGGAGATCACGTAGGAGCCCAAACCCTGCAGGGAGCACAGCCAAGCTCCACTTTCCCTCATGGCTGTCTGCCCAGCTCAGATCCCACAGAAACCCTCAAGATGGAGGCAATCCTCCAGAGGGCTGTCATGTTCCCCTCAGCTCCACAGGAGACATTCTTCCCCTCAAGCAAGGGGTAGGGGTGTTGCTCAGGGAACTGAGATTGCACACAGAATATATCTTCTTGCAAGTTCATTTTCCCCAAGACAAACCTGGCCTGTTTTTACCTTGCTGGACGTGGCTGGGCCTCAGTGCCAAACGTGCACAGTCTGCCCATTTCTTTGAGGGCCAGTATGAAGACAGAGCCCTGCCAGCACAAGTCCTGAGAGATGATCTCTACCTCTGCACAGCTTTACTGCCATAATGCTACTTGTCCTTTTTTGTTTAGAAACAAATTAAGTGAAGTGGGCTTTCAGCCTCAAATCTCCCACTGCCGCCATCTTGGACCCCCTCCTCCTCAGCAAGCTGATGAGTGCATATGGAAGGTAAAACATGTGTGAGAAGTGATGCCTTCCCTTTGTTACTTATGCTGATTTCTTACAAAGATACGATTCTCTTATAAAAGAGGAAGGTAAAACTGAAAGAATACAGTTGAAAAATATTAACTTCCATGTTCAGTAGCAGAAATGACATTGAAGTGACATCTGTATGCCTGTTTGTGTGCATATGAAATATTAGCACTAGGAGTTGTGTGAGGTGTGGGCTATGCATGTGGTAGACTGGGTCTCCAGATGCAGTAAATCAGAAAAACCACGCAGCTGATGAACCTATGCTGATTTACACTAAGAATTACCTGTGCATGCATGTATATGACAGAAAAAGTGCTGGCAATACTCTACTTTAAAAATTTAACCAAATTCATCTATCTGTACCCACCTGGTGTGAATACAGACTGTAGAAAATGCATGGAAATATATCTAATTTTCTTTCTGTACAGGGAAAATGATTTCCAGTTTGAGCTGTTAAGACTTTCACAAATTAAAGTGAAGGAAAACACAACAGGGCATTTTTATGGAGGTTTTGGCTTTAAAGCAAAACCAAACAGAACAAAGGCCTGAACAGCAAAGGTTCTTTTCGTGGAGAAGGACCTAAGCTAGAAAACATTTCAGGAGGTTTATATACAGCAGTGTGAAGTTTAGAGTGCAAGTTCAGAAGTATTACTTAGCCCCGCTGAAAGCAAGTGGAACTTATTCCTCATTTCACCTCCACACTTGTTAAAAAAAAACAAAAAGCTTTTAGAAATATGTATAGACCAAAAAGCACAAAAAATCAACGTAACACAAAAAGAACAATAATAACTTCTTTCAAGTGTATGTCAAACCTAACAGAAGGATCCGCTGTTCAGCTACTGTAAATCATTGCAACTCTTTTGACTTCAGTAAACTTGCAGTATCAGGGAATATGGCTCTCTCTGTATTTCTACCAAAGACACAGCAATAATGACTAAAAAATGCAGAAATATATGTTGAGATTTTCCCATTTTTAGAAGCATACTTCATTAATCTAAAATCCTTTGTATTCTGTAGAAGATTCTAATTGAATCTATAGGTTTTGGATTGCTGTGTTCAAGCTAAGCATGAATATACAGCCATGTTACAAACTTTAAAAAAAAAAAAATGGTGTTTGTAATGGAATTGCTGACAGATCTTTAACCATAGAAGTGCTAGCGGGAGTCACTATAATATTGTAAATAAGGTGAATAGGCTCTTCTTATCTCATTTCACAGCTGAGCAGTGTATTGCCAGATAAATCAAATCAGGGTAAACGGCTTCATCTAATAAACTGGGTCAACATATAATGTATTTGTCCAGGTTTGCACTTTCATTGATTCTCATTTGATTTAAGAAGAGATATTTCAGTTTGTGTTTATAACATTTTTAAATATCTCTTTTCTCCCTTCTCTAGAGAGCAAGCAAGCAAGCAAGAGAGAGACAATGTAAGTTGGTAGCTTCAAAAATGCCTAGTTTTCTGTAAGTTCTGCTTTTCATTTTTATGCGTTTGGGAAAGGATGGGGGTGGAGAATGAGAGTAACTATCTCTTATCTGCATTTTCTCAATAATGTTTTAGTGATGTTTGCTAATGTATCATTCATTAACCATCAGCCACTATAAAAAACATAATCTATCTCACAAAGTGGACATTATTATCGCATTAAATCATTTCACAATATACCTGAACGGTTCCACATGAGGGGCCTGGCCTGACTGAGCTCAAATGCCTTGGGGGCAAACTCTTCAGCAGTAATGAGATACGAGGTCTGTCTGTGATGAATATGATATTACTCGTGTCAGTGGCTGTGGACTGCACCCAGAATATTTCTTCTTACAGTTTTTTTTTTCCCTATTGCAAAGGAACTCAGGCAAAGCACTATTAACCCAGTAAATGAAGCTCTAAAGATCACAGAGTGTGCCCATTAGTCGACAAGATTGTGACTAATCCAATTTTTCTTGCAGGGAGCAATTCTGATGCTTCTGTAACATCTGGGGATGGCAGGGCCTGCATTACTGATGAGCCTGAGTATTTTTTCTCCTACCTTTTTCTTCATCGGAGAACAATTATTACACGTACTTATTGCACTGTTTATCCTCCTTTCCCCTCATTTTTCTCCACTCCTTCTGCAGTGAATACTATAGAAGAATACACTGCATTCTTTGGCAGTGGTTAAAATAATATCCCAGGCTGACAGAAGGGGAGAGGGTGAGGCCTGTGAAGGAGGTTAAAAAAGAAACACATTACGTTTGTAGGAGCGCAGACAGAAAATGTGGTTGTTGACTGCAGGAAAGGAGTTAGGTTTCTCAAAAACTAGCAGAAAAGGGCATAGAACCATTTCTTATCAGACACCATTTAGAGCATGCAACCATAAATTGGCCCAGAATTGGAAGAGGATTTGTCATGTTGCTTCTACTTTCCCCAGTAAAGCACTATGTGTTATTCTTTGTGTGGCAGCACTACGTGTCAGTAACAGTAAAATCATGCTTTTCTGATTTATTCACTGTCAATTATGGAATTTAATTCTAATATATACTGCCACTTAGGCCAGTCTTAGGCCATCTCATTTAAATGACATCTCAAAAATATGTTACGATAGTAAAAAAATCTATCAAACGCTAACAGCTAGCATATGTAGATTTTACAGGGTGGTTTTTGTGTGTTAGGAAACAAATCTTACCTGTACCTGTTCAAGGATGCGAAAGATGCTGAATGCCAATAAAGTTCTTCTCTTATGGATAGGGAAGAATATAATAAGATGAAGAATGGAGTAAGTCCAATTTATTTGCAGTGTTGTACTGTGAGAAAACGTTCACAGATAGAAAGTAAGTCCAGGAATTTTGCTTCCAGTTGCTTAAATATTCGTATGAAGGTGATGTGTTCTCATAAATCAGCTGCAAACTATGAATTTTTGTAGTGGTTATATTGGAGATTCGTCATTAAACTCCTCATAGATGTCTCTTGGAAAACTATTTTATTGGGTTTGTCCAACATTTGAACTGCCTGAGATAGAAATCTACCTCTCTCAACAGAGAGAGTTATTTCACTATTTTATTATCGTGCACCCATTATGTCAGTATCTCTGGAAAGAACAGTGGCTGTTTAGCCATACATTCTGTGTTCTGGAAGCAGAAAAAACTTTTTCACAACATACATGTATTTCTACTTCTAACAGAAAGCAGAATGTACTGGTGTATGTGAACAGGGATAAAAGAGAACTTTTTCTGTTTTCTGAAGTCCAGAGATGATAAGAAATCTATTAGTTGTCAGTAGAAATTCAGCAGTGGGTCATGAGTTTATTATTAAATAAATCTGCAGAATATCTCTAAGTGACTTCAATAGGAGTCCTTCAAGAGTTGATGCTACTCAATATCAGGAAGATTAATATTAAAAATAGATCGAGATCAGTAGTTGCTAATGTTACTAACAGTGTACATACACCAGGTAGCAAGGAAAACAGTAACAGATTTGAAAGTATTTTAATCACCTTGGTGCCTGGGCCATTAAACTGAAATACAGGTTAATTTAGAAAAACAAAATGAAGTCAGAGGTGCTGTGAACCAAATATGAGAGTGTACATTGTGTATGACAGTCATGTGAGATAGTGATAAAAGAAATAAATAAATTTGATGCCAGCAATCCAGCTGAAATACCCAAACTTGGCAATCCAGACAATGGTTTTCATCAGCAGGAAATCGAGAGAATTGTAACACAAAGAGGAAATGTCATTACTGCCTTTAAGGAGCTGTAGTTTAGTTTCACAGGGAACAATCTTGTTTAATTTGAGGCATTATTTATCATTCAACAAGAAAGTAAAGGATGTACTACATAGTGGTTTGTCATGCAGTTAAGAGAGAATGCACCAAAAATAAGCGTTTTGATACAAATCCTTTCAGAGCTTAGCCTAATTAAATTACATTGTACATATATGTTGAACTCTTCTTTAATTAGTTATGTAGATTGGAAAATCTCTTTCTCTCATGTTTGCTGTTTTGTCCAGGATTTGAGTTTACAGGGAGGTATAAGTACTGTTGAAATGCTTATAGCCTATATGTAGGTTGCTCTGAAAGTAATGCTTCCTATTTATTTCTATATATTTATATGCAATGGATACAATGAGCAAAATAACACTGTTTGATAGAGGAATTTCAACTACAAAGCACTGTTTTGCAACACAGTCACCACTATTAGCTGTGCATTTTCACCAGTGATGAACAAGAGCCTGAATGCCAGGCTTGTAAAAATCTGCACTAGCAGAGGTTACTTACTGTCACTATCATCACTGCTGAAACACATCACCACATCAGCCACTGCTTCACTGTGCTCACATCCACTGTTTGGTCTCCATAAATGTCCAGAAAGCATCGATGTATGTCAGTGGATGCCGTTTTTTGTTTTTGCTTTTGTTTTGTTGGTTTTTTTTTTTTGCATGGGGATATCCTTTGAGACCCCTTTGCTTCATCCATACTTCCATGTCAGCCACCATTTTGTCAGACTGCCCCACTATGCCACCTGTCACACAGCAACAAATATGGAATATTGGTGGAAGGTTCAGCCTCTAGTGCCATACCATTGGCATATGGCTCTAATACCATGGTCAACATAATAAAACAGGAGGCATTACTTTTGGAGCAGCTCTCATATAACAAGAATTAGCAGCTGTATTTACAGAATGAAACTCTGTCCATTCCATGTTGGCAACAAAAGCCTCCTTTGAATTCTCTGAGACAGGACTTTATACAGTTTCATTTCAATATTTTTAAAAGTATTCATCTACTTCTGTGGCCCACTGGATTTTCACCAATACAACTAAAAGAGAAATTGCCCAGTGATGCTAGCAGATGATACGTAATGTCAGAACATTGCCATGCTGCTTTCTAGAACAAATAAACTGGGAACTTGGCCAAATATGTCTTACATGCATTTCCTGGCAGCTATATGCATATAGTACCGAAAGCAAGTCTGCGAGACAGAAAGCACTTGTGCATGTGACTAAAGTGATTAAGCATGCAGGTGTTTGTTGGATTAGGCCTTTAAAGTGGATCTTGCCTAACGGCCATAACAGTGTGGATGTAAGTCATGAATCAAACAGAATTAGTTGATGTATGATAATGTTAGAATGCTGGTGAAGTTAGGTAGTTTTTTTTTGCTTTCACATAGATAGCAAACACCATAAATTTTAATGTCAGCTTTGGATACTCTTCTAAGCAATTTAACTTTCTTTAAATTGTGGGTGTTTTTCTTTTTTGTTTGTTTGTTTGGTTTTTATTTGTTTGTTTCTTTCTTTTTTTTTTTTTTTGTCTTCTTTGTTGCTGCTGATGTTTTTCTTTTATTATTTTAAGGAAAGACCCTTAAGTTTCAGTCAAATAGCCATACCTGGTAAATTGTCATCTGCTCTGTGTGAAACTCTGCACTCAAACTGCTGTTAACCTCAGTGAGATGGATGAGGTTTTCACCCTCATTTCCAGCATGGTTTGTACAGTGACATGCAAATCCAAATTCAGCTATAAGTAAAAGGGTCTTTTTTCAGCTTAGAGATGGCTAATCTGCCCAGAGAGAGCTACTTTTTCACATAAGACTTGTCTGTAGAAATCTTTGAGACCCCTTGTTCTTTCTTGTACCTCGGTAACTTCATCAGTGATAAAATCTGAGAACACTCCTTACATGTAAGCGTTGGTTACAACATACATAATTGCAAATCACAGCCAGGAATGGCATTTTGGTAAAGGATCTTTAAAAACTGCCCAACTGTTAAACTCAGTAGTTGTGAAACATTTTTTTCTCTACTTTATCATTGTATTCCATTATATATATCTGATACATTTTTGCCGTATGAAAAACAACATTTTTCTCTCTTAAATTCTAAGATAACTGTTGCAATACACTTTAATGTTGGCTCCAAAGCCTAACTTTTCATTTTACATGTTCACATCTTGAATTTTGGTTAAATCAGCAGCAGAATCCAGCCACTCTATGTTCCTGAATAGAGTGTAAGGAATCACCAAACTGTGTTCTGTTTAGCTATTGAACCAGTAGATATTGAACCCTGCTTGTAGTCAATTTATTACTGAAGAATGTTATTTTAATGGTTCTAAAAAAGCCTTAGGTATTTTGTCCGAAATTGTGTTCTGACAATTTAAATAGAAGAGTATTCCTAAAGACAGTTGTTAGGCAAACTTGGCTGTGTGAAGCTGGGAACAAAAGCTGGGCGGCACTAAGGCTGCCACCATATATCTCGTCTAGGTTTTCAGTTATGCTAACATTTGTCAGGTGATTTGTAAGCATGTCTACCCTAGAACAAGAGCAATGCAGGGTAATTTAAACTGCTAGGTCTTTTTGAATTGGCCTGACAACAGTGTAGCTGCAGTTATTGCTACAGGTAAGTGGTTGCAGTCTCTGTGCTCTAGGCTCCATAGCCTTACATAATTCATTTTAGAAAAAACACTTTAAAAAAAAAAAAAAAAAAAAAAAAAAAAAAAGCACAGAAGTGGGATATTTCCCCCTTGACTTCTGTGGGAACCATTGGGCCTTAATTTTCACTGAAAAAGATATCACAGAATTTGTTGCCCAGTATAGAACAATGTACTTCACTTCTGTCAGGCACTGGAAGTTGGATTAGATGTCACAAGATGGTAGAAAGAAGGGAACATTTATGGAGAACATTATCCTGATTTACATGCAAGTAGGTTCTTGGATGTTACAGCTATTTAACTAAATGATTTGAAAATTATCATAATGGGAGGGACAGCAGGTATGTAAGAGGCAACTGGTCGCATTTATGGAATGCATTTGTGCTAAGCTAAAGGGATCTCCATTCCTTTGTTCGGGAATAACCACAGCTCTCTCTATGTCATCTTGGAAAATGATTGAATGAAATTTGTGCCTGATTCTGACAGGACTAATGGGAAAAGAGGCGAACAATACGGTTTTTAATGATAGTACAGTAAGCGGAAGTGAACCTGATTGTGTAGTAATGCTCTATTAATTAACACCATCAGGAGGCATTAGGAAGGAAAAGTGGAAGAAGCGGAAATGTTTAAAAAAATTACTCAAGGTATTATTTATGAGTTCTATTTCTAGGACTGCATGTAGTCTGATACCTTTCTCCAAAATAAATGATGGGGACTGATGCTGCATAATGGGAAAATTTACAAATAGAAATGAAAGAAATGTTTATAATTTTGACCTTACTGACTCCAGTAAGATCAGTCTTTTACTGGTTTAATATTGTTTCACAGTTTGTGCTGTTAAATCAAAAGGTTATCTATAATACATCTGGCACTATTAATGCAAAGGATCGGGGATATTCAACAGACATTTATTCATTATTAATATAGATAATAAAGGATCATTTATGAGGCTACAGATGAGATTTTTATCATCAAAAGCTTAAAAAGGGAAATTTATTTTTGCTTCAGGACAGAGATGAAAAGAGTCAGTAATGGGAAATGTAAGAGTCAACACAAAACTGCCAAATTCATTCTTTTCCTGAAGACAGCTAGCACTTGATAGCAACAGATTAAAAACAAAATAAAATAAGATATTTTTGGTGTAAAATCTCTTTATTGGCAGGGAGGGGCTTTCTATGTAAGTCATTTTCTCTGCTTTTGTCCTTTAGCAAGGCAGTTTTCTATGCTTTTTCCTCACACATCTTTGATTTCCAAAGCCTTACGAGAAATTCTGCAGAGGGACAATGTGTAATTGTCTCCAGAGTTTCTGGGAGAAGTATGAAAGAGAACTTGATGGCAGTGAAAATCACCTATAGGGACTCTTTATTATTGGATGCAGAAATTAGACTAGTGTGTTTTGTCTTTTAGTAACATCTCTCTTTCTGATTTGATGGCGCAATTAAATAGTATTAGAAGAATGGGCACATACAAACTGAAAATAATGGGAAGAGTCAAATACTGAATTTTTTTGCTTTCATATGTTCATGGTAACTGCTGATATTTACAGAAGGAAAATGAACGCCTCCAATACTGCTAGTGAGGGTGTTTCTAAAATGGCAGATCTTCTTTCACTGAAGTCAAGGGAAATGACCCATAATATCTGTTGAGATTCCCCTTGCATTCTCAAGACTGCAGTTACCTACATAGTAAAGTATCCTCTATACAAATGGTGAAAGCCAGAATATTCAGAGTTAAGGCTAAAATTCTCTCCTCATTTCACCTATCAGTTTTATCTAGGGCAGTTGCTTGCATCAGCTTCCAGGGTTCTCAGAACATTCAATTATCTTGTTTCCCATATGATCTGCAATACCCAAGGGTGGACTTGGAATTTGATGAAGTTGTATCTGATCCGAGGGTATGGACTGACCAGTCAGCTTGAGATGACCTTAAATCCTCATTAGGAACAGTGATAGCAGTAAAATAGAAATAGATACATTAGAAAATTAATTTCATTACTAAGATGCTGTCCTGTGTTGTCTAGTATTTGGGTAGAGTTCTGAAAATTCTAATTTACGTTCCTTTTTCCGATATTTTCTTTGGCCCTCATATCAGAAGAAGAGTCCACATTCCCTTTGCTATTTGTGGAGTCTTGCATAAATTGTGTAGCTTTTTCTCAATCACGCAGATGAAACATGGCAAGCAATGTATGTAGAAATGAGCCAGGAGCAAATTTGAGTTATATGATATCAAGTTATTCTTTTGTGTGTGGGTTTTTTTTTTTTTCCCTTGACAACTTCCTATCTTTTTGGCCATAATGCTATTTAAAAACAAATATCTGTGGGGTCTATTTGAGTCAGACCTGGAAAAAGAGGTCCCTTCTGAAACTTATTTGAAAAAGAAAAACCTACAGGATCCTGTCTGAAAGTGAAAACTTGAATTCCCTTCCCTCTAAATTGAATAGGGTTTGAATGCTTTGTATTTTAAAGTGTGAATCACATTTGAATATAAATTAAACAGTTTATAGGCAAACAAAATATGTTCTCTTTTCATTCTCCCTAAAGATGTAGAATAGAGAATGGCCCCAAGATGGTCCTGAAAGCTCCAAATCTTCATCACATGTCAGAATCTGTTGTAAAAGAATGTATCTCAGGGGTTTAGGGGAAACGGAGCAGAACACAATGGGAATTTTTGTGTCAAACTTTCTTACTTTTAGTTGCCATTCCAGTTTCTAATTCAAGCATGATGACAGGTAAGCACTGACTAACCTAACTGAGCCTAATAAGTTACCTCCCTGGCTGTCCATTTCAACCATCTTCAGATATTACTGTTAACACAAAGAGTTAGCAAGACTTGGTGTGCATGCACCCCAGCTGCTTCCCTGCAAAATCCACTGAACTAAACTACTCGTCTTTGTGGGATAAAAGCTGTAGGGTGAGCACATACTGCATTCTTCTGGCTTTGCTCTGGGATCAATCATTTCCAGACTAACAAACACCCAGGGGACAACAGCATGTTAAATCCCTCTAGCTGTCTGCTAAGAGAAGTTATGCAAAACCCAATTGAGTGAATCCCAGGCAACATTTGTCCAAATTCCATCACTCAGGTAGGCCGCAATAATTGCATCGACTTAATCTGAAAGCAGTGAATACTATAGACTACTCAGAGACATATACGGGATTGGAGCCATAATAATAAAAGAAACAGCTAACCTTACAAAGGCTAAACTTCTTCATTACATGCATTTTTCCTTGTAAAACCTTGTCAGTTTGGACTTCGCTCCACATATGGAAGAGAAGAAGTCTGTAAATAAACTTTTGGCTGCAAGAGAGCCCCTCTATTGCAGATGAGTTTTAACTTCTGATTATCTTTAAGAGTTTATACTGAAAAGGGAACATTCTGAATAACAAATTAACGGGGACGATTTGTTTTCTTTTATAAATTCATTCTCCTGTCTCTCCATGTGCCTCTATCATGAACAGGTTAATATATCACACGAAGCCATTGTTAGTCCCAGGTGCACAGTATCTTGCCAATGAGCAGCTACATGTCTAATTAAAGAAATCACCTCAGCAGCATCTGTAGTCATTCCTGGATGTGATGGAGACCTGTGAACATGCACTGATGACCTTCAAGCTACAAAAGGATAGAAAGGGCATCAGAAAGACAAAGAAGCAAAGCAGCTGGCAAGCTTGAAAGCAACGTGGGCTATTTTTACACACGGACACTGCCTTTTATTTCGATCAGAACTGGGATCACAAAAGATCAAATCCTATGTGACACCTAATATAGATGCCAAAGTCTATCAGGGAAGCTTCTTAAAATTCATGAGAAGCAATCATAAAGATTTTAGATGTGTAGAAAGTGAGGAAAAAGTGATTGATACATTAGGCAAATACATACCTGCCCAAGTCATTAACATGAGGGAGGGAGGAAGCATACCATGGTTAATGCACAGAGAAAATGCTTTATACAGAAATATCTCTGAAAGCATTCAGCTAATTAAAGGCCTGAAACAGGAAAGTATTACTCACATGAATAGTCAAAATAGTAATCAAACCACCACAGTAAGGACAACTCATGAGTAAAGGTTTGCTGTCAAGTCTTGACTGAAGTAAATGCATGAAAACCCTGCACTGATGATTAAATCCCGTGCTTGTTAAAATGTAATAATTTCAGTGACAGGGAAGAGATTTGATTAGTGTGCTTGAACAGGAAGGCATTATTATGGAGGAGTGATTTATGGAATAGAGCAGCACAACATTTTTAGATTTTTTTGTACATGTTTAAACAGAAACCAAAGGTATTTTTTCACAGAGGATGACCACGTGCAATTAAAAGCATCCATTAGTTTTAGTGAGACGAAGGGGAACTTCTGTTTTTTTTCTGAATCAAAACAATGTTTTCACTTGTAAGTATTAGGTTAGTGTTGGATGCTGAATTGTTTTTTTCTTTTTGGTACCTATTAAACAAGCGCAAAAAGCTTTTTTTTTTTTCTTGAATAATAGAGAGATTCCGCGCAGACAAGTAGGATAAAATGTGTGCCAGGCTTGTTATTTCTACTATAAATCACAAAGAATGATCAGACCTATAAGCTGAGTGTATTTCAAGGAATATCAAGTATAATCCACTGAAATAATTGAGAGTCTTTTTGCTGATGTGGTGGAATTTAAACCAAGTCAACAGAAACGTTAGCTCTTCAGAAGATTTTATACATTTAAAAGAAAATAAATCGTAATTTATTCAGTTCTGCAATTATTGAGAATGGGTAATGGAGCTACACTACAAACCTTTTGCAACTGACTAATGCACACTTGTGACTTGTGGAGCAAGGCATCTTCTAAACTTCTATGAATTGGTATACTTGCATAGTTTTCATGCTGTTGATTAATTCTAGATGAGGCTCAGGGACTGCTGGATCCTCAGAAACTAGCCTCCACTAGTTCTTCTATCAAGAAACTGCCATCTTTTTTCCCAGTGCTCGTATCATCCCAACAAGCATGAAACTTGTCCAGTGGTCTAGGAGCCCTGTGACACTACCTTGAAAGACAAATGATGACTATAGCTCGCTAAGTATTAGGACACTGCATCTATAGCACTCTTTCCTGTTTTGGTCTTCCCAGTAAGATTTTAAAAAAGATTTTAATACACTATGAGGAGTTCAATGGAGGGCCAAAAATTTTTGGAAGCACTTCTGTACATTAGGAGTGGCTGAAGGAGCTGTGACTTTTCACTTGGAAAGAAAAGGCTTTGGGGGAAATCTTATTGCTCTTTTACACTACACAAGAGAGATAGGCATGGTAGAAGCAAGTCTCTTCAGAAGTTCATACAGAAAGTATAATGAGCAGTGGGCCTAACTTGAAATAAGAAGAATTCTGATTAGATACTAGGGGAAAAAAAACACAGTGAGGACAGTCAAATATTGAAACAGATTGCCAGAGAAGTAGCACACTATCTGTCCTTGCAGATACTCTGAACTTGCCAACCCAAAGCTCTAGCTCAATCTGCTTTGAGCTGTGCTTAAACCAACTTGTTCCAGAGGTCTGCTCAAAGCTAAATTATTCTATAGTTCTGTGTAAGTATTTCTCATCTCACAAGCTGAGATTCACTATAACTGAAATTTTCACACTGTTTTCATATATTATAATGAATTGAAATAACAACAGATGTTCATATGGTGAGTTTTCACTAGATTCAAGTTCTGTTTAGCTATTCTTTACTGTATTTTCTTCTCAACAGTAGCTGGGTTTGTAATTAAATGTTGCTATTCATTTTGTACTATGCCATAAGCAGTAACGTTTTCAAAGACTAAATTATTGAGAGTATAAGATGAGCCTTGTTAACAGGTTTGTATTTTTCTCGTGCATGAAAAAAGTGATTCAAATGATGCATACAACATATACACAAAGCTAAGGCTATGAAATGAAGTGCTTTGGAGTTAAAAAGTACTAGTAATGAGTACAGGCTGTGTAGAATGAAAATAAAGACTATAGGCAGATTCTTCTAAAAGAGTAGATACACATCTCTGACATGTGGGAGAAAAACTGTCCCAGATTCATACATAAAATATTCAGCTTGTTATCTCTCAGGAACCAGATACTATGAGAACAAAATCTGTATTTACATGAAAACAGCAGAAGGGTTCCCAAGTGGTCAAAGAAACCAAATGTTAGCCCTAAAAAGAGTTAGATATGAAAACAGAAAATGTTACTAGGCCTCTGCATGTTTGTATCTTTATGAGGAGTTCTGGTCTCTAATGACCTTACTTTCAAAAGAATCCAGCAGAGTTGGAGGGTTTCTAGAGGATGACAAGAGTGATAAGATATGGGCTGGAATGCCTGTACAGGAAATACGAGAAACCTCATTCATTTGCCTACACAGAATTATCTAGAACCAGCTGAGATATCTTTGATTAGTCAACACATTCACCCGTTGCTGGCAGACAGAATAAAGAAATTGGTATGTATGGTATTTTGGTGTGGCAGCTAGGATATATCTACAAAGCTGGAATTAGAATTCAATACGAGGGCAACTGAATCATGTCAAAGTACATTGGTCCAGGAGTTCGATTTAAGTTCAGGTTAGTTCCTTTCTGGACTATACCATCAGTGGACCTCTCTCCAGAACAGTTTCTGAGCTTGTCTCCTGCATGGTCTTCAGATTTAGATTTGTGGACTTATCTCCAGTTTCCTCTCCAGCTGAGTCTCTTGATGCTCCTGACTGGAATTCCAAGTAGGACCCTGGATAGATGGACGTTGGACCTGATGTACGCCCTTTCCATTCTCTGGAACAGTTTATAGAACTTGTTATCACCACGCTGGTCTGCCTGCCTCAGCATCCAGCCCTCTGTGATGGGCATCCTAGTTGATGGCATCCCAGACTGGCTTTTGCTGCTCCCCAGTGAAATTTTTTCCCATAAGCAAATCCAAGCAGTGGAATAGGCTGCCCAGAGAGGGTGTACAGTCTCCTTCCTTGGAGTTTATCCATAACAGCTTGAACAAAGCTCTGACAGCCTGCCCTGCTTTGGGGAGGAAGTTCGTCTAGATGATGTCTCAAGAGCACTGACCTGAATTATGCTACTAATGCTGATTGGATAGAGGTTGAGTCCTCACTTCATCTTCTGGTATTAGAACTCTTAGAATAATAAAGAAATTGGACTAATTCAAAACAAAGTGGTGTTTTTTTTCCTCTCTGAATTTCTTGCCTTAAGATAGTATCAAAGTTTGAGGCTTACAAGGATTCAAGTTCTAGACAAGATCACAAAGGAAAAACTCTGTGAAGATTTCATAAACAGAAAATACCTCTGAATCTGGAAGTACAAGAGTTCCAAATTTTGAGAAATGTAATGGATATTCAAGGCTACTATTGTTTTACATTAAATCCAGTTATCATAGATGTTACCAGCCATTCCCCATCCCCACAGTTTTCTCACAGCCCACAGAAAAGTAGATTCTTTCCTAGTTGCAAGCCAAAACAAGAGATGCAGAGCAACAAGCAAGGATTTCAGTCTCATAACATGACGGCATCACAGAAAACCATGCTTCATTACAGCTACTAATTGAGAAATTGCTTGCTGCGGAAACTACATCCTGGAGAGTAGGATTAAATTTCTGGCATTTTAAGAGGGATCCTACATTTATATCATGCAAGAATGCTGGTAATCAGTTACTCTTAGTCCTTCTTTCTTTGTTGCAAATCTAGATTTTGGTGGGAACTGTTCCTTAGTGGATATTCGTGTAGTCTATATCACATTATTATTATGATTTCACACAAGGCCATTATATAAAACAAAAATCTAAGTAAGCTAGCAACTATGTGATATAGGCAGTATATTTTGAGTTGGTGAGTAGGAAGCTAATAAAATGTTCAGGTCTGATAATATTTATTCAAACATTCTCTTTTGGGAGAAATTTCTTGTTGAGAAGTGACTGTGGCTTAATCTTAGATTATAGAATCATAGAATCACCAAAGTTGGAAAAGAACTCCAGGATCATCCAGTCCAACCATCCCATCTTCTAGCCTAAAACGAATGGTGGTCAAATCAGCTTCATGCCAACAAATGGCATGCAGAATCAAGAACAGTTTTTAACACAGAATGATATCAACCTTCTTGAGAAATGGATCTTTCTCTTCTTTATAATTCTGGTTTAGTTCTGATAACAGATAAAAAGAGAACTGCATTCAGAGAATGAATATTTTGTAAACCATAGTAGCATCCTATCAAGATACATATAAAATTTATGAGAAAAGCAGTCAATCAGCCAGTTCAGTTCTCTTTTCTCTGTACATCTGCATTCCTTTTTCCATTTTCAAACAATCTTCTTTTGATCTACAAAACAAGAAGAAAATGGTAACATTACATCACATTGGAGTAAGTCTTTGTCACAAACTGGTATTCACTGCACAATGAAGTAAGAAATGTGTTAAAACTGGTATATCCAAAGTGTCCATGTGCGTTCCTGAGAAACATATCTACATATTTTTTATTATTAATACTAATAAAGGCAGGGCACGGGTGCAGCAGGCCTTAGTTTCTGTCTTTGGGGACTTTCATCTTTAATATAGTCTCTTAAAAATACATGCATTGCTACATTTTTCATTACCCTTAATTTTTTCATCAATCACGTTAATTTATACAGGGGGCACTTAATAATAGCTAATTAACACTTATGACTTTTTAAATTAAAAGACCTTTGGAGAGATTACTGCTGATTGCGGAAAGGTTTTTGTTACTTCCATTTAAAAAAGAAAGAAAGAGGGACTGAAGATCTGGCTCCAGCACATGAGAGGAACTTCTCTCTTGCTTCACCGATCATACAACAAATGAAAACAGTAAAGGCTTGCACAGAGGCAATAGTGCTATTAGCCTCCACTCCTGAAAGGTGCCATTATTTTAGCTGATTATTAAGCAGCATATATATTATTCAGAGTGACCTTTAAATAGCTGAAAATTAAATTATAATTTACTGGGGAGATATCTAAAGCTATGTAGCTATTATTACCAAAAAAAGGACCATGATCTCATGCAATCTTCTGAAAATATGTTTTTATTATTACCAAATGCAGTGAAGAAAGGAAAAGCATTGAATTCTGACAGCTACTGGGCTTTCATAGGTTTAAATAACATTTTAAAATAAAACTTCTGTTCTTCCAGTGACAACTCTACTTTTTGAGTGTGTTCATGTTTGTACATTTCATGAACTGTTCATATTCACACTACTTTCCTTCTCTAGTAACGACAGTTAAATTCTTTCCTTTAAAAAAAAGCATTTCTTACCATTATGCGCTACACACTTCCCATGTTCTCCTAAGAGATCTTATGATATGGCCACATAACTTCATTTTCAAACAGCAGTGAGATTTTGTTATTTTTTTCTTTGTTATTATTGTTGTGATGATGATGATGATCACACCCCACCATTATATCCTTCCAGTTCTTGACAGCCCCATGAAAATGCTCAACATTCACAGTAACTATCAAGTCTTACATCAATCTGCTGATAATGAGAAGGAATCCAGCTTAGGAAGACAATATTCCACATCCCAAGCAGTCTCTAATCACTTCTTTTGGATGTGGCACAACTACAGCTGCTCAAGGGCCTCAAGGAAGACTGCCTAACATGTTCATTGTTTCCTCCTACATTCACACAAGGCCATGAAGTTTCTCCCCTGTAGGAAAGAGAATATATCTCTGTCTTCTAATAGGTATGTTTTCTAGATAATATGACAGCATGTTCATGTAGTGTGATAAGGCTGATATTATTCCTGTTTAAGAGTCTCCCAGCCATTCACCTATTCACTTTGGCAGCAGCATTTTATAATTCATATCTCACATAAAGCCAAGCACTTAACACAGCTTGTCTATGACAAATTAAATCATGCAGGATAGCTTTCTACTATAAATCACTCAATAAAAATCAAATCCATAACCATATTGATGGAATGGATTAAAAAAGTCATAATGAATTTCAACATTTTCTGATTAAAAACCTTCTGTGAATTGTTTTGGGTATCATTTCAGCAAATAAATACAATTGCATAACATTATGCAATACCAGAGATATCAAAGTCTACCTGTAGTGTTAACCTGTGGCATTGACAAATTGGCTAGAAAAATCAAGAAAATAATCTACATATTTATAGTTTACTCTACAAAATTAGAAGAATAGTGATCTTTTTAATTGGGAATGTGAGAACAATTAAACTTCACACTGAAATTGCTTTTTCACATAGGATATATTTAATTTGAAATGTGTGCATTGTTTCCACATAAGAGATCCATCTGGAAAAGCACAGTGGAACTGAAAATCGAGACCTTCCCTGTTTCCAAAATTCTCAGATCAAACAATATAAAATAGTTTAGATATTCGATATTGAATCTTGATTTCTTTTGCATTCCATTACAATATGTAGCACATTCTGTAACCAAAATTCTGGAAACAAAAGGGTAACATAGAGAGTAGTTTCTTTTTCATTAACAGAAAAATATCACAGCCTTTTGGACTATTTGTTGGCTTAAATTAAAAGGAGAGTGGGGGTTAATATTATCTCTAATTTTTTAAGAATATGTTGCCTTTAAAATTCAGGGCTTTTTTCCCTATTAAAAAGAAAGTGCTAAAACAATCAGTGATATATTTCACTGATAAAACACAATTTATAATATACTTATGGTCACTCTGAAAGCATATAGTGATGCAATATTTAAAATAGATTCAGTTTTTAATGAATTATTTACTCATTTAGAATGGAAGGGTTGATTCTAAAAGCACAGTGGTTCACCTCAAGATACAAACTTAAGAAGTATTAAAAAAACCCAACAACTTAACAACCACCCTCTGGACTCACCAATATTGCTGTATGGTATACCACTAAAAGAAGTAAAATAATGTTGTCAAAACAAGATGTTAATCTTCAGAATAATGTGAATATATAAAATTAAACAGAATTCTATATTGTATCTGAGCCATGTGGGTGAAGCTAATTTAAGTTTGCAGAGACTGGATGATGAAGGACATGGTAGATCTTTGTTCTGCTGTCATTTTTCTGTTGGCCTCAGAAGAGTGTCCATTGGATGAACATCCCAGCTCATCACATTAGGTGTGAAATTCACTGCTGACCTGGAACAATTAAAAGTAGTACTTTTAAGTCTCTTGAGAGGACTTTTCTATGACGCTTAACTTTTGTCATAAGAGTTAACATCTCATCTCCAAACTGGAGAAAGCAGCAGGCCCATACATGTGCCTGTTCTAGAGGCTGCATGCTTGTTTTTCCCTTTCAATTAAGATTTTCTGCAGTATAGAAGCAAGTGAACCACATATGGGAAAACTGATGCCCATTGTCAAGATAGTCTTAAGAGCTGAAACAACAGGAACCAGCAGCAATGTTGTCAGAGGCAACATTTGCTAGCATGGCTGTGCAGCAGGACTTGAAATGTAGTGAGGACATTTGCTCACCTCTCATCAGCTGACGCTGGACAGGAATCAAAGCACAATAGAAGAAACTCTTTTAAATGTGTCACAAACTCAGTGACTTTGAAACTGCTTAATATCTGATGAACTGGAGCTGGATTTACATATAAACGATGTTATTTGAGTATACTTGCCATAATGTTTTGCCAGTAACCACCTCAGCATTATTCATTTTTATATTAGCCCATGTGTGACAGTGTGCATGAACCAATAAAGTTTTATCATGTTCTACTGGGTAGAAAAAAAATTCTAAATAAGAATAATGAGCAAATACTCGTCATTAAGTATCAACAACTTAATAACAGCTAGCACAGTTATAACTAACATCCCCCATATTAGAATTTCATGCTGCAAATGCCTTCACAGATTAAAATTAAACTGCTGTGGTAGAGTGTGTTGAACTACCAAATATCTGAATAATAGTAACTAAGAAGGAACTTGAAAAAGCCAAGTTTTAGTTTACAATTATTTTCAACTGAACTAAAACATTTAAAAATCTCTTCCTGTAATGCATATTTCTATAATGTTACTGAATTTTCCCTCCTTACCAGCAGACAACCTTTTTTTGCATCATTATCGGTACCTGTATCAGTGATTCATACTTTATTCTCTCAGAACACCTGAAATACCCAGCAGATTGTACTGTGACCCTGACCCTGCAAACAACAGTAGGCAGTGAAATCATAATCCCTAGAGATCAAGAGAAGGGACAAATGTTCAGACTCTTGACTTTCTGTTAGGAGAAAGGTAAGAGCAATACCTCCGTAACTTGGGACAACAAGAATGCAAGAGAACTTGGAATTCATGGAAAGTGGTAGTTTGCTCTCAAATATAGAATGGATTTTTCTCCACGGTATTTTTATAAGTAAGCAGTGGCTTGCCAGCTAATTCAACTCTCTATTTACCTACTCAACAATTTTAAATTGTCATCCTTTTTTTTTTTTTTTTTTTCATGTGAAATCAACAGAAATGGTGGAGACCCTTGTAAATTTCCTTAAGTCGTTGGCAAACCTTCCTCTTTGTGTTACATCTCTTCTTTGGTTCTAATTGGAAAGTAGTTGAAAGTTTAAGGTTCAGAACAGGTTGACAGTTAAGGTCCAGGGGATTAAACTGTGTTGGAAAGGTGTTTCTCTTATGGCTTGACTGTTTTCCCTGGAAAACTTAATATCTGTTTAACTCCTGTTTGGAAGACTGTCCCAATGTAGAAGATTGTCCCCTTGTAAGATCCACTTAGCTGAAGATGTTCCCAGCATTTATGTGCTACTTTTGGGATTTTGTGAGCTGACTTTTCCCAAAGGAGTGCTGCTGTCATGGCAGTGCATAAATCAGAATTGGAACTTTGATGTAAATGGGGCTGAATCCATTAATTGCTTTAAAAGTCTTTATGATTTGCATTGTCCCAGAAGACATGCAGTTACAGTGGTTCAAAGATCATACCATGCTTTGATGTTGCCAGGGTTGGATTCATTAAAGCTCGAGGTTGTAAGAACAAAGCTTTACATGGACGTGGGAAATTAGTTGGGAGCCAGTGGAAGGATGTGACTGCTGTCATGCAGTGCTCGCAGCAGAAAGAACCCTGAGATTTCACAGCTACACTCTCTGTCAGCTTCAACCCATCCACTCTCTGAGTCAGCAGCTCTGCTGAGTCTCTGTTACCAGAATACTTGCCAGTGGCCAGATCCTCATCTAGGAGGAAGGGAGAGAATTTCCTCTTTGGTTGGAGGATGATGGAAATTCTTCAGGAAAGTGATACCATTTTCTTCTCCATGCTTAATGAGCCTTAAAAAACTCCAGCATTTTCTGGATGAAAAGGAGTTTGTCTTTGGCTGGTGGACTCACAGTTCTTGGCCTCTCCTTTGAGTGTTGCCTGAGTTTAGCCACAGCCAACTTCTTCATCCTGGAGCTAGCTCCTCAAAGGATTTTGACATTTTTTAAGTTCTGGATATTTCTGGCAGCTTGTATGTGTGAGGATGGAGTGTGGCCACTTCTCCAGGTGTGTGGCTGCTATTGTGGCCAAATGGATTCCCAACATGAACAGACACTGTAGGGTGCTAGGTATTCCAATTTTGTAGAGCTTTATATCCTATAACTATCAGCCGTATCTCACAGGAAAACTGTGCAAGTCTTCTACACTGCTTTGATTACAGTTACCAGTTGCTTTTCTGGATAGTTGGCACAGTCTCCATTCAGCAACGTGCCTAAGGTCTCCTAGAACTGTTTAAGACAGCTTTCATCATGGAAAGATCCTTCAGGGCACAGGCGCCTTTGTTTGGAAACTGGATTCAGACTTCAGAGCCTTGAAGTTCCAGCGTGTCTGCCATTTGCAGTCCAGCTCTATAGGCTGGGAAGACAATTTTACTGCCTTTATAGGATAAAGTTAATTCATTATATTGCTTACTGAGCTCATATACATCCAAGGAAGAAATCAGACTCCTCTTGCAGACCGTACAGAAATCATTTTAGATTAGACACACAGTATGGAAAGAAAATAGGTAACATAATAACAGGAATGAAATCAATAACAATAGTAATAATTAATAATTCATTTCCCTTTTCCAGACTAGGCAAGAAAGAGTTAAAATACTTTGTACCAATTATTGACTACAAGATCTGCAAATGATTGCATAAAATTTCCAAAATATGCCTGCAAGCTTCTATTATTGATGTTGTGCCCCGGGACATGCACATATGGATTTAATTGTCTAAAGTGTTTTATTAATTAAATTGCTATGATTTACCTCTCCCATGTTAGCATTTACAGTTTATGAAACAGCTCGTAATTAGGAAATGACTATACTGATGTTGCTTGTTTACTTTGCAAGCAATACATAATAGTGCCACATTCTTCTTTTAAACCCACCCTCCCAGGCTACCTTTTTTCTAGCCCGATTAATAGGCAACTGCTGCTGGTGCGTTAAATTGCTTTTTGGATACGTGTAGGGGAAAAGATAACTGCTAGGCTTACTGCGGAGCAGCAGCATCCTTCTTCTTAGATCAGAATCTTCATCCATAGCTCGATGAAGTTAATAGACATTTTCTTACTCACTTCCACATGTTTTGAGCCTGTCTCAACAAGAGAAAATCAGGATTTTTCCCTAAATACAGTGTCACAACAATTGTCAACCTCTCCAAATACTCTAGTCAGCTTTATTCTACAGGTAAAGTTTTGAGTTTTCTTTACTGATTCCTAGAAAGATTTGCTTATGGTTGAATGCCCTGAATTTGTGTACAACTGGATTTATTCAAATCAAAGAAAGTGCCTGTTTTTTGCAGAAGAATATTCACCAGCAAGTAGATAGATATTAATGCAACAAAAAGTTACTTATTAAATCTGTATATAAATTTGATATTCTCAAAATTTGTATTTTTTTTTCATATTTGGAGAATGCAGATATCATATATGAAGATATCGTCTATAAATGCGGAGAAAGAGAGAGAAGGAAGGAATGTTATTATAGGTAGTAGATTCTAAGATTGGAATGGAAGATCATGATCTCCTGAGTAAAATATGCCACAAAATGTCACTCTGTAACTCCCCTAAATATTCTTTGTCACCATTCTGCTGCTTTTCACACTGGGAGGAGATCATGTATGTACATGGGCTCCTGCACTCCCAAAACTTCCAAATAACTTTGCAATATTTGCTGATGTCCATCAGCTTAGCACTCTGCTCCTTCCATCTTCTTCCTGAGCTCACTGGAAATGGAGATGGGCACAAGACATGTGATGGCACTGACTCCGCTACTCTATGTGCTGGCTTGTTTGTTAAAACCCAGCTGCACCTTTGGACAAAACAAAATTACATTCAAAACCCAAAGCAAAAACAAAAGCTAAACACCAAAAAACCCCAAACAAAACCAAAAAGTTAATCAGAATTTTTCAAAGAATACACATAGGATGAGAATCAGGACTTAACATGTTTGCATGGCAATGGACGTTTTCTACTGAAAATTAAGTTCACCTTTTCCAAAAAATCAAAAATCTTGGCCAGTTTAAAACTTCATTTTGCTAGTGCATAATAGATGTTATTTACTAGAAACAGAAGATAAAGAGGTCTTTAGCTTGGCTACTCTAACAGGCCTTAGCAGCCCTGAACTGTTTTAGTGGATTTGGTAAAATCTAAAATTGTCTTATAATTAACTCCTACTCACATGCCTTACTGATCATTTGTTGTGTAGTGAGCTACACTGAAAGTATTTAATAATGGATCTCTACACATAAAGGTTCTTTGAGGAGAGTTCATTAAAAGGAATTTACTGACACTTCTGCATTGACTTCAACTGCAGCTGATGAACGAGTGAGGCCATGTCCATCTTCAGTCAGGCTGATGTACTGGTTTCTTTCTTTCTCTTTCTTTGCTTTCTATGTAATACAAACAGAAATTTACTGTGATGTAGCAGTGCTCCAAAAGACAGATAGCACCTTTGAAAATCAGACCCCTTCTTCAGGTGCAAAAATATGACCATCTGAGAATGCTGAACAAAACATTATTGTCTTAGCCCACCGAAGTTCTTGCATGTAGCAACTACCACCCTTTGGAGGAATCTCTCTTTTCCTGTGGACCACAGTGGGAGTTTGCAGAGGTTTAGTCTTTCTTTGTCAGACCAACCTCCATGCCTGTGAACAGCTCACCATCCTCTCTGCCCACACGCAGATCTAGAGATGATCACTCAGCCGCAGGACTCACATTGGTGTCAGCAGCAGCAGTTTGTCCATTCCAGTCTATTTGGTGCAGTGCCATCATGGGCAGGGATACAGGCAGAATGCTCTCACAGCAGGGCTTGCTGCAGGCACAGGCAAGGAGGCAGCTTCCTAGAGTGGCTAGCTGCTAGGAAGAACAAAACAACCCAAGCATGGTGGATTAATTTTTCTAGCAAACAAAGCTTGCTGATACTATTTCCTATGCTGCTGCTGTGGAACGGTTAGATGACTGAGGACCTGATGGATCTGAGACATTTGGCAACTATCACCCTTCCCTGCAGACTCAGGAGGCAGAATTATCTTCCATCCCTCCCATTTCTCCTGGGGCAGCAAGTGCAAAAAGCATGTTTCTACTGTGCTCTCTAAAATCACAGTATCATCCCTTCCATTTCCTATGTCCAAGGCTAAACTTTCAATTCCTGGAGTGGCAAAATTTACCTTCCCCATATATAAGAATCTCCGAGTGAACTGTGCTTAAACGATGCCACGGGCTGTGTCCTTTCCAGATGCTGGTGCACAGAGTCACCTTCCTGCCCATCATGTGCATGCTTCAGGTGTCCCACGCCTTCATAAACTGATTTAATCTGTATTCCAATTAAAAGCCTGTAAGGAAATATCTCTGTTGCTCTTTTCATTGTAAATATTATAACTTTGGTTTGCCACTGGAATACTGAAGCTGGTATTTATGCAATTAAAATACCAATTATACAATTTTTCAGTTTCATTTTGTTCTTTACTCCTCTATAAACTTCCTTGCTATATCTAGTATAAAATAAGAATTACTCAGACAGAAAATAGCATGAAATCCTCAAAGATAAAATCTAACCCTTACAGGATACAGAAAACCACTTGTACTGGCACTTGGTACAGTCTTCAGCTCTATGAAGGCAACAGCGGTATATCTGCTATATTTTACCTCTCCATAATATTAATTGATTGAATTTCAAATGGCAACATTTGTGTCAGTATGCTACCTTCAAATCCCTGCCGTGATTTTCAGTGTGTGCACGAAGTTTCTGAGTGGAGCAGCAGGTGGACAGCCTTTGGCTGGCGCAGGGCTCTGTGTGATCTCTCTGCTTAGCGGCTGTAAGCCCCGAAGTGTTTTCTCCCTATGGGTCAATTCACCCTCTCTCCTGCATACATCATGGACAATGCAACGAGAACCTGCACTGACTTGGGGTAATGCCACTGTGCACTCCAGTATTCCATTGCAACTGTTGGCTTCTAAATTAAAAACGAAAGGGAAGTTAATGAAGTATATATATATAAAACAAGAGGACTGCTTCTAAAGGCATGTATAAAAACCTTGCCGCTGAACTATGCCTTACAAGAATAAAATGTTTCCTAACTAGGGCCTTGATCCAAAGCCCCAGAGAGTCAAGGAGAGTGCTTTCTGCTGATGGCAGGCCATGAGTCAAGTCCTTAGAGCACAGTTCTCTTATCATCATAACTCATAAGCAACACAGAGAAACCCTGATTTAAAACAAAAACAAAGGAAATTGACACAATTGACACCCTCCCCTCCTACACTACTCTTTGCGTGAGATAAGGAGCACAAACCTAACTTATTTCTTTTCTCATCAAAAGCACACTGATAACAGTGAAGTAAAGCAGTGGTCATAATTTTAAGTAGAGAACCTCTCTTGACAGGCTGGGCCAGCTTGTGAGAAATGCTTATCTTGCACTGAAGACCTAAACAAAGTGACAGGCATCATGAGATGGATACTCAGGTCACAGACATCCAGAGCTTCAGTTCTCTGTTGGGGTTTGGTATTTGCCAGCCCTGCATCTCCTGAGGCTTTTGGAGGCTCTTGGTACATCAGTGCATCTTCACTTTGAGCTTATTTCAAAGCCATAGCAACTGACAGGCATTGTGGGTGCTTTTTTGTGAGCTTTCTCTTGCAAATTTGGCCCCACAGACTTGTTTGCTAAGAACCCCCCATGAATGCTATGTTGGCAGTGAGATGAGCACATATGGAAACAGCACGTTACAATAAAAGAGGTCACTTCAGCGTGGTAGCCAGTCATTAGTGGGATTCTTCAGGGCTGTATTTTTGGGCTAATTCTCTTTAATGTTTTCATAAATGTCTTGGATATAGAGCTTGAATGTTTTTCAAGTAGCTCTGTGGAGAACACTAAACTGGGAGGAGTGGCTGACTCCCTTGAGGGAAGAAAGACCTTGTGGGGAGATCTTGACAAAATGGAGGATGGGCAGTCATCAACAGCATTAAGTTTGACAAGAGCAGGCCCCATATTCTGCACCTGGGATGGGACAACTCTGGCTGTATGCACAGGCTGGGGGAAGAGATGGTGGAGAGCAGCCCTCCAGAAAGGGACCTTTGGTTGGTGGCAAGTTGAACATGAGCTAGCAGTGTGCCCTGGCAGCTCAAAGAGCCAATTGTACCCTGAGGTGCATCAGGCCCAGCACTGCTACTGGGCAAGGGGAGAGCTTGTCCTGCTCTGCTCTATGCTGTGCGGCTACACCTTCAGCACTGGGGGCAGAGTTGGGTGGCACAACATAAAGAGGGCATAAAACTTAGAGAGCATCCAAAGGATTGCTACGAAGATAGAGAAGGCAAAGCGTATGAGGAGCGGCTGAGGTCCCTGTGTTTGCTCAGCCTGGAGCAGAGGAGCTGAGGGGAGGCCTGATGGCGGCTGCAGCTCCTCACAGGGAGCGGAGGGCAGCGCTGAGCTCTGCTCTGTGTGACAGCAACAGGGCCCGAGGGAATGGCATGGAGCTGTGTCAGGGGAAGGGCAGCTGGGGTTAGGGAAAGGGTCTGCACCAGAGGGTGGTGGGCACGGGACGGGCTGCCCAGGTGCCAGAGTTCAAGGAGTGTTTGGACAATGCCCTCAGACATAGGGTCTGGATTTTGGGTGGTGCTGTGAGGGGCCAGGAACTGGACTCAGTGTTCCTTATGGGCCCCTTCCAACTTAGGGTATTCTATGATGAGTATGAAAATTTGGCACCCATGAAAAAATAAATTTATATCATTTTCCTCTCCAATTTTATCTCTTGCGACAATATTAATCAGCCCCAAGTGACATGTTTTATGATGGCCTTTTTTTATTAAGTGCTGAGCAAAACCTGTATTTCTCCAGAGCACTGAGGGGCCACTGGTGTGAATTTGTCATTAACATGCTAAAGAGTTCTGCTGCACGAGCAGTGTGACCTGTTCGTTTGTATGTTAATAGAACTCGTGTCTAGAAAGATTTGAAGGCAGTCTTCTGCCAGACACAGATTGTTCATTAGGACAATGAAAAGGACTCCTGTGAAATAATAATAATAATTAATACTTTTCCACTTCTGTAGTGCCTTTCATTCAAACAACTCCAAACACCCTGCAAATTAATTAGACCTCACAGCAATTCTGGGCAGTGGCATCCCCAACTGATGCGCCTCAGGAACTCATCGAGTGGAGATGGAGAAGGAGAGAGATTTGTCCCACACTTCCTATGGAATCAGTGGGAGAGCTTGTAAGATAAACTGCAGTCCTGACACATATAACCTATAAGGCAGCACTGCTGTTGCAATGCAAAGAAGCATAGTGGTTTTAGAAGATCAAGAAAGAAATTTCTTTACAACAAAAGTCATATCAGTTATTATTTTTCAGGCACATAAACCCTTTTGTAAGCTCAGAGTTGTACCCATAGTGGGTGATAAGAATATCTGCACAGCCCTGTCTAGCTTAACTTCTACAGGAAGTAATTTACTACTTAGTAAACTGCACTCCATTCAGTGCTATTAAGCATGTTTGAAATAATCTCAAAAGATTCGCTGGAGAGAATGGAAAATACTGGAAAATACTTTTTGCTTACATAGAATTACGGGGAAGCAAAGCAAAAAAAAAAAGCTTTTTCTTATGGGGTCCAAACATAAAATGTCTGTGAATTCCTAGTTTAGTACTTGTAGACAGCTTGTCATATGGCACTAGCAGTATAAATTAGTTGAATTAAACTTTGCACATCAGAACAAGACAGCAAAGTCCATCTTGTATTTTTGCTCTGTCCTCAAGTTTGCATTTCTTGCTGATCAAAATACTCTTAGCTTCCCTTGCCAGTCATTTCCATGAACTGATAAATAGAGCAAAATAGTTGCACACCCATAGTAGAAAGTTACATCTTTCATCAGTCTTAGAGTATGTGGCTCATCTCTGTGCCAGTGTTTATAATTTTTCTTCTAGAATTTCAAGGGTTTAGTTTTACTTTGCCGTGGTTTAAGGTTGTCTGCAACTCAACAGTATACCACATGAATTAAATTATCCAGCAAAGTAAAGTAAATGTCAGGCACCGCCTAGAACTGATTGATAAGTAATCAGTGAATCTAATAGCAGAACAGGTTTCTGTGTTTGTTTATTTGTTTTTTTATTTGTTTGCATTACTTTGGTTTGGTTTACACTAAAACAAAATAAGAAATAAGAAAGGAGAAGAACAGATGGAATACTGGACAATTTTCACTTGCTTCTCTTTATGGTTCAAGTAATGGGCTCAAGTTTCCTTGAGTTCATGGCAGTCAAGTTAAACAAGCCAGACTGTAGATTGGAAACTATGGTGCCTAGCAACAGGCAAAGAGGATTGAAAACCTGAAAGGTATGAAAGAGAAAAAAAATCAAAACAAAAGATACAAAAGCAGAACAGAGGACACAAAATAAGGAGAAATGGGAGAAAACACAATATTTTTGAGTGGGTTTTGTATAAATGTATGGTTCTGGGGGCATGTTTACTTCATGCCCGTGTTCATCACTAAGACTAAAGACTAAGGACTGCAGCTATATCACTTGCTGTCACACCACAGCCTTGGACAATTGCATTCCTAAACATTTTGAAGATCGCTTTACTAATTACAGTAGTTTTCCATGCATCACTGTAGTTCACTGTGTGTACCTCAGCCTAATGGCAGAGCTAGAAATGTGCTTTGCTGATAGCATCATGCTGAAATCAGCAGTGGGATCATAGAATGATCCCACAGAATAGTGTTGGAAGGGACCTCAAGGATAATCACTTTCTAAGCCCTGTGCTGCCGACAGGGTTGCCAACCACTAAATCAGGCACCAGCTCAGGCTGCCCAGGGGCCCATCCAACATGGCCTTGACCACCTCCAAGGATGGGGAATCCAGAACCTCTCTGGGCAGCCTGTGCCAGTGCCTTGCCATCCTAATTTCAGTAATCCAATTGAGAAGTGGTAGATCAGTTAAGGAAAAGTTAGCATTAGGTCACAAAAGCACTTATGGCCTGTCCAAAGGGCAGCGATGGCATTTTGGGAGAAGGATTAACATGACTTAGATTAGGGTTCAAAGTAGCTCTGGGAATTACCTGTCAGGTAGAAGTAAAAGAGCTGATATCTTTCTTATTAAAGTTCAGAGATGTTAGTTGTATTGTGTCAAAACCTCTGCCCTTAGGTTTCGATGTTTTTTTTTTCTTTTCCTTTTTTTCCCTGAAAACCAGATACATTTTAAAATACATTATCTAAACAGCACTTAATTAAGTAGCCAGGTTTTCATCTATTTTAACATCCTGCAAAATCCCCACCTGCCATGTGCTTCAGGCTCAGAACGCTACACTGGAGCACAGGCAGTGGAAGAGAGAAGAAGCAGAGGATGTTTAACATTCAGGATTTGTCCGCAGCCGATAATTTATTGGAACTCATCTGTAACAAGGCCTGGCACTGATTTATAAGTTGATTTGAAAAATAAATAAAAGTGATAGAAACCTGCATTCGGTTTTAATGATAGACTGTTGCAGCGTGAAAAGTAAGGATATGAAACATTGCAAGGAAATTAGATATTATGCCCTGAAGACAACTGCAGCTACCAGCCCATTAATTGTTAGATATTTATTATTAAAAATTTCTTTTCATGAGTGACTGCAGAATATTTGTGCTCTTAAAGTTGTTGAGTTCTGACATGAATGGAGTACATGAAGCTCATTTTTCCTTCCCTCTGTGTCTGTGTATGTGCATGAGTTTGTGGAGCTGACAAGGTAGCTGACCCCTAAATGTGATGAATCTTTGCGTACAAACACAAACACTCAAGTGCTGCCTCTGAACTGATACTGAATAGGATAATGAATGCTGGGAAGTTCATTTTTGCTCTGAATCTCAATAGTGAGGGGCTGCAGAATGCCCTGAAACGGGTCTCTGTGGAAACACAGACGGCCTTGTTTTGTTTACAGTGAAGGCACAGCATTTCCAGGGGGCTCTGGCCATTTGCATCAGCAGCCTTGCATGGCCTGGGTGCTCCCAGAGCACTGCTGATCGCCCACCAAGTGCTGAAGAAAGGAGGAGACAGGTAACTGGTTAAAACCAGCCATGTGCATCTGCCAAAACAAACAGAAGGTAAGTAAAGGACCATTTGTAAAACACTATAATGGTCTTGGCAAGCTAAAGCATTTTAGCAGGTCTTAAAAATACAGAGGACCTTTGATTAAATAAATTCTAAACCAACCAAAGTTCACAGAAAGGCAAGAACTCCTGACATGCCCTCCCACTTCTTCTCCCTCAGTTTACACAATAACCAGCGTTGCTGATCTTTGGAGGAAGCAATGCCTGAGAGGGAGCATACATAAAATACATAAAGAGGAATGGTTCCTACCTCAACTGGCCTGTGATCTATCTTTCTCTCATTTTGCTATGAATTATTAAGAGCAGTTACAGTAATTAAATGCGATAGTAATGTGGCTACAGAACCTCAGTTGAAAATCAGGTTTTAAATGCTAGCTGCTTGAATTGTGGCTAACATTACCTTCATGTGCTTGTACAGCTTTCTGATCATAAGAAGGAACTCTACTACAAGCAAAACAATGTATGCATCCTTGTTCCTCTTTCTCTTCCAATGTGTATAAGGCCGTTTATCCCCATTTCTCCACTAAATTTCACTTGGAAAACCACCTCTCTAAAGACATGTGCAGTACCTAAACGTGGTTTTCAAAAACTGAGCAGGTATGTGGTCAGCCCACAGGAAAAGGTGTCTGGAACTCCATCTGTCCAAATAATGTGAACATTTCTTTCTTCATAATGAAATACACCTTACAGCCTACATATTAGTGTTATTTCCTCATAGGTGCTTTTAACAAAGGTAGAATCTGGAGGCCACGTGCTTGCTACACAGAGCATAGGTTTAGAAGCGAGGTACAAAATGCAAAAGGAGACAGGCAGCTATTAGAGAAGATTCACAGTTATGGGCAAATGCATTAATGGTGGGGTTAGCTCTTGAAATGAGAATTTATAACATGCCTTAACCTAATCCCTCATTAAGATAATTTATTCTCCCCCTCAAGGTCTCACATCACAGCTAGTATTAGGCAAATAATTAGTAACAAACAATTCATTTGATCAATTTCAACTCTTCTTTTCTAATGAACTGTCAGCCAACACAGTGCAATTGTCTCAAGTATATTTATTATTACACATTATTTGCCTATTTTTCTGATGTATTTGTAGTCTGTTGTTTATCCAGGAGGAGCTGAGTGCTCCATGGTAGCTAGTCAGGGCACTCTGAGTGGATGCAGAAGTCACAGGGCATGACTGTACTCTTTGTCTGTGAAATAGGATGTTCGGATTAATTTTATTTTGTGAACTCTCAGGCTTTCAAGAATTGAACTTTGTTTCCTCTAAATAAAGTTGAGTGCACATTTTAATCCATAACTCACATGAGGCAGTTCTTTGTTTTGCAGTCATGTTGCACAAGAGACTTGCAGCTCGAGTAGGGAAAAAGAAAGATCTACTTTGCTGCTGTGAGATAACTTCCTGGAATAGAAAAGGTTGCAAGCTCTTGTGCTAATTAAAGTACCCTTAGGAAGTACTGCATTGGAAGCATTTCTTGATGAATCTCCAGCAAATGTCCAACTTGCTGAAGGACCGACTAAGCTCTTTGCCCAGCTGCCCTTCTGCCTGATGTGGAGAAACCTGTGGGAGCCTACTTAGCAAACGTGGCACCTAGAGGACTGAAAGACTGTGAAATGAATTGGGGTCTCTGACACGGCTATATCTGGGCCACCACAGCAGCCCTGGAAGGTATTTGCAAACTACATTTTCATGGGATATCAGCCAGAATGAGAGCAGTTATCACGCTAATGAAATTCTTACATCTCTGTCAGCTGGTGGGAATAGAGCTAACGCAATGCCACTTCCTATAATGGCTGCATAAGGCCACTGCCTGAATGTGCAAACCATAAGACAAAAGAGGAGAAATACAGTCTATGATAAGTAGCCCCAGTATAAAGGCACCAGATTAGTTTCAGCAGGAGTCACCCCACGTGGCATGCTTGTGTCAGCTTTCCTCTACCTGCAAAATGGGGAGAAATGTTTCCTCACTCTACAGGGGAGGATGACTGCCTGCTGATTCTGTTTGAAGCTGAAGGATTGACTCTGAAGAAGCTGAAGTCCAACTTCTTACTGCAGGATTTTAGACAATGCAATACACTTTTCTCCAATGTTTTATCCTTTGCATACAAAGATGCAAAGTAGAAAAACCGTGTGGAAGGGATTTTCCAAGAGAGGGTGAAGTGGCAAACAATACTGGGGACAAAACAGTTCTGGCTGGGGACAGTTAAAGCTTTCCTGTAATATTTAGATTCCGTGTATAATGCTATCAAAACCCTAGCTCAATTTTAATGTAACTTAAGAATTTCCTTAGGATAAGCTATCACAAATTTGTTATGTGAATGCCAATTAAGAAACTCAAGTGAACTCCTAATATGTGGTGATACAGTATTTTGAACGAAGATGCCATTAAAAAATAAAAAGACAACACACTCACATCAGCCCCTACTCCAAAAACATATAGAGTGAGAGCAAAAAAAAAAACCAAAAACAAGTTAGTATTTTGACATTTTTTCCTCTTGCATTTGATGCACTATTTTGGTGAACGTATAGAGTAGGCAGCTCTGTCAAGTGTGAGCTACACATGAGCCAGTATTTAGAATTATATTTAGATTTAGTGGTTGGAAGGGACTCAAAGATCATCAGCTTCCAACTCCAATGTCATGGACAGGCTTGCAAACTGCTAGATCAAGCACCAGCTGCCCAGAATCCCATCCAAGCTGGCCTTGAACACCTCCAGGGATGGGGCATCCACAAAATCTCTGGGCAGCTGTGCCTCACCACCCTCTGAGTAAAAAATTTCCTCCTAACACCTAATCTAAATCTCCCCTCTTTTAATTTAAAACCATTCCCCTTTGTCCTATCACTATCTGTGTAAAAAGTTGTTTTCCCTGCTGTTTATAATCTCCTTTTAATATTCGAAGAACATAGTGAGGTCTTCCTGGAGCTTTTTCTTCTCCAGGCTGAACAAGACCAACTTCCTTAGTATGTCTTCTTTGGATAGGTGCTCCAGTCCTCTGATCATCTTTGTGGTCCTCCTCTGGACCCTTTCCAAGAGCTCTATGTCTTTCTTGAGCTGAAGGCCCAGACCTGGATGCAGTACTCCAGATGGGGCCTCAGGAGGGCAGAGCAGAAGGGGACAATCACCTCCCTCTCCCTGCTGGCCACCCCTCTTTTGATGCAGTCCAATGATACTTTTGGCTTCTGGGTTACAAGCACACTGTTGGCTCATGTCCAGCTTTTCATCCACCAAGACCTCAAGTTGTCTGCAGAGCTGCTCTCAAGGAGTTCTTCTCCCATTCTGTATGTATATATGGGATTGCCCCTACCCAGTGCAACCCCTTGCACTTGGCCTTGTTGAATCTCATTAGGTTCAAATGAGCCCACCATTTCTCTGCATTGAAAATGCAATTTTGACCTCCTGCTAAATAGTTCACTGGATCATTATTCTAGAGGAGAAATGTCCTAGAAACAGATTTTCTGGTACTGGATTGTGGCTTCAGCCACAATGCTGGGGGAATGCAAAGAATAAAATTAAATCAGAACATTTACAAACAATTTTATTTTTTACAGCTGATAACTAGACCACTGGATTTAAGACTCCTGCTCCAACATTTCTATAAACCTAGCTTTTAAAAATTTTAATTTTATTTTTACTTATAATGGTATCATTAACTCTAAATGGAGCATCTCATCTTAGATCAAAGGTGTTTCTTTCCCCCCCACTCGTTTCTGTTAAGCACAAATTGGGCATATTCTTCAGGTTTTGTTTTCCTGTGGAAATTTTGTCTGTTCCTACCACTAGTTTGTAGAATTTGAACAAGTTTACTGAAACTCAGTCCCAAGGAAGAAAAATGTGATCTTTTCTAACAATGTGCACATCCTTACTTTTCAAGAATTTCTACATACTTCTATTCACATTTTCTTTAAAAAATGATTATTAGTTATTCAATCTAAGAGCCAAATCACATGCATTCTAGACACAAGTTGATAGCAGCCCTCTACTCTTTGTTTAGAAGAGAAATGTCTCTTCTCTTACATACTTTTTCTCTAGGAAAGATGCTTTCTGTCATCTATTTTTTTATTTTTATTGGCACTAACTTATCTATTTCAACACAAAAACTGAAACGTATGAGATTCTGATATTCTGAAATTTCTGTTCTCCTCTCAAAAGCAAGCTGCACTCACAGTCTTTTTGCAGTGAAACAGAAATAGATCTGTAGTCCATGTAGCTCACATTAGTCAACAGGCTTTATGGTATGTTATGCAATGCATTACATCCAACAGAATTTGGACAAAGTTGTAGTTATTGCAAATATTGCAAACTAACAAAACAGAAACCTGCAGTAATGTCAGCTCTAAAAAATCACTTGGTTTGCTTTCAGATACCAGCATTCCAGAGGCAAAGAGATTAAATTAGGTTAGAGCCATAAGTGTCAGTTATTCCAAACAGCCAAAATAAATCAACACTTGCCTACACACATTCATTGAGGATGTAGCTCACACATTAACCAAGATGAAATTAAACCTGTTAGAAAAAGGTGTTGTTTTTATTTATCACAAGAAGAATAAAACAACTATAAAACCATGCTTAGTATTAACTTGTTTAGGAGAGAGAGGACAATGTTATTCATCTCAACAGTGTGCAGCTCACTGGCTGCTGCCACCACTGCTTTGATAGCTGGATATTAACTCTGCAAGCAAAAGCACTTTCTCCTTTTTGTTGCAAAGAGTTCTGAGCATTCAATCAAGTATAGCTGTATCTCTTTGCTCAGTCCCACATTAAGCCTCTTAAAAAAAAAAACTGACATAAATCCGTAAGGGAACTTTGCAGATGTGAAAGTGACTGTAGGATGGGGAAGACTGTGATCATGTAGAGTCAGATTATTCTCAGGAACAATCTATGTGCTGATACATACTCAACAACTCAACTTTTTCAGTAAGCAAGTGTGTGTACACAAGTGGTTTCAACTGAATTTAGTGTGGCAACTTTCTGAGTCTCATGACACAGAAAATCATGGAGGCAAACTTATGTGTCTGAGATCCATGTGAAGGAGCAAAACTTCAGTGGATCCAGTTGACACACTTTCAGCAATTCATGACTGTCTTTCCATAAACAGTCATGTACCCTTATCTCAAAAGGATGATGTAAGGATAAGCCTGTGAAAAAAGTGTCTAAGTTGTTGTGGTGCTAAATTACAGAGAAATTTCTTGTGATACCAGGCTTTAAAGTGGTAATCTCCAGTTAGACTTGAGGGAAAAAAAGGAAAGGGTGCAAACAGAGGCACAAATACAGAGATAACATGATGAACAAGCTGATACAGATTACTCTTTGGACAAAAAGAAACTATGTCCTTCAGAAGGAGCACTTCCTTGTGTAGCTCTCGGGTTTTTCTGTAGCTGCCTTGCCATTCGCAGGCAGAAAAAATAAGCTTTCATTGTGAGAAATAACAGAGGTAATGAATGCACTGCCATTCCTCCCTGCGATGGCAATTTTGCAAGGATGATGTGTTATATGCCATCCTATTTGCTGTTTTGATGAGCTTCAGGCATGTACCATTATTTACTACATGAGGCTGAGGAAATAACACAGGTAACCAATTCTATTGAAGAACTATTGTGATAATAGAAGTGAACAAATGGAAGAAGAGCTGCAGATAGTTCTTTCTGTGAGTCTCAATAATGTGCTAAACAGAGAGGATAAAGGGTCAATACTGAAAGTTACTTATGAAGAACTCTCTGCCTCACAGAATGTTAATTTGGAAAAAAATACGAAGAAAACACCAACCTGAAGCTCCATAAATTGTACAGGCAAACATCCATGCTTCCTAAAAAAAATAACAAATAAAATTTAGTAATTACCAGAGAGAGAACAGTTAAACTCATCCAACAGTTGTAGTTCTGGAAGAAAAAATCTAGCAGCCCAAAGAAACCTCAAACCACATACAGCTTCCTTGTTCAGCCACCTGCCTATCTGCCAAATATGATTCACTCATTTTCACTGTGGCACAACTATTATGTACTTTGAAGGATTTGCAAAGATGTTAATAGATAGGAACCACTCTGTTTCCAAAAGTGAGGTCTCAGAATGGTGAAAATGAACGTTTCTGATCAAGGTGGACATCTGAAATGAATCTGTCTTCATGCTGTGTGTCCATAAGGGAAGCAAGCTTTGCACATGCAGATACAGCATAGAGCACTCTCTTCTGTGGTGTGACCCCACAGTTTGAGTTTGACATTTTCAGAACAGGAAAATGATTAGGGTTCAACAAAACTTAAATTATCTTAAATTGCTTTGAAAAATCCCTGTCATGATTCTTAATGTCATTACTGAAGCCTTGTTGCGTTGTACTGCATTCAACATTATGTTGTGGACAATCAGGATAGCCAAGAATTGTTGCTATTGTTATCCTATTGCTATTGCTGCCATGCACATCTGGTGAAAAAAAAGTAAGTGGAAGCACTGGAAGCAAGTTCAGGTGACATGGGAAGACTACTTGCCTTTGTAGGGAGAACATTCATGCAGCCAAAACTCAGAGTTGAAGATGGCTAATGCTGTGAGGGACAATAAAAAGATTTTTTTTATTGTTGTTATTGTTGTTTTTAAATACATTAACAACAAAAGGAAATCCAGAGAGATCATCAGTTTGATACTTGATATGAGAAAGATCATCTTACCATCTTACAAACAGGGACACAGACAAAGCAGAGACTTTTAATGCCTTCTTCACCTCTGTCTTCAACACTGATTCTGGGCTCTGTCACCTCACATGCTCCAAGCTATGGTAGCAACCAACTGCCAGCCAGCCCAGAACTTCTGCTGGATTTGCTGCTCCACCTGGATGCATGAAATTCATGGGATGCAATGGAATTCATCCTAGGGTACTCAAAGAGCTGGCTGATGTCACTGGGAGACCTGTCTCAATTATTTTTAAATTGTCCTGTGAATCTGGAGAGGCCCAAGCTAACTGGAAGCTGGCAAACATTGTTCCAATTTTCAAGAAAGTCAAGAAAGAAGAACCTGGTAATTACGGGCCTGTCCATCTGGCTTCAGTATCTGGTAAACTTATGAAAAAAATTACATTGGGGGTTACTGAAAAACACATGAAGGACACTGTGGGTTGATGAGGAGGTCTTGCTTAATTAATTTAATCCCATTTTATGGCAAGATCATCCATCTTGTTGACCAAAGGAAGCCAGTTTACATCTTCTTGAACTTCAGTAAGTTTTCTGTACTGTTTCTCACAGTATTCTTCTTGACAAAATGTCCAGCACACAAGTAGACAAAAACATAATGGGATGGCTGAACAATTGGCTGATAGGCGAGGTCCAATAGGTTATAGTACGTGGGCTTACATCAGGCTGGTGATCATCACGGTTCTGCAGGACTACAGTTTAGGGGCAGTTCTCTTTAATGTTTTCATAAGTGACTTGGATGTAGGACTAAAAGGTGTTCTGAGCAAGTTTGATGATGATATAAAATTGGGGGGAGCTGCTGACTACATTAAGGGCGGACAGGCCTTGCAGAGAGATCTAAGACAAATTAGAGGGCTGTGCAGTCATCAACTGCATGAAGCTTAAGGAGCAAAGGCCATATTCTGCACCTGGGAAGAGGTAACCCTGGCTACATGTTGAAGGATAAGAGACTGAAGAGCAGTTCTACTGAAAAACATTTGGGGTCTTGGTTGACAAGAAGTTGAAAATGAATGAACAGAGTGAACAGGCAGGCAGGAAGGAAGGCCAACTGCATCCTGAGGTGTGTCAAGCATAACTTTGCTAGCTGGTCAAGGGAAGTGATCATCTCTCTCCAAACTGTGCTACGCAGCTTCACCTTGAGTTCTGTGTGCAGGTTTGGGCACCACAGCACAAAAAGGTCATAAAACTATTACAGAACATCCAAAAGAGGGCTATGAAGATGGTGAAGGCTCTAGAGGGGAAGACATGTCAGGAACCACTGAAATCCCTTGGTTTGTTAAGCCCAGAGAAGAATAATGGGAGACCTCACTGCAGCCTACAGCTCCTCACAAGCTCTGATCTCTGCCCTCTGACGACAGCAATATAATTCAAGGGAATGGCATGGGGCTGTGTCAGGAGAGGTTCAGGTTGAGTATCAGGAAAAGGATTTTCACCAGAGGATGGCTGGGTGCTGGGACAGGCTCCCCAGGGCCGTGGTCATGGCCCTAAGCTGCCAGAGTTCAAAGACTGTTTGGACAACACTCTCAGACACAGGGTTTGAATTTTGGGTAGTGCTGTGTGGGGTCAGGAGCTGGAGTTGATGATCCTTATGGGTCCCTTCTGACTTGATATTCTGTTATTCAGTGATCTGAGTTATCATTTCTCTCCTTTGACTCTCTCTCCTCATCCTATCACAGTGCAGAAATGTAATCCCATTAAGATACTACACCACACTCTTTAATACACAGCAACACCAGTTCTCAACAGAAATTCATCTCTCAACTGGAAAAGATAACTATCTCAAATAGCAACATTTCTACCTAGAAACTAAACACATATCATTTGTACTTGAAGCACATCTGTGCTTCAAATTCTTGGAGGTGGAAAAAAGAACTTCTATTTGTGAAAGAAACAAATACTGAAGTTGTCCTGTACTATAAAATTTAGCAAATCTAAAAAGGTCAATTCATGCAACCTGTATGCCTGGGGTTCCAAAAGCTTAGCCAACACTTGGTCACATACCAGGAAAGCATATCAACCCAACTGCTTAATCTTGGGCTGCTTTAATCCTGGGAGAGATGGGGTTTGCAAACCTTACTAAGGATAAAGGAGTTCAGGGAAATTAGGTGTGATTCATACTCAGGATTAGCTACTTTTAAACCATTTTTTACATATATCGCTACGTAGAGTTTTTCTTTCGGTAAAATTAGATGCTGATATTGCCTAACGGCAAGACTGTGATCTTCACATGAAGAAGTTTGAGCACTCTGTCAGATGCACTGCACTGGATAGTGTAAAGCAGGCATAAGACACCACCAGCTGTTAACTTGAACTGCATACTAAGGACAGGTTTTAGCCTATTTCTCACTAAAGTGATTTTCCAGTACCAAAATTGGGATAGTAGGCAAAGGAAATAATCCTAACTTAAGGCTAGTTCAACAAAAGATTAAAGGCATGTTAAATCTTAAAGAGCTTAAATACCGCGTAGTTCTGCCTGAAGCCTACGTGAACTTTGCTTTATGCATTAAAGCCTTTCAGGGGCCCCAAATCCCCCTCGTAGAAATGTCCATGATTGTCCAAATCTTGTTTATTTCAAACTGAAACACCCATCAAGTTCAACATAAATGGGTATACCTTTACCTGCGTGCAAGAATAAGCAGATTTATGGGATTAGGCATTAGATACTGATATGGCAGGCTACATATAAAGACACAGAGAGCAGCAGAGAAGCCATTTATCTCTCAACAACACTGTTCTCCACTGGATAATGTGGCTTTTCTCTTCTCAGTCACAGTAGTGAAGAGCCATGCCTCCCCCTCAACTCTCTTCCAAAAGAGTACTTTTAACTTTTAAGCTATGTTTTGAGTTACACAAGGGATACGTACAATTCCTCTTGCTATCACTGTTTCACTGATGAGGTCAACTGGACTTTTAAATGCAAATTAAGGCTAAGATTGGTGTGAGTGACTTATCTGCTAGTATGTGTCCTTTTTTATTCTGCTTAGCATCTTTTTTAGCTTTCAAATGGCAGCAGAATTTGACCTGTAGCAAAATGGGCAACATTCAAACCAGTCACTTGCAGAAGAAGCAAAATATCCTTCATTTTCAACTATTGTTTCTCCCTGGTTTGTTTCCATAGCACTGATTGTAGGAAATGGAACAAACCAAAAATGAGTAAGAATGCACATAATGCAAAGAAGCTTTAAACAAAAATGCAAAAAGCCTGTTTTATATCTCCCTTAATTTCACTCTAAATTATACTGGCAAAGAACAGCACAACAGAAACAGAAACAATTTAAGATCTCTAACACTGGTGCGAAACAGAACTAATGGCACCATTTCATCCATCGCTGGTATGGAAGGGCTCTGTGGGACTTGGAGTATAGAGCAACTGAGAGTATTAAAATCTATTCCCCGTTCATCACAGACTTAGTACTAAGACAACTATGGGCAAGATACCATCTCTGCTTCATCAGTGAAACAGGATTTTTCTGCCTCATGGCGAGTCTAAAATTAATGTATATAAACAGCTTGAATAGTCAGATGTTTTATATTAAGTATAAATATTAATACAGATTTTTTTAAACAGGTAAGTTGTAAAAAAATCTTTCACTAAGTTTCTGAGATATTACCTGTACCATATATAATATACCTGTACACATATAATTCCTCTAGAAAATAGAAGCGTGAACCTATTTCACTGCTTCCCCAACTTGTGAAGTTTAGCTTTCTTATTATTTTCTGCCCTCCGGAATATACTTACAATTCTGTGCACTTTCCAGAACAGTAAACAGTCCAAAAAGTTTCCATGATTCAACAAGCAGTGGTCAAATGTAAGATAAGGGCTTGTTTGTGCCTGGAAGCATAGGAGGTAGGAAGAAACAATAAAGGTTAGAAAGGAATGCACTTATTACCAAAAAAAGAGGAAAAAAAAAAAAAAAAAAAACAGACTTAATTTATCTCCTCTGTCCTCAAAGGCAAGCTAATGAGAAGAGAGATTTTCCTGGAAGATGGAAAGATGGAATGAGGTCAAGAAGTTAACCCATAAATGCAATTGGCAAGACCTTTCCAAAATAATGGAATCTATAAAGGTAAAGATTTGTTCAGGGAGAAAAAAGGATTTAAAAGAATTCAGCAGGCTGTCATAACAGATCTGAAACATGACCGATTTGTATTAGTATGATGGGAGTTCTTAAAGCAGGAACAGAAAGCTGAAACAACCCATAGTGCATCAAAATGGCATGCAAAAAGGTAAAGAGCATCTAGAAGACAGACAGACAACTGGGAAAGTAAGGACAACAAATAGGAATGCTGTATGTCTAAATCTTAAAAATACTTGGTAAATTCATAGCACATGAGAGTTTAAAAAGAAAACAACCAAAAGCCCCAACAGTCGAATGCAGTAACAGGAAACACTGTAGTGGTTTAGGAAAGGGTTCTGAGCATTAGTTCTACACCATTTATATATATTAATATTAGAATAATTAGCAGTTTAATGGTACTGATCTAGTGAAATACTGAAGAAATCCATTGCACAGTCAATTACTTTTCTATTCAAGTGTACCAAATAAATGCAAAAATGTAATGTGAAAGCAACTGCAAATGCATACTAATACAGGAAATTAGAGCTCCCTAAGTCCTACGAAGGAGGCAGAAGTGGATGGTATCACAGTAGTAGATACCTGACATCAGAAACACTGCCCTAAATTTTAGTGTGACCTTCAGCCTCATAGCTATATCTTTTAGCACAGCTTTTGTGCAAAGAGAGAAAGATGTGTAGCATAAGAATAGCAAACAGCCAGTTCACATTATGTTTAGACAGTAAATTTTATGATGACAGAATCAATCTTTCTTCTGTAGTTTCAATAATGCCTACTGTAAAGAGTCCAGGAGCTAATGAATCTGAAATTGCAACAGTTATTTCGATTAACCTACATAGCAACATCAAGAAAAGTCAGCAACACCCCAATGTCAGTGCTCTCCTCATGAAAAAACAAAGAAATTACTTTGCAAACAAGCCCTTACTTGTATTTCACAGACAACACAAAACAACAGACATGCACAGTACAGAAGATCCTAAATCAAAATTTTGTAATAAGAACACTTTGAGGCTTGTCAGGTTCTCTTACTTGCATGTACTATAAGGCTCATTAAAAAAACTACAGCAATTCACTGAAATGAAGATTTTCTTAACATCTCAACAAAAGCATGAAACTGCACAGATCATGACAAGTGGCGAATCATGAGCTTCTCTCATTTCAGTAAGCAACTTCTTTAACTTTCTTACATATTGTTACAGAATCACAGAATGGCCACGGTTGGAAGTAACTTCAAGGATCATGAATCTCCAACTCCCCTTCCACATGCAGGGCCACCAACCTCTCCATTTAATACCATACCAGGCTGCCCAGGGCCCCATCCAATCTGGCAGTGAACACCTCCAGGGACGGGGCATCCACAGCCTCTCTGGGCAGCCTGTTCCAGTACCTCACCACTCTCTCTGTAAAGAACTTCCCCAACATCCAACCTAAATCTTCCCTCCAACAATTGCTGAGTAACAATTGCTGAATTCACACCCATGATAACAAAAACCTGACCCTTATATATATGCTGTGAACTATAAATCTAGCATTTGTCTACACAGTCAGATTTTAAAGTACCAAGCACCTGTAAAAGAATTAAAAAAAACCCTTTATAACAGTTAAAAAAATAATACCCAAACTTCCCCCACGTGTGCTCCAGTAAGTCAGTCTCGTACACAACAGAGTAAATTGCAAGGCCGATGTTAGATGGCCAATATTGTGAACTTTACGCACTCCAGATAAAACAAAGACAAAACTGCATCATCAGATGTGTAGAGGTGGCATGATGGGACTCGGTTTAGCAATGGAACTCAGTAGGTCAGTTTGATAGTCAGAAGTTCTGCAAACTATGTAGTATATCTTAATTCCTATGAGAAACTTTGGGAGTGATTTCTCAAGCATTTACAGAAAACAGATAGCAAATCAATTATGTTTCTTTTGACTTTATATATGTATGGTAGCTTTCACATAATTTGGTTCCTGGAGGTTCAGTAAAGTTTAGTAACACAGATGGCAAAACCGAGACTGAAATACTGTCCAAACTGATGGTCAAATGCTAATTACCAAGTTCCATGAAGATGAACTGGGTTGCCAACATTCTGTAATTGCTTCCTTTTCACTGGTTCAAAAACCACCTCTCTTTTAAGCCTGATAGATAACCCCACTGCAAAGAGCAACTTAATTTAGGGAAAAAATGCATGGGAAATAAAGGAGTTTGGGTCCAAAATCCACTCTTCCACCAAAACCTGACATTATAATCCTTTTTCATACCTTACACACAACTTCAACTGCAGTATGGACACTGATGATAACTATGGCAGGTCCTTCCTGTCTTTATTTCAAGGTGCATATATGTCAAATTTACACCTCTCCACCTAATCCAGGACACAATAAATAATGTAGAAGCCAGGAAAAAAAAAACCATTGTTGCACTCACAATGAAATCTCATGATTTGCTGACAGTGTGTGTGTATGGGCTGAAGGGCTTTGCTGACATACAGTAGCCCGAGCTTTTGAAACAGCACGCATTTGTTACTGCTGCTCTGCACTCCACTTATTTGTCCCATTGTGCTAACACGACTATGTTAGTCCATGTTCTATTTTATATAACACCTAATATGACATATGCTGGCTACTAAGTCAGTAAGCAAAATTTAAGGCACATTTTAAGATCTGTGATTTGATTACAAGCTCCTTGGAACAGCAATTCTTCCCAAATGTCTGGCAAACATTTTGCATGCACGTTTTGTTTACTTTTACAAACATTTTTGGCAGAAGGCAAAACATCCTGTGTAGTTTTTCAGTTCTTCCTACATTCTTTCTGATCTCACAGTTCTATTATCAAAATTACAGTTGTCTAAGTTGAATAAGTCATCAATTTTTTATGAAACAACACAAAACAAGATGCATATAAGGAATGCGACAAGAACTACCATGACTGTGTGAGAATAATCAACTGTAAAGTGATCTGTATTTTTAAAGTGCCAGTGTTAAATACATAAAATGAAAGAGAAGGCAAGTGATTCAAAATGAATTGAAAACAAAAGCTGGAGAGAGAAATGGTTTCAATCTTCCCAAATTCACAATGAAAGACTGGAAGTAAACTATCTCCTCCTATCAGAAAACAAAGAAAATTGTAGTCTGTATCCTAACCTTCTTAAATTCATTACCACACAGAGACTGACACAATACATATCTTAAATACAGTATCAGATGCTGTTATTCTTTAGGCCAATACTGAAAATAGAGAATTTGATTTGATGATACTAGTTCAGAGAACCTTCTTTCATATCTCTTCACACCACTTTGACAAAGAGTGCCATAGGCCACGAAAAGTTTGCTTCACCACAAAATAAGCAAACTACAAATTCTTACACAGCTTTTTCAATGATTACATTATCATTCTCTCTCCTCAGCTAGTTGATGTCCAATGTCCACTTCCACTGTTGTAAAAGCACAGGTGTTGACTGCTCAAACAGTCTTATTTTCATTACTTGCAAGCAATGACCATCAAGTAAAATGACACCTTAAGATTTCCATAAAAATGGAAATTATGACAATAAATAAGTTTTGTGATGACCTGATCAGTAACTTATTAAAAAAACAACATTTTTATTTAACGTGACAACATACCATTCTAAATCTTGCACCTTTAAAACCGCAATTTGATCAACCAGTTGCTAATTAGGTTCCATTAAATGTGAATACAGTACTACGTTTAAATTACCTCAGCCAGACAATTAACGAAGACTAAGAAAGACTAATCTGGAATCAGACACATGGCCAATATCATTAAAATGCCCAAGTAAGTCTTCTACTTGTCACATTCAGAGTGCAGCTTCTCAGCAGTTTGCCAGGAGCTGCTGTCCTTCATTGCCTGATAATGCCACCTGATAATGGTCTATAATGCCTTTCATGATGAATTCAAGTGCTCCAGAGAAAGGGCTCACAAAAATGTGCATTTCCAGCCATCTGCAAGCAGATACTATGCCTTCAGCTCCTTTGGTTTTAATAATGTTCCCTTTGGAAAGTGAATCAGTTGAAGACTGTTCCAATAAAACAGGAAGTCAGAGTCTAGACATGGCATAAACCACTCTCTATACAGTTTGTGACAACGTCCTTGTTTTTCTTTCTTCCACATTTTTTTTCCAAATACCATACAGTGAAGGCAGTTTGATTTTATCCATATTCTTACTGTAAACATTAAGAAATATTCCAAGGACAACCAGTAAGCCTGACCACACGTATCTGAAGGGGAGAGAAAGGAGGGAAAAGAGGTTACCATTAGCACTTTGTACTGAACAATATTTATGATTTAGAGATAAAAATAAAGATTCTAATTAATGAGAGAAGAAGTTAAGAAAAAAAAGCACTACAAAATACAACAACAAACAAGTTGGTGGACTTGGAAAAAAAATTTTCTTGAATCTCTATTACTACTGTGCTGCAATCCTTCCTTTTCTTGTACTGAATGGATAGCTTATTAAGGTGGTTTCATAGTTAAAAAATAAACAAGATTAACTGTTCTTTCTTATATGAATAAAGTAGACTGGAGAGGTTTTAGTTTGTTTTCCTTGTCTATATTTAGGAGAGACATTCTCTCTATCATTGGTCTAAAACATGCACTCATTCAGTGTCTTATGTCTATACTTCCTAATGCACACCTCTTGTTTAAGCCCTGTTATTTTAAGCCTCAACATTTTTATCTGGAATAAACTGCATTTGGGCATTTAGCTCTACGCTTTGTTCTTAAGTTTCATATTTACACATAGCAATAAAATTAAATTTTGTTTTGTTTCAAATGAGAATTTAAATCATTGCAATATCTCTGCTGCATTTTTTCAAGGACAAAAAACTCTTCATTGAGATTTAAAACATGGAAGAGTTCAAAGCCCCAGAAATTTTCATTTTAACTTTAATTTTCTCCCCAGATAGGAGAGGCTTCCACTTGTTAAGAAAAGCTAGCTAAGAATTCAAGTTTGTGCTCAGAAAAGGTGTAATACTGTAGAAAGGCCTGCCTTTAGCCAAACCTTCCTGGAGAAAAGCACCTGAACAATTCATTAAGTATCATTAATCCCGTATTTCTGAAAAGGCAACAACCAAAAATGCCAACACATGGAACAGTTTATCTTTCAGACCTTTAGAAAAATGGAAACTATTTTCTCTAAAATGATTAGCATCAAGACAGAATCTTCAACAGACTGTTAACATTGTAGAAGATAAAGAACAAAAACCATGGAAGCCTGAATATGATTAACTTCTATTGTTATAAACCCATGATCAACTTTTTAAAAATAAAATATATAAAAATACACTTAAAACTATGAATACTTACTGGAATGTGAATGGCTTTGCAAAGAACAAAAAAGAAAGCACAATTGTCATTGCTTTTCTTCCTGTTGTTACTGCAGAGGAAAACAGAAAGTTATTTCTTCAAGAATCCACTGACAGTGTAAAAGTAAGATAGTCTTTGATATTAGTAGACATCCTTACTACATCGTTAGGGATCTGGCTACACTCATTGTCATCCTTGGTGCAAACGCAAACTGTAGATGCACCTCTCCAATGTAATGAAACTCTAGAATCATGAATCAGGACAAGGAGAAGTGGTTTCAAACTTAGCAAGGGTAAATTTAGGTTGGATGTAAGGAAAAAGGTTCTGCAATAAGGGCAGCGAGGTACTGGAACAGGTAGCCCAGAGACATGGTGGATGTCCCTGGCTCTAAGCAACCTGATCTAGCTGTGGATGCCCCTGTTCATTGCAAGGGAGTTGGACTAGATGACCTTTAAAGGGCCCTTCCAACTCTAGCAAGGATTATTTGATTCTATGTTACACAAAACAAGTACACCATCCAAATGGTATCATCTCTAGTCCCAGAATCTGCAGCACAGAAACTCCCAGAACAAGACTTTGTGTTTAATAGCTTCACTCTAATCAATTCATCATACCTGAAAGCAACAAACAATCCTTGCAAGTAACTGATTATGTGAACTAAAACCATTGCTCTGTTAAAGCTAAAAGAAGTGGATTCAGACCCAATGGGACTTGGACACTCCAAATCTCTCACCATTCTCATGTGACTTTATCACAGTCCCATGGTCTAGACAGTGCTTTGGGCTTTATTTTTAAGTGGAATGAGGCCAGCCATATTTTTGTAATTCTTTTGAAGTTAATACAATTTCAGTTATATAGCAGTGCAAAGAAATGTACCTTTGGCTAGGAATCTAGAAGACCAAGGATGCCTGACTTCAATGACTATGCATTCCTAAGCATAGTCATAGCATAGTAAGCTTTCCTAAAATTCTTAAAAGGCCAGCTTCCACATGTGATCTCATCACTAGCAAAGACAAGGTTGTAGGAAAAGTTGGGAAAACAATTCTGCTAGCAAAACAGATATAAACTTTGGCTTACTCTTTAACTATAACTTTTGACAGTTATTTGCAAAGCCAAAGCTATATGCTATGATTAAGATTGAAACGTTACTTGTAAACTGCATACTTGAAAACACAATCATTTATCAGTGAAACGTGCAAACAGTAAATGAGTAAAGGTATTAAGAAAACCTTGAAAAACATTAAAAATGCAGCCAGGTGTACAAATTCAGCTATGAAGGGCCAGAGAAGGCGTTACATGACAACATAGGCTTTCATTTATTAAAGAATCTTGTACAATTGTCTGTACCATTAGAGAATCAAACTTTTCAGCAGCAGAAAATATTTTAACGACCACAAAGTACTTTTTGCTGTAACAGACAAAAAATCTTCTCTCATAACTACAACCACATTAGTATTAACATAACACCATGACAAAAGGAACCAATAACTACAGATGTATTTTCATGCTTTTTTTTTTTTGTCCACTAACGCAAGTTTCACCCCCCACAAGCTTCTCCCACTAAATTTTTTCTCTTAAAAGCTTATTTAGTACTGGAAGAAACAGCCTTCATCATTGCTTTATCTGCCCCAGCCTCAACCGCTCGGTAGCAATTTCTATACATTTTAAGAAATTTATGCACATCAAATAGAATGATTTTCTGTTACATGAAAAATTAAACGTGAATGAAAAAAAAATCGAGTTTTAATTAGAAAACAGTTTACAGATGAATAATTTAAAAAATGGTTAAATTCAGTTTTTCTTATCATGATTACTTCTGTTCTTTCAAATCAGTTATTAATTAAAATATTTATGTAACCATTTCCTTCTAAATTAAGTGCCTTTTCTTCTTTTTCCCGATTAAGTCTGATAATTTCTCATTCTGCTAATAGAAATACAATTTTCATTAAACTCCATCACCCCACTCTCTCCAATAAAGGGGAGGGTTGACGGGGGGACAGTAATGAATGCAGTTGTTCTTCCAAGGCACAATAAACCTTTTCACATTGCTACAGCCAACACAGAAAGGGCTCAAGTTAGGATTATCAAGGTTAGACACAAGGAAATCTGGGAAGGTTTTGCTATTCCACAGGACTCTTAAGCAATTTTTTTTACCAAAGGTAGATACATCTTCTAAAATTTTTTAAGAGCTGTTTTAACACATGAACCAAGCCTCTTATCTGGGCCAACTTTCAGCCATTAGATGCAGTAAAATACAATAAAAACAAATATGGTAGTGCTACAGAGAAGAATTAATGGAAAATCAGAGCATGCAATTTTCAGGCCAGAAAATAACTGTTTGTATCTTCCTCTCCACTAATGCAAATGAAGTAGAGCGTTACCTGACAGAAACCAGCTTTTGGGGGGAGAGGGAGGAGAGCAAAGTAGTTCCATGGCATCTTGCTACACCTCCCCACCCCAGTCCCTTGTGACTGATGTTTGAAGTTTTAAGAAAAGGTAACCTGAGGAAGGAATGATCCTAATGTAACCATTCTTGACAGAATGCTGTAACAACTACACATGCAACAAGAGAAGCTAGATAGGCAAAGGCCTATTTTTTGGAAAATTCACACAGGTGACTTTTTAAATTTGGAAGCAACAGTGCTGTTCAGGCAAACAATTCACTATTCCAGCAGCTGCACATAGCAAAGAGGAATAATTTTAGGGGTAGTCTGAAAGATGACATACAGAAAGATGCTGAAAAACAATCAAGCTCCTTAAGACTTTTTCTTCAGTGTTGTGAGATACATTGAAAATGTTAACATTACAATTAACTAGTGCTAAAATTAACAGCAAGGTCATTTCTGTTTATCCTGACGGTTGAGGATATTCCAATATGTAAACACTTCAGCTGACTGTTTACAAACTCACTGTGTTACAAATTGAAAACACTCATTCACTTGCAATAACCACATACATTTTGCTGTAGCTTTGCTACACTCAGGTAGCAGACATCTCATGTTAAAATTTGTCAAAGCTTCACAGAGACAGATGCAACAGACAACAGACTACTGCAAATAATTTCTGTTATTTGTCTTATCAGCAGTTTGTTTGATTTAACTACATACTGTTCCTCCTTTTAGGATCTTAGGTAGAAAAAGTTATCAATAAGCTCACTTCTTTCTAGGAAGCAATACAGTTGGCCTTCAGAATGGATCATGTTTAACACTTTTCATTGTTTCTAAGGCATACATATCAGCTAACATATTAATAAAGACCAAGTACAACTAGATGACAGTATTTGCCAGAGCAGTGCTGAGACTGGTACTAGCTGTCTACTCACTCATACAGAGCCTGACAATTTTAACTATTAAGACTTCAGTCTCTCTACGTGACTTTTCCAGATGACTGATTGCTCAAGATGAAGGTTATGCCCAGTTATAGATGGGCTAAGAGTCAAGTCTTACTATCTACGGAGATTGAATATCCATAAGGATTATGACTGCCTCTCATTTCAAGTCCACTTTTTCCTCAGCAATTGGGATACGTATCTGGGGATTGTCAGGACAGATAGGTCTGACTTGCATTTACTCACAGAAAAATACTGAAGTCAGAGCATCACATCGCAACTTTTTAATTGCACTGTTAATTGAAGTGTTGCAAGAACAGGTACAACGGCATTTAGTGACTTTCTTAACTTGGAGAGGATTACAGTAGCCTTTAACATCCTTGAGAGATTCATTTTGTTATATACACACATGCATCTAGTCACACTGCTGACTGGGAAAAATGTTTTCAATATATTACTGATACCTTACATTTGTACTTCACATCTTTTTTTCTTGACGTAGTTGATATAGTTATATGCTGCATTAAGATTCAACAGAAAATATAACCGCTTCCATTTTTGGGCCAATTGCTGTGTAAGCCTAAAGGAAGAACCAAGAGACTAGACAGTCTGCTTCTGCCATTAACATTACAGTCCAGGAGAAGTCTGTTTAGTTTACATTCTAACTTCCAAAACAAATACTCTTTACTGCATTCCATTTCATAAAAAAACTGAATAAACTGTCACAAGAGGCAGAATTCGTTCCACTTGAGTTTATTTTGAACTGACTTTTAGTGTACACTTAACATTGCTACAGCAGCATTCCATTAAAAATGTGTGGATATGCATAAAATCTTCAGAGAAATCCTTCATACCTTTCCTAGCAACATTTTTTTGTTGAAAATCTCCAGAAATTCTATGCTTAAGGTGTCTGCCATGCCTTACTTGAATGTGTTTTTCTCCCATGTTTCAAGTAACACTCATCTTTTCCTTATATCTTGGCTGCATTCCCCCGTTTAGAATAGTGCTGTTTCTGTATTAAAACACAGCATAGGCCACCTGCACAATGCTACTTAATATTCTCTGCTATGTTGAAACTGTAGCAGGAAAAGGAGGAGGAAGCACCCAAATACACACCAGAAATACTCTAAACAAACCAACATCATCAGCACAAACAAGAGAAAAAAAGGCCAGAGAAACAGCAATTCTCAGAAGCTGTCCTAAATAACAAAATACTTCAAGTTTTTATTCCGAAAGCAGCAAAGATATCATTTGTTCATACCTGTTACAGCCAGAAGGGCACCAAAGATTTTAATCAAAGCTAGAACAAAGGATATGCCAAAATATCCAGTCAGGGAGAAAAGGAATGCATAACCATAAGTCTGAATTGGATGCTGCAACAACAACAAAAGCCTGTTAGGAAAATATAAAACAAACCCTGAGGTATTAAAAAAATGACAAAACTACTGACTTTAATCAACTGCTTGAACAATAATAAGCTGTTCAAGAATGCATTCATGCAAATATCCTTATTTAATTTTAGTTAAATAATGGAAAAATAATTATGAAATTATAAGCTTATAAGTTTGGTCTTGTAATTTCATTGTTTTTGTTTTTTAAACATTATCACATTATCTTATACAATAAAGACTGTAACAACATATTTAATGCATGAAAAATACAAGTCAACCAGGTTACACGATGAAAGCATAACATTAGAGAGTGGTGAGATTTTCTAAACTATATAGAGCAATGTTTTCTATTGAGGTTATTTGCAGGAAAAAAAAGGAAATTTTTACACCTACCTGTGAGCAAAATGCTACTGCAGGGCTTAATCCACTAGTGCAAGTTAATCCAAATAAAATATACAGAAAACCTATAGAGTAAGAGTACAAAACCTACAAGAGTTCAAAAGAAAATAATTACCAGGTGATATCATATTAATAGGGTCATATGTTTGAAAGCATTTAATTTTCTACTTCAATATTTTCAGTTTCTGAGATGGATTTTTTAGTGTTTGAAGATATTTTTACTAGTATTCCTGTAACAGCTTATGTACAAAGAAAAATGAATAATAAGCATTAATCATTCTTCCTATCCACAACTGCATGAAAAAGTTTTGTAAGCTTGACAGTATCCTGAAGTCAATGCTGACTGAAATCCTCCAAGTTGAGGATTTCACAGTCCAAATAAAGCTTCTGAAAACTATATAATTAGCTTGAATAATATGCCAAAGACAGATAGATTTCTGCTATTTATTGTACACATTAAGAAGCTTTTTACATTAAATGTACACTTAATCACCACGAGCTGCCACAGTATGTGTCACAAAGTGTCACCTGTGTCACTTTAGTTCACGTATACTACACCTGCATTATAGCTATAGGATACCAAATCTTGACCTATGATTAGCTCTGGCCTAGTTCAGAAGCTGGAGCTGCCCTTCTATACACACACTGGTGTGGAGCGAAGCAACTGCTGTTAGTGGCCCTTTCCCTCAAGGAAGAGAGACAGCAAACAAAACTATTTCACATGTTACTAACTAGAAAACACTGACTTAGCACACTTTCAAAACTCAGTGTCAATTACAGACATGCTTTTCTGGCAAGGGCTTTATCAATATATTATTTCCTTGTTGTAGTATCTCAATTATTTGCAAAGATAAGCATACTAACAATTAATAATGATGCCATGAGATGATGAAACACTTGTCATTGTGCTATAGTAAATGAGGATCAGTGTATGTCTCAGTAGCAGAACTACTTTCAATTTCTTAAAAAGACTGATATTCAGAGCTCTAATTCTGCACAGTGTTTATACACAGAAAAGTTAGGCTCTAATTCTTTGTTCGTCTTTACAACCATCCAGCTTTTTTCCCAGATTTACGATCTTACTTCTCAGAACAAGGTCTTAACGACACGTATCTAGTTCCTCATAAGGAAGTGGGAAATAAGTTTTCCTTAGAATCAAATATAAGGCAAAATCAGACATAATAACCACTCCTCTGGAAAATGATTTTATCTACAAGACATCTTTTCTCTTTTCATAGCTTAGTCAAGAGTGAGCTCCAAGTTCTGCAAGAGATCCCATCGATGACACATTTCTTCACTACCCAACTGTATTTTGGGATCATTGCTCATTAAACCTGCTCCCTGAGAGGACCTCTTAATCCTCACTCATGATCTCAAGTCTAGAAAGATGATTTCTGAAATTGTTTGTATTTCTGCACTGAATTCCCTGAAAAGAATCCCAGAATGCAGTATCTAGGCTCAAACTAACAAAGCCTTTAATGACCTTAACCACTACAGTGATTTTCTACAAGTGGAAGAAAATATCAAGACCAACATCTATTCATCTAATACAGAATGAAAAAGCAACATTTTAGAGAAATTGTAAGACAGGTAGCAAATTGTCAGATGACTGATTACGAGACACAAATTGAGTGAGAAAGCAGCTGTGTACACTTGTATTTCAGAGATCATAGCTATAAAAGGCTGTGCTGAGTCAGAGAAGGTCCACCCAGCTAAGATCCTGCCTCTGGCAGCAGCGAACAGTAGCTACTAAGGAGAAGTACAAGCTTAAATGCAAGAATACAGTGACATCTTCTCTGTATATTCTTCCATTTTCCAGAAACTGCAGGCTGAACTTCTTTTGTCATATGCATAAATGAAGCTTCCTTCTAATTTCCTCTCCATTTCTTAAGCTGTTCTCATAAATGAAGAACCAGATTGATTAGTCACATCAGATGAGGCATAGTGAAATTCCATTGGACATATCTGTTTTTATTTGTGGCATATTCAAATAATATTCATCATAATAAAATCCTGACTCAGTTTTAGAGAAAAAGATGCCAACTTCAAACAGAAGCTTACCTAAAGGGAAAATGTCACAAGATGAGAACATATAATCCATGTTCCAAAGAAGCATACAAAATTTCTGAATAAGACTTTTTAAAAAAAGATCATGTATTTCACAGAATTAGGAGCACATACATCCACTCATTCCAAAAGCCAAACTTACACTGATTTCAGCAAAACAGAACAAGTTCCATAAGTAATAAGCAAACCTTTTAAGTACTTGCACACTTTAGAATCAGAAACCCATTAATGAGAAAAAGCAATGCATTCTATGCAACACTATGGCAGAAGAACAGTATATAATTTTTTAGAAATGAAGAGCATGATCATATAGAAAACTCCCTACTGACTTCAGGCCAGACTCTTCCCTGTATATACAAAAAAAAAAAAAAAAGTTACTTGAAATAAATCTTTTATATGGCACATTACTTGGAAGTAGAGATCAGTGTTGAGTAGCATTCCTCAGTGATCGGTGATGGGAATGGTGCTATTTAACATTTTTGTATGGGATGTGGACAGTGGGACTGAATGCACCCTCAGCAAGTTGGCAGAAAGACACCAAGCTGAGCTGTGCATTTGACACGCTGGAGGGAAGGGATGGCATCCAGAGGGACATGGACAGGCTTGAGAGGTGGGCCCATCCAACCTCTTGAAGTTCAACAAGGCCAAAGCGTAAGGTCCTGCATCTGGGTTGGGGCAATCCCAAGCACAAATACAGGCCAAGCAAGGAATGACTTGAAAGCAGCCCTGAGAAGAAGGATTTGGTGGTGTCAGCTGATGAAAGACTCAACATGAGCCAGCAATGTGCATTGAAGCTCAGAAGGCCAACTGTATCTTGGGCTGCATCAAGAGAAACATGACCAGCAGGTTGAGGGAGGTGATTCTTCTCTTGTGAGACCCCAGCTGCAGTACTGCATCCAGTTCTGGGGCCCCCAACACAATAAGGACATTGAGATGTTGGAGCAGGTCCAAAGGAGGGGCACAAAGATGATCAGAGGGCTGGAGAACCTCCACTACGAAGACAGGCTGAGAGAGCTGGGGCTCGTCAGCCTGGAGAAGTCTACAGGGGAATTGTTATAGTGGCCTTCCAGTACCTGAGCAGGGCCTACAGGAAAGCTGAGGAGGGACTTTTTATAAGGGCATATAGAGACAGGATAAGGGAAATGGCTTCAAACTGGAAGAGGGTAGATTTAGACTAGATATGAGGAATGAAGTCTTTACAGTGAGGGCAGTGAGACACTGAACTCATTGCCTATAGAGGCTGTAAATGCTCCCTCTCTGGAAGCATTCAAGGCCAGGCAGGACAGGGCTTTGAACATCCTGGTTTAGAGGGAGGTGTCCCTGTCTAAAGCAGGGGGTTAGAACTAAATACTATTAAATGTCCCTTCCAACCCAAACCATTCTATGATTCTGTGGCTTTTCTAGCTCCAATGTACATTTGAAATTGGATACAGAAAACAGCACTTGAATAAAAAGAAAAAAAACGAACAAAAAAAAAAACCCAAACCAAACAACCCTACAAAAAAATAGAAAAACAAATAGAAAAAAAAAAGAAAAAACCAAGGATGCATACACAAAAAATAGCTGTTCACATATCAAAGAGAAAAGCAGATATAATTTCTTATTTTGCCATTGCATACATTGTCTATAACAAAACATGTTTCAAAATTGCAAAGCATGTTAATTCTGTATTAATTTAGCCTTTATCCTGCCCACATAACAATATTAGTCGGATTATTGAAATACTCCTGAAATTTGTGTGACAGAACACTAAATGAGAAACTAATATTTACCATTTCTGAATTAGAACCATTGTGCAACTTCATTGCTTTTTCCTGTACATTTCCTATAACAGCGTCTGCACAGAGTGCAAGGGATATTAGGACCACACCTAATAAAAGAAAAACAAAAACCTGTTAAGAATATTTATCATCAAAGGAGAGTAGTGATAAAAATCACTCTGTACTTATCCTGAAAAAGCTCAGAAATAGCAAACCGATAATACAGTAATAAAAAAAATACCATATCAAATCCACGTCTGATAAGCTCAAAGAGGGAAGATTTAGGTTGGATGTCAGGGGGAAGTTCTTTACTATGAGTAGTAAGGAACAGGCCCAGAAAGGTTGTGGATGTCCCATCCCTGGAGCTGTTCAAGGCCAGGTTGGATGGGGCCCTGGGCAGCCTGGTCTAATATCAGATCTGGAGGTTGGTGGCCCTGCCTGTGGTAAGGGGTTGAAACTTGATGATCCTTGAGGTCCCTTCCAACCCAAGCCGTTCTATGATTCTATATTATCTCCAAATGTCAGCAAATCTATTTCATTATACTAACATAAGTTTTAACAAATCAGTGTCCACTCCCACTCCTCCTAACAGCCAAGCTCCAAGCTCTGTCTGCCTCTAGGCTTGATAGGAGTATCTGGTTATTGCTATAAGAAAAGAAAGCTCTAATTTTCTTGCAGTAAAAACAGTGAAAGTATGTCTACTGCATTGATTTAGTTTTTTTTTTTTTTAATAAATGATCAAATAACTTATTCCTTTTAGAAGTTAGCCCTATATTATTTCCCCTGAAAAAAAGGATGTAGTGATAAGAAAAATGCAAGAAGATTCACTGTGAAAATCCTTCTTTGCTGAAATATTCTATTTTTAAATAGCACTGTTCAGGTATAGACCTTGTGGTTTAATGCTATATACCTGGCCACAACAAAGTTACTACAGAATCAATACCGTCATCAGCTTTCCAGTCTGCAAAAGACTAAACTGTATCTGACATTACAGTCTAGGATGGAGAAATTTGCACAGAAGTACTTTTTTCACTGTTTCCTTGCTATAAATAACAAGTAATTTCCATTTATACCTTTAATGACAGAACAGTGTAAGTTTCAGTAGCATCAGTATTTCAAGATTGTCTCCTTGGGCACATTTTTCCTCTGTACTTTCTCTTCTGGACATTCTCTATTATTTGTAACCGCTTAGGTTATCTACCAATAACTCTCTAATTTAGCAATGCTATGAATTTTTTTGAGCTCTTATTACCATCTCTATGTTGAGAAATATATTTCTTCATTAGTTACAAATATGTACCTGTTCTGGCAGAAGACAGATTTTGTTTTCTTTGCTGAACTCTTTCATGTGTAAAGAAAACCTTTTATGACCCAGCAATACTGAGGCTGGAATTCAATAGCAGGAAAACAAAACAAAACAAGAAAATAAATAACTTGTAAAATTCTTGAAGGTATGACATGTAAAACTTACATTTGCTCATGCTTTACTTTAGATTTGCTCTGGACAAAGACTACGCATTCCACTGAGTGTAAATAAAACAAAACAGACAAGAAGGAATAGAAAAATGCACAATGTACATGAGGTGAGGTGAGCAGTAGAATTTTGAATTACCTTACTAAGGAAAGACCCAGAGTTTTGAATTCAAGTCTACATTCTATTTTCATAGAACTGATGTCCTGCAAATCACAGTGCTCTAAAGTTCAGTATATGCAGAATCATTTGATATGCATAAAAGAAACTGATAGACAACACTGTTTATTCTCTGACGGTTTAGAAGCAATTGTCTAAAACTGCTGTAAAACTAGAATGTCTCTGTACTTCAGAGAACACTAGACTACAATAACATGCATATCACCTTACTCTTACACTCAAAATAAGTATATATAGTTCAAACAACACCTTTCCATTTGACCATCAACAACACTAGATGAAATAACATTCTCTTAGAATAAAAAAACTTTGTTTCAAATGATAATATTAAATAATTTTATTCATTATATTATTAATAAAGTTTATTAATATTTTTATGAACAGAACTTATAAATCAATGTTTTCACTATTGAGAAATAAAAGTTTCGCAATGAACACTTCTAATAATGGTTACTATAATTAATCTCAGAATTTTAAAGGAAGAATACACTAAAAATTGATTATTCAAATACACTTCAAAGCTCAGTAGTAATTCAAACACTGATCAGGTACATAAAATGCATTTTAAGAATAATCAATTCTCCCCTCTCATTTGCAATAGATTAATAGATTTTCAATTAAGTTTTTAAACATAAGAATGTTTTAATTATTTCTGATTTCATGTAACATGCAAAAATTTACAGTGCCTACACTCTAAGGGTGAAATCATCAATAAATAAAAAGGTTCTGAAATGTAACAGGACTGAAAAGTTGAACTGGAAAAGACAGACTTCTGCAATTTTAAAATCCTCAGACTAAATTTTTATCCTATTTATTGTAAGGCATTCACAGGGAAGTAAATATTTCTTGAGAACAAGTATGCGATATTTCAACACAAAGGGTGGTTATTTCCCTAAGCTTTAAGACCCTAAAAAACTAAGGCTTGGAGTTAATGTCTCTACTGCCAAAGATACATTTCTGCCAGTACAAAGACAGAAAAAACCCTGTATTTTCAGTAGGATACACTAGGCTCTACACCAAGAACTCTTAAAACTTTTATGGAACGCTTACAGTAGGAAAAGTCTGCATTTTATTATACTAGAAAAATATATCTTTACCTGTCAAGTTGAAGTTTGGTGCAACTGTGCTGTCAGCTAAAGTAAACCATATTAATCCAAGACTCATACATAGGGCAGCAGACACATCTGCAATGTTGTAACGTTTTCCTGCAAAAGCAATAAAAACAACATGAATGAGACTTTAATACTCTCAGCATTCTGTGTTTACCCTGTCAACAGACTAGAAGGCAGAGGAAAAACTGTTTAGTCGTCCTTCACTTCAACAGAAGACTTAATGCTCCAGCCTTTAGTGACTGAAACCAGCTTCTTCTACAGCAGTTCCTAAAGCAGAGAAGGTTCTTAACAGATTATTATCTGATTCTTGTGGTTGATATTAATTTTACTCCTTAGACACATCCTCCCTAACAAATTTCCATCTGAGCATATTCAGGACAATCTGGATATTTTCTTAATTTTTCTCTTATTCAAGAGACTTTGACTGCCTTTATTGTTTAGAGAAAAGTCATTCCCAAACACCAACAGACGATTTTGGAACTTTTAAAACCCTACTGCCTTTTAGTTTGAGAGGATGTAAAGTGGAAGTGGAGAAAGAGAGCAGGGAAATAAAAATATATATATTATTGCTTGGATAAAAATTATCCAACGATATTCGCTGGCCCAGAGCACTATACAAGCTCAGTCTATTGCAACTATAACATCAGAAACTAACAGAATGTATAACTACTGACAGTGCTCCATAACATTTTCATATGCAGAACTTAACTGACTCAATGAATCCTTGTGTACCAAAGAAACATTAACTTTTTATAATATACTTAAACCTACTAACTCCAGAAACACTGAAATTTATTCACATAACTATAGTCTTTATTCACTGTACTCCAGATCCCTTTTACTGTTTGAATACAAACAATGATTTGGGGATTAGCCAAAGATGACTGAAGTCACATATACATCCAATTAAATCCTTTTACTTTGAACAATAAATATGATACAACTTACAAATTAAGATTTTCAAACAAAAAGAGAAGATTTCTTCACAAATCATTAAATCTTAGTTTAATTTTTCTTCCATTCCAGCACTGAAAATGGTTCATTTATGAAGAGTTTTTGTTTAGAAAAGGTAATACTAATTTTAAAAGTCTTCATGAAACTGAAATTTTGCAAGTAACCCATACAACTTCTTTTTTTATCACCTTCTCTGAGAAGATGCTTCAGAAATTTACAGTTTACCTCCTACAGGAGGAATGGTACCTGTTCCTCTCTAGTCAGTGGAATTCAGCAAAGCACAGGATTCCGAACACAACTGCAACCTAAAAGATAAATAAATAAGAAAACAGCAAGACCAATACTTACCTTGTATAAAAACCCCGCCTACCATAACTGGAATCAGTTTACAGCACTTGAAGATGACTTGAGTAGGGTAATTAAGATATCCTAAAGAGGTATTTGACAAGCCCATAGTTCCCACTGTTAAAAAGGCTATTATCATGTAGGTTTTGCCAGGAATTCTACAAAACATAAACATAAGAATGTTGGTATTACAGATGCAGCTAGAGGAGACCTAGATTAGAAAATGTATATAAAGGAATATGTTCATAATAGAACTTGATCATTTTTCTCACTCATTTTTGTTCCGTAACAGAAATTTTAAAATGCACATAAAAGACAGGTTTCAAAGTTTTGCTTTCAGTTACTGCCAATACATTTTGTTCAAACGGAAGACACAAACTTCATGGCTCAAAGAGTCCAAACAAGAATGTTTTAACCTCCTTCTGAGAATGTCTATCACACTGGAAACAAGACAAAGGCTGCAGGTTATTTATCAAGGAAACACAAAAGGTCAGTACATCTAGATAACCTGAATCTTAGTCTTTTCATTGTCACTTTGTCAGTTTGTCTAAGTCTTCATACTAACACTGATGGCCTAAGAAAGAAGAACGTAGAAGTAGTACCAGCGAAAAACTAGACAGAAATAAGAAGGAATTCAGATGCTATAAAAGGAGATCCTCCTTGAATATTTTCAGGTTTGTTCTTTTCGATTTGATGGAATGATCATCTGATAACAGATGATCCAGCACTAGCTTTTACCAATCACTGGGTTCACTTGGTGATTTTTCAGAATTAACTGTTGTGCATATGTTCTACTGTTTCTTATGCATACTCAAGGCCACAGTTAGCAACATAAGGAGATGTCTTGTGGTAACGCTGTCTGATCCATAATTCATTATGTCATGTAGGCATACTCATTAACAAACAATTTGTATAATAAAATTTAAGAGTGAATATGGACTAAAAATTTGGAAACAGATTTTTAATGTCTGCAAGAAGTTGCCTGGATTACATTAAAAAAAAAAAAGTAAAAATATATGGAGGAGCTACATTTCCAACATAACTTACATACCAGGGCAAGAACTATAACCAATACCAAATATTTTGGTAATGAAAACATAAATTCTAGTTAACACAGTGTCTGCCAGGTAACTACACATTATCTGATGCATGTCTGAAAGCCAGCTACCTCAAAATGTTCTCAGTTATATTGGTTATAAAATAATCCTGTTACCTAAAATCAGTATTCAAGAAGTCAGCCAACGATGACCACTTCTAAGCAACAATGCTTATGCTCAACTAGAAAATAATGTTTCAACGTACTTTTAACATCTGCATACATGACAGCCTCTATCCAAGCTTCCAGAATGCCTGAATGTGCAAATTGCAGAGGCTGTACTTGGACAGGGAGCCACAGACTTATATCAATATATCCCATATGCTTAGGATTCGAGATTGCAAGAATCTCTGGGGTTTACTGCAGTTAAGTGTACTTGGGTTTTCTAGACATGACAACATCAAGCAGCACAGTCAGTCTGTATCAGTTCACTTTGAGACTGAATAAGCTCCGTAAATGGGACAAAGCAACAGTACAAGTCAACAAGACCATTTACAGGCCTGAATTTTAAGTGGACGCTTACAAAATATTTTTTAACACTACCCTTTAAGTTCAGATCTTTTTTATCATGAATCTACTAACAATGCCTCAACACATTCACAATGATGCAACAGAAGATAAATTTACCATAAGCATCAAAATGTTTCTTTTTTTTTGACTGATAGCATGCAAAATGTTTGGAAAAAAACACATACCTTCTCCTTTTGTCCTGAATCAACTGCAATTCTATTAGTCCAAAAACGGAATAAAATCCAAATTGCACTAAAGTGAGGTACCAACCAAAAGGTTTAAAACCTTCCACTGAAAATATCAATTCCTATAAAAACAAAACCCCACCAAGGTCACATACATACAGCAAAACATTATGTTCAAAATACTATTCTTTTTCTTCAAGTACATGAAAATCCAGCCCTTGTTAGAATTAACTAGAATTCACTTGTCATGTGCAACTTGCACAATATTGAAGAAGACAATTTAGTTTCTCCAAAATGCAACAAGAAATTGTACTGCTTTAAATCCACTGAAACTAATGGATCGATTCATCAGGGGAATACACTTGTTCTGCAAATATTTAGCTCAAATTATGGATGGTTTTCAGTCTGCTTTCCAGTTCATTTACTTGAGCAGACTCTTTTTAGCGAGATTTTGTAAATAGCTCAAAATAAATACATATTTCCACTAAGAGACACATTTACTAGTAATTCTCATCACTTTGAATCATGGAACTAAAATTCTGAGTGCCTAAATTAACAGAACTTGTAAGCTTGTCAATTTGTGGGTTGCAGGGACATTTAAAACTGGAACGATTTACAATGGAAAAACACAAGCATTGCATAAAGAATTGCATGTGTGTCAGTTAGAGGGAGATAGGGCAGCAAGAACAACAGTTAAAAAAAAAAGCTGCTTAATATTTTCCCTATTGAGATTCTGCTTTTATTTACTAAGTTCGATAGTAACTTTTTTAGTTAAACAGTCTTCTTAGGTGTTTTGAAAAGCCACACCAAAAACATAATTTGAGACCTTTTCAGTCACTGCTTTATTGAAAAGACTCAGTTGAGCTTCCAAAAAATAAATAAATAGGAATAGAAATATAACTGGCCAAGATAGAAGCAAAAAGGCTGTCAGGAAGAGGAATTCTTAATGAAAATAATGAAATACCTAGCATTTCCCTGCACATCATGCTTCTGTTTAACAAACAACCATAACATATACTTCAGCCTTGTCCTGAAGGACGAGCAGAGAGAACAGACTTGTTACTGTACTACAGTCATTGAACTCAAGTGGATACAGAGGTGTCAACAACAGCTGAAACTTGATGTTAGGAAAGCTTTCCCCTGAGACTGGTGAGTGCTGGAGCAGGCTGCCTAGAGAGGCTGTGGATGCCCCATCCCTATAGGCATTCAAGGCCAGGTTGGATGGGGCCCTAGGCAGCTTGGTCTAGTACTTAATCTAGCATCTGACAATCCTGCCTGCGACTCAGAGCTTGGAACTTGACGATCCTTGAGGTCCTTTCCAATCCAAGCCATCCTATGTTCTATGTCAGTCTCGATGGTTCTAAAATTTGTTTTTAGAAAGCTATAAAATCACATATCAAAGCATACATTAAAAACAATTATGTATTATGCATTATGTTTCGAACACATAAATAAAAAACGAATTATAAAAATGAACTGAGCCAAACCTCAGCTCTATGTGAATTTTTGTAGAATGTTAGATTATAACTGCTTATTGCTCTTAAATTCTAAGAGCTTGATTTTACAGTGAATTTCTATTTTATATGTCTATACATATTAAAATAGTAGCGTATTACTACTCTAAAGAATTTCTTTTAAAAAGGGAGAAGTACAATAAGACACAAATCATAGCATTTACCTGTAAATATCCATAGATTAGATAAAACAGAAAAACTCCAGAAACACAGATGAAAAATTGAGCAGGCTTGTTAAATTTGCTAAGATTAATGCCAAGAACTATAACATCATCTACTGATTTGATATGGGGTGACATAGTCTGAGATTTGGAAGGTACACTGATGGAAACGTATTTTCTTGCTGAAGTGAATTTCAGATCCATGACTCCACGTTCGCTGCATTCGGTGCTGCTGTTATCTTCTCTCTGTCCTTCTTTTTCCTCGTGTCCTCTGACTGATAGCTGAAAGAAACAATAGTCAGGTAAGACATAATATATAGCTTTCCAACAATAACACTATACAAATGTGACATTTACGTGGGACATACAAAGGTGTGAGAGTTTTGCTGAATTATTTTACTTGCAGCACAGAAAACTAGCATCAGTTGCAAAGTATCTCAAACTGGCCTTTCTATACCAGTGACTGCTTAGCCAAAGAATGATTCCCATGATCAAATTCCAGTGAAAACACTGGTATGGAGGCACTGCTGTTCTGCCAAGTTGAGTTCATTTTCACAAGGAAATATAGCAGACTAGTCCATTACCTGTGAGAATTGGCTAAAAGCTACAGATTTGAGACGGTGATTGGCTAAGTGTTGAAGTAAAAGACATTCCTTAACTGTCACATTTACATGCTATTTCTCACACACTTCTGAGGAAAAGAACTTGAAGATTAAAACAAGAAGAAAAAGAAAAGGGTCTCAAAAATGAACCTGGTTTTCTGACTAACTATACACTATTTGCAACCCATTGAATATTAAGTGCACGCAGCCATTTCTACATATAATAGAAAACAAAATTAGATAAAGGAAGCCTGGAGAATGAAGTTAGAAACTTACTAGACTGACAGGCAAATAATTTTTAATTCCAAGTTCAGGACAGATTATGACTTTTGAGACTTCTCTTCTTGTTCTCAGCCTCAAAAATAAGCACACTGGTCCATCAGTTGTCACCCAGTTTTAAAGCATAGTTGAGAGTCTAGTTTAGCCAGCGGTCCATAATCACATTAAGCTGGTTCAAACATTTAATTAGTTGCAATCCTCTCCTTAAAAATACTCATCACTATACATCTTTGAAAAATACTCTTCCCATCATTTGCAAATGGAGGATGTGTTAGCATATGAAGATCATGCAGTAAGTGCAGTAAACATAACCTGCACTTACTTCAACAATTATGCAAGGTAAGAAATGACAAGTTGAGCTCAAAAAGGAAAGAAACGCATAAAACTGACATTGTGCTCATGCTTCCTTTTTTGATACAAGCTGGATACTACCAAGATTCCCATCAAGGTTCTGAAAGAATAGCTTGGGGACTGTAACAGTAATTTAGGGACCATAATAACTATGTTTAAATTCAAAACTCTTCAAATGAAAACCAGCAGTAGAAGGTAGGAATTTCACTCCTGTGGATTGTTGGTTAATCACAAAGTGAGGCAGTCATAAAAATGGAAGAAGGCTAAGTAGACTTGTTCAGTAGATTCGAAAGCACCTATGGCATCCTAGAAGGCAGTAGCAAACTTTTTGATACAATATTGTGCATGTTTCTGATCCCTCTCAGATGAATTTAAAGAATGACTGCAGAAAAGACTGTCACAATAGAAGAACAGAGAGCCTCCTTTGTTAACAGAATCAGAGCTCCCTAACCTAGCAGAATCATGCTGAAAAGAGAATAGAGCTGCTTTAAATAAAAGTATCATAGTGATCATCATTGAGGAGAAAAATAATTCCAATTTTAATGGCAGCTGATGGAGAGCAAACGGGCAAGAACTGATCACGAATAAACTTCACTAGAAATTATCTTTTCATCCCTACAATACTGGCATTCTAGAACAGAGTAAGAATAATAAGAAACTGCTGAACTGCTTAAAAGATGGGAAGTTTATGAAAGTGATTATGTGGAGCCATTAAGTTGGGATTTAATTGCTGAGCAGGTCTGTGATTACAGCATTACTTTGCTACTGAAAGCAGAGTAAGATTGCCTGCAGAGACACTTGGTGTCCTCACTTGATCACTGAGAGAAATCACTACATCAGGATACAAGCTACTACTCTCTCTGAAAGAACTGAGCTAAGTTAGGACTGTAAATTTCAAGCTTAAGAAGCAAACTTCCTAGCAATGAAGGACATCACAGCAGAATTTCTATTTATGTTATGGCCTGTTCAGATCTTTCCTGACCAGTATCGGGAAAAGTTTTCTCAGCAATATCAAGAGCTGCAGAAATAATCTGAGCCTCATTTTTCATCTGAATGGGAAAACAGAGACTGATGTACACCTGGCACAACGCATAGCCACGTACTGCCAAGTGTACTGCAGAAATTCAGTAATGGGAAAAAGCGTACAATGAAGTTTTGTATCTAAATTTCCCCCTTTGACTACTAATTTAGACATTAGTTGTGGAAGACCTGCGAAAGAAAGAGAACATCACAGTCAGATCAGAAAAAGTAAAGGTAAGGAAAGGCAGTAACAAGTGTACTTATTAACATAATTCTGACTTCTCAGCTATTCATATACAAAGTATTTCCTTAGCAACAACACTAGTTTAACGAACTGACAATTTAATTTATTGCAGATTGTAGCAGTAAAACAGTAGTAACACTGTTAGCTCCAGTCATACCCAAGGGCATCTATAAGATGATGCACAATAATCTAAATAGAATCACAGAATGGCCAGGGTTGGAAGGGACCTTAAGGATCACGAATACCCAAACCCCCTACCACATGCAGGGCCACCAACCTCCCCATTTAATACTAGACCAGGCTGCCCAGGGCCCCATCCAATCTGGCCTTGAACACCTCCAGGGATGGGGCATCCACAACTTCTCAGGGCAGCCTGTTCCAGCACCTCACCACTCCCTTAGTAAAGAACTTCCCCCTGACATCCAACCTAAATCTTCCCTCCCTCAACTTAAAACCATTTCCCCTTGTTCTGCTGTTATCTACCCTTTCAAAGAGTTGATTCCCCTCCTGTTTGTAGGCTCCTTTTAGGTACTGAAAGGCTGCAATAAGGTCACCCTGCAGCCTTCTCTTCTCCAGGCAGAACAAACCAAGCTCCCTCAAGGCACATTATTTAGTGACTGGAGAAGAAGTGGTGTATGCATTTGTTTGAAACACTCTCCATGGAGCAATCTCATTAGCAACAGTACTGGAACTCTTCTGAAGTCTAGGGTGACATTTCAAACTGTTGTTTTTCTACGTATCAGAAGTGCTACACATCTTCTTATCTGGAATAATTCCCTCAAGCAATGAATTTGACACGTGTAAAAGAGCATGCTCCCCTATATTTTTCTTTCTCGGTGTAGGAATGTAAATAACACCCGCTTTAAAGCAAGGATACCTTCTATTCGTAATCTTCTGGGATGAATACCCCACGCAGTGTAGGATTTCAACATTTCACACAAGTAACGTTGAATGATTACAGCACGAAAAAGAGGAAACGAAGGCGCAACTGGAGAAGCAACGTTTCTTTGGCCTCCGAAAAGCTCCTGACTTGTAACGCTCACGGAAAAAAGTTCGGCAGGAGCTGGCATCTCAGTACTCTTCTAACAAGACCGGGCCCAACACGACCCTCGCAGACCCGTCCCTACCCGAGCACCGTCCCCAGGAGGGGCCACGACCGGAGCTCCCGAGCAGCGACAGGCCGGCTCTCGCGCCATGGAGCCGCGGGCGGAGATTCTCACTGCTGACAGGACCAACGCCGCCCCCTTCTTCCCGCGCTCCCGGCTCGCTCCGCGACACCCACGCTCCTCACCGTCGCGCTCGGCCCCGCTCACTCGCACCGCGTACCTGCGTGGAAAGGGAGGAGGCCGGCTGGACCGGAAGCACCGCCGTTATCCCACTCCCGCAGCGCCCCGCTCACACCGGAAGTGGCGGTGGCGCCAGGGCACGGCGCGAGCACCGATCGCATGGAGCCGCGCGCTCGGCGCTCTGCCGCTCGTCCTGAGGCGGCGGCGCTCTGCCCGTTCGGGGCGCTGCGGAGGGCGGGAGTTCCGTCGCCGCCGGCGGTTCTTACGTGGGGCAGTCGGGTGGCGCTGGGAGAGCGGGTGTGTGTGAAAGTGGAGCGTGGAAAGCGAAGTAGTTTGCAGCCTTCAGGGAGTTTCTGCTCTGCCCTTTCCCTGCGAGACTGCGGGGAGGGAATAATAAAAATGTTTAGGAACGACGTGCAAAAGGCGAATGAGAGCAATGACAGCAAAGTGCGTAGGAAATATAACAGCAGAGAGAACGTAAGGATCAGGTAAAAAGCTTAGAAGGGGAAGATAGCTAAAGGCTGTGCAGTAATTAGATGTTACTTCAAATACGGGGGTTGTTCCGATAGTAATGCCTCCTGTTTATCTGCATGGAAGATGCAGAGAACACAGTAACACCATTTGATTGAGCAGATTCTCAGCTATCAAACACTATTTTTAAACACAGCCACCATCACCAGCACTGCATTTTCACCCGCTGTGAACAGCAGCCTGCACGTCATCCTGGTAATAACCTGCACCAGTGAAGGTGGCCCGCTGTTGCTATTTCCAATGCTGAAATGTACCACCCACCACCTCACTGTGCTCACCTCCTCTGTTTGGTCTCCATCAACATTCAGCAAACATCAATGATTGTCAATGGATGCCATTTTTTTCCACATGGAGAAATTCAATGACGCACCTTTGCTTCATATGCACTTCCATATCAGACGCCATTTTGTCACACTGCCCCTCTGCTGCCGTCTGTCACACAGCAACAACGTGGGATGGAATACTGGTGGGATGGTTCAGCCTCTAGTGCCGTACCACCAACATCTGCCTCTGACATCATGGGCCAAGAGAATAAAAAGGGAGGCATTACTTCCGGATCAGCCCTTGATATATAAACTTATTAATCACATGGCACTGTAAAATGGAAATATTCTGCAAAATGCCTGCAAAACCAGTGCTTTTTGGTTTGGGTTTTTTTTTAATCTGGATTATTTCCCAGTTGCCAAATGATGACACTTTTGTTGTCTCCGTGAAAGAAGTAACTACTAATAAGTAAATAAATATAAACTTGCACATCTTTTTTAGCTCCCTTTAAGTAAATTTTCTAAACATGTCATCTGTAATAAATTTTATTATTATGGATGTTAGCAGAGTGATTACTTCTCTTTGATGGTTTTTTGTTTTTTTTTTTTTTCCAGGTGGGAAGTAGGTAGAGCAATAACAGCAAAGCTCTCTCACCTTTCTGATGCTTGGTGGCAAGTTAAAATACATAGGAGACAAGATTTAAACCCAGTCCTGAAGAAAGGAGTAGAATCTACCTGTACGTCTTAGTGGAAACCAGCAGGTAGGAGGAAAGTTCAAATCATGCCACTAATTGAGACTGGCTAAGTAACCTGTAATGGGAATGAAGGGCTTGGGACCATTGACAAGGAGGAGTGCTGAGGAGAGGCACTCTGACAAATGTAGTTCTGATGTTCCCTCACATTTGAGAATTTGAAGTCTTGTTGCTATCGCTATACTATTTTATTCAGAAATATGTAAATTAGTCTGCATGATTTTGTCTCAGAAGATCTCCTGTCTGTGTGTAAAGAACATGCATTTTTTTCATTTGCAATGCATTTTTCTATTTCTGTTATCTATATTCCATTATTCAAACTGCAGAAAGTGTGGAGTAGAGTGAATGCTGGACAATGTTCTCTTTAAATAAAGCAGAAAAATGAAGCATGGGTAGGATGCTTCTTATTGATCTCACAGATGTTTCTGCAGTCTGCAGTATGAACATGTATGGATTACTGGTAAAACTGGAAAGCAAATTGCATTTTCTTTTATCACTTTTAAAAATGAAGTTAGGGCTTATGAAAGGAACTGAATTCAGACTCTGGGGATTTAACTTCTCTGTTTATCCAGGAAATAAGATATTGTACATCATAAGCAGAGGCAGTGCAAATATTAAAGATCTCGAAGTTGTCATGCTGCCTATTTGAACTTTTCATTCTTCACTAACTCAAGAGGAAATTTACTCTGTGCACAAACTTAATCCTTTGTCTTTCATCTGGAATGCATTAGTGAAGATGCACAAGCAATAATGCTGGTGTTTGTAGTTCTATTGACAAAAAGTTTTGTTCACTACAATCCAACTTAGAAACGCCAACTTTATGGTGTTGTCTTTGTGGCCTAGATTGCTTTATGAATCCTTGAATATGAGTGTTCCTAATTTCTTGACTGCAACGTAGTACCCATGTGCCCATCCTCTCAGAACTGTGTGTTTTCTGCTTTACGTATTTTTAGAACCTACTGTGTTGACTGAAACATGACATATGCAAATGAGGATGCAGTATGTGATGAGTTAGGCAGCTAAAACCAGTATAATTTACCATTTTACTGTCTTTACCAAAAATTACTTTGCAAGGCAAACTATTTTTAGTATGGATTGTGCTTTAGGGCTGCATATAAAACAACTAAGTATTATGCAGAGGCAAGTATGGATTAGATAGAAGGGCATTTTCCCCATCATAACATGCCATCCACTGAATCTAAGGGAGTTAGTTGAGCCTAGAAACTTAATTCATAAACAGAAGTGAGAATGTTTCTCTCTGTAGCACCGGGAAAGGGGGAAAAGCAGTAGCTTTCTTCTCCTGTTGATGACTATAATGCTTTAACTGATAATTACTGTATGTTTCACTGTAAGTTTTTCTTGCCAATTTTGTACTGCTTTTTACTGCTGCTATTCTTGGAGCAAGCTGCTGTGGAACAAGAACAAAGTAAATAAAGGCACATGCAGAAGAAAGACTTGATAGGATTATTTGTTAGGAATATTTTTAAAATTGGGAATAAGTGCCTATTGAAGCTGGAAATAGTGAGTTAGGTGTCACAGTATTAATTTGATTAAACAAGGACATTTTCTTTTATGTAATATCTGTTATTTACAGAATCATAGAATCACAGAACGCCCAGGGTTGGAAGGGACCTCAGGAATCATGAATCTTCAACCCTCCTGCCACATGCAGGGCCACCAACCTCCCCATTTAATACCAGACCAGGCTGTCCAGGGCCCCATCCAATCTGGGCTTGAACATCTCCAGGGATGAAATGGGCATTCACAGCCTCTCTGGGCAGCCTGTTCCAGCACCTCACCACTCTCTCTGTAAAGAACTTCCCCCCGACATCCAACCTAAATCTTCTCTCCCTCGACTTAAAACCATTTCCCCTTGTCCTGCTGTTATCTACCCCATATGTGTTTTCTGAATCCTCTCCTATCGCTTGCTGTACTTTAATGCCAGCTGAAATGATTTTTCCTAGCCTGATTTTTAAAAGCTTTTCTAATGTATGTCATGTAGTACTGCATTTTACTGCCTCAGAAAACTGAGCTGCAGTTTTAACAGTAACAAAAAGCTTTATGATTATAGAATACCCTGTTTGAAGTGCATGATACATCACTTCATATTCAAGGGGAAGGTATTTAGAATTATAAAGTTAAGGTTTTTCCTCTGACATAACAAAGGACTGTAACACTGATTTTTAAATTTTTAAATTGCACTTAAAACTTGTAAAATACGAGCAGACAGATCATCTATCAAGTGTTGCTAACTCTCTAGGTACAACCTAATATTCCTATCTTATCTCTGGTGCTTGGAAATGCAAGCAGAGAGTCTTGTTTTTTAGAGAAAGTGGGTGTGCACACGTGCATTCTCTCCCTTGTTGGGAATTAAGTTCATGGGGAATTTTGTACTTGTAACTGGCGGGTATTAGAAAAATTGTGCTTAAACCAGAATATCTTCAAATTGTGTTGTGCTTTATGACCTGAGGAGGTTAGCGCCATTAATGGTCAGTTTAGTTCACAAAGAACCTTCTGTAGAAAAAGACTGTTCTATTCATAATGTTCTGAACGAGTATTATAACATAAAAACTGTTACACCAGTGATGCTCCAGAGCATGTGAGGAACTGCATGCTGCTGCTCCCTGGAGGTGTTTGAAAGACGTGTCAGTGTAATGCTCAGGGACATGGCTTCGTGTAGGGCTGTCCAACCTTTGGGCTTGTCTGGGCTGCACTGAGTGAAGAGCAGTTGTCTAAAAGCAGGGCCTCTTACTTACTTCCATGGAAACTACAGCAGTTACAAAGAGCACAGTGACACTATTTCATAAAGCAAATCTTCAGCTACGTTATTTTTCAACCTAATCCACTGTTAGGTAGGCATTTTTGCCAACGATGAACAAGAGCTTGCATGCCATGCTTGTGAACGCCTGCACCAGCAGAGGTGACCACTGTCTCTGTCTCCACTGCTGAAATGCATCACCTGCCCTGACTGTGCTGACATCCATGTTGGGTCTTCATCAGTGATCAGCAAGCATCAGTGAATATCACCGGGTGCCATTTTTTCCACGTGGGTAATTCAGTGACACACCTTTGCTTGATACACATTTTCATGTCAGATGCCAATTTGTCAGACTGCCCCTCTGCTGCCATCTGCCCCGCAGCAAGAAAATGTAGCAGAATATTTGTGGGAAGATTCAATCTCTACTGCCTTACCACCAACATCTGCCTCTGATCATATGGGCCAATATAATAAAATAGAAGGCATTACTTTTGGAGCAGGCCTCATGGATTATGTAGTATAATTAATGAATATAAGCAACAAAACTTTTTTTTTCATATTTTTGTTTAGAAAAGGAGAGTAACAAAACAATAAAAACAGTGGGATGTTTTACCTTGTTTTTGTGAAACAAATGCATCAGACTGGTTCAGTGGCAGTGGTTGCCGTTAGTGAGCTCTCAAGGTGTTTGTCAGAGATTTTTGATGAAATTTTACTATTCTTCTACTTCATCCTTGAAAACAGTTGTTCACATATATATATGCTGCCAAAAATCAATGATAAAAGCAGAACCACCACCATAATGGCAGGGGGCAGCTGCAGGACATGCGTGTCCAGGCCTCATGCAGAGTGTGAATAACACGCCTGCTATAAATGGTAAGATGTGTCGTGACCGTGCAAAGCTTGATATCAGGTCCTGCTTCTGATGAATATTTTTCTGGAAATGTAACGTTGTGAAAATTTGCTGTGTAAAGATAGGGCTTTTTATGCATTCTAAAGATTTGTGATATGTGGCATGATGAAAAATTGAGAGATGTCTCTCGGGGTTTGAAAGCCAACCTAACAAAAAATACTCCATAGGTTCCAAGGTCCATTCAGTCACTCACTCTGATGGAGCCTAGGGAAGAGCATGGAAACTGGGGATATGTTAGAAAGTCTTCGTTCTTATGTTGCTCCCTAGCTTGTTCTAATAGCTTACCTGGAGCTTGTGGCTAGGTTGTTTGATGGCCACTAGTAGATACTGCCTCTCTCATTTTGTCTATATAGCTTTGAAGTCATTTGTATTTAGAGGACTATAATGTTCAGGTAAGAAGCTGCTGTAGGGAATTTAAACAGATTCTTAACTTGCATATCTGGGATGGAATGTCATGAAATGAATAAGTGAAAACATAATTCAGTGTTGTGACATACATGAACTTGGAAGTTAAATTTTTAGCAAGTAAGGTGTGTGTTCATGAAAAGTAAAATAAACAGTGTTGCGTTGGTGTTTGGTGGTACTGGAAAGATTGGTGTCTCAGAAAAAAGAAAGGAGAATGAAAGGTTTGCTCTATATTTTGGCTGCTGGCTTTAGGGAGAGAATAGGTTTGGACAGGCTTGGCTGGAGAATGATACTTCTAAGTACATGTCAAAGTATTTTATGTCAAAATAAACAAGTAAAACTTTTCTGGAGTTCATTCATCACTACATTTTAATTTGTCTTAAAAGAGGATTTAAGTAATTTTTACATTTCAGTGGTTTCTTCTAGATTAGTTAATAATATTTGTTAATAACTTGGGTCAAAGAACTCTTGCTGATATAACAAATAGACTGTATTTATTACTGAAGACTTGCTGTGATAAATAATTAGGTTTATATTTGTTACCAAATTTTCTGAAGGCAAAAAGGGATTGTGAAAAGCTCAATTTCATAAGGGAGTCTGAATAAACTGACGTTATACATCGGAATGTTTTTAAATGAATTCTCACACCACTTGTTTTTCACTCATGGGTATTTTTGTGATATATTACTGTAGCTTATGCGTATCTTCCAAGCATGAATTAATTGATAAAACAACACTTCAGAGAAGCAAAAATTTTGTTACCACTTTATAGGCATTGAAACTGTTGTACTACATGATACAGTGGTATTTCCTGATTTGTATGGACTTCTGTGGCTGGGATAAGAAGGAAATGCAGTTCTCCTTGTTTCATCTCTTCCTCTTGATTTGCAGGGGTTAAAAACTTGGGATCTGTGAGCCAAAACATTTTTCTAAAAGTTTTATGTTGAAGTCAAGCTATTCTAATCTCTACTCCTCACTTAATCTGAATGGACCCATATGGAACTAGGGTAAAGACTCTCCAGTGAAAATGTTTTCAGTTAAGCTTGTTTTTCCTTACCCTAAATCAGTATAAAGCTTTCCCTTCCATGCATCAAAATGCGTTTTGGAAAGTTCAGAGAATTTACTAAAGATGCCAGAGAAATCACCGTCAAAGACACTCTTTAGGTTTCAGTGGATGAAGTCACTTTCAACCTTATATGTCAAGTTCAGCTTGTTCTTGTCATGCTGCTGGGGAAAGTAGTTCAATTCCTGCATGGGACCAGTGATCCAAGGTGTAGGCCACAGACATCTGTAACTACCAGCTTATTTCTCTGGCATCTCTTTTCTTTAAAGTTGCATTCTTCTTTTTTTTTACAGCTTGGTGTCCTTTTTTCCCTTGTAGGCGATAACTCCTCTCTGGTTTTCCACAGTGTGGACCTTGGAACTTCTGAGTGATGTGCTAAGCATGTCCTTTTTTTTTTCTGTACAACCTCACCATCATTTGCTGTGTATCAACTGGTCACAGGAAAAATTACACTTACCTGCTTACAATTAACCAAATGTCTGGACCAGTGGTGCTGGGTCTGCAAGGGTGTTACTTTGCTTATAAGTTTTTGTCCTTGAGACATCAATATTCAAGGACTTATCTACTCTTTTATATTAAAATGACTTGAAGACAATTCAAATGTCAAAAGCACCTTTAGAAGTATGAGTTAAGTTTCAGAGCTGTACAAAACAGGAATGGAGAAGGGGCAGCAGCTCAGCAATTTTTAAAACAATTTTTTACTTTTTTATTTTTATTTTTTAAGGAAAGTATGTTCATTTCCTTTGGCAATGTTACACTTAATCTCCAAAATGCTGCGTCAGCACTATTATATATTTGTTTATTTGTTTGTTGGTTTGTTTGTTTATTTAGTAATGTCAGTGTTATTATGTAGAGAGACAGCAGGCAGAGTGAGTTGATGAATTTCAGTGTTGTATTGTCAGTGCACATTTATTGCCATGGCCAACTTTCCATCACAGTAAGCAGAACCTCTGATTTGTTGTCCTAATGGTCTGTTCAAGCCAGTTGGTGATACTCTTGCAAGGCAGCAGGGTGCTGCATGCATTCAGACATGCGCATGAACACCATGCAGCTACTGATTACTTTGAACTCCTGAAGAGCCATCTCTTTCCCTTTAGCTGCCTTTGTTTTCTCTGTAGGTAAAGCCACATGCATTGCAAAAAATCACCAGTAGTATTTCTTGGAATTGCTGCCTTAAGAAATCTGTAAATGTCATCGAAAGAGAAGTTTTGATATTTAAACTATCAACAAAGAAACAAAATCAAAGCGCACATTTTACAAACTTAAATGTAACACTGATAAAAAGAGAAAATATTTATTAGGTAGGTGTTTCAAAATATGAAGAGTGATATATTTCAGAAGGGCCTCTAAGCATCTTATTTCCATAATGTTGTCCTTTTGTAGCAAAACATTTGACTTCTTTCTGAATTTATGACAGAACGTCCTTTTGATATTTCTGAATCATAGAATCATAGAATTGCTCAGGTTGGAAAAGACCAACTACAACCTAACCATACTATCCTAACTCTAACAACCCCCCTCTAAATCATGTCCCACATCCAAACAGTCTTTAAACACATCCAGGGATGATGACTCAACCACCTCCTCGGAGAGCCTATTCCAGTGCTTAACGACCTGAATGTACCAAGAAGTGGCAGTTTTTTAGTGTGCCAGAGAAACAAGTGTGGAAATTGTGTATGGTCTCTTTGTTTTCCCATCAGTAAGAAAGTCTCCTAATCATGTATAAATTTTCTAATTACTGAAGCATCTAGGTTGTTCAAGCAGACAGTGCTTGAGCACCCTGAAGTGAAGCACTAATCTGACAAGTTTTGTATGCTGATGAATCTGATGAGACTTTCCAGAAGATGTGGAAGTGTTGGCCTTCAAAAACAGAGTGATTCTTTGTCTCTCGAGTGTCTCATCTGATTCTTCAATTTTTTTCTGTTTTGTTTTGTTTGTACTTTTTTTTGTCAGGAGTTTGTATATTTTTGAGTTGATATTTCTCACTCTTGAAAAGAGTATTGCCATTTCAGCAGTTTCACTTTACTTTGTATTTTCTCACTTCAAGTCAGTAAACCTGAACTTAGATCCCATGGAGTGCTGCTCAGAATCTAGTTTTGACCTGCATATATCTGAGCCCCTGGGCTGTGGATTATGACTTTTATTGCTTTAAGAACTATCGAGATAACGAGCGTGGTTAGATTCTTCAATGTGTCAACAGACATTGTAACACTTAATTTGGGTATAAGTGATTTAAAAATAAATCAAACTGAAATCAACCTTCCCATATGTTTTGTTAAATAACTGGAAGGATAAAATGTGCACGTGTACCCTGCAGAAAAGAGCATTGTTGTCTCTGAAGGTTGATCTTCACCAACGTTAATGGTGTTATGTTGATTTTGTTTTATTAGGAGTAATTATATTGGTAAGCTTTCTCCTTAAGCATAGTGTGTTGACTGAAATAGGGTAAGCTATGATGTGTCCTGAGTCAGTCTAAAATGCTTGAACAGAAAAAAATATTTTGCAGCATAATTAATGCAGCTGACAAAGATAAATTGATATCTAGAAAGTTAAGCTTCAGTGTCCCAGGAGTTGTCTTATGTGGCTTCACTGTCTTTATTGAAAATCCATATGGATGCATTCAACATCAAAGTACACAGAGATGGTGCCCAACATTGGGCTCAACTCAATGCAAGTGAATTGCAACTGAGTGCTTGTGCATTCACTTTATTTATTTATTTATTTTTTGGATGATAACAGTACAGAACATTATGAAAACTCAAGTTCTAGAAGACAACAACAAGTTGGAAAACCACAGTTGAATCGTAGAATTTGGATATTATTTAAGGTCTGAATTTTTTTTTTTTAAGCACTTGATAGACAACTCCTGTAGGCATTAAGCAGTTAAAAAAGAAGTATCACTACATTCTTTTGAGCTTATTGACACACCGTAGTTACTTCATTTTTTATTTCATTTTTATTAGCAACTCATGCACTAAATAGGAATATAAAGTTTACTGGTTTTGCATCAAATTGCTAATTCCACAGTCTGTGAGTGCCCATTACACCATGAAGTAAAGAATACAGTTCTTTTCAACCTTCAACAAAAATGAACACATTATTTTTTTTTGAAAAATCACCACAAATTTTGCCTCTTAATTTTCAATAAAGTAGCATACTGTTTCCAAACGTGCTGAAATGTCAGACTATTTACTACCATAGTAAAGATGTAAAAAAATCCACTAGTTTTGCTTTACCGGGTAAGCAATCAAGAACGTTTTGATTATGAATATGTAAGCATCATTTATATGTGAGATGTCTGACTTTTTCCTATACGTCAAATCTATACAGCTTAAGAGTCTGATGTAAATGTCAATACGAATCCAGGTATGACAGCTCTATTTGTCACTAAACATGATGTACAGTGTAGTGCCTGTTTCTCTAACCAAGTGTGCCTGAAAATTAAGTGCGTCATGCATTCATTTAAAGAAACAGCCTACAGTCTGCTAAAGACATCATCTAAAGAAAAATACCCTTTTCAAGGAGGGAATTTGTCACTCGGCTATTTTAATGTGAATTGTTTCTTCTTTGCAGCATGTCTACTACGTCTTTGGTAGCCAACCTGATTACCCCATATCATAAAAATTTAGTACCTTTCTACTGCAGTAGTTACTGGGTTATTGTTCATTTTGAAGGTATAATCAAGTCCATAAATTGCTAACTCTGCTGCTGAACTTAGGCCAATAATCTGAAGTCTTTCCCCATCTCCCCCCTCCCACGGTCCATCTTGCAAGGCTTTTCCTTTGCTAAGCAGTTTAAACTGATATGTACAAATAAGTAGCATTATAACATGCTCATTATTCTTAGTTTATTACAGTTGTATTCCAGTGGCTTGATTATATTGAAATGGTTTTCTTTTGGCATTTTTTTTTTAACTTCTTTTTATGAACCTATGTAGCATTATTATTTTGGGTAATTTGACCAATTCTGCTAAGGCATTCGGCATGTTCTTTATAGACCCAAATCACATCTCTACATGGCTAGGTTGGGCTCCATTAATTATATTGTTTAGTGATACCTGGAGCACTGGCAATATTAATGGTGTGTGAGAAATGTGAGAATTACTTGGGGCTCAAAAGCTGGTGGCAGAAAATCCTTTCCCAAGAAAGAACCAGCGGGATTCACTGTGAAGAAATAAAGGTAGCGTTGAACAATTTTTGTTTAGTTAGAAACCAGGAGCCTTTAGTTCCCATGTACCTGTTGTGTTTGATTGTGAAGATAATCTTTTTTTTTTTGTATTTACTACAGGAGAGAAAATTACAATAAAGAGAAAAAAAAAGTAGATTCTTTAAGATGAATAACTGTTTCTTACTGTGGTGTTGGCTGTGGCAAAACTCTTGGCTGCTAAGACTGGTATTATCCTGTTCTCCAAGTTTTGGACCTCTGTATCAGGAACTCTGGTAGTTCATTCTCCAGAACAGTTTTTTCAGGCCTCATTAACCACTATCAGTGCTTTTGAATGATATATCTGGTGACCTATTTGTGACTGTTCCAAAACCAACCAACAGATATTTCATTTCAGATTGAAGCAAATGTCGTCTTAGTGTTTTTCCATAGGTTTCTTCAGTCTCTTGCTGATCAGTGCTTTACATGCTGATGTGCCCAGTGTAGATGTTTAAATTCCATAACTGCAAAACTGAACTGAGTAGAAGTAAATTGATGGAGCGTGGTGGTAGGCATGACCTTAGTAAGCAATGAATAATGATGTTTTATGGCTCCAACCACCCATTTATAACGTTTTCCATTCCTAAGGAATGAAAACTCTTCTATTTGCTTGTTTCCTTGAAATCATCTGCATAGAAATGTTGTCTTTTATTCCAGCCATTTACCTACTATACTTTAAACTACGGTGTTTAATAATTTCTGATAATGGCGTAAACTCTTTGCAGGTAATCTTACAACACCATGCTGGTTTTATTCTAACTCCTGTTTGTAGGTGAGAAAACTGAAAATGTGACCAAAATGTTTATAACGCAGTGGGCAGCAGTACTTGTACTGTTGAAGCTCATTCATTCCTTTCACAGCCAATGACTGTTGTCCCAGAATGTTTCAGATTTGTGGGGACATGAATGTTTGATATGAAGTTGTGTAACTTAAAAAGTAGGCCAATTCCTTTTTTTGTTGTTGTTGTTGAAGACAGACATTTTGTCTTTCTTTCTTTCCTCAAAAATTTCCTGTATCTGCACATTTATCAATTTCTATTTATTTGCATACTCACATTTCTGTTCTGTGAAAATCTTTTAGAAATCTTTAGATTAATGGAAATGTTTAAATAACTTGGTTTTAGTTGGATAAAATTCAAGGGTTAAACAGTATTAGGAAAGCTGCTGAGGTCATGAATGTGAACAACAAAAATACTGGGAGGTCTAGCATTAAATGAGGAGGTTGGTAGCCCTGCACGTGGCAGGGGGGTTGGAGATTCATGATCCTTGAGGTCCCTTCCAACCCTGGCCATTCTGTGATTCTGTGATTCTGTGAAATAATTTTTCCTGGTAACAGATTATGGATAGAAGTGCCTGTTTTGTAAATAGAAGATGAAGCCTTTGGATTCAGTTACACGTTTTATGGGAAAAGAAATGCAACAAAGTTACTAGACAAGCTTTTCATGTAGCTACCAATTTTTGCAATGTTGAAAAGCAAAGTGTCTGTTTTTCACCAAACCAAAAAGAGTCTGAAAAACTGATATTTGGACTTAACTCTTTTTGTGACCATGTGCTCAAATGTCATTAGACTCAGCAAATACTTCCTGAATTTAATATTCTTTGGCAAAATTATTTTTCATTTCAAACAATTGGATTATCGCTGTGAGTTACTAAGATGACAAGATCTTTTCACCTGATGCTGAACTGGAATGCTGGAAGCAGGACAAATGATTTCTCTATCCCTGCTGCACACAATGATTGGCAATCTGTGCCTGGAATTCTGCAAGATTGAATTTTGGTGTACTTGATCCTTGCTTGGCACTCACTGATGCTCTTCAGACAAGCAGAAGGACTTTTTCAATCAGCTGTTTTGTTGCAAATACTTTTTTTTCTCTCTAAGGTGAAAGTGCTTTTTACAACTACAGAGTGTTGTGTGGTTGGATTTTATGTTTTTGTGGGCAATTTATTTGTTGAGACTTGGGAAATAACTGAACTAACTTTAGATTTGAATGTCATCTCTAGAATTGCTTGTTTAGTTGGTTTGGATGTTTGGCTGGTTGAACAAAAAGGACAAAAAGATTAAATTGCACTTTTCCATGCCCTGAAAAGATAATCCTAGTGGTATCTTTTGTCTGTTTTCTGGTAGTAACTGAAAGGAGATATGATACAGAGTGTCTCAAGGTGTTTTGCTTTACTGTTATCATGGATGTTTAGGAGTGTGCAGACAATCCTGAAGGAACAGTGAAGGGTTACTCAACAGTTATATTTGTAATGTATATGCATATCCAATGGCTTCCAAACTCATCCAGCTGCTTGTACGGTTGGTCTGCTGAATACAGTGTGATAAGAATAGATTCACATTCTCTTCATGTAATTGTTTTGTTTTAAATCCATTTTTCTACTCTAAGTCCCCCTGCACAAGTATAAACATGCTGTTTCACAAGAGCGTGCCTAAGAAGTGTTATTGACAGAAATGTCAGGTGTGCTTTTTTCTTAGTGTCACCTCATTGGAGAAAAGGCTGCACTACGAGATCTGCAGTACTACATACTTTAGGCTCTGAAAAATAAGATCTAAGAGTAGTTCTTAGTAAACCTTCCTGGTTAAATGAACACTGTTCTGTTTCTGAGAGTCAGAAGTACTAGAAGCTGAACTGAGGAGGTTTGTAAGCAAAGAACAAGTGCTGTGCCCATGATGGTGGCTGAACGTGGCTGTTAAGAAGGATGATTGTACCAGAAGTCCTGTGCTCTTCTTCTGAGAGAAATGGCTGGCTAGGAAGCATGGTCTTTTTTCAAAGAAAAATCTGTTGGCAACAATATGGAGACCTTGTGTGGTTGCATTTCTCAATCTGATTTTTATTGCTAGATGGACTAAAGTATGATGACATAGGTGATGACTAAATTCTCCTCACTGAAGTAAGAATATTTGGACAGTTATAGTACATTTTAAAATCTTTATTGAACTTATTTATAGTTCTGGTTATCTCTGGTCATCAGCATAATTTATAAAATGAAAACCCTCTTTAAAGGATGCTTAATATGTTTTCAATTCCTTTAGTGATGCTATAACCAATTGTTTAGGTGTTCCTTAGGTCTCTCTGCTGTGTTATATGTTGTGCTCTGATTGCAATAGTGAATATATTTTTAGGAGAAAAGCAGCCTTATTTAATAATAGAAAATTCTTCTAAGAATACAAAACATCAGTTGTGAGCACAGCCTGTGTATAATTTCTCTGCATCTTTGTGGGTCACTGTAAGTGTGTGTCTTGAGCATGCATGATTTTGCTTTATACTGGGCCTCGCTGATATAACGTCTGATTGAGAGTGATTTATATGGAAGAGGCTTGTGCCCACTGGATGTAATCCACTTGTAAACTCTGCCCATCACTGACATACAAAGTTGTCTTAGAGAAATATTTATCTTATGTACAGAAAAAAAAAGGAAAAAAGCCATACTCCTAGCTGACAGAAGAGTGCTGCTTGACTTCCACTGACTCTAGATTGGCTAGTATGTTAAAGATGTGTGGATCAAAGTAACTGTGTTAGGCTTAGTATGGATTATCACATAATTTCCTTTTGGAACAGTATCAGCTTCTATGGCTAGAAATACCAGCTTGGCTTCAGAGGGAGTTGATGCCAAGAAACCTGACCAAACAGCATGGTTGCATATAGACATAAGTATAAATGTGACGTGGTGCATAAGTCTTCCATTCCTTTCTGATTAATTGCCCCAGAAGACTGTCCACGTTCTATCACAAGAATAGAAAAAGAGAACATTTCTAGAAATTCTGTTTTGTGGTTATCCAGCACCAAGACCCTAAGAACTTAAAAAGTGTGAATAAATGTATTCCAATTACAAACTAATGCAGGTAATGGGTTTACAGTAGTTAGAAGGCTGGATCTGTTCTCTGACAGCCTGCAAACATTAGGGGCCCCTCATGACCAGTCTGCAATGTAGGCATTATGGAGTGATTTTTACTTTACTGCCTTTTCCATCAGATCATCCCCTTTCTTTCACACACAAGGTTAATTCACTTCTTGATCACATTATTTCCTCGCTGCTCTTTGACAATATAAAAATTCTGAGTGGACAGCTCAATCCCTCTTCCATCTCAGATTTGATTGTTATGGTATTGCCTGGCGTCCCTCAGAGGCCTCCAGCAGCCTTTGCTGCACTTTATGACACTTAAATGGCTGGGCTACAATTTCTCCATCTATTCACAAAATGCTGTTAATAACTCATTTCCAAAGAGGCCCTTCTTTATGTCTTGGCATTAAAGGATTTTTTATTAGGTGCCAGGATAGGTGACACACAGCCCCAGTAACCAAAGAGTTAATTAATCTGTTGAAATTTATTGCCTTTTATACTGCACTCAGTGTGACAGTCCCTAAGAGAAACAGATACTATATTTACAACCGAGCTGAAATATTCAGTAATATAGTCTGCATACTGACCCACTCCATCAGTGTATGCCTTTTGCTGGAGTGCCCATTAATCAACTAAGATGGATTTGTGTAATCTGTCTTCTTTCTTATTCTGGGATTCCAATAAATATTGAAATAATAATTTATTGATTACCCTGCAATATAAATGTGTAGTAAAGGCACCCAAGATATTTGCATAGTAATGTATTTCAAAGCTCTTGGCATTCTGTAGGTATGAGGAAGAGAGGCACTGTAGCAGTGGTTAAGAGCAATGGAACTCCTTCAGTATGCAGACCAAGTTTAGTGTTAGCAGAATGTGGTGATCCTTTAAGGTCATTTTTGAGGTTGGCAAGGCATAAACTGTAGCAGATTATGGTTGATCTCTAAAATCTTTATATGAGGAGTAAACATGCATTCTGTTATTGGCCCCTCATCTAAGTAACAGTAAATACAGAGGAATTTGACTGTTTGTTTTAAAAACAATTCCTTTCAAGACAGAGGCTTTCTTGCTTAGAAATAGCATGGGCTGTCAACGTCTTTGGAGTCCTGCTGTAAAAGGTGACCCAGTAGGACAGATTACTTGGTGCTATTCTCCATATTTTTGCATAGTTTATGGATGCTACTATAATTCATAGCAGCCTTTCTTAGCCAGTGGGATGATGCAGTAAGGTATTTTCTATATGGACTTCTAATGTATTTTCTATAGGACTGAGATGTAAAGTTCCTACACATTTAACCATGCTTTGTATTAGGGTCTTGAGTATAAGGCAGCTTTTGTTGTCTCTACACTGCCTTCCTGTGAGAATTTCTGCCTACCTCCTTGTGGCTTACTCATCTGTCTTGCTTATCACTTTAGTGGTGCATAAAGGCTGTGGAAGAAACCCAAATCAGTTCTGCATAACTCATAGAAATGTCATCTGGAAGTAGAACAGCTTGCATTTGTTTACAGATCAAACCTCTTTGTTGTAGATGACGTAGTACTGGCGTGGTACGTGGTACCAAGTGGAACTAAACCTATGATCAATTCTAATTGTTTTTTTTTTTTTTAAAGTGCTGCATCAAAAAGTTAAGATGGTCTGTGTCCTTGGAATATTACCTTCTGAATATTGAAAGATGGTTGTAAGGTAGTTGTAACATACTTCTGTATGTTCTTCCTTCTCGGTTTCTTCATTTATTTCTGATGCTAAGAGATACAAAGCAGACGTTAAGACTGTAATACTTCTACAATAGACAGTAAGACTGTAATACTTCTCCCTGAGAAAGCTGGAAGGCTGAACAAATTTTCTAGATCACTCTTGGAGAGGTATTCTGTTACTAACTCCGCTTAGGAGTTTGCCCTTAATTTGTAAAAGCTTCTGTCTTTGCAGACAGTGGGGCAATGATTACATAGGAGGATTTCCTCTTTGTGAAAAGTAGTTCATTTTCACTAAAGTATTAGAAGACCCAGAAATATGTCACTGTAATAAAGTAGCTTTCTTATTAAGAAATCACTGTGTGAGACTTTAAAATAACACTTACTGTGTAAGTTAGCTAACGTGCATTTTGCCCTGAAGATTTAAGTACAACATTTCATTGCTGGTTGTTTTTCCCAGGCTGGTTGTTTCTCCCAGACCTCAGATAAGTTACCAAGACTGGAATATTTGGAACTTCTTATGCTTCTGACAGTCTTTGCCCTGCATTGGTGTTCTCTTCGTTCTGCTTTCCCAGTACCTTGGTACCAACCAGTATTATCAATTTGTTTAAGATCTAACAGCATATTCTCATTCACCAGAGCCACGATGATGAGTGGAGCTTTGGTGGATATTTTTTTCTTGAAAAGTGTAGGAACTGATGGTTGAATTCGGTCACAAGTGGTTTAGGCAGCACATTTCAAGGCTCCATAACAATTTTTCATAGTTTTGGGTAACTGCCTGTGATCAGAATAACTGAAGTGTAGATAAAATTGTACTGCTCAGGATTTGTTTCTAGTGTCTTGCTGATAAGGTTAACCAGATGGTGAAGTATAATCACCTAGGCAGTACCATAGATCATCATCAAAAATGACAAAAATGGGGGAGGATGAAATTTCTGTTAGTATTCTTTGTATATCAATTGAAAAAGACTCAAAACCCACACAAAGCCATCCCTTAAAAGGTAAACTAAAACCAGTGTTCCTCTTCTCCATATTTTTCTGTACAGCACCGTATCTCAAGGAGGTTTGAACATATTGGTTGCACGTTTTTCTTTAAAGAAATTTAATCTATTGTGAGTTTGATACTCATTTTAAGAACTGCATGTTCTGTTTTGTGCTCTTCTATAATTCATCTTAGGCATCTTAAGATATGAGTTCAAAATATAAACTACTTCATATGATTTTTAGTTGTTGAGTCATCTGAAGTCAGCTATGAGTGGGAGATAAATTTTGTGATATACAAGTAATTACTTTTTAGTTTTCATACTTTTAAAATTTAACTTCTGTTCTCAGGAGCGTGACAGATTGATTCTGATGATAACAAAAATGTCAGCATGGTCCCAGGATATCTAATGATCAGATGAGACCTCTCATTTTGAGTAGTAGGTTATCAGTTGTTTATGTGGTCAGTAGCTTTCCCCACAGCTGTCTAGTGAGTGCACAAAGTTGGTATTGCAAGATGAGGTCTAATATCACAGATTTGTAAGGATGTCGACTATTGTGAGGCTGAGGTTTGTAAGCTTTCAGGGGCTATAAAACTTATTTTTACCGTGATTTTGCGCAGAAACTAAAACACTGCCTGCCTGCTGTTTCAGTGCAAATGGAAAATAATATGAATGGAAACAAACTGTTGTGAAGTGTTTCCTATTGAAGAGGTTATGTGACTTGGCTGTTAGGAGTGTGCTGCAGGCGTGAGAATCCTGAAGCTTCAGAGTTGTCTTCATTAGCATAGTGATAATTTAGATTGCCCAAGCCTTTATACAGGTTTTAGATATGGTGATTTGAAGGCTAATGTAGATGAAGATTACTTTTGCTTCTAGCCTCTCTTTTTGGTTTCATTTGCTACTATTGTGATTTAACCCTGGTAGAGAGCTGAGCACCACACAGCTGATTGCTTGCTCTCTCCAAGTGGGGTGGGAGAGAGAATCAGAAAGAAGAACTTGTGGGTTGAGATAAAGACAATTTTAATGTGGGACTTTTTTTATTTGCTGACAGTTCTACTCTGATTAAAAATATTTGCTTTAGCATTGGAAGTTTGTATATCTTTCTATATTACCAGCAGTTGCCACTATTCAAATTCTGGTTGAAGATCTCTTTTTTTTGCATGAATGTACTATTTCTATTTCCAGTTGTGTTTCTGAATATGATATTTTGGTTTTTATTTACGTTTAGAGAAAATTACAGTGTGGAAATAACTATTACAGGTTATTTGATCCATCATTTAAGCATTGAAATAGCATATATGTTCTGAGTGAGGATATTCAGGAGAGAGCCTTCAATGGCTTGAAGGTGATTTCTGTTTCCTTCTGCTTCAAATGCTTTCATAATAACCCTGAAAGAAGTGAAGGTTATGTAGCAGTTGAACTTTTTTTGTCTTTACTGCTGCGATTAGCTCCAACATGGAGTTTCTTTTATAGGGATAGTCATTTGGGACTGGGTACAACTGTAGTGTAAGAAAGTGTTACAGTATCCAAAGTCAATGGCAGCTGTACCCTTCTGCACCCGGCCCGACTATGGCCTCTGTCTGTTTAGCCACACTGTATTAATATCATTTGGATATTCCCAGAGGTTATGTTTTCTTACAAGCTATATATTATGGCTGGCAACTTGTGACAGGTGCGTTCTGGTTCCCATATGTCTTATGCAAAACTGCAGGAAAATGTATCCATGTTCTTCACATCAATATGCCAAAACGTCAAGAGTCACCTCTCAGCATGAAGACCATCAGAAATACAAAAGAAAAGGGCTTGGCATCATCCCTTGTAAATGCAGACCTGTCTGAGAAGCTGTCTGTAGAAATACATGTCAGTCACAACTGAGTACTGTGTGAGGGAATACCATGCAATGCCATCACAGCTTAAATATTACATCTGCCTTCCATGTAGGAGAGCATCTGGCGTGAATACCAATTGAGTGCAAAACTGAATGACACTCAAGGTGAATTTGTCATTTACTGTTGACTTTAGTAAGCCACCATCAACAGACATGGAATTAAAGCTGAGCAAATTGTACTGAACCATCTGTGAGCCTGTAGATTATCTATCAACAGATTTTCACTTTGCTCATGTTTACCTCTTCACTTTTATAAAATTCTGAGTAGTCTTGGGGTTTACAACGTTCTAAGTTGGTGATACATGGAGCTGCATTAGACCTCGCTGGAAGAAAAATCTAACCAAACAAAAACAACAACAGCAAATAATAAAAAAAACCCAAATCAGCTACCAGAGAAAAATCCTAAATTGTGTGGTAGTTGATCTTATCTTACTCAACTCTGAGGTGTGCTTTTCTTTTTGATGTTTCTCTATGGTTGCTAGTAATTAAGAATGATTTTGTTCCCTTTTACATTAAATTTAAAGAGCAAAACTGAAAGGCAATATGATAATATGCAAAATATTTAATTTACCTATGTGTCTAAAGCCATTAAACTGTAATTTGATTCCACCAGTTTATGTTGATGTTGGAAATGAGAAGCTGAATTATAACAGCCCATAACAGTCCAAGAACTTAACAGAAAGGTGAACTGCTACCATCTAAAAGTCAGAAGCAAACCTCTTAAAACCTGTAGATTTTCTCTTTCTTCCCTGAAGATATAGTCCGGTTTTATTTTGTTTTTATATTATTATTATTATTATTTTCTAGAAGACTGTAAAAATTTAGGCTGGATATCAGGAGGAAGTTTTTCACTCAGAGGGTGGTGACGCACTGGAACAGGTTGCCCAAGGAGGTTGTGGATGCCCCATCCCTGGAGGCATTCAAGGCCAGGCTGGATGTGGCTCTGGGCAGCCTGGTCTGCTGGTTGGCGACCCTGCACATAGCAGGGGGTTGAAACTAGGTGATCATTGTGGTCCTTTTCAACCCAGGCCATTCCATGATTCTAAAATCTGAAGTATGGAACACGTGACAAGTAGTGTCATAGGTCTTTAACAGAATTCTTGGTAACTTATATCAGAATAAATACTGATTGATGAAGACTTTTCTTAGGAAGCTGCTTTATTAGGTTGCAGTGGTGGATCTAAATACCAAGTTTTTAACTTTCCTGGATATTTGCTATGCATGTGACTCAGTTTTGAGCATTCCTATGTTGTCTGTCTCAATTACAAACAACAAGAGAAGTTAAAAATATAAAATTTTTGTTTCCAGTGTTCTGTGTTGATCAAAACATTTGGCTAGCAGTCCATTGATTTCTTTCATTATTTTCATTGTTTTTCTCACATTCTAAAAACTGACTGCTACCTGTAAAAATTGGATATGTTGCTTAAGCATAGTGTATGTAAGATTCAGATTGCTCAACTGTGAAATTTTTGGATTTATTGTTCTTATTACAGTTATGGTAATAACATTTTGTTGTGTTTGGAGAATGACAATGTCAACAATAACATATGCTGATATTTTTTCTGAACCAATAAAATCCTAGAATCTACAAGTTCTGATCTGAAAGTAATGCCTCCTATTTTACTATGTTAGCCCACAACATCAGAGATTGATATTGGTGGTATGACAGTAGAGGTTGAACCCTCACACCAATATTCCATTGCATTATTATTATTTTTTTTTTGCTGTGTGACAGATGACAGCAGGAAGGCAGTCTGACAGAACGATGCCTGACATGGAAGTGAGGGTGATGAAAAGATGTGTAATTGAATTCCTCCATGTGGAAAAAAAAAAACAACAAAAAACAACATTGACATTAATCAACAGTTGCTGAGCATTTTTGGAGACTCAACAGTGGATGTGAGTACAGTGAGGCAGTGGGTGGTGCATTTTAGCATTGGTGATGGCAACTGAAAGACAGCTATGTTTTGTATGGCTGTGCGCAGTTGCCTCACCACTGTGAGAAGTGTCTCAATCAGCTCACCCTCAGTAAATGGCAGATTGTGACAAGGAAACTGTGTAAAGACCTGAATGTCAGCTGTAAAGCATTGGCAACAGTGATGGCAACATTGAAATATCACAGTTTGCACCAGGTGGGTCCCATGAGTGTTCAGGAATAGGTAGAACACCATATGCAAGTTTGTCAGGACACATTGAACTAATACAAGGCTGAAGGTTACAGTTTCCTGGATTGCATCATTACTACTGATGACACATAGTGTCACCACTATGAGCCAAAAACAATACAGCAGTCCATGGAGTGGTGACATAAGAATCCCCCACTGAAGAAAAGTTCAAGACACAGCTCTCAGCAGGTAAAATGATGTGCACTGTTTTCTGGGATAGGAAAGGAGTGATTCTTCTGGGTTTCCTGGAACCTGGGCAAACATTATTTCTGACGGCTGCAATGTGACACTGACTAAGCTAAAGGCTCAAACTTCCAGAAGCAGGCCAGAGAAGACCACCTTTCTCTTGCAACACAACAACGCCAGGCCCCGTATCAGATTTGAAGTGCACTGCACTGTAGCAGAAATGCTAAGTCACAGCTTGAAACAGCAATTGAGCACCTGGTAGGAAGGCAGGGCCAACCCAGGGGAGCTCAGGTGCAAGTAATTCACTGAGTGACTAGACCAGTTGGAGCCAGGATCCACCCCTTCCCAGACCTCATGTAAGAGCTAGCACTGGAGGTGAGGGTGTCTTGCTTAAAATCCCTGCCTTCCTGAGGCCTTCTGAAGGTAAGCAGCTTCTTTCTTTTATTCCTGTGCCTGCAGCAATTACATTTGAGCAAATCCTCCCATGCTGCAGTCTTGCTGTTCTGCTGTCGTTGTGCTTTTTCATTGTGTTACAAGCAGATTACTAATCTTGACTGTCCTACTGCGCCCACTCTGTAGTCTAGATTTGGCGTTTTCTGACTTCCATCACTTTGGGATAATGAAAGTTGCACTGCATGGGCAACGTTTTCCTAGACAGAATGGTATTATAGCCGTTGTGAAACACTGGGTCACCTTTGTTGTTGCAGATTTATACAAGTGTAGTGTACAACCCTTGTTCACTGTTGGTGAAAATGCAGAAATAATGACTATGTAAAGAAAAAAATACTGTTTTGTTGCTGAGAATTTACTCTATCAAATAGAGTTATTGCGCTCTCTTCATCCACTGTAGTTTCTCTGGAAATAAATAGGAGGCTTTACTTTACTGTTAGAGCAAACAATGTACATACAGAAGAGTATAAAGCACCTGATAGCATTTTTGTAAAGTAAGCATCCTAACTGATGATAACAACATCTAGGTTGACAGAAGTTTTCTATTAATTATTCTTGGACACATTGCAAGATTGCTCATTATTGTGTAATGTTAGCATTGAAAATATTGTGATGCCTGTCTCATGCTTTGTCTGAACTTTGTGTCATTCTTTCATGCGATACAAAATGATGAAAAAGAAGACAGACTTATACAAATAGTAGCATTGTATTTATAGATTTCTTCCAAGAAGTCCTATTGAGAAAAAGCATGGAATTGAAAGAAAATCTGTGTGCTGTATAAGTAATGTGCATCTTATACAAATTTTTAAAGGTTAGATAGTGTACTGAAATTCACTGTGTTTCAATGCAAGAGAAGCAAAAAAAATTAAGCGCTGCTTAAGTCCTGTTTTTGCCTCTGATATAAATTACAAAGGCAAATTTTATAGGTTGCGTCCCTCATCCCTTCCTTACCTGTATTCTGGAACAGACTGCCTTCATCTGTACTGTGTATTGAGAACAACTGCTGTCCTGTGTTTGCCCTCAAACCAAGCCTGGATTTTGGCTGGGACGTCACGCATGGCATGAAGCCATGGCAGGCAATATGCCAGTAGCTAGAATACTAGGGATGATCATAGGTTGATACTCAGTCCTGTCCTTGGCCCTGCACAATTTGCTTCTGTAGAAGGGACTCTTCATTCTAAGCAAGGCTTGTTCCTTTTTACCACAGTTCTTTATGGAGCTCTTTCAATAGTGACTTAATTTTTTCCAGCTGTGAGCACACAGACTAACACCTGGTTCAAAATCTTCCTCTTGTTATTCTGTATTCTTACTTTCAATTTCTTTGTGGGCTGCTGTAGAGCCAAAATTTTATACCCTGTTTGCTTTTAATTGTTGTTTCTGCTTTACTACTAAGATTTAATTGGCCTGCTCTGATTCATGCAGAATGAAAAAAACAGGATTTGAATCAGAGCCTGTAGACTCAGTAGCAGTAAAATGAGTGAGGCTGGTGGAGGAAAAACAAGAGGTATTGATGTGGCCGAGTAAATCTGAATCACTTCAAGTTGGTGGAGGATAGGAGAATCCTTTCACAAAGAACTTCAGTGCTCTGAGTTCATAAATCTAAGAGTGTAAGTCCTAAAGCACAAAAGACCGGAATAAATGTTTTAAGAAGTTCTTCCCCAATATGTCATCTTTAACCAGGTGATGCTTAGGCTTGAGTAACGTGTGCTGCACAGTGAGGTTTGTCTTGGTTTTTATTGTAGCAGTTAGAGCTGATAGGATTTTTAGCATATGAGGAACTGGAAATCTCCTAGGAGAGGGAAAAGTCTCAGAAGAGTATCAGTTGGAAAACTCATTGTCTCCAAAACTGAATGTTGGCTTTTGTCAGCATGTATTACAATAAATGGGAGCTAGAAGGAGTGGGGGGGAAAGAAAGTGATACAGAAGGAGGGATGAAGGTGGGAGAAGCTGTGTACAGAGACAAGTAGATGGTGTTCAGAGTAGGCAAATGCTGAACTTGTTCTGCTTATAACAAAGTGAAGCATCAAATGCATCCATTTCATACCTATCCTTAATTCTGTGTGCATTTCAATAGAAAAACATAGCTGTCAGCGTCATCCTTAAATTCTTTGTCAGAGCTTTAAAATCAGAATAAAACTTGTCCTGTGGAATTCCTGTGCCTTCCATCATCCTTTCAGTTGACTGGAGTTGTGTAAAAGGTGTTTTGTTGCAGAATTTCAGTTGGTTCTTTAGTATTGGCCACTGTTTTGCTAGATGTCTGCAGGTTTGCTGGTGAATTTAGTTCATGTGGTTAACTGTTACCATGCTCAGTGCTCTGAATGAACTCTTTGGCTTTAATGCACTCTAAATTATTGCCATGATTCTTCATGAGTTTCTTTGTTGCAAACATCCTTAGTTCTTTCAGCTCCTTTGATTTCTGCATTGTTTATTTTACTGAACATATTTCCTTTGATGAGGCTCAAAATAGCCTTTGACTGTAGAAAAGCAGTCAGTTACATATTCAACTCCAAAACTATATTATTCATTTTGATATTTTTTTACTGATTGCCCTAGGAGTCGCTCTTTCAGTTCAACTTGCTATTTGCTGACTTCCTATTACAAATTAATATATTAAATTATTTTTGTGTTTGTCTTGTGGAGAAAAGCTATTGAACCAGCACTAGTACCGTTAGCAGAGTAGTTTGGTTCTCAAGTGGAATATGTAGAAGAAAGGATTTTTATTTTATTTTTTGAATTTTTCATTATTTACTATGCATTGTCATAGACTTGTAAAGTGTCTCTGTCAATGTAACGGAAGATTTGATAAAGGAGTACATTTGTTTAAACTGCACAGAACTGCTCATTGTTGCTTGTGTTTACCTATGAAGACCACTGTGCCTTTCACCTGATGCCAGCAGGTGTTTGCATTGGAGTGTTGATAGAAATTAGTAGTAAATTAAGGGGGGGAAGACTCTTTTTCAAAAAATGCTGCTAGCTGATCTTTGTTGCCTTTAACTGTTCCTTACAGTTCTTCTTTTGAAGGAATGCATATTCATTTATTGACCATTGATTTTAAAAAGCTTTATGCTAATATTTGTTTATGAGTAAGGTTGTCTATATCTGAAGTGCTGCAGGCCAGTTATGTGACCTTCACTAAGGATTTTTCTCAATGTTACCTTCTCTCTGCAATAATTCAAGATGATATTTTAACAGTGTTCAGACAACTTTGTTGTGAAGTAAAATTAGAATCATGTTTTTATTTTTAATACTACGGATAACCCACTTGTTAGAAAGTAAAATGAGAGTTTAGTCTCCTCCAGCTTTGGCCAGAAGAGGGAACCATCTCACTGTGTCAGCCACTTCTGTGATTCCATGCTTTAAAACTTTTTTTGCTTTTGTTTTTATTCCTGTGTTGCAAGCATCCATGAATCTAAGACTGCCTAGCCATCTCAGGGCTCCTTGAGGATCATAAATACGTTTATTTACCTTAGGGTATATTAACACCTTATAAATCTCATTGGACTTATTGTGTTCTGTATTTACTACCAGAAAAAATTCCTGTTGCTTAATATAGGCTTGTTAACTTCCATACTTCATATGGTGAGAGGTTGCTGTTACGTTTTTTTTTCTTATGCACCCTCAGAATAATGTTATTTTTCAGTAGTGGTGTCTGTAAGAAGTACAGTGAATGGAAAAAAAGTGAATGTAGCAAGTTGAGTCATCCAGGGTGTGTATTAATGTGGTCTTTGTTACACAATTCATACATCCAGAGGACTTCCAGACTGTGGAGAATGGAAAGTACTCAATCAGGAATGACCTGTTCAGTTAGGGGTTTTAAGAATGGGAATGCTGCTGTCAGAAACAAATAACAGTTCTTCACTGCACAAAACCCTCCTTGTAGATAATTGCAACTATTGGATTTCCTTACTTGGAAAGGGACAGGATTTGTTTTACACCTGCACACAAACGTTACTTTTAAAAGATACTGGAATCCCATTTAGTTTTCCTGTGCTTCAGCACAGGGAACCTCCATCCCATTCCTGGAGTTGTTACAAGACTGGTATTCAGATCAACACCAGGTAAGTTTCTACGGCTTCCATCAGCTGCCTGAAATTATTGCAGTCCCTTCAGCGCAAGTAGATGGGAAGAGGGAGAATTAATTCACAGGGTTAGTTTTTCTTATGTTGAGGGATGATTTGGCATGCAGATAGAAGCATGCAATGTTGTCCTTGTATTCCTTTTCCCAGTATCTGAGAACTCTACAACGTTGTTCTGAAACCTGGGCAGTGAAACATGCAATTCTGCAAGCTTTCTAGCTTTAATCCACATCTCATGTAATGCTAGTGCCTAAGTACCAAAGTATTCTTGTTAAAAAGAATTGTTAAAAATAATTTTAAAAAAAGAAAAAAAAATCAGCTTTGAACTGGTCTTCACTTGTTGAGGTTTTGCTGTGTTCCTGAAATTACTCAATTGTCAGGATGCCTCTTTGGTGTGAGATGAGTAGCAGAAGCCCTTGTATATTGTGCCCTTGGGACAAAAAGGCTTTATGTTTTAGATGACACTGGAATGTATTAGTGTGTTATGTCAATTTGTGTTTTTCATTTTATTTTCAAGCTTCTGTTTACTCACTTTCCTCATCAAATTGAAAACATTTTATTTAAAAATTAAATGTGATCAACACTGAAATGTGTAATTCTGCTGATCTACTGCTTTCTAGAATCAATGGCTCTGAACTGAGGGCACATAGAGCAGAACCTTGGCTGATAAAATTCTGCTGTTGCGTTCATTGGATCAGAACAATCCTAGTTCCACAAAGAAGTGGTCTTATTTTGTCATTCAACATGAGGTAATATTCATACTATAGCAAAATTAGCCACTTCTTTAAAAAGAGAAGTTTTAATTTTTTAGTTGTACTGACTATAGCACCTTCATACTCTTACTGATGTCAGCTGGAGCTGTAATGCCTGAAATTCTGGGGAATAATACCACCCTTATGTTCCTACACGTGACTGTAGAACTATAGCTTTAAGCACCTAATTGGTCAAATCTTAAACATACTGACAGACATAAAATTATGAAGTGACATAGGGACACTCCTAGGAGGACCATCCACTTTAAGAAAATGGAGTCAAGAAAAGGTTATGACCAACTGAAAATGCTGTACTGAGAATAAGCAGGAGAAAATTTAATTGTCTGAGATGTACATTTCCTAGGGCACACGATTAATTGTAGTGGAAATGTTCAATTGCTTGTAATTTTGCAGAAAATTCCCTCCTGGGCTCTGAAACTTTAGATGCTTAGTCATAGCTTAATGGAGCGTTTTCTTAGAAACTTCAGCTAAACTTTTCTGAAGTTATGCATATGGGAACTAAAGGAGTTTTGGGGGGTGAGTAGAAATGGCTCAAATTCTCAAGAAATACTTTGGATTTAGAGAAAACTAATGATGGAGGTCAGAATTTGATATGTTTTATTTTTCCAGTTTGATGTGTGATGTGTTCTGATGAGAGAATGCAGTTTTGGTGAAAAGGAGATTAAGCAAGAAGTAATAGATATATACATTTGTCTAAAATGCATAATATACTCTAACAGCTATGAACTTGGTTCATAGCTGCAGTGATTTCTCACAGTGTTATGGTATACTTTCAACTGCACGCTGCAGAATGTACTCAGTTACTAGAGTAACTTTAAATATTTACAATATTTATTCATTAGCAGTATTGGCATGCAACTCTCATTGAGTGCTACTTTCTTGAAGAATGCCTTGGTACATTTTACTTGAATAAAGGTCCAGACTAGAACAGCATACAGCATTCCTTGTGTGTGATAGGTGCCTTGTTGCACTATGTAAATGCCAGCACTTGTTTAGTAGAATACCCAAAACAGTGACTTTAGGTTGAGATGTGGTCTTTGTACCTATACTGATATGTTTCACTATATCTACATCCCATTGAAATTGAAGTTGGGGTTATTCCATGATTAATGTTATTTTGTAGTTAAGTAAATCTTCAGGAATAGGAATTATTTTACAAGCGTTTACAAGCCTTTCTTGTATTTACTAATCACAAAGATGCGTTAAAATTATAGTAGGGACTTTGAGGAAACTCATCCCATTGAGGTGTATCTGTTTGTATCTGATGTTTGGATTTTTGCAAGATGCTTTCAGTCTCCAATTTTCTTATCTTCTAATGCTGCATGTAATGAGCGTTTTTGCTTTCCTATTACACTTACAATATTTTACAGTGTTTTTGAACGTTTTCATTGGAGTGCATCCAGAGTTGACTTGCACAGAAGTTATGCATTTTTGGAAGTGAACTAATTTTTTTTGTCACAGAGGCTGGCATTATGAAAATAGAGAGCATGATAGGATGGAGAAGTCCCTCTGTTGTATATTATGTCGGAGTTTATTATTTAGTATTATATTATATATTACAATTCTTCTCTCCCTCTGAGAGTATGCCCATACGGAATAATTTTTATTATCTACTTTTGAAGTTTCCACAGTAATTTTGCTACAACTTAGTTAAAAATGACCTTGGTTGAAGCTCATGGATTTCTTTTGGTTCTCCTGTGGTTACCTAAGGCAAGTTTCATCGTGTATCTTGCATCAAATCTTGGTGGCAAATCTCTAGTTAATGGAAGAAAGAATTTTGCTCTGAATGTCTATAACCGTATTGTTAAATACATATGTGTTAGTATATAGTTCACTTCTTATTTCTCCTTTCTGATTGTGGAACTCTAGTTGCAAATCTTTTATCCAGATTTTTTGCAAATTTGTGTAATAGAGGCTTTAAAGTCAAAGTTGTCACTATTAGGGAAGCTAGAAGTGTCTGGGTTTGTGCAGATGAGAGAATGGCTAATTTCACACTGGGGGTTATTTTACTTTTCTCTTGGAAGTTGCTTCTTTTCCAAATGGGGAACTGTAGGATAACTTTTTTTACCAGATGAAATACCATGATTCATGAAGTCTATGTCACCTTCACCTCCCTTCACCATCTTCTATGTGGCTTTGCAGCACACACAGCCATAAATACTCAGTACTGCACTGGCTTAAAATAATATTTATTCAGATTCTGAAAATGCAGGAAACATTCTTCAGCTGTTACTAGCATTCATGGAAGTAAAATATTATTTAGTTTGGACTTCATTTCTTTCTAAATTTTGCAAAGGCAGTTTTTACTGGTTAGAGAGAAGGCTCAACACCTAGGTATATATAAAACTGTCTACACTCTACTTCATCTGGGCTTAAGTGGCTATTAAAAGCGTCATTAGTAAAAAACAAAGTTCTTTCCCCTAAGAATGTTTGTTATGTGCTAACCACTGCTGAGAATAAAATAAATATGAAAGGAAAAAAAGCAAGTAAACCAGAGTATTTACAATTGCGAGTTCTGCATTTATCACAACTCCTTATTTTAAACATAAATAATGGAGTCGGAAACACTAACATGCGTAAGTAGTTATGCTACATGCAGGTATATGATTCAGGTGCTCAAACAGCATTTCTTTCTGTGCTGTTAATTAAGTTGACTGTTAGAGTGGCTAGCAGATGTTTTATTTTATAAGCCAGTAATTCAGGAAAACATGTTCAAAAGAGCCCCCTAATTTTTTCTGGGCTTTACTTCTTGTAGGCCTATGTTGAAATACCTTCAACATGATTTTCAGGAAAGGGGAATGATCTCAGCTCCTGTTGAGCTCAGAGCAGTGGGTACTATTGCATTTTGAAGTTATGCTTTGGGGACCCAAAAAGAAAATCCAGAAATTGAATTGCTGATATTTTGCAAATGGTTTAAATGCATAGTCTGTAATACCGGTCTTTCAGTTCCTCCATTTACATGGTAGCAGAACAGCACTTTCTCTGTCTCATTAGGGTGTTTATAAGGTTTAGTTAAAGGTCTGTTAGGATACTTGGAAAGTATAGAAAATCATCAAAGAACAATATAGTGTAAGCCAAAGTGAGTTGTATTGTACATGCTGGTGCCAGAGAATAGAGAGGCTCTTTTTCCATGTAGGATTCTTATGAGCTCAGAGGAGAGTGGGAATGTGAATAGTGTACTTCAATGCAGACTTGTGATACACCTGCTGAGTCAGAAACCTATGCAGTGAATTCTGGTTTTCTTCCTTCCTTCCTTCTCTGGAGAAACAGAAACCTGGGGGAGGACACCATTAGCTTCAGTCATTCTCTATAAGAAACTCATCGTGTAGTTTGTATATTCTTTATTAACTCACATTAAGATTGAATAAAGGAAAGCATTGGCTAAAGTGTAAGTACTGTTAAAAGCCCAGAAAGGAATTTGTGTGTCTTTAAACTGCTGCAGTGCAAAACTCTAAACTTTGCTTATAGTTTGTGTTTTTAGTCAGTGTATAGAGATTGGTATCTCTAGGATATGATTTATCTTGACCTTATGAGACAAATCAAACAAAACTACTACTGATGAGCTCATGAGCAGATATCTACACTTTAAACACCTGCAATTTGAGAAGATGAATCCTTTCCTTAATTTCTGGAAGTCTCCTAAGTTTACAACTGGAGAAGTGCTTGTTTCATGGATCTTGGCTTAGCATGAATATTATTGTGTAAAGAATAGGCTGGTTTATATGAGTGCAGAAGTAGAACTACAGTTGTCTGGAAAAGTTAAAGCCAGACAGAATGGCTTGACTAAGTTTAAGTTAATTGTTGAGTGGGAAGGTATTTCAACTTAATTTTATACTGCACTGCCTTTATTCTTTGTTTTGTACTGACTACTTAAATCTTTAACTGGATTTGAATTGATGTGATTTCTATTCATGTACGTAAGCTAGCAATTGCATACCAAAACCTGGAGTCACTTGAACACATTCTGTGTGTTCCAAACTACCTCATGGTCTGAGTGTATCAAGAAGCAGGATTCAGTCTGTGGAAATCCTATGTACAAGATGAAAAATAAAGTAACTTCTGTGTACTACACAAAGTTGTCCATCAAGCATGTTCACAGTCCTTTTAATCCCCACCCTTCACCTCCAACCCTGAAAATGACTGACTTAAGCAAACCACTCACTTTCATAACTAAGAATACAGCAGTGCAGGTAAGGTATCTATGACCTGGACTGACTTCTTACAAACTAGAATTCTCATAAAATATGAGTTCAACTACTTTTAATAGCATACAGCTTATTTTTTATTAAGGAAAAAAAAGGGTTATCAAGAACACTTGATAAATAGGACTAAAATTGAAGAGGAAAAGAGAAGACCATAGGATTGTTCGCTGTTTAATTTTACTATGAATTTCTTTCTGAGAGAAAAGTACTATTCAAAATCTTTACACTGTGAACAGGTCCTTTTATCTAAAGTTCTTCTGTCTGATAACTGTTTCCACTCTGTTTTTTTGATTATGAGAAGAGACTCTACTATTGGGGGGGGGTATTTTATGTGGAGTACATGGGGGCTGTTCTAGCATGAGTATGTAATTGAATTTATGATACAAGTTCTCCAGTATGTGATGCTGAGTTTCTGTTTCTCACTTTCTTTTGCAAACAGTCCTGCTAATGTCAGTCAGTAATGTGGTACCTATGCAGTGTTGTGTGCTACTTGTTGAATTAAGGACCAGATTCCACAACTTTTACATATCTTGTAAGGAATATGCAACTGATGAAAACTACCACTCATAACAAGGTTGCAGTGATAGTTTTCACCTCTGTAGAAGTCTGGTTTTGAAAGAGGCACCATGAACCTTGTAAAGTCCCTTCTATTTCAATGCAAAAAGTAATTGAGTATGTTGTTGTTCAATGTCAGGAAAAAAAGACAACTTTTCACCCCCGGAGAATCGAGGAACAGCAATTTTGATAAATCTGATGACAGTTGTTGACAGTGAGCGGTGAAAAGCAAGGATAGTTGTTAACTGTTTAAATTAAATCAAAAGAGAGGAGTAAAAAGTTTGAAATCATATTTTTTCCACTCCTCTGATACCTTATGTTGAATAGCCAGATCATTTTATTATTGCAAATACTGTGGCAGTAATCTTTTACTGCTTGCAGTATAGGCCTACAGCATTAAGTTAGTATAAAATTACATATAGTTTAATATATCTGTACAACACCTTTAAACAAGCTTCTCTAGGCAGGAAGGTTATCCGTCTTATAAATCTATTATTTCATTGTACATCTTGATAGCCTAGCATTGCTCCTAGCCATGTTTAAGCATTAAATAGTGCATTATTATTTCACATAAATCAAGCAGAGATGTGTGAATTCATAAATTTTGCATTTGCACAGACAGTATTTTAAACGTTTTACGGCTTCATGGGAAGTAAGTACAAGAGCCTGTACACAAATCAGTACCCAGCAAATTTCAATAAAATTTAATATCACAATTACTGCTTTTCAAAGTCATTGCTTGCATATTTTAGAGATGTTTTAACAGGGACTAAAATTACAAACAAAACTTGGAAGCAAGGATTCTTTTGGGGGCTGGATTTTGCTGGATAGCTCCTTTGCTGCGATGAAGTGGTTGACTTTTTTTCCCCCTCTATTGTCATCTGAGTTTTTTTCTGCTTTATTTGCACTTTTTAAATGCTCTAACTTTTTGTTTACTTTTGTCTTTTACCTTACTCTTCACAGCATACTGGCTGAGAAGAATTCATCGGCAAGCCTGATGATGTTCATACAAGAAATTTCGCTGATGGGAACTTAAATGCGTATACAAGATTTTTCACATTTGGATACTTTTTGATTTAAAAAATTCTTAAGAGATTTGATTTTCATACAATATGATATATATTTATTATATCCAGCATGAATATTCTGGTGTTAAAAATTGTAATGTCAAAAGAGTTGGGGGAAAAAAAAGAAGCAAAGAACCATATGTGATATATTGTGGCATTGTATCACCTGATAATAGAACCTTGTTCTACAGAGCAATACAAAGATAGGGAGGGGTAGAATGCCCACAAAACAGCGAAGTTGTTGTTGCTGCTGGATCTTATGCTTCCTGTGTCAAGTTTTCAGAACTTGACCATTACTTTATTTATCCGCAGATAAGCTTAATTTTTTGAATTCTCTATTGAAGGATAATTGCAAGGTAACTCAGTAATCCTCTTCCTTTACAGATGAGAAACAGTGACAGGAAAGATACGGACTAGGTGGTTCTATTTCTATTTTGCCCCAAGAATTACCTTTATTTTGATGAGATAACTCATCGTGTTGTTGAAAGGGCACCAGGAAACCCAGCTATGTTAGATATTCAAATGAATGGAGTTGGGAAGAATGTGAGAAATCACTTACTGATCTTTGCAGGGAGTCCACAGGGATTGCAGGGACTGTGGGTCTCTATTTCTTCCACCACTGAGCTTCTTCCTCTTGATCCTTGTATGTATGTGGAAAGGGAGGGAACTCCTTACAAACCCCAACTCTAAACTGTATACCTGCAGGCTGAATTGGGTTCTGAATCTTCTACTTACAGATTGCACTGATAACCTGTTGCAGAGTCTGTATATTTAGAGAGGCTGAGTTTTGTATTTCCTTCACGTGTCCATCTTCTTCCTCTCTCATGTTAAAGTGACTGGGAATTTTGCAATAGTATTTAATGGGAGTAAAATAAGATCCAGATATTCTTCATCTATGGGGAATTTGTATGTAATTGTTTAACTAGAGCAGTCTTGATTTTTGTTTGTTTTTCATTTGCGCTCTTTCTTATGACTTGGAGTTCTTTGTGTTCCTTGCAAATGGTAAAATTGAGGTAGAAATACCTAAGCATATGTAAAGTATACATTTTTTGTAGTAAGTTTAAGCATTCTAGATGCAACCATCTTAGCTATGGCTAAATATATTGTTAGATTGTTCTCTTGTAACAAATTGGAGTGTTTTATTTTACTTTCCCATAAATAAGAAACATCAAAAAGGGAATTTGATAATTTGATTAAATATCAAAATATTTTAATTTTGGGTAAACGCTGAGCATAGCAACATTTACCTCCAGAATCAGATGATTTTAGAAAGTATGGTAAACTCTTGTAGTGTTATTTGGAGTACACATAAATGAGTTTATGGTAATCCATGGGCTTGTCTCAGAGCCCAGTATAAGTACAGAATTAACTTTCTGCTGGATGGGGATTGTGGGGCAAGTTTGGTACAGATTTTAATAACTCTGGTGAACTCTTTTATCTTTGACTAATTAAGTAGGCAACAAGAGTGACAAAGACTTTGCTTCAGGATTTTATTCAGTCTGAACAATCTGGGAAGTGGGAGACTTACTATTTAATATTTAGGCAAAGTAGAGTGTGATTGTTCTGTTTTCACCTGAGCGCGTTGCTTTTTTTCAGTTTTCTCCAGCAGGTTTATTGCTGCCCATGAGGAGAGAGGAAAAGATCATAACCTATTTGTACGCGCTTAACTGGGCTTCTTCTTACTCATTAGAGAAAGAATGTAATGTCTGTGAGAGTGACACAGTATGGAAATTACTCTGTGGGAGCAGGTCTAATCAGAATGCTATAGAGGGAAATCCACACTGAGGGAGACACTGAAGGATGGTCTGAAATTGAATGGAGAAAATGGAAATAATTCTCCTAATCATAAGTTTTGAAACTTCTTTGCCGTTAAGGTTCTATTACCTTAGTGTCACTTAGCTTTTCCCCTTCAACCACCCCTTAAGTTTGTATTGTATTGAATGTCTGACATAAGGATTATTACATTCAGTTCTCCATTGTCTGGAATTCTACAGAGCTGAGCTGTGCTGAGTAGAAGAAAAACACAGATAATAGTTTTGCTGTGTACTGTCTCAAATGTGTTAATACTGTATAACCATCAGTTCAGAGCAGCACTGCACTAGCTCAGGGAAAATGCTTAGTTTGGGAAGCAGAGTAGTTATTTTATCTGTTCCACAGAGATAACCAGCTTAGAACAGTACTAATATATGGAGATCTAGATTTCAATGTGAATTTTGATTTTCATGGAAATAGTCTCCTATATTTCAATATTTTTTTTCCTAAAAACAGGGAAATAAAGGAAAAATTCATTTTAAAATTTGTAGTGGGTTGAAATTTGTGATATAAATATGTATTTTCTTTGGAAGACACAAAAATGACTTGTAAGTATTTTTGTGTAACAAGAAATGCTTATTTCTAGTAGTTACACTAGTTACACAAGGAAGTAGAAGGTGGGAATGACTGAAATCTCAGAAAGGTGAGCTCTGGAGTTTTTAACTGAGGATGAAATCTGTGAGCAGTTGGCTGTTTGTGTAGTTCTAGTTTGTGGGGGAAAAAAATGTGCCCCTTGTCAATGAAAAACTGTCTCCTTTCTTTTCACATGACACCAAATTGAAAGCTGCTGTGCTATTTTCAGACAGGTCCTGTGTGGATCCGGGACCTGGACTCAATGATCCTTTTGAATCCCTTCTGACTTGGCATCTTCTATGATTCTATGCTGTTGAGCTGCACTTTGTGCAACCATTTGTATCATGGAATGCACGTCAAATCTTGCCAATAGTTTTCTACCCTAAAAGCAGCAATAATTGTATGAATGCAAAAAGAGCTGGCTTGGTGTAAAAATGGGGCAATGATGTAGAGAATAGTTTGTGCTTTTACATTTATATTGTGCTGTAGTGAGAAATTACAAAGTGCAGCGTCCCAACAAATCAGGTCCTTTTTGTTTCTGAAGGCAAGGCATATTTTGTGGCACTGTTCATTACTGGGCAAGAACAACAAAGAAGTTCAAGACTAAGATTAATGATATCAACAGATCATTGTTTGAAGATTAATCTTTTAAGATGATAAGACAGGGATAGACATAGTGAGCCTCTGGCTGCCTACAGCTACAAATAGTAATAATAAACATTACTGTGGCAGGGCTGGCTTTGGAATACTAACATATCTAGTTATCATCAATAAACAAACACTGATGGTGGTTTTGTGTTGTTGTTTTTTTTTGGCTACTGAGGACTATTGAAAATGGTTTGGCTTTTTTTCCTCTTCCTAAAGCAGCAATTTTCTGCTTTCTTCTGATGTCTGACTATTCAATGCTCATTTGTTTGGGTTCCATTCTGTCTTTCATAATATTGCCACTGTACTGCTTTCTCTTACTAGAACGTTTACATTACTGCCTGGGTCTAAACTATCAGGGATTTAAAAAAAAAAAAAAAAAAAAAAGGGGGAAAAAAGGCAGATTCATTATAGAAATTACATTTCTTCAGTAAACCCAGGAGGCAATATCCTTCCATTAGCTCCTCTATAACTATATAATGCTCCTTAGTGCATGTACATTTTCCTTTGTGCGCTGTTTTTATAGTTAGAATATATATTTATACTGCACAGGATGTCCATGTAGCAATTAAATAAATCTCCTTATTTTTCAAAACTGTGTCAGCAACTGGAGTAGGAAAGGTACGTATAAGCTACAATATTCTTTCTCTTTAATCTCAGCACTATTGATACATCTCTTGTCAATGTCACAAACTTTCAAACCAGAAAAGGAATTCTGTGTGTGTTCAGAGCAACTGGAGATAAGTGTGGAGGCTTTGAAATTCATTTATGCTAAATGTTTTTTTAATATCTTATAAGCTTAGAAAAACGATGATAGAAGCAGCCTTCCTTAATATTGGGCAGTGGTAGTTACAGTGATGATCTGAGTGTCAGTGAGGATCAGATTCTGCCAGCCTTGCTGAGGCTGACCAGTATGTTACTGCAGGAGCTGCTCCCCTAATTTCAGATTCTGGGGTAGTAAAATGTTTGTACTGTTTAACAGTATGACGTGATGAAGTTGCTCTCTTGCTTATGTGAAAGCTTTGAAACATTTGGGTTTAAAATCAAAGCTGTTACAGATAAGATTTGTTTTGTAATATGAAATTTGAGCGTTACCTACTGTGATGTTCTGGTAGCTGAATTTTGCTCGCCGTCTTTCAGAATTGGGTGTGATGTTACACTTACACGAAGTTGAAGCATGATGATAGAGTTCAAGCCAAGTTTTGTAATATGTGATGGAGTATAATCAGAGGAAAGTAGAAGAGGTTCCTGTGTACAAATAAAGTGTAATAATAAATTATTTATCATGGCTTGCAGAGTTTCCCAAATACAGGAATCCTTATCCCCTGATAAGGATGACAAAATAAGAAAACTTCAATAGTTGGTCCAGAGGGGCAGTGTTGCAAAACCATTCCCTGTCCTTGTGGCTGGATAAAGACTGTTGCTCTGTCTTTGAGCAATGAAATCAAATTCCATATTTAAATTTGAATTGTTAGTGCGTGCTGAATGCTTAACTATTCATGGGTAACTTAAAGGAAATACCTGATCTGAAACATTTCTTTGAAAACTCTGAACTTATTTAGGATAGAGTTGGTGCAATGTCTTTCCCCCATGGCTAAAATTTGATCTGACATTTAAGAGTGGATATGGTTGATAGTGAATTCAGTATGTGAAACTGCTTCAGTTAAGAGTGAGTAAAATTGGCTTGGCTGGCATTATTACAAGCAGTCTTAAAACCAAAATTCATGTTTCATTTTGTTGTCACTGAAGTAGAATTTGTTAGGCAAATTAGGTATGGAGCTATGTGCTGTAAAGATCTAGAAGCTGTTTCAAACACCAATAAGGTGGAGTTATGAGTTGGAATAAAGGTGATATTGAAGTGGTACAACCAAATGATATCAGATCATTGAAGTAGAGTTTTTCACTGATTAGAAAATCAAACAAATCGCAGCTTTGTCATTTCAGTGATTTTTAAAGTACAGTTTCATGATTGAAAACAAAAAGGAATGATGCATTCCTTGGGCAAGTGTTCTGTTTAAAGATATTTTCTGATTAGATAAAACAACAAAAAATATTTAGTAGAAGATCACAGCAGCAACAGAAGTTAGAGAGGCTCTTAACAATTTTGCTTCCTTTCTACCAAATTCTGTTAAAAGGTAACATTAACTTAATGGCACCGTTCTCATACCTTTTGTCCTATTGGATGGATTGAGTTGGACCTTCTTAAATAGCCTAGCAATCTCTGTGATAAAACTTTGTCAAAATCAGGGATTAGGGGTTACCCTCTAGTTAGGTATTCTTTGAAAGATTCCAATATCAGCTCTGAAAGCCACATCAGTTTTTAAGTGTTCATTGCCTAAGAAGCTGTGCATCACTTTAAAAAAAAAAAAAAGTGAGCATTTATATTTGGAAAATATCTCCCTAATTGTATATATTGTTCTGGATCATTATTTTCTCATTGTTTAAATTACAGCTCATTTATTTAAAAGAATACTTGTCAAAAGAAAGCTTTAAGTACTGCTTTAAGAAAGCAGTGTTAAATAATTTAAATGACTGTGATAAAATTGTCTTAGTTTGAACAGACCAGTTTTATCAGTCTGTTTAATGAATTGTGCTTTTATAGGGTGAGATAAATCTAATGTGAATTCAAGCAGTTGCACTCAAAATAGGTGGGATCTCTGTGGATTTAGCAAGCAAAAGTGAAGAAAAAAGGCAGTTGTACTTCCGTGTTTCATTCAGGAAGATTTTCTATATAACAAGCAATGTTAGCACCTTACTGTTGTAACTCCAATGTATCTGTAATGCCTACATATTTACATATAAATTGCAGAAAGCTCTTTGGTTATTATTTGGAAAACATTTATGGTTTTGACATAGAAATCAACATGTAAGTGCAGCCAGTCCTGAAATTTTCATGGACTAGGCTGGTGACACAGGATAGATTTTGGCTGACCTGCCAGTCCTCCTCAGACTGTACATCTTGTTTATGCCTAGTTAAGAAGTGCTTTCTCTCATTGTTAGGAAACAGCACGTCCACTGTGTTTGACACGGGAGAATTCAGGGATATACTGGATTCTATCATTTGTGATTCTGTGTATTGTTAAAACACAGCTACACTAGAAAAAGAGAGGAAGTTGTTAAATGTGTACCAAACTGGTTGTCGTTAAAATGAAGGGACATATCACATTATTTGCTCTTCCCTTGGCGAAGCCATTTAAATCACCTTTGTGGAAAGACTGATATCTAATTTGGAGGAATAAATAAAGGTCTCCTGTTGGACCCAATCTGGTCCAAAATGATGAGAAAATTCTTGTTTAGTAAGTGGAAGAGCATGCAGCTGGTGTTGTATGTATCCATGGAGATGACTGGTTTAGTACCCTTAACTAGCATTTCTTATAAATGGACACACATTAAATCTGAAGTGCTGTCATGCTGATTTTGGGACCCTGTTAAGGAGTCTGCCCCTTTCTTTCCTGTAGCTTCCTTTTAGATATTGAAAGGCTACTATCAGGTCACCTTGGAGTCTTCTCTTCTTCCAGCAGCCTGTCCTCCTTTTGTTCCTTTCCCTCCAGATAGACATCTCTGTGATTTAAGTTTTCTGGTTCTGTGTCTGCTGCTGGCTAGAACTGGTCTTGCATTTTTGTATTCTTTTTTCAACATATGACCAGCTTGTCAGTCAGGAGATTCTTGATTCTCTTAGAAGATGCCAAGGGAGGTAAGGCCAAGCTTGATGCTTGTTGAAATCAAACTGCTTTGAAGGACAAGTTGGTTCTAATGCATTCAAATAAGGACAGAACGGCTCTCCATAATTGTCTTTCACAGATGATTCAGGATATGAGAGTGAATTGGAAAACAAGAGAAAGTAAATAAATATGGAAAAGTTTGATGTAGAAGAGGTTAATGGTTTTTAATCCACTGTTAAGAAACTACTTATTTTCATTAGACAATGAGCTTTTCTGTCTTTTGTTTTCTAGTCACTTCCTATCTTTCTACTACAGACTTCTAAATGGTAGAAGGATGTATTAAATACCAAGGAAAATTATTTTTAAAAGCTATTTTAAAAATTAATTTAAATGTAGACAGCCATAGTATTATGGCATTAAGGCACCCCAGGGTCTTTTTTATTGGTCCATTAATACTTGCCTCGAGTGGTAGAACACACCTGAGGCAAGATTTAATGAACCAATAAAACACGCCCTAGAGTGCTCTAATGCTATATTGCTAGCCATTCCTATTACATAAATGCACTGTTTGCGTACTTCCTTTCACATATCGGGTAAATCTTCAATTAACTAAAGACCATATGACAATTCTTATCCAGAATTTCCATCAACATATTTTGGAGTGATTAAAATGATTATCTGAGATATTCTCAATTGACCAATACAATATATCATGCCTAGAACTTTATAGACTGTCCAGATAGTGAATCCTTCAGGTTTGGTTATATGTTAAATCAGGGTCTCCCCACTCAATTGTTAAGAATTTTCTAATTTCTTCCTACAGATCTTGAATATAGTGATTTTTCTGTTTTTGTTCTCTTGTAACTAGCTTGTGGTGTGCCTTGAGACCACCACAAAGCAGAAATCTGGCAGAAGAGCCAGTCATAACTCCAGTCCTGTCAAAGCAAGCAAAGATTTTACTAACACGATGTTATTTCCTTAGTCAAGGGATGGTTTTAATTCTTTTGAAGAGGTTATTGCACACCTGAAAGGTGTGCATCACCTTTATTGGAACTAACCTACTTAAGCTGATAGCCCAGCCCTTTGCTTTCCAGCATATTCAGAAGAGTCAGAGATGTCATTTTTATTAAATCGGGCAGCTTGTATGGAATAAAGTATGAAAGATGTTTGCTGTACTTTAAAAGTGTTAATTTAAAGGCTTTGACTGGAATAAGCTTTAGCAAAAATAACTGGAAGTGCTCATAACCATGAGGAAAAGATGGCAAACATGCCTAAATTTGAACTGTTCTTAATAACAGGAAAAAGCAGATCTATTCTGAATGTCATTGGATGCAGTGGAATGAAGTTCGCTAGAGAATGAGAGCACACTTGACATATTTTTAGTTTTTCTTTACAGCACGAGATGCAGTAGTATTCTCTTAAAGAAAGAAGACTAAGAGTTGTATAGGTAGGTTGGATTAAAAAAAAAGATGTTATGACTTTTACATATTTGAGAATTTAACATGAAATCATTTTTCGTGACCATGACTGTGTGATTGTCAGAGCCAGACTAAATATGATTTAAGAGTGAATTTGACAGAATTCTCAATTGAAAGCTTAGGAGAGGAAAAAGGAAATCCAGTGTTTTTCAACTGAAACGTAAGAACTGAAGAAATTATGGCTTAGGCTTCTTTAGACAGGAAAGGCCCATCTTTCCTGTCTAGGCTTGATCTTTAAGAAATATTGGGCAAGTTGAACATATATGAGGATATGTATTACCTTCACCTGTTAAGGCAAAAGTAACTTTACTTGTATGTCTAGATCTTCAGCTGTTGTGAACTGGCATAGTTCTATGGAAATCAATGGAACTATACCAATGTATCTGGCCCCTGATCTTTCAAGTTACAGGCTCATTAAATGCTTAGGGCCAAAATGTTTCCTGGCATGACTCTACTGAACTTGATGGAATTAAGCCAGTAGTGCATTTGGCCATTATTTAATACAGATAACAATTTAAGGGGAACCAGGTTTCTGTATTTGTTTTTCTTTTGGTATATAGCATTAGCAAACCATACGTAATATTTGTAAGATGAAATACGCTAAGTACTGGCTAACAGAGTCTGCAGATATCTGACAGGTAGAGCACTAAACCTTCTTGATGTACTACTTTATTTGGAACAAACAATACTGATTTGATCGCAGGCTTAAACCTTTCACTGTCTTTAAGCAAGGTACTGCCCAAACTATCATCTCTCTTCTGTTTCCTTTTTTTCCTCATCATTTCACAGTAAAAACCCTGGTAGAGATTTTAACAGAACTAAGCTTATTGTTGAAGTTAAGAATATCTAAAAAACTGTGCTCTTTCCTTGCTATGAAACCAATAGCTGATGTAAGTTTTTACAAAGTAAGAAGTGGTACGATTTCTTTCAAAAAGCTTGGTAGACACATTTCTTTTAAGAATTTTCACTGTATCATCCAGCTGATAAAATACTTGAATGTGTATGCATGCCACTGATATTATCCAAGATCATTTCCTAGAAGCATTTTCATTTTTGAAAAGCTCAAGGTGTTCTTATGAAATTTTGCCTAATTTTCATTTCTGCAACCTTACTGATGTTGGCTGGGCATCATTCTTTTGGCTTACTGTGGATGAATTGCATGTGCTTGTCAGTGCTTGATGTGAAATGTGGCTGAGAGTCCTTCATATCTACTCAAAAGTGGCTTGTCTTCAGTTATGTCAAACTAGTCTGTCTTTGCTTTCTCTATTTTTTCAGTTGCTCAGAGCTGTTTACTGCTCTCTCACTGGCTAAGTCTAGACTTTTTGGGGAAAAAAACTTTCTTTGCTATAATTTTGGAGTGTAAGTGCAGAAAGATGCATGGCTGCACTCAGTTGCATAATCTTTTGCATAATTCTGTTTATTACAGAGGCAATCCTTCAAAGTAAATATTTATCATTTGAGGGATTTAAGGTGCTTTGTGGCTGAGTTCATGTGTCGCAAGAATCATATCTCAGTGAAGATGAACTTCATGTATTAAGGCTACAAATCTAATCTGGCAATTGTTTTGTTTCCCATGCGCAGTCTTACGGAAACATGAGTAACCCAAACACTAAAATGCAAAACAGAATGACCAGTCCCTCCTACAGCACTCTTATTAAAGTTGGGCCAAGAGTGATCACTGCAAACTATTTGCAGTTGTGAGTGATGTAACATAGCTCAAGGGTATTCAGTACCTGGCAAAAAGAACTGAGTTGGAATAGACTAAATGAAGGACCACCAGGAAAACACAATGTAAAGCAGTGGAAGGGAAATTTGTTGTCAGTTAGTATCCAAAATATCTGAATGAACAGGAAAAACTCCCTTAGCAAACCAAGTGGGGGCTTGGTCTGAAAACCAGGTGGTAGAATGAAATGTCTCATTTCACTTTGCATATGAAAACTTAATCAAATATCAAGGAATTAGTATAAGTTCTGGATTGTATACACAGAGCTAAAGTTTTCAGATTTCTTTTATGTTCAGAACGTGTAAAACAAACAGGTATCTTTCCTTGCAAGGAAAAAGGCATTAGTGTTGTTCCAACTACTGCCTTGACAGCCTTGGTGAACAGAAGCCTGTCTTCTCTCTCTGCTTCTACTGTCCTAGATCGGATTTCTTGAAATCAGAACATGGTTGAATAATTCATAAGTAGATGTGATAGAAGGAGATGAAGCTGTATGACCAGCTTGCAGAGTTGCTTGCTTATAGGAAATTAGAGTTCCCTACGTCTCTGAAGTAACACAGTGTAGGCTGCACAGCTTAATAGCACCTGGAGTTGTTGCTGGGGCTGGTAAGCAGCTTAACAACAGTCTGAATTTGTTTATTTTTTTTCAAGCAATGTTTGTGCATGAGAATGCTTTCAGTGGCTACGTTGCAGTTTTGCAATAACTGTCCATGCATGTGCAGGGGTGTGTTTGTGATGAATCTCCTTTTTATTTCAAAAAAAAGAAGTGTAGAATTGTCTCATGTCTAAATCAGAGGCTGCATTTTAACACTAGTTCTTTTCCTCTCCATTCTTGGCTTTATGGTTACTTTTTCCGTGCCTAAATATAACTTACAGAAAGTATATTTTTTTGTGAGATTGCCCAAGTAATTAGCCAGCTTACTCATGCAAATAAATATTTTTCTGTTCAGCTTGCAACATCTTTTTGGCAACGTTGCCTTTAATTACAGAAACATTTAAAGGAAGACAAGGATGTAGTGCATAGTAAAACTGTACTGTGCAAATAGAGGATTTAGGTGAGCAGTAGCTCTGTAATTACCTTGCAGCCAGAAAGACCCTCACTCTGTTTGAAAGCTGTTAAAAATAGCAAAAGAAATAATTTTCTTCTCATGGGATGGGAATAAATTAGCAGTGTGCTGAGGGCCTTGGGACTGATTCTCATCAAAATTAAATAAATAAAGTAAACATTGCTCTAGACTACTCAACACCAGCAAAAGATACCCAGGGAGAATTTCTTTCCGGAGCTGAACAGCAAATCTGGCCTGTGGGGAGGAGAACTAAGAATTTTAAACCACCTATGCACCTTTCTAGCATGGCTTATTCCAGAGGTTGCTGAGACTCTTGATGGAATAGAGACAATCCTGAAGGCCTGTTTTAGTAATTCCAGCCCCTTGACTGACCTGCTAACTGAGGCAATTTCTTTCCAGGGTTTGCAGTTCTAGGAATGTGGTGCTGCAATGGCTCTTTTCTTATCTGTTCTCTGTCAGCCTAGACTTGCACCAAGGGCTGTGAAATGCAGCTTAAGAAGTGAGTTTGTGAGACATATGCACTGAAGGAGATGATTCTTAGGCCCATCATTAGATCTGGATTTTGATTTTGTTCCATTGTTTTCAGCTGGCCTCACAAGTCTAGATCCTAGGATCATAGAGCCATCCATCTCCTCTTGAAAGATCATCAGGTCCAACTTTTCACTGGAAGAGGGAGCCTAGATATTATCTGGCCCCTTATCCAACTGTGGCTTGAAAACCTCCAGTGGTCTCGATTCTACTAAGTTCTTTGGGAAGCTGTTCCAGTTTGTTCTTGCTGTTAAAAAATAAAACAAGAAATTCTCATATAGAGATGGAATTTTACCCAGGTGCATCTTGTACCCATTGTCTCATGTTTTCTCTACATGGCTACCTTTGGAGAGAGCCTATATCCTCTTTATAGCCACTCTTTAAGTACTGGAATACTGTGGTCTCCCACTGAGCCTTCTATTCTCTAGGGTGAAAACCTGTCTTCTCTAGACTTTTGTCCTGGGAATCACAGAATCACAGAAATACCAAGGTTGGAAAAGACCTACAAGATCATCCGGTCCAACCAACCAGTCCTACCATCCATCTATCACCAATAGTACTCACTAAACCATATCCCTCAACATGAAATCCAAACGTTCCTTGAACACCTCCAGGGTTGGTGACTCCACCACCTCCCTGGGCAGCCCATTCCAGTGCCTGACCACTCTTTCAGAAAAGTAGTATTTCCTAATGTCCTGCCTAAATCTCCCCTGGCACAACTTGAAGCCATTCTCTCTAGTCCTATTACCAGTTACATGAGAGGAAGTGTTCATCAGTTCCCTGATCACTATTGTGCCCCTCCTTTGTATCTCTCCAGTCTGCCCGCATCATTTTTTTGAATCCTGGGGACTGTAAGTAAACACAGTACTCCAGCACTAGCACATATCTGCTAGCAGTGTGCTTGCAGATATGACTTAGGATCAGATTTGCTTACATTGCTGTAGTAGCATACAGATGATGCATGGTCATCTTGTTGTCAGCCAGGACTCTCAGATCCCTCTACACAAGGCTGCTGCCCATCCATGCATAACAAGAAGCCTGCACTAGGCTCTTTATTATGTCATCAATCTGAGATTCATTAATAGAAGAAAACAGCATCACCTTTGAATATTATAATTTAACATGGCTTCAGAAGGAAATAAAACCACGTTTCTTTCTTTGCAAATATCTATGTGTGAGGGTTATTCTGAAAGAAATGCCTCTTATTTTATTATGTTGGATCACATCAGAGGCAGATGTTGCTAATATGGCAGTGAAGGTTGAACCTCCTCGCTAATATTCTGTTACATGTTGTTGCTGTGTGACAAATGGCAGCAAAGAGGTGATCTGACAAAATGGCATCTGACATGGAAATGTGTACGAAGCAAAGGTGTGTCACTGAATTCCTCCATGTGGAAAAATAGCATTCAGTGGTGTTAATCAAGACTTGATGAACACTTATGGAGACCAAACAGTGGATGTGAGCACAGTGAGGCAGCGGGTGGTGCATTTCAGCAGTGCTGACAGTGGCTCACCTCTGCTGGTACAGATTGCTACGGACTCGTGCTCTTGTTCATCACTGGCAAAAATGCATAATGAATGGTGGTTATTGCATTGAAAAACAGTGTTTTGCAGCTGAGAATTTGCTCTATCAAACAGCGCTATTGTAGTCTTTGTATCTGTTGTATTTTTTCATAGAGATAAATAGGAAGCGTTACTTTTGGAGTGACCCACGTATATGTTCCTCAGTTTCAATGTTTTAAATCCTTAATTTTGGCTGTATTATTTGATGAAAAAATCTGTATGATTTAGAGATCTCAAAGGTTATAATTTTCTGCACATTTTTATCCAGGCATCTGGATAGAGGAAAAAACTGGATGTCTCTAATCAAGTGAGTTTACGATGGGAGCTTGTTCATCACCAAAAGTAAAAGAACTTATGCAGAAGAGAGTCATTGCCAATGCCTTAATTATTAGGAAAAAAAACCCTTCAGCTGTAAATCACACCTTGTTAGGCACTAGAAAATCTCAGTGTTAAAGCACAGAGACCTGTGACACCAGGCTGTCTAGACTCCTTTGTGCACAGTTCTTTAATTTTTGTTCCATATCCTTGAGCCATACCTATAGATCTGCTTGTCTCTGTTAATGCTGAGGAAATTAGTCACTATCTTATTATTTTCTAGATAGTTTTATCTGGTTTTGGAGTTCATAGGGGACCAGACCACTGAGAAAATGTCATTGCTTACATGTGGCAAGTGTCCTTCCAAAATTTTCCACTTCTTACCTCTCACTGCTATTTAATTCAGGTACCGTAATAGCAGTTAATAGAAAAAATTATAGTGCCACTATGTTAGATCCTTTGAAACACAATAGAGAAGCGTGAGATATCCTGTCTTTAAGCTTGAAAATGATCTCACAGATTTGTTTTTCTGTAAGTAACTTCTGCATTGTAATTTATTAATAAGTCACCAACGGTCACTTTTAGTATTAAGATTGCTATGGCAGACATTCAAAACCTTGTTGTTATGTTTCTCTAGCAAGCAAGTTAATCTTAAAATTTCTCAGTTCTACAGAACAAAGAAGGGAAAGCTAGATACCAAATTTTGGTTTTATAAGGCTGAAAGAAGCATTAGAAGACAATTAATTTTAAAGGAAGAACTCAATATACAAAGCTGGCTTTGATTATTTGCTGTTGTCTTTAGCAGTGATTGTTATTTCACTGTATGTAGATCTGTGCTACTTTAATTGTTGACAAATTTGTGTAAATTGGGTTCACTTTTTTTTTTAATTAAAAAAAAATCTTATGTGTATTGCAGCAAACAAGAGCCCATGATTTTTCAGTGTCAGTTCATAGGAAAGGAATGTCTGGAATTTGTAGAAGTACTGAGTACTACATACTTGGCATCTTAGCACTGCTAATTCATATGAACCATGCTGAAATCGATACTATGCTGCTTGTGAGTATGGTGTGATTATGTGTATTTCTTGAGATTATTTTAAAAATAATAGGACCAGAAGATCCAGCTAGTATTCTTACTGCTTGTATATGCTGAGAAGTATTTTGTAAAACCAACACTTATATGTACTCTTCCACTGTCTTCTTTAAAATCGCCCATCTGAAGAAACTTATCTAATGTTGTCTATGTCAAGTTTTAAGCTTATATTTTAGTTGAGAATATACCAATAAAAAGGGAAAATAATATTTTGAGGATAATTTACATCATTTTAGTTAATAAACAGTATGGTTTCTTGATTATCTTGTCCAATGAAGAAACATAGAAGACTTTTCTGCATGGATCTGTGGAAATCCATGACAATTTATAAAAATACTAAATACAGAAAAGAGAAAACGAAGCTCAGTAGAAATGCCTCCTTGTCCTGCAGGCATCCTGGCAGCCTATCTTTTGATGCAGCCCAGGATACATTTGGCCCTCTGAGCTGCAAGAGCACAAGTCGTGTATTGTGTAGTATTTTCTGAATGCTTAGAAATGAAGAATAGTTCTCTCACACAAGCATGAATCCATTCCTATCTGATTTAATTCAAAGCCCAGTGATGTCACTGGAGGGAATCCTAGTGAGTGAGGGAGGATCTTATCAGTGCTTTTAAATAAATATCTTATGGGCCGAGTGAAGTGGATGGGGCCAAGCTCTTTTCAGTGCTGCCCAGCAATAGGACAAGGGGCAATGGGAACAAACTGGGAGTTTCATATGAATGTGAGGAAGAACTTCACTTGTGAGTGTGACAGAGCACTGGAACAACACTGCCCAGAGAAGTTGCAGCGTCTTCTACTCTGAAGATATTCAACACCTGTCTGGACACTTTCCTATGTAACCTACTGTAGGGAACCTGCTGTAGCAGGAGGTAGGATAGGTGATCTCTGGAGGTCCCTTGCAACTCCTACAATTCTGTGATATTCACTACACTGAAAAACAACTGAAAATCCATAAATCTGTGGCTATATACTTCTGTAATCGTGAATCTGTGGTATGCAGTGTAAGTTCTAATTTTTTCTGTCTAAATGGAAAAGCATTTATCTGTTAAATATTTTTAAATTTTCCCCAATTGGTATTAGTAAAATCTTCCATTTTTATGGCTTTTTTTTTCCTGTTTTTAAAGTTTTTAACACAATTTTAGACAGTGTCTCCTCTGAGATGACATTAATAATGTTATTGTTTTTTTTCCTTGTCTGTTTTCATAAGATGCACAGGATATTTATTTTTACTGAAAACTATTTTTAATCTAAAAAGTGATTTTACATGCCACTGAAAAGATTACATGCTGAAGAATATAGCATTTATTAGTACCAGGAGTTGTAATAAGATGGGATAAGATATACTCTAGATAAATTTCTTGTGGAAGATACTTCCACATCATAAAAATGAACACATTCTGTGCAGCTCATTTAATGGAAAGATGCTCCCTTGTTGACAAAAATGGGAAGGAACATCCATCTTCTATGCAGATACATCAGTGGGATCTTTCTTTAGTACTTTGAATAAGTTAGGTATAGCCGTATACAATCACAGAAAAGTTGAGGTCATAAGAGCCTGCGATGACCATCTAGGTCCGTGCTTCTTCTCAAGAAGGGACACACTGAGCTGCTTGCTCAGGACCATGCTTTTGAATGTTATCACGGAGAGACAATCCGCCAGCATCTCTAGGCAACCTGTGGCAGTGCTCAGTTGCCCTCACAGTGGGGGAGCTGCCTGATATTCAGACGGAACGTCCTATGTTTCAGTTTGTGTCATGGCTTTTTGTCCTAGAACAGAGCATTACTGAAAAGATCCTGGCTCCATCTTCTCTGCACTCTTTCTTCAAGGGTCTGTATACGCTGATGAAATTCCCTCAGAGCCAGATTTTCTCAGCCCTTCCTCGTAAGAGAGATGCTTAATCATCTTCATGACTGCTTTTGGATGCACTCTAGTAGCTCCATATCTCTCTTGCACTGGGAAGACTAGAACTTAACTCCAAGTGGAGCATCACCAATGCTGCGTAGAGACTTCCCTTGACCTTCTGTCAGTTTTCTCATGCTTTCCATGGTGCATTGTTATCAACTGTAAATAATTAGAGTGGATATACTCATTTTGTGAAATTATGGAAAAAAGCTCCAGAATTTCATCCAAGCCCATTGGAACCTTTTAATTTTCACATGGGATAAAGTCTAATGCTGTGCCTCTTCTTCAATAAGGGCAGTTTTAAATCTCAGTATCCTTTGCTTATGTATTGTTTATGCTTCATTTTTTTGAAACTGAATGGTCTCTGCCATTCAGAAGTATACATTAAAATTAACAGTGAACTTAAAATCTAGAATGGTAGATGTTGCAGAGATACTGCAAATATCAATAGTCAATATAGTGGTGGAAAACTGAATAGGCAGTCCTGTTGTTGGGGAGATGGGAAGAAAGTAAGTGTGAAAGGGTCTCCTAGAATTCCTAAAATTGTTCTGTGTTTAAACAAATGAATTGTTTGGATTGGAAAATTAATAAGGGAAGTTTTGTGTATATGTTTGCATACGTGGGTATATTAGATCCATCAGTAATTTCAATTTCTGACTGGAGTGACATATGATAACTGACTGGTGATTTTTGCCTTGGAAATCTGTTACCTAAATTTAATGAGGATTTATCTGTTTAGTTAAGCTAGCCTCTTGAAGAGTACATTCTCTAAACATGGCTTATGTCAGGCATGTCCGAACCGCACCCCAGATCTGTGCCTCCTGCCCCAGCTCCTGGTGAGGCTGCTCCTGCTTCCCAGGGCTGGGTGCAGCAGGGAGCTTGCTGGCAGCCCTGGGAAAGGTTGGGCCGGAGAGCTCCTGTGACCATTAACCCAGCATCCAGGTCTACCCCTAAACCAGGCATGTCCAATCCACAGCCCACGGGCTGCATTCGTCTTTTCAGTGATATTCTTCATGATTCGACTGTGCATAGCTCAAGCATGGACGGTGTGGAATGATTACCAATGATATTTCATCCTACCTACACATGTGTGCCTGTGAAGACATGCTTTTCTTGTTATTAAGTATACATATCAGTTTTCTCATTTAATTATTAAAGTTCAGCTTGGGTTATTTTGTAAAAATAATTTAACACGTTCATCTTGGAAGGGGTATGCTGAATATTTAAATTATGGGAAGCTCACGCTATCATAAATAATGCTATGCATTCTGATATATTGTCTAAGCACAGTCCTATGAACAACAAAAAATATGCAGCTGTGCTTTTCATTTCGATAAAGGATTTTGAGAATCTATTTCAGGTTTTCTAAAAATCATTTATTTTTGTAGTATATTTGCAACTTCACTTTCAGTCCACATAAATACATTACCTGTTAGATTTCAAATGGAATGTGTGGAGTTGCAATCAGATGTTCAATTCAAAGAAAAATCTAATCATGTCTCTACTGGACTGTTAAAAGCCCTGTATCACTTGTTTTTCACAATCAGACCTTATTCATATCATCGCTTCCTCGCAGCACGTACACTTATGAATAACTGTTGTTGAGGATAAAGTACAGAGAGTAATAAAACTTCATCAAAAATCTTCCAAACACCTTGGGAGCTCTCTAAGTGTTGTACCCACTTCCATTGAACCAGACTGAAGCATTCGTTTCACAAAAACAAGGCCAGCCATCCCACTAGTTTGTTGTTGTTCTTTTTTTTTTTTTAAATAAGAATGTATGAAGTTGTGTTTGTTATATAACTGAACTATATTATATATTTTCATGTGTGCCCCAAGACAGTTTCACTCAGGGAGGCCTAGGTGAGCCAGAAAGTTGTGGATGCTCATGGCTTATGGTGTAATTCCATTTTGCCATGCTGATTAGGACTCAGTCCTGGGAAAAATCAGACAATTTTAAAATTATATTCTTCTGTTTGGAATCTGTATTATGATATTCTCCCAAACATTTCCTCTTTGTCCTTTCAGATCAACCCTTCTTCTCTGAGAGATCTTGTAAGCTTCCTTTATTTTCTGTGCTCCTTTTTTTGATGCACAGGATGTGATGCTCTGTTTTTTTGAAGCTTGAGGGAAATCTTATGTTTTTATCTCTGGCCTTTCTGGATAGTCTTCTCTCCAGAGAGGACATCTTTTTCTGTTGACACTAGTTGTATGCCTTTCCACAGGAAAGAGTTGTCTAATTCTTATTAACTATTGGCTTGGTTGCCCTATTGTCCTGGGGCAAGTGTCAGGTAGTCAGGGCAGGCCCTTGCTCAGCCAGGAGCTGGGGGCAACAGCAAGGCTAGCACAGGAGTGCCCTCACTGTTGACCACCACAGTAGCGCCAGTTAGGAACGGTGTTGATCACCAGGACCATTCAATGTTGCAGTAATCAGGCAAATACTACTGACCAGGAAATCAGGTCATCAGGTTGGGTCAGCAAGGTGCATAGGTATGGATAGGCTGGGCATTCAGCTAATGTGAGGACTAAAGGTAAATCCCTGAACTTGAATGCAGCTCTCAAGACCCAGGGTGGGTGACACCAAGAAGGCTTCTCGCATCTCTGCTCTCCATAGACTGATCAAAGGTTGCAAGGCCACAGCATGCTAGAGTAGGCCCTGAGCACAGGCAGCCATAGCCTTGCTGGGGGAGAATTGTGGTGCCTGCCAGTGCATGACAGTACATGACAGCCAGGGGTACAAATGAGATTTGCCCCATGTCCTTCTCTATTTTGAGAAGGAAATCGCTCATTCCTTTGCAAAGCTTAAATCTGGTGCCGTGTTCAATCCATTGATTGGCACCATATAGTCAACATGAAGCTGATATCCTAACATTAGCCTGACGCGTGAAGGATTCACTGACTTCATTGCTGAAGTTTGTAGTACCCAGACCTTAGTTAGTGACATTACTTATTTGTAAAGGCCACACTGCTGAGTTTCAGTGAAAGTTGAATTTTGTATCAGATTATCAGAAAGTCTTGCCAGAGCTTTAAGAGTAAGTGCTGTGCTATTTGCCTGTCTCTGTCACAGTCCTGGAGAGCTAAGATATTTGTATGTACCCGAATAGATTGCCAGAATCAATCCACTTTCCGGAGATGAACGTGGACATGTCCTCTTTTCCACTGTAATGTGAATACTCAAATCTTTCCACATAAGAAACTCATATATTTGAGTTTCACAGCACTCCCTAATAAGATTTTATAGCCATTAGTGTCAGTGCCATATATCACTGAGGCATTGAAAAAGTAGAGTTTCTTTCCCAAACCACCTTTCTAAGCATCCAAGATGAAGTGATTTTATAGCTTACACTTCAACAGATCTTTCAAATCCCACAGCACAACTTGTTTCACCTGAGCCTCAAAGATTTTGGTAAATGATTTCCCAGAAGCTCTTGAGGGGGTCTTTTCTCCATTTCTTTATTTAAATTTAAGCTTAAAATACGATTAGATTCTATTCAACACAAAATTGTTCCAGGATACATTGCAAGCAATGTGTGTACAAAAGGTAATCTACACTATCTAATAAATAAAATCGTGTAATAGTCTGAAATTTCAAATGTAACCATTTGCTTTAATATTTGGAAGTGTTTGTTAAACCTTTAAGCTTGTGACATTTTTCCACACTGACACCTAAATAATGAATTAATGGCTTAATGTCCGTGCCAGCCTCAGGGTTTCAAATGCGTGTTTAGTCAAAATAATGGGTGCTTTAATCATTCTTTATGAACCAAAATTGTTCCTTACTTGTACAGAAGCAGTGCTAAAGCAAATATCTGTAGTATGAATGTGTTCTCATATATTTCCAAAATTGTCTTCCTAGTTGGAAAATGGTATCTGGATGCATTTTTTTGATTTAGAGTAAAGTGGTTACATTTCACTCTCATAATGGCCACCTACATGGCTACTGTGTGTTCTGTTCCCTCGCTGTCTGTGAGCAGCACTTACTGTAGCTACCATACACATGTATGTAGAGACTGACCTCTGAGTTTTGAGGACAGATTGAAGGATATGTTGGGGAGACCTCACACCACGTGTAGTCAAATACAACATGTAAGTCCTTTGTGCAACTAAATTAGGAGACCTATTCACAGCAAAGCTGTCCCTCAACCAAATTATGATACAGTTAAAAGCTGCATCTGTCACATGTTCTGCTAATAGCGAGAGTGAAAATTAAGATATAAACAGAAAAGGAAATTGTGGTCCTGATTTTGCATCCAGGCAAGTTGCTGTGCCTGCACATTATTCAGCTGAGGTAATTGTATTGATGTCAGCAGTGTCTCCGTACGTGTGAGTGGGAGATGCCAGCACATGTAGAGTCTGTCAGAACTTGCTGCAGACCATTAGGAGTCTAAAGAGCCTTCTGTATCTGATGCAGCTGTAACATTAATAGGGTCTGCTTTCTAGCATGAAAGGTATTTAACTTCTGGCTCAGGGGAGTTTGTAATACTGTGTATGACTAGAAGGTGTAAGGCTATACTGAAGAGTCTAATTTTGCCATTTTATAAGTCTTTCTCTGAACAGCCACTAGTGACTTGCATTGGGCTAAGTGTGGGTACAGATGAGCCATTGCTGTGACCCAATGCCAGTCTTATATGGCTGACTTACTGCTTGTAGCACAGAGAGCTAAAATGATTTTGTTGGGACTGTTGTGGTGCTTTTTTGGTAGAGTTTAATAAAAATAGCACTGTGAGCAGTTTGCAGATTGAGATGCAGGCTCGTCGGGATGTGTGAGTATATATTTAAAATAAACTCATATCATCCTTTTTGAGAATTTCTACCAGCTGATATGGTTTTGAAGTCAAGGTAATAGAATAGAAATTAGAAATAACTTTCTGAACATCAGAAAAGATGTCTGGTGTAGTTATTCAGCTTTTGTCTGCAAACAGGGAATCCCCACATTGTCCCCTCCTCAACTGTTCCAACTAGACTGAGTTTGAAATAATTCCTCTATGTGCAGTGCTGTGCTTTCTCTCTGAAGTGTGTGTAGGTTTTTGTAATAGTCTGAGCACAAAGCACTTTGATAAAGGAAGAGGGTCTCTCTACCTCCCAGTGCTTGTTAGGATTTACTTGACATGCTGCTGTTAGATTGAAATTCTTTAAGACAGCATTCCAAACTGAAAAATACAAAAACAATGGTGTGAATGACTGCAAAATGCAATCATTTTTCTCTGAAGGTAAACTGGTAATCTGTAGCAGGTTTCTTCCTCTTTGGCTAGCATGACCATATCCAATTTAAAAGGATACTTGCCAGAAGTATTCCTTCCTGGCTTCTAGCTTGTGACATGGTGTATGCTGGTACATCAGACTTCTTCCTTTTTGCATGTGATAGAGGAAGTGTGGCAATGATGCTGGGGCTAAATCAATCAGTGTGGGCTCTGAGGAGTGTGAAGTATCTTTGAAGGGAAGAAAAATATCCATGCAAAATTCAGTTAGTTTCCATAAGTGTTAGGTATTTTTGAATGACTGCCAAAATGTTTCTGCATTTCTTTGGAGCTTTTCTTTAGCTTAATACTTTGTGGGAATTAAAGCATAGAATTTCACCTATACTTATTTTCTAACCTGCTATATCCTTGCTCTGGAAAATCTTCTATTTTCTCATGATTGTTTTTCTTTTCTTTTAATCCCAGAATGTGACAGACAGGAAAGATTTAAAGGGTTAAATGTCTGCTAGAAGCTACTTTTACTTTCTGAGGTTTAGAGAGATAATCTGATGATCATTTATTCCAGAACTGGGAACTAAAAGTAGAGCAGGAGATGGTCAACCACCCAAAAAACGTGTAAGGTTTAGGTTGGGCTTTTTTCATGGATGTGATTTTTGCATTTGGAGGAATTACGTATGAGGAGGTCCAGCCTCACTAAGGGTATGCTCAGTGAAAGTCCTTTGCCCTGTGATAGCAGTACCACACTTGAGGCTTGTCACAGTTTCCAGCTGGTACACTAAAAACTTGCTTGCATATATAAATGTGGCTGTGAGAGAATCATGTGGGAAAGGCAAGCCACAACCATTGTAAAGTAAATGGTTTCTGTGTTCCCAGCAGCCTAGCTGAAGAACTGAGAAGTTTGGATGTGGGTCTGAACGAACCAAAAACAGCTCTAATGTTTGCTTGTCACTTAGGTTTAATGTATTTTCTCACCAGAGATGCAGCTCCAGGAACAAGAAGATGCTAAAATGAATTCTTTGATATATTCTCTTCATTTTACCCCAAATTCTCTTATATGAGCTCCATATGTACTTACATATATGCACTAAAATCCATCTGTCTGTATAGTCCATCATGCATGGAATTGAGAGCTGAATGTGAAATTTTAAAGAAATGTCAGCTGCCTGATCATAACCAACTGTGGATGATCTGAGCCACATAAGATGATTTTATATGCTGATTCTAAAAGGAGCACGCTTTAGTTCTCTGGATCATGTGTGTGTTTAAATTCAGCCAAACAACTCCACTACTATTGTATCTGCTTCTTAATTTTACTGTCTTTTATGCCATATTACCTTCAGTAGTTTCAGTAATGTATTAAAAGTTTTATTCACATTTTGATTTTTGGGAATGATAGCATAACTTTTTTTTTTTTTCCCAAGCATATTCTCCACAATTTCCTCACCAGAAATTATATGTATATTTGAGGTTGTGTTTTGCTCTTTAATTGGAATCTGTTTCTGATGAAGTCCTGAGAAAAACATTGAGCGCTGTAACACATGAGATACAACTGAGAATTGGCAAAACTGGGCCTTTCAGATTTTATCGTGGAAATATGCTAAAGCTGGATTCCACTATGAGAGCAGGCATAAGAAATACATGAATATTACAACTTGTCATCGAATGCTCATAAAACTCATAAAAATGCTGTCTGTTTCGATTGTATCTCTGGCTGCAATATTGGGAGTCTACTTAAACATAAAACTCACATTGGAACCTGACTGGATAGGTGATGTGTGTGAATTGAAATGAGAGAAAATATTCATGCTGAAATCTCTTAAGCTGCTCCACAGTGCTTACCCTGATGAAAATGTGTTGCACATTTGAGTACTTTACTGCAGGTATTCTAATAGAACCTTTTTATGTAATCGCTTTGTCTAATAGTTCTGCTTAGCATTTTTTTCTTTATCATTCACTGTGTGTTAATTTAGATTTTGTATTTCTCTGTCCTTGACCCAAAACTGTCAGGCCAGGATAATATCATCATCTACAGCAGATTGTGATCTATTAATTCTTTCCTCCTCTATGTACAGTATTGTGCCATATGCAGATGGGGTTCCTCCCTGGCAGCTTGTGCTTTCTAGTCTTTGAGGGTCCTCAACTCTGTCACAGCTGTTCCCTTCTAAAACAGGATCTCAGGTGAATGGAGTGGGTTTGTCTGAAGAACGACCTCAGTGTCAGGAACATAAGGCATCTCCATGCTGCGTCACACCAATGATACATCTGACCCACTATCTCCCTTTCAACAGTGACTGTTACCGTACCACAATCCAGAGGAAAATGCAAGAAACTTCATGTAAGAACTGAGAGTCTATCTGTCCATGAAGGAACTTCTCCATTGTTTACCAGGCTTTTTATTTGCAGAACTGCAAACCTTTTCTAAGTAACTTGGCATGTATTTTCATTTTGACACATTATTCTAAGTGACTTTTCACAGCATGTCTAAATCTTTTTTATATTTTTGGAGAAAAGTCCTCCCAGTAATATCTAAGCACATGCTTATGTAGAGTTTGGTAAAGGAATTAGGAATATTAGAGAAAGAATAGGTTGGCTCGGAGTGATCTGATGGTTTGCACTTCAGTATCATCTTTCAGGTCTTCTCTTGAATAAAACTAGGACATAGAGATTCTTGAATAAAAGAGAAATTTTCAGATATCTCCATCACTGACCACAAGTGTGTGTTTACACTTAGACCTGTGTCTAAGCATTTGCATATGTCCTCTAGGTCTATGTGTATGTATGAAGTAATTTGCACTCTGAAGGACTGAAACTCAAACATGGGGCTGGGGTGACAGAAAGAGCTTGAATTTGAAATATCAATGGAAATCATGTTCTTATTTATTAATGCAGTGACGATGCTGGAATTCTTCCCTCTCCCTTAGCAATTATAATATTTTTAAAATAAAAGATTAAAACTTGCCGGGAAAATATCTTTACATGGGGTCTATACATTCTCCCTGAGTTTTCTTGGTTATGTTTTCTACCCTAGCCAAGGCTGAGAGTTAGAGAGGTCTGAAGGGAGAATCAGAGGGAACAGGTAGGTGTGATATAGGCATTCTGAGCTAGCAATGCCTTACTGTTCAGTGCTTTGAACAGCATCGCACATGAGACTGAAGTCAGTGACGTGTTGGACCCTATGAGGCTGCCTAAACTCAGCTGCCAAATGTCTCTCTCTCCCACAGCTGCTCTGACCCCACAGTTGCTTCATGAAGCAGCTCTGAATAATACATACTATCTTAACTTTTGAAAACTGCTTATTCAAATCTCACATCGTTGTGGCCTCTAGATGATCCATTTCAGCAATTCTACCTATCATTTGATAACTTAAAACCACAAAATGTTATTATGCTGCCTGAAAACATGCATTATTAATATCAAATGCCAGATAGATTAACTGGTTATACTGTTGTATGAGAACTATGGGCCCTCCTCCTCCTTTTTCCAGATAAAGGGCAAGTTAATTAACTGTACAACAATAATAACTCGAGTCGTGCCCTTAGAGATTGTTGCTGCTTTCCAAATCACCCTCTTTCTACTAATCTGCTAGAAGAGAAACTCAAAATCCAGTACTGAGGGCACTGTTTTTTATGAAATGGAAAAACATCTGGATTTAGCATCATTGAAGGTAGCTGTTTTCTTTCTCCTGCTTGCAGCTCTCTCTCTGCTCAAGTCTTAAGATGAACTGGTTGCATTCACACCTATGCGTGTCAGTTGTAGATGTCTCTGTATTTTCAAGTTACACTCAATACATGGTTGAAACTAGTCTGAGTTCAGATTCGTAATACAATTAAAAGACTGCATCCATTATCATAATCTCATATATTTCTAGATTCCATTATAATCTCCTTGATGATGATTCTGCATGAAGAGGTGACTGTAACCCTCACCAGTTCTAATTAACTATTTTTGCTGAAGAATTTTTCTCATTAAACAAATGAATGCTCAATTTCCAACTGACTAGAAATTTGTGTTTCTGTAACTATTTAGAGCAGCAAATGTTTTGACTTAGATTGCACATAATGGATTTCCACTATGTTTCTAATATGGTGGCATGACAGAGATAACACGAGCATCAATAGCTTCTGAAAACAAAATTGACACTGTCATGAGTGCAGCCTTCCTGCTGTTTGAGAAAATCACATTCCCCTTAACCTATCAGATACTTGGTGATATTGATGATCTCTTGAATAACAAAGTATAGGAAGAACAGATATTTTATAGCTATGGAAAAGAAACCAAACCATACCCTGTTTAATATAAAAAATATATCTATTCTTTCCTGTGTACTGTTTATGTAAAAATAGAACCACTTGTGTGGTTGGTCAGCATAGCAGAAGAGGACCATATCACCCACTGTCTTTTTTTGTCAGAAACTTATCTCTTATGGTAAAAATAAAAAGAAGCAGAAAAGATCATTGGAGGCTTTTGACTGGCTACCTTACAGTTTAAGTATGCATGTAAAACTAGTTTTGTACAGGATTTGTAAAATCAGTTATATTGTTCCTTAACTTCCAGGTTCAATGATAAAATTCAGAAAGTCTTATTTTCACATTTGCTATGCATTACTCTCCTCTTCTCCCCCTACTTTCCTTTATTTTTTCCTTTTTTTTTTTTTTTTTTAAATAAATAGTACTTTGCAACAAATTGATTTTGCTAGATAGTGCATTGATCATGCACCTTGCCTGGGGACAGAATATAGCTTCAAAAACAATAATAACTAAGACAATCATCTAATTTTACTGAAATAAAACTGAAAATGTACACCCAATGAAATAATCTCTGAGACTACTTTAGGTGCATTTGTGCTTGTACTTTATCCTCAATGACACAGTAATCTACTAAAGTTCTTCTCTCGATTTTTCTCTTTGCAATCTGGAAGAACAGATTCACCAGTGATTGTGCTCATTTATAAAAGCATCCAAAACAAAATTGAACCCCAAGGCTGGTAAACTATAAAGATGCTGATCAGATCTGAGCAGAATGGACGGGATGCTTTGGGGCTCGCTCAGCTAAAGACGGCTCTACAAGACTGATGGCTTTATATACACAATTACAAACACCATAGCTTTGTCGAATGAACGGGAAATCATAAAATATGTTGCTTGCCCTTTATTAAGTAAAGAATGGTATTTTGTAAAATACTTGCAAAGATTTACTAAATTTCTGTAATTTAATTCCTGTCACCGTATTTTTCTTTTCTTTGTAGAAAACTTAATCAAACAATCATTTGCAAAGAACAATCCAATAGTGAGCCTCCTCGTTCTGAAGAACAAGTGGCTAATTGATTTTGCTTATCAATATATATCATGTGGGTGCACAGTGTCTGCTTCATATGAAATTCGTTCATTTACACTAGCTGTGTGATAATCAATAGCGGTTTAAAAATGCATTCACTCTCACTAAAATTCTTCTCTGAAGGAGATACTGAATTCAGCAGTCTTCAACAGATTAGGCACTTATTGGAAATCATAAAGAGCATAATGCAACAGCATAAAGATTGAAAATTCCTGTCGTTCTTCCAAGCGATATTTCCTGATATCGTAAGGAAGCCTTGGCTTCATGATGACATGAAACAAAGTTATGATGTGGTGACTCATCTGGGCTCTGTAGTGACTTTTGAAATACAATCATGGAAGACAGAACACCTCAAATGTTTTTGTGACAGCTGTGTAAAGGATCTTCTAAAGACTGGCCCATATTCTTTTATTTTTGCAAGCGTGCTAATCTATGGATGTCTGAATCTCTTGAAAGTCACTGAAAGTCACTGACGTTTTAGGGAATGCTGTGCTGATATGAATTCACTCTGTTTTAAGCCAGAAACATACAAATTTAGTAGAGAAAAGACAAAAAGAAAAAAAAAGAAAAAAGAAGGGCATCTCCTAGCCATACTGAAGTGGGACACTTCAGTATGTGTTGATGAGAAATTCTGCCTGTTAGGTCAAGTTAAAGTTTGTTTTCATATTAGGAGTAATATTGTATTACCTTTTAAATTTAGTTCTTGCATTTAGTTATGATTTCAAACTTAACAGCTATAGTGTATCCTAAGTCAAGTTTCAAAACCTCAGTTAAATTACAAAAGGTAATCTGAGTGAAATGAGACCAATGAGACCAGATACTGTATTGACTTCTTAAAAAAAAAGAAAAGAAAAAAAGAAAAGTATGTATTTTGAATTCAGAAATCCTAGAATCATCTTTGTTCCCTATAATGGCTGCTAAGTTTGTGTCAATCTTATATGCAAGGTGTAGTTATGCTACAGTCACAGATGCATAGATATGAACGTGCCAGTCAAGCATGTGTGTGAAAGCAGACTAAGTTAGATACAGGCTGCCACAGCTGCTTGGGCATAGTTGCTCCATACTTCAGTGACTGCAGATGCAATAGAAGAAGATCCATCTTCTTACTCTACCTTTGTGAGCAAGGCTGTGGCGATGATTCCTATGTATGATGTAAGTATACATTGCTATGGTTTGTGTCACTTTCATGTCATAGGAGAATATTCATACTTCAGTTTGCTCACATAGCTGAGACAGATTTAGGCAACAAGAGAGAAAGGAAAGTCCTCAGGTGATTCAGAGCGGTCAGGCTGATCTGTATTGTCTTCTGGGGGTATTTATCTTTCTCCATTCAGTGTGCAGGGAAGCCTTACAATTTTTATATTGCAGTTAGATAGTATGTATGCACCTCTTTTTTCCCTCTGTATTGCATGTAAACTTTTGAATTGTAGTCCATATCTCTGCATCTTCTGGTTGTGACAGTTGGGGACCTGTAGCTGCTAATAAAATCCAGCTAACAGGTCAAAAATGGCTAATGGCTTTTTTTGGAAAACTTTTGACTAGTTAGAAAAGACCTTTTAGACTGGTCAACATTATGCTTGTAAAACGCTATGTAAAATACTCTCCACTTTTCTTCAATGAAACACTGCTTTAAATGCACTGCTAATGACTGCTCATAGGGGAAGGGATTTGAAAATTTTCAGGTCATTGCACTACGTATCTAAGGAAAAAATGGATTTTATGAACAGGTTTTTTGATGCTGGATGCACACCTTTCATGCATAATGACAGCACACTTAGTAAAAGGAGTAACAGACTGGCCAATAATAGACTTACTGAAAGAAAGCAGATTATTTGACTTGGATTTTTACTGCTTTTCTAGATCTGTGATGTAATGTCTAAGGTAGATATACTTACTGGCTATACAAAGCTAAATCTGTCATTAAACAGTGTTAAAACATTTTTACTGTCTGCCATGAAGTTTTGTTGATCTTAAAACTGAGATACTTATTTTTTTAAAATACAAGCTAAAATAAGAAATTGCTTCTTGCTGATGTTGCTCAAGTGTTTTTTTCTAAACCTGACAGGAGCAAATCGTTCCCTTCCTCTTCCATTTTTAAGTGAATAGAGCTGGTTTTAAATGGCACAGGCTAAAGAGCATCTCCATAATGTGTTTGTAATTTTTTTTATTTTTTAATTTTTTTTACTGTTCTAGCTTTAATTCATAATTACAAGCTTATTCCAATCTCTGCATTATGGAACCACATTTTAGACCAACAGCTGTTATCTAGTTTCACTTGTAGCCTTGGGGTATGCGTATTTTAATATTCATTTACTGTGTGCCGATAAACTAAATACTTCCTACTGGAAGTCTATGAAATTAATCACAGTATCTTAGTTGCTGTTCTGTCTTCCATGTAGCTCATATTTTTTAAACTTACTATGCTATTTCAATTTCTCTCCTCCTCCCTGAATAAAAGGGAAGACAAAAGGTTATTGCAAAATATATAAACAGAACAAGTTGATTAAATTGGCGATAATTAGAAAATAGAGAGGACTACAGTGTAGTCATTCAAATGACACAACCTTCTCTCCTATTCCTGTATCTTGCATAAAACTAGCATAAACCTTGCCACGTTGCCTCCAGCAATATTTTAATAGCTGGCTTTGTATTTGAAGGTTGTGGTTTTAACTGTTATTTAAATAGTATTGAGGTCTTCATATGCATATAATATTGCCTAAAGGTAGATATTTTCCAATCTTCCAGACACGGTCATAACTCCAAGCATCTTTGTGTTAAAAGTATAAAACATGAGAACTTGCGAGCTGAAATTCAGTGAACAGGGAGGAAATAAAAGTCATGCAACCCACTAAAGTTTAAGGCTGTTTGTTGTGCAGCAGTGGATGAGGAATGGATGAAAAGCTGAAAGTCAGTTATGGATAACATCAAGGCTGGAGATGTTTAGACTGATTTCTCCTAGGTTTTTGTATTTCTGGAATGATGTCCCCTTTCTACAAATTGCAGCCTTAGAAAGAATACTGAACAGTGGGTATCTGCTCCTGTTTGTGTTTGAAGTAATGGAGAACTTTGCTCCAAAATTTGATGGGGGCAACGTGATCTGAAATCCCTTTGGGACATAACATTTTTACTGTGAGTGAGTCAGGGCTGGAATATGCTAGTGCCCATCCTTGTCGTACCTTAAGAATGAACATGAACACACTTCAAGCTATGTTCAGTAATGATTTGTAGGAGCGTAAATAAGACATGGCTATCTATAATCACAAACCATGTTCCAGAATATTCCTGTTCAGCTGTTGGCTAGGACTGCAGAGGTCAAAACTCAACATTCACACAGTTGTTTTGGTGTCCCAAGTGTGCTAGTAGTCATCTTCTGTGCTTGCCTGGAACGAGGGACATTTTGATCAGGTATGCATGTACCGTAAATTAAGCCCATTCGGGATGCAGAAATTAATTCTTCCATTATCTAGGTACCTGAAAAAAGAAAATCCATTAGGCACATTATGAACAGGCTGGATGCACTGTCTGCCTTTGCATTAAACAGTGCTTGAGAGAATGACTAGTAATGACTAGAGAATTCTAGTAATGTTCTCTCATTCAGAAGTTCTGGCTAGTTATCGCGTCTTCCTGGGTCAATAGATCTGGACTTCAACCAGTCTAGTTTCATTGCTTCAAAAGGAAAGACAGACAAAATTTGTTATTCTAGAACAATCTTGGTTTTAGTGTTGAGAATGCTCTCTAGAGATGTCGCTTTGAATTCCTTCAAGACTGGAGACTGTTTTGGAAAATACTCAGCAGAGCCTGCTGATCACAGGGTTGCTGATCAGGAGGTAAACAATAGCACTACTGCATTTCATTTGCTGCACTAAAAGAACAGTGGTAGAACCTGTCTTCTTCAGGGTACCCATATAGACTGAGATGTGTATGCCTTGAGAAGTAGTGCAAGTGGAGTTCAGAAGCACACTCCTTATTTCCTAGGTACTTTCCTTAGTAAGTGTGGAGGTTCTTTTCACTTCCATCCTGAAGTACTGATTTATTGCTATTGTTCTGGCCCTTAAAACCTTGTGAGATAAAGGACTGGATGCATTTCCCTTTCTGTGATCAGGTGAATCAAACAGACTGATAAATAGCACTCTATTATGTTGGAGTTCAAATATCTTGAGGATGTGCACATCATTACATCTGTAATCAAGTTAAGATATAAAATTACATCTAATCTGGGATTTGTATCTCTTTAATTGGCCTCATAAAATACGTAATAGCCTACAAACTGCAGTTCACCTTCACAAGCTCACTGATGTCCTTCATACCTCCAATGAAATGCCTAGCAAACGTTTGATGGGTGAAAGTTAGAAAACAAAACTGAATATACATTGAGCTTTTTTCTTTTGTTAAAGGAAGATTGTCCAGAGTAAATCTGTGGACTGCATCATGCATTCTACCTAACTAAACACAAAAAGCTTGGAATGATCAATAAATGTAGGTCAAATCCCAGCCTGAATCAAACTTTATTCGAGATCCAGGAAATTGAACAGATGACAGGTCACGGAAGCTTTGACTCTGTAGAATGCTGATGCTTTACAAAGGCTTTATAAGGTACCAATGAATTATATACTCGTCTGAGAGGAGACTTTCATCTATTTTAGAAAATACTGATATACTTGCACAGCTGGTTTTGAAATTCTTTGATTTGATCTCTAAACATTTTCAAGAGGATGTCCAAAGCCTTGCATAATTAATTATTACTGATGCTGTTTTGTTAGTCTCCTTACAGCTAGTCTGTGGACAATGGCTAAAAAACATTCATTTGAACAGTTCCACTTACACTAACAATAAAAATAAATATTTGGGAGAAATTGTAGTGGAACATAAGAAACATGTTAACTGTTCTGTGCTTTTACACATGTTCCTATCAAAAGAGTTGTCACATTTTCCAAAGAAAGCTTAGCAAAGAAACATGAGGGAGTGCTATGAACCAATTGAGATCAATAAAATTACCATTTTTTTCAAAATAAAGTGAAAGAATTAATTAGCTGTATTATATATTTAATGTACATACATGTACATAATTGTGAACTTTAAGTTTAGAACCTAAAATATGGAGTTAAATATTAATTTAAGATGGGACTGTTTTTAGATAGGAGTAATGAAAGTACTACAAATTACAGACATTGCAATAATGACTCTGTGAAGGACAGATAAAGCCTTTGTATGCTAGTGTGTAGAGAGACTTCGTTATGATGGTGGAATTCTTTGCACTGAGGTATAAACATTTATATACTCTATATCTTGTTCTTTTTCAGATTGCTGCCTTATTTTCTTGTTCTTTCACTCTGTAGTTAATGAATGCTGTTTTAGCTCTGTATGAATTTTCCAGTGTATTTTGTCATTCTTACAGCATGATTTTCCCCTTCTCCATCCTTCTCCTTTTGGCCAAGAATATTAACCATAATTTCTAGTTAAGCCAAAAAGGCACTTTTTCCTCTCCAGCTGGCATTCCTGCTTTTCTGGCTATCTTTCAGCATCTTATCCTTCAACTCCATGCAGCAGAGGCTGGCTGATTCTTGAAGTCAATGTTGGTTTATTTTAAGATTGATGGTTAAGTGAACTCTAATTTTAGACTTTGTGTCATCCAACCTTAACTTTATTGATTGCTTGACAAATAGAATTTGTCACTTGGTTTTCATTATTTGTCTTAGCAGCTGGGCCTCCAAATTACAGTCTGTTTTATTATTATTTTATTTATTTAGTAGAGGATAGTCAATTAAAAAAAAAAAAGACATTTAAAAATTAAATCTTAGTAAACTCTCAGGAATATTATTGTTTATTTCCTACAGTGTGTTAATAATTTTTTAAAAACCTCTTAGGCTGGAAAACCATATCTGATGAGAATGCCTTCATGAATATTTATTTAGGCAAGCCTCTGCTGCTCTTAAGCTTTCTGAAAACATTTATGTGAATCAAATCTTGGTTAGCTGCATGATTTTAACTTGGAAAATGACAATAGAAAAAACAAAAAAAATGAAACAAAATGGAAAAATATATGAATGCTTGCTATTTTGAGGTTTGTAATAGAATATATATTTTTTCATAGTCTACATCTTTATGACTTTCTAATTGCCTTTTCTTTCTGGCTTTTTTCCATCCTTCCATATTTTATGTTGAAAAACAAGGAAGGCTAAGAAAGCAAGGGAGGAGAAACAAATTTCCCTTAGTGAAGTGTATTATCAGCAATGTCTTAAGGTCATATGTCGTGATAATGGGGTGGGTCTGAAAAGATGGGGAAGGGAGCGGCTGTTTACGAAGGTGGATAGTGATAGGACAAGGGTGAACGGTTTTAAACTGAGATGGGGAGGTTTAGATGATGTTTTCTGGTTTTACAAAAGTAGAGCATCTTTATTATATGTAAACCACATCCATTTCTCATTCTGGATAAAGGACAAAAAAATTATGAAGCCTAACCATCTGCATTTCTAGGATCTGCAGGAAAACTATGGAAATCGACACCTCTGTATTCCTTTGGCAGAGCGATGGCTTCAGAAGCTCCTGAACTCTAGCACTTGTTGACAGGTTCATATTCCCTTAGCAGCCTTTATTATCTGGTGCACATGCTTGTTTATGAGACTTAGCTTCTTCTTTCAACTGAAAAGCATCCCTGCAGGAAAACAATATGAGTAACATGTTATTGAAAAACATATTTATAGATTTTTTTGTCCATCTGAAATGATACACTTCTAATTTTCTGTCTAGATTTCTTGAGTGCTGTAGCGTAGAGATCCAGAAGGGGATGTGGAGAAAAATAACAAAACATTCTGCTATACTTAAAAGATCTCTATTCTAGGCAGAAATGGAAAATTGGATAGAAGTGTATACAGAATGACACAAGTGAAATAGTCGCATCAAGTGAGATTTAAGAGATCACACAGATGAATTTCGTGTTAGTCTGGAGGATTAGAAAACAGAGTAGATCAAAAAACAAAAGTATTTTTGTTCTCACTGCAGATATGGCCACAACAGATTCCAGCAGCATTCATAGATAGCATATGCAAAAATAGTGGACAGAGGAAGAAAAGTAATTAAAAAACTCTGTTCTCTTTGCAGAAGGTCAGAATAGGGTTCTAAAGTAATGTAAGAATTGTCTAAAGTCTATCGAAGAACTATTTTGAAGTAACTTCCAGTAATGTTCTGGGTTCTTTATATCTATTTAAATTCTTAATTAAGCTAAGTTCATAAAGGTCTGTTTTTCTTTCAGCAGGAGGTGGTAAGGTTATAACCACAAAACTTCTGTGCACCTAACATGTTTTTCAGTCACACAAGGACTCTTGAAAAGCTAAAACCACAAGTGTATTCAAGCCTCTTTCCAGCATTATCTGAGTTGTCACAGAAAGCTGCTTTATTTTGTGTCAATTTCCAGTTTTAGATATTTGCGCTTTCCTAGGTTAGAATATTGTTCCCTTCCACAGAGGCATCATGTGTGACACAGTAGTAATTTCCATGGTAACACGTCATAGTTCTATGAAGGTGAGCAAAATCCAGCTGCAGAAGGCTGCCAGTGGTGGGGATGAATGTTTGGGAAAAAAGCGCTATATAATAACAAGGCTAATAGAAAAATATAGGCAAAGAAAAAAGTGCTTTGTTTAAAGGTTCTTTATTTTCACATTTGCTCAAAGAGAAAAACTGTTTTTAGGAGGAGTGTTCTAGTGCTGAGTGAAGAGACTTTGTGAGGATTTGGATGCACTCCTGGCAGAACATTCATAAAACTAACCCCTGAACCTCTCCAAGGGATTTTGCACACCTTATTCAAGCAAAATTTTTCCTGAATCCTCTATGAGTTTTTGATGAACTCAAATTGCTATATTCCAACTTGGATATATTTACATAAGTTTAATCTATAATCTAAGTGCGTTACTTGTATGAGTAAATATGTCAAATACTTGTTTCAGATTTTTAGAAGGTTTCATCAAGCATATTGCATATGCAGGATCAGTATTTGTGTTCCTGCCTGTGATGTGTTTAAAAAGTTTGATTATAATAACGGTTTCATCTATACAATGGAACCTTGTGCAAAGCAGCTCAAACAGAAACAACTTCATGGTATTTTACAGGTGATTCTAACTGCATTAAGTAATCCAGCTTTTTTTTTTTTATTATTTTCTTCCAAATTGATTTTTAATTATGCTAATGCTGTACATCGATTCAGAGAGGAAGTTAAGTTCTAATCTTATTAGCACTGACGTAAAGTGTATCGAGTTCAATGGCGGTTCAGTTTGTCCTGGGTCTGATGTGACTCAGAACAGATGTGAGCCTTCTTGCATGAGTTTTTCGTTCTTATGACGTGGTCATTTCATTCTGGATTAGATTTTTCATTCTTGTGCGTGGGTTTGGCACATGTTGAATTGATCAAAGGGTAAAAAGGCTAAGCCTATCTGATTATATAAGTGCTTCATCTTTTGGTCTGTAGTTGCATGTGGCCAAAATCTGAGGTCTTTAGTCATTTTGACTCAGTCTTTTTTTTTTTTTAAAGTAAGAGTTTTCAGCTGTTTTAATGCAATGGCATTGAAAATAGGGTTAACTTGCAGAATAAATAAGGGTGATATAAATAGAGAGAAGGTAAATCTACTTGTTTAGTTTCACTGATAGATTTCTACGGGAGTAATTAAAATCAGAGCCTGACCACTACTAAAAGAGGAGATCTCAGCTATTTGGCTCAGTGCTAAGCTTTCTGAAGGATTTCTGCGTAGTGAAGACTCAGGTTAATTTTGTGCTGCATTTCCACACTTTTCCACGAATTTACAGTTTACATTGTAAACTTCTGGGGAAAGAATACGAGCTTTTTACTCCCAGTATGAAGTGCCCAATGGAACAAAGCTGTAATCTTGGGGATACCATGAGGTTTGACCTCTGTTCAACCACAATGGCTTAATACGAGTGTATGGTAAATCAACATTTTCTATCCATGTTTGTTGGTACTTTAAACGGACAGGAAGCATCAGGGAAAAATCATACTATGGCTTCCATTTCACAAATGGAATGTATATACTTTGCCTCTGTATATGAGGCTTATATGACCTATGTGACGGTGTTAAAATAGCTTGCTAAAGTCAAAGCAGTCTCCCTGTACCAAAAGCTGACTGACTCAGTTACTGGTTTCCTAAGACTTTCTGAAGCTGTTCATGTGTCCTACCTTCTTTCTTCTTCCATAAAATAACTAGAGTCACCATAGACACTATTGTTTACATTGCTTGAGAAAATGCCTTTCATTCTTCATTTGTTCTGGGAAAAGTAACAGCGACTCAAGAGCCCTTATCCCTGTATGTAATAATCACACTGTCTCACTCATTTGTAGCTGGTGACTTTTCTAAACGTTTTTTGATCAATAGAAAGAAATGTAAAAAATCAGTAGATTGCAGCTTGTAGCTGGAATTGATAGATAGTTTAGGTGGCAGGCTTTGAACTCTCTTGGCAATCAGTAGTTGAAAGAAATTACCTTAGTTCCATAGCTAGGATCCTCTGCCAAATTTACCCTGTTCGTGTCTAAATCTCTTACATATTTTCAAGGATTAAAGTTAAAGATGAGATTAAAAAGTTTCCTCTTGGCTTCAAAAAGAGAACAGAATTCTCTATAAAAGCATAACTGACAACCCCCATGAAAAAAAAAGAAAAAGAAGGAAAGAAAGAAAAAAAGAACCACTAAGGATGTTTCCTCTTCTCCTTAACCATTTATTTTCCTTTTTTCACCTTGTTGTCTCACTTACATGTCTCTTTATAATAAGGTATTGTTAGACCCTATACAAAGGTTATACTTTATGATTTGATATATAGTATTCTTCTTCTTTTGAACTCTTCTCGCAATCTTTAATTCTTAACAGTGTAGTTAATTTCTACATGTTATGGCAGAATTAATTGTGCTGCCATAACATCACTTTCCCCTAATAAATTTTCCACTGTGGGGATTTCAGCACTTCAAAGATGATACAACATACCTTTTGCTAACCAGATGATAAGGTTTCATCTATGCAGTGAAGCCAATGATTATTTTTGAACCAACATATAATTATGAAGACACAGCGAGAGAACTTTCAACATGCTCACAAGTGGCAGAACTAAACGCAAGCAGAAATGTCATGTTGGGGTGGAGGTTCAAAGTTAGCATCCAGTCTTCAGCTCTGCAGCTGCTATAATTACACAACTCTGTAAATTGGAATCATTTATCCTCTGCCAACTGCAGTAATTAATTTTCTCTTCAGTCAGTGGAAGGGGGATTGATCTTTCCTTTATGAAAATCTTTCTCACGCAAATATCACTTCACTCTTCTGTGTTTCCAGTTCTGGAAATTTATCCTTCTATATAACAGGTATTAAAAAGTGGAGTTGCAGATTCATTGCCTGTGTGTTCCTGTCTGCATGGCAGTGATGAAAAATGAAAATTCAAAGTGTGAATTTTTGTCATGGCGCTTCACTACAACCTGATTGTGGAATTAGGCTGGCTTGAGTAATAGTAAATGGTTACTGGTGTTCGCGTGCAGAACTTTGGCTTTGTTCTATTAGTCACTAGGGTAGTCATTTCAGTCTAAAGGCCTCTTGAATATCTGTTGAACGTTATTTGTGTTTTGCATATCTTTCAGAGCGGAAGTGTGCCTCCATTCCCACAGTGGCTCTGTCCTCTAAATGTGTGGCACCTTAGGGAGAAATCCTTGGGAGGAAGAAGCTGTACTCTGAAAGTCAGGGGCTTTATCCTTATTAGTCAATTTTCATGTGGGCTGTAAGACTTTTTGTACTCTCTGCTTGCTGCAAAAGAACTTTTGCCACGTAGTTATTGCTACAGAGGTATTATTTAGGAGAGAAGACTTGCCAACCATAGACTTTGTGTAGTATGACTATACTTACTGCTTTGTAATTAAACAATAGATATTTTTGTATATATGTACATAATATGTAGTTGGGAAGGAAAACCTGCTAAAGTTTCATTGCTTGTTCGGTGCTCCTGATACTGAGTGAGCCTCTTGTCAGTGACAGTGAATGTGCAACAGAGATTTCTGTTGCTTGTAACTGAATTGAGAACAGCTTATAGAACACAGAATTAAACCAGCAAAAACAGTCACCTTTGCTCTACAACAGGCTGCTGGTCTCAAATGTGTGACCTGGTAAAAGTTAGGACTCCCGCCAAGGAGGATAGGACCTGACTTTTGCAGATCTATTACCCATTCAGTTCAAGGAGAGGCATTCCAGCGATGCATCATGTGGGAAAACTACTGTTGTTGTTACTCATGCTATGCTTGTCCTCATAGAACATGGAAGATTTCTGTCTCATGGTTCTACACAGAGCAAAAATTCTTGCAAATCTTTTTTTTTTTCCTCAAATGCTGGCTTCGCTTTTCCTTTTCCCACACTAATGCCTTCTGTGCCAGATCTTCCATTGCAGTAAAGCTGTTCAGTATTCTTTGTTGTAAGCTCTTCGGTCCTGGTGAATGCTGAGATGTAAACTATTTTTAACTGTGCTGAAGATACTTCATCATCCCTAGCAACTTGTGCTGTTGGATCACACCAGCTTCCAGCTGCCATGGATTATCCCATGTGAGATGGAAGGTGAAAAGCCAAGGGAAAGATTTTTATCCGCTTTTTGGAATGTCAGATTCTGTTGCATGTAGGCTGGTGAGTTGATGTTTATTGTTCAGTGTGATTCTGTGAATGAAAGTACTGAAGAAAGGATCAGAGGCAAGGCATAATTCTGCAAGGGAGTACTCCTAGTAAGGGACTGGTTCCATGAGCTTTGTGCTCTTTCCACATTCCCACTCGCTGTTTGAGGTGGAAGCAAGGGCATTTTAAGGTGTAAGTGGGGATTTTCTCTCCAAAAAGAAATTCACTATATTTCAGTTTGAGATATTTGATAATCCCTCTTTGTATCAGAGTTTAACACAGTTAAAACACATCAAACACGATCAAGCTACATTTATCAGCAGAAAACAGCTCAAGTGAAATTATTAAAAATCCTTTGAATTTCAAAGGCAGGAATACAGCGTGCTCCTTTGGTGTTTAACTTCATATGGTGATTCAGAATGATCTGCTTCCAGGCCTTGATCCTTGCATATTTATACTTGCTTTATTGGTGTTGGAGGTTTTGTTTGCATTTAATAATTATGCAGCTCAGAATGGATGTTGAGTGCATTTCTGTAAGTTTGTAGAAATTGCTATTGGTTTGGACAGGCAAAGCCTGTGTATTGACAGAAGACAAGCATTTGAACTCAATACATTTCTCGTATTTGGAAAGCCTGGAGCAAAATCCTCAGGTGGGGTAAATCATCATAACTCCTTTGACTTCCATGAGATAAAGTTGATTTTCACCAGCTGGGAATCTAGACTTTGTTTTGGTCTCCCATTTGACTAAACTGAGGCAAAAGAAAAGGAAGTATTTCATAGATAGATGTTTTTTCCTGAAAAAGAAATTAAAAGGAAAAAAAACCTGAGTGGGGACTGTGGTAAATGAGCATCTCTGAGTGGAACAAAGGAATAGAAGAGAGGGGCTAATTGTTTAATTAGTAAATGTCTGCTTGGTTAATGACATATTAATGAGTTTTTAAGACAGTCATATCATTTACCATAAAAGACCCATGTGCATATCCCTGGATGTACTGTATAATTAAGTAATGTGACCCATAGGAGTTCAACATTTAAAAACCTGTCAGCTGTCTCATGCTTGGTAGCAGATGACTAAGCTCAGGAAGGGCTTACCAGGAGCACTCAGTTAGGAGCCTGGATCCAAGGTATCTCCCTGCATAAAATCTGTTGATCTTTCAGTAGTGCCTGTGCACAGACAGCATGAGTCAGGATCTGTCCAGCAGATATGAAGCTGTGTGTTACCAGAAAGCTGCTTCTGGAAGGTGGTGAATCCCACAGCTTCTCCCTCTTGCTCAATCCTGTCATTTGTTGTAGAATAAGCAAATGTGCGTTGGGAGAAGTATGTATATTGGGAACTGTTTGCAGTCACCTTCAAAGAGCTCTGCAAATGTTGGAACCAGTCATCTGTCTATTTCAGCATGCATAAATATTACTCATAGATAAATACATTTTAGACATGGGGTCTACATTTGAGAGTTGTCGAATTTTGGGTTGAGATTCAAGTGCAGGATATTTGGAGATGAAGTTTATGTTCTTTTTGCTGTCTTACATCACTGAAAGACTCGCAGGGAAAGTACCTCTGCAGCAGGAGTTAAAGAGTTTTCTTCTTGGATCTCTAATTACACAGTAAGTCTGGTACTGCAGTGAATGTTAGGCATCTGGGTACAGGTGGTGGGGACCCTCCACTCTTGGGCTTCAGGACTTAGGCTTTCCAATTGCATGGTATAGTGACAGTACGCTCTCATCATTTCTGTTTTCTTTCATAAGCAGCTATTGGAGGGAGAACCAAAGAGCTATCTCCAGACCTATGGGCTCTAAATGTAGACAGTCCAAATACAACATGTAGAGTTGGATATGTCTAACTCTACTGTGCTGTTGCATTAGTCATTTGGAGTCTGGCCCTGAAGAAAACATGAGCACATTGAGAAGGGACTTTGAGTACCTTAATATATGATTAGTAATTAACAAAAATGTCTCTGTGGGGAAAAAGATTAACGAGCATTTTTTGAGATCGTTTTGAGACCATTTTTCATTTCTAATGTTAAATTTTCTGATTGTATTTTATTTTCAGTCACTTTTTTAGTTATCACTATTTCAGTTCACAGCACAACTGTGGCAAACTACCGTAGGGACAGCCTAAAAAATATTCTAGAAACAGATTTCCGTCAAAGTTTCTAAACACTTTTATGTAGTTTCCATTAAAATAAATGAACTTATGTGACAGAAAAGTAATTCCTGGAGTCGTAAAAAGAGAACTGTGGCTTTTCAAAAGTCTGTAGGTGATTGGAAACTGGATGTGTTCTGCTGTTTCATTTGTAGTGGACTCCTTAATTCTAGTCTTTTCAAGTGCAGCAAGGAAATAGAAATAGGCAAGAGTTGAGCTATATGGATCAGATGTAAGCATGCAAAATAAAGGATTGTGCTTTCCTCATAATACAATCAACAACAAAGAATGGTAATATCTTCGCAGTTAGGATGACTGACAGATGTAAAGAAGAAGCAGAAGAAACTGAATGTATCACTACTGACTCAATCCTTATTGTCCTTTAAAATAGTACTTTCTGAAGGACATTGCTTTACCTCAATTTAAAAAAATGTTATGCAAGCAGATAACAAACTGTTTGAGAAAGGGCCCTTATTTTCTCAATGACTCTTCACCTGTACCCATTTCTTAAATATGTGCAGTGAGCAATACGTAACTCTAGTCTTAAATCAATATACAAGCAGAAATAGACTGTCTCTCAGTATATCTGTCCCAAGTACATGGTGTAGAGGCCACAGAAAGAAATAATGTAGACCATATGCATGCTTTTTCAATTTGTTTTTTTGGCAATGGTAAGCAAAGTACCATTGCTACTGATAGATTAAGTTTGAGAGCAAATATTACACACTGACTAAGGGCTTAATTCTGATCTTCCCTCTGTGGGTGTACATCATTAATGATTCATTGCATATTTTGAATAATAAGCTGTCTGCATGGTGGGGGGCAGAGCATAGTCCTAAGAGACTATTGCATGTGTGATGCATTAAGAATTATATTGAGAACGTGTAACTTATTAAAATAGCTATCTTGAGTTAAGGCACTGTTGGGGTGTATGTGCGTCTATCTGAAAATTAGGGGAAATTAAAAAGTGATCTCAGACCAGACAAAGAGAATGTAGAAATACAAATTTAGGGAAAAACTATCTATTTCTTTTCAAAGAAAAGACAAGAAGCGTGACCTTCAATTCCTGTGTTAATAACATTCGAGCAAACCTGACAAAATGTATTTTTTTTGCCTCTTCTAGTTTAGATTCCCATTCTTTTATCTGTTTAAATTCTAATCTCCATCTTGTAAAAATGGATGTGTAAATTAATTGACTTGGGCAACAATCTGTTTTCCTGGAATGATGAGTATAATGAAAAATGAATAATATTTTATATGCCTATAAAAATATACTATATAAGAGCACAAGCAGATCTTTGGTAAAGTTTGTGTGTGCATGATTTGTACACAAACATTGTACATGCTCTGCATCCCATATCTATGTGCTTAATTTGCACACATCAAACTGGAGAATTTTGGCTTCTTATTCTCAAGTAAGTATGTATATAGCAAACTAAATCTAAAACAAGATCCCCCAAACACTGTGTATCTTATTTTCTCTCTTAACATCTTTTAAGCATAGCTGACTTCTTAGGTTTGAATTATGTGTTAAAACAATCTGCCCCAGCTGAGAATCTGCCTCACTGAATGTACTATTTTGCCTGTTCAAAGGGCATGCTAATTGCACTGTTATTGTTATACACTATATTTGCCTTTTTAATGCATTTCATCATATTATGCCTATACATATTATATTATTATGACTATAATACCTATTACGCAATAGAAAGATTCTGAAAGAAATCCTAGCACAACTGGGATAAACTCGCTTTCTCAAGTCAGGAAATTAAAAACTTAGAGCTCTAACTATTAATTTCCTATATCCTACATATACAGGAAAATCTATACTCACAAGAAAATGCTGTCTTTAATAAATATTTACTATGCTTTAACTGCTCGAAGAAAACCTTGTCAGTATGTTTTAGATATGTAGCAGGTTTTCCATGTTCAGGAGGGAAGATGAAGGCCTTAATACTTATTCCATGTTGATGACTGAAAAAAAAATAATAGTAAATAAAAATCATGCTTCCCATTCTCTGTTCCTTTTTAAGCACTGGCAGGAATATTATTTATAAATAAAATTTAGGCATATAGGAAATTGGGTTTGGTCCAGCAGAGCTTGAAGATTGTGTCTAGCTAGAATAGCTAGGAATAGTGCTATTGTGGTTCCACTGTACAATCCTGTTAATTGCTTGAAGGAATACATGCTATGAAACACTTTACTTGAGGGATGTGTTGCCAGATTTTGGCATTCTTGCAGACAGAATGAAAGAAGAAATATTTTTCTGTTCTGTTAATGCTCCCTTCTTCTAATTCAGCATGTGTATTTGGAATATTGGGGATAAATGCTAGCTAGATGCTGGTAGGTGTGGATTTATTATACTTCTAATGCATCCTGTTTTATATGTACAATATACATGGATAATAGAAGAGGAGAAGGAACACAATTCTTCACATACTGTAGCAGATACTGTGTTGTCTGTGCTGGGAGGGAGGAAGGAGGGTTATTTGATCTGTGCTTTAAGGGAAAGTGATACTGTGAAGTTGTCTAAGTTTGTAAGCTTTTCCTTTGAGGGAGATATGTGTGCAATCTGCATGCCTGGCTAGCTCTTTGATGATAAATTTGGACTCAGTTTTTAGTCAACTACAAGAAGGTGCCAAAAGCATTGGCATCTGTTTTAGAAAATTGGCAGAGTTTCCTTGGCTGCAAATTTCTTTATCCTGTCTCATTACTTTACTCCTATCAGCTTTTACCTGCATGAAGAAAGACCAAAAGAAAAAGGCAAGAAAACCCTTTAAAACTTAAGTAGCTATTACAACAACAGAGCCTAAACCACTCAGGGTGAAGATTCTATAATTTCCACTCTTTACACATACTAGGTGCAATCAAACAACTTGAAGCAATAACACAGGGAGAAATTTGTTTTACATAACTTAACTTCCAAATAACGATTATCCCTTCAAGGCTATTTGTTTTCCCAAGAATCCTGCTGATTATAGGCTCTGTGTTAAACCTGTTTCACATGATAACCTGACTATACCCTGGCTTCTGTTACAGCAGCCAAATTATATCTGCTGTGAATGGGCATGAACTATGGGTTTCTCCTGTATGCTGAAATTTGTCTTAAACAGACTGGTACTGTGATGCCAGACATCAGTTCTAAAAGATCAAGGTGAAATCCTGGTTGCTTAAAATCAGTAGTAAAAATGTTGTTAATATCAGTGCAGTCATACTATCACTTTTTGTACTTCAGTTGGCTGTGTGTGACTATTTATTTCCCAAGAACTACCCTGCTTTTGTTTTGTGGTGAACAAGATTTTGATTCTTTTTTTCCTCCAAGATTTCATTTGATAGTCTTGCAAATATGAGGTGGAACAATGCTCTGTTCTGAATTAGGTGACAAAATGAATAGGAGTTTTACATCTGCTATCATCTAAGGAGATCTGAAACAGTCAAAGCAGGTCTGAAGTTAGCTGTCAAGAATCTAGCCTCTGTCTTTTGTAATAACAAATAGTATCAAGGGAAATCACGTTCACATTTCTTGCTTGTTGCTGATGCCTTTGGACTGGCAGAGACTAGATGTTTCTAGGAAAATAAATATTTTGATTTTACTTTACAATTAGGGTTGACACTGCAAAGTGGTTTGGGTTCTTAGTGCAACTATCAGCAACCCTTACTGAGCCTAAACCAAAGGTGCTCCTTGACTGGCTTTCCCTTTGGCTGGGAGCCGAAGTCCCAGCTTGTCCCAACTGTGTTTCTGAGGGACGTCTTGCATCAAATTTATAATGTTTGAAGGAAATTATTCTGGAAAGAGGCTCGCAGTGCTTATTAGTTTCTGGAAGCCACAAATCTCTCCAGCAGTTCTTAGATATGTGTTTCTTATCTCATCACTCTTATAGGGGAGGTTTAGGTTGGATATCAGGAAAAGGTTCTTCACCAGAGGGTGGTTGGGCAGGAAACAAGATCCCCCGGGCAGTGGTCATGGCCCTGAGCTTCCCAGAGTTCAAGAAGTGTCTGAACAACATTCTCAGATATATGGTCTAATTTTGGTGGTGCTTCTGTAGAGAACCAGGAGTTGGACTTGATGATCCTTATGGATGTCTTCCAACTCAGGATATTCTGTGATTCTATGATTCTTTGTGCCTTTTCCCCCTGCAACTTACTGTTGCTTTCCACAGTGGAAATGGAGTCCAGTCTATCTCCAGCTCACTGCCGTTGTAGAACAGATGAATCTACCAGCTGGGAATTTTAAATTTTTGAGGCAGAGCAGAAAAGGGAGTAAGCCTGATTTGCCAGATCACCAGTAAACATATTTGTTGTATATAATTTTAATAGTATTTTAACAAAATTTTACATTCGATGCTGATACATGGTGAGAATGCAAGTATTTTTTTGGTGATACATCTACTTGTCATTCTTTTCTCTCATCTCTTGTGTGATAACATTTTTATCAGCTGGCCAGTCTCTTTGCATCACAAACTATAGAAATAACATGGAGAGAGGAACCAAAAAGTTACCAATCTGTTAGTGCTTTTTGTGATAGCAGAACAGTAAATAAATGGTGTGGGAATTAGGCCCAAATGAAAATCTGTTAATTGCTGTATTTCAAAATTTAAGCATTGCGTGAGGATCTGTTAAAAGTTATGGATTTTGTTAGAAATGACTTGACTATTGCTTAATGCCTTAATTACTGTTTTTTTTTCTGTTGACTTTTATATGATTAGGTGATCAGGGCAGAGAAGTAAGGGGCATGTGAATTAAGTGACAAAATGTAGGACACAAATGGCAAATATCACAGGCATTTCAAGGAATACATTATTTAAAAATTTCATGCAAATTATTTGGTGAATATTGGTGAATAACAAGGGTGACAAATATATAGGGAGAAAATCATAATGACTTGATAAATACATTCTTAATATAAACAAGAGCTTCATTAGTAGTACATGCTGTGTAAGTAATAATGCTTCTGCTTTTCATCTTTGAGCTACGATCAATTTATGTCCTTTCATCAAAACTATTTTGTTTCATAGTAGGGAATGCTAGAAAAGAATTACAAAGAAAATTTATTAAGAGTTGTTACATCTGAGCATGCTTTCTTGCTCCCATTTTAAAACCCAAGAGGTGATTCTTGCAGGCATTTAAGAATGACTATTAGATTCACTTCCCATTGCAAATACTGTAGAAAATTTATCTTATGGTTGTGTCCTGAGTAAAGCTGATTAGCACACCTCTACAGTAAGATACCTTAAGAATCACAGAAGTATAGAATGGCCTGGGTTGAAAAGGACCACCAAGTTTCAACCCCCCTGCTATGTGCAGGGTCGTTAACCAGCAGACCAGGCTGCCCAGAGCCACATCCAGCCTAGCCTTGAATGCCTCCAGGGATGGGGCATCCACAACCTCCTTGGGCAACCTGTTCCAGTGTGTCACCACCCTCTGAGTGAAAAAATTCCTTCTAATATCTAACCTAAATCTCGCCTGTCTCAGTTTAAAACCGTTCCCCCTTGTCCTATCACTATCCACCCATGTAAACAGCCATTCCCCCTTCTGTTCATACGCTCCCTTCAAGTACTGGAAGGCCACAATGAGGTCTCCCCAAAGCCTTCTCTTCTCCAAGCTAAACAAGTCCAGTTCCCTCAACCTTTCCTCATAGGAGAGGTGCTCCAGCCCTCTGATCATCTTAGTGGCCCTCCTCTGGATCCACTCCAAGAGCTCCACATCCTTCTGTACTGGGGGCCCCAGGCCTGGACGCAGTACTGCAGATGGGGCCTCACAAGAGCTGAGTAGAGAGAGACAATCACCTCCCTTTCCCTGCTGGCCACTACTCTTTTAATGCAGCCCAGGCCTTCTGGGCTGCAAGCTCACATTGCTGGCTCATGTCCAGGACTCAAAACATCATAATTCATGCTTTCTGCAGTACAAAAGGCTTGCCATCTGATTTAAGGACTTGTAACTGTATGTTTCAAATCTGGGCAGTAAGTTAAAACCCCTATTTCTGTATGTTTGCTGACATAGTTTTTTTGGAGCATCTTTGGAGGAAAGGTTAGTAGTCAGTAGAATCATACCTTTGTCACTGACTTTGCAAGCAGTGTTGGATATGCCTAATATTCGGTTCATTCTGATTATTTAACTTTACCTCTTAGCTGAACATTTGTTACTCGGATCATGTGATAATTAGTAGTAGCCTGATGCTAGATATTATTGGGATTGTACTCATGACAGGGATAAAATAGATAGGAGGTTGTTTCCTACATGCAGACATCCTCTTGTGAGTGGAGTACTGAGATGGGTGACAAGAGAATATTTGAATTTCATATTTTTTATAATTATCTAGATCGGCGGAGAAAACATACTGGTGACCCAGTTTGTGGGTATTGCCAGTACGTGAGACCAAATTTTATTTTTTCTTTGGTTTGGTTCTCTGTTTTCTGCAAATATAATATGTAGTTCTATATCCTTTTTAAGTACTATTGGAAGGTTCTGAATAGGCTGAATGATCTGTGAAGGTTCTTCGAGAGGTAATATACAATCTTTCTAAAGCCACAAATACACAACTCTGAATTGCAGACTGAACTCACAATGTTATTTCTTCTACTTATGTGTACTTCCCTAAAAGTAATAATAAGATTAAGTACCACCTTCCATAGCATAGCATAACAATCAAGCTATGCTAAGAAAGTGACGAGTCTTCATTTTCATTCATTCCATCTGTAATGCAGACCTGAGAAAGAGTTGGAAACTTTACACTCTTCCCCCAGATTCCATAAAGTGACATTTGATGCTTAGTGCAGAGTTCACTCCCCTTCCCCCACCTTTCTTTTCCCTCCCCTTCCTCTTTCGTCTGTCTGCTGCTTAAACATGACAGCCTTTCTAGAAACAGAGTTCTGTGTCAGAAGGGTCAAGGCATTGAACTTTAAAGGGTATCAATTGCAATTGGATGGCGGCCCAGTAGGAGGATCCCTTAATAGGATATAGTATAAGGAACTTACTTTTTGGTCTGCTTAAACCTAATACTTAAAAATGTGTGCTCTGAGAAATCAGTCTTTGATTTAAAATATTTTGTCTTCTGCTTTTCTCAATGTGCACGCCTTAGATCTTTCTATGTTCAAACTATTTTTAGCTAATGAGGACTACTCTAAATTCTTAAACTCTACCTCAACCTAACAGGGGAGACAGTTGGGGATTTTTGTGCTGTTAGCTTTTTGGTGTATTTAAAAGATCTTTTTCACTTTGTTCATCTTTATTTTTTTAATTTACTGCTAGCTACAAATTTTCTCCCATAGTCAAAAGAGCATAAATAGTTGTTTACTTTATTGGACAAGTTGAGTAGTACAGTCACTGCACAAGTGACCCATTGACCCATAGTGACACCTTTAGCCAAGGACTGATTTGTACTTTGTTTATAACCAAATTTGTTAACTGAAGCTATAACCCTGCTATCCCAAGCAGGACAGCACAGTAGTGGATGAATCTTCTGTTGCTCAGCTCTGGACTTCACTGCACAATAAATCTGTTATGTCTAAAGCTTTGGCAGTGCTGGTTTTCTGTGTAAGGAAATATGGACTAGTAAGAAAAAGAGAACATTGGCATAAGAATAAGTAAGTACAAACCAGACATAAATACATAAATTCATTAGTGATGAAACTAGAAAGACATTAATATTGTGTTTTGTGGAATAAGGCAATAAGGCTCTGGAACATCATTCTGATGATGTGTGAGTAACAAAAATAAAAGTCTAATGATTGAACGTGACAAATGTATTGTAACATTAATGTTATGCCTGTGCCTGGATTTCGGTTTTCTGGCTTAATGGATGGGATTGGGATGAGTGGCCTAGAAGATCCTATCCAGTCCAGTGCTCCTACGACTCATTCCAGTGAAATCACTGAGAATACTGACATTCGGTGATGTTTATGTTGTCACTGGGAGGGAAGCAATGTACAGCATCTAGAAGATGCTGAAAATAGTTATGTAGATTGAATAATGAAATTAGAAAAATTCTATTTTTTAAGCATTACAAATCACAGGGATATTTCTTTTACTTTTTCATTAGCTCAGAGTATTACCAGAAAAACAAACCGACAAACAAAATAGAGCCCAAAACCACATGCACAAAAACCATCAGAATCTTCAAGCTGCGTCTTGCATATGTGTGCGTTAATACAATACTAAAATATCAGGCGTGAAATAGTGATTATCTTCTTAACATCTATTCATTTAAAGGAATACAAAACACTGTAATTTGAGTGGCAGCTCTTATCCATGAAGCATTATTCTCTCTCTTAAGCTTTGATTAGATACATCATGTGCCTTTAGATTGCACTACATTACATTTAATTTCGCTTCCAAAAAGTAATGCTGCACATTAAGTTAAACCTTAAAAACATGAGAAGATACTTGAACCTGCATTAAGAGTGTATTTAGATAGTTGTAAAGCTTTTCTTTCCCCTTAAGATAAATACTCAAATACTTAAGTAATTGTTACACTAAAACAAGTAAATTCCTATGATAAACTACATTTTCTTTTTTTTTTTTTAATTGGATACCAAGCTTGGTACAATGTTGTGGCTAAAAAAAATAGTGTTTCTTGCTACAGGAAGCGGAGAAATTTTAAGCATACCCTGACCATCTCCAGGAAAACTCCTCTACTTGTCTTAAGTCTTTTTCTCTTTGGCCAACAGCCAAAATCCACTTTAAAATATTTTAAAGACATGGGGTTTATCCCAAGTCTGTTGATATCAGTGGAGATTTCCTATGCTTTCGATCGGTTGAACAGGCTGTTCAAACAAGCTAAAGGCTGACGTCTCATTCACTTCAGTGAATGTAGGGCAAGAGTGATTATAGGTAACATAGTGGGACTAGCCCTGAGATCCTTAGATAATTCCTGTTTAGGCTGAGCTCTCCTTCAAGTAATTGATAACAATGGAAATATTCTTTCTGTTTTAATTAACAATAATCAAAGGCGTAGATCTTTAATTTCTCATTAGGTGTTGGCTTGTTAGGCCAGGTAAATACATACAGAGGAAATGCATTTTGCTTTTAATTGCCTTCAAGAAGGAGTGTACAGAGGATTGTGACATTCATTTGCTTGTCTAATAAGGTTTTATGCCACATCCCTAAGCACTTTTTCTGAAGCGTTTTTAGAAACATAACAACAACAACAAAAGGCAATAGCTTAAGTTTTCTTTCTTTCTCTCTTGAAGCAATTGCCACTATTTTTTTAAGTACTACTTTTCCTGCTTCGTTATTTTATCTTCTGCCAGGGGGCTGGCACGTTGAAGTAGGTGTGGAGCATTTTGTTGCCCTTGTTGCAGTTTTGAAACTAGAAATAAAGAAATGGAAGTCAAGAAGAGGATACTTGATGTTCCTGGGCCAGAATGGACAGGAAAAGCTGTCCTTTATTTCCACCCCTGAGGTAGTAGTCCTGTTCCCTAGCTATTCCAGTGCTCCATCCCTTCCACTCCCTCACTGTGAATGAATAAATAGCAGGCTGTTTTTAAGAGAGTGAGTCTGTAAAGTGATCTCTGGAAAAACTTCCCTTCCCCTCAAAAAAAAAAAAAAAGAAAAAAAAGCTTTTTTGTCAATTTGACATTTTGCAATTAAAAAAAAAAAAGAGAGAAATTTGTTCTGGATAGTTCTTTATCAGCTACTGAAAACCCTAGCTTCTAAAATCATTCCTTTACCTACTTTGCTCCATATCTGTGTCCACCTGGACAGATTTAGGTTGTTTGTCTGTCTGACTGTGTTGTATATTTTCTGTGGCTTGTCAGCTCGTGAAATCTGTACTATGTGATTTTTTTTTTTTTTAATATTAAAAAAGTACAAATGTAAAGCTGCCCTATGAACAGCTCAGCACTATTCCAGCCCCCCTAGCAACTTAGCTACTTCTTGAATCATTCTATTCTTCCATCCTTTATTTGCAGAGGAGCATCTGTGGTGGTGGAGTCACTGACCCTGGAGGTGTTCAAGGAATGTTTAGACGTTGTGTTGAGGGACATGGTTTAGTGGGAATTATTGGTGATAGGAGGATAGTAGGACTGCATGATCTTGGAGGTCCTTTCCAACTTTGGTGATTCTGATTCTATGAATGGAGAGGAGTTACTTTTTTTGATACAGACTTCGACTATGGCATAGGAGATGTTCATCAGTAGTTTCTCATAATGTGAAATACAACCTTTTAATCTTTTGTGCTTTTTCATTCTCTGCTGTAGATAACATCAGTATCTTTGTTTTTTGTCACTAAAATCTGTATCAAACAGGTTGGATACAACTACAGACAGTATTCCGGGGGATTCCTAACTGTGTTTGCTTCTGAAATTGAGATGTAACAGTATTGATAGATATATACATACAGACAGAAAAATACAAAAAATTGTAATCTTGTAATCTGTGGTTCTTCATACTCAGTGACATTCTCTGACATTAATCAGCCAAATTTGTTTACAATACAGCCAGGTTGAAAAGGGTGAAGAAAAGTATGTGAACTGTCATGAACAGAATGAGCCAACTGTTTTTCAAATAATGTCTTTGGGAAAAGGATATGAATTTTTCAAGGACAATAATATTTAACATTTTGTGAGTTTTTGCACGATGTCTACTGATGAGTTTGTGGTATTTTTAGGGAAGTGTTAACTCTTTTATGATTATCACCATTGCTTTGGGGGGAAAAAAAAACACAAAAAAACAAACCAAAACAAAAAAAAACCGAACAGATTTACCAAAGCAGATGCCAGTAGCATCTGGATAAATATTACTCCGACAGATAATGCATTAGAAGTTCTCTGTTGCATCATGACTGGTTACAGTACTGTGTGATGTACTGCTATGGATGATTTTACAATTTAATGTGCCATCAGCATAACTGCGGAAAGGTACTCTGACCAAAAAATGGTCTCGCCAGCACGGCCCCCAGGAATTAGCTCCACTAAGTACTCCACTTTTCATACTGCTTTTGTGGGCTTTCCAGATCGGATATGGACTCTTAAATCTAATATTTAAGTGCTACTAATTTGCTCAGGATAAAACAAACATCTATTGTGGCTCTATATATTTCTTCAGACCGCTGTGCTCCAAAGAGAAGGACTGACTAAAAATTAGAGATCACGAAGTTGTAAGATTGCATATGGGTTAAGAAAACACTTGATACTTACATGATAAAGGAGCTCTTAGCAAATCTGTATTATTTATTTGTTTAGTCTGAGATTTAGTAGAATTAACACTTGATCAGAACTTGTTTTGGTGACTGATGAAAGTTATTTATCAGTTGTAGATGTGCTGGTCCCTGAATGTACCCAATTCCTTGCATGAATAATACTCCAGTGGAAAAATATTTAGTTGATAGGCCAAGCTTAAACATCTTCCTGAGCAACATACACCAAGCAACAACAACAACAAAAAATTGTGAGTGTGTTTTATTTTGGTGTGTGTGAATAAGCATGTCCAGACACAGTGTTAGACTGATGTAATCACTTTGCTTTACTTTCATGCTTTGACTTTTTATGTAGAGCAGGCATCAGCTTCAAGCACAGCGACAATTTACCTGTGCAGACTTGTCACTATCAGCCAGTCGGCACTATGCAGAATTTGAGTGGCGAATGGAGGGATTGTGTTCTTCCTGTATTATAACATACTGGTAGATTCCTGTTTGGTAATGTATGCTCAGCATATGTTTCTCGAGAGGGTATGTGCCCCCATAATGCTTAACAGGATACCTTATTGCAATACATGTAACCAAATAGGAACTGATTGTTTATGAACGCTGAACTTATTTCTACATGGTCCATCAGTTGCAGTGTTTCTTCAGTTTTCTGCTAGGGAATCTTCTGTTGTCTAACCATTACCAGGATGCCTGCTATAATTTGGGGAGTGAATGTGTATAGATGATACTATTGCTATCTAATTTAACCTTACTTGGTGACTGCTATAAAATTCAAGTCTAAGGATAGTAGAATAAGGAATATTTTATTCAAATCAGCCAAGTCTACAGAAGTCTTTTTAGGTAGGAAAACTTGGTTCTGATGGAGACAAAAATAACAAAAACCTCAACCCCAAACTCCTCAACCAAACAGCTCACCCCCAAACCAAACAAAGCAAAAGAAACCAAAACCGAAAACCACACAGAAGAACCCTACTCTAATATAAACCTTTTCCTTTGGCTAGTACTGTTTTATCTTGAGGAATGACAAGAGAACTGTAAACCAAACCACAAAGTACACAGAGAGATTACTTCACACATCACTGAAGTATATCCTGTCTCTGGGGCAAAAAATAACAGTGGTTTAAGAGCACACAATGATGCTGTACAGGAATTTCTTTTTGATACAGTTCCAGCTTCTAGATGTAATTTCCCACTATCAAGTTCAGTGATGGTGATGGAGCTAATGTTGCTGTTCCTATTTTAAATGTGCCAGAAGGCTCCAAAATATTCTCGTGATCTTGACTGTATCTTAAAATTGTAGGAGCCTCTCTTCAGGGGGAGTAATTTCTGTAAAATTCAATGGAGCTAGGTGGATATAGATAAACTGAGGGTCTGACCTGTGACATCTGTGTCAATACTGCAGGAGATAACTTTGTATCCCTATAACTGTCTAGGAGAATAATAACTTAAATAGGCAAGTGCTTAACTTGCGGTATTTTCTTTGCAGCAAGTAGTTCTTTCAACAGACTCATTTAGTTGTGAGATAAAAAAGCACAAAGAATGTAGCTGTGTTCTTCGTGAGGTCACGGATGTTGCACTGGGTAAAGATGCGGTATTTGATGGGCTTTGGGTTAGAATAAGAGGCTGGAGTTCTGAAGGATGCAGTCTGCATTTGATGTACAGTAATATAACCAGTAAAAGACAAAAAGCTATAAGAGAAAATAAAAAACCTGTCACGACCTTTAATAAAAAATGAATCCCACAAGAATTTTGGAATATTCATTTAATACATTCCATATGTTGTGACTATGGCAAAACTTTTTGAGCCATGAGCTAGCATTCCTAAGTAATTCCCCAAATTGGACTAACTGGCAGGGATAATTTTTTTTATGTCAACATAACTGTATTTATAATGTTTGACAAACTAACTGTAGTTTACTTCAGGCTGTTGTATCTGGTTTCTTATGGTATATTTCACCAGTTCACTTGATAGCTCTGTTGCAAAGATCTAGCCAAATCTAATTTACATACTAGAGGCTCTGTGGTCAACTGGAATTCTGTCTTTGCCTTGTAATTCTGTGAACCTGGACTCACATGTGGCGAGAGTTCAATAGAATAATATATTTGGTGGTCTCAATTACCAGCATGTCACCAGAAGAAATTTGTCCATATTAGACAGACTACCCAGATTTGATGGAGCCCAGGCCAATTCAAATCCTCTGATCCAGAGAAGTGAAATAGTGGAAGAAAATAGCACAAGTTCAAACTAGATTAGCTCCGCTCTGGGTATCTAATGTTCACAACTGGTACTTGTATAGCAGATTCTGTTGCTTCATTGACCTTAAATATATTATGAGGGTAATATTTTTGTAAGAATGAACAGTTGTTGGAATGGCTTACTATGCATATCACATGGATACTTTTCCCATCTTCTAAATTTATTGAATGTCCATATCTGTAGCTTCTTTCATTGTATTTGCTAAGATGTTTACAGAGCAACATCCTGCCCATGGGCAAAGTAGGTTTTTCTTGGTACTGCATCAAGACATAATTGCTGTACACTGGATAGAAATAAATGACTTTCTTGAAGGTCTGTTGTTTAGACTTCTTGAAGGATTGTCTTCAATTTTCTCAGTGGCTGTAGAGCACATATCCTCCTGTGATAGCAGAGCCTGTAGCTTTCTACCCCTACTACCACCCTTCTTTTTTGAGAGTATGTAGACACAATGAAAAAGAATCCTAGAAATCATTTAGATTAAAGTCAGCCTCTGGAGGTCATCTAGTCTTGTTTCCTGCTTGAGATTGTCCTATTCAAAGTAGGATTCAGATAAGCAGACACTCACTTATGGTTGTGAAAGCGCCCAAGGATGGAAATTCCTCAGCCTCTGGGCAACCGTTTCAGTGTTAACCATGCTTATTTTGAGCAATTTTTATTGTCCAATTGGAATTTTCCTTTGCGACTTTTACTTTTAGTCCTTTCATTATATGACTATAATGGAGTTTTCTTCTTTCCCTGTTCTTTTTCATCCCCTTATACTCCCAATCCTTCTAAACCAGTGTTTACCAAGTCTTCTAGATTTGACCTCAGACTTTCTATTGTCAAATTTTCTTATGGATGGATATGATCTTTATGAAAGGAAAAAAAATAGAAAACTCAGATTTGCTTTTTTTTCTTTTCTAAAAATCTTTTCAAAGGATTTCTTTACATAAAGGAAACAAATTTCAAATCTTGTGCCTGCCCCTCATCAAAATTACTCAAGAAGTAGAGAAGTGGACTAGACAAGTGGTTCTAAGGAAAAGTAAAATTGAGCCAAACCTCATCTGCTGGACAGATCCAAGTAAAGAGGCAGTTGCCCTGTGTTAGAGGTGATAGGGAGTATGGAGTCAATATTTCATTTGTAAGTGAGAATCTTATGGTAAAATCTTTTGCTTTAGAAAGACAGTAAACACGGAGTCTGACTGGATGTTCTTTGATACATTTAGGGTAAATCTTCATTTGTAATGCAGTTAAAAGGCATTCATACTTAAACATAATCATAACAAAAATGTAGAAAGTTGTGATATTTTTTAATATTGCTATGTAAACTGAAAAAGAGATTTTTTTCCCATTTTATTATACTCAAACACAGAATCATATTAAGAGATCATCAGCAGATTATCATGTGAAGAGATTCTGTGAAATGCCCTGGAAGAAACACTTTTCTCTGCCAAAGTGTTACGATTTAAGACCAAAAGACAGTGTGGAGCCTAAGTGGATTTGGATACCAATGCACTTTGATCCCAGATACATGCAATTTTCTCCCTGTTTCTGGGAGAATATAGTGCAGTCCAGAAGAGAAGCAAGGCAGCTCAGCATAGTGGCTCCCTGCACAGCCTTCCTGTCATAAGGGAGAGAGGCTGTAGCCTATGGGCAAAGTCAGGTGAGTACATGTAGTTGTTTTAACAGTGCTACATACTGTCCTTGTGCAGGGCCATGGGGGCTCTCCATTTGTCCTCCCTCTACAGAGGTTGGGCAGATGGTCCTGGTGCAAGGCTGTTTGGCAGTTTGAGGCAGGTGATTGATCTTATGGTCTACTTTTATTACAGCAAAAAGTTGGTTAGGTTTCTCAGACTTATGTGAAGAGCTATGCTATCCGTGCTTACCTTGGTCTAACTGCTACATAAAGTCATCATGTTCATTAGCTGACAGAGTTTGTGTGCAGTCTCAGAACTCTGACATGATTGTTATTTTCTGTAGAAGGATAAGACTACATGTACTACTAATATTTCCCATACTAGCATTTCTAAATGCCACAGAGTTTGAAAATGTTTCTGTCTCTTGTTGGACAAGACGGAATCCTATATTTTGATGAAAATGAGTGGACTTCACCTATTCACAAAATAGGCTTGTTGTACAGAACAGCTTCTCATCTTAGGAATATCAAAAGGGAAAAGAATATGAATAGTAAATTAAGTTATATGAAAAATATTTTAGTTAAAAGGAAGCCTTCCAATAAATAAACGAGCAAAAAAAAAAAAATCCCAGCGAACAACCCAAAAAGCAAACCCACTTGCAGGCCAAACTGAAAACATTGAAAATTGCAGAAGAGTCCCCAAGCAGAGATTGGAGCCCTGCAGTAGTGGCCTCACTGTGGTAAACTAAATCATCTGTACAAGCTGGTTCCAATAAACCATTCAACGTGATAAAGGGGTGCTATTATATTACAAAGCCCAGAAGGCTCTGGTACTTCCACTGTCATGAACCAAATAGGTTAAAAGTATTTTAATGCAACTGGCATAGCTTTCTACAGTGAAAACAGAGCTACAGGCAGAAAATATCCCTTTATTAACGTATACAGTAGGTCACCAGGACAAATTAGAAGAAAGTAATCTGGTTTGTTCCAATCATTCAGTGCTGTGAAAACAGTTTAAGAAACTATGTAAAAGCAGCTGGCAAGCAAATAAGTTTTATAAGAAGTCTTGTAATAAAAAGTTTCTCCTGAAAAATGAATTGCATGTTTTGGTTGAAGGGGAACTCTCAAGACGCAGTCATGTTTTCTACCGGAGGGAAAGTTAACCCAGAATCTGCCTCTGAAGGGAAGACTCTTTGCCACCTTGCAGTTATTGTTTTATTCTTTCCTTCCTGGCTTCAGTACCAATGGTGTGAGAGAAGAGAGAGACAGTTGCCTGTGAACAATAAATCCCATTTTGAAACATCCGCTGTTCTCGGAGTTTGTATTGCCTCTGTGGTCATTTGACATTCAGTAAAAAAAGGGATAAAGACAAAACAAAGTCTGTGAGCCAAATGCCAGAATCCTGATTCATGCTCCGTTCCCTGCTTGTTGATGAAAAACGTGCGAGAATGGGCGGAAAGGAAGAGGAAAATGCTGTGCGTTTTCAGTTCTTCAATTTCCTGAGTTCTCTGTTCAGAATGTTTTTTGAATCCCAGGAACTTCAGACCTCAAACTTTCTAGTGCATGTTTTAGGGGATCTGAAGATATCCATCAAATGTACGTGACAGCATTTGAGGATAGCCTTGTGGCAACACAGACCTTCTGAAGCTGACTGATTGTGTGTGGTGTACATGCAAGGGAACTGCTGGGCTGCTGGAGTTTCTTGGGAGCACAGCTCCAGTGGAGAGGGATATGTGCGTTCTTTAAAGTTAAAAGATCAGCAGTGCATGATCCTTTAAACTGCAGATGTGTGGACTATCTCTCAGTTTACACAGGCAAAAATCCCAGTGGGCAAAAACCCTTGAATCTTTCATTGTTTTATCATGACAGTCATTTATGCAAACCCAAATGGACTGGTAGAGGGAATGATTTGTGTAGACAGGAGTCTTAGCCACATCAGTTGATGAGGGGAGGACAAGCTCCGCTTGCCAGTAAAGCTTTCTAGACTTTTTGTATGCTGGCTGGCAAAGTTGCAGAATGCTCTAAAGGAAGGCTGTAAATAAAATTGAGGGAAAATGCTCTTTCAAGTCAGTCCTATCTGTGCAAAGGAGAGCCCTCAGTTTCTGTAAGCCTGTTGTCAGGGCAGCCAACTTTGTGTGGCAGATCAAATTCTTGGCAGGTGTGAACAGGTGTGTCTCCTCTGAAAGTCCACACTGTCTTGTCTGTGGCTATGTTGGCTGAGGATCTAGCCTGGAGATGTCGTAAGGCTTGACAAGGAGTACCTGCGGTTTGGGTCAGATCTGCAGGAGATTAAAATCAGTGCAGCTGAACCAATCTCTAAGGAGCCACTCCAGCAGACATAGGCTGCACTGGGAGCTCTCTGTTTTCACTCTGATTCATAGTGTCAGAGTCCACATTCAGCCATCACCAGCCTCCACCGCAAATCTCCCAGTGTAATCATGGCAATTAGTTATTTTATGAATAACATGAGGAAAATATGACATACTGTGAGCTATCTCTCCCATCCTTCCTTTCCCGCAGATCCTTAATCCTGCAGTATTTGAAAAAGAAAAGTAAATTTAAATATTAAGTAAAACTTCTTGTCGCAACAAATACGGAATAAAAAAAATGATTTGAAATACTCTGTATCATTTATGATGTAATCTCCTGGCAATAGAAAGCTGGCAATACACCACAGTCATGCTTTCAATTACATTACTAAGTAATCACACATTAAAGTCTAATGGCAAATGATTCTTTATTCCCAGGGTGCCCTGTCCAATTGTTTTCTAAATTGGTTTCAGGAATAAGGATGCAAGCATGACTGCAAAAATATTATTTATGGTTTGGAAGTCATCTTTTCTATCCTTTTTTTTTTTCCCCTATGTGCTTTCTGGAAGATATTTCAGAATGTAGTTTATTATTTCTAGGTTCATGTTTTCGTTTGACAGTTAAGAAACGCTTAAACCTCATGATAAACTCGGTTGGATTGATAGATAGAGTTGTCAAATTTCTACTGCCACCGGATCTGTTGTTTGTCCCATAGGAAATTAATATTCTCTGAGGAAAGTCCTCTGCTAGAATTCAGTACTTTTGCCTTTCCACATGCACTTGCATCTTCCCTTCTCAGTGCCTGCAGCACCTGGTATACAGTGAAAAGAACATACAGGTTTTGTATCTTGACAATCCTGGAGTCTTCAGATATGACAAAATATAGGACTTGATCCTTTCCTTTATAAAACAAATAAAAAAAAAGAAGTAAATGAACTCCCTGAATAACAGAGAGTCTTGAACTTCAAGATAATTCTTGAAGTTTTTGGAAGGGATTCAAATCGTGGAGGAAATTCGTGATAAATTTTTGAAGTTTTCTTTTAAAACTTAAAAAAAAAAAAAAAACAACCCTAAAAAGTTTTCATGTTGGGAAAGTATATTTATACTGCTGACATTTTTTCTGCATTGCTGTTTTTAAATATCTTAGCTGCCTTTAGCCTCTTGATAGTGCTTAATGAAGCGGATTTATTAATTCAAGTGCATTTTTTGCATAATATAGGAAGAAAAAAAAACCCTTGAAGTCAGAAAGTCTAATTAACCAATCCACTACATCTTAAGTTTTTCAAAGCCTTATTATACCTCTTGAGGTTATTATTGTTCTTGGGTGCTACTCAGGGACAGAGAAGGAAGAAATGCTTGTGTGAGAAGAATATGCTTTGAAAAGGTCATGAAAAAATGTAGGGTTCACTGAAGCAGTAAACACCATGAGCATAAGCCATCCATCTGACTTTTTTCCCAATCATAGAACCTAAGTCCTTGAAAATCTAGGTACTCTGGGCTGCCCAAATCTAATTCTGCCTGCTTTCCTCACTCCTAATTATGGCAAAATAAATAAATAAATGTGTGTGGTTTCTTCAGATAAACAACATTTTTGCTATTATAATGTATGTATGTGTGTGTAGGTCTGTACGAAGAGAGAAGTAAAGATTCAGAACTTATTTGTTACTTACACAAAAAGTGTATTAAGACAGACAAAACTGTTGTTGGGTTAGAATCCATGGAGTAGATTTACACGGGACTTGTATGTTTCTTTTGACTACTGCTCCTCCTAGGATTCCTGCATCCTGTCCTCTGTGTGCTTTCCATACCGCATGACATGTTGTGCGTGATGTGGAGATGTTATGAAACTGATTCTTCAGTTTTGTTCTTCCTCTCCCTCCACACCAAGTGTGTCGGCTGGTGGTGTAATGCTGCTACCGGATACACAGACCCAGCAGGAGTCCATTGTGAGTACTGCCAAGCTGCTCCAGAGCCCAGTATGAGCCTTGGAAGGTTTGATGAATTCTAAATGTTAATTAAGTCAGATGGCTAGTTTTAGTTAAGACCATAAGTGGGTCTGATCCCTGTGAGAGTTTCTATAGTGAAAATGCAAGCACTAGAAATTACATTACCGTAATGACTTTTACACGATCTATATGCTGAGACTGGTAACTGAGCTAGTAAAAGAGGTTGCTAGCTGTGTAGGAAGTATATTATGAAGGCAAAATCAGTCCACAATAAAGATCATGTTCAACACAGGGGTCAAATTCAGATCAGTGGTTTTATGGTAGGTGGAACTGGACCTGGTTGTTGGAAAGCAGGGCAGACCACCTCTGCCTTGACAAGAGGAGGGTTCGTCTTGGTACCGTTCTTAATGATATTACCTGAAGACTGGGAAGAGCTTATTTTTCAAAAGGGACTTGGCACTGCTTCTTGAGTTCTCAAGTATGAGAATAGTATGTGTTGTATAAGAAAGCTATTTGGATCCTACATCAGGGCAGTATTGGCCTTACTTCCTCCCTGCTGTGCTGAGCGTGGAGATGACTTGCCTCCATGCTGTGAGCTGTACAATAGGGACTTTGAATGAGACCCCCATCCAAGCCTTTGATTCAAGTCTGGATTAAGGTTGACAGAACTGAGTGGGATTGTGATTTGGTTTGAGTAAATATTCTGAATTACTCCTGCATTGTTTATTGGTTTTGTTCTCAGTGTAGAATTTGGAGATTTTTTTAATGTGGTGAAATGTTCAGAATTTCAAGTGTAATGTTATAAATACTGACTAGGCATATGACTAGATTACCTTTAAAAGTTCCTTCCAACTGAAAAGATTCTATGATTCTATGATACAAATAATTTCATTGTTCCATTCTCCCTACCTCACTAGTGGTCTTCAGGGAATTTAACATTAAAATGTCTTGTATTCAGCTGTCCTTAGGAAATCTAGAAAATCTGTTTCTTACATTTATCACTCACTTGTTGAACTTTAACAGAATTAACTAAGGACAAACACTAAACATACAAGGATGAGGCTTGTAAAAATAGCAATTACTACAAGTGTACTTTAAAGAAATATTTTTCTTGTGAGATTTAACTGTATCTGCCTCTTCTAGTTAAATTAAAAAAAAAAAAAATCTCTGAACATAATTTGCTGATGTTTAGTTTGTACTACAAATGTTCAGGAAATAATTAGAAAGCTGTTCAAATTCCCTGAATGTACATTGACATTGTCTTTTACCAAAGATTATTGCTAACAGTCTGAAGTGATTCTGGTATAGAGAATATGCAGTGTTGGAGAGAGAACAAGGGAGGTCTGAAATGTGGGCGACCAAAAAGAAAAAGATGCACACAGAATGCCTTCATTTGTGCTGAGCAAGGTACTTTAAGCACCTGCCTATCTTAAATACCTAATTCATCTCTTGTGAGAATATATATTAGTATCTAATCAAACCTAGGTTTCAGTGGCTTCTTAAAACTGCTTTTCCTGTCTATGACACAAGACACAACTGTCAGTGAAACCCTGGAATCTCGTGACATTTACTGAAGACTATAAAGCTCTGCTACTTTCTTTTTTATTCCTTTTTTTTTTTTTTTTTAATTTTTTCAAATTAAGCTCAGCAAGTTTTAATGTTTGTATGATTAACATCAGCTTTTAAAACCTCCTTATTTTTCATTATTTTCTGTAGTGGAATGAGCAAGCAGGGGCGTAATCTAGTTTCAGTACAAAAGTAGTGTGATTAGATAGGGTCAGTGCACAGGTGGCTACATTTTGCATTTCAGTTCAGGTTAGTAGTTTAACCTCATTACTGTAGGAATGCTTTGAGTCACAGAACTTTGGGGTGAGTTTGGAATACAGCGATGTTTTCATGTGTGATTGGAGAGTATGAGTTACAAGTCAATACCTGTCAATAATTTAGTCAGCATTTCTTCTTCCTGCCTAAGCAGGTCCTTATTCTTCTTCTTGGTATGCATTTGAAGCATTAAGATTTCACTCTTTGGATTGTATTCAGAAATATTAAGACTTTTGTTTGGCTCCATTACATACACTTTTATTTTAACAAGCTTGTTCTATTATAACTTCTAAAATCATTTAAAGAAGTATCAGTACAACACATTAAGATGGAACACATTCAGGATTTGAAATGATTTTCACAGTCATTATGGAATAAATTACTAATATTTTTCTTTCAGAAAAGGAATTTTGAGAGTAAAGTTGTAGCAAATTATTGAATTTGTGATCTTGGAATACAACTTTATAAAACGAGATATGACTTCAGTATCTTGTGGACTAGTCCCTGTATGCATCTTTTATTTTGGATTATAGGCTTCTTCATTGTAATTATTGTGTGTGGTACTTGAGGTAAGTGAGATACTATATGTTCAGTAATTTTGGATTTCAGCTCCATAAAGATTAACATCTATGACATTGAGAAATGATAAAAGCCTCCAGGGATGTTTCAGATATAAGAACGTGCAGTGAGCCTGTCTATATAACAGATCACACCTTGACTTAGAAGCTTATTCTGAAATCATTGCCACACAACGACACACACAGCATCAGGGGAGGTCTTCAGATGAGATTATAAAGTCTAAGCAGTGTTCAGAATCATAAACGCATGATCCTCTTTCAACTGCAAACCCAATTATGGAATAAGAAAAAAATGTTTCTTTTAATTTAAGGGATATGATTAAAGGTAACAAAACATTGATTCCATCTGATTTTTTTCCAAGGAATCAAGTAAGTTATTTCCATGGGTTTGCAGTTTGAGTCTATGGATAGGGATCTAGTGGTGGACTCACAGTTTCACTTGAAACATAAGCTGTTACCACACATGGACTGCTAAGAACTTCTGTTGTTATTGTTAAATTCAGAACATCTTGTTCTGTATTTATGTTCTCCAGATAGTAAGTTGAAAAAAAAAGTCTATTTAGCCCTTCTTTAGACAGAAGAAACTCCGAGACCCTGAAAAGATTGATGTTTTTAGTTGTTCATTCTAATTTTGGAGCTCAGAGACTGAGGGTGTGCATTCAGACTTTTGAGGTGAGCTGAATTTTCTTGAAGTTTACCTTTTACAGCTGCAGGCAAAAATAAGTTCATTAATAAGTGTGCATGTATATATGCAAATACAGTGATGAAGAAATGATCTGGAATTGTATACTCAAAATGTAAAGGATAGCAAGGAATAGTTAGACATGAAACAGTTCATCAGAGGGTCTGAAAGTGCTTCCTTAGTAGTGCTTAATGATTCCTAAAAATGCCACTTATAATAAAGCTTCTTATTAAAAAAATATATTGAAGAGTCTTGGTGACCGTTTTAACTTATTCCTAAATTCAATAAAATATATTTCTTATTGCCAAACACATTCAAGCTAATGGTTAGTTGTAAGCATGTGCTAAACTTATGCGGGCATGTAATTAATTTAAAGGTCCTTGCTTTAAAGGATTTGCTTTTCCGATTCAAGTTCTGCCTGTGGAAACTTACAATACATTTTTATTCAACAATGAATCTCAAAGTCTCTGAAGTTCACAGAAACAACTATCTGTTTTTTTCCGTTTGTTTGTTTGTTTTCCTTTTATTAGTGTGGACTTGCTCCTTTATTTAGGTTCTAATTCTGCCCTGTGCTTTCATACTGCTCTAAATATGGAGTAACTTGAGTGTGTTACAACATTAGATCATTCAGAAAATGATTAAGAAAAGGCTGTGCTGACTTCATAATATATAATATAGTTTTTTATTGATGTAAGTGAACTACATTAATTGATTAATTACTGTGTGTTTATACTTAGGGAATGAAGTAGTTATAATGCTTTTGTAGTAACCAGTTCCTTTTCTTGCTGACTATTTTCTTACTTTTTATAATAAAAGAAATACAAAGTAAAAACCAATGACTGTATATCCTGTGCATTAAGGTTGCCATTTGGTGCTCTAATTAAAAAATCCTGCCAATTAGTAACATAATTTCAACCAAAGTTTGCATGGAGACCACTAAAAAGGCATTGTCCTAAAGCCTGAAGGCAGAGATCGTGTTCAGAAACAATCCCTTTTCTCCATGAATGAGCATATTGTTCATTGTTTGGAAAGCTGACAAAGATACTTGTTGCTGACGTTTACATTTCTGTATGAAAATATTCAGCATGATTACATCCCACACAGACAGATCTCTCAGCATCCTCAAGTCCCAGTGTGTGCAATGGCCATTCTTGTATCGTGTGATGGGAGGAAAGGCGTCTGATTATAGCAGGAGCACAGAAAGGCACAGTAGTGGGACAGGGGAGGAACCTTCTTGTTGGACATACCCTGGTGATATGATAGGACATAAGCTGTATTGGTTGGGAATGCTGGAGTGAAAAGGTGTCTTGAGAGCAAGTTTCTGCTTTAAGGCATGGGTGGCCTAGCTGCTGTGCAGTACCTCCTTATCTCTTGTACTTGGGACTCTTGGCAGCCAGTGACATGACTGAAGGGTGACCAGTCATCGATGTCTGATGCACAGGGAGAAGACGAGGTGCTGTTCTGATAAGCGAAATACCATCATCTTGGAGAGGGCAGTGGTATAAGTGTAGCTGATGTGATGTATTGTGTGCATATTTGTCAAGCCTGGGAGCAACCTCCATTTATTTGCTCTTCATTCCTAAGCTTTTTGTTAAAAGGCTTGGCATCCTGTTCCTTCCCGAAAAATAGCCTATGACCTGTTTATGCTGTGCTCTGACCAGCCTCATCTGTGGTCTCTGTCCATTAACCACTGCACATGAGCTTTGATGGTCTATTTAAACTCAGCTTTGGTCCTTCAGTTTCTGCCTGAGCTGTATTGTAGATGTACTTATTCCCAGATCAACTAATAGTTATTGCTGTGTCTGGCCAAGGGCACCATTGGTCTGGACTCTACCCACAAGCTGACTTCCCAGCTCAATTTTGGACTAGTCTTTTAACTACAGACCTTCTGTGTGGCCACATAAAACAAAGCTGAAGTTTCTTTCTTCCCTGCAAGGTAGAGTTTGCACCAAGAGAATTAGGAAGAGCCATGCTGCCAGGGTGGAGAAGAAAGTACATTCAGACCTCTTCTTCTTGATTGTGTCTTTGGATGCAACGTATACAGCTATTACTTATTTCAGGTTTGAGCATTTTGTTTCATCACCCATTGCTAGCTTGAAGCATCCTGAAATGGATAGTCAGATTTTGAAAATCCATTTTTTAATCATTTCAATTCTTTCCACATGTCTTTGTGCACACAAAAGAAAAAAAACAACCCAGTTGTATTTAAGGCTGGCTGAAAATCTTTCATAAATGGGTTGGCTTGAAGTGACTGCTGCTCTCATTTTGGATTTCAAGAGGGTGTTTGGAACGCAGGAAAATCAGGCTACAGATGTCTGAGTTGCTGTGGGTGTTCATGACAGAGGAAGCTAGATGTTTAAAGTGTTTCCAAAGGAAAAAAAAAGTCTCTGCAAGTTGTAGAGACTAAAGGATTTTTAACAACTATTTAGAAGCCTTGCCTGAAGTTGTCCATAGTTATGAAATAGTGACAAATCACTATTATTAGGTTTTTGTGAATACATCCTGTAAAATACTACAGTGCCACTTTACATAATGGAACTGGAAGGTTTTTAAAATTCAGCTTCACACTGTTCCCACTGAAGTATATAAATATAAATTTTGTATCCTCATTGTGCTCCGATTGCATAGGGAATGTTTGGAATTTCTCCCTTAAATCATATATTTATTTGTGTTTATATTGTAAGTCATCTGCAAAATCCTTTCAAAATAAAACGTCTTCCCAAATGGTCTATCACAGTCATACCTTTTGGTATATGGTCTGTGGTGAAACTTTGTGTTAGATCCTAAAAGCACTGCAGAAAAGTAACTGTACTCATGATTGTAGCTATTTCATTAGGAGTCTACAGAACAGAAGCAGAAGAATGTATTGAGCATTGCATTTAATAGAGTTAATTACTGTACAAAGGTTATTTAATATGTTAATCAAGTTTCAATCATGACAAAATGAACTAATCTTGCCATTACTCTGCCATTATAAAAGTGTGATTGAAATAGATTGGAAAAAATACGGTAAATTCTTGTCAGTGTCTTAAAAACTATGAACTCAGATGCACTGCAGTGCTGAGATGCATATTTTAAAACTAGTTGTGTTTTGTTAAAGTAGATCTAATTTTGTTGATGCAAAAACCAAGAGCCACCCACTTGACTAAAACAAGTTCATACTGATTTCCTAGGGAAGAGAGAGTGCAGCCACGGTGCATGTAAACATGTAAGTGAACATGTTTGTCTTTCTGGCAATACCAATGAAATCCAAAGTCTTGGATAGCTTTAGCCAAATCTGTCAGAGTTCAGCAGTTCTGAAAGTGTGAGATGGCCATAAGCTTCAGAAGAGAGAGAGATCATCAGTTCCAGTAGCCATGCTGACAAAGTGGATGCAAGCTGAGCTTGTTCCTTATTAGACCAAGGAATCTGTCCAAGTGAGAGGAGTCTTCAATGTGGTCGTACACTTTGATGGTTCATTAGAGAATCCAACTATGAGTATTAATTCATAGGAATCCAGGCTTCGTATGTTTCACTGTCATTTGTAGAAAAAAAATGTCTAAAGCAGGAATGGTTGGTGGTATGGTTTGATAACCTTAATATGTTCGTTATCCAGACCAGAAGAGTTACCACAGATTGCAGTGACAGGTCTTCAGCCACTGGCTGGGTTACCTTCTAAAGCAAATCCATGCAAGAATGTCTCACACCTGTGTTCCAGTCAGCATACAGACAGAACGTGAAACTCACTCTTCTTTTTTTGCAAGCTGAGGGCTTGATCTTGTGATCTACTGCTAAGAAGATTAGTGTAGGTAAAAAGATACTACTTCAAAATTCAGCTCTGCAGAAAAATCTCATTATGACGTTTCTATTAGCAGGCTCTAAGAAAGAGTGCACAATAGGGAGGTTTCCACTGTTGTATCTCAACAAAAAAATATTATATTTAGCGAGGCAGTATAAAATGTCATCCATTTCTCTACTGATTGCTTTTATTATGAGTTGTGGATTGAATTATTTTCTATATTGAGCTTTGTAACAAATTAATTAAACAATCAGAATCATTCATAGTGATGAGGCTAAAATAATTGCTGATAAATCTTACAAAGCCCATTTTATAGGATACTTGACAAATTGAAAACAAGGATTTCTGAAGTGGGTCCAAGTTGATCTAATAGTAGCCAAAGGAAGCACCTGAGTCAAATTTGTTTCTGCTACAAGTAATGGTGCAAATGACAGGAATGTCATTCTTTTAGAAGTCAAGAGGCTTTTTTTCAGAACAATGTCATAACACTCAGGGTCCCTGTGTCCTTGTTTCCTTCACCTCTGCTGTTCTGGCAGTCAGTGGATACAAACTGAGGAAGAGAGATACCTCCAGGTGTCCTCTATTCCCCTGCCATGGCACTGAGAGGCAGAGCAGGATCTGGTTGCAGTCTGGGCAAGTTATGGCCAGGCTTTAAAACAGAATTGGCAAATTATGTTCTCTTTGTACCAGTCATTTTGAGCCTGCTGTCCACATGCCTTAAGGACGTGGGGTTACTCCTGATGATCTCCATTTCCCATGCTGGACTCAGCACTACCCTTGTCATGCTGTAGAGTTCTGCAACGTGAAAATGTTTGTAACTGCTGGTTTCAAAGAATTTGGGTGCAAAGAATTTGGTGAAGTTGTCAGTGAATACGAATGCATGTTGCCCAAACACTTTCTGGAATGTTAACTGCAAAGGTTTTGTTTAAAACAGTACTCACATTTTCTTATGCAAATTTCTACCCCTCCTAAAACTGACAGAAGAATGAAAGCAAACAGGTAAATTTAGTTGATATTCTGTTGATTTTTTTTTCCTGATAAAGTTATTTTCCTTCTAGAGATTTCAAAAATGCCCCATAGTCTTATTTTCATTACAGTGTTCACTGATCATTTTCACTATAAATTCAGTTAAAAGTGAATATAGATCACTTGCTAAATATTCAATTTCCCAGAACATTGCTCTCTTTGAAAAGACAATATAGTTTTGCTGAACTTAAAATATTTTTAACCTTTTCTTCCCCTGAAGCACACAGTATCAAAATGAAATTTTCATTTTAAAATTCTCTAACTGGTTTTGAAGAATATAATAAAAAATGCAGTGTTTGGTAAAATCTCGTATGGAAGAAAAAATCCTATGTAGTTTTATTGATACTGGTGAGCCAGCTCCAAAAAAGGAGTATGAAAGTTGTAATGTTGTGTAAATCAAGTTGATTCATCATTTAAAGCATTTGACTGAGAGCAAAGCACTTACCTATCTTTCTTATACAGTGTTCTTCGTAAGCCTTTTGTATTTGTGTTCTGTTTGCACATTTAGTTTCAAGGTGGTGAAGCTCCCAAAACATTGCTATTATAAATGAAATGACTTCTCTACCCTCATTTTTTTTTTCCTATCAGTGCTTCTTATCAGTAATTCAAAATCACAGCTGATAGTCTCTGATATTGTATTAGTATGTCAAAAACTAAGAAGAAATACTGATCAGATCCTAGGGATATAACCAGTGGAACTCATGGCAGTAATTTCTGAACTGAGGATTTAGGATTGGACTTTTATGATAGAGGTAATAACTTTCAGACTTACATTTTAACATGTTTTCATGATTTCAAAGGGGGATAAATTCATGTGGTATGTATGGTCTTCTTGCTTTGCTCTGGAGGGTGTGCAATGACTGAGTGCAGCAGTGCTATCCTAAAAGCTGACCTGGCACAGGAGTTGCTGTGACCAAGGATGCTAGTTTGATGTGATCATAGAATTCCAAAACTTGTGAAGATGCAGCAGTGACCACTCTGGATAGATGCATGACCACTTAGAAAGACAAGTAAGAGAGATTTTAGAGTTACTGACCCTTTTATCTTATTGATCAGCTGTGCTGACTGCACTCAGAAACAGGAAAAAAACATGCCAAGTAGGCAACTGTAGTGGGTCTAATAGAATAGTCTAGGGATTTCCAGACTTACTTGGAGTTGAAATTTGTCTAGCTTGATATTCTTAGAGACCAGCTCTGGAGGTGCTGATTTCAGGAATCAATGTTAAGAAATTTGGAGTTGATAAGGCTGGGGCAATGTGGCTTCATGCATGGGTAGTTTTGGTGTCCTTGTGACTAAGAAGACAGGCTGATATCAGCAAGACTTTTACCAACAGAGGATTTTTTAACTGAATACAAGTTAATTGCAAAGCCCCTACCTCTTCAGAGCTCTTGCAGAGATATCACAGCTGAAGTTGGCTGAAGAATATTTTCCCTTAAGTTTGCTTTTTTTTTTTTTTTTTTTTTTCTTTTTGGTGCTACCTGAAGACTAAGTAGGTTTATTCACAGGCAAGTTTTAGCCTGTGAATCACTTCCAGAATGTTTTCCACTGTCATTCTATGAAATGCAATTCTTAGGCTTCATGACTGGTCACCAAAATTGCACAGTAATGCTATTTTCTGACCCGATTGCCTAAATTTAGTAAGTTTTCCAGTTTGTGACCCTTACAGTTCTACTGGATCTGTCAGAATAATTTGATGTCTCTTTACCAGAGACATAGCAGTATTCTATGGTATTCACCCAAAGGGAAGGTATAATGTTAAAACTTCCCTTTTCATGCAAAGATGATTTAATTCAGTGTGGAATACATTTCTGTTTTCTGATCAGTCAAACAGAGTAGTGGGCCCTAAGTTTTTTCCCTGTAAACATCTGCATGAAGGAAACTTTCCTCACACAAAGGTAAGCTCTGTTAGCATCTTGAAAGCCAAACTCTATTCAGAAGTTATGGCTAGTTCTTCACTGCAAATTCAAATGCTATCTGTAAGTGCTGGTCCTTCAATTCTGCAAAAGTCAAGAAAGTGACCTTGACAATGATACTGTGGAAGATGTTCTGAGGTTTTTTTTTTTATTTATTTTTTATGCCTTGATTCACGCTCAGGAGTTAGCATACCTGTACCCCTGAACTTCAGAACACACCACTGCCTATAGAGGGCGATAGGATCAAGCAGGTTTTGAGTGCTATTAATAAGTCATATTGAGGGAAGGACAACGTGACAGCAGTTCTAGCCTGCTTAAAGTTAAGGTAGCCCACGTGAAACTGGCAGCTGTCCAAACGATCTGATTCCATTAAACCAACTTGTGACAGCGTTGTTAGGGACGTAGGGAATAAATGAAATGGATGGCCACTGTGCAACTGCAGATCAATAATAGTCTTTAAAAAGTAAATACAGTTTACAGTCGTGTTTGACAATAAGTGGAAATGATTCTTTGGCAAGCTTCTATTTACTAAACCCCATGTGAACCGTCAGAGCCGATTAGGGCCAGATATAAGGCAGGGTGCTTTGCTATCCCAGTTATAGACTCCGTCAGCAAGTTTTAGTTCCATCATTAACACCATCGAGCAAAAAGCTCGGGCCAGCTGTTCAGAGAAAATTTTCTCTTTTCTGGATGCTATTGGAAGATTTTACTCCTTTCAAAAAAAAAAAAAAATGGTAACTTTGTTTTCCTTTTTTTTATTATTATTATTTTAAAACATGAATTCAAACAACATGAGTTACTTCTTTATGAACCGCATATATGGGGTTACACGGAAAGTGTGTCCAGCTTGTCTTTGATCAAATGTACAGCCATCAGTCCTCATTATTAGGAGACCCAAATCCATCCTTTATGTCAGAGCAGGGTTGCTTCGTGCTCTTCCCTCTGCGGAGCTGGAGGAGGCCGGAGCACCAGTAGATGGCAGTGTGAGAGTGCGGATCGAGCCATCGGACCCGTTGCGCCCGAAACGAGCCAAATAAAAATGGCTTTTTGACTTGGAAGCATTTATTAAGCGAGCCCTTAGCCATGGGATTGTCAAGAAGCCAAGTCCCAGCTCTTGAAAGATCCAGCAAACCACAGGTGCTGCTCTGCAAGTGCATTCTCTGAAACAAGGCTGAAACCCTCTCGGAGGAGAGGGAGGAAAAAAAAAAAAAAAGAACATATGTATGCTATTCATTTATTCAGAGCCACGCAATCTGCCAATCATCCTTTACATCACTCAGTGCCTCGGGAAAAGCTGCTCAGAAACAATCTTTGTTACTCAAGAGAACTGGGCTTGTGCTTTTGTGCCACTTGGAGAAAGCGTGAAACATTTTTTTTCTCCTTATGAAACTCAGCATGCATAAATCATTTAGGAGAAGATCATTTGAAACCTCTGACCCTTGTCAATTCAGACCAACCCCAGCTAAGCCCTTCCCTTACCTCCTCACTCTCCCCTCTCATAAATAAGTTAAAAAAAAATCAAGAAGAGGGAAAGAGAAGAAATCTGAAATGATGGCACAAGAATCAGAGAAGAATCATTTACCTCAGCTGTTTGGTGATGCCATTTGGCTGCAGAGATGCTGTGTCAGTATTGTGTCTTGAACAGAATCAGAGCATGAGAAACAAATAATAACATATTTGATTTTTAACTAACAGTGGCATTTAACAAAAGCTTTAACAGAAATTACACGGTCAGCAGTGAAAATGGCCAGAGATGTAAAACCTTGCTTATCTGGCCAGAGATGTAAGATCCCACCCCCGTGGAAGAGACCCAAAGCCCCATGTACTGGGGTGTCAGTGGACACATGAATTTGTGGTAAGATCCACATCTTGGGAAAGCAGGACAGTGTACTGAGTGCCAGCTCAGCACAGTGAGTCATGAGCCCCATTCAATTTCGATTTATTTTTAATAGGGGGTTGGGTGAAGGTGGTTAAAGGATGATATAGAGAACCATACAAATGAAGCTATTTACAACCCCACTAGAAGGCGATCTATTGATTCTACAGAGTCCAAGAGCTATGCTACCTATTTTCGATTATCACATATTGACATCCTATATGTTAGTTTACTTTAAAAATGCTATTGCTTATATCTAGGGTGGGGTATATTTTCATCCAATTACTCAAGTAATTAGATTCATAGCTACTCTTATGCTATGCCTTTCATGCTTCAGTGATCTTTATTCTCCAGCTCAATACATATTGAGCTGGGACAGCTGCCTTTCAACTTGGTTTACCTAAAAGCCTCTCTAGCCCTTATCTTCAAATTATCTAATGTTAGGAAAAAAGGTAGGTATTATTTAATTAGTTGTGATACAGAATTTTCTCCTTTATATTTCTTCTTTGCTAACAGACACCCCTATGACACTTTGCACTCCTTCTAGCTCCAAACAATTGCTGTCTTCTCTTCCCATTAGGAAATATGACTGGACCTTCAGAGGTCAGTTAGACTTTTCCTCTGGCCTAGCTTAGAATCGCATATTCAAATTGCTCACACCTCAGAACTGTCTTTGTTGGGCCTCTTGACAGTTTTGTGAGCCCCTACTCATGTTGTGGATTTCTTTTTTTGTGAAGACTTTAACACCACTACAGTGTAGGGAGGGCCAGGATTATACTACACTACAGTATAGGGAGGGCCAGGGTTTATACTGTGGTGCTTGGCAGACAGGTCCCTAATAAACCCTCTCTCTCAATGAATCTTCCCAGCTCATAGGTTTTGAAATGCCAAGTTTTCACTGAGCAGCTATTGCAGGAATTGGGAGAATGAAATAATGTCTTTGGGTAGATTCAGAGACACATGCAGGGTCTTGGAGTCATTAGAAGTAGACTGGAAAGTGTAGTGGATTATGGAAAAATAATCTGGAGTTTGAGGATTAGCATCATTCCCAATTTAAAATAAATCTTAATAAAAAAGCTATTGTGGGTGTGGATGGAGGATATGCTGGAGGAAGAATAATTACTTTTAAATGATAAATTTCCTCAATCAATAGTCTTCACTATCCTTAAGTACTTTTTGTACTTTTTTTTTTGTCTGGAATATCTTACTTCTACCCTTGCTAGGGAAAGACTGCACAGGAGGTTCTTAACCAGCAGCCAAAATATGGGCTCACATGTTTTCGTAAGGTTAGTTATACATCTGTTTTGGGTAAAATTGTTGCAGGAATGGAATTTGACCTATAGTGCTGGGCTTTTTGTGTGATTTGTTTGGGCTGCGCTTATAAATTGTTTGGTTTTGTTTATGCTCGTCTGTGTAAATTCTAAAAGGAAAAGTCACCTGAATCATCGTAGTTGTGTGCTTTTCTGTCTGCTGGATGAAATCCGAAAATGAGAGAGAAAAAAAGTTATTTGATCGTGGCCGTGAAGGAGACAAAAGCACTCCGATTCAGAGTATGGAAAGTTTCTTATTCCTTCTAGTGATGGGCTAGTCTCCAAAAACCTGTGAAGTGTTCAGTTTGAATAAACAATCAAAGATCTGGATGTTTATCTGAGGCTTTTGTACAGCCCTTTGGGGTGGAAATAGCTCTGGGAGGCTTGAGAAAATGAGCTCATTGTACTCTTTGCATTTGGTGTGGTCAGGAGCACCCACAAGCACAGTCTTTCTTCCAGTCACTTGGCATTTCAGCTTCCTGTTCTGGTCCCACATCAAGGTGTATGATATCGAGGCAGAAGAAACGGTCTTAAAGGGACGCTATGAAGAGAGAAGCTATCGACGTGCATAGAAGTTCTTTTTCTACTTTCCTTAAATCACAAGATCCATCTTCAAAATCATGTTTACAAAGAGTCTATGCACAAACAGATTTTTTCTCTCTGGGAGTTAATCTAACCGAGTCAGAACTTCAGTGATAGATGTTTCCATGATTTTAATCTCTGTTTGTTTGTTTGTTTGTTTGTTTCTACTGATGTTTCATCTTCTACTCAGTCCCAGCTTCTCTGGTGATAAAGGCAAAGGATTTTTTGAGTCTTTAAAATTCATTCATTTCATTGCTGGATGGGGATATTTGGGAAGATTATTGTTTAATCTCAGACCATTTGTTGACTCCTGCTTCTGTTATTGTTTTAAGGTGAAGCAAAAACTGCTGAAAAATCTACCTCTTCTTTCATGGATTAGCTCATCTAACCCAGGTGATCTAATGACCCATGATGTAAGATTTGCTTGCCACCTGAGTTTCTTTGACTACTCAAAGGTTGTGCCTTTGCTCTGAACCCCAGAGCTCCAACTGTGAGCAGAGAGGTGCTTGAAAAGAACTCTTTTGATCAGATGTGAAAAGCTGGGTGATGCAAATCCTCTCACCCACAGATGGAAAACCCATTCCAGGAACAGTGGAAGGGTTGTGGGATAAGTTGCTACTGAAGGATTGTTAAATTTGCCTAAGCAGAGTGAGCATGTTACAAATCTGGTCAGAAGTTTCTAATGGTAGGAAGTTTTGGAGTTAACACAGCTCTGTAAATCAACCCTGTGCATACAAGCCTCTCTGAATTATTCTTCACTAAAGCAGTCCGTGCTGACATATATATTTTTTACCATGAAAAGCAGCTTGTAGATATTACAGAATAGTCCACAATTTAAATTTAGAGCAGTGAACACTAGTCTTCACTACAGGTCATAGCATAGCCAGCCTGTTTCAAATCATTTTGGAATATCAGTGAAAATCTATTTGGCATTTGTTCATTACCCCTGTTAAACCAAAGCAGCTTATTCATTGTTTTCTTTAATGGCATTTGTTTGCTTTATGAGAAATGATTCAAGGAAGTTTTTGTCTAATTCAAAACAAACACTTTGCTTACACAGTGGTTGTCTGAGCTTCAGTTGTCCTGAGGAGTCTGCACATATCAGGTGCTGCAAGAGTGGATGTGATTTTCAGTGCCAAGCAGAAGAAGAAAAGGCGGGAAACATTTTCTAGTGAGCGATGGCTGTTGACAGCTTTTCATCTCTAGCCTGTTGCAAAGGTCTGACTGAAAATTAGAGTAGTTGTGCGATATACTTAGGTGGTATGCTATTAGTTACCTACCCCTGGGCTCCCTTGTAATTGTTAGAAAAATACCTGCTAACATAGCAGGTAGCTGAGAGCACTAGGGGACAGTGGAGAAGAGTTTCTAGAAAGTGTTTTTACTGAGTGCTTTCTGCACGTGTGTATAATGCAGAGATGAACCTATATGTGCATTGTATAGCTCACATTTGGTTCTCAAAACTTGCATCGTGAAAAGGTCAAAGTCCAAGTAAACTCAGACTTTAAACTACAAAGTACGTGGTCTTTAGATTGCAAGAGAGGAGATACAATCTTTTGCTTGACTGTTCTGAAAATGCATAATCCAGTATTATTATTATTGGCTGCTTCATCCCCACCTTCGAGGGTCCACAAGCCACACAGGAACCATGCTCCTGGGCTGGTGCCTGGAGCCTTGTATGTGTTGGCTGTTACAATAAAAGAGGAAAAGATGTGTAAAATAAAAAAATAATTAAAAATAAAAAATAAATTGTATTCAAAGAACATTTAGATGTTGTGTTGAGAGACATGGTTTAGTGAGAACTATTGGTGATAGGTGGACGGTTGGACTGGATGATCTTGTAGGTCTTTTCCAATCTTGCTTGGAAATGATTCTATGATTATTCCTATTCCCCTGGGAATCAGGATTAAATTATCCTGTTAAATTTGAGAACATAATGGTGGGAAGAAGGAATACAGTGATTTCTGTTGCTATAGGCACGGATAACCAAAGGATTCAAGACGCTCGGCAGAAAGGCAAGCCTTAGTATTGAACAGTGTTGCAATAATTTCTAATCCAAAATTTCAAGACTGGTCATTTGTTAGGGCAGAAAAAATAAAATTACTCATTTTTTTAATGTTTCTATTGACAGTGCTTATAATATTATTAAGAAAACTGTTACAATTTAGAGGCTGGTTTACAGGCTTATAAAAGTTGTAGAATCATCTTTTTAGCATGTGCACCAATGTATGCCTCAGTCCATGACCTACATGACATCTGTGATGCTGCTGGCACTAAAAGAGTGATTTGATGTTCTCTTGTGCATCTTCATGCAGGTATCCAGGTCTCTGTCAGGTAATTCCTCTCTGCTTTCTGTTAGAAAAGAGGAACGTGTGGTTGTGACCTTTGTGCTAACCAATACTCCAACTAAATCTGGCAATGATTATAGTTGTAACTGTAACTAAAGATCTATATAGTCAAATTTATCAATGTTTCTAGAGTGAGATCTGTAAGATAATACTATATCTGAAGGCACCGTAAAAGATGCTTACTGAGAAGTAATCATTGTGTGACCATCCTAGCATTTGACATATTTGGCATTTGAACCATCTGTGTATTCCATAAGATACCTGTTCCACTACTCAGAGATAAAAGTCTTCTACAGATAAGGGTTATGTAACATAAATAGTAACAAGACCACTTCTAACCCTATGAATTGTGTCGTTTTAGATGCAATCAAAAATGCGTAAAAGGATATCAGTGAAATCCTAATTGTTCTAATTATTCAGCATTGACATTTTGTTTGCTATTTTTCAATGCCGAATACAATTGTAATAATGATTTGAAAAGACCGTTCATAGATGTCTTATTGAATAATGGAAAACAAGGCTGAGAAGTAGTATCAAAAGTAGAATAAACTTTTTTTTTCTGTTCCTGGCAAATATATTTTCAGTATCCCAATGAGAACCTCCAACTGTAGATTCCTTAGTCCAGCTAGACAATTTGTTTTGTGGCTTAACTGTCCCTGCCAAAGTGCATAAGTTGAACAAATTCTTCCCTTCCTCTTTGCAAAATTCTTTATTTCTTTCTACCTTAAAGGTAAAAAATACATTTTTTTTTTAGTAAATTCTAGGCATTTGTTGTGCAACTTTCTGTTAGATAAAAGCTCACCATAACAACTCTATTGCATTTCGCTCAGTTATGTTATCCCAAATGTTTATAGTATGGCTATCTCCTCTTCATATATTTTTTTCGTTGTTGCTTTTTTCAGTCTATGATCAGACTGATCCACTGTCAGTTACTGCAGTGATTTTGCTCACAGTTCCATTCTAAACTACCATAATACCATATTCCCAGGACATCAATAAATCTGATATATTTTGACTATTTATCTTGCAGGCAATAAACATCTGTTTACAAAGTGCGTTTCGTGAATTCACTCAAATTACATTTGGGCTGCTGCAATCCTGGAAAAAAGAGACGCTAAAGGTTTGATGCAGGAGAACATTGTATTTAACTTCAGGGGAGAGCTAAACTTGTGATTCTGTCATCAAAGGTGAAACAGCAAAGCCCTATTTCTTGCTAACGTTAAACCATTTATTCTTATTTAGCTGTCATTTTTATTACAGGCATTCAGTCTGATGCTCATGACAAAAAAGTTGAGACATGCTTCAAAATGAATTCATTGCATACCTAGTATAGAAAACTGTACTTTATGGATGGTAGCTGGAGGTGGCTTGTAGTTTACCAGTTATTATAAATTATTGAAAAAAATATATAAAATTGATATTCAGAACTAATAGTTTTTATTGGAACATTTATTTCATCTTTGTTTTATTTGTGGTTTTAGGCATGTTAATAGACCTAAGCAGATGGAACTTAGTATCTCACTGGACCCAACAGCTCTTCATCTACACTTGATCTGTCAAATGGTTATTTATGGAAGTATTTTTTATTTCAATATTCATTTTTAGTTGGGAGCTCACTTTTGTGAGGATAGTGTGATGAAAAACTACTTGTTGCTGTCTGATTATGTAGTAATTCCTATACAGAAAAAAGGTTAGTTCTGAAGCAATTCATGTAAATAGGACTTTTTCGAGTGAATGCCCCAGGTACATGAGAAGCCAAATCTCTGAACCTGTCTGAAGACTCAGCATAAGTTTCACCCTTTCTTGAACCCTTCAAAAGCAGGAGGATGATGGCTGTTCCCATGTATTTCTAATTCTAATCTGCTTTGACCCTTCTGAAGATTTTCCCTTAGATCTCTTGACTGCAATTAGCTGGGGAAAACCCAGCTACCAACCACAGTCCTTCCGTTTCTTCAGATGAGCATCTGCAGTAACTTGTGGTCATGTACCTTTCCTAAGCTGTGTAAAGAAAATACAGATTTTTTACAAAGTGGACTTGAGCTGTGGCCATTTTTCACTTTCCCTTTTTTTCATTTTTCAGGGAGGCCATTGCAGATTGTGCCATCTTCCTGTTTGCCTCCCGTAATCTGCAGTCACTATAAGATTGTTGTTTTTTACACCCTGTGCATTGCATTTGTGATGAATCACAGAATGTCTCAAGTAGATGTCTAACCCTTAGACCTTATAGCAGCAAGTGAATAAATTAAAGTCAAGTAATTTTACTGCACAGCAAAAAAATGAATGTCCAATGTGTTTTTGAACACCATGTACTTCTGCCAACCATCAGTCCCTTGATATTCAGCTACCAAGCTCAGATAGTTTTTAAACCACAGACCTGCACTTAAAGCACTCACTGACACTTCTTTTATTTTAAACTTTGAACTTACAGACAAAATGCACTAGGATGAAAGAGGGAACATATAGTTTCGCCTCTTTCAAAAGGCCACAACAAATGAGATGAGAAATGTTGATATTTACAGCCTGGGAAATTTTTGTATTTAAAATCTAAAGACATGATATCAAAGACTGCAGTTGTGTTAAGGTTATAGAAATCTTTAATCTATAAATTATCATTCCTTCTGTCTAAATATGAAACCTGAACTTCAAGCAGAAATCAAAGCAAAATTCAGGGAAATTGCTAAATAGTTTGACAGTGTGATGCATATTTCAGCTCGTGAACTTCTGAGGATATGGGAAATGGCTGTTTAGGCAGCAGATGATATCAGAATTGTCAACTATCTACTTCCATAACTGGCATTGAAATCTTATACTGATGCCCATACGTCTTCAAGAGAGGACAGGCTGGATCTAGAGGGTTTGGTGAAGTACAGTCTGGTAGAACCAGGATGGAGTTGGAAGAGGAGGATTTTGCATGTCTGTCACAGAATAAATACACCTGCTAATTTCTTTGCCTTGAACATTCCCTCTCTTAAATTTCTCATATATTTTAGGGACCTTCTCCTTCTGTTTTCAGCTCATGTAGTGGCTTCCTCCCTGAATAGATTTCCTGTCAGATTCTCAGAAAGAATAGCTGAGGATGGACCTCATCCAAAGCCGTCTGGAGCAAATGAGAGTTTTACCAGTTATTGAGTGGAACATCAGTCGTGCCTTATACTATACTTGTTTGCAATGCCAGAGTGACAGGCATCAGCTGAGCATATAGCTGCCTTCTGAGTGCACCTGAAAAGTGACAGATCCTGCCCAACCAGCTTGTTGCTTCAGCAAGTAAGGCAAACAGATAAAATGATGTAGTTAAAATACCAAGGGGTGAAATTGCACACCACAGTTTGCAAATCCAGATGGTAAGGCTGAGAATAGTAGGATGCCTGATACCTACTCCAATACTGCTTTTCTGATAATACCTTTATGACTCATCACTATTCCCCTGCTGCTGCCACAGGACATGCCTAAGACTCTTTAACTTATAACCTAGTTGGTTTATATATCTAGCTAATGCACTAAGAAAACAAATGAAACATTTAGTATAATGGTCCTCTTGCTTGGAGATCTGACATTAAGTGCTTTGGATATTGGCACTCCAGTGTGACATACTTATAGATCACCTGGTTTTTATAAGCTGATTATCAGGGTCACTGGAAGAGGTTTTAATGAGCCATGAGTGTTACTAGTCAATGTGTAAATTTCTGTGAAAATGTGTACAAAAGGGATGTGGACAAATCATTTTGGAAGGAAATATTTATTAACATTTTAAAAATCCACAGAAGTATTAATTTTGAATCAGCAACTGCTGCTTCTGGCACTGACTTTGGGAAATTCAGCATGCAACGACATCTGAACTATATAAATTCGTCTACTCCATGTTTTCTAAGTTCCAGCATGATAATGAGATCCCATTACTTCAGAAGTTCTGATGTAGTGGCAATAAAAAATAATCAATTACAAAAGAATATCTCCTAAATAAATAAAACATAAAACATCTGTAAATATCTATATAACTTCTTCACATGGAGAATTTGGCTACGTTTCTTTAATAGTATGATTTATTTTTGAGAAAAATATTTCCTTAGCTCTATGCCCCTTCCCTTCCTCATCTCCACTCCATTCCCCAATGTAAACAACAACAAAATGTTCACAACAAATGGACATATGTTTTTTCTGAGTTCTATAATGAGTTAGGTTCAAAACAAGGCCAGAGAGCCATGATGTTTACTGATCAGGCACTTGGCACAGTCACAGGCCAGACCACATATTCTTGGGCACAGTTTTAGAAGAGTAAATGGAATTCTTAACACTTGCTTCTTACCAAAACTTCAAGTAACCAGATATGAGGCTTTGGCACTTCTTTCCCATCATCAGACCTTCTTAACTGATAAGGACTAGGTGCCTTCACATGGGAGGCAGATGTTACCATGTAGAAATTCTCACTTATATAGTAGTAAATTATCATTTACCCGGGTCAGCTGGTATGTCATGTCCTGATGTGCATATACTGATAGCAGCAGTAACAGTGACAATAGGGTCACTTACACATACCATGATATATATGTAAAGCCAGCAATCAGTCAGTATGGCATTGATAATGCTGTACTCTGTTGCATACTTTTATTTATTTATTTATTTTGAATGAGAGGAAGAAGAGTGAAAGTAATTCAAAATGTGAACAGTCTCTTGTTATTTGGATAAGGGAGAAATAAGTGTCTGAGGGTCTCTGTGAGCTGCCTCTGTTTGGGGGCCTTTCACTGAGGGCATATTCAGGAAAAACTGCCTCATAAAACTCTTAGGCAAATCATAGCTATAAATCATAGGCAGCAAAACAATTTCCCCCAAGCCAATGGCAAATCGTTGCTATATCTTGAGTGTAAATTACTAACAATCAGCAACACACCTAGGAAATGGAGCAAGTCTACAGTATATTTACGATTTATCAGAGGTGAATATACTTTTGACAGGATTTAAGATCTCCAGAAAAACATAAAGAAATAGGTTTGTTCCTCAGGTTGTGCTTACCTTCCTTTCCTGGGGACCTTACAGCTGGTGCAGAAGTGGCTCTGTTCTACCCTTTTTATTGCCCATTCCCAAGTTGTTTGAGGGTTGATTTTTTTCTTTCATCGAGGGACATACTCTGTTAGACAAGATAATTAAATGCATATGGGCTAGATTCTGATCTTATTTACAGAGCGCAGTAAATCCAAACTCACTCCAGTGACTGCAAGGGAGTAATTCTGGATTTATGTTATTATGAATGGGATCAGAATTTGGCATGTATAAATGAATACTAAAGAGAGAAAAGTACTGTTCGTGTTCACACTTCTACTCCCTGGAAAAGCCTAATTTAACTTCCTTAAGCTTTTTCATTGAGCTTGGAAAGTTTTGTTCACCACTGATTGTTTAGGGAAGGACTGAACCTGGCTTCAGAGCTTTCAGAGAAGCCTATCATAATTATTGATTAGTAGTAGAATTAATTATAAATGCTGGATGGGTTATTGCCAAAGGAAGCCTGAGGTCATTCTTGTTATATTTCTGTTTCTTTCTGGGTCTAATCATCTTTGATAAAGACCACCCCTATGTTTCAGATATATTTTCTACTTCTTAAATTCTAGTTCCTTTTCCTACCGATATTGTTTTGAGAAGCACACGACCAGGGTGGTACATGTTGATATTTATATACAGGAAGTCTGTAGTTTCTGACAAGAGCAATGAGCCAAACGTGAGCCTGGTGTCTCCAAAAAAAGTATGAACTTGAGTCTGAAGTGTGAAGCTTTCACTGAGATGGACAGTGTCTGGATATGCAGGAGTGCCGAACTGCTTCTTGCTTAAGGTTTCTTCTTCCTCGTAGGGATGTGCTTTTTTGTTTTTCTTCTTCCAGTAGAGTGGAGAGCCAGAAGAGATTTTAACATGCATTTTTGATTAAAACTTTTCTGAAAATTATTTTTCTTTTAGACTATGGTAAGTCTCCACACCTACCCAAGTGTAACCTACAAATGATTAGTTCTCAAGACTGGGGATTGTTGTTGGTTGAAGACATTTTTCTCCCATCCTGTGACTTCAAGAGCATAATCAAAAGCTCTATTTAGTTTATTTATGCATTTATTAAAGAAGTAACAAAGCCTAGCTGTTAGAAAGCAGGGAACCAAGATTTATCTCATCTACAAGTAGATTTTGGAAAAAGATGGGAATTTTCAAAAGGACTCAGATCTAAACAACTTCATTTCTGAAGAAAATTATTTTTCTCCCCTGCCAAAGACAGGATCCTGAGGTAAATACAGTTGGTGCCTTATTCAAGTGTCCGTTATGTGCAGTAACTCCAAGGTCACATATTTTACTCCTTTCTGATTTTTAAATATAATAATACAAAGCAAGTATGTAATACTGGATTTTCTTTCACTGTTTCCCAGCTTTTTCCCTCAGGAAACTGAAGTAGTTCTCTCTTTATGACAGCATGTGAAGACATAAATTACCTGCCCGCAAAATAACGTCCTATTCTCAACAGTGAATTGTTAGCTGGTGTGTTCAGAGGAAGACCTGAGTTTGTTGTACCGGCATAGAGGGTGTTCAGGTATCTGGTCCAGCATTGTCTCAGGAGGGTGACAACTTAGCTTTGTAAACAGTACTTCCTCCCCTGAGTTTTCATCTTGATTTCTCCACTATGTGATTTAATGTAATTATGATCCACTTCTTGCACCTGCACACTTGTGGATTTTCTTTTTGCCTATAGATGTTTACCATTTTACTGTAGCTGCAGTTGTACCATCTAGCTGTAAGCGGCCTAACAACGAAGCACTTGATCTGAATTCCCACAAACTCCATTTGATCTTGAAAAAAATGCACTTGGGTATGTAGAAAGCCTGGCTAGCTCATTTTGTTTTTATTTTTGAACAAACAGAAATCATGATTTCCTTCTTCATTTTACTCTCTTCAGTAGTTTGACTAGTGCAGTTATAACATGGAAAATGCTGAGTGTGACACAAGCAAAACCATGAATAAAAACTGTAGATTGATAAAACAGCTTTTATTTTATTCTATCAAATTGCCACTGATCATTGAGTTTTCCACTCCTTTCCTCATTCAGTTCCCATACCAACAGCACAGGTACTTCATGTAGATATCCAGAACTATTTAAAGGTTCGTCTTCATCTGCCACTAGGACTTCTATCCAGGGTTCCTGAAGGATCTCGAAGATGATACACTGCTAAAGAAAATTGTAAAATTAAAAGTATTAGTGTGGGAAAAATGCCCCTAACACTTTGAAGCTGTCTTTACTTACAGTCAAACAGATACTCTTTCATATCTTTCAAAGATAGCAGTATATAAAATTTTAAAAGAAAAAGTGGTGCTTTGTTGAACTATTCAGTGATTTAGAAAATAAGTTCAGCAGAAACCTTCTTAGAGTTCAAATTCTAGCAGTAGCCCTTGTGTAGCTTCAATGCATTCTATGAACATTAGAAGGTTCTATGTATATCTCTTTTCTTTTTCAAATTATTTAGTCATTTTCTAGACAAGTAACAAGTATGCTACATATTATACCAGCTAATAACCTAAGTAATTGGCAAAGATGGAAAAAACTGATGGTCATATCCAATGTATTTATAAATTGTAGCATTTAATGTAATTCCTACATTTATTGGATACTTCCAACTCTTTTTGGTATCGATGTGACTTTTAGATAACAAACATAGGAGGATCATTTTCAGTATATCAGTGAATACAAAAATATATTATTAAATATTTAACTGTTTCAGTACTTGATGCCTAGAGTCAATCTAGTGTTTTGTATACATGTACTTCAAGATTCAATCATTCTTTCTTGCTTTCAAACTGATAAACAGCTTTTTATTATTTCACACAGATATTTTCAGGGCAGATGATACATTTTTAAATCTCTTTTTAAATAAAGGCAACTAATGCTAGCTTTCTTCAGAGAAAAACTTCATGGAGTTCTATAAGTGTGATTCTTTGTCTTTTCGGAGAACGTGAAATTGTATGTCTGTCTGCGTCAATGATTTTAAACATAGAATATCTCTCACACTTCACATTTATGGAAATCTTGCTCACATAAATGTGGAATATCAACAAATCTAAGTGGTGGTGCATTTGCATTACAGCTTATATTTATAGATACCAGAAGATTTTTCAAGTGGTAAATAGTAAAATCTAGTGACACTTCTCAGAAGTCTAGTTAGTTGTAAAACTCATTACATCACATCTAGCTCAGTGCCACTACACTTATGAAGAGAAATATACAGTGTTATTTCTAGGAATTTGCTCCTAGCTGGCCCTGGCCTTGAGGTGCTGCCAGCCAATTTCTTCCCTTTCACCTTCCTCTCTCAGGGAACAAAGCTTCAGCCCTGAAAATGGCAGATCTCAGGACAGAGATGAGAGTTTCCTGTTACAGCATTCCTGGTCAGGTGAGGATACAGTCTGCACAAAATCACATATTTGGATCACATAGTTGCTTTCAGGAACCAAACCATTCAGATGCAAGTTGTAAAACCAAACTGCTACATCGTCTATCAGACACTCCCCAGAATCTAAATCCTGAATATCTATTTCTACAAAGTAATTGGACAGCTTATTTCAGGTTGAATAAACCAGAACAGCAAGTGTTGTTCAAAGTCAGAGTTGTTTAAGAAATCTGTTGGAAATGATGCACTTTGATCTCTAAAGAAATATTTTACTCTCAGAGATTCTTATGTCTTCTCTTGGATGACCAGATGCAGACAGAAGGAGTACATGCTGAATTGAATGATTCACATTATCCATCAACTCTAATTTACTTCAAGGCTATGTAGTTAGCAGAGCTGTGTATATGGACCTCAGAAGCATTTTTCTGCCTTCTTATATATCAGGTATTGGTAACCAAGGATGAAAGGTGATGATTCCAGATGACAGTTTGAATTACCAACTTTTGGAAAAAAATCAAATGCAGGACAACCAACCCCCCGCCCCCCAACACACCCCAATTTAATTAGCTTGACTTTTCCTTGGCTTTTTTTTTTTTTTTTTTTTTTCTTTGAATGTTATTTGGAGTTGCCAGTGGGGTTAATTCTTTGGCTGTTCTGTCAAATGCTAGGTTCTAGTACAGATATTTGTGTATATATGAACAACTGTTTTTTAATAACCTGCCAAGAAGCTATAATCTTCCATTGCAATCCCCCGGGATTTAATTAGAATGGTTTTCCACAGCCTGACATGTTTATGGGGCATAGGTAAAGAGACAGTTCATAAAGCTGTCAATTTTCTGAGAAATTAAAGAAAAATTGGGCTGCTTAGTGCCTTGGCAATTCCATGCTGCTGATACTAGCACTGCAAACAATGAAATCAAAGGCAATGTAACAAGATACTGATGCATTAGAGATGGGGAGGGTTTAAAATTATATACAAAGGCATTTGTCAATTTGAATTTGAATGCATAAGAGGAGAAATATGGAAAACAAAATATGAACTCCAGTAGCTGCTTGCTGAACTGCTCAGGTTTAAACAGTGCAAAGCTGAACAATGGTCTCTTCATTTCGTTATCAGTAGCTGTAACTTTCTGTCTCCTAGGGCAAGTTGGAAAGGATGAAAACTGTGAAAGGAAATAAGGCTGGACTATAAAAACAGTTGCTACTGATTTCTGTCCTTCTTGCTGACTGGTGTCCCAGGATGTTTGAGCATGTAACAAAAGGGGAGAGGCAATTCTTAGAGGTACAGCTCATGGAATCTTCTCCTAGCTGATACAGTCTGTGCTGTGTTTCCTTGAGACTTTTATATGCTGGCAGGTGAAAACAATCTAACTGCCAAATTCTGTTTTCTGTTCAGTAGCTTTTCAGTGGAGCTCTGTGGGTGTACCTGAGTATGGCTAGATTATTTGATGAAAAAGAGTAGAAACTTACTCTCTTCTTTAGGGTTGTCATGTATGATTTTTTTCTTTTTTAAAAGGAATTAGAGTTGCCACTGCTGGCCTTTGTGCAAATCATCTGTAATTTCACAATAGAGTTAAACTGATATTAAAGACTGTGAGACCATTTTGATAGCAGCGTGAGCCATTGTTGAGGAAAGCTCTGTAGGACATTTACCATTTTTAACAGAATTTAATATGTCTAGTTCATGCCTGTGTGCAGGAGCAAGTATACACTTCTACATGATCCTTTTTACATTACTATTATTGAATGTTACATCAAAGACCTGCATCATCTATGTCATTCAATCTGATTCAGGTTTTACTGTACCGAGAGCCAGAGAGCTAAGAGGAAAGATCCCAAACTTATACATTCTTGTAAGTTCAGTTAATCAAGGGAAAACCATATCATGGTGTGCACTGCATAGCAGTGACTGTGTTCTGCTACCACAGATGAGGCAGTTGAAAACACAAGTATTATAGAAGTGCATTTGGAAACGAATGTGGGAAGTATATTTGCCTTTTCTCTCTCTTACTCTGCATGTTAAGCTACTCAGGTGTAAAGAGTGTAAAGCAGAATTGTAGTCTGCTCAGGGTGTGACTCCATACTTCTGAAAGTAAACAGAAGCGTGTGACATTTCCAGCTGATGGTGTGACAGCCTACTGACAAGGCTGTCTGTCCTGTTACCTTGTCTTCTCTCTAACTCTACTTGTCTACATATTCACGTATTACACACTGTCAGGATCTTTGAATGTCAGCTTCATCTATAGTTTGTTTGTACAATACACTGCATTTGGAGGCACTAAGCACTACTCTAGTAGCAACTGTAATTAATACCTTCAGCAGTTACTCTGGATGCATTTGTTTATTTTCACTTTGTAAGAGCACATGAACCTAATGATGTTCAGCAAGGCCAAGTGCAATACTTTGCACTTGGACTGGGGCAATCCCAGATACGTGTACAAACTGGGAGAAGAACTCATTGAGAGCAGTTCCATGGAGGAAGACTTCAGGGTCCCAGTGTATGAAAAGCTGGACATGAACCAGCAGTGTGCTTGCGCTTGAAAGGTCAACAGTATCTTGGGCTGCATCAAAAATGAGGTGACCAGCAGGGAGAGGGAGGGGAGGGCCAGGTTCCCCTCTGCTTTGCTCATATGAGGCACCATCTGGAGTACTGTATTCAGGTCTGGGCTCCCAGTTCAAGAAATATATGGAGATGGAGCAGGTCTAGAGGAGGACCACAAAGATGATCAGAGGACTGGAGCACCTTTTCTATGAAGACAGGCTGAGGGAGCTGGGCTTGTTCAGCTTGGAGATGAGAAGGCTTTTCTCATTGCAGCATTCAGGTATTTAAAGGGAGCTTATGAACAGGAGGGCGACTGGCTTTGAACATGGTCTGTCGGATATAGGACAAGGGAGGAAAGCTTTAAGCTAAAAGAGGGGAGATTTGGATTAGGTATTGGGAAATTTTTCACTCAGACTGTGGAGAGGTGCTGGCACAGCTGCCCAGAGAAGCTGTGGGTGCCCCATCTCTGGAGGCATTCAAGATCAGGTTGGATGGAGCCCTGGGCAGCCTGAGCTGCTGGGTGGCAGCCATGCTCATGGCAGGGGGTTGGAGCTCAGTGATGTTAAGGCCCCTTCCAACCCAAGCTGTTCCAGAATTCTATGATTTCTTGATCCACGTTGTTTATTTTTAATTTTGTCTCACTCTGTGTCTATATCTTCCCTTCTTTCCCTCTCTTTTTTTTGATCTTCATTAATATTTCTACTCTTTTCTCCTTTCGCTGCTCAAGTCTATTCTCTGCCCAGGTTTTTAAGTTACAGTCATTACTCCTATAAAATATATTGTAAGAACCATCAGATATAGAGTTTGTGTGATGTGTCTCTTATAACCATAAAACACCTTAGGGAGAATACTTTCTCAGACCAAAACATCATATTTTTGCTTCTTGCAAGATTATTTTACTTCGTGCCTTTTTCTCATTTCTTTTTAGATTCCTAACACACTTACTATTTTTTTTTTCACGCATCTATAAAATAAAGCTCACCAAGCCATCAGATGTAATTTTTTTTTTTATATTCCTACACTTACATGATAAAAAAAAGGAAAATAAAAGTTTATGAGCAGAGAGACTGAAAAAGATAGGAGTGGAAGTCAAGGAGAGTCTGTACTATAGGTCAGCAAAGCACACGGAGATTGAGTGCAGATCAAAGAAAGTTAAAAATTATTTGACAGCATTTGATTTAGAACAGCCATGCTGAGAAGTCTCCTGTAATAATTTATCCTACCTTTCACTTGTAGATTGCTGAGCTGTCTTGAAAGAATTCAGAGACTGTGGAATGCAGCCATTCTTTTCATTTATGATTTTAGAAGATGGGATGCAATGTAACGTGTCAATGTGTGATCAAGATGTCACCTTCTATCAGGACTACTCTAGATGATTTTATTTTTTCTACAAACCACTGTGAACTGAATATTCATGGCAAAGGAGCAGTTTCTTCTATGCATTATGAGGCTGATGGAAGAAAGCTTAGACTAAAATTCCATTCGGAATTGTGTTTCCTCCTGAGAAGCTTTCATTTTGTAGGCATTATCTCCTATTATGAGTGCTTCTGCTGTGATGGGAGATATAATAAAAATGGAATACAGTAGGTTGTGTTTAAGGTTAGTGTGATTCAAGATCTGGTGCATCCTCTGTCTCAGAAATTTATTTCTCACCTTAAATGAATGTTAGAAAAGTGGTATTTCACTGAAAACAATCAAATTCTTCCTGAATTGGACACCGTGATTTACTACAGAGGCAAAGAATATAAATTCTTAATTAACTGATAAAGAGAAGAACCCAAACTAAAATAGCACTGATCAAAACTGAGCTGTATTATCTCATCTACAAAGAAGTTATAGGAGAATTTTCTTAGCGTCCTAAACATTTCTTTCACAGATTTCTCACAATATTAGTTAAGCAGGGCTGGTTTGACTTGTACAGTGTCTACTGCAGTGCTGTGTCCTTTGTGTTCTGAATGCACGTGTCAACCCATACCCTCCAAAACCATGAGATCAACTTACAAAAATGAGAGAAGTTCATACAGTGTTTGAGGATTTGGAGTTTTCGTAACTATACCAGGTATACATGACTATGTGGTAAAAGAATGTATAGCTGTGTAATCAAAAAGAATATATGTCTAACCCATCCATATGTTCACCATCCTTGGTAGTGGCCATCTGCAAAATGACAATAAATATATATAGAATGCAACTAGGGAGTGAATTTTGGTTGCAGGAAATACCTAATTATAACAAATGATTGGAAGTATTCTGCAATAGTTCTGTTTTGCTTTAGACAACAGTAAAACTAGTGCTATTGGTTTCACACGTAGTTGTGGTCTTATTGGTGGTGAAACAATTAAAATATGGAAAGTTGCTGCTGTTTATCATAAGAAATCTTTTCAAGTATTCCACAGCAGATCTTTACCATTTTTTCATCAAGCAATATAGAAAACATTTTTTAAAAATTCTTTTAAAAGGAAAATTACCTGTAGAAATGAAACACGTGACCACTAATTAGATGCCAAGAATATGATTAAGGGATGCAGTTTAGCTTTTAGCTAAAACTTATTGTAGCTCCATCTAGAAAACAAGCATGTGCTTGTAAAATAACAGATTTCCTATGAAAGAGAAGTCTAAGAAATTTTTAAGAAGTGATTAATGTCAGTTTCTATTCTTTACATTTCATTCCATGTAGATGGTGTATAGAGTGTCCTGAAGAATATAAAAATACGAAAACAACTTTACAATACAGTTTTTTTTTTTGGTCATGACTTTGTGCTAGACATTTCTTTCCTATTATATGGTGGAAAGAGCAGTAATTACAATAAGCATGATCAGAAGAAATATTTTTCTCAGCTTGTGCTAGTTCTTGTGGCTACATGCCCGTTGTCTTTAAGAAGATCCTTGGATGATGATCTCAGATGTGCAAATCTACACCATCCTCATCTACTTCCACAGAATCACAGAATGGCCAGGGCTGGAAGGGACCTTAAGGATCATGAATCTCCAACCCCCCTGCCACAGGCAGGGCCACCATCTTCCTCATTTAATGCTAGGCCAGGCTGCCCAGGGCCCCAAACAATCTGGCCTTGAACACTTTATTCAGATGAATCTGATCTTGGTCTCTGGTTTGCTTTTAAGTTTTCATGTGACTTCATTAGCAAGTCTCTTATTAATTCCATTCCATTTTGAGACCATGCAAAATTCATTATAACCACACATCACTGCTAAATCTGCCTTGCTTTTTATTATGGTGTTTTGTCTATTTGCCTCCCCACAGCTTCCTGTGTCTGTTACTTTCAGGGATTCTTCTGTTGCAGGCGTCCATCTGTCTATAGTGGTTTTGATGACCTTCCACTTTAAAGCTTTACTAAATTTTGTGAAGTTTAAGTAATAAATATGTCTGAGCTGCTCACTCTTTTTCCATATGTATGATCCAATCCCATTTGCTGTAATCATGTACCCACTTCACAAGTGGGATTCATCTCTGACTTTAATAAGATATTTGAAGTTCTTTGCTGCCCTAGGTAGTCAGTGAGGTTCTCACTAAGACCAGCTGATGAACTTTCAAAGGATAGCTGAAAATAAACATAGATTTGTTCTTAGTCACTCTTTCGAGGGGCTGGTAATTTTGAATGATGTCAGGCCACTGTAAGTAGGATTCTTGTCAGGAATGCAGAAAATGTAGAATCTAAAGCTTAGATTTTAATCTAAGCCCTCCCATTTTCAATGGGACTTTTCAAAGTGCATTAGTTTAAGCAGAGATACAAGCCATTCCGTGGGCTTGTGTAAGCCTGTCTGACTAATCCTCACTTCTGCTGCTTTTCATTAAGACTACTTTGATTAAAAAGAATCATAATAAATTCAGCATCCCACTGATATTTTTTTTTTAGCTTTGTAGAAAATTTTTTGTGGCATTTGGGTCAGATGTTCCTACTATTTCTAACTGAATTAAGAGTATATGTGAAGAACACATATTTCCAAGATGATTAGAGTAAGTGCCATAACACCAGATCAAAAGATTAACAAATTACAATTTGAATTTTATACTGCTTACTTTAAAAGTGAGTTTAAATGCAAAATTGATCAGTAGTAGTTTTGGTTCTCTGATTTTAGCATCCTACTTAGTAATTCTTTGCATTTAGCTTTGTAAATCTGCACAGAAACAAGGACTACTTTCCTGCCCTGTTATAACCTGTTAATGCAGTTAAAGTGAACTGGGAATTCTGGTTTCCCAGATAACCAGAAATCTTATAAGGTTGTGTCTATATCTGTCTTTATTTCTGTTGTTAGACACCTGTGTCTAAATTCAGAGTAAAGTTATCCTCTTGAATGATACATATAAAGGACACCTGCTTTATATTCTTCAACCTTCTAGAGCAGCTGTCACTGCAATTACAAGTGAATGTATAAATCATTTGGATTATCTCAGCTGAAACCTGCTGTGTTTCTCACAGAGTATTTTCCTAACTGAAGGATTTTGAGTTGTTGTTGGTATTACTTCTGTTCTTTGTTTTTATTTTCCAAACTATGTTTAACTTGACTTTCCTCAGCAGTGTTTCTCTATCACGTTGCTTTCCCCAAAACTCTGGTGGTAATCTACCTCGGGTGATCTCCAAGTTGATATTGCCAGCAAAGTTTAAACTATTTGTGTGTCTTCCTGTGCCAGACAATAATTGCAATGTCCAGCAGACGTGAAATGCAGAAGCCAACTACAGTCATAGGCATGGTGGCATATTGCCTTACACAGAATCCCTTACCACTGATCTTTTCCCATAAATCCCATTAAGAAGGAGGAGCTAAAGGAGAAATCACAATCACCACATTTTCCTAAGCCCTGTTTGTCACCCTTCTCCTCCTGTATAATCTATTTCAGTTGAGACCTCATACTATGACTTCCCACATACTTTTCCCATGGTCCCCTTGCAAAACCTCCCTTACACATTCAGCGCTTAAGGAAAATTGAGTGGGTAAGCAATCTAAAAATATTAGTCTCATTTAATCTTAAAACTGGATCATATTTCCTGTTTTCTGTGCAGCAGAATATACAGCTGGCATTCCCTGTAAGCAGTCACCTTGTCTTTGATTAAGGCTAAGATGTTGAGATTATTGTGTAATTTTTGAATGTACCATTTTGGTAAATGCATCAGGAAAGTGTTATTTCATCTGCTGTACATAGATGTAGCTGTGACTGGCCCAAATGAATGAGATCAATTCTGTGCTTGGCACTTGACTGTGTCTGGAAACGTGCTAGAATGTCAAGAACTACAACAGGCCACGTGACTCTCCGATCGAGAAAGGATTTTAAGATCTAAAGCTGAAGATTAGGTGTATTTGTGAAGGTGAATGCAATAAAGGAATACATTTTTTTTCAGTGCATCAGAGGAAGGGGCTCTAAATACCCTCTCCTGAGGAATTCAGCTGCATATCAGTGAAGGTAAAGTGGATATAAGAAAAATGCCATGTGTATGGAGAGCATTAGGAAAGGTCATATATTTCAAGAAAGAATATTGTTTACAAGGAGTGTTAATAGGTTTCAAGGGAAATGTTAATTTTTTTTCCTGGCTGAAATAGCTACTGCAAGTTTTTAATGGTTAATCATTCATTCTTGAATTTTTATATTAAGCATTTCATATTACTTTATTGACTTAACTTTTATGCTCTTCTTCATTTTGACAGTAAAGAATGACCAGGCAATACTCTTTGAAAATTGGAGACCATTTGCAGCTGCTCTCTGCTGAGGAAAGTGAATAATAGGGTGCCCTCAAGGAATTTCAAAGGTATCACTCAACAGAAACTTTTGTGTCTGAAGAAAACTAGATCATTTTATCATAGTAGGCATACTGATATGTTTGCTTTAATAAAATGCCATATTTCTGCCTTTAATCTCTTGTCAACCAGCTATTAAAACCCCAAAGTGTATGCGTGCAACACATGTAAACACTCGTGGTTTCAAGTTTGCCACACAACATACAAATAAAGCGTGTATTTTTTTTACTTTCTTTTCTTTTTTTCTTTCCTTTTCTTTCTTTTTTCTTTCTTTTTTTTTTTTTTATGAACAGCCTCTAATAAATTAATTGAGTAATGGTAAGGAGATTCTTTTTTCTCCAGTGCCCTTCCTCAAACCAACCAATCAATTAGACTTAATTCAGTAATCTTTGGAAGTTTTTTTTTTAAAAAGCATTATCTAAATCCTGCTGAGTTCTCTGAAGTGGCCAGATGAGGAAATGATGACAACTGTTTTCCATGTAAATAGTGATGAGCACCTGAAATAATAGCAGTGTTAGAAGATGATTACTTATGAGAGTTGGCTTTATGTGCCTCAAGCCCCCAGAATTTTGCACCTGCACTGTACAGTTCCTCTTGTCTTTCAGCATGGCAGTTCTGTGCTGTTAACTCACTCATCATTTCTTGCCTGTTTTAACACAAGTCTTGAATCAGTGCCCACAGTAATAGAATCTTGCTTTGAAAGTGGAAGACATTGTGACCCAGTTCTTTTGGTCCCTGCATCACATTCATTCAGAAATTCCTGTAGCTTTAGTTGAATAAGGAAAGTGTAGTGAATTCAGGAATTGTTTCAATTAATAATAAAAGATGAAAAGATAAAAAATATGTTCTGAACAACTGTGCTGTATATGAAATGAATATTAAAAATGTAATATTTGCATATTTGTTATCAATCTACAGTGCTCAGATATTTTACTACTATTCAAAAATCACAATACAAAAAAGGTAAAGTTTTACATTTAAGATTGTCAGCAGTCTCACAGCACAACTGTGAACCAGGAATAATTGGAAGTGTGTGTGTTTAAGAGGGAAGGACAGACTTTCACACATTATGACCACACGTTATATGGGTTGTAAGATAGACACAGCCACTTTTTGTATATCAACATGTTGGGAGTAAAGATTGCATTTCCTCTGAGTCCAATAATAAGGGAACCGTAGCTGTGCTCAGCTATTGGCTACACTCTCAGTTGCCTATCAGTGCTCAATTCTTTCCCCTGTTGTGTGAACCCTTAATTTTTTCACTAAGTGGAAAAAATGCTAAGCTTCTACATTTCTACTTCTGGGGAAGTTTTCCAGCAGCATCAACAATCTCAGTGCCCTTTCTCTGTCTGTTACATTTTTTCATGAGAGAGAGTGTATCAAAATGAAGTCAGTGTTAGAAGTAAAGAAACATAATCAATTTAAATAATTACTATTTCACTATTAATATTTTTTCCTAAGTGGAACACGTTTTTCATTTTCATATATGCAGGTGGTCAGAGATAAAATGTCTTCAAAGAGCTGTCCAGGCTTTCTTTGTTGTTGCAGTACCCTGCGTTTTCTTTTCTTTTTTCACTGATTTGTAGTTGCTACTTATGCATGTGTGAAACTAACTCATTTTTTCCTCCCTTCCAAGGAAGTTATGCTCATTTTCTATTTTGAATTTCCACATACATGGTGCCCTGAGTTTGTTGAGTCTTTTCAAATCTCCTATTAATCTTTGTTAGTATTGGCTAACTTTATAATTTAGCTCACAGATTTCAACCACGCTATTACCTCACTTTTCTCCATCATATGTATTGTTAATAGTTTGTTGCACACACGTTCTATATCTTCCCAGAATAAAAACTGCTAACTAATTTCTAAATCATAGAAGACATTCCTTTAATTTTTACTTCAATTACCTCTTGAGATTTATTAGAATTTTCTTTTTCTTTAGATGTACTGTTTCAGCAAATGTCTTTTCTTTTTATTTATTTAGTTAGTATTAATACTTGACCCAATTCTAATGTATTGACACTTCATAAATTTACATCTTGGAATTTACGTTCAATCGTTTTTGTTCTAGATCTTGGATTTTTGTGTCAGTCTATTAACTGAACTATTCTCAAACCCAGGGTTACTGTTAGCACCTTTTAGTTCATATTGTATAGAAAAATATGTATTGACAAAATTACTAGTGTAAGCTAACCCAGTAAGTACTAATGCATTATTAATAGACCAATACTCTTCAATATGCTGCTTGTAATCATAGCATGTTACAATGTGAGTACATATCACCAATATTCTTATTTTCCTTGAATAGGTTCTTTTTTTCACCATGCTAATATATATAGATTTAAATCTTTTCAACTATCAAAATATCCCTTAACCACATTTTTCTCAATGTCTTGAGAAATTGTGGTGAGTTTTTCTATGTCTTGTAAGTCATTTAGGATCGTTTGAATTGGAGCTGAGTGTAAGGACACTTTGAGAGCTTCAAACCCTGAAGCTGAAACTTCTCGCTAAACTTTTGGTCACACGATGTTGGATGCCTCTGAATTTCTGCTTTAAATGATTACATTTTTCCAACATTTCCTGTTGTGACATTGAAAGCTTTGAAGAATTTTCCGTATTGCTAAATTGTGGGTCATCCGCTGTTGCTGTCCTGTGATATATCTGCAAGGGGCAAAGCTCTGGAAGCCTAGCAAATCTCTCCAGTCCCTGATTCTTGCGGTCTCCAACAGTAAATGATCTTGCCTAAGGCAGCAGGCCTTTTGTGAGCAGAACTCTGTTTGGAATTTTTCCCAGACTATGGTTGTAAGGTTTGCAATGTTTTTCAGCTTCCACAAGAAAATGTGAGACCTTTTTCTTTCCATTAGCGTGATTGCTGGAAAAGGCTTATTTACAGTAAAATAAGGATCTTGCATTCTTGAGAGAAATACTTCTAATCAACTATTGGTGTTGATGGCCTCTTGTTTTCATGTATGATCTTATGCTTGGTCTTTATGGCTTCATCTAAACAGTAGACCTAAAGGCAAGATTTGTGTCTCAGACAGCATTCTAACCCCATATCTTTCCCAGGTGTGGCATACAACAGCTTTCTTCTAGCACCCCTGGTAGACATGCTGATTTTCATGATAAGGAATCTGAGGGATGCAACCCGAAAGAAATTCCCATTGAAGGGTCCTGCCAACCTGTGTTCTGGATGACTGATAAAGACCATGATTGTGCCATGTAGTATGCCCACCACTAGAATTAAATGTCACAGAATTACAGTATGCTGTTATTAGGATTCCTTCATTGATGTACAATGAGTGTGAAGTTACTGTAGTGCATATAAGGTTACTGCCTAAGATCAAAAATGAAAATGGAAACCAGTAGTATAAAGTTATGAAATAATTAGATTTTATTATTTCATTGCATTTTACCACAAGTATAATCTATTACAACTGTTATGTATCTCTACTGAATTTAATGCTGACAAATTTCTTTGTGTAGTCTGGATCTAATACTTAAAAAATGTGTTTGCAGGAAGAAACTACTTTTCTACATCTCATAATGGGATTTTTGTCAGTTCATTTGAGTGTGACACGAAGTCTGACACACAACTGATAAACCATAGAACTTCTCAAAAAAGATTGCAGGATTCCACCTACATGTGAATATGATTTTTCAATAATCTCAACACATGCAACGAATATGTCTTGAATTACTTATTCTTGCTGCTTAGAATCAGACACCAGGAAGCAATAATTAAGATGGAGATATAAGAAAAGCTGACCTAGGAGTCAATTTAGCTGTTGATATTTTCTGAAGGGATACTCTCCCTCTCAAAAGTAAGCATTTCATAGTCTTTGCTTGTTTTGAGTTACCTCAACAGAGCTACTTGTTGCTGGCAAAATATTCATGCAAATAAAAATGTGCTATACAATCTGGCTAGTCTGTATGGAGTCCTGGCAAAACAGCATCAGTTCCTCACTTTGCTGTCAACTTTTCACAGTTTCTGTAGGTAAATTGCCTCTGCTTCCTCTGCGCAGTCTGTAAACATTGTAGAGAAGAAGCCATCTTTATCAACTTCTGTCTGCAGGACAAAGATCAGTGAAGCACAAATTTTAACTTTGTCCTCTGGAAAGTATTTTCAAAATGGTTTTATGGCATCTCTACAAACCTGAGTTGCCATGCCAAGAGTCAAAAATAAAAAAAATGAATGTTGTGGTCTCATTTTAGGCCTATTTCTGTCCAGACTTTGCTAACGCAGGCCTGTAGTTGGAATGCACGGGATTTCTGTGGTCAGGGTAGAACAGGAATGTTTCTGAGAGGTATGTACAAAATTGTGAAAGCTGAAATGACTATTTTTCTCTTGGTCAAACTGAAAAACTTACTCAAACTACTTGTGAGACATTGTGGACATGCTTTTAGCTGGAGGAAAAAGGACAAGCCCTTTCTTTTTGATTAAGATAGTATTCACACCTCTTTCTTGCTGAAATTTTAGTGGGATATAGGAGTCCAGGGAGAGACTAAGATCTCAGGGTGGAACATGGTGCACAAATGTGGAATAAAGGCAGAGTTTGTGCCTCTCAGGTGCCTGCAATCCTAGTGCATGAGCTTAAGTGTCAATAGCGAACAAAAGGGTGATGATGAAACTGTTTTTTAAAAACAAAAGCAGTAATCATGGCAAATGAAGCATTGCTTTACCCAATGGTATGACTTCCATTTTCCCTAGATTGTCAGTATCTTTCAAATGTGTCTCCAGAGCAGAGACTTAGTGTTCAGGGTGAACTAGAGCAGAGACAGAGGTGTGTGTTATTGGCCCACTGAAAGTCTATGTGCACATCTGATCATCCCAAGAAAGTCTTCATCTATACCCTGATCTTGCTTTGCCAAGAAAGGTTTTTTCTGGCTGTGTTCAGAGCTACTGTTGAACATTACTGTTGTTTGCTTTATTTTCATGTCATGTAAACAAGTATGAAATCTCATGTAGGTAGGAGTGTTTATTTTAGAGAGAATATGGCTCTGGAAATCTCAGAAGGAAAAATCAAAGTGTAGGTAAAAAGTAATCTTCCATCTGATGTGAAATATTGCTGGACGTTTTGATATTAGGACTACGCTCAAAGCTTTCATAGGTTTAAGAAATCATAACAACAAGGGAACTATTTTAAGAATGCAAAATTATACATGTGGCGCATGTAAGATGGCTCTGATGGGATCAATCTTCATATCTTCTTTCACTTGGGCTTTTTCTTTTTGTTTGCAGAGAGCGACAGGATGAGATGACAGCTTTTCTCATGGCCCTGTTAATAGTTTTTGCTAACAAGGAAAGGGGAAGGGAATAATTCTTTGCAATAATATTGACTTCTTCTGTGATCTTGGGTAAGTCACTGGGCTATTGTGTACTCAGCTTCCTCAAGAGGAGAACAATACTATTTCTGTGCCTTGCACAGGTGTTAGGACTGTTGGTGCGAATAAAGGATATTTTGTTTGTTGTGAGTTGAAGCAGTACAGACTGCTTTTAGTTCTCTTCAAAAAAAAAAAAAAGAAAAGAAAAAAAAAAGGGGGGGGGGAGGTTGGGAAGAATATTTCCAATGAACCAATGCAGTTATTCCCAGCACATACTAAGTTGTCCCATTTCACGTTGTAAGTTATCTGATTTGTTTCTTTATTCATTTTAGGCCAATTTTAAAATGAAAGTTGCCCATCTGGGAAGAAGTGTTTTCTTTAGAAAATGTTGAAGCGAATGTCTTTTGCTTTTCAGATAGTGAAACTCCTGGCATTTCTGAAATATCTTTATTTGGGGGGAGGGAGAGGGAGAAAGTGCTGTTTCATATCACAGAATCAGAGAATCAGAGAACTGTTTGAGTTGGAAGGGACCTTTAAATGTCACCTAGTCCAACTCCCCTGTCATGAACAGGGACACTACAGCTCCATCAGGCTGCTCTGAGCCCCATTCAGCCTGAACTGTCTCCAGGAATGGGGCATCCACCACCTCTCTGGGCAAACTGTGCCAGTGTCTCACTGCTCTTACTGTAAAAAACTTCTTCCTTACATCCAGCGTAAATCTCCACTCTTAGTTTGAATCCATTTCACTTTGTCCACCCTCTCATATTTTTTCATCAGAACCAGTGTGTGTGTTTATAACAGCAAAATTCTTTGAAAGATAATAGGGCCCAACTTACTAAAGTGCACAAAAGTACTTCAAAGTACTTTTGCAACCTTTGGACTTTAGTCTGATTTATAGATATTTGTGTTGTTATGTCTTCTCTCCTGGAGCTTCCCAAGAAATCATAGGAGTGACCATATATCTGTGTTGCATGCCAGGGCTGAAACTTCTTTCTAGAATTCAGGGTATGTCATTATCCTGGTGTGTATATACAGCACCTCAAAGGCAGCTCTAGAGCCTTTTCCTGCACCATTTGGCTCAGGCCTTGCAGACTGCGTGTTCTGTCCTTTTGTGTGGATCACTGCCTGCCACAGCCCCATCTCCACCCTCATCACCAGCTTTCCCAAAAGCCTGAAGAAGCTTTCATTATGAGCTACGGATAAGTTGCAGTCAGCTATTTGAACAAAAATATCTATCTTCTTGATCAAGGCGAGAATGCTAATAAAGGCTGGTGGTTTTCCTGATAAGAGTTACTTAATGCTTGCATTATTTTCTGAATGCTTTGGAATAGCTTTTCTAAATTCAAAATGAAAATTTTTATGGGGAAATAAACATGCTTACTCCATCAGGTCTTTGAGAAAGCCAAAAATGTAAGCCTTGTTCAGAGATTCATCACCTGTGCTACTCTCTTTCATCCTGAAAAGGGACTGAAGAAATATTTTTATATTAGTCAGCTACCTGCTGAAACTTGTTTCAACAGGACAAAAAGCAAACTGCCCTTTTGGCGAGCAATTCTGTGATTGCACAGTTAATACTAAACTACAGTTTGTACACACATGCACACAAATGCCAGACTGCTTAAACCATAATTATTAATGTGACAAAGCAAGGCAAGAGCAGCATCCAAAGAATTCATGTTTGAAGTAACAGATAATCCTGTAATTGCTACTTCTTGGTAAAACTCTGAGTATGTGAGAGGGAGCCTTCAGTTAAAAATGGCACATGCACATCAAAGATACTTTCCTCGTGTTTTATACAGGAGTTTTCTTTCAAGTGAAGAAACACCCACACAGAAATGGAAAAAAAAAATGGCTCTATTGTGCTCTAAAGTCAGTTCGTTTCTGCTCAAAAGTAAATGCTGGTTTTTGGCAGCCCACAGATGGAAATATGTTTAACGTTGGGAAGGTGAACTGCCACTACAACAGGGACTGGAAGCGGATGTCAGCACGAGGGAATTATTGTCAGGTTTTTTTTGCTAGAGGATTTTGTTCTACACTTTGCCAAAAGCTTAGAGCAACGTTTGTTTCTTTCAGTTGCTGATCTTCATAAAAGCATCATGCAAAGAAAATCAGCCTTAGTGTGGATGTGTGTATATTGCAGGTTTCAGCATTCAGACTGGAATAGTGACTCCCACATTCACAGAGCCTGCTAGCAAAACAGTCTGCTCAGCTTTCCCAGGAGTCATTTCACAGTTTAGGGTTTAGTCAGAGAGGCAGATGTCAAGAAACTGCTATGAAGATTTTTCTCCCACTGTGATTTAGCCAAGACTTGAATGTTACCTGTACTGCAGATATCTCAGGAACCACGCCACCACATTTCAATGAAAGTCTATCTACTAACACATGTAGTAAAGCAAAAAATAACGTATCTGTATGTTTTTGAGTTCTACTGTTTGATTCCACTGCCTCTTTATTTCTTCAAAATTTCACAAAATGTATGTAAATGCTCTCCATCTATAAATTTCCACTGGACATTTCCTTAAGTGGCCCTGGGAGCTGGTGAAGGTGTGGTGAAACCATGATTCAGAACCTTTAAGCACGTTTCATTGCTGTTTCTGCTAAAGAGTCATTTCTGAACCCCCGAGCAAGGTTGGCAGAACTGTGGCCGTGACCTCCCTTCTTGAAGTTGATGTGAAATGTAAATCTTTTGTATACCAATATGTCCGTTTCTTCTACAGCTCACCTCCTTTGTTCTTGCAACAAGATCATCAGGGTGTGGACAGTCTCTTGTTTTCTGTGTATGAACACACAGCTGAGTTAATGTGCCTGTCTTCTGTTGGGGTATAGATGGCAGTAAATTACAAGTTTGAATCTCAAGGTTAGGGCCCATTTCATGTTCACAGGTGAGTCACTAGTGTGCTTTTGCTGGACATGACTCACATCCCTTTGTGGCCTTGAAAGAGCTGTTTTCTTCTTGAACAGATGCTAAAAATGGTGGAGCTTGTATGGAACATTAAGGTGTGAGTTAAGTGTTTGTTCAGTTGTCTCTCTGCAGTTCTCTGCGACTGGCCAAAACATATTTCTGGACTATCCTTTTCATTAATCATTTCCAAAAAAGACAGAACAGTGAGGTTCTCAGACCAAGATTGACTCCTTCTGTGTCTCTTGTAGCACCACCACTTGAGTGGAAGCAGGAGTGCTGGAGAAGTCAGAGCTAAACATGAGTCTCTTCTGGCAAATACAGGCTACAGTGAACTGTGAATCTTTGAAGGACAGTAAGGAGCCAAATAAGCCTGGTTGACTGAGTATATCTGATCTAGATATATGGACACTCTGGGAGGGAGTTTAAAAGTAGGCGGTGTAACTTGCATAGCTCATCCTGTTAAAATCAGGAGTTTTATAATGGATTGATCAAGACATGGAGCTCAGCCAGAGCTGGGGGCTATGGAATGGAATCCTACTAAACAGTGAATCACAAGATTAGTATTTTTTTAGTGACAATTTTCTTGTGGTTATAAGCCTTGTTACCAGCAAGTGAGGCTCTTTCCAAACCAGTATATTCTTCAAGGCAGATTTCTGCAACTCTTTTCTTCCTAAGTTGTTCAGTCTGTCACATGTGCCATCAGGGTGCAGACTTTTCCAAGGAAAGGTGTGTGCTGGAAAATTTTGAGTGTGACCCCATGCTTCAAACACAATCCTGTTTACACAGATATCAGCGTGGAGGAAATACAGGGATTTAGAAGGGAAACAGACAAATACTTATTTCACTGTAAAAAGTGACCTTGGAAATGTGCATATCAATTAACCAGCATCTGCCAAGAAGTTATTCTACAAACAGAAAACTAAAGAGCTTGCAGAAATGCATTTTTTTCTTTCTGAAAGAGATGGCTGGATGCCCACATGAATACTGTATCTCTACCAAAAATGTGTATTTCTTTAAATCTTTTATCAGATTTACCAAGATGAAATTAGTCATGAGTAAAAATGCTATTGAGAGCCATGGAGCATTGGGTAGAAGAAACTCCACAGTTGCAAATGCTGGTTTAGTTCATTTCACATGAATGCAAGATTGCTGAGAAAGAGCAGAACACTTGTCCCTCTGAAATGTTTTTGTAACCCCTTCATTACCCAGCTTTGATTGAGAGAGGGCTGCAGACATTCACTGCATGCCAAGTGGGAGGGAGAGATGAAGGCTTTGAAGGATCAGAACTCATCTGATAGCAGCAACTAGCCCAGAGCTTTGGGTGGCAGTAGCACTGATTCTATATGGAATGAGCATATGTGCACTGAATATTTAGACATGCCTATCTGTGTTGGTTTGGTTCTGTATGTCTTTTTATTGTTGCTTATTTGAGCTTTCTGATAAAGGTAAATTGCAGGAATTTGGCTCACCAAACCTCCCAGTCCTGGAATGATGACTGCCCTAAGAAGAGAAAGAAGGGAGAGTCATTAAAGTGAGTGGTGATCTTTCAATTAGCTTGTGTGTGTTATGGTCTGTTTTAAACAAAGCCAATGAATCCTAATGTCTGAGCTGTAGTGATACTTACATGACTGAAAGGACCTAGCTTATGTACAGAGCTTACTTTTTTCAAACATTACACATTATCCTTAATCTGTTTCTCAGGAAAGAGAGGAGGAAATCTCCAGCATTTATTAAATTACTAAATAGGGTAACATTGTCTCCCTTCTGAGGGCTGCTAACTACTTATCCTTGTTTGCTGAGCACAAGTTGATGGCTTATGACCACAGGATACAATTTAATAGATTGAACTGTGTCAGTCACCACGGTAACTATACCAAGTAGAGCTTCCACCTTACTTTCTCACTGAGAGCTCTGCTTTAATTTCTTTTTATGTGGGGGACCTGTAAAAGCTGGAAAACAGTTTGGATTCTGTTGGTTTTGTTTGTATTTCTTATGTAATCACAGTATCCCTCAAAACAGCTGTTTATCATCAACTGCAATACATTCACATTTTTCACCAAATGGAATTGCTTGTAAACTGGCTTGCACTTGTTGATAAATAACTGTATGTCACATTTGTCTGATCAGGTAAAGATTCAGCAAAAAAATTTTGTCTGAGGGGAAAAAACAAATCACACTCTTGAATGAATCCAAGATTTGCTATAAATACACAGGTATCATTAATTTGGTTCAAATCACAGTATTTACATGTTTACATACTTGGGAGCTTAGTGTAAAATAAGTTGAGATGGAACTATGAAGGTTGGTGAAAAATGGTTGAAGTGGGAATTTATCATTTTAGGTGGACTATTTTCATTATTTCAAATCAAACTGAACATCAAATTGCAATTTGTAATGTCTTCCATTTGCACAACTGCTCTGCTAGACACACAAAATTGGGGTGTACATTTGTGCTGACAGTAAACTGAGGCATAATGAGATGTTGGAAAGTTGTCTGCAGTCTTAAAAGAGGCTTTAAAGCAGTAACTTTGGAGGGATAGAATACTGCTCCTTCTTTTTTCCCATAGAGAGAGAGAGACCATAAGAACTCTAACCCCTATTCCTCAGTGCAGAGCTATCTCATTTCTAAGATGAGTAAATATTTTATAATCAGAGTGTAACACCAATAGTCTTACTTATGTTGGTTAGCATGTAATTTCAAGTACTGTCATACTGGATGTAAAGACATAGCCTACAGAACATGAGGTATTCATGATTCATGATTCATGATCAGATTCTGGTCTGTAACATTTCCTAGCCTGTAATCCTCCTTTTGAGAAGCGCATGCTTGTACTTGAGATTTGTATGTGAATGCAGAAAGTAAGTTACAAATTGCTTATAGATTCTGCTTTTGATCCATCAAAAAATGGCTGACCTTTAAGTCCTGAACTTGTATTACTGTTTTTCTGTTTTTGATGTCTGTTTTTGACCATACACCGTTAGATCTGTAGGTAATTCCTAGATTCCTTGCAACACAGTCTGCATTTGCAAACTCTGTTCTGTTTTCTACATGGGACTCTGATGATACAAGAGTGTTTGCAGTGTGCTCTGCTGAAGCTGGCAGCAATATGGTAGCATTATAAACCAATGATCAGCAGAGAAAACCTTTATTTGCCTCATTCCCTCAAAAGAGGAAACCACAATAAAAGGCTAAAACCCTCCAGTTTCTTTATGATGCCAACATCTGCATCATTTTAGTAAGACATTGTTACAGCCGAAAAATATATCTTTGCTGTAAAAGAAGTGCAGTGTGATGAAGATTTCCTTGAAGACTTCTGTGCCATGAAAGTTAGAGCCATTGTGCAGGAATGGCTTGCTTACAGAGTAAGTGGTGTGCTCTTGCAGAGATTAGTGCTATTTGACTTAATCTACCAAGCTCAGCAACTTCCTGACCTACAAAACCCACCTATCAAACTGCTACATTTTATTTTCTCCATATTTAATTTTTCAGGTGGAGCTTTTGGCTTCCGGATAAGCAAACACCAGCTCTTTGCTTTTATCTTGTTTTAGCATGTTAGTTTTCTGTCCATTGTCTTAGCTGCATGGTAAGAAAGACAGCAAGAATATGAAGAAGTCTGAAGGAAGAGCTTTAGCTGACTTTCCTATATAGTATATAGTTAAATAAGGAGAGAGAGAGAAAAGAGAGAGAACAAGCAATCCAAAACATCTATGGCCTTTCATAGAATCATGGAATCATAGAATTGCTCAGGTTGGAAAAGACCTTCAAGATCATCAAGTCCAACCTCAACCTAACTATACAATCCTAACTCTAACAACCTACTGCCATAATCATTCTAATGATTTATAACATAACCTGAGATTTAGCTCAGAAAACTAATACAAACTGCATGGAGACTTTTGATGGAAGGCAGTAATCAGTGTTAAGGAGTGGGAAGGCTCTTTGTGAGCTTCTTGTGCTTTCCAAACTTGGATGTTTGGTTAGGATTAGGGAAAGCATTTGAGTTGAAGTTAGTTATGGTATAGTTATTGATGTTCTTGGACATGGAATATATGCTTGATTTTGAGATCTTAAATTCAGTGTAAAGCTGGCAGCAAGAATCACTTTTTTAACTTAAATCACATTTTTAAACAAATTCTGTGCATGTAACTAATTTAGAAATACATAATAAAACTAGGATGTAAGTGTGGACCATGATCTTATGAACAGAACTCAGTCTGTGCCTGCACTTTACATTTGGCAAAGATACTGCTTTTATTTCAAGATCTATGTTTCTACAGCTTTTGCTTCCTCACTGCTGTTTCAAATGGAATGGACATGTCTGAATATGTAATACCATAGAGTGTTATTGCCAGAAAACTTGATAGCTAAATCCCTGGCCATTTTCTCTATTCATCTTCCAAGACAGGGTGATTTTTTTCCATTATAGAACACTTCTGTGCCTTCTTGTGCTATAGAAAATGACCCACGTGCTAGCACAACTGTATACAGGCTAGATCAACAAACTGGTTTAGGTACTAATACCAGTTTGGTTATGTCAGCACAGGCCACGTGGTTGGAGAAGTGCGTATTTACTGCTTCTCCAAACTGTACTTCTCACCAGTACTGCCATAGAATCATTGAATCATTAAGACTGGAAAAAGACCTCTAAGATCATCTAGTCCAACTGTCTACCAACCACCAATATTGTCCACTAAACCATGTCCCTAAATACTACATCTACTTTTTCCGTGGATGTCTCCAGGGATGGTGACTCCCACCACTTCTCTGGGCAGCTTGTTCCAATGCCAAACCAGGATCGCTCTACAGCTACCACATTTGAAGTGATTTAGGTGCCTTGCCATTGCTTTGCAGCAGTCTTAACAGTAACCACAACTAAGCACTATCCTTGAATCTGTCTCTACCTGTTCCCCCTATTTCCACTTCCGTGTGTTTTAATATGAGGTCAAAATAAAAATCTTTTCAGAATAGGTGGCAAATAACTGTCTTTAACTTCTTTCCTCTTCCCTTTTCCCACTCAACCCACCTGGGCCTATGTTTATTGAACTCCATACATTGTCAAGACAGTATTTGTAAATGGAGTTTAACTGTAGGTGAGTGGTACAAATGTAATAATATTACACAACTCTTGTTTAATTTTGAAGGCTGCATCCTCAGCAGCAATGCTTATAATGGACGGTTCAAGCTGAATTATCCATTATTGCTCCCAAAGTTTACAATTAAACTATCGATCAAAGCTGGCAGAAAATTCTCAAGCAAGCTGGGTTTACACCAGTCTTGTTTGAGATGCAGACTGAGGGGGAGAGAACCAGAAGCAGCCTTCAGCTAATCCTCTTAGTGCTAACTGTCCTGGATGCAGCAGTGATTATGTATCGTGCTTATACGATTTTAATAGTGCAGGTCCTATGCAATTTGCGACCTCTATTTCCGCCCAGAAAGATTGGAGCTTAACAGGTTTGGATCCACAGGGAACCAGCTTCGGCTTTTAGGCTTCTTCAGACACTGCAGAATGCATCTTTTCTGGGGAATTCCACAATAAAATGACTGTTATTTATCATTACAAACCTCTTTATCATTTAGTCAATAAAAGGCCTCTCTCTCTCACTTTTTTTTTTCCATGGTGTGCTCAGAGTCAGAAATCTGTATTAGTCTCCCCTGGCCTGAAGGCAAGAGATGTCAAATGCTAAATCATGATCTGCCCTGGCTTTCTGGCTAAATTGTGTATGAAGGCCTGAGGCAAAAAGGTGCACATGCTCATTATTTGAAACAGAATGATTTTTTCCCCTTTCTTTTCTTTTTTTCTTTTTTTTCTTTTTTTTTTAAATACATATTGAGACATATATGGTAACACACATACAGTAAACCTCTGAAAAGTATCAAACCTGAAACAAACCAGCCAGAGCTAGTGTGTCAAATGTATATGCCTACAGATTGGGAAATAGAAAAAGGATTGTCGAGAAAAATCAGATGATCTTCCCCTTTTGAACTTTTTGATAGCAGTGGGGAAAAAGAGTGTTAGGAGATTGACAGCAATGTGACAGATGTGGTAAATAATGCATCTGGTGAATTCACCCCCGTTTCTTTTTTTGAAGGGGGAGGAGTGGCTTGGTTTGAAACTGGTCAGAAAACCTGCATGGAAACATATATTAAAGCCTGTGATTGTTTTGCAAACTCTTTTGAGTGTATCTTCATCTACTTATTTGTTTGCAGTTTGTGATAGATCACCTTGCTGACAGGGCATTGTTACTTTCCCTTGGATTGCCTAAGATACTTTTGCAAACAGGTTTTAGGCCAGTCATCCCTTGGGCAAATTTTTCTGAGAACATATTTGCATAGAGATGTCAAGGTCTTTCACTTTGGTAAGTATTCTTGAGAGGGATGTATCATGCAAAAGTTATTTAAAGGGTCATGCTTGCCGGTGAAGCACATTTACATTTATTTATTTATTTATTTGGAGACTGGAGAAATATTCAAGAATGTTGTTTTACAGCATTTGTTCAGCAGAAGGTGACAAGGAGCTTCTATAAAAGCATATTAAACTCCAGCATATTTACGCACTGTGGACTATATGTTTAAAACCTGGAGAGCTACTTGGGAGAATCTAGACAATGTATGTAATATTTTAAGTGCTCAATATTTTCTGCATTCAACCACAAAATATTCTAGTAGGTCTGCTCTGAAAATAACACCTCCTGTTTGTTATATTATGTCGGCCCATAACATCAGAGACAGATGTTGGTGGCATGACAGTAGAGCCTGAATGTTCCCACCGGTACCCCATTACATTTTGTTGCTGTGCAACAGATGGCAGCAGTGGGGTGGTCTGACAAAATGGCAGCTGATGTGGAAGGGCAGAAGAAGCAAAGGTGTATCACTGAGTTCCTCCATGCAGAAAAAATGGCACCCATTCACATTCATGAAAACTTGCTGAATGCTTATGGAGACCCAACAGTGCAAGTGAGCACAGTCAGGTGGTGGGTGGTGCATTTCAGCAGTGATGACAACAGTGTGAAAGACAAGCCATGAGTGTGGCATGCAGGCTCTTGTTCACTGCTGGCAAAAAAAATGCATAGCTCATGGCGATGACTATGTTGACAAACAGTGCTTTGTAGCTGAGAATCTGCTCTATCAAATGGTACTATTGTGCTCTTTGTACCTGTTGTAGTTTCCATGGAAATAAATAAGAGGCATTATTTTTGGAGTGACCTACGTACTTGTTAATGCTGATCTTCTCTCTTAATATAAGAAAGAAAAAGATCACAGATTGGAGAAGAAAAAGAGCTCATGTAACTGGGGCATTATGTTCAACTGGCCAAATTTTTGACATTCTAATTTGGATGAAGGTTTCTTAATGGTGGTATTTATCATCAGATCAATGTTAAATACAGTTTTTTGTTATTGTTGTTTAAAATGTCAATGATTTATTGGAACTCTGCTAATGTATAATTTTTAGTTATGACTGAAATGATCTGCACTGTCAGTGATTTTTCCAAGTGTAGAATAATGCCCTTTGAGAATCCCTATACCCTGGTCTTTTCAGTCAGATAAAAAATGAAGCTGCTCTGTACACATCACTTGTTCTCTATTTCTCCCACAGAAAATGATGTCCTTTTGAAATTACTTGAGTTTTTCCCCCAGCTGTCACAAGAAAAGGGCTATGTGTTTCACAACCTAGCACAATCCCTACTTGTAGAGTTCAGCTCAAAGTCTTTTCTAATTTAACCTGCAATATGAGACTGATCAGACCAAAAGTGAGTAAATAAGTTTGTTTTCATGCTTTTCATATCAAAAAACAAACTAATAGGAAACAGAACTGCCACGCAAGTACTTTTCTGCAATTTCACTTTTCCCTTCACATGGTGGTAGAGCTTACTAGAAAAGCCAAGTCATTCTAATTGCTTACTGTTAAACTCTCCTCAGCAAAAAAGCTGACTTTACAGGAGTACAGCTTGATATATTGCAGCATTGTGGTTCCTTCATAAATGCTGAGATTAGTGATGTACGCTAGTCTTGTTTGTCTGTGGATTTCTTCTTGTGTTCAGGTATGTGTGAATGACCAACCTTTCCCTAATAGATGTGTACAAGGACTGTCAAGCCTTGCTTTGCTCCATATTTGCCTGCTTTCTTCTGATACATGCAAGCAAAACTTCTGACATGGCTGAAGGTAACAAACAATAGCTGTATGCTTTGGACATTCAAGGTACAGCATTCCTTCATTTCCCTGAACAGACTACTGTTTTTTGAGCCTGGAGACTATGTGGTGAGAGAAGAATCACATGTGCTATCTGTGGAGTATGGCACTTTTTTGGCAATGTTTTGGGCACCCACAATTGGTGATGAATGTGGAGAATTAGAATCCCTTCCTTGGCCAGGTTCAGCATCAGCAGGTATGATATGAACCTAGAGCTGTTCCTGCTTACAGCCATCTATATTTGGCAAAGTTTGACTTCTCTGCTGCCATTATGAGGCTAGCATACCACATATCTTTTTTCCATGCACACTTTGAGTTTTTCAGTACAGTTTTTCCTGAATACCAAGGAAAAACAGAAATTCAGACTAATATTTTTCTTGCTAAGTGTTATTGCAGAACTCTTGTGGATGTTTACTTTGCTTCTTTTCTGTGTGTGTGTGTGTGTTGTTTTTCTTTAAAGCTGAATCCAGTGGGATTGTATATTGTGTATTAAGTTTATTTGGTGCAATAGGTCCAAATTCTCCTTTCACTGTGGCTGTAACTCAAAATAACTCCACTGAAATCACTGCAGTTTCACTAACGTAAAACTGAGAATCAGAGCCATAAATTCTTTATTCGTTACACAAGAGTAGAAAGCACATGGGAAGGATGGACTTTTAATTGGTGCCTCCCTACCACTTAATCATAGCTTAACTTTCTTTAAAAGCATTTTAAAATCTAAAAACAGAGCAAAAGAAAACAGCAGTGTATTTTCAAGGTGAGATCGTTTATTGACAGCTTCTGTCATGCTGTGAAATGTTATGCCTAATAAGTAAATCATATAAATAAGAATAAGGTTTGTAATGGGAAGGCTAGCCAACCATCACATAAATGTAGCTTTAAGAAGTGCAAGTCACATTCATATATTACAAACTCCCTAACACGATTCTGAAATCATATATTTCATTTAAAATACAATTACAGTTTTTTTCTCCTTTTTTTTCTTGCCTCTGCTTAGTTAATATCACTGTCCTCCCAACTGAAGCTGCCTTCAAGAAAAGTAATACTTCAATGAAATAGACTGTTTTCATACATTTAATGATGTGTTTATTTTAATTTAGTTGTAAGTTCATGCTTCTTCAGGATTCATCTCAACCTTATCCCCCCAGCTATCCATGTAATTCAGGCTTCCTGTTTTAAGATCATTCCTAACTCAGAAAATTGTCATTATATTGGATATAAATATAAAGAGGAATTTAAAGATGTTCATGAGCTTAATATAGTTCTTATTCGAAAAGCCAGCTTCTCTGTTCTTCCCTTGTGGGATCTCTGAATAAAAATTTGTGTTAATGTCTTTATACAACACATAGCGATGGCCTGAGTCAAGCACAGTCAGCCGTTTCTTTTTCTTCTTTTTTTTCTCATTGATTTTCTTTGCTCATCTGCATAATGTATTTATTTTCACTTCTTATCTTATTATCACTACAGCATGGGCACATGAAAACGCAAGACACAAATCTAGTAAAGCACTGCTCCCTGTTTTAACTCAGCAAAACTCCATGGATAAATAGAAAAAGTAGTTGAGTGGGAACGTTTTGATGTTGTATTATTTAACTGCAGCATCTGTAAGATTTAAAATCAGACAGTAAGTTGCTCCGGGGGGCTCCTCGGGGCATGAATCAGGCACCAAATGTCCTCTGTCACTGTTGTGTAAGATGACAGCTGCATTTACATGGTTAATCACACTCTGGGCACACTTACCATCCACATTCTTGATGTGTAGGAGCATGTATTGGACTTGGATGAAAGCTGAGTTTCAGAGCCTGCTGTGCTCAAAGTCACTTTTAAACCAACTCTTCACTTTGTGGCACGGATGTAGCCTGAGGGTTTCAGCATGCTGAAGGCACACAGCTGAGTGCCCGAGGACTGCTTACATCACCTAACACAACCTCAGTGGTCAATCTGTGGTTAGCACTGAGTCACAGTGAGCATTTAAAACCACTTGCTCTGGTGGGCTCCTGCTTACTTTCAGTAGCGACACGTGCTGCAATACTGAAACCAACAAAGGTTTTGCCTCAGAAGAGGAGAAGGCAGGGAGGTGAGGAGAAGGGGAGAAAAGGGTGCAAAGCTGGTTTGGGTGTCAGGACTGGAGGCAGCAGGGAGGCAGATTTTTAAAGCTAATTCCACTGGCACTGTTGAAACCATCTCTGGCACAGGGTTGTTGGGGTTTTTTTGTATGTTTGTTTATTTTTCAGTGGAGGAACAACTTTTCACCTTCTGTCTTTTCCTTCCATAATCCTAGATTATGTGTTTTCTGGGTCTGGGCCTCTCTCTTTGCTTTATCTGTGAAGTACATCACTGACGTGGCTGCTCTCCCCAGCTACTGCTGGATTGTGAGTAGCAGAAAGAAGAATGGGCAGTTATCAAGACTGTGCTTATAGGGCCACTGGCAGTCCTGTCATTTGGGTGAAGGAATCGCAATTTCAAAATCAGATTTTTATTTTATTTATTTATGTGTAAGGAACCATTTCTTTTCACAATCCATAGGATTCAGTGGCCTAAATACCACAATCCTAATTCTGGTAAAGCTCCAACAGACATCAAAGATGCTTTCTACTTGATTCAAGTCTGCAGGATTTTGCTTTTAAGTATAAACATGTCATATGTGCATGGCCTAATTCCCAGAAGTGCTGAGCAGAGCACTAGACCCATAGAGTTGCCAAAAATGGGAGTGGAGAGAACTAGGCCGCCTGACATGTGGTAGTTAATGAAATTATTCATGTTGCATCCATAATTACATTTCTAACTGCATCATCATGATGTAAAGTGTTGATTAGTATCCTGGATGGTTCATGTAATTAAACAGAGCAGAGGGAATTAACAGAGTTAACAGCAAAACCACGCTACTATTTTTGGCATCTTTCTGTTCACATCTGTTTGATGCTTTGAGAGGTGACCATAATGTGAGAGCTTGTGCAGAAATAGTGTCCTCCTTCTTTTGCATGCTGCCATGGTTTTATGCCTGCAGAGTGAAATTGCCTATGCTGTTACCGGTGTGGTGGGTGGCCAGGTCAACCCCTCACTTTCAAGCTACAGTTTGTCAGCATTGTGTTTGTGTGAAAGCTCTCACCTGACTGATTCTTTTTGCTACAGTTATTAGTGAGTATTGATAAATGGTATCTTGTCCTTTGGCAAGATGCATTTTCAGTGTCATTCTATGATAAAGAGACAAGAGCGACGTAAGTCCCTGTCAGTTAAGTTGAGAAACAGACTTTCTGCTATGGAAAGCGAGTGGCAGCCTCTTTTTAGGCTGAAGAGATTTAGATTTAAGGGAAGAGATCTGGTTTTGGAGATGGTGTGGCACGTATGAACATGACAAGCTTATTAGTAGATCAGACCCTAGACCAACGACTTGGTAGCTTGTCTTCACTGATGACTAGTACCAGATAATTCAGGAGTGTAAGAACTCTGATCCAACAGCTTGTGCTTTAAGACACAGAGGAAAATACTTGATGCAATCTGAAGCCTCAGCTTTAACTTTTAATACTTTCCTGCCATATTATTTATTATCTCTTTTCAGCTGTGTCATAAAGCGTATGCCGTCTACAAGATGTTGATAGGGTTTTGGAGGGAGTTCAGAGAACTGTGGCAAACTAATCAAATGCCTAATCTGCATTTTATGAGAGCACTTAACAAACGCTTCACAAATATAATAACTGTCTTGTAATAATCCATACAGTTTTTGATAAAAACATCTGTTTATGGCACTTCATATATGCATGTGCTGTGTTCCTGGCTGTATTCTTTTGAACCACATCAATACATAAAGTGTTGACACTTTAGGTTCTACTTTTTACACTCACGGATGTTTGAACTCATGCGGCTGTTTCAATTTTCTGGTGTTTTACTTCGTGGTAAATTTGCATTCCTTTTCTGGAATTTTCCTTCACACTCTCACTCATGAAATATCTGCTATGTAATATTTATAACACAACCACAGACGCTTGTGTTAGTCTGTCAGCTTTATTGAGCTGACTTGACCCTCTCATTGCTAGATGTCAGTGTAAAAGTACAGTTATTATTAAATGTTATTGCACCAACAAAGACAGAGGTAATAAATTAATATTTTAGAGTGAATTTTCTCTATCTTCATGGAAAGCTCTACTCCAAAATCTGTATACTCCACCTCAAAAAAAATACATATATATTAATCCATGTAATGGTACAAATAAAATTTATTCTATACTTTTGAGAAACTGTAGTTTAATTAAGATGATCTACTGAATGCTGGAAGGTAGCTTGCATGAAATTGATACAGTATACTATATAGCATAGCAAGATTCAACTGTCATCATTAAGAGATTATTATTGCTTAGGGTAAATGTGATACACCAATTTCTTTGATTTCTTCCAGCATCATTATACTTTTAAAAAAATAAAATAAAATAAAAAATCTGTTATTTTTGAGAGACCTTTCTACTGTTTAGCAGATTAATGATCTTTATCATTTGTGTCACTATCACTTCTGCATGCAACAGATAACAGTCGCACAGACTCCTGTAGTGATGCTGCACATTGTTGGTGACTGACAGTACAGCTCATCCGCTTAATTCTTTTGGAGCCTGATTCAGAGGCATCTTACCTGAGAGCATTCTTATTTCTAAGTGTGTGTTTCCTGTTTAAAGTAGGATTTTTTTAATACTGTACATCAGAATAATCCCTGCCACCTGCAGGGTATTACGATAGTTTTGACGTTTTTTCCTTATTTGTTATTTGTGACTGAGACTTTTTCAAATTTAGCTAAGAGTGTTTCACAGAGGATGGTGTACAGGTAAGAAAGAAATTACTGCCCCTCTTCTTTCTAATAGGCAAAACTGTAGGCCTGTGCTAGCCCAGCCTGTTGAAATTAATGGGAAGATTTCTGCAGAGCCTCTCTGGCCTTCAGAAGATTCTCACTCTTTGATTACATCAGTTTTCGTTGGAGTGAAGATAGCAAATCCTATGTAGGATCACAGTCCAACAGAGTGCACTGAGTGTCACTTTGGTCATGCTGGCTAGTAAAACAACAACTGGCTAGTAAAAGTACAACAAAAGCTGTCTCAAAATGGAGATCAGGCAGCATTCTGAGTAATTAATTATTAGAAAACATTTAAAAGATTCTGGACTGAGTCAGCTAATTTGTTTATTTGGTGTTTCATCTTCAACTTAGAATTATAGAAAGAAAAAATGGGAGGAAAAAAAAATAAAAAGTTTGTTTTATCATGTTATGATGACCCTCAGTAAAAGTGCAGTGTCTACTTGTTATCGGGGCTCTGCTTCTTCTCTGTTGTACTGTTTCTGGATATTCATATTTCCTCCAAGTATGCTTTAATTTTTGTTTCTAGCATCCAGTTGCCATGCACTTATGAACATGTTGAATATCTGTGTGCTTTTAAAGTTCTTTTTCCTTCTTCTAATTTGTCTATTTGTTCCTGCGCCTTCTGGAAGTATTTCTCTCCTCTTGTCCTAAATAAGTCCCTTTCTACCATGCAGTTGCCTCAAGTCTTGATTCCATATTGTTGTCTTTGGTTTAGCTTGCAGTTTTTTCTTCACTATGAGATTGTTTTACACGAGTAAAAGTTACTGGAATACATTACAGATTTCATTTCTAGCAAATTCTCAGATATCTTTCTCTTCTCTGATATAAGTCATAAAATTAGTCAACATCTACTGCTTAAGACTTGTTTTCCTGCATGACTGCTATTCATGAGAAATTCTTATCGAGCTTTTTCTTATGTCCTGCCTGCAAATTTATTTTGTCCATGGGGAAGACTTCTTTTTCCTGAGTTTAGACTACTTGAGATAAATGTTGTACCTGATAGTAACAAATGAAGAAAGAAGAGAAAAAAAGATGGTCTTCATATTTTTTTTCTTAGTGCTGGAAGTAAATGGAGCCCAATTTTAAATCTTACGCCTTGTTCCATTCAGCCTGTAGTTTTGTGTGTACTGTTTTTATCCACGTACGTTCTAAGTTTTTTTCTATGCCTAGGAAACTCTTAAGTGTGCCATTTCTGTAATTTGGCCAGTGTTCCACAGCCAAATCTGTGCTGGTTGCAAAGAGCTATACTTGCAAAGCTTTCTTCCTGACTACTATTGCAGAATTTGAATTTGGATTCCATAACTGAAGGAGTAATTCATGACTTTGCCATTAGTGATATTTATAAGCAGTGAATCCCAAATGCCATGTACTTCCCTAACTGTAATGCAGAAGACACATGACTTGCCATTGAAAGGGTTCTGGTACTAAATCTATTCAGTTTCTGAATCTTCACGAACAACTTCATAAAGGTAAATGACACTCTGTTTTCTGTATATATTGTGGTAAAGGAAGAACCAAAGTAATGTATAAAAGAACACCTTGGAAAAAATCACATTGATTTTTATCTAGCTTGCCCCTGTTTTTCATGTTTAATTTTAGCACTTTTTATAGTAGACTTATATTCTTCTTCCTTTAGTGTTTTCACTCGCTTAAATTTACTCATTTTTGGCTACATAAAAAACAGTTGTCACAACTTCTCTTTCTGGTTCTTGGACCTCTATGAGGATACTCACTGTCATTTCTATAAAGTGAAGAACAGAAAAAAGCAATTTTATTTTGATAGCAAGTAGAAAAAAGGTTTGTTTTTTTTTTCTCCTGTATTCTACTTTCAGGATGTTTTATTCAGAAGTATATTATATGACAGAAGTAGAGTTGTCTGGCTGATTGTGATTTGTGATTCTCTTTCGAACTAAATTCACATTGGTGTTCATCAGTTGCCCTAGTGAGGGGCTGTGCCACTGATGCCAGTAGGGCTTCACAAGTCTTCTGCAGCTAGGATGAGTGATTCCTTCTTTTTCTGTAATCTCTTGCCTTTACCAATGTGTGCTGTGTGAATGAAAGAAAGAAGGAAAAAGAAAAATGCTTCTAGATGTCAACTAACAGGACAGGAAACAGAACATAAATCAGCCTCTAGTGCATCAAGATACTATGAATACAGATAAAAATGTACTGACAAAATGGTAATGTCTGTACCACTCTGTAGCTAAACAGAGAATCATAGAATGGCTCGGGGTGGAAAGGACCTTAAAGATCATCTGGTTCTAGTGACAGGGACATTTCCCATTAGACCAGGTTGCCCTAAACTCCATCCAACCTGACCTTCAACACCTTCAGGGATGAGATATTCACAGTTTCCCTGGGCAACCTATTGCAGTTCCACACCACTTTCATAGAAAATATTTTTTTCCTAATGTCTAATCAAATCTGTTGCCTTTTAGTTTGAAGTCATTCCTCCTATCACTATATCCCTGATAAGGAGTCCTTTCCCCAGCTTTCCTTGCCCCCTTCAGATGCTGGCAAGCTGCAGTGAGGTCTTCCTGGAGCCTTCTCTTCTCCAGACTGAACAAGCTCAATCCCCTCAGCCTGTATTCACAGGAGAGGTTCTCCAGCCCTCTGATCATCTTCATCGCCCTCCTCTGGATTCTCTTCTACAGAATCACAGAATGGCCTGGGTTGAAAAGGACCATGATGATCATCTAGTTTCAACTCCCCTGCTGTGTGCAGGGTCACCAACCACCAGACCAGGCTGCCCAGAGCCACATCCAGCCTGGCCACGTCCTTCTTGTTTTGTCCATCAGGAGCTGAACACAGTACTGCAGATGGGGTCTCATGAGAACATTTTACATGATTGTGTAAAAAAGTAGTAAAAGTTCTAAGGCTTGCTAGAAATAAGCAATGTACAACATAACATAATATTTTTAACACAAAATCCATCATAATTGAAACTATCCTGAAGATTATTTTTTTTACCATCACAGGTGTACAGACATAAAAATAGGGAATGTAGAAAATGTTTATTCACTTTATTCAAAGCTATTTTTATTTTTCACCACAGCTTTCCTAAATTCTTTGTTCTGTTTTTCAGGAGTATATATATGTCTAAGGCAAGTATAAGCTTCTTCTAGATCTCTAGTTTATCTGAAATGCTAGTGTTTTGGCACCGGTGTGTGAATGGGTATTTTTCAATTACCTTCCTTTCCCAAAGGGACTGCTACTCTAACGAGCAAGGATTCCTCTTTTAGCAACTCTCCATTTTCAAGTTCCATCTACAGAAACCTCCAAAAGTGTTCATGTAGTAGTGAGTGTGAGCAGGTGCCAAGGACCATGGTGTCATGGTTCTAGCTGAACTCGTGTTCAGTTCAGCAAGAACCATAAGATAAATAAAATGCATAAAATCAGTATGTTATCCAAGTATCTGATCCACCAGCACCTTAGGTGTATTTGGTTGTAGACTTAAAGCATAGGTCTGTAATTAGAAAAAAGCCACTTTGGCATGAGATGTTTTGTAACTTAAATGTGTGCACTCAGGCTTTTTTGGATGTTACCAGGTTCCAGCTCTTCAGAGTTGTGTGATGTTACCCTGGAACATTAAGCAAAAGCTGGGACTGACTAGCATGCTCGCTCTATTGTTGGCATTGTTTTGCTGTTTATACAGAACACTAGGTCTCTGGATAATGAGGATGATGGAGAGATGATAGCTTGATTATCCCGCTGCTGTGCTTTTGCTAGGAACTGATGAATCCTTCACACTTTTTACTATCTCAGGCTAGTGTTGCTGGGGAGGATAAGAAAAAGTCGTAAAGATGACATGTTTGCCGTCCTGCTCCCTGATGGGGCTCCAATGTATTACCTGGATCTAATTATCTCATCTCTAGTTGACAGAGAGGCTTCCATGGCACGCTTTCCATCACGGGGAGCCTCCGCCAAGCTTCCAGTGGGCTGTCTAATAGCTTGATATATTTTTGGACCTCCTGCTCATTGGATGAACAAGCTGAAGTAAATCATGTGTTGACCTCAAAGCATTTATAAACTGTAGAACATTATATTCTCATCAGAGCCATAGGGGCAGTAAACTATAGTTTCTCTGCTGTGAAACATGGTTTTGGTTATGCACTGTGTTACTAGGGTTGTACTTAAACAATAATATATCATTTGTGGCACATGTCGCCTTCTTTATTGAAAGGCAAAACAAAGAGTTGAGGACAAAAATCATTACTACTTTAGCAATTTTTCACAAAATGCTTTTGTTTTGTACTTGACACACAGATGGGACATTGTACTGCAGTGCAAATGATGTATAGCAGCATGACAAATTTCATTTCCCTTATAAAACAAGAATCAGGAAAGTGGATAAATTTGGGGAAATGATGTTAACTTTTTTTTGTTGTTGTTAGTGTTAAAATAAATAGGGGAATAAATACAAAATAAAAGAAAAAAAGAGATGAACTCTGAAGGAAAAATTCCTCTGGGAAACTATTTGAGCCCTTTAATTGTCTTGGCAGATATTGATTAAAGTGCTTAAATGAAAATATTGAAAACAATAAACTCTCTTGTGTTGAGCTTTTGTATCACCTTGATAGTGATAATCCATGACCGAGGAAGAAATTAACACAAGGTGATACACAGAATCTGGACTGAGCAAAACAATAGAAGATCAATTCTGAGTATAGCAATGTGCATTTTCAGTGTTTTCTGTCAAAGATCCTTCAGTGCTTCAACTGTGGTAAAGAAATACAAATGCTATTTCTCACCCTTCTTGTTTGAGTTTGACTGCATCGTTTTGGTATATTACTCTCTGTTATGTCACACTATGAAACATGTCCTGTTCTTGGGTGATTCAGTGGAGATGATTTTGTTATAGCTTTGCCTTTTCCTTTTGTTGTGAATTTGAAGAAAAATTATCTGAAGTCTTTACTGTGTGTCCTACCACTGATTTTTACACAACATTTCACTAACTTTATTAATCTTCAACTAGAAAATAAGAATCAAGATATTGTAACATGAGAGAATCCTAACCCATATAGCAGGATCCCGTAATGTGAAATGTTGCACATGTATGAAACATCATAAATGAACCAGGAAATTTTAGTTGTTTTTTTTCCCAAAACTTTGTGTGAAAGTAATTCATCTGAGTTCTGTCCCAGATGGAGCTGGAATTCAAGCCCATGCTCCTGCAAGACATCAAAATCATTCTTTTTGTTTTGTTTTGTTGAAGCAAGAGCCAACAAAATACCCAACTACTTGGCTTTGTTACTGTAGAAATCCTCAGTCTGGACTGCTGTATCTCGATTTTGAACAATTAAGTTTGAGGTTGCTCACACCTTCTTAGTCTAACGCATTGGGAAGATAAGGTCTGTCTGCAACGTATGAGTCTGAACACGAGCCGGGCTTTGAAGTCCTCTTTCCTCTGCTAACAAAATTTTGAAATATTATGAACTTCTGTCAAGCAAGTGAGGAAAAGATATTCATGCTAGATAACAGAAAAGAAAATAGGAAACTGTTCTGTGTGCAATGAAACTGTGAAATCTGTGGTTAGTTCCCGCATGGATCCTCTGCTAGCTAGTAGTGCAGTTGCTAAAGCTATTGTCTTTACCTCAGCCAAGGCCCTTCTTTCAGATCTTTCCTGTGTTTACCCCTTCTCTTGAGATTTATTTGAGTTCTTTACATGTAGTCCTCTCTTAAATTTGAGTCTATTCTTTCTGGCAAATTTGATGGCAATTAACCTGCTGTATCTAAAGCTTCAGAGACTCACGCACATGTGAGAAATTGTGTATGCACAGTTTGCCCAGAAAAGTAATCTAAAAGAGCGCACCGTGTACAACTAGAACCAGGGGCTGCAAGGGGTTGGGGTGTAGTTACTAAGGCATAACTTGTGAAGAAATATTAATTACATAAACCCTAGTTTTTCTAGTGGTTGGCAATCCTGCCCGCGGTGCGGGGGTTGAAACTAGGTGATCTTTGAGGTCCTTTTCAACCCAGGCCATTCTATGATTCCTTGATTATGATTCACTAGGTGTCTTACTCCATCTTTCCCTCAGTACATCTGTGTTTTAAACTGTGGGCATAAAAATGACACAAAATTATGCTTTTGTCTTTCCCTGAAAATTCACATCGTATTTCCTCAGTTATGCTACAGTGTTGAATGTGAAATGTTCACAGTATTCACAGTATTTTTATTGTCTTGTGGTTAAGGGTATTTCCTTCACTTTTTCTTCTCCTATCTGCTTCTACTTAGGTCATACAGAGCTCTTATTTTATCCTCAGTTGGTCTAAGTAGACACAGCTTTGCAGACATCAACAGACTACAGTTGTTTACAAAAGCAAAGGGCAGAGTGGACCAGGTATGTGGATCAGGGTGAGTCTAGCAAGTGACAGGCTGCTTGCAAAAAAATATCCAGGCTGAATATTGCCTTGAAGTTAATCATTTCTGCATGGCTCTGTGACTCTGATAACATGATTTGTTGCTCCAAATACTACTGCCGTGACTGGGCTTTGCTCTATATTTGGTCCCTGGAAATCTAGAGGAAAGTGAGGTATATGGAAGAGGAATTCAGGGGTCGTCACACATCTGGGATTTTGGCATAGTCTGGGCAGACTGTGTTTGCAACCTGGATCTTAAATGGATCTGACATTTAAATAGCCCCCATGTAGGGTATGCATTTATAAATCCTTCCATACACACTTGGCAATAATACCCTGAATATAGGAGATTTATTCCCTTGGATTGTAGGAAACATGATTTTTCAGCTTCAATCTACTTGAACACTGCTTAACCTTTTCTTTCTCAAAACTAGCTTGCTGGATATCTCTGGTGTCTATATGCAATGTCTTTTCCTTCAACAAGGTGGAAGATGTTGGACAAAAAGAAATCCAAGGCTGAGAAACCTTGGTGCCCCTGACATTTCAGGTAGAGGCTATGAAAATGCTGCATCATTAGGACATCCTAAAAATCTAGAAAGACTCTTGGGATAACTGCCTCTCTGTTTTCTACTAAATTTGTATGAGTAGTAGCTTTTCTTCTCCAAATGCAGACATCTAAACAAAATGAGATGGGCCTCTTCATTGGCTCAGCTGCAGGATTGGTCCCCAAAACTGCTATTATCTCCTTGCTTTTAAATTTTTAGTTAGATATTTGTGGATATTTTTATTTTTGTATTTGTAACTCTATTACATTGGAGTATATTAGTACTGTGCTTTGTGTTTTTGTTTTTTGGCTGTTCTCATCCATTCTTGTCAGGGAACTTTAGATAACTGAAACCTCAGACAAGGAAAAATTAGATTTCCTGTAATTGTAGAGTTGACAGCAGTGAGTGGTTGTAATCACATACATTAGCTGCTAAAATGCCTATTGGGGGTTTCAATTAGAAGGAGAATTCTGACAATAGTGTTGAGAAGGTGAAACCCCAAGAAGCCCAAAGGATACAGAAGAAGCTAGTAGTAATTATATTTCAGACCTGGAGAAAGAGAAGGTGTCAGGCAAACCAATATGCTTCACAGAAGCTATATTGCTTTCTGCAGGAAGATGGAAGGGCAGGACCAAGCCCTGTGATAATCATAAGCTGCCAGCTGTGGCAGAAAACATATGAATGATAACTTGCTATGGCTCATTGTATGTTGATGTGTGGATTATAATTTAATGAGAGCCAATCTTGAATTTTCTTTTTGATATACAGCTGCAAACATAAGCTAGGCTTGACTGCAGAGGATATGCTAATATCTAATCATGTTCTATAGATTACTATAGAACAGTGAACACTTCAAAATGAGCAGTGTGTCAAGTGAGATACATCTTTTCTTCAATGCCAGGAAGATGTGACTGAAAGCTTCATTCTTTGGACATCTGTGCCATGCCCTCCCCTTCTCCCTCATCAATCAGTCACAATAAATGTTTTTTTTTGTGTGATAGTGAAGTAATCAGAAAGCAGACAACTTAGAGACATGCATAACACTTCAGATCTCCTGAAATTATTTCTGAGATGCTTCATCTGTCCATAATGATTCTTGTATAGCACTTGAAGTCACCAGGTAGAAGATGCCTTGCACTGCAGAAAGTCTTAGTAGGCTTTTAAGGCTTTACATGTGTTGCTTACCGTGAGCACCTTTACATTAAATGTTGATTTGAGTAGTCCTTAGTAGAGATGTATGAATCCTTACGACACTGCCATGGTTTTCACAGATTCTAATGTGTGGATATAAACATCACTAAGTTTAAATGCAATACCTTCCAGACCTCTGTTTGTCTGCTGTCCCACTAGAGAAGGTCATTGAGGAAGATCAGCAGCAGGTATGGTGACAGTGCTGGAGAGGTTTGAAGGCAGGCAGTCTATGGGAATAGGGTAAGGAGGGAGGATTGTGAGGGACGATGAAGAGAAAAGCCTATCTGAGTCTTGAAGGCAACTTGTTTCTGGACAAGGTACCACTCCAGTTGTCTTTCTAAAGGTTGGTTTATATGCACTGCTTGCTTGGGTTTTGCCTTAAAGAAAAGGAAATACTGTGCTGGGAGATTAAAAATGTCATCACATAAACATGCAAGATAGGTTTATAAGCCTGAATCAAGTACCTTTTACTCCTCTCTTCCAAAATAGACCTGGTGGTTAGATCTTTCTGTGAACTTCTGCCGTCTGTCCCGCTTAGCCTCCCAGCTCTTGCAATGGTGAAAAAACAGTTATAGGCCACTTTGTACAATGAAAAGATGGTTTCACTAGGTTAAAAAAAAAGTTTTAAGTCAGGTGAAGTTTACATTTTACAGGCCAAAAGGATTTTGAATGTTTTTTTTAATCATTATTTAGTGTGGAGTATTGCAAATGTTCTTGACCAGAGGTGCAAATAACTTGTAATACTGGGGTTGGGCTTCCTGCTTTTTCAACAAAAGCAATGGGTACACCTAGAAATTCAGTAATTTAACCTCTCAATTACTTCATCTGTGTTTGCACGATGCTTTATGAATGCAGATGTTGTTAAAGATATAGCACTAAGAAAATCCTTTGTCACTACCTGCCATACAGAGTGCAATTCAAATGACATAGCGGGAAAAGTATATCAAGTTTCATTATGGAAAGGTGTGAACACTGCCACTCCTTTTCAGGTGGGAGGATCAGATCATGGTCATCTCAAATTCAGTAGTCATTTTACTGAGTTATGTCATCCCAGAACTGGGCCTGAAGTGACCTGTTCACGTAGTTCCTTTGAAGTCTAACTCTGAACAGTTTGCCCAACATTGTGCTACAGGGGAGCTTAATCCAAAAATTAAAACATAATGAAGCATATCCTCATGTCTTCCACCTACACCTCAGGTAAAATTAACTGTCTTTTTGGCCAAACTACTGAATTGGATTTTAAGCCAAAGTAAGCAGACGTGTTTCACAGTGTCATAAAATCATACATAAGCATCTCTTTTTTTTCTTTCTTTTTTTTTTTTTTCCTAGTTTAAGTTTTATCTCACATGTAAGTTCTCTCAGTTCTCCTTACCTTTCATTTGCAGTGTCTGTTTAGGTTACCAGCACTTGAGGCAACGGATGTCTTCCTTATATATAAAACGCATAAAGCATCTACAGGCACACAGTACATACAGTGGGTTCTGTAAATGCCCAATGAGATAGTGTCTCTGGTTGGAATTAGGGTTCATTTATATTAACCTAAAAATAGGCAGCCTCTGCCCTCTGGGGCCTGTGTAAAAGGCTTTTGATGAAACCAAGAGAAAAGGAAGGGGAGAAGATCTGGAGAGCAAGGGTAGTGAGTGCCAGCACAGGTCAGGAAGGGAAACAGTCACTCTGGTGGATGTGTGGGACTGAATGGCCATGTGTGCCCACACCTTGAATTCCAGCCCCCGGGGCAGACAGCAGGAACATTCTGGTCAATGGTAGCCGCCTAGTCACAGTCCATCAAGTTAGCTGTAAAACCTTCTGGTTCAATTAAATATAAGCTTGTAGTATTTTCACACAACAGTTAATAAAATAAAACTCATTAGGAATATAGCATTTAGACTAGAGCGAGTGATATTTTTTTTAAATGCCACACTCAAAACCGCATTTCCTTTAATCAGCATCTGCTCTGTGTTAGACTGCCTATAAAATCCGGTGCACTGTTGACAATAGGGGAAGATGAAAACAAACAAACAGGAAAACTACAAAAGGCATGGTATTAACATCAAAGTGCAATAATCCTGCTCTCTTTCCGTGGCATTTGAAAAATATCTTTATTTTGGGCCTAAACAGTGTAACTTTCTTCCCACCAATTTTGAGTTTGGACAACATGGGGAAGAGTGGAAAGAAAGTAGGGCATTGCGTGTAAATTGATACATGAGACTAAGAGAAAAAAATATAGTTAAACCCATTTGAATAAATTAAAGATTTTTGTGGAAAAAAATCATCTGCATCTATTTAGAGCACCAGTTGCACAGAAACTCCTTATAGGGACAGCGGTAGTGAGCAGTAGTTTCCTTCAATGTTTCTGTAGCAACTTAAATAGAAATACTCAATATGAAGAAGTGCATGAGAAAATTGTGAGAGCAGACTGTGAATAAAGAAAAGAATAGGCTTTGTGTGATTTTTTTTTTCTTGTTTAAACATGGAACTGCAGTGTATTGTTCAGTAAATATTAAATTTTAGGATAAATCTTACGTAGGTAACAGAGTTGTTACAGTGGGTAAAATGCAAATGACTGTGAGTCTATTGTACTTAAGCAGTAACCTGCTAAATACCAGGGATGAAAGAAGGGAGGAGACTTCCTTAATCATTAAGCCAGACTTTGAATGTGGAGAATAATCACATCATCTCTAATCCCATTCATACACACATTAAACTGTAAAGTTAAAATCTTTGTGATGTTGTCCCCCTTCTTCCTTTGAGGAAATACTTCACTTCTCCAATGTTTAGAAATCCTCTTGTAATTTCCAGCGTAACTGTGACTGGTTTACACCTATTTGTTTTGTTACCACCGTCCTTCAATGTGAATAGCATTTTTTCCTCCCTGCTGTTTACCCCTGGTACATTTATAGACAGTAATCATCGTGCCTTTTAGCCTTTGTTCTGCTCTGTTAAACATGCAGTGCTCTGTTAGCCTTCTCTAGTAAAATAAGTGCTTCTTTCCTACTGTTATTTCAGTTCAGCACCTACTCTTTAAACTATTCTCTCTCTTTACATGTATTTGACCATGATGAGACTTAGTGGTCCATGAGTCTTCCTTCATAAATGCTTTAAAAATAGATTTTTTTTGCTTTTTTTGCTTTTTTTTCTTCTTACTTCTGGAAATAGTGAATCTCAGTTATCCTGGGATAATGCTTACTGCTTTCAAAGACTCAGACTCAGTGGTGACTAGCAGTCATCCTGGAACTGACTTCTTATTTGTTCCTTTCTTCTCCATCACCTGCCCCAATGATGCCATAGCTTGTAGGATGAATCATCATTGATTGAAAGGACAGCAAAAATATTTCTTCTGATGTAAATTCAGTATCTGAAGATTGGGCATTGTGTCCAAGCCAATTATTGCACAGTATTCCATCCTAGACTGGGATTACTTGTCTTCTGGAAATGACCACTGCATTGGTTTCTCTGTTGGCAGAAACACCAAACGTTTGTCCATCAGTAAGGTAAGAAGTGCTGTGGAGATGCTGTCACTTGAGTTGCTATCATACTTACATTGGTCATCCGTATCAGTCTTCTTTTGTGTGACAACCACTTCTATCACAACAGCTGCCTCCTGACCATGTTATCAGTAGATCCATTAACATTTTCCTGTCTTTTGATTCATTACTGATCATTAGAGCTATTGCAGCCACTGAAGACTCTAAGTGAAATACTGGTCCTGTAGAATGAGATGCACAGTTTCACTGCTGAGCTAAAGCCTGTGGACTTGAGAGAAAGCTCCCACTGGCAAAAGACACCGGTCTTAGTTTTCCAGACAGCACTACAAAACAATAAACTTGAGCAAAAAGAGGCTTTCTGCTTTTAGTTTTTCATTGTGAGGAAATGAACATTAGTGTTTTAACAAGAAAGTCTCACAAAAATCTCATATGTGCCGTAGGTGAAAAACCTTTTTGAGAGCAGGAATTAAGGACCGATTCAGCTATCCTTTGTTTTCCTTTTTTTAAATCAAATAGACTAATTCAAACTTGTCAGATTATGCCTATCTCTATAGCAGAGACCACAAGACTGAGCAAGCAGATATATACATGTGTACACACACACACAAACATATATAAAAGTACATTTGATGGCAGCGTTTATTCTAGTTTTCTCTCAAGTAAATGCTGCATGTTGATGCTAGGATGTTCAAATGGTGTAGTCTGAAATAGGAGATTAAAAGGAAAAAACTTTTCTAGCAGGCAGTAGGAGCAAAAAAACATTTTTAATCCCCCAGTTGCACTTATTACTAACTGTTAGAATGCTGTTCCTAAGGGAGAAGTCGTTGCTAGCTTGTATATATTTACAATGGATACTTGTGGCAGTGAGTACCAGAACACTGTGTGTACTCTTGCACCTTGCTGATGCCCACTAAAAATGGTTTCCAGGTGGTGACACTTTGATTGAACATTTATTTTTATTTCATGTAAGGAATATATATAGAAAAGCACTTGGTAGTACTTAAGAGCAGTTCTAGAACTGGTTTCAGATGTTGTACGAATGCTCTCTTGTGTCCTTCACATATCTTTGTGTGTATGAGGAGTGTGGCTGTTTGCAGGCCTCCACGTACCACTCATCACTATTCATCACAGGCATACCAAATACCTGACAGTGTGCTAAACCAGACAGGGCATGTGAGGGCTCATGTGCATACTGTATTTCGGGCTCTGCTTGCACATTCCCTTCACAGCAAATCTGATCTGAAAAAGGGGGTTTGGGCCAGGTGACCTTCAGAAGTCCCTTCCAACCTGAATTCTGCATAAATACTTATTGCTGGGTTTCTTTTACCTTCCTCTAAAGCACATTCGTGCTGTTTACAAAGGTAGAATATTGGACTAAATAGTTTTTGAAATATCATCCATCCTGGCAAGTTCTGTATCTCCATGTGCAAACAGGATTTATTAGAAACTCGATACATATTGAATGTAGGTCTTTAGAGATCTCTTATTTACTTTGGGCAGGCAAATATTGAATTGTCATGAAAGGTATTTGACTCCATTTTGGAACATAAAATAGAGGAGGTTAATAGAACAAAGAGAGGAAATCAACAGCAATGGTAAATGGTAACACACGTTACTGTATAACCCTTCTGACACTGCAAGCGATACTTCTTTTGCATCGTTATACAAAGCAAACTTTGCAGTGTCACAAGCCTCACAGAGATGAAGAGGGGTTAGAAGGTTGCTTTTATAATCTTGTCAAACCCATCTGTGAGTTATTTTCCCTGACAGCTACTTCAGTTCTTTTTCATTTCTTTTTGGAAGAAGTCTGCTGGTCCGGCTTTCTCTTTTTCACAGTTACACACTACAGATGAAATCTGAACAGTTGAAACTTTCATTGCCATTGTAAAATGTCATTGGGAAGATGATGAAGTTCGTACAGCTTCCCACAAGCTTCCCCACTATAGATAACAGGAGGAACAGCACTTTAAGGGTAGTCACGGTGTGTAACTCCCACACATCACAGCTGGAGTCAGTGGGACCAAGGTTTTATCTGAGCACTGAGGTGAGTTGTTTTCTTCACCAACTGGGGACACATTAATGACATGCTGAAGGGAATACCAATATGTGAATCATTGGCTAAGGCAGCACCTGTAAGAAAACTAGTTTCAGTGTGAGATGATTCCTCGGAATCTCAACTCCCCTTCCCCAAGTAATGAGCAATTAGATCTCTTTCTCAGAATAATTCTTGTTTGTTTCAAAACATTCTTGTTTGTAATCACTGGAGGACAAACCTCTCACAAAACTCTTCTTGATGAATGCTTTCATTTTATTTGAGGTAATACATTTATTTGAAGTGAAATTGATGATTTAACATTTTTATTGTTATCTAGAGTAGATTAGCTGAATATGGAATTTTTTGGATACAGTAAGGAATGTTCTTTCTAAATGTATACAAGTCAGCAGAAACTAGTGTAGGAAGAATTCTAAGTGACATTTTTCTTTCCAGCCTTGAGACTTGCAAGCGAGCTTTTACAAATAGTGCTGTCCCAGACAATACGCAGGATTGTTCTTTAAAGTACTATTGCTGGCAAGACATAATGCCCCATAAGAAACCTTGTCCGCAGCTGGGAGGTTGGACTGCTGATCTTTAGGCCCCTTTTAACCTAAGCCATTTTAGGATTCTGTAAGAAACTGCACATACCATCTGCCCTGCCATCTTTGTTTTTAATCTTTGTTTTTTTTTTTCCCCTAATGAAAATGTTCATTTAAAAATGTATGCAGAGAGGAGATTTTTTTTTACTGCTAATTTGTTGACTGTATATTTAGCCCCCCTGACGGTGCCATTCTTTGCTCTCATCACAGCACAAAGAAACACTGTTATTTACCCTGGGAAACAGGTGACTGAACTTATAAAAATCACTACAGGACAAGATGTATTGAGGCCTGGCACAGAATGACAAATTCTGTCGGGGTTTGCCAAGAAGAGACATATTGATTTTTAAATGATTAATAAGGAGAATATAATTGTATTTCATTAAGATGGATGGGATTTCATTTAGTCTGTCTTCTCCTTTTCCACTTCAGATGCGAAAGGAAATCAAGTCATCATCAGTGGCACCTTGTGTTAGCCTGCCATGGAAACGAGGTCATTGATTGAGTAAAAGAAGTTTCTGAGAGGCTAGCCTAGTCTTTAATGGAGTTGCTAACATAGATAACAGGGCAAAGATAACAGCACTAAGTTTCTCTTATAATTCTGAGAACAACCAGGACTAGGAAAATATTGATACCATCTTTGTGCTGGACTTTGATGTTTTTCAAGTTGCATATTATCCCAAGCAAATTGAGTTGGGCATACAAATACAGGGGATTACTCATTTGTTTTTATAAAGTCATTTGAAGCTGTTCCATTGTCTGAGCCTGAGGGACAGATAGGCTGAAAAAGGGAGGAGTTCAAAATCCTATAATCCGGATGTATTCTTGGTATCCTTATCAAGAAAATCTCCCCAGTGTATCATAAGCATAATAATTAACTTTTCAGTGGATTGCTATGGATTTTAGGGTTGTGGCAAAACTAAACCTGTACTTTCACCACCTCCTGAAATTGAAGACTTTGTGAAAGAAGATGCTCTATCTTAGATAACCTTTTCAAGCTTTTCAAGAAATAGCTTAATATATAGAAGGTGAAGTATTTAACTGTCTCCTTTTCCAGCACGTGTGCCCAGGATACTAACTCACGTTATTTCTGAATGGCTGTAGATTTTAATTTTCTCATATACATCCTACTCCTTTCCAGAAGTTTTTCACTCTAGCTGTAGAGATGATTCAACTGTTTGAATATGACATGTTAAGTAAACTGGCTTATGTTAAAAAGCCAGTTTCTATTTTCCAGCATTTCTATAGGTTTTGTGTGATCAATTGCATTGGTTCCCAGAGAGGGGTTTTGGTCAGAGCATGCAAATAAAATACTTGAACAATTTTATTGATGAGTAAGCCTAAATGAGTGATATTGGGTATTAATTAGCAAGAGGTAGAATAATGTATTCCTTAAGAATTGATAGGGAATGGAATGAAGATAGTATAAAGGATGAAGAATAATGAAATTCAGATGATATCTAATTCATACAAGGAATTTGTCATCCTGCTAAATTAACAAAAATATGACAGTACAAAAATAAATTTTTATAGTATTTTGCATTTAACTACAGATGTGAATGATCTCTATTGCTCTGTAACTGCAGACAGAGGAAGTTGGGCTTTTCAGTTTAACCACCATGAAGACAGAGGGGTACAGCTATGGATAATTAATTAAAAACTAATAAGCAAAAAAAAAAAATGTTTTGGGATTTTGCAGGGGGAGCACAGATTTTGAGGTATCTTAGGTGTGTTAATTATATTATCTCAGAGGGATTACTCCTACATTTGGGCACTGTAAAGTGAACTGAGACCTACAGCTGAAAACATACAGCATGGTATCAAGCCCCTTTTCCAGGGAAGAAACTGAAACAGTGAAATAGAGTGAATTATATTCTGAGGCAGGTCAGAAAGGATCCGTGAGTTTGTAACTAGAGCTAGACCTGTATTAACTTTGAGCAAATCACTAAGGAGTCATGCTAGAATGGAAAGGTTGGTATTTACGTGCATGCTTCCTGTGAGAATTGCTGAAGTTTGTGCAGTTTCCTGGAAGAGTCCGAATTACGATGTCCTTTCTGCAATGTGGAAACACAAAAGTATGCATATATGCATAGCTGATAATAGAGAACAAGAGGAACTTCTGCTCTGTGTATTTTCATCTCTCCCTGGGATGAACTCAGCTTCCTTCAGATTTCTTGGTGGAGCTGCCAGCCCAAACTTGTGTAACTGAAACTATCTTCCGTATGGGTGGCAGTAAGATGACTCTTTTTGCAATTTGTTGTACAGACAGGTTCAACGCACAATCCTGCACCATTACGTCCATCTGTATATGTTAAGGAGATTACTCTGTTGGTATAGAACATGGTAGGACTCTGATGGGTGCATTTGTTAACTGATGTTTTGCACGATAAGAGGTGATATGTGCATTTAAGACACTATTACGTAATATCCTAATTCTCTCAGACATGCCTTATCTTGGCAGGTTTCTAATGAATCATCAGAAAATAAACTAATCAAGGCAAGTATAGAAAAGGAATGATAATGTGGTTTTGGTCCCAGAGTTGGACTCTGGTGCCTGAAGCAGATCAGAGATTTTTAAATAAAAATGTCTTTTAAAAGAAAAATTTTGGTTAACGAACACCTTACATTTTGGGAGAAATTATACTGTCTTATATGAAAGTGTTTTGTTTTAGGAAAGTCTATTTGCAAAGAGAGATATTCATTCTAAAATCATGCATAAATTGTCTATTAACAGTGGTCTAGGCTGTAGTGCCGTTTGTGTCTGTTTTCTGAATCAAGTTGAAAAGGACCTGGAATTTGAATCTTCTGTCTTCCAGGTTAGGAGCTGCTCTGGGGCAGTGAAGGTTGTTTCCTAATTGTCTTGCATGAATTTTTGGTAGACTAAGTTTTGTTCCCAAAAAAAGTATAGAATCACTCTCAAGATGTGAAAAACTTTTGTGGAGTGGAAAAAACATTTAGAACTTTTCTCTAGTAAGGGTACAATCTCTGGTTTTGCCTCAAATTCCTCGTAGTCAGCAAATCATCTCTCACTATCTTTATTCTTTATCTAATAAAGTTCTAGTATTATTCTTGTACCTTATCTTACCTGCATAGTAATTATTCCTATAAAAATTTGTGACTGCATATTGAATTCAGATCAATGTTAAAAGTAACCATCACCTAATTCTTTTGTTTCATTAAGCACTTTATTCCTACTTTTCCCCCTTTTCTTTCTTGCCTTATGAAGCCCATGAATATGCATTCCGGTCTTCTGTATTTTGTTTAGAGATGTCTTGGCAATGTCTGAAATGATTTATTGAGGGCTCTAACATAAGAACTGAAAGGGTGTGAAACTTAAGATATTTAAAAAGGCTTCATTTGTTCCATAAAGTTAATTATTCAGTCTTGACCATCAGATTAGATTAAAATTAAGTATGAGTTAATTAACACTTGTTATTTCGTTAGCTTCGTTCCTGACCAGTCACACTGAAATGTTCACCAAAACTCATACGTTTATTTAAGCAGAAACTTTCTCATTTTTGCTGAAGTCACAACAGTTTTTTTCAGGGCTTGAATCTATTAATCCTTTTTTACATTGGCAGGTAACATGTCTAAATAGGAGACAGAAAAGAAATAATTATCACAGAAGATTCATGCCTTGTTTTTTTCAGCCTTATAGTATCTACTTTATGGTTTTGCTTTCCAATGAAGTTTAAAGTTTAAGTTAAACTTTACTCCATGCACAAGTCACATAGATTTAGCATTGTATTACTGTAGTTATCAAATTTTGGGACTGTCTTGCATTTGGTTATTATCACGGAGTCACATTCCATACCTTAAAAAAAAAAGAAAGAAAGAAAGAAAGAAAGAAAGAAAGAAAAAGAAAGAATGAATGAATGAATGAAAGAAAGAAAGAAAGAAAGAAAGAAAGAAAGAAAGAAAGAAAGAAAGAAAGAAAGAAAGAAAGAAAGAAAGAGAGAATTATCTTTGTTTTTTTGATTGTAACCAACAATTTAGACCCTTACCTTCCTTTTTGGGTGACCTGATGCCTTCTATTTATCAGCCTACTCAAAGTGGCTTTACACTAAGTAGAATTCTCAAGTTTGACATTTACTTTGCTCATATTTCTGCCAAACTAAAAGTCATGATAAGTTCTCATTCCATTTTATTAGGAAAACACGATGCAACATCTAGCATTCACCAACTTGATTATCACTTTCTCTATTTTCACTTTCTGAGCTTGTGGGTTGTTACTGTTATTGTGCTTGTTATCATGGAGCCTGCTAATTAAGGCATGTTTTCAACTCGTGAATATTATGTACAAACAAACAGGAGACAAATGAAACAAACACACTGTTTCAGGTTAGAAATTATTTTCAATGTTGATATTACATTTTTTCTTTGAATGGTTTCCCCACCGTTTTTTCCATCCTCCCTTTCAGTCCATAATTTATTTTTATTGGTTACAGTAAGACTGCAGGGTTTTCTACAGCTGAGCACAGCTGCTAATGTTTTGCTATTGATTCCACATGTTAGCTCAAAAGTGTATAATAATCTGTTTTAATCGTTGCCTTTGGCTTTTCCTCTTCCCACTCTGAGAAGTGCCCTCTGCCTCTGGCCTGGCACGGCCATAACCAGAAACTGATCCTAATTACATCAAACCACTCTCTGCCAAAATGCCCAAATATCCGTAACGTGTTTGAATAACAACTGTTGGGAGGCATAACTCCATCCAGCTCCCTGAAAAATGCTTCAAATTATCAACTGTAGATGTGCTGACAGGAAGAAAATCTTGTGGGCATGGTAGGCGGTTAAGCTACCTCTGGCCCAAAAGGGAATACCTCAGCAGTACAAATGTAATGCTATTTAAGTCCCCCCCTTCAAATCCCTGCAGCTCTGAGGAAGCTCCAAATTATAACAGGGCTCCTAAGGGAATGGCACATAATCAGCCCTGCTGAAAGCATGTTGAATAGTGCTAAATAAATCCCAGTTCTAATTATGTTACTGAGACCGCATGGGGACTGCACATCTGGAAGTCCCCTCAAAAAGTCCTGTGGTAGTTGCAGCGAAGCAGAATCAGCTGCTCAGATGTCCATGGTAGCTCTGCATCCATCCTTCCATCTCCAGGGAGGAACTGCCAGAGTCCCCTTGCAGTTAGGGGTAGCCTGCACTAAATCGCAGCTTATTTAATTTGTCCAACTCCTCTTTTGTCTAGGGGGAATCTGCCAGGGCTGGCATGAAAACCAGAGCTCCTGGGTCTGATAGGAACAGCTCACCCCCTAAAGCCAAAGTAGAGGCCTGTAACTAGCAGTGTACCCCAGGGGTCAGTCCTGGGTCTGATCTTGTTCAGCATCTTCATCAATGACGTGGATGAAGGAATGGAGTCCACTTGAAGCAAATCTGCTGATGATACAAAGCTGGGAAGATTGTCTGACACACCAGAAGGCTGTGCTGCCATTCAACAAGACCTGGGCAGGGTGGAGAGTTGAGCAAGGAGGAACCTGGTGACATTCAGTAAGAGCAAGTTCAGACTCTTGCACCTGTGGGAGGATAAGGTCACACATCATCAGTACAGGTTATGGGCTGATCAGCTGGAGGTGAGCTCTGTGGAGAAGGACCTGGGGGTCCTGGTGGATAGTAGGTTGGCCATGATCCAGCAGTGTGCCCTTGTGGCAAGAACGTCAGTGGTCTCCTGGGTTGCATTAAAAAGAGGGAGGTTATCCTTCCTCTCTACTGTGCCCTGGTGAGGCCACATTTATACTACTGCATCCAGTTCTGGGCTCTCCAGTTCAGAAAAGACTCCTGAAAGGAGTCCAATGGAGAGCCACAAAGATGAGGAGGGGCCTGGAGCATCTCCTGTATGAGGAAAGGCTGAGTAACCCGGGTCTGTTCAGCCTGGGGAAACAAGATGAGAGGGGATCTGATAAATATTTATCAATGTCTAAAGGGAGGTGGGAGGCAAATGGGTGAGGCCAGTCTCTTCTTGGTGGTGTTTAGCAACAGGACAAGGAGCAATGGCCTAAAACTTCAATATAGGAAGTTCTGTACTAATATGTGGAAGAACTTGTTTATGGTAAGGGTGACAGAGTACTGGAACACGTTGCCCAAACAGGTTGTGGAGTCTCGTAGAAGATATTTGAGACCCATCTGGACGCCTACCTGTGCAACCTGTTGTGAAAAACCTGCTTTAGCAGGGGGTTGGACTCAATGATCTCTTGAAGTACCTTCATCTGTTCCCAGGCACAAAACCAACCCTTTCCCAAGAATTATATCTATAGAAATGGTAGAAGCAACCTGAGCTTCTGTCTGTAAATATCGGTGGTGGTGTTTTGGCATCATTGAAGTAAACAAGAGCTTTCCCACTAGCTTTTCTGGAACTGCATCTCACCTGCGATGCGTCATGATAATCATTGTGTAAATTTGCAAAAACTGTGGCACTTTGCATGGTATCCTCTACAGAAAATAAGTATTGTGGGTTTTTTGTTTGGTTGGTTTATTGGTGGAGGCCGCACCTCGAGTACTGTGTCCAGCTTTGGCCCCTCACTGCAAGAAAGACATTGAGGCCCTGGAGTGGGTTCAAACAAGGGCAACAAAGCTGGTGACGGGAAGGAGCACAGGCCTTATGAGGAGCGGCTGAAGGAGCTGGGATTGTTCTGTCTGGAGAAGAGGAGGCTCAGGGGAGACCTCATTGCTCTCTATAACTACCTGAAGGGGGTTGTAGTGAGCTGGGGGCCGGCCTCTTCTCTCGTGTAACTGGTGATAGGACTAGAAGGAATGGCTTCAAGCTGCGCCAGGGGCAATTTAGGCTGGACGTTAGGAAATACTACTTTTCTGAAAGAGTGGTCAGGCACTGGAATGGGCTGCCCAGGGAGGTGGTGGAGTCACCAACCTGGAGGAGTTCAAAGAATGTTCGGATGTTGTGTTGAGGGACATGGCTTAGTGAGAACTATTGGTGATAGGTGGATTGTTGGACTGGATGATCTTGTAGATCTTTTCCAACCTTGGTGTTTCTGTGATTTCTGTGTTTTTTTTAACCTCAGGATGAGTAGTTCCTTATTCTGCCGTGACAGGCACTTTTCTGAGTAACTATTTCCACTACCAAAGTGATGTTAATGTGCAAACATGCTACATGGACCAGACTTCACTGCTGTGAGCTGACTCACTATTTTGCAGCTCTGAAAATACAGTCTCTTGTTTAGGCTGCCGAGTTTCCTTATGCTTCTGTGGTTTTCATCCAGAAGAAAAATACCAGCAGCCATGTATCATCAATAGATGGAAAAAGCTATTTAAAACTACTTGCATTCCACTTTATTTCAGTTATTTCATGCTTCTGTTAGTTGATTAGTTGGCTGTCAGGAAAAAAAGGCAACATACTAATTACTTTTGTAATTGTTAAACAAGTATAGCACTAAGTCAATATTTCTGTGGTCTGCATTCAAATTTTATTGTTACATATTCACTGGTGATTCCTGATGATAAATGAAATGAATATTACTGTTGATTTTTCATTTTTAACTTCCAAAGGATATTTGGAAGGACCCCGAGAAGTAAGTGCAAATTACATTGACCTCACAGATAAGTTCTTTACTCTTCGTTGAAAAGCACTCATTAGAAAACTGTAGAAGCCAGAAAATTTTGGGGTTGTCCATTGTAGCTCTGTTGAGTGTTTAGAAGAGCTTTTGGAGAGTACCACATATATCTGAAATTTATGGGGAAAAAATAATTACATTTTTCTGTTCTGCAGGATACATATAGCTATTCTTTGATAAAGTTCTCCTTTAATGTTGTGCATAAGAAAGCAAGTCTTTGCTTTGAAGTAGTCAGGAAAAAGAAAGGAAATAAGTTTTCTGTTCTCTGATTCCCTGAAAATTAAGATAATTTATCTTAGAACTTTATTAATAGAAGGATTTTACTTTCTCATGTCCATGGTTTTTTGATTCATTAAATGTAAGTATATCCCCATTCTCTTTCCTTAGTCTCTAATTTTACACACACACACACACACACACACACACACCCCAGTATTAAGATTGATTTAAATTGTTAAAAAACATTGCGGCTTAGTAAAACTATTTAGATAAATTTTTATGAAAAATGATCTGGATGTCCTTCCCGCTTCTACTTTCACCACATGAAAGGATGCTTTACTGGTAAACGTTTGTGAACAAAGAATTGGATGTTCTGTTTGTTGAACTGTGCTCAGAAAACACGCAAATGTGATCTATTTCATTCTTCACTAAATCACAGCATCCCCCTTATGAGAAAAGGCTGAGAGACCAGGGACTGTTCAATCTGGAAAAGAGAAGGCTGAGAGGGAATCTTATCATGGTATTTATAAAGGTCTGAAGTATGGGAGCCAAATGGATGGAGCCAGGCTCTTTTCAGTGGTGCACAGCATCGGAAAAGAAGCAGTGAGGACAAAGTGGTACACAGAAAGTTCCATACAAGCACAAGGAAGAACTCTTCACTGTAAGAGTGACAGAGCACTGGAACAGGCTGCCCAGAGAGGTTGTGGAGTCTCCTTCTCTGGAGATCCTCAAAATCTGCCTGGATGCTTTTCTGTGTGACCTGCTGTAGGGAACATGCTTTAGCAAGGGGTTGGATGATCTCCAGAGGTCTTTTCCAGCCCCTATCATTCTGTGATTCTTTGAAAACCGTGATGATTAGGACAGACACAGAAACCTACTGAACTGTGGACTGATAAAATGTGGGAGATAATTTTGAGGAAGTCCCTTTATAAGGAGCTCATTGTTATAGATACATCTCTCAGCATTCATTTTTGGGCACTGTCAGGTACACAGTGCTGATCTGAACAGACCTGTGCTTTGATCCTGTCTGGCTGCTCTTAGTCTCCAGAATCACCATGGTTTAGTATAAGTATCTTAAAACACAGAGTGTCTATGGGATATCAGTGGAGTTGTTCAGAAATTAAAAGCATAGTGGTTTTCTTTTTTGAAACTGATGTGCCCTTAAATGCAGCTAGTACCATAAATGAGACACTTTTCCAGACTTACTGCTTCTCAACACTTGCAACACTTGAACCAGGGTGGAGACTGTCAGAAAAGGGCCTCATGCTGTTATCTGCTTTATTAAACAGAAGTTGGTTTTATATTTAGTGGTGCTTGGTGTACGGATGAAACAAATCACTGCTATAAACTCAGCAAGATGGATAGGTCCTGTTGAAAACTGGCAAGAAAGGCTGTGTGTGCGAGATTAATATGCAGTCCAAAGTTCTGCTTCCCACAACTTTTATTGATTATTCAGAAAGTATAAAACAAAATAAAATATGGCTCCTTACAGAAGTCAGACTGAAATTCTTGTGTAACCAATCCTAAAAAGAAGTAAGTAATTTGTCTGGAAGGAGAGCTCTTTGGTCTCTGAGGGGTAAGAGATTAAAAATCTTCCTGTATTCACTTTGGTCTTGTGTACTGAAGAATTCTCAAAATAAGCACAGAGTTCATAAGAAGAAGAGTTGTGCTGCTTAGAAGTTTCTCCACATTGAAAGCTCAGTCCGCGCAATAGGGAAGGACAAGCAATCTTCTGGTTTCTCCCACTTTCGGCTTTGAGTCTGACTTGTAACTTTAACAGATGACTGTCATTGCTCTTATCGCAAAGGTGGGACATCTCTGCCCTGAGAATTCTTTGTTTTGGGGAGGAATTGGCATCAAGAAGTACTTCAAAGTTCAGGGGCTGCACAAAGGGTAGTCTGGAGTATAGAAATGGCCTGTCAGCATGTGGCGCCTTGTAGGATGCTTTGCTGTTTGAAGATTGACTCTGTGAAAGATTAGGCTTGATCTGTCCCTCTGCATCCTTTTTACTGTCATTTCCTACACAATAAAAGTAACTGTCTAGTTCTGCATCTCTTCCTCAGCTGCTTTGGAACTGACCTTTTTGAAGACATGCACTTGGGGATCACCTCATCCATGAGAAATCTTACAATAGGATGTAAATTCTCTAATTTTCTCAGAAGAGAAAATCCAAATATGTTCTCTCTTTCCCCAACAAACGAGAGGTGCAGTTAGCATTCATTTGGTCTTAATTGTGATTTCTCTTTTATTATTATTAGTGCTTTCAAAATCTCTTACTGCTTGAATGCAAAGGAAAATTCTGAGCAAAATATGAATCTATAGCATGTCGTCTAAAGGATGTGAAAAATTGTATCCTGTAAGGTCCAATGCTTTGTATTGATCTTACAGAAGAGACAAATCTCAAGGGTCAAAGTTGAGGTGATATGGACAAGCAAAATCAATAATAATTTTTTAAATAGACTTTTTTTTTCCTTTTCTTTTACTAATTCATGACAAAAAAAATAAAAGAGCATCACAAGACTTGAACACTATTGATGTTTTACAGATTGCTGCTGCATTTTTTTAAAAATTAATTATGTTTTGGAAAATATTTTTGCCAACACCCAATTGACAATATTCTCTTGAAAAAAAGTGTTGTCAAAGCTGAAGATAAGCATATCTGTCAGGATACATCTGGATGCTATTATGGCTGGGGTTTTCCAAAGATTTTGACGTCCTGAACACATGAAAAATTGTAGCCTTCCTTCTTTCTTCAGCCACAATTGCTTGTGACGAGGTAGAACATCTCACATCCTGGGTAAGATTTGTTGGGTGGTTGCTCCTCTCCTTTCCCTATGCCTTCTGAAAGAGAAAGCAGAAGGTGACAACAATCTGTGTCCTAGCTGACTCATTCAAAGTCTGGTGAAATAATGCAGTCCCATTTTCATTTCTGCATAAAGTAATATGAGCCGAGCAAACTGCATTCTTTCCTGGTACTTCTCCTGGGATGATAAGTCCTAGAGGAGAATTCTATCCCACTAAGTAGGCTAATGGAGGCAGCAGCCCTTTAAGTAATAACTGCCCGATGTTTTCTGAGGATGTCCATCAGAAATCATTGCTGCTGCCAGAGTCTTTCCCGCATTGTCCAGACCTCTGTTCTGACTCTTATTTACTGAATCCTAGTTCATTTGACTTGGAAGAATCTAGGATTTTGTTTATTTAGTTGAAATAAAGGGATCCTCTAAGCAAGAATTTTTGAAAACCTTTCCATCACTGAGTTAATGGGAGCAGATTTAGAGTAAAGCTGATTGTTTGGGAAACTGCAGTTTCTTGATCAGGTGTCTGGCCACTGGGTTTGGGACAGGAGGCATATAGCTCTATCCACCCTTAAACAGAGTCAAAATCTAGGAGAAGTCCCTGTCTTGAAATGATTCCAGAGCTTCACTGACTCCTGGAGTATGGTTTGGACTTGATCTAACACTGTTTCAGGATAAACACTTAAGGTAGTTTTACCCTGCTACCAATTTTATTTATTTACTTTTTACCAGCAAACAAAACTTTAGTTGAGAGATGCTTAGCTGCTTGTTTTTCTCGTAGAAAAATCAAGCTGTTGTGGATTTCTGCCATCTGCAAATAAACCTCCTCCACAAATTAAGGAGGCCTCTCAGTAGCAATTTCCATAACACCCACTCATCAGTGTCCACCTTCTTGAATACCTACATGCTGGCATGATCGTATTAGTGTCTTTGTTGATGACTAAAATGGAGGATATCATTCTAAAACACATGCCAGAAATAAATTTCTGTTGGCAGGCACCCTGGAGAATGAGATCATTCATTTTGGGAAAAAAAAAAAAAAGAAATTATAAACCAGATTTGAATTATTTTGTTAAAAGCTCTGGAAAATGCTTCACTATGTCTTCCCCCACTCAGTAAATATTCCTAGTGTTTTCTTTCTTCCTACTTCTTGTGCTGTGGCCTCTTGCTGGAAGAGTCCAGTTGCTTGAAGAGGAATCAAAACGAACATAGATCAAGGTGACTTTTTTTGTTAGAAAAAAATTAGCTTGCTGTTAAATACTGTTTTTAAAGTCCCAAATAAGTTTTCTGAGTAGACCACTGGGGAAAATGTCACCCTCAGTGTGTTTTTCCCCTAGTAGGGGTCTTTTCCAAAGAGCATGCCTTGAGCCTTGTTTAGGGCAGCTTGCTAACCAGAGACCATGTGCGTGGGACTGGGGACAGAGGAGGAGAATCCCAAACAGTGTAATCATACCTTTAGTATTACACAGCATTTAGCAATCATTAAACAAACAATTGTTTCGTTTCAAAGCTTATCTAATTACACATTAGTCACACATTCTCCCTTGCCCTCTATTTGCTGTGTTAAAAATCACAACCCTAAAAGAGCTTACTCTAAAGATTCCACAATTAAGCAGCCCGTTAATCCAGGAACATCAAAATCTTTCTTTCCCATCGGACATGACTTCAAGTGAAGGACTACACTGGCATTGCCCATGACAGATCACAGCTAAAGTATATATAAACCTCTGTCTGTAAGCATTTAAAAAGTGCAATGGAAAGAGAGCAGAAGCAATGTAACAGAGGAGATTGAAGTGAAGAAAGAAAAGCAACAGGTACAAATTTCTACCAGTTTCCTCAGGCATCCATAGCAGCTGCTTAATGATACATGTATCATCATATCTTGGAGTAGTTGGAGGGCAGAAGCAGACTTGATTACACTACAGACAATTGTTTCACAATAATTCTGGGCCATTTTTCATTAGCTGTCTTCCCTCACAGCAAAACGAAGGATAATTTTTTTCCAAAATAATCTTATACCTCTAGAAGGTTGTCCAACAGTTAAAGATTTTTAATAATTCATCATGCGAAACATCTTGAGCTAAATTCTAAATTTCCCTGCGATAACAACAAAAGATGAATGAAAGGAGCTGAGGTTAACTTGTTCTGATAGAAACAAAGAGATAAATAAAAAGAATGATGCTATCCTTTTTCCATGATTTATCAGTACATTTTTATTATGCCCTCCAATTTGACACATTTTGTCACTCAGTCTGTTGTGCACAAGCAGTCCATTCCAAGCCAGTTGATTAAGTAACTGATTAAAATGAAGCAGCAGATTTGTCTGCCTATAATCATTTACCATCACACAAAGAATAGGTGGGAAGTGCAGCTGCTGACACTACCTTTTAGGAAAGATAAAGACTTCTAGTTTTGATCACCTAGTCTAGCTTATCAGGGTCACAAGATATTATATGGTGCAAGTAATGATCTTTTTGGTAATTGCTATGTTTTCTTGTTTTTGAAAAAGAGAACTCACTCATAGCAACACGTAAATGTGGTAGTCCTGGCTTTGTTAGATGGACTTAATGTATCCAGCTGTTATCAAAAGCTTTTGGTAGGAGGAGAAGCCTTGTCACCTTTTTTTCAGTCTGCTTCCCAAGACACGCTGTGGTTGCTCTGCAAGGGAAATAATAGTGACTAAGACCTGAACTGTAGCCTCTTTAACTGCTTCAAATGTTATGGCCAAAAACTGCAAGTCCTATTCAATTGTGGCTTGTTTGTGGGACTCCCTCAGGAAGAGATGAAGGGATGATGGAAGACGAGGCCTGCTAGGCTGCTTCAGAAGAGATAACTGTTACCTGCCACCCCAGTGATGGGCAGCATCTTCCACAGATATCAGCTGAGGTTCAAGGTCAAGGTGAAAGACCTGCCACGTTGCTGAGAGGAAGGCAAAGTTGCTGGTTTGGTGTGTGCTTAGATACAACAGGCTGTCCCTGTAAGGCATTTTGAATGCTGCTACAATGAGTTAGTGCAATGGGTGTCTGCTTTTTTGAAGTGCTGAAGCTTGTGATGCCAAGAGCTGCTGCTGTTCAGGATCCCAGTGTGGGGCACCCTCATAGGCATAATGGGACCCAGGAGCTCTGTTTCCAAGGCCTAGTCATATGAGCAGATAAACATGCAGCAGATTAAGCAAATGTAATAAATTCTAAATTTGGATTCTTCATCTTACTTTGGTACAAAAAACAAGTCGATGAGGAGTGGAAGCAGGAACAGGTTACCTGGAAGGACTACAAAGAAGTTATCCGAGCAACCAGGGATAAGGTTAGTAAAGCTAAAACCCAGATAGAATTAAATGTAGCCAGAGACATAAAGAAGAACAAGAAGAAATTCTACAGGTACATCATTGACAAAAGGAAGGCCACAGATGGTATAGGCCCTCTCTGGAAGGAAACTGGAGATCTGGTCACAAGGGCTGAAAAAGCTGAGGTGCTCAGTGACTTCTTTGCCTCAGTCTTCACCAGCAAGGGCTCTAGCTGCACCACCCAAGTTATTGAAAACAAAGGTAAGAACTGTGAGAAGGAAGGTCTACTCTCTGTAAGTGAGGATCAGATTCAAGACAGTCTGAAGAACTTGAAGGTGCATACATTCATGGGACTTGATGTGATCTATCCACTGGCAGATTTAATTACCAAGATGCTATCCATCATGTTTGAATGGTCATAGCAGTCCAGTGAAGTTCCCACTGACTGGAAAGCCCCCATTTTCAAGAAGGGAAAAAAAGATCCAGGAAACGGTAGACCAGCAAGTCACACCTCTGTGCCTGGTAAGATCATGGAGCAGATCCTCCTGGAGGCCTTACTAAGACACATGGAAAATAAAGATGAGGTGACTGGTGGTAACCAACATGGCTTCACAAGGACAAGTCATGCCTGTCAAACTTTGTGGCCTTTTATGATGGAGTTACAGGGTCAGTGGATAAAGCAAGAGCAACTGATGTCATCTACCTGGATTTGTGCAAAATGTTTGACACTGTCCATCATAACATCTTAGTTTCCAAACTGGAGAAAAGTGGATTTAATGGATGGACCACTTACTGAATAAGGAATTGGCTGGATGGTCACACTTGCAGTGTTGTTGTCAACAGCTCAATGTTCAAGTGGAGACCAGTGATGAGTCATGTTCTTCAGGGATCGATGCTGGGACTGGTGCTATTTAACATCTTTGTTGGCAACATGGACAGTGGGATCAAGTGCAACCTCATCATGATTTCATAGGACACCAAGTCCAGTGGTGCTTTTGACATGCTAGAGTGAAGGACTGCTATCTGGAGGGACCTGGACAGGCTTGAGAGGTGGTCCCATTCCAACCTCATGAAAGTCAGCAAGGCCAAGTGCAAGATCCTGCAACTGGGTCGGGGCAATCCCAAGCACAGAATATAGTCTGGGCAGAGAATGGCTTGAGAGCAACCCTAAAGAGAAGGATTTGAGGGTTTTGGTTGATGAAAGTCTCAACATGACCTGGCAATATGCACAGGTTCCTTCCAAGCCAAACCATTCTATGATTCTGTGATTCTATAATCTTCAGGTAGAAAGTGTTTTTTTGCGTATGTTTTTTTCTTTCTTCAAAGGCCACAGATTTTCAAATCACACAAAAAATCTTGTAATCATCATATGTGGAATCCTTAAAATATTGAAATTAGATGGTATACTAAATGCATCCATTTTCATCTCAGTTACTGATAATATTAAAAGCACTTCCACAAACAAGGCCACAGAAAGTTAGGTGCATTTCTTAAAATTTCTGTTTTAGTAAGTGATTCTGCAATCAAACATCTTCTGAAATACTGAGCCCTGTACTGGTCATTGCACTGCAGTACTGATACTTATTTAATTTTACTTACTTCATCATTGCCTTGTTTGAAGAGTGTAATTGCAGCGGTTTTTCAGAGAAAAGGAAGTTAGCTGCTAACTGCTGAACACAGGAAACTGTAAAACATCCTGCCATGTTCACTTTTCAATTGCCCTGGCAATTGATACTGTTGCTTCTCTTGCTCTGTGAAATATAGCTTTTGTAAAGCATTGCCGCATTCAAGTCAGCAGGCCTCTGCTAGCGCTGCAGAATGACAATTCTTATCTGTTTTCTGTAGCTTGACATTTTCAGTAGGGCCTGGAAGGTCTGTTTAATAGGGTTTGTCAAAAGCGAGCCACAATATAAAAAAATGAAATATGGAAAGAGAGCAGAGCAGAGAACCCATGTCACATTAAATGTTACCAAAGCAATTTCTAGGAGACTAATTATTCACAATAGATAACTAAATTGTAAATCTCTTACATTTTTACAAGTGGAGGACTGAATGTGAGTTTCTTTGGAAAGTCCACTACTTTCTAATGCATAAGGAAAATGGTAGATGTGCCAGAGGCTTTGGAAGATAGGAGGTCAAAGGATGAAAGGACAATAACTCCTGGATTCATTTGCACTGCAAACCTCAAAATATGTATTTGCATTATAAACTGATTTTTTTTTAATTAAATAATTTGATATTGAAAGTGTTCTGATACAATAATTCCTTATGGCTATTGTTAACTGGAGAATGGATAGACATATCAGGGACAACTAGACATGCTTGAGAGTGCTTAGAATCAGGTACTTTCTAAAATTCCATGGGCTGCTATTTGAGTGCAAAGTTCCTTCTGCAATGTTAAGTGTCTTTGTCAGTGCCAATGTGAAATCCTGCCTCCTGCTCCTTGAAATAGTCAGTAATAGGTAGTCTATGCCCTGAGGGCATATTTGGTCCTGTCGTCTTCATTATGAGGCCTTTAGTGACAGAAGATAAAAGATAGAAGATAGTGCCTGCGAGAAGAGACTCTGAAATAATCCTTTTTGATTAGTTCTTGCCTCATTTCTTTCTTCTGTTCTGTAGATAGACTGCTGTTCACCCTTATCGCAGACTTGCACAGAATCACAGAATCATAGGGGTTGGAAGGGATCTCTGGAGATCATCCGATCCAACCCCCAGCTAAAGCAGGTTCCCTACGCAGGTCACACAGGAAGGTATCCAGGAGGGTTTTGAATATTTCCAGAGAAAGAGATTCCACAACTTCTTTGGGTGGCCTAATCCAGTGTTTCGTCACTCTCAAAGTAAGGAAGTTCTTTTCTACATTCAAGTGCAACTTTCTGCGTTTCTGCCCATTGCCCTTTGTCTTGTCGCTGGAGGCCACTGAAAAGAGCTTGACTGTTAGTGTTCTTGGCTGCAAAGGTACACTGCTGGCTCATGGCCACCTGTTGCCCAATGGGACACCTTCTCTGCAGACCAGCCCTAACCTATACTGATGTGTGCAGTTATTCCTCCTCCGGTTCAAGAATCTGCACTTACTCTTATTGAACCTCACCATATTACTCCTTACCCAACTCTCCATCATGTCCAGGTCTTGTGGAATGGCAGCATAGACTTCTGGTGCATCAGCCACTCCTCCCAGCTTCATATCATCAACAAACTTGCTGAACGTGCGTGCTGTCTCTTCATCCATGTCATTGATGAAGATGTAAACGAGACAAAACCCAGTATCAATCCCTAGTGGACATCACTAGCTATCAGCCTCCAGTTGGATTCTGCACTGCTGATCACAAATCTCTGAGCTCTGCCAGTCAGCCAGTTCTCAATCTGCCTCAGTGTCTGCTCATCATCCCAAATATCCCAAGCTTACCTGGATGCCTTTGGCTGTTCTTATCTACTGCTAAATAAATTGTAATAAGTAGATGATGCATTGTGGCACAAACTATGTCTGACCTTAGTTTTCCTTTTATTACTCCTGCTCTCCTTCTTTGTTTGCTGTTTCTCCTGCTGACATTTGCCATGAAAACATATGGAGACTTACTAACCCAAGAGAAGGTGCTAGGCAATTGAGAGCATGTTTCTGAAGAAACTGGGATGTGACTGTATTCCAGAGTGGCTGAACTCTCCTTTCAGGACTGAAGGGTATCAGATAGCTCATTAGCAAAACCTCTTGTTAAAGAAGTTCTTGCTTTTTAATGGAAGCAGTAAAGGGGGAAAAAGTGTTCAGAGCATACCAGGAAGGTGTCAGTTTCATTCCTGATGCCTGTGCATTGTGAGAAGAAATAAGTGCAGCAAGGTTATCTCTGGCAAAGCATACTCTCATAAATGCGGTTCCACCCCTTGGAGTTGTTGGGGAGTACCAGAGAATGTTTATGGTCCATGGTAATTGCATTAAAGATGACATAAATGTGGATTGGGTGGATCCTTCTATTTCCATAGGAATATATGAGCTTTCAAGAACTCTTTATACTGGGGCAAATTTGTATGTTCCATTATTCTTTGCCATAAATATCAAAACGGTCTTTTTGCTTTTTCTATCAAAGGCCACAGTAATCTGTATAACTAGCAAAGAACAAACCCAGTACCTCTGGTTAGTTAGTGATCATTGTGATGTTCTAAAGCTTCTGCATTATGGTGGTGGAAGGTTCTGATACCAACAGATGCATTTCTATAGTTGGGCAGCATGGGCTTTAAGCATTAGATCACAGATTCCTGTTGTCTGGGCCTGGGATTAACTCAGCCTTCGACTGGAGGAGCTGAATTGGTCTGACTGAAGCTGATAGTCTCAGCAGATTTTCAGAACTGAAGGGTTCTGATGGATTTTCAACTAGTCTGCTCTGACTGGCAGGATGAATCTGTCTCTGCTACTGTTTATGTGACTTTCTTAAACATGACTGCAGCAGGTTAGTTTTATGAAATGTGCATGAACTCTCTACAGACCAGCCTGGTACAACAAGTCTGAGAAAGCAGTGATCTAACTGCTTGCACAGTGCATTTAATGTTTATGGATCTGACTCGTTGCTTACACACTTCTTGTTAAGACTGGTCAGTCCTAACATACCAGATTTATTTTTAATGCGCAGTGCAACTAAAGCAGAACAATCTATAATCCACAAAGTCACGAATGGAAATGTAGCAACTCTCCTCTAGAGCAGGGAAGTGCTTCCTTACTCTATCTTTTGCCTAGTCTAGAGCATAATCAGTGGGTTGTTACTTCAAAGAATGAACTGTTAGGAAACTACTGAGTGGAAGTGCATACTGTTACTAATGGTGCTATGGTACTGCAAAGGATTGTTGAGTTTTTCTAGGAAATCACTATTTGGGGCACTAAAGTGAATATAGTAATTCTGACTCCTCACAATTTTTATATGTATTTTCAGAGAACTTGTTTAGACTTTATCTATGGCATGGTTTGCAGTACAATACAACAGTACTTCCATTTCATAGTATATCAGAATTTCAGGATCAAAAAGGGTCTCAATAATAGGTGTCTGTTACATTAATAAAATAGGAAATGGCATACAACAGGGAAATTCTGGGACTTCTGTCAGTCCAAATGCTAGTAGCACAAAATGATCTCTGTGCAAAGGCTTCATTTGTGAATCAGCAAAGGATACAAAGGAGAAACGTGGATCTTTTCACTGACCTGCTAGGAAATCTGTCTGACACTCTTGCTCATCCAGTTCTTCTTATCAAGACTTGTGTGAGTTTAAAGATCTGAGCTGCTACACTGGGGAATCAAATTCAACTTCATAATTAAAGGATCCACGTTTGTTAATATATACTGAAGAATTAATGCTTGACTTGGGAGAAGAAAGTGAAGGTTCTTTGCTAACCCCTTTTATAGCTATTTTATAGTGATTGAAGCCAGACAGAAAAAGCAGTTTGGATGCCCTAATATACGTGGGATTTTAGCCCATGCAGGAGCATGCAGTAAGGATTTGTTTTCTTTTCACAACTTGAATAGGTGATTCTCTAGTGAAAACTGTTATAATACAGATCTTTGGAATGTCTCTGTTTTTAAACTTTGATATAGAGCTAATTTCTTTCTTACCACTATCTTGATTATTCATTAAGAACTGCTGCAGTTTGATTATTATGCAACTCTTCTCAGATTTTCAAGAAATAGGTACATCTTCTGTTTTATGAAGCATATTTTTGCGTTTACAAAAATGGTAGTGTCATAGATTGTTTTGTTTTATTATAATCTTTGCAGTGACTAATGCTTGTATGAAACCCACCTATGCTATCCTCATTTTTAATGAGGAGCCGTTAGTCAAACACAGAATACCAGAGAAGTTATAAAGTGAGCTGTAAACCAAAATAACACTTCCAGCATTTTTTCCCTGTTTTCTAGGCACTCATTCAAGAGACTGTTAATAATTTGTTTAACAGTCCACACATGCGAGGGTAGAAAAATGAAATTTTCTTGAAGCTCTCTGCATTAACAATCATTTATTTCAGCATAGAAGCTTCAAGGAGAAGTGAAATAAGCATTCTGAGAAAGATGTCCTCTGGTCATACCATCATGGTGGAGCTGCCTCACTCCAGAAATCTGATGGAGTGTACACCACTGAGGTGAGGGTGCTGCTAAGTCAGTTCCTTCTGGCATTAAATACAGAAATTATTGGGAGATTTTCCTAAATAGGGGCTGCCATCACAGATTCTATGTGATGCTAGTGTTTTTTGAGACCAGCGTTCTGGTCATGTCCTTATATTATAGGGGACTGATAAGATCTAGGGTTATAAATTGTTCTGCTAGCCGTTATTATTCATGCTGAATGATTTCTTGATGCTTCAAAAGAGAAAATTAATGCACAGTTAAGAAAATGCCATTGATATCTCTTGCACAAACCATGTTGTAGTAGCATCAGCTAGAGCAAAAAAGTCTATTTTACCATAGAATTACATATTTTAACTGGTGGATAAAGTTAATTCTTTTTAATATGTTTACTATATAAACATATAGGATGGCTGAAGCAAAAGTGTATTCTGAAGAGTATTCTGGGTTGTGTATTCTTTTTCTTTATTTATGTTCAGACTCTATTTTTTAATACATTTAGTTGCTTTTAGAATACACTTTGCCTGGCATTAGGAAAAAGGGGAGAAGATTTTGAAGAGGCATTTACATTTTTTTTCCAAGAAATGACTCAGCAATTTGCATTTTCAAGGAAGCAATCATTTTTTCAAAATAAGCCATCATGTTCAAAGTTGATTTGTTCCAAGTAAAGGAGCTGAAATTAGTTACTGACATGCAATAATTCATTTCTTATTTTACCAACAGTAATTAAATTGCCCAGAACTGTTGTCATTTAACAGCCTATTAATTGACTAATGTGCATTACTTGCAAGCAGGCTATAGGTAAAACCCAAGAATTAAGAAAGGAAGAAAGGATGAGAGGAAAAACCTCACCATCATAGATGAATTATTAATTTATTTCACAGTGGAATGTAGCTCTTGCAAACACTGTTAGGTTAGATTTCAAGCATGCAGCTTCATTAGCAGTGGCCCTAAAGAAGGGAACGGTACTTAACTATGAATTCTTAGGAGAGGAGCAGAATGGCTAATTGGTTGTCCTTTCCTTCAACAATATGAAGATTACACAGATCTTCCATTCCTTAAAAACAATCCAGATTAGTATTTTCGCTATGAAATCCCTTCATCTAATCATATAATTGGCCAAAAATTCTGATATTTTCCTGATGTTTCATCACCATCTAAAGAAACTTTGCCATGTGCATTGGATAATCTCAGACTGAGAGCTGCTACACACAACAGTGGGTATAGGCAAGTTCACCAGCTTTGATTTTGTCCAGTCACATTTGATAGATTCCAGTGTGAGATGGGATTTTTTGAATCAGCTGATGTGTAGAATTTCTTCTATGAAGTGGGAATCATGAGGAGGGAAATGAACTGGCTATCTTAGCTGCTAATTGTGATAGAAGCAAATTCAGTCCAATGAAATAGCAGTTAAGACACTGATAAAAAGAAGAAAATTGGTAGAAAGCTTCTAGGAGGATTGGGAATTGCTCCAGGACAGGGTGCTAAAGGAATGGCTGTATTGCTGAGTGTATACCCAGTGACTTAGAATTGTTTGGCCAAAAGCAGGAGTCAGAGAATCACAGAAGCACACAAAATGGCCAAGGTTGGAAGGGACCTCAAGGATCATGAATCTTCAACTCCCCTGCCACATGCAGGGCCACCAACCACCCCATTTAATGCTAGACCAGGCTGCCCAGGGCCCCATCCAACCTGGCCTTGAACACCTCCAGGGACGGGGCACCCACAGCCTCTCTGGGCAGCCTGTTCCAGCACCTCACCAGCCCATGTCTCCATCTGCTTTAGCTACCTCGTCTTTCTTGGCAAGAGAGTGAAGAAAAGCAGATATGTCTTTGCATTGTTTTTCCTCATTTAAGACGCAGCATATTGTGCTCTGTAAAGGCTTATTTTTCTCCAGGTAGTAAGAAAGGAGCCTGCATGAGAAGGTTGGACACAGACACCTCCACTGCAGATCTGTGAAGTTAGAGAATATAAGCCTCATCACTGATAAGTTTGCCTGTCATAGCTGGCCAAAGCACTTCCTTCAAGTACTTTATACTTAAAGCTCACTGAATCTGCACCAGGCCTTGAATATGACTATTTCTTGGGGGCCACCGTTGTTCCTATTATTCAAAAGCAGACCACATTGAAAGTGAAGCATTAGGACTTCCAGAGTGGCAGTGCCTGGTGAAGGAAGAACATAGTGTGTGCAGCCAGACTCTGCAGCACTCTCTAGGCTGCCTTTCAAAGTGCAACTTCATGTAAGCCTATAACATGCTTGTTTTTATTTCAATAAAACAGTAATTTAAACAATAACTAAGTATATCTGCAAGAATATATGGCAAGGCAATGAAACTATTAATAACATTTGGACACCTTCTGCACTGCTTTAATGCATCACAAGTTAGCACAGTATTGATTCAGTATCAAAGTTCTGAGAAACAAGCCTCTTACCAATATCTAGGATACGTTGTTGTAATTGAACCGGAAAATGTTAGATTTCCAGCATTGCTGCTGAGAATTCTTCCCAATAAATGTGTGTTTTCCACTGGGACTGAAATCACTGCAAGTGCTAGTTTTAATATTTTTTTTCTTCTGATATTTTTCCAATGGCACAGGCTTCTCTTCTGCCTTCTGTGTGTAAAATAAACATGATGGGGCCTACTTTTGCATTTTAGAATTCTGACTTATGGGAGGATCATTTGACATGCTTGGTTGAGATAATTAAATGTTTCGTGGAAGGATTAACCTTTGGAGGAAAGGAAACAAATGGGCTTGGAAAATACTGTGTCAGAAAGAAAGGGCAAGTAGTAATCGTGGGCAGCAGAGGCCTTTATAGAGTATCAGAAAAAAAAGAGGAGAAAAAACAGAATAGAAAAGGGAGCCATCGTTATGGTGATGAATGACTGGAAAGGAAAACAGTTTGTGCTTAAAGGATAAATGGAGTAATGGGAAACAAGGAGAGAAAGTGGCAAGAAGGAAGTGTCTATATATTTGCCACCTACTTTTCAGTGGGTGTTGGCATATCCAAAAACAGATGACACAGCAATTTTGATTTTATATGCCCCTTCATTTCAAGACCTCCCTCAGATTCCCATACTCATTCTGTCTAGCATGTTTCATACAGAGCTACTGACCTCCAGAGTTTGTCAGTAAACACTGAAGAAAGGCAGTGTTTGGTGAGTTGTTTTTTTTCAGAATTCAGTGTGGTTTTTCCTTCTTAGGTCTAGAATTGCATAAGCCTTTTTTCCTTCAGAAAATGAGATCATAAAGGGAAGTAAACAGATACTTTTTTTTTTTTTTTTTTGTATCTTTGGCTTTGTTAGATGCTAGTGGTTGTTAATTTATACATTACATCTGCCTTTCCTCCCAGTAATATCCTTTCTCACAGCAAGAAAGTTCCTAGTAAGTATGAGACAAGTGGCCTCAGTCACAGAATCCCATGAGGTAAAAGCATACTGTCATTAGCCAGCTGAAGACACAGCTATTTAGAAGGGCAGTGGGAGTAATCAGGGAGTTAGGTACATCGCTGCTATTGTACAATCACTTTTTGCCAAGTTACATCAATACATTTAAGCAAATATTGTAAAAACTGTAGTTTTTTTAGTCTGTGGAGTTACAGTTGCTCCCATGTTGGATGTGGGATGAATACATAAGCCTCCCTGCTGGCTTTCCAACGTGTCTGGATTTTCTTTATCCAAAGCTATGCTGCTGTTCTGGCAAGAGTCTGTTCTATGTGAGGAGCTATGCTGAGTGCACAAAAGCTGCGTTTCTGGTAGGAAGCCAATAGTTCTTCCTTATCTATAAATGGTTTGCCACATATGTAGTTAATGCCAAGTAGCTGAATATCCACAGCAATAAATAACTTGCTAGTTACATGTATTTTGTTCTCCGATTGTTTTTCCATAGCTAATTACATATAACAAATACAACATGTCAAATGTAGATAACTTAAAATTTATTTATCCTGTTTCTTATTCATTCTGGGTGGCTTTTAACCAAGAACATCCATTCACAAAATATACCTGCAAACCACAACTTAAACTGATGTCAAATTCTGAACCTGTGATCTAGTATAGAGTAAACGTTTATCAAATACCAGGGAAGGAACGACAATAACTTCTCACAACCACTGAGTCATAAAATCATAGAATTCTTAGAGTTGGAAGGGACCTCTAAAGGCCGCCTAGTCCAACTCCCCTGCAGTGATCAGGGACACACAGCTAGGTCAGGTTGCTCAGGGCCTGATCCAGCTTCACCTTGAAAGTCTCCAGGGACAGGGCATCAACCATATCACTGGGCCACCTGTTCCAGTGCCACACCACCTTCACTGTAAAAGACTTTTTCCTTATATCTAACCTAGACCTACCCTCTTTGAGCTTGAAACCATTTCCTCTTGTGCTATTGCCTGCTAAAGGGTCTGTCTTCTTCTTTCTTACAGCCCCCTCTTTAGATACTGAAAGGCCGCTATCAGGTCACCTTGCAGCCTTCTCTTCTCCTGGCTCTCTCAGCCTGTCCTCATTCCATGGATAGTTTTTGTGGCCCTCCTCTGGACGCTTTCCAACTGGTCTATGTCTCTCCTGTACTGAGGATACCACATGTGGATGTAGCACTCCAGGTGAGGTCTCACCAGTGCAGAGTAAAGGGGCAGGATCACCTTCCGTCTGACCTGCTGGCCACGCTTCTTTTGATGCAGCCCAGGATATGGTTGGCTTTCTGAGCTGCAAGGGCGCATTACTGGTTCATGTCCATTTTCCCATCCACCAGTACCTCCCGGTCTTTTTTGGCTGGCTGCGCTCAATCCTTTCATCCTCCAGCTTGTATTGATAATGGGGGTTGCCTCGAATCAGGTGCAAGACCTTGCACTTGTAAACTAATCAAACTATACTGCTAAATTGTAAAAGTCTGATGAAATTCTGGATCCCTCATGATTTCTAAACAGCTACAGTACAAAATACATTTTAAACTTTCCAATTAATTGAAAAGGATTGTTAGATTGAAGTCAGTAACATTATATCCCGGACCTTGTGCAGTGAGAGAATACAGAAATTATGAGATGTGTGGATCAGAAGAAACTTCTCAAAACATGTGACATACTGTCAGGCTCTAAGTGCTTCGTAAGAACTAGAGTTTATCTACTTTCTCATTAGACTATCTCAGTCCAACCAGTGTCATCCAGAAGTACCACAGATCTGTAATACCTCTCACATACAGAAGCATGATGGCAGCTACAAATAAATCTTTCAGGACAACACTTTAGAAAGAACATCCTCATGAGAAAAAATACTAAAATAAGGTTATTTTGGGGTGCCTATGGCTAATGTAGCAATCATTTAAGCTTTAAAACTAATCTTGCACATGCGTACACACTCTTCTGTACTACCATGGTGGTGGAGCTGATGGTCTGTTTATTCCCATTCCTGATCAAACCTGGAGATTTTAAATAAATGTAGAAACATGGCCTGAACATTTCTATTGAAAGGTCTTAATTCTTGGCTCTTTAAGCGGCAGAAAAGGTATTCTAGAACAATTCTGGAATACTCTTCCAAAGTTTGTGACTAGTTTCTTCACTTATTTATTTATGAGGCATAACACTGCTATGGTTGTGTTCTGGTGGAAGTATCTCTGCATGAGAATTTATAGTTGTATCACTGATGAAACAGTAGCCCGAGCCCACACCACCATCGTCCTGGACCATAAAAGTCATGCATTTGTATTGTTGGTGAGGCTTCCTGTCATTGCTGGCACATTCAGAGGTGTTATGCTTCCCTTCCAAACTGTGGGTGTGTGTTATTTAGCACACAACTTGCCAGTGTCTGAAACTCACAGGGTCATAAGCCACCAAAGGGAAAAAAAGAGAATGCATAACATGGGATTCAGAAATAATTCATGATGATTTAGTTTAATTCGAGTTACTATAACCCTAAAGCTCCATTAAAACCTAAAATGAATGCTATTTCCTCCCGAGAGCAGTGAACAATCTGCTGACTTTTGCCAAGATGAGAGCTATTACAGTGTACAACACGAAGGTATATAAATTACAAGGTTTATATTTGCTGTTTTCCCTAATGTTAACTTTGACTGGCATGTCAAATTAAAAGCGAGAGGAAAAAAAATAATAAATAAAATGAAAAGCCTGCATCAGATTAACAGACATGTAAGGAAGTGTAATTTCTGACTACAAAACACAAGACCTTCACACTTCAAGCAATCCAAACAGGTTTTCCTTTAATGATTAGGTTTCACTTTTTTCCCCTTTATACCAGACATGGAGAACTACTGTAGTATTTGGAAATAATTCAGTAAGCCGGGTATCTCCTTTTTTCACAACTCTACTAGCACTGGGGATGTTTTAGGTTTCCTACTGTTAATGTTTGGTGAATAGAATAGAGGAAAATAAAAGTAGGTTGAAAATTCCGACTGAAGCCAAAGGAGAAAATCAAAGAAAATTTTATATCTCAGGACATGACGCCGAAATTGGCCTGAGCACACTTACAATGGCACTTGCAGCCTATTGCAGGTAAACAAATAGGAAGTGGCTTTCCATTAAGGAAGACAGATGCTTCAGAGAGCTCTGGTTTCCCCAGAGCAGCTGCTCTATCTAAGATCCAAATAGGTCATTTAAGCCCTGATCCTACAATGAGAACTATTGGGTCAGAATGTGCCTATCCGGGGATTAAGTCATGACCTGATAAAAGTGAAAAACTGGGATTTATATTATATACTTAAAGTGTGTTTTCAGAACATGAATATTTCAGAGGGAGTTTTTTCCTGCCTCGCTCTTTATATTTAATACAAAGAGCTTCAACTTTTGCTCATTTCAATTCAGTTGATTTTTGCTCCTGTTGTTCAGCTCTTTTTTCACTCAGATAGTTTAATTTACCTGCTCTTTTATACACACAGCTACTGTGTTTATGGATAGTGAAATGTTTTTCTATATGTCAAATGAGCTTTTTAAAAGTATTATACTCTGCAGGCATGCAGGGGATGATGTTTAAACATAGCTTTCTCCTGCCTAGGCTTCCAGTCGATTGAATTTTGAATCTCCTATGAGCTAAAAAAATTGATTATGGCACATTTTGGATAGGGCTTGGAACATAAGTCCGTAGCTGTCTAAGGCTGTGCATTACCAGAAGCATCATAAAGCAACTGGATCTGGGATGTCTTTTTAAGCAGATTATTGGGTAGGGAAAGGTTTAGCATTTCTAGCTTCATGATGAATATTTTGAACAGGGAAGGGTATAGAGCTAAAAGACTACATCACTGGAATATGCCTTTCTTTCACTGAGAGAAGCTGAAAACCTCCTCAACGTGTAATTGGAAAGGCAGCAGCTGCCCAGCAAGCAAGGAGCAGCTGGGGTTAGACTCGTAGACTGGTTTGTGGCTCACCTTCTGCTTTGGCTGCAAGCTGAACCAGCTGGAGATGGTGGTAAGGAAGGTGGGAGAGGCTGCTCTTCCCACTGCTCCACATGGCCTCGCTCTGTGTCTTCCCCAGCAGGAGCAGCTTAGCTTCTCAAGGCTCTTATACAGTCTGTGAGGTTACTGCTGTGCTGGTTGTTGCCATCCTGCCTCTGGCTGCTTGCTGCTGCAGGAAGGACCAGAGCTGAGATGGCCATTCTCTTCACCACAGCCTTTAGTAACATTGGCCCAGGCACAGTTAATGGCAACTGTGATGCCAAGAGGAGTGAAAAAATATTTTATCCATATGGGGATCTTCGTTCCTTTGCTTAGGGTGAGGGTTAAGAAAAGTCTAAATCAAGGAAAGCTGTGATTTTGCCTGTTTTCCTTCTGCTCTTCCCATTATATTTTAGCCATTTTCCTACCAAAGAAAATGAGGATTTATATTCCTTGCAGGTTTGGTCCTTCCCTATCTATACTTTAAAGGAGAACCGATTTTTAATGCTGAGTCTAAAATATTTTCCAAGTCTGTTAATAACTTCATAACTGCATTATTTTCACTTGCACAGTCATCAATCTCAATTCTCCAACTGCTATTGGCGCTCTCTTTTTTTGTTTCATAGCTTCAAGTTCACTTTTTTATTGCTGAAAAATCCCAGTATTTTTATTCCTGTTCTAAATCTGGCTGCTTCCAAATCTCTGGGGTTTCAAGTCAATATGTTTGGTAATGACTTCATACAAAGGAAAAGGAAAAGAAGTTGAATTTGTGTTTTCCGTTGTTGTGATAAATGCATATCTGAACTTTCTGATTTTGGTTTCAAAAAATAAAGTAGCCAGCTTTACTGGGCAACACTATGGTTTGAAGAACAAACCACTTTATGATGAATGCTATGATACCCTATTGTCTTTATTTATTTTTCAGTGCTCGGGATAATTCTCATCTGAAAGCAAAAGCAAGAAATGCAGGCATAAAACTGAAATAAGAACTGCTTAAAAACTAGCATTAGGATAAACAGAGATTAGTACCATCTTATGAGAAGCACTTAATCAATTCTCACAGCGGAAGGCCATGCTGTTAATGAGAGCACAGATAAAGTTATGATGAAAAAATAGATGTAAAGCAACTATCAGAAATTAGGGTTGTGAGGAAATCAACGTATTCCAAAATTTGGGGGAAATTTTGGCTCTGCCTGTGGCAGAAGGGTTGAAGCTTGATGATCCTTGAGGTCCCTTCCAACCCAAGCCATTCTATGATTCATCAGTATTGTCTGCCATGAGACTTGTTTGCATACAGTAGAGTACAAGCTGTTGGTCAGAGCTATTGGTATCCCTGATTTTTTGCTCAGTGCTCTCTTTCTACACTGTTTCTCGGTGAGACTGTATCCTCCATGAGAACCTGCCTCATCCTCCCCTTTCCATTTACTTTTCCTTGTAGTTAAAAAAACGGGATCTGATACTGCTTTCTTAATAGCTCATGCAGATATATATCCACGCAAATGCAAACTGAACAGTGCACACACACAGCCACGAAAATGAAAAAAAAAACAAACCTGAAGCACAGCTCCTAACTTTCAGCACCACCATTGCTTCCACAGACTGTCTGAGATTTCTGTATTGGGAGAGCGCCCATATATGTGGCATGTAAAACTGAATATCTGGACAAAAGCTCTGGGGGCAAAGCTCCCAGTGGCCCCTCTGAGCTCAGAGCAGATGTTGCACTCAGTGCATGCTGCTGTAGCTTGATCAGAGGCAGTTTGGCCTGAGCTGGCCAGAGTGCAGCAAGCTCATGTATCTCTGCGCTGTGATGCAGTCACACCAAAGTGACATTAATGTAGATGTACTTAAGTAATAATATAATTCCAAGTAGTGTCCTCAGAGGATGAATTGTACTGAGCGCCAGTATACTGATGCTAAATTGAGCACTAAATTGAAGGCTTAAAAATGAGGAAGCTAGTAAAAAAGATGTTAAGGTGAAAAGTGAGGAAATTAAAGTGTTGCAGCTCAGCATGGGGGCTACTTAAACATCCCATAAAATGAGTAATAAATGACTACCCCTAGGAAAAAAAAAAAAAAAAAGAGCAACTCAAAGAGCAGCATTGCAAATTAATAGGTGTAGGTAAAGGCAACATTCTGGAAAAGCTGAACACGTCACTTTACAGGAAAGGAAGAACTCGGTTTGTGAAGAGGATTATAATTGATGGCAGGTAAAGACGAGACAGAAATGTGGGGATACTAAAAGGCATTTTGCAAAGCAAACAGCCAAAAGCATATAAACAAATAACGAGGGATTGTTTAAATCTACCAAGAGCAGGAAGCCTGCTGCAGCAGACTGAGCCAGAGTCAGCAAAAGGACAAAGCGCTACAAGAAGGGAGCGGGATAGGAAACAGCTGCGTGGTGCTCTCCTGGCTGCATCCCCCGGCCATGCTCTTTCCTGGCCCAATGTCCCCTGCTCTGAATATTTCCTTTTCTTGCCACAGGCCTTCTCATGAGATTTTCTGTCTTTTTTTTTTTTCTTTCTGCCCTGTTTTTCTTTGGTTTGTGGACTTTTCTCGATCTCCGGGCAAAGTCTATGTCTTGTGTTTCTGACTGTTCCCTGGAGAAGGGAATATTTCCCCAGGATTATTTAAGTCTAGCAGCATTTTGAAAATGGAATGCCTGTAAAATCCCATCCCCAAAAGATCCTTAGGGAGTTTAATCTCTATAAATGTTTTGTCAACATTTTCCTTTACCTCTTTTGTGACTTATATTGCAATGATTGAAATGTGGGAGCATATGGTATAACATACATAAGATATTAAAATGATAAAGAATACACAAAGCATCCTTGCAACAGCTTTGTGCATCTGCTTCAGCGTCTTGGCTAAATTCCAATACACGTTATTAGATTCCTAAATTCCCTACTCTTTAATTGTCTCTGTGATAGGGCTGAATTGCATCTATTCTACTGTCCTGTGCATCTGTGCCTCAGTTTCCCAGCTGTACCATCCTCTGATTAAAGAGCTGATTTAAGATAAACCCTCGAGCCAAACAGCTAAACCTTACTATACCAAAACAGTCCTCGAGAACAAATGAGCCTTTTCAGCCCCTTTTCTGGGTTGCTGGTACTCCGCTGCTGTCTTTGGAGGGTTGAAATGGGTATTTCTCTCACCTTTTCTGACTATCCTGAACCCTAAGCAGGGATAGCCTAGGAAAGCAGAGCCTAGATGCTTGATGAGTGAGGCATGCTAAAGTAATAGCTGCTGTCATAAATAACGGTGCTGCATAGATGTAACACTGCACAAAGGGCATATGTGCTATGTACAGTGAGGAAAAGCGCAATCCTGTACTGACTGAACTGTTCTTGCTTTTCGGGATTGAAGCAGTACTACAGGGTTTTAGAGGTTTGCTGTAAAATTTGCAGCAGCTATATGGGATTGTCATCCGTGTAGCCCTGCACAGTTTGTGTCTGGCAATCTGAAAAGGAAAGGGAAAAGAGGACTGGTTGCTGCTTGAGAAAGTTTAAATTTCATACAGATTTTATATGCTCACAGAAATTTTAGTATTGCAAAATAGCTTGTGAATTTGGAGGGGAAAGACTTGTAAGAGAATGTAAGCTTGTGACTTGCAGCCTAATATTTTTCTAGTTTGTTCACTGAATAATTTGGGAGTGTTTGTTATTTAATAAGTGGAATTCTGCCTTCAAGTACTATCTTTTGCCTTAAGCTCTGAAGATATTATTCAGACATTGAAAGTACTGGAAAATTGGTAGTTAACGAAGCAGGCTGACTTTTAGATGAGGTAACCACTCTATTGTGTAGGGGTTTGTTCTGTATTACACTATATTTAGCAATAGAGATGGATTTGGGGATAAATGAAAGGAAGTGGTTGCTTAAAAAGAATGATGATAGATACCCTCATGTAGTTGTGAAAATGACACATAGAATCTTTTCTCTTGTACAGGAGGAAAAATAAGCTGTGGATTTGAAATGTAGCTTAAGGGAATGGATGGTAACAGAACTGCTGAAAAAAGTGTAGGGTATGTGCCAATGGAAACTCCCTGTGTTTGTTTTGCTTTCAGTTAAAAGTCATTTTAAATTTGAAAAGTAAAAACTGATTGAATTGGGAATTTTGATAGCTCTTAAGGTTAAGCTTTTGTGTATGGAGCTAAACATGCAGAATTTCCACGGAGAAGTTAAGATTTTTTTTATTGCAAAGCATGTGTCTTAATTATTTGAAGCTATAACAAGTCTAATAACGCATGTGTATGTGTGTGTGCTCGACATCCAAGGCAGGCGAGGGGAGGAGGAGAACTTCCAATAGCTTGGCAGTCATATAAAAACAAACAACAATCAGAGTAAGTTAAAATTTCACAACAGGAAATGTAGAGAGGCAAATCATACTCCCTGTGCACCACTCGAGTAACCACACTGTGCTCTGGGGAGTCCCGGGGCCAAAGGATCTTCCCTCCCAGATGTTCTGCAGCTGCAGCAGAGAAAGCAGATTGTGCTGCTTCATTGAGGAAAATGTGGTCATGTAGGGAAAGTGCTCAGCTGAGATTTGCAAAGCCACAGAAGGGAAAAGCTCAGGTCCATTAGCAGGTGTTCAAACCAGGGTGACCTGGTAAGTCCCAGGCTTATCTGATATTTTTTGTTCTTACAGGGGGAACTCAGAGCTGTAATGTGACTGAGGGTGGTCAGGAGGGAATGTGAAGCCATATTTTCAGCCTGCTCCTTGTCCATAGCTGGTAATATTATCTCACACTGCTTTTATCCTGAACAAACACAGCTTACCATAAAGCTAGAGGCCAGACATCGTATTTTTATTTGCATCTGACTTCCCCCTGAATCAGGACCATTTGAAAATAGTTTGCTTTTCCAGCCTCAGTCATACCAGAGAAAATATTTAGTTATGTATGTGGTATGTCCTCTTAATGAAAGAGTTTATCTATTACGTTTTGCTATAGGACAGTTGTCTTTCCTCTTCCTTCTCTTCTCTCCCATGTTGTTGATAATCCAGAACAGGCAAGTCTGAACATCCATGATAGAAATGTATCTTTTTATTTTACACAAACCACTTCAGTGTGACAATATGCTGTTAAAATAAGCATTTACCAGAAGCACATATTCATTTCCTTGGCTCTTTTGTCTTGTGTGCTGATGATTTAGCTGTTAACAAACCACTGCAGTATTTCTTCTGCATATTACGTATAGGGTCTTATAATTTCTCACAGAAATCATCAGTTCTAATTTCTAGAGAATCTTGAGGAAGGGAGAAAAAATGATAATGAAAATAAGGGTCACAGAGGAAATAGGTGAGAGAAGAGAGTATCCTAGAGGAAAGCACAGTATCAAGAAGCAGGCCACAGCAGTTGTGTTTCTAGCTTGGATGTGGATCTCATGTTTCATCTTCTGCTCTTCTTGGCAGGTCTGTGCAGACCACCTGCTTAGCCTGATAGGGCAGCTCTAATTGCAACTCTTGATTCTATTCCAACAGAAGACATCAAGTAATGACCATAATGTTTTTAGCCTGGAGAGTGCACCAGCCTAAGTGATATCAACCTCGAGATGATGGAAATGCATTCATAGTTCTCTGGTGGTACTGGGCAGCCTACAAGACTGTCCAAGGTGCAGATCATTCACAGGTCATATTCCAGTGGCTACTTTCCCTTCTCACTTCCACTGAGACACAAATCCTCGGTGTTGCAGAAATTCATGCTACTTCTACTCAGGTGAAAACTATTGGCTGCAAAGTAGTTCACTATCTCCCACAGCATGGGAGTCAATGAACTTCTGCAACTCAAGATTTTCCTCCCTGTTATCTTCCCTCTCTCCACATTGTGTTAGCCATGATATACTATGGCCAAAAGCATCTCAAGCTATGCACGGGAGAAGAGCATGGACTAAACAGAACAAGGTCTAGGAGACTGCACACAATATGGGAAACAGTTACGGATTTGACAATTTCTGACTGACTAGGTGATACATCTGGAACCCACTGAAAAGTGAATCTTGGTGAGATTTGGCAGCTGCCTGCCTTCCTCATTTTTCCTAACTCACATGCTATAGGCACTGTAGTTGTGAACATGAGGATACTTGTGGGATCCCAGAGTCATGTGGTCAAATGCTCAAAAATAAATGCATTTTTGTCAATGCTGCTAATGCTTTTCTGCAGATTTCAAAACCATTTTTCAGCCTCATACTGCAAAAAAGTTCTGATAATTTATGTTACCCAGATGTTTTGAAATTCAACAGCTTTCATTACCCATAAATTTAATAGCATTAAACACCTGCTGGCTCAGAGTTGTAGTTCTTGCCAAAAAGAAAAGCAGGAGCAGAGAGATACACTACTAATGTGCTCTCTTCCCTACCATCAGAGCTGAGGCTCTGAGCTGAAGCCCCACAAAGCATTACCCCATACAGAGCAAGTTTTTCTTCTTTCTGTGCTTCAGAGTTGAGAACTCTCAACAACTCTTGCTTGCCAAAAAGAAAAGGAAAAAAAAAAGATACTTACGGAAAGTTAGGATGGAGACTTTTCTTAGGCCTTCACTGAAACTCAAAAGACCTGATTATTGAAAACTGTGGAGAATCTATGATGAAGATGAAATATCAAAGCCACAGAGCACTTGGCTAGAGTGAAGGGACATTGGTATTTGGGAGTAGACCTGGGATTTCCAGAGGAGCATGGAGAATCTAGCTGTAATGAACTGGTATCATGATGAGCTTCAAAAGGACAGATGCTAAAATCTGTGGAGAAGGTAATGAAGAGAAGGCTGAAGAGAAAAGTGAAATACTTAAACAACTGAATGAGATTGGAATTTAAGAGTGGAATTTTGGAATCAATATGTATAAACTAAAAGCAGAAAGTAGTGAGCAGAGAGTTTTAACAGGCTTGGCTGAATGCAACAAATAAAAGGTTTTAGTAATATCCTCACAAACAAAATCTTCAGCTTGGCGTCGCCAGATTTACAAGCCCTGTATTTTTCTGATTAATGAGCATTGGATTAGATTTTTATTTATAGGCTAATTGTTGCAAAGAAAACATAAACAGTGATTCAGAGAGGTGAGTGTCACCAGATTGCTGTGAGTGAGTTGCTGATGAAGAAACTGAGAGCCTCGGGGAGATGCTCAAGTGGTCTCAGGAAGGGCCCTGATGCTGCAAGGGAAAGACAACAGCTGCTGCCTCCTTGCTGAGGAACTTCAGAGACAGCAGCAGGGAAGCAAAGCATATTTTTAGAATAATTTTTGTAGGTGTTGCTTTGGTATTTTGGGGAAATGGCCTTGCAATCAGGCCGTGTTAAAGCACTGAAAGAAGAAGCAGTCTTCTCTGTTCAACTGCTACGAGACTGTAACAGTCAAAAACCCGTGTAGTTCAACCACTGTGAGCAGGTTGGACTGTGGCTTGTGGTCACTGCCTTCTCCCAGCAGGATGTAATGTATAGAGCCATGTGGCTGCTGTTTCACATCCAGGACTCAACTGAAATTACACTTCTTTTAGGAGCAACTAATTGATAGACAGATCAGTGGGAACCACACACCTCAAACCGAGTAATTTATGTGAATGATTTCTTTCAATACTTCTTATGGTGGTTCTGTGCTTGAATTTGGTATCTTAGTTCAGTGTATATACAGAAATAGTTTTGAGTGTTTTGTTTCAAGAAAATTCTCCAGGTAGAAGCTATAATAATAATGTTTCACAAATAGAAGGCAGTTTACTTGGGGTTTCTACTCTTGGAACAAACCAATAATGTACCTCAGACTCCAAAGGGAAATGTATTGTTAATGGAAAAATTGTCTTCATCCTCTCTTTCTATTTAAGGCAGTTTTCGCTGCCAGTTTATCATGAACACATAGAGGCCTAATGCAATATGGATTAGATAGTATAAAAGTAAAAAAGCAGCACGAACTCCAGATGTTCATTAGTGGAGTGGCTATTGTAAAAGACCACTGAGGAACTTCATCTGTCTGTTCCCTCACAGATTTCTAGTCATTAAATAATTTTCAAGGGACCCATATCAGCAGATTCTATTTTGTTTTATAAAACCTTTCCTTCTGAACGTTGTGAGCTGAGCTTGCCGCTGATGTTGGATAAACTGTCTCACTTCAGTTGCACCCACTTACACCAGTGCACAATTTAGACCTCCACCATTGATGCACACACTGCAAGGGCCACTCAGGTGCAATGAGAGATGAGGCCTCCACATTTTATTGTCCTGTATCTAGAAATCTAAGTAATAGTCAATTTTGCTTTGCTGTAATGTTTTTTCAAGTAAATCTGTTTTTTATATTGTATTAGTTCTTATAGTTTTAATAAAGTGTAACAGACACCAGCCTTAATGCCACACTTACAGGGTTATATTTTCCATTTTTATAAAGTAAAGCATTCTCTTTTCCAAACAAGATGCATTTATCCTTGAGGTTGCAGCGGGCTCTATCCCATTACCTGCACTTTCTTTCTTGTTTTTTTCTGTTGTGCTCTCTGCTGTAGAGAAGTACCTTATCTACCGAGAGAGAAATCCAAAGCTGATCTGGTTCACAATATCAGTATGGTTTTAGTTAGCTAGATAAGATTTGTTTCCATTTTGTTTTGTTCATTTGCATCTGTATACATGTGAGCACGGCTGGATAAGATGTTTAGAAAGTCTTTATTCTACCTAAAATGGAAGAATCTTCCCCTGGGTCATCTAAAAGTACCTATTCTGTTTACCAAGTCTGCTTCTCTTTCTCTCCTCCTACCCCCATCATCTGTTCCTTGCTTTTCAGTACTAATCTTGTCCTCAGTTTCCATAGTTTCTTATGCTGTAGGAGCACAAAGAGAAGGACTTATATTATGTATGAAATTTATGGATAGTTTCTTACAGGGAGCCGAGATTTGGTTTGCAGTTTCAGTCATCAAAGCGGATAACTTGAAGGATGCAAATAATAGTATTGCCTTTAGTAGCAAGCATAGAAGGGAAGACAAGGTACTTTGAAAGTCCTGTCACTTTGGTTGCTGTTTCCCTTTCATTTTAAAAATTGCAATTTTCTGCTTTAAGTCAGTGAATCTGTTGCTCGTAAAGCTGAGGAGACAAATATTTTGTTTTGTTCATTGAGTATATAGTCCTCAAACCCAGACTCTTCCAGAGGCAAGAATAATTTGACAATTAGCCTTCCTTCTTTCAGAAAGCTCTTAAGAACATTTTAACAGATTCTAGAAGCAGTCTTAAATGTATATATATATATATATATATATGTACACATACATATACATACAGATACAGGGGGAGAGAGAGAATGAAAAAGAGAGGCATACTCTTAGAATGAAAACACAGCGTTTTCATGAAGGTGGAAGTCCAAACAATACGATGCCAAATACTGTTGGAGTTTTTCATGACAGATGTTCTTAAATACATTTTTCTAATGTATATAATCTGTCAGATAGTCAGGAACTGTTCTTGACTTGTTATATTTTCATGAAACTTCTGCTTTTATTAGCTTGCAGTTGATCAAATACCACAAAACTTCTTCACTCTAATTAAAAGGCACACAACTTCTTATGGAATACATTTTTAACAACCACAGATCAAACTTTTACATTTTGACTTCAGAAAGAAGTTTCCCACTTTGTTTCTAAAGCAGTTTAAGAACTTCTGTTGTAAAAAAAAAAAAATCCCCCAATTGCTTTTTTGCTCATTGTGTTGAAACATTCGGTACAGAAGGCACAGCCTTTCCTCAGTCTTTGTTGTCACAGGTGATGACACCATGATTTGACGCCAAATTCAGTCCTTGGTAACAATGAGAGATGGGAGTACATGCCCTTGAGGGAAAAAGAGCTTTGGATCTCTCAAAACTTTTTTTTTTTTTTTTAATCTCTTAGGCTTCTCTTTCACTGAGTGTATGTATTTTAAAACAGACTGTTCAACCAAGAGAGGAAGCCAGACATAATAACTGAGCCATATCCATTAATGATTTCACTCAAAAGTTGTACTGGAGTAGATTTATATTGGTGGAAGATCCCAGTCAAAGAAGTGCTGCTCCTAGCTCAGTTAAGAAAGATAAATTCCACATTTCTCTTTGCAGTTTAATGGAATTACAGTCCTGGCTAGAAAATGCATACCTTTGAACATAAGCACGATATTTAATCAATAATTAATTAAATTAAAAATTAAATAATTAAAAATTACTCCCTAATTATGCTTATGCTGCTAAATAGAGTGGTGCTTCATGGACTTGGTCCCTGGTTTCACAACTCATCACACTGTAACATAATTTAACACTAAATAGAATTCTCAAATTAGTTGTCCCTTCAAGAGTTTCATTTCTCTTATTTTGAAACTTGAAAGACATTGATTATCTTCACCTAACCCAGTGCTAAGCCCAATTGGTTCTAGGTGCCATGTTAAGCTTTAGGGTAGCATGCTCTAAGTGGTTTCCAGACTCCCAGATAACAACCTGTGGTTATTGCGTAGCTTCTGGTAAAAAGTGGGTTTCTCCAAAGGGCAGAAGGAAAGAAAAATAAGGAAGGTGCATGCAGCTAACTAGGTCAAGATTCTCTAGAGTATTGGTTTCAACTTCTGTTGCTCTGCAGAGCAGGAATGTCTGTATCACCTGTACAAAATCCAGAGACTGGCACCCTTTCCTGAGGGAAGGGGCCTAAGAGTGTTTCTTTCAAAGGTCTGAGCTGAGATAACTCTCATAAAAGATAGGCAGCAGGTAAAGCAAACCTTTTGTAAATTAGCCTTGTGATTAATGTATTCATCCAGAGGCAAAGCTCTGCATTCCCCTTCTCCCATAGGAGATGTGCACGTCTCCCATGTGAATGCCTTAAATCCCAGATTGTGAGGGAAAAACAGTTTGACCTTTCAGGTTGCATTGGGCAGTGACCAGAAACTGGGAAAACTCAGCAGTCTGGCTCATATGAAGCAAGTTATGAGGCTATGCTTATTTATCTCTTCTGCTTTGGTTACTGATTGTAGATGGGTATCCTGTGTTCCTCCTCATCCCTGTTCTTGGAGCTGTTCACGTGCATCGACTTTAACAAACTAAAAAACAAAAATAGTTTTAAGTGTGATGCATACTTTGTTCAAATCTTTCCTCCCCCAGGGGGAAAAAACAGGCAGGTCTTTTCAGAGCTTCAGGACAATAAATCGTTGCTGACTTCAGAGGAAACCATAGGAACATTGCACTTTCCAAAACAGAAAATCATCTGTTTCATGTTTCATGTGGCATAGGAAAGGTATAAAACTGGGATATTTCTAAAAACTTGGGCTACAGAGCTGATGGTATTTTAGCCCTTCCTGGTAGACAAACGACATCTCCCAGTAAAATGATTCAAAAGAAAGTTGAAGTACACCCAAGGCTCCCAGGTTCAATGTCCCTAAACAAGGGTCTTTGTCATCTGAGCTAAAGCCAAGGCTTTAATGGCAGAAACCTGGAGAGTGGACACTTTTGACTACTGCACAGAATTTGTGAAGCTGAGCGAGAAGCATTTAGAGAGGATTGTTTTTTTCCTTTTTTTCTTTTTTTTTTTTAATCATCTTGTTTGTCTTGTTGATTTATTCTCCTGTCCTCCTTACACTGTCTACACTTTAATCTGTTTCTGGTTTATGGGAACTATAAAAAGTCTTTTACTTTGAGAGATTTACTTTATTTGAATGCAAATTAAAACTATTATCTTTCAGTTACAGGCCAAAGATTGCAAAATAATGCTTGTTTATAACTTGAAAAGCTAATCTTTTCCCCACATAATGTCATGCCAATCATTTATGTTTTATATGTTGGTTTGCTGAAGAAGATAACAAAACAAAGAGTGAGTTAGATTTGAATGATATGGATCAACAATATACTTTCCTGATGATGACTGTCTATGAAACTATAGTTTTGGGCTCAACTTCTGGGTAGTGGTTCTACTGAAATAAAAGAAGATAGATCAGTGTAAGTCAGCTGGCAGCCTCACTCATATTTTAAAAGTTAGTGGTAATGATGTGATGAAAACAGTAAGAAAACCTCAGAATTCACTGAAAATTTGTATACAGAGAGGGAGAAGAGAACAAACATAGGATCATAGAATCAGAGAATCATAGAATCAGAGAACCATAGAGTGGCCATAGTTGAAAAGGACCTCACAGATCAGCTAGTTTCAACCCCCCTGCTATGTACAGGGTCACCAACAACCAGACCAGGCTGCCCAGAGCCACATTCAGCCTGGCCTTGAATGCCTCCAGGGATGGGGCATCCACAACCTCCTTGGGCAACATACTTTAACTTTACATATATGATGTCACAGACAATATTTTGAAGGCAGAAAAGGAAATAAAATGCATTTACCAGACACTGGTGCTGCTCTTTGTCTATATACCTCTTTGGATATGCTCAATTGGAAGAAGGAAATGGAGGAGAAAGCCTATCTTAATTTCCTCCAGGAAAAGCCTATTAGATCAGTTGCACTTTGATCAGAGGTACTGAAACAGAATAAAAGGACCTTGGATTTCATGTTGCCCAAAGAGGGCTGTTGTAAGGGGAGCATTCATTCATTCACACATTGAGAAATTCAAGTAAATCAGTGTTACATTGGTAACACTGGCTTGATTTGTTTTTTTTTTCAGAGCTGACTGGATCAATCTGTGATAGGAGAAAAGGCATTCATGAAGGTCAGACACACATCACATCCTTATTCTGTATTACCAGTGTTGTAGTTAGCTGATGTGGAACATTTTTGGAGCTGGATACAGCGGGAACGAAGAGTGAGAGCCACTCTTCTCTAGCAATGATGACTACTTTTGATTGATGACTCTGGGTTGTGGGTTTGGTGTTGTCTGTTCGCCATGCTAACTGTTCAGAAAAGCTGACTGCATTGGTTTCTTTTGGTAATTCTGAGTTTTCACTATATGAAGCCAGACCTTCAGTTACCAAAGAACATGCCAGTTTTTGCAAAATGGAAGCTCAGTTCCTGTCTTTGATTGTATTTGATAAATTCATTCATAGGAATCAAGGTCATTGCTGAAGAGCACAAACCAGAAACTTCAGAAAGCAATAGTGAATTACATTCCTTGTTTCTCTTTTGTACTTGTCCCACCCTATTTTCCTTATATCAGTCAAAAATTAAACTGAAATTATGCAGGGATTTTCCTGTGGAAAAATGTAATGAAAACATAACATTGCTGTAGTTTCTCAGTGCTTTTTGCAAGACAGAGAAATCTCTTTCAGCAAATTGCCTTTTCTTGTTGAAAGTTTTCTTGCTGAAAAGTAAGTCTGCATAACCAAAATTCGCACGAAAAGAAAGATCAATATCTGACAATTTTAGGAAATTTTATCAAAGGAATCAGAAGCAAGGATGTTGATCTGCAATTTCACTTAGAAATAATTTTGGGTAGATTTAAAGAGCTACATAATTACATATTTTTAAGTTTAGAATGTTTGGAATTATGCTCAGCGGAAATATCAATTTACTTAAGAACAAATATTTCAATTTGGAGGGAATCTTCTCTGTGTGAGATAACTTTTTCTCTGGAAAAATATAAGTTGTTTCCTGGAAAAGGTTTTTAAAAACTGTGATTTGCAGATCATTGCAGCTTGAGGTTTTCTTGATCACAGCTTTATATAAACTGACTTGATTCCTAAATAGCTTGAAGAGATGGGAAGGGAACTGGGGAACAGAGATACAATCTTAAAATATTGTTTCTGCTAGTGCTATAAGAAGTAGCTTGGTTCATTTTGACTGATATACTCTTATGCTCTCTTTGAAATACTTTAATTTGATGCTTGAACTGTGAAATAACAGGAGCAGAGGAATTTCCCTTCTGGTTTTTATTGCTTCCCAAATTAAGTCATATGGGTAAAGATCTTAAAACCCGGCGCCAGTGTGTGGCTTTACTAATAGTATCTATGTGATCATGTCATTCCCGAGAAAGGCATGTTTCAAATAAAAAAAGGAAATGTCAACCTTGAGAATTTTTTATTAAATCTCTTTTCTTCTTCTCCACAAGTTCAGCTTTAGCTGACCACTTCCTCTGTCTGGTTTATTTTTATTAGAAATGAGCAGATTCATTAACTGTGCAACTCGGTGGTCAGGCAATGACTGGATATGTCCAATAATGGGTAATAGTTGTATTTTTCATTGGGAGACCAGTGTTTGCTTTGGAGATGGCCTGGGGAACAGATGTAATCTGAGAGGACTCTATGTTTACCTCTTGTTTCACTGATATGCTGAGCATGTTTGAAACCAGTGAGAAAGGAAAACAAACATTTCAGGAGAAAATACCTGCAGACTGTTTCCCCAGATTGTTTTTCTGGGCATCAGCCAGAAACTCCCCAAACACAAGACTGCACACACAAACATGCATGTACAAACACGAACACACACGCATGTATTTTCCAGTGACAAAAAACTCCTTTTTTTTTTACACCTTAAAAAGCAGAAAATCGGTAAGAAGGGGATACTGTGAGGGAGGCTGCTTAGGACGTTTTTCAGGATAGATGCAGTTTTTGATTGGCCATTGTCCCAGAAACACACTGAAAATTCATATTGGGCACCTGGGTGGAGGAGAGAGACAGGACCGAAGAGGAAAGCTGGTTTTATAATGGATGCATTATTTTTTGTCACTACAAAATTGTAAAGCATTTGTATGGCTGGACCTGCTCTCTCTTCTCCGTGCAGGAAACACAGTTCTCTACTCAAAATCAAGGCAGCACAGTCATTCCTGTCTGGTTCAGTGGCAAAACTGATGTCAAATGTCACAGTTCTCGCAGCTGTGTCTACTTTATTCTGCTACAGCCTTGTGGGCAGCTCTGCAGAGTGGTCTGTTTTCTAGCTAGTAATATTGTACTAATCGTGCACTTGGGGTTTCACATGGAGCACAGTGTAACCTCTTGAAGTTTGCTGATATCTAGATGATGTTTGAAATTTTTTTGGTCTCTCTTTCTTTCTGAGAGAAATTTATAGACAAAGAATGTTGAATTGCTTTGTGTTGCTGAATCTGAAATCATGGTCCCATTTGAGTCTGAAAACAACAGATGTAACAATTTCAGCAAAAAAAGATTGGGATGAGACACGACCCATGTGATGATTATAATAATTAAAATAATTAAATAAATGCAGAATACAGCACAGTATTAAATAGCAGCTGTGCTTCTTTACAGCTAAATTTTTGTCAGTTTCAAATTAGAACCAAAGTTTTTTTGGACTGATTTACATCCCATTCAATTTCATTAAATCTAGAATGGTTACATTGGCATGTAACTTGGCAGTGAAGTTTATTTTCAGTTCATGGTTTTATGGTTCAGGTGCAGAATAGCACTCTGGCTTGCATGCATTTAAAGGTTATTATGCCTCGGACTGTACTTATTTTCTTTGTTTCAAAATTTAGCAGCTCAGCTAAAATGTTAATTTTTTTCAATTCCCTGTTGTTCCTTTCCCTTAATTCTTTCTTTATTGAAAACAGGTTCATTAAAGAAAATACTGATTATTAGCCCAGAATAAGGACTAAGGTCAGTGGGAAATTTTAGAAAATTAAATCAGACAAATGAATCATATTTGCAGATTGACTAATTGAGCATACGTGCATATTTGACCATCTTTTTTTTAATGTGCTGATCAGTGATAAGAATGTGATAGCTACTATTCATGTAATGACAGCAAGAAGGCAAGGAAAAGGGAATTACTTTTTTTTTTCTTTCTTTCAATACACAAAATGCAGTGGCAAAAATACTACAACTAAAAGTGAATATTCTGACTCAGCCAAAACACAGATACTAGATACAGGTATCCCATAATTAGAAACAGTCACTTCTCAGCAAATTCTTTAGGCTTTTAACTATTCACATCTAGTGTTAAATCATTACATGTGAGAACGTTTTGTTAAAAATCATCACCACTTCTGCTCATATACACATACCATTGCAAATATTTGCTATGTACCTCAACATAACAGATTATTTTGTTTGATTATATTATTCATTGTTAATTAAGATCATTCTTGCTTCTGTTTTTTGAAGTCAGAAGAACCTTCAAAGGCTCTTACTATGCTAACAAATATTCAATGTTTATTCTTTTGTATTTATCTACAAGTTTACTGATACATTACTTATGCAGATGTACAGCTTGTACATCTCTGGTGGTGCATGGATTCTTACCAGTCAATTCTGAAGTGTGCAGTTACAGTAATAAAACAGTTCACTATTTTCATTTAGTTTTTACATATCAGATGAACTCAACTATCTGCCAAATGTCATTTTAAACTTAGATAAAACCTTTTATTTTTTATGCAGTACCGGTACCTAATGAGTTTTAAAATCCCCTGAACTAATTTTGTAAGATAGAAAAAGCTGGACAGTTGAACACAGCTGGGCAGATAACAACCCTGAAGTGATGAGGTCCTCAATAGCAGTACTGCAAAAGAAAAGAGATATTGAAGTCTTTGGGAACGTTGTGTTGTTTTCACCAGGAACAGAGCTAGATAATGAAGTAGAGCTCTTAGTTAAGCTGTCTTCTTTGGACTCGACTATGCACCTGACTCACTTAGAGGCTGATATTCAGGAGGAAAATCTGGAGACCCAAGAACGTACTCAAACAGACTCATTGAGACCACCTCAAGCTGCCAAACTAAGCTGTTAATAGCATAAAATCCCCTGTCTTGTGGGATTTCCAGGGCTTTGTTCTTTTAGTTAAATGGAAAATGTTGAGTACACCTGACTTGCTGTTTTCCATCTCCGTCTAAAGAAGAGATGAAACATTTAAAAGGAAGCAAGAAAACAGCATAAGTTGTACACGAGGACTGGTTTTCATTGGCTTAGTGTTTTGTATTCGGCTTATCCTGACTCTACCAAGGTATAAGTTTTGTTTGAAACTTTTACTGTGGTTGGGCTGTTCATGATGACTTTCCCCTGTGTGGATCAAGTTAAGCATTCAGCAAAATATGCGTAAAATGGGCCAATACCTGAGAATGAACAATATATGATCCCATTACCTTCATTTCTATAAGCCAGGTTTAACTTGTGTAACTTTTTAATAGCTATAATTAGTATACTTACATATATTATTTTAGCTGAATTAGTTTATTTGTATACTGTCACAAGAGAATGATGTAAGTGAATCTGACCTTGCTTTGCCAGGAGGTTAAATTTTGTCCCTTTCAACCTGAACTGTCACACAATCCCATGGTTTAACTGTTCATTTCTATCTCTAGTTCCTACTGCTCCAATATTCTTCTTGCCAAGGGATGTGAACAGTGAAACAACAGAGTAGTTGGCAGTGTGAGCTGACATGCCTCACCAGATGTGAAAATGTCTCTTTATCTCATGGATTTGAAAGTTATTCTCACAGTAATAGCAATACTTCCTTGTCACTTAATTGTATCTGTCTTTTCACCCGAACTACATGCTGTGGATGACACCTATCACCTAGCTGCCATCAGCTCACTGTACATACCACTTGTGTTAAGAAAATTGCATTTCTGATTATGTTAATGACAACAAACCTGGACTGTGAGATATGAGGAGTAATGAATCTGAGGAAACAGCTAAGCAAAAAAAAAAAAAAAAAGTAGGAAATTCAGTCACTAGCAAAATCTTTTTTTTAAATTTGTCTGAGTTGATTCTGAACTACATGTGTTGGCATTAACCCTGCCAGGATGCAGTTCAGCACGTTATTTATACAAATTTATTTCAGTGGCTGATTATTATTAATTACCATCCTGAATTCCTTGCAATTCAAGCTGGACTCCAAATGAAATTTGGTTTCCAAAGTAATTAGGAGTTAATGTTGCAATATGTGTTGCTTACTGTATTGCTTTCTTGTAAGAAAACTGTAAAAAGCTTGTGCTTGAAAGCTTCAAAAACTATCTCTAAAATTGAGAAAGTATTTAAACCCAGAAAGAGAAAGGCCTTCCTCAATTCTAGGTGTATAATATCAAATATATATCTCGGTGTGTAATAATTCTAGGTGTAGAATAATATCAAACAATCCAAATGGCATTCTACTAATTTATTGTTTTATGAATCCTCAACAAAAGTAGGATGCAACATTGAACAGAACTTACATGGTATTAGGTAATTTAGACCACATACTCACAATCTACATACCCTTATCACAGATTCTTTCCAGAATGTCTTAAAGAGATGTCCTTTGGATTACCAGTGGTCAGAAATTTGGTTTCGGGTTCTCAAAATTCGGCTGCTTAATTTCCTTTTTAGAGCATCTTTCAGTCTTCTTTCTTTGCACAAGGAAACCAGATGAATTGTTGAAAAAGTGATGCTTGGCTCTCTAAATTACTAGAAAGAGAGTAACTGACTAATAACAGATTTTCATGTTTTAAAGATTTCTGAAACCTTATGTTTTCTTCTGAGTTCGCTGTGGTTTTTGATTAGTTTGTTGGAGTTCTTTTGTGATTTTGTTGCTGTTTGTAGAACATTTGACTCAGAGCTATAGTGAGGAATTTTGATGGGAAGGACTGAAATTGTGATCTGGAGCAGTAACTTTCAGAAGGTACTGCTCTCACTAAACTCTGGCTTGTAGCTCCCATGTCTATTGTATTTCAAGCCAGGTATCAGTTTTTCCTGAAATTATTCTGTTGTTGTTTTTCAAATGCACCCAGACAACTCTTTAATACATTTCTGTGTACATTTACAGCTAAATTGTACATTTTCTTCTGTCTGGAAGGTACAAGAATCTCTGCCCTAATATTTGGTGTGTTTTTATAAGTACTGCCAGAAGTGATAATGGGCAACAAAACTTCTATCTTCATAACTAATGCTTCCTCCTGCTACTGCTTTTTTATGTGCTTTGCTATGACTTCCCAGCTCAGTGCTAGGTCAAAGGTTTCCAAATAAAATGCTGTGACCTTCTGGCCTTTCCTTACCCATTTCCTGCAAGAGGGCAACCTTTCAACCAGCTGTAAGCCACTCCAAAATTTTGTTGTGATATAATGTCTGAAACTCAACTATGATTGTCTTTAGATGGGAAAATTCTTTGGTGGCAAGTCTGCTTAACCTCTGAAGTTATCAACAGAGATCACAAGATTAAGATCCTACTTCTCATAATAAGTGCGTACTGTTCATCAACTATCATGATTCTTAGTTTCTCAAGGTGTAAGGCAATGTGCACACATTGAGTAGAAAAAATAAGGCAAAAATACAGATCTTCAGAGAGGTACAAGTTAACACACGTATATAATCAATGAATAGAAGGTGTTATGATTAAGAAAGATCCAGGAAAGTTAGACTAAGTAAGATTATTGCAACAGGCAGATAACAAATGGAAAATGCTTACTGATATTGTGGCAGTCAGCACTTTAATGGGATCTAGGATCTTCTGGTAGCACAGGTGAATTACCTTCACTTGTGCTCCCATGGCTGACTCATTGCTTGCCTCAGATGATCAATCAGAGGTTCAGGCCACGATTCAGCAGTTCCCATACACACGTGATAATCCATTGTTGTAAAAACATAATCAGAGTTGGTATGAGGACTTCTCATACATGCTTTAATATTTCAGGTTTCACAGAATGCAGTAGTTGAGGAAGTTGCTGGAAAATCTTTGGTGAGTGAAGTCTAATTTCTTTGTTCGCTTTAACTCTGAGATCTTTTTTGCAAATACTTGAAGCCAATAGCTCTCTGCAGGACCTGTTCCAGATTGGTTTCCCTATACCCATTGCTAATAAGATGATGGCTCTTGAGATTAGGTCAATTGGTGACACAGGCAATGCAGTGAAGGCCCTGACAGCCATTTAACATGTAATCTATTCCTTACAGTATAGGGCTCTGAGCTGTGCACACCAGGAGAGTTTATTCCTGGTGTCCCTGTTGTGTTATTTACCTCTGCTCTGAGCAGTTAAGTCCACCACAGCCATTTAGTAAATTATCAGTTTTCTTATTGGCCCTAAATTGCGCCTAATTAAAAATCTGACCTCCACAAAATAGTCCTCTTCCTAAAGAGACAGAACATAAACAGGAAAAATCAGCTAATTGCTGCAAAAACTGCTTTTGTGGCACTGTAATTGGACCTCAGTGAAATGTATGAACCCACTGGGGATTCCCTAATGAATGTTTAAATGCAAACAGTAGTCAGGCACTTAAGCAGCTAGGCTGATGGTCCCTAATGAAATCAAATAAAATCAAATAAAAGAATCTGGCATTTTAGTAACCAGATTTCTTGGCATTTGAACATAAAAATAATATGATTCTGGATAAATAAGATGTAAAGAAAACTTATTAATAGAGCAGTGAAAACTTAGCCAATCTTGCTCGGATTCTTTCCTTCTTTTACTCCTGAAAAAAGTACCCTCTGAAAACTCTACTACATTGAACCTTTCTAAAGAGAGCTTTCCTTTGTTTTCCTTTTTCTCCTTAAAGTACTGAGACCTTTTCTGCTTTCTGTTAATTATATCCTCTCTTTTTGTTTTGCGGTGAGTTTTTTCAGAACTGGGACTTTTTTGTTTTCTGGGACTGCAGTATGTAAGCAATTGATTAAGATCCTTTTCATTTTCCAAATTGTAGCAAGAAGCCAAATTCTGATTACCTCAGTGAGTTAGGCTGTGCTTTGCCTCCAAGTATCTATTCAATGCAATGGGTAAAGTTCTGGCCTTAGTGATGTCAGCTGTGTAATTTGACTTTGAAAAGCATGTTATAACCACACCAGACTGGTGGAGGACCTCAAGGTTTTGCTAATGCGTAAAGCAAACATTAAACTGAAAGAATGAGGAGAGACATGACACCAAAAAATAATTATATTCATTATTGTTATATTTTAATGCTCAGTTGCACAACGATGAGACCTTGTTACTGATTTAGAATGTGGTTTACATTGGTTACCAACTTTCAAAAATCTCTTCAGTGGTTTTGTTTCATTTAAATCACTATTAAAAATACTTCATAATATTCCACTTGTAGAGGAAATGCTAAGTCATGGCCTGAACCAGTAATTGAACACCTGGTGGGAAGGCAGGGCCAACCCAGGGGCACTCAGGTGCAAGCAATGTACCTGAGTGACCAGGAGGGGTGGAATCAGGATCCACCCCTTCCCAGACCTCATTTAAGGGTCGGCTGTGGAGGTAGGAGTATCTGTATACTTGAGGTGTTCCAAAGGTAAGCAGTCTTTTTTTCTTTCATTTCTGTGTCTATAGCAGCTGTATTTGAGCTTGTCCTTGTTTGCTGCAGCTAAGGACTTTGCTACTCCACTATCACAGCTATACTTCCCATCACTTTATAGCATTACACCTCTACTGCACTTGTAGCGTTGACGTTATGAAAATCTGGAAATTTCCATTAATATCTCATACCTTTTAATTCCTTACTGAAACATATAGGAATGCTTTATATTCTAATTTAACAGAATCAGAGTAAATTTATTTTAATTGTGTGCTGCTAATTTTATTTAAATAGAGAAAAATGATCTTTTCAATGTGGCTAGCATTCAAGTACATACATCTTGCTTAGATACTAGCAATAAAAAGATCTTTATAATATTTTTTGGGGTTTATGTGTTAGGATATCTGCTGGTTGTTTCTTGATGGATATGATAAATGTACATTCACACCTTCTATTAATAAGTAGCATTATAACTACTTACCATTACTAGCTGAAGCATTTTCACGAGTAATTAATATAAATCAACTACATCTTGTGGTAAAATTTCATTTCTAAACTGCAGTTAGAGCATAGTAAACTTCCTTTCTTATGTATTAGCTGTAGCTTAATAGACTTACAATGCTAGAAATGTGATATATACACACACATACACACACACACACACATATATATATATATATATATATATATATAAAAGCAGTATTATATGTATAAATACATGCAGATGCATGGCAGAAAGAGAAGCTTGATTAACAGCTTTGCATTCTGAATGATGAGTCATAATATAGAAATAGTGACTGTTGCTACTAAACTGTTCAGATCTGAATAGTTTATCTGTCTCTATTAATAATCACTGGGACTGGGGAGTGAAAAAAAGCACTTCTCAACTAGAGAGGGATCTTGACTGTTTGGTAGAACAAAATTCAGTCCTATGAGTCAACAAGGTAGTTTAGAATATAGACTATAGAAGGAGTTCTTGCTGTTCCTGTTATCAACCCTCCATTCCTGCTAGGCTTGTAGTATGAGGGTGCAGAAGCAGCGTCAGGCATGGTCAAGTAAGGTTCAGTGAGAGCTAGTCAAGAGTTGTTGAAATGCTGGTAAGGAAGTAAAACAGGATTGAATATTAGTAGCATAGTTTGTTACAAGCCATACCTATCTGGGTTAGTACAGTTAGTGAACTGTGAAGCCCCATCTACTGCTGACGAATCTGAGAGCTCCTCTTTGAATATTCTACTTTCAGTTTTGAATCTGGAGCAAAAAAAAAAAAAGAAATCTGTCCCATAAGGATCTCTACATGAAATGATTGTTACTGACTCCAGTTGCAAAAGCATCAAGTACTTACGCTTTAGAGAGTAGTCAAGAAGATGTTTTAAAGTAAATCAAAGATCACCAGCTGTTATCCATTTAGGGTTTATTGAAATGTAAAAATGAGAGGTTAATGTAGCCTAAAGTAGGAGTATTCTTAAGAAATTAAGGCAAGAAACCATAGGAATGTATATTTCGTTATGGGCTAAATCACAGCTGTGAAAGCAGTCCCTCATTCTTCAAGGAAAGGGCCTCTTTTGAAGACTTAAGAAAGCAGAGAAGTATGATGTTGGACGCTATGAAGAAGAAAGCTCGTACTGCTTGTAGATGAAACACATCCACAGCGTTAACTAATTTGCACTGTAAATACTTTAAAGTGTTTGGAAGGAATGTTGGGGAAAAAGAACGTACCTATCTTCTTGAAATCCTTGCTCAGTACACTTGTCAAATACTGTTCTTAGGCTTCATACACCAGTACGAGTACTTAGGTTGCTCCAGAACTAATGCCTCCTATTTATTTAATGGAAACTACAGCAGATATAAAGAGCAAAATAATACTATTCGATAGAGCAACATAGCTACAGACGGCTATTTTGCGATGTAGCCACCATCGTTAGTCCTGCGTTTTCACCAGCCACGAACAAGAACCTGTGTGCCATGCTTCTAAAAACCTGTGCTAGTGGAGGTGACCACTGTTGAAACAGACCATCTACTGCTTCACTGTGCTCACATCCACTGTTGAGTCTCCAGAAAAGTTCAGCAAGTGTTGATGAATGTCAGTAGGTGTAATGGAGGAATTCAGCGGTGCACCTTTGCTTCATCTGTACCCCCATGTCAGATCCTATTTTCTTCGATTGCTCCTTTGCTGCCATCTGTCACAAAACATCAAAATGTAATGGTATATTTTTGAGAAGGTACTGTCATACCACCATCTACTTCTGACATCATGAGTCAACATAACAAAATAGGTGGCGTTATTTTCAGAGCAGCTCTTGCTTATTATGAGCATATAGGAATTGTAACTGAGGAGAGAAGAACAGAAAAAAAACTTTCAGTATTGATAACTGTCTCTGAAACTGCAGATTTTTGCTGCCATTGCAACAGTAAATGCCATTATTTCTGCCTAGTTTTCAGTTACCAGATGAAGTTTAGCGGTATTGCTGTTACAAGTGTTATGGTATTGTCTGGAGTACATTTCCCCAGATTCTTGCACATTTGTGTCTTGAGGGACAACATCTTAATATTTTTCTCATATTTTCACAGTGACACTGGAGTACTTGCTAGCTTCACAATTGTCTGTTATCAGTATCACAAGTACATAGATAGCTATGGGCTGGTTATTTTTCCTCTTCTTGAGATATCATGAACAGAGATAGCTGGAGATGTTTCAGTGCAAAAGCTTCCAACTTTTTTTTTGAGCACAGCTTTCTAAAAGGGAAGTAACATTGTTATTAGGAAGTAATACTGTTATTGGACAATACTAACTGATAAAACTTACCTGATTTCTTATGGGGTTAGACAATCAATTTGAATAGGTAGTAATAAAATAAGTGATATTCTGTGAAGAGAGGTTACTTCAGGTCACTTAGGCTAGTAACCAACCAATGGTATAGAACAATGGCATTTTAAGTTCATAGAACTGCTCAGGTTGGAAAAGACCTTCAAGATTCATCAAGTCCAACTCAACCTAACTATACTACTCTAACAACCCTCCACTAAATCATGTCCCTGAGCACCACATCCAGATGGATTTTAAACTCATTCAGGGATGGTGACTCAACCACCTCTCTGTGGAGCCTGTTCCAGTGCTTAACAACCCTTTCTATAAAAAAAAAAAAAGAATGAACCTTTTCCTGATACCCAATCTAAACCTTCCCTGGTGCAACTTGAGGCCATTTCCTCGTCCTGTCACCTACTCTTACCATACCAATGCTAAATTCAGAATGGAGGTTCATCACGTAATTGTGTAGAGCCACCACAGCATCCCCACCCGGGCTGTGTTTAGTCCACATGCCATCACAGAAGTTGGTTTAATCCATAAATCAGGAATTTCAATGGAGAAAGTTGTGTGTTTTTGATATCTAAAGGTAAAAATATATGTAGTAAATGCTGAGAACTCTTTAAAGTTTTTTTCTTGGTAAAAAGATGTTAATGATTTCTGTAGATGCCTTAGCCACATTCAGCTATTTATTCAGTTAATGTTGTAGAAAGGTGCAAGTTCATATGGGTAATAATACAGCACACAACTTGGTTCAGTATTCAAGGTGAAAAATATGTTCACTTCTCTGCAGTGTACTAATCTGCTTCCTGATACCTCTCTGTATCTCTAACATTTTCCATTTGCCCGGCTTTTCGGTGTCATTCACTGAATATATGTCAGGTCATTCTTCATATGCAGATCAAAGCACTTGTTTTCCTTGAAGTAAGTTGTCATGAGAACTTAATTCATCTCCAAGTGTAACTTTACTCATGTAATCTGATGTTGAAGATTGGATCTGTTCACCTTAGCTACCCTGCACAGAATGAACAGCTAGTGAGGTGGCACCTGTATGGATCTCAGTCTCCCTTTATATTGCTTATAAGCAAAATGACATTCTCCCCCTACAAAGCAAGATTAATTTAGTTGAAACTGCCAGCTGCAATTTCTGTAGTTATTTGTAATTGATACAGGTTGAAGATTCATAATCTTCTACCAATACAGGCAGGGACAAAAGGTGAAATTCATTCTTGTGTGTAAATTAATGAATTGGATACAAACATGCACATAACTGAAAATTACTTTTTTTTTGCACATACAAATGTCTGTGCTACTTGTCTTGTAGAAAAGATGACTGCTTCATGATTGTTTCATTCTCTAGTCCCTTTTTCCTTTTCCCCTCATCTTTTTTTTCTCCCACCAACATCAAGCTTTTTGCCAATTTATTGTTATTTTTTTTAGAATAATACTGTTTGCATTACTCACTTGCAAACAGGCAAAGAACTGGCTAGGAAATTCAAGAGCACTGGTAAAGTACAATAGGTACAGAACTTTTGCTGTCAGAACTCAAGGCTCTGCAATTTTCTTTGGTTTTCTCAATAGGTAAGTCTCATGGGCCCTGTCATGACAAACAAATATTTTGTGTGTCTGCACAATCACTTTTCAGGAGAAAAAAAATATGTATATTTATGAAGATTAACTGGTAAAGGTCAGTTGTCTATACTGTGAACCAGTTGTTGATCTGATAGCTGGTATGCGAGTACCTTTTGTATGGACTCTGATCCTCTGGGCTGGATATGGTTTACAGATCACAATCATAGGAGTTGGGAAGGACCTCTGGAGACCATCCAGTTCAACTCTCAGCTAAAGCAGGTTCACTACAGAAGCTCACGGAGGAAAGTAACCAGATGAGTCTTTAATATCTGCAGAGCAGGAGATGACACAACTTCTCTGGGCAGCCTGTTGCAGTGCTCTGTGATCCTCACAGTAAAGGTGTTTTCTCATAGTTGTATGGAACTTCCCGTGTGCCCATATGTGACCTGTATAACATGAAAACTAGGCATTAGGCTCCTATTCATTGAAGAGCTTACAGATCTTTGGAAAAATATGTAACATAAGGTTCACTGACTCATTGAATGGTGTTCCCAAGGAATCTGTCTTGGGACTGATATTCTTCAACATTTTTATCGATATACATAGGCAGTGGGATTGAGTGTACCTTCAACAAATTTGCTAATTACACCGAGCTCAGTAGTGTAGATGACGTAAAAGAAGGTAGAGGTGCCATCAGGAGGGACTTGGACATGCTTGAGAAGAGGGACCATGTGTACCTAATGAGGTTCACCAAGGCCAAGTGCAAGGTGGTGCACTTGAGTGGGGCAATCCCAGTATCTATATAGACTACCCACAGCGAGGAGTTGGAAATGAGTGGCCATTAAGGCCCCTTCCAACCTAAGGCTTTCTGAGTCTATGATCTTAGATTTGTGAAAATAGAGGGAAAGGAATCTCAAACCACTATGTTTTTAGGGGACTGAAAAGAAGGGGTGTGTTGATGGGGGTAATATCAAGACTTGCGTGTTCAGTGTGGGCTGTGGGGTAAGCTGTGAACTGAGTCCTTCTGTTCATACCCCTTGCAGTATTTGTCACTACATTCAGAGTCAGCAACATTCAGCCTTGGAGGCTCAAGCTTCTGCCTCTTGTGTGTTTGCTGTTCTCAACCCTTATCATGAGCAGAAGGGAAAAGACATTTTCAGCAAAGATATGTTACGTGTTTCATTGACTGAAATAATGCATTTCTGAGTCAGTCCTCTATTGTGGTCAATCACTGCTCTAGATTTCCCCTAGCACAACTGAGATCAAAGTCCCTTCCAGACAGTGTAACACTATCAAAATGCTTAAAATCAATCAATGATTACAGTTTTGATTATTTGCATATTTACAGGAGTAGCTCATATTGATTCCCAATTGCTACATTCCCCTTTATGCTGGCAGATATATAACAAAGGAAAATAATAAGGGAATAAAGGGAAATAAGAAGAAACAACTCCTGCATGGCCTTTGTTGCTGTAACTGAATTAAAGCAGTGGCGAGCATGTGTTGAACTTCAGCTACATCAATTTTATATTCCTTTTATTTTGTATCAGGAAGCAGGAATAAAGATAAAATATGAAATAAGTATTCATTAATGCATCATCTGGAAAGAAAAATTAAAAATAAGATCTTCATCCAATAATAAATGCAATGAGGAGACTTATTCACAGAAAAAGGAGAGCTACTTACAGTCTAGGGAGACTGCACCAGAGAGCCGAACAGCAAATGCATATGAATAACAAAGGAAGAATATTTTTTTTCTTCTTCATTTGAGGCATCTGGGATTAATAAGCAAAGGGGAACTTGAGAGCTAAATTTTTTTATGTTAAAAGGCTCATTTGCAAAAAGACAAAGTAAATGGAAGAAAAATAATTTATGCAGTGAACTACTAATCCAGCTGTTTTGCTTCTGGGCTTAATTGGATTTACCTAGAATTGATATTTGGTGTCAGCATGTGTTATATCATCACCACAAGCAATAGTTGCCAAACATAAAGAATCCTATCTAAAGCAAAATATTAATTTATTTGACTCATATTTATTGTAATCACTTTTTATTCATGTATGTTACTACTTAGTATTGCCATTTGATACCGTCTCATATATATTATCTGGTCTTAGTTATTCTGTCTTAATATCTGAAGCAGTTTAGCAGTGTAGAAGACTTGCAGGTGAATAAAATGGGCTAGGAAATGGTTATTCATCTCTTGTTCTGCCTTCCAGGCAGCTGTGCTGACTATAAAAAGGTGTGCGTTGTGCCTAATGGCAGGTGGGTGACATCTGAATTCTCGAGTAAGACATATACTGTAGCTTACAGTACCTTCAGCAATGGGAACTTCACTGGTTCAGTCTGGAAATAGGAAGTTATCTGCAGTAACTGAGAGATTTGTCAGATAGGAAACCCAGCTTACATGGAAATTTGAGCCTGAATCTTTCCAACGAAACAGGGAAATGTACTCTCTTTGCTTGCAGGGGAAGTAGGGAAAACACCTTTTGTTAAGGGCGTGCGTTACAGGTTGATCAGAATGACCAAATAATGTTCTGACCGTGTTAGCTGATATATATAATGTTTTTCTCCTTGGTGAGAAAATGGTAATCCATGATTCTTATCTGCGGATATTCAGATCCTTCTTAGCAGGACAGTGCTCTGTCCATACATCCCCCACCTTGTATTGTGTGGATTGCCATGACTCGGGTGCAAGACCTTACAGTTGGCTTTGTTGAATCTCATGTGGTATGTGGTTCTTCTGGGCTCAATGCCTGAGCCTGTGTAGGTCTCTGTGGACAGCATCCCATCCCTCAGGTGCGTTGATGGCTCCACACAATTTGGTGTCATCCACAAACTTACTGAGGATGCACTTGATCCCACTGTTTATTACATTGATAAAGATATTAAAGAGCATTTGTCCAAGTACTGATCCCTGTGGCACACAACAAATGTCCATCTGTACACTGAGCCATTGACCATAACTTTCTGAATATGATTTGCAACCAGTTCCTCATCCATCAAGCAGTCCACCTATCAAATCCATGTCTTCTTTGGAGAGAACATTCTTGGAGCCCATGTCAAGGGCCTTACTAAAGTCGAGATAGATGACATCAGTGGCTCTTCCCTTGTCCACTTATGCAGTTACACTGCTGTAAAAAGTGACAAGGTTGATCAGACAGGACTTGTCCTTAGTGAGCCCATGCTGGTTAACCCGTATCTGCTCTTCTTTTTCATGTGCCTTAACATTGCTTCCAGGAAGATCTGCTCCATGTTTTTCCCTGGCAATGAGGTGAAGCTGACAGATTGGTAGTTTCCTGGATCACCTTTTCTACCTTTCTTAAAAATAGGTGCGACGCTGCCTTTTTTTCAGCCACCAGAGACTTCAGCTGACATCCATGATTTTTCAAATATCACCAAGAGTGGCTTGGTGACTACATCAGCCAATTCCCTCAGGACTGAGGGATGCATCTCATCAGGACCCATTGACTTAAGAATGTAGATCCTTACACTTATGGACTTATGCATTTGACCAAGAGTATGATTACACATGTTCCTCCCTGCAAAAAAAAAATATATATATATATATTTAAATATATTATCACAGGTGATGTTCCACCTTAGCATGGTGGGTGAGGACATGGCCTCTACACCTGCAGAGCAGGTATATGGTGAGGATATGTTCCCCCACTCCTCAGCAAAGTGGCTGATGTTAGCTCAGCAGAAAATAATAGAGGAGGTAATTGTGGCTGGGCATTTGCAAACTCTGTATCAGCTGCGTTCAGCTCATTCTGCTTGTGAAACTGGATGTTCATCTGAGCTGCTGCTACTTCTCAGCAAAGACCACTTTCTTATTCCCTATCCTATTTTCCTGTCTGTAGCTCCTGCTGTCAGCCTGTTTGTTGTCCTGTTGAGTGACTGGAGAACGTTCAGGCTCTCTTTCTTGGCATGGCCTGAGGTCTGATGGTTGCAATGCTCTGGGCTCACAGCCCAACAGCTGCCACAGCATCATCGTATGCCGTGGCTCATCTCCATGCTGGGCTGGGAGGTGAAAGCTGTTCCTTCATGATGTGCAACAAACTGGGGGCTCTTCCAAGCCTCCCATTGAAACACTTGCTGAAACACGGGCAGTGATATCTGAACCAACATTGTTTAGATGACTTTGAATTAAATGCAAACAAGATCATTCCAAAAGCAGTGAGAGATTATGGCATGCAATTATGTTGGGTGCTGGCAAGCAGGAAAACCCATGAGGCCCCATCTTTTAAAATTTCTATCACCAAAAGACATGCAAGTAAAGCTGCCACTCCTTATTAAGCACTGGAGGTAAATTTGGCTGCCTCACCAGTTGTGTAACGAAGGAAGAATTTAGATGCTTGCTGTGACTGCTGTTGATAGACCTTTGGCCACTGTCCCCTCTCTAAAGAAAAGGAATAGGGTTCATGTTTGTGAGTTGGAAGTCAAACAAGGGGAATGAATTTTTTAAAATAACATTTGCTTTCAGGCATTCTCCAGAAATGTTTCATCTTCATGGAGGTTTCCCTAGGAGGTAAAGGTTAGTTTCACTTAGAATCTTTATATATATTATGCAATTTGTTAGTAATGGAGTTCCACTAATTTTCAGCATCTTCCTGTTGAATGTCCTGCAGAGGGGAGAGGTGTTTAGTAACTTGGTCCATGGACACTTGTGCTCAAGGGGTGATAATTCTGTCACAGCTGGCTAGTAAGTACAACTCTGAGGTCACTGTCATGTATAAAAATGAAAAAACATTTGAGAAATTAAGCAACAGGAGGAAGTCAAAGTGGGAGACACAGTAGCTCTCCTGCAGGTAGCTTTACTAATTTTTAGGATAATGATTTGGTGGTACTGAGCTCTGGATAGAAGGAGTGAATGTGAAAGCAGGCGTTTTGCTACTTACATTGCGGCTGTTTATAAGTGAGTGTAAGGTTGGTTTAATTTTTTGTTCTGCTGATGCACTTCTTTTCAGTATGGCTTATGCTTAGATAAGAGAGCTGAACTGGCCCCATGTTTGAGTGCAGGTGTGAATGAGAGCTATTTCTGGAGTATCTTTCCTGCCGTAACAAGCGCTCCTGTAGGTAACGTTTCACAATAGTGAACTGCTGGCAAGGTGAAGATGTGGTAAGGGATAGAGAGTTTCTGGAATCAGACCTAAGCAGCATTATCTTTCAGATATCCTACTTACAGCATTACTCTTGTCTTCACGTTACAGCTTCTGGATACCAGATAGTTGTGGGGATCCAGATTTTTATTGGTCTTAGGCATGAGTGCATAGGGCAGTAATTCTATCTTAATGATTAAATATGTTTCTTTTAAATCATTATTTAAGTAAACAAAATGACTCCTACTTTTCATTTGCATCTTGTCCTCTAGTGAGCATAACCACGCTTTTGGATTTTTTTTTCTGAAGATGGACTTCCTGAAAAGTTGAACAACTTCCAAATTGCAATATTTGAATTAGTTACCATTTGTAGTAAGTAACAAATGATTCTAATACTTCTATTTCTTTGAAGTTATCATCTTGTAATCTGCTTGTGTTGCCCACAGGTGCAGCTCCTGCCTTATCATTAGCAGAAATGTTAAAAAGGACCAGTGTGTTTATACACACATAATGTTTATAATCCTTCAAGTGCATTAGTTGTTTTTAGGGATAACAGATCTAAAATGAGACTACTGTGACTGGTTACTTATTTGGTCATTTTGAGAATTCAGGCAGCGGTGTACACAGAGAAGAGCACAAAGAATTTACACTATGTGCCCTGAAATTTAGGAAAAAGTTGTAGGTGAAAATAGGGGCAACGCAACCCATAAGAACAGTATGTCCCCCAACAAAACCAAACACAAGAAAACCTTCATCAGATGTTGCAGTAGATAACTACCAATGCTGCCTATACATCCAAGAAGTAATTGTGGTAGAAGCTAACGCCAGCTGAATGCTATAGCCAAACCTAAAATTTATATTCTTGTTTATTGCCCAAGAACTCCTTCATTTACTGAACTAACCACGTTGTGAGGTAATCAGCTCTGTGGTTTCCCTTGACATCGTTGTAGAAAGCAACGTCGACTGAAACTCCATAGATGGCAGCATTTCACAAAGAACTCAAACGACTCTCTCTTCCCTTTTACCCTTTCCTGCCCTTTTCCCCTTTTTTTCCTTTCCCTCTTTCATTTTTCTTTTCCTCCCTCTCCCTCCCTATCTCTTCCTTTCCTAATTGTCCCATAATCTGTCGACAGGATTAAGAATTCCTGATGTTTTATAAGTAATATTTATAGGTAATAATAAATCTACAGGTAATAAATCCTTCTGGTATTTTGGAAACCTTTGAAATGTATCAGAGAGGTTAGAAAATGTTTATACTATGGAAAAAATGAATTTTTACTTCATTTAGAATGTTACCTCTGTTAGGCATGGACTGGACTCTGAGAGTGGGCTGTTAGCATTATTTGCTCCTAAAATATTTTCTCATATCCTAGTGTATTGCAGCTAAACTTCAAGAGAACTATTTTCTCCTTTTTACACTTTTTTTTTTCTTGAAGACAGAGCAAGCGCCAGGGCACACAGTATCTCAAAAATGGAGTAGAAAAATATAAAAATGACGAAATCTCCACTAAATGACTCCATATGAATTATTCTAAATTAAGTAATACTTCAACATTATTAATATATCATACATATATTAATATATGGAAGACTTGCCTGTTTCATGACAAAAGTCTTAAATTCTGGTTACACATTTGAATGCCCTTTCATTTTGCAGAGAAGGTTTTAAGTTTTCTCCCAGAGTAACTTTTACATTGATGTCTATCTTCTTACTCTCAGTATTTGGGGCATTCCTTTAAGCCTTTAGAGTCAGGGAATGTAGTTCTGACTTACAAAAGCATGAAGCAAATCATATTTAAGAAGTAAAAATATTGTTGAGTCATAATTGAATATTTGAATTATAAGCGAAGCCGTTTTATCACATACATTAGTTCTCCAAGGGAACAGCATGTTTTGATCGATTGGAAAAGTGGATGAGAAACAAAATGTAGAAAATAGAATATATATACTGCTGGTATAAATAAATTTAATTCCTCTGTGACATAAACATTTCATAAATGCAATTATTCAGTTGTTTTTACAGAGGGTTTCAGCTTTATGTGAACAAATGTTTCTGTATCTGGCTATATGCCCACAATCCAGTTGAGGCTGGAGTTTGGATGGTTGCATTTGTACTTATCCCTGAGGATTCTACTGAATTCTTCAAACCATAGGAATTCAATCTAAGCATGTCAGAGAAATGTGACCATCTTTCCATTCAGTCTTGGTGTAATATTTTGCATCCTCTGTTGGCAAAAAGCATGAAGTTTGAGGGGAGTATTAAATACACGAGAAGTGATTCCTCCTGAAGTAATTGGATATTTTTGAGTTTGCTTAAAAGACACCACTGAATTGGGAATGTTTGGGTTTCTTTTGTTTGTTTTGTTGTTAATGATTTTTTTGTCTGAGACCACAGTCTTACTGCTTGTTTTAGACATTTAAGCTAGATTTCTCACATATTACGTATGTGGGAGACTGGTGGCTGACCGACAATTTATCACGCTTTTTGATGTGTGTGTGTGGCTCTTGTCTAAGAGTTTACTGTGGACATGCAAAATCTTTGTAATAAAAGTGCTAGATTTGACTAAATAATTCCCTACCAGCTATATACGGAATGCATAGGTTCAAATCGTAGTTCTGCCACATATTTATGATGTAACCTCAGGCAAGACAATTTATCTGCCTAAAACTTAGGTATCTAATCTAAGCTAGTCATCTAGACTCCCTCTATAGTCAATGGCGAGAGATAGGCACCTCCAGTAGGCAGCTAATACATCTCGTTTTAGAGCCCTATCTCTGAAGAAGATGAATCACCCCCCACAGGTGCCTGGATATCTAGCCTAAACTAGTTGCTCAACTTTAAAGTATCCAAAGAAAGGTTAAAAAAGCGTTTCTCCGTGAGTTGTCTTGCGCCTCGTTTCTCTGAAGAGCACTTTTTTCTTATTTCCTTGAGACTTGTGTCTCCTTGCTGCTGCAGCTGAACCTCTCTCTCTTTCTGAATTGAGAATGGAGGAAGTGTGCACTTTTACACACATTTGAAAACACATGCATGCACAGACAAGAACATTTAAAGATGTTGAATTGGTGGTAATTATGTTGGGAAATGGTCTTTTCCATAAACATTACATCAGTTTTATCTGCAGAATGGTTTTGGAAGAAAATACACGTAAATATAGAGAACTTTTCCTTATTCCTTCATTTCATTAATCTATGAAATGAATGGACAGTCAAAAAGGGGATGAGGCAGGAGCATTTGCTTAGATGCTGAAATATATATATATTCAAAAAGAATGATGTAATTGAGTCACTTATGTTTTGAAATCAGGCCTAAGGTGTCTAAGAAAAACACTTGGCTTCTCAACTTCTAGAACTTTGATCACATGTCTGACAGTGATGATTGCTCTGTGGAGGTAGAGAACAATTTGCTGATCTAAGCAAACTCATTTTTTGCATGCTATTAAATGAAGCTTGTGATTGTGAAGAGTCGTTTTCTAGGTGTTCTTTGTCTCTGCCTTTGTTTTCATCTGCAATAGGAGAGTATGAAAAAGAAGAAAGAACGAGAAAAAGCAATAGACAGGCTGAACTAAAGAAAAACAATTTCTCTATTTCCTTAAAAAACAAGGCTGCTGTTTCACATGACATTTTTGGGTTTGACAAAATTGTCAAAAGGGATTTAACTCCTCTATTTCCAGATCATAAGATTTATGTAAAAGCAACAGCGCCCAGCAAAAGAATTCCTCTGACTATTATTAAAGACAGATCTGATTTAGAAAATTCTGTGTTATTTTGAGATAAGAAAATTGCACAGAAATAAACAACTTGACATTTTACTTCCTCTTTACACTCTGCCTAAGATGGAAACCACATGAGCGTAGGCATATTGGTTTGCAAATATGGAACATGACAAATCATTCTTTTGCTTTGTTTTCAAACTTGAAACCAAAGAAATTGCATGCTACCCAGAGAATTACACAGTCACGTTTCCCCAGGTAACCTCTGATTCTTCAGAACCTATCTCGGTGTTCTAGAAACTGTTAAGCCATACTAGTAATTGTTTATTAGTCCTCAGTGTACAGTTCAAGCTAAATAATTACAAACATACCCATTCTTACATCATCTTAAAACTACTGATCCTGTTTCTTCTTAGAAGAAAAGGCATATGTACTTATTGAATTGGACAGGCAGTGATAGAAAGGGCGGCCCTGCTGAAGTCAGTGGAAGTTTTGTCCTTGACTAAATGGGAAACAATTGCACCCACCTGTCCTGTTTTATCTATTTCTGTACAGTGTGAATGTACAGTGTTGTTTGCTAAAAGCAAGGCGTCGGTGCTACACAGAGTGGCTCAGTCCCAAAGCACACCCTGTTGTCTCTTCTGAAGTTGAATTTTGAAGGATGAGAATAAGAAATTTATGATGGAAAGATTCAAGAAAACCTACTGTTGAGGCTTGCATATCTTTATGAGTTAACGTTCTGACTTTGCTCTTTTCTTTCCAAGAGCTAATTTTTGCACAATTAAATCAAATGATTTGCTATTCCACTGGCAGCTTTTTATATTAGGGTAATTTTTTTTTTTTAATAATCAGTAAATTTGATATCATTTCATTATGTGTTGATTATCTGCAAAAATGCCTAAGTTATATTTTGGGAAAGTTCCTAACCTTTTTTAAATTCGTTATTACTTGATATACTGTTTGGTGGCTGTAAGGAGTAATGAAGGATTTCCTATGCTCATTTCCAAAGAAGAGCTAAATAGTTTCTGAAGAGCTAGGAGAGGAGTGTGAGTTTGCTAGACTTCAAAACTGAGCATGCAGCAGCAAATTTAGGCTTAGGTTGTACAGCCACTATGGATAAAACTCAAGGACTTGTACAAAAGATAATCTCTGATCTCTCTGGAATCACGTTAACCATACGCCTTACGACTTTCCTAAATCTGTACACCAAGCCTATGAATTTCACGTAATGTTCTTCACATCTGATATTAGCCCTTTTGTATTTTTTTCACATATGAAAAACTGAGATAAGACAATTTAATTCCCAGCCAGAGGATGGATTTGTTAATATTCAGATTGCATCTTGCAAATGGTAAATATAATACCATGGAAGACTCTGGAGAAATTTCATTTAAGATTCCAAAAATCATCTGTACAATAGAGAGCTACCTTACAAGTCCTCCTTAAAAATAGGCATGCTGGAGGCAAACTGATGGAAGCTGTATTAAGAAGACATAAAAGAACAAAACCCACCTAAAATTACTGTATTTTGTATAATGTAGAATTTAAATTTCTGTATAATAAAAAATAATTTTCTGAATAATGTAAGACAGAATAATTAGTCTCTTCAATGAAGTGGAAAGGAAGAATGTTTGGGGAGGCTGATACTAGCCATGATAATATTGGCAGAAGGAATGTGGCATGTAGCAGAGAAGCTATGGCAGAAAATTATCTGGAAATCCATAGGTTTATTTTGAGAAATGTGAAAATGAAATTATTTTGCCTTTTTGAATTTTAAAATTTATTGATTATTGATTTTATTATCTGTAATAGCCAATCTTTATGAGGTTGAGAGAAGAACATGCCTTATATTCAAGGCTTGTTGGAAATTTCCAGTATATGGTTTTCTGATGGACAGTCCACTGTCTTGCAAACTTGAAATTTTATGTAGGAAACTTTCAAAAAATTTTCTTTTGTAAACTTTTTTTTTTCTCTTTCAAGCATTTTAACTGTTATATCTGACCTGAATTAAGTGAAGCATTAAGCTACAATCACATTAGGAGTTTTAACTTAGTTCTGCAGTCCTGTAAGGTGGTTGTTGGAGATTCCCCTAATTTTTCCATATGCCCATGAAGATTCTCTCTTGACTTTATTAAGTGACATATTACAACTGTCATAAGCCTCTGAATGCCATGAGGAGCATGAAGCCTAGTCAGGAAGCCTGATCTACAGGAGAGAATGACTATGTTGTACACTTAACTCTGGCTGCCATGAGTTAACACAACCAGAGTGGTTATGCTCTCTACAGTGACCTGAAAGGAGGTTGTAAAAATGCAGTGATTAGTCTCTTCTCCCAGGTAACAGTGATAGGACGAGAGGTAATGGCTTCAAGTTGTGCCAGGGAAGATTTGGGTTGGGTATCAGGAAAAATTTCTTCTCAGAAAGACCAGTAAGGCAGTGGCACAGGCTGCCCAGGGAGATGATGGAGTCACTGTCCCTGGAGGCGTTTAAGCAATGTGTGGATGTAATACTTGGGGACATGGTTTAGTGGGCATGGTGGTGATAGTTGGACCAGATGTTCTTAGAGGTCTTTTCCAATTTTAATAATTCTACATTTCTGTGCATTTCAGAAGCAGCTGACTACCAGTGAGGCACTTCACGTAGATTCATTATACTAAAATGAAGCATTCTGGTATCAAAAATGCTGAAATGATTGCTTTATATTGAAACAAATACTGGAATGAATAATGCTTCTAGTTCCAGATTGTTTTTCTTAATGTATATTCTGTAGTTTGCAACTCTCTGTTACTGATGAGTTGCCACTTCCATTTAAAATTAAAAGAAAGATGAAGAAGTAACAGTTTCATCATGGTGAAAATTCTGTATTTCATGTAGCTACCCTTATAAAATATATGCAGTCCTTTGCACGTCTCCTTACTTCACATAAACCATCCTTACTGATCCAAATAAGTTGCCTGTAGTGTCTGGAGGACTGAGTGATAATGTTCCATTTTTAGCCACCTATGTGAATCACTGGAAGTAGGATGGGGGTTAGATGAACGTAGCTGGTAAGAGAATGTCTTCATCACTGGTTGTCTGCACACCTCACCATTTTACATTGGGCTGCCACTGGAGAAGGGGCTGGACTGCAGTTCTCAGCCATTGTAAGTGAATGCCTTCTTCAGTTCAACACATACTTTGTAGATCCAGCATCCATTTGTTCTACCATTGCTAAATTAGACAATGATGCTTTCCATTTCATAGCATAGCTCTAAAGGCAAATGTAATGTCTTCCTTCATCTCAGGATCTCTCGTGTAATATCTTAGTGTTTAGTGCCATATGATTACAATCTATAGTATAAAACAATAAAACAATCAATTTTTGTAACTGAAGTACGTCATGCTCTAAGTGTTGCAATGCACTGAGTTAAGCAAACGCTCTGTGAAGTGCAAACTCAGGTAACTGAGCATGCATGACTGAACTGTCTGCTACAGCATGTACTGTACGCAGGACCCAGTCCTATTTTCCTGCTAAAGAAACAGAGCAATTGTGCCATTGACTTTAATGGAAACAGGATCTTTCTCCTGGTGCTGTATGAGGGTAGAAGTGTTTTAGTGGTGATAGATCAAGACATAATGATTTAATTACAGTAAGAAATCACTGCTGGGCCTACTTAGTCTCTCCTGCAACCCAAACATGTGCTCTCAAGAGAAAAAGAGAGACAAACTTGTGTGTTAATCATCTATTGTGTCTGATGGTAGAAGCAAAGTGGAAAGTAATGGCAATGCCATATTTTGTTTTCTCCAGATTTATATTGTTTCCTTTATGTAAAGTTTCTGTATGTAAAGTTTCTGTGTACACTGATCAGCCATACTTTCCTCATTTTCTGCCATCATTTACTAATTCAGGAGACAAATTCCACTGTCTCAACCACTGCATGAAGCTGAGTTTTTTTTTTGTTTTTTTTTTTGGTTTTTTTTTTTTTAATACATAGAGCAACTTATCATACTATTCTGGAAGCTTGGCTTTTCCCATGCATTCCAATGGTGATCTCCATTTCCTCTTCTCTAATCAACACCATCAGCAGGGGAAAAAAAAATCTGCTTCCTATTTGATTTTAGTCATCTACATTTTTACAAATATAAGACATTTTTAAAAAGTTATTTAATGCCTATCTGTCTAGGAAACACTTAATTCTGTGAGCGATCCTTTTCACAGTTGTTGTTCCATTGCCTTCAGTTTTGCTTTTAGACCAGAATAAGGGTGATGGGGGGAGGATTGTTCTAACAGTTTGAGACTGGAGCCAAGCGTAAAGTTCGGTCATCTGATGCAATATGTCAGAATTGAAGCCTCTTTGTGTATTTCATCCAGGGTTTGGAGTATCTTTCCATTTTTTTCTAACAGCTTTATCAGTACTGTTTCTCTGTGCAGCCTGATCTCGTGGGTGGCAACTCTTCCCACAGCATGGGCTTGGAACTGGATGATCTTTAAGGTCTCTTCAACTCAAGTCATACTGTGATTCTATGATTTTCTGGATTCTTGATGTCTGAATTTGAGTCTTTGTGTGCTGGAAAGATGATCTTGTGCAGTGCCCAACCTCAGCACCTGATAGGGGAATGACATCTTTTATGGGCTGTGCTTTTTACAGACTTTGTTCTGCAGGCCTGAATTGGAGAGTTATTCCAAAATATATGTATAAATAGAGATTATCTCTGTGAGCAGCATGAACTGCCTCTTTTTTTTTTTTTTTTGTATGAAGAGCACTTGATTTTCTTCCATTGCCTTCGTGTACTGTGGTACAGCTGAAATAAGAGTATCATATTGTAGAACCATAGCAAGTTATTATGGTCACAGTCTTTCCTCTGACTATTTGCAAATTAGCTTTTTACTAACAGGAGAAGCATATGCTAGATTAAAACAGGGAGAGTTTTTTCTTTTTCTTTCTTTCTTTTTTTTTATTTAAAGAAAGACAGAAATGGCAAAAAATACGCTCTTCAATTTCGCTGTGAAATATCTCTCTTTTTCAGGGAAATATGTTTTCTGGATGGATTGCCACCTGCAGAGTATACTATATATCTTTGTTAAATTATTTTCTGTCTCTGCAGAAATAGCAGTTTAGTTTTGTAGTATTTTTTAAACAAAATGACTGAGCATTTAGCACAATTATGTTCAGCACTATAATCTTTTTTTTCTTCTTTTGTTGAGCCATCCTTTAACAGGGAATAAAAAATGAGACACACTGTAAGCTATTTTGCATAAATGAATAATTATGATTGCCACATATTGCCAATTGTAATTAGAGATAATAATGCTAGGTTTGGAGCTTTTGCTCATGCATTGCTTTTCCAAGCAAAACAGAACTTTTGTAACATCCATCCTGTTAAGTGAACAGATTGGGTTTTCTTCCTCTCACCAAGGACAAATGCCCACATGCACACGTGCCTTTCTTTCTCTACTTTAAAAAAAAAAAAAAAAAAAAAAGATAGGTTTAATTAGTTGTAAGGTAAATAAGTAAATAAAAGATACTATAAATAGGCTCTTAGCAAAATTAGAGGCACATTAAAAGATAACACACTTTTGGGACTTGCAGATCAGTTAGCAAGTTGTCTGAACATTAGAGGGAAATTGGCAGCTGCTTACAGTTAGCAACCAAAAATGCTGTAGGTATTGTATGCATGTGCAGATGATTTAAGGGCTCAGTTTACCTTATTTACATTCCAGCACCTTTGGGATTTGTGGAAGGGTTGTATTTTTGGTGGGGAGAGGAGGCTGGATCCTGAAAATTGCTGAGCTAAAAACAGTTTGGTGCATACCTTCTCCAAAGCAAGTTGCTCACTGCTGTACTCGTAAAACCTGCCGTTTGTATAGCTCTCAGACACTGTGTGTCTGCATTGATGGAGAACTTGGCCTGGCACTGGACTGAAAAACAATGCTGTTTAATCAGGTGTGGAGTGCTGGCTTATTATTTTTGCCAGCAGCTTTGTCTTACTTGGACAACGTAGCCTTGTAAGAATTCAAAGCCTTTGCAATGTTGCTGAAGAAGCTTTCTGAGATGTGCAACTAGCCATCGTGCTGTATCTCCAGAGTACTGAATGAATGCAGTGAGCGAACTGTACTTTGCAACTGTCTCATTTTCCTAGGAAAAATGGACCAACTTATGGAACTGTTGTTCAGCTCCCAGTCTCAGTGGGAGTTCTGTCTGAGCACAGGCAGCCTAAAGCCTAAACAATGAGCATTAAATTCGGCCCCTTCATCTCAGGACCTTACAATTCTTTTTAAAATGTTAACAAATTAGGGTTCACAACCCCCACCCTGTAAATTAATACTGCTCTTTTTATACTTGATGGGCAAAGAGGGTCATGAGTCAGTGACAGTAACAAGAGCTACAGCCTGCTCTGTTCCCATCCCATCGTTGATATATATATACATATTTTTTTTTCTCCATCAATCTGCCAGATCCTTACTCTCTCTGTGGGCTTCTGAAACATTTTAAGAGTTTTTTCATAACTGGAGTTAAGGATGTTTTGACATGATTTTCCACCTGGATTGTTTGATGCATTTTCCTCATTCTGCATATCCCAACTTGACTGTGTCACTTAAGCCCCATTTGGAAGGGTGCTGCAAACATTACAGGCTACAAATCCTGCTGTTTTGCCTACCACGGAATGATTTAAATGTGAACATAATCTCTGTTCCTTGCCCTGCAGAAGCTTTCATGTGGCGGCACATCTCACAATTAGGCCACACCTAGCTGAAATCTCCCAAAGGAGCGCTGTAGAAACTATTATCCTCTTTAGGGATTGGTAACCTGGCATAGATAAAAGTAGGGGAAAAAAAAAGAGACCCAATACTCTCTTAAACTGTGCACTGAATTTTTTATGAGATTTGAGAAAGATTGGACTGTTGTTGCTGGTTTCTGTCCTAGACAGTGGCTATATCAAAATGCTCTCGAAGATAGTTTGTCCTTGTACATTGTGTAGCTTAATTTTCCTCTGGTAGAGCAGAAGCTCTGGAATACTTTCACATAATAGACAGTCTTATAACAAGATTTTACAAGCATGGGTGTTACCAGCTTCTCCTCATTCCGAATCTTTCAAGAGGGCTGTAGAAATAGCAGACATACTAATTTCTTAAAGAGCTACCAGAAAAATACTTTGTGTATTTGACTTTTTTCGACATAGTCACCACTGGTAACTATGCATTTTCAATAAGAGCTTGCATACTGGGCTTGGAAAAATTTGCACCAGCAGAGCCTACCCACTGTCACCACTGCTGAAATGCGCCACCCACCACCTCACTGCGCTCACATCCACTATTTGGTCTCCAGAAACATTCAACAAGATCAGTGATTGTCAGTGGGTGCCATTTTTTCCACATGGAGGAATTCAATGGCGCATCTTTGCTTCATACGTGCTTTCACGTCAGATGCCATTTTGTCGGACTGCCCCTCTGCTGCCATCTGTCACACAGCATTGGAATACTGGCAGGAAGGTTCAATCTCTACTGCCATACCACCAACATCCCCTTCTTGATGCTGTGGGCAAACGTCACAAAATAGGAGGCAGTACTTTTGGAACAGCCCTCATAGTTCACTTTTTTTCTTAGCTCAGTATTCTGTACTGAAACTTTAGTTGTTTCTGGGCTTTTATCATATGATGATTTAAAAGCCTTTTCATTTTTTTTCTGGACAAGTACACCTCTCTTTCCAATTATTTTATTGTTCTTGACAGAAGAAAAACTGAACCAGGAATGGTATCAGACTACAATTATGCTGAGCGTAGAGTAGTTTGATTTTTAAGTTTGTTGAGTGAATGGAGGAAAGAGGGAAAAATACTGTGATTCAACTCATTTCACTTTCCTCATCCAACCATTCATTGTTTCACACGATGCGTCACATAATGGTTGAGGTAGGAACAGACCTCTGGAAGTCATCTGGTCCAACTTCCCTGCTCATGCAGGGCCATCTGCAGGAGGTTGCCCAGACATGTGCCCAGATGTGCCACCACATCCAGATGGTTTCTGAATATTTCCTGAGATGGAAGCTCTACAACCCCTCTGGCAACCCGTGCCAGTGCTGAGTCTCCCTCCCAATACAGAATTGCTTCCTGATGTCCAGACAGTACCTCTTGTTTCTCTGTACCTGTTGCTTGTCATTCCAGCACTGTGCACCGCTGAAAAGAGCCTGGGCTCACATACTGATGAGATTTCCCCTAAGCCTTCTCCAGGCTGAACAGTCCTCTCTCAGCCTTTCCTCATAGGAGGAGTACTCCAGTCCCTTAATTGTCTTCGTGGTCCTTTTTTTGATTCTCTCCAGTGGTCCATATCTCTCTTGTCCTTGAATTGTTGTGAAATATCTAGATCTTCAGGGTTTTTTTTAAATAGATCTTCATACAAAACCATCTGTCTATATAATAAATATGCCAATATCAACCCAAATAATATTGCAAAGGGAAAAACAAACTAACAAACAAAAAACCTTTTTTTTTTTTTTTTTTTTAAAGCTCTATTGGCATCAGTGGATTTATTTTATTTCCCAGGCTACAGATCACACATGTCAGTCTTTCTGAGCTATACTGGTACAATCTCTGAATACTTTTGATGAATTAATACAATCCCCTTGCTTTACAAAGATGCAGCCTTATTCTTTACCCGGCATTAAATTTAAGCTTTCATATTCATATACCATTATTCATATTGTTAATATTGTTAATGAGTTTATAACAATTATTAAATATTGACATTGTTAGGGGGAAAAAAAAACAACAGAAAATGTGAGTAGAACCCAGAGTGAGAGAAAAAGAAAGAAACTTCCCCTTGCTTTTAGTGCATCCTTTATTTAAAATATGTACTGCATCCCCAGTTTCTAGCTGCATTGATAAGCATATGAGTAAGAGATAGTGTTTGATGGGAACCTCATGTTTGCCTTTATTCCTGTCTTCTTAAATTAAATTTAAGAATCTCCCCCACAAATATGAATTCAGTATCCTTCTTTTTCTTATTTTCTGGTTAGCTGTGTTGGTGGGTTTTTTTGTTTTTTTGCCTGCAATAACAAAGCCATGAAAAAAGACAGCAATCCCCCAGCTCATGTGATATAATTCCACACTCTGAGTGTGAATACTGGCAGATCAGCAGAACGAGCCATCTGCAAGCTATAAGCTGTGTCTTTGCATGAGTAGATTTAGGATTAAAAAAATTGTCTGACCTGGAAGACAAACGTTACTTGGCATCATTACTGGAGAACCCTGTGAGGCCAGCCACTGCTTGTGCTGAATTAGTGTCCTTTATAAAATATATGTCCCTCCCCCTTGCCATCATATTTTGTAGTACTTGTACGTAACCACACACACAACTGCACACACGCAGGGCTGCATGTCAGGCCACCACAGAGATGCTGTACTGAGCTTTAATGAATATCAGATTTCATAGTTAGTCTCCGTTGAATTGCTGTGCTGGTGAATAATGAATATCATACTGCAAGGTTAATCCCAAGTGGCTAATTTGCTAGTTTTAACAGGCTGGGTGTTAGTCCTGAAATGCTTGTAAATTTTTACAGTTCATGCGTTGTACTTTGTAGGAACATTCACCTCTGAATCCTCACCTTACTCAGAAAAGTAACTCCCCCTGAATTCAATGGAGATATTCATGGGAGTAGCACAAAATGGATTTGTTCCTACAGTCTTCCCCTTGCTCCAGGTTATTATCTCCCAATGAGCTGAAGTCCCACCTCAAATAGAAGAGTTATGCGTGCTGCCAAGTTTTCTTTTTCATGAGTTTCTCTCTCTCTTCTAAGCTTAATGCTGGCTCTGACATCCCAGTCCTCTGAATTATGGTTTGTGCCTTAAACTAATGCGATCATTGGCAGAATTCCCATTGACTTCATTCCAAGAATGATCCAGCTGAATAGTGCTGACTCTTGAGAGCTCCTGAGCCCTTGTGGAATCAGAGGGAGTTGCAGAGCCATGGGATTTATAAAGATTTGGCCCTGGATTATAGAACATTTAGGTCAGGTGAAGTCTGTCTTTTCAAATGTTTTGTGAGGTGTCATTTCCAATTCAAGTTCCCCTGAACTGATTATGTGACAGTAACAGTTTTCAGATGACACAAAAAATCAAAGTGATGGTGGGAGAAGGGATGGTAGAGTACCCATTTATTTTCTCCGCACTTGTATGAAGAAATCAATTGAAACAACACCTTTAAAAATAAGTCTACTTTTCCTTCATTTGACTTTTTTTTTATCTCCCTTCTCTATTTTGCCCATGTGAGTAAATTACAATCGCATCAAACCTTTCTGGTTGTTCTAGCTAAAAGATAATACTTACTTAGGTTGCATTTTCTCTGCTTGCTTTAAAAATGAGCTGCTTTGAATTGTGTTAAAATTTCCCCTTCTGTTAAATTAAATGGCAGCAAAACGAGATCGAAACAAAAAACAAATGGAAAAAAACTTCTCAAGAGTTAGAAGACATAGAGTTTAATTAAAATGATTTTTTTTCTTGCACGATCCTTTTCCTGTAATTACAGAAAGCATTTACTGATGCCCCATTCGTCTTTTAATGTAAACTAAAACAAGCTTAAGTTGTTCTCCCAGATCTGAGGACTGTAAGTGATTACATCCTTCTTGCAGAAGAAGAGCCAAAAGCCAGTGCTTGGCCATGCTATTAGGACATGGTGTAGACACAGTATTTAGTGGGAGGTAAATATTGGATATTTAAAGATACGAACATATTGGCTGTGGAGGAAAGAATGGAAGAATGAGATGTCATGATGCCAACTGGGAAAAAGGTAGTGCTTTGAAGGCTGATACTGGTGTGCTTAATACCTGCTAATGCACATCTGGGAAATACTGGCAATGTTTGAGATGACAGAATGGCTTTCTTGTCAGAATCCTATTATTTTGTTTCTGGGTTTGTTTTGTTTTCTTTTGTTTCAAAGTTGGCTGTCTGTCTTTCCTGTCTGTTTGATGTGTTTGTATATGTTTCAGGGGGAGAAACTACTTCTCTAATTCACTCGTTCTCTGCAAAAACTTCAAGTTTTTCCCTAAATGAGAGCAGGGAGAAGCATTAAAGAATTTCTCAGTATTTTTCTTTCAAGAGTATCCAAGGTCAGGCAGGACTGAGGAGATAGTAATCTGGAAAATTTTAAAGAGGCAAATAGCTTCTGTTCATTTCTACCCATGGTTGCCCTGCGTGACATTGTATTTATCATCTTTATCCATTCCCCCTCCACATTTTATAGTGACTTTGAGTATTTATCCTTAAATGGTGCAGTATTGGCCATTTACAGAATGGGGACTTTGCTCTGCCCATTGTGGCCACATGCAACACCCATCGTTGCACTTCACGTCATTTAAATGACAGAGTGCCAGACTGTGGCAATTTGTGGTAGTGTGATTTTTTTTTTCTACATGCTCTTCAGAATTTGGGGCCATGGTTGGAATAAACTTGCCAATTATTATTATATTTAGAAGATCTTAATGGAAATGTTCTAACAGAGACAGGGACAACATTAAACAGCACACGTCAATCCCAGTACATCCCAGCCTTATGCTAAGCAAGCAAAGGCCCATATACAGGCACCTTGTTGCCATTATGAGCAGTGACTTATGCATTTTTTCCCTTCCAGAATGATTTTAGGATGCAAACATTTAATGGCAACAGCGACCACGTCCCATAGTGCCTTTCAGCAAAGGGCTTTCAGAACAGTAGGCGTGTTTTCAAAAATGGGAACTGGAAATCAAATTTCTAAGTAGGAGCTTAACTATGCATCTACTGGGCTGCTTTCCTAAAAAGTTTGATGCTAGGCCTGAAGTTTGAGGTCATGCACTCCAGCAGGAGACAGAAGCCGCTGTAAAGGTCGAGGGCTTCAGGAGTCCCAAATTCTGCTCATTCCCTGATCATTTGGGTCAGGGTGTGCTTGCCAAGAGCTGAGAAAGCTCATTAAGTGGAACTATACGAGAAATGCTGGCTTTAGAGCTGCAGCATGGGAAAATGGCTCAGGCAGCCCATGTTTTGTGAGAGATGGTGATTGTTTTGTTCTTCTTCTTTTTTTTTTTTTTTCCTTTTTTTCTGAATTAATAAATTGAGCCTGAGGGAAGAGCCTGAAAAAGATTTTGGCATGATATTAGTCCTTCCTGGGTTGGGGAAACAAGCCAATAGCCTTACAGGCAGCTGACTATTTAATCACATATTTAGTATCTGGAAGAAAAATATTCTGAGGCGTCTGTGTGACCTCTAGAGCCTAAATATATTTCAAAAGTTGCTCAAGCATTTAGGAACTCTTGGAAGCCTGTCATCACAGCCCTTCTAAGGACTCAGAGTTATAAAGGTGTCTGGGTACCTACACATTTGTTAGATTTCTGGTCCTATGCCATTTTTGAATGCAGACTTTCACTTCTGCGTGACATTATCATGTTTAAAAGCGTTAGCCTTGATTTTCTGTGCCCACAGCGCAGCTGGTTTTGCAGCTATTCAGGCCCTTTAAAGACCTTTCGAAATATGTAACTATGGATTTAAGTATTTGAGTATAGGCTTTTCTCTCAAAACAGGAGGGCGGTGAGGCAGTGGCACAGGCTGCCCAGAGAAGCTGTGGTGCCCCATCCCTGGAGGTGCTCAAGGCCAGCTTGGATGGGGCCCTGGGCAGCTGAGCTGGTGGGGAGCAGCCCTGCCCATGGCAGGGGTCTGGAACTGGGTGGGCTTTGAGATCCCTTCCAGCCCAAGTCATTTCATGATTCTATTATTCTATTACAATAAATGGAAACAAAATTTGTTTTTTCTCTGTGCAGTCAACTCTTTTGAAGCACAAATCCAGACTGGGTCTGTAGGAAAGACTATGTTCCCTTCTGCAACTTATTCCACAGTTACAGAGAAAGTCTTTATCAAATTCAGACTACTCAGTGGTCTGCAAACCTCTGGGATACTTTAAGGGACTTCAGGAACATAAGATGTGTGAAAAACAGGAACAGTTGTTATGGAATGGAAACTGAGAGGATGAATACACACAACCCTGTGTCGTAGTCCATCAGCCAATATCCTTGTTAACCTATAATTATTGTTCCTTTACAAATCATTCTCTCACAAGAAAATGAGAAGTTCCTGAATGCAGTTAGCCAGTTTACCCTGACTGAAGTTTGATCCCAAAAGAGAAGGCAGTTGAGACTGCACTTAAAGTTTGTCCTTGCTGTAGCTCTAGGAGCAGTGCTTGCTTTGAGGCTGTGGAGTGCTGGCAGCAGCCTGGTGTTTTGATGAAAGATGGACACGTTTCTGCTTTTGTCCTCCTTCAGCTGAACTTAAAAGTCTCAAAAGCTGCAAGACGTAATAGTTTTCACATATGGAGATGGGACTTAAAATGGTGATGCATTCATGTATGCCACTTCAAAATCTTGCTAAATTATAGCAAAAGCAAAGGACAAGTCTTTGTGTTCATTATAAACCTGGCGTTCAGTAGTTTTAGTTCTGGTCTAAAGGAGAAATACAAATCACTCATACATAGCTTTTGGTTCCTAACTTAATACTTTTCCTAATTGCCAGGAAGTGCTGGAAATGAAATCACTTTAAAAAAAAATAATAGTAAAAACATTGGAAAAATGATGTGAAATCTCTCGCTGGAGCTTTTGTCAGAGGGTTGCTCTTTGGCAAATGTAATAAAGTAATGTGCTCGGGGAACTTTCTGGTGATGTAAAAGGAAACTGAGGTGACAAAACATGTCGTGTCACCACAGAAATTTGGAGCATGTTTTTAAAAAGGGAAATTTCTCTGGAATTCTCTGGTGACTTCAAAGCCAGGGACTCCTTGAGTCACAGGAGCAGATAATCTAATGCACAAATAGCTCTCCATTTTTTAGACTTCTTTATTTTACGCTTACATTTGGAATTGTTTGAAAGCACGGATCAGAAAATCGCATTGCAAAGACCATGCCCTCAATAACAAGCAACCATAAGGAAATGAGATGTGTTCTGACCCCAGCTCCGAACAGTTAGTATCTGCAGCATGGAGAGGGGAGAAGGAAGCAGACAGGCAGCTGCTGATTCAGGCAGAGAATAGAATTCCAGCACGATGAAGAAAGCACGGGAGTGGTGGCAGAGAAGAAAGCTAACTGTGCTGGGTGTATGGGGATGGGGCAACATCAGGTTATCGCATTCTAGGGAAGCCTGGAGCAGCTGCTGCCAGCAGAACCAAACCTAGCTTTCTCCTTGGCTGAAAACTTAAATATCAACACCCTTTAATTATGCATAAAAAGATATACAAAGCTAGAAGCTTTAAAGTACTGTTATTAATTGCACCAAATGTTAGTGAAGGATTGAATTATTCATAGTTATTGTTCTCAGGGGTTTCTTGATTAAGGAAAATAAGGAGAATTCAATGTGAGCATCTCATTTCATATAGCTTTCTCAGTTTGCCTAATCCAAGAAATAGGGATATATTTTACATGTCAGATCTGCAGAAAATGCATGTATCTGCTAGTTCCTTAGCAACCTTCTGGGATATGCCTGCATCTACTCGCATAAACCCTGCATATTGGAAACCATTCTCCAGCATCTTTCCAGGGATCACTAGATTTTGCCACAGTAGCAACACCGCTTGTGTTCAGCTGTAGTAAATCATTTATTTACATACAGAATCATTGGTGCGTTTTCGGTTGTTGTGGTTTTTTTGTTTGTTTGTTTGTTTGTTTTTGAAGTGTGTCACTCAGGAAATAATATGTAAACACATTTCACTGACATTCCTCTCTGAATGAAGAGAGCTGTACGCATATATTTTTGTTTTTAATAACTGGAAACGAATAATGCTTGTTGAAAAGTGCAGTTGTGCTCATCATAGCCTCAGTCCTCTTTGCTCTCGGCTTTTCAGATAGAGGTAGGAGTTAAAATTAGCACAAATTTCTGGGAGGCAAGATTTGAAGAGAACGCTATTTCTTTATAGTTTGTGCATTTTCCTCTTCAAAAAGAGACAGTCGCTCCTTTCTGTATGCATGCCTTATATCACGGTGATAAATATTATTTATGGTCCATCTGAACCTTATCGTACCACCTTGTACTTTGCCAAATTGCATACAGTAACAGACAGGAGGCAAAAGACAGCTCGTGTGAGTAATTTTACTCATGCAAGTAGAGGATACCACCTGCAGCATGGATTAAGCGTGCTTTGCTTGAGGCAGAGTTTTTACAATTAGAACTAGGCTCAGCGTTTTCCGTGCAGTCAGGAACACATGGGTCTGATCCAGTGGCTCACATAGAGTGTATGCAAATCTTCATTGCTTAGCTGAAGGGCTTCTATTCAGCTGACTCCCATGCTTGTGCCTTATCAGTGGCGTGCGGACACAAAATGTGTTCTGGTATCATTACTCAGTGTATCCAATGAATATTGGCTTCATGACTGTGGACCTCTTTACTCCTACTACAGTTGATAGAGTTAAGCTTGTTTGTGGCAAGTGAAAATCTGCTCTACTGGTGTTATTAAACAGCTGAAAAAATTCAGTCTTTCAAAGCCATCAAAGGTTTTATTGTTGCCTTCGTGGAATCAAATAAGTACATATTTTCTCAATTTTATGCTATGAACTAATAGTGGGCTATAGTACTTTTAGGTGCTTTTAAGTGTGTTAAGACATAGTGCAAAAATCAGATAGCTCAGATGCATAAATGCCTACGTAAATAAATAAAGAGACTATCTGTAGAAGAAAATATAATGCACATATTAGAGCATATACATTACATAAAGATTTGTATATTTACAGATATGTATCTATTCATATATTTACATTTTGATAAATAGACATAATTTTTATAAATTTACTTAGAAATATATAAAATTATCTAAATTTGATGTCATGAATGCTCTAGCTCTCCTTTCATATGCTTGTGTAATAAGGGTCTAATTGTATTCTCTTTCCTTCTAGCAAATTGAACGACATGTTTAATAACTATGACCAATTATAGTTTAACTTTCTTGTGTTATTTCCTGTGTCAAATAATGCAAGATTTAGCTCAGAATTGCCCGCTTTCTTGACCCTATAGATGGTATTGAAAAACTTTTGTGTGGCTAGGTTCACAAGATATATTCCTAAGAGGACAGCAATCACCTGATGTGGTTTATAAAGAAGAGATTACAAAACTCTCTGAGAGATCCACCACTCCTTTGTGTGATGATGCCAGGCAGAGCATGAAGTGAGTCCCAAGGTAGCCTAATCATTGCATTCTTTTCCTTTGCACTGCACTTAGGACCTCTCAACTAGGTGGGAGCCTTTCCAATTCAGTGCTGTGCCAACTGGCTGCATGTTGACTTCTTTGGCATATCTGCACCATGCAATGATGCAGGGCTGGTGAAACTGCTCCTGCTCTGAGCTCTGTGTCCACACTATGCATTGAAGTGTCACGCAGAAGTATTGACTTGGCATCCAGCAGCATTGTATTGCACAAGTATTATCCCTTGTTCAATCTGTCTACATTTCTCCATTGTCTCTGACATCTCTGCCAGATATTCTCTGTGATAGATTTCATCTTTATTATTCACATATGCTTCTGATCATTTCAGCACATATTTAATGCCTCAAAAAACTTAAAAAGTCCCAGTCAGTAATAAGACAAGAGCTTTCAGAATGTACTTGGTACTTATGTCATATGCAGAAAATTAGAATGATTGGAAGTTTTTAAGTATAAGAAAATATTTTCTTGCTCATACTGAGCACATCTGACTTCTGGTCCATGATTGACTCTTCTCAGGTCCTACTGTAGAACAAATAACAGCAATGATAAAAACAACAGCCTATTACTATGTGTGCATTTACTGAAGTTCTGAAATATAATGGGATCAATATATAACTCTTTTCCCAAAGGCAAATTCAGGGCAGCTGTTATTCTACTGGCAATGTCAAAGTACAAAACGAAGGAAATTGTGACTGAGATGATCCCTAGCAAAACCTGAGCTTCATAACAGCACTTGGAAAAGCATCCAAATTAGCTAGAAATGTGGTTGGCAATATTAATAGTCTATGTAGAATGTTTGAATTAGAGTTTCTCCTGACTGTGTTTTCACATTTTTTGCCTTGTTGCATTCCATCCAGAAAAGAATCTCATTATGGAGTTACTGTTTCTAGCGAGTCACTGGAAGTCGTTGCCTCCAAGAGTCATGTGGTTTCAGGATAGATATGCTCAGAAGTGGGTTTCCACTAAGTGGAGACATCCTGTGTGTTTGCACAGAAGTCAACCACAGCCTTGTGCTGCTGCGTCAGGGGAATTGATATAGGATTGATTGACCAGCTTTGCCCTGAGTAGGGATTATCATTTGCTTCTTAAACTTCCATCCAGTGCTTTGGCAAGCAGAAAGCCTGCACCAGTGCCAAACTTGTAACTGTTTTACTAACAGTGATGACATGTATGCCTGTTCTGCACGATCCTATTTTCTTGCTTCTGTTGCTGGCTCTGAACAACTCAGTACTTCAGATAATAGAGACCTCATCCCTGCATCTGTCTCTCAGCAGGGTGAGCTTTAACCTAGGCTTTGAACAGGTTATAAAGAGGAAGGGGAAAAATACATCAAAGCCACAAAAAGGAAAAATACATGAAGAGGTACTGACTTTGTAGATACTGCAGAAAAAGGAGCAGCGTGTGCTGTCTTATGGATAATAAAGGCCACATCGCTGCAGTGCCTGGGGACCACGGCAGGGTGGAGGCCATCTTTGCTGTGAAAAGCTGCCACGAAGTCTTAAAACGCTCTTAATAAATACAGGTTGTGCAGCATGGCACAGTAATCTGTAAGGCTCTGACATCTGCAATCATGTTCTCAACTCCACCTGACTCAATTCGGTTCTCTTCTATCCCAGTCTTCACCAACGGATCTTTTAATGAATAGCTGAATTGACTGAAACTTAATAACAGAGTATTCATTTTTGCTCTCACACAGGGAGAGAATAGTGTATGCAGTATGTTACTTTATTTTAAGAAGCTTTCATGTCTTCACCTTACATTTTGTGTCCTACTTTTAAAAATGTGCCTGGAATTCATTCACTATCTCCAAACAGAGGGCCCTTAAACAAGGACTCCAACTATTTTTCTATGCTCAATTGCAAAGTTATTGCTGTTAACAGAACTCCATGAAAAATTCAGTTCAGCTCACTGCCTTATTCTAATTTCCTGATAGATGTAATTCACTGATGGTACGTTTGTGTATATACAGCTATTCAGAAAAATGCACTTATGCATTAAGGAATCAAGTTAGATAAACTATTCATGCAGGAAAAGAGTTGGTGACCTGTTGATGCCGTGTGTAACTTATTGGAAATTCATCGTGTTTATCTTGGATAATTTCTCACCTGCTTTATTCGCTAAAATACACATTTTTAAATGACCAAGCAGGGAATATATCTCCTTTTTTCTAAAACTTCTGTCCCTTCTGTGCAGCAGCAGCTGCCTGCCATGTTATTGTTCTTTTTGTAGCTGGCAGGCTTTTTGGGTGATGGCCAACGATTTCGTGTGGGGAGTGGGACAATTTGCATCTCAATGGTGGATGGCAAGGCTGGGCGTGGGTGTGCTCAGCCATACCAGGTGAGGCACTTCCAGCTCACCTGGAGTCATTAATTCAGTAAGAAGTTAATTACAATGAAAGGGGAAAACAAACTTCCATGTAACAGATGGCAAATTTTTAGTGTAATGGAAATCAAAAGGATTGTGTATTTTTTTTTCAAAATATCACTACATTGTGCCCTATATGGTATAAAAATTCTCTCCTCTTGGTATATACTTAAGCAATTGCATATGTTGTTTCACTGCACTCACTCTGCAATGCTTTTGGATACCTATTTTCTATAGTTTCCAACATTTGCAAGTTTTTGATCCTAAAACTTTTCATCAACGTGTAGTTTTCCTGGCTGATTGTTTGTGGCTTTGTTCCTTAAGTATTTCCCAGTTATCTGTGTCCATTAATCACTCTTCTTGTGAAGAGAGACTTTTGAACCTGAGAGTCAGGATATCAGCCAAATGGCAAAGCAGCAGATGTCTTACAAAAACAGACTGGGAAGCAGAGAACAATCCTGTCAGCTTCTTTGTCTGGAAAAAAAGTCATGGCAAATTTAGTCCTTTCCCAATGCTCATGGCTGGCCCAGAAGCTGAGAAACAGAGGCTGGCTGGCCAGGTGGCACACAAATATGTAGCTGGCCAGCTTACATAGAAAATAGGCCGTGTGCATCCTCCACATAGACGGTAAGGCAGGGTGAAGATAGGAAAAAGAGAGAAAAATATCTTGAGAATGAGCATGAAACTGTTTCCTTAACAAAGTAGGGTCTTAAAAGGTAAGGAGCAGAGCTTGACTATCGTTGATCAGGTGTGTAGTGCAGGTACACTTGAGAAAGAAATTCATTAATTGCAGTGCTTATAAACTTTCTCTGTAAAGAGACTTATGAGGTAACAGTATCTAATTCAAAATTAATAAAACAGCGTTTAAAAGATTGAACTGAATTTTGTTATTTTGCAAACTGCCAGTATAGTCTTAACACTGATTGTCTGTTCAAATTTTCAGAAATCATAAATGCAGATGAGCGTTCAGCACGGCTTACCTTAGGGGGATCCTGAGTTTTAGAAAATGTTCGGTGTTCATTAACACTGTCCACAATGAGGCTTCTGTAGTCACTTCTGTTGCTTCTATAGTGCTTCAGTGTTTGGTATTGACTGCTACAATTGATTGGTGATTTAAAATTTAAAAAAAAAAAAAAGAGAGAATATTGTGAGGGATGAGAAAAATTCTGTCTCCAGAAAGAAAAAAAAAAAAAAAAAACTATTTGTTCCCAGTGCATTTTGTATTCTCGTTTCACTGATTTGAGTAGGCAGTTAGGTTTTACTTCAAAAAGCCTGATGGTATCAGACTAAACAAAAGTGTGTTATGGGGCGGGCAGAAGAATAAAACCACTTCTGCTCTCGATGACGGGTATGATCCTACATCAACTTAACACTTTCTGCTGAGCTAGAATATACAGAATATTTGATCAAAATCGAGGGCCCCCAGTTGGATGAAATCTATCCAAAATATTGCCAAAAATTTACATGATTTGAAGTTTGAACCGCTTGCTCTTAAGACTTAAGAAATCCTGGACCTGTTGTTTGCAGTAGCCAGGCTCATCACCTCTGAAGTGTAAGAGAAAAAAGGAAGGGCATGATTTGTTCTGTAAGACAGCAGCTTCCCCATACATCCCCACCCCAGCTGCAGGTAATTAAAAGTTGCCAGTGTGGTTTATCACCCTGATAGTGCAGACAGACTTACGAGCTCCTGTGGGTGTAGAGCTGCAGTGAGACATTGGTGCCAAGCCACCACTGGGCTGGGTGGCAGTGCTGGCAGCAGGCAACAAAACCCAAGCAAATTTGCCACCCGTCTGGGGATCTCTCTCATTCTCTCCTCCCTGTGGCTCCAAGCATCTCCGATGGCATGGGGACCTAGTGCTAGCTTTCAGATGAGATGCTCTGCTGTCTACAAAATAGCAAATATAGACACATTTTATGGCAAACACATGTGTTATGACTTCACTGCAAAATGCAAGTTAAATGATTTTGATGTGAATGTTTTATACAATAAGAAGAATGATGACGTTCTAAGTTCTATTCTCTCTAATGCACATCTCTTGTTTTCTACAGAAGATGGCCACTGGGAAAACCTCACACAGTGCTTTTTTTTGTTTTGATGTGTTCCACAGCCAGTCTTTCTTGTTTGCTACTGTCTTGCATTACATTTAGTGAACATGGTTTGTTCTTTTTCCGATGGAGCAAATATATCTGTCAATGTTTTAACTTGAGCTTGCTCTATATGCCTCAGTTAACATTCCATATGCCTCTGTATTTGACGTTATATGCAGAAGTTCGTTTGTAACTACAGTAGAGGGGGCAGTAGAGTTCATTGTTTAGGTTAGCTGGTGCATGGGATGGGTCTAAATCAAGTCTGTGTAATGAAAGAAACAGTTGTCTGGAGGATGCTTTCTTGATAGTTTATCTAATCATTCTGAAGGATGTGGAAGCACAGGGCAAAGGATTGCAGGTAGAAGATGCTACTTTCGTGATAAAGGCACTTAAACATTGCCAGGATCACGGGGACTCCTTTACCCTTACCATCAGATTCTCCTATGACTTCAGACAAGTTGCTTTCAGGGATGATTTCTGATTGTGCTGTCTCCCTTCTTTTGTCTACCCAAGAGGAGAGGTCAGGATAAGGTCAGAAGAAAAATGCCATGCTTAGGCATGTAAATGGCAGTGCTCTGCACTTGAAAAGATCTGTAAAAACCGGTGGCATCTCAGATTGGGTGTCTGGAATGAGATTGTACTTTTGATCTCAGTCTTACTGTGTCCCACTTCCTCATTTGTAAAATGGAGATAATCAATTGCTATCACACCAGGATACCGTGAAAATAAATACAGAGATACCTGTAAAGCACTGGTGTAAAATAATGATGAAGGTAAAGGAAAGACTGTGAAGAAATCATTTGAAGATCTTGATAGGGTGCCAACCGTAGTGTTGGGGACCACACACTGAGTAATAAAGAGAAACAAGTGTTGCAAAGTCACTCATTACGTTTGCGCCATCCAGTCTGCTCTGGGTAACATGAAATTTCACTTGACAATAATAGTCTTTAATTACTCGCATGCTGTTGTAACACAGATAAACAGAGTGGCTGAATTAGATCTGCAGAGACAATCTGAACTTCCTAATTTTTGAATGCTTGATATTGCAACTTGTGTAATACTATTCTGGCACAGGGAGAGAGAGAGAGAGAGATAGAGGTGTCTGTCGTAAAATGTACAGTCATATAATCATATGTATGGCTTCTAGTCTCTATGTGTTCCCTCTGCAATACTTGTAGGATTGCATATGTGTAGAACAAGGAGAAAATAGCCTCTTGGTCATCTAAAATACTGTAAAAGGGAATGAAATTATACTCAGATCCTACATTTTTAATATGATAAGAACACATTTGAGAAACACCCCCAGGATCCCTTGAACAGTATCATTAGACATTTGACGTGAGCCATTATATTTATTTTATTATGAATAATCATTTGTGTTACAGAGCTACCTTGAGGCACTGGCCAAAACCAGTCTCTATTCAGCAAGGCACCATGCAGGTATACAACAGAGGACAATCTTTGTTCCAAAGGATTGGTGAACTAAATAATACATATTCAAGGCTGGTAGAAAAGTAGTTGCTCAAATGGCTGTCACAGCCCCGTTCTCTGCAGACAATGAGATGACTAATTCAGTGAATACATCTACATAGCCTACACAGCACAATGCAATGATTTGTAACCCTGTTGACCTAGCCTAACGCCCAGAACAACCACACTGGCCTGGTGCTTAGCCAGTCTTAGAGCTTCCTAGATCTAGTTCAGCTGTGTAGGCAAAAACAAGAAGAGGCCATCTGGAGGCAACGGGCATGGAGAAAATAGCAGAGCAATGTTGGACACCCTTAATGGGTGGGTTACTATATCACCCAACAGGATGTGGGATGGGTTGGGAAGTGCGAAGAAAATGACAATTGCTACTGGGATAGTGGTTTTGGTGTTCTGGAAACCCTATGCAAGCCAATCCTTGGGTTTCCAGGGACTGGGACAGGAGAAAGCAGTCAAAGCAGAGTCTGTTCCTGGTATTTGGGCTAGGTTTCTCAGCACTTAATCTCCGGGTAATGCTGTAGAGTACTGTATCACCCTTTGAGCTGAGAAACCAACTGCACCTATATCCCAACTCCCTTAACCTCTGCTCTACAGCTCTGCTCAGTAACTCCTGCTTTGTGGCCCTCTCATTTAAAAGGGACAGTTCTTAGGTAAGCATTCTGTACTGTGGGGACTGTCCAAGATGAAGCTGCTTCTCACTAAATTAGGTAGATAGTCCTTTCATGAAACTTTAACAATAATGCATTTGTTTCAATTTAAATGTTTTTTTTCTTTTTTTCAAAATGCTATTTTGTTTCTGCTGCCTGACATTATATTTAACAGTACCCAAGCAAAAGTTATGCAAACATTTAAATAAGTAGCCCAAAATATAATGTATTTTTAACCATGTGAAATATATTAGTAATGGTATTTACAGAAAGAAAAGAAAAATGATTTTGGCTTGCATTACTTCCATCTTTGCAGTATGCAGATAAGTACCATACTTTAACAGTATAACTTTATTAGGTTTCCTTCAAAGCTAACAGTCAGCAAGCCTAGTGCATAACAGCCATAACAGTTGTCTTGTATATCGATCTTTACAACTGCCTGAGAGAAGCTTGTGGTGACATGAGGGTCGGCCTCTTCTCCCAGGTAACAGTGATAGGTCTTAAGTTGCACCAGGAGAGGCTCAGGTTGAATATTTGGAAAAATTTCTTCTCAGAGAGTGGTCAGGTATTGGAGCATGCTGCCCAGAGAGGTTGTGGGGTCACCATCCCTGGAGGTTTCCAAGAAAAGGGTAGATATGGCATTGAGTGACGTGGTCTAAAGTGGCTGCAGGCATGAGTTGACAGCTGGACTACATGAACTTAGTGGTCTTTCCAACCTTAAAGATTCTATGATTCTATATAAGTGCTGTTGATGGAAAACCTAGGGGAATGTTGTAATGTTGACTTGACTTGCCCTGCCTCCTCTACAGGATTGTCTGAGGAAAGGGGAGTGTGCTCATTTATTCACTCATTTTTCCACTTGACAGATGCTTTCTGTGTTAGAATGGAAATAGTTAAATGCCAAAATTCATCTAAGTGTAGCTGAAAAAAATGTGAAGGAAACGAAAGATATCTTAGTGGGTCAGAACAAGGAACAGATGTGATAACCTCTCAAACAGAAGACTGTTACTAAATGCAAACCAACCAGCAATCAGGTGTGGGGCTGGCAGACTTCTTCACTTAGCTAAAAATAAAAAAGCTATTGTTTTCAGTTTTTCCTACTGGGTTAAAACAATTTAGTGGCACAGATAGAATTTTGATCAGGATGATGGTTTTGTATATCACTGATGTGCCAGCAATTGGGCCAGTTATCTGGCTGGCTGGGGGGAACCCAGCACCACATTTTCAGGTGTGGCTGGTTGCAGCCCCCTGTGCTCAGCTGCATCTTGCTCTCCAGGGGAGACTAGGGAAGGCTGAACTGACATAGAGGGCTCTGGGGGTTGTGGGTGAGGCAGGAGGCCTGGCAGCCGTTTCCTACTTCTCTGAGAAGCCTCAGACAAGACTGAATTGCAAACTGTCTGCTCGTGCAGTCTCTAAACTCCACGGATGCTTTACTTCATCTTAACTGTCTGCAGATGCTGTGACAGATCAGGCTTTGTTCATTCATACAAGTGGCTTGGTCTTCCTAGCCATCTCGCACCTAACCTTGGTGGGAAGTCAGAAATTGTATGCTTTGCTAGAGGTTCCCCCAAGTCCAGCCCAACAGCTGTTGGTGAAATAGTTATGTGGGTCAGGTCATGGGAGCAGGGACCACCGCTGAGAACCATCCTTTCCCACCCAGTCCTCTCGTGCTGGCCTATGGAGCCATGGAGTGGATGTATTTGACCTGAAGGTCCTCAAGTACATTTCTCTGGATCAATGCATGCTTGATAGAACAGATGCATGCATCCTTTCACTCTCCCTCGCAAGGACTAGGGGATGCAAACTCAAGTTCCCTCAGTTGGTAAGAGGAACCGAAGGAAAGCCTCCTGCATCCTCAGTGATTGTTTTGATGACTGCATGAGTGCCTTAAAATTTGGCAGTGAAGCCTCTGATGACAACTATGTGATAGAAACGGAAAGCCTGAGTCCTGCCCTGCTTCTGAATGAGGCATAATCTGTACACGCTCAGCAGAAAGATGTGTGCTGGAGAGGAGAGTGGATGAGGCCATACAGAACAGGAGGAATGGATGAGGTTTGACTCTAACTTCTGTCCCCAGTGCTTCTTCCTGGGCAGATCCTTTCAAGGGTGGAAGAGCTTCTTCGTGCTCTTGTTATCAGTATCATTCTGAGGTACCTAAAATAAGGAGAAGAGCAAAAAACAGTATATATTGCCAAACTGCAGGCATCTAACTTAGCTCTGAGTTATCTCACTCAGATACCTGTTGGATATCTAAACCTGTCTAATGAAACTCTCTTGAGTGCTGCCAAGGACCAGGCAGGGAGTTCAGGTGATTCACAAGAACTTGAGTTGCCCATGGGTCCAGGCTTCCACAGGTTAGGTGCAGCAGAACCACATCATTGGGCATTTGACTCTTTTCTTTGTTCCAATGCTTATTTACCTGTTTCAGTTCAGAGTTTATACAATGTAGGTTAGTATCTGTGTGCCCCTGTCCCACAGGAGTCTTAGGAGAATAAGTACAATTGGGATTGTGAAGCACATGAATAGTGTGGAAAGAGGAGACAGTGTAGAGATACGGCAGACAGATCCACACATTCCTGGACTCTTCTGTCAGAAAATGCTATTATATTAGACAATATAATTCACCATGCAGATACTTTCCCCTGAGAAAATACAAGCTAAAGAAGTAACCATCAAAAATATAACATCCAGACTGAAGCAAAACTCTTGCCAGTAATGGACAGAGGCAACTTCACATGATTGAGTTGACTTTGTTGAGATCCAGACCTTCCTCTGAAGCATTTCTTGTATGGGAGAGTGTTTTTAAAACCCACAGAGACCAATTCATCACTGTTTCAAAGAGAAGAAGCTGGATTCCAGCATATCTTATCAATAAAAGATCATATGTAGTCAGCAGTATGATTTTTTTACTGCTATGTTTTGTTGCTTTCCATCATCTCTGGGGGAAGTATTTACCTCAAGAATCATTTTGCCAGATGATGAGTAGTACTTGTACTTATTTCAGTTGTGTCCAAGCTGTAACTTTGCCTCATTTGCATCTACCCACTAAATGGTTTAATTAATTTTGCATTGTGCTTACTGACTAGTTTTAATTAGCAGTTAAATCAGTTAAGTTAACAAAAAAATGTAGGTGTTTACATGAATGCAAATCATGATAGGTTCTCAGGGCTTGATTCGAAAAACAGTTCCACACCATTGGTGCTGAATTTCTGCCGGCTTTGTGCAGGAGTTTGCATGCTTCTCCTCCCCCAACAACAAAGTGTAAGCTTTATAATTCACTAACTTGCCTGGACTTTCTTTTTGTCTTTTCTTCCTTATTGGTGTAGAGAACAAGGAATGGCAGCTGATAAAATGGGCTTCCATGCTTCCTTCTTAGGGCATGCTCTCAACACTCATCAAGAAGAGACTGGAAAGTGTCTTTGGCTTAGAGTGTGCGACTGTGTCTCCCTCCAGTGTTCAATTCCAGCCATTATTACTGCTTGCACTGTTTTCAGCCACTTCTTTCTCCCCTTTGTTGGGCAAGATGGAAGTTGTGAAAAATAGATTTTACGAGGAGCAGCTTCTGCATTTCACTCTCAGCCAAACTCTGTTAATATAGGCACAATACTGTTAATATGATATATGTTTGTATGTCCTTTGCCATTGATCTTGTGTGCACTGAATGGAATTTACTCTGGAGAAGCTCTGCTTCTGGTGATGTTCAAGCAGATAACAATTGCTATTTACTGACTTCTTTTTTTATGAGAGGTGTAGAACATATCTTAGAACCCTATGACCTTACCTCCCCTCAAAACGTATATATAAATCACAAGAAAATCTGATCATTGGTATAAAATCTGTCTTTTTGCTATGCCTAAACATCTATGTTTGCCCTGTCTCCTGTGTGTCATTATGTTGAGCTCTTCCCCACACGGGAGCAATAAAGTCTCTGTGCTGCATCCAGTTTTGAATGCAAGTTACGATAGACAAGGATAAATTTGTACTGAGACTACAGTTACCTTACTCAGCTTTCCCAATAACCTTACCCAAAAGGGAAGATCAGAGACAAGAAGATAATTGGTGAGATCATCAAGAAATGACTTCATAAGCCCAGACCTTTCATTTGAAGGAAGCTGGCACCCTGCCCTCCTCAAAGAAGATGTTATTCCACTAGTAACTACAGATCAAAGTCAAAAGGGGTAATTATTTGAGGAGTTAAGTAGGTAATCAGTTTGGGAAACAAAATAAAAAAAAAAAACCAACACTCTCAGTCCTTGGAGCCTAAAGAAAAATTAGCTGGAATGTGTGCTGTCTGTACTTTTGTTCTAAAATTAAATTTAATTTCATAAATGTAATTTCATAAGCTATTCATCAGATGTCTCATTGAGGGACCCTGTGCCAAATGTATGTGACACAACTCTCTTTCCAAGCCTCAGAAGGGGAATAACTCTTACGTGTTGTCCCTTGTGCTTTGCCTATCCTATGGAAATGAAACCCAATCCCATCCTCATTTATGGGCACTCTGCCTGCAAATCCCAAACTGACAAGATTAGATTTTTTTTTTGCAAACAATTCTAGTCTCCAATGCCACCGCCCATCTGACATTGTTTTGTAGTGCTTACACTCACAAAAGCCCTGAAAGAAAATGAGGTCATATCAAAAAGAAACCAGTTTATCTGCAATTTTGAGAAATTACATTTTATCACATAAGCCTGGCGATGGAACTGTGTTTGGGATGAAAGTAAGTTCTCTACCAGCCAGTGGATGCCCCTGGTGACAGATCACTCCCATGCAAACTAATTCTTCCTTTAATGCCATCCTGTTGTATGTTCCCCTACGTGATAGACATCCATAGCACGAAGCTGCAATGCCTACACAATGCGGAAACCAGTGCTCTTGCAGCCCACTTCATACTGGTCTCAAAGCATCAGGAGAATCAAGTCATAGAAAAGGAAAATTCATGTTTCAGACAAAAATTAAAAGACAGGGGTTAAGGGATCTCATTTGATATTAGTGGTCATATAGAGGAAATGTAGTCCATTAGCTCTTAAATTTTTACTCATTTTCTATTTGTTTCTGTAGTCACTGACTCAAGTATCGTGTGAGGGAAATGTCTCTCTATCTCTCCAGAATATAAATAGATGGCTTTTTGGAGCTGTTACTTTTTTCATTCTGGATTTCACACGGAAATTTGTAAAGAGCCTTGTACTGTATAGTTGCATCTTCAATAAATATATCACCTGGTATTTGGATTTTTTTGGTCTTACAATGCAAGCTTGTTGTCTAGACTATATCACATGAGGGCACTGCATAGCATCATTTACAATGATGCAGGAAGTTGAAAAGAAAGGCTCAATCAACTTTCAAAGCTAGTAGAGCTTTAATAGGCCAGCCTTTCATTAAGCAAATTCCTAAATGTTGACCAAATTCTTTCAGATGTAGGCAGCTAATGGTTCAGGATGCATGTGATGCACTTGTCATTACACAGACGTTGATAAAAATCCTTGAAGCTGCTTTTCTTCCCAGAAAGTTCACATTAGTAGAGGAGGGGTGGGGGGGGGAAGACTTCTCTTCAGTGGTTTCTTTCATGTCACAAGAAGGAAGGTCATGTGTTTTAGTTTAACTGATACATTCCAATAAAATGATTTTCAAAGGGACAGGACAAATAATGGGCATTTTACATATGGTGACTGGTGCACATCAGATGGAGCTAATTTTCCCATACAATATATTTGTTCTTTTGTAAGCTGGTTATAATTCATTTAAAGTCTCTTTTTATTTAATTTTACCTAATAAACTCATATAATGGGTTAGTGAAGCCTTTATGGCTGGTAAAATTTTGATGAGTGATTTTAGTCACCGTTTTCATCAGTATAACAAAAATTCGCATTATTCTCCCACACAATTTGTATTCAATTAAAAATCGACAACAAAAAAATCTGAAGAGCAAGTCCTCTAACCTAGACCACATTATATTTTGTAAAGTTAGATATCAAGATAACAAAGGATTCTGGTATTTCATTTATTTTACATTGTTTATACATCGAGTTAATTGCAAATAATTCTGTAAAATGCATGTACTTTCATTACTGACAAAAAAGCTATATATATATTTTCTCCCACATTAAACCAATGTACTTCAGACTTGACATTTGCATAGGCTGATAAAGTTGTCTATTGAGTTACTTAAAATTAAGTCCTCCTTGTTAGGTAGTCACTAGAGATTTTCATTAGTGTTCCGACACTTTGTCTCTCAAGTTAGCACATTTATCACCTTTCTTGTCTTCTGAAAGGTGATATGACATCTTTGCCTCTGAACGGTGTGACAAAATGACAAACGAAGCATCCAGCTGGCCTTTGTATAGCAGGGAATTGGGAAGGAGGAGGGAAGAAGGATGCAAAAAACAAAAACCAACAGCAACAACAAAAAAGTTTGGCATTCTGCTGCTTAATTATCAGCCAGAGAAGAGAAGCTTAATAGTCCAGCAATGGGTGGAAGGAGCTTCTCAGCATCACAGGAAACAGTAAGCAATTAGTCAGGGTCAGGATCCCCAAGATCAGATTTGCTTAAGGCTAAAGAGAGACAGAGCTAAGCTATGGCAGCGTCACAGTCTGCAGCCCAGTTGTCTCCCTGCGGCAGGATGCCTTTTGCTTCAGTTTCTAATTAAACAACCAGGCAACCAAGCGTGTCCACTCCTGGCTTACTTGTGTGTGACTTGTTTTGCATTCACAGACCTGGAGTGCTTGGGATGGTATTTACTAAAGCTTAGGATTCAACTGCAAATATAATTATTAGAAGTGATGCATACCAAGAAATAGTTGAAGTTACAGCAAGAAATCCTGAGTTGAACTCCTAAAAATATCCAACCTTTTAGTTTCGCTATCTGAGAATTATAAATAAGTTTCATAGATACATGTATGCACAAGTGCAACTCTGCCTGACTGTGGTCAGAAACGGGAGCCTGGGGAATGTGGGTGACAGTGGGGCAAGAGCAGAGACACTGCCTCTGGCATAGCCTTCCAGGCCTGAAAACCTGCCCTTCAGGGACTTCCTGAGCTGGGTATTGTATTTCTATCTTTGTTTTTAAGATGTCCCAAAGGACCTTTCCTTCATGAATACATCTAATTGTGTTTTCAACTCACTTATACTTTTGACATCCCAAGGATGCCATTGATAAGGCTGTATCTCCTGAAAACAAGAACTTCCATTTGTTCTAAACCTTCCGCCTGTTGCTTTCAGTTCTGTTCCCAACATTTTGGCTTATGGGAAATAATGTGTACACACATATCTACATATAACTTACATCAAATGAGAACAAACTGTATGCCTTTTTCTTCATGACATCCATCATCATATGAATTTGGATCATATTCTGGTTTAGGTGATTCTTTCCCAGACAAAGTGTCTGGGAAAAATTATTTAGTGGGAAAAATTATTTAGTATCTCCATGTAAGGCAGCTATTTTACAATTCTGATAACCTTTTCTGCTCTGCTCCCCACTGCTGCAACTCCTCAGCATCCCTTCTGAGGTGTGAAGGTATCTAGAAGTAGATACAGTACTGGACACAGCTGTTGCATACAGTGGCATTTGTTTTTTCCATATGCATTATTTTGAACTTATTACTAAGACATTCCATCTGCCTTATTTCACCCAGCCGTGCAACATCTTTCTACAGCTGTCCACAGTCAGTTTGATGACCACAGATCACTTTGTATCAACACCATACTTAGTCACCTCATTGTTCACCCTGTCTTCGAAATCATTCATGACTAGGCTGAACAACAGATGTCCCAGAATGGGAACCTGATGTGTTCCACATAATGTCATCATACTACTAAAATCCAGTGCATTTTCTCTATGTTTTAGACAAAATTAAATAATTCATTGTAGAGTGTGTGAACTGCTCATCATTGCCATAATTGTCTACTTTGCAGGTTGCTTCCCTTTGAACTGTTCTGCTTAATTTTTAGTATTTATTCCTTCTGTGTTGGTTTTACTAAGCTTCTTGTCAGCTTCTGCAGCTTTGACCAATGGTGACAACTTTCCTAGCAGGATGTTTGATGTCTCCTGTCTATATGGTTCCTCCAGAGCAACTCTCCACAATTTCAAGAGGGGCTGAGTGGTACAGTGCCATTCAGTATATTTTCCTAATGCATTAATATCAGACCAAATTCCTGTTGGCCAGTTTCTTCCATGCCAAGACATTCTGTTGTTCTGTTCGTTGTCTGCTATTTTATTTTCACAAGAAAGTTCAGAATCCGGAGACCTTGGGCTTCAGACTAAACCAAGGCAAATTCTAGCAACATAAGGCACTATGCAAAACTCAATGAAGATTAATTGATTTGGAGGAGGAGAAGGCAACAGAGAGGTGATTGAAAGGAACTCAGCAAAGGAACTATTTTCTAGTTAAGGAAATAGCAGCATTCTGGAGTATCCTATGTCTTTACAGATTACATCATCTGGATATGTCCTAGAGACCGGCTTGTAGTATAGATGCTGTAGAACACTGCCCTTCCTTCAGACCTATGGATGTAAAAATAGATGCAATATACAGTCGTGCATTTCTGCAGCACAAGCTGAGGAGACAAAATCCTTTTTGGCTGATACAGTATCTCAACATTAGCCTGGTTTGTGCTTCTGTCAATTCCTGATACTTTGCACTAGTCTTTAGTATGCATCTGGTTATCTGCTAATAGTTTCCCTTGCACAAGAACGCTGATCATCTTTCTAATGGGGAGCACAATAATTTGAAGCATATTCATGTTTTTGCTAAAGGACCATAGTCTCAAAGTATAATCCAAAAGATCGTTACATGATAGATTATGTCTGACAGGATTTAGGAAAATGTCACATATCAGACACACAGGCCAACAGTATATAACAGGACTGCTGCCTCTGGCAGCTTAATTCTAGCAGATTTCTAATCATGTGTATTTCAAGATGATAAGAGGCATGCAAGAAATCTTTTACAGCTTTTGAGGCGTACTCCAGACCAAAATGAAGGGCATGCTTGGTTGTACACAATATCTGAGGAACTTTTTCTACTACAAATATTAAATTTCACCCTTTTATCTTTCAGATACCACGCAAACTGAATTGTTTCAGTTTGGTTTTCAGAGTTTTAACAAATTAGGTCTCGCTATTTCCTTCTCTGTCTGCTAACACACAGTTTTACAACCATACTTTTGCAACCAGCACGTTTATGCTTCCAGTGTTTATTCTGCTTTCCTCCATAACCCATTGGCAGAATACACGGTTCCTGGGATCTGGAGATTAGATTGTCTCCTTCAAGGTATTGCTAGGAAAAACAAATGCTGAGAAAATCTTCCCCACTTAAAACTGATTATTCATGCTGCCGTTTCTTCTCATTTTCTTTGTTTTGTCTCATAATGCCAAACATGTACCACGCATCAGAAGGAAGGGGGAGGACGAAAGAAAGAGGAGAAATCTTGATCTACACAGAAGGTTGTCTCTTAAACTCATCTTCTGAAAAGAACAGAAACATTGAACAGCTTCTTGCTCTGACAATCATACAAATGCTTCCAAAACTCTGCCAGAAGAATGCTAACTTATCTTTATTTTTTTCTTTCCTTCTCCTACTCCTTTTTTTTTTTTTTAAACACAGCCTTGCAGGTAAGCTCAGAGATTGCAAAATTGCTTGTGAGCTCTTAGGGCTTGGCCCATAAGCAGCCTCTTTGCCCAAACTTGCCAGTGATTTGAACTGGTTAACTCAACTCTCAAAGAAAGATATAGATGCTATTGTTGCATGATTATTTACTGCAAAATCTTTAGCCTGGATTCCTTCCATTTTGTGGCTTTCTGATTTGCTCTCTATGGGCCTAAGCCTGTCCTTGTAGAAAACAGCCCAAATTTCCGCTGTGCTCATTGACACACACTGCTTGTGTTAGCAAAAACAATATCTGCAATTTGCTTAGTCTGAGACCCAGAACACAGATTCCACCAGCTCAAGCTACTGGTCAAACATGGTCATTATCATGTTTCTGGCATAACTGCTAGCAGATGCTTTAGAAACAGCAAAGGCAAACAACATACTGCATCTGGCCAAAAAAGAAGTAGCACCAAATAGGAAGGAAAATTATTTTCTGATATTTCTTTTGATCAATGTGTGATTTGAAAGAAACAACGAAATTGTCTTGTGTTTAAGAATAGTTACATCTATGCATTTCATGGAGGACTTTGCTATATTTTTCTGGAAGAAAAAAATGATCAGATAATCAGAAAGAGATTTACTTCAGAAATGGAACATGAGATATGGTGACTTCTTTAAAATTCACTTCAGTGCTTGATGAGATTCAAAGGGAAAAAAAAATGCATTTTCTGAATTAAATAACATCACTGATTAAAAAAAAAAAAAAAAGGAAAGAATTCAAAGATATTTGTCATTTTGCCAGCGTAGTTTGTGGTGAGAGGCTGAGTTTCATCATACATTGCCATGTGATGTTTCACAAACATAGCTGTAAGTTCCAGGCAAGCATGTGATCAATTCTATTCACCCGTATGCCATAGCACATGAATGGCTGCTCTGTTTTCCATGGGTCTTCAGATCAGGACTGGATGCATTGCCCAACTGACTGTCCGCTTATGCTCTTCTCTTTGGGCCTGCTGTGCTTCTTTTACTCCCTCCCCCCCCCCAGCCTGTATTCCTTCCTCAGATCTTTGTTTAGGATGGAATTAATACGAAGCTGCTCTTTGTCTCATAAACCAAACTGTCTGGGTTTCTTGACTGGCTTCTTGTTATATGGCAGTTTTAATTAGACCATGTACGCTTGGGGACTAAAATATACCAGGTTCCCTGTGGGACAATTGGGCAACATTTTTTCTGCAGTTTATTTGTGTAGATCCAAGGAAATGGGATTAGTTTTGCAACCTGGAAATACAGGAGTCTTGCTCTATTCGCTTAGTAGTTTAAGCATGCTCAAAAGCACAGACTTCAGTATCTTTATCACTCGTGTACCTCACTCTCGATAGAGAAGGACCACTAGGAAGAGTTAAGAATCTAATTCATCCTTTGTAGTCAGTACAGTTTTGCTGAATTTTCTTCCTTAGTATTCTTCTTAGTGTGTTACAGCTTGTCTACCTGCTGCAGTTTCTACCTTTTCCCCTACACAATCCTGTGAACAGCAGGAATATAGTAACAACTTTCAGCTGTATTATGGACCTGGCTTTGATTGGAAGGGGTGACCTGGGGCAGAAAGGTCCTTCAGCTTTTTACTGTGCATTAAGTCATGATCTTGATCAAACATGTCTTTAGGGACAGGAAACTAATAGACGATATGATGGCATTTATAGACAGAACAGTCTTCACGTTCTCTTCACTAGTAAAGTAAAATGCTCATTTACTCATGGCTTTATGCATAAAAAAGTGTCTGTAGAAAGGTAATAAGTTTCCTTTGGTCAGTATTTCCAAAAATATTGGCCTTACTTCTATTGTTTTAAAGAGAAATTATATATAAGCCATATAAATCTTACGCTGCTCATATCCTTAGGCTTTACAGATACAACAGTAATGCTACCCATAATGTAATGCAGCACAAGGATATATATTCTGGTAAATTAAAGACAGTAGTCCTGTACAAATGAAGTAAGAGATGGATCTGTCGCTAGAGAGGAGATTTCATCAGATCTTCAGAGAGCTGTACTGTACTGTATATTATTCCATGTCTACACAGAGAGTGTTGATGCCTGCTATGTAGGCATCTTTGAGAGTTCCTCCACCCAAAAGAACAGGAAAGGTGCTCTTCCCTGAGAGAAAAAGGCACTAAACCATAAAGTTTGTTTTGTTATTCATGCTGTATGTAGGCAGAATTGAGAAACTGGTAATGGATAATAGTTATAGACCAATTTTGGCATTTTTTCATAAACAAGTTATATATCTGAAATTACTGTCAGTACTCTGCCAGCTGTATGTACAGGGGATGCTGTATCAACACAAAGAACACCATGTACTGTTACAATCAGACTCAGCAGGCAGAAATATGTTTCAGAGAGCCCAATTCATTTCTGGAGTCAATATTCCTCCCTTCTTTAAAAAGAAAAAAAAGAGCTACTAAAAATAAAGGAAGCTGTATTAAACAGATTTATTTTTATTTATAATTTTGCCTCAAGAACATAAGAATTAGTCAACTCTTCCAGGATACTGGAACATATGAAAAGGTTTGGATTCTCTCTCATCCCTCTCACGCTAGCCTGACGAGGAAGCTAAATAAGTACATTCTTTGAGGGAAAATTGCTTACTCAATCCTTTGCCACTATAATATTGTCAGTGTTACAAAACGAAAACAAAAACTAGAGAGCAAGATTTTTTACTCAGGCTAAGCTCGATCTTATAAACTCAGTGGCAGAACTTCCACAAACACTGAATGCCTCAGGACTTTTGCTCTGAGTTTTCACTCAAGCAGAATTGTCACTGAAACTCAAGATTTGCCAGATGACAGACACAGGATGATTCAGAGACCATCCCTGAACTAGGAAGGTTGCTATCCTGAGCGTGTAGCAGCTCACCTATGACTGTTTTGCACATATGGATGAAATATAACTGTTATAATATGTCCATGCATTTCTTACTTACCTGTGACCCTGTGGGTCAAGTATTAAATGCCATACAAACTATAGCTATAAACACAGCAGAAAGTGTCCTTAGGAGAAACACTCTTTTCCTTCCCTTATTCCCAGCTGACTGCATGTAGGATTTGTGGGTTTGTTTTGTTTTTCCTGGATAGCTGATAGTTTTCTCGACTAGAATGAAACAGCCATTCAACCCCCCCTTATCCCCCCCACCTTGACCTTGCCCTGTGCTGATTTCCTGTCTGTGTGCTCACACTGATTTCAATAAAACAGTATAGACAGTTCAGCATCATTAGAAGGAGACTTCTCCATGGATCGACCCTGATGTAACATGAAGTTGGTCGGACAGAGAGTTTGTATCATAAACACACATCTGTTTTCCTATGCTCTCCCTAACCCCAGCCCCCATCCTTCAGCTTGCTCTGTTCATAAAGCGTGGTTTATGAATTTGCTTGTTAAAAATATGGTCTGCTTTTGCAATGCACTGGTTTTACTTTCTGATTCATATAGAAAATATGTTGTGACAGTGCAATATGTACTCAAGGTTATTCTTACTGGTAGTAAAAAGCAGATTATCTCTGAAAACATATGGAGTCCTGCACATATGCATATCTTCTGCAGAACTGGAGGAGGCAAGTGAAAGCAAACACAATCAGATGAAAAGTAGCTACAATGCACAGCCAGCAATAATGCAGCTAGGCCAAAACAGAGAAAGCCTGGAAAGAAAGACGAAAAAATCCCAACAAATAAAATGACCATTACTACAATGTATGCTGGCTCATATTTGGTATCTTGTCTCAGCTACAATTCTACTATACTGAAAGATTCAAGAGTATGTGACATAGAGGAGCCTACGTCACACCCGATAATGGAATGAATGAGGAAAAAAATATGGAAAGATTCAAAGCGTTTAGTCTAATTCAAGGAATATATGTGTAAATTAAAACTTCAGCCTAGCAGTCAGAGTGAGGTAGGCAAAGAACCACAGAATTGTTTTCTGTCGTGCAACATAACCTCCATTTCAGTGGATGCTGAGATAAAGGAAGATGCCTTGTGTGGAATCATCTTGCACAGACCCCAGGGCTCTTTCTAGTTATTTTTCTTGGATGGATGTCATTTGGGGGTCTTTCTGCTTTACAGATAGAAGGTGAGATGACAAATGGCGTTGGGGGAGTGGAAAAGGATTGTCAGTTGCACTGAAAATTTAGATTCTTGAGAATTAGTGATTCGAGAATCGTAAGAGAGAAGATAAAATAGTGGTGGCAAGAGTCCAGGGGATGTCCCAAAACCAGGAATTTGGTGAGTGATCTTTCTTTCCAGCAAAAGTAGTAAAGATGCCTTTTATGAAGCACTCTGTAGAAGAACATGGTCACGCTACAAAGTGAAGATAAAGAAATGTGTGTGCAGTACAGTCCTGCATTAAGTGAGAGTCTGGGAAGTCTCTTCAGAAGCTGTTAACAGTTTTAGAAATTGCAGATGGGTGTGAAGCCAGAAATGTTATCCTTACTGCTTTAAGTGAGAAAGAGCAAGACTGTATGAATCCAGTCACTTGCAAGATTGAGCCAGAGTTATCTAGTGGCTGCAGGACAGGTCTTTCCATCACTGCAACAGATCAGAGAATAGATGTGGGGGTACCAGTACCCGTACCTGATATTCCTACAGACTTTTTGGATGATTAGCAGGACAAACTCATGCCTGGGCCAAAGTCCAGCAAAGCAAATTACTGTGTGCATCTCAACAGGCTCTGAATCAGGAAAGATCCTTTAGCTTCTGCAAGAGCACACCAAAGTACCAGCAAACTCACAGCTAATGCTGGAACTGTAAATTCAGTATCTGCAGTGGTTGTGAAATGGAATTGGAGAGAACCCTTGCTAAACTCTCAAGACAGTGGCCCGGAGGCAAGCTGCCCTACTGAGCCTTTATTTGAAACAGGGCCAGTGCTACCCTGCTCTCCGCTGGGACAGCAGATCCATTAAAGTGCTTGTGGTGCTCTGCTTCTGAGATGCTGGGAACAACAGAGAAGTTAATAAATAAACACAATTAAAAAACAAATCAGGTCTCTCATGAATTCATTGTCTTCTCTCTTTGCTCAAATTCTTTACATTCCAAAATCATATTGGAAAATGGGAGGCAAATGCACAATAAAAGCTGTGAGCTGTTTTTTGAGCCATGTTGTTTCCATTTCTACGGCTGTTTGAAAAGTGCATGAATGCAAAGCACTTTTAAACACTCTAAAAATCAATACAGAAGAAACAATAGAAGCACATTTATTCTTGTTTTATTCAGTGTCAGTATTGCTGAGTTTTGCTTGACCAGATGTTGCAGGGTTTCAAAGCTGCTCAACCATAGCTGTTAACAAAACGGTCTTTTTCACTAAAAAAAAAAAAAAAAACAACAAAAATAATAAAAAACAACAAAAAATATTTATTTTAGAAAATGTCTTTAGCTTCTTAATGAAATAATTATACGATTCCTCTATTACTAATATTAATCCTCATTGCATCCTGAGAGTAAGAGTCACAAGGCTTTTCACTCGTGCTGTTTGCACAGTATTTGCACAATAATTTGCAATTCTGAAGGCCTACTTTTAACTCAGTCATACTGCAGCGTCAGGGTTTGTTGTCTTGTGCGTGTGTGTATTGGGTGTTGTTGGTTTTTGTTTTGTTTTGTTTTGTTTTTAATTTAAAGAACACACGTTCAAGATAAGTAACGATTTTTCAAATAGAGGCTGGAAAAGCTTAAGTCTTTCCTCTCTGTGTGGTAGTTTCCCTTCTCTTTCTTTTCCCGGACAGAACTGACAAGCAGGCATTGTCCCTCCAGTGAGCTCTGCAGTATTACTTTGACCCTAACCCATCAATCTGCCTCAATTGGATAATGATCCGTAATCACTTTCTTTCAGGGGAGTCTATAAATTTGCCAAGGCCCCATTCTTCTCTGAAGGCCTCCTTATGTTCACTCCCATTTGTGCAAATGCTCTCTCTTTTACAGCACTAAATAGCCATGCACATGGCCCTTTCTGTTCAGAGGCACCAGGCTGCTCACTGTTGATTTTCCATGGCTCTTCCCTCTAAAAGGAGGCGAAGCCCTACATGCCGGGGCTCGGCGGGGTGCAGGACGAAGCCACACCACTTCAAGAGCAGCCGCTTTTCTCATTAAGACTGACCCATCATTAGGTCGCTTTGTGCCGGCCCTTGTAATCGATGGGAGGACTGTGTAGTGTGAAAAAGCTAATAAAGACGAGCGTGAGGTGGTAGGAGGGGGGCAGAGGCACTAACTCCTATTAGCAGAGAAGCCTTCCTTCCCCGCAGCTCAGGCACATCAGGAAAGGGGAAGACTCGGGTTAGCGGACGGGCCGCAGAACTCTGAGTCATTTCTTTGATTATCTCGCAGTTAATACCCTGAGCAGCCTTGCGCTGTCCTCTTTATTAGGCCTAAGAAGTGGAATAAGCGTGAAAGGAAGATCATATCCTCCTTCCTCAGCCGACTTCCTTCTGATTAAAGGAGATCAAAGGCTGAGGAGCATCTAGCAGTGCAGGGGGAAGCCCGCGTGTGTGCGTGGAGATTTTCTTTCCAGTGAGAAGGGGCAGAAACGCTAGGGGAGGGGGCCAGGTGAGAAAGCTGCTCTTGTGTCTGGGGAAGGACCAAGCACACCTTGTGTCATGTTGCATACAGTGCAAGAACTGCAGGGAAAAGAGGGAACAAGTGAGAAAGCCAGTAAGCACTCATGGATGTGCACTGTTGAGTGAGTGTTGGCTGTGGGAGAGGACTCGAGATGATACTCCTTTTGTATGTACTGCAGAGAAAGCCATATGTCTCTGGAAGTGTTGTACACATGGAAACCACAACAGAAAGAAAAGAAAAGAAAAGAAAAGAAAAGAAAAGAAAAGAAAAGAAAAGAAAAGAAAAGAAAAGAAAAGAAAAGAAAAGAAAAGAAAAGAAAAGAAAAGAAAAGAAAAGAAAAGAAAAGAAAAGAAAAGAAAAAAGAGAGGAGAGGAGAGGAGAGGAGAGGAGAGGAGAGGAGAGGAGAGGAGAGGAGAGGAGAGGAGAGGAGAGGAGAGGAGAGGAGAGGAGAGGAGAGGAGAGGAGAGGAGAGGAGAGAGCAGCAGGAATCTGCAGATGTGACAAAGCAGCATGGAGAAATGAAAGGATCTTCTTGCTTGGGGGAGGAGGAATGGTATCTGCAACTCTGCACACTGGTGAGAAAACATATGTAGAGTGAGGTTGCAAAGGAATGGTGTCAGATGTTGTATAAATGTATGCTCACTACAAGACAATTTCTCCCAGACAAGTGGTCTGTAGAGCCTATACTGCTCTTCAGAGTAATGCTGCTCATTCCTTCCCTTGTAGTCCAGTTTACTTTTCATACCCACATGGACAGGAAACACACACACCACCTCATCTTTACACTGTCTCTCTCCCCCCTTCTCCCCATAACAAAGAGACAAGCTATCTCCATAGCCTGAGAGCACAAAACTCTGTCTTTTGTGTCCAAAGTATAAAGAAGAATGGTCACCACTTGCACTTTCTTTCAGCATTTGTCACTCCAGTGATTTTTGGTAAACACCTCAGAATTTTTTAATATCAAGCTTAGATTTTTCTCAGCCATGTGCATAAAGACAAGATCATAAACTTGCACGTTAGTGCTAATGCTTCAGTACAGCTAGGTCTGCTCCATGCTATTACACTACTAATGCTGTCCACAGTAGTTTGCCTCATGTTCCTGGTGACTGCAGAAAGCCTCAGAGTAGAAGGGAGTTGTTAAAGCTGTCCGTGTGCCTAATCAGCACGTTGCTGTTGTTATGCTATTTTTTGTTCGTGGTCATCATTCTTCAGGGAGTGGATAATACCTCTGTCTTTCAGTAAACACTTTCCTCCCACCCATAATGCACCATTTGGTCCTTTACTCCAAGGGATATGAATACAGTCTCTGCCAGTGCCAGAATTTTAGAATAGAATGTTGTGTTGTGAATAGACCGTTCCTAAGTCTGGAAATATCATCTGAGTTTTGTGGTTTTTGCTTGCTAAAGTTTCTAATTCTAAGAGAATTGCATAAAAGAGGTACCCACTTCAAAACAAAAGCTGCTTGATGCAGTATTTTTGCTAGCCTTCTGCATCAGCTGTGTCATTCAGTGCGTTTCACATGAGATTTTGTGTTGCTGTCAAAGAGAAGCTGCACAGATTTACTTGATTTGAAACAGGGATGCCTGGCAAGTTGTTTTGGACAACAGGAAAATGTGTTGGCATTTGTCTTATTTTCACTCTACTCAAGATTCCAAATGATAACCATCTCAGAGGTAATTTGTTTCCATTTTGTTAAAAATTCCATTGGAAAGTTGCTTTATATTGTAAATTATTAAACGCTTAATTGATATCATGTAATAAAAAGGATCAAAACCCCTCTGGTCCCTCTCAGGAGCTTGAGTTAACTCCAGTGGAGCCAGCTCTGTTGCCATTTCCAAGTTCTTCTGTAGCGTTCTAGCAATTCATCAGAGTCAACGACACATGGGAACTCTCATGTTTGTAAAAGCCTGCAAGGGATCCATGTCCTACATTTCAACAAAAATCACAAAATCACATTTCAAGGTGGTCAAAGTTAGAGAAACATCAGGCGAATAATTGCTAGCCCTTTTCTGAAGTGGATAGTAAAACACGGAGAAACGTGCACACACAAAAGGCTAGTGGCTGCAATAGGAAGGAGATTGTTCCTTTGAAGTATCTAGAAAATTGGAAATGAAACAGATTGTCAGCATTCCAGAAGCCTTTGGCTACTGCAGGAGAAGGAGTAAGAGAATGTAAACAGACAAATATGTTGGTACATATGTGTCAAAGAAATCACAGTAGAGCAGTAATAGAGAAAATGTTGGAAGATCTTCTGTGATCCACTGCTTTATCTTCACTGGCCTGCATCATGGTGATTTTTCTCCACCTTCTGTACATGTTACCACTTGATTGTTTATGTTCTTACCTGAACTTTCAGTAAGACCATGAATATTTAAACTTCAGTCTGCCTCATGCCTCAGTGTGGATATTTAAGGACAGACCTAATCTGGCATGTAAAAAACAGCATCATAAAATACACCTTTTCTTGCTGCTGTGCATTATGTCTTATGGGTAATTGTCTCCATCTCCCACCAAGATGGAACAATCATGATGGGTCACTCTGAAAATGAGCACATAGATTCTGTGTTACATAGATTCTCAGCATTTTACTTTGTGTTTCAGAGCTGCCTAGACTTTATAATACTGGAGTAGGTGGTCTGGTATTTCTATATTTCATAGCTGCTAAGATGATTCATGCAAGTCTTCTTTCTCCAGAATTCACTGTCTCCTCTGTCTTGGGATGATCATCAGACAGTCAGGTTTTGTGCAGAAGGTTCAGACACACACTATTGTCTGTTAACTTATTGGTAATGTTGGTAGTCGAGAGGAAAATAATTATAGGGTGGAAGTCCTTACAGTTTAGAGAAGACTGGACACATCACTTATATACCTGAAGTTATTTTACTTACTACTATGTCCTCAATACTTAGAAACATGGTATAGAAGTTTTTTTTTTGCTTTTTTTTTTTTTACAGTTTACTAATAAAAAATGCTATTTGGTAGCAAAGCTATACATGTTGACATCTTTCAGGACACAAAGAACATAGGTGATAATCATTTGCATTCAAAATAAAGAGAATAATGAGACAATTAGTCCTCCATTTCGTCAGTGTGATCAGTGAGATTATATTGATCCTTTGGCTGAAATTTTAGTTGGCAATTTGCTGATGATGTCTCTAGAATACTGCTGCTTTCTGATTTATCCTTGGCTTCCTTCATATAGCAACAGTAAAAAATTCTGAAATTGTCACTAAAGTGCAAAGATAAATTTCAAATGCCCAGCAATTGATTAAGTTGAATAATTGCTACTGTAATCCGACAAAATCAATGTCAAAAAATTAACACAGCAGTTGTTTGCATTGTGGAAAACAGTGGCCCGAATAACTTCGTGAGTATTGGCTTTGTGTGATCTTGAGTGTTCAACAATATTAACAGCAATCTTCCAATTTTCTTAATTCCTGATATTATATTGCAAACCTGGTTTCTGTTTGTAACAGCTCGTATTTCAGCTTTTTGCCTGTTCTTGAATTATGTGCATGTGTAATCCACTCTTACATCAGGGATTTCTATTCATGCTATTATTTGTAGACAAATCTCACCCTGAAGAAATGTCATGCCTCGTGTATGTTTGAAGAAATGTATATGTCTCTTCACACTATATAAATGTCAACTGCTGGTCATTACTTCTTTTTTAATATTTATTGTACTTTAATACAGACCTAACACTAATGCAAATTCTCATGTTTATGTTAATGTGTCGATTAATTGCAACACCAGTGGCAAATTTACTTGAACCTGACATCACTGGTTACAATGGGTCAAAGAAATCCACAGTCTAGGGGTGCTCCCTTATTCTTGAGTCTCAGAATAAATTACTGAAGGTGACTTTTTTTCTCTCAAAATTATCATCTCTTGGTCTAATAGTCTCAGTTAATAAAATGCTGTGTTCTGAAATCTACCTAATTCTCACCAGGAGTCTTGTGATGCTGTTTTCTTTTTAACTGACTAATTATTATTATTGTAGACATTTTATTTACTCCAAAGTGGTTTGGGGATAATTGATTAGGTTGTACCGTGTCATGAAAGAACAGATGGCAGGCTAGTCTGTCAGCTCATCCACAGCATATGAGAACGCTAGGAAAATTAAAGGGTTGGGAGAAAAATAAACGAAAAAAAAACCAAAACCAAGGAAAAAAAAAAGAAGGTGAATGGGAGGGGAGAGGAATGAGCAAAGCTGTGCTTGCAACACAAAAACTTCTTGTAGTGGGTGGTCCTTTGGGAAGGTAATCGGAGATCTGCAATATGTCCACTACAATCAACAAAAGGGTACAATACTTCTCTGCAGGGAATTGGGTAGGGAAGAACTTGTTTAAATAAAATTGCAGGGTTGTCGGAATGTTAAACTAATTCTCTAATGTTCTGTGCATTGTCTGGGGAATTTTGGCTTTGCATCATTTGCTGTACTAAAGTACTGAAAAAATATTTTAATAGAAGTGCTTTGGAATGTGTTAGCATGTAGTTTAGCTTTGGAAATCCTCACCATGTTTAATGTCAACTACAAATGCAATCAGAAAAGCTGTACTTTCCTGTGCTCCTCTCCCAAATTTTATGTTCCTCTTCACTTAATATAACTGCTTATCTCAATGCAAAGGGCATTTAATTTGCTACTATTCTTATTGGTTAGCACCTGCATTTGTGTGTGTGTGTGTTAGTTAATTATCAGCGATGAATTGCTAAAGACAAAAAACTGTTTGTGGGTTACTTGCATATAGAGGAGCATAAAGTCTTGAGCCAGTCTTCTTTTGATATCTGCATTTATGTGTTTAACACTAAGAAAATGGCAAGAGGAGAAATATGCACCGTCCATTCCAGAGCTCACAAAAATATTAATGTTTATATCAAAGGAATCTAAACATGTTCTCCCCCCCACCCTCATGAACATTTTCTGTTCATAGAAAAAAAAACGACCTTGTTTGATCACAGCAGAAGTATTTGAAAAAAAAAAATTGTCAATGAAAATTAGATCTTAGTGGATTGAGAATGAAGGATTAATTACACTGACCACAGATGGGCACAGTTCAAAGAATGTCGGTAAGCTCCCCACACAGCTCTGTAAAAGTACTTTAATTATGGCCTGCATGTGTTTCTATTCCAGTTTTCGGACTCCCTAAAGCAGAGACTACCAACTGTCCTAAATTGCTTAGTGGTTTCTTGAGGTGGAAATGTATCCTCTGTGGACTAAACTCATTACTGGGAGGTTTATTAGCGAGAAGGTAGTGTAAGTCCATTAATAAATGAGGAGTCAGGCAAAATCAATTATGATTTTAATATGACTGAAACACTAAACTGCTTTTTTTGAGTCTATCATTTAAAGGGAAATAAAAGAGTATGGGCAAGTAAGAAGCAAAGAAGCAGCTGGTGTGGTTATTGGTAAAGGCAGGTATGTATGTAAATACGTGAGAAAATTAAATACACAAAAAAGGAAGAAAACACAGTGATGTGAGTTCCTTCATCTTCAGGACATTTGTGAACATGCTAAATCACTAAGAAGTATTTTGAAAGCTAAGCCTCTAGCCCCTGGAATATAATTGAAGAGTGTAAAGTGCAGGGAAAGTGAGCATGGGAAAAGAGAAATCCTATTATTTAGTATCTAATACATGCAATTTGAACCAGAAAATCAGTAGCAAAGAGGTATACCAAACAGAAGTTTTTAGCTGAATGGAAGAAAGTAGAGGTGAAGGGAAGAGGACAGAGGTGCTATCTCTGGACTTCAAGTAAATAGATTGTGTGCTTAAGAAAATCGCCTTTGGGAAATAAGACCAAATATAATGGGCAGGAACACATTATATTGGCTGAAAATGACTAAATATTTCCAGAGGAAAAGTTGGGATGAATGGCAACAGGTTTCTAATGCAGGAAGGTTGAAACAGGTTTGTTGGAATTGGCAGAAAGCCTATTTTTTTCAGTATTTTTTCTACCACTCTGGAAGAAGGAACATATAATATGTGGCTATGAATTGGAAAAGAAGGAAGATGGAGAAGACTCCAGAATAACAATATTTCAATTGTAGAGTATGGGGAGAGTCTAAAGATATTAATAGCATAAAGAAGAAATGGGTAGAGTAAGCATTACTGATGTATTGAAATGAAAAGGACTTAGAGCTCTGAAAGGTGCAAGCTCATGTATTATACACAACATTATTTCTTCTAGAGTAAAACCTAAACAAAATGAAACAAAATTCAGATGGGAACAAACAGCTGGGGTGGGGGCACTGTGTGGCTACAAATCACCTGAACATTGAGGGTACGTGATGTGCAGAGAGTGAGGGCTAGGATAGAGATCTACTCTGCTCAGATATTGAAAAAACAATCAATCCAACAACAACAAAAAACCTAACCAAAAAACAAGTCCAGTGGGCGAGATAGAAATGGGGAGCAGAGAAAAAGCATGTAAACACAACCAGTAAAACCATCTGCCCTGTTTCATCCATACCCTGCTCCATAATCACATGTATACAGTAATTTCTTCCTGCTGGAAATCTTCAAAAATTTATGTTTGTGATTCCCAGTTGTCACTGAGTGAGGTTTCATCACAGTGTTTTTGTACCTCCCAAATATGACAGTTTAACATGAGATATCAGTTATCCATTTTTAGTTGTTTTAAGGCCATTTATGGTTTTACACAAAGAACTTTCATTTTTTATGGACTTTTGATATTTCCTATGCACTCTCCTTAAAGCTCTTTTTCACTCTGACACTGCCAGCATGTAGTGATGGAAACATATTCCCAGTATCAAGCAGACAGCTATAGTTTTATTATTATTATTATTATCTGTATTTTTTTTTTAGCTGTGGTTGCATTCTGGAGCTGGAGTAGGGAGCAAACTTGGAAGGTGAGGATTTGATCCACTTCTCACATATATCTGGGAGAAGTCTCCCAGAGTTTCTAGTCAATAGACTTGGAATTTTCTGCATGACTTGAAGAATTGTCATCCAGGGAAATATTTTGTCAATTTCAAGGAAGCTCAGTGTGAATAATTTGTAAAAGGCAATGTGTCTTTGATTTTCATCAGTTCTTGTTGTTTTATTGAAAAGTCTTCTTGAACTTCAGGGTAAGATTTTGCCCTTTAGATCTATGCTTTCAATTGATAAAACGTGGATTGCTGACATTTTTTATGGCTTTATAAGGAAATGTGAACAGTCGTAATTAATGGGATGATGGCTATATTAATTTTCTGTACCTTAAATATTAGGAATACATTTCCTTTTTCCTCACCGAATGATTTAGTTACACTGGCTGAAATGTTTATACTTCTACTGTGATATTTTGATAAATGTTTAGTTTAAAAGATTACTTCCTGAAACAATTTATACTAAAAAAAATGATGTCATGAAAACTTGCTAGAAGTATACATAGAAAAAAAATGTGTTTAATGGCAAAATAGAATCTTTTCTAAAATGTTCTGTCACTCGTTTAGCAATAAAACGGTGCAATTTTTCTGGTTTGAGTTCTGTAATCTCAGACTTCTCATGTGACAGGGCTTGTTGCAGCAATCAGCTGATTGCTCATTATGTCCATATAGTTAGTCCCCTGAAGGAACTTTGTCCTTAGCCAAAGGGGATTCTAAAAAAAATAAAACCGAATGAACTCCTACTCTAAGTGGATAGTTCCTCTACATACCCAGATGAAGACAGTGATGATCTGCTCCTAAAAGTGTGGAAATAAATGAACAAAAAAATCAAAACTAATTCAAAGGAGAATTGGTAAATTTCATTGAGCTTTAAAAAAGTACGTTAGAGTCAATAGTCTTGGAAATGATGACTGAAAGGAGACATTTTAATAAGGCAGGTTTGAATAGGCCAAGCCTCTTGAAAGCCTATCAGTTTGAAATATGGCTTACAGTGATGCATGTCTTTAAAGATTTTAATAACAGTCCCCATTCCCTCAAAAGATCATCAAGAAGATTAGCACTGAGTGATTGCCACCCAAAGACCGTAGCAAAGCACAGTGTAGTCGCATCTGATTCTCCAACAAAACCTCATGAATAAGGAGTCTCAACACATCACCCACAGCATCCAGACTGGAGACCACTGTTCTGTACACAGCCAGCATGATATTAATATGTACAATGAGACACATATGGTTAGGCCTATCATTAAAGACCTAGCAGGCTCTCTGCTGACCCCTGCTTCACCTACTGTTGGCACCAATGCCTACTTCACAGCCAGATGCTAAGTGCTCTTGGCCAGCTTCCTCCATGCCGTTGTGAGAGCAGAAAGGATTCAGCATCTGTTGTTCTGTTCTCCCACTTTTGTCTCTGGTATGAATATGGAAGGATGTCTCATTTTGGTTTCTGTCTTCTTAGAAGATGCTTGCCATTTTTAAACATATTTTGGTGTGACATCTGTTTTACAAGTGTGTAGTTATCTTTGATGTAGCCTCTTCCCGGCTAGTGAAACTTCCATATCTTTAATTATTTCTATTTGAGATATTTTTATCCATCTCTAGAGACCACATATCACAATTTTTAAGCTTGACCACTCCCATAGCTTTGCAGTATCAGCATGGTGTAAACACCTGAACACATCTGGGTGTCAGTTGCCAAATAAGTTGTCTTAACTGATGATCTGCATGAACTTGGACAGCCAAGCCATGACACAAAGTGGCAGGGAGAAAAGCTTGAGGTAATTAATTGTGCCTGGCAAAGGCTAGACCCTTGCACATGGCCAGCTAAATATGCTGACCAACTAATTAACCATAGACCTTAGCTATATTTGCACTGCTAGTTTGTGTCCCCAAGCTGGGGAGGAGCTGTTATCTGTGGGACAGGAGGGCTGTAAGAATCTGTGTTGATCTGCTTGCCTAGTGTTTCTTAGAGAACCCACAGAGCAGCTGAGCAAAGGACCTAGATGTCCTAGGTTTCCATGTTTTGGCTCAATTGCAAACCATGTTCTCTCTCAGGGATGTTCAGATCTTACCTACAGATCTTTTAGTCCAATTGTGAGGCCAGAAGGCAACTAGAGTAATCGTGTCTTCCTTTCATTTCTGACCATCTGTGCAAGAGCACACCACAGGAAGTCAACACTTCTGGGACATTTTGATGTGGGATCCTGGTGCTGTGAGCTGTGCTCTGAGGGGTGGTGACTCACCAGAGACCTTCAAATAAACAAAGTTGTGCCTTCACTTGCAACAACACACCTAATTTTGGTTTGATTTTGTCCAGCTGCACTTTCTGCTTGGGAATTAACTTCTTATCACACTCATGCCCCTTATCTGTCATAACTCTGCCTGTTAGTACAGGAAAGGTGTGATATGTGATAGATGTGAACGCAGTTACTCTGTTGGGAACCTGAAGACATGAGATACCTGTCATGAGATGATTATCCCTGGACTGGCAGCAGATCTATTAATTTGGACTTGTTCATTGCAAGATAAAGGATGAAACTGAGGGAAGCTCTGAAATATCTGTTTAATTTTAAAGGGTTGCTTGAGTGAGCTCTGTACAACTTAATCATAGGCTAGAATTAAAGACATGTAGGACTACTGTCAGAAACAGGAATGAAAATCAAAGATAGCACTCCACTGGTTGTTAATCAGTACTGACCTCTTTGTGCACAGGGAGGGCTCTTACTCACATCCATACAGCGTACTGCTGATGACCGAGGTGACTGAAGTTGTCCTTCAGCAGAGGCATTCCCAGGCCTAAGCATCAGTTCACAGTCTAATATATCTACACCAATCTACTTCAATTAATATATCTTCTACAAGTCTACTTGTCAGTTAGAAGTGATTACTCTGAGCTGATATGTAACCTGCTGCTTCTTATGTTCTTCCAAAATGTTTCCACATTTTTTTTCCACAGACATGTGGCACTGCAGCAGGGGAGGCAGTGTGGTGGTTTCACCTTGATGGACATGTTTTCATAGAATCATAGAATATCCTTAGTGTGGATCACCCAAAATCCAACCCCTGTGTCTAGAGAGTATTGTTCAAACACTCCCTGAACTCCCTGCATAGGCTGTGCCTATTACCTTGGGCAGCCTGTTCCAAGCCTGACTACCCTCTGGTGAAGAACCCTTTCCTAACCCCTACCTGACCCTCCCCTGACACAACTCCATGCCATTCCCTCAGGCCCTGTCCCTGCCAGCACAGAGCAGAGCTCAGCACTGCCTTCTCCTCCCCTCGTGAGGAGCTGCAGCCGCCATGAGGACTCCCTTCAGCTCCTCTGCTCTGGGCTGAACAAACCAAGGGACCTCAGCTGCTCCTCATACACCTTGCCCTCTACTTCCTTCACCGTCTTCATACCCCTCCTTTAGACATTCACTAATACCTTTATGACCTCCTTATATAGTGGCACCCAGGCCTGCTCCCAGGGCTGGAGGTGAGGCCACGCAGCACAGAGCACAGTGGGACAACCCATCCCTTCACCCGGTGGCAGTGCTGGACCTGATGCTCCCCAGGGTATAGTTGGTCCTTCAGGCTACTAGACCACACTGATGGATCACAGTCAACTTGCCAGCAATCTGAACCCCTAGATCACTTTCCATGGAACAGCTCTCCTCCCTCTTATCCCTTGGTTTGTATGTATAGCTAGGGATGTTGCATCCCAGGTGCAGAATCTGGCACTTGCTCTTGTATAACTTAATGTGGTTGTTGGTTGTACTTTTCTTTAATTTGTCACAATCCCTCTCCAGGGCCCTTCTGCTTTCAAGGGAGTCAACAGCTCTTTTCAGTTTCGTATTGTCTGCAAATGTAGTGCTTTTTAAGTACTTCATCCAAATCACTGATGAGAACATTACATAATTATTTTCCTGAATACATCATTATTTTCAGAATTTTGCAAACGACATATGTATTCTAGGTTTGGACCTACACATGGACTTTAAGGAAAAGCCTGCATAAAAATTAAATGAATAAAGTTTCAAAAAATGGGCAGTAGAAGAGATCAAAACAATCAATGACTGAATTTGATTCCAGACGTGAAAAAGGACCCACATCTATCATTTCTATTCCAAATCAGTTTGTCTTAGAACATCTAAAGACTGAAGACAGTGACCTGAAATGAACCTGTATATGAAAAAGAATACAGTGATGGAGATTTCTCTAAGTGTGTCATGTTTTCTTGGCCACGATCACTCAGATGAGCTAATGGAGCTAGAATGAGAAGAAGAGGTAATGCACAGAAGAAAAACCTTCCCTGAAATTGATGAGACTATTTTTATTCTAACAGACTCCAGAATACTTTAAAGATGTACTAAATGAATGCACTGTATATAGGAATCAGTACAATAATGGTGGAAAAATTATTCTCCTTGAAAAAGAAGTACAATTGCTATTGAGTGGAGCATGACCTTTCAAAAATTATCAAAATCTCTCTTACATTTACTTAGACACCAGTCACTAAATTAACCTCTCTGGTAACTGTGGTGAGGTCAATGGGATCATTATCTCAAGGATGACTAGGAATTTGCATCAAGTTGCATCATACATCATGCATATTGCATATCTATCTATATATCTATATATCTATCTATATATGCAGACATACACATATGCAAGAGAACTCTGTACTTTTGATGAAAGATCAGAGCATATCTTAAATAAGAACAAATGCAGGCCCTCAGACACAGTAATACTAGTAAAAAGCTCTAAACTGGTTAAAAATTGTCCAGTGTTTTAGCCAATTGCCTTTGCAAAAGCGTATGCCTGTCTCAGGTGTAACTGGTACATTAGAAACCTGATTTGTGCATTTATTTTGCAAACAGTTGAATGTGCAGTCACTTTAATGTTCAGCTTTCAATTCTGCCTATGTAAAAATTTTTTCAAATTGTGCTGTCTAAATATATTTTGAAATGTAGCCTTATATTTCATAAATTTCTTTGCTGAACTTGAGGTCTTTGATAACCTTTTAACTTCTGTGTTTATTTTTTATGGAATGATTGCCTTCCTGCTTGTCTGCTTCCCCTCACCCTGCCTAAGAATTGTTAAGGAAATGTATTATAGAAACTTTGCAGAGGTAAATTACAAATTATTACTAGACAGGCTGACAGGTCATTTCAGCTAGTAATTAAAACTGTGCAGACCTTATCTGGAATATCAGAATACCTTTTGCAGTCACGAACCTGATGATATGTAATCTCCATGTCTTTTAGGGACACCGTAACACAGGGCAAGACTTATGTTTAAATGGGACATTGTTAATCTTGGGATAACTATTTATATTTTTTCTACAGAGGTTTTTCTGATGGTGATTAAGGCATCAGAGACTGCTCTGAGGCTACCTCCCTTTCAGGGCTCTAATGCAACTCGCCATTGAATGAAAATCATTTCAGGAACAATTAGACAAAAGGTCAGCATAAATTCTTCCTGTATCCACGACATTATCATCACCCAAGTGTCTTTTGCTTACAGTACGTTGTGACAAACTAAAAGCTATTTCAGCTGTTATATTGTGATGGCTGTTATTTATGGAACATAAAAGGATACTGAAATACAAAAGGGTTTGAAAAGACCAGGGTAAGATCAGATAAAAAAAAAAAGAGAGAGAAACAGGCATCTTGGGATGGTAACTACCCTGCCATGTACTGACAGGGAGGTTGTATATTTTTAGAATATACTGAAAGGAATGGTGCTTTTACTTAGGTTTTTATGGTTTACCATGAGATGCAATTTTCTGGCCTTATATGCAGTTGTAACAAAAGTCAGAGAGATTTTATGATAGCTGCCAGAGTTCATAAATGATGGCATACACTAAAATATTTATAGAACTGTAAAATCTTGATTTCTCTCTGGTTTAGCAGATGGGGTCCTAAAACTGGTTCCCAGATTGTCACATTTCTTTACCCTTTGATGACAAAGAAGCCAGTTATCACTTTTTTTCCCCTCTGGAAAGCAAGTTCACTAGTGTAATCAAGTTCATACTTCTATCCAATTATACACACCAGGATCCATGAATTAAGACATGTCAGCCATATAAGATCTGTAATTATTCAAGGCAAAGGACCTATCATTAAACATCAGGGTCCAAGCAGCCTTGGCAACTCCCTGACCAATGTCCACTGTGGAAGCCAGCTTTGCAATCATGATGCTTCATCCACAGTGTGAATAAACGCTGCTTTTTCACCAGAAGTGGTGAACTTAGGTGCCTGCTTCATACAAAGCAGCAGTTTGTTTCTGTTCAGGATGTTTTGCTGTCCTCAAAGAAAATGAATCTCCATACCACTGCTAAACTCATCTGTAGTTCAGAATTAAAATTGATGTCTGGGGGTAGTGGAAGTAGAATAAATCAACTGCAAAGAAGAATTTTTCAATTGCTGACCAGGATTTAACCCACATTAGAAGATTTTTAATTAAAGTTGAAGAAAAGAGTTCAGAGTCATGTGACTGTTCTTTATTGTATTTTCACATGCAAGTTTCTAGATTTTAGTTGACAGTGAATGAAAATGCATGCTCCTACCAAATTTCCGACATTTACTGATGCATTCATTAATATATACCACATATCCATAATCTGTTACAATAATTGTCTAAATATTTATAAATTAGAAAAAGTAAAGCAGAACCTATAGTCCTGTTCTTCTGGGAACTGTCCAGACAAACCTTTAGTACTGAGACATATTACATCAAGCAATATAGCGTTAAGTGATCAAAACAAGGGATCAGGATCAGAATCAATAGAAGAAACAATGGGGTCATTGCAAAATAATTTTTTAAAATCCAAAGTGGTCTCAGTTTATTTGTATTTTCTTTGTATTTAAAATTAATACAGTGCACTAATAAAATGCACTTGGTTCACTATTGATTATTAATATTGCATTGTGCCTATAGAGGAGGAAGTGTCAATACCCAAGAATGCATGAACAAATCCAGCAAATCTGAATATCAAACTTTAGGATTAGATATTTTACTGAGTAATCCCAGCACAATCTTCTTCAACTTAATCAAATCTATTTGAGAACATGGTCAAGGTAATGGTCGGGCTTGTGTTGTGATCGCTTTAAAATATGAACAAAACCTTAGCTGACAATTCCCAGCTGCCTGACTACCCACGTTTCTTCCTTTTTTTTCTTTATCCTATCATTAAAACTGAAGAACAAATAAATAATAAAAGAAGAGAAAGAGCAAGGGAAACAGAGAACTTAGAGAAGTATCTCTCTTATTTAGACTCCATAGGCACAGCTTTTATGTAAACTGCAGTGATTACCATTTTACCTTACATAGTAAACCTTTATTTCTTCAATAAAGTGACTCTCAGCTCAAAAAAGGAGGTATTTTCTTTCTATCTCTCTTCCCGTCTCTTTTTATGTGTCCCTTAGCACTGTCTTGTCTGAGTGTGTCCCAAGATTTTTAAACAGATAGAATAACAACAAATAGCAATCTCTCTTTCATTTTTAATGGAGCTTGAGAGAAGTATCTTAATGAGTATTTATAGGATTTGGTTTATTTGTATGGATATGAGAATTGCTTTAACCAGCTGGCCTTCATCTAGGCATTGTTTTTCTTTGGCTTTAAGTGAATGCTGGGAGATGATGTTATTTGCATCCAAAACAAAGACAGTGTATTACTAGAACTTCTGCATATGTTACCTTACCAGCTCATTTTGTGATTTCATGTCAGATGTGAAATAGTAATAGGATATTGAGGAAAGGATCAACTGGAAATCTGTTGATGATTCACGTGATGTTGGAGACCTATCCGACTTTAGTATGCTGGTGACTTTGATCTGGTAAAAAATATATGAGGATGTTAAATTCATTTCTGTTCATCTCTGTTTTCTGTTGGAGGCAGAAGGAGAATGTATTAGAGATAGAAGAAGGATGTGTTAGATGATAGGAAACATTAAGCATGCTGCACAGAATGTTTAGAATTGTGTGAGAGCTTTAAATCCGTGAGCCTTGGCCCCAGATCTGCTTGCCAGAGCTTTGAGAGATCAGCCAAACGGCATCAGTGTTCTGGTTTTATTATTCTTGTTTCTTATTAGGAAAAGGAATTTAAATTCTAGGTGATAGCTGTAAAGTTGTCTTTTTGGAATACCTTTTCATCCAATGATGGATAGGCAGATAAAGTCATTACCATCAGTAGATACACTTCAAGAAATCATGAAATAGTTTTCTCTTTGGGAGAAGACGGACCAAGATTGGTACTAGTCTTTCAGGTTTCTGTAATGTAGTAGTAGTGAAGACCCATACATTTAGTATCTGTTTTTTTGAATCTGCTAACTTAATTCTTGAATTAATGAACATTTTAAAAATATGTATTTTTAATTTGGGAATATGAGTCTGCAAAGCACAAACCACAAGCTGTATGGTGTTTATCACCATTGAGTAGGCCTTCTGAAAACAAATCTTTTCATTCTTGAGGAAGTCTCCATTTAACGGCGTTACTTTTGTAGAATATTTTATGCATGCTGCCTGGTAGTTGGAGAAAATTTGATTGTATTAATTTCTAAGCTAAGCAAGTTGCTCAATTCTCCTGAAAAGAAAGCTCGCAGTGCCAGAAGATGACTCCTTTCTTTCTGAGATGCAACTTTCGTAACTTCCTTAGGCTAGTTGATAGGCTCTCTGAACTCACTCCAACAGCTCCACGTCTTTCTTGTTCTGGGGCCCAGATCTCCAAGTAGTACTTCAGGTGGTACCTCAGGAGGCCACAGTAGAAAGGGACAACCACCTCTGTTTCCCTGATGGCCACCTCTCTTTTGATGCAGCCCAGGATACATTTGGACTTCCAGGCTACAAGCACACACTTCTGGCTCATGTCCAGCTTTTTGTCTACCACAGCCCCCAGGTCTTTCTCCACAGGGCTAATCTCAATGAGTTCTTCTCCCAGTCTGTACTCATATCTCAGCCCAAAGTACAACATCTCACAGTAGACTTTGTTGAATCTCATTAGATTAATATGGGCCCCCTTTCCAAGATTGTCTAGATCCCATTCAGTGGCATCCCTGCCTTCTATTGTGTCAGCTGCACCACTCATCTTGGTGTCATCATCAAACTTGCTGAAGGTGCTCTCAATTCCAATATCCAGGTCACTGATGAAGATGTTGAGCAGCACTGATCCCAAGATGGAGACGCCACTCATCACCAGCCTCCACCTGGATATGAAGCCATTGACCACAATCCTCTCTTGCTATAACCATCCAACCAATTCCTCATCCACTGCAAAAGTCAGTCAAAACAGTTCAAATCCATATCTTTACAATTTAGAAATAAGAAGGTGATGTGGGATCATATCGAAGGCCTTGCTATGAAGAAGTCCAGATAGAATACTTCAGTTGCTCTTCCTTTGTCTACTGAAGCAGTCATTATACCTTAGAGCTAGGCTGGCACTTTTTTCCTTGTAAAAATATATTCTTATTTTTAACTTTGTTCATTTTTTTTTTAAATTTGATTCAGTTGTTTTTGAACAGTGTTTTACTGTGATCATCACAGCAAGCTACTGATTGATTACAGAACAGTATATAATAATGACTGTAGTCACAAAATACATGATGTATTTTGTACAGTGTAGTAGAATTATGTAGAATATATAATAATGAAATAGTTTACTGTATACTGATATGATATCTGCATATAATTATATGTTGCCACCAAACGTATTACTATCACAGGTTTTGTTTGATATAGATTTCATAAAAATCCTGTTGATTTCTCTATCATTTGGAATTTTGATCTTGGACATTACTTTGTTCTCCTGTGTAGATGCTTAAGAATTACAGAGTGTTTAGGTCTTTCACAATAAAGGGATTACATAAATAACAAAAAAAGCTGGGACCCCTGAAATCGAAGAAAACTCAATAAAAATATCTGACAAAGATGTACTGGTAAAATCAGTAAAAATACTTGCAAAGTGTTCAGACTAATGCCGTAGTACTATATTTAAATACAATATGCTGTTTAACAGGTCGTATTTATATATATATTTTAAACTCCAGTCTCAATGCAGTAGAACAAACCCTTTGTATCACATGATTTTTCTTAGAGTTCTGCTTGTGCTAGAAGGTGAGGGTTGTCAATTCAGCCATCAGAGTGCAGCGATTCTGTGTGATTGTGTGTTCATGAATATGTGTACAGAATAAAGAAAAAAAGCACTGAAATATCTAGTATAATTAAGAAATATCTGTGTATGTCTTGATAATAATTATCAGCATGGCATTACTATCACACAAGAAAAGAAGTCTGGCAATCCCTCACAAATTCCTAGGACATTTGCAAAATCTCTCTACATATTTTATTGTAGTCAATATGATATGGAAAATTTAATACAAAGTGTTCTCAGTAGAAGGCAATAAGAAAGCAAGAATTGACTGGTGTACCCTTCATTCCATTGGTACACTTCTATTGTGTACTAGGATAATTGTATTCTTCTGGTGATAAGTTTGTTGGTGTTTTAGATTACGTGACAGTATGCTTGTTTTAAAAAGAAAATTGTGAGAAAAATGTGCACAACCTTCTCTGAAGTGAGTCACTGCCTTCACAACTGTAGTCACAAAGTTACATTAGTTTTGATAGGTGAAATCTTGATCCAAGTGAGAGTTCTATCTTTGATCTCAAATGAGATTTCCTATTTGGGCTTAAAGGCAAGGAAAAGAAGTAAATTGTAACTTATTCTTTTTGGTGAATTCTTTACCTGGAACAATGCTTTCAAAATTTTGGAACATTCACATATTTTGTTCAGTCCCTCAGTTCTTCCTGGGAATACAGGCAGCCAGTGAAGCCAGAGGTGAAGCCAGAGATGAGGGGAAATTTGCCCTTATATGCTCACCATGTAGCTGATTCAAAAATGCCCCTGTACATGTTTATTTTGGACATGGTCAGAGGTGAAGTAATTACATATCCACCTGCAATGAGGTGAAGCTTTCATGCTGTCGAACGGAAAACAAATTTCATAAACAGAAGCCTCTGTGTTTATTCCAAACCCTTTTGTGTAGTTCAGCAAATTTATTCTTTTACCGGAAGACCTTCCTTTGCCAATTCTTTCCATCCATCTCTGGAAACTGTGCAACATTGGTAAATCAACGTAATTATTATTCTATTCCAGAGGACATACCGTGATTTACATTCAAATGCCAACATTTGCTTCCTTCTTGCCCCAGAAAGAGCTGGGAAATGATTTATTAGGATGCAGAAGTGCTGGCACAGATGTTATACAGCCTCAGCATGTCTGCATTGCACAGCATGGCAGACTATTCTGGAAGTGTCAGTGCACAGGTAGAGAGAAATGCAGTTGTGTGTGCCAGCAGTGCCCTTCCAGATCCAACTCAGGGCAAACCTTGGCCCCTGCTGCTAGTAAACATGTTTGGCATCCATCTATCTAACAGGTCATTTCTGCATGCTGCATTACGGGGAGGGGATTGTTTGATTCTTGAAATTAGTTGCCTTAACCTTTCCATTTTGGGCAGCTTCTTTTTATGCTTTTATTTATTTTCCTTTTCCCCCCTGGCCCTCCACCCACATAGAGGAGGCTTGGATCCTGAATGGATCAACAGAATAAAAATATACTTTGCAATGGGAACCATCTTTCTCCTTCTTCAGACAGAGAAGATTGGGAAGATTGTCTTTTGTTTTTAAGTGTTATCAGAGCATTTGAAGTCTTCCAAGTCGACTAAAACTGCATTTCAAATGTTAGTATTTGGGAAGAATAAACTATTGGAAGGTCAGTTTGTGAGTGCTGTTTTCCCTCTAAGAGACTCAACAGAAGTAGCTTAAAGATATTTCATGCTTCATGATGCAGTGAACGGTGGGAGTCCATCTGGTCTAACTGGTGCAGCACTGATACAAGTGTCTTTCTAAGTGTTGCCATTTTATAAATCTTCAATGTCTGAGACTCCAGGGAGACTGATATGAAACCTGCCTCTTTTCCTCATTTTACCCATTCTCTATGAGAAAGCCTGATATGAGTCACTGTTAGGTATTCATTTCAAGCATTTGTCAGATCTGGGAAACCTAAATCGCAACTCTGGTTACTGCTTCAGCTTAAACACGTTACAAAATCATTCTTTAAGAGGGCTCCTTCATGGGATAGGAGTTTTGATTTTACAGTGAACAGTCCCTCAAAGATAGTCTACACCTGTTTATCTCTGAGCCACCCTGGTCCTGCCACTTGTGGGTGCAGCCTTTCTCTGATGGGAGGCTGAACTCCACAGCTCCAGTATACAGAGCAGAATGAATTTTTGTGGGTGATGAGTAGCAGGAAATTAATAGCAAGAGGTAAAAGGCTTGCATCTCACCTGTACCAGACGATATGTGCACAGTTAAAAAGATAAACCTGTTCCTTAATTTGCTAAAGAATGTAATGGACAAGATTGCAGAGTAACAAAATTGTAGGGGTTGAAAGGGATCTCTAGAGACCAGTCCCCCTCCTAAAGCAGGTTCAACTTGGACACCAAACTGAACATGAGTCAGCAATGTGTCTTTGCCGCTAACAGGCTAGTAGCATTCTGGTTGCATTAGGCAAAATGCTACCAGCAGGTTGAGAGGTGGTCCTTTCCCTCTATTCAGTGTTGTACTTTGTACTGTGTCCAATTCTGGGTCTCCCATTATATGAGACACGGGGACATACCAGATAGAGTCCAGTGTAGGGCCACCAAGGTGATCAAGAGACTCAAGCATCTCTCCTATGGAGGAGAGGCTGTGAGAGCACGGACTGTTCAGCCTGGAAAAGAGAAGGCTCAGGGCTGGAGGGCTGAGAGGGGTGCTGAATGCAGATCTTATCAACATGTATAACTGCCTGAAGGGAGAGTGCAAAGGGGACAAAGAGGACAGAGAGAGAGAGAGGCTTTTTCCATTGGTACACAGCGCCAGGGCAAAAGGCCATGGACACAAACGGGAATGCAGGAGTTTCTGTCTGACCATCAGGAAACACTTCATTGTGTGGCTGACAGAGCCCTGGAACAGGCTGCCCAGAAAGATTTAGGAGTATCCGCTCTGGAGATCTTTTACCTGGACTTGGGCCTGAGAAACCTGCTCTGGGTGTCCCTTCTTGAGCTTGGGTTGGACCAAAAGGACCCAGAGGTCCACACTCTGTGGTTCTGTGATAAGTAAAGGCAAAATGTTATGCTCTTCTCATTAAGAGAATAAATAAATAAATCAAAGCATAAAAACAAACTCCTGTAACCCTTTGGTGTGAGGAACATTGGTATGAACTTGAAAAGATTCATCATCTGTGAGTCATAAAGAAAAAGGACATAGATTTCAGGGGACACACTGTTGGAGAAATTGTTGCTTTAAGGCATTGCGTCCATCCAAAGCTAGACAGAATAGAAAGGAATGTCACATGGCTCACAACTCAAGTCATTTGGTAGAGATACAGAGATAATGTGGAGGAAGAAAGAGAACAGGAAATTATACCTTGGTTGTGGAAACTGTGCCCAGAGTCAAACTTCTGCAATGCAAAGTTTTGTGGCTTTAACTTAGGAAAGAATTTACTCCCATGGGTAGATGAAATTAAATAATGCAACAAAATGAGCAATATGTGGGGCAAATCCTTTCCCTTTTGACTATGCACAATCCCATTGCAGGTGGTAGACTGCACTCACTTATATCAGGACTAATGTTTTCTTTCCGATGGCTGGATATACTGAACAAAATAGGCTTTAGTGACTCCCTGTAGTAGTAAACAACCTCCCTGTGGGTCCTCTAAAATACCCCAACTCCTTCATTCAGCACTGAGAATCTACAGACACTTAGTTCATAAACAACCCAGGCATTTTAACACACTTTCCTTCTTCTCCCGGGGGGTGTTCTTGGCTTGTGTTCTCTCCCTTTATTACAGCTTTAATCTTACGATGTGAACTGGGACTTGTTTACATTTTTATTTTTAAAGGCTTTTTTTGTGTATGTGTGTGTATGAGTGCAGGCACTAAAGTTCTAAATTGACAGATGCCTTTTTGTAGAACTGAAATGACATATCTAAGTTTTACTGCTCTCTTCCCTGTATTTGCATTTTTAATTACTTGCATCATATTTTATTAGTGTGTTACCTGATGAAGAGTTCCAACTAATTAATTTCACCTGGAATTATATGCTGGTATATGAAAAATTATACTTGGCCATTTGTGGAGACCAGCTGTGTATTAGGAATATCTGATCCCCATCTGAAATAAAAAAAAAAAAAGAAAGAAAGAAAGAAAGCATGAGAAAACAGCTGATTGTAAAAGCTAGTTCCTATTTTCTAAGCCCCAAAGATATTATTATTGGCAGATACCCTTTATTACTCACCCTATATACTATGCATTAACTCAGAAGTTTGTTCGAACTGAGCATCATTCAGTCAGATGACTTTTTCTTCAATCATTTCAGCTTTAGTTTGTAGTAAAGCTGATGTTGTTGAGTTCTACCCGCGTGCAAAGATGCATTTGTTTCCATTCCAGCATGACTCACAGATACACAGCTTCATTTCTGTTGTAATTTAATTTTCTAGGTGGAATTAAGAGAGGGGCAATACTGATTACAAATTTAGTTGCATTGTGAAATGCTACCTGTAAGGGAAAAGAAAAGAAGAAAAGAGAATATGAAATGTGACCTGATCCTGCAACACAGCTAAACGTACACATACACACACATTCTCTCCCTCTCTCTGTGGATATTTCTGGTTTGATTCTTTGTCTGCACTGACAACAGATGGTGTTTTAATAAAGTCCAGTAGGAATATTACTGTGAGTAAACAATCCAATGCATGCCAATTCCATAATTGCTGGGTACTGATACAGCCTCTTACCTGATGAATCCAAATTGGGAGGAAACCAACTGTGCACACACCTACTGGCAGCAGCCAAATTCGCAGCTGTGGTATGCTCCAGCATTGAGCTTCACCACGGAAGGTAAATTGCAGCTCCAATCATCTTTCTTGGCACCAGGCTTGGGGAACAGCTGCCATCTGGCTTATCATCAAAGTATGGTCACTGAGTTTCTGGGAGATGAAATGGCTTGCTTTTTTACCTTGACATGCATGTAGATTGCAATCTTCATCTTTACAGGTATCTCTTAAAATAACATTCTTGGCTTTCTGAGCCAGAGATTTACCAAGTGGGATTTTCTTATTTAAGTGATTCCCACGCCTATAGGGACTTGAAGTCTAAACCTGTTATATGCTAATTAAAGATTCACACCCACATGACTTGTCAAAGAGATAAATCTTACTCATTTGTTTTCATCATTAACAGGGAAAAAAATGTAAGGAATATCATGCCTTACATTAGCAGATTTATGTGGAAACGTTTGTTTTTAATAGAAGCAGAGATACAGTTAGAAGCGTTATTCCCACCACTGTTAACACAACCCAGTATGGAAATTACAACTTGGCAGAGAAGAAGGGCATGAAAGGCAAAAGAGGGAATTCAAATACTCAGGACTGGCATCCCAGCTAGAAGTGGGTGTATGGACTACTTCCCAGAAGTGACTACCTATTCAGTCCATTACATGGTCATTGTGGATATATTCAGTCTTAAAACACCTTTAAAGACAATGGCAGATTAAAGCACAGGAGAAGCAGGTGAGTTCCCCCTATAAAGAGATTGTAATCTGTGGCAGCATTGAGGTGTTTCATTTCTGTTCATTTCTGGCATATTGTGGAAGACGGGCCCCAGTGCTGTACAACTACACATAGGAATAGCTGTATTTCTATCAATTCTTAGTGTCAATGGTTTAGTCTGCAAATTCCATGCAAAACATTTGAATTTTCCTACAGCCCAGACTGGGACATTGATTTAGATCTCAGATAAATCTCACATAAATTAAAATATCATTTTGAAATCTCCAATAAATGTGAATCTGGGAATTCATTTGGCCTTATCAAAATCCTTCGTGTTGTGGTGAGTAAATAATACTGGTTTGCATTATTGTGTTGATATACTGTGGTCTTTGAACGTGCTTTTATACCGGTGCACGTACAGTTTTGGATAGGAAACTAATAACCTTGGGTACTTTTCAGCTTCTATACCATACATAGTCCCTTGCAGGATCAGAAGTTTTCTTTAGTGATGATTACCAAGCTTCTAGCCTGAGAGCAGAACTATTTTCATCTGGATTTGAAAATTCTATTGAATCCAAAAGCAGCAATTGCTGTTCACTTTGCATGTAGGAATTGTTTTCTGAAAGGAAAGACAAAGACTACTCCTACCTAAAAGCGTGCTTAGGAGATACAAAGCATTGCTTCCAAATATTCTGTTTCTGTTTGAGAGCTAACAATAACAGTTACCTGTCCTGTTTTTGAGCTCACAAGGTTTGCATGGAGTCTTCTACTCTTTCTCCCAAGCTTTTTCAAGCCAAGCCAGAGAAGGTCAGCATGGATGTAACTTCTGTGAGACACAGTATTGATGAAGTGTGCCAAGATACTTTATAGACCCATCTACTAAAATACTTGCATGCTTAATACCTTCACGGCGATAAGACTATCTGTCAGCTCTGGGCTAGATTACATTTTCATATGCTTTCTGTTGCATACTGTTCTATCAGCCACTAGGCTGGATAACACTTTTAGTCATTTTAATTCACAGCTGACAATGTATTCCTAAATTTTAAAAAGAGACTTTCTGAACAGGTATAGCTAAATGTTGGAGGAATTGCTGCTTTATGCATTGTTCTGACAATGGACTGAGTTGTTCAGTACCTTAAGGAGAACCCAACACTCTCTCAATGGGCAAAAGTCTTGGTGAAGCTCCAAGGAATGTTTTCATGGCAGCTGCCTGACATAGCAGTCAGCCTGCACTGTGCCACTGCTGGACAGAAAATGAAGCCATGTGGAAGTGCTTAGTAGCTTTCTGTAAAATAATAATAATAATAATAATAAATTGGTTACACAGAAAAAGAAAGCTCTGAGAATGGAAAACTTGGAGATATTTTGATGCTGACCTCTTGGTCAGAGGTTGGTCACACCCATAGATGAGTGACATTTCAACACAAGTAGCTGCTTACTCATTCCGATTCTTGGCATCTCATGGCATACCAGTTTTTCTGTGGGAGGGAAACACTAAAATTCATTCAAAATATTATGGGGCTGTAGGATACAGTAGCCTCAGCTGTAGAGCACAGTAAGATATCTGTGACAGAAGTGCACCTCTCCCTTTCTTACATTTCTGTACCCATAAGTTGGGATCAGGAATTAAGGATCAGATCATGTCAGCTCCAGAAAATACTCTATTGGGGGTAAAATGTGAGAATGATGCATTGTTTGAAAAGCCATGAGAAGAGAGGTTAGACATGTGAAGGCAGCATATGTTATACACTAACAAAAACTGAATTAAAAAATTTAGTATTTTCTTTTAAATGAAAGCAGAGGTTGTGAAACTGATATTTACTCCAGGACCTGTAGTTCTAAACATTGGCTTACAGAAGAATTACCTAAACTGTTCCTAAGCCAAAACAGAAACAATGAAAAAAAATCTAAAAATGGATGGGAGCATTAGTCATAAATCTAGCACTTAACTAAGGACTGATCTGTCCCAGTGACGAAAGGTGTTTATCTCATCCATTGGCTAATCTTGAGATTGCCTGGGATGAAAGTCCATGGCTTTACAGCATTTAGTAAGAGTTTCAGGCTTCTACATAGGATTAAACATTCAAAGCAAACTTCTCTGTACTGTTCTGAAGGGACTTTCTACCATTGTAAGCAGTTGTAAGTCTATTTCTCTTGGTCTTCATGTGAACTTGCAGCAGATTCCTGGCATCTGCAGCTCCTGCAAAAGGGTTAATATTTTTAACACCAGCAAGTTAGCCTTAGTTTTCCATAAGTCAATTCAAGGCTGTCAGACCTCATGACTTTTTTTGTTGGAAAGCCATTTACAAGTATGATTAAATTATTCTCTGGAGCAGAATTGATACCTAAGGTAGATATATATTCCTCTAGAAGAAGCAGAAGATATACTGCCTTACCCTTCAAAGCTCTAACCAACACTTCAGGTTCAGAGGGAAAGAAGGCTGCCCATTTTACTGTTCATTAGAACAACTCTCTGAAAAGACTTCACAGCCTGAATAATAATTTTCTTGGATACAAATACCCTGTTTCTTTTGGTATTGATCCATTTTAGTGGAACAGAGGGCAGCAATGTGGTAAGGTGACAAGGGAAATCACATGCACAAAGATAGGGATATTAGTTTATCTTAATGATGGGCAAAGAGTCTGTCCATTCCTATGACTTCTGTGGAACTGTGGAAGGAGTATGCATTCAAAAGCACACATCCACAGACAGATCCAGCTCTAACTATTTTCACAATCTGGAGGCATTTGGATTCACTGTGGTAGAGTGTCCTATGATAGAGATCCATGCCTGGATGGAAACAGAAATCTTCTTAAAGTCCTGACTTGGCCCATCACTGATACCAATTGACTTCCACAGGTCACATAGAATAGAAGTCTATAACTGATAGCAAAGTAAATTTTATTTCAACTATTTTCATAGAATCATAGACTCATTAAGGTTGGAAAAGACTCATCAAGTCCAACTGTCAACCGATCACCACCATGCCCACGTCTCTTGGTGCCACATCCACGCATTTCTTGGTTGTCTCCAGGGACAGTGACTCCATCACTTTCCTTAGCAGCCTCAATGTTATAATTGTTTTCAGAATAATATATTAAAGCACTAGGCAAAAGCAGTAGAATATGCATCCTTTAGACTTCTCTTTATATATAATGAAATTGTGCTTAAGTTCTCCTGTGGGTAACACTTTCTCTGTGGCCAGAAGACCAAGCCATCAAGATATATGTGTTTATCACTGAAAGGATTGCATTCACCTTCACATCTTTAAATGAGGTTTACGAGTGTTCTCATACTCTCTCATTCTAACGTCCTCTGACAGTGCTATGCTACAGATGGGTATACAAATTCCTTCCTCAGACTGGGAGGAATACGATACTTTTCAGTGAAGCTGTCACTGTCAGAGCTACACAGATACTCCAAGGAGACTCAGAGCAAAATGCTGAAACTTTATTTTGGAATGAAACAATTTGGAAACTTTTTCTAAGCCTCAAAATACAGGCTATGGGGTAAACAGCTTACCTCGTCACAGAACTCATTATCTCAGATAACACTGAGCTTAGCCATCCCCACCCTACTCAAATGCTTACTAAAAGTGTGGAAAATAATAAGCTCAGTAAATCTGAATTTTCATTGCTGGTTTGTTCTACTCTTGTTGATCAGGTCAGTCACAAAAGAGCTGTTGTCATATATTATCTAAAAGAACTTTCACATGCTATTTCTGGCTCAGCTGCAATATTTAGGAATTATCAGGAGCACTTATTGGGAGGGCATTCTCAGAGTTATGCTGCCAAACTTCAGAGGTGTAGCCACAGTCATTTAAATAAGCTTTGCTTGTAGCAACTGGCCACCATTCAATCACTCCTCCTACAAGCCTGTGGTCTGTTGGTAAGGACAGTTTCCATTTCACAGCTAAACTGGGTGTGATTTCAAATGGTGAATTCAGTCTTCAGCCCAACAAAGCACAAGCTTAATTTTAAGCCCATCTATATTGCTTAAAGGCAACTGGACTATTTGGATGCTAAAACAAAAATATGTGCTCAGTAGTGAAAAGCTCAACAAAACCAATAAACAACTTAATGATGTGCAAGATCAGTTTTCTTTTAAAAACAACAGCAAAAAAAAAAAAAAAAACCAAACAAAAACAAAACAAAAAAGCCCCCAAACAAAAAACAATCACCCCACCAAAACAGCTTCAGACCCAGACTTTTTTTCAAGCCAGCTCAACACCCAGCATGGGTCCTAGATTTTTTCCAAAGAGCTCAGCTCCCATTTATGGTCTTAAATACAGGCCAGATTTTTATAAATGCTCAGAATCTAATGTTTAGAGCTGTTTGGACATCTGGCCACTAATTTCTATGCCAGAGCTAAGCCTTCTAGAAATCTGGTCCCAATTGTGGATGCTTGGCTCTTTCTGAAAATTTCACCCCCATGGAAATTACTTTTATAACAGCATTTTTTTTTCCCCAAAAAGGAAAAGGCATGAAATGTAATTATTTTATGTACAATGTCCACACTTCAAATATAATTGTTTTCACTTTTTCTTTTTCCTGTTAGGAGTTATGGGCGAAACAATATTTTCCCTTCCTCTTCAAAGCGCTTGAGGCCTGTATGCACATGAAAGTACTAAAGAAAGTAAATTTTATTCTGTTGTAACATATTGCTTCAGGATTGAAACTAATGGAGGAATTGCATATACCAGTTGCATGGAAAAGATATTCAGAACAAATGGGCATCGTAGTAAGATCTGAAGTTGTTCAATCATTTGTAACAGAAAGTCAAGTGCCTTAGAAACAAATAGCCAACAAAAAAAAAATTATTTTAGTTGAAATCAATCAAACTATAGAATCTTCTTTTTTTTCCTTGCAAAAAAGTAACAGTCCTGTTAATTTTTATATTTGCCTCTCAGATGCTATGAACCACCCTGCTGTGAACAAAGACCAGTCAAGCTACACAGAGAGAAACATCTTTACTGCTGCCTGCAGTACAGCCTATCACACCGAGGCTACTGATCTCTCAACATAAGCAGAATGCAACTGCCTAACTGCTAGATATAAACATAATAACACCATTTAACCACTACGCACACAAAGTGTGGGGAACTACGCTTAAGTGCCTAAACAACATCACTGAATCCACAACAGATCTTCTAATGGGGAGCTTGCATGGGGATGGCTAAAAGGCCTCATTTTCCAGCTGAAGAGACATGTAATAAAAATTAAGTAGCATCCTAATTCATCAGTTGCTGTCTCTTATCTACCTCATTCTTTGCCAGGAAGTCATAAATGCTGGAGGTACGAGGCCAGATCATTGCATGATCAGTTAGATCATGCAGTTCATCTCCTCACCAAGGCATGGCCATTCCCTCAGTACCCCTCCTCCTAGATACCTCTCAGAGCTATTCTAGCCATCTCAGAAGATGCTGATTGCATTGCACCCTGTCAGGGACAGCATCCAAGGCAGAAATATCCCCTCATTCCCCAGAGTCAGCCCAATGATGCCCTGAATATGGAGCTGCTATCTCCCTTCCCAAAGCTGGAGCACAAAAGCAAGCAGCTGCATTGTCTGTGCAATGGCAGTGTCAGATCTGCCCTGCCAACCTCTGCCTGTGAGATGTCTCTTTTCAGAAATTGATGTAGAAAAGTAGCTGGAAAATGGCCCTTCTTCGTCTTTCTTTCTCATCTGATGCACCACATCTACCCAACATTACATGTATAGTCAACACATTCATCCACTTATTGAGGAGGAACTAAGTAGATGTCATAAGACTTTGGAAGCCCTCTTAAATGATTTCCCACATCCATATAAATGAGTACCTTGTGAAAAAGAGAATTTCACTTACAGCTTCTTCCAAATCATGAGTTGTAAATTATGGGCTAATGCCAGCTCTTGTCCAGCACTGAAGAAGCCATTTTTTCCTGAACATTCAGACTCATTTTTGTGTTTAAGTACATAGCCAGGATCCAAAGTAGCAATTTGGCAATTAAAATGCACCCTAGGAGCAAATAGGCAATTAAATCAAAGAGAATGATTAAAAAATAAATAACAATTATCTTAAGTATTAAGGGTATGAGAGGCTGTTCAAGAACCTATATTTACACCACAAAGCTTATTTATAGCCTAAAAGTAGAGTTACTACATGCATACAGAATAGCTCTCATCTTAGTTGGATTGAGCATCACAGAGCCTAAGCCCTCTGGGGCTTCACAGCCTTACGGTGCTAACATCTGAACACTCTTGCTGGGCCCAAAGGTAGATGTACTCCTGGCAGCTCTGACATTACTGCAATGCAGTCATTGTCATTTAGAAATATGTGAAGTCAGGGTTATGAAGGAAAGCCTGCCTTTTGCAAAATGGGATTTGATAAGAAGGTTGTAATCCTTGTGCATGTCTGGGAAACCTGTGCTTTGCCCCCATTTGGAAACTGTTTGAACTTTCTTCCCAGGAGGAACACCATTTCCACCAGCTCATCTTCCCATGCAGAGAAATGAGGCAGTCATCTATATTCAAAAGACAACTTATGGTCCTAATGACAAGTAACAGCTTCTTGTCTCCAAGTAAGAGCTTTAAAAAGCTGCTTAATTCCAGTCTGCACCATTGGCAGCTTCAGTGGCAGAGAAAGATTTTCTCATACATATGCTCAATGCAGTATCTGTTATGAGCTTGTTTTTGATAACCTCTTTGCCAGTCAGCTCGATGTTGGGACTATTGGGACTGGCTTTTCTGGTCACACTGCTTTTCCTATTTACTGTCTGTGGAACTTGCCTTTGCAAATTTTGCTCAGGGAAATGGATTTGTTTTAAGCCCCTTTCAAATTCCTGAGGTTTGCTCTGTGTCTTTCTCTCCTTGCTCCTCCACCCGACTTTCTTTCTGTTTTCTACCAAGTTAACAACTCTTGTACTGGCAACAAGACTAATGCTGTTTTCTTGAAAAGCAAACTTTCTGCAGTTGCCTTTCTCCTACAGTGTGCCTAATTTAGTTTTGCAAAGATCATAGCACTGAAAGTAAAAAATTATAACAATAAAAATAAAAATATTGTGATGGAAAATAGAGTACTTACGAGATATTAAACTTTGAGTGGAAAAATAAATTGTTTAACTGTATAATATATGATTATATATATAATCTATATATAAATTGCAGTTTAGGTGATCTATGTAAGTAAAATCATTACAGTTGTTTTTAAAGTTGTCAAAAATTGGCTTTATCTTAAACTGAAATATCTGCATAACAACAGAGCAATTCTTTAAGATTGCTACTGTGAAAGCAGTGACAATGAAATGTTGGTATGATCAGTATTTCACATACAGAATCGATCACTTAGGCAAAAATAAAAGTGATACTTGCTTGAGCTATCACCTGGAGTCAACTTGAGAAAGTGGTAATTTATTCTCATCATCCATCCAGTTTCACTCAAAGCTGTACTACTGGCAGATTACGAGGACAGGATTTTCTTGTTTGGGCTTCACCAGCTCATGTGGCTACTGCTCATGTGGGAGGACTGCTGGTAGGAATAAGGTGCAGAGATCTGAGAGCTGACACTGCCAGGAGAGTGGGAAAAACCATGCTCCTAAAAAACAACCTTTCTGCTAAATTTGATGGGTTAGAGGAGGATTGCTACGTTTATATCCTTGGAAGTATCCTGAAAACTTTTTACGATCAGAGTAAACTTTTGCCTAGCTTTTGGTTTGCCTTCTGAAAGGAACTACCAGTACGATTAGCTACTTCAAGACAGTTGCCAAGGTCTGGGGAAGTAGGGTAGGCTTGAAAAACTGATAGCAAAACCAACTGCTGGTGGCTTTGAACATGAGGAGATGGAAGGAGGAGATCTTCCAATCTGCTCTGTTGTACCCATCAGGGTGTAGGGAGAGAACCTTCCAGAAACTGCATTTGTTGGAAGGAGAAAAGCATTCCAAGAGTGTGAGTATCACTCTCATACGATATCACTCTCATAGGATAGACAGACATCTTGTGCAAAATTCTTAACTGGATCTCATCAAAATGCCATCTTAAATAAATGCTATCTGTATGCGCACAAACAGCAAACACTTGAATGCACTCTCATTTATGAAATTATTTGGTTTTACTTGCCATGGGAAGCCTGGTTTCCATCACTGCATTTCTTCCCAGAGAAACCAGCCTCTGAATACTACAGTGACACAGTATGCATTCGGCAGGGCAGCGGTCACATCATATTAGGCTCCGTCACATCACATCAGCTGATGTGACTGACAGAACCCGACGTCTCATGTCACAGCAGGGCACGTCGCCCAGCACTGTGAGTTACAAAGACACACTTTCTAGCGAAGAAAAATAAAGTGAATTGAAATGATGTTGGGTTGAGGAACATTTTTTTAAGGTCTTCCTGGTCAGTACAATCTAATGCCAAACTGTGTTCTGGTTTGTTAGTTTAGAGTAAAATGGTTGAGACTTACTAATATGCTCTACATAATCAGTTACTTTCAATATGAAAAGCTTTATTAAAATTTGAAAAGATATGAAGAGGCAGTAGTTCTCTCAATAAATACTGTGAATATGTACATGAGCTCAGTCTTAGCAGGCTTTAAGCTAACTATATGTCTATGCTTTATGAAGTTAGATCCCTATATGCAGGTATACGATCACATAAAAAGCAAATGGTCATAAGGAAAATGCCTATCTGCCTGCACTGCATTTTATATTTTGAGGGCTCCAAACAATTCACATTCCTGTGTGTGAAAAAGTCAGTGTTTAGGTTGTATTGCGGTGAAATAACTGCCCTGTGCCCAGGTTAGGCAGCCACGTTTGCAAGCCACAGACATCTACGTTTACTGTCAGCCTGCCCTCAGCAGGTCTTTGAAGAGCCCTCAAATTTGAGACCAGAGCAATTCACTTGGCTTAGAGACAGATGTACTTTCTTAATCCCATTGTTGCTCCTTTTCTTCTTTCTGTTTGTTTAGTGGGTTCGGGAGGAACATCAGACCACCTTTACCATCCTAACACCTTGTCCTGCCAAAAACTCCAAAACCATTAACTATCGACACATATAACCAAGAAGGTATGTAGTATTCAATATATAAGTATTACTCAGTAATATTGCATTTATAAGTACATTTTACAAGGACACCCGCATATATTTGTACGCATTAGCAGTTAATATACATTAACACCTCATGATCTTCAGAGGCTTTACAGTGCAGTTGTTTTTCAATCTACAGATTGCATCTCACATTCTGCCTGAATACCTCAGACTCTGTTGCTCTACATTTACATGCACCCTTTCCTCATGCCTCATGCATTCTTTTCTCATGGTCCCTTCAGACTTCTTCATCCACTCCCTAAGTACTTTCCCCTCGGCTCTTGAGGATGCAGTCAAAGTCTGAGGGCTCCCTATGCTGAGGCAAGCTGAATTTCCTTACTGCAAACAGTGGAAGTGGCAGCTGCCATCACTGCAGCAGCTAGCTTATCTTGAAGAGCAAAGGAGAGCACAGCTGGCTTGGCTGAGATGGATTAACTCTCACTCCTGAGAAAATAAGGGGCCCAGACTGCTCCTCTGGAAAGAGGGAACCAGTTTGAAATAGAATATTTGAGCTCAACCTCTTTAAACAACCATCACACCAAGCTTGTGAGACTCTCGTGTTCACCAAAGGACCTAATATTTAACCAAAATGTCTTAGTTTAAAACTATTCCCCCTCGTCCTTTCACTATCCACCCTTGTAAGCAGTCGTACCCCATCCATTTATACGCTCCCTCCAAATACTGGAAGGCCACAATGTGGTCACCCTGGAGCCTTCTCTTCTTCAAGCTAAACAAGCCCAGTTCCCTCAACCTTTCTTCATAATAAGGTGAAGTTTCTGTGGCCAGATTCACACTGCTGAACTAAAAAGTGTGTGCAGTATTCCTTTACACTGGACCTTGACCTCATGTGCTATGGAATTGTCAGCACAGGCTGTGGCATGGCTGGAGCTAGCTAGCACTACCAATTAAGTGTTATCCTAGGTAAATCCTAGGTTGTGGAAGGAGTTTTCTGAGAGGCACGGTCCATTTGCTATAGGCTGTCAGCGTACAACTATTCCATTTTAGAGGGTAAGAGAGCTTGGAGATTATTTCAGGCAGTAGCGGCTGTTTTGCGCTGGTTGATGTCATTGTTGGAGAATGGTCCCCAGTCTGCCCCATTACCAGCATAGAGGCTGCCCATGCCAGTACCTGAGCTGGCCCAGAAGCTGCATGGATGATTTGGGCTGCCAGGTGCTTAGGGCTGTAGTAATCAGGCCAGGCACACACAATTGTATTTAAGAATCGGAGGTCTGTGGTGCACTCAAGTATGTGTGCCTGGTTCTCTACAGATTTATGCATGTGAACGCTGAAGGCAGTGGTGAAATTCTGTGCTAGAGAACAGTTGCACAGCAGTGATTTGTGAAACACTATGAAGCTGCATCCTGAGAACGGGAAAAAAAAATGCGTGAGCTCTATTGCCCTGGTAGAACTGACAACTTGGGGAGCCTGTGCTGGCTGCAGCGGGTATGTGTGCATAGTGCAGTGAGTAGAACAGCTCTTGTTTTAATTTGTATTGATCATGTATGCAGGGATTTTCCAAGATAATCTAAGGGAATACACAGCCCAATTCAATAAGATATGGTGATTGTATCTCCCTCATGGTCCTTGTTAATTTACTTTAAAAATATCTTTTGCTTTAGTATATAAATGCTCCAGAAAAATATTTACAGTGAATGGCTGCCTGATTTCTTTTGAAATCAACCCAATTAACATATCACGACAAAATACTACAAATTGGAATCATATGCATGATTTTTCAGTCATCAATGATATGCACTTACTATATTTCAAATAAATTTCCCAAATTGACATGAAGATGTGAAATTGGGTAATAGTTTAACGTTTGTCTTCCTGATACACTCACCCTGTTTTCACAATGTTATCAGGATTATAAGTTTAGTGGTATTTTTCTCCTTTTTAATTTGCCATTTTTTTAATATTCAGTATTTCAATGCATCCCTTTTTGTTTCTTGAATATTTATGCCAATACTTAGGTGAAAATTACAGACCTATTTTCTAAATTTCCTTTTGCATGACCATAACTTGATTTCAGCTGGCATTCCTTCCTTAGGTATCATTTTTATATATTGCCAATATTTACATTTAATTTTATTTTAGACATGACTTTTTAGATATATTACAGGATAAAAGAAAATTACAATTTAACTTGCTTGCAGAAAAATAATTTCTAGGACAAATGCTTGTATATCAAATCCCAGTATTTTCTGAAGAGTTCCTTTAAAAAAAAAAAAAATTATTTATGCGTAATTTATTTTAAAAATAATATTTACAAAATCAGATATTTTTTTAATAGAAAGAAGATTTAAGTGTGAGAAATTTATATATTACATTGCTCACGTAATTAGAATTTTCTACAGTCTGATGTCTTCTGTTACAAGTCAGGGTGTTTTAAATATATCCTGGCATTTTCAACATTAGTTATAAGAACTGAATATTCTTCTTTTCCTACTTAACTTGTTCACACTTTTCTATGTTGGGAAATTCCTTTAGACAAAACTTTCTTTCAAACTGGCTTCCATCCTCTGGTCATTAGGATTTATTTTATTTCCCCTCAAATTAACTACCGCTCAGACAAATGATCTCAGAAAAGATAAGGAAATACCTATGTGCTGCTTCTTTGGTTGCTGTAGATGACTGGTTTGTAAAGTACCATGAATATCAGCATCACATTAACTCACTCAAGAAACTTGTTTTTAAGCCCAACTTAATGAGCACAAATTTAATATTCCTGATATTCCTACTACCTACATCAACAACAAAAACATTCCAAGATTTTTTTTCTAAGAATGATCCAATTGGGGAAGTTCTTTAAGAGTAACAGGGGAAAGTTTGAAAGGTATTAAATGATAGATTTTTAAAAGTGAACTTGTAAAGTAGTTCTGCGCAGGGGTTTTTACAGTCCTACAAAGCTCTCTGGCTCTCCTTCTCCCTGAAACAAATATGATCCATCTGTTTGAAACAAATATCACTGAAAGCTCTTTGTAAGTCATTTTGTGCTTGTGGAAGACAGAAAATATTTAACACCGTTTATTAACTTGCATCATAAAAACAGTGAGCTCAAGTTTATGCTTTCCACTTTAGTGGGACATTCCCCTTGCCATTGCAATTAACTCAGAAATAATCTGCCTAAACTAATTTTGTCCCTCACAATTAAAAGTGATAAACAACGGGATGTTGCAGTCTTGCAAGATGGAGAGACGCTAGTATTTCATTATACTTCATAAACATGCATCAGCTAAAAAAAATGAATGATGTGGTAGAAGATTTTGTCTCAGTGTGAGTTTGGGTTAAATGTCATTCCAAATATGTACTGACACAATCTTCTTATTGTGAGAGCATTGATACAGTGCCCATGCCAGGCTTTCAAACATCTTGAGTCAGACCACCAAATACTAAAACTGGATTACAACCCAGGAATTTTACAAAAAAAGAAAAGAAAAAGAAAAAAAAAAAAAGGATACTTAAAGTTTATGATTTTGATTGGACCTTTAAGAGCCGTATACTTTAATTTTTCTCTGCAGCTGTGTGGTCAAGAAATGCACCGCATTTAAATGAAAGTAGAAATTATCTTTTAACCACTTGGCTATCAGACTTTATTTTTAGGTAAAAAATATGCAAACACACCAATCCTCATAAAACTGCTGATAAAAATGTGAAAGCTGAGAATGCTGCAGTGCAAATGCTAGGAACTTCTATGTGAAGATGCTGCATTGTGAAGGTTTCAAATATTTTAGGATAATTGATTTCTTTTTTCCACTTGTAAAGCCTTAATTACTGTAACTCTTGCTCCATTAATTGAAAGGGATCAGAAAGCATATCTAGAAATAACACAATCAAACATAACCATGCCACATCACAGCCAAATTGGTCAAAGAGACGGCAAAGCCAGCACATGCCAGCTTGCGGAAGCCTGACCTGCAGTATGTCCTCATGCTAAGCATCTCACTTGCTGGAGTAGTCTCGCCCAGACTATAGCATTCCCTTACAAAGGAACAATGGAAGCACACTTCTTGAGCACATCTCTGCATCTCCAACCTTGTTTTCTGTGTAACTGTATGCCATTCTGCACCCCCATTCTGGTACCAAGGGCATCTCTCACCGCCTGCCTGACCAAACAAAGCAGAAGGGAGGCTGTGCATTTTACAGGAGGTAGCTTTACTTAAAAAAAGACCAAATCTTTCACCCTGGATGTTGCGAATCAGGATGGGGAACTGATGTCTGTGGAGGTGACACGGCAGGGTAAGGCACTCATGAATTATGAGGGCAGACGTCAGTTCCAAGTGACACGTTTTCCATAACCTACTGCCTCTCTTTGTTTATCCATCAAATACGATCTATAAAGCAACTGCTCATCTATTTAGTCTGGGGTAGGGCATAGAAATGCAAGTCAGACCTTAAATTTAGTTTGTCATTTGCCTTCTCAAAAGGAGATGTGATTTATGTTTATAATAAAGTATTTGAAATGTCATTTAATAGGAAAACAAATGGCAGTTGGATTCCCACGAGCAAGGAGAGGGGATTGTGAAACTTTGAATTAAACGGTTTTATCTTATCACACTTTAAGTTACATATTTTTATTCTAATTGTAAAAATTATCTTCCTTGACATATCTTTTCCATTATTTTTGTTAAAGGGTATTCATCAGCGGTGTTAATGATGACACAAAATTTTAATATATGCATTAAACATTTAAGTTTTAATATGTTAACATGACACAGGATGTGAATAATAACAATGTTTTATATATGAAGTGAAAACATATTTTATGTTGGAAATAGTTAGAATGCCTGGCAAGTGACTTATATCCATAACAATTTCATTTAAATATTGCTTTTGCACCCCATCTATCTTAGATGCAATTTTATAGTCCTTTTTAAAAATTCATTTCAGCATGACCTCTTTGAGGCTGCAACTTAGTGCCTCTAGCCTACATATTCAATTGCACTTGTACTTGTTCCTATTCAATTACCTTTCAAAGTGCAGAAACCAGCAAGTGCCCAGACCTGAACTGCATTTACCATTCCAGGACTCTTCAGGAATTACAACTTCTGTGCGGTTACACAGTAATAAGGGTAAAAGGCAAAAGGAAATCCATCAAATTGCTAAAATATGATGGTCTACTAGATTTGATTTAGATCTTCATAATTCGGGACCTCTTGGAACAGCCAGGTAGTTCCTAATGCACAATAATGCTCTCTCCAATATCAGAAGATTACGATGCATATATACAACAGCTCTCCTTTTATTTCCTCGTGTCGTTCCTTCTGTCTTGTGGCTTAACAACGGGTGTCCCAATAGCAATAGGGAAAGAGGTACGTTTGAAAGGAATCATCTTAAAGAGGAAGGAAATATTTTGGTGTTTTAATGTAACTACATGGGAGAGTAATTTACAAAAATCTCTGCAAAATTTACATCCTGTACTGTTTTATTGTCATAAGACCTAGTTGTGCTGACAAAACCAAAGCTCTGCACTCTGACATTATACACAGCATAAATTCAAACCGAGTTTGCATTCATGGCAGTGTATATGCTTAAGCAGACCTTGCTGTACCCCTAAAGGCTCACGCTTTCAATCTGGTAAGGCTGTGATGTATGTCAAAAAAATAATAATCAGAAAACAGAACCCTACGTATAAGATCTTTTGGAACTGCAAACAGGCTCCCCTGTATGGCGAGCACTCTCATTTACTGGCTGAGAATTTATGGCTCATCCCAGAGCATATTTCTCCCAATCTGAGCAAAATGACACAGTGGCAGACAGTGCCACCCAGCAGCATGCTGGCTGCACCCCTGCACCTTTAGCAGATATGAGAGGGCAAGGAAATGGTCAGGAGCAACAACAGGGACAATCAGATACCTTCATGCCCCTCTTGGAACGCTTCTTCATGCAACCAGCTGAGATTTCTTCCATACACTGAGTTTCAGTTGAATTTGCTATTTTGGTAACACAAGAAATGAGCAGATATTAGAGAAAACATCCTCTCAGAATTGCAGCTGAAGAGCTAGTATGGAATATGCAGTTGGGTTATATTTTTATCTTTAGAAATATAAATTATAATTTACTCCGTTGTTTATTTGTGTCTGGTATGTAATGTCAAGCACTTAAAATATTTATGGTCATGTTGGTTCTAATCCAGTTATTTGATCTTTCCTGTTGGTATATTTAGATGAAATCTGAAATTCCTTGTTAAAGAGATGCAATAAAACTATAATAATAAAAATAATTTAAGAAGATGGGGTTCCTTCTGCACGTTACAAATGAATACTTCCTTATTCAGAGCAGAAATGAATGTTTCAAAATTCTGCTCATTTTTTCTACCCATTACTTACTTTTTTGTTGTTATTGTAATCTCATTTTTAAAAAGGATGAGAATAAGTTTACAAGGGTCAGAAAGATTGTTCTGCCTCTCCAGACAATTCACCTACTGAGGTTCAGTCACTGATGGAAAATAGTGAAATGGAACTTCTTTTTTTTCCCGTGGTGAATAATTCATGCTTGGGAATGGTTTCATCACTGAGCACTCTTCAAGTCATTAAACGGAACTGAAGAAAATGGGGTGAAGTCATCATCAGAGAAGGTCAATTTATGGAAATACTGTTATCTCTTTTACAGTATTATTAATACCTACTGACACCTCCATGTTCAGAGGGGAAAAGCCAATCATTAGCTTATAAGGTATAAGTAAGGTCTCAAACACATGCATACGATGAGAACATCATTATTCTAGAAGGGATCTGAATGCAGCAGCTGTGGGAAGAAGAAGACGGCAAGAAAGCAAGGAGAGACAGCTCATGATTAAAAAAAAAAAACACATACAAAATAATTCCTAGCAGTCTTGCCAGGAATCTGCATGGTGCTGTTATCCAGTTGTTGCTGACTGTTGGTATCAACACTGCAGATAGTTTCGATGTCTGAAGAATAGCCAGATTTACCTTTAATTTTAAGAAGAATTAACTTGACTGAATGTTAAAATGAAAAAGTGGTTTTCTCCTTTTGAAATGCATGTAATTGCAACACTTACAGCATGCTATGTACTAAAGTCTATTTAAAGCACATTGTTACCCGGAAAATGTTTCCTTCTCTAAATCCTACTGTTTTTAAACCAAATGGCTTGCATGTAGATTACAGATATTAATCTCTGCAAAATGTGTCTGTCATGACATGAAGGTTCAGGTAAGGTTATGATGAAGAATTTTTGGCACTAGTAGTCAAAAATGGTGCATGGTAAAGAATTTGCTGAAAATGCTGCCTTGCTGCATGAGTTTAAGAGGATACAATGCTTCAGTGGCAAGGTTATATCTAGTCCCTCCGGAAATATTTCTGAAAATTCTATACACAAATTAATTTGGTAGAATTCCACCTGTGCTTCATAATATTTAAAGTTAGCATTTGATTGGAAGACATGTGATGGTGTATGTATTTATAAGGTGTTTCATTAGTCAGTTCCTCTAACTTCTACTTGAAATTTTCAAAAATCGGATGAGAATTCAGGTGACAGAATATAAAAAATCTGAATCCTGAGCAACAGAGAATCTCCTCTTGCAATCAATACAAATCATGCCTTTAATTTCAAAGGGAGTTGTACAGATCCTTCATTTTTTTGAGAAAGTTAAAAATTGTTTATCTACAGTGTTGGTTTTGCTTGTTTGTCTGTTTAAATGAAGGCTTCCAAACTGGAATGCAAATCTCAAATGAGTTATCTAACATTGAAGTGATCAATAAGATCAATGCTAAATGCATTGAATCTTTTAAAACAAAGCGAGTTACTTAAACAAATGGATTGAGGATAATTTAAGAATATTAATTTTTAAGTGATAGAAAGGTAGGACTGAAAAGTATCTTTAAAAGTCAATTATTCAACCTTCCTGCTCAAAGAAGAAGTCAAATGTATTCTGACCATTCTTTCTGTAATCTGTTCATAGGTGCCTTCAACTATGAGGTTGCCCACCTTCTGTAGACAACCTCTCCAACCCTTAACTGTCTTTATGGCTGTCAAGTTTTTCTTTGTAGACATAATATAATATAATCTTAAATAACTCACTTTTATCTCTTTCCCCATTTTCAAAATTTAAAACAGTGATTTCCTTCCTACACTGTTTGAACATGGAGAGCAATTGGCTATCATTCTCTTTGTAAAATATTTTTACATATTAGGGGATGAGTACTAATTTTCTCTTTGGTCTTCTATTTTCCAAACTTTTGATTTTCTGTCACATTTTTAAATTTCTAGCAGTATTTCTGCTCTTGCCTGGACTCTTATTTCTCTGCATCTGTCCTCCAGTAGACATACAAAACCCAACCACTGCTACATATGAAGACCTCCTTAAGGAGGATTTCCTAAAAATGCCTTCCTTAAGACCCATCAGTTAATGCACTCCAGAATTATGATGTCCACTCAGCATGGAGCTTGATCATATATACGACTATTAAATTCACTATTTGTGACAGTTTTTTTACTGGTTGGTTGGCTTTTTTCTTTCTTTTCTTTTTTTTTCTTACTCTACCAAATCCAGTTCTTCTCAGAATTTCATGTTGTTGGTCTTGGACTATTTCAGTAACAATTTAGGATCACTGTGAGGGCTAACGTTGTCTGACCAAGTGCTTGGAATCCATCCTAGAAAGATGCCATCTGCCAGAGTTATGTGTTTGTTCCTTAGTCCATCACCCTGTCAATAATGTGACTATTTGCTAGGATGGACCCAGCACAGATCTGTTATGTGTTTTACAGCATGCCACTAAAAATGACAAAGTTAAGGTCTATTTTGATTAGAATCCTTCAATTGTTTCATTCATTCATAATTACCAACCTACATCAACATACGAATTCATACATCCTTATGGTGTAATTCTTATGATTAAATCCCTTCACAAATGTCAGCATCCATAAATAGGTGTGTCAAAACCAATGTCTTTTCTAAACTGCAAACAGAAACAATAATGTCACTGCTTTTTCCTTTACTTTCTCTTCAGTTTCTTCCAGGAGAAAAATGCTAACTACAAGAACCCTTTCTCATACACTTTTTGCCCTGATTTATGACACACCTTTACAGAGAGGCTTGGAAATAATTTTTGGTTTTACCACTGAAATTATAGTTCATGATCTATAATTTCCCACAGTATTTCAATAAGAACAGGTAAAACCATTACCAGCAGAGTTTCTATATGCAGAACTTTCTATAAAGTTCTTTCCTTTCATATAGCATGCAATAATCATACAAAGCGTATGTGTATGCATAAATATGACACTTGTTTTGAACTCAAATTTTGCTTTCATAGAAAGGCAAACGGCTGCTAAATAATGCGGTAGATTAGTGTGGAGTGCCCCTGCTTACTAATTTAACCAACTAATTCACCCACTCTGGCATCAGTAAAATAGTACAGGAATAACACACCTACTTCCCAGAGGTGTTTCTCTAAAATATTACTGACTGGCTGACTGTCTTCCTGGGTGCCTAAATGCCTTTTCAGATCTGGCCCCTAATAAATACTGAAATGTAGATGTTGCCCTCAGCTTACCAGCTTTGCTTTAGCATTGCCTGCATCCTGCCTGTCAACTGGATTTAGCATATTTGCATAATTATTTTTCACTCATTCACGACTAGATTTTTTTAAACAAAAAGGGAAAACCAAACAAGGAAGCAGGGAACAGCCTATCTGCATGAAGCATTTAAATGCATCCTGCTAGGCATGTTTGAGCAGATCCTATTTATGCATTTAGCTTGAAAAAAAGTAAAACATTTAAGGTAATTAAAATAATTCTGAATTCGATTTTAAATCCTGCTGGCATTATTTAGTATTCTATGAGAACTGTCATGCAAAGAAAAAAAATTAAGGAGGGTAAATAATCTTTTCCCAGTAAAATAAAGTAGTCCTGCTGCTATGGAAATGTATAATGAAACTTCTGGGGTCTTTTGGAGGAGCAGCAGATAACTTCAAGTTTTGGCATACGTCTGATTTTTAAAAGGATCCAGGCAGAGACGATCCTCTTTAACGGTCAAGCTGATGGTGGCTGAGGCTGTACATAGTAAAACTTCTGCTTTTGTTAATTTGGAGATTGGAAGCTCAGAGAAAATCTTGACATTTCCTGCAGGAACAGAATTGTTTTTGCTGTTGTAAACTGGATAATTCTAATATAGACTTCTGCATGGGTTTCGTATAACTTTGCAGGGACACACTCTGGAAACACACAAGAACAAAAGAGTACAGTTTTGTACTGATTCGGGAGAAGGTTTATTGAAGGCTGAGACAGCAGTAGGGCAAAGCGTTTTCATTTCAAGTGATCCAAAATGGAAGAAGAGAGGAAAAGAGTGAAAAATTAAAAACAAATGGGAAAAGGAAATAAAGGAAGATGTTTTTCCCTCGACTCTTCAGGTCAACTGCCAGATCATAAAAACAATGGCCATAACAGAAGCATAGGAAATAGGCTGCCTCTAAAAATTCTGTATTTCAGAAGGATGCCATCTGTCTGACTTTCTAATGCAAGCATCTATATGTACATTATTCCTGATGGTATCTGCCCAACGTATTCTTAAAATTCTCCACTGGTGGGTGCAGTTCAACAGATTCTGTTGGCAACCAGTGTTTGTTACTCTCAGCATGAGAAATTATTTTCCCTGAAGTCTAAACCCAAGTCTCTCTTAGTTGCCTTTGACCATCGTGAGACTTTCAATCTTCCCGTATGGTGCATGAACACTGAGTTTCTTGCCATTCCTGTTGCCTGGACTCTCTCCAGCTGATCTGAATCTTTCCATACCTGTAAGGCTTGAGTAGGTTCCCATGTCCTGTGGCACCAAGATGGAAAAGCAAAGATATGACTTTCACACATCTTTTTTAATCCTGAAAAATCACAGTGATCTCTCTAAATGTGGTAAGCATTGTCCTCATAGGCTGTGACATTAACTATTTAATCCACATAAGGAATGCTATTTTTCAACTGCCTGTTTGCTATCTATCTGTAACTCTTTAGCAACTGATTTCAAAGACTACTGAAGAAGTAGCCATGATATTTTCAGCAATTACAGGTTGGTTTAACATCCATCAATCTCTATATGAAGTATGGAAATGATTTAATACTTTATATGTACTAAAGAAACTAGTGAGAAATAATGCTGAATATGAAATTGAAATGAAATTCCTGCTTTGGGATTTCAAAGAACGTCATGTCTGATTTTGAGCCTTTTCTAACATTAAGTGTTAAAACAAATTTATTTTCTGAAATGTGATTGAAATAGTTGTTTTATGGGATGTAATGGGCATTGTGTCTTTGTTAATCGACATGAAATACACTGCATTTACCAGTGAGAAATTAGAAATTAAGTAATATCTATTCTTTCCCTTCCCTTCACTTTTCCCCTTTCCCCTTGCCACTTTTGGAAGCTCGGTATATTTATGAAAGTCAAGAGCAGTTCTTTCTAGCTCACACATCACTATCTATTACCCAAAGAAAGGTGAGTTGTGGAATAGGTGCAAAATAGGGTTAAATGAGGCTCAACACACGTACCTGCGGTAAACATACTCTACTACAGATTAGCTAATTAATGTATGTGACAATACAGATAGCTAAATGAGTGTCTCATGCCTCAGCATGACAGACAGTCTGTACTTGCACTCCTGTAGATCACTGGTAAACATTCAACCACTGAAAAAACTGAAAAAGAATGATCATTCTTACCTTAAGACTAAGTCAGAATGTATTACAATAACACAGGGTCATATGTGTCCCTCAAAGATGTAGGACACACACCAACCATCCAGCCATGCCAATTTTTGGTACTTTGTCTCTTTGCTCACAGTGGATTATTGCTGACAAGTTCTAAGTTCTGGATTCAGCCATGGGATCTGATTTTTCATTATGCTGTATACTGCTGCAAGTGATACAGACTGTCAACTGCAAGTTAGCACTTCATGGAAAATGTGCAGAAAATTGCAGAATTAAGTTCAGGAGCTGCCAAGCCCCGAGAGAAGACAGGGAAAGCAAGAAGTGACTCAGAATGGTCCCTAACTCTGTCTCCTGATTTCTTCCAGTTGATCCTGTCACCAAAAAACACAGCCAAAAGGATGTAAAAAATAATAATGAATGGTCAAACTATGTGTGGGCCTTCTCCTGCAGTTCTAGGCATGAGGTTGTTGTGGCAAATTTAAGAAGACGTCCTTTTTTGGGCTTCTATTTTGTTTTTTTCTTGTTTTCTCTTTGTACAAACTGGACCCAATCTCTGCAGGCTCCAGGGTTCTATTGTTCAGTTTATTAGCCTTTCCCAAGAAATGTAGTTTTAACCATTGAGGATAAAGAGGCAAATTGCTCCGTTTCTCTAGAGAAACCAACTACATTATGATGCTGAAAATAAGTGAGGCCTGAAACACTTCGCTTGTGTTACAATTTTCCTTTTTACTAGCAAGGTCTATGGCTCACAGGCTCATGTTCTGCATGCATGCAGGCGTGCCTGCCATACAACTGACTGTGCATTAAACTCATATGCACAGTTGGCAGAATATTTATTTTTCCATCAGCTTGGCTTCTGGGACTCACTTTTCCACGAATGCAGAACAGTTAAGAGTCTCCAGTGCAAGACTGGAGCCCCAGTTGCTTTTTATGTCTGTGTAGCAATATACAGAACACCAGGCTTCTGGGCCCGAGCCCTGTTGTCCCAGAAGACCGAAGTTTAAGATCAGGAATTCAAACACGAAGCAACCAGAATTTTTCATATGTGTCTGCCAGCCATACGGAGATTTTGGTGAAGTTCGAGAGCAGGTTAAGTTGTCTGTTCAGACGGTAGGTACACTTTTTCAGTATAAAAGTAAAGTAGCTGTCTTTTCTAATCTACTGATAAAAGAGTCTTTCACTTTTTCACTGTATTTTGTGAATTGCAGGCAATTTACATGGCAAATAGTCCTTTAAGTCCTTTAAGTAAAAATCTAGGAATGAATGAAAAGGCAGTAGTAGCAATAGTAGTTAGAATTACTTTATTTACATGTGAATCAGGAGATGTAATAGATGAGAGTGGAAGAAGAAAAGAGAATTGCCATGATCGTCTGAGTTCTATAGAAAAAAAACCATATTTTTCTAAAGGGTAGAAATGAGGGAGGGATAGCAAAAATATGATGTAGTTTAGAGAAACTTGACAAGTATTGCCACAGCTAGTCCGCTTTGTCAGGTCTTCTGAAAGGAATGTTTTTCCAAATACATATTGCAGCCACTTGAGAAACCCTGTATGGGAACTGCTGAATCATGGCCTGAACCTCTGATTGACCACCTGAGGCAAGCAATGGGTCAGCCACGGGAGCACAGGTGAAGGCAATCAGCTGTGCTACCGGAAGGGATGGAGCCTGGCTGCACCTCTCCTAGATCCATTTAAGAGCTGACTACCAGTAGGGAAGGATCTCTTTTGGAGATTGTGCCTCTTGGAGTTTTTTCAGGGAGCCTAGGACAAGGGTAAGCTTTCCATCTGTTCTTCCTTGGTGTGATAACCTGTTTAGCATAACTTCCCTGTATATTTCTTAATTATAATATCTGTATATTCATTGATTATACAAATCTCATCTCTGGAGCGTTTATAGATGGTGGTTCTTTGACCTGACACAGCAAGTTATTTTCTCAATAACTGTGTAACCTGGCATCCTTTCTTGATGTGTTTTGAAACCTGTGTTAGCATGCAGACTTTGTGCTGTGTTGGACAAGGAGTCCTTTGGTTGATTGTATGCCCCACTCCCAAAATGCACAAGAGGAAAAGGAAGAGGAGAGGGGTTCCCTGTGAAATGACTCAGCCTCGTGCCTCAAAACAAACATCAGGAACAAGTTGGTTTTTTTGCATGTCTGCTGCAAAAATTACACACCAGTACTGAACTGGGCTTTCTTAAACTCATTAGCCTTCATTTATTGCCTTTAATAATGACTATATGAGACAAAACAGGTGCAAGTAATTGTGAGAAGAGCAGAAATCAGTACTGTCATTTTGCATTACCTATGCATAAAAAAGCAGCCAGTGTGAGTTAGTGATGATCTGAACAGTAATATGGAAAATGTCATATTATTACATAAATCACTAAAAATGCCTGATCTAAGATGCGCTGCACGGTCAGACACTTCAAAAGGATGTTGCAGGATTAAAGAATACTTAAAGAAAGAGTCATGATGGAAGGTCTCGAGTAACTTGACCAGCTAATGAGGAATTAAGCCTTTCCTTTTATAATTAAACAAGGGTAAAGAGTGTATATTCATAGTATTAGATACGGGTTTGGATTAAGTGTCCTGCAGTGCAAGAATGGAACCCATGCTTGAATGGCAAGGTAACAAATGCACTTCAGATTGAAATGATGCCTAAACGAGGGAACCCAGAAGAGAGAATTCATCTGAACAGTTATAAGAATAAGCAAAGTAATTGCACTTTTCTCATGAAAGACAGATTAAACCACACAAAGCTGCATATGAATATTTAATTCTTTTTTCTTAGAGACCAAGATGAGAACTCCACCTGTGTTAGACTGCCAGAGAACAGGTGCTAGAGTATTTAAGCATCAATCCTATGTTGTCTGGCTCTTCATCTGTTTCCAAAAACATTTTCACTTGGGAGAGAGAATCAGGATGGGGAAATCAAGTGAAAATATGACTGCCTGATTGAATCTTGCATCAGAATTTGGTTGCTAGCACCAAGGAACGGAAGGGGAATTGGCTGGCAGCAGTCAGAGACTGATGAGGTCACTGAATAGTTAGCAGCAGTAGTGGTTCAGGATGTGCAATCACAATCACCAGGGACCTCTAAAAAACCAACCACATTCTGCTCTCTGCAGAACCTGAAGAGCATAGCAGTGTTTCAAGCTGAGGCCTTGATTCTGGAAAGAACTGTAAAATGGGGCTGCCTGTAATGGCAGGAACATGATGATTTCTAGACACGATGTAGCCATTTCTATTTGGTCCTGCATTCACATAATAGTTTGTTCTTAACTGCTGCAGCTCCAAACAAAGCTCAATTTAATAATAATGCACGATGTCAAAGCTGCCTGGCTACTCTAAAGAGGCAACCATTAAAAGGCTGCTGTTATTTCAGTACTAACAGAGCAGAAGGATTAAAGCATAGAGTGATATTTGGGGCATAAATACATAATAAGATGCTACATCTTAAAACTCAAAGCTTTTGTTTAAGTAGACAAACTAGGATACAAAGGAAAACTAATGCAAAGAGAACAGAGTTACATACTGGGGTTGTGGTTGAGCCAAAAATACACCTGTCTCAACATTCAGTCCAATCCCCCTGCACTGGGCTGCATACCAACTATTCATAGCAAGTCCAATTTTAGCTAGGAAAAAAAAAAGCTGTGAGAGGACATAACTCTCTTCTATGTGTTTTAGTGGAATATTACTACAAACAATATTTATGAAAGTGAAAAAAAAATGTTGTGAACAACTGGTTGGTTTTTTCTCAGGGTAGGGAGAAAAGTAACTCCCTGTGGTGACTGTTAAAAAGGAGGGCATATACCCCTTAATACCTTTAAATCTTATTTCTAGTGAAAAGGAGCTCTTACTATTTTTGCTTCTAATCTAGGCCAAGTTCTGAAATCCCTGTAAAAACCAAGGGCTTAATAATGAAACAAAAAACTAGTAGCTTTATTTTTATATCTAAAGGAGATAAGGATTTGAAATGTGAACGTGTACAGCTGAGTATATTTCCAGTTCGCTTCCCCATGGAAAAAAGGAGTTTGTGAAGATTATGAACCAGACTGTACTACTTGGCACTTAAGGACCTATGACCTTGATCATGGTCATGTCATTCTGGCTGGGCTCCAGCTGCCCTCAGAGTGCCTGGCTTCAGCAGAATGGTACTGGTCACTGACAAAACTTAACCATTAACAATTGTTCTCCATTAGAACCATTAAAAAAAAAAATCATGCAGAGATACTTTCACCACTGTATTCTAAATTTACATTTGATCCCATAGAACATTTCTCCTGCCCTGAAGGGCTATTATGACAGATGGAGCCTGAAGTCATAGACTAGATGCACTTCATGGATGCTTTAGAGGGATGGCCCATATACTAAGGGAATATATATCTGTATATATACACCAAAAGGTGAGAAAGGTGGTGGTGATTAATTGGGATATATTAGAAAGCATAGGATCCAAGCATGATGTAGATAGTATGGAATAAGGGATGAATATTGTTCTGTTTTCAACTGAGATAGTTAATTTTCTTCCTAGTAGCTCGTATGGTGTTACATGTTGGATTTAGGGTAAGAATAATGTTGGTAACACACTGATGTTTTAGTCATTGCTCAGCAGCACTTACACAGAGCTAAGGACTTTTTAACTTCTCGCACATTCCTGACAGTGAGCAGGCTGAGGGTGCACAAGGAGCTGGGAGGAGACGCAGCCAGGACAGCTGATTGAAACTGGCCAAAGGGATATTTCAAACCATGTGGCATCATGTTGAACAATAAAGGAGGGAGAGTTGGCTCAGGGGGACTGCCACTGCTCATGGACCATTTTGGCATCAGTCAGTGGGTGGTGAACAATTGCATTATGCATCATTTGTTCTTTATATCCTTTTATCATTATCTATTTTTTCATTCTTTTCTGTTCTATTAAACTGTCTCTACCTCAACTCATGAATTTTACCTTTTTTCTGATTATCTTCCCCCATTCCACTGTGATGTGAGTGGGGTGAGCAAATGGCTGTGATGCTGAGCTACTTGCCAAGTTAAACCACAACAGCCCTTCTGGCATATTTCACATTCTTTCTCCAATTCCTACCACTTTTATACTAAAGGGAACACTTCAATTATGACCCAAATTTGTAGACTTTCTCCTTTCCTTCCCTTCTGTCTCCTTTTTTTTCTTTTTCTCCTTTTTTTTTTTTGTCTTTCCAGATAGATTTCCTTTTCTGCATGCAACTTTACCAAGTATGTGACAGACAACTTCTTGCATTTGGAAAATTATTGGTTGTTTTCAATGAAATATCATGTGAAATCCTGGAGGAATTACACTTAGGAACTTATGGTCGGTCATGACTCTCATGTAAGAAGAAATTCACCAATTCACCCATGTATCACATTGTTTGCTGTTTACAGTCTGTAACACTCTGACATCTATGACAGTAATGACTATCTCTCCCTGGCTGTCATTGCACTCTTAAATTAATAAGTGTTCTCCTTGCCTAACCTGATTGCTAATTCCTTAAATGTAGGAGCAAGCACAGGCCCCATTTAAATTCATAGCTCTTTGCAGCCGTGTATCACACCAGCTGATATTAATATGTGGCAAGCTAAAGATCTCTTAATCTCACAATAAATCTCAGTAATACTGAGATGGCACACTTGACTTATGCTGTATTCATGGAAAGCACAGAATGGCCAGGGTTGGAAGGGACCTCAAGGATCATGAATCTCCAACCCCCTGCCACATGCAGGGCCACCAACCTCCTCATTAATGCTAGGCCAGGCTGCCGAGGGCCCCATCCAATCTGGCCTTGAACACCTCCAGGGACGAGGCATCCACAACCTCTCTGGGCAGCCTGTTCTGGTACCTCACCACTCTCTCTGTAAAGAATTTCCCCCTGACGTCCAACCTAAATCTCCCCTCCCTCAACTTAAAACCATTTCCCCTTGTCCTGCAGTTATCTACCCTTTCAAAGAGTTGATTCCCCTCCTGTTTGTAGGCTCCCTAAAGCCTATGCTTCCATAACCATACCCCTATCTTGAAGCTGATGAAGCTTGGCTTTGGGAAGGGAAGAAAAAAGATGGAGAATGGAGAGAAGACAGGAAGATGGAAAGAATCCTAGGGCTCATCCATCCAACTTCTCTAAATCAAGAACACTACAAGTTTGGGTGAGGCTAGATGCCAAATAATATTTAAGATGTACTTTGATTTGCTCTGACAATGAAATTACATCTGTTATAGAAATCCTTCTAGATTTCTATAAATTCCAGAAGCTGTTAAATCAAAATCATTCAAGACAGTTCTCTATATCTGTGGTGATCACTTGGTGTTTGGGTCTTAATACCATAATATATTATTTCAGGATCTTGGAAAGGTTATTCAGTAAGTCTGTTTTGTAGGGATATTTATAGATATCTCATGCAAATACACAAACACATTTGCCTCGCTGCTACATTTCATTCATAAAAATGAAAGTAGCACTTTAATAAAAGGTATTATCGATATCTTTGTCTTCAGCACATACACTGTAGTTATTCACCACTAAAAGCTGTAAGATGGTTAAATCGATTTGAAAATTGTGATTTCTCTTCAGTACTGTAACTTCAGTGTCTACTAGCACTAGAACACTCTCTGTAGCCTTTTGACCTTTACTGGACTTCAGAAATGAGTTTATCCACTACTGTTGTATGCTTAGTTTGCTATAGTTTACCTACAGTTACTTGCACCCGTGATTTTGAAGACTATATCTAAGTACCTTTCCTTGGCTCACCTGTCTCCTAAGAGAAGATGCCACCTGTATCAATTATTACTGATATACTGGCTAGACTCTTGCCTTTGTATGTCCCTCATCTTTTGTGCTCATGAACTGTCAACACAATAGACTGGGGAAGAATAATTCCTTGCATAGCTCCTTTTTCTTACTGCTGGCAATTTGCTACCTTGCATGTAGTCACTGCAAAGATGACATTGCTGCATTTTCATACTTTGAGATAGCAATAACATTGTGGTGCATGTGCTAAAGAAAATGTAAAACAAATATGAAAACAGCAAAGTAGTTTGCTTCCACTGAGGCCTGGAACAAATCTCTCATTAGAACTGTCCTGCTTTCAGTGAAGTGATACCAAGCCCTCTGCTCTTCCACTATACTTATACCTGAATACTGACTATCCTCATCAATAAAATGAAGGTTTGATCCAGTCCAGAAGGAATATTTTAATAAAACAGAGTATCCAAGAGTGATTGGAATTACTGTTTATTTACATTACTAGCTCCAAGATAAAAAGTTTATTCCCTTTTGACTTTGGCTTGTATTTCTATATTTACAGAAAATAAACCATTAATTCATCACCAGTAGAGACACATGACGCAATGCACTTTGATTTCAGATATGATCCCATTTGGATTTTAGTGAATACCTTTTTTACGTGCTTACCACGTTGATCTGTACTATCATCTAGTCATTCTTGAATGGTGCATTTATTGGTTTGTTCTTCTCTACCAGGAAGAATATTATTTAACAGATATATCTTTCCTCAGATAGGTAAGAAAAATAAAATGTTTTGTACCACTGGCCCCTGCTGTCAACATGCCCTAGTAGTGTAGTGCCCCGAAGCAGCTTGTCTTATATTAACTATTACAGCGCAGACTTAGCTCCTCCTGGAAGCATTGGTTTTTTTCTTCTCCTTTCATCAGGACATAAGTCTGGCCTTCTGCAGCCTTCTCAAGGAAGCTTGAAAGACAGGGCTGCTTGAAAGCAAGGTTTCACTGGATGGTTTGTGAGGGAAAGCTTATGGATAGTGGGAGAGTGTAAAGTGGAGCTGGCAAACCTTTGAAGAATGGTTTTCTAAGCTTTGCTGATTTGAAAGCTGTTTTCACATACATATCCTCTAGTGCTCAGGCATAGGAAATGTCCCTGACGAGGCTATAATTCCAGATAGTTTTACACAACTTCTTCATTTATTTGGATGATGGAAAGTAAAAGGTATGGGCTGCATAGTTCTGAAATCACTTTTTGATAGGGTTGGAAGGCATAGAGTAGCAGTGCAAATATAGGCCTTCGTGATGGTGCGCTAATATTGGTAGATAAGATTTTCAGTAGAAACACAAAAATCTGGCCATCTGTATTCCCTCTGGTTTGTCTGATCAGTGGCTTATTTTAATTAACTTTTATTGAGTTTTACATTTAACGTTGTACAGTACGGGTATTTATGATGCAATAAACTACAAGACACAAAAAGATAACGAGCTTGGTCTCCACTGCTTAGATTCCTCCCATATCCAGCACACTAGGATGATAATGTTGAAATATTCAGAACTACTTATGTTTCTGGGGTTAAAATTTTATAAAGTGTAGTGATAGCTTTTAGGTTACAAGTTTTGTAGATAGGAGAGTTTAATTTTGACCGTAGCCTCAGTGTGGAACAATGTCAGGTATGGCTTAGGCTCATCCAAATCATTTACAACTTTCTGAGATTTGGAACATCCATTAAAGTAACACCCTACCATTTATTCCTGAAGTGACATTAGTAATAGGTCTTACTATTCAGCAGAAAACATCTAAGTCTGAATGTTGAAATGGAGTTTGGAAAAGTACAATATTACTTTAAATGGATGCACACAATTTAACATCTTGTTCACTAGCAGAACTTTCAAAAATCTGCAGTGCGTTTACTATGTATGTACATAGCACAAATATATTTTAAGATGATTAAGAAACAGCCATTCTTCGATTTATTTTCTCTATTGACTTATCTGTATACGTAGTGTGGCTAGCTAGTTAGCCTCTTTAAAAAAACAAAAACCAAAACAAATATATGTTCAAGAGATTACAGTATGAATTAGGAATCCCTGTATTCCCTCTTGTGCTGATTCTCGTTTTCTTCCCCTCCTTGAGAAAGGATGGCTCTATCTCACATGATAGGCAATAGTAAAATCCCCACTAGGATGTTCATGTTTTAGATTAAATCCTAAACACAGAATGAGGCACTTTGACCCATTTTGCAAATTTTGGCCAGACGAGCCAGGCACCAGCATACCTAGCTGTGGAAATATGGTAAGTTTTTGAGGTGGATACTTAGCATTTTGCATGGATTTGTAGATGTTTAACTAAACCGGTCACAGCCTGTTAAGATCTTCAAGTTTCTGCTTAAAATATGTATATCGCAACGTGTGAAACCTTTCAAATGCTTTGAGTTCTTTGCATTTTCTTAAGAGTCATCAACAGGTCTGCAAACTTGGCTAAAAGTCAGGGAATATAATTACAACTTCATAGTAACAACACCAACTGTCATACAAGCTGAGACACCATTTGGGCCAAATAATTAAGAATCTTCAACATGACCTCCATCTCTTCTGCTCACGCACATACATTATAATACCTATTGCTGGTGTGAGAAAGCCAAAGAAAGATACTTTGAATAGGGAAATATTTACTCGAAAAATCTCCTCCTAGGTAATGGGCTTCATACATCAATTTGTTATCAGCTGGAGTCATAGAGGAAGGGAGATATATTTGAACACAGCTGTCATCATGGATATATCTTAGCAGAAGTACCTGAAAATAAATTAATTGTTCATGGAAACTCTATAATCCAACACCAATCAAACCAGCCAGGTGGGCACCCTGGGTTCCCTCTGTAGTCATTGGACTGACAGAGAATGGGTCTTCTCTTCAGGCTGATTCAAAGCAGCAGTCAAATTCTGGCATTAGCGTAGCATCTTCTTTTTCATCTCTCCATTGACTACAGAGGGAGCTGAGGCAGATGGAACCCTCATACTGTGTAAAGTTACTACATTTAGGGTGTAGGACAGCATGTGTGAAAAACTACGCCTGGCAATTGGATGGCTCATAACAAAACATGTCTTATTTCACAAACAGGCCCATGGCAAGTGTTTTTACTTAAAGAGTACTTTGGAAGACATCACATCCACAGCTACATTTTGCTTAGAGATTTGCAATGATTTTGTCAAATTACTATGTGCCTGGCTTTCCGACTGACTTCAAGCCTAAATAGGTTGTTTCACAGCTTCCTAAAGATTCAAAATCCAAATCGTAAACCATCTTTTAGGAGAAACAACCCACTTCAAGGCAGTTGGGATGTATGCAAAGCAATGAGCTCAGGGTTGCACTCACTTCTTTTAAGGACAATAGAGCTCTTTTCCTTCTTTTCATTCTACAAACCAGATTCGGCCTGGTTACATTAAATTCTTATGTTAATGTTTCATTAATTAGCTTCTCTTTCTTTATATTTTGTCTTCATTGTTCTGCTCTTACTTTGTTTTACTCCCCATATAATTAAAACGTTTAACATCATTCCTTCCTGTGGTCAGGACACATTCGCTTAAATCTATTTCATTCTCAATCAAGGCGGAGGACAAATGGAAGCAATTATAACCAAGAATCCTCCCCTGGCCCTCTCCCCACTGCCCAGCCCATAACGCTGCCACGTCACTGGTGTAAAACCCAGCCTTTGCCATGTCACACTCTAGGGCCACTGCAGGGGAGCAAAGGCGGAGAGGAGACCACGAACCTCGCAGCGGTGTGCTATCGCCTGATCGCTAAGCAGTGGTTCAGGAGGGTTCGGGCCTTAGGAGGAAATAAACGCTCGCTTTTTTTTTTTTTTTTTTCCTTCTTTATTTTATTTTAATTTGACCTTACGCGCGTTAAATTTCACCTTTCTTTTTACAACGTAACCGATAGACGTGCTTACACTTGTATTTACGAGCGTCCCCCCGCACGACCCTCCCCCCCCCCCAGGCTTGCAGCCTGCTGCCGCCGCCTCCCGGTAGGTGGCGCCTCAACACCGGCGGAGGCGGTGCAGCTTGGCTCGGCCCGGCTCGGCTCGGCGGCGTGCTGGGCTCGTGTAACAGCACCGTTAGCCGCTAACCGCGATGTTTAAAGCATAATAATAATATCAATTGTTTGTTTATTTATTTATTTATTGTTGCTCATTTCGTACTTGTATGCTGTTGGGGCTCCGGCCTCCTGTAGGAGAGAACAAAAGCCCGTGGCGTGAGGGAAAAGGGGGAGGGGGGGGGGGTGCATCGTGCTTGCCGACTTCTTGCTGCCAACATCGCACGCAGCTATTCTTTGCCTAAAAATAAATTAAATTCGTGCTAATGATATTAATAATAACGAGATGAACGAAGATGCTGGTTGCTTCTTCTGGGTGATCTTTGTAACGAGAAGCAGCTTTTTCCACAAGAAAGCAGTGCCTGGGCTGCCCTCCCTGCAGTCTGGCCTGGCAGGTTTCTGGTGTACAGAAATGCTGTAAAAATGTTAATTAAAAATATTTATATATATATATATATATAAAAAAACCAGTCACTGGTTACAGCCTAGGATACAGAGTCATAGAATCATAATGGAAGTGAGCACAGTCCTCCTCCTAAAGCAAGTTTCCTGCAGTTGGTTGAGCAGAAAAGCATCCAGGCTTTCCTGCCTGAATCCATCTCTCCTCCAGACTGTACAGTCCCAGATCTCTCCGCCTTTCTTTATATGGGAAATACTAAAGGCCCTTAATCACCTGTGTGGCCCATAGGTCACTGTGTTCTCACATTTTCACATCAGCTGTGTTTACATGCCAAGCACAGTTGCACTACGCTGGCATAAAGCTGATTTAATGGAATGGTGAATCTACCCCCTTTTAAAATAACAAGTGATAAAATAACAGCTTGTGTATTAAATATAGAAAACAGCATCCTCTGTTGTTCCATCAAGTTTATGCTCAAACCTCTGGTCACACAAAATTTTGCAGCACAGCAAAGGAAGGGTTCTGCACACCGGTGAGATGTGCAGAGCACCAGTGGTGGTCACAGATGGTACCCAGGCCTAAAGACAAAGTGGATGCCAGTTTCAGAGCACCTGCCTTGGACACAAATCACCACGAATCCAGTTCTGTTCACTTGCATGCACTTTGGGACATCTGTGAGGAGTTGTATGGCAAAGGAACATAGCTGTGATGTTAGGAGGGTGTGTTGGGCTGTGGGTTCCCAGCAGAAGCGTGGGAAGACAGACACCAAGCTTAGCTAACACAAACTGAAGATAGATCCCTCTCCTCCTAGATCCCATCTCAGCTTCCTGACTGCTTCATTCTGCGCACCACAGCACACAACTTTTATACACCCTACCTACATCCATGCCTGTATGTAACCAAAGGGCCTGTGTCAAGGCTACAGTTTTCACTCAAGGAGCCAGGATGTCAGCTCTATCTCTTCCTGTTTTCTTCCCTATCTGTAAAAGGGAATTACCAACATTTTGCTTTTCCCACAGGCTGTTGTAAGGCACATGCTCTGAATGGTGTGGGATAACTTTCTCCTGTGATGGTGGGAAAAGAAAGTGAGAGAAACAATAGATTTTTAAAAGCTCATTTTCTACTTTGGGTGTGTTTGTTTTTATTAAACACAGAAGATCGTTCTGGTACACACAGATAAAATCTAAAGATTTATTTAAAGTGTTTCTTTGTTAATTCATATCAGTTTGTAAAGTATCTGCGCAGTGCAGATTTGTACAGCGTGGTCTACTCCAAAAGGTATGAGGGATTTAAATACTTAATATCCATTTTGAGAAGCTGGCAGGATGACAGTAAAAATGCTCAAGGTGCTCTAATGACTTTGTTCTTTCTTTTTAGTCATATTTGACAGAATCAATGTGGACTTTGAAAAACTCACATCTCAGAGTCAAAAAATAATGTTTCAGTCCATCTCATCTCAAAAATCCTCTCCTCTGAGCAATACAATCATCCTAAAATGATGGGTTATTTCTGGAAAGAGAAAAATGATTTATTTGTGAAATATAGGCTTCCAATTTTGAATGCTTTTAGCATAAATAACTAAGATATTGTGAGGGGAATGTAGTGGTTGCACATCTTTGTTATTAGAGTATTGACATCTCTTGCTTCATTGATTTTTTATTACAGTCCCAAGGTTAGAAATAAGAATTGTCAGTGACAACTTCTTTGCTGCTTGCTTTAGTTTCAAGTCATAATTTCAGGGCTATTTTATTTTTCTTTATTTCTCCTCATCCATACAGACTGCCTACCCGTCAATCGTATATTTAACAGGAATAGCCCTTTTTTAAAAAGCCACCTCTGAAAAGTTTCAGGGCTGCAGCATGCCAGCATAAAAGATAGATAGCACCAAGCCAGGCTGCCTTTGTCGCTGCTACTGCTGCTGTCTTGGCATCTGTCGATGAAGAGCGCTCCAATCTGGGGATCCCTGCTGGGGTGAGATATGGCCACGTCTCCAGCAACGGACCAGGCGACACCGGTGCCAGAACACTGTGACCATCTGATGCAAGTCTCTCCTAATGAAAGTCCAGCATGGGGCTAAATGAGTTTCCTCTACTGCTGGGTGAGGGGCTAATGATAAAAGCACTCCCTGGGCTCGCCACTGCTGTTGGTAGCTTTGTCAGGGCATATGGCAGTTGGCTAACTGCAGTTCCTGCGAGGTTTTCCCTTGCTGCGTTACCTCTGGAATTGGCTTGCAGGCTCTGCTGAGGGTCCTCTGCCTGCGGGGGAATGCTTATGGGCAGGCACATGGGTGCTTGCTGGGGAGCACAGCGAAAAGGTGGGGAGGGCTGGTACAGCAGTATTTTGGCACTTGGAGACTGCTGTTGTTGATGCTGGAGAAGTGCTCACATAAAATCTATACCAGTTTGCAATCTGAAAGGCTAAAGCTGTGCTAGTTAGTAAGGTTAGCTGCTCCCCTTTGCACACAGTCACAAATGCTTCCCGAATGTGTGGATTGAGGCATTCTGAATTTCCAGTCACAGCATTCATATTTTTATTAATGTGAAAAATAATAACAATAATAGTAATTTTAATGAATAGAATACTTTTGGCCAGGAAGTCTCTAGGCAATTCACAAAATATATTATAATGAGAAAAAGAAGGCAGATTCTATCTTTTAGAAGTAAACCTTTTATTTGAGAAACCAGTGAAAAATAGGATGGAGAAAGGTAGAATAAAGGGGAAAAAAAAGCATACATAATGAAATACACAAGCACACATAGATACTGCATGGGAAGTGTGCTGAGAAAAAAAAAAATAATCACTGCCACTGCAGGGTAGATCCTTGCTTTTTGCTTTTATTCTTACAGCAATTTCTTCCACCTCAAGTTTTTGTAGCTGACGTTAAATGTAAGACTTGTATTTTATTTTATTGTTTGAGACATAGCGGCAAGCAGCATGTTCTCTGCACCTGTTGGTTTTACATTTTGCTTCTCACCACAGTGCCTTTGCTGTTGAGACATGATCTGAATGACAGGTAGTGCTGAATCAGCTTGTAAGTAGAAATGGAGGTGCGTTCAATGCATCATTCCAAAATACACACCCTCTTCGAGGGAGACTTGCCCCTCTCCAGTTATCTTCTGCCGTTAGATTTCTTTCTTTAGTTTTAATATTCTCTTTTTTATCTCTCACCATTATCTCTGCATTCTTGTTTCAGTCTCTTCTCACTTTATTCTCTTGGGTTCCCTCATCAACATGATCTCAACACCTTAGATAACCGCAGAGGCATTCTTAAGTGAAATGTTTAGTTAAAACATAGCAGCCCTGCCCCTGGGATACATTCAGGGCAGATTAGAAACATCTAACACATTTCTTAGAGACCTTCAATTACAAGACTCGCTTGTGAGTAATCTAGTGAGGCGTGAGGAAAGCTTGGGCAGCACAGTCATTGCTCTTGACTCCCCACACTAACTTCTAACTTCATGGTGCCTTAGAAATAAGAATTCCTCAGTAGTGAAACAGACGGGCTTTTTGGCTATAAGGTCACAAAGAAGTTCAGCTGAAGACCATCACATACAAATTACAGTTTAACCCTTCCACGCTTCCCAAAAACCATCAACCAACCAAATACTCCCCCCTCCCCCCCAAAAAAACCAACACCTCCATACCAGAAAAACACATCCTTACTATTGCAGTTTTTGTTTTCTTTCTCCCTGTGTTCACTGTCCATTTTCTATATAAGTGCTTCTAAGTTAAGTCCTGAGTTTGCTGTACTTTATTACATAAAGCATTTCAGAATGCTTTTGGGATATGTCAAGGAAACGGATTTGTGGTTTAGATTGTATGGCACGCACTGTGGATTTCAAAACTTTTTAAGCTTGTTTATCATTTAGACTCTTAACATCCTTGGCAGGGTGGGTTATTTCGAAGATTGGGCAATTTAGGCACTGGGGCTGTGGTCTTTAAAAAAATGTATTACTGCTAATATCCCTTCCAAGATCTGTGCCTAAATGCTTCAGGCGTTATTAAAAATGAGGTTTACGTGCCTTAGCAGATGTGCCCTGATTCATAAGCTTCTCCCTGGCATTACTGTCAATCTTGAAAGTCAGCAGGAGTTCTTGATAGGTCAGGGTGGTCACATGAAAATCCATTGAATATTATCAGATTGAAGCAAAGTACAAATGGAAGCCTGCTGCATTTTTCTGGCGTGTGTTGCAAGTTGTTCCAATTACCTTTTAAAACTAACCTACTTTTTTGGATTAAACCAACACATGCATTAGCAAGTGTTTTACGTGAGCCTCAGGTAGTTCTTCTTGTGTGTGTGTGTTGTGTTGGTGGTATAACCTAAATGAATCTGATTCTGACAGAAGTTTGCTATTATTTGAAATGTATTGCTGTGATTCACATAGCAGAGAAACTTCGTCAAGCACAGAGAGCTTTATGTCCCATTTGGCTCAGCATATTCAAGAAACACACTTTTCAAATGAAATGAAATGGAATATAAAAAAGTCTTTCCTGGTAGCTGTTTTTTTCTTATATCTAATACAAATTGAAGAAATGGCCTCAGATGTGAATGGTATTCAATGCCTTTCAGAAGCTTTGGGAGAAAAAGCTGAGGGGTTGTTTACGTGTATGAGATGTTTTCAACGAAGCCCTGCCTGTGTGACAGCAACTCCAACCACTGCTGAAATGTTTGCAACTCCAGCTGTGCTTCTGTGGTTTTCCAAGATTTCTGTCCTGCGCTCCTCTCGGTAGCATTCTGAGTTTGCTTTGCTTTATCACATGGTGCTATCTCATAGAGTAGTTCAGGTGTTTTAGTGTGGCTTGCATCCAGCCAAGAGTTTATGGACTGTCTTCATCTCCTTCTCGGAACAGACTTCCTATAGGCAGCCTTAACCACTGAGCAAAACACACTGCTTATACCAAGTGTGTATTTTAAAGATGCCTGCAGAAAGAGGGGACAATTTAAAAAATGGTGCCTGGGCCTTTTTGAGCAAGTTTATATAAGGACTACAGCACAATTAACTTGTCGATAACTTTTTTTCTTGTTGTGCTCTGTATAAACAAACTAAGCTAGCTGAATACAGAAAAATGAAAGCAGTCAGAGGTGAGCACAATAAAAGTGCCCTAATTGGTGCTGGGAAGTTTCTCTCCATTTATAATCCCATACTCTTCCCTTAAAACCTCAGGTTTCTGTATGGAAAAAGCTGCCCAAAATATCCTTCCTCTTTTCCTGTTCAGAAAAGTTTCATAGGGAATTTTCAATACATACAAAAATAATATTCATTTCAAATTTGCTTGGAAGAGAGATTTTTGTTCTAAATCACTGTAACCCAAAATGTTCTCCTTTAAGTTATGAAATGACAACTTTTTGTCATTTTTCCATCTTTGTAATTTTTCCTGTTTTTCTCAGTGTTCCAGCATAGTGTAGTAGCATATTCACACAATTTCACTTTTCCTTCTGTCTTTTAAAGTTCAAAATTTGACAGTGGGATAGAAAGACACCTAGAAGACAGATGGGAGGGAGATATGTGAAAGCAAGAGAAATATATCCAGAGCTTATCCATTTTATTGCTATCCTGTCAAAGATAAGGAAAGGAACAGAAAAATCTTATGTAACGTTCTTTTAAATCTACAATAAAGATTTTCAGTTAGAAAACACAATTTTAACACAACTTTGAAATTTGCAGTCTGAAGTACTTGAAAAAAAATCTGATAGTAAATTTTTTTAATAAGTTTTGTTTTCAATAAAGTGACGTTTTACATTTGAAAAATAAACAGCCACCTGTTTAAGCTTATGTCTCAGCCTGCATTATTCCAAGGCCCCAAGGAAGCTGTGGAGCCATCACTAGTGGTCCGTGCTATTGTGCCTCTTGGTCACTTCAACATTTGGCGAAGTTTTCAGTATCCTCTGGCACTTTGTATTCCAGACAGAAAGACAAGCTTGAGTGTACAGAATTGGTTTGATTTGTTTGAGCTAAAATGATGACAGAATAGAAATATATGTGGAAAGGGAAAGAAGTAAAAAGATAGACAGACTACGGATGCAGAGGATAAAATTTTACGGTGACCCTGCATGTAGCAGGGGGGATTGAAACTAGATGATCATTATGGTCCTTTTCAACCCAGGCTGTTCTGTGATTCTATGACTCTCTGATTCTGTGATTCATCATGTGTCCCAGTATGTTATTGGCCAGAGGAATGGGCTAGAGAAGCTCCTTACTCCACTGCTTATATATATACCATTTCCTTTGGCCTCAGTAAATCATTTATTTTTTGTCTCTAAGTTTCCTTATCCAACAAATGAGAAAGCTTAATTTTCTCCCTCAGAAAAGTGTTTTGAAATTTAACTAGTCAGTGTTTGTAAAATGCTTTGAATCCTCACCAAGTCGCCAAGTGATTTCTTTACAGGAGGAATGTGATGAATGCAGCAGAGGTGAAATATATAAATAAGAAAATATATAAATATATAAAAGTCTTTTTTTTTTTCCCACCCAGAAGCAAGAGTGAACAAGTTGAATGTGAAATCAGTGCTGCTGTGGAGTATAAAGAACCAATGACTGAATAAATCTACTTTGGAACACACCCTGGTAATTTACAATTCTATCAAACAATCTTCCATCTTCTCATTTTGAATTACTGGCATTTATGATGACTCCACCATGTGTTTTTCCTTCCGATTTTAACTCTCCTTTTAAAAACACAAGTTTGTGTCTGCCCGGACAAGTATGAACATTCTCAGCATGGAATATGCAATGAAGAATTAATTGTTTGGTGGTTGGTTTTTTTTTTTTTCTTCCCCTCTGGAAAGTTTTGCCATCCCAGCAATATCTTCTACAGTTTTCTAACAGCCCTACAATTTTCAAGTACCATTTCTTTTTATCCAACGGTTGTGCCGTTTTCAATAGTGCTGGATGAATGCTTCAGAAAGCTGTCTGCAAATATTCACTCCAACTTTTAAATAAACTAATTTGAACTGTGTTCATACATATTTCATGTGCGATTTATCTGATCATCCTGATGAATGATTTATTGGCAGGAATGTTTGTCCAAATGACAGATTTTAAGGAAGTAATTCAGGTAATTTGCAAAAAAAGTGAAATCTGCATTTCTGACAATAAAGACCAGTTTTATAAACCATAACTACACTCAGAATTAATCTCTTACTATAAAGAAATGTGAAATATGAGCTAAATCTCAATTAAATCAGTCTAATTTAGAGCAGCTAGTATTTGCCATGAGCTAATGTTGAGCAAATGGCAGGCTAAGAATGACTTTTAAAACATTATAATGTTTCAGACAGGTAGCACATGAAAAAAATATACCAAAATTCTACTGGCTGATAGTTCACATGCAGGTTTGCAGTTCATAAAATAAATTGCCTGCAAATTGCTTGGCTGTTTATTTTATTTGTAGTACTTGGATACTGAATTTGGTACAGCAAAATTTGTACTGTTTATCAGAGTAATAAAGTAACACAGTCTGCACTCTTCTCTCTAAGATAGCATTTGGAGAAAAGTTAATTTACATGTTGCATAGAAAATAATTATGAGAGCTAGGCTTACCAATAATATATTCCAGTTGAACAACTTAGCCTTTCTCCACATTTAATTTCAGTGGGATCATGCCAAGTGATAGCTGACTTAGTGATGCTTCTGAACTATAATTGATTAAAATGGGCAAAAAGATATGAAGACTGATTATTGCAATGTCATTGAAGGGTGTCATTTTAGTAATTCTCAGATTTTAGAGTAAAATGAATTATCTCCAAGGTGAAGAACAAAATTTCTTCTCTTAAAGAATGAAGTAGGAGCTTTGTGAACAAGCGGACCAAGCTGAAAATGATCATTACAATTCTGTAACAGTTTGTGTTTCCTCATTACTTCTTTCAAACTCCTGTACTGTGGTACATTTGCAAAGTTACAGTGAACATTACCCTTTGTGATCGCTCTTCTTTAGCAGGAAATGAATCTGCATTATTATCCCTTTCTTTTCCTTTCTCTCTCTCCTTTTGCATTTTACAGAAAGGATTGTGGTTCTGCTGTATGGATCTGTGAAGCCCCGCTCTGCAGAGAGGATACTAGCAGTTGAACAGTGCTGTTGCTGTCAGTAGGATTACTTATGCTGAAAGCCCTGCCATTGCCTTGCACTGAAGAGGGCAGTGGACAATCAACAAGAAATGTTCTGAGGTGGCTGTTGTGTTGAAGGAGCAAAAGAGGCATCTAATTATTTCACTAAGAGTTAGGCACTTTAATGTTATACCATGAGGAGATTCGCGGCCATAAACTCTCTCTAGCATTTATGGTTTTAGCTAGCCCTATATTATAAGACAGTGGAGGAAAGGTGACAGTTCCATTTCACTAAAGAGCAACATGATTACTGTGGTCCTTAAGGATGGGTTGATGCAGTAAATCACTCCATGCAGGTTGAAATGCTTTCAGTTGGAGTGGTAAAAGGAGCAGTGCCCTACAGCTTCTGGGGAGAATTAATTGACTCCTTCTATTCTCCTTTTCCATGTCAGTGTTTTGTGGAGGGATTACTAAGTATCCTCTGAAACTGTACATAGAGAGATAATTACTTGGTTTGTGGATCACAACAGAATTTATGTACAAGAAAATGATATACTGGAAACCAGTAAAAACCCAGTGAAATGTGCTATTAGAAAATACAGGATATTTCAACCCTTTACAGACATGCAAGTTCAACCAGGAGATGCTATTTCCCAGATCTAGGTCTTGCAAGTTGTTACTTGAGGTTCCTACCTGATTTTATTCTGTTCGTTTAAAATTTAGGAGTGCTTTTATTCATTAATGGGAAGGTTTATATGAGGTTCATCGGGATTAATTTCTGCAGCAGTTGAACAAGAAGAGTAAGTGCTAGTCACTAGAGATAAATTGGTGGGGGAAATGCCAGCAGTGGAGAGACACAGGATACCCTAAGACTTGAATCAGTGTAGCCAGATTAAGTTCTTTTTCTGGACAGCCCTCTGAAAGAAGCTGTCTTTTCCCATTGAGTTTGGCAACGCTGTAGGGGATCAGTGATTCTAAGGCTTCAGTTAATGTTTTTATGTCCCCCTTCAGTAGCCTCATGGAGAACTGGCTCTTGGGGTTGTGACATCTTAGCAAATAATGACAAGAGCACTGTGCTTATGGATCCTGACTTGTCTTAAATTCAGAAATATCTGGTTATTTCATTTCCTTCCAGAAAGAAAGAAACAAACAGCGTTTACTTCTTTCCTAGACCATCACTTCTGATTCCATTTAGTTCCTTCACAATTACTTGCAGCTGGATCCATTAAGAAAAAATAAAATATCCTCTCCCATTTAAATCATACACTAGATGAGGGCAAATAAATTACTCCGACTACAGTGGACTGCAGCTACATTTATTTTTTCCAATGCTATTTGTGTGTCTTTCCTCTCCCCACTAAGTTATGTAATGCAAAAATTAACCTGTTTTAGTATTATTATGATGATTTTGAGTTTCTCATAATTCGCACATAGTTTTGGCTGCTGAAGATGACCTCGGAAACAATCTGGTTAAAAACAAAAAGTTAGCAAAAGGAAATGTTCTCTTGTAGTGGTAACTTTTCGGGGAAGAGCTCTAGTGTAGTTCCCATGTTCTGAATGCTTTCTGGGGCTATTCTGGGAACGTATTCCCATGGTCCCACTTATTCCGATTATCTTCTGGTTAACATAAAGAAAAAAAGAGATTAAATTAAGTTCTATTTCCAATGAATTGTTTATGTATGAGAAGCCAACATATGGTACAAGCAGAGACAGGAAAAAAAAAAAAATCTTTGGTAAAATGAGAATAAACCAGACAAATTGCTATTCAGGCTGCAGTCTGGTTTATGTGCTGATGCTGATGTATTCATAATGGTTTTGAAGTGGTAAGAGCTAAGCTGCTGTCAGACCCAGTCAAGACTTCTCAGTAAAGTAGGCAGAAAATTAGTTACAGTGACCAAGAATTGAGGAGTAGGATTAACCCCACCTAATATTGTTTTTGTGGTATTTGCTGCAACAGTCCAACATTTGGCTTGCTACAGTATTGCTTGTGATATGGGTGGGTTAAGTTCAAACCACAATTTTGCGAACAAGACACTGCTCTAGAGTGGAAAAGGATATATAAAAAATAAACCCAACTTCTTACTGTGCGTTCTGTGGGACCTCAGATCTTGATATACATTATTCCACAGCAAAACTGTAACTCGAGTATCTTTCTCATTGTAATGAATATATAGATATATATATAATATTGTTTTTTTTCCTCTAAAGTAGCATAGACAAATTTCTAACAGTGTGTGTGAACACTTTAATTTAAAGGACACATGGGGATAACAGGTGAGAAGCAGTGTCACATACCTTTATTTATTTATTTATGAGCAAAATAGTGTTACTAAACTGTAACATACACAGGGAGCAAGGAACTCAGAATATGAAGGATGTAAAGTCGCAAGTAAGTTGTTCTCTCTTGTCAGAGTCAGATTCTGGACATTATATTGGCAAATAATACTTATGATGAATTGCGCAGCTCAATCTGCAGCTCATGCATGTATATTGGAAAAGAGAATTAATGTGAGCAATTTTTTAATATTAAATTGAAATTGGAATATCTTTTTTGCCAACAGAATATTACGTCAAATTGTTTTCTTTATTGCATTTTTCTTGTGAATGAGATTACTATTTTCCATTTTCTTTAAGAATGCACGATCCTTTTGTTTTTATGAACTATTTGGGCATTCCTTTGATCTAGAGCAATTTAATTTAATTTAACAGAACAGGAGTTGAGTTCTGAAACATTTTATCATTTCCTTTGTGATGAAATCTGATCCAAAGTCCATGACTTCTGTAGAAAAATGCTCTGTTATTGACATGAATGTGCATTGTGTCAGGCCTTCAAATATCAGACATATTTTATATGTTCTGACAATAGTTCTTGAACTGTGTGGACAGTGTTGATGGATTATCCATTCTTCAGCATTTCCAAATGGAAACAAAAAGGTTTGTCAGAGAAAAAATCTTGGTCCCATTGTAGTAGAGGGATGTTCATTGCAAATATTTCCAAATGCTTTTGTTTTGAACTATAACCTAGACTTCATTATAACTAAGCAATTAATTCCTTGCTGACTGGAACTACCAATGGTTGTCTTAAGGATCAGCGAACTTGATTTGATTACATGGAACATAGGGTGTCCTCAGCCCAAAGCATAGTTATATTTTATGTGATGAAATGAGATTAGTAGGTAGGATAAATACACATTCTGGTACCACAGAAAGTCAACTGGGAGGAGTTTCTTCATTTATCACATACAAAAGAAATGTTGGTGAAGGCTGAAGTTAAGCAAAAGATAACATTTGTCAAACATGTATTGGTCAGATGTAGAAGGGCCAAAAGAGGTCAAAAGATGTTAGGATAGTGGCAATTATATGTTTTCTTGGTTGACTTTAAAGCATTCATTTTGTAGAAAAGGTTTTGATTTGAGAGAGGACGTCCACCATGTTTAATTGATACATTACCTGTTTCCTTGACGTTACATTACTGTGAAAAATAATAATTATATATATATATAAATGATTTGTACTCTAGAAAGGGTCATGGTTAGTTCTTGCTTTATCTCTTTAGTATCATGACACAGATGACCATGAGGAAGTACTACCAGAAGATGTAATTAAAACAGGTAGGAGGTTTATTAATAATTTAAGGAAAACCACTGGCTGCCTCGTTCACAGAGGAATTACAAGTTTTTGGCAGGGGACTATCTCTGATAGAGGAAGAGCAACACAGAGGATTCTTAGCAAGAATGTAAGCTTCAGCAAATGAAAAACTCATTTATGTGTATAGCCTTAGTCAGGATAATTCACATGAAAGGAATTTTCGGAAAATATTAGACATGACAAAGTCAGATAAGACTCATTATGAATTGAAAGCTCAGCTCAAAAACAAATGAAAGAAAATACCACTTTTCTGAAGAAAATTGTGTGGAGATCTGACATATACAAAACTAAGACCAGGATCTGGTAGAGAACCTATAAAACTTCACAGTTCTGTCTTCACAGCAGCAATTAAGAGTCACAATGCTCTTCAGTTCTATTAATTCCTCTGTCCTTTGTCTAGTTCACATAGTTCCCTCTTTCTTTTTCCTCTCATACATCCTCAGTGATGGTCTTTTGTGGGACTGTCATTTTAACTACATGCTCCGTATATTTCAGATCTCTTGTCATACCAATTTTTCCAATCAGGCAACAAGATTAATAACAGACAACTGGAAGAGATTTGGTTTATCATGCCAGTAACTCTCATATTGACAATGATTGATAATAATGATGTCTATATCCACATAAGTACACCATGATTAAATGGAGAAAATTCCCAAACTGGTGAAGTCCTAAACAAAATCTAGATGAAATATATGAATGGCAATTTAGGATTCTCTAAAATAAAATCCATGGCCAGAAATTGTGGTTTTATACAAGAGGAGACAAAACTGTACTAAGCAAAGTTGAGAATTAGAAATAAGGCAAAAAAATGTCAGAATAAAGGACAAGAAGATATCAGATAATACAAAGTAGAATCATAGAACCATTTAAGTTGAAAGGGACCTTTAAATGTTATCTAGTCCTACTCCCCTGCAATGTCCTGTAGGGACACCTACAGCTACATTAGGTTGCTCAGAGCCTCCTCTAGCCTGATCTCGAATCTCTGGGCAACCTGTTCCAGTGCTTTACCACCATTATTGTAAAAAGCTTTTTTCCTTATATCCAGTCTAAATTTATGATAAATTTCACTTCTTTTAATTTGAAATTATTTCTACCTTGTCTCATCTCAACAGATCCTGTTAAAGTTTGTCCCCTTCTTCTCATATTCCCCCTTCAGATACTGAAAGGTTGCTACCAGGTCTCCTCGGAGCCTTCTCTTGTCCATGTCAAACAGCCTTAGCACTTTTACACTATGCTCCATCCCTTTCATTTTTGTGGCCCTCCTCTGGATGCGTTACAATGGGTCCATGTCTTTCCTTTATTGAGGGCTTCATAACTCGATGCAGTATTCCAGGTGAAGCCTCAACAGCATGGATTAGAGGGGCAGGATCACCTCCCTTAACCTGTTGACCATGCTTGTTTTGATGTAGCCCAGGATATGGTTGGCTTTCTGAGCTGTGAGAGCATTTTGCTGGTTCATGTCCAGTTTGCCATCCACCAGTGTCCCCAAGTCCTTTTCAGAGCTGTGTTCTATCCATCCATCTTGTATTGATAATAGGGGTTGCCATGACCTGGGTGCAAGTCCTTGCTTGGCTTTTTGAACATCATGAGATTCTCCTGCTTAAGCCTGTCTAGGTCTTTCTGGATGTCATCCCATCCTTCAGGTGTTTCAACCATACCTCACAGCTTGGTGTCATCCATAAACTTTCTGAGGGTACACTCAATTCCACTACTGATGTCATTGGTTAAGATATTAAAGAGCATTGGTCCCAGTACTGACCCCTGTGGGACACAACTTGTCAGTGATCTCCATCCAGACACTGAGCCACTCTCTTGGTACAATCTTGTGGTTAGCACCCCATCCACTGAACAGTCTGCCCATCAAATTCATATCTTTCCAATTTGGAGGGAAGAACATTGTGAGGGACCATGTAAAAGGTGTTTCTGAAGTCTAGATAAGTAAGTAGAAGTCACAGATGTAGAACTGTGATGAACTAAAAAATTAGGAAGAAATGCATATCTGGCATTGAAAAGGTTTCTCCCACCAAGCTGGCCACGAAACAGAGAGGGTGAGGAGTAGCAGTATTGTTCAGGATGCAAAAAGGACATAAATATTCAGGAAATGTTTTTCCTTGCATTTCAAAATAAGAAAAGCAATATCCTTCTGTTCAATTAAGATGATGATGTGTATTACCAATTTTCATCTCTGCTAGTGGAACAGAAACAACAGTGTCTAGATAACAGGCATTTTTTAAATTGAGCATAAAGATAGTGATTTCACTGCTCAGTTTCCAGGTTCAATTGACAGGATGTTCTGTAAATGTAACAGATTTTAGTAAGACCTTTTGAATTAGTGAAGCATAATTTTATGATTATAGAGCCAATGCTATGCAACCTCAATAAAGAATATGTTAAATGGATTAAGAACTGCCCAAATGACAGCTCTCACAATTGCAGCCAGCAACGATCAGTGTTGAGTTACTGTTGAGTATTTGTGTCCTAGTGGTGGGATGTTACCATAAGGATTAATGCAGTATTGTTCAGCATTTTCATTTGTGATTGGGAAATAATGAATTCCAGCTTTGGAAGGTTCTAGGTGACTGAGAAATCGTGGGGGCGGGCACACAAAAAGATCTGAATCAGTTGTAGGTAAGATTATTCAAATGAACTGTTTTGAATAGAGATAATTAGTCTTATCTAAGAAGAAAAATAGATCTCATGACAACACTAGGGTGAGAGAAAGGAAAGACCGTTGCTTGGAAAACAATGCAACTAAAATAGAGCATATGAGGCAAATAGCCCTCAGCAAACTTCCAGAATGGCTGGAAGGCTGAAGGAACTACTGCCATCCACATGTAAGGGAAGAGAACAGAGAACATATGCGGGAAAGTGATCTCATATGCATTGGCAAGTGGGTTTAGAGTACTCTTGACCATAGTATTTTATTAAAAGCAAAAACGAAAATGAAGGACACTGAAACATTGGAAGAGGTACAGAAAGAAACGTAAACGCTTTCTGAGAACAAAGCAAACACAGTCTTTTCAGTTGATGAGAAGGACGGGATTTGACTTGATCAAAAGGGTTGTTGAAAAATATTTAGTGCTACTTAAAGAAGAAGGAAAAAAAGAGATAATCAAAGGCTAAAACTGCAGCCATTCAGAGAGAAAATAATGTGCACATCTTTAGCAGTAGTGCTGGTGTGGAATAAATTGCCTCAGCTGAGCACTGGTTTTGATGGGCCTTCAAATCAATACCTTATGTCTTTTTTGAAGGTATACTTTAATCAAACACAAATAATTGATCTTGATACCTGGTAATGCATGAGGATTGCAAGAGTGTAGGATATAGAAGAAATCTGACTCAATTTTCTAGTGGTCTTATTTCAGCTCATATGAACTTCCTGTGAATTTTATGTAATCGTTTGGCTTCAATCGTATTTTATAAAAATGATTTAGTTCACACCTTTGAAAAAAACAGCCATGATCAGGAAGAGACTCTTGAAAACACAAGCTGAGAAGGGAAATGACTTCTTCATTAGCCACACGTTACTCTTTACTTTTAAAAGACGGCGTGTCTCTTCTCATCCCATGCTCCACATAGGTGTTAAGTCAACTACCTTATGTCTGTTATCCAAGTGCAAAGTCTTGCACCCAGGTCGAGGCAACCCCCTCTATCAATACAAGCTAGGAGACAAAAGGATAGAGCACAGCCCTGCTGAAAAAGACTTGGCAGCACTGGTGGATGGCAATCTGAACCTCAACCAGCTATATACACTTGCAGAGCAGAAAGCCAACTGTATCCTGTGCTGCATCGAAAGAAGTGTGACCAGAAGGTCAAGGGAGGTGATCCTGCTCCTCTACTCTGTGCTGTAACATACTGCCCAGGGAGGTGGGGGGTGCCCCGTCCCTGGAGACATTCAGGGTCAAGCTGGATGGAGGTCTGAGCAACCTGATGCAGCTGTAGGTGTTCCTGTTCATTGCAGGAGAGTTGGAGGAGGTGACATTTAAAGGTCCTTCCAGCTCAAAGGATTCTCTGATTCTATGATTCTGTCTTAAAATTCATGTTACATCCTTACTTTTTTTTTTTTTTTTTGGGGGGGGGGGGGGGGGGGGCTGATTTTATGTTGCCATTTCTTTCTTTTTCATCTGTCTTTTATCCCTTCCTGTCCCTTTTCAGATGTTTTCCATGCAGAGCAGGCAGACTCAGAGAGCAATAAGGGGCCATGAAGTAACGTGCCATTTAAAAGGCATAAAAAGCAAGAAAAAGAAGCAGACATCCACAACTATTTATCATATGCTCCACTTTTTCTTGGCATATCTTGATCCCATTGTAATGAAGAGTTTCCTAATACTCATAATATTACCTAGCCTCCTAATAGTACTGAAGCATGGAAAATTTAAATGTGTTTGTGGCACGTAGCTGATTTGGTGATATTATCTAGAGAGATATTAATGTAGCTTACTGACTGTGATTACCTGTCTCTACATGCAAACAGTGATGAAGCAGTGAACAAAAGCTTTGTAAATGAGGGAGGAAACGAGGTACAATCTGAAACTGTTAACCATAAAATAGAACTAAGAGCAAGAGTTACAGGCCTGAAAATAGAATATAAGGTTACAATTTGAAAGGAAGATAAGGAAGCCTGAATGTGTCTACAACATTTTTTTTTTTTCTTAATAGAACTTGCCTAATTTAACCCTATAATCCCAAACCTGAAAATGTCATTATGTAGCATCCACTCTAAAAGCAGTCAGAGCTGAAGACAGATGTAGAGCAGCTAGTATGAAGACAGATCTTGTTTATACACATGTAGAAGTGAAGAATTGGATCAGACTTGTGGATGAAGGGTACATCCTGTCAAAAATTGGAGCGCTGGTAGCACTGTCACTGTTCGCACTGTGAGTAGATAAGGGTTGAATTTAGCAAAGGGATTTTATGGAAAAAAAAAATTCAAATTTTTTAAGAGTAGGTCAAGCATTACTATCTCATTTTGGTGAAAGGAAAAGAATAGTCTCATGATTATTGTACTTACTATGGAGTCATTTACTGGTATCATCTTACTCCATACCTTGGGCTGATGATAAAATAAAAGTAAGCAAAGGAGTTTTATATACATTTCCTCGATATCCCAAGAGAATAATTCAGGTTTGCTCTCCATTTTATTTAAGTTGCCCTATCCCATGCAGGGAAAGATCACAGCTGAGATGAATTGCTTTATCTTTATTTACATGGTTTCAATTGTTACTGCCTCCTTTAGGGCTGTTTTAGTCATATTTTGAGGTAGGAAATCTTCTGTTGCAAGAGTGACTGTACTGATAACACTTGAGATGCTCCAGAGTTGCTGTCAGTACCTGAGGAATTGGGATAAGCCCTGTAAAGGGTCTGATTCTCCCTCTTCTTCACAGTTCCTTTAATTGAGGAAAGTTGAGGTTATATTTTGATGCTGTGAATGAGCGCCCACAGTTACATGGATATGAAATATATTTGCTTAGGCAGGTGTGGTGTCATTTCCCCTTCCCAGATTTGCACGTTGGCGATATACAAAGTCGTTATTTCAGTCCTCTAAGAACTCCATTAGAAAAGAAACTGGAAACATATCTCCTGGAACAGAAGTGCCAGTAGGCTGATGGAAGCTGAAAAATGGAGAAACTACAATATGTTTTTTTTTTTTTTTTTAATTCCAGAAATAAAATTTGGGTTAGCTTGGGTACTGAGTACTGCAGTCAAAGATTAATACAGACGAATTTAATTCAGATATTTCTAAAATAGAGGAACGAATCCCAGATTGTCCACTTTGGAAGAGCATGTGATTTCTGCCATTTCCTTGTTTTACCACTATTATTATTGAACAGCAAACAGTCCAGCTACATGAGCTGAATGACTAGCTAGACATTTTACCCTAATACAACACATAAGCACTTTGGAGACAAGAAAAAGCCCACTATGAAACATCAGTAGTATAGAATATTTCCCTGTAATCTTATTTTAAAGAAGAATTTAATAAATAAATTAAATTTTTTAGAAGTTTTAATTAAAAAAAAAAAAACAACATATTCAATATAGTTAGGATATAGGAGAAGATACTCCACAGGTCTCTTTCCCTTTAGGTGAGCTCTTGGAAAAGTGCTTGTATTCATCAAGAAGCTGCCAACAATGTTAGTAGTCAGCAACTTTCACTCTTACGAGAATTGCAGTAGATCCACCATAATAGAATTCGTGCTTGAGCATGCAGCACTGACTTAAGGTTAGTGCTTATGAATGCATTAACGTTCCTCTCACATTGTAAGGAACAGCAGAACTTGAAAAATAATTAAGTGCATTCAGGAGTCTGCTGCTCCTCTTATATGTTAGATTATTCTGCCACTGAGACCTCCTTATGGTTGTGGTCTTCCATTGCATGGCATAGAAACTATAGAAACTTCCATTGCATAGAAACTATGAGTGCTGAACAGAGAAAATAACGAGCAAGCTGGTTGGATTTGTGGGCTTTCTGTTTTGTTTTTTGCTTGTTTGTTTTTGTTTTTGTTTTGGAGGGGGGGGAAGGTTTTTTTGGCTTTTTTGTTTTGTTTTGTTTTGTTTTAAAAAGAAAGTTTCAAACTGCTCTCTCTCCTTCATATCATGTGAAAGTTGAATCACAGGTCTACCCTGTAGGGCATCCAAGCACCAATGGTTTGAGTCTCAAAGTTTAACTCTAAACTTGGAGCTATTTCTAAGATAGAGGCATAATAACTCTCATCTTCCCATAGAAACAGGTTTAATTTTTTTTTCATCAAAAAGCAAATGTGCTTTTTTAACAGGTAATTTTATGACATTATAATGCTGCAAACAAATGAAATACATCTAAGAGCATCACCTTTGGAAACACATACTGTATATTTGATTGTGTATAAGTGTCTTTTAATCTTACTTGTCTTCTTCCAGTCTATAGCAATGATTTGCTTGTAGAACTCTTGGAGTGGGTCCACAAAAGGGCCACTTAGATGATCAGAGGGCTGGAGCACCTCTCCTGTGAATAAATGTTGGGGGAACTGGGCTTGTTTAGCCTGGAGAAGAGATGGCTCAAGGGAGACCTCATTGTGGCCTTCCAGTACTTGAAGGGAGCATATAAACAGGAGGGGAAACAGCTGTTTGCATGAGTGGATAGTGATAGAACAAGGATGAATGGTTTTAAACTAAGACGGGAGGTTTAGGTTAGATATTAGGAGGAAGTTTTTCACACAGAGGGTGGTGAGACACTGGAACAGGTTGCCCAAGGACATTGTGGATGCCCCATCCCTGGAGGCATTCAAGGCCAGGCTGGATGTGGCTCTGGGCAGCCTGGTCTGGTGGCTGGCGATCCTGCATGTAGCAGGGGAGTGATGATCATTGTGGTCCTTTTCAACCCAGGCCATTCTATGATTCTGTGATTCTATGATTTTGGAGCACAGAGACTCAGTGTTTTTGAGCACATGCCTTGCCAAGACAGGAGGACTGAACATGATGCGCTCACCTATGTGCTCCTCTGATGTAAACAGAGCAGACAACTCTGTGATTTTGCTGTTCAACAGGGCTGGGAGGCTACAGCAGAAACTTCCATGCTTTCAATGATGTATCAGTGTTAGGAAGAGAAGGATACTGTTTTCTCTCAAGCTTTCTTTTGCTGCTTTAGATTACAACAAGGTCTTAGAGGTATGGATTGGCTGGTTGTGGATGTATATTTCACATTGTGCACTGGAACAGTCACAAGCAGCACTTCTAAGAGTTGCTGTGGAACAAATAACAAAGAGTATTGATGAGGAAATAAGAACTGCTAAGAAGTGAAGGAAAATACTACCTCCATTGCTGTGAAGTCCAAATTAAAGAAGCTTATGTGCCCTCTGCTTTTCTCCCTATGGATGTTGCATATTCTCACAGCCTTCACTAACCATTTCAGAGCAGGACAGCTGACCTTCAAAAGTAAATATGATTAAAGCTGAACAAATCAGGTAATTACAATAAAAACATGACTTGACAAGCAGCCTCTGGACAGAATTACAGTTCTATACACAGACTTCACATTCAATTAGGATGATTGGAAATGGCAAAAATATTTATTTTACTTCTGTTTGATATTTGTGTGGCATGGTGTTTCTAAGTTATATTAGAGTCCTTTAGAGAAAAAAAACCAAAAAAACCAACAAACAGTTCGATACTGAGTTATTACAGCCTTCCCTGGAAAGGATTTTAGCAAATTGTTACTGGAGATACCTGGACCCTGGTCTCTGCCCAAGTCTCTTGTGACACAGCATTTCCCAGCCTAGCATTGTGCTCCTTCCTCACCTGCTTTTCCACAACCCTTTAGCAGCTCAAAATTGACACAGCTGAGGAGCCATTCAGAGAATAGAAGCATATGCCTGTCTTCAGCTTCTCTTTCGCTTTTTCTCACTAGGGAGAAGTGCAGGTAGCAATCTCTCAGCTCCAGGGCGACTCATATAAAAACAATGGGAATGGTGAAAACCAGTGGTGGAAAAACATAAATGCCATAAAAAGAGAAGGACACAAGACTAATGCCATGAGTTTTACTGTAATGTTAGCACATCATAATATTGGCATCACCACTTAGTGAAGGAAGACACTTCAATGTTATATGTCATTACTGACATTCCTGAACCAAGGATCAGTAGCAAGGCCCAGATAAAAATGCTGAGCAGAAAAAAAGGTGATCCGTGAGGACATGCTACAGCTCTGTGCATTAATATACAGCCATAGAATCAGAATCATTAAAGTTGGAAAAGACCTCTAAGGTCATCTTGTCCAACTGCCATCCCTACCATGCCCACTAACCATATCCCTCAGTGCCACATCTACACTTTTCATGAACAGCGACTCCACCACCTTCCTGTGCAGCCTGTTCCAATATATCAGATGATGTCAATAATTCAATGGACAAAAAATTTGATATCCCCCCATGATAAAAGTCAGTGTCATGTAAGCCTCTGAATATCCCATTTTCTTTGAAAATCTCATCCCATGCTGACAGTGTGCAACATTTCACTCTGTAGAAACAAAAAAGGAAATACACAACTAAGCAAAAAAGGTGGAAAATGCGCTGGAAACTCTGTGGGATCTTGCCATACTGCAGTGTGTGAATATGATGATGTCCCTGAGGAACAGGACCTGGATGCAGCAGGAACAGATTGGATGGGGATGAAAAAGTGGAAGATCTCTTGGTTGAGAACTAAGGGGAAGCAGAAGGACTTTTCTCCATGGACTGCATTGCAATCCCACTGCCCAAGGGCTCAGAGTAGGGTTATATTTAATGGTATTGTGATATGGTGCTTTCTGGTGAAATGCTCACTGCAGGGACACAGAATGGAAATCCAGAATGTGCACTGAGAACATGTAGGTAGGCTAGCCCTGGAACACATAGATTCATAGTGGTAGTCAGTACTCCTTGGATCTGCAGGACATCAGTAAATCTTTCTGAGCACTGTAAATCTTAAAGCACTCCAAAAATTGAGACAAATTCTTATAGAAACAGCCTCCTATAGAAAGGCCCTTCAGTTCCACTGAAACCAGTCTGAAAAAGACTCTGTAAAGCACAGAATGCTCAGACCCAAGTCAAAACAGCACCGTAATCTAGTTAAAAAGATTAGACAGGAGAGCTAGTCTGATGAAATCCCTCCTGCAGCTTCCATGTCGAAGAATTTGGGGAGGTCAGGGACATGGTGGAACCAAGGTCCAGATAGGTGGTAGGTCTGGAGTGGCTTGGACAACGCCTGCCAGTGCTTGGGATCCAAGTCAAAGAGAGAGGTGTGTGCAGGGCTGTATTTACCAGCAGCATTGTTGCAGTACCTTGGAGTCACATGCCATTCTATACTTGGCCCAAGCTAGTGGAGATCAAAGCTGGCAAAATCCAAGTGGCACAGCTCCGTGCCATACAGCTGTACCAAGACGGATCCCAAAGTGGTGCGGTGGCACTGGGACAGCAGGTGATGCTTGACAGAGGCCTGCAAGAAGCTAACTCTTTTTTAGCGATGTGGCGCAGCACAACACTTCTGTCTCTGCTCCCAGCAGGAGCCCAGGTGCTGTTGTCTTGGGCATCTCTATATGATGTAAAAACATCCAGTCACAAAGCAGAGCCCCACCGTGCAAAGTACTTGACAAACACAGCACACAAAGATACCTTGCCCCAAGGAGTTTACTATCTAAATAAAATGGAACTAGTGTAGAGCACATACTGCTCGGTGTATAAAGCAGTGCTTGTCACTTTTTCTGCCAGCAATGTGCCAGAAGTCAAGCTATTAAATTGCAGTTAGCAGATGGGCTAGGTACTCCCATTGCTTTTGCAGAGTACAACACAGCTATCAGGGCTCTCCATCATACACCTGATTCCATCAAAAATCCATAGTTATATCCTAAAGAGTGATATAATATCTCCAAGCTGAATGAGTTATATTCCTCTCATTAATATACCCTTTACTTTCAGGGAGCTCCCGTCTTTTGAAAGGGTGAAGATTACTTGAGGTTTTAATAAATGAACCGCTGCAAAGGAACATGTTGCCTTCCTCCTCCTAAAAAGACGCTATTTATATCAATAATCCCATTGTGAGTGTTACTCCAAGCCTCAGAACAGAACAGTGACAAGTTAACCAACCACTTCTGTAATAACATTTACTGCCCTTTATGAAGTTAACAAATCTATTTTTCAAATTTCAGTCATTTGAAATACAAAGGAAAAAGCCATTTTTTCATATGATAAAATGTAGCTGCTGCTGGAATCAAAGAGTCAACCACATTTTTTTCATTAATTTGATTATTCTGAAATGATTGATAAGATTAATTAAAATTGGCTTGATTCAGAGATCTTCGGAGGACCCATCTACACAACTCTTGCAATTTCCACTTGAATAAAAATGGAACAGCATCTATAGGGAGACAGATATACCCAGAATGCCTCTTTTCCTCTCTAACTGTATGATAGTTATTATGCCTATTATTCTCCTTGTGAAGCTGCAGTCCATCCAGAATATCTTGTGATTTTTTTTAGTAGGGCGTAGGAAAAAAAATAAAAATTGTTTGAGACAGACAGACAGAAAGAAGGGAAGAAAAAAAGGGAAGTAAAAAGAAAGTAAGGAAGGAAAAAAAGGGATAATGACAGAGAAAAAGGAAGAAAAGAGAAAGGAGAGAGAAAAGAAAAGGGAGAGAGAAAAGAAAAAGGGGAGAGAAGAGGAAGGAGAGAGAGAAAAGAGAAAAAGAAGAGAAAGAAAGAGAGGTAAAGACAGAGAGAAAAAAAAACACCAACATTTCTACTAATTAAAGCCACTTTGCCTCTCTGCATTGAACCTTTTGGGCAACAGATAATTTCCCCTCCCTGAACATAATGCGTTAAAGATTTCATAAGGGATTCCTTTAAAGATGTGAATAAGCAGTAGCTCTTAACCCCTTCCCCCCTCTCTCTCCTGGGCTGTGATCTAGAGCTCAGTGTACCTAATAAAGCAATAGTGTTTGCAAAGATAAAATCAAGCCTGTATTAGCAGATCAAGGCTTCAATATTATTCACATACAATGACATACTTGGGCAGGACTTACTCTCTGGGGTCACAGAAGTTCTTCCTAAGTATGTCTAGGAAACTGTTAGCAACCATTTATCTTCTCATTTCAGGATGTGTCCTGCTGTTGACTGCTCTGCAGTGTGACTTGCTTTCTCCTATAAATACAACTAGCAGAAGGACGTGGATGATGCTGAGCTCCCATCACTGTCCTCCCTTACAACTGTTTTCCAAAATATTTGTTCACCAGCAGAATTCTTTTGTAATATCACTGTAGAACCAGACATTTCAGGCAAATTTTCATGATTGTTATCTCTGAAATTGCTTGATTTTATCACTACTATGGAGTCACCTCTGGATATCTGCAGACATTCATAAAATAGATGCTATTACTTATTAAGCAGCCCTCATACTAATTGGGACTCTTTAACAAATAACATATTTAATAGCTATGAGAGGGGAAAGTAATCCCATTTAAAGAAGTAAAAAGAAACAAACTACCACTTCAGGTGGGTGAAGTAAAACCACTCATTAAATAAAATGGCTCTTGGTCGATCTAACATTAGAAGTGCCAGTTGTTAAACATTATCATGCAGTGGAAACCTGTTCCTTGTCCAAAGTCAATGGGAAGTTTGGGTATTTATTTTACTAGTTCCAGAATTTTTCTCAACACTTTTCACAGCCATTCACATGCTTAGGGTAATGCTCATGCATAACAGATGTACTTTAGGTTACCATAGCATTACAGTTTAGTCAGAGTGCATATTAAATTTCTCTTTACAGAACTGGGCAATGATTTCCATATCTGCATGAGTCTATTTTTTATAAGCTCGTGTACAATGTAGGCCAACATTTGCATGTGAAAAGTCATCAAAAATCAGGAGGAAAAGTGCATACCTCAGTCATTTTTAAATAACTCATGCCATTAATTGGTAACCTTTGTTTCTCATTCATGCATGGCTGTAAATTAGTTTTATGGATTAAGTATATTTGAACTTTTAAAAATGCTTTTATAGCTTAGAAAGCAAAACAATGTATTTCCAATCACCCTTCAGAAGCAGTAGAGAAAAGGTGTGAAGGAGGTAAATGATTAGGATGCCAATTTCTTGCATCTTGATTATAAATTGCTACTGGACAACAAAAAATGCAGCATTTTGTTTGTTTATCGAGGAAATCATTAAGAAATGAACAGCCATAAGCGAGCTGTATGTTGCATACCAATTAAAACAGAGAATACGAGAAAGCTCCCGTGTTATCATAAAACTGTAACTCCCTTGAGTGCCACTGAAGATCTCATTACCACTTTGATCTCCTTACTTACAGAGACCCAACATGATCTTTTAAGCACTGGAATAATCACAGGTTGTCTTCCATTTTTCTGATGGAAAGGTTGGTGTTAAGTGATGCAAACCCTCGGCTTTAGAACCAGAAGGGCCAGTCTGTGTGGCAGCATCACACTGGTGGTGATGAACTTGTGAACAGCTGATGAACAGCTGTAGAAATCACCAGGTTTTCCTACAAAAATCCACTCACAGAAGCATTCACTGCTGCTGAAGAAAAGCCTTTCTGAATGCTCCCATAGCCCCTCACCTGAGTCAGGAGATTCAGCCAGTGAACCCAGGAGTTCCCTTTGCTTGCCTTGTGCTTTCCAGTCTCTTGTTCTCATCTCCAACTTGTCTTTTCAGCCATGCTTTAGAAGAATAAGCCATGAAACCATGAGTGTTTTGCATAATCTCATGATTCCAGGAGATGGAGCCTTAACAATACAATTTCTGGATATATCTTTAGTAACTCCTGCCTTTGTTTTACCACTTTTCACTTGAAATAGACAGTAGCTTTTTTCCCAGACTCTTTTCTCCCAGGGGCAGCAAAAGATAGGCCTCTTACTGCTGCTAACTGCTAGAGAACTTCTCAGACCAGGCAACAACATAGGGACAGAACTGAAGATATTTCCCATCGTGACTGTCTTGCAGAGCAGTTTCGTAGACATGTTTTTCCATCCCTAGCATGTATCTCCTGTCATGAATTAGAGCTCAAGAGTACATCAAAATACCCGCTTCGGCTCTAATTCAGGAGATAAAATAGATGGAGAAACTCCTCAATCCTGCACCATACTGGACATGCATGGTTTTCTATTTCTCTTAACTGCAGCACGTTTCAGTACTCTTTCAATTTATGCTCTTTGGTCCAAGTATTTTGATACACACAAAGTGACATGGGGAATGTTACTCAGAAGCGTATCCAATGGGATCAGTGCTGCACCCTCTCTGTAACCCAGTTATTTAAGCTCATAATCTTTCACCACCTTTGTAATAGCTCTGATTTGTAGTTCATCTCTTCATAGATGCTGTGAAGTATTAACACAACTTTTCAAATATACTTTATGCCATTAGCCTAAAGTTAAGGCTAAAAGACAATCAGAGCCCATGCAAATACTGAAATAAACATACCCACTCACTTCCTGAGTTTTCTCTCCATTCTTAAACATTTATCTGAATCTACCAGGCCATTCAGGATCTTTGCATAAAGACTTGTATGGCTCTACCTTGACCACCTGGCATCCCATCTTATTCCTGCAACCAGTGAGGTAGCCGAGCACTTCTCCCTCTCATAAATGAGATGACAGAAGAGCTTTTCCTTTGTAATTGCCAGATTTCCTTGTCAGACAATCAGTTACTTAGTTACTGGCAGGTGATTTTTTTCTGGGTGGCAGCCAATTTATTACCTGCAAGCAACTTTGTGTGAACAGATGATTATTAGAGGCTCAGTAATTTTCTATTCTCTCTCTGTCTTTATCCTGTGGAATTCCAGTCCAACAAGGAGATAAAAAAGAATAACTGTACAACTCATTCCTAATGGGTAGGTTGCTAACATCATATCAGTATTTCTCAAATGTATGCACAAAAATTCACACCCTTAAAGAGAAAACGATTATTTGTACAGTAAGAAATTCTCACATTTGCTGTGGAGATCCTATTCATATATACCTCTAGATCAGTTATTTTGCACAGATGAAATTTTTTACCAGATTGCACATGTTTGTATCTTGATGAAACATGGGGCTGATAGAGCTTTTCATCAGTCAGGCTGCATCAATCCATCAATCAAATATTGGTGCACGACTAGCAAATGAAATCTATCCTTAGTCTATCGGTTTTTCATTCCTCCCTACCTTCAAAGTTGCCCACTCCCACAGAGCAATTAATTCAGAGACTGACAGTTGTACTCTTGCTTTGATTTCTCTGTGACAGAGTATCCAAAAGTATTTCTTGGCTTGTTCTAGCACTTTCCTTTGCTCAATGGTTCAACAACAAACATGCACACTATTGCTAATTAATATGTTTGAAATTCTATCCTGGTCCACAGCATTAGAAAAAAAATCTCAGAAGTCTTTGACTACAGTAGCTATTAATCAGCCCTGAGCCTTTGCATGTGTCCTAATTCAAAGCATTTGTTTCACAACATATTTTCTGCATACCACACCAGTGTTGATCAACATAAGTTTCAGAATTCTTGTTTATTTTATTTTACAGCATGTCAGTCTGGGAAGAGAGACAAAAAGAGAAAAAAGGAAAAAAAAAAGGAAAAAAAAAGGAAAAAAATGCTGTTTATTTGTCTCATGCTGGGAAATTTCAGACTCCAACAGGGTTCAGTGGAGTTTGTGTCACCATCACAGAACGTGCTAAGGAGGCATGCTGAGTGGGAGCTGGCAATGAGAGGGGAGAAGAAGCAGCCTGTGTTTGACAGCTGGGAAGACACAAAGGAAAACAAATGATACTCTTTGCAGAGAAGCCTCTTTCATGATGTACAATGGACGCATGTTATTACTGGCCTGCATTGTCTACCCTGCTGCATACAGGGAAACACCCTCTTTCCACAAAAACTTGACCCCCCTGTGCTCAGAAAGCATCAGCTCTCCAGCAACTCTGCTCTGCTACCTTGAGGACAACAGTGGAGACACTTGGAGCTGAGTCTGAACTGAGAGGCTGCCTGGGGTGTGGGGAGGAGCAGGGCAGGATGCATTGCTCTCATCCGGTTTTTTCTCTCCAAGAAAAAAAAGAATAAAACAAGCCATTATTCTGATATGGACATCCCAGGGTTGCTGATGTGCTAAGGGTGGATCCAGACAGCCTCCTTCTAAAATTTTGCAACTCAAGAAGAAGGATATTTGAGACGTTTTCTTTGTCTCTGATCTCTCCCACATGCATTGACCTTGGACAGAGGCTAAAACATTGCTGTCAGCAATGACCTCTCCTTGCCTTTTTCAAAATACTGATCCATAAGTATTAGTTTTACCCCTGCAATGAACTGGATTTAATCAAATGGCAGGTATTTTCAAAGTATGCTGGCATAGTGACAAGTTCTGCTAGTTGTAACTCTCATATATAATAATACCATGTTGTTCCTGTCAACAGACAATATAGTTTTAAGGAAAAAGTGTTTACCTATTTCCAGGAAAATGCAGCTGTGAGAGGATCCCAAAGGAACCCAGTCTAGCAGAAGTTGAGGTGGCTCTGCCTACTGTTTGAATGAGATACTCAAAGACAACAGAAAAAAAAGAAAAAAAAAAAAAGAAAACCTACATAATTTAAAAAAAAATAAAAACTAGCTTTACAAAATGGATATGCAAAATAGGTAGCAAATTAATTTATACATATATATATATTTAAATGCATCTCTGACCTTATCTCTTCTATCCTTGTGATTTTCCATGTTGGGGATGCAGTGACTGTATCTGGCAGCAGAACCTGATCTGACCTCCTGGAGCTGCTTTCCCGTCCCCTCTGGCACAGCCAGCTCCTCCATGATGAATCCCATCTCAGCAGATCACTCTGGGCATTTCCCCCAGCCCCACAGAGTCCATCTGATCTATTCTTACAGGAATATACAATAACTCAGTAGACATAAATGAAAAAGATATCCCCTTTCACAGCAACATGGTATTGCCAGCTACCTGAACGGACTGCTTTCACTTTTCTTTGGCTGTACAAAAGTTTCCTGACTTAGACAGCAGATGTTACTTACTTGGCTGATTTCTCTCCTTTCGCTCCTATGAGGATGTTCAAGGACAGAGCACTTGTGGGACAAAACAATCTTTAACACATCTCTCCTTAGAGCAAATATTGTTTCTAGCTTCTGATTCCCTTTTTCCCCAAAGTAAGCTTAGCTCTCATTTAGTTTAGTCATTTAGGCTGTCTTTGCTTTATTCTCTAAAGATGTCCACAAGAAAAAAAATAAGGCTGCGTTCCCACTCCCTTTTAGTATAGAAAGATCTCTGCAATTTTATTGAAGATTATAAAGAAAAGAGAAAAATTGGTTGATTTTTTGAAGGATTTGTGGTTTCCCTCTGCTGGGCTGGAAGACATAAGACTTGTTTGAGAGAAGAACTAGCAGAGATATCATATCACGGAAAATCACAGCTTCTTCAAGGTCAAGAGTTGCTTGAAACACTACTGCATCTTTTAACTTGCTGCCATTTCCTCTAGAGAAAAGTGTCCACCTGGAATTTGAACACAGCTTGCACATCTCCTTAAAGCAGCTAATTCACTGACAGTTTCTTCTAAAGCCTTTCCTTGTCCTTCGCAAAACAATGAAGATTTTTATGCCTCCGCATATGCTGTCATTATGTTATAATCAAGGCAGTCTTTGGATAAGGCTGCCAGTTAAACAGGATATTAGGATATTCATTTTTCACAAACAGGAACAACAAAAGTTGTATGTGTGTGGATCGAAAAAGAAAGGGAGAGAAAAGAGGAAAATATATTTGAGGTTAAGTTTACAGATGATGAAGATGTAGGGAATTTTGGGGTTTGTGTGTGTGTGTGTGTTTGTTGTTTTGTTTTTAATTAGATCATATGGAACAAAGAAGCAGAGAGGGAAAGGGAGATCAATATTGTTTTCATTTTTAAGTTCATCTTCAGAATTGGTGCTACTCAATGCAAAATATTGACCCGCGTCCGGAATTACAACATGACCTATCTACACTCAGTACCTAATTCTTACACAGAATAGTTTTATCCATGGCAGGAAATTGCACAGCAAACCGCAAACTTTGCTAAAAGAGTCTCTTCTCTGAGTCATGGAAAACGCAGGTATACTGTTGGCAAAGGCTTAGATATAATCCAAATTTCTTAAGTCTCCAGATCAGCGTGTGTATCAGCACTGCCAAAATCGATGAACTACATGATGCAATATGACAAAGGGATGTGTATGCATTAAAACTCTCCTACAGCTTGTCCTTGACAGATGTTTGTTTTGACAGCAAACAGCCCAAAAGACAAGCCCTGCACCATGACAATTCTACAAAATCACTTACAAGAAAAAAAAAAAAAGAAAAAGAGAAAAAAAAAAAAAAAGGTGCTATCTCCAGGGCTCCAAACCTTCCAAATTAAGGAATTAAAATCCCTATAAAATGTCTGACCCTGGAGGCTTTTATCACTGGTAAATATATAGATTATTTAATTAATCCACTTGGCTTCAAGTTGTCTGCTCTTTTATTTTCCTTCTGCGCCTCACTTTGGTGTTTTGAGCCCCCTGGCACGTTCAGAAATTGCTGAGAGGTGTCTGGCAGGAAGGATCAGAAGTTCACAGGCACAGGTGGATATGGTGTGAGAGGCCTCATCCCAGTGTCTCAGTCCCATCTCCACTCAACACTTACCCGTTGGATGCAGCCTGGAGTTCAAAGGTACACCCAAAGTGGCACCCCAATGGTACAGTCTTGCCAGCTTTGCTTTTAATGAGATCAGGGTTTCACTAGGCTCTGGAGTCTGTGAATCAAATGCTCCCCTCACTGTTCAGTTAATGGGATCAGAGCAGCTCCATCTGTAATGTGCGGGTTGTCTCCTGGGTAATCTGCCTCAAGGAGATGGATTGAGAAGCTTACACCTTTAAATATGATGCAGTCAAGGAGAATTATAATTATTGCATGTATTAAGACTGTGTACAAGGCTCAAATTACACAGCATAGAAAATATGAAACAAAATGGAATATTGCAATAGCCAATTGTCAAGGAAAAATAAATAAAGAGAATCAAGAAAAAAACTTCACACCTCATCAACAGGGCATTTTCATGCTGTTGGAAAACTTTGCTGTGGAGAAAAGAAGCACAGTCTTTTTGAAACTGTTGTAAGACCATTGGGGCCGTAAGGCAGATCATCATACTTAGCTTGTATGTGGGAGTTGGAAAGAACCCTGTCAGTCTTATTCTACCGTTTCTTCCTCCTCAGGATGACTCTGTCCCCTTACTTTAAGAAATGAAACATCTTCTGCCTCTTTCCCTGGCCAGGAATGTTCATTTGTCTAAGCATGCTGTTTAGTCCAAGTGCTCATTCTTTCAGAAGGGTTGGTTCCAGAATTTGTCCAATATTCTCCATGCTGATAAAACAGGAAAGAAGTAGAGTGGATTTTGCGAAGATATCTTCGAAGGTGATTGAAGGACCTGGGTGACCGGTTTACTTTTTCGTTACTGGGAATTAAGCATATAAAACCCTAAGCTCTTGAAATTGTAGCCAAAAGGCTTGACCTCTCAGTCTTAGCCTCAAGGAAGGTGGGTATCAGGGCTTACAAATACAGTAGTTGGCATTTAGCTAACAAACTACTTGGTTTGTACGTATAAAGATTGTTTTAGCTTCCAAATACTGTCTCTCTTGACTGTGCCTGAATTGAGTACTGAGCACAATGCTGCACATACAAGATTAGGCTCTGAAACCTGAAAAAAGCCCTCAGAAAACAGAGCCCTTGCTTATGTAGACAGATTGAAGACAGAAGCAAGGGAAGCTGAAATAAAATATAGTTTAATATTTGTTTTTAAACCCTTTTTATTGGGCCCAATAAATGCTGTTATCTGAAATGACACTGATTATAACTGTTTCCATATTTGCTTCTTTCAACACTTAATTCAGCACCAGGTAAGAGACTGAATACTTGTCAAAGAGATTTTCTCCCCATTATGTGAAGTTTAAGAGTCCTTTTCATTTCTACAGTGACAGAAACTCTATTTGTCCCTATGTTCTTTTAGCTAATTTCTTTCCCTGTATGATTTAAAATATAGCAACTGAAACTTAAATTTCTCTACCTCAGAAATCTGCTCCAAAGAATAGAAACAACATCTTGTACATCTTGTATTGCAGGTATGAGAAAGGCATTTTCATTACTTGAGTTGAGGGTTTTCTTCATTCCCTGGCAATCAACTTCATGTACTACCAATCAAAAGTCTCAATAAGAAGTACCTGATATGACCTAAACCCTCACTGGTAATTGCAGTTTCTAACATTTCATATAGGGTGGACCACAAGTGAGCACATTGGAGGGCCTGCTTCAGAAAAAAAGCCTGCTTCAGGTTGTTTCTAGACAACCTGATTATACTGTGCATTTCAGTAACATCAGTAGGAAAAGAGTAGGATACATCAAGTGTGGGTGAAAGTCTTAGCTGTAATGCATCTGGGTTTGAAAATGAAATACTCCAGATTTTTGAATGGAGAAAACAACTGCAGCTTCCAGATGCAGACTTGCATGAAGCTTTAAAAGCCTGCAGGAGGTTGCACGCTGAGTTAAAGAACTTGATATGGAAGTAATTAGGTAGCAGACAATAAGTAAGATAGAGAAAAGAGTGGGAAAAAAAAACTTTTAAGAAAGTTAAATGACTGCTCAAGCCTCTCCTTCCCTTACTGTTCCTGACCTCCCGTTACTGAAGGCAGGCATGATGAAAGATCTGCACACTTTCTTCTTCTAATAATTTCCTCAGTAATCAAGTGGCGGAAGTTGTTAAGTGTACTATGATCAGTTGGAAGAGATTTGCTCCAGCGTTTGGTTCTTGTGCCAAGAATGTAAAACTGTCTAATAGGAAGTCCTCCATGTCTAAGCAGGGAATAGAGCTGAAGTGGCAATGAGCATCTGATTGAGGCTGCCTTACCACAAGGACCAGCTGTCTGAGCAGGGATTTCACCAAGTGGTTGTTGAGCCATTTTAAACTAGTCCATGCATCAGATGCCATGGACTCTGACTGCAGCACTATTCTTTGGGCTGCTTGCTGCCCTGCAGCTGCTTGCAAGGCTGTACAAGGACAAAAATACAAGTAGTTCTGGGGGTCAAATAAGCAACAAAGAAAATTCAGAGTCTCAACAACAACAACAACAAAAGGTGAAATTTTGGAAAGACCCATACACTAGGAAATTGAATAGAACATAACACGGTGGGATGGAAAACTGAAGGAAATGTGATCTTTTCCTCTCACTCCACCATCTTATTTTACCTCCCACCATGAGTAAGGAGCATTTGGGTGGATAAGTGGATCCTTTGGCTTGGTTTAATGCCAGCAATGAGAACACTTGTGAAGCAAAGCCAAGCGTGCTGGAAAACATCCATTGATCATCCTTTTCTTCATTAAAGTACTCTCACCTTGTGAGAATAAATTGATTACGCTAACATAGGACACGCTTCTTCCAGCACTTCAAAGCCTGCAGAGGTGGAAGCTGGATTTGGGCCATACTGCCTGGAGTCTTCAGGATTTAATTAAACATAATAGTAACCTAAATATTTACAGGTCCCTTTTTGATGACAGCAACAGAATAGAGGTTAACCCCACTTTTCAGGTTCTCCCTCAGGATTTACTTAAACTTTGCTCTTGTTCCACCTCAACAGCAGGCATTAACTGAGCTCTGAATGTCAGAGAGAAATGCATGCTGAATCTCCAGTCACAGACATGGACAAGAGGGATGGAAAAGCTGAGTGTTATGCAGAAAGTTACACAAGAAAACTTTGGCAGGGTACAGTTTTATCTTTATCCTTCTCTTTCCTCACTACTTCCCTGCAACTTTCCCTCTCCTGTGATGAATCATGAGGATACCAATAAATACATATAAACATTGCGTAGGCAATGGCTGAAATCCTGCAAAGCACCTTACTGCTGGTGAGGTAGCAAAGAATGAAGGCTAGAAATCTTTCAGATTTACCAGTTCTAATGCAAGCAGCATTTATTTAATCTTCCACATAAAGATCAACTAAGCAGATTTAAAGACCTCACTAATACCTTCAAGCTGCATAACACTGATGAAGAATTGACTCAGAATCGACATGATGCACTGTACTAGCCCTGACAAGGTAGATAAAAATAGCAAGGAAACAATGGTGATGTCAATCAAAGACTAAGAATTTTGCAAATACTCCCACGTGCAATGAGTCAGAGATGGAGTCAAGAGTTTGAGAAACCCAAGGCAAGCAAAATCTTTTTAATACAAGCTTCACTGTGTGCTCGGAAGCGTTAGACAAGTTGAATTTAAATCAACAGATTTTTTTTTTAAAGAGGGGAAAAAGAGTCTTGAAGATGTTTCAGTCCATTAGCATAGTGACAGGTTCTTTAAAATACTTTTCTCAAACCACGTTACTAATAAAATACCACATGAGGTATGTAAGGCTGGCTTACTAGAGAGTAAAAACCTCCCAGTAGAAGTTTTGGCATTGAGAAAACTTGATCCCTGTGTCTAAAGGTGAGGATGTGATTGGCACCATGTGGGACTAGAACACTGGTCAGAGACAAGGACAAGCTCAGCAGTTGTTCAACACAGTGTGGCACACCGTCATGCAGTAGTTTGGGAGAGGAAGTAAAGCAGAATATTGCAGCCAAGTGGAAATGTGGAGGGAATTTTCGGAGTTGTGAAGTTATTTGAACATTTTCTAGAAGCAGCAGAATGGGGAAAAACAAAGCAAAACCACAAGAGCGTCCTACTGCAGTAAACATATAAAACAACCAAAAATGTCCTGGGGCTTATAGAAGACAGGGTTTTAAGATGCAGTATTTTAAGGCCTGATATGCACACCAGTGACAAGTCCTTCAGTTTGTGTTTACTTTGGATATATCAAATTAAGAAGTTTTTAAAAATCTCAGCTAGGAGGTTTGGCATCATCTGAGGACCTGGTCCCCTGTACAGATACTGAGCTTCTTGCTGATGTAAGTGAAGAGCTCTAAGGTTGTAAGTTTTAGGAGTATACTTTTTTTTTGCTTTTAAGCTCTCAGAATTGCAGCTACTACCCTGATCACCTCAATCCACAGGGCACAGAGGCCTTGCAACAGCATCTGTAGTACCCAAAGGAGGTATTCTGCTAATTTAGTTAGGCCTGAGACAAGGTTCCCTAACAACATAATGCAAACAGACATTTTTTATATAGAATAGCCATGCATGTATGGTGTAACATGTAGGAGTCGCTCATGTCACAATAAGCATCTTTCCCAAGGTGAGGAAAGACATTTCTTTTACAAAGCTCTCAGATTTCCTTCCCAAGTCAGGCCTTTTCTCCACAGACACTTGTTTTAACAGCCTGCTTTGCAGCATTTGAAGTTTACACAAAACAGTCAAATGTCCCCAGGAAAGCAACTAAGCCATAATAACCAATTTTTTTCCATTTCAGAATTGATACTGTCATTTTCTTGTAATTTTCTTCTTTGCTCCAAACAGTAAGAGCTAGAGAAATGTAAGAACTGTGGAAGAGCTGTGGGCTGAAATCCAAATGGCCTGAGACATTTCTATCCATTGATAAGCAATAGGTTTAACCAGAAGAAGGTCCTCTTACAGCAGAAGGTCTTTTTGTACCAAATCTGCAAATCTTCATCTTATTAACTACTTGCAGATTTGGGGCTGAAGCTGGAAAACAGAACACCTGGTAAGGGAACAGCTAAGAAAAGCTTATTTTTCTTTTGTTGTTGTTGTTGTTGTTGTTCTTCCCTGCTAGGTTTTCTACATCTTCATCCTATGCTTGTTTAATGTTTCAGTCTTTTCCAACTTTTGAGTAAGGAAGATGAAAAGTTGTAACTTTTATTAAAAGTTCAGTGCCTTTGCCACTCCTTTCCTGTTTTTTTTGACTGAAAAGGCAGCCAAAACGTAGATACTATCTGTGAGTAGGAAACATCTGAACTGAAAATGCTATGGTCTCCAATAGTTACACAAAAAAAACCAAATATTCCAGTATACACGCACTCTGATAATTAGCACTTTTAAAGACAGCAAGTACTCACTTGCACTGGAAGACCCATCCTAATATATGTGCAGTCATACATTTTTCACTTGAGAGTACTTTATGTGACAGAACGATGATTTTTAAATTAAGATTGCAAAAGTGCTAATATTTTCCCTTTTAATTTTTGGGATGAATGTACAAGTTTTTTTTAAATTTTCTTTGGTCATATAGAACTACCTGATCCTATTCTTCCTCTACCAAAATTATAAACTGAGAAAGCATAATTGCTATGGTGTCATGATTTTGGAAGACAGGTTGAGAAGCAAAGCATATTTTAAGGAAAGGTACGTAGGCCTTACTAAATGCTGGTGTCAGAGTAGCTTTACTATATACGAGTGTGATTCACTTTTGGCTTAAATGAAGGTTTTGGATGAAGGCAGAAGCTTCAATTTTCCCAAGGAGTGACCTCTGAAAGATGCAGCAGTCTCACAACAGAATGAGTTTTCTGCTGTGCTAAAGTAAATACTGCAAGACTCTGCAGGGTTAATGCAAAACTACAGCAGCGATGCTCAGGGAATATCTCTGTCCCATTCAATAAGGTGGAGTGTTAGTCAGCTAAGCTGTGGCTAATGGGAAGTTTCTACATAGCTCACAAGAAGGTCATTTCACATAACTAATTTCATGAGAAAAACTCTCAGACTTTATCTAACCGTGGAAGAGTCATCTACTACTTTATTTCATAAAACTTATTCTATCATTTAAATGGTGACTGCTGAAGGATTTCTGGGTGAAACCTGACCACTGTTCAATACAAAGTACAGTGTAAGGTACCAACCAAAAATAAATGCAGATATTTTAGGTTATAATCTACAGGAACACAGATCAAATCTGCCTGGTTTCTTTTGATAGATTGAGAGGAAGTATTCAGAATAGTAAACTGTGTTGTAAAATATTGACAGGATCAGGCCCTTAAGTACTGCAAAGACAATGTCTATATAGACTCTGACTAATGTATGTATTTTGTAAGCAATTACTATCATTTGTCCTCCGACAGTATTTTCTGAAACATTACAGAAAAATGAATAATAATTTTAATTTGTACTGTATTAAATTATATGTGTATTAATTATTAAATAAAGATAATTACTAAAAGTTAATGAAAGAAACTATCATTATAATATCTGCCACAAATAAAAAATCTACCTATTGTGTGCTAGAAACAGTTGCATCCATTAATTAGTTTATACACCCCAAAATCTAAAGGAGTGTAATGAATTCCCAGTATTTGTTCAAATGCATCTTGCTAGATGATGAAATTTCTGATAGAGCCACAACTATGTGCTGGATGTTGGATATAAGGCTTCTCACTTTACTACACTGATGTAATCTCTTCTGTCTTCACATTGATGGATGTTTAAAATTAATATAAATAAGTTATTGGTTCATGTCATCTATGCCTTAGGGATTAGCTCTTGAAAATTTTCAAGGCATGGTTTTTTGCCTGATTTTACACTTTGGAGGACAGAAACAAACTGACTGATTAGAAATTAAACTCTACTGATGCTTTTTAATCTGTCATAACTAACTTTTGTCTGGACTCACTGGTGTAAGGGAAATTTATGGTTAAAATTATCCGTACATATATTATGTATATGCCCTTACTTTCCTAAAATAGGATCTTATTCCAGGCTAATTTAAAGGGATTATTTTTCATTACTATTCCGGCTGACGTGAGACAAAACAATCTACATCTTTCTTACATTCCATTATTTCTGAATTTTTTCCCTAATTTATAGGAAATCACAGCTTTGATGAAAATTAATTCGTGCAAATTCAATTGTGGGAAAGAGGTATTTTTAATTTCTCTATTGTGAAAGAGAAAATGTGTTATTTACTGTTTGAGTATGTGTGAAGGGAGTTGTTTATTTGTGCCCTCTCCATCTCCCAGGACATACAGTAGCTGTAATATTCTGTGCTACACAACAGCTTTACTATCTACAGCTGAGGTACCAGAGTACATCGAGCTGGAGGTGTAATAATTGAGTTGTCCACAAAAGTAGTCTTTGAGGGCATAGAGTCCTCAAGCACAAATCCACTGTGAAGGGAAGAGAAACAAGTCATTTGGGGAAAAAATGAAACTCACTGTCCTCTTTACTGCTGTTCTCTGCAGTAGTTTTCTTGCATTAGATGTTGGGAGGAATTTTAGTGTGGTCATACTGCAAAATTATGCATCACTTCCCACAAAACCAGCACAACCACAACATCAACAAATGCTGACTAAGGGGTCCCAGCCAAAATGGGTGAGAAATCCACTGATCTCATCTTTGCTGATCTTTTTTCCAGTTGCTTTGCATAGGCCTTGGGGAATTCACAAGTACTGAAGAACTTCACAAATGTGGAAGTAGGACATGCAGCACTACAAATTTTGATGCATTCAGAAAGCCATGCAAATACCATATGAGTATGTGAGGTACTAGTCAGGGAGACAGTTCCAGTTAAAATAACTGACATACAGATCTGTAAAGACAGATGAACTATGCTGAGGTGAAAAGAATAACCATGCTTTTAATATTCATGAATGGTATAACGGAACAGGACAATACAGAGCCAGATATGTTCAGAGAAGTTGGATGTCACTGAACAAACACATGACTGTGTTCCCAGAAGCAATGCTTCCCAGGATGTTATTTTGTTGTAAGGATAATATCCTTGATCTTGAATGACCGTATGTTTTAAGGGAATACAGGCTAACAGTATGTCAACACTTTCACACTGAAATCATTTGAAATGACAACTTTAAAGCATGCAAAACATGTTCCACTGATAAAGAAATGCATAAACTAGTGGAGCTCAGGAATAAATATCTTGTGGCACTATATATTCTTATACACACACATACTTATGGATTTACACATAGACTTGTATGTGCAGGTATATTCATGAGTAGGTAAAGGTATATAGAAACATAGATCACTGAATCATCTAGGCTGAAAAAGGCATTCCAGGATCATCAAGTTCAATTATCAGGCTGAGCTACCGAGTTCCATCATATGTCCCTTAGTGTCATGTCCACACATCTCTTTAACTCCAAGGGTGGGCACTCCACTACTTCCCTGGGCAGACCATTCCAATACTTGACCATCCTCCCCCGTGCAGAATTCTTCCTAATATTGCACCTAAACCTCCCCTGGTGCAACACCATTTCCTCTCATCCTATCATTTGTCACCTGAGAAAAGAGACCAACACCCACCCTTGCTGCAACCTCCTGTTAGTTGCTGTAGAGATCAATGATGCCACCTCTCAGCCTGTTCTTCTCCAGACCAAACAGCCCAAGTTCCCTCAGTCACTTCTTATAAGTATTGTTTCCTCACTGTTTCCCCAGCTTTGTTGCACTTCTCTGTACGCAGTCGAGCAAGTCAGTGTTTTTGTAGTGAGAGGCACAAAACTGAACGCAGTGTTTGAGGTGCAGTCTCACCAGTGCTGAGTATAAGGGGACAGACACCCCTCTGCTCCTGCTGGCTATGCTATTTCTGATATAAGCCAGGACACCACTCGCCTTCTTGGCCACCTGAGCACACTTCTGGCTCGTTCGGCCCACTGTCAACTAACACCCCTAGGCTTCTTTTCTGCTGGACAGCTTTCCTGTCACTGTTCCCTAAGCCTACATTATTTCATGGGGTTGTTGTGACTCAAGTGCATCACCCAGCTCTTAGCCTTGTTGAATGTCATGTGACTGGACGAGGCCCATTGTTTCAGCCTATCCAGAGTCCTCTGCAAGCCTGCCTACCCAAAAACAGATCAACACACTGACCTACGTTCTTATCATCTGCAATCTTACGGAGTGTTGGTACTAAATGTATGTACAGCTACACAGAAATGCATGTAGAAAAGCACGTATGTAAACATGAATATGCATATAAAATCAGAGAATCACATAGGTTGGAAAAAAATCTTCAAGTCCAATCATCAACATATGTGTATTTATATGCAAATGTCTATAATATTCCTAGAGATTGTTGACAGGAGTAAACTATTCAGAAAACAGCAGGTTTATTTATAACAAATAAGACATTTATCATTGAGTCACTCGGTCTTTTTTAACCATCTTTCCTGTCCCCTTGAAATGTTCCTTTATACCATGGTAAAAATCAATCTTGTAACTCTTAGCTGCTGATTAGAAAATGTAGTCATAGATGGCACCATTCTGTTTCAAAACATACAAAATGTTATCTTGTAAATCATTGTGATGGGAGCTGCAGGTGCTGAGCTCCTCTGGAAACGCAGACCTACTAGAGAGAAGCCTTAGTGAAGGTATCTATCTCTATCTTCAGGTTTGATATGGTATCTGACACCTGGCTATCAGGTTTTGGACATCTGTTTGACAGTTTTGACTTGTAATTATGATGATAAATCCTTAAACAAACAGATCATAGTAGACAGCGGAGACGCACATGAACAATACAGAAACTTGTCTGTTGCTGGGGCCCGTGTGTGCAAGAAGAATCAATAAGCAATGCCTTTTGTTTTGTTTTGTTTTATATGCAAACCTGCAACCTGCAGCCCTTTTCTACCTACTGAAAACACACAGGACAATACAACGCATTTGGCACTGATAGTTTAAATTGTGAATTATTTGGTAGAACTACATCTACATAAGCAAAAGGATATTATTATTGCTTTTGCTATGATGTATTTACTCTGGCACATACTTGCAAAATAAAGAACATGAAGCATTACTCCTAACACTCTGTTCAGACAGTCAGACATAAGCAGACTGAAATCAAAGCATCAATTGCTCTCCTTTAATTCAATAGGATTTGTGAGGGTATGACATGTTAAGAAAATAAGGCCATTTTTACTTTGATTCACTAGTAAATGGACTTCAGATCCTAACTGGAAAGCTGTAACTTATGAGCACAGCAAGGGGGTTAAGGTGGCACAGGGTTAAGGTGGGAAGGCATCCTAAGTCTCTGCTCTGTTTCAATCTTCTGATATTTGATGCCATTCACCAGAGGTCTCCTAAGTGTAAAAAGTTTGTCTCCTCTTGTTAAATTGCCACCTGCTCAGGGAAAAGCTAATCCACTGAGGTCAAGCAGTTCTGAGAAGGTGCTGCAGTGCCTGGGGCAGCCTCTTGAGTTTCACTTCTGGCAGCTGCAGGAGGATGAAGTTGGGATGGTCCTTGTTACTTAAATTAGACAGATCAGGAAGTAAACAGAGCTCGCCTTTCATCTGATCTGGCTTTGAGATGGGAAAGGCTGGGGAGGGGGCAGACAAGAGGGTGAATTCCTCTTCTAATTACTTTACGGGTCAGTTCTCCAGACTTTATGTCAATGTCAGACATGCATAATCTTTTTTTATTTATAAATGAGAGAAAAAAGAGAAAAAAAAATCTCAGGGACTACTGAAGATTTTAGGTTTTACTATTGTTTAGATCTCAATATCATGACTTTCATGGGGATTACGACATCTTCCTTTGAGAATGAACAGCCAACAGAGAAGCACCATGTTCTCTGCATGAATTTCTTGTCTTCACATATTCACCTCCTGTTTGTTACTTTGCTCCTTTCTTCTGAAGATCTGGGACTTAAGTAAGGTGCTGGGCTGATGGTACAGGCTGGAGCCCTCCATTTACTCATACCTGAGTTGCTCAGATAGCTGCCCTACCTTGTGAGGTCGTCTCCTCCCCTCTAAACTAAAGGGATGTGTGCTGACTCCATGGAAAGGCCTTCCCAGTTCCTCTCCCTTTATGGCCTGCATAAGACCCAGCTGGTCCCAAATTTGAGCAGGAGAGTGAAAAAACTAAAGGATGGAAGCCCACTTAGGAGCAGCATACAGCCATGCTCAGCACAAGCCATAATTTGAGGCAGCCATTTGGATGAGCCATGGCAAATGAATGGACCAGACTCGACCCTGTTTTGTCTTGCTGGGAGCAGATATTGTTTGGGATCAGATTGTGCAGAAGCAGACTTTTCAACACCTTGTTTTGAGTAACAGGGTGATATGAATTCCAGAGATGCAGGCAGCCTTATTGCTTCAGTTGCTGCTTCTCACACACCCACTTGGAGTCCTATTTTCACAGGGTTTTTAAGAGCTGCTTTAGAGAGCTGTGATAATCCAGGGGATTAGTGAGAGCCAGAGGGGAGCCAGACACATGATGCCCCACAACTGAAACATGCAGATGCTTTGCTTTGATGTGATAAGGCGCAAGGAAGCCTTTCAAAAATGAGATGAAGGAGTGTTTTGTAGAGCACTGCAGCATCCTAACTCTACCGGGGCCGACAGAAGCCAAGATGCTGTGAAGACAGCTGGTCATCTACTTGATAAAAGTAATTTTTTGTTCTCTTAATTCTACTCAGGCATAGTGCTCCTTTGCTGCTGAAGATCTTCTCTCACTGTTTATGGTATGGCACTGGTGGTATGCTAAGTGAGATGACAAGATACTCTCCTTCTACTTCCTCAGACAACTATATCTGGATTATAAGTATCTAGAAGGAGGCTTCTGACTAGATGAAAATTTTTTTTTTTTTTTGTAGGCAGGTTCTTAAATCCACCTTCTTCCTCTGACTTATAACAGGCCTTTAAGTCTCCTAGAGCTGATGGTTTATTTTGATTTTTTTTCCCTCCTTCTAAGCTAAACAAGATACTCAAGCTTCTGCCTTTCCCTCTGTGAATTCTCAGCATGGTTCTCCACCAGAGACAGAGGCAAGTAGGTACATTTCTTTTGCTTAACTGTTTCTCCAAACATATAACAAAAATCTACAACTTGCATGCAAATGCAAAAAGTATATATTTAATCATACATCTTTATGCATGTACAACTTACTTGGGAATCTTAATGTTTACTTGGCAATTTTCCTTCATGCAAGAAAATTATTTGCACAATCTGATATCTGTTACAGCACTAGGCTCCAAAGAGGATTATGTTCTGCTGAGCATTTTATAGAGATCAGAGACAATCACAACACTAGTACTTACACAACAATAATACTTACAATCTAGCACAAAATAGAAATCATGGAAAATGTGATGGACGATGGAAGAAAAACTTTTTTTCTAGTTAGGCAGTCCATTTTTCTAAGACTATGCCAAAAATTCTTATGTGATGCTAAGGAAGTACAGACAAATAGTAGTAAATTTTGAAGTCAGTTAATTCATAATTTTTTAAACCTTGCAGGCCAGCAGAAACACTCTGAATCTCCAAGGATGCTCACCATCAGGAATGTCTGAAAATATGAAAATACGATTATGATGAATTATATTCATTTAATTGAAATATCACTAAAATACTATCACACATCCAGATTGTGTTTACTCTTAAAATCGGTACACATTGAATTCTAGACAAAGTTCTTGAAAAATAACCCTCGTAAAGATTGTATGGGACCAGAATTCTTCCCCCTTTACTATCCAATCTCAGATAGATAAACAGATTGGTTAAAGCACTATTGCCTGTTCCTTTGTGGTTCTGCTGTACTATTTTCTTTTTCTCCTTTATTTATTTAGTTTTTTTCTTTAACACAGTGTACTTTTTTTTATTTCTCACATCTCAGATGAGACTCCAAATTTGACTTTCTACAGCCCTAAAGCAGTCTTTGCTTGAATGTCTGTGTGTGCATGAGAAATGTTCCTGAAGGTTTTGGTTTCATTCTACATTAGAATAAAAACAGATCTTGAAACCTCAGAATTTGTCATTAAATGGAATTTGTTGGTTTTGGGCCAGCCTAACTTTTCTCCACCATCTGCTTGGCAAACCATCTTGTCTTTGGGATGCAGTTAGAAGAGGCTTATTATGATTAGTATAAATGCTCCTGGAAAATAAATTTTTTATTGGAATTTTTATGTTATTCCATCAGACAAGGAAACTCTTGCTAACTGGATCCTATTCCTCTATTGCCAGTTTCAGTTAAGAAGATATGTAAGCAGTACACAGCTCATATTTTGCCATTGTGATTAAACACACAGTTATTTAAAAGCAATCTAGAGTAGATACATCATTCGGCATACTACTAGGTATACTTCTTTCCTTTGTCCAAATGTTTGCCCATTGTTATCTGTCACAGCCTTAAAATGCATGTTAAGTCAAAAATGCCAACTGAATTCTAAAAGAGCATCAAACCAAGACTGGGCACAATCGGAATATTTTAAAAATAATGACAGAAAACCACTAAACAAACTGGAGGCATAGCTGGAATTGATTGATAATTGTAAAGAAACTGGCTCTGATGTGACCCAAACTCTGCAAATATGATGTTTTGTAATAGCCTCACATCAGCAAATCTCTTCAAGATGCTCTTTTTAATCTAAGATGTCTTGGTGTCAAAATCCCTGCAGAATCAATGATTATTTTATCTTTCATTTTAATGCTCCAAAGGTACCACATATTCTTTCAAAAGTCACTTGACAAAGAGAACAGAAGATGTTAGCCCCCTTGCCAAGTAGAAAGCTTTAGAAAGTCCTTATTATTATTCTGCAAAATGCAAACAAAGCTCAGGAGGGGTCCCTGTTAGGAAGCAATTTGCATCTCATGGAATGATTTAAAACTGACAAGACGATAACTTGAGTGACTTCTTACCCTCAAAGGCTCTGGCAGAAAAGGAAGTTAAATATTGAAATTATTTTGCTACTGAAAGACACAGAAACTGATCTGATGTTTAGGCCTTCTGTCCCTGCTGCTAGGCCTTTGGCACTATATCATCAGTGACCTTGACTCAGGGAGCCACTGATCTCCATTTTATCAACAGCCAGTGGCTGCGCAGTCTCTTGCCAATATGGCTACACGTGGTACTGACTAAAAAATGGCACCATCTTGCTTGAAGAAATAGCTCCCTAAAGAGTTCTTCATCTATTTGCATCATTAAGATCATTATTTTTTAAATATATATATTTATTCACCACAACAAAGTCCATGTAGCTACAGGAAAGCAAGCTGGAGTCAGTGAAGATTCCAAATCAATAGAATTACTTGCTAAATATTATTTCTAGAGAAATTCTAGACAGATTCATTATGCTGCATCTATGCCTTTGCTGCAATTTGTCAGCTGTATCAAAAGCCCAAGACATACCTGCTTATAGCTGATGACATTATCTGAGCATGGTAAAGTTACGTGGGTTTTAGAGCAAAGTCTGAGATCCCAAAACCATTTCAAGCAAAAAACATAAAAACATTCCAATGGAGTCTGCTATGCTAACAACAAAATATTATTGAAAACTCTAGACTAATAATTCTCATTATGGTTTTCAGTGTCACATAACAAACATGGGGAAACTGAATACAATTGTTCAAAGCTGCTTCTTGAAGATCAGTGGTGTGAATTATATTTTTTATTCAAGTATCATGTGTTGGTGGTTTTTTTCAAGAACAAATGTGAATAAGTAACTTCTAAAGTCCCTGTTGTCGTAATATACTTTATAATGCATGCAACAATAGGATCTTCCCATCCTTCAGTTCATACAAAATCTTTGAAGGCTTTTAGTCTCTGCCTCTAATTAAGGTAACACCATACATTCTGTTCATAATAGAGTATGGGATCCTCATTATGAAGTAAACTGGAGAGGTCCTAAATTCAACAACAACAATAACAACAAAATTGGGAAAAAACACTCACTTCCAAGATGCAGAAATTACAATCATATTGCAAAGTGTCATCATTTCAGATACAGTCAAAATGATCCTTGATGTTATATGTGCTAGCAATAGAGAGAATTGTATGAGAGGTAAGAATGGAAAAGGGAAGGCCAAACTTTCACTTCATTGAGCCTGAATTTAAGAAGTAACAAGCCTTTCTATAAATTGCTTCCCATTTGGGAAAGTAGATAAATGCTCCTGGTCAATTGCCTGTGAGGATTTCAGCACATATTAAGATATTCTGAAGAACAGAAGACATTCCAGAACTGGAGTTCTGAACCGAAATGAAAGGTAGATGAAAAGGCATTCAGGACTTTTTCTCTATAGACCAAATAATTACACTATAATTTCAGATAAAATATACTAAAAAAAAAATGCTAAAAAAACAAGATAACTGTTTTTAGAGAATGTTAGATAATTATGTGGAGGATCAGAAATCCTTCAATCATTATAACTTAACCAGTAATGAACTGGAGATCCAAAGCATTAACTCTGATGCCTGAGCAGGAACTGTTCTGAGGCAACAGAATATTTGTTGTGTAACACAATTTAACAGAAATGAATCAAAATTTCTAACGTACAGTGCTCATCTAGCAGATCAGAGTTTGCCTGTGTATTCTGAGAAGTCAACACAAGCTTCACTATTGACTTCAGTAGTAGCAGAAGAAGGCTCATTAAGGACAGAGAAGCAGCAAAATGAGAACCTAACCAATCATACAAACACCACAGAAACTATCCATCTAAAATATGGCACAAATAACACAACTTGAGAAGAACAACAGACGTCAGCTTGCTTTCCTGGATGCAGTTATTGTTGCTATGTATGGAGCCACAGACTAAAAAGAAAAAGAAAAAGCTACAAAGCCAAGTCAGCCATCAGACTCTCCACACACTGCCTTCCAGTTTTGTCTCCTTTGGGCCCACCACACCCGGACTGGGTCTTTGTCCATCAGCCACAGGCAATTAGTGTCTGGGCTATATGACACAATAAGCAACTGTGGCGAAATCATAGCCTATTGAAGTCAATGCTATTGACTACCACAGGGGCCATATTTCATGCATTTGCAGTTGTTCACACAAAACAGAATAGCTTCTAAGGCACCTACATTACCCTTCTAATTTCTGCCTACTGCTGCAGTGCATTTGAAGGTGAATTGTAGTGGCTAGCAGGGGCCAGTGCAGTATTTTCTTACATATTCTTTTTGGTGAAGTCGTCTTCTTCCATTAGCTGTTTGCAGAGTTGCAGAACAAAACCCTATTCCAACCAGGAGGTTTGGGCAGCTGTGGTTAACTGCCAGAGTTAGGAAGTCCATAACAGATAGGCTGACAATGACTATAAAGAAATGAGGTATTATTGCTTCCCTTGACTTGAAATTGAAATCTTATTTTAGCAAGGTAGTAAAGGTCACTTTTCTTGCAATCTGATAATTAGCAGTTAATCTGAATCTTCATAGCACAGTGGTGTCCTGAGCTCGATTATGGCTTCTAAAGACAGCAAATAAAGTTAGTAAATAATAATCATAGCAACCAGTTGTGCCTCTTATGTAGTCAAATATAAAGAAAATCAAAGAAGAAAGAAATTATTGAAAAATTGAAATTGCTGTCCATAGCAGCAGGTCAAAAGAAGTAAGATAGGGAAAAATGAACATGCAGAGTTATCCCGAATGTTGCTTTCATCTGCACTGAGAAGCTCAGAATCTTTTGGATTGGCAAGTTGGTGGCCAGCCATGATTGGGTAATGGAGAGTAAAAGCAGGCTCCTCTTGGCAGCAAGAATACAATAGTGCCTCTGTTACTACATTCATTTTTTCTCCTTATACCATGCTCCTTGCTCATATCTGATTCATGCTGAAAGGGTAAAGATGTGCACAAAGATCAGAAAGCTGCATGCAGAAGCAAGGATTCTTTTGCAGTTGGAACGGCACTGCATTTAATAAGTGTCCTCAACCTTAGTTCATTCAAATGGATTTTGTAAGGAAGCCCAGTTGTTTAATCTTCTTTCCTCCCATAGTTAATATTATTCTAATTATAATAATAATAATGTCTTTGCATTTACATAACGCTTTGTATCTTCAAAGCATTCTCTAGTAATGAATCACACTGCTCACAAGTTTAGTTATAGAACTAGCCAGAATTTTTTTGAAGGAAAACATCTTATGGTGTGGAGAGGGACAGTTTCTGCTAGGCCATATTTGAATATAAATATCTAGGAGAAAATAACCTGATTCCTGCAGGAACAGATGAAGTCCACAATGTGCCCATCCAAGAAGCTGAGGGGTGTTGAGAAGGATATTGAACGACATGTAAAAAGTTCTCAAACAAGTTGAAATAGAATGTTTAGTTGATTATTGTTAAAATCTGTTTGGAAATTCTTTAAAAAAATACTAATAAAAACCCACAAAACTTTATGTGGCTAAATATGAAAAAAAAAAATGGAAAAGCTTTTTAATATTAATATGGAACACATAAATTTTGAAGAAATGGAATTTCCTTCAAGATTAACATCCAAGTTTTCATCAACAACTCTGTTAAATCCAATACTCTGTGATAGAGCATTGTGCCATTTCTCTCTCTCCTCTCACCAGTTGCTGTGTGAATGAATTTTGGTTTCAGAAAGCAAATGAGGATATCACTGTCTCCAAATGCATCAAGCTGAAGAAGTAACCGGGAAAATGATGTTCTTCACTAGGAAAAGGCCAAGGGTGGGATTTGTGTCCCCTATTAAACTATTACATTCAACAATAAACTAGGTAATCTGCCAAGAAAATAAGCACTACTGTGTTTAACTTTAAATGAGATGATTACTCTTGGACTATGTATATTAATGAGTTTTGAATGAGTGACGTTTAATAAAATATTCACTATCTCTTCAACTTTCTTTCATTTCTTTTCTTGCTGGAGCCATTTCATATTTGAAAATTAATTATGCACACCATATTTAACCAGGGTGAAAATGAGACTTACATGGAACCTTTCCAGCTCTTCATTACATATTTAATTGTTAAAATAATCAAGCTATCCATCATACATTCTGCCACCCAGTCGTCTGTCATTTTGGAATCAGTCAGACACATTATAGACAGAGAAGTCTGGAAACAAAAATTTCATGTCTCTTGTGCTGAACAATCTTGGTTGTGAGAGGAATGGTCTCAGAACCGGCTGTCTGTGTTGTAATACAGTGTCTTCATGGCATCTTCTGTGTTCTGATTAACATCCTATTTAACACTAAAAACTCTGGCCATGTTACAGCAAAGTTCTTTAGCAAAGAATATATTCAAGCTCCTGTGTCTTCTCATTGATGTTAGGGAGGACAGTACAGAACATATTGCATAGTACATAATGATCTATCCAGCACTGAGTAATTACTACATTGCTATGGGATGCTGTTCATCAGAAAACTGTCCATGCACTTTACTAAAATGCATGGAGTAACATTTTCCTTGTTTTGTGGAACAGAAACCAGAAACTCAAGAACTGTATCACGGCTTAGCATAATCTTTCAAACGCAACAGGGTGCTCTGTGGAGCTGAGTTCTCCATCCAGCAAAACGACAAGTAAATGCAGAAACAGGGAAGAAAGCTATATCTTCTCAGTCTGACTACAGTGCTCCTTCCATGAGCCTTCCACATATGAAGAGCAAGGCATGCAGGTTGTTAGGACACTGCATTTAAATGTGGCGTTCGGTGCAGAATCAGAAGGCCAAATGGTGCTATGACTGTACAACCTTTGAAAGCTGTTAGGTGCAAAGAATTCAACCTTGTGGATGTTGAATGGACTCCTGGCTTTTTAGAAAGCAAGGGATGCTTAAAGTACAATGGAGGTGGAACATTAATTTCTTCAAAGTTGTTTTATCTAGACAGATGTCACTTCCCATCTGACCTTACAAGTGTTCATAGTATCACCAGCAATGCTGCACTGCACAATGGAACATTTTGAAATTATAGGTGTATTTCAATAGTCATAAAAACCTAGCACATTTTCAATTCAAAAAGGAATGTGAACATGATGCAAGTTTTAACTTTGGCATATTACTGAAAGAGTCATCATCTTCCATGCTAGAGGTACAAGGATCACAAGGAGTATCAAATATTATGCTCCATCCCACAGTTGTAGGTCAGATTTTCAAAGGCATGTTGGTAGGAACAGAGTATGCCAGTTTGTGTGTTTTTAAAGCCCAGTCTCAGTATGTATTTCTCCAGAAGAGAAATATGATTTCAATTTAATACCCAACTTTACATTATCAAGAGTGGTTTTAAAAACTAGACAGGTCTAACAGGGCTCAGCAGCGTTGTCAATTTAAATGACTCCTGCCTAACATTTTAACTGTCCCTAAACATTAATTGTAACCTTGCCCTGTGTTCTGAAAGGAAAACAAGCTTTCTCTTCTTTCATGCACAGAGGTAGAACAATACTATTAAAATCTAACTCAAGAGCTTTCTAGAGATTATTAAATAAATCTCAGCTCGATTGGGCTGTGATGTATCATGAAGGTCAAAGCTGATATAACAATGAGATAGCTACTTGCATAGAAATAATGTATTTGGATGAAGAGGTTGCCCCTACCAAATAGGGATATGAGCCAGAAAAAAAAAGAAAACACAAAAAACCCCACAGAGTATGTAAGAAGCACAAAACAAAAGTCACCAACACCAGCCGTAGCTTGAAAAGTATCAAGGACAGACCCAGTGAAGCGAATGATCTATCTTATAAATTAGACTTCAACTAGTGTAAAAGCAGCCAAAGTGAGGGCCCAATTGTTTTTGTAGCCTGTCGGAAATAATTTCAAACCTGACAGGATACCACGGCTCGTAGTGTGATCTCACAGATTTCAGTGGTCACGCTGAGAGATAAGCAGAGATGCACGGTAAAAATCCTGATAGCAAAAGCACTGCTGCCAGCTTTGCTGTACTAAGAGATTATCATTCACTCCAAATAGCAGATCGGGCAAGCGCTGAATGACTTCCCTTTCCTCTGCTCACCCCCCTCCGGCTGCCTCCTTGCTTCCAAGCTCTTTCTCCCCCTCTTTCCTCCCTGGGAGGACACGAAATGTTGTGTTTTATAGTATCAAAACCAGCTGATATATCCAGTAACAACAAACATCAAAAGAAATTACACCATCAACAAACTATCTTATAATATCATTAGTGACCTAAATTAAAGCAATATAATTGCCCAAGCAGACAGCACACAACCATACACGAATACTAATAACACTGCAAGTAGGTTCTAGCTCTTCACCAGAGGAGAAGGTGCCCGTGCACTCACTCTGTAATTATGTCGGGAATCAACTGACGAAGCTATTTCTTCAGCGATGGATGATGAAGAGCAAAGCAGTTAGTTTTGTGTGCGTGCCTTGGCGTGCCTGTCTCCCACTCGTCGGCTCTCCAGCTCCTAGTAGGGCCTAGAGAGTTCTGCCAGCCTGCTTTGGAAGAGGAACACCATCATGGCCTTGCTCAAGGGGCAGAAGGGCAGGTCTCGGCAACCCCACTAGACCACGCTACTACTGCCTGGCCTACACATGGGAAGAGCATCAGAGGAAGCCCTTGGGAAGGCATAGTACCACTGCTGCTATGGAAGTCCTGGAGCTTTCTTGAGCAGTGCAGCAGGAGAACTAAGATAGCCTTGGTATAGGCCAAGAGATGGTGGCAGAAGCTCATGGTTTGGAGCATCAGAAGCTCTGAGTGGGAATTGCCATTGCCTGCTTAACCCACAAACTTCTACCCAATAAAGCTGCCTATAAGCGATTTCCCTCTCTTGGAAGCTGCTGTGCTTGTCTGCAGAATGAGAGTGCTTATGCTTTATGGATCTGCTAAGCTTTATTGTCTCTGACTTTTGAGTATGACCTTATATACTTCAATTAGTTGTACTATTTTTTGTGTTTGTATGATACAATGAGGTGCTGACCAAAACAAAATCCTAGGAGATCACTATTTATATGACAGAAACAGCTATGAATTCCACAAAAGGCGCAGTTTGAATCCACTCAAAGTATGCACACAATCTTCAAGCTAGTAGGAAGAAAAGAGAGTCCTGTGAGAGAAACACTAAGCAGAGATTGCAGGGAACCGATTTCATTTCCTAGCATAGTCGCAATTTTGATTGTCAACAAATTACTTCATTAGCCTGTGCTCGCTATCCCAATTGGAAAACAGAGATAACATTTCCTTTGTTCAACATATCTAATTCTACAGTAGCAGTTCAGGACAATAGCCATTTAACAAATGCTCACATTTCTAGGGTTTATCACAATTTGAGTCCAATATCAATTTGGCTGTCTAGCTACTGTGATGTAAATAACAACTGTGCTTCTGGGGCACAACTGGAAGACAGAGCACAAATCCATGCATCTTTCTCTCAGTAAAGATGCAGAGTCGAGTCTTTTCTGCTTCAACCCAAGACCCCCGCACTACCACTGTGTTTCAGCACTACCCCTGTGTTTGTTATCCATCAAATTAGCAATCTAATCCAGGTTAAATGCCTTAACTTTCCCCCACCCCATTTTTCATCCTGCAGATACTTGTACTAATGCAGCTACAGGTCTGGAGGAGGAGGAGTGTAAAGGGGAGAGCAATTTTCCGTCCAAAATATTATCTTGTTGCTGGAAAGAGGTGCTTGGCAATGTACCCCTGTAGACAGGCAAAGGCAGTATCACCTCCATTTAACAGTCAGAGAATGAAATCACTGAAACATTAATTGGTTTGCCCCAGGTCACAGAGGAAGTCTGTGGAAGACCAGAAATTTGACATGCATCTCCCAGGTCTCATTCAGACCAGTGCCTCAGTGCCTTCATCATAAAATAATCACAAAAAGGTTGAATGCATAGATGTGTGATCCATAGATTCACTGTAGATTTATTCTTTTTTTTTTTTTTTTAATTGTGGTGCACAAAAAAAGAAATGGCAGCAATGCCCTTCTAGTTTCTGGAAATCTTTAAGTTAATTTATATTCTGAGAAGTGACTGGGAAAAATGACACTGTGGGGTTCTCTGTTTATTCTATCTCAGTTACTTTCATATGAAATTTGCTCAGTTTGAGGTTCAAAGGAAGGTTTTTGCTCAATGCCAGCACAATGCAATCTCAAGAGGACTGAAAATCATGCTGTATTCTTCAGCTCATGCGTCATCAGTAACCAGGAAACATTTGCAGAAATATTCCAGAAATGAAAGATCTCAAAAATCCAGACAAGAGAAAAAAAAAACAAAACATGAGGTTTGTTTTGATTTCACCTGCTCCTTCTGGTGGCGGAACACCGTCCAAAATCTGGAGGCCTAATTTCTTCCAAATTTAATCAGAAATTAAGAAGAAAGTTCTTCCAGTTCAATCCAAGTGATCTAGTTTCTAGGATGGTGTTACCCCCTCTATAATATGTAAATATTAACACTAATAACAGAATAATAATATTCCTTCCAGCTCGGTTTTTACTAATTATTTTATTAATGCCAGTGAAGCAAGGAGGATTTCATTTGCCCATTTTACTATCTCCTTATGTGCTGGATCTTCCTGACCACAACCTTTCACTAACTGGTACTCTGCTTTCCTATAGATACCCAACAGTAAAGAGTACAGCTCTGTACATGGACAGATGTGGAGTGAAGGGTAAGGCTTGTGGCTTCTAGTAACTTTTTTCCATGAATGCAATTCCAGCATCTAGCAACTACTGATGTTCACTCCTCTCATTCCATGGTTCCATGCCTGCTGGGATAGTGGGCTTGTTCCCTTAGTGCTCCTGGGAACAGGGTATATGGCAGTGAAATGCATGGTCAAGCCTTGTATGAGCCCAGCTGATCCAGTACACGTACACCTTTAATTCCATCAGGAACAAAAATGATCATATTGTGTAAAGCCTACTCCTATTTTAGAATTTTAAAGCAAATATCCAGAATTGCATCTTTCTGAGTCCATTCATGTACTATGGTCTTTGTTTTCTTTGTTTTTTTTTGTAATTAAGAGAAAAGGAGTACAAGTCTCAAGCTACTGACTTGGAGTGTCAATGACTTGGAATTTTGTAAGAGTATCCAAAGACAAACTTTCTTGTACATATTTACATCCAAGAAAAAGCTGAGATTTTAGTTCATAGCCCACAATGCAGCCTTGTACCCTTGCACTGTACAAGTGGGCATCACAGCAAGATAAAGGCCTCCTCATCTTGAGATGAGTACTGCTCATATCCCATCTCAGCCCCACTTTGGAAGGATGTGTATCTGGTTAGAATCCACCACAGGGAAGTGTTCCTACTGTGATGCTATAGCTTCTTCATTGCTGCATGATTATTTTTTTGTTCCTATTTTGGAAGTATTCTCAAGTTGCTTTTTACGAAATAAATACCAAGAGAGCACGGTGACAACAAAGCCTAAAGGTTAGAAAGGTATAATAAAATTTAAGAATGGTAATAATGCAATAGGAGTACTGCAGTTGTGCAGTATCTTTGAAAAGAGATTGCAGAAGAAAGCATTAATTAAGCTTCAGTCATTTAACCATGGAGGTTAAATGCTACTATACCTACTCCACTAGTGAGGCCTTGGCATGTCATGCGCCTTGTGTAAAGTTACACAACAAGTCAGAAGAAAGGGAAGAGAGGTAATGAAATTAACAGTAGCAGTAGCAATAAATATTTCTAGTGTGACATCATGCAAATTATCTTCCCTACTTCCAGCAACTAGTATTATTGCATTTCGCATATTATGGTATTTTAAATTCACATTCCATGAATTAACCATCTTCCTGCCTTGATTTAAGAGAACCTCATATTACAGTTCTTCATCCATTGAAATGTCCACCCTTTAAATCCATATCTTTCCCATTTGGTGAGAAGGATGTTACAGAAGACTGTCATAAGTCCTTACTGAAATCCAGATAGATGACATCAGTGTTACACCATCAATAGGTTTATCAGGCACACTGATTCTCCTGTCAGTTCCCTCTCTTCCATGTGCCTTAGCAGAGCTTCCAGGAGGATCTGTTCCATGGCCTTCCCCGGCACAGAAGTGAGGTTGACAGGTTGGTAGTTCCCTGGGTTGTCCTTTCTACCCTTCTTAAAAATGGGTGTGACAGTGCCCTTTTTCCAGTCACTGGGGACTTCTGACTTTTCAAATATCATTGCGAGTGGCTTGGCAACTACATCAGCAAATTCCCTCAGGATTCTGTATATGTATATAACATGCAAAAAACTTCAATGAATACACAGTCCCATAAATTTGGGAAAATCATCCCCAGGTGGAGAGAAATAAGTAATGGTTTCCAAATACGCCAGCTTCATTTAAACTTTCTCAGACTTCATGAAAATTATCCTTTCTAGAGAATGTAGACAAAATGAGCCTTCACAGAAATAAGGACAGTCAGGATGGATGACTATTTACAGAGGAAAAACAAAACAACCATCTTACTTTTACATCCTAGTCATCTGGGAATCGACTGTAAGCGATTGGAACCTTAATCCTCCTACATGGATTGTGAATGGCTCCAGTCATCTGGAGAATAATGGAGCAAGGAGACAAGATTTCACCCCGATGCTGACTTACTTGTACCTGTGGGCAAGCCACAGCACTATTATTCTTGCAGTACATGTAACACTTCTTAGCTGAGACAGATGCAAAATTAGCCTCTCACATCTTACGAAACTCTACAAAATGTAAATGCTAGCATAATTGTAAAGGTAGGTGATGAACCCAAGCTGATCTGTTTCGCAGTTACTTTAAAGCTTCTTTTTTTTGCTTAATTTCTGCCCTATGTGGTGATATTTCCTTTCTCCCTCATTTTGATTCAATATCCTTGACAGAAGTCCGCAGCTCCCCCTCTCTCCCATTTATTCCAAGGCATAATGCAGTAATTATACTTACATTTTTAAAGGTAGACATTTCTCCATAGGCCCTATCAACCTGTGGCCTCATGATTGTAATTACTTGATCTACAGACTGCTAATTTTTTTTTTTTTTTAATCTTCCATAGGAATAAAATAGCACAGGAATAGGACACAGGGAAATGCAAAGAAGTTGCAGACAGATACTGCTAACATTTCTCTCCCGACTACCAACTACAACAAAAAATATGAATACGGGGGGGTCTCAGAAAGTGAATTGATGTCTTCCCCCTCCCTTTTTTCTTAACATGTACCAGAGATTAAGTGAAACAGATTCAATTTTTAGGTTGCTTCCTGGGTTATAAGCAACAAGAAATCTGTTCATGTAGGTCTCTGTTTATTACTTTTCCAATTAGATTTGCATGCCATTGATGCTTGCTCTCAGGAGTCTATTTGCAATATTGGGAAAGGGTGTGTGTGAAATGAGGCCAAGTCCATGACAAGTTTCTACTTAGCCTAGCTTTCCCTCAGTTGCTTATGACATTTCTGTTTTTCTAGCCTGTAAATGAGATGAAAACCAGGAAAAGCAAGACTTGGTAATAACAGTGCTTACTCTGACTGGAAAAAAACTGGTCCAAAACAGCAAGCCTGGCTTTGATTACATCTAGTAATCAAGCTGTGTTTAGAATGACTTAACATCCTAAGAAATATTAATCTGCCCATGGAAAGCTTGGTTATAGAGGCTGTATGATCCTCTGACACTAAGTAAAAAGTTAAAGTACTTTCAGCCTGGGGAAGTCTCTGAGGTGACCTGATAGCAGCCTTTCAGTATTTAAAGGGGAGCTACAGGAAAGAAGGGGACAGACTCTAGTCTGTGGCAGCAGAACAATGGGAAATGGCTTCAAGCTTAAAGAGCGTGGATATAGGCTGAACATAAGGAAAAACTCTTTTACAGTGAGGGTGGTGAGGCACTGAAACAGGTTGCCCAAGAGAGGTGGTGGATGTTCTGTCCCTGGAGACTTTCAAAGCCAGGCTGGATCAGGCCCTGGGCAACCTGATCTAGCTGTGTATGTCCCTGTTCATTGCAGGGGAGTTGGACTAGACGGCCTTTAAAGGTCCCTTCCAACTCTAAGGATTCTATGATTCTGTGTTTTCTTTTCTTTTTCCTATTAGCTGTGCATTTTAGACTCCACTTGTGGGGTGGGGTTAAGAGAAATAGCAGAAAAGTTAGAAAGGGATCATTTTTTATCTTCTAGATCAGCATGGGAACAGTACTAAACAAACAAACACACACACACAGAACAAACAAACAAACAAAAAAACACCACAGAAAACCACCTCTGCAGCAAGTAGAGGAAGCTGGGTCTAATATTAAACTGCGTTGGACTTAAAGTACACTATACTGGCAGTATATATTTTAGTATAGCCTGGAATTTACTGAACTAGAAAAACACTTTGCTTGCTGAGAGTACATATTGTAGTAGAAGTGTTTTAAATAATCATCATTATTATCCATTCTCATTATTAAGATAAACTGTAAATGTTCAAGTACAGTTTCCTCAAAGTCTCCTAGAGAAACACATATGTTAGATCTCAAGACTGTTAACTATGCCACAGTAAATTACACAGCTGCACATCATATTCAGAAATAAAATACGCTGCATAGTGTGGACGTGGATTGATTGACAGTGGGAAGTGCGAGCAGACTGAAAGAAGTTCATGGGATGTGTGTTGTCTTATTTATGTGACCAGGGAAGTACCATGGCACTGCACAAACTAGCAAAACCCATTATGAGATTCAGTTTGATATCAAATACTAGTTCCTTCTTACAATCTATAAACAACTTTACACTTCACAACTGCTTCCACAATCATCTCCTATTGCTTAGTTAGGTACGCAATGAACTGGAAAGGGGAAAAGAAAATAAAAGGACTTTTTGGGGAAAATTCATAGTGATTATGCAGGATAAATGAAGAAGCACTTACGGCTGTACTCAAGTTTAACATAACAATAAAAGATTAAATAAAATCAGTAAAATCTGGAGGACAACTCCAGTAAATTATCAGTGACTATTTTGACAGGTATCTAAGTACTCCATTTGAAAGTATTTATAAATGTTATCATGTTACTCTCGGTGAAGCTTAATGTATTTCCATAGATTGGAATGATTTCCAAATATTTGTCTTATGTATGGATTTTCTGCAGAGAATGCTGGTTTATAATCAGATGTCAGTGCATCCTAGGAAGGTATTTGCCTTTTCTACAGGATCAGCCCGATGGGTCTTAGCTATTAAAGTGATTGACTCCAGTTCTTTCCCCTCTGATGTGTTGCTAGATGATGAACTCTAACAACATGTCCTAAGTGGTTATTGCTTCCTGGGTGCTACTGATCATCTCTTGTGCAGCATTATTTCTCCATTGCAAAAGACTTCAGTTCTGCCTCTTTGTTATGTATGCTATTTCTCTCCAGCCTTGACAAGGTTTTCCCAGGGTTGAGGAAACCTCAAAAGCTTCATTAGTGCTCTTCTGCTTTTTATGACATGGTCAATCATGAAAGTATTAAATAAAACCTGTCCTAAGACTTAGCCTGCAGGAACCTGTGACTGCAATATCTGTCCTTTCAGCACAATGTACTGTCGTATTCCCTTTAATTTGCCCCACCTCAAAGTTCTTGACCCAATCCACCCTTTATACATCAGTAATTTCCCATCAATATGGTATCTGTGCTTCACAAAATTCGAGACAAAAACATCTCCTGCATTTCCTTTCTCTGGGAAAATCATATCAAAGGGCATTATCAGTTTTGTCTGATAATCACCTATATCAATAAGTCTGTGGTGCATATTTCTTCCTGTTTTCCATTTGCTTCCATGTTTTACTATTCTTTTCTCAAAAAAAGTATTCTAAAGATTTACATACTGCAAAATCTAACCTGTAGTTACCCAGATTCCTGCTTAAAAATCTTTATTTAATAAGAATAACAAATCACAACCCAGTAATTTTTGAAATAAAGATTAAAAAGAAACAGTTCAGAGTAAATAAAATTTTCCAGTTGAGAGTTTACCAGAAGTAAGCAGCATGGGAAACATTTTCATGCTGTTGTCAATAGCCATTGATATAATTTTAGTTAACTATCTGGGCACATGTTGATTTATTAAATCTAATCACATTATCTCTGGACATACATTCCCCATATGCATCATAGGTGAACAGCAGTGCCACACACTATAATTATGGCAAGAACAAAAACATGGCAATGCTTATGTGTAAAATGCAAATAGAAGAAAGATGCTGGACTGAGACTTCCAGAAATCCTTTATTCTTTAAGGCCAGCAATTAAAAAATAAACAAACATACAAATCAACCTATTTCAGGACCACTCATTAAGATTGGTTCTGATATAATCCACCCTAAAATATCACTGCATTATTTGCTGTCTGCAAAATACTAACTGGCTTATTTTAGAGTGACTAATCTATCACTGTAATCAAGGACAGCTGGTTTTCTTGCAGAGTTACCCAATTCTCTTCAGGAGCCCCAGTTTCTAATTATCTCTAACTAGGAGCAGCCTACACCTTCCCTCCCCAGCAATACAAGAAGACCATAGCGCAGCACCACCAGCCTCCAACTCTCATTCCAACACAAAGAGATGTGATGCATTAAACATACAATGCATGTTCTAATAAGTGGAGCCAACGAGAGCTAAAGAGCTTGCAGCTGCTGGTACCACCTGTGTCCCTCAGCTTCCAGCCAGAACAATCTCCTCACTGCAGTCCCTAGTTGTGGCGAGAGATAAAAGAGGCAGAAAGTGAGAGTGACATGTCTGGCTTGTGTCCTGCTCTCGTCATGAATGAGCCAGTTGATCTGGAAAGCTTGCTCGCTCCCTCTGCAAATGTGGATGATTACGCCTCTTCCCCCGACAAGCACGCAAACACAGAATGGCCAAGTATTGAGTCTCTGCTGATTCCTCCGTGGAGTGTGCCTCATGTGCTCACTGTCACAGTTTACCCAACTGTAGTTCCATTACTTAGCAAAGTTAGCTCTCCTGGGTCATGAGGATTGCTGTATAAACTTAGGCTGAGGAGAGAGCAGACATGGTGGGTTAAATGTGGCTTTGGCAGACAGAACAGAAATCTGTCCTGAGGTCCATTTTATTTTAAGAGGCAGGGTTTTTTTTAAGGTTTTTGACCCCAGAGAACTGGAGATTCTTTTTAACTTTTTTTTTTTTTTTTTTTTTTTTTTTTTACCATGCTGTTTTCTTTTCCCATGCTTGACTGAGTGATGATATGGATGCCTTTCAAAGTCCTGGGATTGTCTGCTGGCTACTTCAGTGCCTCAGGACAACTGGAGGCTGTTCAGAGATCAGAAAAACCATCAGCTGTTTGGATCTTTTTCCTTTCACATGGAGTTTTGTTTTGCTTTTTCCCTTTCAGTGTATTTCATTTCTGAGTTGGTTGTTTTGAATCAATGCCCACCTTGGGCCAGATTGTGCCATTAAAGCACTGGCCAGTATTATTATATCCTTCCAGCTTGAATGGAAGGCAGAGTTGGCAGAAATAGGCAGTCACATAAATTATTGCTGATATTACTTCTCAACGGTAAGAACTGAAGCTGATCCTTACACAATTTCTGCTGCATCCCCAATCTAGACTCCTTTGTGCACAAGGTTTTCCCTGGTTTTTCCACACTTTTTTCTTTTTATTACTTTCCTTCTAGTTCAAGCATGAGTGATGGAGAATATTCTCTTGGTTGTGTTGCAAGGACAGTACCAATATTCTTTCAGTCCTGTCCTTTTTCACAGCTCAAATCCAGACTTCCTTTCCTCCTTCCCCTCCTTTCCCCCCTCTCCTCCTCTCCTCACTGCAAATCTGAAAAAGACTGGATATAATGGACACAACATTTCACCTTCTGGTCCAACATGGAACTGGTTTCTTCTGTTTCAGTTCAAGATAAGCTAGTCATCCAAGTTACGAAGTTATCTGTGCTTTGTGGAGTTTTCTGTTCTTAAAGCCCAGGCTCGTACAGCTATCACAAGGCTCTGGTTTTAACACCATATACTTTCTGCAGGCATACCTTCTCTTCCACCTAGAAATCCTGTTTGCATACATTTAGAGAATTTCCTGTGCTCATCTTGTTTCTGAATCTGCTACAGCATTTGCAGGGAGTTTTTCTCCAGAATCTTCTGCTTTAACTAGTATCACTCCCCTAATTAAAACATATTTATCCCCTAATTTAGAAGGAAAATAATTGGATGTGGCGTCGTGATCCCTGTTCCACTTATTGCAGCAGTTGTCCTATCGCTCTTGTATAGATGGTATTCATAATATCCAGGTGAATTTACCTTGTGCAAGCAATAGAATCAATGGGAGACTTTATTACCTTCTCTGGACTGCCCTACAGTGGGAGCTCTCCCTCTCCACTGGCTAGATATAAGTGTTTGGGATTCACCACCATCTAACTTCATAGGTGACTGAAGTTGGTGGAATGAATTCCCTGCCATGTCACTGCCTATTTACTCTACTGTGTGCCAATTGTGTTGTTTATTGTTACATGCCTTGTTCTCCTTTGTAAAATACTCAGTAAAACCTCAGATGCTGTGAGAAAAGATGCATGCGTTCGTCGCACTGATTGATTAAGTCTGGCCTTGGAACAGAGGGAGCACAAAGGGTAGTACAGCAAGCACTTTAGGGGACAATATAATTTGATACTCATGGTAGTAAATATATCAAGCAGAAAGTGACTGTGTTAAACTAACAACCTGCTGTATATTTGTACCATTAGTCCTGATAGTAAAGAGGGAGTAAGTTGACCCTCCAGCTTGCATGTCATCCCCTGGCACGTCCTAGCATTTGATTTTGTATTTGCACTGTAGCTCATTCCTTTCAATCATTGCAAACTGGCATTAGGCCAATTTCATTTCTCTTGGACTGCTTCTTGCTTATCCTCTGTATGCACTGATGGCCCAGTCCTAAAGTGTGACAGATGCTGTCCTGGAGCAGACAAAAATTGAACAGCACTGCCCTGCACTTTCCAGGAACGAACCATAAGACAGCTCAGACTTTTCCAAATGGTGCTGAGATTATACTTCCCTTTCTCATCTTTTTTTTGTAGTTGTTGTTCTGGCACTGGAAATACACAGTTAACAGCATGTTGCAACTGATACTGCAGTTCTACCACAGAGTGTTTATTTTCTTTAGGAACAATTGGGTTTTCATTTTAATTGTGTTCCTCCACTCCTTTTACAAACATACTGTTTGTACAGGCTGTTCAGAGAGCCAGATAGCCCTCCATCTACAGTTCTGTGCAAAAAATGGCTTGCCTTCTTGAGTTCAGATGTACTCAGATTATGAGTACACGAGAGAGAAAATATTAATGTGCAAAGTTGGGTGTAACTCAACAAACCACGTTACTTTGAAAATGTATTCCAGTATTTAAAATACTGTTGACACATTAAGTTAGGAAATGTTTAAAAGTATTTACCATCTCAAATATGTTTTTATTCTCCCACCTTAGCATATGCAATTATTGATTTAAAATGTAAATTAAAGATGTTCACATTGTCATTTACTACAAAACATTTTTGGGGCAGTGGTCTGCAAGAAAATTATTTTACAATAGCTCTGTTGTTTAAAACTGGGCTATGAAGGGGCAGTACTGTCCTTAGTTACTCACCATGTGGTGTTCAGTTAGAATGTTAATATTGTTTTCAAACCGCTCTACATGAATTGTTTTTTATTATAATGTTAACACTGTAGAAAGCCAACACTTTAACAGTCTAGTTATAAAAGATTCCTCTATTTTTCCCCACTGCCAATGGGTGAGGGTGCTCTTCATCTTTCCATGCTTCCAGACTTCTTTCTAATCATTAGTGACCACGTTGTAATGGCCGAGTTAATGGGATTCAATTTTAACATCTGATTCTTCAGCTGGTCCTTTTTTCACAAAAAGTAAAGAGAGACCAGGAGAGCTATGAAAGCCTTAATCATGGATTCAAATCCTGCTGATTTTGCCAAGTGTACAAAAGACACTATTAAACTTAACAAACTTCAATAGTTACAAAGATTTCCATCATGGGTATATTTTTGTAAGTTGCCTGTAGTAAATGCAAACAGCATGTTTCAAAATTAAATTATTTGTACACGCTAACAGAAATTTCTCCATTCTACAGAAGATTTATAACATGAATCTGTCATTTATTTTTGCGAATTTAATGCATTGATTTCAGTATGGCATTAATTAATTTGTGTGTACAGTTCCCTTGAATTTTAAAAGTTGGACTGATTTTTATTGTATCTAGAGATAGAAGAACCATAGGAAAGTGCTGAAAACAGTACTTTTCCTGCAGTTATGGCTGGATACAAGTAATTGCTGGTGAGCAGTTATCACTTACTTAACTATATTTTGTTACCCACTTGGGATAAAAGGACAGGCAGAGCAACATTTTCATGTCATTATCAAATGTATGCTATAGCATGATGTTCAGCAATTATAGTGCACACTGAGATACCTGTAATTTTTCTTCAATCTTCTTCAGTAGTTATTTTGATCTCATAATGACATAACCAGAAACAGAAGGATTTGTACTATTGGAATTCTCGTTTGTAGTAGTCATTTGCTGCTGAACAGACACTGTGATTTAAAAATGCATTTTTTCGTGGAGTCATATGCAAAACACCTGCAAACCAGACAGTAAAGTTCAGTCTTAATGCAGGAAAACATAGAAGGAAAAAGAATAAAAGAGGAAAGAAACACACAAAAGGGAATTATATGGATTCCGGTTGTGATTCACTGCAGTAGCATAACAGTGAAGTAACTCAAAAGACGTTAAGCCAGCATAATATTGGATGAGATTCATGGTGGTAAATCAGGACTTCTTTTGGCATGCTCATCTGCAAAAGGGAAGTTTGCTCACTGGATTCCCCTCTCACTTTCACAGCATAAATCAGCAGTAATTCCACTGAAATCAATGGAGTTAAGCCAGGTTAAAATGAAGGGGAGATGAGGATCAGTTTTGCAAAGCGCAGTTTGCTGTGATTTAGCACGCAAACGAATGCCTTATAATCTGTTTACTAACAATGGATGAAATATGCAAATTGTCTCTCTGGAAAGCGACCATGAAAGCTGAGCTTTACAAAAGCAAAACGAGGGGTGGGAATGCTCTTAGTTCCAGACATCCGCATCCGTAGTCTGATACACAAACGGCGTCTCAGAGAGAAGAAAACCGCCAAGAGTTGATGACATGTGCAGAAGTAAGGTAGATTATAACAAGATGTGAGATCATGATTTGGAATGGCCAGCAGCCCTTGCAGATGCTGGGATAATCCCCCAATCAGGCCCCAAACAATGTTCCTGCGAGCAAACCCAGGCAGGCTGACCATGCCATTGCACAGCATGGGCTGTGCCCTAAATCAGCTGCAGAGCTGCAAATGCAGCTGAATCCAGGTGGTACCAGTGCCTGATGGTCACAAGCAAGAAAAAAATGTAAAAAAATCCCCAAGCCTTTATCTTTGGTATACCACTGATGATTTTGATAGCTGCAATAGAGAATCCAGTGAATGAAAGCTCCTCAAATAACAGCACAGTGAAACGCTTTCTTGTTCACTTACCCATGGAAGAGACAGGAAGAGTTAATTTTAATTGGCTCTGAGTGAATGCTCATTTTGGGTTTCAGGATGCAGTTATGTATAGCCCAGTGAAACTGCACCTTGCAATTAGACTATTTCTGTATGCTGTCTTTCAGTCGAGATTTCTTTTTTTGGATTTTATTTTCATTTTGATGCTGGTCCAGTTTTAATGTAGATATAGATGTTAACTTTCAGAAGATATCTGCCAATTGCTGTATTACGGAATTCAAGATCAGTTTTATTGTACAGGAAGCACGACACATGGAGAGATTGGGATCTGTGTTAGCTGCATCCCAAAGCAGCTTCTGGGGAGCACTCCAAGTACCACAGGGGCATGCAGTACAGGAGAGCAGAGAAGACCTTTTTCTCAGCAAACTCATGTGCCAATGACCCCATTTACCTCTTCAGTCCCTGTGTTCTGTGACGTTGCAATAGATTTGGGAATGGCAGCCTCACTGTTTGAGACAACATGGGGTATAGACAAGAGGTGACAGCAGGAGTAGTGGTTGGTGGTTACTGTGATTGCTCAACAGCCATGCACTGACCCTCAAATCTTTCATATCTGGCTCCAGCAGAGTATAAGGGAAACCAAAATCTGCCGTCATGGCAGGCTCTGGAACACTATTGCCCAGAAGAGGGCAGACCTACAGTGTTTTACCTTGGTGGCATTTTGTTTCCAACCTATGTCCCTTGCTTGCTGTGTGGGGTGGAGAAATTAAATACAATGCAAAAATACAAACAACCACAACTCTGGAAGAATTCATATGACTGTCTCAGTCCATGGGCTCAAACCTTTTTAGTTTCGGGCAAGTACAGTTTTCTGTCTGCTGAATGGTCGGTGTGGTCCAGTGAAGAGATTTGCACTAGGCTCATTTCACTGCTTTAGATCAACACAGAGAGCAAAGTGTCCTTCTCTGAATTAAAACTAAACCTTATGACAGAAATAAATAATTTTATTAAAGTTCTCATTTTTTCCCCTCATTAAAATGAAAATAATCATCTGACTTTCAATTTGTGATTATTTTTATCTTTCTTCTTTCCCTTCTTGCCTCATCCTGCTTCCCAAAAAGAAAATGATTCAGAAAAGAAAATTTGAATAGGGATGATTCGTGTATGAGGGCTGCTCCAAAAGTAATGCCTCCTGTTGTATTGAGTTTGCCTGCAACATCAGAGGCAGACGTTGATGGTACAGTAGTAGAAGTTGAACGTTCCCACCAATATCCCATTATATTTTGTTGCCGTGTGACAGATGGCAGCAGAGGGGCAGTCTGAGAGAATGGTGTCTGACATGGAAGTACAGATGAAAAAATGGCACCCACTGGCATTCATTGATGCTTGCTGAACATTTATGAAGACCAAACAGTGGATGTGAGCACAGTGAGGATGTGTGTCTCAGCACTGGCAACAGTGATGTGAAAGACAAGCCATGTTCCAGGCAGCCTTGCAGATTTTACAGGCTCAACATGAAGGCTACTGTTCATTGCTATTGAAAATGCATAGCTAATGGTGGTGACTGTTAAAAAGTAGTGTTTCATAGCTGAGGATTTGCTCTATCAAATAGTGTTATTGTTCTCTTTGTATCTGTTGTGGTTGCCATAGAAATAAACAGGAGGCATTACTTTCAGATTAACCCATGTATTATTTATTAAAGAATATCTAAGTTTACAAAAGAAGTATTTGAACAGATGGCTCTATTTCACTGAAAGTATGTAGAGAGGATATAGTCAATTCTTGACCTGTTGGACCTGGGGATTATAATATCAGTGTTAACCAGGAGATCCCAAATAACTTAAAATGAGAGAATAACATCATTGTGAATCCAGTTCTTAAAATTACCTCCTTAAAAAGATGTACTTGTCCAGCATTCTTAGCTTCCAAGCATTTGTTTAGCTCAGATTAGCTCAGATGTACAACTATGATAAAAATACTCTTTTTTTTTTTTTGCTTTAAAACACCCAGAAATTCTGCTTCAAAGTAGGCTGTTTTGGTAGTGAAATTGATGTTTGTCAAGTCTTATTTCTCTTTGTTTTTTTTGCAGTTGTTCTTACTCTTGAAGCCTACTCACCTCTCAGCTCTCTCCTATCCTTTCAATCTGCTTGACACAAAGTCTTACCATGGCACAGCACACCAGTGGTGCACCAATGGAGGCTGGGTACTCCAATAGGCAGCCTGGCCCAAACAGACCTCTAGCCAAATCCCTATACAGTGAAATGTGGCACAGGGAGAGCTTATCCAGGTTCTCACTACTTCCTAATATTGATCTCCCTTCCCTTTCACACACCTTTACTCAGACATCACCTTAAAACTAAGCAGAATCTGTCATGCAGTATGCAATATAAACCTATACTTGCTTACATGCACTTAGCAGAGACCAGATTATTGCAATTTGCACATCATCAGGGTTTCCTTGAAACTGGTTAGAAAGCTGCTGTGGCTGCAGAAGGTGACTGCTGTCTCACCGTTCAGACAGGTCTGTATGAATCAGACCTACACTCTTTTTGGAAAGCCGCAAATATCCTGCTCCACTAATGCACTGAAACTTAAAAGGTAAGGAAAAAGTGCATACAGGACTATCCTTACTCTTATGTTGCATCAAAGCACTTAAAACCAGATGAAACATTTCTGCTCTCTACTCCAAGTTTAGCACATACCAGAAGAGCATAAGGTAATGAAATTCACCATGGCACTCCCTCCCAAAGAAAGAGAGGGACCACACACTGATCAGCACTGCAGTAGACCTGTGTCAGAACAGCTTAGGACTCCACTGCTTCAGAAATAAATCAATGAGGATATTAGAAAAGTAAACCATACCGCAAAGGGCATGGGAAGAATGAACAGATGATAATCATTAGTTCTCATTACCTAAGAACATGAAATTATCACAGCCACTTTAAAGAAAACGGAAGGAAATACTTTTTCATTTAACAAGTAATTAAACTATGGAGCTTATCACTACAGGAAATTTTGCATTCAGAGAGAAAAAAAGGGTTAAAAGAGCAATTAGATAATGGTACCTAGAAGAAAAGTTTATTAGGACTATTAAACAAAAAGATGTGCTACCTTCTTTTCTTATAGAATGCTTCTACCTGCCCAGGGGCTTTAGGATGACAAGTTCTAATAGAGATATTCAGAGTAAAGTTTTAGAATAAAGTCTCCCAAAAAGGAAACAATATTTTCCAACAAAATCAGCCCATCCAGTATCTCCCAGAAGTTGAGAGAAGTGTCTGTGGTAATGTTTGAAACTGAACGTAGCATCTTCAGAGTAATGTTTGGGAAACATTTACAGAGTAGCATTAACTTTGGCTTTTATGCATTTTTCAGAATAAAACCCCTCAAATGCCCCATCGACTTAACCAGCTAGCCATTGTGGTTGCAAATTTTTGTCAGAAAGTGTTAAATAATTTGACTCACAGCCCACTATGTCTCCAAAGCAGCAGACACAGTATTAGAAGATTAAAAGTCTAGCAATATCATTTTTAAAACTGAAAATAACTCAGTTGTAGTCTAATTCAGCCCCAGATATAGTTATTGCTGCCTTAGAAGCATAACCAATAGTTGATGGGTACAACATGATACAAGTCAGGCTCAACAGTTTATGTTTTTCTCCAGGCCTAACAGCATCTCTCTAGTAAAGAGCTCATCCCTCCCCTGGTTTTTCCATCCCTCCCAGGGCAAAAGGGGTAAAAAAAAGTGGGAAGCATTTTCAAAAGCAATAGTTAAGCATCTGTGAAATTCAAAGGGGGGCAAATGTGAGCACCAGCGAGATGCCTTCTTAAAACCTTCCCCTATTCGTGGCTCTATTGCAAAGGCAAAGCTTGCAGAAAAACTAGTTATTAAGAAAACAACATGGAACTATATGGAACAATGGGGACACTTGACCTCAGACCACACATATTCTCTGTTGCTCAGTTCCCAGATGACGTCTGCATACCACGTAATCGCTTTTCCTGAAATGCCAGTCTCTTCCCTCCCCAAAATTATCCCAGCTCTTTGCAAGCCATAGCTTTATTTTTCCCACAGTGAATCAAAGAGCTCCACATAAGTTTTCAGAATGTGCATCTAGCAGAAATTGAACATTTCTTCATCTGGATGCCAGGAACCTGATTTTGTTGATTATACTCTGTACATAAAATGCCTCTGCTATCTACTTTCACAGTATCCTGAGGAAGTAATATGAATAATTTTAAACTAAGAAAAAGCTGCTGGGAATATTGCTTTATTTGGGAATTCTAAACTTTGAAACACATCTGCATAGAGTATTTTATAATTAATAATATTTAAATGAATATATATATATTTGTATACATTTTGGATTAAAATTAATAATGCGGGGAAAATGCATCTTAGAATCACACATCAGTTAAAGTGGACCTAAAAAGAAACATCTCTGGACAAAGGCAGCACAGGAAATCCTCTGATGCCAATGGTTCAGGTGAGGGTGATGTCTGTGGCACGGAGATTATTCCAGTTATATAATTTCTTTTTTGGCATGATAATTTTGGAACATTCTTTGATGTCAATATTTACAGTTTCCATCTGGCTTCTTTTACAAATGGGAATGCCAATAAGCTGTAAAGGACAAAAGGAATGCTGACATTACTTTGTGAAAGGTAGTTTGGGGGTAAGCTTTGTGCCATGCTCCACTGCTTTGGAAGTTACATCCTTGCTGATCTGCTGCTCGGAGAGTCACCTATTCATTACTTCAGTAACAACTCCAGTGTCATCCTGGCCACAGCAGTTTGGTATTTGATATTCTTCTGCCCCATGAACCACTTCTACAAGTGTGTTAGCTTTTTTTTTATTACGGAACTGATCACTTTTACCTTTGCAGTCTTCTGGGCCTTTTTGATGCCACCTCATTATTATGATAATCTCATTTCTCTCTCTTTTTAAATTACTTAAAATTATTTGCCTCAGAAACAAGGAGAAGAGAAGGTTGCGAGGTGACCTCGTTGCAGCCTTTCAGTACCTAAAGGGAGCCTACAAATAGGAGGGGAATCAACTCTTGGAAAGGGTAGATAACGGCAGGACAAGGGGAAATGGTTTTAAGTTGAAGGAGGGAAGATTTAGGTTGGATGTCAGGGGGAAGTTCTTCACTATGAGAGTGGTGAGGTGCTGGAACAGGCTGCTCACAGAGGTTGTGGCTGCCCCATCCCTGGAGGTGTTCAGGGCCAGGTTGGATGGGGACCTGGGCAGCCTGGTCTATTACTGGATGTGGAATTTGGTGGCCCTGCCGGTGGCCGGGGGCTTGGAGATTCATGATCCTTGAGGTCTCTTCCAAGCTGGGCCATTCTGTGATTCTGTGAAACTTTACAGTGATGTCTTAGAGACTGCTGATACAGAATAACAACACTGTTATTCTCAACAGAGCAATTCTCTGAGCAATACGCAGGGGAATTATGATGTTTCCACACTGCAATTGTTGGCTGCTTCTTTTATGTTTCATGCTATTCTTTTTGGTGATTTTTTTTTGATGTAGCAAACAAATTGAATTCATCTTGAAAAATGAATTACAAGCTGGGATTTTTCTGAGCTGTCCTCACAGATTTTGTTTCATCTTCCAGCATATGTTTCTGCATGTAACAGTGGGACTGCCACTAAGGAAGGAGGTGTTTGCCAGCAGTCACCACAGAGTGGTTTCCAAACCCTAGCGTTATTTCTGGATCTCAAGTGTTATTGCATAAAAGATTATTAGTAAAAGCTGATCTTTTACAGATGACCAATACATACTCAGGATTAGAGAAAAGTTTTTGAGACTTTTTAATGACAGCTTTTCTTTTAAATAGATGATTTTGTTCTGAAAAAAAAAAAAAAAAACTTATGAGGAATTCTTTTTATTTTATAAACCTCAGCAAACTCATCTGCTATCCCTTCTTTTGCAAAGAAAACAAAATAGTCGTTAATAGAATTTTTAACATTCATGTATATTAACTGGACTTATTACACTTTGCTGTACTCCAAGATATAATCTACCTTCCCTGAGCCCTGAAATATTTTCTTTCTCAGCTAAGGAATTCTGCAGTACAGCCTTAAATCATACTACCTTGGTTATTTTATTAAAACCTTATGCATATATCTAAGTCTTCCCAATGGTCTCCTACACATTGCATTATATTTTTCTGTTCATCAGCATTTAGCTAATGAATTTGGCTTTCTAGAAAATGAAATGTTTTCCTCAGAAAGTAACAGTTTTTTCGGTCATTGTTTTTCCAGATGAACAGTGTTTAGCATTTCACTTATGTTAAGCATATTTACTAAAAAAACCAACAACCCAACCCTTCAAAATGTTGAAAAATAAACCCATCATTTGGTGGAGAGAGGTAGATGACACATTAGGTAAACACAGATTGGCATCTGGTTTCTAACTCTGTAAAAAAACCCTAATTCATGAGGTTATATCTGATGTTTTACAAATTAATGGTTTTATACTTGTTAGAACTTTCACCATACCTTCCAGATTCACCATCAGCAGAAATTAATAAACTTGTCCTCTACCTTTCCTAACAAAAGTGCTTAATCATGCTAAATCATGAAAGAAAAAGAAGTGCGAAGATCTCTTTCATTGAACACCATATTACAGTGTCTCATCTCTGTGAACTGCTATCTACATATGGTGTCAAAACCTGATGGAGATAGATGAATTGCATAAGCTTATTCACACAGACACAAATACAAGTAAAGTAAAATAACTTGCATTAATACCCAGGATATCTGTGGTGAAATGGAATGCAAAATAGGTGAACAACTCTTCAAATCAAAGGAAGTAAATAACAGGCTGTAGTCTTATATACATTTCTTCATAACATGAATCTTGACAATGTTACCTACTGTTACATACAGCTTTCTTTAAGATACGACATTCCTATGCATTAAATGTAAGGTTGTTATGCAGAATTGAAGATGCCATGATATGTACATAATGGGTTAGAAAAAGATGCCCGTTTCCTCAGATTATGATATAGTTTATGGATTATGCATTCTACCCTTTCAAACCTCTCTTTTTCATGGTTAAAGGCTTTAACCTTTCATGGTCAAAGTACCAGCAAGCAACCCTGCCACGTCTTTCTGCACTCAACCTGGAGAAAGCAGTCAAAAACTGGCCTTCTGATCTTGGTGGTACTCTGAGGATTGTTTAAGAGCTTGAAAAATCTTTCCTTGCCTTAGACAAGTTTCTCCATTTTCTCAGCTGTAAAAGCCTCAGCAGGCTGCCACAGCATTGCCTGAGTATTCAGCACCTCTGAAGCCAGTGCTTTTACACTGGGAAACCCCTTCTTGCCTGATCCTCCTTTCTGTTTTCCTCTAGACAGATACTTGCAAAGGGAAATATTATCTAATGAAACACACTGAAGATGGTTAGGTTGTGGTTGGACTCGATGATCTTTAAGGTCTTTTCCAACCTGAGTGATTCTATGATTCTATTCTATGATTCTATAAGCTGAACACAAGACATCATATTGGAGAGTTACGATGGATAAAACTCTTCCCTTAGAAGCAGGGAAACAGATATGCAATCCTTTACACAAATAGTTGTCCAAAGCAAAAAATGCCAACTACCTCAAGAAGCTACAAAAATAAATGTCTTTTTAGCCTTTCACACTGAGCTCTGATAAGACTAGCTCAGTTCTTAGGAAACAAAAACTCCTCATTTGTCCAACTTTGTCAATGAGTAAGATTTCAAAGGTCAACTAATATCCCAACCATTCAAATACACTGAAACAATTATCATATTAGCACATGTGATTCAGAACATAGTTGTTTGCAAATAGACTATATATTGATATTTATATATATATATATAATTATTTATCTGCATGGGATTTGAAATTCCAAACACAGCATTTGAAAATCATTAAAATAAATAACAGGGAAGACACATGTCCACTCATTCAGGTTTGCATAATAATTCACCTGTAAAGGAATAGAAAATGATAACCAGCTTGACTCAACAGTTCTGTACAAAACATTATTACATATGATTGTATTTTTTATTCTTGAGCATTGTATCAGGAATTTTCCACAGTAAGAATTCATATTTCTTCTTATTCTTAGAAATAGAAAAGGCTTACAATTCTGTGAAATGTAATGTACAGGTTTAATAGGATTGTACTCTTGCCTAATGTCACAGTAACAAATAAATGCAATAGAGAATTGCTGACACAATAGGAAACCACTAGTTCAACACAAATGAGTCTGTGTAAATAAATCTGAAGTAATTTCTCTATACATTTTAGCTACTGCTTTTAAGCTCTGCTCACAGTCAGGTGGTGGCAAGGCATTAATAGAGAGAAAAATAAAAGTTATAGCTACGTCCTCTGTATGTTACAGCACACTGCTACACAAAGCAAGAATGACTTGATGGTTCTACTCTGAAATAGCTCACTTAGGCACAAACTTCCATTGCAGACCACATATTAACAAGTCCAGAACAATCCACCCCAATCAGGCGGAGAAGGAATTGTAAAGTGACATAATATTCCTGTGCACTTGACAATGGCCAGATACTCAGATTTGGGGCTGTTGCAACACGGTTGGCACCACCGTGGTAGAAGGAATGAAGTAACTCCTTGCCTCCCTAAGCAGCAACTCTTATCCCCTCTTCACTCCTTCCTTACTCGTATAGGGTTTCTTCTGACTAACAGATCCAGCAACAATTATAATGGGGAAATGCACATTAGCTCTACCCTAACCATTTTGCATGTTGCTCAATGCTGAATATTTCCAATGTGAGTAAGGACGATTTCTTTCCCTCTACTGGTTTTGACATGATAACATGACTGCCAGAAGCATTCAAGGGAAAAACAAAAAAAAAACCAACAAAAAAACAAACATAATATGCAGCTGACAGACTGTTATGCATTGTATGGTGCCATGAGAATCATGGATCACAGAATATCCTTAGATGAAAGGCACCCACAAGGATCATCAAGTCCAACTCTTGGCTTCATGCAGGACCACCCAAAATTCAAAAACTGCATCTAAGAGTGTTATCCAAATGCTCCTTGAACTCCAGCAGCTCTGGGCCATGACCACTGCCTGTTCCAGGGCCCAACCACCCTCTAGTGAAGAACCATTTCCTAACCCCCACCTGACCCTCCCTTGACACAGCCCCATGCCATTCCCTTGGGTCCTGATGCTGTCACAGAGAGCAGTGCTCAGTGCTGCCCCTCCGCTCCCCTTGTGAGGAGCTGCAGGCTGCCATGAAGCCTTCCCTCAGCCTTGCTCTCTAGACCCTTCAACATACTCTAGTCCTCCTTTGGATACTCTCAGTTTAATGTCTTTCTTATACTTTTTACACTTTCTTGTACACTATATATGAGCAATATACTAAAGAAAAGGAAGGAGAAAAACATCAACAAACAACAATGAATGAGTTGCTGTTGGTAATATTAAATAGGAATGGATAATACAGCTAGGCTGTATTACACACATCACACTTTATCCTTATCTTTCTCTCTGTTGACATGTTTCTTAATTTCACATAGTGCTATATGGGATACAGTTTTAAGTAGCACATAACGTAGTCACATAGTAAACTAAAATATTTTTCATCTGAAGGTATGAGCTTTCCACCCACAGCTGCCACTCAGAATGTCACATTCACAACACAAGTATAGAAAACCTCTTTTCTTTTAAGTGATTCACAAGCACTCACTAAACAAGATCCAGATAAGTCTTCTTAGTTGACATGCAGGTATGCCAGGAAGAGCTGAAATTCTGCTCAGCGCAAGGCAGGAGCTTGCACATATACTGGATGGTTTTGTTATAATGTAATATGAAATAAAATTTATTTTAGTATGAAGTATGTTACATAGTCACAGATTGCCTCCTGCAATTCAAAAATATTACAGATGTGTGACAAAATCCTGTCATTGCCTCCTTATCATAACTTTCCTTCTCTTGTTAGGCTGACCTTGTCCAGATATCCATAAAGCTGCTCTGTCACTTTCCTTCTTCACCAGGACAGGGTGAGAACCCACATGGGTCAAGATAAATACAGGAAGATCACTTACCAGTTACCCTCAGACTCAAAACTTAATGTATCACCAGTGAAAATAAGAGTAGGACAGTGAGAAGCAAAGATGAAAAATTGAAATAACTTCCTCCCGTGCTGAGCCAAGCCATGACCTGAGGTGAGACTTTTGGAGCCATCTGAAACTGTCTGTGTCTGACATGGGACAGCCCCATTCTTACCTCACACAGCAGCCCAACAGTACCTACTGCCAAAACCTTGACATCCTTTCCCATTCATTGTCTTGACTGTCTATATTGATAGAAATCTGGAGGCAATTGAAGAAGGAGGCTGGAATGGGCTTGCCTTTGTGCAGACATTTTTTGGGGGTGGTAGGGGAAGAGATAGCGGCGTGGGACAAACTACATTCTCAGGAAATAAGTGCCATTCTTGCCTTATCTACAGTAGCTGGCAAAAAAACTCAGTTATCTCAAAAAGGCTGAACTCATTTACATTGACTTCAGATCTGGCCCAAACTGCCTTACTTGGAAGACTAAGCTGTATGATACTCAATAGAGAAACTTAGTATTACTGTACCAACTGGGGGTGGAAAATACCTTTTAGCTATCTCCAGTGATCTGCCTTCAGTTAAAGACCATTACACAATGTGACATGTAAGGAATAAGAAGCAGCACGAGGGCATGGTAGTTGCAGTTGCAGACAATCTCCTTGGGTGGTTTGATTAACTCAGGAGCAGATGCTATTTTTCCCCTTTTCTTGATCTATTTTTGTTTGGAAAATTTGAAGCTGATTGCACATATGCTTGAAGTTTAGGTATGCAGATTTGGAAAAATCTAAACAAGTAAATGCATTTCATGAATATTATCAGGTAGGCACTAAATATTTATTCTAACCATTGAATTTCTGTGCAGGAATGTTTAGCTGATGCAAACAAAAGGTCTCAATAGGTCAAATCTTCCTTAGGTTATGAGAAGAGTTTGCCTTGTTTCTGTCCTGGTTTAATTATCTTCCTCGGCCCAGATGCCTTCACTGAGCTGCATCTGCAAAAGATTTCTCAGCTGAGATATGAATAAATCCTTCTTATGTGGCAGAACCAGAGAAGCTGGACACAAACACTGTTTTTCCTGCAAGAAGAACTGTGAGTCCTCAGCACCCTAAGCCATTTTATTGGTAATTTTGTCTATTATCTCAAGGTTGAAAAATTTATCTACAGAAGAAGTATTTTTGGACCACTCCTCAGTAAACATATATGCATACAAGTACCCCTAATTTTTCATACAATGAGGTGAGAAGAGACATTACTTTCATGCTCCTTGCAGGAATGGGAGAGCAAGAGGAAGTGAATGCTGGCTAAGGCATCTGAGATACACTTGTAGGCCTGAGCTGGAGGGATTCAGGTACTAGGGTGACCAAGGACTCTCAAAAGAGAGCAGCAAACAGAAGGAGAAGAATCTTTAATAAGGAGAACCAAAGGGCACCTTATGGCACATTACTGCCTGGTGAGCCCAAAGCAATTAATTCTGGCTGTATCTGCACTTTCCAGAGGACAAAGATTGGGCCCTGTAGGAGACAAGATGGGGTGTGATCGGGGATCACAAACCACAACAAAAACATCAGAGCGTGCTTGTTGGAGAGCTTCTCAAGGTCATCTTGGTCTAATTCTGAGTCACTAAGTATGACTCAAGGCTCAATAATTTCCATTGAACAGATGGGTGCACAAAGCCCATGCTTTGATGCCAGGAGGCAGCTACTCTTCCTTTGTAACAGTCTTTTTATTCTGGAGGGAAATACACATGCAAAGGGGCAGGGCAAGTATATTTTGTTGATATTTTTAATTAGATGAGTCATTCTGATAAGAAAATATTAAGAATGCATTTTGGTACATTTTCAGCATTGCACCAGGAAATAAAAAAATACACATTTCCATAGAATCATAGGACATCCTTAGTATGGATCAGCCAAAATCCAACCCCTATATCTGAAAACATTGTCCAAACACTCCCTGAACTCCAGCACTTCAGGCCATGCCCACTGCCCTGGTCAGCCTGTACCAGGGCTCGACCATCCTCTGGTGCAGACCCTTTCCCTGACCCCCAGCCCCTCCCTGACACAGCTCCATGCCGTTCCCTTGGGTCCTGTTGCTGTCACAAAGAGCAGAGCTCAGCACTGTCCTCCACTCTCTGTGAGGAGCTGCAGCCACCATGAAGCCTCCCCTCAGCTCCTCTGCTTTGGGCTGAACAAACCTAGGGACTTCAGCTGTTCCTCATCTTGCCCTCTGGACCCTTCCCCATCTTTGTAACCCTCCTTTGGGTTTATTCTCATGGTTTTATGTCCTTTTGACACTGTGGCTTTCAAACCTGCACCCAGTGCTGAGTTGAGGCTCCACAAGGCAGAGCACAGTGGGACAGCATCTCCTCTTGCCTGGTGGCAGTGCTGTTCCCGATGCACCCCAGGGCACAGTTGGTCCTTTTGGCTGCCAGTGCATACTGCTGGCTCACATTCATGTTTTGTTCCTGTCTAAAGTTTTGCTTCAGAATCTTCCCATTACCTGATGAGAACTGTAAATTGTAGATTAACCTCAGACTTTAATGTTGAGGTCTTTGCTCCCTAGCCAATTTATGAGCCATGATACACTACATCCCTCCATGGTGAGTCCAGCACCGTGTTGTAAGTTTGTCACACTGTTATTTCCGATATAAAAATACTTTTTTTCATTTTGATGAGTCAGTCTTTTTGTTTCCAGTGGATAGTTCACCTTTTTTTCTCAACTTTCAGGAGGAAAAATCCTAAAACAGTAATAGGAAATTCTATAGTTTAATCTGTTTTCATAACAATGAACCAGCCACCAGGGAGAAACTCCTAACAGATATGGGCACAACAACATGCATTCCAGGTGTAATTAATGGGTCTCTGTTTAATACAGACTTGTATGAGATTACTTACTATCATGGCAACTATTCTGTCTTTATAGTCACAAACATCATTTAGAAGCTTTTGAACTCAAGAATGTCTGTTTCCAGAGTTTTAAGCTGCTTGTAGAGCTGAGATCAACTAACTGAATTACATACAGTGAAAATGAGCAGGTAATTCCTCACAGATTCAATGTGTCAGACAAGCATTATGATTAGAAAAAGGAGCTTGCTTGCATTATTTTGTGCAAAGTTAACCATTTTTTTGGTTCAAGTAATGGTGGGTACTTTCATGCCCAAAGCTTTCTTTTCCAAAACACATCCTTACAGAAAAGTCTGCTTCTTCCCTTAATACTTTTGAATGCAGTTTACTATAGGCAGAGTGGCATTATATAGTTTACACAGATGGTCTGAATAATATCAATTGATTTCAGCCACTCTAATTCAGGCAGTTTTGTTGTAGATGTTGCTTTGTAGAAAAAAAGTGTCGCTTGTATTTTATTTTGGTTTTTTTCCTTTCAGAAAAAAGCTTAAAATTTGGAGCAAGAATTTCAAAGGCAACCAGTAGTTCTGGGTTCAGGGTAACATCAGAAATAAAGAGTTCTTGTTCAGCATCCTCAGAGAATTTGATCTCCTGAAGACATCTTGATTGAACAGATTTTTGAAATCATAGCAATGGTTTTAAATTTTGGTTTAGATGCACCAACTCAGTGCACAGCTATCTGGTTTGCCTACCCTGTTCTATATGGTGCATATGCAAGGCTAGAAATGACTCAATTTTTCACTTAAAAAAAAATGAAAATCTTATGTTTCTTGCAAAATTAGCCTTTTTTAACTTCTTGTTTGTTTTAAAACCAAAAATTTCATTATGTAAATATCTGGGGTACTGATATTTGAGACACCATTTCCCCCTGAAAATGAATGGATTCCACTATTCATTGCAGAAGCTCAGCAAGACGTGAAAACTATATGCGATGTTATCTTTTTAGGAAACATCACACAGCAAGAACAATGGTGGGCTAAAAATCCAAAATTTAACTCCCGTGAGCTCCATGGAAGTATTTTTCAAATAAAAATGTTCACTTTTCAAATTCTGGTGAAAGTTTAGCATATTCTAGAGACCAGCAGCCTACTTTAATTCAGTCTGGTTTTCTCCTGCGTGACTGTGACAGTGGACACCGGCTCCTTTATCTGTACAATATTTTCATATACTAGCACAACTTGTTGTTTGTTTGTTTGTTTGTTTCTGCAGCACTGTGGCAGATTATGGCACTTGGAAAACACATATCTTGTTATCTGATATGAAGCATTGGAGGAAAGACATAAAACTCCACTAAATTCTCCAACCTACTACTATACTGTTGGTAGCTTAATAGTAGTAAACAGAGGTCAGCATTAAAGCCTATATGATTTCATTTTCCACTTACCACATATTCTGTACATCAATCACAGACGATGAGACTTCATGGCCCCTCCACAGCAGGAGGGATGACTTCATAGGACATTAGATTTGAGTTTAAGAGATTTTGGTTCAATTTCTAGCTTTCCTATGGATTCTTGGGCAAATTATTTAATGCGTCTGTTCCTATTCCCCAAATAGGAAGATGGTAATACTTCTTTTGTCACTCTGAGGGTTTATTCATGTATTAAAGCACTTAAGGGCAGGAACTGCCCTACAGTGGATGCCTGCGTGTAGGGCTTGGCACTGCAGAAATCCAACCCTGCTCAAGGAATCACTGCAAGTCTGCAAGAATAGCAACAGTAGCCTACTTCCAGACATGTAAAATACAAACACAGGTTGGCTAGAGCATGCGCGTCAGCTGTCATGGAGGGCAGGCCTGAAAGCTGAGGAGGTGTGTGCAATGGCTCTGACGAATGTGCAAGCAGGCTGTAGCTGTGAGATGAGTCATGTCCCACATAAGCCTTTTGCAGCAGCCTTTGAGCAGCAGCAAGGTGATGCTACCTGGCACCTGCAGGCTCGCGAAGCCACACTGCCTGAGATCTTCACCCATTATTTGTAGGCCATTTGACTGACAGTAGCTGAGCAACGTTTCACCCTTTGGGCTCACAACAGCCACGGTGTCTGTCAACACATTCTATCACTCTCTGCTTATGCAGACAATTTTTTTTTCTTCTTCTTCCTTTCTCTCTCTTTTTTTTTTCCTGATGTATTCATCACTAGGCTGCAGACACCTAGTTAATCCATTTAGAACCTATCAGCTCTGTTCATCAGCTCATAAACCCATTACCTCGGAGGCGCTGTGCTCAGGGACACAGGTGCCAGACCAGTGCACAAAACCCAATTGAGTTATGTAGCAGGCAGCAAGGCCCTTGGATTCATGATTCTGCCTGCATGGGGAATTGCACGCGTTATGTGGCAGCAGCCACTTTATTAAATATCGATTTAAATCACAGCCTTTAATCAAATCTGATAGAAGACCTTTCTCACCTCCTGTCTCTCCTCCCTGCCATGCCTTCTCCATGCTCCTCTCTCTCCCAGCCCCACACGAGTCTGCCTGATGACAGCAGAGCTCAGGAATGAATAGTTAGCAAGCGGTTCAACAGCACACCCTTATCAACAGTAATGAGGCATTTGCGATAATCGAGTGATGAAATGTAAATGGACAGTAATGAGCACAATTACATCCGCTGGGGAGCCATCGAAGCTGATTCTTTCCCTGCATATAGATAGGCTCCCTCACTCCCGTTCCCCGTTGCTGCCTTTGTGCTGAGTATGGCACAGACATGGGGATTGGTTGGGAGGAGGTGACACTTGGGAGAGCCAGGCAAAGCCAAGGAGCTGACTGATGGAAGGTAGCAGTCAGGCTACATCCATGTTAATGCCACCTAGGATGCTTATCCTTCTCCCCCTGCCCTCTCCTCCCTCCCTCCTGGTCCTCAGGGATGATTTGATTTGCTGCAATGTTTGAAAACTGCCTCATTGTGCTAACAAGATTAACTCAGGCCTGTGTCTGTTTGATACACTGAAAATGTGCAGGGCGACTCGAAGGGGTTTTCAGACAGATCTGAAAGAGCTGAGAAATGGATGGTTGCCAGGGAACAGGCCCGATGGTGGCTTGAATGCTCCTCATAGGCAAAGGCCTGGTGGGGAGCAACGTGGGCATGCTCAGGAGATGGGGAGAGTGGGTGCTGCCAAAGCTGGGCTGATGACTGCTGACAGGATCCAAAAACTGCTTGCCAAGAAATAAACCCACCCGACTGTGCGATCCAGCCTGTTCACTCAGTTTGTTCAGGGTAATTTGTACAAGTAAATAGTGCTAGAGAAAAGGCAAGGGTTAAAAAGCTGGGTTGCAGAAAAACCCCTTTGGGAAATATCAACATGTCTGCAAGGCCTTCACCAAGTTTCTCTTGATGCCTTATTTCCTATGCATCAAAGGATTTACCTGTAGCATACAATGTAACTCTCAGAATCCTTATTTCCTTGCTTCAACCCACACTGCCAAACCCCTATGATCCTGTGATTCTATTGATGAAGACTTACCTGAGCAGTGAGGAGGTTAAGAAGTGATCGGTCGAGGACATCTCATCAATTGTAACTTTTACCCCTGACATGGCACTCAAAGTTATCTTTTTGATACTTCTTGCATTTAAACTCCTTACATTATGCATTTATTGAATCACACAACGAATTCCTGTGCTGACAAATCTCTCAACTGGATCACACACTTGAAAACCAAGCATTGTGGAGATGGCCCATGAAGCATGCTGGAGGGCTTCCTGACCCCTGGCAGAGCTGCAAGGAAGGGTGAATGTCAATTTTGGCATGGCCAAAAGCACACCAGCCCGCCAGGGGTCCAGGAAAGGCTGCCCGCAGAGCTGAGGCAAGGGGAAGAGAAGCACAGATCGGACAACAAAGTTCACCAGGAACAGTGAACTGAATTCACCCACTCTAAAGATGAAAGTCTCATCCACAATAATTGAATTTCACAAGCTGGCTGGAAAGCTGAGGCCATGTACTTTGTTTTTGAAAAGCATACAAAGGTTGCTTAGTTTAAATGGCCCACAGAGTCTCTGGGCTGACCTAGAAAGTCACACAAATGTGAAACAAGTGGTATTGTGGCACCAAACAGTGCTGGTGGATAGTCTGTAATTAAACTGGAAAGAGTGAACCCATGGTAGATTTCCTCGTTAGTAGACTTTCCTCTTTCAAAAGCACTACAGGAACTCTAACAGGTAAGATTTGAGTGAAAACAGGGTTTGCCAGAGAACCACTGGCTCAGAGGCAGGAAAAAAGACAGTATTTAGGAGATCTGAAATACTTGCTATATGTTTCAAACAATGTCAGGGCAGCAGACACAGCCTGAATGTAGCCAGGGTGCCAGAAAAAAAAGCAGTTTTCCAATACCACTGAGTTTCTCTTTCATTTCTAACTTCCCAGCTCTCAGAACATGTTGCTTTGCAGCACTGAATTCGACAGGTTACCCCCAGTGCAAGCATCCTCTCATCGTATTTAGATTGTATGACTTTCTTTTCAGAGAATATTTCCCTCTTTGTGGGTCAGCAGTGGCTCAAAGCGACCAAGCATGCTGCCAAAGCAGCATGGGCAGGAGCAACTCAGACAAATCACATCTGCTCACCTGAGGATTAATTCTGTCAGTGTTGCATCCAGAGGCAGATGATCGGTGCACTGCTGCTACCTTCTCAAGCTGGGAAGCAGCTTAGCCATGGATAGTCATATAGAGTAAGATTGCTTCCTGATGTCCTAAGGAGTTACTTAATATTATGGAGTCCCTTGCCCTTAGTGCCTGGATGCTTTTAACCACACTATTTTCAGTGCATGTCACACTTAGAAATACACCAGGATCTTTTACTCATTACAAATGCAGTAGCTGTTAAATTGTATTAGTTATTGACCTTAGCAGCAATAAAGTGTAGCAAGAGCAGCAGACTACAGTAAACACAGCTAAGTCATAATCAGCTGGCATTATGCGGGTATTTCTGACCATTCGCACTGTGCTCTGTAAAATGCATTTGATCACAGTATATAAAAATGTAGAGCCCTGTATAAGATTTTGAAATGTACTGAGTTTAAATACATACTCAACCAATTTATCATTTAACTTATGGCTTCGCTAAAGCTATTAAACAACACTTTGAGCCTGGAGGCCACACATATACTACAGCTCTGGAAATGTAAAGAAGTTCACTTGAATCCCTTAATAATGACCTTGACCTATTGAACAAGGCTTATGTAATGTCAACAATTCACCTCATTTTTGACCCTGGTGGAACACCTAACCCTCGAATACTTACAGTGGGGGAGGAATGGCTTGGGGTTTTTTTTATCTTTCCCCTGGTGAAATGGGCCAATTTTTTCCGCTGTTTAGCAAAATCTGGAACACAGATCATTAGAATGCTTTTGGCAGCTAATTTGAACATCAGTGACTCAACTTTGAGAAGGAAGCCTTTTTCTGCCCTAAAGAATCTCAGAGAGTTTTCAGACTACAGTAATTGAAAAATCCCCAAACACTCACTCACAGAGGAGATACACATTACTGCAGGAACAGTCTACAAATTGTAAAGTATTCAATTTACATTCTCAGTACCTCAGGGCAGTTGTGAAGAATTTATATCTTCAGAAACCTTTGAACTAACAAAAGATAACATTTCACAGCAAAGTCTACTTGCATAAAAGTTTTTTAACTCCCTTCATTCTTATTCTGAAGGAAGTGTCTATTGCACTCCTGGAACCAAGGCTCAACACAGGTATCTGAGATGTGAAAAAGAAGATGGAGAAGGAAATAGAGGTGTTTAAAAAATTTAATGGACATACTGCATCTCATCTAGATCATGAGTTCATTATTCACCAGCCCACACGTGATGTATCCTTGCTCTGAACTTGATGTCTTTTTAAATGATACTTCGGTTTGATCAATGTGTAAGGATCCTTAGTTACATTAATGTCCTTTACGCAAAAGGCTTTATAACGTGTAGGTAACATGGTACGGCTACACCCTGGATAAGGGCAAAGGGACCTTTTTCTTCCATGCATGCATTAATTGGGTCGGTGAGTATTGCCACATCTAATGTAGTCAACAGGCTACGTGGCCCTTCCCATTACACTGTGGCTTCATTTGCTTGGAGACATTACATTTTAAATGAAACAGAATCAAACCTGACCCTCTGAAACAGAAAAGAGAGCTCTTTTCTTTAAAAAATAAAATATTTGTATTTATTTATTTTTTTAATTATTATTCATCACTGTTTTTACATAGGGTGACCTCGTGTCACTTGGATCTTTATGAACAAACCAACATTTTCACTGTTGTGTGTGAACTGCACAATTAGCTATTTATTTAGGATCAAAGAACCCTAAGGGACTGATGGAACAGTAGGTAACTTTCAGGGTTTCCTTAAGTCACACAGAAGTCAAAATTGATGCCTGGGTGCCATTTGAGTACCCCCATAAAGAGACTCAGTCACTGGATTTCAAGGGCACAGAGTCAGACTCCATTTTTTGTGAAGAAAATTGGTAATAGAAGCAAGCACAATGTTTGCTAGCCATGACATGATTTTTTTCTTCCTCTGCCCCTCTTGATCAAAGAAATGTAAATATGATTACCAATCTAATGACATCATTTTGCTTTGACTATTTTTTTCACATGTCTCTTTGGAAAAAAAAAAAAGAGAGAAAAGGGAAGAAGGACAGAAAAAAATTATGCTTGCAGCCAATCCTAAATCTGTGATTACCATATTCATGTCTAACACTAAGCACTATGTGGAAACATTAATGAAAGTTTTAAAATGCAGTCATTGGTTAAAGTTTTTTTTTTTCCCTTCTCTATAAAGAAATTGATAAATGTTTCTATTAACTAATAACCCAGGAATCAACAGTCTTATAAAACCGGTTTATTCAGCCCAGAAAATTAGGCAATCCATCATGACTGATTTGCTCACATTTTCCCCTGCAAATAAGTGAGATGAAAACTTTAAAACCAATAAGATAATGCACTTAACAAATTCAGCTGAGAGAGATGGATAAACTAAGATGCCACTGGCATCAGTTAAGGAAAATCTGTCGTGTTTCCAATTATTTGAGCAGATTTTGTATCCCAATTTGCTGCCAGACTGGCTGCATCCCCCACTCCCCTCTTTCAAACCACATCATCTGATCTTAAATCAGAACAAGCTCATCATATCACACTATGAAAGGCCAACAGGGGATAAATGACACCAGATGTTATATGAGTTTTCTTTTAGGCTTTCATTTCAGACTTACTGCATTCCCCATGCTGCTTTTTACTTGTCAAAAACTAAAATGTGCTTTGATAGATAACAACCCTATTTTCTTCACTGCCTGAGCTTAGAGAGAATACCATTAAGTATTGATATTGATGGTTCTTAACTAGGGAATGCAACCTGGGACTGCAGAAGGCGGATACTGGGATCCTGAGGTATCTTTTGGTCCCACAGATGCCTTTTCTGCTAGTCCCAGGGTGTTGCTGTTGTGGCTGTCATGGGGTGGTGTTGGGATGCATACTGTGTGATTTTACAAAACAAAATGTGAGTGCACAGACCAGCAGGAAGAACAAGGAGGGGCAGGAGTATAACTCTTAGGCCCATCTGCTGCTGCTGTCTAAGCTGCTGAGGGAGCTGATCCCACACTGAAAGACTAACAAAGAACTTCTGAAGCTGAACTGAGGCTCGCTGGTGGGCAGTCTGAGGCTCATCATTTTAATTTGCTTTGCTTATGGTCTTCTGGAGTGATTGTGCACCCAGACTAATAGGGAAGAGACGGAAAATGGTAGACACAAAGAGCAGCACAGGCGTGCAAAGCAGATAACAGGCATAAGGCACATCACACCCCAGCACCGCAGGTCTGAAGGGGGAAAATGTTCTGTAAGGCACAAACCTTCCAAAATGTGGGCTGTCTTTTAAAAGCCAGTTCTGGCCACACGTAGTGCACTGTGCTAGCCTTTCACAATTACTGCAAAGACTTTGTTCTTAAGAAAATACCTTAGTAGAAAATGCCCTTTAACTCTTAAACCCATGGAGACTTTTGACATCATGTCACAGTGGTGTTTTACATCAAGGCGATGTAATTTCCTCCCAGCTTGTCTGGTGCAGTATGGTACTGCATGAAGCAGTACCATGGCTTTGAATACTTTAGTCTACTGCCCAGAAGTAGCTTGCTTGTCTCATGGGTGGCTGTGGGAGTTGGCAGCTTAACCTCATTGACTTCCTTTCCAATACACCCTCCAGATAGAGTGATGGAGTATATGCACACACACTGTGACTTGCAGCTGCTGGCAAGCAGCTTGCTTCAAGGTCAGCAGGGTTAAACCTCTGGAGCAAAGGAAAAGATAAGGGCATGGTCAGTTTGAGTAACTGCAGCAGCAGCTCTCCTTTACAGGTCAGAAATGCTCCATTACAGATTCTGAAGCAGGATTCAGCTCTGTCTAAATGCTACAACAGCCCTTTCCCACCCCAAGCCTTTTCACCTCCCCAGTGCTCTGCTGCTGTTCTGTGCATTTCTGCCTGCCATTGCAGTTCCACACATTTCCACTGATATCATCATCACCTTTGCAGCTCATGCAAACTATGAACAAAATACACCAATAAGCCAGCAGCTGTCAGAAACCATGACTTATAGCATTAAACAGCATCAGTTTGATTTGACTGACACTGCAATATCTATGTAGTGCAGCATCACTTGATTCTGAGAGTGAGGAATGAGCTGGCCTCAGCTCCTTACCAAGAAAACCTTTAGAGGAAAGCAGAAATCATCATCAACCAACTTGTGCAACGAAGTGATAATGCAGAATGCACAGGGTGTGAGGGGGAGAGCTGGCAGCAGCTGCACTCATGTTTTAGCCATGTCTAGAAATCATTGTCCTTCTGAACTTGCTTTCTTCCAAGGAGCTGCACAAAGCACACTACGAAGCCAATAACAACTCTTCAATCTGGAATGACAACAAAAGAAACATCCGTGGATATCTCACCGACATCTCAGAAAAGTGGTGCCAGATTTGCCTCATCTTTAGCTGCTGTCCCACTGTGCCATGCTTGTGATTTCCAGGAGCGATAAGCAAGAATTTTACTACGTACTATATGCTCCTCTCCCAACAATTTGCAGTTTGAGAATAAGCATCATATCACTTGTTCACCCAATCTGTGTGTTTCGTCTTTTACAGAAAACAAGCAAAATAGGGTAGAAGATCATAAATAGCTTACTAAAGGCAACTTGCATTGGAGGTTATTTAAGTTAAGATGATAAAACAATCCACTATCTATACAAACCATTGCCTCCTTCCCCCTCCCCACCCCAAAGAGGGTTACGGAGTAACCTTTTCTTCTTTTCTAAATACCTTCCTATTATAATTGCAGTCAGATATGCTAGTTAGAAGTCTAGAAGAAGGATATCCTATCCTCTCATACACTCTTTTGGGTGGAAAGAACAAGGGAGAATGGTTTTAAACTAAGACTGGGGAGGTTTAGGTTAGATATTAAGAGGAAGTTTTTCACACAAAGGGTGGTGAGGCACTGGAACAGGTCGCCCAAGGAGGTTGTGGATGCCCCATCCCTGGAGGCATTCAAGGCCAGGCTGGATGTGGCTCTGGGCAGCCTGGTCTGGTGGTTGGCGATCCTGCATGTAGCAGGGGGTTGAAACTAGACAATCTTTGTGGTCCTTTTCAACACAGGCCATTTTGTGATTCTTTCAATTTTAATCTTCCTCCACTTGACCTGCTTACCTGCTTTGTGGAATAGGGACAAATTGCTGCTCTTGGATCTGTGGGCACGAGAAAAAGCCTTGGCTGTCTTGGAGGTCCTTCCTACGACATAGGCTATATGTGAATTTCTCTGATGGAAAGGTTTGCCCGAGCTGAAGTGAAGCTGGAATATCATCTGTGCAAAATGTTTTTGGAATCTTCACTCATGGACAGCCATGCTGGAAAGCTTATTCCCCAATACAGGAAAGGAAAATGGCCCACTCAAAAGTGTGTAACCAAAGCAGTTGGAACTGCAGTAGCAAATTCCGACAACAAACTGTTCACCAAACATGAGGAAAAACATTACAAGCAGAAATTAATCAATTAATACGTTGGAATAAGTAATCAATTGAAGAAAATCAACACTGTGCTGAAATATAACTCAAGAAACAGGAGCAGAATTAATCAAATACATGACTTTATTCACTGTGCAGTATTCAGTGCTAAATCCCATCACTTGTTTAGGCCACCAATACAGTAAAATTGTACCTCTACAAGCAGGATCCTAATTTAATCATTACAGATCCTTGGCTCTTATTGTAGGACTATTTCTTTTTGTATTTGCTCTGCTCTAAGATGCACCATTTCCTGGACTGAGGATGAAAGAAACAGCACTGATACACCCCCAGCAGTAACCCACATAAAATTTCAGAATGAACAGCTGCAGCACAGGTATCTTTGTTGATCACAGAAGCAACTCTGAATTTCTCAGCATACAACTGTATGAATATTTGCCTTCTCATATCTTTCCAGTTGAGATCGAGGCAGCCAAGTAACGGGATTTGAATGCATATTGGCTTGCTGCCTCTGCTGTTTTGATTTGCAGGCTGGCCAAGCAGAACACAATTAGTGGTTATTGACACCTTTACAGGAAACACTCATAAGGGAAATGGGAAATTGAAAATGTCCTTTAAAAGATGGAAGCAAAATACTGTATCAAAGCTTGCTGGTAAATAAGACGAACCCAGAAAAGTGCTCAGTCAGAATATTTGTATTTCTGTATCATTTAGGAAAATCCTATTATGGCTTTAGCCACAGAGACATCCCTGGTGTGCAAGATAGAGGCAGTTCATAAAATACATAGCATTTTCAGCTTGAAAATAGGGCAACCTATTGCTTTCTGTAGATGGCTATGTTACACCCCAGTTCCCATCAATAGAACATAATCTCATTGCAGCAGGCAATACTCAGTATCAATGAAACACTGGTGTTGTAGGTATTTGCAGACTGCCAGTACCTAAAGGACAGAAAGACTTTGTGTTTTTACAAGGGCCAATATCTCTGGAACACATTTATGAAACAAGGCAGCACACCAAGGAGGCAAACGAGTTATATGCATGTGTCCACAGAGCTGTCTGCAGGCGTTTGCTTGCTCTCTCTTTCTCCCCTCTCTCATTCCTGATACTTTGCACCAACCCTACCTTACACTGAGTATCACTAGCAATGTCAGTTATGCAATTAGTCCCCTGCCAATTAATGCCAAATTAGATGCCGGCTGTCAGCACTCCTAGCACTCACAGAATGTATGGTAATAATCTGTAACCAGGATAATTCCTAATGTTCCAAGGAGTCTGCATTGTTCTCTGGAAAGGAGAAAAAAACAAAAAAAGAAAAAGAAAAAAAGAAAAAGGAAAAGGAAAAACAAGAGAAGCAAGAAGTATGTTGCACATTCACTCGTGCCATCTGCAGTCAGTGCAAAAATAAAATAAGTTTTGTTGTGCAGTTATCCCAATGATTAAAATATAATAGGCTAATGAGATTACAAAGCTGATTGTGAACAAGACCAATTGTGTTAATTGGAGGCTCCTGAATGGCAATTTGAGCTGCTGCCGCTGCTGAGTTTTGAAATATAATCAGTTTTACTAATTTTATCTGATTTCTTAATGAAGCTTGCCTTGAGCAATTGTTCTATGTGTTCTTTAGCAAACAGCGTGTGTCATAACTGCTGACATTAATCTTGATTACTTTAGTTAAAATAAATAGTTATACTTGGGCGGCTTTCAGAAAATACATCAGAGCAAATGTAATGTTAGGAAGAGATGGGGGTTTGCTTCTTATATTTGTTGTTTTTTCTATATTGTATTTGCAAAGTCCCAGCTGTGAAATGTCTTTTTTGTGTGACTTGATCTCTTTCAGACTCCCCCATCTTTCCACCTGACCTTCAGAAGGCATTTTTAACTTCCACAGAAAGGGGGAAAAAAAACAGTATTATCCTTAATATGGAAAAGCCTTTAGGAAGAGCATTAAAAAAAAAAAAAAATTAGAAGTTCACCAACAAAACCCATCGCAGAAAAAATACTACAAAGAGTAATTTCATGCATGAATCTCAGAGTTGGCACACACGATCCTAACCACCTCATGCTCCAGCTGCCAGTACTAACTCAAGCCTTATAGAAACGCTCTCTCTCATATAGGTTATTTATTTTTATGGAGAATTAATATACTTAGGATGGCTCTTCAGAGCTTTCATAGTGCATTTGATGGGATGTTGTACCATATTGCTGCTTAGAAAGGGACACACGAACATTAACAAAAATAAACAGTAGAAAAGGGGAAATGGGAATGTAAATGTAAGTGCGGTCTGAATTAATGGTAAACATAGCTAGAGATTGTTCATATTTCAGAACTCCTATTATATTATGGCCTTGCATTTACAAGGATAATCCTTTCAAAATTAAGATAATGGCTAACTAGTCTGATAGGTATTATACATCTTTCCTGAGCCCTTATGCTTATATGACAACATAATTTGCATGCACTTATTACTGCACTATGAAATCTGTGGATTTTATATGTACTTGCATTGATTAGGTATTTGGATGATAAATAGAACCCATTTGGGGAAAGATGATATAGGATATATTAAACATTTATTTCACCCTCTCTTTATAGTCAGCAGCGGTTTGGTAAATTAAAAAAGTGTTTATACCGGCCTGGATAGTAATCTATTTCTAATTAGGATCTAAATATAGTATAATAAACAGTCTAGCTTTTAATCCATACGCATGTAGTAATTTCTTTAGTAGTGGGATTTTAGAAAGGATTATGAACTTTTTCCTCTAAGAGTATTCTGAAATAGCTGTTGTGGTCAGCAGTGCATGAATGCAGAAATCTTGAAGACTGCACCAGTTATCCCCATGACTGAAACAAAGAAATGTATAGTATATAATGGCATCGGCATTTTCTGCTCACAGATAGAAAAGTGGAAGGGGCAAAACTCTGGATTTCTTACTGGAACTCTGCTTCCCCAGTGCTTAAATGCACTGCTTGTAACCCTGTAGTTGGAGATGTCTGCTTTTTAGGTGCAGTACTGCCTTTTATGGAGAGGTTGACATCTGATGAATGGCCTTCTCAATTCCACCACACCCTGCCATTGAAAAGATTGCCTTTTGTTTAAGATCTATTTCCTCTCTTGCTTAAAAATTGAGCTAGGAATTTTGAGGATGGGCAACAAAAGTTTCCACAGTCACCCTTCTTTGGAATAATTGTAATTAATAATCATGATTCGTTGCCATAATTCTGACTGCCATCTAGAACTGCAGCATCCATACCACCTTGGGTCCCTCAGACACCTACCAACCTTTTCACACACACTTAGGTCTCCAGTGAGTAGACTTGTGGCTTCTTTAGACGGCCTGCTTCACTCAATGGGTAAAAATACATATGAAATAGAATTAGTATATTCTCATTTCTGCTTAATAAATCTAAAAATTTATACTCAGTGAGAATCTGCTTTTACCCCTCTCTTCCTTCTTTAATGAGAGCTAATTGAATAACACAATCTTCATTCGACAGGACACATCATGAGAGCAACTATACTTAGAAATTTACTGAGATAACTAATCTAAAATGGTTAAGAAATATCCCTACAGCTTTCTGCCTAAATAGCTGTTCCTGAGCAATTATTTCAAATGAGCTATTTTTGTAAATTTTCAAGTGTATACAAGTCTCAAATCTAATATCTAGCTGGAATTACATACCCGACTAGTTTCTATGGATCAACCCATTTGATCTGGTGAATAAGTCACACTCTAGTAACAAAAAGAATATACTTTTTTTGGCTCTGATTTTCTTTTATGCCAATGCATGGTGCTATAAAGAGGCATTAGCATCACTGACAATATGGCTGTATGTGATCCAATAGTAATTCCAAAGTACCAGTTGCAAATTCCTATCCCTAAATACTCGAAAGGGTGCCATACAGGCCACTTTGTAATATAATTTTTCACCTTTTCACTTCCCATTAGGACTGAATAATATATTTCTCTGGTGCTTTCCCTGCAATTTAGAGACAGCTTGGCTGCTGTAACTTTCAAAGGTGCGTTAGTGTGTGATAAGCCCTATTTTAGGTCCTCGCTGTGCTCAGTGCGAGAGCGGCTACCAAATTTCAAAGCTCACGCATATTTCTTTGGGGTCTGGCAGCACACCAAAACAGCAGCCTCTACTAAAACAGCCTGGATTCGGCAGACATGGATTGATCCTTTCTTGTTGTGTGTGAGAACCATTTCCCTCAGCATGACCACCGCTTTAATCATGTATTTTAAACATAAACAGAATGACAGATTTTACAGTATAATCTGGTAGGCGCAGCAGCCTTTTAGAAGAATGAATCATTAACCTAGAAGCTACGTTTAAGTAAAAGGGACAGACAACAAGAAAGGGGGAGAAAAAGAGAGAGATTGGTTTTGTTCATGATTTAACACACAACTGTGATCCACCCGCCTCTAGAATGTATTGCTGCAGTAGAAATAAACCTTATATGCAGGCAAGAAAAAAAGGAGCAATGCAGAACAACTGGAGCACAGAGAGAAGGGAATGAAAAAAACAACTTTTAAAAATTTTCTTTCCCGCTGCAGTTTTGAAATAGAAAATATACTTCTACTGCAATAATTCTAGGTGCTGTGCTGTTGTAAAGAGATGGAAGGAAGACCTGTTAAAAAATGCAACGCCCCTTGTTAGATAAAAACAAAGCCAAAAAAGCAAACAGAGTACACGAGTGTACTATTTTTCCCCGTATTCAAGTCAAGCAGTTTAAAAGCAACTCCTATCCTCTTTCAATACTAGGTCATTTCTGTTCACAGGGTACCTACATTGCATCTAGCATTGATATATTAATCAATTTGCAGAGGAAGAGCTTCTGGGACAGTTTCTCATTTATACTGCTGTCCCTTTTGTATCAGGTTGAACAGCTTAAATTTGATTTACACCCTTGTTTAAGTTTAGTTTACATTATTATGTTATTAGTGTAAATACGAATGAAGCCCTCTGCTCCCTAACTACTCCTCAAGGTGGCTTACATAATACAGAACCAAATATGAAACGATAATACTCAGTCATTATCTCCTTCCTCTTCATAGGAAAAAAATTGCTTTTATTTATATGAGTATAAATTTGAGTGTAAATTGATTGACATCTCAAGTGTGTAAGTGGAGCAGGAGAATCTGTGTTGGCATTGCTACAATTACTACATTTCTGTCTCTTTATCATGTGTACACAGAGAGCTTTCCTTCACATTTTTTTTATGAGAAGGATGCTAGACAGACCCATTATTATCTTTAAAGCTCTGATTGTGAGTTGCTTTTTCAAATTTGACCTCTTAGCAAGAAAGTTTGGAGGGGTTGTACGGTCTTAGCAAATTTATTTTTGTGAAGAATTATTTAAATCTTTTGTACACTTTGGCCATGTTCTGCCCAATTTTTCTGCAGTTGCTATTTTTCTGCCCAATAGCAACTGCAGTTGCTATTCCCAGATACATATGTAAGCCATACCATCAGCTCAGCAGACTTTTCAGCCACTCTTGGGAACCGCTTTATACACCAGAGTCACCAGAAATGATTTAACCAAATCAAAGTAAGGTCACAGTAAGGTCATCCAGTTCAGTGGCTATGCCCACGTGTCCTAATATCATTTGGTGATGCACTGACAACATTACAGTTGTGATGTATGCACCAAAAGGAAATGAGAGATATTGGAAGAGAGTTCCTGTCACCAGAAAAGCTGAAGGATGGCTAAGTGCATGTCAATCTATGGGGCTATCTTTGGAAACATCCACAGTATATCCACGGCCATTTATAGATGGCATACTGCTATTCTGCTTACGATAGAGGACCGTCATCAGTTGGGTTTTCCATTTGCTTGAGGGAAAGTGCAATAGCTCTTTTTTATATTCTTCATTCAAACTAAGTCATTTGTAAACAAGAAGCAAACTCATAGCAGATGGCATCCTCCTTTTCATAATGCAAAGACCAAATTGTTATTTAATCCTTCCAATTTGATTTACTATTTTAGGCATCCCTTCTGTTGTTAATGGTAGGAACTCAAGAACCTGGGGGTTTCTTCCCTTACCCTAGAATGCAGACTGACTTATCTCCCCATTCTTATGGCTTCCCTTACACCCACAAATCTGAAGTCACAGATGGATCAATGGGACTCATGACGTTAGAAGCCATTCACAGGAGACATACCTGTCTCTAACACTCTCTTCAAGCCATCTCTACACTTAAGAAAGAAAATCACATTACATTCTCTTCCTTTACTTCTTCACAAATCTTTAATCTTTTTTTTTCACTGCTACCACACTTGCAGTTCTGAGACACTTTACTAATCATTTTGTTTTACCCTTAGTTTCTCAAGTGAATCCACTGAAAACATAGACAGTTGTGATTTTTTTGCAATATTTACTTAAACTATGTACTTATTTATTTAAACTAAATATAGTCTACACCAAGATATGTTTTTCAGAAGTAGAAAGGATTGCCTTGAACTGTATTGTATATGTAAAGAAGGCACCTTTGCTATAATTAGATTATTTCTTTTATAGTTAGAAGTCATATCTTTCCATTTTGCTTTTATACTTACGTTCCTTTTTATCAGGGTTTGTTAATGTATTTGTCATGCTTGGCTATGGTTTTCTCTGAAAGCATGTATGGGAAGCCTTTTATACAACAAATAACAATTACTTATTTTTGTAAATCAAAAGGAAAAAATAATGAAAGGATTAAGGTGGGAATAAAAGCTAAAATTTACCTATAAACACAGTTTAGCACTTAAACAGGTGCATGGGTTTAACTATTGATTGGTCTCACTGAAATCTAGGATGGGGAACTGTATTTAGAACAGTTTTTAAACACTTTTCTGAAAAACTGGGTTTTTAACTAATTTTGTGTTCAAGCATAACACGATTAACAGCCACAGAAAGAGAAAAAAGAAGAAAAAAGATTGACCACTGGCTTGTCCTGAATTTCCTGTAAGGTGATTTTATTCCTGATGCGTTCCTTCAGCTGGATAAAGCATTGTCAAAGCACTCTAATACAGCAGCAGCAGGCTGTGTCCTGGCAAAAGGCTTTGCAGGGACCACCATTTCTGAACACTTAAGTGTTTTAGCTTCCTTCCTGGTGCTAGGAAACAGAGGGAGAGCTCAGACCTTGGTATTTAGGTTTGCAGGAGAGCGCAGTCAACCTCAGCCAGGCTGATTTCTTACTTTCCTTTTCCTCCAGAAGTAAATCAAAACTGACAGTAAGGAAAAGATTAACACACTCAGAGTTTGGGAAGAGAAAGACTGACTCATTCTTGCTTATGATGCTTGCCCGGTTTTTTGATTGGGAACAAAAGAAAAGTATCCAGTTAGATTTCTCAAGCACGTGCCAACCATAAAGGGTTGCCAGACTTCAACCTTCCTCCTGACATCATCTGAAAGGCTGTGTAATTCCCTGCAGCAAAATATCCACAGAGGTCATGGCAGCTTGCTTAAGCAGATGAAATCCATTCGCTGTCCTCTATACACTTGCATTTGGAGGAGGGTTTATGATAATCATCTAATTCAGGGTATGGAAAAGTTCACAGAGCATTCATAAATAAATGGTGAATGATGCTGGCTAGAGAGATTAAAATGAAGGTGTAATCTAGTGGCAAAATAAATTGCAAGGACAAGCTTTCTTTAGTTTGCAGACCCAAACTTGTCTCTTTTACCTTCCATCCAGAAAAAAGATCTCATCAAAAACCAACAAAACAAAAAAATCAGATCACTTTACCTTCTCCAATATTATGTAATCATGCATCATCTATCAAAAAAATAGTATCTTCATGCTACACATATTTATTTCCTGTGTGTTGAAAAATATTTATATATTTCATCGCTGTTAACCCACTTATTTCAGTTAGCTTGAGGAGCTCATATTATTATTACGTTCATCTTGTGGAACAACAGAGTTGTCGATTTAATACAACCCAAACTTGCATCATACTGATAAGGCAAAGATATATGTGACAGAACACCTTTTAGCTTTCAGATTTCAAGCCAAATATAATAAATGGCATGTTTTCCTGAGAGAGACAAGTTGAATCCAAACATTTCCTATCTTCTTCATTCTGTGCCTTTTCTTTCAATTTAAAGAAAGACTGCAGTGAGATGAACTAATGCAAATTCTGTTTTCTTTTGACAAATTGGTAATCCTTCCCTTTCAGACTTCAACTTCCAAATCTACAGACTTCAAGATAAAGAAAGAATCTCACATTTTTATTAATTGTGCCTTGTGTTTCTTCTGTCTTTTAGCTTTGCAATGCCACATGATTTTAAGCAGTGCTAGTTTTGCTCTGAGATTTTAAAAACGAGTCAAAACACCAGTCTTGGGGAATCAATGGTAAAAAGCTATAAGCTGAATTTTATTTGAACATCAATGTACTTTTTAACTGCAGTAATTTTGTTTTCAGGAATAAATAAATCTTGCTGTTTGTTGCAACGAACTCAATTAGTTCTGTTCAAAATATACTTCAGTGAACCATGAGAAATCTGGAAACTTAAAAAAAAAAGAGCTTGTATTTTTCTTTCAATTGTGATATATATCATAGATTGAAAAAGTTGAGCTCTGCCAGATTGAAAGCCTTGGTGGTTATTATGAACAGAAACATTTGGTTTAAGTATGTTGTAACACTATTTCTTTTATTTGATATGCTGGTTTTAAATGAAAAAAAAAAAATCTGTTCAATTGAATTTGTGTTTCTATTCTTCACACTCATCAAGTTCAGGATGGAATTACTTAGTGAGACCTATTTTTATAGTATGTTTCCTGCAGTAGTAAAGATTTTGCAAGTTCTATAGATATAAGCTTTAATAGAAGCATCCCCAAAATATACAGTATACAGTATTCACCTCATAAAGGGGAGGTGATGTAGTCATCATACTCTGTACTGTAAAGGTAAAAAATAAATAAAGGATGTGTTAAATTATATTAAACAAAAAAGCTGACTTAAAAATGGATGAAGATATACTGTATGCTTATGATCAGTGACAAATGCACGGAGTAGGAGGCTTATTATGAAGTAAGCCACATACTTTACTGCTTACCAAGCAATGAAAGTCAAGCTTTCTAATGGGGGTAAAAGGACAAATGCAAACAAAAGTAACAGCTAACTTAAACCAAGTTAGCCTCCTTGATTATTTAAATCCCTGTTAAAATAAACATTTCAAATCCTCAGGAATTAAATCAAATCAGTGAAATTTTGGGACTTGTATAGGCTTTTCACATGTTTCGCAGTGAGGCCCTAGCACGTGACTGCAATCCCAGCAGTGGTTGATGATGCCTGTTCTTTCTTTGGATCTTTCTCCTGGTAATCAAGCCCGACAGGTTCCCCTTCTTTATGCTTTTGCTCTGAGCAGCAGCTGGATTTTACCCATACACTTACAGAATTCACGACCCCAAGGTACGCAAACTGTGACATATGCAAAAACTGGCCAAGCTGCTACGAGAGGTCTGTGGGCCACGTCAGGGTAAACCCAGCACATGTCTGGGAACAGCACCCCTATCATGTGTGTTGGTACCCAGAGAAAGGACCGTTTCTACTCCTGCCATCACAGACATACAACAGTGACCAGCCAGAAGCCCTCAGAGCAGAACAAGGAGCTAAAAACACATTCTGCCAGGGCTTGTTATCTTGTGAAGTTGACTGTGATCTCACAATCCATGCAATGAAGAGGCCCTGCCCGTAACCTCCTCACAACTGGATGGCAGAAGGAAGCACAGAAAACTCCCAACAGGCTTTAGATTTGACAATAACTCTCCCTCTCTCAAATATTTCTCAGTTTTCTGTTTCAGGACAACCACTGTGCTGCAGGTAGAATTCCTGTGGCAAGGAGCATGAGTAATCAGTACTGAAGCTCTGTGGGAGGGGACAGACAATTTCTTCAATAGTTCAAATAATGTAACCTGCAACAGGGTGATGATGAGTCCATTCAGCATTTCATTTTTACTAGAAACCCAGTTTTACTAGAAACCCACCAGCTCAAACTATCGAGTCACTATCCGTCTTTGTGGAACTGAAACCTCTGCCAGAGAAACACAGCTCAGAGCTCAAAAAGCCTGCAGCCATGGGAGTAGGCTCGATAGCTGGGCTCACAAAAGAAGAAATCTGCCTGGATTTATTTCTGGTAAAAGTCACATTTTGAGAAATTGGGTCTATAAAACTGCAGGGCATGAAACAATGATAATAAATGCATAGAAGCTTTCATATTTATTAATTGCACATATTATAAGATGGAAACCAGCCAGAGCAGTTTTCTAAATTGGGATCAAGATTTTTTAAAGCAGCAGTTCTTTCAGCTGCAGATTTTCACATAAAACCCACCAGTGAGGTTTCTCAGTGTCCAGAGACCATGAACAACATTAGTATCTGAGATCAGTTCAATCAGACCATCACATAAAGCACAAAGGTTCTTAACATTCATTCCTGTGTCTCAAATGGATATTAAAACAAAACAACAACAAAAAGAAGTAAAACATCCTAAAGTTGTCTCAAAACCAGTCAGTGAGAAATGACTTCTTCAGATTACCTGAGATTACCTTCTCTTAAATTTAGTGATCTAAAACCTGAAAATAAGTGGCAACTAATTGCTGTTATTCCTAGCTTTGAAAGCAGAAACTCAGGTGCAGAAAAAGTTGATGCACTTTTTTCAGAATTCATAAAGGACCTAAGAACACAGCTCTTGTCTTAACCTCAGGATCCTCCATCCATTTTCCAGAACTGGGAGATGTTACTGTAATGCCTGTGATATTCTCCTTCGAGTAGGATATGCATCTCCTCCTCCTATTTTGTTGAGATAGTTTCTTCAATCTTTCTTGTCAAATCACCATTTGCTGCTGCCAACCATGTTCTGAGAAAGCAAAATGTGTAAGAGAAGATCCACACCATGCAGCAGGTGCAAAAAGCACCAGTTCTAAGCATTCATGCTAATATTAAAATGTACCTCATAGATTTAACCTGGTGTTTTTCTGTTGCATTGCCCAGCAGTATTTCATTCTTCCCAAGAAATTATAAAGGGATGCCTAAATTTTCCCTTTTTACCCCTCACTAATCAGTCATGGCTGACATAACACATATGCAGTGCGATACGTCCCCACGCATTCTCTTTTGATGTCCCTTAAATCAGGCTCAGTGCTACAAGAAAAGATTTTCCTGCACTCACTCCTTCCCTGTATTTTAAAACGAATGTCATCCAGGCAGCATTGCCATTCAAACAGTGCAGTGAAACTCCTCATATGCTCACAGAGCAGCGTGGGAATCTCTAAAATTGTCCCCCGCAGGTTCGCAAGCAGCCCCTGCAGGTTCACTTGAGCTTAATTTTGCTAATCACACGGGGACAGTTATTTTCTGTTCTCGCTCAGCTCCCTGCACACATGCAGACAGCGCACACGCTCGGGCTGCACCTCTCCCATTCCCTGGCACAAAGTCCAGATCAGCTCTGACCACCCCTGCATGTGAATGGAGAGCAGCAACGCAGCGCCCCAGCGCCTGCGACCTTAAGTGCGTCGTCTGCTCGCATTTGCGATGGTAAGATTGATTTTCACCCTGCGATTCTGAGTTTGTTTAACTGATTTCAGGAGCTGCCACAGAGGTGGGGGCAGAGATCGTCTTCAAGGTTGCTGTCATCTGGAATTTTATGTCCTTCATTTTCTTTCATTCTGTATGCCTGTCACATCGGCTTAACTGTGAGTAGCGCGCTAGCCAGTACCTCTGGCACACTGTATATTAATAGAATATTGATATAGCCCAAATACTGTTGTGGGATTCATCATTTGGTAAATCCTCCACCGTCTGCAGTTTTACAGAGCCGCTTAATTAGCAATTTTACAGCCTCCTATTCTCTCATTAAATTAATTAATAATTAAGTTCAAATATAGGCATCTTTAATGTCATAATTATATTTCAGTTTTATGGTCACCAGAGTTTAGCTCATTAGGCGAGGCAGTCATAAAGCATTGCTCTATTTAGGGGCTGAGGCACCGATGCGCAGGTAGTTGCTTTTGCTGGGTATTTTTATCCTCCTCGCTCGCTCCTCATCCCCCTCCTCTGCTTCTCCCGCTCCCCTCCCTCTCACCGCTCCGTCTTAGAGCTGGCGTGCTCCCGTGGCAGCCCTTTTTCACTCCTATGTAAGGATTAAAAGAATCCCCTTGCAGCCCCCCTGTCCCTCTGCTATCCGTAGAGTAGTGACACCGGCCTGTGGTTCCCTCCTCAGCCCCCTGGGACCACCACCCCCAGTGACTGGCATCCGGTGGGGGCACATTTTCCATGGCCCCTGTGCCATTGTGCTCCTGCTTGGCAGCGTGATTTACCCAGGCACAGGACTTAGTAATGGCATTTCACACAGTCTGCTGCCTCGTGCATTGTTTTATACGGAGTGGATTTATTTCAGTCATTATCGCTGATTAAACCGGCTTAGTTGAAAAGGCAAAGCAAAACTTGGCTTTGAAATTGTTCTTATTTAATTTTGTTTGCGCTCACATAACCCAGGACAGCACTAATTATCTCTTTAGTGTAGCTCATATTTCTAATGTAATTCATATGTAAATTGTAATTTAATTCATATGGGAATGTTTGTGTTCATTGCATATTCTCAGTAAAGAGCACAAGCAGTGAATTAAAACTGTTTGGAAATGAAAACTTTATGTTGCCTTTTTTGAACCATCTTTGATTTGTTTTGGCTTGTTTCTCCAATACTCTCCATTCCATTGGACGGCACAGCCAGCACACTCAGCCTCCCATCTCCATACTCAGGCACCTTGCTCACTGGCCTGCTTTTTCTCCCAAATTTGGGATGGGGGAGCTTTCTGCTTGCTCACTGCCTTTGAAAAAAAAGAAAAAAAGAAAATTTGTATGATGACTATTATTAACAGCCAATAATTACAGGGAAAACCTGCAGTGCCCACAAACCTAGCATGTCACTATTTGTGCCACTTTGCTACGCAAACAGAATCGCAAGAGAGTACGTCAAGGCTTTAGGAGTGTTATTTCTGGTTCGACATGTCTGACAGTATTAGGTTAAAATGTTAAGGCCAACCTAATTCTTTCCACTAAGAACTTAGGATTTTTTATTGCCTTTCTAAAACCATCAAACTGCTCGTTGTGATATTGCCACCACCTGTAAAAAAATTCTGCTGCCCACAGCAAAGTGGTCTTTCGACAGACAGAGTCAAAACTTATTATTTTTGTAAGTGTAGGAAGGTGAAAGTTGTTCCTGGACTGAATGTTCTGGACAGGTCTGCCTGCTGTATGTGGGAGTAAGGCTGCAGCCAGTCCAGCAACAAAAGCAGAGCTGGCACTGAGGATCGTGGATTAGTGGGCATGGTGGTGATGGGCTGATGGTTGTACTGGATGATCTTCTCCAACCTTAATGATTCTATGATTCTAAACCTAACAGCAAATGCGGCGGTCTGGGTGTCACTAGGAGGGTGAATGCATGTGCACCCTGCAGAACGTATCAGTTGGTGCAGCAGTCAAGGAGGAGCAAAGGACCTGATGGAAGTAGTAGGGGTATAAAGGACAAATGAATGAACAATTATACTGAAGAGCTGGCAAGAGATTAAGTGATGATGCAAGTTAGTTTTCAAATTTCATAGCTGCAGTTCCACATCAGAGAGATGATATCTGCCTATTTCTCAGAAAGATCTTTGCTCAGCCCATGGAAAATGAAGTTGCCTGTGTTGTAAGGACTGAGGTCAGGCCCTGAGTTCCTGCTTTGCTGTGACAAATCACAACCTGCCCTGCCCTTGGCCATGCAGGATTTGACATCCTGTTCCCCCAGGTTGGGTGTATGCTGTGCAAGAGACTTGTGATGTGATGGTCACAAAATGCAAACATCCCAAACTCCTCGCCATCCTTACCATCCCTTCTGTGTATTCTCAGACTTCTGGGATCTCTCCCTCCCCAAAGCAGATCACTTTGGGAAGCCCCAGCATCACAGTGCTGTACAGAGGAGCTGAGCAGAGGATTGACAGAGTGAGCAAAAGGGGACCGTAGACTGCTTTGGCTGTGACCACGTGGCTCCTTCCCTACAGTAGGGTGCCCCACAAGGGCTGATGCTGCCACATCTGAGGAGTGCAGTGGAGACAGGGCTGTACAAACACACATACACACGCACACACACACCCTATGACAGTGCAAGAGCTGTCCGAAACTATTTTCAATAATTGATTTGCTGTTTAATTGAACATCATGACTGACTAACATAGCTCATTACTTTACTCATTAGTTAATTATCGAAGAAAGTAGGACAAGTCAATAAAATGGAAGGCTGTAAATTCCAATACTAATTAGCACCATTTCCTCAGAGACATATTTAAGGGCAGATTGGCTACCCGAATGTCCCCGGACCTTGTAGATGAAGGGAAAGGGTAGACTTACCATAAATCTAGATTACCGGCAACAGGGCTCATCAGCAGTAAGTAGTCAGGTACTGAGCTACTGCCAGGCTCCCCATCTGAACTGAGATGCTGTAATGCAAGCAGTACAGGAATTCCTATTTTTACAAGAAAAGCAAGACAGAGAGGGAGGGGGCACGAGGGACGGTGCATTCACACACCAGAGAGGATCCATATTTGAAATAAATTATGCAAACTGAACTACTTCTGCAGAACATGATTGCTTTTCCTAAGCTCTCTTTTCCAGTGTCTCCCAACCGCTCACTTTCTCCCCTCTGTTTTCCTCTACTCCAAACCCTTGTCAAAAGATCAGTGCATCTTTTCTGGAGCACACACAATTTTTACATGTGGATTCTAATTTATGTGTTATATACATATATATTATGTATATAATAAATATATGTGTTTTATATACATACATATATATTATGTATATATATAAACTCGTTCGCAAATAGCAGTTACAATCCCCTACTTTCATTATTAACTTTTATATCATCTTTATTTTAAAATAAACCTGAAATACCATCTAAGGCCGAGTTTAATTGCTCCAGCAAAACTTTAATTAAGTAAAAAAATAATTTTAAGCAAATACATATAAAGACAATCTCGAGGAGAACCAGGGGAAGATGTGGGACAAGTACTGTATATATGTGTGTACACATTTGTTTCATGGTATTCAAGTTCTACACACATAAACTTATATGCAGTTACATATACAGACATTTAAATGCATATATATGTGTATATATATATAAATATACGCTGTAGCTACGGAAATATGCATATACAGGGTTCTCATTGATCACGAGTAGGAAATCAACAAAGTCCTCGTGTCCTGCAGTTCAAAAGCGCCCAAGTATTACTGGCTGCATTTAAGAAGTCACCAAGAGGATCAGAATATGAATAGGTTCTTGTGATACACTGCTACACCGCTAAACAGTTTGCTTAAACTAGCTACAAACAGTTTCCCATCACTGAGGGATAAGAATGATTTGCTTTTTAAATGTCTTTTATTTGAAGACATTCATCTTGTGTGTTCCTCTCAACAAGGAAAGTGATTTCCCATTAGGTGAACGAAAATGGAGATCCAAAGCATTACCTGAGCTCACCTTAAGCAAAAAAACCATCCTAAAATAGCTCTCAGTCTGGAGCTTTAAATATTTAGCATTTCTAAAAATGTATTAATGGATTAATGAGAAAAAAAAAAAAAGAAAGCTAACAAATGACTGTTACTCGACCTATTTTGTGCTTGCAATTTGATTTTAAGACACAAGCTGTGATTTATTTTCACATGTTACAAAAAAGTACCTTACCAAAGTATTCTAAAGATTGCATGGATTTTTTTTTTTAATCAGTAGTCATGAGAATCTGGCCTTTGGTGCTAATAAAGAAAGACTGAAGTTTAGGGCAGAAGGGGAAAACACAGTTGTTTTGCTTAATAGAAGGTTCCTGATAGAAGTAATACAAAGAAAAATCTCTAATGGCTTCAGTAAAACTTAAAAAGCTGATATACTATTATATTTTGTTACCCATATTTGGGAGGGAATATGCAATTGTGAAGCATTTCTTTTGACACTTGAGAAGAACACAGTGAAGGAACAAAAATTAAAAAATAAAGAATTCCACTATGGAAAACTGACCTGGGACAGAACTGGGAGAAAAGTTCTCCCAAGGGATAAATTGGCTCAACATAGGTGTAGGCACAAGGTGTGCACACCAGACGCTAAGTTAGCAGATGATGTGCTTTCTTCTTTCTTGCTAGGCAGCACTATGCACTTTTTGATACCAAGAAATAATAGGATTTATTATGCTGTAAATAAAGGGTATGGGAATGGAGAGCAGGTTGGGAGGGGACTCTGTAAGACCTACACCGCAGTTCAACATTTGCAGTGCTTACATCTTACTCTGTCGTTTGTTGTACGTACGATGCAACGTACGTACCTAATAAAATGCAATTCTCATTAGCATTTTTGACGACTTGTCTGTTTCTGTTATCACACACTCCAAAGCTGGGGGTAGAAGTTGGTTAAGGAGCACTATACTTTGCATGCTCTGTGCCAGCTGATGTACAGCACGCAGACTGCAAGCGCTCTGCTGAATTTGCAGAGGTCCTCTTTTAGAGATGGGGCCCCCAGGCCCCTGCAGCCTTTAATCAGCTGTAACTGGAGTGAAGCTGTCAGCTCCTGCTTGTATTCTGTCAGCTTTAGTACCACTTAGAGCATCCCTGACAAACGCGCAGCGCACATTTAACAGTCAATCTGCAAGCGAGCTTTTCATTTTGGAAGAAACTTTCTCAGGTTCCACTTCCTGCAAGGGAAAACTTGTAAATTATTAGGGAGGAAAGCAGAGCAAAGCATCCTTCAATCATACTCACTTGTTTTATGGAGAAACCCGGCTGTTATTCTTCCCCAGGCAGAATGATGGATTGGCTAAGCCTAAGGTGCAATCCCAGGCAGTGCACGGGGAGAGCAAGGGCTGTCCTCCGGTGGTGACACCCAGCCGGACAGTGAACCACAGCAGCTCACTATTAGTAGTAGTACTGTCATATAAATTATTCACTGTGAAATATTTGCTCAGCTCTGGAGCGTTCATAAGTTTCCCATTAAGGATTTAGATTTAAACATCTTTTCCAGCTGCACAAACTTCCCTTAATACCTTTCCCCCGCTTGCCTCCCTCTGGTGCTGCTACAATTGCGCAGAGGTAGAACTGCTTGCCTGGGATGAGCGACTTGGAGCAAAGCTGCTCCTAGGATTTTAACATACTGAGTATGTGATACTTCAAAATAAGACATCCTTGACTCACACCCAAGAATTTTCTTACATACAAATTAGAATCACAGAATCAGAATCACAGAATTGTAGGGGTTGGAAGGGACCTCCAGAGATCATTGAGTCCAACCCCCTTCAAGACTTTTTTCTTTTTTCTTTTTTTCTTCTTTTGGGAGACAGCATATAGGCAAGCTCTGTCATTTGTTAATTAAAGGTCTTTTTCTCCTCTTCTCAAGAGTTTAAACATCATTTCTACACAGAGTTCATTCCTACGATACCCTCGCAACGAAGGCAACTAAATTATACCTAACAGTGACAAAAATAAGGCCGGGACATGTCTCAGTCTGTCAGAAGGGTTCTAGGGGAAGAAGGGACAAACACGGCTTCTTCGCAAGTTAAAGCAGTCCGCAGCATTCTGTTTCCCCCCAGTCCCTAACGAAATGTCATTGCAAGAGGGAAATTATTGTAACATTACAGCACTGAGCTCCAATAACCACTGTGGCCCCTGGGGACTTTGCTGTTTTCTGTCCCACAACACAGAAAATTCCCTGAATAGGCTCCTTCCCTAACCCTATTAAAAACATGGCTTTCCCAAGGAGAGGACAGAAACCTCCTTGCTCTAAGAGGTTGCTCTAAGAGTCAGAGTCCTCAGATGACAGTATTCTGAGCCTTTCTATGCCAAGTCCGTAAAATGGAAATTAAAATGCTTCTGGTCTCTTGAAGGTCTCTGAAAGGTAGATTATGGCAACTGCATCCAGATAGAAGTTAGGAAATGAATTCTAAATTAATTAGAAATTGAATTAAGCATTGGAGTAATTAATATTTATGTGGCACTAATATGTAACTATTTATTACTACTGTGTTGGTATCTTTATTGTTTTTATTATTATTATTATTATTGATGTAGCACCTGGAAAGCCCAGCCAGAGATGAGAAGGCTGTGGCACCAGGCATCGCAGCATGCAGAGCAGAACAAGTCCATTCCTCCAAAGAGTTACAGGGCAATGACCGCATCTGTGGAAGCAGTTCTGGTCCTAGCAAAGCTGAGAGTTGCCTAGTGAGGTCTGGAGGATTATTTAAAGGAAAAAGTATTAATTCCTATTGATTTTAGTGGCGTTAGGTACTTAACATACATTACAATCCAGGCCTGGATTAGGCAATTGCAGTTAATGACAAAGAACATTTACTGGAAGCCTCCAAATGAAGCTTAAACTGCAGCTCTAGGGGAAAAAAGAAAAAAAAAAAAGAAAGAAAAAAAAAAAAAAAGGCAGTAACAAAGTTTTGCAGACTTAAAAGGAGAAATATTTCCAGTCATATTTTAGAAGAGAAAATATTGCACACAAAGCCAGGCTTGCCTATCTTGAAGAAGTCCAGGAAAACAGAGTATGCCAAAAGGAGTTAGAGTGAAGACCCATCTCCATTTAACCATCAAGGCAGACAAATGAGGAAAGAAGTAAATATTTGTCCACATATTTGAAAAGCCCTTCTTTCCTGCAGTTAGCATTCATCAAATTCTCACTGCCTCTCCCAGTCAATTTTCTCCTTCAATTAACCAATAAGTCAATTTGTTCTTCCCCATCAGAAAAAAAATTCCCTTCTCAGCAAAAACGCATCACTTCAATTTCAGATCAATTCACCCTTCCTTCTCAGGGTGAAATCAATATGCTCCTCCTGTGGTTCTGTGTAACAACAAAGTGGGCCAGTAGAAGAAAACCTGCCTAGGAAGTTTCTCTCCTTTGAATTGGCACTGCATACATAAGGGTGGCTCAATTCCAGGTGTTTCAAAGTATGGAAAAAAAATCAAAATGATGCTGTAGAGAATCAAATTTTAAAGTCAACATCGAGATCTGAACTGAGCTTTTATTTCCAAAACCACTGCAGCTGCTTCAAAAATCAGTGGAATAGTGTGATGAACCAGAAGAGAATGCAAACTTTCACTATATAGGAACTACTGGGAAATTGAAGGTACAGTAACAGAGTGCACCATTTGTAGACAATATACAGATTGTAGAAAACCATTATATTCCACTGAGTTTAGATTTCTGGTCAGAATGCTGGTATCAGTATTCTCAGCAATGAAAGTACAAGGAGCAAAAAGCTGACTTCTACCAGAAATTTTAGGCAAACTACAATAGGGTACTCCAGCTGATGATTAGGAAGCCAACTATGTGAGATTGTATTTTGGGACTTTTATCAACCGTTTAGGATTGTAAAGATCCAAAAGCAAAGGGGTGCCACTTATTTTTACACATAAGTTTTGATGAGTGCCCTTTTACTTTGGAGTTATTTTGTTTCCACTCCAATCGTTTTCTTTCTGTGGCAATAAAACCAAACATAGACTATGTTTTTAATATCTTGATTGCATGACCAGTATTGATACCACTCATGTAACAAACCAAAAACGAAAACTACACCATTTTTCCATGAAACATCCAGGAAACCTTAAGATTTGTAAATATTTTCATAACTAGAGCACTATTTGAAAATTTATGGATCTTAATCCATGGAATACTGATGAGTTTACCATTCTCATTCACCAGTCTGTTTCTTAATCTCTTTAGCTATTAACTGGTAATCTCAATGCACTAGTCCAAGTCAGTCTTGGGCAAAAAGCTTCAACTGAATATTTTATTTAGGAAAGAATGCAAATATGGGCCAACCCAAACTATTCATAAAGTTGTGCCGAGTTTTGTTAGTAGGTCACCTGAAACTAAAAAGAAAGAAATTCACAAAAGTCAGACTGCCCCTTTTCCCCTAATTTCAAAACCACATTTCCAGTTATTATCTCTGCATTCTTTTCTGTTCCATTCAGAACCAGGTCTCAGTTTAACCCACTTAAATACTTTCTGAGCATCTACAACTTCAGGTACCAAAACCTCTCTAAAAGCACCCAGGGAGTGACAGTCTCCTTTGGGAGCCTGACAGCTTTGAGTGATATGCAGTTGGGCACACTGCTTGCGTCAAAGAGCTCCTGGCATAAGGGCTCCTCCCTGTAAGGATGCTGCATCCTAGTTTAGGTATTGACGGTAACACTGCAAGGAGTCACACAGTGCCTCCAGTTTAACCCTCCACAGGATCAAAGAGCAGAGGTTGGTGCTCCATGGCCTACAAACATTAGAAGCCTTTTCTTCTAGAAAGCTAGAATAACATACAGCTTGTTTGAGACATAAACCTCTTTGCTTTTGAAGCAGCTGACATCTATATATATATAACACATCATACATATGTATTTTGCATTATACATTTGATAAGTGAACATGCACACATGCACTGCTGATCGTTCCTAATGTGGCCTCTTTTGAAATCATCGCACGGAACTGGAGACACGATGGCAGTGTCAGCACTGCAGCTTGGTTTACCACTGATTTTCTAAGCGTAGCAAACAGACAATTTGAAGGCTGAACAAACTGGAAGTGTGATTGCGCCAGCCTGGCCTGCCATAATATAGACCTATGTTTATTTTGAGTCACAGCTTATACGTGCCATAAGGCTCCAGAATTAAAAAACAGCCTTTCCTTACTTTGAGCTGCCATGGAATGGAGGAACAGCATTGTCACAGTTTTATCCCAGTACCATAAGACATGCATGACGAGGAGAAAGCAGAAAGCTGATCTGACCACACGAAGGTGATGGAGGGGAGAGGACAGGCACAGTGCCTGCCGCATACTTTGTGGCCACCACTTAATGGGTCTCCATTAATCTGGGAGGGCAGAGGGAAAATGGAGAGGACACAAGGCCAAGCAATTTACTTGCACGTTGTGTGGCAACAGGGAACAATAGTGATGTGTAAGTTGACCAGAAAGACGTGATTGCACTGTTGCCCTTGAAATCCTTTGTACTGTTGACTACAGCATTTACAGCTTAGTTCTCCATCCTCTCCACCCCTTTCCTTTCAGGTCCTCCTCATGGGGAAGGCGGTGGGCTTCCATGCTCCCCAGCCCCAGGGAGGAAGCAGCAGAAGGCCTGCCTTATTTACCTTGGTCATTTCCCCGTGTAATCTGGTTAATCATGTGGCTAATAGGCAGCAAGTAAGAACCCCCACACCACGATTCACAATGCCGACCCATTCATATTTCATACAATAGAGCATTTAAGTCATCCCATGCCTTGCCAAGACAATTGGGTGTCCTTTATTCTGCCGTTTGGGATATGGGTCTCCTGCCCTACCCCCTCTTTGATACTGACATATGTTCTAGCTCTTGCCTGCTGCAGCTGGGCAAGAGCTGTTAGTTTTTGCTTTGTTCCCCCAAACCAATGAATTGATTGTGGTGGTGTGAAATGTGGGTTAAAACTATCCCCACATGTATGCATACATTAGCCATT